>OX122927.1:452500-5406325 GCA_944738685.1 Synanthedon myopaeformis | reverse complement strand
GTACTTTTCCCATTATCATGATACGCAACAATTGATATCTAGCACGGCGTAGCACATGACCTATTCAGGTATTTATGCAACATTTCGCTGATTGATAGAAACCGTTCGTACAAGCACCTTTTTTCCTCCTATCGGATTTAGGACCTCCACATTCGTTGCTCTGTCAACGACGATGACGTCAAGTTCACATTGCCAAAACTTCTAATTTTTTGCGGAGGTCCTCCTTATGGTCCAATCTTGACAACCCTAAAGGACGACTGGCCAAATGTACAAGTCTGGTACGAAATCTTAAAGAGAGCTGATGGCTACATATAGAACGCAATTCACTTTTTTATGTTAAGATAGCCAGACAAGCTGGCGGTCCACTTGATGGTAGGTGGCTACCATCGCCTATAACACAAGCACCGCCACAGGCAGTACAAGTGCGCTGCCGACCATAGTAGGTTTAAGGATAAGTAAAAAGAAGGGATAGGGGTCTGGAATCCCTTACTCACTCACCGTAACACAACCGAAACACAAATAATAGCACACATGCTATTATTTCCGCGGTAGTCTTCTGTAAGGGTAGTTACTGCAGCCAGACTGGCTGTCTAAATGACATTTGGACATGTATTTCACTATAACTCTCCCAAGACTCTGTAATAGTTATGTAATATTTATATTTATGTAATATTAGTCTGTAATATTTATGTAATAGTCATTTTAGACTTCATGTAGGTGAAATTAAAATGCATTTTTCTATTTCTCTATTCATAACACTCATTTACAACCTTTACAAGTCCACTTCTGGACTCCGCGGTAGGACAATGTATTTCCAATAGGTCGTAGCGACATTAGACTGTTAGAGAAATAAATTTTAATTAAACATAATTCGAGACACATCTCATAACACTACCGTAGCGCATCGAAATAATATATCTTTGCAAGCCGTAGCGTAATTACGATGTGACAATGGCGCTATGATATGACATTGATGACGGCCGTGCGCCTTTTCTTTTTTCAATTTTTCGCGACCTTCATATCTTCGACCTTATATCGTCGACGGATGGTCCAACTTTGTGTGGAGGTCGTCCAGAGTAATGTCTAAAAGTAAGTACACGGTTGTCATTCCAATACTACTCTTTTCCAATAGTCATTGATTCTACCAGTTACTTATATATAGGTATTCTTCGTGGTGGATTTTTTTGTTTCGAATCTTGTCATACGGAGAAACTCCATACGTAGCTGTACTCTTTACGTTATTCACTTCGCGACTTTAAACTTTAAAGAAGTAAGTTTTTACAAGATCAATTGTTAATGTTTCATTTATTTCTAAGTCTTCCAAATCTGTATTTATACTTATATATTATATATACCCACATATTATAATTATTATCCTTACGTGTTCTACTTGTAAACCACGCAATATATTTTGATGTGTTTTTCACATAAGCGAAAAAGCGATAAACGAGGAAGGTTTTTGGAAATAATTTGTAGAAAAAACGTCCATCCGTGCGAAGCCGGGGCCTGTCGCCGTCTTCACGTTGTAAAAAAAATCATATAAAATAAAAAGTATAGCAATAAAGTTAATTTTATTAAGTGAATTTATGCTTCTTTACAATTTCTTTAAAAATGTAATCGTAATTTGTAAATATACCTACGTATGGCGTGATATTTAATGTAAATCGCTGCATATATTTAATAAGAATGTTATGCACTTCAAAGCACTTGATAATTTAGGCCAGGATCAGCGATGAGCTGTTCGTACGTGACCTGGTTCTATGTTTATTACAGTGGAATGTTCTTTGCAGTTCGGAAATAAAGATCTGACTGAATTAAAATAAACTATTTCTACTGTACCTACATTGAAATTTATTGAATAATAGTAGCTTAACATTTTTTTGTTGGTGTCTTCCATGGAATATTACTAAAAAAATATATATATAAAAATAAACCAGAACATCTGTGACGATCACTATCCAAATCATCGGCCATTCACAGTCAAATTTTCACACGGTCCGCTTATACTTCCGATAGTAAAGAATGTATCGCTTAGCCAGATGCTCTACGACATAAAATTCAGACCATATAAAATTATGACACTGAAAACTATCGTATTTATAAATTGAAAAAAAAAAAAGCATTACAAAAATAGGAAATTTTAAATAAATTTATAATTGTCTAGAAATTAAGATTTTCTGTTTAAAATTTTTGAGTGAAAACTTCTTTAGGCGAGTTGGGCATTTTTGAGATTGGAAAAAACCATTGAACTGGCGATACTGTAACCGTAACCGACACCTCTGATGACAATTATAAAAGAACACAGTAATTTCAGATAAAAATAGAAAACGGCCAGTGATATTCCAAAAAGGTCGTCAACATTTTCAGTATAGAGGAGCTACTGAGAGCGTACTCTTTTTACTAGTAGTGGGTAATATAATTTTTGTAGTAGTATAATAATGTTTTATTCATTAAAAGTACTTCATTTAAAAGTATTTCCTGCGCAATAGAATATATTCTGACGATTCAAAAAATAAACACGTAATTGTTCAAGTTTTCACTTCTGTCGGCACTCCCGGAGTGCCACTGTTTTTTTACAGGTTTTTAAATGAATTTATTCACTGAAATTTATACGAAAATCATATTTTTTCAGAATTGAGATGCTTTAGGTATGTGTTAACAATATTAATACCAAATTACGTCTCTCTTTAGAATAATAATAGTGAAATAAAAAAAATACTAAATTTGCTTATTTTATAGATTTTTATTTATTTATCTACCTTTTACAAAGATTTTCCACAAAATAAATATAAGTACTAAAGTATTAACATTTTTTGATAGAAGATTATTAGAGTTTTATTTTGAAAATGATATATAATTTTAAAAAACATATAGACAAAAAGAAAAAAAAAAGCCGCTCCATGAAATATCGGCACTAAGCAATATAAACTTATAACCAACATTGCAAATAACTTAAAAAAATTAAGAATATGAAATTAGTGAGTTTCGTTATAGTTACCTCTAAAAATATATATAAAACTAAATACTTATAAATATATAAAATAAAACTACGCCTAACAAAAATATATGTACAATAAAAATTTAATAAGTGTTTTAACACCTAAAAAGGAGGCGTCGACGAAATCGCGAACCAAGCTAGTAATTTCTAAAAAACCAAGTAGAGCAACTTTCTCTATGGTAAGTCACACTTCGTCGACAGTGTAGGCGGGCGCTATTCGTAGCAAGGTCGAGCGATATTGTATTACAGCTTACTGCAACCAGTTACCGAGGAACTGTTTAGGTCTGCAACGATACCTCTTCGTGTTTCATTCATCACTCACGCGAGGGGATTACAGGGGCTCATTTTAAACTGGTGACGAAAGGATCGCTAGCTATGGAACGACTGCGTATCGGCTGCCCACGTATATCGACATACGTCACTCGCCGGATAAACAGACGCAGTTTTTATTATCGCGTCTACTTTATGAGATGCAAAATTAATCGGACGTCTAAATTATGAACAGTATTATTATTTAGAGTTTCATATAATTAGAAATCGCTTCTTCCTTATAATAAACAGCGCACTTCATTTTATCGTCACTTACGAGTTTGCTTTCAAACAGTTTGATTGTATTTACAAAAAATAAATTGTTTGTGCAAATAAACAATTAAAATTATAATAAATATATCGTTCATTGAACAGTTATAATTTTTGTTTATTTATTTGATTGCAAAATTAGTGGTTTCAATAAATTTGCTAACTCTTCAAATAAAATATAGTAAGTTTTTCCTTCGTTTATTATCATATACGTGAGTAAAAATAGTACAATTTCATTTAAATATTAGGGTAAAAAGTTAAAAGTGTAATCAAATCTAAACTGTTCCATAAATTATTATAAAATCTCTGATTTTATTTAAGTGATATAAGTCTGGATTTAAACGCCCAAGTAAATAAACTGTAATCTATTTAAAGAACAAATTACTGTTTCACTGATTTTCTTCTAAGTAGTAAAACATTAAGTAATATTGAGTATTGAAAATTGGGTATTCGAAATTCTTAACGTTGGGAAATATCACTACTGAGTGGGATCACTACCTAGTAGGGATAAATTGATTTTTTTTCCATTTATCTCTACCAGTAGGGATATTTTTCCACATATTCCCACTATACGAAAATTCCCAAAAATGTTATACAGTCGTATTGATAAGATTTTAACTAAAATTCAATATGAAATATGGCAATTAGGTACAAAATCTTCGTTTCAATTTACATACATTTATGACTCACATGCAATAACATGTCATGTAAATAACATTGTAACAAGACTGTCATAAAACTGTGCTCGTTATTCGGATATTAATAATGTTACGACGTTACCCTTGTTTGCCTTTAAATATATTATTACGTTCTCTGAAAGTTTATGTCAGCGATGCTCTCATAGTAGACATGTTTATCAACGAACAAGCCAAAATGTAAAGTATCCTTTGATACTAAAATGGGATCCAGCCTATTCATTGTGGAATCGTCATGTTTACTAGTAAACAGAATTATATATGTTTATGTCTTCAAACAAATATACAAGAAGCCAGAGTATGTAATTACTGTACAAAGTTTATTTTGATTTACAGACGTCTACAGCACATAAAATTATATTGCAAACTATATACTTACATAGTATAACCCAATCGCTTTCCGCGTCTTTATATATGTATATATATATCCGCTAACTCCTCTTTTCACCATCAGTTGGATCTCTCTCTCTCTTTCTCTATCTCTCTCTGTGTGTGTGTGTGTCTCTCTCTCTCTCTGTGTGTGTGTGTGTCTTTAGTTTTGAAGGTTAGCCGTCAACTTCCTGAACCAGTCTCTGTCAAGAGCCAACTGAAACAGCTGCTCGACCGAGGCAATTCCAGTCCACTCTCGGATATTTCTCAGCCATGACTTTCTCCTCTTCGGCCAGCGTGCCTCTTCCCTTCCACCTTATTACCCATCATAATTAACTGGAGCAGACATCTGTCGTGCCTAAGCACGTGGCCAAGATATTCAATCTTGATAAAATTATCAGTTGGATATATTTTTTATATATATAATAACACATAAATAAGGTTTTTTATTTAAATTAGAAAACAACAATACATGTAATTAGCAACCAAGTCGCCAAAACTTTCTGCTTCTGTCTGTTAGTTAACTTCTTGTAAACCTGCACCTAACCAATTTTGATACGGAGGAAGTTTTGTATCTATAATTTGAAATGCATCCGTGCAAAGCCGGACGCGGGCCGTTAGTCATTTAACAATTGTAATATAGCATAGGTATATCTGGTAATTGACCCATACGTCAATTGTACCAGTCCACAACATCGCGTCGCGGGAAAAAGCTAGTACGTATTAATTCACTTTTTAAAAGATTTTGCCTATTTTTTGAATTACGTAATGTACGAAGTTAGAAGGCAATAAAATTATTTAATGTTCGTGTTTCCATGGAAGTTTATTGTGATCTTGAAGGTTATTTATCGAAGTGACTATTCCGCATTGCGCGCATGATTTATTATTGTCTAGTCTTTATTGACAGTAAAATTTTCAATGGCGGTTTATCTATAATTTGCTAGATACCTACAGTACCTACTGTTTTTTTTTTGAGATTATTTATAACCCCGGCTTCACCAGGGGTGTAATTTTTATACATACAAACCTTCGCCGTTTATCCCTCTTTCCATAAGTTTAAACCCAATTAAAATCGGTCTAGCCATTATTGAGTTTTTGCGAGGCTAACGCACGTTGATTGATTTTTATATACGAGTATAAGAGAAGAAGATTTTGAAAATCACAAGAATAATTTAATATGTTCGCGATGATCTCAAAAACTACTGAACGGATTTTCATGCGGTTTTCGCTATTGGAAAGACCGTTAAACGAAGAAAGTTTTTATATATAATTTGCAGAAAAATCCGTGCCAACTTAGGGGCGGTCCGCTGGTATAATATAATCTAAGAGTAATTTATTCGCAATGAATAGATTAGCAAATAGAACATTGTGCTCGATAGAATGCATGCCAACTCTGTAATCACCATCGTGAATATCAAGATGAAACAATTGAACCGTTATGGTGATTGATAATAATCGAAAGGGATAAATAAATCAACCGAAGAACTAATAGAGGCGTTGGTCGTTCGCTGCCAGATGTGTAGTCTTGGCTTGTGTTTTTGTTTGCCCTGAAACGTAGTGTTGTTAATATTTATAGTCTATTAATAAATATGGCCAGATAGACGTGGACAGAGGGCAAACACGTGCTTCGTCATTTGTGTGTTGTGAAAATAAAAGCGACGTCATCGTGCATTTTGCTTAATATATTTTAAGTTCTGCTACATTACCTACTGGCATTATAAAATATGTTACTCGCTGATAATGTAGCTTTCTATAGGTGAAAGAATTTTTAAAATTGGCCCAGTAGTTTTTGAGTTTATTCATTACAAACATACAAATCTTCTCTCTTCATAATTAATAGTAAGTATATAGATATAATAATATTGTAAACTAACCATATCTGTAGTTCTATACATCAAATATTTTTCCAAACAATTTGTACACGTTATGCTTATGTTACCGAGGTCAAAAAATAGTTTTTAGAATTTTTGTCTGCGCCTTGTAAACTATTCGACCAGACTCGTCATAATATAGTCTTATGGGTCATATAATAACCAATGATAATTATAACTGTCCATTTTTCGAATTCAAAAATCGTTAAAATTTTAACATTGGTGATTTTAATACATATATGTGCCTGAGAGAATAGATAAAGCTGTTCTTACTAAAATGAAATGAAACCTATTCTTACACCGTATACAATTTTTATTTATTTATTTAGAAAACCTTGTATTTGCTATTCCGTTCATACTAGTTCTCGCCCTTACTTTACAATTTTACAATGTCTTAATCTTCTTAACTTTTTTTTGGAGTTTATTTGCTTATAATATAAGCTCGTGGTATGAAAATTTATGGGAGTAAAATAAAAACTGTTACACGAATGCGTTATGTTTTGAGTTATAGTTACGTTTTATTTTTTGAATATTTTAGATTATCTGAAGTTTCAGAGATATTGCGCCATCTACACAATATTATTTATAAAAAGGACAATGTTGTTCGAATTGTGAAAATTTAAATTTTGTAATCGTTCGTAAGGAGTAAACTCCAGTCGTGTGTCGCAGCTGACACACACAATTTTTTTGTTAGAGATGGGTTTGCTCTTAGCCAACATCCAGCTGTGTAGCGAAGATGAGGTCTAAGATGGAGCGAGCTCAACCAGAAGATGCCTATTCACTCGAACTTTGAAAACATTTGGGTTATATGAGCTCGGAAATACAGACGCCGGCAGGGAGTTCCAAACCTTGGCATTGCGCATTATAAAGGATGTTTTAAAGCGCTTGGTCAAACTAACATATTACTTTAATTTCAACTAAATATTTAATTACTATTTACATTATTATTTATGTTTTAATCTTAATTTTTATTGCACTCAATCACTCTTTAAACAGTGTTTAAATAATACTTTAAGAATTCCTTCCTTTTTTCCCCAACCATGATATCTTTAAATATATAGACTGTACTTACTTTACTATCTATTTTTATTAAATGTAAACAATTTACATATATTTGTTTTTTGTTTGTTGACAAAAAAAAAATCATCCCGGAAACTGTATTAGTTTAACGTCTTGAAAGATTCTCGTTAATTTTAATCTGTTGTGTAAGGATTATTTATATACTGTTTGATCGCGAGCCAAAATTCGATAAAACGTGATTTCTGTGCAAGTGTACATAAAAGTGTATGTGGGTCGTGTGACGACAAAGAAAACACGAATACTCTAAATACGTAATGGAAATTCAATGAATGTTGACACTAAAGGCATTCGTAGCGTTAGGAAACGTCACGTCATGCTTAGTCACAGTTACATTCTGTTACGTTCGTAACGCTAGCTAGCGTATAGCTAGAGTATAAAATATAGCTATGAAGTTGTATATGACTAGCTGTTGCACGCGACTTCTCCCGCGTAACCTTATAAAATATAGCCTATGTTGCTCGCTGATAATGTAGTTTTCTATAGGTGAAAGAATTTTCAAGATCGGTCCAATAGTTTTTGAGTTTATTCATTACAAACATACTTCTTTCTTTATAATATTAGTATAGAAGTATAGATATATTTTACAATTCAAAATCGGATCATAATCAGTCCATCCGTTTGGGAGCTGCAATTCCACAGACAAATACAATACACGTCAAACTGTAACACCCCGTTTTTGCGTCGGGCGTAGGCTGTTAAAAATATCCTGTAATATAATACAGGATAAAATGGTGTTGATATCAAATTCATGGATGGAAAAGTTATATTGCACACTGTGTTATATGCGTATAATTACTGCGAATGTTATTTCTGAATGTCGCTTTGAATCAAATAATAATTCTTTTTAGATAAATGAAGAGACTACGTTATTGCTATCGTCATAAATTCTTGCAAATGTTGTAAACATCCGTTAACACGTTTTCAAGAGAAAGTTACATCTTCCATTTTTTTTTTCACACTAATTAGCGGCAACTTTTCTTTGGTTATAGAAAAGAACCCCGAACAAAACAAATTAAAATTGCCCACCGATCAAGTTTGATGAAACTTCTTATTTTGATAGTTCTTATTAGGCCAATCAAAAGTCTCAGTGGGTCCAAAGTTCGAAAGTGCTTTGTTTTCGAGTTTTCTTTGCTAGGAATTCTGTGCAACGCTTAATTACAGTAAAACTAATCAGAGGTAGCATTATTGTGTAATATACTTTACGATTCTCAAAAGGACCGTTTAAGGAAAAGTGACTATATATTATATGATGAACTATCAAAATACGAAGTTTCATCAAAATTTACCAGTGAGCAATTTCCATTTGTTTCGTGCCGGGTTCTTTACAGAGATTTTGACTTTATAGATCCTTTCAAAATGACGTAGCACTTCGTAGCAACCGTAGACCATTCAAAATATTCGTAGCTTCCTCGTTGCAATAACTATTTTATTTAAAAACTAGCTGGCGCTCGCGACTTAGTCCTTGAATATAAAACTAAAACGACTATTATTTTAAAGAGCTAATAGCTTTTAAGAGAAAAAAAAATAGAGTTAAAAAGAAAAAAAATATTAAAGAAACAAAATAAAAAAAGAACTAAAAAATTATTTTAGTTCAAATGTCAACCAATGTAATTATTACGTTTTCAAATACATTACATTTTTTTACAATAATTTCAAACAGATCCTAATATGAAAATGTTATTGCGCTAATGTGGTATGAGTCATATTATGAAAAAAATATTTCCGTAGCTCACGGCACAAGTTGAGTCACAGTCTTGGAATCCGCTTCAGAATCACACAACACCCGTGAACTTGGATTTACTTTCAGGTGAGAAGGGAGCTATTTCTGTGTGAGATTGCATCTGTTATACAAATGTTTGCTTACGACCGATTACCTGGCCCCACACTTTGCCTCTGTTGGCATCCGATCCTATTAAACAAACTAATTAGTATACTATCTATTTTCAAACGTATCGGAGGCAGAAATATCAATTTCCTATTTTTGGATAGCGGTGTTTACTTTAAAAAAGATTTGGTTCAGGCTTAAGATAACATTATCACATTCTTATGTATATTATATTAGACCCGCTCTCGGCTTTTCCCGGGGTGAAATTTTTATATATAAAAATCTTCATATAAAAATGTTATATATTCGAAGCACAAACAAACTTAACATTTATATAAATTGCTTAAATCTTTAACAAAAATATTTTAAACTATTGACGTGTTAAATCAAACAATAAAAAAATCAAAACAACAAATTGTTTATAAGGCCAGCACGCTGCACGAATAAAATTTGGTATGACAATTTGACAATAATGTTAAATGATAACTGGTTTTTAAAATGTGTGTAATGAGTTTTTCATAGCCTAATAAATTTATATATTTCCGAATCGTCTAAGACACTATTTACAACTGAAGCAAAAACATATGAAATATGTAACAAAAGATTGCACTACTACTAATTACTATCATTTTACCGCTATCGATTAGACTAAATGTTGGCCTGTCTACAATCTAATATCACAAATAAACTAAATGAATAAACGTATCTCAGTAAACGAAGAGCAAATAGTTGAGGAACTCAATACATTTAGATCTTTAGTCACGTTTCAGGATCAGATACAATATTTACTTATTAGATAATATCATCTGCTATGAACGCTGTGGCTACGTAAAGCAGTGTAGGTGTACAAAATAAACTGGCTATAATACGGTTTGGGCGGGCGGACGTTTGGGCGGGAGATCGCGGGGCGGGCGGGCGGTTGATGGCTAGCGAACGCCTGTCGCCTCTAGCGTTCGGACAGTGCGCGCCAGCCCCGGTCCGACACTCGACGTCGGCTCGTCAACGAAACAACACTACTATTATTATACGACCAACATATCAAACGGTAAGAGTTTACCAAGTGTTACAAACCGATAGTAGGGTTGTGCCAAAAGTGTATGCGGACAGCGATACAGTTTGACATCGACGCAGTGATTCGCCTTCTCTCTTTAATGTTGCGCAATCGTATACCTGTCTCTCTCATTGCGCGTTTCCACTGTCCAACCTGCAACCTAGTTCGCATTATCGCGAGTGATTAGTCGAGATAAGTCAACATCATAACCGGGTAACATTGGTTCTTCGACACGTAAGTTACAATTACAATTGCAATTACATCAAGATTCAACAATCGGTTGAAGAGAAACCCTTGTTGAAACATATAAATGTGTTATAACACTAATAACAATAGTATATCAAATATATTATGATTGATTGAATCGGAGACATGATTTTCGGGGCCTGACTGAAAATCAGCGATGTCGTCTAGAGATTCCAAATTAGTGTTGAATTAGGATTTAAAATTTTTTGTCATAGCACACACATCAATTTTAATTATCATTTTCATATCAGTATTATTAATATTATTTATTATTTTATCTACGTTCTATTTGTAACTTTTTGTGTAAATTATGTGCAGTGCTAGAGAAATAAATGTACTTTTTATTTATTTATCTATCTATCTATCTATCTGTCTATTAAACTTAAATATTATCCATGTAAACCGATTAAATATACTGTAATATCGTGAATTCGATTTTAATTTTACTTTTTTAGGTAAATATAAAATCTATAAAAGTCTGATTTAAAAAAATGCCAGCTATTTTTTAATATATTAAACAAAAATTAAATTGTATTTCTGTAAATATCGACTGTAAAAAATTAACAACCAGTTGATATCAAATTTTATTTTTTAAATACCAGCTAAAACTAATTTTTACAAAATATACTAAATTAGGTGTAAATTAAAATGGCTATGAAATTTCGTCTTATCTTTATTAAATAGGTATAATATTTAAATAAATAGCTTCATGCCTTGATTATTGTTGTACAAGATAATATCGATGTTTTTATATCGTAAGTAATGCATCGGCTGCAAGCGCGCGATGGATGCGATATTCGGGAATGCTGTGAATCCGATCCGGGGCCGCCCGTCTCTATTTTTGGCGGCACTCATCGCGAGCCAAATTTGCAATCCCGCCAAATAGACCCGCCTTCATATATTTTTGTAACGGTTTCACAATAGTTCTTTTTTTCTTAAATATTAAATTCGCTCACCATAATATAAAACGTCCTTCTTTTTTTTTCATAAAATCAAAATTTAAAGCGATGTGACCTTTCTTAGAATATCATGAGAAATCAGGTCAACAGAACAGATTATATGGGAAAAACAAATTTGACATTGGCCTTCTATATTATCTTAAATTTGTATCTATTTAATTGAATTATATATTAATAAAAACATACATTAATAACTATAATTAAAAAAAAATATTACATTTTAAAAATGTATAATTTTATTTCATTAAATTTAAATAAACAATAAAAATATTTTTTGATAAATTTAATTTCTGTAGTTTAAAATTTATTTAAAAAGAACACTTTAAGTAATTCAAGTTTTAATGTTGAATTTTAAGTTATTTCAAGTTTCTTCTTTTTTATTTTCTGCTTTAGAACCGCCCCTGGATACGCAAGGATGCATTTTTTTTTGCAAATTATATATACAAACCTTCCTCGTTTATCGCACTTTTTATTAATGAAAACCGTATCAAAATCCGATGGATGGTTTAGGAAAAAGGTAGCGGAGAAACAGGCAAAGACGTACAGTGATTTATTTTATAATGTTGTAGATATAGATGAACAGATAGTGGAATTGTTACTTAAAGCAACCATGCAAAATTTTCATTACAAATCCCTTGAAAAGCCCCACGTAGTAGGTACCGAACAGAATTAAAATAATATTCTATTTAATATAAAAACAAAACGTTACAAATAGGAGTTCCTTATCAATTAGATTGGTACCTGTTCTTGAAATTCAGCAGATGCATTTCAATACTTCTTTTTTATCTACCTAATCAATTGATTGTAAATGCAGACGTAATGAAATGCGTTCGGTTTCCTTTAAATAAATTTGAATGATGCACAGCAATGAACATTCCAAAACAATCTCCGTGGTTTATTTATATAGATTTTACGTTATTATTATGCGTCATTATTTTAAATTAATTTTACATGTCTGATGAACATGTAGAGTATAAAAATTAAGATTACCTAATGTATTTGAAAAACTCTTCTTTTTTAAAATAACCTAATAGTTTCCCAAACACAAGTAAGTCTGCCTAAAAAGACTGTTTAAAGTAATTTTTATGGTTTAATGTGTTTGAGAATGTTTTCTCTAAATATTTAAAAATTTATCCGTAAAATTTTAAATCTTACATCACATGTTCGTTAAAGTGTTGTGAAAGCTTACGTTACATAATTAGAATTGCGGCAGGCCGCTGACTTATTCAAAGCGAAATTCAACAACAAGGTCGTGACAAACTCGAAAATAGCTAGTATTAAACATTCGTAAAAACGGTCGTTTTCAAGATTCTCCTCGACATCGGTCGGTTTGGCGAACGTCCAAGAGACTAGCCACCCGACACGGCAGCCAGCCCCCGAACCGGCTATTTGCGGCCCTGCTGCTAACGCTACATACGTCACTGCTCTATTTACGACCAACGGTCACACATTTGTACTCAATTATGTCACCTGAAATTAGTTTTTAGAAATAAATGATTAGTGTTTCAAGGTTAATATCTGAAAACAATGCGATGGCCTCAGATTAGGCGATGGCAACAACCGATCGAATACAGTTGGCTGAATGAGATCACTTTCATATTTAAAGAAGATATTTTTTATATTCTAAGATTGTTTTAATTTAATGTAGGTATATACCTAATCACTTTATGTTTAATTACAGAATACGAGCACGACATAAGCCGCCAAAATGTTTAAAAGTCATTTAGAGATGATTGGCAGAAATGAGACGGCATCGAAGAAAGCCAGATTCTGGCAATCTTTCGTCCGATCTCTTAAAGGTAAAATGTTCTTCTTTTTATGATCTTTAAAGCTAATATAAAACTAAAATATATGACACATAAAATAAAGAAATAAAAAAAAATAAAAAAACTATTTGCGCGAACACATGTTTACAAGATTTTAATTTAGATGTATATTTTATAGCAGTTAGAATATAAAGTATGTTCTACCCGACAAAGGCATGCAAACATGCAACATTTAATTGTTTTAGTTAATGTAAACTGAACTAATACCGAGTTTTTTATTACCTAATTGGGGAAAGCTGACTTAAGCTGATTTTTAAGGGTGAAGTTAGTTATGTGTCTAAGGGCCTCTTTCACCAACTACAAGTAAAGTGTTGATTAGTTACTTTTAGAAATAAGTTTATGTTTTATTAAATTATGTACTCGGTTTACTGCATCCTTCGATAGGCGAATTTTTTTTATTATTTTCTTTTTAATGTTTGGGTACAAACAAAGGTATATCATCTCCATCATTCCCGGTTACCGGTGACTTTAAATGGCGGTTAGCCTACTTGACACATGGTGAAAGAGGTCATAATAGGAATAAAAAACGATGGAGTATTCAGACCGTCAATGCGAATTCGTTTGTTTTCACAATAACAAAAAACGAATACTTAAATACTAAATGTTTGCAACTTGACTAGATTGGCAGATGACTGATATATATGTAGGATCAATGATCAATTGATATCTAAATGGTGAATTTGTATAGGATCGGAAGACATCAGAGCCGAGGAGAGGTACAGGCCAACGCGTCGCAGTGTTTTCCCCGAATTATCGTCGACATACCCCTACTACAAGTCGATCTATGATGACCCCATAGCCGCGGCTGAGAGGATCACCGTACCCGGATACCGTTACCTGCCGGTCCACCGCGAGGTGTATGGATACTCCCCACGTGCCATCTATGCTCACAATTACCCCCGCAGCTCCTCCCTCGACCGGTACAGGCCAAGTTAGTATCACAGACCTTAATATTTTACTCACACATTAAAATTAAGCCATTTTAATACGAGTCAAAGATTTCCCCACACAACGACATATCGCTCCATATTATTGAACTGCGATTCTGCGATCAATTTTCGAAAACATTTTGATGCTTGCGAACTTACACCACAGCAACCACGGTCATGATAATACTATAACCATAAACAGTACGTTTCGATATTGTAACTTTGAGAGGTTTCTACTTCGCAATACTTTGATTTTTTGCGACCTTGCATTTATTTAAAATTCGATAATGAAGTTTTTGATGTTAATAACAATAATATTGTTAATAATTTGAACATTTACTTAAGAGGATATACAAAATTATAGAACGATTTTATTGTAATATCGAGCGGTAAGTCGCGGCGGTGTGGAAGAGCCTTTAACATGTACATACAAAATGTATATAGCTTGTATAATGTACTTATAAGTATCATACACAAATACATAATACACCAACACAAATCATACAAAACTCATTGGATAAACGGATGAAATAACACATTATGTTAACCATATGTTAACATAAATCAAATAAACATTATTCCTGTGGTGCGTTTTCACATAAATCTTCACTTTTATTAGTTAATTCGGAGATTGCAGACTCCTTATGATGCAAATGATGTACTCAAAACCCATCATTGAATGGTTTAAGCGATATATGGTAGATATTTGCGAAAAATTACGAGGAATTAAGACTCTTCTACTGCTAAATTTACTAAAATCATTTTGATTTGTAACTATAGTGACCCAACCCCGGCTTCGCACGGTTGAAATTTTTTAAATTTTATTTTAATATCTGCAAATTATATTTACACACACATTCATCGTTTATCATTATTTCCATTAGTGAAAACTGTACCAAAATCTGTTCGGTGATTTAGAAGAAGTCAGCGGAGAAACAGATAGACGCAGACAGCGACTTATTATATGTCATAATTATTTTATAGTAGTTTATAATAAGATATATATTAGATTAGAATGGCTTAGAAATAAATGGAAGATTAACTATTGACCTTGTAAACATATATGTATGTATATAGATACCTATACTTAGATGTAAATCAATGAACATATCTATAGTATCAATCAATACAACCTATAGTTTAATTTTCAAACTTTTAAATTTCGTAAATATCTACCACTATAAAGTCTGTTTTACGTACCTACTTAACAGCTTTTGTTAACAGTTACCTACACAATGTTTGCTTGGAGCAATTTTAATCTAATTAAGCAATTCACAGTCTGAGCGTTCTATAATTGGGACATTTTCGCATTGTTTTTAATTGTTTCAGCATAAAGACATCATAAAGCGAGCAGTTTAATACCAAATAGCATCTTAAGTTGTGGCCTCTGCAAATGATATTAACTACGTTTGATAAAACTTAAGCTATAGAAATCATTATAAATGTTTATATAAAAATGTAAAAATAGAAAAGATTATTATTATGAAGCAAGTTATTTAAAACACGCAAAATTACGCGAATCTTGTTAATATTACTTTATATATGTTTTTTTTTAATTTAATAAAGATTTTACAATAAAATATGACGCGAAGCCTGTCAAAAGTTTGAAGATTATCCATTCCATTGTTTTTGAATCGACATATCGATTTAACATTACATGGATTTACACACAAACACAAAATTTAATTTATGTGCCTTATTAGTTTGATGATATACCTACTAATAGGTACGTGACATACTAAACTTACCTTATATTTGTAAAACAATAAATTGAATAATTAATAATATTGTTCATTATGTTGAAAACAACGCTATTTGAGTTTAAATTAATAGTTAAGTTTACAATTTTGAAATTAAGTTTTCAAAATTCAATTTAATTTCTATAAGTTTAGATAAGTACCTACATAAAATTTTGAGTGTGGTGCACATTTTGCTTCTTGTACATTTTGCTACGGAGGGAAAAATTGCACCTGTCAATATGCAATCGATCTAAAGTAAGATTCATTAAAATGATACTAATTAATCAATCAATGTTAACAATAAACATATGAAATATATCATTTTTGAACTGAAAGGAATATAATTTCAAATAACAAAATGTCAGTTTCGAAAGTTGCAAAATTAAAATCTTTGTGACCTAATAAAATATGATAATAAATTAAAATAATAAACACTGCTTGATATAAAACAAGTTCTCAAAGATTAAATTAGAATTGTAATATTAATTTCGTAATAAACCATGTTTCATATTACATTTTTTTTACAAATATTAAACGCGGACCTAATAATGATAAACCGTTATTTACTCATATTTCTAAATATTATTATATACATACATTTTCGAAAAATTTTGAAACCAATAATTTTCTTTAATTTAATGCTATTCAAATTAATTATAATCATATTTCATAGCAAATAGAATTAAAACACAAGCAAATAGAACTATTAACCAAGCTTTATTCCAAGCATAATGGTGCTGAAAATAGTTCATTCAAACCCAATAATTATTTAGTCAGTTATAATTAAGAAAATCATAAGTTGTGAATGAACCATGGTTCATCATTTGTACAAACAATAACTGCTTGCTTGAATCATATAAATATGCTTCAAATAATATAGAGATGGCGTAATGTTATATAACCCATGCATTGCTAATAGCAACTCATGCGCATCGATGGCTAATAAATTGCATGCGATCATCTAATATATAATCTCAATAGAAACCACCTCTACAGTACATCACTTTCACACTTGTAAAAACCATGAATGTTATATCGATAGCATATATAACCCTCGTTCTTCCAGCATTTGTCAGGTGTAGCACTTTTCTTTCTGTTGACCCCACATTGAAAAGACCTTGACTTTGCTCATTTCATTTTACCAAGTCTGTACAGGATTATGTTGAGGTGAGTTCTATGGAATATTGGTTTCAAATACTTATCCCATCCCGAATGTATCACTTATACTATTTCTCACATAGCATGAGTGCAGTGACGTTTGGTATTCGAAGTTACTAGAGATGATTCGATTTAAAAAAATTAGATTGAATAATCTTAACGATATAATTTATATTTGTTTGAAAAATAACATGATGGGTGATGTGAAATAGATGAAATCAAAATGTCACCATGCTACGTAAAAAATAGTAAGCCAGTAGCTTTTTTACGCTTCGCATCACTACTAACAGTAGTTTTAAAACTAATAAAATTCCTGATGGATTTATTTTATTTTATTTTTAATTCTCACTTTAAAATGCCCTTTAGAAACATCCTGTGGACAGGATCAATTCTCTAGCTGAATTTCTGTAATGTGATGTAATGGAGTAGATGAAAATTTAATTTTTAAAGGGACGCAAGGAGTATGCAAAAGCAATCTGTAGAACCATGCCTATAAGGGTCAGTTCACACCGGGACTCGACGCTTCGCGCACTTTTTAAGATAGCAATAAAATATAGCATACATTTACAACACTAAAAAGTACACAGTTCAATGATTTACATAAAGTGACGCGGAGCAACTTGAAGCTGCCGACACCACTCGCCTACTCACTGAACGGTATACCTTTTCTTGAAGTTAATAAGTTCTATCATCAACTTCATCAGCCTATGTCTCTCCACTGCTGGATGTAAGCCTCTCCCAAGACTCGCCACCAAGTACGGTCTACAGTCCTTCGCGTCCAGCCGCTTCCAGCGTAGTCATTCATTCGAAAACTCTTATACCCTATCGGTTATCCGATCTGCAAAAGGTGTGACCGGCCTATTGCCACTTCTATTTTCACTACGAATATGAACTTGCTACTTGCTAATTCTCATGGCTATGTTCTCTAAATGCTATTTTAAAAAGTGTGCACCGCGGTGCATTCCGGTATGAACTGAGAGTAGATAACTCTCCGACTCGTGGTATTCGTTTGCCACTTAGAGATGTCATATTGAAGTATTGCCCTTTGTTAAAGTTTCGCGCGTTCTATTGCGTTGCATACTCTCAGGTTAATTAAAAAATTTACTCTTATTTTATTTTTTTCAATCACAGTTTACCATGTGCCGAGGCGCGTACGACGAGGCGTTGATCCCTTCGACGCCCACAAAGCGTGGCAGGATCACCTCGACAGACTCGCAGCTATCGACCGGCTGTACCCATCCCGCTACGGCCTTTACCTTAAGGACCGCGCGTACCCCATCACCGACTTGTCTGCGCCCATCTCTGACCCCTACAAGCCCTACAAGAGCCTGAAAGGCATTGAATATGAGCCAGACAACAAGCCGCACTGGGGAACAGGTAAATTCTATTAAACCTATATGCACGTACGTATTTTAGAATAGGTTTAAGATAAATTGAAGCGCTGTTGGTCTATTCGTCGCGTGCTCAAATCTGTAATGTGAAGTCCACTTTGGTGTCTGAGTGAGACTGGTGGTTTCAGTAAGTCTTGAATAGACGAATATCGAATCAGTATTACTGCTTAATCGTGTTACCAGTAGTCATGAGACTTACAAAAAGTTACACTATTAAGTACCTCCTGGTCCGTTAGTTGAACTAATTCTTGGGACTATATCTAATTTTATAATAGACCTTGTCTTGTAAGAATATCAATTCTGGTTGGATGGTTCCTTGTATATTTTTCAACTCGGGCCTAGGTTATTAGTTTAAATGTTATTTGGACACGATTCACCTATTAGATTCGATATGTATTGAATCCAATTTGTGTGGTTACATCAGTCCGATATGTTTATGTTAAGATTTCATTAGTAAAATGTAGACATTTTGTCGTTTTCATTTTACTAATAATATAAGTATGAGTTATTTTTTAATGCTTCGAATCATTGTAACCTACAGTTTTGTTATAAATTTTGATTTTTTTTGTACATACCTACTTATTTTGTATAGATTTGATCCAACCATTTGTATTTTATTAACATAAAAATAGTTAATTCTTGTTTTAAATGTCAAAATATTGTTAATTTTAATGGTTTCCTACGAATAATAAATAAATTAGACACTCATAGATAATATATGCTGTTCTGTTATATGTACAAATTTTTATACGCCTTTTTTATACCTACTTATTATAATTTATTTAGTACAAACTTTTATGACATCAACTAACCCCAATATTACAATTTTTAATTAAAATATAAAAGACCAATTCGTGTTTTGATTTAGTAGTTTAGAACCTTTCAAAATTTACCGGTTACCTGATGAATATTATTTTGATTTCCTCTTATATTGAATTGAAAATGTAATTTTTAATGCAAGAAATGCATGTTATCCATTGTATATACCTGCACATCCAAGCAAACGACATTCCTTGACTGTTTCATAACTTTACCGCACTTACGATATGATATGAGCTGAATAGGCGAAGAACACAACACTCTACAAATATTAGAAGAACTTTGAAAGTAAATCGCGATTATGAATTATATAAAACCGTATAAATTAGTGAGCATATTTCGGCATGGTTACTGATCGTGAGACTTGTCGTAAAGGAGCGTTGCCGCAAAGGATATCGGACGTGTTCAAAAAGGACCCATTTTTCGCCGAAGCCGAAAAATGGGCAGATTTTGACCGCTCGCTCCGAGGGAAATCCCCGACGCCCGTCAAGCCGAGAATAAGTCCGCCACGTGATTGCGAAGTTGCATACGATGCCGATGGTAAGGGCAACAGACCCCTACACCCTGTACCTTCGTCATGACCCTTATAATATTCAACTTATGGCCACCTATCTGGAAACTCCTTGTTCAGTATAGTAAAATCTCTATAATTATCAACAATTTTCTCTAAAGCGAATTTCTTCCGATTAAAGTTTCTGCCATATTCTATTAACAATAGATAGTCACCTTAATTTTAGATTATAATCTATTTGCAATTTCTTTAGTGAATAAGACATCGGGACATCTTAATTCACACCTACCAAAGAACTTTTCTCCGTCAAAGTATACATTCAAATAGACGCTCTATTTCTAAGAGTGTATGTGTTCTTTTCAAATGATTTCATTGGATGCCGCATGAAGCACATGGTTTCTCGAATAATTTGAATATACATATCATTAAAAACATATCATTATAGCACGAATTAACTTGTACATCAAAATGATCATGAATTTATCATAATTTCTTTTAGTTCATCCAAATACTCTGTATAAATTCTGAACTAATACGTACAGCTCCATCAAAAATACAATACTCGTATTTGGTTGATCCAATATCAATGTGCCGTCCGTGTTGTTCATGTATTGGCTGTACTGAACGCTTGTGGCTTAGTTTGTGTGGGCATGACGAAGTGCAGAGAGGCGAGTCTGTTGTTCGGCAGTAATAATGGTTGTGGGTTACTTCGGCGTGTAGGTGCGCCGCTGTATTCTGCTGGCGGTTATCGCCGCAGGCCTTGGGCGGACATATTCAACCCAAGCCCGTCACTACCTATTTCGGCGATCACTCGGGACCCCTTCTGGTGGGATTGGCCGGAGCTGAGACCTCTCGCTAGATGGGACCGCAGCCCGTCCTATATCCGTGACTCATACCTGTCGCCAGTGAAACGCACCTACCTATGGGACAAGCACCCGATAAGGCCTTTAGGTTAGTCGGACGCTGTAAATATGCAACTTATCACACCGCAGCTTCATGAATTTAAGCTGTACAAATTGGCCTCTAAATTTTATTAAATATAACTACAAATCATATTCATCCTGGCGAATAATAAAAATCTAACATTTTTTTAATACTTAAAATTATATATCAAAATATTAATGCTATTCTCTGGTTATGGCAGATTTAATGGTAGCAGACGCACTCTCCGTGGATGATTTAAGCAAGACTTTACCGTTCATTCGTAGTCTATAAAAATAAAGTATACACAGGTATCGAATTTAACAAAGTAAACTTCACCGGTATTATTCTAGTCTACCCTTTTATAAATATATCTATAGAATGAATGTGCCTTTAGATAGTTCCGTTTGGATTTTAATACCTACCTTACCTTATAACGGCAAATTGAAAATCGAATTAAGTGTCTATTTTTGAATACAATCCATTTTCTATTTCCGTTATTCATCTTTGTGTACGTCATTATTATTTATTCCTACTCGTACCTATGGGGTTGTAGTAACAATAGCATGGATTAATTTATTAAGACAATAATTACCCACTATTGTTTTATCCTAGATATTACATCAGTTTCATCTCCACATAAATAATTATGATGTCATATCTTTGCCTATTCTTTAGGTACATCATCTTCATAATGTATGTATTAAAAGTCATAAAGTCATAAGTCGTCGCTGGAATGTCATAAGGAATGTCTTCATAAAAAATATCAACCCGTTTACTACTATTTACTATTGATATAAGTATATAATTTTATTATCATACTATCGATATCCTAACTTAATCTGTTATTGGATGGTCGTTTGTTTATTTGTATCATTTTAAACCAAAACATAAAATGAAAAATATGGCAAATAGTTTTCATTTTATTTTACAAATGCATTAAGCATTTTATAATAATTATAATAACTAAAATAATTTTACTTTGAATTGTGAATAAGGGATTTGCCACACTGGATGCCTTTTGCGTTCCGGACAAAATAAATATAACGCAGTCCGCACCCTTCCAAGCAGCCAGCGATCCAGGCAGGGCTTGTGGTTAACGATTAGAGCAAACAGCGACCATATTCTATTCAATTCTCTTGTAGATTTTAGATTGAGGAGAATAATTACGGAGTAAGAACGTATTATTGCGGTGATTACTAACTCCTTGCCCGAGTCGCTCTGCGTATTCTCTATGTTTTTTGACGTTCGGAAAAGTGTGTCCGCACGTTATTCTACACACGATGCTGCGTTCTCTTTGCCTGGACCGCAGGACGCGGATCGCAGTCAGTGTGACAAATCCTTATATTTTATTGCTACGGTCAAGAGTACTAACTTAGCGGTATTAGCAACGATATTCTATAACTATAACCATATAATATCGTTGAATATTAAGGAAAGCCGTATCTGCAACTATCGCTCTATTAAAAAACAATACTTACTGACTGACGTTTCACAGTCAGTAATCGAAATAAAAGAGGCATTGTAATGACAGCTTTTGATATAAGGAAACTATTACTCTGTATTGGTTGTTATTTGTGATTTGAATGGGATTTATACTTTATTTACATATATATACATATATATATATATACATTATTCGCTGGATTTCTTGATATTATCTACCAATTGAATTCCTACGATACAAGCTGAGCTTAGCGTTAGAGCTTAGCTTAGGGGGTCAAAGTTAGTTATTTCTTGTGAATTGCGAAAGGTATGTTACATGGACAGCATCATGCAACAACAATAATATACTTACAGACATCAAGAGATCTATATTTCATGTCCAATGCCCATAACAATGCCTCTGTAGACATCAGTTTCACTGTTATTTTAACATAACAGATCTTTGTAAATAATTCATTAAAAATCATGATTTCTGAACAACGAATAAGATATCATTGCCTAACATTATTGTGATATTTTCTTTTTCAGCTGCTGCGTTTTAAAGGATCCACCATCGAACAAATTTATATTTAAGAAGAGATACACATAATAATAAATATACTTATTTAATATTTTATAAATATAAATACATGTCAATAATACGACTATGTTATCAAAATGGGAGTGTAATATTTATTTGTATTTATGTGGACGCATTGTATTTTTTTGTACCACGGATTTTCTCGCAAGATCTCAAAGACTGCAATAACATAGTCACTGCCGCGACGATCAGGAATTTTGTTATGTGACAATTTGTTTTTATTAAAAATATTTTTATTTATTCCAAAAATTAAAAAAATCAATAAAACTAATAAAACCAAAAAGTATTTTCATTTCTTTTACTTTATTCTCTTTATTCCTAGTCTGAGACTGTTTATCACTAAATTACCTATAGGCGTAGCTGTAAAAAAAGTAAGATTTGGCGTATTTATTGTGGCTATCACCGCTATTCTATCCACATATAAAATAAAATCGTAAACGAGCCGTGTCTATACATTAAATATTTTTTCAAAAGAACAATTTTTACACGTACCTACTTATGTTACCGAGGTAAAAAAAATAGTTATACAATTTTTGTCTGTGCGTTGTGCACGCTAATCTCAGAAACGGCTTAACGAATTTGGATGAAATTTGGCACACAGGTTATTTTATTACCTGGATTAACATATGATACTTTTGATTCAGAAAATGTTAGGTTCCTGTGAAATTTTCAAAAATAAATTATAGCGTATACGAAGTCGCGAGCACAGCTAGTTTTAAATATAACTGAAATAGTATCATAAGTATTTTAATTTTACCCGTGATTATTCGATTCTCTGCTCTATTTAGGTACCCAAAGAACATCTAATAAAAGTAAATAAAAATCAACTAGATAAATTGCGATTTCAATTATAAATTACACGAAACTTATCTATTATAAATTTCCTATTCTACTAATATTAAAAGGCGAAAGTTAGAGAATGGATGTTTTTACTCTTTCACAAAAAAAAACTACTGAACAGACTGTGATTGAACTTCACAGTAATATAATAATAACTAAATAATAATAATAATAACTTTATTGGCGAGCAGATTACAGTATTTAGGTATTTAATGGAATATGATTTATTGAAAATTATTTATGGGGTACCTACAATAACAGAAAATACAAAATTCAAAAAGAAAAAGGTTAGACTCCCAAAATATAAGTTTGAACGAACACCTGTATCTCAGGAGTCAGTGTTTTCAATCGTGGGCAAGAAAAAGCAACAAACTAAACATAAACATTATTAATAAAATGAGATTTAAAAAAAATGTTTATGTT
This sequence comes from Synanthedon myopaeformis, assembly GCA_944738685.1. Lineage (NCBI taxonomy): Eukaryota > Metazoa > Arthropoda > Insecta > Lepidoptera > Sesiidae > Synanthedon > Synanthedon myopaeformis. The sequence continues at coordinate 5,382,069 of OX122927.1, read as the reverse complement.
AAGTAAGGTCGACAGACATGGTAGGTGGCTACCGTCGCCTATAACACAAACAACGCCATAGGTGCTGCAAGTGCGCTGCCGACCATAGAAGAATTAAAGGATAAGGATGGCATAGGGTTATGGATGGGCTCTGGTATCCCTTATTCACTCACCGAAACACTACAGCACACATGCTATTATTACAGAAGACTCCTTATAGAACTAGGAGTCCTTATAGAAGTCACAGTAAGCTGTAGTTACCGTGAGTTGTAGATCAGATTTCCAACTAGCGAATTATACGAGTACAATGTTGTACAGCTTCTAGCCATCAGATAGCTATTTGTACTAACTACGTTCTGTAATTACGTAAGTATCCGACCATTCTTTGATTATATACTGATCCCTACGCACGCACACAGATACGAAAGAATCACATGGCGCGTGTGTAAGACAAAGCTGCCCCAAAGCTTGTGTGCGTGACAAACGCACACAAGTATATGGGTGAGGCCGCCAAAAAATTATAATTTGATAAATGACTTTGGGTCCGTAACATAAACTTAAACTTTTGGCATATAAGTATTTAAAACTACCAAGTTTTACAGTTTTCCTTGTAAAAAGTATCATTTTCATTTGTATTTTAAATACGCGAACGACTGTAAAACTATTTACTTCCATTAAAAAAAATGTTTTTTTTTTTATTGCGAGACCACACACTTGTGAGACAATTGCTAGTACAAATAAAAGTGTCCCAAATGATACCCCCAAACATAATTGGTATTAATTTTAAAATTCGGTTCATTCAAAAAGCAATTAAAATATTTTCTTTGAAGAACCACCTATTTTAGACAATGTTTATTTACTTTTAGTTTATTAATCAATATAATAATTATTTACAATAATAATAAAAAATATCCCACTATTTTATGGTTTTATGTTACTGATCTAAGTTACCATAATTTGTCTATTACGAAGCAATTTTCTCCAGCTTATAATGATATTCGCAAAAAACAAACTGGACCATTGCAACGCACCTATCTTAAGAAACCTTGTCTAGGTTGCGCGAAAAAATTACTCCAGAGCTGGAGAAAATGGCTCCACCGTTATCATTTAAAAACAAAAATTCATTATTTAAATGAAATTAATCGATTTGCATTATCATCTACGACGTACTTTTGCTTTATTCGACAGAAAATTTAGTAAATATAATTATTAAATTACATCTCTAAATTATGAAAGTTGTTTATTACTTACCTATTCATTAATTGAAAAGAGGTTAGGTTTTATGCTACTTATGTTACCATTTTTTAATTTCGTAACATAAAATTGATGTAAAGCCTCATGCACATTGGGAAATGTAAAATAAAGCGTTAATTAAATTGCAGTGCATAAACAGATTATTTCTTATATGAAACCTAATTATGGTTACTGATGTGAAAAACTGAATTAATTTCCTTTCCTGTAGCATAGCATAGCACAGCAAAACTAATGAATGTTTCACTATGGGAGACATGCCCTTAGAAACTTTTATGTTACTTTTAAGCTACCCGGTAATATAAACTTTTGAGTTACCTTTATGTTAGGTATATAAGGTCAATTTGATGGCCTCCCCATATATAAAAGCTGGCCGGTTATTGTCGCAGTGATTACAGAGTGACGTTTTATCTTGTTAGTATATATCAAAGATTATATACCAAGAGTTAAAGACAAGAAAAAGCAATCTGTCCGAAAGTGACCTAAAAATCTTTCTTTGCCCGCCAGTATCATATGGCCCTTGAACACTCAGCTTTACATAAAATATATTATCTTAACATTTTATTAAAAATTTATGATGCTACAGAGCTGTTAATGAATAAATGCATGTTTACAAAAATGAAATAAAATATGTATTTTTATTAGTACGTAAGTACTTATTATTACTCTGAGTATAATTTTTTATTTCATTCAAACATTCATTTACACAGAATACTATATACTCCCTTGTAAGTATATAGTGTTCTGTGCAGCGACACATTTGGAAATAAAGTGATAATTCATTGGTTTATTTTAAAGATCCAATATGGGGAAATATTTAAAAATAAGATATATTTTTCAATCAAATTAATTTACTTATATTATTGAAAAAGTTCTTTTCCTTCTAAATTTTTGTTTCATTTTAATATTTATATAACTAGTGGTTTGTAATGGCCGTCATTAGTCCCATTTCAAATAACCTGTGGTCATAAAAAACTATCGTCTCATGCATAGACACTAATATACTAATTTGTGTATCATTTGATTGATTGATTGAATTGATCTCATGTATCATTTAGTTAGAATCATTGACATCACAGACTAACCAGTACGCTAACGCTTATTGACATTAACATGACGATGGAGGATCATTTATGTCAATGTCAGAGAATATCCGTTGCTATTCAATTTAAAAATTGTAAAGTAGGAATAGGAAGGAAATAGAAATATTTTGAGATCATTTTTGTTGTTTTGTTTGTGCTTTGATTTTTTTTGTATGTAACTAAACTATAATAATTTATCAAAATGGATGAAATGACTAATAATCAACATAATATAGGTGATGTAGATGCGACTAATAATGAAATAACGTTCTATAATCTCACAATTTTGAAAGAATTTAGTAATATTGCGAATCTTATAAGGTATTAAAATTAAAAAAAAACTATTGTTAAATACTCAAGTGACGTAACATACTTATTAATAACTTGGTTTCATTTTTGTTGATTATTTTAGGAATGAAGATTTCCTCGAAACAGTGCCTAAAGCAAAACTAGGTAGGGTAAAGTGGGTCCCTATGTTTAGCTTTTTAAAGCAGACCATACTCGATGAAATGGTGCAGGAATTGAGCACAATGTGGAAAGAGGAAGGCATGAATGAAAAATTGGAAATATTGGCCAAACAGAAAGAAAAGTTTTCAGAAAGGAATGATGAGATATTGTGGTAAGTGGTTGGAAGAACAATTTAACATTATTGACGTCTTTAATCAAGTGGTTCATGATTAACTTTTATTACTTTTTATTCAATGTAAATCATTATGGAACAACTCTAACTATAGATTTTTTCCTTTAGTTATTTTAGAAATAGTACTGAAGTCTCAAAGCAAGTATACCTTTAGAAACGAGACACCTTTAGATACCACTAAATCAATTATTATAGATTGTTACTAAAATAAACAACCCCATTATATTCATCCTTAAGGTGGTGAGTGCTGCTTATATTCATCCCATTCTGCCTTTGCAGATATTAAGCAATTAATGTTTAGAAGATTTTGCATAATCTGTGAGGCTAAAACTACAGATCACTTTTTAAATTTGTTTGGAAACCCATTTGCTTCTGATTTTTGTCACTAAGAAGACAAGGTGGACAGATGATCTCATACTGCAGGTCCACTGTGAATTCAGGCTGCTTCTGACTGGTCCTATTTGAAAATTATGAGGGATGCCTATGTGTAGCAGTTTCTAATTTTCAGATATTTTTATCTTAAAATTAGGCATTCCAAAATGACATAGGTTCACTACTTCTTTTATGAGCTTTGAAGTATCTGGCACCAATGAATATTGTTTTCAACAATATTTTATATGACATACATATAAAAATATGCCATTCCAATTTTCCATCTGATACCTGAGAATCGGTCACCTATCCAAGCTAGCCAGTACCCATGCGGTTATAAGTATATAAAACAGCATTCATACTTGAAATTTCAGCAATTTCAATATAACGTACTTTTGGGGCCTCATAGCTCTTACTCTATTATTTTTATAGAGCACGCAAGGACACAACCGATCAGTACTAAGGTTACTATTGGGTTGTTCCAAACAGTTATACCTACTACTAGTTCTATGATAGAACTGTTTGGACAAAAAAATTCCAACTAGTTCTACTGCACAGTATGACAGATTGGACTCGAATAAATTTAATGGAACATGTCCAAACAGTTCTACTATTTTTATAATAGAACAAAATAAAAAAATATATGCAATGAGTTCTACTCGTGAGTATGAATAGCGGAGCGGAGCGGCGGCATAGGTCTACCAAGGCACCGAAAAAGCGAAAATTTTCATCCCCTCCCACTCCTATAACCTCCCATCCGTAACTCGGAAATGGCGCGTCACGGCCGGGTCGTGTTTGGGCTCAGACCGAGATAAATAATTTGATCCCCGTCTAACCCCCCCCCCCCTCGTAATTCGTAACCGGGTCGTGTTTTTGCTCAACGGAGACGTCTCGGGGAGATGAATCAGATTGAAATTAGAAAGCAATGTTCACATTGATCAGTTCAATGGTAAGGGTTGTTGTTCCAAAAGCAATTTAGAAAGCAATGTTCACATTGATTGATCAGTTCAATAGTAAAGGGTTGTTTCCACTTTTTCTTAACACGAAAAGGCTTTGGTCTTAATCTGTCTAGGTCCAGCAGTAGGACACAATGCAAACCTATTTATGTATACATATTGTGCTGTTGAATGGACTATTAAATTGAAACTTTATTTCTAGGAGACCAAAACTCGGCGATGTTAAATCTCAATTAAAAGCCCACGATGTGGCTATACTACAGAAGCAAAAGGTGTTGTTAGAGTCACATGCCAAAGAGTATGAGTGCAGGGTTGCTAGATTAAAGAAGATAATTTCCGCCAAGAGAGGATACCTGAAGGCGTTCAACCTGGACATACAGCAATATCAAAAGAAAAATGAAGATATCTTGGCGAATATGAAAAAAAAGTTTGAGAATCACGAAAATCTTACCAGACTAATAGGACCGTGTAAAATCAACGTGGAAGACATACAGTGGTGTGACAAAGATACAGAAATTGACAAGGCAGTAAATAAAGATATTGAATAAAATTTATATTTCAGAAAAAAATTGTACACACCTGGATAAAAGAGTACAATAAACTTATGGCATTACTATTTCTAAACTCATATTTGAAAACTATTATTTAAACTACGTGTAGATGAAAAATAGAGAATATTCATTTAATATTGCAAGTGATTTATAAATCTAATTGTGGGTATGCGTCATACCGACTACAGCTAATAAATATAATCAAATCACACAAAACAAGAACAAAGACAATTTTAAAAATTCAATAGATAAAATTAATTATTAACATGTTATATCTAGAAATAGTTAAAAATTAGCCTTCAGTGTATTTGGTGAACAATAAATAGTATAATAATAAAGACGAAAATTTTATTTTATTTTTTCAATGTAAATTGACTCAAATTCACATGAAAGTAAAAATGAAAACAAGAATAATTTTTAATTTTTTTTGTATAGTAATATTTATTCATGAAAATGATTTGACATTGTTAACAAAGCTAAAAAAAAAACTTAAATTGTACATACAATGCAAAATTTTCTATTTGATTGCACTATTATTTGCGAGGACTACACTGCTCCTAACATCATTTAAAATTATTTATTTATATCAATTTAACACTAAACCGCTGTGAAGTTTTTTTTTAACAGGGAGATCAAGTCTGTGCCAATATCGGTTAACAAATAATTTTGCAGCTACCGCTTAATTAATCAGACTAAAGGCTAGTTCGCACTAGACTAGTAATTTAGTAGAGTTGCAAGTAATATAGTAACTAAACGTGTCTTGAACATCAAAAAAATAGTCAATTACATTAGTAATTTAATCGAGTTGATCCATTTTGTTCTATTTTTTTCGGGCGAGAAGCGCGAGCTAAACTTGGCGTTTTAGTCAAGTTCATTTAGTTGTCAATCTGTCATTTCGTTGGAACAAAGAAACAACTTTAAAATTTGTTTCTAAATATGAATGCTTATGGAATGTTTAGTCTTCACAATATAAAAACATAAAATTAAGCATTTCTTCATCCACATCTTCTAAAATAGCCATTACTAATAAGCTTTATTAGCTTATACACTTTATTAAATGTAATAAAGTGTATAAGCAAAACATCTTGCAAAACACCACTTGCTTGTGTGTACTGTACTCGACCGTAATGCGAAAGATTTCTAGGCAGTGGTGAGTAGTTTAGCTACTAAATTACTCGTCACTATACTAAATTACTAAAGTAGTCAGAACAAGGCTTAATACTGAGTCAAACTAATATAGTCCACTGGGACGGGGATCGGGAGCTGCGGGCGAACTCAAGCCAGATGTTAACATTAGGCCAGCTCGTAATAAGACCAACACATCAACCTAAATGGATACATTATTACACAAAAATACAACTCCTTCATTGGGCTTTATTATAGTTTTTTTTTTTTAACAAATGAGTACTGAGTATGTCGCATATTTCCGATACTGAGAGTGAGATGGGTCATTGTTAGGGGCGACCTTTGTTCTTGTTTCAAATTGTAAATATGTAAATAAATTTTCGGTTTTGTGTATTCAAATTATTATGATAACTTATTTTATGTTGTTGATAGCAATGCAGTGAAAATTTTCAGTACTCGGTTGTTAAAAAAAAAAACTATAGTGCCAAACCTCACGGATAGGTAAATAGTGAACTGTGAAGTAGTTAATTGGCCAATAATAATTAATTAGTACTAATTAATAGTAAAATTTGGTGACGATTGTTTTTAGACAAGAAAAATATGAAACTTAAGGGACATTTTCTTCAAATAAGGAGTTATTTTGCCTTTATTATAGAGCCATCAGTGTTAAAATGATTTAAAAGTTTCATTTTTAGGGCCAACTAATTCATTAACCAGTGACTTGTAGTACATAATTTTTCTTGTGTAATATTATATCTCAATAGTTCGGATTACATGCTGAATATCAAAGCGATATTTATATTCACATATAATATGAATTATCTCACATTGTTTATGTGTGCAGTTTTTTTTTTAAATATGTTTTCCCCATATTATGTTTCTTCACCCGCTTAAATAAAATAATCTCTCTATATTAATGCAGCTCTTCTTTTGTCTAAGCTAATTTTATCACTGTGTGACAGACATTCGGCATGTTATCCATCGTATTAAATTAATATACCGCTTCTTCTGATACATACATAATTTTGACTAATACAATAAAAACTAGAATTTTTTTCAAATTAATTTATCCTCACTTATTATAAGACCTAATAGTTATTTATAACTTTACATTTTACAGGCACATTTTTTACCAGAATAAACAAAGCAATGTGCTTCCGATCCACTAACTACACAATTAAAAGGATTATACAATCTGCTTTGTTTCCAATACCCGCGTATTTAAAATAGCTCGCCAAATACTGCAAAGAGTCAACAACGCTTTTAGCACACCTAAATTGAAACGCTCTTATTTTGAAGAATATTTACAATAATTCAAATTATATTGAACTAAATAATCTTCATTAATGATTCCATGAGCTCTTTGGCCTTTTTAGCACAATAAGCCATTTGACTGCTCAATATTTGAAAATATCTTATTTTAAAGTTACACATATTTTAAGAGTCCGAGACAATGACAAAAATTAGGGTATCCTAGGTTTCTTCTCAGGATTGTTATCATCTTGGATATTTTTTTTCCGAAACCCTATATGTATCTTTCTTTCGTAGTTTTTCGACTTCAAAATAGTAATCTTGTTATCCTACTTTAGAGAAATAAACGGTTTGTTTTGATACTTCAATAAAAAAAAAGTAGGGTAGAAAAATTCAATGAAAAAATCAGATTTTTTGACGACAGAGAGTATGATAAAAAACCAGATAGTTGCTTCAGGAACGTGATTACTTGTAAATACAAGTAATCACGTTCCTGATTCAACTAGTGAAGTATATAAAACCAGCACTTAACCAAACCAGTGGTGATTAATTGATCACAATTAATTGATTAATTAATTGGTCACTGGTTTAATTGATAAGGACTAGTATAAACAAATAATAAAGTCTTTTTTGTTTAATATTTGCTGATAAAGCCATGACTATTTGATATACCCGAAAATAATTTCTTTATTCATTGAAAATAAAATAAATTTTAAACCTTTTATGGTGACTTCATAGTCAAATAGCCCATTAATTCATTCTACAAAAACTTAAAATTCGTCCAAAGGCATATTAGACATATTTCTATCGATTCTAACCGTAAATTAAATATAAATCAACAATTTTTGGTGTGCTAAAAAGCGGTAAATTTGAACAAAACGATTTCCCCAAAACGCCTCATCGCAAAAATACAAAATGGATAATAGATCAATCTAGTAGAATAAATATTCTAGTCTAGTATATATAGGGGATCGAAAAAGCGAGGTCGCCGGGCATCGCTGGCGTCCATCGATCTGTTTGCTAATGAACCCATAATATATCCAATTAATTAACACAATTGAAATCCAACAAATAAAACAAAGATAACAAGGCACAAGCAAATCGATAAATAGGGAGTCGACGGAAGCCGGCCGTTGCTCGGCGACCCTCTGACGTTACAATAATAATAATAATAATAATAATAATAATATAATACACGATACAATTAATTATTTGTAGCATTCCTCACTGTGCTGCACACCGTGGCCCGAATGAGAGTTATTTCTTTTTGGGAGGCGACCGCTGGGGCGTGGCCGGCCTCCCGCTGTTGATGCCGTTGTATTGATATTTCGCCTTCTTCTCCGACGGCTTCAATATCTGAACAACATTATCGACACTTTGCATATTATAATATTATAATACTAGCCACCCGCTTCCATAAACCGAATTAAAATTGGTCTAGCAATTCTTCAGTTTTTTAGGCTTACACAAACCTACTTAACATTTTTATATATAAAGATATTTTATTTTGTGACCTTCTTCCTTATACAATTTTTGCGTTACCAGTCATTCTTGTCTAGTACAGTTAAATAGATGACATCCTATTTGAGGCGCTATCTACTCGTTCATCATACATTAATTTTATTAATATAAATAAAAAAAAGGGATATGCTTATAAGCACACAATACTTCAGATTTTCTAATTTTAAAAACAAAAATATAATATACACACGATTCAGTGTGTCACCAATACGAGGGCGCTTGATGTCGAGTGAAGCCGAGTAAACCCGATTCAACGTCACTGACCCGAGCGTGGCGGTTTATTAAAGTTCACTCGTCAGCAAAACGCGCCTAAAGAAGTTTTCACTTAAAAAAAAATGAATTAGTAATTTGTCTACCTGAAAGGAGCACATGAGCGTTTCGTCTACAGACATCATGCCACCTGCGTTGTCAAACTCTCCACAATAGTTGGGCGCCGAGAACAGTGTCACTAGCTGGCGTTTCGCAAAGAATTCGTATCCATCTTCCACCACCTATAAAATACATTTCACTTTGTCTGATTTCAGTTTGACTGTTCATAAGGGTATTTGATCATAATCCCGGTAATAAACTGTATATGTGTCAAATTTCATCGAAATCCATTAATTTTTGCGTAAAAAGAGTAACAAACATCCATCTGATACATCCATTCTCACAAACTTTTTTATTTATAATATTAGTAGGATTTAATGGAAACTGACCTGATGGGCCCGACAAATAAGATCGAGGTCATGTCTGTTGAGGAACTTGCTAACCACGTCCGGTCCAAAAGTGAATGACACTCCGCGGTCATTTTCACCCCAACCCTGTACATCCTTGTCCGGATCGGACCACAATAAGTCGCAAAGGAGACCTACAAGAACAAATAAGACCAGTCAGTCCGAGTTTTCTCTATACTTTTTTGTTCTATGTGCCCAACTGCCTATATATATTCTCATGTAATAAGTAAAATGTACACACAGAATGCTCAAAAAATCAAAAATATTATATGTATATTATTTATTGATAAAAAAAGATCAAATGAGATAAATAATGCCATCATTATGTTAGGGGTCTACTATCACTGACTCAAAATTATGAAGGTAAAGATAAAGAGAAGGTCGGTACAGGTGAATGAGCTTGGATATCCTTACAACCACACAAATTGTTTTCTCTAAGGAGGTGGTTACTGTAGCCAGATAAACGGGCTTCCCAGTTTATGACTGTGCAAAGTAGAACATCATGCCATTACTAAAAGAGACTAGCAGATATTCTTGGGATTGTTCGTTCTCTTTGGCCTACATGGATACACTGAAACTCCATAAACACATTTGCATGATATTTAAGAGTGCTTTTGTGATTGTATGATGATTACATAAAATGTTAAAAATTTGTCCGAGTCATACATAACTAAATAGACATAGAGAAGTGACAAAAATAGAAGCAGCACTAATTACTTGTGTAGATACTGTAACAAATTGACACAAATTAGTTTCAGCTGTCAACATATTGTTATTGATTAACTACTTGTGTAGCTGTTGATAATGAGTACAACACGACAAAAGGGAGTTGAGTTTGCACCTCTCAGTTTTCACGATTTCAAGTATGGCTTAGAAATAATTATCTCTTTCTATGGTCTATGATCCAAAGAGTTCGATTATCTATGAAAAAATAAATCACTATTGTGTTACCTATTAAAATATACTCATTGATATCCTCAATTTAAAAAGAAACTACCTGCTATGCTGGGTCTTTCTCTATTACACTGCACAGTACGCTTAATGTACTGTGCTGCGCTTAAACCTACACAACAGTGGGGCTTCATAATATTGACTATAGACTACAGAGGAGGTCTGTGTCCATCAATTAGGACATAATAATATGCAGGATAAAGACTGATGCAGTACAGTACCTGTGTCAGGTACATCTGTGGGTCTCATTATTCTCCTGATTTGCTCCATGCCCTGAAGATCCGGGGAAAGACCACCATGACAGCAGAATATCTTCTCATCAATTATGGCAGCAATTGGCAAGCAATTGAAGCAATCGGTAAATGTCTTCCACAGCTTTATGTTGTATCGGCGTTTGCATTCATCATAAAATCCTTTAAATCATCAAAACTCTTTTACGAATGACAAATCGCAAATACATTTTTGTAAAAATATAGATAAAAATACAGACACAAAGGTTTTATCCCTATAATATTTTTAGCATATATTATATACTAGTGACCAGCTACTGGCTTCGCATAGATTTTTCTCCTCGGGAGGGTAGAACGAAAAAAAAAAACGAAAAAGAAAACAAATACCTATAAAAACTGGTTGAAATCTTGAGTTTTGCACTTTTAGTGATAATTTTTTATTAGTATAAGATTAGCATAAGATATAAGATTAGTATAAGAGAATTACAATAATTACCATAGATGCGATTTATAGATGCACACTCATGGTTGCCGCGGAGAAGGAAAAAATTCTCAGGATACTTGATTTTGTATGCGAGTAGAAGGCAAATTGTTTCCAGCGATTGCTTGCCACGATCCACATAGTCACCCAAGAAAAGATAGTTTGCTTCTGGTGGGAAACCACCATATTCGAAAAGACGCAGCAAGTCTGTGTATTGACCATGAATGTCACCTGAAATATATTCATCATCATAAATTAATCTATAACTTATAAAATTGTTTTTCTTGACTATCAATGCACAGCTACAACTACTGTCTAAAAAGCTGAAATTTGGAACATGGGATTATTTTATAATGTAAGCATTTGCTAAAAAAGGAATTTTGACTAGCCAGCATAACCTTACTCTGTATATGACTTCCACTCTATAACCTTTTTACCGAAGCAAAAGTCAAAAAGTTTAAATTTGTAAGTCAAGTTGATTGTTGTGATAGCTTTTTGAGTTGATCTCGGGAAATATTGGTCAGATTGCTATGACAACATTCACTTGATTCACAATTAAGCCTGAATAACACCTTATAACTTTTTTAAAAATTAGAATAACCTTGCCTGCCAGCAGCTATAGCGCACGACGTCTTTAATTCCCGCCGATTCTTCTGGAAACTTCTGATAGTGACCTACACTACACCTATGACCTACCTAATCGATGGTACACACTGCCTACCTAAGCTTTGTACGTCACACATACTTGCGACATTTAACAGAGATAGCTTGAGTAACATTAAGGCAAATAGCAGTTCAAGTCTGAGAACCTTAATCTAAAGAATTCTGTGTTATCTTTATCTATACAGGCTTACCGCAAATTTTAAGAGGTGCCTCCAACTCCAGCAGTATTGGTTGTTGCAAAAATATCTCCCTTGACTTTGTGCACAAGCCACGCACCTCTGCTTCTGACATCTGCACTGTTTTTCCTGGCCTGCATCCTCGAACTGTGACAACACAATTTATAAATTCATTGCAACAAATATTACCTTGACTTGACCCAACATATCCAAAATTGACGAAAGAAAACTTTTATCATTTTACAAATGAATAAAAACATCCGTTTACTTATACAACATCATACTTAATGTAAACCACTTTACTTAATTTATGCTGACACTAAAATGGCTTCAAGCAAGTTTATGATTGAAGATGCAACACCACATATTAAATGAAACATGGCAAGATGCTGCTGTTGTTGCTATAAGAACATTTTACACAACAGGTACATATACACACACACAACACATGTTACAATTCATTACAATGCAAGAAAATAGTTCAAAATAACATGCTAAAAATAGCATTATGTTTATGAATTATATCAACAAATTTATTCATATTTTAATGGCTCGAAAATAGCAAATTTCAAGCTACATTCATTCAATACAACCAGGACTGTATGGTATAAGTAAATGTAACTTTCAGCAAACTGTCATTCAATGTTACAAGATTACAAGAAATGCATGCTGTAACAAGCTAATATGTTTGTTGACTTATTAAAACAGATTTAAGTACACATAAAAAACATTAAAATACTTCTTTTGCTTTATTAGGTACATACAATAGGTTATTCTTATATTTGTAAGAACAATAAAATAGTATAGTTAATTAAACAAAACTTAACAATATTTAAAATATGTTTGTTTTGAAATTAAAGTTTTATTGAAAGAAGTATTACCTCAATTACTATTGTTCAGTATTTTGGTCTATATAAAAATACAGTACATATATTTCTCATATAATTGTAAAAGAGAGAATTTGAATTACTATACATGTAACAATCGTCAGGATTAACCACTAAAAAGGAACAAAATCTAGCTCAATACTTTGGCAATAATTTTTGGACATAACCATACATTCTCCCGAAAAGATGTCTTTCAATTTTCCTTTTCTCCTTGCTGTTTCCTGTTGCAGTCTGTATACTGTAGGAAGCCATCAAAAAGCAGCATAGTAAAGTAAAATAAAGAAATCGTGAGTGAATTTAACTTATATACAGATACTATGCTAAGAAAATATAACTTAAAACCTATTATGGAAGTATTCCAAAGGCAGAACATACTATAAGCATCATTAGTAGTATAGACAGAATATGTACATTATATCTAATGTGGAGTGTTGAATTGAATTTTTGCACTATTTTTATTGTAACGCGTTTCGTTTTCATGACTAAAACAAAGTAATAAATGAAAATTTAAATTGTGAAATGAAAAATTGGAATCTGATAAGGAAATCGATTTATTTATGAGTTTGACGTTTCTAATTTTCTATACCCAAATATATAAATGATAATTACGCAACTAGGAGCGTATGAACTAGAATCGGAATTTTACTTATTCTTTTAAATTGTACTACTAGAACATCTATCAAGGTTTTGTATTAACGAAATGATTTACCTTCTAAAAGCCTGTGAATTAGACTGTCAACATTAAGTTCGTCAGCCATATTTACTACACAATTAATTTATGTCAAAAAGTCAAATTATACACCACAACGCTGCTGTAGATTTTGCTCTCTTGTTTTTATCTGGTACGTTTCGATTCAAGAACAAATTCCTTTTCTAGGTATATACAATATGAGTGTTTCATTAATTTTCAGTGGCGTTTTGACATAATTTTGATTTCTATAAAAAAATATTAGGTAAAATTTGTTTTGTTTATGGTATGAACACAGACAAACTATAACACAGAAGTAAGAGATTGAAGGTAGAAACAACTAATGTCCGTCATTAGTTGCCGCGTCCGACAGCCGCTGAGACGCGCCTGATTTAATATGTGCACGGTCGTTCACATCCCATCCCAGTGCGCCAGATTTCTGTTGGACGTCCGAACGCTCAAGTCTTCCGATAGTTTGCACAGCTCAGTGTATTTGTACTATCCAGATACCTGTCAGTCGAGACTGGGACCTCAACCGTCAGCCGCGGCTGTCGGATGCGTGTAATAGTTTGCTTCCACCTTTAAAAAAAATGTAGACAGTCTTCTCTATGATACCATACTATTATTCAGTCAATAAAGAATGTAGGTAAATAATCCTAATAAAATCTGAGATCCACTATCGCTAGTCACTATCGATCACGGGAATATGTACCTACTCATTTGACGCAACTACACCCTACACTCTTTTGCCAGGCCAGGCCAGGCAAATAGAATAATAAAAATTTGTATTGTAGAAATAACAGGAAGTGTATCAAATCAAAAAGGCGTTTTGTGTATCAAATTAAATTGTTTTAATAGTATTTTAGTGTACAGACCAGTACAGACTCTAGCAAGAGAGTAGTTATATTTTTTGGTACAGACTAGTATCTACTATTTAGTTTGTGGTACATTCTAACTTAAAATGGGGAATCTAACAATATTAATCGAAAGTTGCTTAGTCTATGGTTGCAAAGTTGCCAGTGTCATACTTATTCGCACGCTTCTTACTAGTTAGTGTTCTGTGTATTCGCTTCGCTCGGGCAAAATGTCGCTCTATTGGGTATTATATTGGGTTGTCAAGCTATTTTCTCACCGTAATGTGCCGTTCGGGCGGAGTATATGTACGAAACAGCGCGATTTGGCGTGTGCGTTCTATTTTATTTTAGACAACACTTGACGGCTATTTAAAAAAACTTGATGTCTATGTATTCTTTTTTCCTGCTTACCATTACTTCGGCTATTCAACAACATTGAAGAAAACAACAAGAAAATTTAATGTAGCTTCAAGGAAAACTCCAGTATTTCAAGCGAGAAACGCGGTTATTAATTGGAGATTATCGGATAATCTCCGTAATCAATGATGGAGGAGAAATCCGAGAGTGAACATAGCTATAGTGTCGAAAGTAACAGCTCTTCAAACACTTCTAGGGCATCCAACGATGGAGATGACGAGACCATGGAAGTAGTAAACATAATGGGTAATGCAATTGAACTTCCATCAGAAATGTGCGAAGATTTAAATCTTTTTAAAGACCTCTTTTCAATGCAAAAGTGGAATGAATTAGATGATCAAAACAAGACACATTTGAAAAGATATTTGCCTCATTATACTGCAAACAATAAGGAGGAAAGTGAGAGAACTGTTAACACTTTATTTAACATTGAATCCATAAGATTCTCATCCCCTATCACAGATTTCTTTAATAATATAAACCAAGGTGATTATCGTCCCGATATTGTCAGAATGAGAAATTTCTTAAAAAAGGCTAGGGGAAAGCAAAAAAAGCACAAGGTAAACCACTTCTTGTAAATTAATTTAGTTATTTGTGAAATAATTTAAAAACTTAAATGTTGTTTCAGTGCAAAGCTTATTATTCAAAAATATTACAAGATATTGTTATATCTCAAGAACGGTTAATAGCTGCGGGCAAAAGTGCCCCTCCAGGGCCATTGCCCCATTTACCATTGCATCGTACAAAACTATCTTCTAAGGGTAAAAAGAAACCATATTATTTAAGAGTAAAGGACAGGTATTTTGAAGAGTTAGCTGCAATAAGGAGTGAAGTGGGTGGGGAATTATCTGAAGATGATAACTATCCTGAAGGCCTATCTGAACCAAAACCTAAGAGAAGAAGACAAATAGCTATGCAGGTAGATAATTGCTATATATGTATTTATGTATTTGAGTGTGGTTAACTAAGTACACAGTACTTCATTGATAAGTAAACTAATAAATATCACTTACGGTGAACTTTGTGCCACTTAAACTTTAATTGTAACTCTTCAGAAGCAATTATCACCTAATCAACCTTCCAATTCAAATTAATTGAGATTAATAATATTGTAATGAAAACTGTAAACTGTAGTAACTGTAAACTTTCATTCATATCTTTTAAACAAACTAGAACTTTACAATATTGCATCCTCAAACTAAGTCCTCAAGTCTCACTGGATTGCTGGCTCATTTAACAACATTGACACTGTAAATCCACACAACTGCACGGAATGAATAATAATCACAAACACTATCTACTGAAAGTAATCTGAATTAGAAAATCAAATTAAAAAATTTGATTTTTCCTTCTTAACTCAGTATTCAAATCAGTTAATTCATTTTTTAGTTGTTGTGAGACTAATGATATAGACAATATTATTATTATTATTTTAAATTTGTATTCATGTGATCAGTCTTAGGACTATGAACAGATTTGTTAAGTTAAAAAAAAGACAATATAGGTAATGATAATAGATATTTATTAGGTCATATATTAGACTAGCCATGGCTTCCCTTGGGATGGGTTCATAATCTATTGGATGGTTTAGAAGTAGATGGATCTCATTTGCCATCACAATAAATTGTGGGACTATTTTATTCTGATTTTTTACAAATTCTTTGTTATTGTTAATGTAATAAAGCTTACAAATTATTTATTTACCTAATTAATTGTAAATTGTAATGGCATTAGCAATAAAAAAAGTTATCCTATGTATGGTGGCAAATTTAATATTATTAAATAAAATTAAACTTCAATCACATCCTTTACTTTACAGGGTGCCGATAACAGTGTGTCTGGTACAGTCGGAAATTCTGACTATTTAAGACCAACAACAATGGATTGTCTAAAGTCTGTTCTTGCAGCTCACAGAACTCGTAGACAATATAGAGATGTAAGATTATTTTTAACTTAAAACACATATTTTTTGAATATACATTATTTCTAATTAGGTAGGCGTGGTCCACCTTCGGCCGCATCTGCACCTTACATCAAGTGAGATCGCGACCAAGCGCTGCCTTCTCAATAAAAAAAAA
Source organism: Synanthedon myopaeformis (assembly GCA_944738685.1). Classification (NCBI taxonomy): domain Eukaryota; kingdom Metazoa; phylum Arthropoda; class Insecta; order Lepidoptera; family Sesiidae; genus Synanthedon; species Synanthedon myopaeformis. Next base: position 5,365,200 of record OX122927.1, on the reverse strand, counting down.
GTAAATTCGTTATTAAATATAAATCGAGATTTACTTTTGCACATAAAAAATGTTTTAGAATAAAACAAATTAAACTATTAACTTAAAGCTGCTTATGGTAAGACAATTTTTTATGCTTTTAGGTAATCTATACTGATATTATAAAGAGAAAAAAATTGTATATTTGTAATGAAAAAACTCAAAAACTACTGGACCGATTTTAAAAATTCTTTCACCTATAGAAAGTTGTTCAGGCTACATTTTATAAAGTTATGTCAACAAATTTGTGTGCTACAGATCATTATATATATTTGTGCTGCCTCATATAATATATATGAGGCAGCATGTATTTTTAATGTGTTTGCATTAGTTTTTCTTATGAAAAACTGTAATTTGTAAATTGTATTTTAAGATTCACCCAGAACTGAATACAACAGGGATAACTTTGGAAGATATAAAAGAAAGAGTGGCCTTTGTTAATGGTGCCAAAAAACTTATGTTTGGAGGTCACAAGACAGATATACCAATACAAAAGGTTAAAAGGGCTCCCAGAAAGGATAGTGGTAAACAAGTTAAAAGCGAAAAAGGAGCCAAAAAAATTAAGGAGGAAGTGATTGATGTTGAAAACAAATCTTCACCAGTTAAAGTTGAAATTAAAATTGAAAAAGAAGACTCTGATTCCAACAATTCGTTTGTCGATCCGATAACAAGCCCAAAATCAATTAAATCTAAAAGTGTGGAGAATATTTCTATTAAACAGGAGGTTGTTGATAAATATCCAGATAATTCTAGGTTTGTAAAGCTTACATAACTGTTAATTTGATTATTAAAAAAAAACTTTACTATTATTAAGCCTTTGTCCATCAAATATTTGCAGTGGTTCCTGAGATTGCCCACAACATACTATACAAATCTGCTCTTACTCTTTATAATATCAGTATAAATTTAAGTGTTCTTTTTTGTAATTTTCAGCATGAACTTGTCTGAATGTAAATTAGATGGAATAAAGCAGGAGCCAAACGATCCCTCTATTCATAATCCAATTAAATTTATACAACCTGTTCCTATCAAACTGGAAGATCTGGATGGAATCGGTGAGTGCAAGGTTGCGGCCCCAAATTTTTCTCACTAATAAAAAATATTAGGCTAATGCTAGTGCTGGTATTATCAAAGTATATTCTCTATCCAGACTCTTTAGAACTTGTGTAATAAATCGAAAATAACTAAGTATCTATCATTCACTCTTGTTTCTTAATTTGTTTAGTCAGAATAGTTGTGGCTTTATATTTTTCATTAGAATCATTGAATGAGAATTTCAATTGAATAATAGTTTGCATATTTTATGTCCATATAACAACTTGTTTTAAAAGCAGATGTTGATATTGTTTTCTCGCACCATCTATTTCTATTGCATAGGTTCATTAGCACCTTTTTATCCCGTAATCATCTTACTCTGATGTATACTATCATTATGCCTCTATCTTTTCAAATACATTTAACAGTTTTGCAAGTGATTACGTAACATCTCCATAAATTTTTATATATATCATTTATTTTTGATCTCTTCTGCAATCAGGTCATTCATCTTTAGGAGATTGTGCAATTGTGCAATGTCGCGACATAATATATCAGAATTAATCTTTCTCTGGTAGTCTTGGTAAATATAATAAAAACAAAATCATATCCTTTGAGCCTGGTCCAAACACGTTCATCTCTCCGATTTTGTATTGTATCTCTTGATTTCCCTATTTGTTCTTCTAACCTAAAAGAAGGCACCTCTTGATATTCAAGTGTCTTAGAGATTTTTATTTCAGTGATAATAATGATAAAATATACATTCTAGGCTATTTTACAGATATGATGGCGCTACCAGTTGAATTGGCTGACGACTCTGGTTCAGTGGTACCAACGGGAATTTCTGGAGTAGCTTCTAAAGGTTTGACGGCGACTACCGTTGGCAACGCTGGTGTTGGAAACATACCGACCACTAGAATGAGTTCAGCGGGATCGTTCACTGCTAACACTACAAAGACCGCAAAGTTAATGGAAGGAGTTGCAAAGACTGGTGTCGGGGGCAGTACAAAATCTGGAAGTGGCTTCTCCAAGTCTTCCGGAAGAGGAGGCGTCAGTGCTTCAGGGGAAGATATAGAGCCATCGTTGACAGAGTCGACACATGCGAATTTCTTGTCATTAGTGCGAGTGTTGTTTCCTGCGAAGGCCGCTCACAGAGCTAGCCTACAACAGCTTCAACAGCGTTGCGCTACAGCTATGAAGTCGCCGATTGCGCCGTTAAATACTTGGTACAATTGTGAGTAGAAATTTTATTTGCATTCAAAATTATTACTATTCTAAAGCCGTTTTATTAAGGAGTACCTGGACGACCGAGCTGGTTTCGTATTTTATAAGTAAAAAAACGGACGAAAACAAGATCAGGTCGTGCCTCAATTTCCAACGGGGAACCCTTCTACTTGTTGGTTTTTATACAACTTGGGACGTCAATACCAGATGCAAATCAGTTGTTGTTTATGTGATTGCGCTACTCTCTAGCGATAGACACCTTTTGCGCGGCACAAGTTACCAAAGTCAGAATTGTCGCTATTATTACTATCTTCAACATTAATATTAAAAGATTTTGGCCAAGAGTGCATAGCTTCTTAAATGTTGAAAGACTGTTGTTAAATCTTAACGTAAGGGTTTCATTAAATATAAAGTCTTTAAAATAATTTTTCACACTTTGCAAGGGATTATATCGAAAGTAGTAGTTTTTTGAGTGTATTTACAAATGTCAATATTCAATTTACAGTATCAGAAGATTGGTGTGGTCAACTGGAGTCAGCTTTAGATTTTCTTGCGGGTGAAAGGGGGCCGCATCCAGACGATTTTGTGCCATATTTGCAATATATACCGGAAACTAAAGTAAGTTTTGTTTAAAATGTAAATCTGATTATATTGTGCTAACTTGAGAGATCAGATGACAGATGACTAGAAAACTCACATCCTTAATATATGTAATATAAGACTTGGCTGACTGTCTTAAGATTACAGTAATAACGTGTGAGCGTTTGTGTTTCGGTTATGTGATTAAGAAATGCCAGAGTTCATTTCCCTATCCCTTCCTATCCCCTTATCTTTAATCCTTCTATAGTTGAAAGCGCACTTGCAGCACCTGTGGCGTTGGTAATGTTATCGGCGACGGTAGCCACCTACCATAAAGTGGACCATCATCTTAAGATAAAAAAAGCTTAGCTTTCTGTCTGCATCCAGCCTTAGAGCATCGTTATTTCGCATGAAATGGAAGACAATCGATGTGTGTTTTTGGCAGCTTATTGATACGATACCTATTGAGTGGTAATGCGGGAGTAATAAAAGTGTGGGTGCGTTGGTGCAGATGTACCAGTGGATAGGCGCGGGTCGCGACGGGGACGCGATTCTGGCGCGTCTGTGCGAACGATGGCTGCGCGCCTCCTCCCCCAACCCGCCCGCAGACCCACCGCCGCCCAGGTACTTATTTAACTTGATATTGCAGTAGTTAGGGTGCTTGCCTAACGTTTCAGGTTCAATTTTGGAAATTAACTTTTCATAGTTGGGTCAGGTCTGGATTTGGAAAGTAGTGACACTGCGTTTCGCAGTCATTTGGGCAACCCAAAGCACCTTAGTATTGAAGAGAACAAAAAAAAAAAAACAAATGGAGCCATTTTTTGAGTTTTCGCGAGACTATTACGTATGACAATTTGAAATAGGAAGCAATAGTTTCCTCAATTATTGACTACAACAATACAAACGATATACAAATATATTAATTTTCTTGGAAAGATTGAAATAACGTTGAATACACAATGAGGCACATTTTATTTGGGTGAAGTGAAATTTTTTGGTTCTTCATAATCTCGGCATTAGTACCATCATTTTTCTTAAATGTAGATACCCTACGACTTGGGTGATGCGAGCGCCAACTAACTCTGAGATTGCGGAGTTTCGTGCGCAGGAACGTCGCAGATTCTCTGCAGCTACTAAGCCGTTCACATACATACAACACGGGTACGTATGTCATTCATTACATTATGTATATTTGTTTTAATTATTGGTGTCACTTGATGAGATATATAATGGCTGAATATTAATTTTAGAGTTTTTGTACTTTATAATTTCACAAACGTTTTTCCTTCAATGATCTTAGGTGATAAAATGTTTATTCAAAAACTCTTCATTTAATATCGCAGGTACCGGTCGGTGGTGGGTCCGTGCGTGAAGGGAGGTGGCGTGGCGGGCGCTGGCGGGACGACGCCGCTGGTGGCGTCGCGACCTCGCGCCGTCTCCTTTCCGGCGCTCGTGAGGGACGCCCTCGCGCGACTGCCCAACGGCGAAGGGAGCCGCCATGACGTCATCACAATGCTCAAGTCAGTAAACTCAAACAGGCGAACTGATTTTAAAAAGTTAAAAGTTAAAATTATTTTCAGTTAAAATTAGTTAAAATTTAGTTGCATTTAAAATTATATTCAATATAAGAATGTACAATGTAGTGTTTTCGCTTTCATAAACGGCGTTATAATTTTTATTATATTTATGTGCTTTAAGTCTTTCGTTTTATTAATAGTATAACGAAAATATTACAAGAAATGTTTAATATTTCATACAAATGATTACAGAATGTCCCAGTGGATAGCTCCGTCTAGTGAACAGACGTTATTGACTCTTACGTCGGCGACTCTAGAGAAACTGTCGGCTATTAGAAGAGATCCCATCGTCAAGTACGACCAGAGAACTGCTACCTGGATATATCTTCATCGGCACAGGTAAGATAGATAATAAAGTAGAAAACTTGTTTATTACTTTATGTTTTAAATGTGATTGAAATGTTTTCAACTGTAAGGTGTAGCAAGGGCTACCCTTAATTGTATTATAGAATGGGACACACCAACATATTATTTTAACTTAGATTTTTGTACACACACAATGTCTATTAATTTAAAAACTGTTACATATAGCTAGTTTAAAATTTAAATTAAGAGTACCTGCAGCTTACTTATTATTTACATACTTATCAGAGAACATGAGCCCGACAGGCAGTTGCCACCTATAATATGTGGATTATTATCAAATGTGTATTTTTTAAAATTTTAATACATTGAATAGATCAAGATTTTTTATTTTAATCATTGGGTCATTATGTGTGTAAGTCATTGTTGTCAAACCAAAATCCCTTTCCAAGGAATTTTGGTTTGACAACGCAAGTTACCGGTACCAGAAACGCAAGTTACCGTGCACGCTTATGACCATATTCCAAATTGGCAACTTGCCAGACTTGCAATCGACCATGTACGCATACGACCTGAAATGAATTTGCAATCGACCAGCCCCTGTTGATCCCTTTTGAACCCCAGAAGCTGAAGTTTGCTTAAGACAATGCTGGCATAATAGCGTCTCTGTGGCTCCGTAATGGTGACATTTCCCATCACCATTAAGACACCACAGAATGTCCTTGGTAAAAAACCTAGCTAAAGACCCTGTTGCATGTTGGTAGTAAGCTGTCTGGATACACACTACATTACATTACATTTACATTTTCTGCATACTACAATGCAACAGGGGATTTAACTTTTTTTTATCTACACAGTTATAAGCAGACTTCGCTCAACTGACGTTTTCGCCCTCAGGTTGGATTGAGAAAATCAGTGAAATTGAGAAATGGGAAAGAAACTAATTATAGATGTATTTTATTATTAAAAGATAACTTTGTACACTTTGTAGATGTACGACCAAAGTTAATATAAAATGTACGACAACCTACATAAACGGACTAAGTCCTCTTTTGCGAAAAATTCGGGTTGTCTGCATATCTGTTACTACGCTGTTGAAAACGTGGTCATAAGCATGCACGGTAACTTGCGTTTCTGTTACTATGCTTCGAAAGGACAAAATTTGCTATGTGTATTCATTTATTTATAAAATACTTTCATTTTCACTCATGAAAGACAAATAAATTTACGTATAATTAAGTTACAAATAAAATACTTTTATAAATAATGAATATTTTCATCAAAACTTTTGTTAATGTCTTGCAGCATCTAGCAGATTTTAGTTTGACGACGATGATATTTAAAAATACATATTGTTAGGTGTGAAGAGGATTGGTTGAAAAGTTTGCCAGCCAACAGCCGAGGTTACAGACCGAAGTCAGCAACTTCGAACGCAACTCCTGCGCCGGCTGCCACGCGCTTACGACAAGAGTCTTTCGCAGTGAGTATTTTTTCTTTCTTTCCTTTCTTATGCCAGGGCATTTTCTGGAATTATAATCTCTTCGGACAATTATGTAATTGTAATTTAATCTATGTATTGAACAAGCTCTTGCTTTATTGACTTTGTTCCCGCGACTTTGTTCGCGCGGAATGTAAGATTATTAGGTATCTTATCTGAACTCTATATCCTTTTCTGAAACTCTGACAACTTGTATGCAGAATTTCACGGTGAATATAATAAAGAGAAAAGATTTGTATTTTTCTTTGTAATAAATAAACTCAAAAGATACTGGACCGATTTTAAAAATTATTTCATCTATAGAATAATAATATAAAATAGAATAATATAGCTACATTATCAGAGAGTAACATAGGCTATATTTTATAAAGTTACGCGGACGAAGTCGCGTGCAACAGCTAGTGTAGGATTTAGTAATTACAATTTAGTAACAAAAAATTCAGTAAATTTAGTAATAACAATTAAAGTTTTCGAATTTAGAGCACTAGATGTCGTTTAATAGTATAGGTGAAGTATATTATTATATTATTTATTTTCCTCAGATGGATTTGGACGTGGGCAGTGTGGAAGAGGTTATAGAGAACGCGTCGGACAGCGACGTTGACGTAGACGACTCGAGCGTCCCAAGTTCAAACACTCATCTCTCGTCCGCTCAACTATTGATGCAAGCACAAGCGGCCAATGCGAACAAACAAACAGCAACACAGAGTAAACATAAAGGGAAAGTGACTCCGACCACAACAAAGACTAAATTAACGCCAACGAAAACCACCCCCGCTAATACCAAGCAAACTTTCTCACAACCGAAGCAAACGACGCCAACCAAACCCACGCTAATGGCTCAGTCAGCGAAACAAGCGAGCGCTATAGCTCAGTTGACGAAACAAAACGTTAAGCCGATGAAACAAGTGAGCATAGTGAAACAAAGTGTAGCCAAAGTGACACAGGTGCCTGTGAAAACTACCACCAGTATTGTGACGACCAAAGTGCAGCCAGTGAAAACGGTGACCACTCAAGTGGGTTCGGTGAGAGTGAGTTCGGTCGTAACGGAGTCGCCTAAGGCGTCGCCTACGATAATTACGGCTCCGCAAAAATCGCCATTATTGAAACAGAGGCCTTTATTAAAAGTAGATTCGTCTCTCACTGCGGTGGTAAGTAAACATAGATTAAATTTTATAACAGATAATAAACAAATTAACTTCGGGTTTTCAAACTAGAATTTTGTACGTTTTAAAGGTGTTGGATTTATTGAAAACAAGCTGACCTGACTGTCGTAGTCCTGTCGATTTCATATAAAAATACCATCCCAATTTCCGACATTTTTCGAGGATTTTCCAAAAATCGTCTCTCATACAAATCTTGTCCTGACAGAAAAAAAAAAAAATATTGCAAAATTGGTCGTGCTGTTCTCAAGTGATGCACTGTGATACATTTGGCAATTGATTTTTATTTATAAAGATTAAAGTAAGTAGTGACGTGCAGAATTTTTTATATTTTTAGACGATCCCTCGGGAACCTAACATTTTTCCAGGATAAAAGTATCCTATATATTAATCCAGATAATAAATTATTTGTGTGCCAAATTTCATCCAAATCCATTCAGCCGTTTTTGCGTTATTGAGGAACAAACATACAAACTTTTGCATTTATAATATTAGGATATTGAATTTGATGCCAAAAACTTGTGTCTACACCTCGGTTATTGAAACAAATCTAACACTTAAACATGTTCATTATGAAAATTAAGGAATGCTATTATTTATTTTCAGTCAACATCTACCCTGAACCTGCAATCTGTAACAACACCAACAAATGTAGTTCAAGCTCAAATATCAACAGCTGTACAAAATCAAGCTAAGGTATAAAATATGTATAAAATCTACATTTATTTAAACGAGGATTTATACTTTAGGTAGCCATTTTGCGGATTTCTCTTAGTATATTATGTACTTTTATGTGTCTCCTTGCCCCATGAAGAAAGTGTGTATTTTGTTTCCAGTTGACTCAGGCACAAGCGACGAGATCCTTGTTAATAAGACCCCCAGTCGTCCAGACCACTGTGACTTCCGCACCTACTACATCAACCACAGTGGTTTGTATTACAGCTCATATTATATTTTTCTAAAATAAAAGTAGCCTAACTTACTCCTTATAACATCTGCCAGTGAATGACTGGTAAAAATCGGTCCAGCCGTTTAGGAGATTAGCCGGAACAAACAGATATACAGACAAAAATTATAAAATTACTAATCTTTTCTCTTTATAATAGCTTGAACTACACATCTATATTTCAAGGCACATCTATAATTATTACACGAATTGGTTTTGTATAACGGGTATGATCGCCAGTCTTGTACTTTTGGCGAATACGCCCTGCCGATGGCGTCTCCTATTGGTTAAATGCTCTAACTAAGCGATTGAGTCAGCGTGTGATTTGTTGCAGGGCGGCGCGTGCGCACGTCGAGGCGCCGGCGTGTTGCGAGTGCTAAGCCCCGCGGCGCCTGCCGCCGGCAAGTCGCTCATTTCGCCCAGAGCGCTCTTGCAACAAGGTACAATTTTATTGCTCTAGTATATTAGTTTCAGTGCATGCCATTTGGAACTTATGCCCTTTTCGATTAAGTTCTACAGCTCACTTACTTATCAAATCTTCAATCTTTATTTGGATATATATATTTTTTAATTAAAACTATATGTCTCCTTTGCAATGTAAAAAGCATATGACATCATTAAATAATAATATTATCTACACCTACTAATATTATAAACATGAAAAATTTGCTTGTTTGAATTGAATAGGCTCCGAAACTACTGGACCGATTTGAAACATTCTTTCACTGTTGGGAAGCTATATTATCAGCAAGTAACATAGGCTATGTTTTATAAAGTTACCCGGACGAAGTCGCGTGCAACAGTTAGTAATATCATGTAATATACGATAGAAAGTTTATAGTTATAGTTGTTTTTAATAAATAATAGAAAATATCGTGGAATTAATTTTGAATTGTTCATCATTTGTATATTTATTTACACATTTATCTCAAAATCCTTTTGTATAGAAAACACTTTTTTAATGGATTTGTTTATACATACTCATCCTTGTCATAGTTTATTTCAGTTATACATACAAGTGTAATGGGTAAAATAAATAATATCTTCTGAAAATGTGAAAATTAAAATACAGGTACACCAACAACTAAGAAGAGGTCATCTGTACCTATTGTGACTACATCAGTGACTAGTGTAGTTCAAGTGAGTATTATTTTTCGTTTGTTGGTTTAAAATCAAATGATACTAGTTTGTTATTTCTGAATTTTATTAAAATTAAAAGCATCAAATAAATAAAAATTTTCATTCGCATCAACAAGAAACGCCACCAGGCACCACCACTAACTACGCACCACTAACTTACGACAGTTCAAATTTCGAACAGACGACACAACAGCGGTTATTTTAATTAGTTTTTAAATAACGGTGTGACTATTAAGTAACGAAATTAATAAAAAATATATTAGAATTTACGGGTAATAGAAAATCCACAAATAAAATTAAAACACAAGAAGAGTTTGACTTTATTGAAAATTATTGCGAAGGTGGTTTATTACGCGCATATGAATTCTGCGCCGATTAATAAATTAATGTCATTTAAAAAAGATGTATTGTTTATTTTAATTTTTTTGTGAAAAAATGGAAAAAACATCATTTCCAGGCCTGCGAGCGCCAGCTGGCGGCGCCGCCAACGCTTGTATGAAACATTTCATATAAACGTTGAAGGTCAAACATCAATGTTATTTGCCTCAGTGAATACCTTAAAGTGTCGTATTACCGGCAGACGTGCGCAGCGACGACCGTTGTAAGCAGTGCGACGGGCGCTGTGACGTCACCGATGGCGACGCGCACAGTGCAACTGCCCGGCGGGCGCACCGTGCAGCTGAGCACTGGCCACACGCTGCAGCTGTCGTCGCTGCAACTGCCCACGCACAGCGTGCGCTTGCCCAGCGGACAGACCGTGCAGTTGGCCTCCCCTCAGACGATACAGGCCATCCGCGCGGTGTCCGCCGCCCGCTCCCCCTCTACAGTCCCGCCGCGCCTCCACCACACAAAGCCAACGCTACAGATACCCGTCTCTACGGTGCAGGTAAACATTATAAATACATATATCTTTGCAGTCTGCGGATAAGAAAAACTAAAGATAGAGCCCTGTGGACGGCAGAGTTAATAGATTATTAAGGCTCTAACTTGTGGTTTTTGAATTTAAACATTTCTTTAAGCGCCGATGAATAAATATTACAATTTTTTCAGCTCGCTGGACAGAGCGTCCAACTTACAGGACACACAGTAAAATTACCCAGCGGACAGAGCGTTCAGGTGGCTAGTCAAAGTGTCCAGTTACCGACCGGACAAACCGTACAGTTGGGTGGGAATGTGCAAACCGTTCAACTGTCGGGTCAGACTGTCCAGCTGGCTGGTCAAACGGTGCAACTTCCCAGCGGACAAACGATACAGTTGGCAGGTGGACAAACCCTGCAATTGGCCAGTGGACAAACAGTGCAATTGGCGAGTCAAACACCCAAATCAATAGCTCAAGTTGTCAGGGCTCAGACGGCCACAGATAAACCTGCCCAACCCATTATGGCCAAACTTCTAACTAATGCTCAGGTATTCATTTTTTATATTAATAATAAACATTCAAGGAATACTGTTTTTTTTTTATTATCTTAATGTCGGCATACAGGCTGACGGTCTACTTGATTATAGGTGGCCACCATCTCCTATAACACAAGCAACGCCCCAGGTGCTGCATATGCACTGTCAACCATAGTAAGATTAAGAATAAGGAATTATGAAAGGATAGGAAAATGGGCTCTGGCATCCTTTACTCACTCACCGAAAAGCAGACATTCTTTTATTTACCGGTGTTATTCTGTAAGGGAGTAGTTACTGCCGCCAGATATCACTACCACTATGCCTGCCACTACCATTATGTGTATCCAAGAAGGCTAGTTTGCATGTAAGTTGAGTTGCACCTCTACAGTTTTTGTATTAATATACAGATTAAACCGATTATCACTTGGTCTAACGGTTATAGAAAAGGAAATCTTAGTGCCTGAGAAAGATTAGCAATATTAAAATGCATGTGTTTTATGTTATAATACATGTGAACATTGTAGTGCAACTCACTACAATGTTCACATGTATTATAACATTTCGCAAAATTAATTGCGAAAAATGATATGTTTCAAAAATCGTTCTTTTAGTTTTTTTTTTTAAATACATCTTTTTTTTTTCAACCACCTTTTTCAGGGTCAAATGATATCATTGGAGGGAGTTGTGGGTGCCACGCGCACTGTTCAGGTGTCGAGTGGGGGCTCGGCAGGTGCTAGTGGGGTTGTGGGAGGTGCTAGCGGGGTGTTCAGCGGGGCGGGACGAGGGGCAGTGCGCGTGGTTCCACCCGGTGTTCGCCCTCTGCTCTTAACCTCGAGCAAGCCTCTACACAACATTATATTACAGGTATACAAATGTTTGTTTTTTATTTTTTATCCACCACAAAAATGTGGCTTTGGTTTCAGAAAAAGGTTAAAGCTTACAAAGACATCTCCAACTAAGGGCCGGTATTTCAACTATTACTATGCTTAGGAATAAAATTTAATGAGACTTAACTTTACTATAGCGTATTTCAACTTTCACTTGACACAAATTCGTTCCTGAGTGAAACCCTAGTGTCAAAATTTTAAGTGACCGTTGAGGTGTCACTCAAGTGATTAAGTTTAGCCTACAACTTACGACAAGTTACGTCGTTTTTGTTAAATTTTAAAAGTGTTTATTTCTTGTATTTAATAACAAACGAAGTTTGTATGCAGCTAATCCGAAGGACATGCTTTAATGATTCTTCTTATTTTACTTACTTTTTCAGAGTGATGGAAGTGCGCTACGTGTGACGTCTAGTGGAGGGGCGACTCCGACTCAAACCATAGTTTTAGGCAATATAGGTATATTTACCTACTTATTTTTACAGCTATTCGCAAATTGATACGACTGCAGTGGCAAATTGATCATTTAAAGTTATTAAAAGTTTCAAAAGGAAAAAAAAGAATTATTGCTTATTCACTAGCGGTTTTGAAATTGTAGATAAAGTCAAAAGTTTATACATATTTGCTCGATTTCGATACATATTTGCTCTTTCACTCGGGACTATATTAACGCTACCATTGTGTGATTTCCAGGAGCACAAACTGCTGCAACATCTACAAGTACAGCGCCCATATTGAAGCTGCATCAGGTAATTGAATATGCTTCTCACGCTTGTCAACATTTGTTTCACTATAACCACATACGAATGTTCAAACAATATAGGTCATTTAAATAATTTTTATGATGACATATTTGTTGGCATTATTTGTGATGATATTTATTTTTGTGGTAAACAGAATGCCTAAATATTTAAATGTCACAGATTACAATTTATTGATATGGCGAAAGTTTCTAAAAGCTATGGCAACTTATTTAACGTCGTTTAATATGTAGACAATGTATGTCTACATATTATTGATGTTTAGACATTCAAGAAGCTGTTTTCTGTTTTATATTATATTAGTGAATCTATATGAGTTTATTAGAAATAAAAAGTAACTCAATTATACATTTTAGGTGAACCCATTACAAGTTAAAATTCCTCAGGGCGTTAAAATTCATCAGGTGAATAAAATGATCGCATGTTTTAATATACACAATAATGAGTGGTGGGTGATGCAATAACAATAGAATTATTGAATGAAGAAATTACATATGAAAAATACGAAAATTCGCAAATTTTAAATGATTTATTAATAATATGTTTAAAAAATAATAATAAAATAAAACATCGCGATAGTATAGCCAGATTTCCATGCAAAATCCATTGTACTGCAACCAATTATTTCCTCTATGAATTAACGTAATATGTTTATAGAGTTTTCTAAAAAGTAACGCACAAATAAGGGCACAAAAGTAATTGGAGCCTCTTACATTCCAATTGAGAAAAACAAAATCCGTTGATTACGGTAAAACTAAATCTTCATTATCTTTCATTATCATTTTTTGGTCCTGATTGTCTAAAAAAATGGGTGCTGTATATTTTGACCTCGTTTAGTAGTCTGCGTAAATATTCATAATTTAACAATACCACATATTTCACACTCCGTTTGAAGTTATTATTGTTTATTGTGTTGTAGTTTGTCTTTATATAGGAGTGTTTTAATTGTGGAGTTTATATGGGATCTGATACAATGAAAAAGCTTCTTTACATGAAACAATTTGCGATATTTTGTGTTAAGTGATTGCATGTACAATAATAATAAGATATTTTTGAGAATTGCATGCAAAGATTGTACAAAAGGCACATAGATAGATACTAATGGCTGTAATAATTACGACTAATGAATTAGGTGAACTGTGTATTATATTGTAAAATTTTTAGAAATTGATTAATGCGATTTATAAATATCAAAAAGTTAGTCTTCCTGTTGTTTTTTGACGCAATGATTCCAGATTCCCTTCTTAAGCAATTCTGGTGCAGAATTTCTTTAGACATTTTTTTACACTTTAAAAATATCCTTTATCCTGCTTGGTCGCCAGCGCACTTCTGTGTCACATTGCGGTGCCTATGCGTGCGTATATGCCTATGCCGACGTACGCGACCGACGTCAGCGTAGGAGGAATGTAGGCATTACTGTTCAAACCGATTTCAGTCGGATCAGAATTCTTGCTAAGTATATCGACAACGCATAAAAGTGCACGTATTTAGAACTTTCCCTTACGCCTAACAATAAAGTGTCGCCTTGAGGCAAAAGCTCGTTTCTTCACATTTCATCATTCAGTCTGATTTGATGTGTGATATTGGGTCGTGTTGCTTTACAGGGCGGTGGAAACGTAGGCGTGACGTCGCAACTGACCGGAGTTCGCAACGTGCTGATGGACGGACAACAACTGAAGCTGGTGGCTGGGCGACACGTGCTCGCACGATTGCTTCGCCCCACCCTCGGCCCCGCCTCCAATCTCACCCCCACTCTCGCTCCAGCGCTCACCCCAACGCTCACCCCAACACTCACCCCGACGCTCACTCCGACGCTCACTCCTGCCAACAATCACACCCCCGTCCAACCTCCGCCTCCGCAATGAGTGCAATTTTGACACTGATAAATTTTAACAATAGTATGATAATAATAGTAGGGTAAACGTGGTCATGAATGGGAATTAAACTTTAATTGTTCACGCTAAATATCTTATATTGATTTGAGCCGACATGTTATACAGTACTTACATAGTTAGTATGTATTGCGCATTACGCTATGTCCGGACATTCTTAAGGGGTTATATTAGTACTGTTCTCATACAGACATTATAGAATCTGATCTTTATAAGTATGCTTTCTACATTTTTTATCTATACTTAACATTATAAACAGGTAAAGTTTGTATGTTGGAGGTAATCTTCGAAACTACTCATCCGATTTAAAAGAATTCTCTCACCAGTAGTTACAATAGAATTTCAGGAGGAACATAACACTAGAGCTATCTAAAAATAAAATATGTCATGCGTTGATATGTTTTATTTTTTAACGCAGATGAAGTCACGGGCTCCAACTAGTTAAATATATAAACACACTGTTCACTCTTGCCATCATATTTTAAAGTAGATAATATTTTGCAATATTAATTCTGTTTTTACAACAGTTTTATTATTGATCGGTAATAGATGGCGCTAAATAAATTGTCCACATTACCCTTGAGTTTGTAAAGAAAATTCATGGATATATTCTCAAGAATATCAATAATCATATACAAATTATTGTTTTAGCATATCAAACAATAAACGTAATAATGCAAAAATTTGAGGTAAATTTTTTTGCTCGCAAAATGAGTGGCCATAAAGTTCTATTGTTTTCGATTGTCTTCAGGAAAATGTGTGACCGTATTATAATTAATTGATATATCTGATGGTGACGCGTTAAAATATCTGCTGACTGACTAATCTACAATTTTTCACATAGTCATTCAAATAGTCATAGCAACGCAATTACCCAACTCTACCGGCAGAATAATTGAATACAGTTCCATTCTAAAGCCATTCACCTCACTGTCCGTTATTTAGTTCTAATGTGTTTCTTTCGGGTAATGTCCGGTGAGCAATCATTAATTTAATCTTGACTTGACTTAGGACTCATTGACTAAATAATCATAATTTAGTTATGTCGTGTGTTCACGCCTTAAAGCACTTAATTGTGTGCAATATTAATGATGACTCGAAAAAACTTTACTCAATATCGTCGTTGTCAAACAAAAATAAAGTACCTGAAATATGATTAGAATGATTATGATGATGATTAGCACTTTTTTATACAATAGTTGAGGCAGTGTAATAGATATTTCACTAAGGTCAAAATATTATAATGTCAAAAAAGTGCACATAGCAAATTTTGGTTTCACAACGACGATTTGCAGTCAAATGACGTTTCATGGTCTATATTTGCTGATATTATTGTCATATACCAATCTTTCTTTTTTAATTATAAAGATCATTAAATATAAAAATCTCATACAATAGGGTATAAAAAGAAGTGATACGTTTTAAAATGTCATATATGTCTGTCATATATTGAATTGTAAATACGATCTTATTATTAATAAAACCTATCAAATTTCATCTAAAAGAATAATGGTTCGATTTCAAATTATTTATGTGCATAACTATATTTGTATTTGTATATATATATAATTGTAAATACTTGAAAATTAGTTATAAATGTATCGTAGGTAGTTGAAACGCTAGATTTGTCTGGAATTTGTAGGAAATTTATTATGTCTAAAATAAAAATTGCTTTAATTTTACGGAAGAAAGTTGTACAAGCATTTTTTTAATTGCTGTTGGAATATTCGAAAAATCATCGAGAATTTATAAATTAATAATATACAAATATTTAAAACTGCTCATAAACTGCCCATTTCCTAATTTTTACGACAAACGTTAGTTTTTATATTATAGGGTTGATGTAGCGGCATTAATATTTTTTTTTATTGTATATTGGTTTAATGTATGTACATATTATATATTAAATATCACCTACATCGTTTTTTGTTTCTAATTTTATATAGCCCTCTCTTTTGTACATACATAGTTAATAAAACGAATATTTTAAATTATCAGACTTTTATTCCGCTGTCAGCACTGAAATTTCGGCTCATGAATTTTAGTCATAAAAATTATTATTGCCCTATGAATGTAAATAATATTGTAAATTAATTAAACAATTATGTAGATGTCTGAAACATTATTGTAAATAATAGATAAATATATAAGATGAACTGAGGAATTTCGTTGATTGATAGAGATGCTATCATGTTTTATGTTGGTCTTATGTTAAAATGAAAATTTTTAAGGCATACGTTTGTGTTTTATTTACACAGTAATTACTTTCTAATATTAAAATTTAATTACTCTAAGGTTCTTAGATAAAAAAATCTGAGAGAACTCAGAGGAATCGTTAAAGAAAATACTAAGAACAAACTGACAATACTTGGAGTTTCTTACTATAGTAGATTATAGTTTCTCAACCTGGAGGTAGCGATGTGTTCAATAAATAAGACCCTTATACGAAATGTCCTTTTATTTCAATATTTTTAATTCACCAACAAGTGTTTTATGGCATATGCGTAAAAGTTTAAGAATAAAAAATATCAATAACGCAAAAAGGCTGAACGGATTTGGATGAAATTTGGCACACCGTTAGTTTATTACCTGGATTAATATATATGATACTTTTTATCCTGGAAACATGTTAGATTCCCGAGGGTTCGTCTAAAAATGTCACCAGTGTCGGCGCCATCATCGTCACATCGATAAAGATATCTGGCGTTATAACATCAATATTTTAATTTTTCAAACGTAGGCACAGTTAATATATAAATAAAAACTACCATTTTGTGGTGAGAAAACACAGTTATTAATTTATTCCATACTTTACGTACATGTGGGATGTAACAGCAATATAAAATAATTATTTATGCATTTTTGGATTTTTGCGTTGGTATACAAAAGAAAATTCACGTAATAGCTAATTTAAATATAATTTCTATGACATTCGTGTGCGATTTACATAAAATATAAAATTTTATATATTATATAACATATAAAAATTTAGCTCAAATTTTCTTTTTAGTCTACTAATCGGTAAGTTGAGATCTCGTTGGCAGTTTTACATAAGTCAATCTGGCTTATGCATAAGCGCCTTCACAATTCCTTCTATGTGTATTTAGGTAACGTTTACCATTGCTAAAAAGGAAGCTTTAACTACATACTATTAGATTTACCATTGGGTATCCTTTACAATATTTGAATTTGGTAAAACTTAGTCTTATTTGTTTAGTTCATTTTGATGAATTGAAATTGAATCTCTCGCTTCTGTGGCAATTTCACTTCAAATAAATATTTTTTATATGTTGTTGATATGAAATCCACCGCGAAAACTTAGTAGGTAATCATTATAATAATAAATATAAAGGTCGACAGTATGGTTAGTAAAAAAGAAAAAGAAGTTTTATTGTTTCAAATCTTTGTTATAAAGAATTTTGATAACTGTCAAAATTATATAGGATTATTTGGACTGTAACCAAGTCAGCAAATCTGTTCAAATTAACCAAACAAATTTAAAATTACGTTCAAATCTGAATATAGTAAATAGGTACCTATCACATTTTCACTAATTTTCATCACGCTTAGCTTAACGATATTAGGTACAAACTAACACTGAATTGCGTAATATACTATATCTAATTAAATAAGGACAAACTTGTGATATTCAAATAAAATAGTACCGTTACTAATTGAATGCTCAAATTACGAAAATTATATTCACATATAAGCAGTGTTAACTCATTCCTCTATCAGTCTTATATCAAAATAATATTTGAAACATATTTTTAATAATGAAACTAAATTGAAATCTAATGAAATGTGACGTACAACATTGATATAAGATATAAGTATTCCATCTTAATCTAGGGTTGCCTACACAAAAATATGCAATGTATGCTTATTGTAAATATTTAATACCACAGGGCTTTAGTTAATACTGACGAGTCGTTACTTTTTCCTACTAAACGTTTTGATTCACCCATCATTATTTTATTGTGAATTAGCGCCTGTATCTACATTGACTATTGCAATTTTTTTTAAGAAAAAGTATTACCTACTTATTAAAAAAACACATGATAAAAAAAAATGTGCATGCAAAGAAGTTTCACGTAATATTCCTTTCCCTTTCAAACCAACTAAATTTCAAAAAATGAAATTTAGTTGGTTTGAAATCTAGGAGGTCAAGACATTCTAAAATTCTCCAATCGCAAAAGAGAAAAAAATATTAACAATAATTTCATTTCGCATTAAGACATTAGACATTAGGTTTATCAAATTATATGATCGACCAAAGGTGGAAATAATGAGAGATTTAAATAGTAAATAGATTAAATAGTAGTTATGGTCAGCTCCTAAAATTTTTATATTAGCAAATATACATAGTGAATTGAGATATGTTACTAGTAGCCAGCAAGAATAGAAAAATAAGATGTAACAATAATCTACAAATAAACTCCTAATATTACTGTTATATTAATACTATACTTATACTTAATACAGTAGGCAAAATATTGTTTGGTAACCTAACTTAAAATAAAGAAAACATTTTAACATGCTTTTATAAATTACTGACATTTTGTAATTTTATTTTGTAACTTAATGAAAATTAATGTGAAACAAAAAGCACAAAACAGCTAATTTATATAATTTACGTAGCACAGAGGCAGATATTTCATCTTTGCCAGTTTTCCCATTCATAAGATATTGTAGTCCTTGAGACTTGTTGCAAGAAAGGAACTTCGGCATTATCATTTTCTAAGTTCAAATTAGGAATAGAATGTGTACCCTATATTATTATGTCATTAGCAGCTATCAAAAAAATACCTTATTTTTGCGTTTTGCCTATCAGGTGGTAGGCATGGTTTAAATTGTTAACTGGAACGGTAGTATATTCTAAATCTATGACTGTCCATATAATCACTTTAATGTTCAGGCCTATGAACAATATAGATTTTTTGCTAATCAATAAAATTTTACTGAACAATATATTATTATGACTGTTTTTTATTTTGATAATATCTACATATCAAGCCGACCATATATGTAGGTAGGTGTTTTTTTTATTAGAGATGGGTTTGCTCTTGGCCAACAACCAGCTGTGTAGGAAGGATGAGGCCTATGATGGAGCAAGCACATCCAGAGGATGCCTATTCACTCGAACTTTGAATGAAAAGATTTGGGTTAAATCAGCTCGGAAATACAGACGCAGCCAGGGAGTTCCAAACCTTAGACAGTTCGCATTATAAAGGATGTTTTAAAGCGCTTGGTGCGAAAAAGAGGGATTTCGACAAGACGAGGATGGTAACCAGCTGTGCGTCTGTAACTATGTCCGATGGAAGAAAGGGCAAGGCTCATGCAGCTCCTGAGCACACTCTCCGAAGTAGATCTTATAAAAGACACATAGACAGGCAACTTTGCGTCTATGTGCCAAGCTCTGCAAATTAGTTTTTTTTTTAAAGTGTATTAATATACTTGTTTTCTGATAATGCTCAGTTTATTTTCTAACCAAGCATTGTGCTTATTTCACTGACGTATGTGATATCAAAGTGACAGGCTATAGCTTTTTTCGTTAACCTAGTTTTTAAATGGAGAATCATTTATATATTTCTCAAATAATATTAAGGATAGTAGGTTATACGTAAACTTTTGAACGATGCTTAATAATTAAGTAAGTGGGATCGTTTGACGACTATTACAACAAACATAATTGTAATAGTGGTAATGCTAACTAATATAATATTATCCTTAATTATAATTTTATTTTAATAGATAAATGTGGCAAATCACACTCAATAAATACATTGTAGATTATATTTTGTAACAAAAATAACTTTAGCGATTTTAGCATTAGACGAGTAAATACATAGTTAGGTATCTAAAAGTCGAAATACGTTATGTGCATGTTACATTACGTATATATTCCGGCCAAACATTGAAGAAAGAAACAGGTAAGGGCGCATTCACACCGAACATTAAGCAGCCTGTAGACTGTCGGCGAAAGACTCGATTTTCCTAATTTCCAATACAATTGTACTTTTCGGTCAGAGTGATAGACACTGAAGAAAAAGCCAATTTATAATATAATAGTGATATAATTAATAATATACAGTCAGTGACTGTCAAAAATACATTAAGTACCTTTGCTCTGTGTGAACACGCACTAAGGGACAATAATCATTTCTATCCAAAGATTTCTATGTACCAACATATAGTTCAATGTTTCTATCATACTTTTTATTGGACCAAATCGCAAGGAATTATTTTTATTTTATTTTAATTAAATAATCTCTAAGAAAATATTTTCTTAAATTTTCTCTTCGTTTCTTTTTTTTAAATTTTGATTGGGGTAGGTACATACAAAAGTAATTGATAACAAAGGTTTAAGGGTAAAAACAAGAAACCACAACAATGCACGGTAAAGCATGTTTGGTCCAATAAATGTATATTCTTGATATTGGACTATAAGTATCTATTACATTGGATGCTTAATATATTAGGTAATTTTGAATTAGTGCCTATATTATCCTGGAACATATTCCAAATTTACTCTTAAGAATATTTATTGACTATAATTTAAGTAGACAATAAAATACTCTTGTGTACCTAAGTATTTTAATAAGATACTTTATTTCTCACATTTTTGGAACTTTATCTTATGTTTTTAATAATCAGACGGTTAATGGAAAGGTAAGACGCAAGGAGACACTCTATTCAAAAAGTTGTTATAAATTTAGACTTGAATATTAGTCTAACTTTACAACCTCTGAAAATAAAACAAAATAACAAACATTAGTTTCCAAAATAAGCATTTCATGAGAGCATAATAATAAATTTTCATAGAAAGATGCTCGGTGCGCCTCCACTGTGAAGCAAGTACTGTCCAAAAGCATGATTGTGTTGTATTTCTGACCTCAGATCTAATTGTGGTCTAAACAGATTTTTATTTTTAACATATTATGTAGCAATTTCTTTATCCAGTATGAATAAAGGTAATATTGTAACTAAACTATAAGTGAAGCCAAGGAAACAACGTATAAATGTAAATAAACCCGGTCGGCCCTCTGTCCTTTTCTCTCACACGAAGCGGCCTTGAAAGTTTGTTTATATTCTTTGCGTTGTTTCGTTGGCCTTGATTTAGTAAGTATTGGGCAAAATTGATATTTTTTGCATCCGTTTCTACTAGAAAATAAAATCAATGTAAGTATTGTATTTTGCTACAGTATCATCTAAAAATGCAATAGAAAACATTTCAAACGTTTCAATATTTGGCTTTTTTCCCTAAAAATATTAAAATAAAGTCTTGAAGTACTGGCGATTGTAGTTCGCATCGTACAGATAACACATTTTAAGTGATTTAGGTAGTTATTGCGTGAGCAGCCTCTGTTTTTCTGTAAGTGGTGATGTTATTCAAGTTATAAATTATATAGATATAAATAGTAAAGTTATACATTGTGGTGATGGTGATGTTCCTTAATAATTTCATATTTAGTGCTATGACAAAGATTGATAGACATGCTAATAAGGATTTCAAAAAAGACCATCTACCATACAACTATATACAAACTATAGGCACTGAAAGTTTAATATGAACTGCTTTAGAAGAAAAACGGCAGTGACCCTCTTTATCGGGTTTTCAATAGATTCTACACTAGTGGCTGGGCAGCTAAATTACTAAATACTAGCGACCCGCTCCCGGCTTCGCTCGGGCTGCAATTTTTATATATAAAATCTTGCCCGCTTATCCTCTTTCCATATGTGAAAACCGAATTAAAATGTTTCTAACCATTCTCGAGTTTTTGATGCGTACACAAACCAACTAAATATTTTTATTTATTTACATATAAAAAAGGGTATTATATCAACAAGAACACAACTCATGACATTTTAAAAAAAATATTCCATCGTCATCTAATAAAACTGCAAAGCTCCAAAAATATCTGACAGATATTTTAATGACAATAATGATTTTTTTTATATTTTATGTGACCCCAATTAAGTTATATAGGTAGGTGGTATGTAGAAGTTTCGAGAGTTGCATAATAATAAGAGATAATATTATTGTATAATATAAATAAATACCTATTAAAATGTTTACAATGAAAATTATCTACAACAAATCTACACAAAATTGTTTTGTTTTTTGCGAAGGTAAGCAGAGTACTATTTTCGACAATAACTGACATAGCATATTGAATTTTATTCTTCAAAACCATTTGGCACACAATTGCTTGTTATGCATTCCTTGCATCCCAGACCCCTCAAGCAAGAACATTAAAATTTCGGTTTAAGAATTTAAAAAATTTGTAGCAAATATGCTACAAATTTTAATTTCGTCAAACAAACGAAGTACTTACTTCGTTTGTTTGACCCGAGGAAGGCATTTGTTTATTGGACTCTTATTGAACTATTGATCGAACTGTTGAGAGTCGTTCAAACGCTATGCAGCAACGCGTCGTGGAAGCTGAATATATCAATATTTTAGAAACCTATTAATACCTGCTTACCTGAAAACGTTTTATTTTTGGGATCTTCACTTTGTATAACTTGCAAAAATAAAATTTAGATCGTATTGCGTAAAAATAATAAAATAGCCATTTTATCTGCTATAAGTAAGGGTCATTCTACTTTTAAGGCCCCTTAAAAATATTTGTTTGTCCCCAGAGTAATAAAAACGATAATTAAATACGGAACCAAAACAATCGTCTTTAATATACTTGCATAAATTTAATTATATTCACATTAATATGCAATATACAATATTGCAATATGCAATATGTAAATATACTGTAAAAAAAATAATTGTTTTATAAAATAATAGTCAAACTTTTAGTTTGCAGAATTGCAGTGTCCCCATTAGGTTTTGCTTTTGGGAAAATGACGACTTTTCCAAATAATTTAATTAAAAATAACTTATTCCTTTCTTAAACTTAACAACTAAATAGTTAACCATTATACACATAAACTTAAATTTAAATTATCTTTTATTTTTTATTTTTCAGGTGTGACGAAAGATTGTCCCTAAGTTTTAAGTATCTTTAGTCACGCTAAAAAAAAAAAAACCTATAACTTTTGCAAAAATATTATAGTGTTCCAGGAAATTCTCATTGTAAATTGTATCCTTTGTCACACGTATCTTTCGTCACGACCTGGATGTGACGATGGAGACTTACGTGACAAAGTTTACGATTTCAATGTAATTGGAATAAATTTTATATTTAATTGAAATTAAATAATGTGGCTCGATAGCTCGGAATTTTTAACACAGCTTACTTGTTTTTCAGAAATACATACAAGAATTAAGCATTGTAACGAGGCTGAAAGACAACGCCGATATACGTAGGTTACTATATATGGTGTAATTGTTTGTTTTCCCAAATAAAATAAAAATAAATAAGACAAGAAAATATATGAAGAGTATTTAAAGAAGGCGAGAGAACGTTACCATAAATACAAAAGGTTAGTAAAATATATTAATGAAAACGAAAATACCTGCTAATAGGAAGTGGAAAATAAAACAAAAAAAGCGTCAAGACAGGAGCAAACTTATATAGCAAACGAGGTTTATAAAAAAGTAATGGGTTTTTTTAAATGGTGTTCTACAATTAATGTTTGGTTTTAAGTCGATAATTTTGATATTAACTAGTTAACTAATACTTCGTCAGATTTACGTCACCTCGTAAGGTAAACTTTGATAGTGTCCCCAAAGAAAAAATGCAATTACTTGATAGAAAATACTGTAATGTTACATGCATGTGTAACTTTTATGTTACATGCTTTTTTTGTAATATAAAGCTTTAGTTTCTATGTACATACTAATTTTAAACTAAGCGTTCTGTTTTAAATGGAAATATAAGCCATTTAAACAAACTTCTTAGGCAGCAAATGTGACGAATGAGAGATAGTGGATTTTTTATACGAAAATGTTATTTATTATAAGAAACGCGATTACGAAAAAAGCGAAGACTGATTTAAGTTGGGATTTGATATTAATAAATAATAATCAAACTCTTTCTTTAATTTGATTTGACTTTATAAATAAATTAATTTTGTGACTGAGGATACATTTTTTTCTATCTGCGTACAATTAATCGTGAAAAAATATAACTTTAAATAAGAAACTGTGCTATTGGTTCCCAGATACCAAAAGTTTGATATATTTAAAAACATTTAATGATATGAAATCATAAAATACTGTTATAAAGATTTTTTTTATAGTTTAGGCCTTAAAAGTAGAATGGCCCAAAAATCAGTCCACCTTGTCATTCTGGTTCAAAAATACGATTGTATTTTATTCTATACACGCTCCTCGCATCATTTTAATATGTATTTATGTATACCCATGTATAAGGTATGTATAGTAGGCATTCACGGCGGACTATTTAACAAGCATTAAGCGATGTGTGGCTGATATATTCACTCCTCTGTGTCTTCCGCATTCTCGGCAGTCAGTAAGTTTGTGTTGTCGTCGGCTTGAAGATCGGCGGTCAACTTCTAGAAAAAAAATTAGGCACGAGATTTTAAAAGAACCGTAGATAACTTCTTGTGTAGTAATTAAATATCTCGATTTTTTATAAGGGTACATTCACAGACAACGGAATAATATAGTGGCAAGGCACGCTGTAAGTATTTCGCAGTCTTTAGGGCAGCCCGTCTGCCGGCAGTAAACATCTCCTTACATAAGATATCAACAGCATATGTGCTGTTGTTTTTCGATGAGTGAGTAAGGGATGCCAGAGCCCGTTTCCCTATCACTTCCTAATCCCTATTCTTAATCCAATTATGTGCACTTGCAGCACCTGTGGCGTTGCTTGTGTTATAGCCACATAACAAGTTAATGGTAAATTAAGGATACTTATGGCCCTTAAGTGAACCATCAGAAGATTAAAACAACAGCTAGATTATTATAAAAATAAACCGTTACTACTAATTAATACTTAGATATCTTGCAACCAGTCTGAACAAATACCTGCAGGGACGGCAGCGCACTTGCACCCCCCTGGTTTGCTTGCGTCTCTAGGCGACAGTAGCCATTCTTAATAATATAAAAAAACTTACCCCAATGTGAGCTGAGGCGGCGTGCGATCTCTTGCGACGTTTGACAGCTAACGCAAGTAGCAGTACTAACGCCACTGACGACAAGGCTGCAACCAGTAGCGGCAGAAGCAAATTGTCGCCTCGAGAATAGCCCTACATTAATTTTATTCATTATTAATTTGGTAATAATATAATAGATTTCACTCATAAATTTTTGAAAGGCCCACTGCGTTCTGCTATAGTAAACTGAGTCACCTGTCTGGCAACAGTAACCATCCCCTTACATAAAACCACCGTTAAATAACAGCACGTGTTTTGTCCTGGTTTTGTCGTATTTCTCTGTGTAAGAGGTGCCTAGAATATTCAATATAAAAAGTATATAGCCAGAATAGCCTAATATAAAACATTAAGTTAAGTTAAGTTCTCAGTCATTTGGACAGCAATTTGATGGCAGTAACCATCCCCTTACAGAAGAGCATTGTGAAAGAGACCAGAAGAGCAAAGATAAGTTTAAAAGTATATTGTTCTGAATTTTAAGCCTTGTATCATGAAAATAGGAATCCGTAACTTAAATTGCTATTAATTAATTAATTAGTAATTTGATACTTAACAAATTGCTTCTTGAATATTGTTTGTTCCTTTTGTAATAAGTCAATGTACTTTAACTTTACTTTAACTTTAACTAATGTCAATTATTTTTAAATTTAATACTAATGATGACAAAAATAAATAGCGCTTTCATTTTGATTAGACATCATTTCATAACACGAGCCTTAAGTATAGTTTTAGGTTTTTACGTTATTTTAGTTTTAAAAAAAATTGTCACATTTAAAAAATATATCTAACTAATTGAATTATAACTATTTTAGTAAATTAAAATTATTTAATTATTTTCTATTCTCTAACGCTAGTAGCGATAAAGTTTATAAAGAGAGCGATATGAATTCTTGTCTTTATGATAACATACATTATCATATGCGAGCCTATAATAAAAAGTAGTTACCGACAAACTCTAAATATCGATCATGTAATTTAGTGCCAAGTAGAGTTACCGCTATTTAGTTTTCGTTCGTACCACGTAAACTTTTATTACATAAGTGTAAATATTGTAGTTTGCTTACCGTCCATTGAAAGTAAGACGACGTGTCAACGAAAGGCCACCTCGCGCCGTACCAGTCTCCGTCACTGGCTTTCGATACAATCACTTCATCCGAATCGATTCCTGGCGCCGCCGAATCTGGCTTTAAGGGCGGCAATGAAAACACTTCATCGACTTCCAAAGACTCTTTCACATCGTCGTCATCGTCGACAGAAAGCAATGCGTCTTTTAAATCACTCATCTTTGAATCCTCCGTAGAAGAAGTGTCTATAGTAACAGGTGTTTGCATTGTAGCCGCTTTTGTAGTAATTAATACATCATCGAAAACTCTTGAATTTGTTGTGAGTAATTTAGCTGAAGGAATAATAGGTGCGACTGTTGGTGTTATTATATTGTCTCTTGCATTTGGTATCCTAGACATGTAGGGATCTAACATTCGAATGCTTCCCGAAGGCGTTCCTATCAGTGGTATTTCATCGTTATCTTCAGTCGGTATCGGTGGAATCGTTGTAGAGGTTGTTGTGCTTTTGTACGATCTCAAAGCTGGTAAAATCCAGGAGAGTGTTGTCAGTAATTCTTTTGGCTCCGTAGATAAAACTGTAGTCGGTAGCGTTGTAGTTGACGTTTTAGAACTCTGTTCTAATTTTGATTTTAATGTTGAAACGAATTCCGATGAAATTTTAAGTTCCTTCTTCCGAGATTTTATTATTTCACGACCAGTAGGCGTGAGTGGTGCTGTAGTTATCACGTCTTGATCAAGATGATTTCTACGAGCGTGCAGCGCTCCGTTCAATAAGTACAGAGGAACGGAAGCTAGTGCCAAAGCAACGAATACTCCGAATAGCACCAGTAAAACATATTTAACAGTGGATTTTCTGCGAGAACGTCTGACATGTATAGACGGACTGTAGTCTCGGCCTTTCCCTTTCAGGCCACTATTATTGAGCACTTCCTCGGTTTGAGGTAGGATCGTGTACTGGAGGCTGTTCTCGCCGTGCCTAACAGTTTTGTACATGTTAGCGGATGCTAGATATCACAAAAAAAGAAACACTACTCTTATGACTTTTTAAAGAACACACTTATCACATATTTTCAATTAGCGAAGATGGCACACGTACGTTTTCGCGACTCATCAATGTTGAGGAGACGGAATGCGAGACATTTCGGTCAGTTGTGAGCTTTGTGCAGCGTTGTTGGGGGGCTTCTAGTGTGGAATTGTTTTAACGCATGCGTGACAACATTGAGCGGCTGCGCGCTTCCCTACAGCCGTATTAGCCGGCTCCCCTACGGACCTAACTTTGAGGTTATGAGTTAAAAGCCGGCTTGATTACCGCAACCATATGATATGACCACAACCATAACAATTACATTAGAATCACCTTAGCTACATCCCATATAACATGCAACAATAAAATATAAGAATATTAATATTATTATTGGCCATGCATGATTCATTTAAATTGAATCAGATAGCTATATTTACGAGTAAAAGTACTAAGCTTTCCATTAGTCATAGGGCTGCCCCGATAGCCATCGCATGACAATAATTTGTTTACGGTACCTACCTACTTAAAATATAATAAGTATATGTCCCTGTAACTAAGTTTACATACGTAATAAAAGTAGGTTAACAAAAACATAAGTCATAAAAAATGTATCGCTATGGTTCAATGAATGTAATATGGCTCTTCCGTTGCCGTCACTACTTTCAGATCGTCATGTCTGATAACAAAAAATCAGCAAGTAAAGCACTTAAAGCAAAAAATTCCGACAAAAACTTTACTTAGTAACATTTAATTGATCCTCTATTTATTTCAGTTGAAAAGCTATGTTTCTTTGATTTTTTCCATCTTCTATATTAGTTAAGTTTTTATTATATTATTATGTAACCTGCAAACAACTGTCATTAACTGGGGACATCGTTTAGTACCTATGGACACAAACTCGCATAAAAATTGTAAAATATAAAAGATGTGGATAGTGGATTTTCCTCTGAAATCCCTTACCTTACGCATGTATCCAATCACAAATACGATTTTTACGATGCTTTCTTTTTAGAAGACCATAGTTCTAGAATAACTGCGCTGTGGTAACCATAAATGTGTTCGCAATCTTATATTTCCAATAACAACACCTGAAATCAATCTTGGTTCATCATTAGGTGTTCCTAATCAACATTAGAAAAAAGTTGACGTGAAGCATATTACTTAACGAGTTTTTGCGTCCGGTCAAACAGCGAACACTCTATACGAATACTAATTCGCCTGACCTTGGACAGAATCACGTTTCCTTTCGAAATTGGTTCGTGAATGCGATATTTTTAGAATAAAAAGTAAAAAAGAGACCGGCCAAACAAAATAAAAGGGTTGGGCGAACGAATCGCCGCATTTCTTGTTGGTCGTCTTTTATCTACCTCAATGCGAGGGAGCGTCTTTGGTAGATAGAGGGGTCCGTTCCGCGTATTATTCCTCGGATACCATTTTTTTCGTATTATCGTGATGCGTACAACTTTTTTTATGGAATAGTTTGAGTGAGACAGCCTCTAATCATCGCGTGCGCCATTAGCAGCTCTCATAATTGACCGTCTGCTAATGTATCACTGACCTTTGTGTTGATAGGTTATTTATTATCCGTTTAAAGCTATTATATCATATGCGTTTATATATCATTACCCATATTAATATGTAAATTGGTTATTGCCTAATCTTTCTGTATCGTCACGACGCTGCAAAGAAGCATTATTATAAACATATTTTGGTTTCTTATAAATAGGTCATTTACACTTTTGACTCGCGATTGTTCCGAGAGGAAGATAATCTCTTTGTTTCCGTCAATGCAAGGCGGCAAAGAGTGCATAATGAATAAAACATCTTTTTGTGTTAAGAAATTTTCATGTTAAGAATCTAGAACATCTTGTCTCTGATCTGCCTCCGAAGGTCTCAAGGCCACATTGCGAGGAGTGAATAAATTGTTAATATCGCAGTTGGCCCTTGCATTTTAGTGAGGTAAATCCTGGGTCAATCACCTACATATTTTTAAATTATATTAGTTATTTTTCTTATGATTGGATTGGTAAAGTATAGAGGGAGTGTTAAAGGCTAAATATCGGCGGAGGAAGAGAAAAGATGATTTTCGGACTAAATACATTCGTCTTGACCTAAAACCATCTTTTTTCTTCCTCCGCCGATATTTTGTTGACGACCTTTTTTATACCACTGGCTTTTTTTGTATTTTTTATATTATAATTGTCAATTTTATAATTTTTCACAGTTTTTTGTTATTAGCGTAAGATTTTCGGACTAAATACATTCGTCTTGACCTAAAACCATCTTTTCTCTTCCTCCGCCGATATTTAGCCTTTAACAGGGAGCATATATTATTTCGATGGTAACAGGCTCAGATATTAGTAAATTAATAGGGATATTAGTAAATTTTACTAATCTGTAAGATCTGTTTTACTAATCTGAGGGTAACAGGCAAGTATAAACACAAGCCTTCTTAGAAATTGCGCAAAAGAATGGAATAATGAAGATAAAATAATAGTCTCTAGCAGCATATATTCACGTACCTACCGAAACAGCACGTAGATTGAAGTGTAAGGGACAAAGAAGTTCTGTGGTATCACATATTCACGTACAATACATACAATAAACAGAACGCTACTGAGCTTGAGACAGTTCGTTTGAAATGACTAGTGGCCAATCAGTCTTCTACATTTCATTTGATATGATTCAATATTAGAAAGTGAACAGTTATAAAGTACATTAGGTACAATGACATCGACAAAGCTGCTATTTCCGTGAGTTCTGGAAGCCAGCCAGCGCTGCGGGGCGTCGCATAAAATAAACGTACACGACAAACGCGTGCTGCGCTGCGCTTCTTTGGACCGAATTCGACATATTTAGTAACGCTCTCCAGTTAAGAAACTATTACAATTATGGCAACAACAAACCTAAAATAAACTTTACGACGTAAGTATAATTGAAAATATAGAACCAGTTCACGAGTTAATTTGCTATGTAAACAATTAATTGTTCTTTGAAATCCTAATTTGATCTTAAGTAGCTAGATTTGTGTGACTAGTTTTATGTTTTTTTTTTGTGTATTTAGCAGGATCCCTGGATATCCAACGTCTGCCAGGTCCATGTCAATCCAACAGGTATTCAAATTTTGAATGAGCTTTTTAAACATGTTTGAAGGTGAAATTAATAAAGTAATAGTAATAATAGCCATCTGATAGAAGATTTTTATTCAGGCCGATTCAGGCACAAGAAAAAATTAAAGTTTTTTATTTCGTACACACACACACACACACACACAAATTTTATATATAACTATCTCAACAATATCACATAAAATAAAGGTGTCCACAGCATAATGCTGTAATCACATATTCACGTGCCGAAAGACAAAAGCACGGAAAATATGTCTAAAGCCAAGAAGATGTCTACACCAAAGTAGATAATGAATTCATAAATAATGCAGGGCACAAACATAGTCATTCATTCCATCAAAGGCCCCTTTGTACAGTAGACCTAA
Source organism: Synanthedon myopaeformis (assembly GCA_944738685.1). Classification (NCBI taxonomy): domain Eukaryota; kingdom Metazoa; phylum Arthropoda; class Insecta; order Lepidoptera; family Sesiidae; genus Synanthedon; species Synanthedon myopaeformis. The sequence continues at coordinate 5,334,128 of OX122927.1, read as the reverse complement.
CGAACGTCGACATTTGGCAAAAATTATACTTGAAAATAACTTCACAACCTTGAGGGTTCATAGCACATCCTGCCAGCGAGTTTTACGAGTTCGCCTAAATAAACAGCTCTGCGGACGTGTTGTTTGGTCATGTTACTCCACGCAGTGCGTTGCAATGAGCCTTTATGAAAAACCAACTTAAGAACAAAACGTTATTATCGTATATACCTGCTGAGCCAAAAGGACCCTTTTTTAAGTAGAATGTGACTGCTCTCAACCCAACGCTTTCTAAATATTGTCTCGCCACTTCGATCCCAAAGAAGCTTTAGATAAGCTCCCTTCGGGTTATCTTATCGTCTCTGCAAAAAAAATGTCTATATGCTCACTGAGCCTTGAGAAAGGTTTTAAAAGTGGACTTAATTTCTACCCTATTCTTATTATGTCCTATTTGCGTCTGACGGTCCGCAGAGGTTTTGTAATCTATACAACGAATTTTTTTAAATTAATTTTTTTAAGGTTTACATTGTACAATTATATTCTAAGTTATAGTACCAATTTTTTTAAAAGCTTATATGTACTTTAATAAAGTCCATGTTTCTTAATTCTATTTATATATTTATATATAAATAAGATTAAGCGCTAAACTCGAGAACTGCTGAACCAAATCGGCTTTTTTTTTTTCAAATATCCGTTGAAAACCGAGGAAGGTTTTCTTACGATTCGAATGAAAATCCAATAAATAATTAGCAACCAAATTTAACCTGGACATTCAAAATGTCAAGACAGATTATATCCTAGCCGCGCCAGTTCGGTATAAATCAAAAGACTTAGTACACATCCAGAGGTAGGTACTTATTTTCATCTTGGATTCTGTGGAAATGGAAAATAACAATTTAACTATCTTAATAACGTCACTAAATTTATTGCGGTGATATTAAGATTTAATTTAAAGCCGCAAACAAGTTTCTTTCTTGGAATGTTTCTTGATAAACTTTATGATATCTTCCTAAAACATTTCATTTTCTATAACTAATTTTGTGATTCAGAAGTAAACTTAAACTAATAATACATATATTACGTCTCACTGCTGGTTAGGTGGTATTGACTAATATATCTTTTCATTGAAAGACTTTGTATGCGAAGTCTGCGAGCATATTATGAACCTACGTAGGTTAGGTACTCCTTTTTGCAGTGACACGACACATAGAGTTCCTCACTAGTTCCTCATCATTAAAAAGGACGGTTCATCCGAATACTGAAAAAAGAATACTTTAGAAGACTAGAAAGTTCCCGAGGGATCGTCTAAAATTATAAAAATACGCGACACTTTTGCCGTTGCGGCGCCACCGTCGTCACAGCGATTAAGATGTCAAATATTATAGTTTTCATTTTTGAACGCGGACTAAGTCGCGGGCACCAGCTTGATTGTTATAAAATGTGAGGCTCCTTACACGCTATTTCACCTTTCACTCACAAAATCACTTGACGATAATCAGACTTGAGTTGACGTGTACAGAGGCCTTAACGTCACAATGAGCCGTGTATCATCTTTGATCAGTGTCTTATGTGTGCCGGGATCATCGTCCGCTCCTGACCGTGGCTGGACCAATGCCACGATATATCGGCAGTCAGCAGCAAGCTGCTTGGGCATCAAGCCAACATCAGGCCCTTCCGCGTACCTCGCACAACCTAATGAACAACGCAGAAACTCGTTAAAACAAATAATAAATTATAACTTTTTTACTTATTACACTCGAATAACACTTGTGGCTTTGGTTAAGAGGCGTCATAATAAACTATTTTATAAAACTGAATGTTATTGAATGTTTTCTCTATACTTGATTTTGCTCAACAAGAATAAAAAATTCTAAGAGTTACGTAAGCATATGTATAATGGTTTTCATTTCAAAGTATTCTGTTTGAATATGAAGTATATCAACATGAGAATGTTCACTGTTGTGTAAAGTACTTACCTACTTCAAAACTCATAGAGATTAGGGAAATAATTTAAATAAATATTAATTATAGACTTTGGAGGCGAGTGAAAAATTTTGTAGTTGTATTAAGGTTGATAAAATTTGTAATTAATTTACAAAGTCAATTAAGACGCGGATTTTATTTCTTTTTCGTTCAGTTTGTTAATTACAAGATTAATGAATATGACAATTTTAGCACCTATAGGTACGTTCTTATACTGCAGTGTTTCTCCCTCCAGTTTTAGAATTTTCTTCGTTCACAAAACAAACAATATATGTATATCTGTCCAGTACAATGAATGTATTTAAGGGAAAGTTCTCGCAATCAGCATTGTTATAAAAGGATTTTAAAATAGCATAAAACTGATTTATAAAGATTTTACGTAGAATTTTCAAGGGCAATTTTACAAAGCCATTGGTATTTTCATGCAATCTTACTAATTTTTCAGCGAAAGTATTGGTTGGTTTCCGCTGGCGCTCAAACGGAGACCAATAATAAATTTATATGATTTTTGGAATTGAATTGGAAAAATTGGAAAAATTGGACGGAAATCTGCATCCGTGCAAAGCCGTGGGCGGGTCGCTAGTTTGTAATAAATTGAGAGCACTACTTTCTCAGATTATGTTTTACTAATCTGAGATTACATTGTAAATTATGTATTGGAGAAGCGCGACTTACAAGCAGTCAAGGTAGTACTTTATACTATGAAGTGAATCCAGCGTAAATTTCGCTCACAGTAAGTGAGGACAAAGTTTACCTGACCTCCTTGAGTAAGAATAGGGTTTTCACTCTATACAAAAAATATTATTGAGGCTTTACTTTCGTAAAATATTTTCACCACCTAAGTAAAACCAGATATTTTTTAAAGTGCCTATTAAGTTAAGTAAAAAAATAATTTATTTAAATGTTAAACTCTAAAACAAGTAGGTACGAGTAGAGCAAGTTTTTATTATTGTTTTCTTTTAACACTTCAATATTTTTTTTAGATTGATGATTATTGCCTCTTGTCAAAAATGTATAGTTCGTAAATTCAAGAGTGAGTTTTTTTTTAAAAACTCAAGTAGTAAGAGCACCCCTGGTCAAACTGTGTCTGGTGCCAAGGACACGAACACTGCAGATGTGCTGCAACCAACAAATAACAACAAGTGAGATAGGAAACAAATAAAGTAGTTATATAGGTACTAGCTTTTGGCCGCGACTTTTTCTTAGGTGTTAATACTACCAATATACTTATATAGTCTTTGGCTGTTAAGACATTTATTCAATATTTATTGCCATATATTTTTGTTAGGCGTTGAATTAAGTATTTATTTTTATTTTTATACCATACCTTGCGGGAACAGTACTATTTTTCTCGATAAAATGGCCTTTTGATGATAGGTTTAGTAGTTAAGTTGTGAAAACGTACAAACAAACAAACTCACTTTCGCATTTATAATGTTAGTTAGGATTAGGTAAGAAATTTAAGAAGTCTGTTTCATAACTGAGCAGTAAAAATTTAAAAATTTACGTACCTACCTAGTTGCGACACTAGTTTGGGATTTTTTCAATGTAGATATAGTGTTAATTACTTAACATATCTTTTAACAGTTTTGAACGTCACATGTTTTTAATGACATAGATTGAAACATATTTAGGTCAAGCAAAAGAAACTTTGATGACGAATTTTACACATGTTAAAACAAATTACGAAACCTTTTTTTTAAATTACGATAAGTATTCGATAAGTATTCCAGTGTCACAACTTGTTTTTGAGTTAATTTGCGAGTCATATATTAAAATTAAGCTTAGTTTAAGATTAAGCATCTCTATTTGGGAAAAACCGATATATACTCATATTCACCGCATGTATCTAAACATTGCTGATAAGAAAAACGACCAATAGATACATATTTGACACACGCGTAGTGTCATGTGCTGAAATGCAATGCAATCCTGGTTAGCGTAGTGCTTTTTAAACAAGCTTTTAGTACCATATCTCCGTTACTATTCTCGTAGTTACATCAATGTAGGTAACTACTGGGAACAGACCGTTTAGAGCCTATATGAATTCTTCTGATCCTTTTGCTGTTTAAACACTTTACGAAGACCGATCTTAGACTAATCTTAATTACTAATATTATAAGTGTGTGGTTGGTTTGTGCTGTACGTGATTGTATAAATTAAAGATACGTGATATATTTATTGTGAGGTATGGGTGTAAAATGCTTGTTACTCTTTCACGCAAAAACTACCGAACGGATTTTGATGAAACTTTATACATCAGAATATAAAGTTTCATCAAAATTGTTTATACTTCAGAATAGTGGATTATAATTTACAAAGATGCGATGTCGACGCTGCGATAAAAGCTAGTATATTATTTATAAACTTCAAAGTGACGGAACCGTCTTGAAATCGAAATTATTCCCAATTCTGCGCATTGAACGGTTGTAGTATCTAAGCTGAGCTACTCGTACATAATCTTCATTGAAGTGTATTAGCACCATCGAAATAATATATCTTTGCAAGCAAGTTCGCTGATAAAGCACGAGTCTGATGTTTCTAATTAACATGTGTTGTAAATCAACGCATATTTTTAGAGAATAACCAAACGAAGTCTATATATAATAATTATGTTCTACCGCATCTCCAGATATTTTGCCGCTAAGCAGAAAAGCAATAATAATTATTATTATACTTACTATTTTTAATATTGGTTTCCTCATTTAATTTCACTTTCAAATAAACGGAAGTCAACGGTCAGTCGCACGCACATAGGTAGTAAAATTCCGTATAGTTTTTGGACAACCGCCAGTATAGGTGATCATTCAAAATAATTACTACCTTGAACCTGTCCTTGCTTCTATTCGTACAAATTTATGAAGTGGAATGCGGTGGTTTGCCAGTGTGTCAGTCTTGTTGAAGCAAGCCATGACATCTTGACAGATCCATATAAAAACCGGTGAATTTTTGTAACTGAAGAGACGCAAAATGTTACATGTATCCATCGTGTAACACGCTAAAGATACATATAACGGAAAAAAATAATCTACACTCTTTTAATTATACGAAAATAATTTTTAGAATACCTCGAAATCAGACTTTTAGACATCGATGCATTTAGATGTTTGAGTTTCAGCATTTAGCAAATTCTCAGCATTTGTTAAAAGTTTACTCCAGACGTAACCTTATTTTACTAGACCCGTACAACTCGTATTCTTCAATATTCCCATTGCATACGAGTGTCTCTGAGTATAGGTACACTAAAAATCGATTAAAAAAAGGGCTTAAAAAACAGGTACCTATTCGTTTTTTTAGAAAGGAGAAAAGATTGCAGGAAATTAAACAGACGTGTGCTCGAGCGAATTTAAGCGCTATGGAAGAATTCCGTTTAGCAATAAATAGATTTTCACTATCTATCCGATCTTTATCCGATACAGATACAGTCCACTATTTACATACCTACAATACAAAGCTATTTTATTTTTGGTGTGAAATACTGTGCGGATAAATTTTGCAAATCTTTTGAATTCAAGAAGTATAGAGCCTACTCAGGTTTTTTTTATATTCTATATGTTGCAACATAGGCTAATATTCCACTTGATGGTAGGTGGTTGTTGTCACCTAATGGCACAAACACCACAAGGATTCAAATATTTTATTTTATTTTATTTTAGGGAAACTTACAGGTATTATTACATGATAAGAGTTTGAATAGATAGCTTACACCTAATAAAAAAATTCCACTTATAGTTTAAGGATTACAAACTAATCTAATAATAACGATAATAATTCATATGTGATTACAATTGATACATAACTTATGGTAGCTTAATATGCTGCCGATCTAGCAGGAATTTGCAGCTCGCTTGAAGATAAGTAGTTGTAGCTAAGTAGAAGAAACTTTAAAAGGAGATTGTTCCAAAATTTACGGTTATCGATATAGTGGGAGAAATTCGGCGACACCTTACAGCGCGTTCACATGGAGACATCAATTTTTAAACCGGACCGATTTTTTGCAGGATACGGTTCAGTCACAATATAATTTATATGTTAGTTCACACGTGCATATGATTTTAAGATTCGGCAAATAACCGAAACGGGCAAAACTTTACATCCGATTTTGCGAGTGCAATCGGACGCGACAAACGGCAAAAAACCGAATACGGTTCAGTGGCAATAGCATTCTAATACATGCGTTCACACGAGAGCAGATCCGGTTTTTTGGCTGTGTGTATATTCTAAAGTTTTAATTACTCATTTAATAATAATCATACGGTCCAGCTACATAATTTTATTTAAAGTTGATATGTACAACTGCGGCATGTTACAGTCATGGCGAGCTCATTCTATCATTAGGTGGATTATAAACATAACTGCTAATGACACAGTCATATCCAATTCATAACGTAATCTAAATGTGCGAGGCTAACTATAACACATTATAGTGTCGGTGGATTGAGTTAACTAAATAATATTATTATTATACACATCGCGTAATATGCATGGTGTAAGATAAAGCTGCGCTCCATATGTGCGCTTGCGACGTTTGTTCCCACGACGCCCCTGGAACAACATGTGGCGTCGACCACTCTAACCTGACCTCTCCTATCTTAAATTAACCCTTAAAAACCTTTTTGCCCGAAACGACACAGAGCATTGCACGGTTTTAGTTATTTTGGTGGATGTTTACCTCCCGCGTCTACTGCAGTTTGTTAACTTCTAAAGCTTCAGTTACTTACGGTAATTGATCGATGAATAATTAATTAACAAAAAATTTACATAGAAAATCATGACGTGCTGAGTAAAAATATTCGGTGTAAAATATTTTTTTTTATTAATTATCTTTTTTTTTTTAAATAAAAGAATTAAATAAAGACCATGGAATAATAAAAATATCGGAGATTGAATTCCACTGGATACTTTTATCAAAGACTATATTAAGTATACATATTGTAGTTTAGATCTAAAACATTACCAGCGAATTATTCTCAGTTTGAGAACTAGTTTTCTACAATGGTTTTCTATAATGATTTGGTTTTCTATAATGAATTCTACTAATAAAACTTTAGAATTAATTTTTGAATGTTTCTTTTATTTAGTGAAATTAGATTAGTAATTAAATATAAATACTTCGCCTGTGTTGAAAGTTTATATCCGTCTAGTGGTTAAACATAGGCTTCAATTATATATCTTCATAATTCATAATATGATATTAAACCGTAAAAGGCATCGACGTTAAAAGGTAACATGAATATTTTTTTAAATCCACACTTGGTAAGTACTAAGTACACACGAATACTTAGTTAAACTCATTCTGTTTATTTTTATTTATGTAAAAATGGGATGGTATTTAACTAACTTGGTGTTAGTCAGCTACAGTCGCCTGTAAAAGTAGCATTCGGTTCTAAAGTTCTCATAAAATAACATCAGCGTATTCATGTAGGTAATCTGCAGAAAAATCGCCTTCTATGGTTGCCCCAAGTCGCAAAGCGTCAAAGGTTGTTTACTAAACAAGTGTATTCGGGACTGCAGTATATTAACATGTGCAGGCAGGCAGAAGAGTGTGCCACCTGACCTAACCCAACCCCGCACTTGCGAGCTATATGTATAGTGTGATGCGTTTCGACTCTACGATGCTCTTTAGTGATGTGCTATTTCCTTGTTCGATATGTCGACAACAAATTTTCTAAAAAATAACAAACTAAGAAATAAATTGAAGTCGAAGTCGCAGAAACATTGAATCTAGCACTTACTGATTGGTAATGGGAAGAAATAAAAAAAAGGTTAATTATAGTAAAGGCAATAGGATTACTAAAGTAAATACGAGTACTGAAAATACTCATAACCGCAAAAAAAAATTTTTCTTAACGTTTACGAAGTTTACAGGTAAGCAATTTCAATCAATCGATTTCCTATGTCTATAAAAATGTCACTTACTCAACAAATCTGTTTTGCAATTTATAATTGAGTATTACGGTAAAATATAAATGCTTTGGTAGTTTGGCAGAGATTGACTTTTGGACATTGATCACAGAAACAAGTGAGAGTAAGACTTGAATAAACATGACAAAAGTAAACAACAAGTTGAAATGTAATTCTTTTATAATGAACAATGGATGAAGATTAATGATTGCAGTCAGCAAAAAGAAGAAGCAACACACGGTGACAGCCTAGTTTTGAAATGTCTTTAATGTCAAAATGATACATGTAATAAGCGGTATCATAATTAAATTTTATAGTACCAACCTTTAAAAATAGAGAGAACGCATGTCATAGAAAAAAAAATTTTTGGAGATAGCTTGCGAATGATTAATAAAAAGAAATGTAAATATTTTTATAAATATAATGTAAAATTGATAATTTTGTAAATAAAAGATGTATGAATACTTCGATCACATTCTGGTACATCCCATGTTGCAGGTCAATAAAAAAGTTCAAATAAGTATCGAATTAGATAAGGCACGTCACTAAAACCTTTGGTTTTGTTATTTGAGTGGGGTTGACAAGGGACTAACAAAAAATTATAGCTTCGGTATGGCGACAACAGAAAAATTTCCAAGTCCCTTTTTAAAAACAACTTGTCATTTTGTTATTGAATTTCTCACCCTTAGAAATTGGTTGGTTGAAGCACTTCGTACATAACGGTTCAGATAAATAAACGTTTGACATTAAAAATCTCGTCTTTTACTTAAAAACTTTTAATTTATTACCACTTAGTTCGACACTGGGACCTTTATGTATATTTACTGTGAATAGAATGATTTTTTTTCTCAAATATGTAAGAATTACAAACACATGGGCTTTTGGTGGTTGGAAAGGTTTTAGAAATATTTCTTATTTATTTCATTGCACGGAAATAATTTATATTAATAATAATTTTAATAATACACTCGGTAAAGGTATGATCCTAAAAAAACATTGATCAATCTAATCTATAGATAATTTAATTAAGACTTTCAACTTTTTATAGAATTAAAATATATTAATAATTGAAAACCAAAATGACACAAAAATTACATATTAATAAGCAAAAAAAAATATATTTGTGGACAGGTTGTTGATAGGTAAATAAAATATAAATACCAACACATCATTCTTGATTAGCTTAAAATTTTAAGCTTACTTATAAGAAGTACCTTTCTACTTCAAATATTTAAATAGCACATTGAGCTCATTCAACAATTTATTATTAAACGCTTAAAGTATCTCATTATCTCAGCTCATAATATGATTTTCACTAAGTATAGGTAGGTCTCAGATTATTAAAACAGAAGGTAGGTATATCAATTTCTTGGTAGGCAAGATAATAATAAAAGGCTTAGATCGGATTCCTTCTAATCAGGCTTATTGAACCTTAGAAAATTTTGTTGGGTTGATTGCATTGTCTCAATCTGTTTAAATTCTACTGACAGAGTTGTGGGCATAATAAAATTTTCTTTATTGTGAAATGTGAAAACGTATTTACAAGCGGATCTCTTTAATTTCTTTCGTACGTGGCTTGGCTCGAGACTTCATAAGGTAAGCTGTAACCAGAAGGTAAACAAGTATTTTGGTTTGGCAGCCAACAATAGTCATAAAGTTAAAGGGAAATCATTTTTGATTTTGCACATGGACAAGTTATCCGCAAAGATTTAAATCTTTGTATATCCGTTTGTTCCCAAGCAACAAAATTATTCTATAGTGCACGCTTTATAGGCCTGCAGCACTAATAACGGTCTCTTAGTGGTTCTAGAATTTGCTGCCACGCTTAAAATAGCATGCACGGAGTCTGTTTGGTCTTGTAGTACATCTGTTCTTATACGTTAACTTATTATCGTCTATAGACTTGAATTAAAAGTACAATATAAGCTAAGATGTCCTATAAAAGTATTGCAAAGGTGTAAACATGCTTGAGAATACGTGCTCTGGTAAGCTATACTTATAATTGCCTACAAGAATCATTATAAATAAATTATAATTAAAGTGTGCTTATAAGAGTATCTTATAGAACTAAACGTACTGGAAACCATTTGCACTCGTTACTTGAATTTATAAGGGTTTATAAGTTCACAAGTGGATCAATAATAAGTAAATTAGTTCTATAATGGGTTATTCCAAGAGCAAGTGTTCTTGGTTTTATTGTGGATTTGTCGAACGCTGTTATAATCTTAACACGTTGATAAGGGTTCCCTGTAATATAATTACTATCCAAATTGTCTTCGACGAGTCACGTAAAAGAGTACAATTGCTTTTAATATTCTCGCAAATACTGTTATAGTCTCGTGCGGCCATTTTATTTTGTTGTATGGTAGTTGTTAATTTTGGATGGATACGAAAAATGGATAAAAATAAATAGAAGCGGTTGAAAAGAAGTGGTTCATATAAAAGAAAAGTTCAAAAAACATATCAACAGTTAATTAATGTATCAGGTCTAGCTTTATATCAGGCAAAGGAAGTATCGTAGAAATTGGCGAAGGTTCCGGACAAAACAGTGAATTTGATAATTTTACACAAAATGTTAATATTGATGGTTTTGGACAAAACAAAGCTAATTTAGATTCAGACCCAAGTGGGGAATCTTCGCACGAAGATGAATGTGATGTTGAAGACGATTCTAGTTTAAAATATGAGAAACATTTTGAATTGCGTTGGGATGTTAGAGAATGGGCTGTAGAGTACAATATACCACATGCGGCGTTAAATTCTTTATTACAAATTTTAAATAAAAACACAAAATATGTCTTGCCTAAGATGATGAGGTAGGGTTTATTTTGTCAGACGACTCTTTGTTAACTCTTTGAACAGTTAGATTATTTATGTTTGTTCTTTTTACAATTGTTCTCACTTTTGGAGCGGACATCCAACGTGGATGGATGTTTCGTCTGTTGAAAAACCTGTCCACGTACATTCTTTCAAAACCTTTCGGTCAAATATAGAGTCAGTCAAATAATAGGCGTTTGCACCACCTTTGCCTGAACCTTTAGTACATACTACAGCCAATTTTTTCATAATATGTTCTTTAAATGTACTATCTGCTAGATTGTTTTCATACTCTTCAAATTCTCTTAGACTTTTTATGACATCTACCTCTACGTTTTCTTCTTTTCTTGAAGCAATCATCTGAAAGTAAGATCTTAATTCGTTCTGAATCTCTGACAACTTAGAAGACATGTTAGTTTGTATTTCATAGAGTGCATTTTGATTTAGTATAATTGTATTCAGGTCCTCTTTTATAGATTTTACTTCGTGTTGAAGCTGCTGTATTTGACCATCCGTATTTAAAAGAACGATACTGTGATCATCCAAACTAACGCTTGGCAATCCTGTTACTGTTGTTTCAAGCTGTGGGTCTTGAAAAACGAAACATGGCGTATGAAATATAATTTGCATCTTCTTTAGTTATTTCTGATTGAATGGTAGCCGAGTTTTGCGGAGTTTGGTCTGAACTTAGAGAGTAATTTAATTCTTGTGAGATTGCTGTATTTTTTTTTTGTTGATTGGTAGTCGGTTTTTGCAGATATTGGGCTGAGCTTGCAGTTTGAGTACAATTTACTTCTTGAGAGACTGTTGACGTTGCATTAATTTTCTCTTGATCCTGATTCTACAAAAAAAAAAAATTGTTAACACATAAGCTGTAGTAGCATATATGGGATAGTGCTTGCTTTCGAATCTATAATAAAAGGCTTCTGACCCCTGTATCAATGGGTATTTTACTCACTAGGCAGTGAAGGAAAACAAGCATCATCCCAAACCAAGGTTATGTGAAGTCTGCTAATCTACACTTAAAGCCTTTTGATAGGTGAATGAATGGACATAGCCACATTTAAAGGTTGACACCTAAACATAAAAATATTAAAAATAAGACTCCATTTAAAAATCGTTCGGTTATTGAAATATTTGTGGAACCCTAATTCCATACAATATGGCGATGCTGTGGTTCTAATATGGTTCTAATGCAAACTATTTTGAAACCAAGTACTTTAATAACGGTTCTGTAATGAACTCCGGAAAGCTAGCTAGAAAAAATGACGAGTTTTCATTGTATGTCTTAGTAAAACCAATATTATTTTCAAATGCAACTTATTAAATATGCCAATTTCAAGAGGCGAGTAAAAATTTTGATTTAAAACATAATATACTTCACCGAAAATATACGTTTGCCATGCGAACGCATCTTATGCATCTATCTTATCTTATTATATACCTGACACTATATAATACATTTTTTAAGAAAATTAACCAAGATAACTTACCTTTTTATCAAATATTTTTTTTTTATATATATGCGCAGCAACACCATACATTAATTCACAACTGTTTCTGATAGAACTTGTAACAGCAGCACGGAGTACGTTAGAATCGTATATGGTTCTGTTAGGCGCTTATAGTTGGCTTCGCGGGGAGCAGTTAGTTCTGCCAGTCCAACTATAAGGATACTATTGGTCTAAGTGGTAGTCACCAACGCTACTATGGGTGTCTTAGAAGAAAGAGTACTCCTTTAAATTGGGCCCTTTTCCGTTGTTATAAGAGCTTACTATCCCGTTATAGTCTTGATAAAATGGTGGTTCCAGGATAATTATAAACCCACTTTTTGCTGCTTGGGTTCTCTTCATCGAATGCGTTTACTTTCTTATTAAGGCGAACAGAGGGCGAACAGGGTGAACTATTATGTACACAGAAATAGGAATTGCCTTTTAATTCCGATTTCTGTGATTATGTATAATATTTTAAATATATAATACTTAATACCTATGATGAAAAAAAATTAAGTAATCTTGCATTTGCATGTCTTGCATTTTAAAATTGTTTTGAAAGTTTTTTTCAATTCTCATTAAGTCCGAGAAAGGTTCTTAATGAAGAGAAAAATTGCAAAAATTGCCTGGAAAAACGTAAAAAATCCTATCTTACTTTTTCCATTCAAAGTATGATTCCCTAGCTGTGAATTTAAACATTTCATTCAAATATTGACGTCAAGTCAAACAAATCAATCAAAAACATCTTTTTTATTTAAACTATGTTTAAACTACACATCAGCTGCCACAGTTTAATACTAATAACTTTTGACAGAAAGACTTCTTTCGTGTCAGCGACTCAGATAGTCTGTTTTATTAATCTGAGGTCAGCGACTGTTCCTATATATTGTCTTTATGTCTATTACCAACCGACAATTCCGACAAACCACGCTGCCACCTGGTTGGTCCGTTTCCCATATTTTACAGAATACCAAGTAAGTAGTCCAACCAAATCCAGACAGCTTCGACGTACTAGTAAAAAAAAAAATGAAATTGAAGACTTAAAACATAGGTACTCACTTATGTAATATTAACCGCACTTGATACTCTGATTTTATCAAGTCGTGTTCATATGTTATGACTAAAATAGAAGCCGGTCTGTTTTCTGTTGTGTCAGTGCATTACACTTTGATAACACAAGTACGAGTACCTAGTATTCATATTTTATTTTGTTTCGTGGAACTCGAGGTCAGTTGTCGCATGCAAAACAACTGAAGGTAGGCAAATTTTTGACAAGTTCAAGAATTTAGTATTCATGACTTGTATAACGTATTCATCTAACTAATATATTATGTACGTAGAAAAATAGTTCTTTTAACAAACATTGTTGTATTTGTATTTTTTGTATTTTGTATTTGTATATAAAATTGTTAAGTTGGTTTGTGTACGCTTCAAAAACTTCAAAAACTTCTGTTTCTTCTAACCTTCTTCATGGGCCCCATAAGATAATTAAATAAGAAAACTTTCTTATATTTCCATATCATAAATTTAATCACTTCATTTTACATATAAACATATTCATCAAAATTACTTTATAACCATCTCAATACAATTTCTAAAACACACTCCTAAATATCATCAAATCAACTATGATATTCATTCTAAAAAAACCCCTTCACTTGTTTTTTAAAATCACATTCCAAATTATATTTCTTAAATTTATCACCAGTATAAAATTCAAACCTCTAATTGTGTTGCTAAGCGCAAAACTCGAGAACGGCTGGACCGATTTTAATTCTGTCTTCACTCATGGATAGAGGGATAATCAGGGAAAGTTTTTACTTAAAAAACAAATGCACCCCGGGCGAAGCCGGGAGCGGGTCGCTTGCTTTAAATAATTATTTATATTGACAGTAGGGCACATTGCGTTTCGCAGTCATAACTTTAGCAGCTCTTCTACCGGTAACCAACCTCTTACAGAAGACCATTTTACAATAACCCGTGTGGTTTTGTTCTTGTAAGATAGTTCTGAGCACATTCTCTATTCTTTATCGTTGTTATGGAAATGACGTTGTTTATAGATGATGGTAGCAATCTATCAAATTGGGCCGTCAGCCTGTCTGCCGACTTTCATATTATTCTATTATGTAAAAATGTTCTTTGGATGTTTCTTATTTAATAACGAGTAAACCGTTATTACGAGTTACTACACTACTCGCTGGAATTTAACTCGCTCGAACTAGCGAGTTATCATGTTTGTTTTTTACCTATTATTTCACTAGACAACTCGCACGCCAGCATACTGTACAGTCCGTTGCATAAAGGTGTCAACTTATTCCTAATATTATTATTTATTAAAGTTCAAATGATCTGTGAATGTTGTAGATATGTGTTTTTTATAAAGTAAACTTCTACTTACCTAAAAGTTAATATAATGTTGCCACTCTTTTGTTCTAAAATGATAACAATGGAAAATAGAGTTTCCTATAAAGACGCGCATATATTTACAAGATAAGTTGGTGTGTATGTAAATTATTGTTCTTATGACGTAGCACGATTTCCAGGAGGTGTACAATGCACTTTTATAGTATGCGAGCCGCGTGGAGCCAACCGCAAATAGTGTTGGGAGTTGATGAATGTCATGTCACTAAGAGTAACCTCTATAATATCTATACATGTAATAAAATCGTAAATGAGTAATGTCTGTACATTAAATATAAAAAAAAATTGCACTCGTTGTACTTATTGTATCGAGGTAAAAAATAGTTTTTAAAATGATTCTCTGTTTGTGTACCTATATAACTTCCAGAAAAAAATTGGATCCGTGCAAAGTAATAATTTATAATAACTTTTTAAACTAATACTTTAGTGCTATTATACTAATATTACTGAATTGAACAGAAAAATATTAAAATATTTATTTTAGGTATATTATTTATTTGTAACACAATAAACCAATAACAAAACTATTTAGTGATGTAAATATTAAATGAACGGGAACATAGGCACATATTTGTTAAATGCAAATTTGAAGAGTCAAATGTGATGGCACATCACTAGTTGACCGCAAGTTGTAAGGCCAGTCACGCACTTCCCCAAACGCGTCCCGTCACATTGTCTCCACTCCAGCCAGACGGTACAATCTTTTGTACTCTACAACACAACTGAGTTTTTAGCTATTTAAATTTACATACAATTTTAAGGCTCATCAAATAATAAATAGTGATAGAGAGAAACAGTAATTTATGCAATATTTTTTATTCTTTATTAATTAAAAAAATAATAATAACAAAAAAATATTTTTTCACAAAAAATCACAATCGTTAATCACTCTATTTTATTAGAGTTTCTGAAAAAAAAAAATCACAATATTATGATGAATTACCAATAAACTAAAGTTTCGTTTCCCTAATTAAAACGAAGCATGAAACTGCGTAGGTGAACGTTGTTGTATATTATTGTAAAAATGTCAAGGCATCGCAGCTTCCTATTTGACATAGCGAATAAAGGAGGTCAAGAGCTTATTATTAATAGTAGCAATTTTATATGTTAGTTGGACAATCCGTGACGATGTAGGAAACACAATTATTTATGTAGGAAGACTATGTGACCTTGCCGACATCCGCATTACATGAGGAAGAGCCGTTGGTTCCTGTACTTTAAAATAGGTACATTTCTTTGTCATATTATATTCTTCGTAATACAATGAGATTTATCTAAGTATACTAGCTAGAGCCTGCGACTTCGTCTGCATTGAAAAATAAAAATATATAATATATGAGCAATAATTTATTAAATACTTATAATAAATAAAATTTTGCCAGGCGTTACATTTTTATTTTATTTGAACAGTACTTTTTACTGGATCCTTTTCTGTATCCCTGACAATGTGTATGCAAGCCTGGGCAGTCAGATGACCAATGAGGTAACTTTGCTGACCTACTAAGTAATAAGGTCAAAAATATTAAATATTTAGATTGCCACGATTTGCAAGAAAAATGTTTTAAAAAAGTACTTTTTTTTAATGAATTATGATGACACTTAATTGTCCAAAGCAACTATTTTATATTAAAATTTGTTTTTATTTTATATATACATTTGTTTTTATACATTTTTACAAATAATATAAAGTTAAAATATGATTTTAAATTTGTCATTTTAAAGAGTAGATAGGTTCTGTAATTGCTACTCCTAGGAGATTTCTGTTAGAAATTAAATCTTATT
This sequence comes from Synanthedon myopaeformis, assembly GCA_944738685.1. NCBI lineage: Eukaryota > Metazoa > Arthropoda > Insecta > Lepidoptera > Sesiidae > Synanthedon > Synanthedon myopaeformis. The sequence goes on along the minus strand of OX122927.1, from coordinate 5,317,752 downwards.
TTCTTGTGTAAACTTTAGCTTTCAATTTTGAGTTTTTCAAAAATACACAACTCTATTCACTGACTTTATTTTGAGAATAGTAAATTATCGTCTTTACAAAGCTTTACAATCCTTTACAAAATGTCTACAAAGCTGCCACATTGTCCGTCCGAATGAGAAATGTCTAAAATAAGCCTATTTTTGTAGCTAAGAAAACGTTAGTAATGCTTAAAATAAATCCTACTAATATTATAAATGCGAAAGTTTGTACGGATGGATTTATTGTATGGATGTTTACGTAAAAACCTACCAATATACTTATATAGTCTTTGATAAAAACCATGATGGGTATGGATGTTCGTATTTAAGGGGCGCAGTTAGAACAAACTGACTCTAAAGCTCAAAATCAAACGTATAACAAAGGAGAAAGACTCTCAATCTACTTGTTAAAGTGAAACAGATTTATTTTGATATATTCCAAAAGGCTCGTTAACATCTTATAATCATGGAATAGGTAGAAATTTTAAACATTAATTATCATTTTAAAACCGGTTATTAGGTAAATATTTGTGCCCAATTTAAACATAGCGGCTGCAAGAGGTGTCTACTGTCTAGTAAAAAAACGTTGTTAAGCATAGGCGGGGTTTTTGCAGCATCCTATTAGGCGGTATTATTTAAATTGAAGAGGGTCTGAAAACTGGTTCTTCGGCTCGCGGACCTCTTTGATATCTCGTTTTAAAAGTATGCGGTGCGAGTCCCATTTAGATAATCAGTTTAGTGTCACTTATACATATAATGCAAGTATATTATGTTTGTATACACTAACAACGGCAGTATACTGATTATTCCTACAATTCCCTAACTAAGTACGTACATGCTTTCAAAATGTCTCTCAAATGAGTTATTTTACATATGTCACTTATTTTATTTTTACAATCACAATCACAATCGAATTTGTATTACAGGTAACAGGTATCCAATTAATTTAAAAGTCAAACCAATTTGTTATATGATCTTCCATGACTTTTCATCTCAAAAAAAAATATTCTAAATTCAAGTTAAGTCAAACAAATAAAGAGAAAATATCATATTTTATTTTATTTATATTACGAAAAACAATCACACAAGCTTAGGAATGCACCACGTCTACATATTTCATTAATATATTCGTTTTTAATTTTTTTTATATTGCTCTTGTTTCGTATGCTCTTATAGATATTTGTTGTTATTGTTTTTTATTTTGTTTTGTTTTGTTATATCTGGAATATATGTTAAATTTATTATTTTATCTATACTGTTATTTAATTTGTGTATGTGCCTCAAATCTCAATAAAATAAAATAAATTTAGTTAACACCTGTAGTTAAGGTACAATTAATACAACCAATGTGAAGGACAGGTGCCTGAGGTACAAGAAAATAAGAAAAAGGAGAAAGATTACGGGTCACAATAGCTCGATTAGCTCGCCTCCGAGACTACTTTATTACGTGTACCTACACAATTTGGGCTTTTGCCACGAATACATAATGATATAGTACCTAAGAGAAAAAAAAAACTAATTTTATTTATTTGTAATAAAATAAATAAATAATGATTATACTGTTTGAATCATAGTGGGTCAGAAGGGCACTCAAAAATGGATCATAAGATTATCGCGAGGGCAATTTTGTCGAGTGGGTCAGAACTTATCAGTCATAACTAACCCTTTCAACCCGAAAGGTTGAAAGGGTCATCTTAATGCAAAATATCTTCAGAATATGCTTGAGAAGATTTTTCATTTTTTCAAGCCTTTTTTTTTAAAGTATTTTGGTTTCCTTATATACTCGTATTTTGTTTATGTTTTGTTTATACGTATACCTTGATATAAATTTAGTCAAAAGCGGTTATTTTGACATTACAAAGAGACACTTCAATTTTAATTATTAGTATACCTAGATAATTTTTAAAATAAAAAATATACACTTTTAATTTAAGTTTTGCTCTCACGTTTAAAAAAATATTTGCGATCCGGCGGCATATATATATATACGAGTATTATAGGCGAAAACGCTTTCATATGTTTTTAAAAATGTTTGTTTATCGCAAGCTCCCACTGTTTCTTTGCTAAACAGACACGAGACAGCAAATTCAGCTAGAATTTCATTTCTATGCGTTAGTATTTACTTTGAAAATTGATATATGACGTCATATATAGCCATGTCATAGTCCTACAAGGGTCCACTTTTAGACATTAAGTCTTTCTATTGAAATGGACTTAGCTACTCGTATTTTACCGCATATCCATTATCTTTTGGTTTTGAGGTTTAGCGAAACCTAATCATCCCACAGAGCCTTTCAAGTTTCAACAGTGGTATGCCGGGAATCAGATCCGGGAACAGAGCGTTAAGGCAAACACTCTAACCACTCATCCAGCGGGCCCGTCAAATTAATATTATTAGGATTATGATTCACTATTATTATGGCTTAACATTAAAACTAAGATATTGGTCGGTGTGCATGCGTATGGGGCACCGGTTTTTAGTTTGCGGATCTTTACACAAAGGAGCCTTGTTCGTGAACCACTGAAGGTCGACCGGTTCGTTGACAACGACTATCCTATATGCACGAGCAATGTACTCGCACTTACACTCCGAGAAGTTCATGGCTACTCTTATTTTTAAACGAGATAAACTCAGAACAGTGAGGTCAAGGATTTTATTTTTGGCGGATGCCGCACGTTTTGTTGCCAACCACATTACGACTGTTTCAATTCGCAGTGTATATTGTTTACGGTGTAGCGACACGTACAATCACGTATAGTAAACATACACGCACACTTTGAACCGTTCATTCATTAATCAAACACATAATATCTAGACTCAAATCCTAATCTAGTGCATTTGCACGAGGGTTTGTGTCACGTTTGTTTTTAATCTCAGATGACAAAGAGGAAAATTTCCAAGGCTGGCTAGTAGATGATTAATTTTTTTAAATATTTAATGCAGTTCTTACAAAGCAATCGATTATAGTTAAAGAGATTAAAGAGAGAACAGCTCTTAACATTTTTGAATATATATTTGTAACATATACTTGTAATATACTGTTTTCTGTGCTAATGTTATGAATATGCAAATGTGTTTGTTTGTTAGGCTTTCACGCCTTAACTGTTCAAACGGTCATTATGGAAGGGGAATGTCCTAAGCCATTAAAAAATCCTGAGATGAAGAAAAAATTAATTGTTCATCTAATTTTATTAACATCAAAATTAAATCATTATGTAAAAACTAGGTAGAGCCCGTTTTTGTCATTTTTGCTTATCTGTAACTAATAGGTTATGCTAGAAATGGTATTGAGGGCCTCTTTTAAAAATTTTACATAAAAAAAAAGTAAATAACCACAAAAGTAGTGTTAAGAGGGCAAAACCTTATTTTCTTAATTAAATTAATGAGGTATGTAATGTTCTTTCCGAAGGAGAGACAAAGGCAATTTAATCCATACTGTCACGTTTAATCATACAAATGTTATTTTATTAGGTACCTTAAAAAAATCATATAAGTTGGTACTTACATCATATTAGAGACGTACAAATTGGAGAAACCGCAGTGAGCAGTTCTGGATTTGTTTATTTCTTCTCAAAATGAGAATTTGATACGGAACCTACACTTGCAAAAGAATGGAAGAAAGAATGAAAGAATGAAATGGAAATAATTCCTGAGATAATTACTGGACAATCAAATAAAATACTAAAAATATTTAGTATATTTCATCTTATTATCTGTGTGGCAAATTTCAACCAAATTCGTTAAGCCCTAACAAACATCCATACACCCACCCTCACAAACTGCGAAAGCGTAAGCGAAATTTGTATTTATAATATTAATAGGATAGAATTTGGACTATTGAATTTAGACCTTAAATTCTGTCCTTTCCAGACATTCCACGGGCATTCTCTTTACGTTGCCAGGGAATCAGAAAAGGACATAGAGTACCTTTCGTCCAGAAAAAAGTACAGTTCCCGAGGTATAAGTAAGTACATCTAAAAATGAGAGCAATGTCTTAGAAAAATGAATGAGCAATAAATAAACGTTGAATAAATGTTAACATTGCATAAATGTTTTTATTAACATGTAGGTAAAAATCTTCTACTCCAAGAGATTGCGGCTAAAGAAGTAATGTTCCAAGTGTCGTATTTGAGCTTGTTAGTGAGAAATAAAGGAAACAAAAAAGCGAATCGAATGTGTGAAGTTCGAAACTTAATTCACACATTAAATTTGCCATTCGGTATATAAGTATGTACTTAGTTATACAAAAAACAAGTTAATTGGACGGCAAAAGGGGTTTTTCCTTGAATCCATAATATTATTAACGCGAAAGTAACTCTAATGTAAGTCTGTTACCTTTTCACGCCTTAACTACTCGAGTTACTATACTACTCGCTTGAATTTAACTCGCTCGAACCGACGAGTTATCATGTTTGATCTTACCTATTATTTCACTAGATAACTCGCTCACAATAAGTGATTCTGTACTTACAGTTGACATAAAAATTAAATAAATATTAAAGTGGAAACTAAATAAGCTGTCAGTATAAATTACTATACATACCAAAAATCAATAACATTTACAATAATTAACTAGAATGAATTATCACATCAGATCATATCATCCTTATCTTTTATACTATTAAGGACAGCGGCATACTTATAGCACCTATGGCGTTGCTTGATGTTAATAGACGACGGTAGCCACTTACCATCAAGTGGGCCGTCAGCCTGCCTGCCGACCGTCACATAAGGAAAAATAAAAGACGTTCTTAGTGGAAAAATATTTGGGAACCTCTGGCCTGAAGTGCGTTCGGCATTTTCTATGGCAGCTTACAGTAATGTAGGCACGGCATGGCGGCAGTTTTTTTTAACATCACATAAGGTATTCACAATAGCATGCGAATTAACATTTCGTTGGCGATTCGCAAGCGAGCCGCCTGTCCTTGGAATAAGGATGTAGCGAATGGGTGTCTTATCGGAACATTTGAGTAGTCATTCAGTAAGTTATGGCAAAAAAATATAAGTATGTACACAAAGTGAAGCTATTGATTAAGCAAAAGTCAATACAGCTGATATTTGTGATCACGAGTTTGTGAATCATACGATTCACACGGGTCTTGTTCGCATTTCCTACTATTTTATTGTGGATCTGTTGGCATTTTAATGAGAAATAATAAAACGGTCAAATGAAATTGTGTATCCATAACTCAGATAAGAATAGTGTGGCTCGTTGCATTCCGCAACTGGCAGTCTGGCAGTCCGTTTGGCCATAGTAATAACGATGTCAAGCGTTATATTGCATATGTTTTTTTTTTTCAACGTGAACTAAGTAGCTGGCACCAGCTAATATTATAAATGCGAAAGTTTGTATGTTTGTTACTCAATCACGCAAAAACAGCTCAGCGGATTTGAATAAAATTTGGCACCAGATAGTTTATTTACCTGGATTAACATATAGGATACTTTTTATCCTGGAAAAATGTTAGATTCATGTTTGATCTTCAAAAAAAAAGGGTGTGTGTCAGCTCCGACGCACGACTGGAGTTTACTCCTTACGAACGAATATAAAATACATAATAAAAATTATAAAAACATTTATCATAACGAATTAATATCAGCGCCATCTTTGTTCGAATTATGATACATGATTACCGGTACCATCTAGTTTTCGCAAGGACTGTATTATTACGTAACATGCACAATATTCAGAGATATTGTGTAGATGGCGCTAAAATTAAAACTAATGAGTAACGCATAACGTGTGACAATTTGATTTTACTCCCATAAAATTTCATACCCCGGGCTTATATATGAAAATCGATTCTTAAGGAGTAAAGTCCAAAAAGAACTGCAGCGCGTACAAAGCACAGCTAGTTAATGTATAAAGTTTTATATCTACACATTTAAGAGTAAATATACCACACACTTCATTAATTTTAATTAATTCGCTCTATTGTGAGAAACTCGTCTTTCTTTAATGTCTCAATTAATGACAAACTATAAGTACCTTTACTTTGTTCTTTGTAAGTACTCTTGTGTACTTCACGGAATTGATATACGTTTTTGATATAGAGTTCAATGTTCTCATAAAACATTTGCACCATAATTGCGTCGTATTCTAATCTGCGCGATTTACCAAAATATTTGATGTTTGCACAGATACGCGCAAACCAAAATGATACTTATTGCCTTGGTATTATGACATATTTTTAAATGACATTTCGTGTTTGAAATGCATTCTCATTGTTAGTCCGTATCGTTTTAAAAACTATAAACAACTTAATTCATATTAATTTGTTTACAATTTTATAATAGTATGCGTGTTGACTATTTTCACTGTTTGGTTTTCATTAATATTTACAATTTCGTAAATGCGTTTTACTCGTAGTAGTTAATATCAATTCATAGTCGACTTACAATCTGCCCCCGGTTTCGCATGGATGCAATTTTTTTGCAAATTACATTTACCAACCTTCCTCGTTCATCGCTCTTTCTTAGTGAAAACCGCATCAAAATTAGTTGGATGGTTTAGAAGAAGTTAGCGGAAAAACAGTTAGATGCGGACAGCGACAGTTTTCTTTGATGAAGGCACGATGAAAGATGTGAATGTTTTACTGTGAATCAATTAACCGTAGAGATATGCCATCGCGAAGTTAGAAGAACTACAATTACTTAGTACAACATTTTTATGTATATCTTAAAGTTTTGCTCATGTAAGCCATGTAAATTAATTTTTTGGTGACGTAGTTTCTTTGTTTGTTTTTTTCTTCTACTTACATAAATACTTAATTAGATTTTTTTATACAAATATAAACCTTCCGTGAAAAATTATTTCACTGATGGTGAAAATCGCATCAAAATCCGTTGCGTGGTTTAAGAGGAGTTAGCGGTTGTACAGACAGACAGACAGACAGACGCGGAAAGCGACTTCAAATTATACTACATAAAGATAATTATAAGGAAGGATATGTTTACTAGGTATGAAGATATATATAGTGGATACTTCAATTTCGTGTCGTGCGTTATTGTCAAAAAAGCCACACCTCAAAATGTAATAAGTGAGTTGTATAATGTGAACCGGAACATCAACTGAATACGGCCTCGTGGCTTGTGGCGACCCAGGAAGCAGAGCGCTTCCGATCGGAAGTAGGTGCAGACGGAACTGCGCATACTTCCGCAGCCCTCGTCGATATGCTATGACGATTTGTATCCATGTACGGCGTATATATTTATAATTAGGTATATCTTAAGCAGAAATTGTATGTGTCATAGAAAGGTCAGAAGTGATTCGATATTGGGTCAGAAGTGACCCACAAGAACTTTTATTTGTTTACCACTGAATTAAATGTAGGTTGCTAGAAAAGGTAATACTTGCATTACTACAAAGTTCTGTTTTAAGGACAAACTTAATTTTGAAGTAAAAAAAAAAAAATTCCTAGACATTATCTGATTCGTTTTTCTAAATTGTCTGATTCCACATGTACTTATTTGATTTTGTACCAGAAAATAAATTAGACATGAAATTTCATGAATCTTTTTCTTGTTGTTTTATTTCTCTTCACACATCAGAAGGAAGTTTCTTCTCTTCAACATGAACGGCATACACCAACCGTTATTTTTACAATATGAAAACCGCAAAATGTTTTTGAACTCGGAGATTTTTTCTAGGAAAACACCGTCTTTAGATGCCAATGATTCAGTAACAAACTTGCGGTTGAGGGATAGGTACACTAAGAATCCACAACACTGCTAACAACTTGCACCTTGTTGGCAATTTTGTTATGAGTTTAAACCATTGCTTCTTATTATGGCATAGTAATTATTCATTGAGTGTTTAAACATTCAATGGATTGTGAGGTAGTGTTATCGTAATAACGTTGCGAGGTGATTATCTGGTAGAAGGCAGAGGCGGGCGTTGCGTGGGCTCGCAGGACAAGAACGAGTGCGACCGGTCCCCAGGTGTCTACTCAAAGGTGCCTAGGCACGTATTGTACAAACACATTTTATATAAGTCATCAGAGAGAGGAGAAATCTGAATTTGTGGGAAGGCATTTCGTGATGTCACTACCAATTCATGAAAAAAAAAAACTACTTACTTGGTACAAATTACTTGGCGGTTTCGCGAAAAACAGTAATCCCACAGTAAGATCGCGTTTTATAGCGCCTTCGTAAAAATATGAATTAAGTCCTAGAACCAACGATCACAAAAGGAAACAATGTAAAATACATAAAAACAAAAATTATAAACGCTGTGATGATACCTATATACACTCGTATATTATTTTTTTATGACATTTTTTACCGTTTTAACATTATCAACCGTAATGTATACGCTGTTAATTTTTTTAACATCTTATCAAAACGTTTGGTCGACATAACCGGCGATTCTAAAACTGGCTATTACCTCTGTCAACAGATGAGTATTGCCATGATTGCCATACAACAAGGTAATGCAGCCAAGCATGCTCGGGACCCTGCCAAAGGGTATATAACTTATATATAGTTATAACTTATATGTATATAACTTAGAATTATATTTTATTTCAAATAGGCTTATTTTTAGTTTATACAGTTTACTTACGTTTCCGATAATTTTGGCAAGATAAATAAAGTTACTCAATTTTTTGTTAAAATGCACGAACTCACGAATGCAAATTTCATACCCAGAAGTTATTACTTTTTTCAGAATCTAGCCATAAATAATAAAATACTTAACTCAGACAGTTTTGTATTATAATTAAGTTTATAAGTCAAAGTACGTGCCTGTGCAACAATCTAAGCGGAGTCGTTAAACAGGAAAGTCAATACGGTTGTTTGCGTAAACATTCGCTGCATCAGCTGGCTTATCTTGTAATACTTACTTCTGGTTTTTATACTTCTCCCAAACTCTAAATCTAAAATATTAAAGTCAACGGTATACCGGCCAAAAAATTCAAATAATACATTATTTCCCTCAATATATTCAAACTTCTATCTATTAACAAAAGGATTAAAAAGCGTTTAAAATTCGACAACCAGAATTAAAGACAGATTTTTCGCAGACAACCCTATATCACCGTGTTCGGTGTTCGCAATGAAATTATCTTTATTATGACATGTTTTATTTATTAAACAAACAAGTGCAAAATATTAGTAAAATATTACTTTTTGCTGCTTTTTATATCTATCGGTGAAAAGAACAAATCTTTTACGAATTCGATACTGTATATTGATTTATACCTATATATATAAAATGGTATCAATCAATATAATGAACTTAGTACAAATACTTGTGCTATTATGTATGTATGTATTATGTATGTGGTACAAGCATGGTACAAGTAACTCATCTTCTTACAAAATATTCTTAAATACTGTGTAAGCTACTAATATATGTTTTGTTTTCGTTTTCGCAACTAATAAAAAGTAGTATTAATAATTTAAATAAACATAATTTAAATAAAATTCTGTAAAGAAAACGATAAAAGATAGAAAGAGATAAAGAAAGAAGACAAGAAGATGAAAAAGTATTTTAGAGACTATGATACAATTAAAAAAAAAAATTTAAATAATTAAAAAATCTGTCTGTAAAAATGTTGTATTTGAAAATTATTTGTAATGATAAAATTCTTATCGGTTTTCTTTTACCAAGCTTATCGTAATTATCTCTTATCTTGAGTCTCTTCCGTTTCTTATGTTTAATAAGGTTATTGATATAATTTCATTTATGTACAAAGTGTAAATAGGTTCATTTACTGTGATATTATTGTTAGAAAGCGAACCCATTTACTTCCTAGTCAATTAGAGTTTGTACCTATGGAATTATAAGATGTAATATAAATTTTGTATTAAACGAACTCTTACATAAATATTACTTTCAATAATGACACGGTTAGGTAATTGCAATATTGTTAAGTCGTTTTACCTATTTCAATGTCGTAGGCGTGGCTCTATTAACACGAAACGAACGTCTAGTTGCCACATTCTTGCGTTTCGTCATTACTTTTTAGGACAAGTTTGAATTTTCAATGATTTGTAATCAATATGGTATTTTACATACAAATAGGTCACTAGGGATATTTAAGTAAATTACAACTATTTTAATAAACACACAAACATCTACATCTCAAAATCTGTCGATCTAGTAAAAAAATATAAAAAGGTTTTTTTTTAATATAATAAGGGCGTTTTTGTGCAGTGTTTTGGTGAGTGAGTAACGGATGCCAGAGCCCATTACCCTATCCCTTCTTTATCCCTTAACCTTAATCCTTCTTCCGTGGCGCACTTGCAGCACCTATAGGCGATGGTAGCCAAAACTTTTCTCTACGTGTCTACAAAAAAAAACCGATCGAAATCGGTCCATACGTTTGGAAGCTACGACAGATATACACACGTCAAACTTATTAACAACACCCTGATTTTGAGTCATACGTGACGGTTAAAAAAGAAACCCTTGTACAATCTGACTTTGACTAATTAAGTTCGTTTGTCTATACTTAGTTGTTTGCTAAGTCTGTTTACAATGAGCACAGGATTTTTCCAAGGCGAGCTAATGTTTATGCGTATAATAAGACACGTGTTGGATGCTTGGTAACACGATATCGCCAACGTTACTTACAGCTATGGAGAGTTAATGTTCGAAGCACGTATTTCACTGTGATATGTCATCGCAGGGTAACATCCATCGTTTTGTAAGACGATAGGTAAGTACACATTGTGTAGTTACGTTAGAATTACAACACTTATGTAATATCATGTGTAAAAACAAAGTTAAGGTTGGATCAATCCAATTTCATAACTTAGAAAACTACATAATGCTTTATACTATTACTAGCTGCACGCTCCCGGCTTCGCCCGAGTTCAAAATAAAAACTATCATATCTTTTAAGTTGGACACTTCTGTAAGAGGGTGGTTACTGCCACCAGAAGGGGTGCCCAAATGATATTTTGGTGTTAACATTGGTCTCTTTTCGAGTGGGCTAATATAGTCAGCCATAGCTTATTTAATTTTATGCTAGTAGCGATCTAAACAGGCTTCTCATGAATGCAATTTTAATCTACATGAAATGCTCATTGAATGTTAATTAAAGTTTAGCGAGCTTAAGCTACGAGTATGTAAGAAAGAGTTCCAATTTTTTTATACATTTTCTTTCTGCATCCCTGCAGCTGTTATTACTAAATTATAAATGGAAAAATTACATTGAATCACCAGTTCAGGATATTTTCTAGTTGTAGCCAATATACTTATATAGTCTTTGGGGTGCTTGCCTATTGCCTAACGTCTCAGAGGCTTTATTACAACAATGTCTATAAAAAATTGGGAGAATTAGAAATTAGGACATTCTATTCAAAAACCAATAATTTCCATGATATTTTCATTAATTTGACTTCTTAGAGGAAAAAGCGCATATACAGACAAACAGACGCGGACAGCGACTTCACTTTACACTATGTAAGGATATTTGTACTTTTTGTACTTATCTTATTCTTATCTACTTTCATCTACTTGAAAGTATTTATATTTTCAAGTAGATGATCGATACCTTACACTTAGAAATTACACTAGTAAAATGCTGCTTAATAGATTTTCTAAGATAAATACTAAAGTGAGTCAAAATAAACTTATAATAAAGAGTATAAACAAAGAGTGTAATGCCACCCGATGAGAGTGACGTCTAAATAAGGCGACGCATAATGCAAGTAACATGTTTATGCGATGCGATAAGATATTCACGTGTCTCTTTTTAAAGTAATGGTTCCGTACATATTTTTAAAAATTTCAATAAAAAGCTCTGTTGAATGGCAAGATCTAGAAATCATCTGATGTAAAACAGCGCTCCAAAATCATTGATCTATATTCTATAGTCTTTGTCCAAAATAAGCCAATTATTCCTACCTATCTCAATAGTAGAGGAGCCCAAGAGGGAATTTTGGAATTTACTCGAGCGCGTCTGATATTGCCAATGTATATGCCCAACGTGTTTCCGATAACGGATATGTGTTAATTTGCCGGTTTGGCCCCCAACCCCACGAGGTTGGTGGGGGTTGGGGTAAAAACTTAAATACTACTCGGACGCATTAGATTTTCAGAGGGAACCCAAACTAAGCCTCATTTAAAATACAGACGATTCGGATGTAACGCCAGCTTGTGGCAGCTTTTTGAAAATGCAAAAAAGATTTTTGGCGATTGCCATTTCGAAATACTCGAGCGTGTCAAATTTTCTTACTGATCGTGCTGATTCTTAGTCTGACGATTATCTTCTTGTATAGAGTTTCTTGTATAGAGTGAGGTTTTCTTGTATAGAGTGTGCGGAACCCAAAGATTATGGCAGCTCACTGTACCTGTTCTTACACCAGCTAGTGTTAAGGATGCGGTCTGTGGTAATAAACTGTATCAACATTCAATATGAATTACTCGTTTTATATGCTTCGTAGTATTTTCCGTGTATCCAGAACTATTTAATGGCAGTTTTACGACTAATGCGCGCAACATCTAATACTGAATGCTTTTAACACTTTAGAACCAATTAAAACACTTAAAGGTGTGTTGTTGATATTTATTTAGTAAGATCTATTGTTTTAACTAAGCAAATTATTAGTGTCCTGTATTCTGACAGAGCTTTATGATAATATTTAATTAATACAACTAAAATGAAAATTTGTTACTGAATTCTTTGAATCTTACTATTCACAGACAAATATGTAAACAAAAATTCTACAAAATACTTTGATTCCACAGGAGATCACTTAGAACAGGAAGCGGTCAGTTCTTCCTACTTCTTGTCCTTGGATGTACGTAAAATAATTACAGCAGTAAATGGGCAAAAACTTATAAGTTTTATAATTGATACAAACGTATAACCACTTATTAAATAGATATAAGTTATAAAAATTTATAATGCTCCATTATTTATTACTACCCGGATATTCTGCTATTTACTCGTATAACAATAAAATTAAATATTATGCTTAGGTATATCGAACAAAAAAACAAGGAAGAGCTTGTGTTGAATTAGCAAAAATTATTTAATAACTTTTTGCTAACTTCAAAAGATTTGCATATATGTATATAAGCATGGTTCAGTTTTTGTTGTTTTTATCTAAAATTTATGCACAGTCGCGCTATATAGTGTTATTATAATGGTCTAAGTGTGAAATATTACGTAACAACAATTCGAAATATTACGATATAATTTTTGAAAATGTGCCTGTAAATTGTTACTCACTAACACAAAATTGCTCTAATTCCTGCCAGCCAGGACTCAGTTAGTAGTGGCAGGGAAAACTGCTGCGTATCGCAGTAATTTGGGCAGCCCGTCTGGCGGCAGAAACCACCCCTTTATAGAACACCACCGTGAAATAACAGCAAGTATGCGGTAGTGTTTCGGTGAGTAAGTAAGAGATGCCATTGCCCATTTCCCTATCCCTTTCCAATCCCTTATCCTTAATTCTATTGTAGTCGGCAGCGCACTTGCAGCATCTGTGGTGTTGCTTGTGTCATAGGCGACGGTAGCCACCTAACATCAAATGGATCGTCAGCCTGTCTGCCGACCTTACATATAGAGCCCCAAAATGATATTTCATGCTTGAATTCCTACTAGCCCAAAAACATTAATATTTATACAAAATAGCGCTGTTGTATTCTATGCTTGAATGGGTTTAGACAGATACATTCGTCTATCTTGTCATTAAAATCACACCAGCGTCGCCCGATCTTTTCTATCCTACCAAAAGTTGCAACACACGAGTAAGTACTCGTTTTAGACGACGGTAGCGACATACCATAACATGGAGAAGACATAGATGTCAGGTATAAGAGATTTAAAACTGGTTAGATTTGGCTTTATACGACTAAGTTCTCTTTTTATTAACAAAATGTGTCTATGACGAACGATTTAAGCGCTATAAAAACTTTTAATGGGCAATATACATAATCGAGTCAGCATAAAAACTAATCTTGAAGTGCTGACTAAGCCATAAGGTAAACCAATAGAGGTCATTAAAAATAAGCATTGTATATATTTTGCCTATACAATATATCTTTACATAGTATAATTTGAAGTCGCTTTCTGCGTCTGGCTTTATGGCCGCTAACTCCTAAACCACGCAACGGATTTTGATGCGGTTGTCACCATCAGTTAGATAATTTTTCACTGAATTTTTATATAAATAATAAAACCTATTTAATTAAGTTTTTTCCTTGGTGAAGCTGGGAATTTTTTATTCTAACAAAGTTTGCATTATTTTTAAACAAAGTCTCTTAACTATAATATAGTTCGTTAAATATTATCGTTAATTTAAACTCTGGCGCTTTTCAAGGATGATGGTATGAAAGAAAGGGTCTTTCCTGCTATCATCCATTATACCATTATCCAATTTCGAACATCCCCTTCAAGTTCATTGAAAATTAACAATATCAACGGCAATAAATATTCAATGTAGTGACTGCTCGCCTTATACCTTGCTATAAATTTAAAAAAATCTTACTAACAAATAGCGGAGGTCAGTCACATTGTTCTTATAATAGCACAAATTTTTATTGCTACTTGTCATAGAAAGTTAACTTTCTAATCATATGGATACCAAACATGTCATTCGTACTTGTGGCACCTAATAGGGACCTGTCAGATGAATTACTACATCATAATCTTAACATAATTACAATGTAATGTAAGTGATAACGCACATTTCCAATTATATGAATCACATATAAGTCGTATAACAAACGGTTTTAATGTCAAGCTATTACAGTGAATCATCACGCGATTTCAAATAATAATATGTTCGTCATCTAGCGATGTCGTTTGAAAGAAGAGCCCATCTAACCCCTTCATCCACATTCATATCCATTTTTCATAACCAGTTCCGAAAAAGGAAATTGTCTTCACTTTTTCACAACTATGTAGTTATTAAACAAGAACTTTTTTCCATTTTTATAACTTTTCGTAACCAGCACTTTTTTTCTGCATTACGTTCATTAAAATTCGAAACACTTATCCATGTTAATAGTAGCTTGGCTTTTGCAGGAAATAAATATCCATTTTTAGCACAAGTGATCTTCATTTTACAAAAAGAAACTAAGTTTAAGAATGTGAAGGACATCTGGCTGTTTGCCGCTAGTTATAATTTACCAAGTGGATACCAAATACCACCAAGTGCTGGATCAAGTTTGGTCAATACCGGTCAAAGTTGTTGTGACCGGTGTTGGTGTGAGCAGGTCACAAAAAACCTCCACTATCTATACCAAGTACCTACCGATGTACTCACTAGTAAAACATAGAATTATTTTATTTTATTTTTTTACCACATTAAATAAATTACACTTTAAATTTCAACATAACTTGACAAAGTAAATCGATTAAAAAAATAACTTTTCAGCTATAATTTGCATGATATTGTATTGATTACAGTCAATGACTGTAAAGTGTAAACCCATGTAATAAAGCACAATAAAAACCTTGAACAAAAATTAAAAAAAAAAAAAAAAAAACGCTTCAATGTTGAATAAGTACAATTTAAATGTTAATATCCAGTTACCGATGCCCAGTATGCATATTGCGTACTCACTACGCACTACGAATGCGAAACGGCGAGTTTTTTTGCAACATTTCAATCCATCGATGGAATAAACAACTTTACCGGTTACGTGTCAGCTGTCACAGTCCATAAGATAAGTAGTTAACTATGTACACTAAATAGATTCTGGAATGCCCTGGGCCTGCGCGCATGTAACTAGCAATACAAGCTGTTTTGTATTTCAATATCAAAACATGTAAAAATCTATTTACGATAATTCACTCAGTATTGAAAATGAAATTAATTAAAATAAGGAGTTTTCTGATTGCAAAAATCAGAGGTAGTGATTTTTAAATATAGGTATAAAAACATCTAGTCAAAATCCTTATTTTCGGACCAAACCAAAAAGCTTCACGGTGGTACATGGACCAAATGCTTTAAAAATTCTTTTATAATACGCACTGCCAAGGAGTGCGTCACAAAAATAAAATATATTTAAGTAGACTTACCTTGTAACTTTTTAAGTAGGTATTGTGTCGCCTTAATGCCTACAGCAATTCAATGGACCACACAGAACAGAAATGACTAATTTGTTATTTCAGAAAATGATACGCTAAGCCAAAGAACTCTGTTTGCGATATCTTAAAGTATTTTAGTGTAGGATTGTTTTGAACTAACATCCGGAACCTTACACCATGTTTTAAAATGCATACATTGTTTAGTCGCTTGAGTACGGCGTAGTTTGATTAGCCGTTAATAAATTTGAGTCAGTGAAATATTAGAGCAAAGGCAAAAGCTTCAGCACATATCCGATATATATTGGCGGCACATATCGGACATCAGCCAAACTACTGCCTTATACGGAAGTGACACAAGCCGATCTATTATTATTATTATTTTTCTATTATTATTATTTTTCTATTATTATTATTATTATTTTATGTTAAGGTCGACAGACAGGCTTATGGTCCACTTATTGATGGTAGGTAGGTACCGTCACCTATATGGGATAAGGGATGTGGAAGGGATAGGGCTTCCCTTACTCACTCAACGAAAAACAACAGCACACATGCTGTTATTTCACGGTGGTCTCTGTAAGGGAGTGGTTACTGCCGCCAGACTGGCAGCACCGTGAAATAATAACATGTGTTTCGATGAGCGAGTAAGGGGCGCCAGAGCCTCTGCCTAATCCTATCCTTAATCCTAGTATGGTCGGCAGCGCACTTTCAGCACCTGTGGCGTTGCTTGTGTATTAGGTAATTGAATTAAAGCAATATATTCAAGCAAAATAATAGTGACATTACAATTTCACAATAAGTAAGTATAATAAATTTACATTTACAGTGCAACTGCTAGGCGTGGTGCTCATTTATCAGCCACGCAATGAAATTCAAGGCTGCGACTGGGTGTCAAGTTGTCTACCGCTTGATAAACTAGGAACAAAGCATACCGATCATAAAACGATTGAAAATAATGCCATAACAAGAAACACGTTTCATTTAATACCTTTATTAACAGTAAAATATTTTTTGCTTAAATTAACAATGCATATTTGATTGCTTCATCGTGCACTCATTTGATATAAGAAACGGTTATTACAACTCTTTTTTTATGTTAAGGTAGTCACACATGCTGACGGTCCACTTGATGGTAGGTGGCTACCGTCGCCTATAACGCAAACAACGCCATAAGATGTGCTGCAATTGCGCTGCTGACCATAGAAGGATTAAGGATAAGGGATAAGGAAGGGATAGGGTAATGGGCTCTGGCATCCCTTATTCCCTCATCGAACCAGAACAGCACATATGCTGTTAATTCAGGTTTAACTTATTACAAAGTTTATAAACTTTTGTAAGAATATTTATTCACCGACTACATTATTATTACAATTGACGGCTACTATCATTTTATTTAAATGTTTCTCCTTTGAAAGAATTTTGAACCTCGGTAGAACGAAATTTAATATATGGCGTATCAAAATGTTCTGTTTAAATCTTATACTAACATTTCATCAATTCAATATAATATACTTTTGGATATTTATTTTTAGATAGCCGGTGCCCGAGTTAATTATTTAGCCTATGTCCATCCTGACTTCAAATTATCGGTCAAAGATTTTTTTAAATCGGATTAGTATTTCTTAAACATCCCTTCCTACATACAAACAAACAAACATGCAAAACTTTTCTCTTTATAATATTAGTGTAGATTATATATTAAGCCTAAAGTACATTCTTATTTTATGCTAGAGTGTTGTTAAGTGATTTGCAATGCATCTGCTAATAAGGAAGCAGTGACATCCTGATAAAATTAATTTATGATTCGAACTCAATATAGTGTCATTTACAACGCAATGTTCTGATTTATTAGTTGGTAAATACATAAACAGTCTTTTACGCTCTAGGTACTTGTTATAGATTAATGACTATTCCTCGGGAATATTGTTATAATCAGTAAAGCGTACTGAAATCAATTAGATTATCTTTTTTAATAATAATAGAATAAAGACAAAGAAGGCATAACACTCATAGCATATAACTGTGCAGATTTCATCAAGCTTAAGACAGACTTTTTATGTAAAGGGATGACAGGCAGACTGTTTGTCTACTCGATTGTAGATAGCAACGAGCAATATTGTCGCCTATATACACAATCTAATCTACACCAGAATGGATGCAAGTATATTCTCTGGTAGAAGATAAAGGAGATGGAGTAAGGAGGCGAAAGAAAAAGGATCCTAGCATACATTATTTCCTCACCGAAACACAATGTGCTGTTATTTCAAAGTGGCCAAAATGTTACAGTTCAAAATCATATCATTTATTTTTTCTTTTTCTAATTACATGTCATTATAAATAATATATTTTTGGTGACCAGCTACGTCGGTGACATGTTCTATAAGGGTTATTATTGCAGATGACGTGTGTTTTTTCATATCGCCTGACAACATTGGCAAGTTGTGGTCATCACTATTTCGCAGTAATGCATTTTAGTATGATAAGTCAGACTTCTTACAGATGAATTTTCCTACAAATTATACGCACAAATATAATAATATGATAATAGGTACCTAATATAAAATTATTATCATATTTGAAGTTTAATCTTAATTTTAAACATTAATAAGGTTTCGTTACTTATCCGCCTAGTCGAACATAAATAGCAAACCGTTATCAATCATCAATCCTTTTAAACTTAGCCTGTTAACTTAACTCCACTCGGATTACTTAAGCATGCACTTGAGGAAATAACGGCTCAATTGTCAATGCATTAAATAAGACCACACCTTAATAAGTAAATGCGCGTACAACATTGTTTGCTTGTTCGCGTCGGGTTTACCGACAAGGAGCTGCTAATGATCGGGACGCTTGTGCTAGACAGGCCTTATTTATTGTTGCTCTACGAACACCAAGAAATTCTTATTAGACGAAGACAAAACAAAACATTAATCCTTTTACAATTTCTGCTCGTGCTAGAACTTAAAATTTTGTAGTAGGTACTTGAAGGAGAGCAGCTTTCTCAGTTTTTCTGACTCAATTTTGTTATACTTTGAAGCTAAAAAACAATTTATAATCAACTTCGAGGCATATTTATGAAGCGAAATAAATTATGGCCGAATAGTGGGTCACATTATCACAATTTTGATTGCAATAAGCAATAAATCACAGTGACTATGCATATCTCAAATCCGGACAAGTTTTATTATTTCAATAATAGAATAAATACACAAATAAAATACAGTAACAACAATAATCCCTTATCCTTAATCCTTCTAAGGTCGGCAGCGCACTTGCAGCACCAATGGCGTTGCTTGTGTTATAGACGATGGAACCACCTACCATCAAGTGAACCGTCTGTCGTCCTTAATATAAAAAAATAACAATAAAAATCTTTTTATTGCTTATAATGAAGAATAACTTTCTATACAATTGAAATAAAATGTATTTTCATAAATAAAATTAGATTATTATGAAATCTTATGAATTATTTAGTCCAGTTAAAAATTCAAATTTTTAATGACCACGGAAAATTATTTACATTTGAAATTAGTTAGGGATCATATACATAGTATTCATTCATAGTAATCATATATAACTAATTAAAAAGAAAGATAAATGAAAATATAATAAATAGGTTAACTTAAGGCTTCGTAGCAACTGGACAAATTCTCAACTGTCGTAACTGGACAGAACATACAGTTCTTAAGTTTTTGATAATTCTCATTTAAAGTGAAAACTTACCTACTTATGGGGGTCATATTATAGTAAATAATGTCTCATAGTGGTAGTCTTAAGTAGAGTAAAGTAAAGGTAAGTAAAGGATAGTAAGTAGGTGAGTAACGAAATGTTGCAAGCGACAGGCTAATTCTGGTGAGAGGCGTTTGCTCAATCCAAGCTGGTTGCCAACAAGGAAGTGATGGTGCGTGGGGCGACTGACCTTGGACGTGCTTAGCAATCGCACGTTCAACCAGCGTTGCGTTTGGATGGACAATAGCTTCTGCCCAGCTACAATGTACGCATAGATACCAATCCTACCTTTATAATATAACTAGTTGTTGCACGCGTACTTCGTCCGCGTAACTTTATAAAATATAGCCTATGTTACTCTCTGATAATATAGCTTTTTATAGGTGAAAGAACTTTCAAAATCGGTCTAGTATTTTTGAGATAATTCATTATAAACATACAAAACAACAAATCTTCTCTCTTTATAATATTAGTATAGATAGATAGATTTAATGTAATAGATAGATACAGTTTGTTTAAACTAAAAGCGAGAGTACAAGTAATAAGTAAATCTAAATAGCATTGATAAATATAATGAATGTTAAAACGGAATATATAAATAGTCTAAAGTGGAGCAAACAATAAGCGTGAGTGATATAACTATTGCCAGCAAATTAATGTAAGGCGGCTAATCTTAAATTCAGAATAAACAATGAAATAGGTTTTACTGGCTTGGAATAATCTATCAAGTCCACACTGATTTTCATATTCAAAAATTGTTTGGAAACATTTGAGAAATTTATTGGGAAAACATGAAGTTTCTTAACACGTCAAGGGCGATTTCCAATACGAGTATCAGTTCAACGATCGGTGTGTAGTAACAAAAATTTTGAAATTTTTGAAAAGAGTAGATAACGTCGTAAAAATGTCATATGATTTATGTGTGAATCTTTTTATATATAAAAATGTTATGTTGGTTAGTATATATGCTTCAAAGACTCGAGAATGGGTAAACTTGTTTTAATTCGGTTTCACATATGGAAAGATGGATAAAAGGAGAAAAATTTTAATATATAAAAATTGCGCCCCGGGCGAAGCCGGGAGCAGGTTGCTAGTTATTTATCAATACTAATAGTAGTAAACTAATAATCTTTATTTAAGAAAATTATAATATGCTAGCTGAACCCGGCCATGCTTCATTAGGGCTTAAATAAAAATTATATCAACAACTTACACAATACACACTTCTTTTGAGAAGGAATGTTGTGACAAAATTTCGTGTAGGTACACCGTGTTGATAATATTTTTAGTGTTTAAAAAAAGGCGCCTGATACAATTTTCTACGAGTAATGCTATGTTGTAAATATATAAAAACTTTAATTACTGAAATATAATATTCCTTACTTACTTCATTTTTTGACAAACAGACAAAAAATTTAAAAACTATTGACCTCTGTAACATAAGTACAACGTGTACAAATTGTTTTTTTTAACATAAGTATTTAATGTATAGTACGATTGTATAGGAAATATTATGTGTTTTTTTTTTGTATTTTGTTCGTGAAATATAAAGAAAGAAAGCCACATATAGGTCCCTACCTACATCTGTAATTATCACACAAATATGTCTTTAATATTTTGAATCATTTATGTCTTTTTATAGCTCCCTTAAGTTGAGATGACTAAGCAGACAAAACTGGTATAGCCGAAGATGATAATGGAATAGAGTGAGACAGAAAACCATCCGTCAAAGAGATGGAACGAGAGAACGCTACCTTACTTAATCCCTCCTCTTTTTGTGAGGGGAAGTGAGTTCGTCGCGGACGCAATGAAAGTAAAAGTGAACGATCACTGTATAAGAAACCGTATTACGTTACAAAGCCTTACGAAATTTAGAATTTCTTGAAATATTTTATACTTACTTGAACACGAATTCAAAAGAATTATCATAACCAGAATTTTACTGTTCCAGTCCTTTTGAAACTGCAATCTATTATATATTCTTTAACCTGAGACCTTAATAGAAAATGTCAGAGGCAAAGAAATCTATGTTAAAAAAGAAATTACTTAGATTGCTTAATTTAATGAAAAGTTCAGATAATAATAATTAGATTGTTATTTTTACTATGTTAAGGTCGACAGACACTTGATGGTAGGTGGCAACCGTCACAGGTGCTGCAAGTGCGCTGCCGACTGCAGTATGATTGAGTATAATAAGAGATTGGGAAGGGAGGGAAATGGGCTCTAGCATCCCTTACTCACTCACCGAAACACAACGGCATATGTGCTGTTATTTCACGTTGGTCGGAGATGGTTACTGCCGCCAGACAGGCTGCCCAAATAACTACGAAACGCAGTGTAACCTTCCACTATTTTATTTTTATTTTATATTTTATATAGTAGTGCATTTCGTAGACTTTTGGGCGCCTGTTAAGTACTCTTAACCATCCTATTTTAAATTTAAGAAGGTTGTTTTATACAAATCTATTTTATTTGGTTTTATACAAATTGCTCATTTTGAGCTTATCAGGTCTTCTTCACAGTGAAAAATAGAAATTTATTGTATATGCTCTCTAAGTTACCTACCGGTTACATTTCGCACATACATGTTCCAAATTAGGTAATCAGACAGCCACTATAAAGACTATCTTCATTTGATCGATAAGCAGAAAAATGAGAATGTTCTTCAAGTTAACACACGAACCTGTTTTTATATCATTGTATGAGAACTGGCCACTCGTAAGAAAACAGTTCTGTTGGTAATGTACATTGTACACACTATAAATGGTATTACCTCGGCGAATACGGATTGAGAACACAATAAATAAAAGACGTAGTTGTGGTTTTATGGAAAATATTTTTCTATTTTTGAGTTTACATTTATATGTACCTATCTATTAATAAAATCGTAAACGAGCTGTGTCTGTACACTAAATATTTTTCAAAAAAACATTTGTACAACGTTGTACTTATGTTACAGAGGTCAATAAAATAGTTATGATTTTTTTTTGTCGATTTGTCTGTGCGTTTGTGCACGCTAATCTCAGAAACAGTTTAACGGATTAATTAGTTTAATTTGGCACACAGATAGTTTATTACCGAGTTTAACATTAGGATGCTTTTTAAAAAAAAATTTAAACAATTTTTTTATCCTGACATTAACATTAGTCAGGACTGACTTTAATGCGTTTCATTCTATTATTTAAGTTTCATCTCAAATTTTTGCATTGGCTAAGTAATTAGCTTAAAGCTGATAAAATAGTAGATCCGGAGTCATTTTTAATAAGTGATAAGTTACGTGAAGAACTGGTAAAGTAACTCGTACATGTGTAAGTAAAGCATAGCGCCGGTAAATGTAACGTTGGCTGGCGCATCCTCCTCGATAACATGTTCAGTTTCTTGGAACGAGTCAAGCGGCTTTAGCGACGCTAAACTAAAATGACAAGTTACGGAACTAGTATTTTGTGATGCCACGATCATACAACATCATGAAGACATGAGAAAGACCAACTTATCGAGTCTTGAAAATACTAGTTTTTGTTGAAACTTCGTCCGCGTATCTTTATAAACTATTACCAGTGTGTTATCGTGAAGTATTATATCACTGTAAAGTTTCATCAAAATCTATTCAGTAGTTTTTACGTGATTTGAATATTTTAAGCCATACGTGGTTAAACAATATTATACTAGTATGGCTGACGAAGTCTGGTTATTTAATTAAGAATTTAAGTTTTAATAAAAAAGAAAACAACAAGTATGAAAAATTTATATTTTGCTTTAAAAATTTATTTGTAAATTATTTATTGGGAATTTTATAGGTAAAATTGGTAAAATTTATTAGTAAACATTTAATTGGTAGTTGTAATTAAAGTTGTTATTTTTGTTAATAATATATATATTTAATGTATTGCCCATCTAACAAGCCAATTTACTAGCATTTGTGTAGGTAATTAGGAGTTAAATACCTAGAAGTAATTGAGAGTCAAAAAATTACTATGTCGGAATTAATTTTTTTTTACCGTCAGCCTGCTTGCCAATATTTACATAAAAAAAGAAAAACAAATTGATAGATATCTGTGTCATTGATCTTAACAGTTTTAATTCCTGATCGCCAATGGCCTCTTGGCTCTTGGCTCTTGGCTCTTGGCTCTTGCAATATTTATAAGGAAGTAGTCCGTGGGTCCACATGACCCACAGAGGTCGGTACCACAATCAGTTTTTTGTTTCGATAAATCCACAAATAAACAACGATATGCATTATTTACACAGGCAATCCTTGATATCAGTCGTGTGTAGTTCGGGCTCAGTCAACTCAACGTTCGGTTCATGTCTTATCGGCAGATAGCCTCGACCTCTCTCCTCTTTGTTGATACCCCGTAACATTTACAGATGCCAAACTATTTTCAACTTTATGTAAGAAGTCATAAGGTACGTAATTAAGTACCTATGAGTTTTATATCCTCATGTTGTGAACCTATATAACGATATCGAAAGTACATAATGTAAAGCCACGTACAAGATTTAGTAATTGTATGTGGATAAGCTATTTTTTTTTAGTATTTTTAGAATTAATTTTTTGTGTTTCGATTTGTTAGTAAGATGTCACCTACAATCAAGTGGACGTCAGTTTATTTGTCGACATCTGTATAATAAAAATATATTCTTGTGTTTTCGTGTTCCGAACTAAACTAAAACATAAATATATATTGATTTTAATATTTTAATAGAACCTAGTTGAATTCATTAAATTTATTTTAAGTATTATCTAACATACTTTATGTTAGATAATACTACATAGATAGATTAGATAGATAATACTTCCTCATAAGATTATAAATCACTTATTTATAATTACACTAGCGGACCTCCACATTTTTTTATAAGAAGCAAATTTTTTTTAGCAAATTATTTTACAAAAACCTGCCTCGTTTATCGCTCTATCTATTATTGGAAACTGTATTAAAATCAGTTGGTTAGTTTAGAAGAAGTTAGCGTATACACATACAGAAGTCGACGTAAGAAAAAAATTCTGTCTGTCAGTTGTCTGCGTAGTGTCTTAGTTTTAAAAGAATTTGAATATACTGTCGAAGGTTTTCATACTCCGAATGTACGGCGTTGATAAATTGAGGCGATTCCGCACCACTAACCCGCTACTGCTACTACTTATAGTACTATTAGCTGTCCCGCTCCCGGCTTCGCCCGAGGTTCCTTTTTTTTCTGTAAAAACCTTCCCTGATTATCCCTCTATCCATTGGTGAAAACCGCATGAAAATCGGTGCAGTAGTAACAGACAGACAGACAGACAGACGCGGCGGAGGACTTTGTTTTATAAAATGTAAGGACTGTGCTAAGCCGCGGTAATGGGGTATTCTATATGAAACGCCCCGGAAAAGATTCAATTCCCGCCTTCCCGTTCCAGGACCGTTTAACGCCTAGTGTGTTTTGCGCTTTATTGCTTTACAACTAGCAACAAGAATATTTTAACTTTGTATTAATACCACATCCAACATACTGTAATTGTATATCAATGTCACGAGTAAATCGTTCTTGTTTGACAATGTCGAAGTTATCACTGGCCTACGCAAACATACAAACAGCCAGGCAGCTTAAAAACGTTCTGTAAATACACATAATAATTATAGTGGGAACGATAAGACCCCTTTTAAAAATTACCACTCACAGTCACCATGTATTAATGGGGAACTGCTATAAAAATAAAATATACGTTTTTAAAATACTTACTTTAATGAACACGAGATTAAAAAAAATATTTTTTAAACCTATAGTGAATAGGGATCTTCTGGGTGAGCTCGCTCCATCTTAGACCTCATCTTCGCTACACAGCTGGATGTTGGCCAAGAGTAAACCAATCT
Organism: Synanthedon myopaeformis; assembly: GCA_944738685.1. Taxonomy (NCBI): domain Eukaryota; kingdom Metazoa; phylum Arthropoda; class Insecta; order Lepidoptera; family Sesiidae; genus Synanthedon; species Synanthedon myopaeformis. Next base: position 5,292,157 of record OX122927.1, on the reverse strand, counting down.
CTAATAAAAAAAAGCTACAGTCGCCTATTAACATTATGAAACACCATAGATGTTGCAATGCCTTGCCAACCTTTGTAACATATATCTGTAATATATCTGATTATATGTGTGTGTATGTATGTACATATTCACTAAAAATAATATAAAATACAAAAAATGGGGTGAGGCTGTGTCGTGGACACGGCCGTATGTTTTACGTGATACGTGTACGTTACGAGTAATATTTTCTTTGAGCGTATTATTATTGTTTGTATATATTTATATATCCAACAAATTATATGTATTCCATATATAACAAAAAAATATATATTGAGCCTTTAGCTATCGAGTTGTATAATTAAATTTTGGATGTAAATGATAGATATGTAGCTAAAGACACAGCTGTATCATGTATTTCCCGATTTTGTTATCACTTTTTTGAATTGCCTCCCGCTATGTAAGCAAATTTAAAGACGTATTCTGGTAAAAAAAAATCCATACCATACATGTAAAATTAAATCGTTCGATAAAATTTCCTATCATCTAATACCGATTATTTCAGTATATTTAAGTATAGCGTGGAAGCGGTGCAACGAGTCTATTTTAGCTCAAAGGTATTAAACTACACTGTAACTTTGTGTACAGAAGTGAAACTACCGCAAAGTTAAATATGTGGTTTTCGTCTTTTTCCAAAATTATTTCTGTGGAATCTATGCAGGTTTTAGTTTTTTTTTTATATAATGAACAACTTCAGGTATTTGATAAAGAGCATCTAGTGATACAGTAGACTCCAGACATCAGATGTCAACCCCAATTGAAAATATGGTATTGAAATTATCCTATAAAAATATTTGTAAAATTGCAAAAAATAGTAAATAAAAGTTTTTATGTCAAAGCATAAAATGTCAGCTATGAAATGTTTTTTTAAATAATATATTTTTGACTATTTCTTCATTTTTATTAAATTAGATACCAATTAACGACACCAATACTGCGTACTTATACGTACTACAATATGCGTACTTTTTTAGATTTTTAGGGATTAGAAAGGGATGGAGAAATGAGCTATGGAATCTCTTATTCACTCACCGAAACATGGCACTGATATTATTTCATGGTGGTCACTACAGCCATTTTTTGGTTGGCTGCCCAATTTACAAAATTTTCAAATTGACCCTGCCAGAAATCGAACTCTAGTCTCGGGAACGCTAAAGCAAACACTTTAACTACTCGAGAAATGGGCTCGCAAACATTGAATGTCGTGGTAATTAGTCAAGATTACCTACTGCATTTGTTTACACGATATATGCTAACCCATCGAGTGTTCTCGGAAAGCTGCGGTGCGGTGGTCGCTTCGTCTTTTGTTTTTCAAACGTGACTTGCATTTTAGTTACACGCAAATTAGCTAAATTTAGTTCACTTGCGCTTGCTCTTAAGATAATGGTTAGTTAACAAACACGCGCTAAGCACGCGCGAAAACCTCCTAGGTAGCTCTTCAGATATATATAGTATACCGGACCACCAGCCCACTGAGGCAACTTTGAAAAGTTCATCATGAAAACAAAATTTTTACCTTGTTAATGTGTTATTACAGAAATTTAAATAAATAATAGGAACAATAAAAATTAAAAAAAAATCTCATACATTTTGTATGGAGGCGGTAAGAAGTTCTCCGGGCCAGCTAGTATCGCATTTCAAATATCGCTAGTATCAATACAAGTGACCACGTTTCTTCTATTTGTAAAAACAGTCTTAAGATATATAAAACAGATGCAAACATACAAATGAATTGAAACATACAGGAAATACTAGCGCGGTTAAATGGCGAGGACACGTTATTGTTGGGCTCAAACATTGCATCACAATTTCAAAATTAGCGTAAGTATTGAAAGATTACACAAACAAAGGGTATCGGTCAAGCATCGAGCCCGAACACTTTTATCGTATTGATAAAGCAAATTTATGTAGACGATTATAATATTCTAAATAATTATCTGCCTTTTGATATTATGCTATCTTACAAGTTCTTGATATTCTGCTAAATATTCCACTCAAAAGATAACCAAAAGAATACTTAGTGCGCCCAAAAGTGTTATACTCATATTATACCATTTTAATAGCAATAGTTTATACGTTATAACAATAATATAAAGTGAAATAATTGTTCAGTTGTTAGCGGCACCCTCCTTGTTGTAAATAGGTGCGCTAGATATGCACCCGCTAATAACTCTTATGCGGGCAGCTCATTTTCAACGTCGCTCCCCACGCGTTTGCTCTGTTTTTATTCAAACGGTGACGAGCCCTCATTTGGGGTATAGTTTCACTGCTAGCGATAGAAAAATGTGGCATTTCATAATGATAACAAAAATAACTAAATGTCTTATTTGCTAAAATATATAGGTATTTGGTAATCTTGCACTTTGTTTAGTGTGATGAGAATGTTTTTATATTAATTAATTTATTAGCGACTGTGATTGACAAAAATTAATTTTAATGGACGTTAAATGTAATTCATGTTAAAACCATTTTAAAATGCTAATTTTAATATTTTAAAAGCAGTTAATCGTTGTCATGGAATTTGATTACAAATACAACAGCTTTTCTAATAAATTTTATAAAAATAACTAACTGAACCCGGCTGAACATAGACCGTCTTTTATTTTTATTGATTTATTTTTAGAATAAAATTATAGTGTTTTCTTAAAAACGGTCATTTAATTATGTTATCGCTTACAAACTGGCGCTACCACATAATTATCATATTGATTTCGCCACGATAAGGGACGGTCTCGCCTTGTAAATTACTTACATAAGCTTGAAATATTATTAATTTACAAGCAGGTTGTCTTACTTCACATAATTTATGATAAAATTACTTTAAATATGTTGAAAATTCGTAATAATTTTATAATAATACGTAGATAATTATGATGTTAAAATTTTATGTATAGTTTTAAAAAAATTCACATGTAAAATTAAATTTCCAATTTCATGTGAATTTTATCATGTATTTCAGGGTTTTTTTTCTATAACGGGAGTAGCCACCCCATTTCGTGGGGTAACTGTAATCCGTAGAAGTGTATGGGGCAAAATATGCGGGTATATCAACGAGTGTTTTTCTTTATTCCAACCTCAAAACGTATTAAAGGAATAAAATTCATACTTTAATAGTAATAAAGTTAAATTTTGAACATGTACGTGTTCATAGTGATGGTTTAGCAATCTGCTGTTTATAGAGAAATCAAAACATAGAAGATTGGTGTCGTGGGAATGGCCGTGGGATAAAATGTTTGGATTTTGTCATCTATTTCGGTGAATTCTAAAACGTTGGCTCAAAATTCCGACAAAAATTTCCTATTACATATTACATAGGTACTTATTATAATATTATTATAGTTTAGTTAGTGCATAATTAGTGTATAATTAAATGACTAATAATTTCATTTACTCTATGAAAATACTGTACTGTTGATAATGCTATAGGTTTAGTTCTTTTATTTTGTTTTGAACCAGTGATGTAGAACAAAAATACAAGTAGAAAATAAGAAAAGTACAATAGAAAAAAGAAAGGTAGAATAGAGAACAGCTAGCTCAGCCTATGATTTTAATTTTGGAATTCTATAGATTTTTTGATGATCGACCATTGATCGACACATTCACAACTTTTGTGCAGAAGGCTAAAAATTTGGGTCTTAGGTATTTGCTATAAATTTAGATAACTTCTCTCTACTCAGGTGTGTCTCTATGTCATGTTCCAGACCGAATTGTATGAGCATTGTACGAAAACTGGACCATCAGTCCCTTCTTTCTTATCTAATATAGTTGGATTTATAGGCTAAACGGCCAAGCTCAACTAGCTCAAGACTTATTGAACTTAAAGAAAAAGAAAAAGATTCATGAAGAACAACTAAATATATTCTAAATTATCTTATGCTTTGTATTAAGAAAAGAACATCTATTGAGCATTGTGTGTCTATCATTTGTAAGTACTATGAAAGAGAATAATGCTGTTAAAAAGACTATCTCTGCTTGATTGCGATTGAATCATCAGAGATTTCTTAAGAAGGGAATACCATTTTTTAATTAAATTTCTTTCACGTTTATCGTTCAAAGACTATTTTTGAACTCATATCTTTACGTCTACACATAATTATCAATACCCACATAGCACTCAATCGACAGCAAACTTCCTTTAAGGTTTTTTATTCAATTATGTTATCGACTTCCAACGTTGAGGTGCATAAAAGCAATTACACGTTGCGGAAGTAATCTACAACGAAACGAAACTTATTACGAACATTACATGTACATAACTCCAAGTGTAATCTTACGTATTGTGTTTTACGTCATCTTGTAACCTGATTATAAATCGTATTTACGATTTCGAACAGCTTTGTTCTCACGTTGTATAAACGGCCCGGTTATATTGTATAGCTTGGTGAAGGCTGAATAATATTATGAAGAATTTTTTGTACCTAAAAGTAGAGTTGGCTAGCTAGAGACATGTTAAGACTTATGAAGATACCATTATTTATTTATTGTAAAATCGCAAAAGTATTGCAGTCACCCCGCTCCCGGCTTCGCCTGGAATGTAATTTTTATATATATACAAACCTTCCCCATTCATCTCTCTTTGTGAAAACCGAATTAAAATCGGTCTAGCCAATCTTGAGTTTTTGCGAGACTAAACGCACGGTTATTGATTTTTATATATATAAATATCTTAAGATCGACAGATAGGCTGACGGTCCACTTAATGGTAGGTGGCTACCGTCGCCTATAACACAAGCAATGCCATAGGTGCTGCAGTGCCCTGCCGACAATAGTAGGAATAAGGATAAGGGATTGAAAAGAGATAGGAAAATAGGCTCTGACATACCTTACTCACTCATTGAAACACAACAAATGCTGTTATTTCGCTGTGGTCTTCTGTAAGGGAGTGGTTACTGCCGCCAGACGGGCTGCCCAAATGACTACGAAACGCAATGTACCCTGCCACTACTTATAATTCGGCAGGCACCTTGCCATTTAGTCGTTGTAACCGATCTATCGTTATAACCGAAGTCGATACTGCATTAAGAATTTTTTTACTAGTAGTGTTGTCTTAGAGAGACGTTAAAACGGTTAAAACTTATAAATATAGCATTATTTTTAAATGGCTAAAGTATTGGTTTAGTATAACTTAATTAAGTTTCATAGCAATTAGTGTCATTCTTTGCATTGACCAGTGGTCATCACTTATGCATCATAAATATAAGTATTAAACATTCAACAAGTAAAACTAGTAAAAATTGCTTGTGCAACATTACATCTTGCTTAAGCAAGCTGTATTTAGCAAGATGTACCTGCTTATTTCACTTTCAACTACACATTATATTTAAATATTATTGAACAGATTATTGAAAAAGAAAAATTTAAAATCACTCAAAATTCAATTAATATGGTCAACCAATCATTCAAAAATTTCTTCTCTTTGACCAAAATATGTTAGCATTAATGAACGTATTATGCAAATAATGAAGTATAATTTCCTTTACTTTCAAAAGGTCAGACTTACAGATGGTCAGTTTTTCAAATCGTCAGAATTACAAATAGTCAGATTTGGTACAGTCTCTACTAAAATTACAAGTAATTGGTATTATTTGTTACATATATTATTATAATATAAATATATTATTATCAGCGACTTCGTCCGCGTTACTTTTAACATTTGGGTTATTCCGACGTATAAACTATTTCTGTAAAGTTTCGATAAAACTTACTTTTTTTAACATTGAGAAATCCTCTTGGATAGCCGGCAGTGTATGGGACACACTGTAGTATGCCGGATTCGTAGCTTACCTGGTAGGTACCTTATAAAAAAAATATATGAATCATCCCCTTAATAGTTTTATTTTACATATACTTACTATAAATATAAGAAATATATAAAGATAGTAAAATAGGCATAAAGGTACCCCGCGACTTGGTCCGTGCGGAATGTAAGGTACTTGTTTACCTTATTTCCTTTTCTGAAACCCTGACAACCTGTATGCACAATTTTACAGTGATCGATTGGCTTCCGATTGACCGATTTTGGAGTCCATAGGCAATGTAATTATATGCACACATCGATTTTTATATATAAAGATTTAATACCAACTATAAAATTTAAATTTCTCATTGCTCTTACCATTATAAAATAATTTTCCTTCCCGGGTACCACCCTTAGTATAAGTTATCTGGCTCGTGATGATAATTTGCCAGGATTATAAGGGTATATCCATTTTTTATGATTGCTATTTGAAGGAGGGGTTAAAAGTAAATATAACAAATCATGTGTAACAGTTGAGTTTTGCTTTAACGGTAAAACTGCCCATAATTGAGGGGGACAAAGGTTAATGCGTGTTGTCAGAAGAGGGTTAAACGGACGCTTAACGTTTTTTCAACAAACTTTTACAACATTAAATTGAAACATATTATTTTGAATTAAATTTTGATATTTAGTTCAAAATAATATGAATTGAATTCACTAAATCTGTAAGTAACTGAAGAAAACTAGTATTCAAAGTATGTAAGATTCTATTATATCCTATATACATTATGTATTTTATTTTTTTTTATATTTTTTTCTAAAATAAAGTAACCTATAAGTATATAAGTATATATACTCATTATAACCATTACTTATATAGTATTTGATTATAACATCAGCTATCTGCCAATGCAAGCCTTGTCAAGATCGATCCAGAGTCCAGACGTTTCGGAGATTAGCGGAAACAAAGTTTTTTTTTTTTTTTTCATAAATACCGTAATATACTTTGATATACATTTAGTAAAAAGCTGTTTATTTGATATTACAAACAGACACTTCAACTTTATTTAAAAGTATAGATATTCTAACATAAGTAAACAATTAAGTATTGCTAAGTAAAGTTTAACTCGAATGTCAAACATTTTTGGCAAACAGGATTCGCTTATATTGTAATATTTGTGATGAGTTGATTTGACCTTAACGTAGGTTTGTAATTACAGTTTTTTTATTTAATTAATTAGAAAACATCATTATACGTGATCCGGTTTATAAATATCAACCGGTAATATGTTCGCAAAACACAATTATGTAAATTTTGTTATTTGTGATCAGACCGCGAGGGGACTGCGAGTGTCCTCTTATGTCAATACTAATAGCCTTGATTTTCGCACCTTCCGTTTAATCTTCACCCCTTTGAAATATCATAAGTGTTTCCTATATTCAAACTCATTGTCATGTTGGTCGTCATAAGTGGATTTGAGCGGTTATTATGTTTTAAATTTGCGGGTTATGGGGGACACGCGCGAAGCACGCGACCCGCATAAGGAGAACAGATGAAGGGTGCTTTTTTTTAAACGAATAATTCGCAAATCGTGCTATGTAAACTTTTATAAGAAACTCAACAGTCATGGGAATATTTGAAAACTAGCTGGTGCCCGGAACTTCGTACGCGCTGTAGTTGATATTTTGAAAATCCTATAGGAACCTAATATTTTCCAGGATAAAAAGTATCCTATAGTTTAATCAAGGTGATTAGCGAAAACCGCGTTAATCGGTTAAGCCGTTTCTGAGATTAGCGTGCACAAACACACAGACAAACAGACAAAAATTCCAAAAACTATTTTTAGGCTTCGGTAATTTAAAAACGAAAATTCTTTTTTTGAAAATATATTTAATGTACAGACACGCCTCGTGTCCGTGTCTGTACGAAGACGTTGGACTATTTCTATGTCACCTTCGGTCAAATCGTCAGTTATTGAAGTTCTATTTGTCTAGCCTATAAAGATGACCGATTATGAAATAATACCTACCATTAATAAAGATACGATAAAGCGATAAACACTTAATGAAAATATTTATCGTACAATAACCTAAACACAATAAACATTTTTACTTCTGATTGTCATTGTTGATTTAAGGAATCAATCATACAAAATTTAGGGACATTTTGATCAAAAACTGTATGTGTAAAAAATAAAGTCATATATTAAAGCAAAAAGCAATTATATCCTGCCTAAATATTTTATTATTTTATGTTAAGAATAAAATAATTTAACTAGGTAATTTTTTTTAAGGCCCAATGAATAATTAGTGCCCAAAATTTAATACTAGTACTTTAAAGTACGAATAATTATTCTAATAATATTATTAGTTTGGTGTGACTCATTTTGTTCACATGGTAAATGAAAAATTAATTTACAAGTAAAGTGGTTAATTATAATTTCATAGTAATTACATAAAATTACAAAAGAAAAGGAAATATTTACATGAAAAATCAGAATTCTTGTTCCCCGCTCGCTCGACGGTTTCAAATTAGTAGCATGGCGTGAAGTATGTTTTATACTTACTTGCCAATTTTATACTGGATTACATTACTGAATTGCTACATTTCATCTATGAAGGAGGTAGTTAGCTAGTTTTGTCGAAGATAAATTCCGTAGTTGTTTTATTATATTTGACATATTGTCAAATATAAAACAGTAGTTCCGAAAACTCGTGTATTTACTTATGAAATTCAACGAAAAACTTTATATTCAATACATTTGTCACCCTGTTTTTATATTCGCATAACTGTAAATAAGTGAATTCGTCCCGAATTCGTATAATTTCACAATTTTCAATTCAAAATGAGCACGAGCTATATAAATCAGTTCACTTTCTCTCACCTACCGATCTGTAAGCTTGTAAGCTGCACATTCACTGCCAATTATTTATTTTGCTATACCTAGTACCTTTATTGGTAAAAAAATTAGTAGTTGGTAGACAGACTGACAATCCACCTTATGGGATTCATAATAATATACTATATTTATTTAGTTACTAGCTGGTACCCGCGACTTCGTCCGCGTTGAAAAATAAAAAATATATGTAAGCAATATAACGCTTGACCTCTTGTTGCTTAACACTTTGGGCAGGCGTTAGTTTTTTTACTTTATTTTAGATGATCCCTCGGGAAAAGTGTCTTTTTTTCTGGATGAAACGTACCCTATGTCCTATCCTGTATCCCTGACAACGTGTGTGCAAAATTTCATGATGGTCGGTTGAGTAGTAAAGGAGAGTCACATTTACAATATTAGTATGGATTAGGTTACAGTTTGGTTTGGTAAACCAAAATGCAATCTTAGTTAGTCCCTTAAAAAGGAATTACAAATGCAATTAATTCAAAAGTGTGTGTCACTCACACAAAATCTGCAAAAAAAATATATAAAATCGTGTATTTTGTTTCAGAGGGCATCCGTAAGAATACAATGTACAAGAAAATATTGCTTCCAAAATCAGAGTATAACGGTTTGCATAATTTTGCGAATATGTTAGGTCCTGGCCGATCCGACCCGTTATAATGTTCAGGCGGATGATTGCATTAAACGATACGTTTGGAAAGATTGAAATTTTAATATACTGATTACCATACTATGGTTCTTTTAAGACTGAACTTAAGATAGGTGCTTGTAATATGGTCTCATATATTTTCAGTTGATCCTCAGATTATTCTCTAAAAACTGGCCTCGTTCAGTTCGGATTTGCTCATTTTCATTCATTAAACGAATTTATTCGAAACAAAATAATCACATGTCGATGTAATTAATTCGCTAACAAAAGATCAAGGTTGCCATTGGTAGATACGTTAAGTTTTTGTCGTTTTTCGTGACTCGTGTTGAGAATCGAACACAAAAAAGTTGCGTGTTAAATTCTAAATGGATCAGTATGACGTGCACAAATTGTAACACTTCGATTTTAAACAATTAAAATTAATGTATTTTATGTAACGATTGGAATTCAGACAAAAGTTATGAAAATTTATACACACTAAAATCATCGATATTAAGTTGACAGTCCAACTCGGTGGTGTCAACAAGGTGGATACTGTCACCTGAAGACACAATTGAGGATGTTGTACCACTGAACACATCGATGCACTGAACCTTTATATTATAAAGGATAATATGAGGATAGCAAAATGAAAGGAAAGGAGAGAATCTATTCTAATTTTATTGCCCCTACTATTCTAATTTATTTCCTAGTAGTTGTGGCCGAGCAGATAGATACCTTGGTTAATAATTTTCCTATATCTATACTGTTACTGTGTAGTACGCAGTACTAGGTAGGACATAGGCGTGTATAATATTTACACCTAATAATATAACCTATAGTGTGTAGAGCCAATATACTTACATAGTCTTTGGTGTAGAGACCTATAATATAGTTACCTACATTGTTACACACTTCAGTCTATGTTGTATTTTTTTTAAGTCAATTTTTTTTATACTGGTCACGTATATATAATACCTATCGAAATACTACTTCAATACGTCCCTGCTGAGGCTTGTAGGTACTGTTAGGTATTCTAGGGCTGAGGCGTATTGGATTAGTATTTGGCGTATTGAAAAGTCACATTAGACTGTCACACGAACTCCATAATATACTTATATAGTCTTTGACGAACTCACCATTCATGCAAAGGCTTCTTTGGTTATCCATTTATTACCGGACCGCCTGTATATTATTATTTTTTTATTAATCATTATTTTTATTTACACGTATACCTACATATGTATGTATTATGTGTTGCAAATTACTTTAAATGAGCTTGTTGTTAATTTAACTCAATGAAATTACATTTTTTTGTCATTAAGTTGTTATGAGTATACGCGCTAGTGGCCATATAAGTATGTAGGTATTCCATTTTCATCATCACGACACGGAACACTAAAAACGGAATAAATTATCGAACGAGCACACCGCCAAGGCCGTTCGCTAGATGCCTCTTCACACATTCAATCTAACGTCGTCGCAATATCAACAAATTATATTATGCAACGAAGCACATATCGAATTGATGTTACACTCTATGAATATTACAACTGACAAGCAAATACCATATTAGATACATCAGTGGTGCTTGAATTGCTGGTGATAGACCAAAAAATTGTCAGGCTACAAGCGATGTACTCGGTAGATGCCGTAAATAAAATTATATGTGATGCACATACTTACGTAGTATAGCTAGGTAGGGTGTATCATGGCATTTGTGATAGGTGTAGGTGTCGTGGTGCGGGGGCTTAACCTTCGGCAATCCGGGTGGTTGCAGGGGCCGGTGTGGTCACCGGCCTTTGCTTGGTTGATAGGATTGTCGCTGGGGAACAAACCAGGCCCACGCGGATGTGCTCAAGGCTGGCTCCGATTTTCGGAGCTCATGGCGGAGCATCAGTTTGGAGGCTCCAATTGTCCTTTGGAGCTTCACCGGTCACCGCTCCCTGGGCCGAGGAGCAATTTTGTGGAAAATAATATTTATTACAGCACAGCTTTTTGGTTAATCCAAAAATTAAAAACCATAAATTTACCGAAAGTAATTTTTCTTCACATAACTAATTATCTATTGCAGTTTGCACTCGCATATCCTTATGCAACCAACCACTTTTTCAGGGTTACAGATGTTCTTTTGCGAAACTCTGTCCGTACCATATTTAGGCGTAGGTAATTCGTATAAAGAATTTTCATTCCAATATGATTACAGTCAGTCAGTTTACAGACTAAGTGCCTTGCATAAATATTGTTTACTTTACAAAATGTCTTATGCAGAGTTGCGTAAAACATTTTGCTATCTAAATTTGAGAGTTAATTATACAAATAGCTAAAACAACTCCAATAAGCTAAAATAGGAATACAGTTGGACTGGGCAGCATTCCTCTTTTTCATATCTTATCATCTCTCAATGCCTTAAAATGGAGGATTATAACCAGTTCATGAATGGAGGTGGCACGGCTAAATTAAAAAGTGTCCACGGCTCAGCACCATGTGGACACTAACACAGCAAACTATGGAGAAGACAATTTCTCTGAAAATAATGCCTCTGAAATATAGAGTGAGCTAATTCTTTCTCTTTCTCTCTCTCTCTCTCTCTTTCTTTCTCTCTCTCTCTCTCTTTCTATCTCGTAGTGTCTTTCATTCCTGAAGGTTAGGCGTCAACTCCCAGAACCTGTGTCTGTCAAGAGCCAACTGGAACAATTGCTTGACTGAGGCAATTCCAGCCCACACGCGAATGTTTCGTAACCACAACTCCTCCTTCGCCCAGCGCGTCTCTTCCCATCCACATTACCCATCATGAACTTAACTGAAACTTAACATCTGCCGTGTCTAAACTCGTGGCCTAAAGTTGGAAGGGCGAAAGTCTCTTGGACCGGCAAGGGTTGCTGGACCAATGATTTCAAGAGAGCGGCTGGCAGTGGAGTGATGCGAAGAGTATAGAACTAAGTACATACAATATTTGACAATTTTTTTTATAATAGCTTATGATGATCATAATGTCAGTACTGGTTTGAAATGCAAGCTTTGTAAAGTTAACGTTTTACGCTGGGATTAAAAGCTCATCTTATCTGTAATTTTAACGAACACTAGAAATGAAAGTCATAAAAATTTGACATTATTACGAGTAACACTCTAATTTAGTCCTTATTATTTGCGCGCTAAGATTACCTAGCGCCTGCCCATCGCGTTACGGTATAAATTGTTAGGCTAACTTCCTATTGTGTGTGTAAATGTGTAAGTAAGGCAGTGGCGTGGTACTGGTAGTATTATCTAACAGTGAAAGTGCAAGTGTGTGCGCGGTGACGTAATAGAGCGACTGCGCGGGCGCCGGCTTGCCTCAGTGCCCGCCTCGCTCTACTCTCACTGGCGACGATTGATGCTGATATTCAACTTAACAACTAGGAAGTTCCAAATGGACTAGATATAGTTAATTCCGTGTTCTTGCAACGTTCCTAGTACTTTGGAATGTGCCTCTTTAGTTCGAAATAGACAGCGTCAAATGCGCAGGCCCGTTGAAATCTTTTAGTAGGGCGGTGATTATTTTGATACAACCTACGATAGCGTATTTGCCTCCGATTTCACATTTAATAATTGTCATAATATATTACAGAAACATTTTTTTAGAATATTTATTAGTTCACATGTCTTATTCTTCTATTAACAAATATACAAATTACCTATATTTATACTGAAATACTATATTTAAGCAGATATTTGCGTTCCATCCAATTCTATGTACACCATTTATTTGATAACAATACTTGAAACAAACACGAAAAAAACGTGTATTGCCCGTGGTTCACCTATGTCCACTTAGGTGTTCTACGGGCACTTTTTATTGCCCTTGGTCCACCTATCAGTATAATATGACCTCAAGATCACTGGCTACAGGTTGCACTGTACCCGATGATCCGACAACCGATGTGTTTTATTATAGGTATATATAAAAAGTTATTGTTTAACAAAGCAGTTATAATAATAGCACTTATTTATAAGCCGTCGTGAATGATTTAAAAACGGAAGAAATTAAAAAAATATTTTTGTAATCCTATGATAAAATATGTATATTTTATACATAATCATCAACTATTTAATTATCTCTTAACTATAACTGTTCCATGATTATAAAAATTATAAACTTCAAAATGTGTTATGAAAGAAAATTCAAAATACCTTATGATCTTCTACCCAATATACTGTATTAGTCAAATGCAATAATTACTTACTTTTTTTTATAAATAAAAAATAATTAAATAAAAAACTCAAGGCTGCATTTATATACACAAACCTATATATATATATATATATATATATATATATATATATATATATATATATATATATATTAATTTCGGGTATCCCGTGGTCCACCTATATTTTTTTTAAACTTGCTGTCGTTTTCGCTTCAAATAAAAAAAATATCCATAATTATCATTACTATCAGCCTGCAAGTGATGGATTTAATGCATTCTTAAACCAAATTGCGGATTATCCGCAACCAATTATCCGCAAGGTCTGTTTCTCTGCTAACAGATTATATTGTTTTCACTAAATGGAAAGAATGATAAACGAGGAAGGTATGTGTATATAAAAATAATGCAGCCTTGGGTTTTTTTATTTAATTATTTTATTTATTTATAAAAAAATAAAAAAATAATAATTTACGCCGACTCTTCGACGTCTGATTGGATCGGCTTGAGGGTTAACCTCGGGGGCCGCTCTCTGGCCTCTTTGCCGCTCATGGCCGCTTCACAATACTTCTTGACGGCATTCCAGCCGCCAAGGCTACCAATAATAGCTGTGACGTCAGCGGGTAAGGACAAGTCCTGTCCCACGACTGCCGTCAGAGCAACTCTTTTTGTGTCCCATTCTGGGCACTCCGCTAACGTGTGTGGAGCTTTTTATTTCCGCGCACCAGAGAGATTTCCTTTTGTAGCGCCTTTGTCTCTTCCGAGACACCTCTAGAAGCGAGCACAATTGTACAAGAGTAAGGCTATGGCCTACCTCAGAGCTTTGAAGTCCTTTACTTTTCCAGAGGTGCCAGCCGCCTTCTGGATGACGTTGATGCTAGCCAACACTCTAGACCTAAGTTTAGAAGCTGATTCAGCATCGTCAGTGTCGTTCAAAGAGAGGGTGGAGCGGGTAGCTCGAGCCTCGGTAGCCGAGGCGAGCATCTCATGCTCGTGGGTGGGCCGGTGACCGCGTATCCGCTTATGGATCAATCCAGTCGCAGGGGCGGGTCGGTCTTTTCCCTCATCAGATGACTCCGGAGAGGCCGGAGAAATATACTACGAGCGCATTGGCCACTCGTAGTATATTTCACACTCGTAGCCCGAGCTAGCTCCGAGCGCCCGGCGTCAGCGGGATCACAAGACATTCTTTTCCTTATTCGACATTATCATATTGTTTGGGAAGGGGCCGCAATTGCGCTTGGGACCCAGCCACTCGGCACGCCTACCTTGAATTTATGGTAATTTTTATAGTGGTTGTGGTTTTCTTCTAGGCGACCCGACGCTCAGTGCGCCACAAAAGCACCGAAGCGCTATGCCGCAATGGCACCTCCACCACAGCCGGCGGAAGCCGATCTGTCCATCCCACATGATTAATTTGCGTATTATTATATTAATTTGCGTCACACATAATATTCTGTATAATCATACAGTAATCGTATTGGATTACGAGTATCATGCCCCAATTCTCGAAGCTATTTACATTAGTGCGTTACAATCACGATGACATCATCGGTGTAGTGAATAATTAAACCAAGTTACTGTGCTTTGCTATATATATTTAAATGTTTTGACGAAGAACTTGTCCAATTAGCGGATCGTTTGTCCAACAGTCCAATGTGGTCTTGAAACTTGTATGTCGGAGAAGATCAATTGAATTCAAATAAAAACTTGTGTAATCTGCCAGACCAATCTAAAGTGTATACTAAATCCCACAATTGCCTGAAACAATTTAGTCCAGAATGATCAGTCAAATGGGTGGAGTAACAGAGATATATTGTGATACTACACTCAGCGGCACGAAAACTTGGCCAACACAGAAATTTGCGATAGTTTGCATTTTAATACTTTTTCATTCATAAATACAAAGCAGGTGTGTTCAATAAGTGTCTCTTTTAGGTTTTTAATCCTTTTTTAATGACAATTAACCGTTTACCTTCCTAACAATTAAGATTAAATAAAACCAAACGTTTTCACAGAAAATCTTAACTTTCAGCACTCAACTTTAAAACACTAGGAAATGCGGGATTGCTAATTTTTCATTATTTTTTACACATCTTAATATCGGGTAATTCCTCCTCTAGCCATGATAACTGCCTGCATTCGATCTGGCATGCTTTGGATAATGCTTTTGACCTCAACTTGCGGTATGTCATCCCATGCGGACCAAGCAGCATTTCGGAGCTCAGCAAGTGTCCGTGGTGGATTGAATTTGTTTTTTATCTTTTTTTAAGCATGTCCCAGACATGCTCTATGGGATTTAGATCAGGACTACGAGCTGGCCACTCCAATTTTTGAATTCTGACCTCTTGAAGGTATTCATTGACGCAATGTGCGACATGTGGGCGTGCATTATCGTGCATTAGCAGAAATTGGTCTTCGCCAATGAACCCCGAAAACGGTAAAACATGATCTTGAAGGATCTCTTCAATGTATCGAGAAGCAGTTAGCCGGTTGTCGACGATAGCCAACTCGGTACGAGCGTCGGAACTTATTCCTCCCCACACCATTATGGAGCCACCATGAAAACTCACAGTTTGTGTAGTGGTGATGGGTAAAAATCGTTCTCCTCTTTTCCTCCACACTCGTTGTCGACCATCTGGTGCACGTAAAGCTATCCTACACTCGTCAGTGAACAAAACCTTAGCCCACTGCTCGTGGGTCCAGTTCGCATGTTCTTGAGCGAAACGAAGTCTTGCTATTCGATGTTGTCTGAGAAGCTCTGGGCCGCGTGCTGGTCTACGGGCTTTCAAATTAACTTCCTCCATACGTCTTCTCACCGTACGCTCGCTAACATTAACACCTCTCGTGATTTGGAGTCGCGAGCGGATTTCAACTGCAGTGAGGAAGCGATTTCGCAGAATTTCAAGGTTAATAAAGCGGTCATCTCTGGCCGATGTGCATCTTACACCTCCACTACCTGGTCTGCGGGTGTAGCCGCCAGTCTCCTGGTATCGTTTCAAAGCATATTGCATTGAAGAACGTGGTACGTTTAGCGTTGTAGCCACTTCGCGTTGTGTCATCCCTTGGTTGACTAATGCCACGGCTTGTGCAACCTGAGCTGGTGTTAAGGGCATTTTTTTTCGTTTTTTAGCACCTTCGTTTATTGGATTAAAAGCACAAAATGACCGATGTTTGGTAACTGAATAGTACACTATATTAAAATACGGAGTTTAAAAATTCAACTTAGTCGCTCAAATGACTCGATTCATCTAAAGCTTAAAACAAATGTCAAATTGCACTCAAACATAATAAATTACCCTCTTGAACTAATCGGAAGTATTTTTTCGTCTCACCCTCATACCAAAAAATTTATTATAAACACTAACAACTTTGTTATCGCAAGATAAGCGCTTGGCCAAGATTCCGTGCCGCTGAGTGTAGCTGGTGCCCGCGACTTCGTCCGCATTGAACGATGAAAGGTACCCTATGTCCTTTCTGGTGTCCCAGACAACGTGTATGCAAAATTTCATGGTGATCGGTTCAGTAGTTTTTGCGTGAAAGAGTTACAAATATCCATATATCCATACATCCAAACATACTTTCGCATTTATAATATTATTACGAATGGTAACAGAGATATACTGTGGAGTAATAACGACTATAGTTTTTTGCATTTTTTGGCAAATATTCTACTATAGGATTATGGCAACACCCATGATCCCATAGTAGAATATTTTTTTATAGATTTAGCCTACCTGACGACCATTACATAAATATTATAAAATATTTGTAATTTATTCATATGAAATCGTTTGTCCTGCCTAACTTTAATGCACAGCCAAAACTACTCAGTGTAGAAAGTTTATTTTATAAAAAAAGCATGCATTCGCTAAGAAAGGATTTTTGAAATATTAACTCCGTGCGAAGCCGCGAAAGGGTCATCATTATCATCAGGCTGTGTCTCTCCACTGCCTTTCCCAAGTGCCGTTACTACGCATCTCGTCGCTTCCAGCGATGCGATGCGAAGCCTTTCAGGTCGCTAGTAAGTATATCATAATATAATATTGCAGTTGTTTTATGTTAAAACATAAGGCAATGGTTTAGCCTAGTTACTACGTGATCTTGTGTCAAGGCTTCGCTCAAAGGAGCGGATGATGACGCAGCACGGTGCACGGTGACTGAATCCCACGTTGCCTCTCGCCTCGCGCCTCGCACACCTCCACGCTTCAACGCTCGAGACTATTTCTGTTAATTTTTTTTTTGTTTAAACTTTTTAAAGACCAACGCACATGAAAATATTTATAGCTAATAGGTGACCAACAAATAACTAAATGGAAAATAACTAAATGGTAAATGACGTCACACAACAGACCATCGATTCCTTTGCTTTATTCTTTTAACACCAAATGTCCGACGCAAAAACGGAGTGTTAAAGTTTGACGTGTTTGTATATTTTAACGGTGGACGAAATTTTTATTATTTGATTTTAGGATATCTTAGTCGGAGGTTGGCTATCATCATGGCTATCCTAACCCTCGAGGCGGCGGCTCGAAACAGCGATCTGGTACTTTAGCCATACCATTCGCGGAGATTCTTGAGCCAAGATATACGTCGTCTGCCCGGCTTGCGGTCTACCTTGTATTTTCCCCTGCATGATCAGCTGCAGGAGATTATACTTCTCGCCGCGCATGATATGACCAAGGTTTTCTGACTTTTATGGTTTTATGGTTGATGATAGCCGACCTCCGATAGGAGATGTTACTACAAGAAGAAGAAGAAGAAGATATCTTAGTGTACGCTGCTGCGGCTGAAGTTTTTGTTTCAAAAGCTTTCATTTATTCGTCACGGATGAGACTCGCTCCGTACCAAACGAATTGAGATTGGGGCTGCTACCCTTATATTAAAGATCTTAATGATGAAATATAATAAATAATAAAATATTTAAAAACTGTACATTGCTATTTGTTTTTTTTTTTGCTGTATCCTACTGGTATTATAAATGCAATAGTTTGTGAGGATGTATGGAAGTACGTTTGTTACTCTTTCACATAAAAACTGATTTGGATTTGGATAAAATTTGGCCCACAAAATCGTTTATTACCTGGATACAGACGGACAGACGGCGGCAAGTGACTTTATTTAGACTACCATAATGAAGATTTATGTTTTGTCAATGCAGAGCCGAAATAAGAAATTATTGTTCATTTATTTTATAAAACTTATGTAGGTACCGCGATGTGCAGTGCAGTCCTTTCTTAGAAAAGAATAACATATAGTTCAATGCTTAGTAACCACATTATCTGCATGTTGACATTTAATCTAGATATATAACGAGGTGTCAATGCATTTATAATGTCATAAAACGCATATACTGTGCCATTCAATTGCTTATTATATCAATTCACAACAACATTTTTAAGTCAACAGGTAAGGTAATAAAATCTAAAATATCCTATAAAATAAAATAATCATAAAATTAGATTTAGAATTGTAAGTAGATAAAAGTAAAATATACTTGAGCTAGAAAGCCATTAATGTAATGAGCAAGAAACTTTGATGTTTTATATTATATAATAATCTAAAACAATTAATTATTTCTTACTGTTTGCAGACAAATAGATAGATAACTATGCAATGCACTTATGAAACCCCGCCAAAACCCGTCAAAACGTGGTATTTTTGATAGTTCAAACCGCGCCGTTCCCCGTTCATTTCGTGCAACATGTCATAGAGAATAAGTTTTCAGCAGATGTCGTAACAATTTAAGGAATAGACGTGGTTTCGAAATAAGGAATCGTTAAGTGGCGTTAGAGAATTATGCCCCAGATAGCCGTGGCGAGAGGCACCGATGTAGTGTCATACCGTCCCCGCGACCCCGCCCATCAATGGCTGCGCTAGAAAGGTCCTTGGGTTTTAGCTGGTACCAAACCGGTATAGCCCCGCAGTGTCCCCCTATTGCCGGGTAATCAAGAGGATTTCCTAACGTTAAAAAAAAAGATTGCACAGTTATGACAGCGGAAAGCAGTATGCCCTGTGACTGCTGCTAATAATAACAATAAACCTAACAAGCTGAATATAATTTGCAATACAAGCACTAAGTATACAAACAATTTCAAGCCGATCTACCAGAAAAATCTTAAAATATATAATATTTATACGTAACTTTTGTGTTATCATTCTTCGAATGTCTAAAATTCAAAATCTTGTAATACTCCTCTAAAATAGCCATATTTTTTTTTTGCTGCACGCTTCGTAGTATTTTTAAAACGATAAGATATTGATCGAGGAAGTATATCGTGCTTAAGTTATCGATGTATTTTTTCAAGTCCAGATGACTAAGTACTAAGAATGACGGTGTGAATTGACGCTCTGTTGGGTTTTTGGTTAAATCGAATGGAAATACAATTTTGTTAAAAAAAAAACGATGAATGAGACACATTTAATACTTTATAGTTAAAGCCTCTGTTCGCTTTAGTTAAGTTATATTTTTTTCTAGATTTTATGTGTCTAGAAAAAATAGTAAAATAGTTTAAAAACTACTTACTAGGCAGTATGAAGCTCTTATTATTGTAGTACTAAACTAGCTATGATATAAGTAATTACACAAGATTGCAAAATAACAAGTCTGTCATTCATAGTTGAAACGGTTAAAAATATTACAATTTTAACGATTAAGTATATATCTATAGCAATGTTTAAAAAAATCGAAAGGGATCGATGATACACAGATTAATCCCAAGTATTTAAATAACATGATACTAAAGAGGTGATATTTTTATTATGAGAATAGGTGACATTAAATGTCATTAAATGGAAAGATAAAAGGTTAGATAGATAGATAGATAGATAGATAGATAGATAGATAGAATAAAGTATAGATGGAGAATGCCTTACCATCAAACCGAAACAACAGCACAATTAAGATTGTTATATTGCGATCTCCTCTAAAAAGAGGATCATTACTGCCCTGTTTAGGCATGAATTAGGCAGTTTTCTTTGCAATTTACAATGTATGGCGCTTGATCCTGTGACTACCTACGTAACTGCAATATTTCTTAATCCTAATTATCTGCTAGACCCAGATATAAAATATGTACATATTTCAAAACTAGTAATTTTATTCAAAGTTAAAAGTAGGTTAAAAAGATATTATGTAAACAAATTTGACTGATTAACTATGTAACTGTAACTCCTTGGTGTTTACATAAAACCCTGCGGGTTTTCGTAACTCAATAAATTATTTAGTTACCTATATATTATACATTAATTAACACAAAAAAATTTAACAAATATTTAAATAAAAAATAAACCAAAGTTAATATCCGCAGTTAACAATGCGATCCATAGAATATTATAGAATCCAGTTACCTAAGTTTAGGCACAGTTACCTAACTTAAGGACAGAGCCCTAAAAAATCCTTTCACCTGTTTGATCCGCCCTCCGCAAAATTAGGGAGAGATGGCGTTATCCATACGATTTCTTTAGTTACATATGTAGACTACACCGGGAAAACCCATGGCAGTAATTCGGCAGTAAACTTATAACATTATCCGAAATAATATTACGCAATTGTTGTCATGCATCGGAGTTGACGCAACTGTTGTTTTCGTGCCGCGGCCATTCCGGTCAACCGATGGCCCAGAGAGCGCGGCGCTGTGACATAACCTAGCTTCCGCCACTTGCCAGTGAAAGGTGCATTCGTATAGCTCAACCTACTTACAGCTCGACGCTCTACAATCTACAATCCGTTGGGATTAACATTAGCTGCAAAAAACCTTACGCCTTGTCTTGCTGAAAACCAACGGGTATATTTCTTGCCCGTTGCTTTGGACCACGGGCCATAGTTCTTGCCCGTAGTCCACCTCAATATTATTTCATTGGGAAATTTAAGACTCTTATTGCCCGTGGTCCACCTACAAGTATCAGTACACAAAACAATTTCGCGGAAGCACTATATAGATTATATAATCGTATTAATAATAAAGTAAATTCAGCTATTAACTAATTGAAATTTGACCTTAAACTTCTAGGTATTTTTCTTTCTAGGTTCATTTTATGTGGGTAATATTATAAAACTTTATTATATGAGAATTTATTTTTATTTATAAAATTCAAAACAAATTGCACAATACAATAAATATTCTTGACATATGAGTTTAATGAAGTTAAGAAATAAATTAAAAACCTTAATTGTACTTTTAAGTACTTTTGTCTCCAAAAAATAATAATAAATATGTATTAATTATTATTTAATATTATTAAAATTATTATTTAAATAAAATGACCTTAGTATTGTAGATTTTATTACCACAGATTTGCCTAATATACCAACTGGTATGTTGATGGATTACTCTATCGCTGTAAGTAACATCTTTCCTGGCTTCTTATCTAAGTACTTGTTTTGTTTTATTGCATTGGTTATCTTCAAAGTGTGTAGGTAAGTAATGCTCCAAAATGATTATCCATTCTTTACATTCATTGATCCCATTTACATTTTTACCTAATGTATTTATTCTCTTGTAATTGTCTAAAAAATATTAATGCTAATAATATTTTGAGTTGTGGATGGGTATGCTGCCTGCCAATCCATTATAAACTTGGCAGCTCGAGTGGCAGCAGTAACTATAATACTTCCTTACAGAAGTTCCACCTGAAATATTGAGATACACAACTATGAAACACTTTCGGTGCATGATTAAGGGATGTCAGAGTCTATTCTCTTATACCCATCCACCTTGTCCTTTATCCCTATCCTGTCAAGATACAGATCCCCTCTGCCTTTTCAAGTATTTATAAGCGACTGTGTCCACCTAATTGAAGTGGACTTGCATATCTATCGAACGTCTTTACATAGTATAAAATAAAGTCGTCTGTCCCTCTGTATATACGTACGCTTAGATTTTTTTAAACTTCAAAACGGATTTTAATGCGGTTCACTAGTGGAAAGAGCGTTAAACGAGGAAGGTTAATGTTAAACGTTTATATATAATTTGCAGAAAAATATTGCACCCGTACGAAGTCCCGTGTGACTCCCGGATAATATAAAAAAAAACAGGTTTAGAAAAATAATTAAATTTTGTAATTTTATGTAGGCTTGTATGCGTTTATATAGAAGTTTATTTAATAGACTAATGTATGTGTACATCTAATGACAATAATGATTTGCAGACTAACAGCCTCAAATTACCGCAACGAATCAATAAATTGGTATCTAAATAAGATGTATGGTGTTATGTGCCGTTAGTTATCTTGTGGATATAATTATCCATTGGAAATACTTATATATAAAAAAGAATTCATCGCCTAAAATCATCTCTGTATTGTTCAGCAAGCTAACTAAGTACTAATGTCTACTAAAGAAGCTATGGTTAAGAAACTCGTAAACTAACCATCTAGTTTCTATTGAGCCCAAACATCTGCTGTAAGTAGCTAAGGAGTAGGGGTAAGTTTGGTATTGTCATTATTGTCAATTCTACTAATATTATAAATGCGCAAGTTTATAAGGATGTGTGGATGTATGTTTGTTACTCTTTTACGCAAAAAGCCAAAAACGGTTCAACGGATTTGTAAATTTGGCACACAGATATTACCTGGATATTTATTACATCCAGGATGACACAGATATTTATTACCTGGATTAACATATAGGATATTTTTTATTCTGAAAAAAAAAAAAAAGTTCTCGAGGGATTATTTAAACATATAAAAAGTTGGGATCCACTTGTTAGATGTTTTCTCAGGTGTTATATTGCCACTGTCGCCATGGTGGCGCCACCGTCTTTATAGCGATAATGATGTTAAATATTTTCACATGTATATTTTTCAACGCGAACGAAGTCGCGGGCACCAGCTAGTAATACATAACTGTTTTCTGTACATATTGTCACTATATCGACTGATTCAATTTAAGAATACAATGAAATTGTCCTTTTACACGTAAATAGGAATTAAATTTCGTTTCTAATGAGCGGTTTGTGTAATATTGTATTTTGTAATAAGGTTTTTGTGCTGACTGTACTTGTTGCATTATGGTAAGGAAATGAATGTCGCCTAACGCATTGTAGTGATTGTTTCGTAACTAAATTACTGGTTTACTGACTAGTTAGTTACCTTGCTCTGCCGAACTGGCCATTTACCGGAGCATGCCACCGACTCGTTATCGTTACGCAGTCTTCGAACTCACTTACATAGAACTAAATTTTATGGAAGTGCCTTTTATATTGTGGTCTTTCAATTGCTGTATTGTATTGAAATAAAATTATATTAAAAACCTTAAATTCCATTACCTATATAGATCTAAATATATAACGAGCTATAAATTCCTATAAATGTATAGTTGTAATGTATAATTGTAATCCAAAAAAAGGTTTATCTTAAGTATTAACTCGTTGTTTTCAATAATTGTACTAAGGAATATGATATTTTTAATAGAGACAATAAAATTAATGGATCTAAATATAAGACTTTTTCCTCATCGCTTATCCTCATGTTATAAAATAATATACTTTGATAACATAAAAGGAGTCGTTCTCTATACGTTTTTATAGTAGATGTAATCCTATTAGAGAATTACGTTTGGTCGCTACTTATACTTACTAAGTTGTATGTATATTTTCGTATTTCCGCACATTTGACGTAACTTAAACTACATTTCAAGTTCCGTCGTAATAATTATTCACGTTGTTATTTTTTTATAGTTATTCTAAGTGGGCTACGTAAAGCGAATATTACACGGCACTGTTTTTCCTGTTTAGCAAACATAATGTAATGTTGCCTGATAAGTAAAATGAAATAACAAAATAGGGCCGGGAATATAAGGTACTAACTAATGCCGCAGGTCGGTGAATTTTTTTTTTTTTTTTTCGGGAAATCTTATGAGTCTTAGTAAGTATTTTAGACTTGGGTGGACATCCAGTTAGGATGTCATAAATTTTTTGTATGATTTTTTTTTCTTCAGAAACCTATCTAAGGTGTATTAAAATGTAAGGGCTCCATGAGCTGATTTCAAAAATTAACCACACCATTACATTTCAGACAATAAGTACATTTCATTCAAAAAATCTCCACACGCGAAATTCCAGGTCCTGGATTAATTTATGTAATATGCAATTACGATATATCCTTACATAATAAAATATGAAGTCGTTGTCAGCGTTTGTCTGTCTGTATATCCGCTAAGTCCCCCTAAAACACACAACGGATTTTTCACTTATGGAAATAGCGTTAATCGAGGAATAATTGCACCTGTGCGAAGCCGGGAGCGAGTCGCTGTTATATTATATCATTTATTATTAATAGAACATATTGTAATATTTCAAAAATACTGTGCATATTAAATAATTAGCACATTATATTATATGAGGTTTAGTTCGGAACAAATTAATAAATAACAATAATAGACTTCAACAAAGATACTTATCCATTGTTAGAACTTATGAATTCACGTCTGATGCTAAAACAGGCACAATGCATTCAGAATTGCAAATATAGATGCTCAAGGTCACACCAAAGTAGTGAATGCATGTGATGTAGGTACAGTAGTGCTCGTATAGTGGTAGTAGAGGCGCCGTCAATCTAGTGGAGTAGGGTCAATTGACGGCTAATTGCCGAGCCAACGACTGAGAGGAGACGAGACTTCCCTGTGTCGTTGTCCTACAATTGTACCATTGTCGTGTGCTATACATAGCACACAGTACAACAACAAGACACTTTACAGTTATATGTCAACATATATACATATAACTACTTATGCATTTGCGAGACACAAGTATTGAAAGAACCGAATACAAACTTAATTGTATCATTAGATGTCTCTATCTTTAAATACGTCTAAGAAGTGATCAAGTAAGTCGAATTAGAGTTTAAGAGCTAACTTGCCAAAGCGGGCTGCTTCGCTTACCAATTCCATCGTAATTAATTCCATAAATTCTATTTAGTTAATGGTCGTATCAGTACATAAAAAACGTGACATTTCTAAAAAACCTTTATATTGCTTTGTATTCAAACAAATATAAGTTCTCAAAAAAAAATTAAAAAATAATATTTCATATCTACCTAGTACAATTAATTTCTAAAATGTTGTGTTGCGAAAATTTGTGACATTTTCGCGGGCTGAATTCTTATAATTACTGACTAAATGCCAATAATGTGATTGCACGATAACATCGTAGCTATAATGTACATTTAAGATTGGGTTGTCAATAGTTACCACCTGTTTTTCTAAAATATCGGGATTGATGGCGTGTGTTTTATTATTTTCGCTCGTACAGAAGTGCCCTTAAAGTTATTTTCTCTTGAACACTGGTCCTAAAAATCGTTCTATACCGGACTTAAACTTGATCTAACAGGCTACTATTTCAGTCATATTCAAATGGGTAATGTGTCACAACTATTCTAACTGGAAAAGGTCGCCACGTATTGACTTCGAAAAAGACGTTCAAATCATTTTGCGTCGGGCAATTGATTGTGCTATATGAAACTAAATTGGTTGTAACGAAACGAGAAATGAGAATGTTCGTCACAGATGTGACCACTCTGTGCCTATTAATGTACTAACTACCTATTATTAGCTATCAAAAGCTATTTATATTTTTCTAATTAAAATTTTACAAACATAAATTTCTCTGAAAAGTAAAATTCCAACTCATTCATCATCACCTCACTCAAACCCAGGTTGAAGAAAGTTCTAATTTTGAGGTGCGTTTTTTATTGGAGGCATAGCGGGCTTTTGAAAAAAAAAACGCCTGATATGTTCCTTTAATTATTTCGTTTTCGGACTTAGCTTAATGCTTTTGATCCCAAGACCTTAAAAGTGACACCGGATATTTGGGCGAGTTTGTAGCTCGCCCGTAAAGACAAAAAATATATATTTTTGGATAAATGGGGTATACAAACTGGGTCATACTGGAAACTTTTTTTGTGGGACAAATATCAGGGGGACGAACCAAAAGACCAATAAACCAAAAAACTTACATACTAGCTAAATTTATTAAATTTCACATGGAACCAGTTTTACGTTTGAGGAACTCATTGGAAGCAGAAGGAAAAGTGCTGGAGAAAGCCATATAAGAAGTTCGGTCAGAAGGGGGAGAAGCGACCGCGTATAATAATGTACCTGGTGGTTAATTGTCTTGCAACATTTGCAGCAAATAACGAGAGATGATGAAACAAGTGTTTCTTGCGTTGACGACTGCAATAAAGAGATTAACTGCATTACATTAGAGTCACGTATGCAAGTTGCATTATAAGTAAGTTCAACATTACTATCGCTAAGGGACACAGTATATGCCCATAAAGTTTAGATAAGTTATCGGGCGACGCGACGCGACGGCTGCTCCTTTTCGTGTTAAGTATTTATACAACGTAGTATGTATTTTTTTTAAAGCCTACAATAATTTTGTTAAAATCAAAAGGACGGTAGGTGGAAAACAGTAATGGGTTCTAAATTTCATTACTCAGTCATCAAAACACAACATAAGTTCTATTACTTCACGGTGGTCTCTTCTGACATGGTGGTTACAAAAAACAGATGGTGAATGAGCGCTTCTTTTCGTTGTACTTTTGTAAGTACTTGGAGTCTTTTGTCGGGTGGTAATAAAATACTCACCTTCAACAGCTGGGTTCAACAGCCCTTGCTAATCTACTCCTTTGGCATACTAAGAGGACTCAGACTGAACTAATTTGGACAGAAGGACTCGTCAACTGCTCATACTCGTAACACATCGGATGTTACATCCGCGCTCGTTATTATGAGTCTGTATATCCTTCGGCAACTGGGGGGCCGCGGTTTCTAAAATGCCAAGATGTAAGAAAGTTAGTAATTTGGTTTCATGTCCTGTAAAAGTCGGTATTCTATTCAAACAGTTCCTTAAGCTGATTTATTCCGTTAGTTCCCTTTGTTTATAACTCTCCCATAGCATATGCATCTTACTTCTATGTCCATATTACGCACCGTTACTCAATTCTCTTTCAATTAACAATAAACACACAACGTGAGATCATGATTAATGTCGGGTATTATTCAGCTTTGTCTTTGCTAAATACAGTTCTCCACAAATATGAGCCGTTTTACACCACTACAATACTGCATGGGGAAATAAATATTCTGCTTCATGCATCTTAACATGAGAGACTGCAATAACATTCGATATAGTATTGTTTTAGTGATTTTTAAATCTGAAATCTGTGTTATATTCAATTATAATAAATATATATTCTATCAATTACGATTCAATATGTTTTGACTTTTTGCAATCATTAAATATTAGGTAGAGATTACAACAAGCTATATTTAATTAATAAAATTAAAGTAAATTTAAAATTATTAATTAATAAAATTAATAAAACACAATTGATTCTATGGACAAAATACATTAAAAAATCGATGGAGAGGCACGAAAAAAAGAAGATACTTAATAAATAATTATAAACTAACCCCTGACTTTCAATTGAGCCCAAATACGAAATATCTGCTGTAAACTGCTAATGGGTTAATGGATATCCAGCAGACTGCTTGATACTGCAGCATCAGGTCAAGGTTACCATGTCATAGAAATACCACCGAAGTAACAATATATGAAATTTCACATCAATTGAACACGTGCAAGTTAGTGAAATCCCTTCGTCAACTAGGAAATGGGCTGATGGTCTTCAAACGTCTTAACAGATCTTCATAAATTATAGCTAACAACCATCCCGATCACGTCAGCTTTCAAACAAAAGAAACAAATCAAAATCGGTCCCGATTTTGATACACAGATTTGAGTCAGGTGTCGGGATTTAAAAAATATCATGGTACGAGTAAAAAAAGGCCTTTTTTATACGTCCGTGGGGAATGATCCTATCAGATCAAACGAATATCCTTTCTTTCACAGTAAAATTGTTTCGTAATTAATTATTATCTTTAGGCTTACCTAATTTAATTTGATAGTATTTATATAGATAAATTTATAGAGTACTTCCTAAACGAAAGCGAAAACAATCCGATTCAAAGACGACGCAGATAAAACTTGTTTGATGACTGCTCCAGTTTTCGTAGAATAATAATATAGCAATTTAGAGATATTTTATTGTTTTTATTAGATTATTCTTATTGAAACAAAATTAGATTATTAAAAATTTTCAGTTTCATTCGATTGACCATTTAATAATTTCACTCATGTATTTTTTTATTTTTATTAAAATTGAAATATTAAAATATAAGAACAAGAAAAAACATTTTAAATATAAATAAATTAGGTTACCTACTAAAATCTTTAACGAGCAAGATGAATTGGTTCAAATTTACCATATATCGATAAATAAATACATACAGAAGAAATCTTGCCAACGGGAGCTGCTTACCAATTCCATTTCATACTACGTAATTCCTTGATTACTAGGTAGTTATTGGTCGTAGTACTTAATACATAAAAAAAACATGACATTTCTGAGATATAATAATAGAAGAAAGAAAGAAAGAAAGAAAAGAAATTTTAATGAAAATTTTAAGAAAAGAAATAATATGATGGTTTGACTAAAAACCAATTTATAATTAGGTTGTCAATAGCTACCATCTATAAAGGTTTTTGTAAAATATTGAATTTAATAAGTGCCTTTAATGTCTTGGATATTCGCATTATATATGTAGTAAGTTCAGACAACAAATTCTCACAAGTAGTAGGTATTACATTCGCTCGTATAGCGTTCTTATAACGAAATATAATACAACTAAGTACTAAATCAGAAACTGTACAGATGTTTAGAGAAATGTCTAGATTTTTTGCGAACGTATTCTAAAAATTTAAAATTACATAATTAAAAACAAAAAAGACCATAGAACCACGCCCGCTCGAGAGAGAACAAAGCAGTCATTCGTTATGTTTTTTTAAGTTCAGCAGAAGTAGGCAGGCATGGTCATTTTGAACATTAACATAAATCGCAACAGGCCCTCGGAAACAATAAGTTTGGGCACGCGGCACAGCGGCGCGGCGCTGAGCCATACCGTTTTTATTTTTAATGTGAAACTCGTGTGAAACTAGAAACACACTTATATTGACATTACTCGTATTAATATTATGAACTTTTGAGCAAAAACAAAAAAATGAATGTGTATCTATAATCTATATAATAGGGACAAAAATCTCGATGCAGGCGCGGCAATAAAACATGTGAGTGGATCGGAGTACAGGCTTACTCTTATAGACCTTAAGGAAACGTTTAGTGATTTACAGAGCGTTCAGTTCGATAATGTTATCGATAACTTTACAGATGTTTAAAATTTTATAAGTTATTTATGTAATTACAAGTTATAAATTAAAAGTCGTCATCGGAATCGGAATCATCCTCGTCAGAATCATTATTTACATTTATTATAATGGATTTCTCTATGTGTGACTACTTCAGTTTAGTAGTGTTAGTATCTTGTTACCTACTGTTGCGAATCGCGACTAGTTCATCGATAACATTTGCCTGCACGTGCACATTACTATGCAAAAAATAATTTATGACTCGATCTGCAGCGACATTTTGTCCTTACTATAGGTTGTATAATAAATAATGATCGCTTGTTACAATGACTATGAAATTATAATTAAACACAATAAGTGCCTTCTGTAGTCAGCCCACGCAGTAATTGACACAATGGATTCCACATATTCTTGTCTTTCACTGTCAATCTTCCTACAGTAAAAAAATTTACAAACGAGAAAAACCTTGATCTTTGCATCATCATAAATTATATTATGCTTAATGTTTAATGGTTGGATCTTCAAACGCAACGATAGCATTCAGTTTGGATTTAGACGATTTAGAGCCACTATTTCTTTATTGGCTATCCGCACGTTTAAGTTCTTTTAACACTTTGAAACCAGGGGAATGGTTGAGGTTTACGGCGTACGTTTATAGGCCAGCATGACCAGAATCCCTGTCGTAAATTTATGACTACACAAAACGAATAGACGGTCTCTTTAATAAAAATTTTTTCATGTATTATTTAATAATTACTATCACTTCCTTATCCCTTGTCTTTAATCCTTGGGTTAGTCCAAACAGTACTACGATAGAACTGTCTGTGGTCGGCAGCGCACTTGCAGCACCTAGGCGACGTTTGCCACCTACCATCCAGTGGACCGTTAGCCTGTCTTTCGACCTTAACATAAAAGAAAAGTAAAATATATGCTTATTTCACTATTACTTGGAATAATCTCAGCTCTGTATTCAATAAAAAGATCAGAGAGAACAGAGTCTGTAAATTAACTCCCTTTTCCACTATAAAAGACATTTAAAAATGTGTTAGATATAAGTCATATAATACGTTACAAAACTGTATGTTACTGTATATTTTTATTTTTTTATTTAACGTATTCTGTAGAATAGAATAATATCTACAGCCATTATATCCAATATTATAGAAAAACCTTTATAGTACGTAGCTATTGAAAACCCAATTTTAAATATACATTATAGCTACTTAGGATGTTTTCATAGAATAACATTATTGGCTTTAGATCAGGAAACACAAGAATTCAACCAGCGAAAATCTAAAATGTGCAGCGAAATTCTGTACATTTTAGAAATCAATTGTACTAGACTTGAAATTAATGTTAGGTTTTTGTTTTCATCCAAACATTCATGCTATATCTCAGCAATGTCACATTGTATATTGCTACGAGCAATAACTAATGAGTAATCATGGAATAATGTATTATGGAATTGGTAAGCCGCTCCAGTTGTCTTCTTAAGGCTATAAAATAAATTCTTTTTATTGAAGTTATCTTAATAAGAAGCTTGTATCAATGTAGATATGGCAGTGCGCTACAGGGAAGGACGTTTTCCTGATTGATGCAAAAGGTTGTCTATACATTTCAATGTTGTACTGTATGCTACAAGCAAGCAGTGCCCGCGCAGACCCGTTCGCGTTCGCGTGATAGAACCGGTTCTAAGGTTAACATTGTTCATTATTCAAATTAGTGCGTGCTGTAATTCGAGGCTCGCTCTCGGAGCTGGCTATTAGGTCCCGCGGGAGATGGTACTCCGTGATGCTTAAAGTACTTAAAAGGTTAATTTTAATGAAGTTTTTTACTGCCAACTACATAAAGTATTAAGTATCAATAAGTTTCCCCAGCCTAGTTTATTTTTAACTTTTAATGCCCACTTGCCCAGTCAATTTCTCATAACTCTTTCTCTGAATTCTCTAAGGTAATTGTTTTTGCTGGGAGAGAAGTAGAACGTACAATTTTTTTTTTTTTCATGTAGGTCAGATAGGTTGACGGACCACTTGATGGGTGCTGTTACGCATGCTGTTATTTCATGGTGGTTTTCTGTAAGTCTGTGTCTGTGTTTACTGCCGCCATACAGGCTACCCAATTTCAATAACGAATGAAACGCAGTGTGCCCTTTTACTACTTTGAAAAGTTCATCTTCAAAGTTTGCCTTGCCGAAGATCGAACGCGGGATCTCAGAAACAGAGCATTAAGGCAACCAACTTAATCACTTGACCAAAAGGGTTGTCAAAAGTGTGTCTTTGTATTTCTGTTAAACCCTGAGTTGATTGAGTTAAGCATATTAAACTAAATATAGCTCTAACTAAAATACAAATATTATCTCAAATAATTTTTCCTCAACTGTCCATTATTACTTTATTACCACGCCGTTGTTTCCTTGATATTTTAAGACGTCTCTCTCTTTATCTCCCCCTCCTTACTATTTTATATTGGATGGATGCGAAGCTGTACCATTTTTATTAGTGACCTTTTTCAGTTGCTTGGTAAAACAGACATACCTTAGTAAAAATCAATGCGTCGGTTTAAATGTGAAGAAATTTCAACAACGTTTTCCTACTTACATTAATTAAACATACTCGTATAAGTATAAAACATACTAAGTATCACAGTTTGGAATGAACAATAATAGCTGCCATAACACATAAATAATATCCGATATTCTCATTTAATGATCACGTCATGTTCATATTTATATGGCTATACCTACTTCCTTGTTGTAAATGTTGTCTAGAAGGGAGTATTATAATAAATGGTGTGAGTAAGTTGGCGACACGACGACCGAGCAGAACCGGTTCGAGACTTCCTCGTGATCTGCGTTATTGGACCTATTAGCGACCCGCCCTACCCGGTTACGCCTTTTAACTAGTCTTGCCAGGTGGGTAACTTAAAAACGGGACTGTGCTTTTAATTCTAGCACTTACATTGCAGAGTCTGGGTTCACAGTTTTATGGGGGGCTTTAACCGCTAAGCGTATACGCTAAAGGTTGTATTTACATTTGAACTGTTTGGTGATACCGGTGGTAGATTGTTTTATCTTATAACAAAGTACTGCAGGCAGACTAACAGTAGTCTTGGTGGTAGACAGCCACCGTTCATGAAAATGTACCTAATTAGAGAAGCTTTTTTTTATGTTAAACAGTAACACCGTCATTAATAACAACAGCAACGCCAGATGATAGGATTAAGGATAAGGGATTAGGAGGGGGATAGAAAAATGGCCTCTGACATCCTTTGCTGTGCTGAAAAACAGCACACTTGCTGTTATTTCACGGTGGTCTTCAGTAAGGTGGTTACTGCCGGCAGACAGGCTGCTCAAATAACTGCGAAACGCATTGTGCATCACAATTATTAGCAAATTATTATCACACCTATTATATGAAACGATGACTTATTAAAACATTACCGCAGATTTGACTCATTGGTGACGACGAAAATACGATAAGTTCATTGCTAAACGTCGAACTGACGCTGCATTTCACTAACAAAGCAATAAACACGCGGATCTAATTACATTATTGTTGGTTATATGGAAAATAAATTTTTAGTGGTCACGGCACATGCTGTAGGTAGGTGTCATCATATTAATACGAATGCTTACGAATCTGTAAGGTTGCTTGCTTGGTAATCTTGGTTTCATTCATTACTCTGATATAGTCATATTTAATTAAGAACCTACCTATGCACAAAATTTTAAAGGTAAAAAATATTTCGCTAAAAATGAGTAGCTTCTTTTCAATATTAAAGGGTCGCAAGTAGGCTGTCGGCCTACTTAACGGTAAGTGATGTTGCTTGTTTTATAGGCGACGGTTACCATCTACCATCAAGTGGACCGTCAACCTCTCTGACGACCTTTACATAGAAAAAACATAAGTTCAGTTAATTCACGTTAGCCTTCTCTCGTTGTGGTTACTGCCACCATACGGGCTGACCAGTTTATGACTGCGGAATGCAACCATGCCACTATAAATATATATTAAAAATCGTAAAGTTATATACTTATCATTAAACTACTGTACTCATCTCGTAATAATGAGTTACCGAGAACATTAAATTATGTCCAAGTACAAGCGAAAACATACTAAGTGTCGCTTAAAATGCCTCAAGTTAACGCTTCAAGGCTAAATTACTCGTAGGCACAACAATTTAAGCATTACTTACTTGTTCCATCTGGATAACTTGTTTGTTAAGTTTCCGTAAAAGCCTGGTTACATTGCAGACACAACAATAATGGTTGCTTGGACAAATCAAATTGGAACAGCTCATCGTAGACTATAATGCATTAAAATCGTAATATATTTATCTTCTTTTATATTCTTAGTATAATTTGAAGATTATTGTATTTCTGTATTAGAAACTTAGTTATATTGGAACATGGCAACATAAACTAATCAAAGATTAGTTCAAGATTATTATCAAAGATTCGATAAATTTATCTAAATCCAGTATCTACAATTATTATATAGACTTATTTCACAACTGTGCACGTTTATAACTGGTAACTAAAAGTTATCCAGAGATTAGACAGAATCGTACAAAGGCAATATAATAATATGTTCTGTCAAATCTGATTGATGAAGAAAATAATAATCTTATTTTAATACTAAACCAGTACTAGACCAATAAAACGATTGATAAATGGAACTTGACTGACTAGTTTTAGGAAAAAATGTTTCGGGATCTCCTACTTTTCATTTGAATTTTAACATTGGCAAAATCTTTTTTCCATTACTATTTTTACAACTGACACTGGCAAAATCATCGGAGAAGATCTGATGGAGCCAATACAACTGTAAAGAAAAAGAAGAAGACCAATACAATGCATCCCCGACTTCGCCTGGGTGTAATAAGAAGGTCAAATCTACATAGTTTATCTCCATCTGGAATACTTTATTCAATACGACTGTACAATATTTTTTAAATTTTCGAAGTGGAAAAAAATTCCACTTATCTCTACCAGTGGCACCCAGTGGGGATACTTGGTAGGGATAGGTGGAACTGGCGTTATACAATAGCTATGTCTATGCTTGGCTTATTTCACAATACGATAAGTACTATAATAAGGACAAAAGGAAAAATTATTTTTTGCATAGTAATGTGCCCGTGCAGGCAAAAGTTATCGATAAACTGGTCGGGGTCCTTAACAGTAGGTAACAAGATGCTAACACTACTAAACTGAAGTAAGTAGTCACACATAGCGGAATCATTTATAATAAATGTAAATAATGATTCTGACGATGATAATTCTGATTCCGTTGACGACTTTTAATTTATAATTTGTAAATACATAAATAACTTATAAAATTTTAAACTTCTGTAAAGTTATCGATAACATTATCGACACGAACGCTCTGTAAATCACTATACGTTCCCATAAGGTCATAAGAGTAAGGGAGCGCGCCTATACTCCACTCCACTCACACGTTTTATTGCTGCGCCTGCAGCGAAATTTTGTCCCAACTATAAAACTCAACCTGAACTTCGTAAGGATTTATGAACGCGAGGGTATGAAACTCCTAATTCAAGATTCCATCGTAGAACTAATAGTAGAACTGTTTGGAACAACCCTAACTTTCTTTTCTTAAATTTAAGAAAACTTCCTATTTAAGTTCTATTCTTTAAAACTTTCTATTATTTTTCTTTTTTGACGACCTACTATCTGTAATACGAATACCTACGACAAATATAAAAAAATAAGCAAAATTACAAATTTATGAGTTCGTCTATTAACAAAGCAAGCGATCCGGAGCATTATGAAATAGCGAAGTATAGTAACGTTGTCTAGCCGATTTTGATCAATGATCGGAAGACCGAAGAATATTGCGATTTATGAGTTTTGTACGTCACTTAACATTCACTTCACTGTGAAAAGCTATAACAGTTACGTACGTATTTACCCAACAATTTATTGTACTAAATTAATGCATTTGAAAGTTATACATAACATACGATGTAATGCAATTGTTGATTATGCATTTATATTTTTCGATTTCATTATTAAATATTGCGCTTATGCTTGCTATGATATTTCCTATATGTAGTTTTTATTTTTTTTGTAAACTGTAGTGGTTTAGAAGAAGTTATCGGAGAATCAGACATATTATAAAATAAAGAAAGAAAACTTTTCATTTCAGTTTTCTGTCCCCCACACTGGGCTTAGCCTGTCCTACGGGGGAATTAAATAATATGTCATTTGTACATTATATAATATTGTATTTTCAGCGATAACTATACATTTGTTTTTAAGCTTATTAATTAACTTAAGTTCTGTACTAAAGTTTTAATCGGCTTCTTTTATTTCTTTTTTCATATTTTACATAGAACTCTTCTAATTTTAACTGTTCGGATATATCCGAGAAGCTACAAAACTTTGGTGTCAATATTGCACCTTAATACACAGGGGATTAGGTTGCGCTAATTTTGGTAAAAATTGTGTTTGGTCTAACGTTAGATGATTGTCTTAAAGATGACCACCATCAATCTTACAACTATGAAGTTGTGGTATTTTGATGATGGCTATTATAAAATAACGACATGATAATATATATATATATTGTTAGAATAGAATAATAACCTAAGCCAAGCATTTTGTTTTATCCACAAATCTCTTCAAAACATTAGACATATGTCAAAATGTCTAAAAAGCAGATACTAGTTCGAAAATTTCTAATAGGTTCCTATTAAGATCTGTTCTAAATGACGAAAGGATTACAGTAGCATAATCAGCGAGGGGCATGCATGCAAGTTTTTTTTTTTCATAAATTTTGCATCATTCTGACGTACATACGTTGTATGCACGATTTCGTACATAAATATTGCGGTGGGCATGTCGTAACTTGCAATTACACAATAACAGTAATGACAGGAACGCGTTTTGCATTACTAATCACGGCGATAACTAACTTGCACGTTGCTCATTCATTCCGAACCAAAAGTGGATGTTCACAAGAGTTTATATGTGGTAGGTAGGGCTTGCTTCATAAGAGAATTATCGGATAAATTATAATTATATAAATATATTAAATAATATTATATAAAACATTTTTAATAGGAAATTCAATGAAATTTATTTTTCGAAAACAAACACCTAATTGTATAAATATTTTCAAATCTTTTCAAAGTTCGAGTGAATAGGCATCTTCTGGGTGAGCTCGCTCCATCATAGGCCTCATCTTCGCTATACGGCTGGATGCTGGCCAAGAGCAACTTTTTAAAAAAAAATTTTTTTGATAGGTACCTACACAAAATAGAATGCATTGAATTAAGTAATTTTTAACGAAACAAACCGCTTGAAATGTAATGGTGTGGTATATTTTTGTATTTAGCTTATGGAGCCCTTTCATTTGATACCCCACTCGATAGGTTTCTGAAGAAAAAAAAGTTTTTTTCATATCAAAAATGGATAGCGTCATAACTGGGTACCAGGTGGCGGATATCCACCTAAGTCTAAAATACTAACTGAGATTCCTAATAAAAATTTTCTAAAAAAAAATCTCCATACGCGAAATTTCCCACTGGACTGCAGTCAGGTCCAGGACTAGTAAAATCGTGAAATTCGAAATGGATATACCTACCTAAGTATATGTAAGCAAAATAAAAGCCAAAGTACGTTTTGCTTGCATTATAGCTAAATTGCTCCGTGTCTATCATAGTTTTGTGAAATAAATTATAGTGTAAATTAAACAATTAAAAAAATATTAATGGTAATTCTTAAGTAACAAGACGGTAACAAGCTAAAAAAATTGTAACATAATAAAATTTCTACATTTAAAAATGACCAAACACCCCTAAAACTATTACAAATGAATTTAATCGCATTATTGTCAAAGATAACATTGAGTAACCTAATTACAAAATATGTAATGTACGTGATAATAATTATTATTTGACCCTATAAATTATTATTTTAATTTTACAGAACTGATAAAAAAAGTCATAAATAACTGAATTATTAGAGGTTACCAGGTTACCTCAAATATGTAATCTGAACATGGAAACATATAGATAAATAGACTGCTCATTATTTCCTTTCTTCTATCGATTATAAAAGTTTAAGTTTTTGTAGAGTAGTTTTGTATTTATTTTTCTTTTTATTTTCAAAAATTGTCCTTCACCAGCTAGTAAAATGTACATTTTCAATAACAATATTGATTGAACAAGTCTGCAAACATGTAAGTACGCTTGGTAATTAATTACCATACGACATAAGGAAACATTTGGCTTCCTGGTCCGCCGAATACCGAACGCATTCACAACAACATTGCATTGGCCTTTCATCTTCTCGACTTTATGTTCTGTTATATTATTATTTATATATTTATTTATATTTACCATTGATCCGAGCGAGGTTGCCAGCTCTATGAATTCCATTTTCAAATTAATTCGCAAACTTCCTCGTTGTGATGAAGCTAAGTTGCGCTAGGAGCCATCATTGTCCCTAGGTAATGGTCCTAGATGTTCCTAAATTTATTTTATATAATTACGAGTAATTATATAAAATAAATTTATTTAATTTCATCGATTCTTAAGGCGCTCGCCTTTAAAATCCCGCATAAATTTTAAAAAAAAACCTTTAATTGTGTCTAGAATAGTTTAAGTGTATTGTAACAATATATTTAATCTGTGATGTTTTGAAAAAAAAAAAAAAAAAAACTATCAAAGTTCTAATGCATTACGAAAAATTCTCTGTAATTCTTTGCTTCGCTATGGCAACATTAATTTCGATTGAATGTTTATGTTTCATGCGAAAACCCGGCAGTGATCAGGAGGTCGCCGGCTCTAGGCTCGAGGTAATCAGCAGACTGCCCTTTTAAAACTGTCGTTCTCCCATAAAGGGAAGGTGGATTGAGCTAGTCATATACATTTTTATGCTCGAATGAACTACCTAAATGACCTCATTGATCTTATCGTTTTGGTTAAGCACGATCTTTAGACAATAAGTATTTTGTTCGTCTATATTATGTCTAATAGGAAACTATGTATATTGTGTAGATATAATAATAATATGAATTTAATTATTCTAGAACAAGCTTTAGTCTATGTGACGATTAGAGGTCGATAGTTAGCCAGTTCGTAGAATAACTGGTTTAACCTACATTTTTCCAGTTTTTTGACGAATATCGAAATAAGTAGTAGGTATTGAATTTTCAACTTTGATTGATGCATTTTAAAAAACCCTTTAGTATTGACTCATTTAAACGCGCACATTAAGTTACGGAGTTTGGATAAAAATTCATTTTTAGGATATAAAAAAAGTTAAGCGTTATTCCGAATATCACGCGTACGAAGCGCGCGCGCTTATTTAGTTCCTAATAAAATTCTTATGATATCCATATTTTTTTATAGGTATAACTGATAGGTATAATAAAATTTAAAAAAAAGTTACGTTTATGTTTCGATTTCTTTATACTTACAAAATTTTATTAGAAGTAAGTAGATAGGTACCGAACCGAAATTTACCTTTTGCGATTGTCTGCCTTCAATGCCCTTTCAACCTTAGCAATAAAAATTTAAAGGGCATTTGTATGGAGCTCACTAAAAATGTTTAGGTACCGAAAAAAGTTTTATTTGTTTATTGGACAATAAGAGATTTCTGAACTTTCATTAAAACATAGTCACATCTTTGTTTATTTGTTAGTGACGGTGACAATAAAATGTATTGTTCAAAATTTGTTACACAAACAATTTTATTGTTCAAAAACAGAATGTTACTTAATTTTGAACAAAAACAGTTTGTTCAAATATATTTCGATGAGTTCCATTTCCTAACCTTACTATTTTGGCGGATGTATGGGAAGTAATTTTTTCATCCTAAACGGATTAAAAGTCAAAAATCTTTTGTGGAATAATTTAAATCTCTTCAAAGCATAATTGATGTACCAATTACCTACAAAATAAATCTATACTAATATTATACAGAGAAAATATTTGTATTTTTTTTTTTGTAATGAATAAAATCATAAACCCCGCCAGTGTAGGGAAACACTGCGGGGTTATGCCGGATTGCTGCCGTTATGACACGACTTCAGTCCCCGCCTCGGCTATACAACGCGGGGAGGGCTACGCTCCCTGTCAGAACATCGACGTACCCGAAAGTACGCTGCGCCGGCCATCTCAGGGGACCTTACGACGATAGTCTCCCCCTAGGACTACCGCCCGGTTCCGGTCAAGGGGAAAGATGACTAACATAGGTCAGCCGCCTGCGCCCGAGCCTCCTCCAGAGAGCCCGTTCTCCTAGCAGCATACTTCCATCCCTCCCCTGGTATTATTTGTGTTCGTACGCAACACAAAACACAATCTATATAGATTTATTTATCCTTTCTTTGCAAGCAAATTACCTAAGAACTCATATTCATTGAAGGTTACGTAGAAATAGAGGAATTAATTAACAAAAAAATTGTACCTTTAATTTATCGTGTCGGTTTTAATATTATGGGGCGTCATACATTTCAACTGAATAAGCTGTACGTGACACTTCTTGGGTAGTGTGCCTACATAGCAACCAATTATATTGGTTCATGTTACAAAATGTTTCACATGTGAACGTTTCTTTATTGTTTAACGTTACAGGTACCTACCTAAGGTGTCGTATTCAATTTAAAACTTAAAGATTATATTTGTTAACGACAAAATTACCTTCTATGCCTATTAGCACAGTATTACAATATAGTCCGTGTTATTGTTAAACTGTGCTATTAGTTTCTTTAATAGAAAGGAAGTGATTTGCATATTAAAAAAAAAGGAGACTGACCATCTTCAGGCGTCTTTTTTTTTTATTTACATATTTATTTTTTTACTTTTTTGTTCGAAACATTATTTTTATTGCTATTTTGTTGTTTTTTTTATGTTAAGGTCGACAGACAGGGTGACGGTCCACTTGATAGTAGGTGGCAACCGTCGCCTTAACACAAGCAACGCCATAGGTGCTGCAAGTGCGCTGTCAACCATAGAAGTATAAGGAAAGACTACCACTACATAAGGTAAGTAAATCCCAAAATAGTCTAATTCGTTTAAAACTACAACGCCACTATAATAAGAAATTTAATTTAATTCAGCTAATAAGTTAATACCACGTTTATTGATTCTGAGGCGATACGAAGTTCGCCGGGTCAGCTAGTTACTAATAAATGAATATATACCAACATAAAAACGGTTACCTACAGTTTAAATAAAACATCATTAACCGCAAAAGGAAATCAGGACCATAGGTCACATTTTTGCGATTAGATAAATGAAATACCAAGTAAAACAATAATTAACAATATGTCGGGTCAAAAAGTTGTTTTGTAAATGTTCGACTTATTAAAATGCAACTGTGTTTATTATCTTTTCCGGTCGTTATATTTTATTATTCTCCAAACTAGTAAATATGATGACGTTATTTGTGATTATCTATATTTATAATATTAAAAAGAGGTAAAGTTTGTATGTATGAGTTAATTTTGATAAATACTTACAAACAAGCTGAAGAAGCTGTAGACGCCTACAAATCGGCCATTTTGAATAGGTACCCCAACTTTAGAATGGATGAATGCTTTAATAATTGGTTCCATCGAATGGAAAAATGTGTCAAGTTTCAAGGAGAATACTTCGAAAAACAATAAATATTTTTTCCACTAATAATAATGTATCACTTCCTTGATCCCCAAATTTTCAGTGCCGCCCTCGTATAAGCACTATAGTTGGTTGAAAACCCTACAAGAACCTAACATTTTTCCAAGATAAAAGTATCCTAAATATATATTAATCCAGGTAATCAACTATCTGAGTGCCTAATTCCATCCAAATCCGTTCAACCATTTTTGCGTTATTGAGGAACAAACTTCCAAATATACAAACTTTCGCATTTATATGTAAAATATGCATCGCGCAAATATGAACAATCCTAATAGCAGAAATAAGTGAAAAAATATTATGGTTATAGATAGACAGACAAGTTTAAAGGTACCTATATTGCAAGTTGATTGCAAGCCAAATTAGCAGTGGTCCATCGATTCCCGTAAGTTCGTCGTGTGCAACATAGCGCATAACATAAACGTTAAACGAGTTTTCAACGGACGAATATGTTATAAAAAGTTGTTGGGTGTGCGAAGTCCGCAGGCAGGCCACAGATAGGTCCCCGCCAACCAACCAAACCAAACCAGCTCTAAATTGCAACTTTTTGCTATAACCGCTCCGACCGCTTATTCTTTTTATTACTTCCTTGCCGAAATCGATACAGTATTTTATATACTTACCTAGTGTACATACTCGCAAATTCGATGTAAAATAACCATGTAATCAACAGAAACACTGACCGACGTCGTTTTTACCAATTTAAACTAACTCAAATAATCTAAACAACAGAACTAATTAAGTGAAAGATTTAATTAAATCTTTGCAAAGTGCTCAAACCTTAGAGTATGCTCAAACTTTAAATTTCTTCTTATAGTATAAGTCTTATTATATTCTTTTCAACAAACCATAGACTATATTTAATTTTAACGACACGCACGCCACCTTGACTTTTAAAGCGCTTCTTGTGTTTCGGTTCTGTCAACTATTGGTCTATAGATGGTCTATAGATATGGTATAGAATAGTATAGATAGACATTAGACATGGGTAAGAAGTATCATACCATAATATTAGTCATGTCAATGGTCGTTTTTGTACCTAGTCTTTTCGTTTCTAATTTCTAATGATAGTGATTTATCAATATCTATCTAGGCAATCATTATTTATTAAGTAAATGCATAATTCTTTGAAAATAATTATCGGTATGTACCGAAGTAGATTTTATATAAAAAAATCGATGAAAAAACTTATTAAAAGATTTTTTTTTCATACAAAAAAATAGTTATTTTAAAACAATCTAGTACCTATGTATATAATCTGTTAAATACTTATTTTAAGATACCTACAATTAGGTACTAAATTATAGTAAAATAACTGTAAAATGTTAACATTTTCTATGGCCCGTATTCTATCTTTAGTAAAGAGTTTAATAAAGAAGTAAATGGAAAATGGAGCACAATTATTTTATATTAAAAATTACATATAAGAAATAACAGCATAGGACAGGTCGTCAGGATGACGAAGGAGTTTTGTTGGTATGAAGTTGTACAACACGCGAATGTAGCCGATGTTGCCCGATCTCTTCCGAAACCATAAACGAAACGAATCTCGCTCCAAAACGTGATCGTGCTATTTGATTTGAAAACAAAATTCACCCGCGCTCGGCCGGCTCAGTGCGCGAGCAAGCGTGATACGGAATGAACGTGAGGTGCATTTTGCGCGAGCGTTGACGCTGCGATTTGTTTAAATCTAACGATTGATTACGTCGGAATTAAAACAGTTCGGTTCGCCTAGACAAATTTTGAATATCGTTTCAAATATTTTCAAGTGTAGTTCGCGCAAAATTTTGACCCAATAATTTACAATTTCCGTATAGACGCAACAAATTAAAACAGTGAAGTAGACTTTACGAAACAAAGGACGGTTTTGTACATTTTCGCAATACTAGCGAAATTGTGTTCAAAAATATTCCATTTAAAAAAAAGAGGCGTATGAAAATTTCGCTCATAGCCAACTAGATCGGAGTTTATGGTTCCGAACGAAGGAAAACAAAAAAGCGACGCTTTTACAAATTTACAACAGTTACATATTTTGTAAGATTTATAAATTCTCGTTTCACGTCAACATACAAAAACTGATTTGATATTGCAGTGATTTGGTTCACCAAAAATTCGTGCGACAGTGGATCGGCAATTTGCTGATTACTAAACAAGAAATAACACTCAAAAAATCTGGATTACAACTTGGTTCTACATAATGTCTACTGCCATAATGCATCAGTCTGCGCTGTACGACTTTGGTGATTTGATCTTGAAGGTATGTGAAAACTTTATAATTATTAAGACTAAATCTATCGTGTCAACCTATATATTGTTCGATATTATTTAAAAATAATTTAATTTTTTTTTTGTTATGTCAAAGGAGAAAGACCTCTTACTACATTAACAAAAGTTTGTTCGCATATAGTTTATTAGGTCTCCTGTAAAACTAAAACAATCCACAAGTAATTATCACAATAATTATTTATTGATAAGCTAAATCATTGATTTGTTTGATTAGGCAGCCATTTAGTACCTATTAAAACCTCTGAATCATGCTACACATTATCGTGGCTGTCATGTCATGAAAACAATGAATGACATTAAGTCAGTTTGGCAATTCTTTTTTCTTTTGTTTATTTGGATTATTTTTTTAAATAGGCATTAAAAAATGAATGTACTTAAGTATGTATTATTTAAAAAAAATGTAAATATTTCAAATAATTATGTCCCCGACATAATTTTCCAAATGGAGATAGTTTTAGTAAAAACCCATAACAAAATATTTGTGACACACTATCCCTACCTCAACATACATATTAATTGGATTATTTGTACACAACAACATACTGTTTTATAAATTTAATATAAACACTTTTTTTCTATGAGTAATTAAAATTAAATAAGCTACCTAGTTCATTTTAAGTAACCTAATATAGGAAATATTATATAGGTATAGGAATTAGCACAAAATAAAAAATATATAACTACCTAGGAAAGGTCTATTATAGCTGATTTTAATATAAATTATGTTTTAACTGGAATTTCTTAAATTTTGCTTTAACAAACAAACATGACTAACAAAAAGTATGTAGATATTATAAATGTATGAAAATCTATATATTTTATTTATTATGTATTATTAATTTCTTGGAGTAACCTAATTGATAAATAATTATTTTTTATTTTGATTTTAATACAATACTATGAATAAAGTTATATATCTTTCATGTAAACTAAGAATTCCCATCTTTTTTTATTAAATACTAAATGACATAGTGGTAGTTTCTTTTATTTTCAACATACAATCTATTTTACTTATTTGTCTAGTTACTCAGACAGATAATATCTGTCTGTTTATTATAATACCTAAATGTCAATTATGGGTCAATGTAGGTAGGTAGTAATTTTTATAAGATTA
The DNA here is from genome assembly GCA_944738685.1 of Synanthedon myopaeformis. Taxonomy (NCBI): domain Eukaryota; kingdom Metazoa; phylum Arthropoda; class Insecta; order Lepidoptera; family Sesiidae; genus Synanthedon; species Synanthedon myopaeformis. The sequence goes on along the minus strand of OX122927.1, from coordinate 5,247,415 downwards.
CTGAACCTAGATTAGATGTTGGTCTAGAATAAAAATGCTTACTATATCTACTTACACAACATAAGGACAGAAGTAATTCACTCATGATGCCTAATGCTTTTTGAAAAATAGATAGGCCTTTTAAACAAGTAATTTATATAGTTACTTAATACATTAAAGTCTGTGAATTTTTTTGGTAGTAATGTCGAAAAACAGACAGCATTCTTATTTACAATTGTCATTAAACTCATTAAATGACACATTTACAATTTAAAATAAAAGTAATAGTTACACTCTTTCACCAACTACAAGTAAAGTGTAGATTAGTTACTATTAGAAATAATTTTATGTTTTATTAAATTGTGCACTTGGTTTTGTGCATCCTTCGATAGGCGATTTTTTTTTATTATTTTCTTTTTAGTGTTTGTGACTTTTACCGTACAACTTCCATTTATCCTGGTGACAGGTGACTTTAAATGACGGTTAGCCTACTTAACAGAAGGTTAAAGAGGCCCTAACAATAATAAACATGAAACACAAATTAAAATTAATTAGTATTTTGTCTCGTATAGTCAATGTTATCACATTGCATGTAGATTTCTTTCTGTGTGTTTTATAATTATTTAATTAATAAGAGCTAACTAATTGGCAGAATTTAATTTTATTCATAGCATAAGTCAATTTACGCTTTGGCTTTATTTAGATTAGACTGTTTAAATATTTATATTTGAAATTTTATGCAATTTTAGATTTGTTCATGCATTTAAACTTTCTGTTACTGTCTTCAGTAAATAATTAAATTTATAAAAAAAAGTCACTAAACACATGGTTAACTCATCTGCTTATTTGTTTTAAATGTGCACCGGATTTTAATGTAATTTTCACTATCATAATTTTGTGTTTAAAATCTAAAGGCTAATTTTTTTTATAATCAATTCACTTTTTACATCAAGAAAACATTTTCTCTCATGCTTACTTGGCTAACGTTTTGTAATGTAAATATCGAGCATTTTAATGTAGGTTAAAAAATGTCATACTTGGGTACTTGGGTAAATTAAAATTAAGCTTAGCATATATACGTAAATAAATAGCATATTATAGCTTGCTACATTTTATGACCTTACCAAAACTTACGTTACCTACATTATTCTGAGTTTCAAACTCATCTAAAAGTCTTATAAAATTTTATGTAGAGGAACATTTTTTTTTTTGGTGTATATTTAATGGTTCTTTGGAACATAAATCCTCCCTTTCCCTTGCCATTGCAATACAGCTACAACTGTCTACCTGCTTAAAACCTTGCGCCATTATTCAATAGATTTTTTGTTCCATCATAGACCCACAATAAGGAGAGGCTCTTTGTCCAGTGGTTCTTTGTTTGTCTCCCTTTTTGCAGGTTTCCAAGTATATTTTTACAATGGAACAGTCAAAAGAAATTACAGGTGATCTCTCGCCTTCGCCATTTTAATATTGCAATTTGAAATTTATTAAATAAATGTAGGTACTTTTTTTACCTAAGGCCACAGAACAGATAACAGCTATGTTTTAAAACTGTGATTTAATCCACTCACGAGAGAGATTTATTTTTAAATTCGGTTTTGTTATATATAGATAAAAATTCAGAGAAAAATTATCTGATCGTGAAAACCACACCAAAATTTGTTACGTGTCTCAGGAGTTAGCGGCCATACAGGCAGACACAGAAAACGACTTTAAAATTTAAAGAATCGTACTTAATTAAAATTTAGTTACTCGTATTTGGTCAAGTTTATAAGTGGACATTAAAAATATATTTCGAAAACACATAGGTAGTTGTCTTCTATTTTATACTTATTTTCTACAGATTTTTTGTGATTGCCACTAACATAATAACTATTATACATAAACGGATTCTCAATCAGATTCAGTAAATATACAGAAGAAGAAAAAAAGATAATTTCTTTTCCGTAATGTGCATTTTTTATACTAGGTATATAGCTTGTTAATATGTTATTTTGGTTGTCATGCAAACGGTTCGTTGTGGTCGTTATTAGTTGGTCAGTGTGGCGTGTAATCACGTGAAGCGATAGATCGCGCAATCAACATGTAATATCATTCAATATTAGAGATGTCTCGAATAGTTGTTATAGCGAATAGTCGAATACCGATTAATCGCCATTCCCTATGGCGAATAGTCGAATAACTCGCTATTATTATTCGACATAAAAAATAAATATAAAAAAATATTTATTGTTAATAAATAATAACATAACGCTTGTAAAATCATTTATTTGTTACCTACTGAAATCTTAAATTTTTCTAAGGTCATGAGAAAAGAAAATGAAGTTAAAGAAATCAGTAAATCAGTAGTTACATAAATAATTATTTTACATTTTTAAATGCTGGCAACATTTTATTGCACGTATAACCCAGCAGTTAATAATATAGGGGAATTCCCGCCCAATCGATTTCGCTTCTGTTATTTTGAAGAATCTACGACAGAGCAGCCTTCTGAAGTGCAACTCAAGAATGCCACTGCTGAAGCAAAGGCTGAAAGAAGTATAAACCCATATGAATGGTGGGCTTTGAGTAACAATAAGAATGATTTTCCCATTTTACGAAAGCTTTCTAAACGATACTTAGTCACACCAGCAAGCTCTGTTTATTGACTATTTTCTGAGGCAGTTTGATATAATATGAAAAAAAGCGCAACCGACTTGATCCCAATCGTGCAGAAAAACTAGTTGTTTTGCACCACAATCTGCCCCTTTTGGATTTGAATATTAATTAAAAAGCCTAACTAATTAACTTCAACATAACTGATTTTTGGCCAACTTTTTACATTAACGATAATAATAATTATTATTAATAGGTGTATTTTGTTTTTTAAGAAAAAATAAAGTGATTCAAGTTTATAGGTAGGTAGTTTTTTTAATTCGCCGAATGTCGAATAATAGACACTATTATTTTTGGTATTCAACGAATAACAAAAAAATGTCGAGTAATGCCGAATACCGAATAATAGCGAGTATTCGCGGGATCTCTATTCAATACGTTCAATATCAAAATATTCTTTACTTTTTATATTATACTAGCTGTTCGCGATAACGTAGCTTTCTATAGGTGAAGGAATTTTTAAAATCAGCCCAGTAGTTTTTGAGTTTATTCATTACAAACAATACAAATCTTTTCTCTGATATCCTGGGCTTCGTGTCCAGGAATAAATTTTTTATATACACAAACCTTCCTCTTATCCTTTTTCCATTAGTAGAAACCGTATTAAAAATCCGTTGAGTGGTTTAGAAATAGTTTGTTCGAAAAACAATATTTTTAACATGTAATTAGGAGGACTGGGTAAAAATTGATAATCATTTGATATTTGTGACATCTTAGCTGAAATGCTACTTACGCAAAAAATTTGTATAGGTTTTATGCGCCACTCTCTTAACATTGCACGTGTTCTGATAAAAACACTGTACCGTACCATACGTTAATATCGCCGAATTATCGTCACATGTAAACTTCCGTATACATGTGGGAAATTGTTTTTTTTCCAAAGAGTTAACTATGTAATAATGTTATCTGTACTAACGCATTTTTATTTTATTGCCTTTGGTTTGAGGATTTTTATTAAAGCGACATCATACTAAAGCAAAACTAATAACAAAATAAAACCGTGTTTGTCTGTCTGTCTATTATACTATAGCAGGGACAAAATTTCGCTGCAGGCGCGGCAATAAAACGTATGAGTAGAGCGGAGTACAGGCGCTCTCCCTTACACTTAGAGGGCTTATGGGATCGTTTAGTGATTAACAGCGTTCGTGTCGATAATGTTATCGATAACTTTACAGAAGTTTAAACTTTTATAATAATATATTTTATGTATTTACAAATTATAATCGGAATCTGAATCGTCATCGCATTTTCGTCTCAGTTTGGTAGCGTTAGCATCTTGTTACCTACTGTTGCGGACCCCGACGAGTTTATCGGTAACTTGCCTGCACGTACACTTTACTGTGCAAAAAATAATTTATGTTTCGACCTGCAGCGACATTTTGTCCTTACTATATACGTTTTTACGGCTAAACAACAGACTCGCTTTTGTTGAAAGGGTATGCAGATTCGCTACTGGATTTTTTTTTACTTTAAGCTTTTTCATGCGGTTGAAGCAGTGTACAAAAAACACCGTGGGTAAATGAAAAAGTCTATATATATATTTTAAATGTCTCTTAGGCATCATACCACGGTTTAGTTATCAGTAAGCATATTATTGTTTAGGTAACAATGTTTATGGTGAGAAGTGTGGTTTAAGTATTTGCTCAAGCATTTCAGTTTCTGCATAAGCAAATACAGGCTTTCCACACCTTTCGCTGTATAAACTTGAAAAGGTTTCCAACGAATCCCCGTCCTAGCAAAAGTCGATAACTCGGCGGTCGCTCGTGAGACGTTTCCCAACAGCTAGACGTTGCAGAAATCTTCGAGTGCACCGCAAACAATGTGTCGGTCGTGGGTGCATAGTACTTAGTGTTAACTCAGCAATCGTTTGTGCACAATAAGTAATTTTAGGAGTATTTCATTTCATGCTTCATAGGCAAAATGTGATGCCGGCACCACACACAAGCTCCGTTCTCGAGTATCGAATGCGCTAATGTTCATACCTACTCTGCTGTTATGCGATTCTCTTGCGATATTATTTCGCTGCCACCGCACTAGTTTTAGTTTTCTAAAACTATATATATATAAAATCGCCTGTCTTGATAAATCAACACACAGCCAAAACAGGTGAATTTGGAACATACGTCCATTTTATTCTATAATTTTCCTATACTAGGTATAATATACTAGGTAAGATATTTTATTACATACAGATAGTTAAGTAGAAACCGAAAGACTGAAATGTCACTAAAGTTAAAGGCTCCAAAATCATACTACTCCCAAATAGTGTTTCCAATGGTCTTAGTCTACACTTGTCTACACTTGCATCAGCACATTTATGTAACCTAATGCAACCAACCATAGCGACTTGGACCCCGTTACCATAATGGCCGGTAGGCAACCGGTCTTACGTTGTTTGATTAGCAACTTTTGCTTGCTTGATTTGCCTTACCAAACCCGCCGCGTTTATAATTACACACTTATAGCTCATAATGGAAAAAACCTATTCAATGAGTAACGAAATTATTAGAAGTAAGTTTCCGCGTTTTTATTTAACCCCCAACGCCCGACGCAAAAACAGGGTGTTATAAGTTTGATGTATGTATCTGTGGGTCTGTCTGTGTAATCGTAGCTCCCAAAAGGATGGACAAATTATAGTCCGGTTTTGTTTTGTTTGAAAGTAACCGTGATCGGGATTGATCTGATCTATAATTTATGAATATCTGTTCAGGCATTTCCTAGTTGACGAAGGGATTTCACAAACTTCCATATGAAATTTGGTATACTGTTACTTCGGTGGTATTTTCATGACACGGTAACCTTGACCTGATGCTGCAGCATTAAGTAGTCTTCGAGCCGCCCAATTCTTCAGTAACTTAGAGCAGGTATAGCGTGTTTGGGCTCAATAGAAAGTCGGGGGGTTATTTTATAATTTTAATTATAACTTGTTTTACTACATTTACAAAGGGTGAAAAGTCCGTTTATATGGTAGCCGAGCGATCTTAGCAACGACCAGTGTACTATTTTTAGCGCCGCTCCTTTCTCTTGCCACAGGACGTGAGTCAACTCTTTGTTCCCTCGAGGCGCAATGGCCTCGCACTAGGACGTTGAAAAACTTTTGCGTTCCAGAAAAAGGCATTTCATACTATGTAGTGCTCAAGTGGTCAGCTGAGGCCCGTTACTTTCCAAACTTGTCTGGAAATCGTTTAGATTTGATAATATCCACATTGTTTACCTTGAACACGTTGCTCAACTTGTGGAGGCGTTCGTAAAATGTTAATTTGAAGTAAAAGATGGAGGTCTCGCAGCCTAATCTCCATCTATGGCTCTTGCGACAGCAAATTATTGTTTTTTGTTTTCTTAAGAAACATTTAATTTGCAATTTCTAAATTCCATTTGAAAAATATTGATTGATTACTTAAGTATAATTTCCCTGACAAACGTTTAGTTTATATTCCTTAGGAATAAAAATTAAATATTTTTATGTCAAAATATAAATATTTGTTTAATAAAGATGTTACCTATTTTAACTTTGTTTTGACCTTAAAGTCAGAACCGATTCACGTTCATGTCTGTTCAAGTCGTTACTTCATAAAATACCTACCCAGTTGTTTACCATAGCAAAGAACATCGATTTGGGTTTGCTAAAATGTTTGGGTATGTATAAGTCAATATTTTAATGTAATTGGAAAAAGAAATAAAAGCGAAAACATGACCTTGACAATTGTTAGAATATGTGATTTAATGATTATTTATATTATATGTTTTGAAATTAATTAATTGACTATGTTAAGTAATATTATAAAATACCTACCTAGGTATGATTTATTTATTATAATATTATATATAGACATTTTGTAAACGTAATGTTCAAATTATAAATTACTTCTTTGTTTAAATAGCGTGAACACTTATAAAAAAGTATTGGCCACGCTAAGTACAAGAAGTATTGACTGGATGGTTTCGCGTTGCTAATTGTTTCGGCAGAGTAAATGCGAAGGTTCATTGCCGGCCAAACGTCATTGTCACACAATACACATATCTACGCCCACTGTCGCCATTACGAACGTGTGGCAACCATACAAATGGCGTCAACTTAAAAAAATCCTTTGTATTAAGAATTACGACCAATAAATAAACACTGTTTGGAAATTTTCATACTTACATCGTAATTACTCATCATAATAACGTCTTGTCTTGTTATACTATCTTTTTATAGTTTGGTCCACATCGACCCTTGCCTGAATAGTTTTCCTTTCGATCCTAAAATGTAAAGTATAATACATAGTTCCACAAAGCCCCCAGGTGGGTATAAATAAACGTTTAGATAGTTAACTTTTAGGTAGTAATACTTTTTAATAATGAGAATTCATTTCCAACAAGAACAATTTGTGGTTTCAAATAGAGTATCTTTCTATAGAAGAATATTAATTATTATGGTAATAGTTATGCATATCTAAGTTCTTAGTCGAGTGCTGTTTATAAACAAAGGGGTACTGTACTTTATCTTATCTATTACAGACGATAACATTTAAAACATCGGATGTTATTGTCGCGCTACTTTCCATTAGAATTCCATTAACAAATGTAGGCATTTAAATCAAAACTCATTGGCATATAGACCAGCATTTGATTGATTTGAAATGTGTACAAAGCTAAAATTGTTTTAAGATCTCCTTCAGACAATAAATATCCCAAACTTTTATCCTCTTTGTTCAAAGAAACGGACAAATTAAGTTTTTTTTTTTTATTTTATGAAAAGTTTGCTATTGAGGTGTACTTAAATTACTTAATAGTTCTTCTTAAATTCAAAATTTACGTGTTATTTTTTTAACCAAACTTTCAGTTCATACTTTTCCATTGAGTTACTTAAATCATCTGATGTGTTATTAAGCCATTTAGTTTGTGGAACCATCTAATGCCGTCGTCTGTCAGTTATATTGCAGCGTTCAAATTATTGTATGTTGGCGTGTTTAATAAAGTTTAAGATTTAGTTCAATTTGTTTAAAAACAGTTCCATATCCTAATCTGTAATTAGACTCTACATTATGATAAAAATGGATTTTTACGTTACGCTAATATTATATAATTTATATTTTAAACATAGTTTTCAGTTACACCGATAAGGTATACTGGCTGTATTGCAGTTTTGGCATACATTTTGTCGAGATATTGCATAACAAGTCGCGCGCAGAATCGAGCACACCGCGTAACACTTTTACCATTGCTGCGGTGCGACCTCCTCTCCCCTACCTACTTTAGCTCGCTGCGATACACCGCTTTACATAATTGCTCGTAAAGAACACATCAACTTATGCAATACCAAAACAACACCGAATCTGGTATTCTTCGTTTGGTCGATTTGAGAAAAGTAGGTCAACAGATCTTAAACCACTTTCGGAGATGTCGGATTTGTATAACACCTCTATCGAACATTTTCGTATATCCTTTTGATATACGATTTCCTTTTGATTTTGAAATAGGCATAATGATAAATGAAAAAAACAGTCGTAAATAAATTTTTAGACTGCATAAACTGGGCAGCCCATCATCGTTAGTAAACCCCTACTCCATTACAGACGACTACCACGAAACGTACTAGAGTTTAGGGGATGCTTGAGATATATTGCCAACGCACTTTCGTTCCTGTTTTCTTAATTTATCATTAGAGTACCATCAAATGGATTGCTGTGATGCCTGCCTGCTCTTTCGCATAAAAAAATCCACTTATTCTAATTTGATTTTAAAATGTCTGCTAGCTTTGTGGTCATAATTATATGCGTGTTGTAACTTCAATTATATTAAATCAGTCGGTCATTAGAATAGTGGCCTTTTGATGGTCCATCAAAATGATAATTCACTAGTTATGACTTCAAGGTTTCATAAAATTAAAATGAGACGGTGATCTTGATTTGAATGGAATATTTAGATAAAAGAATTATGGCGCGTGTGTATGTGATGAGCGATGGGCGGGAGCGGAGATTACCACTTCTGATGGTTCGTGTTGTGACATGAGCAGAGCGACATTCACTCTGCCGAAACCTTTTTAACTTTCTTTTCTTGTTTCGTAACGATACGGCCGAACGGAGAGGAACTGTAACGCCGAGACGCGGCGCCCGCATCCATGTGACACCAGCTAACCAACCATGGCGCCACTTTACTACTAAACTTGCTCCACTACCGATTTTATCGATTAAATTGGTTAACATTAATAATGAGGCCTTTTAATGGTGCAGCTCTATATGCAACGTCTCTGTCGACTGTTAAAAATGATTATTTTTCATTGAAACCGTCTAAATGATAACGTATAAACTACATCAAAATTGTATAGTTAATTTTCAAGCGGCCTCTCCTATTATTATGAATTTAATTTTTAATAGGAAACTGGGTTTAGACTTATTTCACAATACCCTATATACGTGTACACGATTTATTGCCGTGTCTTTAACGCGATTCCAACTTAACAATTGCATTAAAATAAGTAGTTATATAGGGCGGTAGGTGCGTTCATAAGTCGCCGAGTGTATTAATACCTATTAATTAACAGGGACAAAAACAGGCAATCTGTTTTGCATTTTAAAACATTAGCTGCGCAATTGGGCTGCTATCAAGCGACCTCGCGAGCGCGTGCTGATGTGTCACCCTGTCGAACACATTGTATTGTAAATAGCGAATACATATCGTATGCATCCGGGTTCTACTGTCCTTATTGCTATTTGTCTCGTCATTGTAATGTTTAAATTTAATTTTTAAATGTCGCGACCTAGTCTTTTGTGATTATCATCTTATATATTTATTTATATTTTTATATTTGAATTTATAAAATTTATATCACGAGATCGCATTTATTTGTATAAAAAGTAGGATGTTTACTTTAGACAGAATTTAAACTGTTTGATTAAGTAACATAATTACTAGTACATTTATTACCGACTAGCTGGTGCCCACGACTTAGTTCGTACTGTAAAATAAAAGATATAATGCCTGACATACTTTTGCCAAGCGTTGAATCTTTATTTTTAGATAGCTGGTGCCCGCGGATTCGTCCGTGGGAATATTTGGCCTATATGTCAATCCTGAAATTCCATCCTATTAGAGATTTTTTTATTCGGATGAGTAGTTTATAATATTAGTAGAGATTTAATTAAATATTACCATACAATCATGTTTGCCAACGTATGTTTCTGAAACTGTATCGTAAAAGAGCAGGTACAAGTTTTTTTGAAACTCAAGAAATTACTCGCTCCGAGTAGAGTCTGGTTTGATGGTATTCGTATAATATACTTAAGCGATGCAAGAAAAAACCCGTCGCGGGAAATAATGCTAAGTTAAGATTATGAGTAGCCGTTCGACGTAACCGGTAACCATCTCGATGCTCTTGACCAAAAACTCGGAACCTCCCAATCTGGTAAATATCGCTGGGGTTTTCAGAAGTTGTTTGCTTGGTTTTTACAGATATTGTAATAAAATTAGTATACTTAGATAATAATTAAAAAAGACAGGGTAGTGGGTAGTTTGTTTTAGTTTACTAACGACATTTAAACAATTCAATCCTTTATCTTTATTTTTTCGTGTGATGACATAATTCATTGTTAACTAGAAAATTAATGTTAGTTTACCAGAAAAGTTGAAATCGTTCATACTGTAAGTATCCTCTTGTTTTTAAAGAGCGTTAAACGAGAAAAGTTTATATATAATTTAATCTTTAGTTTTTCAGATAATCGCTAACAAAATATGTAATGGATGTTTTATTAAAACCTAAGGTCCTCTATTACGCTACAGCATCTATCTAGTCCCCCTAAATGAGGTTACGATTATTTTTGTGATATAACGTAACGCTCGTTCATTCGTGTTTTGATCACACTGGGTGATAGTTGTCCATTTATAGATTGTGTGTCAATAATGAAAGGAAAGTGGCACGACCGGCTGATGGTGGTAGGTCAGTGTCGCCTCATTTGTATTGCGTAATTTGTTTCATATTTGAACATCCATCGCTGTTTTGGTGGTGTTACCAATTCATTGTCGATGAACTTTATTGTTTGTACGCTTGCGACTAGATATTATCGTTTGTACATTTTGTCTTTACATAATGTGATATATTGAGGGACTGCATAAGCAAGAGGGCACGACTCGCGGCTCAGAGGCCAGATTTCTCCGCGACATTTTGCGGAAGCGTATATACAAAACGCGGTGGTAGTAGGAAGACAAGGCGGGCGTGGGTCTGGCTGTCGTCACTGATGCCGTTGAACTGAACAAGGTCTTGCCGACACTTCCTACTTCGCACGCAAACAGATCGGCCGCGAGCTTATCGAGCATAGTGTACACTGGCGGGTGCGGTACTTCTTGACATCTGTTTAAGCATCGTTGATATGAATCATTCACAAGGAATTACGTTACAGGGCGGTTTAAATGATGACAGCTAGAGAGGCATGCTGCGCCACATATGCCGTTGATTAAATTAATTAATTCGAGGTTGAAGGCTGTTCTTGTATAGATATTTTTTTTTAATATTAAAAACTAATTTGGTACTATTACTGGCGCAAAATCACACTGGTTAACCGAAAGGCAATTTTATAGCACTCGTAAACCATGTAAGCGCTTGAAAGTCTTTAACCAGAAGAAATCTGATAGAGGAAACCGCATCAAAAACAGTTGCATACTTTACAGATAGCGACATTGTTTCTTTTAATTGAATACTAAATACAGATGCTGAAATCATTTCTTAAACGTGCAAAAAATTATTTATTAATAAACTGTTTGGTTTTAGGTCTTATCTAAACTTAGCTTAAGTTTCATCTATAAGTACTTATAATACGCATGACTTAATCTCACCTGGGTACGACAAAAACTCTTGCACAGTCTAATTACGTAATATTGTTGGCAACTGGTTTTTTTTTACATAGAACAAAACCGAATTGAATTTTCAAATTATGATATTTAAAGCAATTAGAAGATGATTAAGGTTTATCAGTATTCGATAAGTTGTTTCTGCGATACAGGCCACTGAATAATCCTATCTGTAATTTTTAATAAAAAATAAAGAAATACAGAAACTCTACACTACTTATTAAGTACATTAAAGTACGTTTTCCCCTTCCTGTACTTACTGTATAAAATAATCACAATTTGGATATTATAAGGTGCCTCAAATAACAGGTTGGAACATATTCCCCCAACTGCATAGTGTGCAACGATATTGTGCATTATCAAATCGGTGTTGAACGCATCAGTGATTGCTAGCGGAACGTTTTTATGTGGTCAAGGGCCGCGTCCTACTGCATAAAATGCAGATACACTTTGTAGTAATTACTAAATACATTGATCTCGTAACGGGTTTACTTGATTACAACCAACATGTCTGTTTTAAGTCGATTTTTTTCTTATTATTTTTACAATGCTGTTGCAAGCTTTGTTTAAAAAGCATTTTTAACCGTTTATTAAACAGGTAATAACCTTAATTTTTAATCTATTGCTGCTACTTGTCGCATTTCAAACACATTTTCTAAACATATTGCTGTTTCTGTGACGATTATCAGATAAAAGGCTGTAGTGTTTAAATTTAATTATGTTTTATTTTAATTGAATTTTATTCCATAAAATATGTAGTTATTTTTGGACAGTGGTTGCATTGAGATTAAGTCTTATGTTTGTGTAAGAATGTTGATATTGGTTAGAAACAGTTTTATTTTATTTTATATAGATTCAATATGCGGAAACTTGTAAATTATGTCAAATTAATCTGTCATTTAGTTATTAAGTAAATTTTTGTATAAATATCACTGTAAGTTTTCCTTGAAAATAAATAAATAAATAGTAGATTCTAGTTGCTACTTAACGTTTTTGACTTGTCATAAATTGCACAAAGCAACTAATCAACGCATATAACGATGCGTTAAAGCGAAATTGTAATTAATTGTATCGATAGTAAACAGCTTTAAATGCGGTCATGTCGTAACTTCCATTACGCCATTCTGAGTACCCACAGCGTAGACGGTTGGATGGGTGAGGATAGTCATCACCATGACAAGTGGGGTGGTCTATGGCATGACGTAAACCGATATGCTCGGATGCTAACTCGGGCCGCATGAAAAAAAAAATGCAATAATATACATTAATATCTCATAGTGTAAGTAACGTCTTCCCTCAATTACCAGTCTTACATTACAAAATTGTGTTTTGAGTATTTTAACTATGTATATCTAGTGTTATCATTATGACGCACATAAGTTATGTGGAATTTATCCAAAATTTATACGCAGCATGGTCAGTAGTTATCTTAAGTTGACCTGCGCTCATGATAATGTGGCTTCAATAACCCCGATGCTGTTGAAAATGAACTACTATTGTAATACGTTTTACATTAGGTTGCCATATCTAAAAATAAGTCTTGTCCACCTTCAGAGGGTCTTTCTCTGAATTGTCTCATTGGAGGCTTATTAACAAGTTATTTATAAATCTTGTTTTTCCCGATGGTTTTTGCGGCGCAGTATATAATGCCGCAGCCATATTATCCAAACCTTAATGAGTCTCGTATGCGTGTTATTTATTGACATGTTATCCGAAGTCGTGAGAACGGGGCATGTAATATAATTAAGTAATACATGGTTAATGACTGTAACGTTAAATGCGTTGTCATATTTACATAGTGTACTGGCTACAATACATGTAATGTGGTGCGTGTAGATGCATAGTCAATAGTCGGTATACGTAATCGTTTAGATACGCAATCTGAGTAAACCTCGCGCTGCGGGCGCATCGCTGCATTGCTCTGACCCGCATACGTTCCAACAAAAGTGAAACTAACCCGGAATCACCAATACATTCACTATTTTCTTATATGACGATATAATATCAACTTTAGCTGTTAAAGTAGAAATAAAAACTTAAAATAAGTCAGTTAAAAATTACACTATATATAATAATTTATAGTGTTTTAATATAAACACTGTTTCATGCATAGTAAATTTTCCACAAAAACAAGACCATAAAGAACTATAGGAATTTGATTTTTAATTTTGCTTAAAACTTGACATTATAAGATGGTATGACATTAAGATAAGATCTGGCTTTAACTGTGTGGCTCGCTAATACATATGGGTAAAAATGTTCTTTGTCTTGTCTTTTTGTGAGACAGGTAGTTCTATTAAAACCATGAATAATTTGATTTCAACGCAAGGCGAGACTAACCTCCTCGCAGCTCGTACAAGTACCGTGTGATTTAGCACCCACAACCTTCACGCGAGTGAGTGATGATAAATAATATAATTTTTTTTTCTCTCTTTGTTTTTCCTCGAACCACGTCGTGGGCGTCAGTGAGTAGTGTACGAGACCGATTATTATGTGATAATATTAATGTTTAAATAGTGCCATTTATATCAATTTGAGTAAAATGTTGTCAAGTTAGAAACGGATGTTGCACATCTGGTGCGTCTGAGACATAATAACAAGCAATTAGCGAAGAAGTCGGCGACCAGAGTCAACTTGGCGGTTGAGCAATGTTCGCACAATGTGTGCCCCACACATTGGCCCATTTCCGTTTGAAGACCTCTCCTCACCCCCGCTTGAGGGGTTATTCTTGATTGGGCAAATGTACGCATAATTTATTAATCCTCTCTAGACTTTGTTCTAGATTTGAATATATAACTGCCTATTGAAGTTTGAAAGGTTTTTCAAAATACGATACGGTCTATGCAAAGCTTTCAACACTACGGCATATTAATATTTGATTACTATATTTTAAAGCCGGTTATTGTAAGTTGTAGCAGCGGCGTCTTCGATTCGATCTCCTACGAAGGTCGCCCGCTCGGTCTTGCTCGTCGGTACATACTTATATATACTCAATTTACCTAACAAAACTACAATCAAATAACTACAAACTTAAGCTTTTGATAATAAAATGAAGATGTGGCTTAATACTTAACATTTCGATTTGATGTAATTGGATAAAAAAAGAAGTTGTAAGATTGGGGATTATTTGGATGATGGAATGCTGTAAAAAGGTGTTCTTGTAATTCTAGGAAACAAGACGGTAGCCACGCATATACCATATCAATTAAGTGGTCAGACCGTTTCGTATCATAAAAATAATAACTAACAGGCTTCCTTCTATTTCTGATTTCCATTTAAAAATCTGTGTAGTATTTCATTAGTTGTTAAGTAGTTATTAGACACTATTTACGATTCAGGCTCGCGCGTATTTTTTATAGGCTCGTTAAACAAGCTTATCTGCTTGCGCAGTCTACGAAACGCTTCCTCATTACATGAATTTATAAATAAATGAACACCCCCCTTAATATCATGGTGCTTATTGCGTACGGACAGTTTTATTGAGGTGTCTCCATCCCTCTCGTTTTGCTGGGAGGTAAAATTTATATCGCTTTAATGCCGATAAGTAACTTTTACTTTTATTAAGGGTCAGGTGTGTCGATCGGTAGCGGAAAGTAAAAATTAAGCATTAAAATAATATCGAAACTTGGATTATCCTTTTATGAGCACTGCCTGTAGTGTGTGTGTGACATAAACGTTGGGGCCTATGGTCATTTCATTTTCATTTATCGCACAAAGTTGATTTCATTACAATGCAGATTTTACTTTTATGCCAGAAATGCGCAACACGGTGGGCGGTTATCGGCTGCGCGTGGCCAATGCGGTTAATCCACAATTTCAGCCGAGCGTTGTGAAAACTCAAAACATTGCTTAACCCGCTTCGGCAATAGCGCCGTACCACGTACCGCCATCTCGCTTGCTGAAACACAGTTGCGATGGCGGGCGCGGACAGGTGTTAAACAACCTTCGATTTCCATTATGACACCATACAAATCTGTTTGTCAAAACCAATTTTGAATGTTTACTTAAGTCGCGGTCGCGTCCATCGCCCAGCTAGACAACCAGTTTCACAGATTGATGCGACCCACATTATTTCGAGTCCGACTCTTAACATGGTTAGTTACGTAAGGTGTGCTCTGTGCAGTGTTTTGGTGGCCGCATTTACTGATTTTAGTATTCAAATTGCTGTGCGCTAACTGGGCATTGCTATGAAATGCATTTAAATCAGCAGTTTATTATTCGTTTCGGCCACGAGCTACACCGCCAGAGATTAGATTGACGTCTTAAAGTATATGCAACGAGGAATTAATTTAACGTCGTTGTTCAGTGACGACTTGTATTGATTTTTGTTTCTTAATTTCGATCAGAATCATCAATATTTTTATTTTTTAATAGAAAGCAAAAGTTAAATCTTTTTCATTGCGAGAACGAAATGTCCTTACAAAACACTATTGCTTGTCTAGGCACCTAAAGCTTGACTCTGTATTCAACATGAAAAAAAAAATCTAACACTTCAACATATCTACTAATTCAAAACAATATAATAAGGCCAACATAGTTTCGAAGAATGTAAATCAATGGTTCACTACATATATAGGTTTAGAAGAACTAATGGATAAGCATGCATGCATGTTTTGTTTTATACAATTATTTATTAAGATAACTGAGAACCAGCAGTGATTCTTATATCGCATAGAATCCGGAATCAGAAAAATCCAATAGTAACTGTTTTAGCCTTTTTTTGAAAAGTACCCACTGCGTTGTTAACTCATCGTGTCTCGTCTCGCCGCCTTTACTGTTCTGTGTATTATTCTAATTAGATATTGTTTTGCATAAATATCGGTCACAGTTTGAATCAAGGCTTTTGTTAGATTAATATTTGAATACTCCTTCGATGTTTATAAACTCCGTAGTATTCGCCTTGTTTGTAATTAATTTTGGACGATTATGTCAGCTGTTGTATAAAGAGCGTTAGCGTAACAAAGCTCGTCAAACGTGGTATTGTATCGTATTAGTACGTAACGATTGGTGGGCTTTTATATGCAGCAGAGAAAGTGGCAAGGCCGTCTCGTCAATCTTCGACCTTCACTCCGACACTTCCGGGATCTGGTTGTATCCGAACAAAACCATAAATAACAACAGAAACTATAAATAATTCGGACCGCAATTACAACGTCCACGGACAAAGCACGGGCACAAGAAATATCGCATGGAAAGTAAAGGAAATGCGAAGGTCACAGATAGGTACCGGCCACTGTTCGCCCTTATCCGCCTAAACATGTTACGTAAACGGCGTCTTTACGACTCCTTAATTGCTAGAAACGAGTGAAGAGGAACTATTGAAATCAATTAAAACGTGCTTATAAATTTAACTTTCAATTTAAAAGATTAAATTCTCAAGTTATAAGACGTAAAAAATAAGTCAATAAATCAAGCGATATAATAACGCTCATTGATCATGGAAATTTATTTTACGTAACGTTGCATTTGGATGATTTTGAGTTTTGTTTACCTTTGACATTTGTGAGCAACTGTGAAATGTTGCATTGCACCGGTTACCTGAGGCTTCGGCACATATTAGACGGCTAGCGTCACCCCGAACCCCGTCCGTTCATATCCTTGTAAATCAGTAAGTTACATCTACTAACGACAGTTTGAGTCACATTTCCATCCTGCCTCATCGTCTTTGTATCTAATCCTTAATAATTACTCAAGTCCTTAGAGACGTCTTTCTCAGAATGGTCTCAATTTAAGCTAAAACACAAAAAACTATTCCTCTAATCCAAGACACAGCAACTACCAGGGACCTATCTTTGATGAGACACTGCGCCTGCCCCATCAGATATATGTCCAAACCTAAGTTTCGATGCATGATGTGCAATGGAGTCGCGTGATAACCGTTACACGTGATTGCGACATCTACACTGGCATCACCTCGCGTGCAACACGCCTTGCAACCGTATTCCATACAAACAGAAAATCCGCATTTACTGCTATATATTATATGTACTCATTTGTGTTATCTCTCAACTTTAATTCATTAGTATTCTCAGAGGCAACTCGATTCAAGAGTTACGATCTGCAGTTAGTAATGAGAAGTTAAATGATTCGTGTTCAGCAACAGAAAATTTTGTCCAACACCAATTTTATGTATCTCAACAGCAGCGAAAAAAAAAACCAATGCAACATTATTCCGTCAGAAATTACAATATAACCATGATTTTGTAATTTTATCTGATGGGGTGTTTCTATTTAAAATAATCTTCGTTAAAGGTGGAAGATAAGCCACAGTTTACAAGATGTATCGAATAAAATCTTATCACATTTAGTGGAACTAATATTTATTGAAGTTGATTTGAATTGGCAGTGGCATGGAGAAACATTACAAGCTACGAACATGAACTCGCCAAACAAGTTATAAATAATTAATTAATATTTTGCTAGCGAACTCTTTTTTGTCTTCAAAAAAGGCATCAAGGTCTTTGCGTTCACAGCCTCCTCAGATGATTGATTTTAACATTATAAGTACGTTTTTTTGTACTACTTTCTAATAAATAAACAGAAAGTTTTAGACGAACTTTTCAAAGTTGGCCCTAGTCTGGCAAGTTGTTTGGTCTGCGTTTCACAGTGAATCGCAGGAATTCCGCCTGGTTGCAGTGACCAATGACCATGCCCTTACAGACCACCGTGAAATAAACAGCGAGTGTGCTATTGTATCCTTAATCCTATTATGGTCGGCAGCGCATTTGCAAGCACCTCTGGCGTTGCTTGTGTTATAGGCGACGGTAGCCACCTATCATCAAGTGGATCGTCACCGTCATTGGTTTAGTACTCGATGCCGTCAGCCTATCTGACGACCTGAACATAAAAATATTTATAAAATAGTATCTCTAATAATTTAATGCAAATTAACATACAAAAACTATTATTTAGGCATGGCCTCAGTTATACGAAACCCAGTTATACAACATATATTTATATACAGTGCGTAATAACAAAAGTTTTTGTTGCTATGGCCTCTGTAGAGTACGTCGTCTCTCGCGTTCTCGATTCCACTAACGACCTCATATCAAAACGAGAATATACTTAGATATAAAAACTCATAAAGTAATTAACAACGAGCTAATGAACACATTACTATCTAATCGTCACCGACAACTGTTAAAAATATTGTAGCCTATGTACATGTATCTGCGATTGTGGCAGAGTTGACTCAGAATAGTCTCGCGACAATTCAGTAGTTTTCCATGTACACTATATTTTTATTTCATACGAATGTAAACAGTAGAAGCGATACACTCACTAAATTAATGTCCCCAATTCAATTGAAGTGTTTCATTAGCACAAGTGGCCCCGATTGCTTCGTTGATCGAGACCGAGGATGGTCGCGAAATGGCATACGTAATGTACTTACAACATTCTATAAATCTTCATGCATTATTACATTCACTGTGCATAGACAACAAAGGTCACCTATCAATCTTTAAGGCGAGTATAAATATTTTATACAGACGATAGACTCTTAAAAATAGAAAATATCTACAAATCCTTGACATGACAAGAAGAACCCGCCAAGTTCTAACAAACTTCCACTAACTTCCACTTGTTCGATTGACGTGAAATTGGTATCCCGTTACTTCGGTGGTATTTCCATTACATGGTAATCTTGATCTGATGCTGCATGGATACTGCTTCATCAAAACGAAGTCCGCGGGATACCCAACTCCTTAGGAACTTACTTAGATAGAGTGTTTGGGCTTAATAGAAAGTCGGGGGTTGGTTTATAATTTTACTATAGCTTGTCGTTATATTTAAAATAGTTGTAATTTTATTTTCATAATACCTTTCAAGAAATGATGTGAACTGTCCTAGGAAAACTAAATATACAACTGCAATAATAACAATAACTACATATATTATTCAGTCCTAGCAATAACTATATTGCTGTCTCAAAAGATATACCGAGACGTCTACGGAGTAGTTTAATTGCGAAGTTTTGGTCTAGAAGTGGTGTTCCGTGAAATATAGTGATTAACACAAGGGAGCCGCCAGTCGTGCGCTGCCGGGTTCAATTAGAGATCACACTGTTGCGTTAGAAACGAGGTTTTCCATTATGAACTCGGGTCGTGACACCTCAAGCTAACTAAGTACTGTGGTGTAATATTTACTTTGCTGTCAAGCAACTTGCAAGAATCACTATTGAAATACATAGGTACATACTGTGTGTATGCTCGCTCAGTGGACGTTATTATGTAAAATTTTAACGTGGTCCAGAAAAATGTGGGTATTATCGCACTATCGTTACGTGTCAAGGGCGTCTAAGTACATATGCCCACACACAAATTCGTATTTAGTATAAATTTAATGAAATGGGTACTTTGTACTTTGATACATTTCTACTATAATATTATGGTTTTACATGTGGGTCAACAAGGCCTGCAATTGTGCACGTTCCGAGTATCAGAATAGTCATCGTTACAGTAATTTATATTGAGATAAAATTGGGAGCTGATTGCATGACAGTTATTTTTCATGGCTGTGTTAAATAAAGATGTCCAATAATTATATATTGTCGCATCTAAAGTAAATTTTTCAGTTGCTTATTTCTAATATTTTTACCATAGTAAGTTTAGCGGTCCCATTTTTTTTTAAACAAGCAATGAAAATCCGCTGTGCACTCACACATGTGCATCGCCTTGTACATCTTGTTTTTGTACAAAATTCATTATCAAGAAATGTGCCTTGATTTACACCATTTGCTAATTAGAAACGTCATCATTAACGCAGCCATGAAGATATATTATTCAAATGATATGGTACCGTTTTACTAAAAATCGGAAAAAATGGCTAAATATGCGTTTCGTTACTTTAAACCAGTAACTTAATATCAGTATCAGTATTATAGTATAAAAAGTATTACTTTTTCTCTGTCTGTCTGTATATATGGGCTAATCTCAGAAAATTATAAGTTCCTGATAATATTGATGGAAAGAGGAATTTATATAAAGTATATTTGACATGTTCGATAAGCTTTACATCATTATAATTTAAATCGATAAAGTTGTTATTCAGGCAGTACCGTTTTACCAATAAGTTTGACATTTTATAGCCTCAATAGACATTGTAATAAAGAATAGAATCAACAACGATTATCATTATTTAATACAAAGTAATAAGTGGAGAATGAATAACACACGGAACAAATGAAATGAAAAACAACCAAGCTAACCGCATAATTGAGTGGAGACCGGTCTGACAAAATCGTTCGCATAAAGTAAACCGGCTCCGGGACTAGCACCAGACCAATGTTGTTCGTAATAGTGCAATAACTAACTGAATGATTTCATAATACTTGTGATAGTCTATTAAGTATATGCAACTCTTGTGTCGTAAAACATCGATAAAACAATTATCGCTAGTGGTTATTTTCAATTTCATTTTAATGATGATCGACTGCTCGGTAGCGCGAGCGGTCCATATAATTTTATCTAGCGAACATAATAACGCAGTCTAGGTACATTAGTTTTCCGGCCGGCTAGCGGGGTATAAGTTTTACTTTCTTGCAGGAAGTGTTGTCGCTTTCAACGAAGACCGGTTAAACGTAAACTAACCAGTAGGGAACATTTTACTGAAGTACTATCAATTGGAACGTTTTATTAAGTTTATTAACTAGTTTTTTTTTATTACCACATTTAACATATTAAGATAAGACGCTGATACATTGATATGCTGATCGCTGATAAATTGTTAATAGTTAACTATGTCATTATAATATTTGTTCCCAAACCAGTCTCGTAAATATGCTTTGTTTATAATTGTCACTAACGAAAATACAATTATGTTCTTAGCATATTGGTAATTAAATTTTCAAAGATATGTCCACAAATCTTCGTTGTAAATTTTAAAGTAATAATATATTTTCTTTAGCTCCATCTAGTTATCGTCGGTTTTAAGTAAAATGTTTTAGCTTCTAAATCGGAGGAAGAAATCATTTTTTGTCCATGTCCATTGTCTATTTTAAACACAAGCAAAAATACCTTTAGAAAAAAAAACTTAGTCGATGAATACGAGATTTGCAAATGCGTTCCCATCCTGACAGCGTAAGGGAAAACATAAATTCGTATTCGTTCTTTTATTTCACGGTGGTCTTCTGTGGGAGACGATTACTGCCTAGTTGTTAGGTATGGCTTGATTGAGTGGTTCAAAAAAAAGCCATGTAAATATTCACTTGTTTCTTGATATTACGCAGGACATGGAAAAACGCGAATATTGCCTTTTATGTAACTGGGTTACCCGATTCACTCCTTCATAAAACTTTGTGTTATATTCTATTTTTAATTAACTTTTCTCTTTTGCAGGTGAGACCTAAATTCCTGTTTGATAACGGAGACACCATCAGCGTAAGTTGGTTTAATTTATTTTGCATTAAGATCACTTAATGCAATAGTGACTCACAAAATTATGTATGGCACATCTTTGTCATCGATAAAAGCCTTATCTTGTTCGCGTCTTTGTTATTTTATAAATTAGCCGTAGGTAGATAATTGTTATTCGAGAAAAAACACTCGATTTGTTAATTAGCAATTATAAAACTTTATAAGGAAAGACGGATTTTCAACTTTTTAAATAATATTTTATGCTAATAACAAAGAAACGTGCAATGCACTGAACGCGTAATATTAGTAATGCGGTGTTTGAGTCACACAATCGCTAAAAACAAAATTTATGGGGGAAAGTAGTTCAACGTCGCCATGACGCAACGTTGAAATTGCACGGACAAAAGAATTGTTGCAACTAGAGAGGCACACGGATTGACGTAAGGGCCAGTTTTGTGCACTAATGGCCGTCACACAATGCCTTTGTCACGGTCTGTAATTGCGCTTATAAATTAAGATATACGTATTATGATAACAGATATTACATGCTGGTATGTTTGTTGTATATCTATTCGTAGATGGAAGCAAAAAGAAAGATTAGTAGGTAACCATCCTTCCATGGATAACATAATTATACTGAGTCCAATGAACAGATACTGATTCGTTGGACCACATACGAACACAGTTTTTGTGAAAAAATTTGAATACATTTGTCGACTCTCTATTATTATATGTGATCGATATTGGAATTGTTGTTACACGTAATGTAAGAATGTACCGTATCTCTGTCTTTTTCCATCTACGTATCTATTCGTCTGTTATGAAATGTGTATTTCGTGTAGCCAAGTAGGTACGATTTCCTAAGAAGACCTAGCCCCGATCACTAGTCGTGAGCGACAATGTTTACTCGTTCGGTTCTGCAAATCAGCCTCGAGGCAGCGTTCTGTTGTTGCATCTATAAATAAGGAGGTGCTAAAAGCGGCCCGGCCCGGGGGACGTGCTTCCTTCGCTTTGAGCGGCCGAGGGGTAAACATCGCGGAGCTAAACGGAGCCCTTTGTTGACACTCGATTTACGGCCGGTCCGTCTTTACCGGTTACGTCGCGAGCGTCATCTCGGTCGCCAGTCGGTTTTATAGTGTGTACGCAATAAACAAATTACAACACACCCCAAGCAACCGTCTCGCCTCGTACCTTTTGCCCTATTGGCTGAGCTTGACCTTACATTAACTATATTGGTACATGCATACTATATGCTTCCCTTGACTTGGTGTAAACTATTATCAAATGACCATTCAGTTTTCAGTAAAAATTATAACGCCAGAAACTTGATAAAGCACTATTTACCGCACAATGTATATTTATGTGAGTATTTATTTATCTAGATTAATGTTTATGTGTAGGAGGTAATCTACGAAACTATTCATCCGATTTAAATCTTAATAGCATAGGATTTCGAGATGGACATATGCTAAATATTTTAATGCGGCACCAAAAATCTAAAAGTAGAGATCCAACTATTGGCAAAAGTATTGTACTTTGTCAGGCGTTATATTGCTTTACATATTTTATCAAGCGTCATATTTTTTGTTCCTTTAACGCGGACGAAGTCGCGGGCACCAACTAGTGAGCAATAAAGACTGAATATATATTTGAACATCTAAGAAAAAGAGGTGCGGACTAGGTCGCGGGCAAAAGTTACTACCTAAATCATAACTTCAATATTTCGTAGAACTGGATAATATAAAGTAATGATCTTTCACGAATATTCAAAGACAGTTAAATTTTCTCTGTATACTGAGTAGATAAACGTGGCCACGGCGGGGAATTTAGAGCTCATAACAACACCCTTTGTGTATACTTCTAAAACATTGTGTAGTTTATTTAAGATATCGAACTTACTTCACTCTATCTTTGCGGTTCAGGTCAAGACGATTAATATACTTAACGTCAGCGTAGATAAAAACTATTCAATGTTTATATAACTGCAACTTTTATTGTAGGTATGGACTATTATTATTTTATTTTATTTTATTGTATGTATTGAGTTTTGTAGATTACTGGTATTAGACGACGTTAGAAAAGATAATTCATAAAAACAATGTTTCTTATCGAATAAATAAAATAAGTCTAGACCTATTTAAAAATAGATAGTGAAACATTATTTAGAAAAATAACATGAAAATTCTTAATCGCTTTAGTCTTACCCATATAATACACGAATTTTGCACCATCAATATAAATGGCATTTTGAATAAAGCATGTATAAAAGTAACAATAAGTATCATAAAGGTCTATTCAATTTGTACATGGTCGGCATACTTACTTCAGCAATAAATAATTTTGTAAACAATTTTTACAATAACAAAGGTGAATGTCTGATTTGTCCTATACTCGTTTGTACCTACTTTAAAAAAAAATCAACTATTGTGCCAAAAAATTTTCAACATTACGCTCAAATGTCAACGATCTTTCTTTAGAAAAACACAAATTTTAGCAATTCATGATCATAATTATTAATCAGTCGTAAAAAGAGAAAAATATGACTCCACAATTTGCCGCGTTGAAACTACGTGATTTCCTTTTACATACTATGATAATGATTTACTTGGATTACAATTACAATGGCTTTCTATTGTTTCGTCTAATGTAACCAGCAGACAATCGATTCGTAGATTTTCGAATTATAAATACAGACAGGCAAGCGCGGGCAACATGTGATGGCATTTATACCATACCCGGAGTGTTCTTGCATGACAATCATGAACATTGCCCATCTGCATGCTGGCTGTACGCCGCGCGTCCGGTCCGTCGCTTACTCATCCCTCCTTTTATACGTAAAATGTCCACTATAACGTGCACCATGTTTGAAATATTATAGTTATTTAATTTTTTCTTAAAAGATTCACTTTAAAAGATTCATTGTTTTTATTTGATCCCAGTACCTAGTCTTAAACTTGGTCTTAATTTGGGTATTTTTCTAATTTTTCGCTTCCGAAAATTTTATCAACAAATTAATGTTAATAAGTGAAAAATGTTAAACTTTTTAAGTAACGGTAGCCACTAGCCACTAAGTTAGTCGTCAGTGTTGCTAGGTTTGGGGCAGCTAGGTATTTTTTTAATAATCTTTTTTTTTTATTAAGTAGAAACTTCACATAAACTCGAAATTCGAAGCAATCTTATCGCTTCAGCAATCGAGACACGGTACAAATAAGGATAATAATTTTTTTCTTAGCAATATGTCTATAAGCGTGGATTATTAACAATTATTTGATGGATATTACACAAGCCTGTTAGTAATTACAGGAAAAATACAAGCATTTATTACGATGCCGTATTTTATTTATTTTTACACACCTATCAGCAGCGAGACAAAACAGTAAAGGTATTATTAACTACATTACCATTATTGGGAGGTTGTTAGCGAGACGCCGTCAGAGGGGACGCCAGTATCTCGACGTTGGTTATTTTCGCGCAATCATTCAATAAAGTTGATAGGATCAATCGACAAGACCCTCGGTTGTGCTCCTTAGAGAAATGAACAAATTTTGATAATAATCTTACATGACCTGAAAAGATTTTCACTTCTTTGTTCTTAACAATAACTAAAACACTTCGCTGTCACGAGTTATTCGTCATCTCGCACGAAAAAGACTCGCACGATCCTGCGACTTAGCACCATTTGATTTTACCTAATATTTTGTCGTCAACTCGCACGTCCATGAAAATCTGAGGTAACTATGTACAGTCAGCTACAAAAAGCCTTTTTTAAAACGTTTAAGATTGTATGACTGGACTATAAAATAAAACAAAATGTCATTAATAATATTAGATATATTTTACAAATCAACATATAAGAGATATAGTTATTGATAAAGTCGCGTCTTTCCAGACTAAACATCCTTTACGAATGTAGGCCCAACAAGGGTGGTGATTTTTTTTTTTTTTTTTTTTTTTTTTTTTTTTTTTTTCAAATTTACTTAAGTAAATCCCGTTAAAAACAGAATGATCAATTAGTTGATTATTTTGGACATTTCCTTTTACCATTCCATTTGATTCCTTTGTTAATCAACAAAATTTCTTCAAATGGTTGTGTATAAAAATTCAAAATGAGGGTCAAAACCAATTGTTGGAATTATGAACATATATTATGAGACTCGTTTAGTTAAAATTGTTTACAAACAAAATAAATTTCCGCCACTCTTAGCCCATATGATGTTATATATATAGCATTTTTAAATTGGAAATGGTTGTTGCGAGTTGTGACTTCGTTTAAATATAGAATGTATTTGATTAATAGCAATTAACAGTCAATTAAGCATTCATTTGTTTGTGTCGCAGTATCAATTTGTTTCGTGGTAGTCATGGTTGGATTTTAATTCTTGTTTAATAAATAATCATAACTATGAGTTTAATTGCTTACTATGTAAATACCACACAGAGAAATATCGCCATCGATCAACGAGCCTATACACTTTTCAAATGAAATTAACGGTAACTTCAGGCCACCCGAGGATCCTAAAGTTGGCCTCTTTCTTCCACCCATTCTAGGTATTCTTCTCTTAAGCATCCTTTTAACACGTGACTTGACTACAAATGAACAATTAGGTTTAACGTGAGATTGACAAAACACCTTTGCAACACATATCGATGTCGAATATTATTGTTACAAAGGCTGAAATCTGCAAACACGATGAAGCCAGTTCAAACTTAACGTTCAAATAACGACAGAAGGTGTAAATTTCCATCGATACAAACGCAAATAACTGCGCTCACGTTGTTAGTAACTGCTGTTAAAGGAGTTCGACAACCTTCCATAAATTAAAGATTTTTAATTTTCCTTATTCTTTCGAGAACAATACTCTTAAACATACGAGGACATGTTTCGGTTTGAAGGTTTTAAGTTACACTCATTATGTTAACGACACCTATTGTGCATCCGTATTTGCATCACTACGTTCCTAAGCGTGCCGCATTTGTTTTCGTTAGTCGGTAAGTCGTTGCCCTCTATACTCGTTCACATACCGAACGCACCACTGTTTACTCTTTCAATATTCTGCCACTAATTTTGGATTGCTTATGTCATGCCAAACAACAGTATCATCGCGCTTTATTATCGCTTCAAATAAACAATTTTATAAGATCGTATCAAGGGTATAGGGGGGACGGTCGCCGCACTCGCAACTACTTGTCAAGAATCCAGCCATTAATAACATACATTGGCACATTGCACAAACTATATAGTAAGTAGTGAATAGTGACGCGGTGCAGTGTTTTATGATTGCCCTCAGTTTCAAACGCACAGACCGCGGCCGTTTGAAATCGACAGTGATTACAATTTTCCCTCTGACTCAATTGCGCGAGCGCAACGTCCGATGGAAAGCAGCATTTAACCAATTTTCTGCTCTGATAACTATCTGATTACGACTCGGTTGCTATTTTCCTTCGACACTTGGTGGTCACAAGTCACAAAGTTAACCCCTGCGCTTTTCACTGCCACATTTCACCCGCGAATTGTATCGCCACAGCTCCGGCTACACGCTCATTTATTTGCCACACTTTCGCCTCCGAGTTTACCTTCATAGGCATTGTTTTATTTGACAGGAATATATTGTTCACCATAAATTCCCTAAGCAACTACACCGTTGTTCTAAAGACGCTTTTAGAGTAGGACTACTTTCAAGTCTTGCTTTAATTTGTTAAATCTTTAGACACTTATTGACACGGTCGGTACCTAAGGCAAGGTTTATTTGACTTTAGTAAACTTTTGTATATAATTTTCAACGAGTAAATAGTTCTCGGGAGAGCTGGTTTTAACTCTTATATTAATTCTTCCGAATTCATTGCACTTACTTACAAAGCAAATAGGTAACATACTCCAGAACTGAGAGCCTTACCATTCGCAGAAACCGGTCTTGTCACAATAAACGAAGACAATTAAAAGTAAACTTTTTCCATGAAATATATGATGTCAGTATTATCGGTGTTTCTATAAAACAGACTCACAAATTGCCCTGTATAACAATAAATTTGTTCGTTATATTCTGAAACACAAGTGTTTGCGTGTTTACGATCTCCGGACGAGGCGGAGGCGAATAGAATATACAATAACGTGTCATTCACATCGATTGAGGTCATATATAACGTGCAATGTACATACATTATGTATGTATTGAATCCATCAGCTCGTGTATCGTGCGCCGATCTCATCTATATACTTTTACCTACTGCCGCTCCTTTGCCAGTCAGTAAACAACCTGCGTCACCTTCAATTTTATAAAAATCTTAATTCCTCATTAACAAACAATGGCCAAGAATTGTAAAAATGTGTTAGAAATGGCATTGTAGACTGGCAAATATTTACTACATATTTTTTGTCGCTCACCCTGTTAGAATTGTTACGTATATTATAATATGTATAAATACATACTTATACATATTTATACACTACACTATTACTAAGTGATACGACTCAGTTCACTTGCATCCAATAACATTATGTGGTAACGTAGGTACTCATGTGCACTGGTATATTGTATACTGTTATCTAATACGGTGTTTGTCGCCGACCATTGCCCTTTGCGTATTATTGCATAGGTATGGAGGTAGTGTGGAGTGCGAGAGATGTTACGGTGCGACAAACAATTATTCTTAACTGCGGCGACAGACGACGACGCTTGTTGAACAATAGTGTACAATCATCACGGTTGTGGTCACAATGTCAACTGGCTCTCGCGTGAACATCAGTATTGTTATGGTGATGCTCTAAGTTCTAAGTTCTATGCTTCTAAGTTCGATGCACCGTAAAACAAACTGAAAAACTACATATGTTATATGCATGTCTAAATGCATTGTCACACTCAGGAAAGAGGTTAGGAATCATAAAAACAATAATGAAATGTTTAATGTTTGGCTACAGATTTCATTATACCAACCAGCTTATTAAAATTCTACACGTCACAAAGCTCCCAAAGCACCACTTTAGACAGTATTAACGATTCGAATGTAGAGTTTGTTATAGTGAAAAAGAGACGTGAGTTCAAGCAGGTAGACGATAAAACCAGCTTCCCGGGGTGTTTTTTTTTGTTAACTTTTGGCAGGTATATCTACCCAAGCCCTCATCTCTGTCCAATGTATGCATTTTTTTATCTAAAACTTAACACATCATATTATGTAGTTTGTAGTTAAAAATGTACTGCAGGGATTGTATTTATCACTAAAATCACACGCAAAATTATATTTGTTTGAAATATTGTAATTAATGTAATTGTTTTCTGCCTTCCAGAATCAAACTCGGCCAGTGCAGACAGTAAATACACTGGGCAGTGCACTGAGACCAGTAGGCGCCGGGACGGTGACCGCGGGCTCGGTGAGCTGGGATCAACATCCGGTGCTGGCTCGCGCTACATCCGTACCTGCACACCGTGCTCTCGTCGTCGGGCTGCTCGACCATCTCGAGCATCGCCGTCTCGAAAGAACCACCAGCGAACCAGCGCCGCCGCCACCGGCTACCAGCCGATACAAGACAGAACTCTGCCGACCGTTCGAAGAAGCCGGCGTTTGTAAATACGGCGACAAGTGTCAGTTTGCGCATGGAGTTCGCGAATTACGTAATCTACAACGTCATCCCAAGTACAAGACGGAACTGTGCCGCACCTTCCACTCGGTCGGGTTCTGCCCGTACGGACCTCGATGCCACTTCGTGCACAACGCAGAGGAAGCGCAACGCCAACGCAACGAGACGATGTCGCCTGGCGGTTCCCTAGCGTCCTTGTCTTCCGGTGGGTCTTTGGCTTCGTACATAAGTGACGGATCCCGTTCCCCGCGTTCGCCCCACTCTCCTCTCACACCTCAATCGCCGATCACACCGCGCTCCCCGCCGGCGCTATCGCCTCCCGCTCACGCCACTGCCTTCGCATTTCGCGGCTCCAACTCGCCCGATCCGGAAGAAGAGCGGCTGCCCGTGTTCAATCGCCTCGCCGCTGGAATCGGTGATCTTGTCATTGTCTAAGCCGGCAAACGACTAGTCCTAAGTTAACTTATGTCCGAGCTTAGAATTAGAATTTTATGAAACTCCATTGTGCCTTTTCAACGTCTTCCAGGCCACACCCGAGCGCCGCGCCTTCCCGCTCGTTGCGCCTCGCGCATCCCACACCTGCTCAACGTATGATCTCCAGTTTGCTTTTTCTTTTCCTCTACTTCGACTTGTAATATATAAAATTAACGAAGTATTCACTGGCGTCTTTCAAAGTTTGCGGTGTGATTATACTGGTTCTCTATTAATACAGTCTAGATATCGGCACGCACTTGTAAATGACACCTTTTAATATTAGATATTTATTGCGTAGCTCGCGAAAGTCTTCCCGGTGCGACCCTCCGCCGAGTGGTGGTATCTTTGTAAAGTTAGTTTATAGAACATTTATTTATTTTGTACTGCCCGACCGCGCTCGGTTCCGTGCCGCAAGAGGGCGCTCGTGATCTATTTATTAAGGATTTAAGATAATTTATTATTTATTCGAAGTCTTTTTTATAAATACTTACTTTATTGCTAGCAGTTGCGATGCCGCACCGCACACGAACGGGATCCGTGTCGTCGGACGACCTTACTACATGAATAGTTTTCTTTTAATTTAAGTTGTAAACATTTTTATTTATTAAACGTAACCCGACTTGGAGACTTTGGGAGCTCGGCTGACAGTATTTTTTGTTTACTAAACGGGCGGACGACGAGCGGCTCTAACTAGCTCTAGCGCCCTTGGCCCGTTCGAGATATACGATTTGGATCCACCGCGATACCGCCTCGCCGCCTCTAGCGTCTCGTCTGCGAACGTTTTGTTCGTTTTGTGTCGTCGCAGAGGAACTGGCTCAGCGGTAAACCAGTTTAGGGCTTTCGTCATTGTTTTTTATCCTTACACGCCGAGCTCGCACAGTTCCCCTCGTATCGTTGCTCGACCAAACCTCCGCGAAAATGAATACAAAAATGTTTGCCAAACACCCAAGGTACCAACAGGTACTTGTACATTTGTAATTATAATAATTGTGTAACGCTGTTGCCTATGTTATATTATGTGAGTGTATATCCTGACCATGCGGGGGATGCGTTTGCGTCGGCGGCAAAAACCAAACCTTCCCCCATCCATCCATTTTCCCCGCCTCAGTCCCTCAGTCCCTCAGTCCCTCAGTCCCTCAGTCCCTCAGTCCCTCAGTCCCTCAGTCCCGGCCTCGGCCTCTTGCGCTTCCAAAGCCGTCGAGACATGTTCGCAGCCCCACAAACGAAGAAGTGCCTTTACATTTAAAGCAATAGAGATGACGAAATCTAATATTTATTATGTAATTATCCAACTAGATTGATATATTTATTTATTCTCTATTTTTAATATAATATTATCAGCGACAGTTATTACTTTTGTAATTGACACAGAATTAGTAACAGTTAGTAAGTTTCCATATAGGATATTTTTGAATTTAAAGTGTGATATTATAATTACAAATAAATATTTATAAATAAACAAAGATTTAAGTTTAAATTAAGGGACCAATAGGAGAAATTCTGATATACTACTTACCTATTAGTGTAGTTTCCTCGTTGAATAATTATTGTGTTTTTTTTTCTCGATGATTGTTTTTTTATACGTTTACCGCTAATAAATTAACTCATCCCACACCAATATATTAGTTTTGTTTATTGTACAGCCAACCAGAGAAGGGTATTTAATTTTGGTTCTTGCTCAGTTTTTCTCCTAAATTAGGTAGTGTCATTGCGTGGTAACCAATCCATTATGTAATGAAGGAATAAATGTTTTAGTTTTAAGATTTTTTTTTTTTTCATAACTATCATAAATATTATTTATTATCAGTTTCATTATTAATGTAAAAGCTGATTTATTTAATTTCTTTTTTATTTAAACGAATATTTAAGTACATGCTTGCATGTCGGTTAATATAAGTTATGAATATCTTCAGTCATTTGTCACTCGTAAATAAGTATTTAATTTTTTTTAATTTAATTTCACTTATTGTAAGTTGATTTTGAATAGATTGCCTACCTTTGACATATGTATAATTCTCAAGTCGACGAAGCAAACTATAGTGTGTTTGTGACATTTACTAAGTTTTTCTTAGTTTCAAGAGCATTTTTTTTTTGAATTATAGTCAAAATATGTTTAACCACTTTTTTTATTTTTTATTTTATAGTCCCCTCGGTAGCCTTAAGTCTCTAAGGCTCTTTAGACGCTGTTTTATGAATAGATTACAAAAAGTTCATGACTTGAAAACTAAATAAAAAAAAATAAAAAATATACTTTATGAAAACCACTTGTTGGTTGATGATGATGAAAAGCACTTGTCGCCACACAAGCGACGCCATACAAACGTGCTTCCAGCTGCGATAGGAAAAGTTATTCTGATATTTCTTACATACCGAAACAGAACAGTCTACACATGTGGTCTTTTGTTAAGGGAAGCTACGTACTGAAAATGTGTTTCCTCTGCGTTGTGGAAAATTTAGGTATAGTAATTTAATTTTGTTGATAGAGCTGACGTCACACCATATAAATGCGTAAGTACCGCCGGAAAGCTGCCCATATTTACATAGGTCTCCCATAATATTACAATAGGACCGGTCAGAAGCAGCCTGGATCCAGCCTAGATTCGCCTACCATCTTGTAGGTTGGACATCATAACAGATGTTTTTTCGTGTGCACTTTCGGAATTTAAACCCAAAACATTTGGATGGTAAGGTTTATTATAAGTATAACTTTTATAATTGTTAGTGACGATAAAATTACGGAAGTTTTTTTGACGGCGCGGCATCCTTGGAATTATGAGTTTGTTTTTTAGTAGTTTTAGAAGAAATCGAAATGTCCGAATAATAAAATTATAAAATGGATGTATGTAATACTAGCTGATGCCCGCGCCTTCATCCGCGTTGAAAAAATCTGACATTTTTATCGTTGCGACGACGGTGGCGCCCCCACGGCGATTAATAATAAAGGGCTATAGGGATCTTTTCTATTGTTGGTTTGACGACAATCGTTTCGTAGGTACGGAAATAAATACCAAAATGCGGATACCTATGCCCGTTTATTTCCTATTTTTAAACACAAACATTTATCTTTCTTTTTTTTTATTGTATATTTGTGAATGATGTTATCATTCTTAGCATTAGAGAGAGGGCCCATTCTAAGAATGGGTTGGTGATCGCAATATTTATAAAGTTTTAAAGAATACGTCGCTGCCCATAACCTGCTAATCGGGGTGAGGACCGTATGGTAGAGAGCCTTGGGTGAGGCCTATACAAAATCCAATAGTGGAGGGAGAGACACACGCTATTGAAGATTGTGTTGAATTATGTTAGTTTTTTTTATTTCTTCATTTTATTATTGTTTATTATACTATGATTGTACCACTTGAAGAAAAAGAAACCTCCGAAGTGATATACACAAGCAAAGGAGAGATCTGTGTACAGTCAGTCTAAGAAATAGTTCGTCACGATTTACTTGCACCAGGGCAATTATTAGTCATACTAAAATTTTACTTCAATGGCCTGTCAGTTGTCTGCTTGGTGCTTTAGTTTCAAAAGGTACTTAAGAGTGGTGTCTACGACTTGATAAATGAATGAATTTGAAAACTGATGAAGGTTTTCGTAACCGGCTGTACGTACTATAGCTCACAAAAACATTGTATAACCTTAATAAGAAAGTAGATTCGTGACGAGTTGTTAGTACAGAGATAATAATAATTGCTGCTGAATGTGTGCGATAAGAGGTTATATATTATCTAATATTTACACAGTTAACATTGATTAGATAACTGCACATAAATAAATGTACTTTATACAGACAAAACTCCATACTATAGGGGCGACTGGGGACGACTTGCCTTATATATAAAAATAATCTAAGGTTTAGTAACTGTACCAAGTAGACAAGATTGCGCCCAGCGGATTCACAATACGTACCTACGAGTAGGTAGAAGCTAAGGATAAAAGAAATAGTATACAGACCAGACAATAACCTAATTCCTACTATTCATATAGTACGTATGTGAACTATTAAAGGGTAATTTTTTTAACAACTTTCTTTTTGGCAACACTGATTTTGACAACTCACGCGGGTTTCGTGTCTTGTGTGTCATTGTCAAACATGTTCAGTTTGGTCTTGGTCTATATTTAACCATGAATGACATGAATCGACTTACAAACGAACAACGCTTGCAAATTATTGAATTTTATTATCAAAATTCAAAAAGTGCATTGCGCTCTTCTTCCATTTTATGGTCAGTTTGGTCGACATACTGAGGCGGCTATTCGGGCTCTTGTGAATAAATTTCGCTCCAAATTTTCATTATTGGACATTAAACCGCCAACACGCATACGTAGAGTGCGGACAGTCACTGTTTGGTGTGGATTATGGGCTGGCGGCATCATTGGGCTGTATTTCTTCAAAGACGACGAAGGCCGTAACGTTACTGTGAGTGGCGAACGCTACCGCAGTTTATCTCACGTTTGGGGCCAGTCAATTGGCCGCCTAGATCGTGTGATTTAACGCCTCTAAACCATTTTTTGGCCCGCTTTGATTGACACACTAGAAGCCAATATTAAAGAATTTATTCGTGAGATACCCGGCCGATATGTCAAAATTGGACGGCGTTATGGATCATTTGAAGCGCAGCCGTGGCCAACATTTACATGAAATAATAATGAAACATTAAATTAGGTATATTGATCGTTCTATCGACTCAAATGAAGATTTCATACACTTTTCTGAATTTTATGTGTTTTTTGAAAATCAAATCAGATAGCTCTTAAAAAATCACCCCTTATTATAAATGTGAAAGTAACTGTATGTCTGTCTATTACCTTTTCACGCCTTAACTACTCAACCGATCATCGTGAAATTTTACATATAATACACATTGTCTGCAATATAAAAAAGGGACAGACCTTTCGTCCAGATAAAAAGTACATACTTTTCCCGAGGGATCATCTAAAATTAAGAAAACTAACTCCTTAAAAAACTAATGGCAAAAGTGTAATAGCAATAAAGATGTCAGGCGTTATATTGCTTATTTATTTCTTAAATTTTAAAAACTATTTTTTTTGAACTCGGTAACATAGTAAAAACAACTTGTACAGATTGTCTGTCTGTATTTATACAGACACCGCACGTTTACGATTTTATTATATCTATATATAAATGTTATCCTAATAACGACTTATAAAATATTTTATATTTTAAGCAATGTGTGTTTTGTAAAATAACGTGAAATGGTAAATAGATATTATTATCTGTATCCGTTTCACTAAGAT
Source organism: Synanthedon myopaeformis (assembly GCA_944738685.1). NCBI lineage: Eukaryota > Metazoa > Arthropoda > Insecta > Lepidoptera > Sesiidae > Synanthedon > Synanthedon myopaeformis. The sequence goes on along the minus strand of OX122927.1, from coordinate 5,212,294 downwards.
TATATTCTATAGCCGTAAAAATATTTGGAAAGTATTATTTTTCAAGGGCTGTCGCACAAAGAGGAAATAAAAGTTTGCATTGTATTATTGTCTGCGATGACTTTTCCGTATTTACTTACGTCTTTCCACTACATACTATCATTAGGTGTTATTTTTAAAAACATGTCAATAAAAATCGTCAGATCGTTATCACCATTGCATATGAGTAAGGTTCTAGCAGCGAAAAAGATATATTATTTCGATGGATTCTAGAACCTTTTACTCCTCTAGAACTATGGCAACTATTTGAATAATTTTTTTGCTATTTGAAAAGTACATGATTCCAAATGGACATAAGTTTAATACTAACATCCTACTAATATGATAAATGCCTAAGGATGAATGTTTGTTGCTCTTCACCCAAAAACGACTGAACGGATTTGGATGAAATTTAGCACACAGATAGTTTATTACCTAGATTAGGATAGGATAGGATAATTTTTATCGTGACAAAATTTTAGTTTCCCGAGTCTAAAAATATCCCGGTGGCTGTGTTACCGTCGTCACAGCGATAGAGATGTCAGGCGTCATATTACTCCAATATTTGCTCATTTTTCAACGCAGACGAAGTCGCGGGCACCAGCTGCATCAGCACCAGCGGCATTCTGCTTAGAAATCAATGCTACTATGTAATATATGTGCTCAATCTGTTTTTCCATTATTACTCGTTCGTCGTAGCAATAGAAATTTTGAAATATACCTAATGGATGGATACAAAAAACTGAAATGAATTTTATTCTCTATTACAAATAAGTTCTAAAATGTACAGAGTTTGTGACATATTTGCGCATGTTACTTTGATATTTTTCGATGAGACTTATGTCAGACGTTATACGAGTATAGCTTTACATATTTTGTGAGGCGTAATATCTTTTATTTTTCAATGCGGACGAAGCCATGGGCACCAGCTAGTATACTTAATATTTGCCAATTTCATATAAGAATGGTAGGTATACCTATATATTAAATATTAGTGTTGGGGCATGTCAACTTCGTCGCTTGACCTGCTATTGCTACTACATGCGTCCATTATACTTTAACTAGGTACCACACCGCCAGTACTGTTGCGCACAAATTACATAAACATTATTATTTTATATCGTTTTAACATCTTTAACAACCCTTCTCATTCTCGACAAATAATATGACAGGTAATCACATAGGCGCCATTGATCACATAAGTATCAATATTATGTGGAAAGAAATAAGGAAGACAGAAAGCATTTATTAGAAAAATGCGAACATTTAATTACAGTGGATCCCACACTAAGCTAGCGTCGTGAAATACTTTCGTGATACCTATAATTAGTTTATTTACAATTAAAAAAATGGAAACAAAGAAGTTTTCAGATGTGTTAATAACTTTCATTAGTCCGACCAAAGTAAATCGAGGATAGCGAATCAGACAGAATAACCTCTTTCTGTACTCTCGCAAAGTATAGAACTGCAATTGAAAATGCAATTGCAACTGTTGAAAAGATTAGGATTGAATAGACCTTTTGAAAAATATAATATAAATGTTATAAATGTGAAAGTAACTCTGTCCGTCTGTCTGTTACTTTTTCACGCCTTAACTACTTAACATTACTCAACAGATTATTATGAAATTTTGGTTACACATTGTCAGAGATAGGTACAGAAAACGACATAGGGTACCTTTCATCCCGAAAAATGTTCCCAAGGGATCACCTGAAAATAGAAAAGCAACGCCTCGCAAAAGTATAATAGCAATGAATATTATGTCAGGCGTTATATTGCTCATATATTGTGTCAGTTATGTTTGTTTTTTATTTTTCAACGCGTACGCGAAGTAGCGGGCAACAGCTAGTCTAGTGGTAAGTAAAATAAAAATTACCATTTTCCAACTGACTGTACATTTGCAATAAGGCTGGCAGTAGTCAAGACAATGGCTCGTAAAGATATGCGACATATCGTGCTCCACTCACAGCTTTGCGTAACAACGTCTGCCAACTGCCAAGTACCTACTACTTAGACTAACCCTTTAGTTTCACGCGACCTTTGTGACAACAACTTTAAGCTAATTTGCAAACTTACCATGCCAATAACTCATAGTCTACCTACGCCAACCTGCAGTGCGATGAAAGTATACAATCAAATCTAATGATGGTTAGATAGTTGATGTGTTTGTTCAATCAAGGTTGTTCTTAGTGTGTTAGGCTTTGCCTCCAGCTATTGCGTGACTTCTATCTTGTATACAAAGACAGTTCCAAAAATATATGAAAAAAAATTACTAATATATGATTATTGATACCCTTATTGATTAATTATTTTAAAAATATATAAAAAAGATATACTTAAACAGGTATCTTAACAGTAGGTAACATATTATCTTGTAATGCTTGCCCATGTGTCTTCTTCATTACTTAGATTTCAGATTATGATTATATTTTTTAAGCTCGAGAGTTCCACACACCATGTTTCCAGTTTCGGAAGCACAAACAACGTAATCAATTTAAAATACGACACTGTTTAGGTACATATTTAACATTTTACATCTTTTTAAGTTTCTCATCCCATCCATTCTTTACGCCTGTTACCTTCTGGGATCGACATTCGCCAAGATTCTGACACGGGTCTTGTTCCTTCTACATTTATTCAACATTTCGTGCATGCTTGTTGGTTTCGGGTATCTACTCCCGATGTTACCTTCATAATTACAAAAAGTATAGGTACCATACTAACTACATCATAGTAGATATCTACCTATGTAAAATAAAAAAGTATTTTGTTAAAAAAATTGGGTGACAATTACATAGGTATATATTTTCTGTAGATATTTATATGTTACTTTATTAGAAGCTCACAATGTTATTGTATATGTATTTTTACAATATTTAGGTAAAAAGTAAAGTATATTTTTGTTATTTGTCTTTTATAATAAATTTCGATTCATTTAAATCGCAAAGAGTAGTTTGGTTTCCAACCACAGAAAACCTTGTAAAAGCAAACAGATGTTTCCGAACGAATTGAATTAAAGAGAATTGTAATTATTTTTTCGCACAATTTGTTGGTTTTGTGTACAATCGCGCACAAAATATAACACTATTTTTATACTTTTTACTAATATTTTTGACTGGTCGCGTTGAAAAAATAAAAGATATAACTCCTGACAAAATATGTAAAGCAATATAACGCCTGACATTATACTTTTGCCAAGCGTTGGATCTTTATTGTTAGATAGCTGGTGCCCGCTTCGCTTGCGTGGAATATATCACCTATGTCCACTCTGAAATTCTACTTTATTGTGGTGAAAGAATTTTTTAAATAGGATAAGTTCGAAGATTACAATATATACATACAACTTTAACGCTCTATAATTCCTTACATATTATAAAACAAAGTCCCTCGCTGCTTCTGTCTGTATGTTCACAATAATCTCAAAAACTACTGAACGTATTTTCATGCGGTTTGAGCTGTTTCTGATCATGAGATTTCTTAAAATTCTTCAAAATAATAATTAATTTTTATAGAGGAATATAATTGTACAAAATTTAAATTGACTGCATGTTTAATTGTTACCATGGAGTAAATGGTACTTGTTACTCATTAATTTTTGTCCTTTTAATTTTCAAACTGTCTACCTTATTGTAATTTAAAAATATAGCTACCTATGTATAAAAATAATAAATAAAAGTTCTTATATGTTTTGTAGGTTAGTTGTCTTGTATTAAATGCTTTGCGTTATAATGCGTAACTGACTGTACCTACTTACATTAATTTGGAAAATTGATCACAGCTGCGACAATAGTGAATGGGACGAAATTGCGTATTACGGAGACATACCTACCTACAGTCAAACGCACATTCATGCATGTAAATGGATTCCCAGTTTACCCAGGTATTAATTTTATATTTATGAACAATTACTATTTTATTATCCTGTTTACAAAAACACCTACCTACGTATTATTTTCTCAGGTATTTCGTAGAGAATGCAATAAATTCTGTATGATTTAGTGCGAATGACTTACATACAATAGTTTCTTTGTAAACATTGCAATTTTCATAAAGATGTGTGAGTAAAGACGAGTGTTTATTATATTAATAGTACGACGCTTTATATTTTCCTGAAATTTCTTCGCATTGTTTAAACTTGTGATGCACTAGTTATTATTGGGAATATTCGACCACACAAAGCAACTGCGTCAGCGTAATATATATTTTTTAACCCTCGACGCCCGACTAAAAAACTTATAAATGTGACGTGTATGTTATGTATGTGTATATGGGTGTATCGGTGTATATGTCTATTGCATCGTAGCTTCCAAACGGTGAACCGATTTTGGTCGGGAGTTTTTTTGTTTGAAAGCTAACATGATCGAGATGGTGTTTAGCTATATTTTATTACGATCTGTTCAGACGTTTGTAGAACATCAGCTCATTTCTTAGTTGACGAAGGGATTTCACTAACTGCCACAGGTTCCTTTCTTAGCAGACGCTTACGTCATAAAATAAACCTATGTTCCAAATTTCAGCTTTCTAGACTTGGAGACTTAATTTGGCTGTGCGTTGATAGCTAACCAAAAGTCTCTAAGTCTTACTTTTACATATTCAGAATGGATAATCACTATGTGTGTCTGTTTCTTTGTCTGAGATTATTGTGGGAAGTAGTTACATTCAAAAATCTAGACTGTGGTTCTTTCTTCCTGCGTAAAAATTAGAAAGCTGAGCCCGATCAAAGCTGCGGGTGATGACTATAAAAATAGAGACATGACTTACATTTGGGAACATGTCTAAAGTATAAACATAAACCATTATTATCCGTTTTAAGTAGATGCGCCTTTTACCATGCCGTTGGTAAGAACTAAAAATAAAAATTTCAAACTTCGACCAGTTCAGCCGCAGCGACCACAACGTTGAGTACGGATCTGGTACGAATGGAACGAAGCTTCACTATAAGTAATAACTGCTCGTAAAAGCATTGTACCACTTAAGTGAGGAACATTTTTCGTTTGTGACTTGTTATCTTTTTAATATATATTTTTTCTATGTAAATCTTATTTTATTTGCCGTTTTTTTTAATGGGTAATAAATTGTCGCTTAATTCTCATCATCATCATCTCAGCCGCAGGACGTCCACTGCTGGACATCCTCCTCAATTTTCCAATTAGACCGATCAGAAGCAGCCTGGATTCTGAATCCACCGTCGACCCGCTGCCCTTATAAGGTCGACTGTCCACCTTGTGGGCGGACGTCCTGCGCTGCGCTTGCCGGTCCGGGGCCTCCACTCGAGAACCTTCCGGCCCCAGCGGCCGTCGGTTCTCTATACTATGTGTCTATACTATGAACGCAGCTTAAATGGCCTTGTGGAAACGATAAGCCAACTAAACTACTAACCGCCAATACCCTTAATACCCTCAAGAGAGAAAAAAGAATAAACCTCTTTATTCCCTGAATGCAGTATAATCACCTCCTTATAGAAGACCATCATCCAACAACACCACATAGGCTTTTGAGTAACCGAATCGATAAAATATATATATTAACCACTACAATATTTTGTTAATGTCATCCCTTGTTCACTCATCGAAACACAACGGCACATATGCTGTTTTTTCACGGTGGTCTTCTGTAAGGGAGTGGTTTATATTATGATTGTGAAACGCAGTGCCTTTATTTGCTAGACCCAGACTAGAGCCGACTTTAAAAGTTAATTTCCAAAGTTTGACCTGCTGGTAATTATATTGAAGAATCTTTACTCTTTCGGTCCGATTGTCGCGATCAAAAACAACATGCCAAATATACCTATCGCGTAGATTTATGTATATTCAATGGTGAAATGAATCGGCTTTAATAAACATCAGACTGGCGTTATCTACAGACCAACTACCTAGTTATCGCCAATAACCCACATAATTTTACCGTTATCGGAAACATATTATGTGACTGGTAGTTAGATATGTATTCGGTTTATTTTTATATAACATTTAATAATAAAAATAGGGCATCTAATTTCGGCGATTATAGTGACCACAAAATTCGAAAAAATATTACCATGTAAGTATTTGAGAATTTCCTTAATGTGATTTGTTTATTTATTATTTAATCCTTAATTGATCAAATGTTGCGTTTCAATGTTCAAGTAAGGAATGCAAGATTTATAGACGATGGCAATCATCTAAACCTCTTCGACCATGCCTGAAACCTGAACCTGCTAGAAACTGTTGCCTGCGGTTATCATCCCGCTACAATGTGAGGTTGTAAATATATTCTTATATCTGCTTCTCTCCTAGTATTGCTTGTGTTCTTATCTAAGGACTAGGAATGCCTTGATTACTGCCACCTACATGCCTATTAACCCTGGAACCCTTCTTATTAAAATATTTATAAATATTTTTCTTGAATAATATCAGCTTTTAAAAGCTATCAGCTGGAAGGTTCTAGTATCGCGGATCGAAGTATCATTTGTGATTACTGCGGTGAACAGTCTGCTAACCCGCATCCACAGTCACACTGAGACCTTCGCTATCTTGTCGCTACGCGCGTGGCCGCTATCAAAGAACACGTCCTTGTACTACGAATGAAGCTTATGTGTGGTCTACGCATTTGACTCGATAATATAGTGGCCTATACTATATAACTTTAGTTCTCTGTTTCGTCTTCATTGCAGATTTTATAAACTCATAAATGTGGAACCTCGTTATAGCTCTTCTCGTGCACATGTGTGACTGAATTGTTTTACAAGGCCAACAAGTTATAGACCACGTATCTAGACTTAATGACATTACTTGTACTTGAAAATGTGGTACTGCCGCACGATGTTACACAGAGAGTACCTAGATCAGTACTTTGACTTTCTCATAAGTATTTTTAAGTCATAGTCTCATGTAGTCAATACCATTTTGAACACAAACCAATGAGCGCAATGAAATGATGTGACACGAAAACTTTGGATTTGTGAGACTATAGACTTATTTGTCATCAGATTTCCTTTTTTTTTTGTTTAATAGCTTTACAATCTCAATATAAAAAAAATATAAATAAAATATTATCAATAAAAAATATAAAATAAAAACATTCGAAAATTATGCTTTCTGACCTTTAATGTAAGCACAAAATGTTTAGCTAGTCTATTGCCAACTAACTCAACATTAACAATAAAAAACAAACTAATAATTCAACAACTAAATTGAATTGCGCAAAAAGTACTTAGTTTGGTAATAAATAGTACATCTTATATCTTTAAGTATACGCTTAATAGCACTCTAAAGATCCTATCTAAAATCAAGAATCATGTAATAATTATCTTTATACGATTAAAAGATGACGTGTATGTGTAGTGTATTTATATCTAAAATATCAACATATTTATCGGTTCGTTTGATGAAAATATAAAGGACCAGATTGCGTTAGACATTGTGACATTTTATTATGATTTAGTAGTCATCTCGCACAATTCTATTTAGTACATGGGCGTACCCAGCTTCTGGCCCAGTGGGGGGGGCAAGTCAATTTTTTTAGGTTGGTCACGTATATCGAAATGCTACTTCAATACGTATACGTCCCTGCTGAGGCTTGTACTGTTAGATATTCTAGGGCTGAGGCGTATTGGATTAGCATTTATGCGTGTTTATTCGTTTGGAAATGTTAACTCAGTTTGTCTCAGCCGGCGGGGACTTATGGAAGTAGTATTTCAACGTGGCCGGGTCCCCCGCGCTACCTTTTTGTCATACCTACACACTAGGTACACGAAAGATGAGGTATATGTAATGTGTAAGGGAAATATCCGTAAGAGAGCCTGTTTTATATTGTAGTCAAATAAATAAACATAAATTTAAAAATGTATCTTTATTTAATTTAAATTATTTAATCCAATTTCTATTTTAAAAGTAATTTTCGAAGATCTTCAGCAAAACGGTTTATCAGGTCTCTCGTGAAAGAATCACCCATACTGTTTACAAGTTTTTTATGTACACTGAACATCTAGTCTATATCTAGACATCTCGCACACTTTGGGTTATATAGAAAAAAAAATGAAAGTACAGTCGTGTACGACAATAAAATAGGTAAAGTAGGTAACGTTTACTATAAAAATATTCCAAAAGCAAACCTCATGGTCTAGTAAAGAATTTAACACTGTTAAGTTCGTTAGGAATCTAAGATCTCTTTTTTGAACAAATTGCGTTTCTCATATCTTTAATAATAAACTAAAAACAAGAATTAGATCTTAATGTAACCACTTAATGACTAATTACTTAATTTAATGTAATCCTATTCTAGTTGCACAATTTTAAATTATGCAATATATACACGACTAACTATTTTATCGAGAATGCGATGTCATAGGTTATTAAACGTTGTTGCGATCCGATACACTTGCGATAACTTTCTAAACGAGTAAAAATTTACTAGGTTTTCTTAGTTAATAGATACTTAACCATTTGATCTTCTGATAAAATTGTTATTAAATGTCACAACGGCCTTTTTCAACATTAGAATGTTGAAAAAGGAAAATTATAATATCTCAAGTTAATTGTTAAGATTACGTTATTTCTTTTTCTTTAATTTTATATAAGGGTACCCTGTCCCTGTCCTGTCCTGTCCTGTCCTTATTTTATATAAGGAGAAAATAATAAAAGATACGCCAACAATACCAATATTATAGAGAATCCTTTATAGATGATTGGCAATGATAATCCAATTTTAGATGTACATTATAGCTACTGTGTTTTCATGGAAAAACATTATATACTTACATAATATAATAGCGATACAAATAAGGTTTTCAAGATACAAGTTATATCTACATTAGTCACTCTTTTTCACAGTGTGACTGATTTTCTAGACCAGCTATCTTCGAAAACCTGTGAGATCCTGACATATTATAATTTACAATAGTACAAGTGCTATGCGATATAAAATATGTATATATTGTGTGCCATGACTAAACACTGTGGGTGACAAACATCTGTGTCAACTAACACCGTTTATATAGACATTTTTTATTAAGTTCAAAATTCCATTCATTTCTCGTACATTTGAATTTTTATTTATTTAGGACAAACACAGAGTTTGAAACAAAAAGAGCATAGTGACTTTAAGATTGTTTTGTATTAAACGAGAGCTCGCTGTATGGGTATAATAATAACAATTAGACTTACAAATCCTGACATGTATAAATTGAAGTCACTGGGCACTTCTATCCGTCTGTCTGTATATCCGCTAACTACTCCTAAACAACGCAATTGAAATTGATGCAGTTTTCACCATCAGCTAGATAATTTTTCACGGAAGGATAGTTCATGTTTCATAATAAAACCTTATTAATTTATCACGGATATAGCTTGAAAAAAAATACAAGTTTTTTTTTTTTTCAAATAAAATACATGTTAAGGTTACATAAATATATTCGACAGAAGAGGTTTGTTATACTCTGAAAAGTAAATAATATTATATATGATCCGAATTGAATGTTATTATAATATTGTGACTATAAAATGGCATTTTTATATAAAAGTATTGACCGTAATAAAAACGCACATTTTATTACTTAAAATTTATTTTAAATAAGTCATTATACCCACTTTGTCTAATTATAGACTTATTCTTAGACGGGTGTTTGGTGAACGCACGGCCTAAGAGTCGGGTCTAGGTTTATTGTCGTCCACGCTTGTATGCTACCATTGTATTGTGCGTGCGTTCGATAAACTTTGTTTATAGCTTAAACGAGCGATACACTGGTCAATGACACCGCTCTGAAATAGTGTAAGTATGTTCATTATTGCGATGTGCGTCGATAGCTCACTCGCAATTACATGATCGCTTCGCAGGATAACTTCATTAAAAAACACAATCAATTCGACTCCACCGTGTTTCCGAGATAATTTGCTTTTCTTTTCGTCACTTTCTTTTGTTCATGCGTTTTTCAATTTATACAACCGCCACAGGAAACATGATCTTAATCTTTTTTAAATATTTTGCATTGTGCATACGTTTTCATGTTGTGCATAAATTGTCCTTGCTGATATTTCTGTGCGACTATCTCGTAAGCTTCAATTCATTCAATACAAGCAATACACTCTTTTATGCTTAGTCATAAATCTCTATGAATAAAAATCGATGTGTGTATGTTTGTTTCCAATGGACTTCAAAAACCGCTTAACTGTTCACCGCAAGGTTGTCAGGGTTTTAAAAAAGGATACCTGGTACCTTACATTGAGGGACACGGACGAAGTTGCGGGCAAAACTAGTTATCTTTAACGGCACGTCTTGTATGGGAAAAAACAGTGAACTCGCACCGTCACACTCAATGACATTTACTTGCACTAAATAAGCGCCATCTACCCAAATTAGTACGTACTTCTTGGTGACGTTATCTGTACGAGGGGGAAGTATGAGGCTCGCTAATGGTAGAGGGCGCCTTTCCATCGATAGTAGGAAAAGGACGGGTATTCTGTTGACAGTGCCCATACTCTGCTGACAGGTCTGAAGCATCCATCACATAGGTAGTTTTCTAATGTATATACTTAATATATTATGTATATTGTGTATTACAAATGGAACAATAATTTGAAAAGGCTTTAATCAAGAAGCCGCAACTACTCCTTGAGCGTTATCAGTCACCGCAGGTAATGAGACGATATACTCGATGATAGTGCGTTTTAAGATAGATAACACACTATCATCAGGTTTATTTAGTCACGACTATAAAAATATATAAAACAGTAATCTATTATATCTACTTATATTTTTATACTTCATACATGCAGAGTATTCTGATTAGATATTAGATACTCTGCATATAGAAAATAATATTTGTGCGAGACTACTAAACCCTTTTTTTTATGATAAAACTTACCGTTTGGTTTAACAATGCAAAAAAAAAACATATTTTGACTGGGAATATGTATTATAGTAACCATGAATGTCTATACTCTGACCGGACTACTAGTAGTAACTAGATGTAGGTACAACACCCACATGCATAATGTTCCGTGTTTAAACCCAGTAGGTAGACATTTGTTGAAGTTTTTCAACCGACGAAAACGAAAAAAAAAAGCGGAGATGGTTCTCAATTCGACGCGTATATATTTTTTTATGTATGATCACGCATAACTTTTTACAGAGTAGTCCGATTTTGATAATTCTATTTTTATTGGAAAGGGTATACCCGAAGGTGGTCCCATATAAATTTGGAAAAAAAAAATTCCAACCCTAAGGGTAGGAAAACAGGGGATGATAGATTGTTCACTCACTGATTGTAATGTATGACCACGATAATGATAATTCTTTTTTTATTGGATAGGGTATACCTCGAAGTTGGTCCCATATAAATTTGAAAAAAGAATCCCTACCCTAAGGGTGGGAAAATAGGGGTGATTTATTGTTCACTCACAGATTTTAATGCTGAGTTGTGTATTACAATTAAAAAAATTATTTTTTGCTTTTCAGTTTTTTCGGCGGTTTAACTTTTTTGTTAAAAAGTTTTTATAACCTAGATAACTATGTGTACAACTTTTTTTGTTGTAAAGGTTGTCAGAAAGGCTGACGGTCCACTTGTCTCGATTGCTATTAGCATACTTTGCCAGCGTTGACCATCAGAATGATTGCAACTCTGAATTTTCTTCTACGATTATAAAATATATGAAACATGATTGCAAAGCGAAACGCGTCTCCGCGACACATTATGTTTTCTCATTGAATACATAAATGAAAATACATTTTTAATACTTATTGTTTACAAACAGTTTATCAGGATTCTAATATGTTTACTGTTATGTCTATTAACATTTTGTGCAAATCTATTGCATATATATTTATAAGTTTATATTATTGTGATACCTAAACTTCAGAATGAAATGGTTTCGGAATTTAAAGTAAGTACTTTGTCTATATATATTTTAAGCCTGGGATGACTCCAGGAATTGTGATTTCATTTAATTTAAATCAATATATTGTTTATCTAATACATAGTTTCATTTTTATCACTGTTCGGAATTATTTATGGTGCCAAAAAGTTATAGAAATTCACGAGAGCATAAAACGGTTGCAGAAATATATTTTTTTGTCAAAATATTTTTTTTTTTTTTTTGAAAGATATGAATAAACAAGTAAGTGAAAAATGTTAGTTTTTTTTTAGAATAATTTTCCATATATCGAATTTCATGCTAACATTAAAAAATGAAAGTAATGAAATAAAGTATTGGGTCTTATATACCTATGTTGAGATCAGTCAAACATTTTTCTTTCAGTTAAGTTCGGCAGACAAACTGATGGTCCACTTGATGGTAAGAGGCTACTCGCCTATAACACAAGCAACGCCACTATAAAAGGTTAAAAATAAAGGATTGGAAAGGGATAGGGAAATTGGCTCTGACATTCCTTGCTCACTCACAGAACACAAAAGCACACATGCTGTTATTTTACGGTGGTCTTTTTCGGTTTGTTGTGGTTTCTGTGCCGCGAAACGCAGTAAGCCCTGCGTCTCACATCCAGAACAGCTTTGAAAAGTTAACGTCCAAAATTGATCCTGCCGGGAATCGAACCCGGGATCCCTAGAACAGAGCGTTAAGGCAAGCACTAACCACACATACAACGGGCTCGTCAAAAAATAAAAACATTTTATAAAAAGACGCGATTTATAAATAGCTAGGCAAATACCCAATCCTTGTATACCTACGTTGTCATAATATTTCTATCTACTTATACCTAACCGTATAGAACATCACAGACTAGGGTTATCTTCTGGGTCTGACACTTGACCTATCGCATCGGCTTATTTTTACGTCACTAAGTCATATCTATATTGGTAACAATAATTTATTATGTTGCAATAAAACTCATCGAGCATGCGATTGTATAAGATATTATTATCTTTATTTTTTATCAATCTAATTGAAAAATATGTGGGAGGTCTATACGGGCCCAGTACCATTCTCTTATAAAAGACGAAGAGATTAAAGTAGTAGACAGGAGGACAGGACCTCCTCTATTTACCTAGGCTTTAGTGACAACGTCAACGTCTTATCATGATATATGAAGTTGAAAAGTGTTTTTCTTTGTTTGGTTGAACGCCTTTGCATTTGAATTTTGATAGCCCAAATCTTAAAGGAGATTTAGTTTAAAGGAGATGCCTTTGGTCATTTAAATTAAATGGCGGTTAAAACCGTGGAATACAGCTAATATAATATATAATAACAATAACATTTTGAGTATATATCTGTAACTGTTTGCTCTCGTGAATTTTTCTAACTCTTTTGCACCATTAATAATTCTGACCAGTGATACAAATGAAACTATGTATGTATTAGTTAGATAAAAAATAGTAGTTAGATATTGAAATTTATAATGAAATTGAAAATACCTACTAATATTATAAAAGCGAAAGTTTGTGACGATGTATGGATGTTTGTTATTCTTTCACGCAACGGCTTAACGGATTTCGATTAAATTTGGCACACAGAGAGTTTATTACCTGGATTAACCTGGAATAGTTGGGTTCCCAAGGGATCGACCAATAATTTTTAACAAAATGTCATCTTGTGTGTGTGCACTTTTCTTCTCTTGTAATATAACACTACACTGCGCCGAGTATGACCGATAGCTGGGACATTAACCCCACACTCTTATCAAAGCTACCTACATTACATACTACGAGTATGTGCGCCACCACATCAAGCTTTATGTTTGTAATTTCAGTTATTTTAAAGGCACGACTCCTGTTATTGATTTTAATGGATTAAAAAATTAAGTAATTACTTATTATCTAGTGGTTATTATACAGTAAAAAAAAAAAACAAAGATTTATTTTGCTGATTTTATTCCATTTTAAATTGGTTTTTAATTCGGTTCGGTTAAATTTTTCATATATATGTACCTAGTTTAAAAATCTAGTTTTTGTCTAGTAATAAGTCTTCTTTTTTTCTTCCACCGTTTTCAATTTTAATTTTTAAAAATATCTTCCGATAGCTTCAAAACCACTTACTTTGAAATCGAAAGCTTCAAAGTAAGTCCAAGTAAGTACCTATAATTTATATGCGTGTAGTGTAATGTGTAATGTAAAGAACTTTGTGTAAGAACGTAGGTAGTTATATTTGATCAAGTGTCAACATATTGTTGGCTTATCACACTGAGCTCGTTGTGTTCCTACAAATAAAGGAGCCTTTGTGGCTGACTGAACCCAACCCTAATGACAACCCCACCGGAAGCGAGCTACCTGTCTAAAAAAAAACCAAATATTCTTCGCAAACTAACTGAATCACGACTAAACACAAATGTAGGTAATATTATATACAATCTAAATATGTGGGTACTAAGTTAGAATTTCATTAGAGAATCCATAGAGAATCTACTTAAACCTTTATGGAACGGGCGAATATTTGTATAAAGAAATTCTTACCATTACCTAATACGCTTACCTACTTTACTTATATATATTTTGATATTTCACGTCACGTTGTTTGACGCCAATGAACTCCTAAACTACTGAACCGATTTTCATAAAACTTCGTAACTATGTGTAATTTGGTCCAACTTAAAATATAGGATTTTGAAATTATCTCGAGGTAGGATAGGATAGTTTTTACTTGAAACATCGCTCCCGGGCGAAGCCGGGGGAGTGTAACTAGTAAATATATATGTTGCGGACCCACCGTTACCACCGGCCATACCACGTACGGTGGGTATAAAACGATAACAGTGATTGATTGGGTTCGATTCCCAGCAAGGTCAATTTTGGAAATTAACTTTTCAAATTTGGCTCTGGTCTGGATTTGAAAAGTAGTGGCAGGACACGCTGCTTTTCAGAGTCATTTGGGCAGCTCGTTTGGCGGCAGTAACCACCCCCTTATAAAAGACTACCGTGCAATATCAGAATATGAAAAGATCAATAATGGATAAGATCAGCGTTGCGGCTGCTACGACTACATTCTGAGCGCAGACCATTTTGGTACACTCTCCGATAAATTGTAAAATATCAATTATGGTAAGTACCAAATAAACATTTTTTCTTTCTTTCTTTCAATATAGTATGTGTGGAGTTTTGTTTCGGTGAGAGATGCCAGAGAACCCATTTCCTCATTCTTTCCTAATCCCTATCCTTAATCCTACTATGATTGGATTTAGTTGTCATTTCACACGATTTTATTTCGTGTGTTACAGACGACGGTAGCCACCTATCATCAAGTGAACAGTCAGCTGTCTGTCGAGTTTAACATAAAAAATCAAAATAACAAAACAAAATTTTAGAATTTATCAAAAATTAGGTGCTCTAAGAAAGGCTTCTTCGTGTTGTTGATTTGATTAGTTCCTATAAAAAGTAATAATAAATTGTCATTGTTCTTTTCTGTTAATTAATATCTAAATAAAATTCAATGCATAGGTTGCAATAAATTCGATGATAAAAATCTACATGATATAAAGTTGTCAGTTTGTTATTTCATGATTTTTCTAGAACTGACCACCGACTTACACATAATATTATATTTAACAATTAAAATCGTCACAGATATATTTTATAAAAAAGTAACAGTTAATTAAATATTTTTTTTTATTGCAACTACGCATATTTTCTATCAATGTATCCCTCTGAGCCTGAGCCATTGAGAATAGAGGTAAGGAGTACCAACTTATATGGGTGTTAAATTGAAAAAGTAGTAAGCTAAAAGCTTTATATACTGGTTCATAAATTGACTAGAATGGCGCTAGTGTAGCAAGAGTGTATGTATTATTTTTGCTGACTATAGTAGTTAATGAAACCACAATATTTAAAACCTCAACTATTTACGTAGTCTTAAATAGTTTATTAAATATAACTTACAAAAAACTGCTGTCAAATTCTAATATTTTTTGGCGCTTTCTTTAAAATTTATACTCTTGCTACACTAGCGCCACCCTTATTTAACCCCTTTCAACGGACACTTTTAGATAAACAGAGATGGTGCTCCTTACCTCTATTCTCTTTCCATGCAAACTATTAAGGCTCGAGTCATTAAGTTAATCAGATGTAAAATGCGGGCTAAACGCCCTAAACATCAGATTAATCATTAAATTAATCAGATATTTTGGGCGTTTAACCTGCATTTTAGCGATGGTGAACAACAAAATATTATTAAACGGCTGTTTAAATTTTAAACAGCTGTTTAAAAATAACCGTCTGTTGGTGAACTCGAGCCTAACAATAATAGAGATTTTGAAATAGTTCATGTCAATACCATAGAAAATAGAGAAAATTAACAACTGCGTTTATGAAACATAATTGGGTAATTAATGATGTTACCTTCCATACGTAATGGCATACATGGGCTTTTGAAATAAAAATAGAACTTCATTAATACCTTACACACAGCTTGTTTTATTCAATTTCAACATTTACCAGTAATTACTGAAAAACCCTTAAGTAGAATGCCCTATTATTTACTCTGAGGCAACAAGTAACTGTCAATATGTCAGATTTGACTGTCATCTGTCACTGTCACGGTTGCTACCATAAACTACACAACTTAAACAAGTCAACACAATATTTAATCAAAGCAATACATATCAAAACAAAGTTTAATTTAATCTCGTCGCATCGCATTTGTTCTTCGACGTCAACGATTTAAATAAATTTATCAATTCAAGGTCAAAGAGCTCGTGTTTTAATCAGTCTTATCAAGTCCCACCAGTGTTCTGCCGGTCGCCACCCTGTAAATAGTGTAATTTTCACGATTATCATGGCTTCGACGATGCTAAAGTTATTAAAATCAGAAGTAAGTTCAAACTTTTGTCCTGTTTGTATTTATTTTAATGGAAAATCTTTTTCTTCGATTTCCTTTGTACAATACCTCTCACAGGAAATTATATTGATACCTACTAACTTATGTATTTAGTGTCTACAAGCGGCTTCGCACGGAGTCAATTTTTTTTTTCTGTAAACTATATGCACAAACCTTTCTCATTGATCCTTTTTTTCCATTAACAAAACCGCATCAAAATCCGTTGGTTGGTTTAGAAGAAGTTAGCGGATAAACAACTTCAATTTATAGCATGTGTAGATATGCTTGTTAAATGAGATGTTGTTATGTAAATTGGTTATTCATTTCCTTCTATTCAGTATTTCAATCATTTTCCAGACAAACAACAAAGTTCTTAATACATCATTCAAGTTAGTGATTTGGTATTTAAACTCACTACATAATTCATATGTGTTCCACTGTTTTATTACGCAGTTGAATATTTGCCATACCCTGTTTCATCAGTTTATAAATTATTCAATACTAGCCACCCATCCACAGCTCCGCTGGATGCATTTTTTTCAGCAAATTATATAACTAAACCTTCATTATTTATCGCTTTTTCAATAAGTGTAAACCATATCCAAATCCAATGGGTGGTTTAGACTAAGTTAGCGGAGAAACAAATAGAAAATAACAGTGACTTGATTTTATAATATGGCTGATATATAATATTCATTTTATAAGCTGGCCTGCTTCCAGCTGTGGAGAAACAGATGTGGGTAGCTTGGGCTTGGTTGCAAAATATTGTTTTTTTTTTGCTACTTACATAGAAACTTAATTAGGTTTTATCTTTCATGAAAAATTATCTCATTCAATTCCACTATTATCTTTACTCAATTCCTTGATAGTGCTTATATAGTCTCCTTTATGTATAGATCTTTACAATAAGTATTAAATAAATGTATATAAAAACAGGCATGTTTTTTTATCATAGTTTGTAAATAAGCTGCAGCACTAAAGTATACATTTAAAATTCTGTGCCCAATGTTTCCTTATTCATTTATTAGTCAATCTGTATGATACATGAATTTTTCAGATCTATAGATTTGTTATTCTAGGATCCTAGTTGTATAGTAATGAAAAATTCAGATAATCTAATGAATACAACATGATGAGTAAATTAAGGCAATAAAAATCGTGCAGCAATCTCATTTTGCTTTCAAATTCAATTTAAATTTGTTTGGTGCTTGATTTTATTTAATAGTTGTTTATCATCACTTGCTCTTAGCTCAGTTTCTCTTCATCTGGTCACTTATTCACTTTAATGCAAAAGCCTTGATGTTTGTCTACATTATATCCCCTGTATTAATTTAACTCTTATTCATAACGAATAAGGTTCATCCTTAAGTATCCTATAGAATCCTATGCAATTACACAAATAGAGAAAATATTGGTGGTGGTAATGTGTAAGTTTTGTTAAGAACTTAACCATATTGTAATACAATAATTGTATGTAACCTTGCCTACACTTGAATGCATTTTAATGTAATGATTTGCATTACTTAGCATTACTTAAATGTTCTATTGCTATACCTATATTTTTGTTTTTAACTTCTAGTCTCACATACTGCTACGTAGAAACTATAGCAGCTCTGCACCCACAACCAAGCTCTTTATTGATGGACAATTTGTTGAATCAAAAACAAATAACTGGATCGAACTTACAAACCCTGCCACTAATGAAGTAATCGGAAGGTATATTACACGTTTTTAATTGAAAATTCTTTATACTATTAATTTTTTTGGAATTAACAAATTCATTTCGAATTTTAATTATTAGAAGAAGAAAAAATAGGTATGTCTCAAATCTTTGATTGAACCATTTTCTAAGCCCCGACGCCCGACGCAAAAACAGGGTGTTATAAGTTGACGTGTGTACCTGTGTATGTGTGTCTGTCTGTGGAACGTTTAGGCGGAGTAGGTCAGATTTGTAAAAAGTTGGATTATGAGTATATGCATAACTTTATCAGCTTATAAAAATAAGTTGTACGTATATAGAATGACATACTCCTATGTCTCGTAAAAATATAATATCAGGAAAAGATTCTTTTACTATTAATAAACAATGTATTATGATTAGATTAATAACCCCATAGTGACAAGAACTTCAACAGAAATTGTTATTCTGTATAACTATTATCATTTGGTGACATAAGAACTTGATTGTCAGTCTTATCTTTATTATTTTCATTATATCTCGACACGTTTCTCTTGTTATCTTTATTTTTGTTTATCTCGATACTTAAATGATTAATTGCATTTGTTGAGGGGGGTCTGAAAACTATTTTCCATATTTTTCTTAATATATAACCTCAGAAAGTAATAAATTAAGAAATATAAACTGTAGTTTTTTTATCAAATCAATATACGATCGACGATTGTCCATTAAAAAAATCGCACGATACTAGAGCTCTAATTACTAAGATTATTTTGAAGTAACTATAAGAAATGTGTATTTAATTTTAACTAGAATCAAATTTAGTATTAATTTTGACATTTCTCCACTTCTCCATTTTACTTACAGAGTACCAGAAGCAACAGCAGAAGAACTCAACGCTGCATTAGAATCGGCAAAGAAAGCATACAAAACATGGAGTCAAAGCACTATCATGACCCGACAACAGCTAATGTTTAAGTATGTCATTTTATGTAAAAATATTTTTGTAATGAAATAAAAAAAAAATCGAAACACATCACTAAATGCGTTACAGATTTGCCCGGTTACTGAGAGAGAATCAAAGCAAACTGGCGGCAAAGATCACCGAAGAACAAGGAAAAACTACCGCTGATGCTGAAGGGGATGTACTCAGGGGCATTCGTGAGTACCAAATTTGATAATATTGAAAATACAATATTACGAGGGTTGATACTTAAGTTTGGAGATAAACAAATAAAAACAAATATTTATAATCAGAAACAGCTTCATTGTTTTACAAAATATTCTCCATTAAGATCAATACTCTTTTGCATACGTTTAAATCAATTGTCGAAGCACTTTTTCCATTCCGCTTGAGGTACCTCCAAAACATGTGATTTGAACGCATGAACGAAAACCGTTGACCTCACAATTTATTTTAGATGTGCGGGAATAAAAAGAAATCATTAAGTGCCAAACAAGAACTGTACGGTGGATGACCCATCAATTCGATGTTTTGATTGCTCAAAAACCTTTTTTGTTTGAGCTGATGTGTGAGAGCTTGCATTGTCGTGGTGGAGAATGATTCGTCTTCTGCGATTGGTTTCCCTGATTTTTCCGAACACTTCTGGCAAACAAATACTGGTGTACCATTCAGAATTGACCGTTCTACGTTGCTCTAATGGAAAGCTGGCGACATGTCCAGTTATTCCGAAAAAACAGGCGACCATTTGCTTCGAAGTGCTTCGTGCGCGTACAACTTTTGTTGGATTTGGCTCGTCTTGAAAGACCCATACAGTCGATTTTTGTTTAGTTTCGGGTTCATATGCATAGATCCATGATTCGTCGCCTGTTACTATCTTATAGACGTCTTTTGAAGCACCGCGATTTAATTTTTTCAACATTTCCTTGCACCAATCGACACGAGCCTTTTTTTGAGCGATTGTCAAATTATGCGGTATCCAACGCGAACAAATCTTTTTGACAGCCAAATGTTCATGCAATATTGAATGTATGCGAGTAGAACTAATGCCCAAGCATGCCTCAACGGTATGTCATATGACTATCTTACAATATCAGTTCAGGCACAGCATCGATGTTTTCTGGCACAACAGCCGATTTTGTACGTCCTTCACGAAATTCATCCTGAAGCGAAGTGCAACCATGGTTAAATTCGGAAAACCAGCGAAACACGGTGAATTTCGCTTCGGTTATTGAGAATAAGCTTAATGAAGTTAGCATGTGAAAAGTGGTGTCATAACCCGTTATCTGTTATTTCCGCAGAGTTAGTGGAGCATAGCTGCAGTATAACAACTCTTCAACTCGGGGATTGCATCCAGAATATTGCAAAGGATATGGACACGCACAGTTACAAAGTGCCTTTGGGTGTTGTCGGTGGTAAGTACAATTTAACATACCAGTCATCTTATAAGGCAAGTTAAGTTATAATTTTATATTACAATTTGCTTTGTTAGACACTCTGTCTTGTCATTATATTAGGGTATTTGCCTGTTTTTCAAAAAGTATTTAAACTTAATTATTTATTGATAAATTATAAGCTATTATTCTGTTTTGTTTCATATAGGTAAATAATAAACGGGTAACAATGATGGAACAAAATAATATATTGCCACATTTTGAAGAATGACAAGGGTGTTGTGCGTCACAAATATTATTTTTAAATTTGTGTCTCTATATGAATGAAATAAGAAATATAATAAACAGCTACTCACTTATTGTGATGTAAGTTTAAAAAATAATTTTAACAATAAAAAATAAATATCACAAAATAAAGAATAATTTTGTCAATAAAATTTTATAAGCAGTAGTTTTGATGTGTATATAAATAGAAACTACACATAAACTAGTTCTGTTTTTAGATTAGATAAATAGAATAGATTAGATGTTTGTATATTCGTAAACACTGGGGCTTTTAGGAAATACCAGACTTTGATTATCAACTGTTATACTATTTCCCATATAGGTGTAAGCGCGTTCAACTTCCCCGTGATGATCCCGCTTTGGATGTTTCCTCCTGCGCTGGTGACCGGAAACACGTGTGTGGTGAAACCGTCCGAACAAGACCCCGGCGCCACGCTCATGATGATGGAACTGCTCCAGGAGGCGGGAGCTCCACCTGGACTGGTCAACGTATGTAGCCACTTGGAATATTTAAGGTTGTCTTAGAGTTCTAGTCAGGCCTCTGTCCAGCAGTGGGACATTATACATATACATAACTAAGCTAGCAGGTTTTGCGCGGAGATGATTTTTTTTTTTTTTTTTTTTCAAAAATATTTTCTTAGCGGATACTTATATTATAAAATGAACCTATATTCCAAATATAAGCTTTCAAGATTTAGTAGTTCACAATGACTTTACAACAGCTAAAACGTTTCCACATGTTAATAACTCAATAGTTAAGTTAGCAGACAATATTTTTTGGTTCTTGAAAGAAAATCATTAGATTTTGTTTGCCTAGGTGGTTCACGGAACTCACGATGTGGTGAACTTCATCTGCGACCATCCCGACATTAAGGCGGTCTCGTTCGTTGGTGGCGACGCGGCCGGCAAACACATTTACACTCGGGCCTCTGCAGCAGGTAGCTCAACACATTTAGAACACTCAAATTTAACTAGAGGCTAATAGACAAATAAGCCTTATAAGTTTTTTCATTGGGCTTCATTGTCACTAAGTTTGGAATAGTAAATATTGTACAGCTATAGTTTCATTTGTAGCGCTCGAACAGCGCCCTAATGCGCGTTCGATGTTATACGGGCGAAGGACGACCTCTATTGGGATCTTAGAGCAATAAAAGCGGCCATACAAATGCAGCCAAAGGCCCAACCAGCTTATGTATAAGGCAATTGCGTGTTAAGGTAAACGAGTGCAGAGCAACATGGGCGCGAAGAACCACGGCGTGGTGATGCCGGACGCCAACAAGGAGCACACGCTCAACCAACTCGCGGGCGCCGCTTTCGGCGCTGCAGGACAGCGCTGCATGGCGCTCAGCACCGCTGTCTTCGTAGGTACGTATAAACATCGCGAATCTTCTTGGCCTCTGACCTTGAGCGGGTATCTTTCGTAACGTTTGTGCATGTAGAATTGCGAACAATACGGCGCAACTGCTTTCTCTCGTACAAATGTTATCATTGCGTCTCGCTCATTCCGTGGCTCCCCCATCCTCGCGTCGCAATACCTCACACACACACTCCCAAAATCGGTTACTGCGCGTATTTGACACGTGATATCGCCAGAGACCATGAAGATTCGCGCCGATTATACTATGAACTATTTTGATTCGTTAAAGGCAGAGACAAACTATGCTCTCACATACGCTACGTATGCCACGCATTATATGACATCTGTACCCCTGAATTTAAATGAAAACTCTGACGTTGAAACAGTTTAACTTTTCTACTTGTTTGTTTGTTAGTTTTTTTTTTTTTTTTTTTTCGTATTCTACTTTTTCTTTTAAAGTTCATTTTCAAAGTTGAGCGGGAATCGCATGCTAACCACTCATCCAAAAAGATTATCAAAAGAGTTCTGATCAAAACAGTTGTATTTAATTTGATAATTGATATTAAATTGTTGCAGGTGAGGCCAAGGAGTGGATCCCGGATCTGGTGAAACGCGCTCAGGCTTTGAAGGTGAACGCAGGCCACGTGCCCGGCACAGATGTCGGACCCGTTATATCAGTTAAGGCCAAGGAGAGGATACTCAGACTTGTTGAATCGGGTAAGGACAATATTGACTAGCAAAGCGTATATAAACTGTTTTTTTTTTTTTAATATTATAAAGCGTGACAAACAGGCTGACGGTCCACACTCTGCAGGAATTTGTCTATGAAGAAACCCATATTGTAGCTAGATGGAAACAGAAGCCTATAAAAAATCCCATATTTAATACATGTTTTCCATTCTCACTCACACTCATCTGATAGAAACCCAAATGATGTTTATTATCTTTGATATCTATCTATTTTATTTTGAAAATAAATGCCATACACAATATTTTATAATTATTCGTTTCTTGTCCGATCGGACAACAAAAAAATTGTCTTTCAATTATCAACAATGTAATGTCCTCTACATTTAATACATAAAAAAAAAAATTATATATAAATAAAATTAGGAAAAACAATGCATTCCATGTTTTTTCTATAACAGGTGTGAAGGAAGGCGCAAAGTTGGTACTGGACGGTAGAAACGTCAAAGTACCCGGCTTCGAGAAAGGCAACTTTGTAGGTCCGACAATATTGACTGACGTCAAACCGAACATGGAGTGCTATAAGGAGGAAATCTTCGGGCCGGCCCTAGTATGTTTGTTCGTTGACACATTAGACGAAGCTATAGAACTGATCAATAGAAATCCCTACGGAAATGGAACGGCAGTTTTCACAACGAACGGAGCGACAGCGAGAAAGTTTGCCTCGGAAATCGACGTGGGCCAAGTGGGCATAAATGTTCCGATTCCTGTGCCCCTGTCTATGTTCTCGTTCACAGGAACAAGAGGCAGCTTCCTTGGCACAAATCACTTCTGCGGTAAGCAAGGTATAGATTTCTTCACAGAATTGAAGACAGTGGTCTCGTATTGGAGGCAAAGTGACGTGTCGCACGCGAAAGCTGCCGTCTCTATGCCAACACAGCAATAATTTTGTGTAAACAGAAAATAGTTAAGAAATACCATCGATTTTATTTATTATGACATTTTTTTCCGTGCGAAAGTAATATTTTTTATAGGTTCTAGGATTAAGATGAGTATTTGGAAGCATTTTATTAAGAATATTTATTTTATTAAGGATAAATGAAAATGTATTCACTTGTTATTTTTTGACACTGTTTTAATAAATGTTTATTATTGTATTTAATTTTTTAATTTGCCGTTTAACTTTTAAAATGTAAGTATTGTAGGTAAGTTATCAACATAAGGGTCGTTGCGGATATTCGAATCTGCATTAGCAAATGCGAAACTTTCGTAACTATTTAGACATCCGCAATCGCAATAATTAATGATCTAGTCCTAAACCTGTTAGATTTCTCGGGATGAATTTTATGAAATTTCTTAGTTTTTTAATTTAAATTGTTTAAATTTTCTACTAAAATCTTGATTACTTAATAAAAAGTTATTAATATAATCAATTTAAATCATTTATTTCAACTCGAAATGAAATTTTGTATACACATTGTTAGGGGGATACAGGAAGGGAAATAGTTTAACTGTATCCAAAAAAAGTACTGTTTCCAAGAGATCGTCAAAAATAAAAGTTCAACGCCTGACAAAAATATATAAGCAAATAAAAGGGACGACGTCGCCGTATCATCACTGTGGGCTGGTAAGTAGGTTAGGTATAGTAAAAATTCTGGTTGACCAATATACATAGTCTTTGGGCTGACCTATGACCTACCTAGATTGTTTAACGAACATTTTTTAATCTACTTACAATGAGCAATTCTTTTCAAGTCTGCCTATTTAATAAACGACCATGTATACTAAGTAAGTAATACTCGTATTTTAAAAAGAAAAACAACTGTATAATTAAATCGATTTAACTGTAAGTATTTCAGGGAAATGGCATCCACTTTTTGTAGTAGCCTAGCTAGTTTTGAAAAGAAAAGTTATTTAAATTTAAATAACAGCCAAAAGCTTCTATTTCTATAGCTCCTGCTATTCAGATTGCTTTGTGGTTCAACAAAAGATATTGCTATCCTTATTTTAAAAGTCAGTTAAAAAGGGACACCATATAAACATTCCTTGAGACTACTAAACAGCTGTCTGCAATTCTGCATTTTATATAGTCATCGACAGTCAAGTGTAGAGATTGTTACTATACTTGTGACTGTATATTATAAAATTTCAAATTTAGCTCAATGTTTATCAAAATAAAAACAAATTGTTGCGATTGTTTTTAAATGACACATTTCGTTTTGATTGAATCGGGATGTTGTGATTTATGATATTTTGTGACGTCATTAGTAAACTTGCAATACGAGTATCCTATTATTCATTCAAGCGTTACTTTGTTCGAAGTTCTCACTTTAGGTAGACGCGATGTCTCGGTTTTTTATCGTTGTCATATTGTTAATGGTTGTATCGTGTTGTTTTTCTCTAACACCACAATGTAGGAACGAAAAAGGGGAACCAGTTGATTGGTAAGTCATTTACCTACATATTCATTTTCATATTTTATATTATCATATATATTACTAGCGACCAATGATTTCTATGTACCATATCATATAGTTCAATGCTAGCGACCCATGCATTTTTTTAAATGTAGATACACAACTCTTACTATAGTTATCACTTTTTCATTTGTGAAAACTGTACCAAAATTTGTTGGATGGTTTAGAAGTAGTTAGCGGAGAAACAAGACAGACTCGGACAGTTTCGGCGACTTGGTTGCAAAATATTGTTTTACATACATAAAAACTAAATTAGGTTTTATCATATATATATACTTATATTATAAACCTTCCGTGAAAAATATTCAACTGATGGTGAAAACCGCATTAAAATCGTGGTTAGGACCGTGGTTTAGGAGGAGTTAGCGAATACAGATAGACAGACGCGGAAAGCGACTTTAAATTATTTTAGTATACCTACTATATAAGGATTTGTTTCTTCTTAACGAGTCCGATGGTGCAATGAATGTCGTCCTCTCGATGGTCCTGGGTTCCATACTTGACAAGGTTATCTAACTATAAAAAATATTCTTTTAAATTAAGTTATAGTGGTATTAATTTATTACGACAAAATAATTGGACACCGGTATCTACAATACAAATAACTATGAGTCATGTATAATATGCGTAATAATTTTATTTTAATATAATTTATCCACTCATAGAAGATACGTTACATGAAGCACCATCGAAAGAGCGATAAACGAGTAAGCCGGAGGCGGGTCGCTAGTGGAGTATGAATTAAAGGCTACAGAGAGAGTCATTAAATTGTTATCCCAGTGGCTCGATTGTATTTTTTTAAAACTTTAAAGTAAATCGATGATTATTTGCAACTAAATTCACACGAGAATGATAGTGACGTACAGACTTAAGGCACTCCTTGCTTTAAATTTATTTAAATAATGGTCATAATAAATCTGTTGATTTTATAGATTTTCATATAAATTATAATAAAAAGATGTAAGTACAAACAAAACAATATAATATCTATTCCTTTTTTTGTTAAACGATAATAGTTTTGTTGTGCCTTAAAAATGAAAGGATTCATAAAATAAATGATTTCATTGTCTTCTTACGATTTTCTCAGGTTTTACATATACAAATTGCCAAGAGAGAAGAATCATCTGAACCCGCTTATAAGAAGAGGCGTCGCTTACATGTACCTAACACCGTCCAAGTTGCGAGGGGGCTGGATCATGTCAGACTTGTCTATAGGCGATCCCAAATCTATGCTCGGAAGTACACTTTCGCCTTTTTATCAGGTTTACTTAACTTTTTTATGTTAAGATAGAAAATAATACAAGCTTCTTTTCTAAATCCTTTATAAATTTATTTTAATGGTATCAAAGTTAACAATTTATAACAATAAAACCCTATATTATGTAGGAAACATTACATGTTATTTAATACAACTTGACCATTCAAATGTATCTATAATATACTCTAAAATATAAGTTTATAATATACTTAAGTTGCGTTTGACAAAAGAGGAAACCTAACACTAGAGAACCCTCCCTAAAAACATCTCTTTGAGCGGACACAAAATAAATTATTTTTATCGAACTGTCAAGAATAGTCCTCGTTTTAAGTCGTTCTACGTTAATACTACATAAATATGTGTGATGAATAATTTCAGGATAAAAACATAATATCTTTAGTGTACAACGATCAGCCACCGACAAATGGGAAGCACCCTGATGTATTGCAGACTGTAGCCGAGATGTACGCAAAAAACAAAAAAGGTTTGTTCCATTAATTTTCTTTTTAAAGAAGTAATAACATACAGAATTTCGATAATTAGTTCAGAAGAACTAAGCAATAGACGTAAAGCGGACAAAGATCGACTTTATTTTATGTCCACTACATATACATAGTTTTATTTCGTACATTTTTATATCCTAGTTTGTTTGTTTTATATTATATATATGGGATTTTTTGCTCCTTTAATTTGTTCAAATGTTGACAGTATAACATTTTGTCCATTACTTTGTAGGTTACTTGAAGCATCCAGACGCCCAGAAGTACAAGAAATTCAAATTAGGTGATAGATATTACGACGATTACGACTTGGCCGAGATGTGTAAAATCCATTCGAATTATATGAAGAATCGAGTTGAGAGCGGACATACGAAGGGCGTTATTTTGGGTGATAAGTTCACCTCTCTGTGGCTGGTCCATTCTGTGCCTAGATTCCCACCCATACCTGATAGTAAGTAACTTACTGATTTTGTAGAATCGCCAGTACATACTACATACCCACGCTTTCATGAGAAGTCTATTCCTCACTAGCTGGTGCCGCGAATTCGTCCGCGTTGAAAAGAAAAAATATAACACCTGAATAACGACTGACATCTTTACGCAGTGGCGACGGTGGCGCCGAGTGTTTAATATTTTTAGATGATTTCTCGGCAACCTAACATTTTTACAAGATAAAAAGAACCTATCCTTTTTATGCTGCAAAATTGTTAGGTTTGTGATCCCGGAAATAAACTATATGAGTGACAAATTTCATACAAATCCGTTTTGCCGTTTTTGCGGTACCTGTCAGCCACCGACACCGACTATTGATTTTTGTGGCATCCAAATATACAAACATACAAACTGTCGAATTTATAATATTAATAGGATAAAATATTAAATGCAGCGAACTTGCTTGCAAAGATATATTATTTCGATGATGAAATGTAATTTTAACAAACCCTTAATTCCTTTTTAAAATTTATTTTTACAGTTAACAATCTAAACGCAACTTCGTATTCGTATCCCACGACCGGAACTAAATACGGCCAAACACTTTTGTGCGTGTCAGTACAAACGTCGACCCTGAATCAAATAGGGATGCAACTCAAGTACAATGAGCCGCTCATCGTGTCCAGTCATATTCCTCAAGAGTTCGAGCCCGAATTGCCGAATTTGGTCGACGTTGTACGCAATAAGACGATTGATGTTGCGCCTTGGTGAGTACTCGGCAATTATAAAATACCTTATACCCTGTATTGTAAAAAAAACTAACGGCGTGGTTGTAACTAAAATTATTATTTTCAAATGTGTATTAACTAAACTCGGTACTTTGGGATTATCCCGTCGACCTTTCAACGCTTGCGAAAATGCAGAAATCCTTTGGCGCCATCATAATGAAAAACATTCTAAACATATTAAAAAATTACATGTTTAGAACCTAATCTAACTAATTTGTATAAATTTAATTTATAATTTGTATTTATTTTTTATTAAAAATAAATACAGTACTAAAGGGTAATACCAAGGTACCCTTGGTAAACTGTACTGAACCTACACATAAAAAATGTAATAGGTATCTTTACTTATAAAATATCTAAAATATCTATACTTATAAAATTGTACTTACTTTATATACTTATAAAATTGTTTGTTCTGACTGACTATTAACGCACATCCTAAACTACTAAGTTTAGAAAGCTAAAATTTGAATTATTAATTAAATTTATTATTATTAATAATTTAAAAATAGTAAGTACTTTCTTACTAAAAATTCTAGCGACACTATTAAAATAAATCTTGTATTATCTCTATGGTTATATTCATGGTTCTTAATAAATATTTTTACTTCCAGGTACCACATAGAAAGCTTTGAAACTCTTGTAGGCAGAAAATTCCTGTCTTTCGCAAAAAGTGCAATGTTCAACGACGACCTTTACAGTGGTTTAGTGGCTGAAGTACTGCAGTCTGATTTATTAGTGGAATCTTGGACGAACGGTCCGGGAACATTAGACTCTGAATGCACTAGGAATTTCCAGTGAGTAATACTACCAACATATATATTTATTACTTGAGCTTATTACTTGATGATATTTTGAGCAACAAAATTATCGTACTCATACAATGGAATATAGTTGTTTGCTCGGAAAAAAAAGGAATCGGCACAAGAGTGAGATAGGCAATGCCCATTCCCCTATCTCAATATTTTTCATAGGCAGCGACTTGTATGTATCTGTAAGGTATTCTGTAAAGGCATAGTTATTGTTTCCAAAAAGATCAATTCAAAAACCCGGTCTCTGAAGGATGAATTATAATATAATGACGACTTTATAAATTATATTATAGGTAAGTTATATAAAGCTAGTGCGTACACACGTACAAAACGTGTGTAAAACATTGTGTATGTGAACAGGCGCATGACAATGGCGTCACACTGAAAACGGAACACTGTCTGTCTCTTTCCCACGCGAACCCACTTATGAGTGTGACAGAGACTACTGTTTCTTTGTACGTTCTTAACATATTAAATACAGGGATGCCCTAATACCAAATGTAATGAGTTTTGTGAACGCACAAACTTTAGTGAACTGACCTATAGCAAAGCTTACAATTTATTCAATCATGTGTCAAATGATCATTGTCTTAGGAATAAATACTTAAATTGCAGAGTTCGCAACATAGAGCGGCTAAAATTTTCAATAGCTAAAATGTCGTTCACGTCACACGACGATCACTCCAAGTGGGCAGTGGCCGTCGCCCACAAAATGCACAACAGCCAAGACACAAAAGTAGCTGACTACTGGGTCTGTGTTGGAGACATCAATAGAGCTGTGAGTATATGTGGATGATATTGTTATTGTTATTTCACTCCGAGTGTTACTATAAAAATGATGCAATGTACTTTAACACTACTGCAATAAAAATATATTACATATGAATTTGAAACCTTAACATTTTGTGAGAAACAAATTCATTGTGTTTTCTCATTTTCGTGCCATCTGTGTAAAATGGAGTGGGGAGATTTAGAGAACCGAATATAAAAGTTGTGAAAATATCACTTAAAATGTATCAAGATGCGGTTCTTTAGAAAATGGTAAAGCATGTTAACAATAATATGTATGTTCCATATTCTATAACTAAGTATAAGTTTTCTATTCATCCATTTCATTTTTATGGCAATGAAAACTGAAACATGAATAAGTATAAACTAAGGCGTATAATTCATAATAATAAACTTGCATATGATACCATTCCAGTTATCACAAGAGTCGCGAGGGGGCGGCACTGTATGTACATCCGGTCCCATACTGTGGGGCAACTTTGCGCATCTCATAGACTCCGTACAGCCTTGCAACTAGTTACCTTTTACGAATTAGATTTCTATAATAAGAATACCAAAAAAAAGACTAAGACTATTTTTTATGGTACTTTAAGGCCATTTAATACAAGTTATAATTAAATATTATAAATTAACCCCCGACTTTCCATTAAACCTAAACACTGTATATCTGATGTAAGTTGCTGAGGAGTTGGGTGTACTATCCCGCAGATTCTTGATGCTGTAGCATCAGATGTTAGATTTCGTATGAACTATGCTTCAAGGAGACAAGCCATAAACAAATAAAATTTAAAAAGAAGTTCTTTCCTGTATTATGAATGAAATTATTTCATTTTACTTCGAAGTATAGGACAACTTACCGGAAGCCCTACCACACGAGTTGCGGAAAAGCAGTAAAAATGTAGGTTGCGTTTTGGTGGGCTATGGCAAGATAAGGCTTATTTTGACTATTAATTATGATGACGATGTAGAGTAATATTATTTTTTTACCTAAGTGTGTTTTTAAATGTTGTTTCAGTTCACATGCAAATAAATAGGTATTCGAATATTCTAAACGTAAGTTAGTAATGCACACGTAGGTAAATGTGTTTTGAGATGAACTGAATTACTTTTAC
This sequence comes from Synanthedon myopaeformis, assembly GCA_944738685.1. NCBI lineage: Eukaryota > Metazoa > Arthropoda > Insecta > Lepidoptera > Sesiidae > Synanthedon > Synanthedon myopaeformis. Next base: position 5,181,010 of record OX122927.1, on the reverse strand, counting down.
GTTTTACAGCAATTTCAAACTGAAATTTTATTGCACCATAAAAATATGTAAGTTGGCCATGAAAAAATTGGGTGCACTGGTTTTTTGTGTATTACATATTTCTCTTAGATGGTACTCTTTTACTTCACAGTAAAAAATAAATTTGGCCATAAGTATATTTATTTGAAAGTCTTATTTTTGAGATATCCTTGAGCAGATTTGGACGTCTGTAAATAAAACATAATAAATGTATTAAGGAAGACCGTTTAATATACAACACAAAAAATATTTACATACAAATGTTCATATCGTTGAACACAATTACCAACGATTGACGACATCTGAACAAGTACAAACAAACTCATTTGAACACAAGGAAACTGCAAAAATATTCTACATACTGGCGTTTCAATGTGGTAGGTACGTCATTGGCACCGTTAAATTTAAAGCGGAGTTGCTAAATGATAACTCGTCATGTCAAAAATGTGTGACAGAGTGCGCGTTTTTCCATCACCGTCGTACAGTCGCGTGAAAAGGTACTGATGCAAATCCCCATTGCTTACAACAACTGCAATCTCAAAACTTTCAGTACCTTTAGTATTTATTTGGCACATAACATCCACTATCCCGTGCCCTCGTAGGGATAAGCAGGTCGTTAAACAGTAGACATAAAAATACAGAAATTACACTTAAAAGAAACTGTACTTAGATACAAACAAACACACATTTTTTTTTAATATTATGTTAAAGATAACTTGATTTTATATAATATAATGTTAAATTTTAAATGAATGAGATTAAATTTTAAAGGATACATTGATAGATTCCTAAGGCTAGTACGCCTGCTTTCAAATTATAAATATTATGTGGGAAATTATTACCTATTTATAAAAAGTAAACGCAGATTTAAGCAATGTTTCAATATCAATTTCGTGATAATAAAAGGGCACCATCACCGAATTTTAAGAATTTTTTTAAGAGATTTTAACAGAATGCCTTTATTTCAATTAGGTATAAGTAAGTATATTTATATTAAAGTTGTTGTAACAAAATCAAATAAGTCAAAGAACATTTAAATTCGTGTACAAAAACCCATCATTCTTTTACAATAAAGGCAAACTGTTTGGGGTCAAGAAAAAATATTTTTCAATGTCCAACTCTCAAAGAAGGCATTCTAGTGAACCACGAGTCTGGTTTCATCTTTAAATAATACGCGTCTTTCGGTGAGGGGATCGTAAGGGCCTCTTCAAGGACCTTGAGAGCGCTTGTAGGCAGGACTTTCGCGCTGTACTCGGCTGCCTCTCCGGGCATTGTTACAGCACACGTGCTTGTGTTGCTGCTTACTTCAGAGCTGGGGGTGTCTGGGCGACTGAAAATGACAAATCATTCGTTAACTCTTTGCTCTTATTTTTAAACTATAAATCTGGGCGCCTCATGGTAGTAGGTAGGTATACCACTTGAATGAGAAAATCATGGCGTGTTGCGCGTCAATGCCCACAAAACAAAGTGCACAGCGCTCACTACAATTAAAAAGTTCAATTACCTGGCGGGTTGACTCGGGACAGAGAGTTGAGTTGGCGGCGCGTATATTTGGTCTGTGGAGACATCGGGTGCGTGCAGTAATACGACGTGCAAAGAACGAGCGCGCAAAGAAGAGCGCAATGCACGTGCAGCGCCCCACACGCCCCATCTGGCTGCCGTTGACACCGCTTGCGATTCCTCTGAACTGTTCACGCGGGATAAATTCTCACAGGCCGTGTCTGATGTTAGTCCTGCAAAGAATGTTTTGAAGGATTTATATGAAGTGGCGTAACATTAGATACAATGCCACGGGCGCCTGTGAATATCGAGAATTTAAAAAAATATTAATTTTGTATTTAATAAATTTGTTTTTTTATATTTTAAGTAAGAAGGCCTACTCGTACTTTGAGTTTAATTGAATGAATTGAATGAATATACCTACCTACTAGAGAAGAGACCTGCTCCCGGCTTCGCTATTTCGCTATAAAAAAATTTCTCATGTTGATTGAGAGCATTTATGTATGTACCTAATTGCATAGGTGCGAAGCCGGGAGTCGGTTGCTAATTGTATTTATTAATTGCTAATTGTCTATGGATGTGACTTTAAAACAGGGTATTATGGAGCTCAGTAAATTAAACTATCGGATATCCGGAATTAAAATTAATCCGCCCCTATCCGAAAGTTTCTATTATAATAATTTCTAATAAGGGCGGAGTCTGAATGTGAAATAACAGGGTACATTAGGACAGATTTTTGTTTTTGCCAGGCCGAGCCAATACCCGCTCGCGTTTCTTACATTGTTCATTAACTTATCTTTTCTTTTGTTGTTATTTGTATTTTACTTTTGAATTTCCTTAAAAATTTAATATCCGTAACCGAACTATAATCCGAAATAATTTCATATCCATAACATCCCTGCCAGTTTCTTTTAATACTTTACAATTAAAATGGTAAATGTTACCAATATAGAAGAGTCTGCCAGCATTAGGATGGTCAGCGGCGGCAGCTGCCAACAGTGGAGCGAAGGTTCGAGCGACCCGAAGTGAACCCAGGACATTCGCGCGCAGAGCTCCCTCCCAACATTCTGCCCCTCCGCGCCCGCTGCAACCGGCAGTGTTTATTACTGCCCATATACCTGCAAATTACAATGTCAATTATACAATATTTTGGGCAATGTTAATGGATTAATACTTATTTTAAAGATGACAAAAAGAATGGCGGCTCACTTAGCCCAAATATTTGATAAATATAATATACATCATAAAAGAATATATAATTGAAAGATAAATATATGTATAATAGATAAAACATACATGGCAATTACTTACAATGTAAATTATTCAACATTTCGGTTAGTAAAACAAAAATATACTTACCTACAGGACATAATGTACGAATTACATTATGTCCTGTAGGTAATAATTACTTAGGTAGGTACATACACATTTATTTTAGAATGAGGACTTAATATAGATACGAGTAATTATATTATAATCTTCTATGTATACTTACATCAAACAACGCACAGCCAAATCTGAAGTTAGAAGCTAGTCTATAGAGCTGTTTAGAACATACTTGCATTTTATGGCGTAAGTATTGCATCCGTGTGAAGCCGAGGGCGGGGGTTCCTAGTTATATTATAAAATAAAACCACCCAATGTGTTTTGCTTAGATACGGTTTGTACCTTTCTACCGTAAATCGATTAACAATGAAGGTTTGTGTAGGTACCTACTTATACATATAATTTGCAAATAAATCCATCCGTGCGAGGCCGGGGGCGGGTCGCTAATATAATTATGATTCTAAATTAGGGTGATAAATGATAAATTTCCTTTAATTAAATTTTGTTTTCAAAAATTTTAAAAATCTTCAATGGTTTTCATTTCATATAAAATCAGAGGTCAATATTACCGCCCTCTGTAGCGGAATGTAATAAACTGTCATGGCATTATAGTAACTGTAAATGGCTCCTAGGTGGCGTTTATTAAACGATGATATTTAGTGCATTGTTGAGGCTAGATTTTTAATTATTTTATATTAAGTAACAATGTTGATCGTAATACAAAAACTTAATAATATACATTAATATAATAATATAAAATGGTAATATATATATTTTTGTCGAATATATAACAATATTTAAAGCCTAATACACAAGCACTGCTGGTGTAGTGGTATCATGCAAGATTCCCATTCTTGCGACCCGGGTTCGATTCCCGGGCAGTGCAATAATACTTTTAGGAAAATGAAACTTTTTTGCATTTGAACCTATTTTGTTAAATCGTAAATATTCTTAATAATTAACTAAGTTTATATTTGAGTCAGACTAATCCATACTAATATTATAAAATGTGAAAGACTGTGTTTGTTACCATGTCACACATTTACTACTCAATCCAATGAGTAATTAATAACCTATGGAGGCGCCCTATTCTATTATATGAACCGTAGCCTATATAAATATCTGTTATATCGATACGTTAATGTCAAAAAGCATTTTGTCTCATTTTAACTAGGTGACAGTTGAATAAGAAAAAAGAGATAAATGGTATCTTGTTAAGCGCAAATTTTGACACTTTGCTGACTTCATGATTTTACCAAAGCGTGACCGGTGTCGCCATGTTATGTACCGAGTTTCGTGGTAGTATAGGAAATATTTTGTTGTTTTTGTGAGAGAACAATTAAGAAAACTACTTTTTGTGGTGTGCAGGGCTTTGTCCTAAATTGAATAATTATGCCTACATAATTATTCAATTAGCTTACACAGGTTAGTAACAATTTTTTTAAATGTTTTTATGTATTTAGTCATTTTCATTATTTCAACATTATTTACTATGAAAGGTAGCCATCTTATGCGCCAAATTTTAGTAGGTATGCACGTCGGTTCTGTAGGGGTATGCCCGGTCCATATTGTTCTTAGGTCATTGACTCAAACGATCATAATGAAATTTTACATCGTTGTCAGTGATACAGAAAAGGACAAGCATGATTAAGTAAGTAACGACAATGGTCAATGCAGGAAAACCTATTACATATGTTTCCCTGCAGAACAATATTTAATCCTACTATGGTAGACAGCGCACTTGCAGCGCCTGTGACACCTGGTAGCCACCTACCATCAAGTGGACCGTCAGCCTGCCTGTAGACCTAAACATAAAAAAAGAAAACGAAAACTTACCGTGTTCACCGGCAGGCAAATGTTGGGCAGTAGATCTTGCGGCTTCCTCAAGCAAATCTTCCCTTGCCACGTCCAATTCCAAGGTGGCCAGTCTGGGCGCAGGCTGGTCTTCAGGCGTCGTTGCAATGTGAGCTTGAAGCCAAGATTCCGCTAAGCGAGCTCCAAGCCCGTTTGATTTGCAACCAGCTATCACCCGCCATCCTCGTCCACTCAAGTATGTCGCTATCTGGTATTAAAATATCAAATATTAGAAAGAACTATTTATTATTATTATTTTTATTATAGAAAAATTTTGCATTTTTTTTATTTATAATTGTAGGTAAGTAATTTAATTAATGAATATTATAATTTTATTGATTTGTCGGGATTTCTTTAGCTTCAGTGGCAAAAAACGGCAAGGTACCGCACTGAGTGGAAAACTTTGGAAGAGGCTTATGTCGCATGACAAGTTGGAGTTGTTGGTGATAAATAACATACTTATTATATATTTTTTCTCTTGTTAACTAACTTCAGCAATAAAGGCTATTTTTATTTATTAATTTATATAATTATGTTACCTGCAAGCCGAGCGCTGTGTCCACGGAAGTGACGAGCACAGTTTTCGCACTGTCCACTGGAATCACTTCAGCGACTCTTACTTTTCGCAGAAGATACAGCAGTAATGCGCCTACAATAGAACACAATACCGCCAACTGCAGACCCAGGGAGACCCACGTCAGAAGATCCATTGTTTCACAGTGTCAACATTTTTTTAACTTTTCTAGAACAAGACAAAAACATTTTATTCATAGTTTTTTATTAACTTGTTAATAGGTTCGACTATTATTGTGACTTGTGCTTCGTTGCCACGATTTCTTTCTTTTTTAACCCTCAATGCTCGACGCAAAAACGGGGTGTTATATTATATGACTGACGTTTGTATTGTATGGCTGTCTATGGAATCATAGCTCCCAAACGGATAGACCGATTTTGATCCGGTTTTTTTTTTGTTTGAAAGTTGATATGATCGCGATAGTTCTTAACTAACTAACTTAACTTTTCTTAACTATAGTTTATGAAGAACTCTTCACGTGTTTAAGATCATCAGCCAATTTCCTATGTGTGAAATTTGGTATACTGTTACCAAATTTCAGTAGGTACCTGCCTTGGTCTGATGCTGCAGCATCAAGTAGTCTGCGGGACACCCAACTCCTCAGCAACTTACAGCATAAATAGCGAGTTTTGGCTTGATAGAAAGCAGGGGATTAGTTTATAATTTTAATCATAGCTTGTTGTTCGTTTTTATTATAGATTTTTTTTCATTTTGTTATTATTTTATTCTAATCCATAGCTTTACAGAGAGAACAATGATTATTACGAGTATAGGTATGTAATGTACCTACTCTTTATAATCTTCCCTCGGTGCCATCTACCGGATTTTGACTATCATCATGACTATCTATTTATGGTTTTCAATAAAGGAATATATATTTTATTATATAATCGAATCTAAATGCGAATTGAAAATGAAACAAAAAGTATGTGGATTTAAATACAAAACGAAACATTAAAACCGGTCGATTCTCGAACGCTTCTTGGAACAATTCGCTGAACACTTCTCGAGCTGCGTTTTATTTTCTCATACAATTTGATGACTTGTTACTTAAATGTCTGCAAATTGGATATTTTAAAACATGTGTAAGTAATCGTTTTCTCGTATTTGCATCTATTTACGCTTGTTGAGGGGATTTATCACGTCAGGATTATTTGAACTCACCCTTTGTATTAAAATTCGCTAAATTCCATTCTCATTAGGCAAAAGGCTCATTAGGCAAATGATTTTTGTTATTAAAATTAAACTATTTTTCAAAACCAACGTATCATTATCAAACATATTAAGATTTCCGGCCGGAAACTAAACCTGCGTTTGTTGTTTCACCAGTCAGTTTCGGATCCTAGATTCTATTGCGGGTCTTCTATTGTTAACTAGTCAAAAAATTCAATAAATTTAAGCGACGTTTATGGTGATATCATTTATAATAATGCGATCTCAATCAAGCACAGGCCGAGATAGCTACCTTTTGTTGAAGTTTGTGAGGATGGATGGATGTATAGATATATATTTGTTGCTTTCACATAAACACTACTGAACTTATTTTGATTAAATTTGGCACACTGATAGTACCTATATTACCAGGATGTACTATACCTGGATAGGATACTTTTTATCCTAGAAAAATGTCAGGTTTTCAAGGGATAGTCTGAAATAATAAGAAAATGGGCGCCACTGTCGCCGTGGCAACACCACCGTCGTCACAGCAATAAAGATGCCAGATATTTTCTCAAGTGTTATATTTTTTATTTTTCAACCCGGGCGAAGTCGCGGGCACCAGCTTATACAATGTTAGCAAGAACATCCTAAAAAACATTTATTGAATATGCATTATCAAAGATAAATGAAGTGTTATTACGACGTCTTATGTCAGTAAGATACGAGTATGCATGTAACAAAAAAGTGGGAGAGACCTCGTATTGTTTCGTGTTACCAGAAGTAGGTACCTATAATGCTTGAAATATATATTGATCGATTCCTTGAACAATGTATAACTAAAGCAACGAATGTAAGCATTTATTATAATCAGACATTACCGTCCGACGAAGTGTGCAATAAGCAATCATACAGGCTCACTAGCCAAGCATAGCGAGCCATTTCAATATAGTGCGTTGTTGTTGCTCAACTGAGTACCGAGGCAAGGAAGGTTAACTACACGCTTAGCGTTTTGCTCCACATGATCGACTAATAATGGTTCTCTATTTTATTTTGTAGTCTTGAATTTCAGAACCTAGTCACGGCCGTAAAATAACACAGAAAAAGGAAGAGCGTAAATCTAAATTAAATGAAAAAGATTTAAATGTTTGTAATTCACGCAAAAACGGCTGAAAGGATTTGGATATAATTTGGCACACATATAGTTTATTAAATGGATTAACATATAGGATACTTTTTATCCCAGAAAAGTTTTAGGTTCCCGAGGGATTTTCAAAAAACGAATAACAACGTGTACGAAGTCGCAGGCACAGCTAGTAGTGTAATAAAGTTAAATACAAATAAAAAACTTTTTCTTATCCTTAAAAAAATACAAAATATATTTAAACTTCTACCCAAGAAAATATAAATTTACTGATTTTGCGTTGAAACTGGGATGCTAGAATTTTTTTTAGTAATTAGAACATTTTGTTTTAATATAGCATAGAGTAAATAGTACTTAACCAGATTATAGGTATTTACTTGCGTTTGACGTCTGCATGGCATCTGGTATTTTTCGAGAACTTTTAAATTTATCGGGATAAAAGAAGGTCAATAAGAATCTCAGCTTCTATATCGTTCCTTTGTAAAACACTTAGTATAAATATTTAAGTAAAATTTATTTTCACATACAAATAAGATGAATTCCATACACACGAAGGCTCCGGCTTCAGACAGTTCTAAATTAAGTTTATTATTGATTCAATTTGTTACTCTTAGTTACCTTAAAACAGCGTTCCGTTGTTATAGCAACGTTGGAAACAGTCAATTGTTTTCCTTATTTTATCTGCAAGGATTCACCTACATTCCCAACATCAATATTAGAATCCACAATGTCTTTAGTAGAAATTGCCTACCACGATGAAACTATTTATTCAATACTCGACACGTCATCACCAGAACCACCAAAAACGCCGTTGTACGAGTCAAAATTGGAACAGCAGTTGAAATCGTATAGACAACCACAACTATGTCGCACATTTGGTTATCCAGAAACACCCTTGAAACCTGCGGAAAAATTTCTCAAAAAAGGTGAAGGCGTCAGCTATCCAGCGAAAAAGACTGGTCATCGGTGTTGTTTTTCTGCACACAGGCCACCGGTACCCGCACGACCAACTTCAACGAAGAAACAGGAACAAACAAAAGTCAATTTTAGAATTTTAAACAAAGAACAGTTGTCATCAAAAGCGAAATTAGTCGAACCAAAGTGTGTGGATACAAAAAATGGTCACACTGAAAAACTAAGAGGCTCTGGTAAAATCATAGAATATGGACTAAAACCTGACTTCGGCAAGGTCCCGTCGTATTTGGTCAAGAGAAAAATGAGAATTCAGGAAGCGATTGACAAGTTACTTCGAGAGGAAGAGCGTAAAGAAAGTATTTGCAAGATGATTTCTGAAGAAGAGAGACAGAAATTGTTACACGATTTGAAGTTCAAATGGCAAGAGTTACAGAAATCTTTCATTTTACTGCCTGTGCTCACAGATACTATCCCGAAAATATTAAAGAAGACGAAAATGGAACGAGAATTGAGGGAATTAGAAAAGGATATAGATCTTATTGAATCCAATCCATATATCTACATTTACGATTAGAGCCTTATAGTCCTTGTGTTTTGTATTTTCTGAAGAATTGAAGAGAAACAGTGTTTCCACATGTGAAGCCATGCTCAATAACCAAATAAGAAGCACGCACTTATGGTCCAAGACTAAAATTAATAGCCACAGAAAATTATTTGACATAACTATAGAATACTAGCTGATGAACGCAACATCGCCCGCGTAACTTTATAAAATAAAGCCTGATATTGTAGCTTTCTATAGGTTAAAGAATTTTCAATATCGGTCCAGTAGTTTTTATGTTTATTCATTACAAATATACAAATCTTCTCTCTTTATTATAGATTTCAAATAGAAATCGATTAAAAATAAATTGTAACTATTAAAAAGTGAAATCTCCCAAAAACTTATTGTGCTTTGATATTCATAATTAAAAGTTAAGTAACTTTCAAAGTTTCATTTGTAACTCTTTTGACATTTGAAGTTTATCTTGCAGGTTTAATTGACACCAGTGAAAGTGGTAAACATTTTACAACCAAAATTACTTATGTTTTTTTCGCAAATTTGTTTAACGAAGTTATGACGGGCAAGCGGTCAGTGCATTAATAGAAGGGTGTCAATAACGCTGTAAACAAAAGGTGTATGGAACTAATAGTATGAAGGGTTAGGGCTCTGATTACATGAAGGGTAAAGGTTTTATACCTGCCGGATAACATTTCGCAAATGATGTTAATGTGTAAAATGTATCAAACAGACCTACGGGAAAAACAACAAGAATTCTGTGCTAAAGAGGTGTAGAATGTTTAATTGGACACCAAAAATATACATGGATTTCTATTAATTCGCTGACCTACTGTTTTTAACTCTCGACGCCGGACGCAAAAACGGAGTGTTATAAGTGTAACGTGTGTGTGTGTGTGTGTGTGTGTGTGTGTGTGTGTGTGTGTGTGTGTGTGTGTGTGTGTGTGTGTGTCTGCAAACAGATGGACCGATTTTCATGCATTTTTTTTTCTTTGAAAGCTGACTTGATCGGGATAGATCTTAGCTTTAATTTGACCATCAGCCCATTTCCTAGTTGACGAAGGGATTTCATTAACTTCCACGTGTGAAATTTGGTTACTAAATTGGTATTAGTAACCAAATTTCACGGTTACTTGACCTGATGGTGCTGCATCCATGTTGTCTGCTGGACACCCAACTCCTCAACAACTTACAACAGGTAATAGCGTGTTACGGCTCAGTAGAAAGTCGGGGGTTAATTTATTGATTAAATATCACTCTTCAAAAATTTAAAGTAAGTAATTAAGTAATGAGAAACCACGATTCCTTGTTGCCACAATTTTAATTTACAAAACACAAACGTTTGTATAATAAATTCAATTACTTAATGTTCAAGAACGCCTATGGTTACTATCCGTGAACGGTACGAGTTATAAGTAATTAATTTTGGACACGTTTAATTGTTTAAATTTAATTAGGCTTGTTTGCTTTAATTGCCTGCGTAAGAGAGAGTATATACGACGAGTCTTGGTTGACTTGTTTTATACAAATATGTTATAATCTGTTAAATATTCTATTCATGATACGAGTATACTTACTGAAATATACATTACGTTTTTCGTCTACACTCTACCACTCTATTTTCGAAAGTCCATGCTAGATATGCATTATTTAAAGTTTTTAATTAATATCTGCAGTCTCTGTCGTTTACTTGATAGAATAATTAGTCTGTTATAGATATAGGTGTCATTATAGTGTCGTAACATGTTTCTATTGTTAGTTTTGGTTGGTTAGGTGCGCCCGCGCAGTGACGCGTGCCGTAGTCGGCGGGTGAAAGTCTCGAAAGTGAAGGACCGCAACTTTTCTACTGGACAATCGATTAAGTAAATGATTGATAAGTGTATGTGCATAAATTTACCTTATTTCTTGTAATAATAGTTCATTTTGCGTTATTATATTCACACAAAAAATACATAATCGTAAGGCATTCGAATTTCTTTTTATTTAAGGACTTCTATAAAATTATACTATTACATAAATAATTAAATATTCAATTTTATGAAGTATTTTATGTGTATGTTCGTGATAATCTTCAAAACTACTGGATTTTCATGCGGTTTTTACTAATGGAAAGAGCGTTAAAGGAGGAAGGTTTTTAAATATATTTTTAAATCATAATTTAAATCGTTCTAATTGTAGCTGCGCAAGGCCGCTGTCCGTCGATAATAATCAAACTTCCGAAAATTGCACTTCATTCGTAGTACGAGTACGAGTAAATTTAAAGAAATTGAATTTATGATTCTCGAAAATAAAACACAAAAGCATCCATTTGTGTTTTTTTTTTTTTGCAAGGAAGAAGTTAATCATACCCTTTAAATGCAATGATTTTAGTATATACTCTTAACACCAATAATACTGCAGAATTTGGAAAATTATCATAACTTATTTATATAACTATGAACCAGGCCATGTTTTTCTTTTAATATAAACTTAAAAGAAAAATGTCTCAATTTTAGTGATTTCCTGTAATTATTTTGAGATTTTCTAAATTGGGATGACATTCGAAAATTAATAACACTCATACTTTTTATACCTTCAAACTTTTTTAATACTTTCTAACTTAAATATCTATGGTAATTGGTACCAAATTAAACGATATTTTCTCAGTATGTACCTATATCGCTTAATATACTGTAATACACGATAAAATCTATATTCAATAAAATTTCCCTATAACCTGTTAGTTATCTATATCTATTAAAATATTCACAGTATCGTCTTCTTTGTGATGTAACTGTACTTTCACAAAGCTTTAAAAGGCTTCGCTAATGTTTGTGAGAAAGTAGTTAAGATATGTTGGATACATACAAAACATAGGTAGAGGAGTAACATAATATTTATTTATATTTTATTTATTTATGTCAAGCTTGGAAAAATGATTTTTTTCCTAACAAAACACGAAATTAAATGTAACATTAGGAAATATATGATATCAATCTAGCTTATCTGAAGAAACTATTTATGTTATTTCTTAATATGTTCAAATATTTTATAATAAGTATTCATAATTGTCAAATTATCTATAATTTTATCGTTCACGCACACAGTTACCTTACTTTTTATATTATTTTTAAAAATTAAAATATTACCTATGTTATTTTTTGTTTGTACATAGGTACCTACATTAACAATTAATTACTTATATTATTAATTTGTTTTAAAATAGTTCACTTGCCCCACAGGATAGGCAAAATCTAGAGTATTTTAATTATGTAACTATTAATTTTTTTTTCTTCTTATAAATATAAATTTTCCTAAAATTGTACAAGTGAGTCTTGTTAATGATGTTCATGGTCATTTATGGTGTTCATTTATTAGTACCTACCTAGTGAGTGGCTTAACTTGTCATTGGAACGTCTGCTACTGACATGACATAAAAAATTTAATATTACAAGGAATTAGTAAACCAGTAGCTAGTGGAGTATAAGCACCTCTAGTCGATGACTAATAAAAAAAATTATACGTCCTCAGAAAAGCTGTTTGGTTATTGACCCCAACTTGATGAAAAGGCTAATAAGTTCCAGCACAGTAGGTATTCTATTATGTCACGTAGTCGTTAGCGAATCTGTAGCGTAACGAGTCGATATTTTTCTTTTCTATGTAGTTAATTTGTTAATAAAGTTAATAATTATTAGAAGATTGTCGAAATCCTCCACAATAAGAGCCTCCACAACAAGTGTGCAGTTTCAGAGCAATGAAATTATGGCGAATGAGAACTGCTGTGAACAAGTTTCTTAGCGCCTAGAACTGCAATTTTATATGGAGGGGCAAGGAGTTATAAATGATTCTGCAGGCCCTTAACGGGACTGGTTGAGGCTTTTCTCGAGTCGGTGAACTGGCTATGTTTAGTAGCATAGGTACATACTTGGAGAAACTTATTTAGTATAGCGCGCTATGTTAGGAACGCTCTATCTATTGGGACCTTTGTACATACTTAGACCGAACTTAGTTTGACCTGATATTGTGGTTATCGACTGATTTGAGCACCGGATAAAGCTATTCGACAAAGTTATTTCACACGACGAAAACTTCCTTAAAGCAAAGGACTAGTCCATTCTACGGATGTTTCTGCTTGGATAGTCGTTTTTGCTAATGTTTTAATAGTGAGAGGCGCTGAGGGGAGAGGTGAGAGCGGAACCGAAATATCAAGTGGCTTTCAGTAAACTGAAATTTAATGAAATTTTTAACGAAATCAATTATAGATTTACATAAGAAAAAGCTGTCCCAATAGCTAATAGACAAAACAAATGTTTTTACAGTTACTCAAGGAATATTTTAATGACCAAACCTCGTAAATTGAGAATTTGTATTAATTTAATGTAGGTATTATACTAATTAATTTGTAGTGTATTGAAATATTTTGTGTTCATTTATACTAATAAAATCATAAACGATCCGTGTCTGTACATGAAATATTTTTTGATAAAAAACAATTTGTGCTTACATGTATTGTACCGACTTTGTTACTTTTTTGACTTACCTACTTTTGTTACAGAGATAACAAAATGTCTGTGCGTATTTGCACGTTAATTTCAGAAACGGCTTAGCCGATTTGAATGCAATTTTCACTGACGTATTGATGATTACCTGTATTAAACTATAGGATAAATACTTTTTACCCTGAATTTTTTTAGGTTATTGTGAGATTTTCAAAAAATGTACTTCAGCGCGTACGAAGTTGCTGGAACCAGCTAGTTACTAGCTGCTAGTACTATAATATTAACAAATATAATAATAATTAATAAATATAAACAATAATAAACAACACTTGCTTCGCGGCACCTCTACTATTGTGTTTCGGTGTGTGAATGGTTAAGGAATTGCCGGCATACTTTAATCCTTCTTGGTACATTCATTCAAGGCGACGGTAGCCATTTACCAAGTTCTTATCGACAATATTTTTTATAAAAAAGTAAATGACAATACTTTAACATTATGTTACTAACTTAACAAACGTTATATGTCTGACATGGGTCACTGCACATAATTGAGTCGGCAGTCTAGTTTCGGTTCATGGCCGACTTAACTTACTTTATAAAACTCCATTTAAACGAAATAAAAATAAGAAAACGTACAACGCTCCCTGTAAAGTGTACGACAAATGTTTTCTTTTGAATTATATTAAGAGTATATATGTGTACCTACCTACTTACGTGTGTGTGCATATATGTATACATACATAAAATGATGAAAAAAAAAATATTGAAAAAGAAACGTGAAAAAAAAGTCCCTTCGTTTTCGTATTTATTATTCACCAGCTGGTGCCCGCGACTTCGTTCGCGTTGAACGATTAAAGGTACCCTATGTCCTTTCTGGTGACCCAGACAACGTGTATGCAAAATTTCATGGTGATCGGTTCAGTAATTTTTGCGTGAAAGAGTTACAAACATCCATACATCCAAACATACATACTTTCGCATTTATAATATTAGTACGGATTTGCTTTAAAAAAATGCGACCGATCAGTATCATATACCATAAGTATAGGCGTACTTTCACATCACAGAGCTATAAAAGAATTTCGACCTGTGTCAGAGGAACCCTAGCCGGTAAGACAAAAAAAAAATGTTGTCTTTATAATTCCATCGGGATGAATATTAAAATCTTTATTTGAATATCCATACAAAGTAGGTACTCCATTCAATTATGGGCGTGGGTTAAAGTTAGTAACGGAAACTGTAGGCGCAATGAATAGAATGTACTATAAGTTACGTCTTATACGTGTATGTATTCATCAATGTCTTCGAACATAATAGTCTCAACTATTTCAACATCTAACAATCAATTCAATTTAGATACTTATCTTTTTCACACTTATTCATTTAACCAGTGAATTATTTCAAGTATAACGCTAAAATAATAAATCGATGTTATTCGCTTTTTAAACTAGTATAATTATATTAAGTAATCAAAGAAGTTACTGGCTGTTTTGCACTATAGAAGTAAATTGTTAATGTATCTTTGTATTGTAGAACAAAGAAACCCTTCTCAATTGTACTTACTGGGTAAATAGAACAATATATGGATAAATGATTAAATAAAAAAAGGTTTATAATTTTTTGCTTTTCAGTTTTTTCGGCGGTTTAATTTTTTGTTAAAAAGTTTTTATTTTATAATTTTTTGTGGCTATAATCTACTAATTACTACATGCTTAATTTTTGATTACTTTTTTTGTAATACACAACTTCGCATTAAAATCTGTGAGTGAACAATAAATCCCCCTTAGGGTTGGAATTTTTTTCCAAATTTATATGGGATCACCTTCGGGGTATATCCTTTCCAATAAAAAAAGAATTATCAAAATCGGACTACTCTGTGAAAAATTATGCACTATATATATATATATGAACAACACAACACAGCCGTGGTTTTAAGTGAATACCTGTAATTTTTTTGGAGCGTATTATTATTATGTGTATAATATTATATCCAACGAATTCGAATATACCTTTAAAAAAAAAATCTTTAATCCTTTAATTATCGAGAGGTGTAATTAAATTTTGGATGTAAATGATAGATATGTAACTACAGCATGATACTGTATCCCCCGATTTCGTTATCATCAGTTTTCTGAATTGACCCCCACTATAAGGAAGCAAATTTAAAGACTTATTCAAGTCAAAAACTAGGAAGAAACTTGGTATTAATTCCTTTCAACAAAAAATAGTCTATAATCATTAAGACATGCTTAGTAGCACTAACATTAGATACACTTAATTAACCATAATGTCTTAAGTTCATAGTTCAAAGACTTAAGTGTAATCACAGAGTAAAAAGTTACTATCAAAATGTAATTATTTAATAATGACCTGTAGTTGAAGATGCGGTGTGCGCTCGCATGTAACGATAAAAAAACTCACTATTATACGGTGTTTGACCACAGACACAGATTACAAAACTTGTTTCTAGGCACAGAAAGTACTCTGTAGCTCTATTGTGTAGCTATTATAATTTTTAAATATTTAAAAATGTTTAAATTTGTCAAATCGATAGGACATGTCATCATCTTACGGTAGAACATCCACTGCTGGCGTCGATAGAATACGAGTATATTATAGACCTCCTTCATGATTTTTCAGTCGGACTTGTCAGAAGCAGTCAGGATATTGATCATCAACCCGCTTTTATAATTGAAAGCGGAGCAAGCAAAGATGTGAGACAGAGAATGACATTAAGCATACAATGTAGTGTAATGTGTAATAGAGAAGGACACAGCATAGCAGCTAGTTTTTTTTTTTTTTTTTTAACTAATAATTAATAGTTTCTTTTTTTAAATTAATCCATGAGCATATTTTAATAGGCAACACAAATTGATTTATTTTCTCATAGATTACAATTGTTAAAATATACTTTTCGTCTGGTAAACAGAAGGACGACATCTCTTCGGATCTGAGATCGTTATGGATTACAATGTTTCCATAAAATGTGGAAGTTCAAAACAACAAAACGTCATAACAACTTAATATAACAATTTATTCATCTATAAAATTAAACACAAGGCTGTATAATGTCATTCAAAAACAACTGCGTCGGCTATTTCTGATTATGATTGCTTTAACACTTTGTAACAGTGCGTGATGCAAAACAGAATGTGACCATTCGTGAGTAAACACTTAGTTGAGATACTTAGATGTTGCAAAGGGGACACGTCGGGCGCTCCCATACATTCCGTCGTTCGACACACATTCAAACGCGACTTGAATAATAAATCTTACAATCATTGAAGAAAACACAAACAAACAAACAAACTTACAAAGTACTTTTATTATATCTAGCTGGATCTACTCAAAATAACTTCTCAAAATATACGAGAAGATTTCCATGAGAAACGGAAATTTTTATAAACACATAAACATTTTCCGGATCATATGAAGGTCTTTACAAAGTAATTTAACTGACATTGTTAATCTTAGCGTGAACATTAACTATAACTACATACTTCCAACTAATATGATAGTTTGTATGTTTATTTGTTTGTTTAATATTCTTTCACGCCTTAACTACTTAACCGAACACTTTGAAATTCTGTATACACGTTGTCCGGGATACAGAAAAAAGGACTGTTCCCGAGAGACTATCTAAAGATAAAATTAATAAATTCAATGCCTCAGAATGATAACTTACTTAGTTGAAATTTTTGTGTTTTCATTAATAAATGAATAAAATTCAAACAAAAAGTACAAATTTTAGTATTAATTATGCTCTACCTTCGTAAAAAGTGAAATTAAATTTGCTTTCATTAGTGTGTATTAATTTATTTTGAATTTATTTGTTTTAAAAAATAGATTAACAACTTTTGTTTTTTTTTTTTACTCATGTATGTAAAGCCATTAGAATTTCAAATAAAATTATTATAATTGATGTCGGATTTCTTTTCTACAAACTAACAGAATAGTTGGGCAAAAAAAAGAGATTATCCTTTATCCTAAATAATATAGTCGACAGCACCTGTGGCGTTGCTTGTGTTATAGGCCATCTACCATCAAGTGGACCGTCAGCCTGTCTGTCGACCTTAACATAAAGAAAAATATTAACGTTGATGTTGCATTTTTTTCTACCAACTTACATAACAGTTAGACAAAAAAGAGTGTTTTATTTTAATTGCATGATCGGTTCATCTCCATCTACAACTACGTAGGTACATACAGGAAATTATAACGGCATGTTTTTATTAAATTCTTTACCATATATCTTTACCGTTGCGGCTTTCTCCGACGACGGCTCTAAGACTGTTTGAATTTCTCATAAAATTTACTTTGTATTTGAAATAGCAATACATACAACCGAAGTGTGAACACAACTAATTTATAGTACATTTACTACGCAATAAAGTTAACCGTTCGAGAATCTGTACCAAACCAACACGCTACCTTTATTTACTTGTGAAGTGTTTTTGTCTATAATACTAACAGTATAACTAACCTCTTAATGTATGAGTGATATGTTAAGTATATAAATACTCGTTTAAAAACAATTTTCATCTAAATATATCCTTGATGAACGATTAAACTCCTTCATCAAAGAAATATAGTTTCTTTTTTTAAAGTAATGGCGACCAACAGGCTAAAGTTTTATTGATACTAGATGGTTACTGTCGTATCTACAAACTAACGTTTCCATCCTGTAACAAAAACTTTCGTCGATAGTGCAAGTGCAAACCCTTAAGATGTTTGGACATATCATTCACAACGAGAGGTCATTGAATACAAGGAAGTGTCAGCGCTCTTACGACCGATCAGCCACAAGATGAACAATTATTAGATCAGCTACAAAGTGTTTCCCTACTGAGTGTACATGCACTATCTTGTTATTAAGAAGATTATCCTATCAAACGTCTATCCCTAATAACTTCTTACTCTGTGAATATAGATAGTTGTTAACTACACAACAAGACTTTGTTTAAAGTCGCTTGTTTAGAATTGTAGTATCTGTACGCAACTATTTCAATTTTACGATTTCGCAATCTTTAAAAGTGCCAGGGCACATTGCGTTTCGTAGTCATGAATTAGACTCTTCCTTTATACTCTTCGAGTAGATAAAAGTGACAAATTTTGCACAGATAAACAGTCAAAAATTCTAAAAACTTTTTTTTTACCACGATACATAAGTACAGTTTTATTATTATGTACTTATAGATGACAAAATTCAACAATTACCGTCTTTTCTGTGAAGGTAAAGTTTAGTTTGCCTTAAAAGAAATTAAAGATCACTGACAAAAAGTAATTTCGTCTAACCACAAATTCGCATGTGGTTTCTGGCAACCCTATGTGGGTATGAATAATGATTTAGCTTTATTTTATCCTTTGTTCGTTTCATGCATTATTATGGCGTGTAGTCATTAGGCTTAATAAGGTGGTGTGGCATTTGGTTTTATAATGCTGCAGGGCGTACAATACCCATATATTGCATCGGGACCCGACTGCTGTGTACCTACATGCGAATTATTGAATCTAACAACGAGCTTTGTAATAGATACCTGCACAAGTGTAGGCGAAAGTCGCATTGATTTCTCTTCGTATATACTTACTCTACTAAACTACGTGACAAATTTTTAAAAAAATTCATACTTGTAAAACGAATAAAAAAGGTTTTGGTCGGTTATGATTTTATTTATGATAGTATATTTTACTGAAAAATATCATCCTTATACCTAATATGGGCAGCGCATATCTATACTAATATTGTAAAGAGGAAAGATTTGATTGTTTGTTTGTTTATTTGCATTGAATAGGCTCCGAAACTACTGGATCGATTCGAAAAATTCTTTCACTGTTGGGAACCTATATTATCAGCGAGTAATATATGCTATATTTTATAAAGTTACGCGGGCGAAGCCGCGTGCAACAGCTAGTATAATATAGAACCTGCGACGTTGCTTATGTTATAGGCGACAGTAGCCACCTACCATTAAGCGGATCGTCAGCTTGTCTATCGACCTAACATAAAAACATACAAAAAAAGATTTTTTATTTATTCAATTCAATTCAATAATTTATTGCATAACCATAATGTGTAGATAGATGTTACAAAAATGATAAAGACACGTATTAAGGATTCTGTCGGGCATGCAACTTTGGGGCTAGGAGAGAGGAAAGCGTATTAATCTATATAAAAAGAAATTTTCTTATTTTTTATTTAAATTAAATTCAATAAATTGTCATTACATAAAACCTATATATTATTAATAAAATATTCATTAGTGTTATAATAACATTTACTAGTTAGGAACTTTTTAATTTTTGTGCAAATATGATGCCGTTGTTTTTATTTTTAACATATTTAAAAATGACAGGCTGAAGTGCTGCGACGTAAGGCAGCTATTAATTTAGTGCATATAATTATAGTAAATAAAGATTCTAAACACAATGATTATGTGATGATCGTGGGACCAGTGGGATTAGTGCGAATGCGACGTACTCGTAGTAAAGTTGTTACGTGCAATTACGAACTGCACCAAGGTCGAGTGTTACGGTGCCAATGACTGTTGTTCACACCACTATATTATAACTATCACACTGTTTTATGTAGAACAATGTCATATTATCAAATTGTTTAAACTTCAATTGTAAGCTTCACACAAGTTCGTATTTTTGTTTGTCTCGTTTACAACCAAAAAGGAAGAGAAATATTTATCTACTTTTAAACTTGTTGTTATAGAAGTAGAAAGTTTCTGTAGTGTGGGCAGCAGTTTTGTGCAAAAAGCCATTTCTAAAGTAACTCCGAAGAAATTATTCTCTTAATTAATTCTTATTAGTAAGTATATCTTTATAGTGATACTAGCTGGTGCCCGCGACTTCGTCCGCGTTCACAATTAGAAAATAAACCCTTGGCCTCTTGTTGCTATAACATTTGACCAGGAGTTAGTTTTTTTATTTTATTTTAGATGATCCCTTGGGAACATGTCCAATGTCCTTTCCTGTATCCCTGACAAAATTTCATGATGATTGGTTCAGTAATTAAGGCGTGAAAAGGTACTCGTAACAGACAGACAGAGTTACTTTTATATTTAAAATATTATAAAGTAGTAGTAGTATTAGTATAGTGGAAGTATGGATAGTATGGATTACTAAGTATATTCTTATAGTATAGTTATATAATAATTATTGTAGAGGTTTATAAGGCTTCACTACATATAAAAGTGTCTAATTTTCAAGTCAGTTAGTCCGTTTGTTAACGACAAGTGCGCTAAGGGATGCAAATAAAACCAATACCTACTATTCTTGGATAACTATAACTTGTGGAACTTATATAACTAACACAACTTATAACATTTAGTATAGCAGTTGAGTGACCCAGAGTAATAAGGTTTAGCTTGATGACTCAGAAGACTACCAACTATCGTTAGCTATAGTCAACTTGACTGTTAGGTGAACACTAAATATTTTATACATAAATTTCCTTATATTATATTTTTTAACTCTCTTATTGTCACGTTTCTTATTGAAATTTATTTAACAGTTTATCTAGTCTTTATTTCTTTATTGTTTATAAAAACATACCAACGTGAGTTTATTCTAACATTTTCTTTATTAATCTGATTATAAATCGGAGAAACATTCCTACGTGCCTTTACGTTGCATTCTTATGGATAGTACAATCTGCTTTATCAACTAAATATCTAAACCTACTTTATATCCCGGATTTTCTCAATTAATATAAAGTACGAAAGAGCGTCGCTCTTATAGTAGGTATAAATTAATTCTCAAATATTAAAAATAGTAACGAGTAATAAATAATTCAATAAAAGAGTGTTTATAATATCCATTTGTCGTACCTAAATTGTAATCATTTTGGCATTAAGGCAGAATTCGTTTCTGTATGTAAAATTAAATTAAACCTTGTTTTTTGTTTTTAATAAAGTAAATGAATGTTTTTTTTATTATAACAAAACTTTCACGGTTTCACTGTTATCAATTTTCTAACAGGTTTAAAATAGATAGGTAAGTGGTTAAACCAGTTTTCAAACATTTCCCATGCTTGTTTATCGATTTAATCTTTCGCCGTTAGACCTTGATGACCGCGTTCGCTAATATATTTGCTTGTAGACATCTGTAGATTAAAAGCATTATGCTGTATAGATAAATTAACTAAATATTATTGCATGTAAAGGTGGTAAAGTGGTAACGGAGCCAAGTACCTATAAAATGAGCTACTATGTTGTCATAATCTCTTTAAAAAATTGTATTTTTTATTTCTTTTAATTTGTATCTGTATGCCAATTTTTGTACAAATTCTTTCATAGGTTTACAGTTATATTTCAATAATTACCATCTCAACTACTTCGCTAAAAACAATACAAATATTGTGACATATATTTTAAGAACTCTTCTCAATTGTTTTCATGGCAAAATAATAGTAAAGCAAAATTATAATAATAATAATTTATTCATCGGTTTAACAAAAACATCATACGAAATGCTTTGCGAACATGTTGCCTGCTTACCACCATAATAACTGAACGCAATGTAGCGGTTGCTTCCCCGGGCCGTCACGCAACTCATCCATATAAAGGAACAATTTAAATGCACGCGTTCTTAAAAGAAAATCAACTGCAGAATAATAATATGATCTGTAAGCACATAGTAGTTTTAACACTCAGTTTTTTTCTTGCATCTGCTATACTTAAGCTTAAATGTATTTGATTTTATACTGCATTTTAAATGTTAAAACTTCTCAAGGTAGTAGTTTATCCAAATAAAAATTCATATCAGTAAAACGATTAGAACTGTTCTAATTGAAAAATATAAGAAATTAAGTTGCGGATGGTGGACGATTTGTTAAAATAAGTCTAATGGAGTTAGAATTTTTATAGTCTGACGGTTAAGCTGTGTAGATAATAGGTGCAAGTAACAGGTCAGAATCGTTTAATACCATGAAATGTATTTATTATTAAAATATCTTAATATATAAAAATTACGTGTCACATATTCCCCCTCAATGAACTCCTAAACTACTGAACCGATTTGATCAAATTTTGTAACTATATGTAATTTGGTCTAACTTAATAGATAGGAAAGTTTTTATTTTGAACCCGGGCGAAGCCGGGAGCGGGCCACTAGTATACTATATGATTTATATATAATATTCGTAAGGTATCGTACCTGAAACCCTGGTAAAAAGCAAATTAACGATTGTTTTAAAAATAAAAAATTGTAATTTAAAAAAAAAAAAAAAAAATGTATAAAGTCCTTTATTTGCTTATGACAGTTATTTTTCATCAAGATATAAATCCCTGAATCTGAGTATTTTATGATATCTCCTACTGATATGATAAACAAGCTAGAAATAGAATCTTAAACCAGTCATTTCAATCTAACTGTTACTTAATGCTATTCTGCACGCATTCAAAATAAACATTTGATTTTGATTTCATGTTACCACTTAATTTGTGGCAAGGCGGCCGTGATAGTTATTTGCGTGCAAGAACACATTTCCTTCATTGTACATAATATAACTTGTGTTAACAGTCGATGACAATCATTTATCTGATGGATTAAAAGAAACATGTTTTGCAAATTTTGCGCCACTTTCACTGATATCTACAGTAAAGTTGATTCCTACAATATCAAATTAAATAACAAATTAAAATATCGTGTCCATAAATTCTTAACATGAAAAAGTCTGAACTAAGTAATAATACTCAAGTAATAATAATACAAAGCCGGAGGAAGTGAAATGTAACCATTTATAATCTCATTAATCTTATCCATTAACCATTAATCAAAAATACCATTATACGAGTATTCCTATAGACTCTATTCTACAAAGCACAGTGATAGGAATTTCGTAAATGTCAATAAGGCAACAGGTGACAGGTATGTGTACAAATTTAATGGACAAATAAATGCCTTATGTCAATGCAAGAAAGTCTAACATTGTTTAGCATTAGTTTTGGCATATACAAGATTAATTTTGTTGAGGAGCAGACTTGAACTAGGTCAGAGTCTATTGACGGACGTTCTGTGTTTACAAACAAAATTGTTTCTATAGTTCCATTGTACTTTGTTTGACGCCTATTAAACACCTACAAATTAAGTTTTATTTGGTTTCAATACGAAACTAATCAATGCGAAATAAGTAATGTTGCATACATTTTTATTTATTTTAAATAAAACTTGTACCTTTGACAAGTATATTAGTGGTAAATGCACATAGCATAAAAAAATATGATAAAAAATCGTCCTTATGACAAAAATTGTCTGCTATATTTAAATTTATTTCTGTTTCCGAGCTTTATATATCCCAAATATTACTATATAAAGAAAGAGCCCTGTAGACGGCAGAGTGATTTATTTTAATTTTAATTATTAATTTTATTTTATTAATTATTAACTATTTTATTAATTTCACCATGACTAAATGTAATGCTGAATTAAATTTTGTCCTAGTAAAAAACTAAATATAAATAGAATCTATTGAAAAGGTTAAACTTAAAGATGATATCGAAGAACTAAATTGATAAAGGCATTTTTTTAAATCAACATGCAGAAGATTTTAGAGACGACAAACAAAATAGAGGCGTGAACTAACGTAACGCATATTAAAATGGATATTGATTCAAAATGCATTAATATTCTACGTATACGAGGTCGACATACGCATACCACTGGACTGAGAAGGCCGCTAGTTATCAATTCAACGAAGGGAAACCAGCCGCGAATTACCACCGGACGAACGCATCGAAACTGATACCTTTATTGACGAGTAAGAACGCTTAGGAGCTAGGGTTAAATAATGAAAAATCCCTAAATTATTATAATTTTACTTTAATTAAAGATGGTCGTTTTAAAAAGTTTCTTCGAAAAGTCGTTTCTTGATGCTATTTATAAATTATATAAAAAAATAAATACTGTATTAGGCAGCAACATACAAATACAAAATACAAAATAATTTATTTATATACTTAATCCTAGGTCCAAGAATAGGGGGTATATCCTATACTTGTATCAGGAGACCCCCGCATATAATAATGAAATTTTGATTTTTACTTCATACAAATAAAATATATTTGTTAAGGATATCAATATTCCAATAAAGGAATTCAAGTACATAAGGCGTCGCGCGTCGATCGACTACTTGAAGGACATGTTTTTTTTTAATTATACATGAGTCTCTCCGCCTCTGCTGTTTCTCGGCTCACTTCTTCTAAACCATTTAACGGATTATGATATGGATTTCACTAATGGAAAAGGCTATAAACGAGAAAGGTTTGTCTATAAATATGATTTGTCACAAAAAAAATGCATCGATGCGATGTCGTTATAGACAGGCATGCAGAAGAGTTACTTCTATGAAATGCGGGTAAAACATATGTATCCGCTCCCTTTACGTCCCAGATATAGAGAATTTAACTTAAATTAGATGTGAAACATACAAAAACAAACATTAATTCCGTTGATAGTTACAGAACCCAAACAGAAGTTGTACAACCAACGTACCGGCTGCTTTTATTCCACCAACTGTTTCGCAATGTGCACTTCGTAACTTATGAACATTGTAGCTCATATACTTCATCCACAATAATTACTGTAAACGCTGCAATGATCGTTGTTTGTTGCACGTTATTTTGATGCCGGGTTTATTTAAGTACTTGGCTATTTTACATGTTAATGAATATTATTATTATTTTTACTATTTTTCATAATACGCACTGCCAAGGATTGGCACTCCCTTCCGGCGTCTGTTTTTCCGAGCTCATATAACCCAAATATTCTTAAAGTTCGAGTGAATAGACATTTTCTGGATTAGCTTGCTCCATCGCCGGCATCGTCTTTGCTGCATGGCTAGATGTTGGCCAAGAGCAAATCCATTATTAATAAAAATAATAATAACAATCCAAGACTTTGGAAATAGTGGTTGATGGTACCATGTTACAGAACTTGAAACATGAAGTGAACATGAAGTGAACTTGAAACTTGAACTTGAAACATTAGTATAATACTGAAACACATGTAAATGTAAAGTCTTGACTTAGTACAGTAATTTTCAAAGTAAGATGTTGTTAAGTCAGAACAGTGAGAAGATGCAGTTTCTCTATTAGAGTCTACTTAGCTGGCATTAGCTGTTTCGCGACAACAATATTGCTGGCGTAATTTTATCATTGTTGGAATAAAGAACAAATACTTTTAAATTATCAAACCTCGTACTAAAATGGGAAAATATATAAGTAAGAATAATAATATCACACAAAGAAGCCATTATAGGAAATCTAGCTAAAAAAACGGTCAGTCGTAGGACTGTACGTCAGAAGAGTTAACATATTATTGACGAAGTTAAACTTATTATGAACCAAGAAGTGCGTACTAATTCGGGTAGATGGCGCTAATTTCATACAATTAAACGTCACTGAGGGTGTCGCTCAAAAGTGCCTAACCCGCCTTAAGAGGTTTTCACTTCAAGAAATTAGGATTTATGAGAAATAATATGTAAACCCCAATATTCATTGTCCGTTAAAATAAGTTGGCGTTATGTCTAATTGCTCAATATTTCTCAGACTAGTGGATTTTATTACTTTCATTACGTACATCAGCTTATAACAAGTTATCTATTACATTCGATTGCGGTTTACGTAACATAAAATTAATAATAGGTTTTACTAGTTTCATTATACGAAATACTTGAATTCTGACAATCTCACGTTCATTATGTAAACGCAACTAGCCAGTATCAAATACCTAATTATATTTGAAACAACGTCCGCTAAACGTTTAATTAGTGATGTACAAACGATTTACTACTAACCGTATGTTTAAGTAATCGTAGATTCTAATTACGAACCTCAATATAGGAAACGGTTTTATTTTTAGAGCGTAATTTTTTACTTGTGTAACCGCTTCATAGTTATTATTATTATTCAAACTAAAATGGCAATAATGCAGTGTTCAGTTAAATTATAGAATCAATTTTAACTACGAAGAAGAGAATAAGTACGCTGAAATAATGGAAACAACTCGCGGATTTAACATCGAAAGATTTAAATCATTATCAGTACCTCTACCATGAGTTATAATGACCGCACTCGCTAGCGAGAGCGTAAAAAAATATATGAAAAACTGTCAACGTCAATTTTCAATTTTCATTGTCATTTGTCAAATTGTCAATTTTCCATATAGGTAAATATGCTCTCGCTAGCGAGTGCAGTCATTTTAAACTCATGTCACACCAAACAAAATCAGTTTGTACTAAGATACTAGTGTCACGACAGCTAAGAAAAGACTAAATTTCACAATTTTCTTTGAGATTCAGTATCCAAGAAAAAAGCAAGTAGCAAACACTAATTAGTATAATTATGTTAATTACAAAATGTATGAATGTTTATATATGCAAGTTTCAAACAAACATATGACCTTCGAAGTTTAAAAGGTGAATCAAGGTTGAAAGTGCGATTGAAAAAACAGGATGACGCCAGAGAATGGACAAAGACTTATGAACGTTAACACAAGAAGTGATAAGAACATTTTTGGATAAACTAATATGAAACATAGATAGAAGATTTTAATATTACGCGTAAAAGATGATGTTAAATACAAAATCAGATAGATTTCTAAATTATTAAAAGAATCAACAAAATATCATACGTTTGTAAGTAGCTCTTACGGTAGGAACATAATTATCTAAAGAAAACTTTACTTCAGATATAAAGTAATGGCAGGCACACTGCGTAACGCAGTCATTTAGGCAGCCTGTCTAGCGGCAGTAACCACCGACTTACAGAAGACCAACGTGAAATAACAGCATGTGTGCTGCTGTGTTTCGGTGAGTGAGTAAGGGAAGCCAGAGTCCATTTCCTCATCCCTTCCTAATCCTACATGGTCGGCAGCGCACTTGCAACACCTGTGGCCTTACTTGTGTTATAGGCGACTGTAGCAACCTACCATCAAGTTGGACTGTCAGCCTGTCTATCGCCCTTAACATGAAAAAGATGGGTCTCGATTTAAAATGGTCTGTAAATGTTTGCAGTTTTGAGCAAAGCAGATCTAAGTATGCTATGATTCAGTATTAAAAATAAACGGGTCCATGTTGAATAATATGTCATAGTTGACTGCTTTATGTTTATTGTTAGTGTTCTTGTCACAATCAAGTTCTGCTTTATCGTACCTATTTGTCAGGAAAGACATCACGCGCTGCTTTGTTAATGTCCACGTATTTGTAGCTACTTTAGTCAGGTAGTATACTAGACAATCGAGACGAAATGAAAAAAAAAAATTGGTATCGAATTTTAAAAGAGTAAACGCTTATCATTTTAACAAAAAAATATATTAAAAGTACGCACATACCTAGTACTACTACATTAAAAAAAATATAGGCTCTAAAAATTATTAGTATATGAAAGATTTGAACCTTCATAGAAAATTAATGCTCAGTTTCAAATTAAATTTTATTCTCTTGTAGCAAAATAAACTTTTTTGGAAAAAATGTACTATAAAGTACTATAGTACTAGTGTTAATACATTTTTAATTTATTTTAAGTGTCTATAAATTGTAAATATAAATAAATGTTTGGTTCTGAGTTTCCAAAATAGTAATTTGACGGTATTGATTTTGAGTTATTGTTTCCAACACTTTCTGGCTATTTAAAGGTTTTTGATTTTTGACTTGATTTATTCATCTTTTTTAAATTTGACATTATATATATATATTTTTTTTCTTATTAACATTTGACATAGTTTTCAAATTTTTTGTTTGTATTAATTGTAATTTATTTTGATTAGATTCAATTTTCTTTTTATTTTATTGTTTCTAATTTAAATTATTTTGTTGGAGCTTATGTATCAGTGAATTATGTGTTCAGCTATAATTGGCTTGTACACTGGACCTAGATTTTGAGCGGTAGGGTTAGAATGATGAGTGTGCTAAGCTGTTGCTGTTCTGAATAAATAAATAATAATAAAAGAAAATCTGATAGCGAATCCTGTAGAAAAATAAACTTCATTAGTATTTAAGTTTATGTAATTCTTTAAAAATTAAGAAAGCTATCTCATTACGAAAGAATGTAATTCGATTTTCAGATATTTTTTAATAAATATCTACTATAAATCATATAAAATGTAATTAGTTATTGTGATTCCGGTAGGTTTTTGTTTAACTTCTGAATAGGTGCAAAAAACCTTGACCGATAATAAAAAAAAGTAACTGCAAGAGACACCTACAAATTATGTCGAAATGTAAGCCGCAAATAGTCACGTATGATCGTTAATTTATCAGTCGGTAATGTCAATCGATTTCCTTCCGCAATGTTGCAAATTGTTATGCTTTATGACTATAAAGCGAAAATTGCATTAAGCATACCATGTTATTGTTAATAATATCAAATAGAGTTAGGTTAATTAAAACTACTTTCTAGTTTTATTAGAGAACTAGCTGTTGCACGCGACTACGTCCGTGCAGTTTTTGAGTTTTTCATTAGAAACAAAAAAATATAAACTTAAAAAAATACAAAAATACAAAGCTTCTCTCTTTGTAATATTAGTATAGAATTAGGATAGTAATTCTATATAGTAGTTAATATTAGTATAGGAGTAAGTTTCTCAATCGGCTGTTGACTCAATGATGAAGTGATCACCAAAACTGTTAGCTGCGTTGTTAGGTATGTTAGGTATGAATGCTTTTAAACTACGCAATGGATTTTAATGCGGTTTTCACTAATGCAAAGAGTGCGTTAAACGAGAAAGCTTTTAATATATAATTTAACGCGGACGAAGTCGCGGGGACCAGCCAGTTATAAACAAAAGTGAGACTATATATGCTCGTGCATACTTTAGAATTCTTGACTCCACCGTAAATAAGGTTAAATCTTTCCTTCTCCTTTGTATATAGCAAACAAAAGCTTTTGCCATATTGAGGTTAATTGATTAGCCTCTTGACTTCGGAGAGAAATTCGGGTCTTTGAGAGAAGAGACGTGTGAAAGTGTTTTTATCTGCATTTGCGGGTAATTTCGATAATGATCTTTTTAAAGCGCAATGTTGGCTCAGATGTTTATCAAGCTATCACTGGATACGTGAAGAATTATTTATTTAAACAGTTGCGCAATATGCTGATGTTGTGCATTGTAGATGTATGATTGCAAAACCGACAGGATTGTTATCAAACCGTATTTACGCACTGTGATCATAGCAAGCTCAGATTACTGCAGTAACTTCATATCTGTGATTGAAATAATTAAATTTTAGATATTATATACTCGTATACATTATATTAGATTATTAGTATTTATCTCTCTATTAGAAGTTATTATTAAAAATATCAGTATGGAAGTTATTATTGTTGAAAATCAAGGAACAATATAATTTGCATTGCATGAAAGTATAATCTGTCAATAAACTCTGCTGCAGTTTGGCAGAATCATATGTACCTACGATCTTAGTAGTGAGTGATAAAAAATACTGTTATAAAAATATTATACAAATCTATTGTTAGTAGGTAGATATTTTTTTGTTTATGTAAATAACAGTCAGGCTAACGGTTTACTTGGTTTAGTTTAAGCATTGTAAGATTTAGAATACTCAAGCCTAGGAATGTTTTTGAATAACAGGAATTAAGAAACTTTTTTAGTAAAATTAAGTAAAATTAGAATATTTCAGTATTAAGTATTTTACTTATTTTATACTTGTATTTAACGAGTCTGGTTTACATGAAAGTTGTGTTCTTCTACGATTAACAAATGCCGGGAATGAGTTGCCCGGAAGCAAGCCAGGAATTTGCTAGAGAATTAATTACAAAACGCAAAAAGCAATTTAAAGGTTGCAGTATTTTTATTCTACGTCAAAAACGGTCTCTAAGAGAGTTGCTAAGGTTAACATAGTATATATATATATATATATATATATATACAAGTTAGTTCTTAAGTTTTTGTTTGAGGGCTGAGCCCGTCACGCTCGCCTCACTATGCGATGTCGCCTTTTAAGTCCTGAACCAAAATTTATTGAGGTAATCTTTACATAAAATAAAGTATAGGTTGTGTACTTGTAGGTTGTACATTGTAGATAAATTGACTACAATTGTCTCACCATAAATAAGTAAAGTGATAGTGAAAATTAATTTTACAAACTATTCAGAGTAGTAGATTTCTATCTTTTCAGTGATGGGGTGTAAAAGTGGCAATTTATTGGCACATTTACCTCGATATCTCCCGAGAGGCGCTATCGACACGATGTTAGTAGATACTCGTACGTGTACGATAGTCCGCTGAGCGCATGTTATCACGTTCTGAGAGCAAAATGGCTTCACGTCTACAAACCGCACCGGCCGCCGCAGAAAATGCCAACTTTTCCGCTTTCTCATTCGAATGTCGTTTTGTTTTAAAAAAAACAACGGAAGCCACAGATGATGGGATAACTGGAGCAAGTGGTATTTATGATAATTGCATGACATAACACCGTACATTTTAAGTAAAATAAATTAAAATATATCACTATAGATATATACAGCCAGCGTGCCAGCCAAGGACAGTTTAACTCTAAAATTAACTAATTATAAATTGTAAATGGGTACATAAGTATAAATAATTTCGCTAATTGTCCTTTAATGCTCTTTGGTTGAAGTCAGTTTTTGTTTTATAAAAAAATATTTTATCTTCGTTATTATGAGTATCTACAGATCACCGAATCTCCTTATTTATTTTGTTCAATAAAATATTAAGATTTTTCAATATTAAATAAAACTATATTTTATTAAAAATATAGTTTACTGTAAATATTAATATAATAATATAGATCTAAAATAAATGTAGAACAATTGCTTTTTAAAATTTAAAATTTCACTTGATAGAAAGACAATGAACTTCACTGGATAGAAAAACAGCAGTTATTAAAATTTTAAGTTAATAAGACCCAAAAATTAATTTATTTTAGTAAAGTAGGTACGCAGTTACGCACTAAATTTGTACAGCACTCAATGAACTTGTAGTTTGTTATGGTCAAGCAACACGACTTGAAGACATGAATGAGGTCAGAACCGTTGTTTTACTGCGCAACGTGACTTTTGGTATAGTGTTAAAACTTACAATTAGCCAAGTAATGAAGCGTGGAAATGAATAATGCTTGTGTTAAAGAGCCTTTGTTAAAAACAATACCTACTCATAGGAAACATTATACTGACTTCAGTCCGATAAATTTTGGTTCCATTAAAATATAGATAATACAAGTAAAATATCCATACTATCCATACCAAATCCATACCTACTATATTACTATATCGATACTAATATTACAAATGTGAAAGTAACTCTGTCTGTCTGTTTTTCTGTTACCTTTTCACGCCTCAACTACTTATCCGATCATCATAAATTTTTGTATACACGTTACAAGAAAAAAAAAATACTTAAAATAATATTTTAAAAAATAACATTAATTTCTCTATTAAATTAAAACAAAACAGACTTACTGTTAGAGAAACATAAGGAATACGCTAATACGTGCATACAATTTTTAAATGAGCATTCGCTAATGGAAATAGATAGGAAGTGAGATGTTCATGTTATGTAAAATGTGGTAAGTGTTAACGCACTTTGCAAATTGAACCCAAGGCCCAAGTATCTGTTGTGAAAGATGCGGACATCAACATTTAAACTGACTTTATATTTTATTTATTCAGTATTCAGACTTATTATTCAGTTTTGATTAATTTCTAGGTAGAATTAATTAATTAAAGTTAAGTTATAGCCTAATGATTTTTTAAATATTTTATCTTTTTTTTTTAATTCTAAATAAATAAATAAAAGAAGTCTTTATTGAATAGAAGAAAATTTATTGTTAGTAATGTTATACCATTATACCCTGATATAATGGTATAACATTATGATAAAAATAAAATAAAAGGTCGCCTAAGTTACTCCTTATAATATCCGCTATCTGCCAGTGGAAGTCCCGTGAAAATTGGTCCAGCCTTTTCGGCGATTAGCCGGAACAAACATACACAACAGAGAGTCAATTTTTTTTATGAGTACCATACGTATTTTGATATTATACATTTAATAAAAATCAGTTATTTTAACATTAGAAACGGACATTTCATTTTATATTTATTAGTATACTTAGATAAGATAATATGTATACCTAAATATCATTGCAACTAAAATTTCAACCGTATTATTATAATTATTTCATATTTAAGTAAATTCATGTTATGATTATAATAATACGGTCAAACTAATGAGTATAAATGTTAGAAATAAATTTAAATGAAATCATTTTTAATCTAGTTCAAGTTCAATCAATGTAAATAGAAAACATTAATTGACAGGTTAATCAATATTGTTAATTATGGATTACCTATAGTGATTACAGCGTATAAAGTTGATTTAATTTATTTTATGTTTAAGTTTTAACATCATATTTATATGTAAATATATTAGTTTTTATCACAGAAAATATTTTGTGATATCTTTATATAGTTATATATTTTGCGTCTGTCTATATGGCCGCTAACTTCTCCTAAACCATGCAACGGATTTTATGCAGTAGTACATGGTAATACTGAATTTATTGGTCACTAATATTTCTTTTTACTTTCATTTCAGCCATAATAAAAAACCAAAGTTAAATTGATCGGGAGCGAGTTATACCTAAACAGGGCGGGATTATAGACGAGCGAAATCGCAGGAAATTTCTATTACTTGTAATACTGGAAAATACATATTCTGTAATATATTATAGTTCTAGTATAATATGTAGAATTATAATAATAAGCAACAATCATAAAGAATTTATGTATTGTACATAAATTTTTTATTCACAATTTCACGTAAGTAATTTAAAAATAAACTCAACAAGCCATATTAAGAATAAATTGTTATGTCATCGAAGACAAAAACAAGTTATTATCAATCGATAAACGTGACTTGAACATTAAGTAGGTATTAACAACAAGAAATGTGTACCAACACATCTGTTCACAATAAATTTTACGCTCGCGACAGTAGTTACTAAAGATCGTAAAAGAAATAGTGATATTGCCCAATAGATATAAAACTGTATCTACAATTTGACCACGTAATAATTGTCCAACTATTTATATCAAAAACACCCGAAAACGATAAAGGCTCTTATCTCTGGATAACATAGTTCATAGTACAGAAGATGAAGTATTTACGCAATTGTTCCTATCATAGATATTAGTTTCATATATAGCTAAACCTAGGGTATTGTTTAGTACCAATACCAGGTAACCAATAGTATTTCCCAGTTAAAAAAAGGTGGATATTCGGTGAGTAAGGTATTTAAGAGCCCATTTCCCTATCCCTTCCTAATACTTTATAGTTAATCCTACTTAGTTCTGCAGCGTACTTGCAGCACCTGTTACTTTGCTTTTGTTAATTAGCGACGGTGAGTATATGTTCATTAATAAAGTCATAATTTAATATATCCACCATTACAACATAATTGAAATAAAAACTTCAACGGAGAATTAAAAATAAGACACTATAAAAAATTGTTAGTAAAAACAAGTGGTCAGACAAGTATGTTGATCGAATATATGTGCTGCTTGCCTATACCTTAAATTACTTTGGCGGCATTTCGCTCTGGGCAAGATTTGTAAATCCACGAGGTCATGACATACCCGTTAAAGAAGTAACATTTACCTATGTACTGCAGGCTGTTTCGTAACTAAATATCTCGAGAGGCGTGGTATAATTATTATAATTAACTACTTTTTGCTTGCGGCTATGTGAGCGTCGATATTTTTTTATCATCTTTCTGTATGTGCATTTGCCTATAAATATTAAATAACATACTCTAGATTTATACATTATCTACCACGCGAGAGCACTCCGAATCGGCAAGAATCAAAATGTCTTCACTGATTGCAGTTCTTTTAAAAGTTCTTAAAAACTCGATCTTTTAGAAGAAACAGTCAAAGAATCATTTTATTATTATTTCATTAGGTTGTTTTAAGGTATGTTATCGGGCTTTTTAGGGTTTCTTTGTTCCTACAAGGATTACTATATAGCATTTAGGATTACTTACCTATTATATATTTTTAAAAGAATCATTAAAGAATCTTCCAGTGCCCGTCCCTACATATGAGTATACCCCTACGTGAATCGTTGACTAATCAAAACTTGTTATTTTAAAGGTACGAGTATCTAAAGGTCTATGGCCCCAGTGGCGTGTAACAAAATTAAATACACGCGGGTATATGTAATAATAATACACTTCAGTGTATCTGAAGTCTATCTTCAGATTATCGCATAAAGAAATATGCGCTGCTATGCTCTGATTGTTAATTTTACCCGTCAACCACACATGATTAATCTCCATCAATCAGATTAATAAGTGTACCTTTTAATTTAGACACTAGAACGATTTCGCTGACTGATTTCAAATACTTAGATGGGAGCTGAACTGATACTTTTAATGGGACCGGCGATGGCGATAAATAACTACAACACAAACAATCTATAACTACTTAGTATCTATATGTATAAAGATAATATATTTTTTTTGCGATCAAATTTTAATATGTTCATGTTTTATATATGTATATAGGCGACAGTAGAAATAAAGAATAAAGAAATGTTATTAATACCGACTGAAATTTTAATTGACAGTGTTTATAATGAGGTGTGAATGGCGTGCATTTATACAGAAACTTATTATCGATACGATCTTTATAATTTTGTTGTGATATATCGTAGTCTCACTCGCTACACCAACGTTCCGCATAACTTAATTGGAAACCGTTGGCTGTAATTTAGCATGCAAGTAACATATTGATATGCCAGATAATGCATCAACTAATTAGAGGAAAGGAAGATCACAATGCACTGCTTTAATTAGTTTAATGTATGTTACAAACTGTTGCTATGGAAGGCGCTTTCAACAACACTGAACAAAAGAACCTGAGTGACCTGTGCTGAACTGAGATATAGACATACGTTGGAAAACTTGTGCAATATTGATGCATAGATTGTTATCCAGCTTAAGCTGAAAGGCTATCCAGCTTAATTCTAGTTTGTAGTTAATTAAAATATAGACAAATAGAAAAAAGAACTCATTTATAATTAACTAGTTATACATTGTTATGTTAATAATAAAAACATATAAAGACACCAAACAAATTAATACTCATCGACCAACTATCTACGTGTATTGTTTTTGTTTTTAGTTGCAAAACCTTTGTGCATTTCACAAAACAATAGCAAGCAATGAGAAAATATTTATTCATACATAGAGCTATATGCATTCAACGTTACCATAATAACTACCGCCGGAAATATGGACTCGGTTTATAAATAGCTAGCGGCCCGGACACGGCTTCGCACAGATTTTTTTATATAAAAGCCTTCCTCGTTTAACTCTCCTTCCATTAGTGAAAACCGCATTAAAATCCGTTGCGTAGTTTAAAAGATCTAAGCGTAGAGGGAATGCACGCAGTATACGTTATATGAACGGGCCTAATTAAAAAAAAAAGATTAGATATCAAATTTAAAAAAAAATAGTTATTTTCCCACAATTCATAAGCAAGACATTGTAATTTTTTCAAGCCATGAATTTGCATTTAGGTGTTTGTTTTATGAGATTTTATGACTATTTGTATTCTAAAATTGGCATAAATCATATTGAAATACCAAAAAATACTTTTAGTTTGTTTCCGGTCCCATTGGCTTATTTATTATTCTTTAAAAAATAGTCCAGCTCAGCGGAACAAAGATACATCTGATAATAGTTACTTGGAAAGGATAAAATTAGCGACCACATTCGCCAAGAAGACTACCAAGCATTTACGGTCTAGAATTATTTCCTACCGCTAATATATGACCGCAGGATGCAAGCCGAGTCGCTAAGCGCGCAACGCATATGTCTCTCGACGGATATACTTGGCTACGTGCCATGCATTTCATAAACAGAATTGTTCAAGAAGGAAATCATTTTGTATTTATTTTCATAATAAAAGGATGTTTATTTTAGGCGATTGTTAATTTAATGTAATGCTGATAAACTAAGCTTCATTGTATAATTATTTTTTTTATAAGCCCGCAAACATGTTAACATTTTTATATATGTTAAAGTCGACAGACAGGCTGACGGTCCACTTGATGCTAGGTGGCTGCCGTCGCCTATAACAGAAGCAACGCCATAGGTGCTTCAAGTGCTCTACCAACCATATAATATAATAATAGAAGGATTAAGGAAATACAGAAATATGATTTTAATATTTAATTTAACAAAAAAATATATCCTATGCGGACATTGTAAAATTAAGTCTTCGAAAAGACATTTTGTAAGACATAAAATTCATTTTGTAAAGAAAACTAATCACGTTAATTATTTGGATATTATTATGTAAAAAGTATATAAAAATCAATCAATTCGTTAAAAATAAATTATTAGTATTGGCAGAGACAGTAGAGCATACTGCTTACATTCATGAACTGTGAGCAGACTACCTGAGGGCAGTAAACCTATATAGCAAGCATTGCTAATCTATATTGTAGTAAAATGTATAGTAACAAGTATACCTACAGACATTATCAAAAGGAATGATGTCATTAAAGACGCTGGCTAGACCATCACATCATGCTCTCTTTCCGACACAAGTGTCATTTATAAGAAATACCTGTGAAGAAACGGGGATCCATTACAATTTCACAATCAAGTATAAACCACATCTAGGCCAATCTGTGTCCGTACTTGAGAAATCGCCATCGCTTACATACATACATATATTATATTTATTGTCAATACGAAACTCTGGAATGCAAGACACTGTGAAAATGCGGCGTATTTACATTTGTGAGTATAATTTTACCACTCAACGACGACCGATACGAAGATTTCGAATAAAATAATAATATCAGCTTGGATCAAGGACATCAGCTATAGAAACCATAAGTACTTGTTGCTGATAGTTATAAAATACGTAATTTAAGATTCCTCATTTTGCAATTCTAATTAATAATTTAAGCCTTGTCTACCATCATTATTAGCGAATCTTTAAAGTTCTGTATTTTTCATAACATTTTGTTTTTGTATAAACGGACAGGCTGACAAACATGGTATGCGGTTCCTCGTCTATTAAAAGAAGCAACGGAATGGGAGCCGCAAGTGTGGGAGTTAGCAATGGGTCCTGACATCCTTTACACACCCAACGAAACACAATAGCACACGTGCTATTATTACATGGTAGTTTTCGGTAAGGAGGTGTTTATTATTTGACCAGTGTATGACTGCGGAACGCATTGTGTCCCGTCACTACTAAATACTATACCTGAGTCTCATTCTCCACGAACTTCTTCTAAATCACCCAAATGTTTTGATACAGTTTTCACTAGTGGAGAGCAATAAACGAGAAAACGAGAAAGTGGGAATAAATAAATCTATAATCTAAAAGTATATAAAAATCAAACGTCGTGCGTAAAGTCTCGCAAAGAATGGCTATTAATTTTTGAAGTGAAAACTTCTTTAGGCGCTTGGGCATTTTTAAGATGAGAAAATACCATTGAACTCGCGACACTGTTAACCGACACCTCTGTATATAAGTATGTACATATATTGTGTATGTAAGTACATATTTACACAGGCATGTTGTCATTTTTTGAGATGGGAAAAAACCATTGAACTCACGACACTGTTACCGTAACCGACACCTCTGTATATATAAGTATGTACTATCCTGACGATTCAAAAAATACACAAATACACACGTAATTGTTCAAGTTTTCACTTCTGTCGACATTCCCGGAGTGCCAATGTTTTTTTTTTAGAGCGAACCCGGAAGCGGGTCGCTAGTATAAGGAATAAATTTTATAATAAAATTGAAACAAGGATACGAAATAAACGAATAACCCGAGGATAAACATATCAATGGTATTGGCCCATATCCGAGGCGAGGTCCCATACTAAGCTAAAAGTCAAGATATTTTTAAAGTATCGAAAGGGTACCTTGAGTGAGAGAACTAAAACTTTTACCACTCGACTAACAGGCTCGTCAAATAAAAATGATGAAAAATCAAAAACTAATAAAACCGTTAACGCCGGTTGAGTTGGCAACTAGAACTGCAATATGACCAAATAAAAATTCTTTGTGATATAATTTTTCGATCTCTGCGGTAACTGTTGTTTTGTGTTTAGGTAAAGTACGAGTAGTAGGTTAGCAACTAAATTCATAGTTTCAAAAAAAGTGTCAAGAAAACTTGACACGTACTATAGTTTAAATAAATACCTAATAAATTAATTGAAATTATGTAGTTAAAATGAATATTTATACTTACACGATAAGAAATCCAAAATTGTAGAAGATATAAGTTAATAAAAATCCAATTTTTAATGCACTAATTCCAATCACAGCACAGTTTGCGTAAATTTTCTAGAGAAAATATAATTTGGACGACGCAAATAGTTCGATTCTTAAATGTATTTGTTTAAATGCGCGCGCGGCGATCGTTTGCGGTTAGACGTCTGAACGACAGTGCCTCTACTTTCGAACTGTTAGTTTGGTTGGGTAGAGATTCGCTTTGCCGACGACGAGGCAATGTACGGCAGCTGCCTTGCCAGGAATGCGACTCCACAACTTGGACTAGACTTTATTTTTTTCATCTATAGTTCAAACTGGAAACACACGCCCTTAAATATCTTTGATTTTAATCGGATTCGCCGGGTGGCAAAAACGAGGCTCCAACGCGGAGGCCCCTTTTAATATTCCTCGAGACATTATTACACTCGTGAAACTGGTAATTTATCTTAATGTGCATTTGATTACATACCTGTTTGACCTTCTTTTGTTATCTGATCCAGTTGAAAAGCAATAATTGTATATTAGACATAGTCAAAAACTTTACTTTGTAGAATTAAAAATTAGTTTAACATGTCAATGAAAGATTTATTTTGAGGTCACATTTAAATTGAGTTATTATTTAAGGTTGCAAAGTTTCTAGATTTTAAGTAACAA
Source organism: Synanthedon myopaeformis (assembly GCA_944738685.1). Lineage (NCBI taxonomy): Eukaryota > Metazoa > Arthropoda > Insecta > Lepidoptera > Sesiidae > Synanthedon > Synanthedon myopaeformis. Next base: position 5,141,538 of record OX122927.1, on the reverse strand, counting down.
TGTTTGAATCATCTAACATCATTAAAACGAGGATCAAAATAAACATTATTCCAACAATCATGACTCAGTTAGTTTAGGTTGTGTGCATTTCAAATTTAGAAAGACTGAATGAAGAACCCTGTAGGCACTGATTTTTTTTTTCATGTTTTACATTTATTATGCCATTTCAAACAGCCTCTCCAAAGAATTTCAATTAAACTCAATCATTCAAATATTATTTTTTATTTTATTTTTTCCTGACTCTTATTTAAACTTCAAAATTACTGAAATAAAAGAATTTTTAATTTCTTACCACCTCCAAGGCGCATTAAATAAAACGGGAGTTGGCTTTGTAGCATTGATTCAAACTCATACAAATAAATACCTGTATTGTAAAATAATATTTATACAGTGCGCGTTTTTTAATTAAAATCAATGCCTACGCTAAGGAACGATTGGAGAGAAAATAGTTGTTGCATAAGGATAACCTGTTTTACGTCTATTCCACAGTTCCTGTTTTAACGGTATGAGTACAGGATCGATTACAGAAATGAACTACCGCTTTATAGAGTGAGCGTAGGTTGATATTTGAAAAGAAAACAAGTTATTTTGAAGTAGAGAGACATACCTACTTACTTGTATTAGGTAAGTGCGATAAATATGTAAATATATTTAGTATGATTTGTACAAATGTCGATGATAAAATATAACTAAATTGTAACTGTATAACTTCATCGTAATGTGATTTAAACGAAATAACTAAACTCTTCAAACGCGCGGTTTCTCGGAAGTATAGAGAGAAGGATCGTAAAATAAGAGGCACGTCGGTGCGTGGATGAGCATGCGTGATGACATAGCCCTTTGATAGTAAGATCCTTTGAAAGGGTCCCTATTATGCATATAAATATAAAACAAGCTATATAAATTCTCTATATAAACTCTCCACATTGCATAAAGGTTATGCCGGGGCGCATCGTTGTAGTACCCAATACAGTAAAAAATAAATCTAATATAAATAAGCTTAGGTACTAATTCGCCAAAGATGACCAAGTACGTCGTGTACTTTTATCTGTATCTACGCCTGTATCACATAAAAAAAATTGATTGCACATTGAAAGTGCAAAAGAAAATAGTACAATAGAAGTAACATCAGATGTAAGTATTTATATTAGCTGATGAACATTATAATAAAATTGTTACTCGATATACTCGTAACGTTCATAGCTATTATTATACTCGATGAGGTAAATACCTAAATGTGTGTCCTCCATAGCAATACCAATGCATGATATTTAATGTTATATAAAAAATATCTATCTAGTGCATATTATTTAGTGTGTATAAAATACTCTCTCTTCAGTCGTACACACCTGGCGGAGCGATCGTGGTTATGAAGAGTCTGACTGAATCTGACAAGTTAGGTCTCGACCTCCGCGAGTCATCTCCATCTCTCTATCACTGGCACTACGAGTACACTCAGTGAAGGAGCACTTTGTAGTTGATTTAACCATATCTGTCCATCCTGTGGGTGATCGTTCGCCAGAGCGCTGCCTGGAGGGGCAGCGCTCTCTTCCCTGTATAACTAATAGTTCCATAAGATGATATGCCCAAACATCTAAAAACTATATAAAACACTAGGTATGTGTTTTTCTCTATCTTTGTCAGCAGATCAGAGGAAGCCTAGGCAAAAGGGTACTAATAAAGATACTAATATTCATTCAAAACACGTCCTCTTAGAAGATATGTAAGATCTTGTAAAGATACTCTTGATAGTAACAAACTCCTAGTCTCTGATATAATGAAAATAACTGAGCAGCTATTATTATTGTATTAATATTCATAACCCACATGTTACGCTATAAACCGTTATGTAAAAAAAAATATGGATATAAATAGAGCTATTGTTCGCAATGAAATAACAGTGCCCACACATTATAAGGTGTGCAGTGCAGTGGTGCATTTTTACTGCAACATGGCATGCGTCGTAATGCAAATTATTACTTTATGATTGATAGACATCTCGTTGATCGATCTAGTATTGTCAGATTACCATAAACGATAATAGTCCAGGTACTTTTTAGACGAAAAATGGGCATATCTTCGAAAAAATTCCAACCAAGCTGAGAATTTGTATACACGTACCTTTTAGCTCCCCAAATAACCTCTGAAAAGTCCCATGAGTCCCAAAAAAACGGTGAAAAAAAAAAACCCTTTTTTCGGTTTATTGATAACACTAATAGTTTTTACGTAATCGAGCATTGAAACTCCAGTAAAAAATTTCTATGGATATTTTAGTGCGTTTCATGATCAAAATATAGTTTTCTGTGCGTTATCTTCTAATTTTAACATTTTTTATGAGGATGAAAAATGGTTTATTTCAGTGAACAAAAGTTATTATTTGTTTATTTAGATTATAGATTATTTATATAATTATATTTTGTAAATAAAATAATAATAGCGGGTCGCTAGTACATTACACTTGTTACGTTATACCTACTTATTACACTGTCTGCATTTATTTGTTTGCTTTTTATTTACACTTTACTGTCTATTGTTAAAATACTCAAGTATACAGTGCTTAGGACATGTCTGGTCAATGCTAAACACGCTTCTTAAGTTGCATGCATATTGCGCTAGAATTCATTAGAATGTATTGTTGTATAGTGTAAGGGTATTCTACTAAATATGGCAATTGGTATGCTACTTTAAACTAAATAAATATTTTATATAAGTAAGTATTTGAACTTGCGATCAAGTATATTTTCAGTTATGTATTAGACTAGGCACTAGGTTTTTGCCACACTTCCATCCACCGCACCCACATCCAGTTACCGCGATTTGGCAACGCTCATTATCAACATGTGTTTCTCAACTCATGAGCCAGTAGTAAGAGGTATATTATGCTCATTAAAATTGCGCTAGTTGCGATCCGCGTCTATATCTGCTTCTTTTTTTATATTATAAGGGTGGAAGATATGCTGACGGCCCAGTTAATGGTGGTGGTTACTGTCGCCTAAGGACACAAGCAACACCAGTGTGCTGGTGCGCTGCCTACCCTGCGCTGAAATTAAGGTTTACAGCTCGCTTGAATTAAAGTGAAAACACCTCAAAAGGGAAATTTGTTCCAAAGTTAGCGCGTCCGCAGGATAAAATTTGTACTCATCCGTACTGTGCGTAGTGGTACCTTCTCCAAGTAATGAGGATGAACTCGAAGCGTTGCTTGAGTTAATAAGACTGTACCCCTCATCGACTTGACAATCTGCCTGTTTGACGACCGTTACACAAGAAACACATTTTCCAGTCACTTACAACTGCCATAATTTATGAATTCTATAACAAAGTTGTGAAGAGAAACCTTTCGGTACATAGCTAATGGTAAGTCTTATGACTTATGTCATATCGAAGAAAAAAAATTCCGTACGTACAAACAAACATATTTACTTTGAGTAAATTACTGTTTCATAGACATGCATAATTATATACGTAGCATAATCTGAAACGAAAGGTAAACGACATTGACAGTGGTTTTTTTGTAATTAATTTACAATATAATATGGTTCGAATGGCAAAATTATAATTAAGTTATTTCAAAATTAATATGTATTTCAATCTTAGATGGAAGTAAAAATAAAGATACGGCACGTTTATACATTACGTAATCCATAAATGGGCTACACCGAAAAAATATACTTTTGAGCTACATAAAACTATTTTATGACTAAACACTCATCCTTACAAGTACAATTCAAATATCAAACATGTGTAAGTCACGTGTTGTTATTATTATTAATATTAATAATAATAATAAGTGACGTGACAAGTGTATAACATGTGTACAACATAATAATAGATTCCACAATGGAAAAAAAAATTCCACAAAAACTCAGTCCTATTTTTAACGTAATCACCTGTTTGCAGGACACTCTGTTAAGCGACGGAATGATAGTGAGTTCATTGGGCACAGTATATAAAATGTATGCGCTGATAGTGAGTCATTAATGTTTCTTTTTGCTTCCATCTACGATTTAAGTCTATATCTCGTTGATATCTCGTTAGTAATAATTAATTAAATGCGGATGTCTTTGTATACAAAAAATGTTTATTCTTGAATTAAATGCATTATTATTTATATAATGCAGTTTACATTAATGACTTCCACACTATTTTTGGGAAACCTCTCTAATTTACATAACATTAGAAAGTAAAATTTCGTTTGTTTTCTTTTCGACTTATTAAGTACTTACCAGCCAGTAACTGTACACCGCATTTTCATAATGCGGTACCAGTGAAATCACTTAATTATTTATTAAATTATTTTAAGAAATATAATAAATTGTTTGGTGACCAACGTCGTTTCATCATAATTGCCGAAAATATCTGATGTTTCCATATATTTGTCACATGATATTTGTACTGTTGTTATTTATACAGTTATTTATTTGCTAGCTGGTGCCCGCGAATTCGTCCGTATTGAAACGTACTTAGATATATACATTAGTGTGTCCCAGGCTATAAGGGCAAATTTTTTTTTTGCGAATGGAGTTACGCATACCCCTTATTTTTTTTCCATTTGACCCTAATGACTTAAATAATAAATATTATGGCAATCGGATAATGATAACCCGTGCCGACTTGATGTCAAACTTTGAATGAAAAGTTAGTATGGAAGCCATAGAGAGGTTGTAGAACTTAACACGTATTTCAGTACATGAAACACTGTTTTACCCGTATATAATATTTATTAAGTATTAATCGTTAAAAGAACATTATTTACTAAATTTTCTTTTTAAGGTTTGCTTTTTGCAATCCGGATATACCTGTCTGTGTTCTTGTACGCAACGTAATAAAAATTGCTTTTGTTCCTCTTCCACAGTAATTAAGCCATGGAAGTCTTGCATTAACTTAACCGCTCTTTCAGCCGTATCGTTAACTGCTCTCAGTGCCAGCACCTTTTTCTTAGCATGTTGAAACGAGGTATTATTCGACCATAGAGCAGGACACTCGTTGAGGAAACTGTCATCAATTTTGAGTCGATTGAATACAGCCTTACTTTTGATTGACACAAAATCTGTATCCTTTCGGGATCAACATTTTTCCAGTTTTCTCAGAACTTTTTAAACAGTGGAATGTCAGGGCTCGTAGTGACTTGGCTAATTTTGGCTTCAAACACACCTTTTAATACCAACTCGTAGACGTGATGGCGGCAAGCAAAAACGAGCATTTCTCTATTCATTTTCTGTTCGAGAAGCACACAGGCACCATTAATACGACCTGTATTGGAAGCAGTGGTATCACAACAGAGAATCTGCACTTTATCTTCAAGATTCCTATCAATCATAGCGTTCCAAACTGCCTGTGCCTGTTCGTTTCCTGAAGAGTTCTCTAATTTTGGCACAGCGATGAGTTGTTCTTTATGATCGTACGAAATAACTATCGGTAAACGTTCTTCTTTAGATTTTCGTGCATCTAAAGCTGGTAAGAGTTTGCCATCCCAGTGGACAGTTACAGTATCCGGTACCTCGTTTTGAAAATCAACTTTTATAGCTTCTGCGCGCTCTTTTCGCTTTTCTGTACGAATTCTTTGAATTGAGGACTTACTTATAGGATATTCGTCAGTGTTATGTCCAAGCGCTTCAATAGTTGCTTCATTAATAAATACAGAATTTCGCATACTTAACTGACACCTATCTAAAGCTGCCACTAATTTCGGAGTTATGAAATTTTTCCTCATAGAAGTGTTAGACTGTTTGCTCTCGGTAAAGGTGGGCAAGTTTTCTTGCAAATCCATTATTTCAGATTCAAAAGACGAATTTTCTTGTAGTGGTTTATAAGAAGGTGATGAAGGAGTTAAGGATGACAAATATTTATCACGTCGCTTTTGCTCGTCAATGTTTCTAACGTAGGCCTTTTTCTCCTTTTCGGCCAGTTTTTTATCCACTGCAGCTAAGTGACCAGGCCGACCTGGCTCCCTCCGGCGCTGCAGGAAGATTTTATCTTCATTAATCCTCATTAAATTAAGGGCATCGGCGTGTGCAAGATCAAACAAATCATTTAAGTTTGAAATAAATTCTCCCCGACGCTGCGCAAACACGCCTTGAGTTTTATTTGCATTTTTTTGCAAATCTCTCCAAACTTGATACAAGTTAACTAGTTTTTTAACACAGTTTGGTAAAGACTTAGTTGGTATACGTGCCTTTTCCCAGTAAATAATGCACTCACGAATAGTAAGATTGGCGCTTTCATTGACACTTAAATTAACTTCTCGAATATTATAGAACAGAACTGCCAGTACCTATCCATTAGAGGGAAGTTTTGAACCGGTAATTTGATGTTTTACGTCCCCTATTAAAAAAAATATCCCCTTTTTAGAACTGCGTAACTCCATTGACATGTTGACTGAATGAAAACAATGCGTTTACTAATCAAACAAACAAGCAACAACAAGCACATCAATACGTTGGCTCCCGCGCGCCTTAGTAAACAAGTACCGACAAGTTTCGATGCAAGTCGGCACGGGTTGCCGTGGTTCTAAATACGTGAAACTTTATTTATAATACCTTTGACATCATTGAAACAAAATAAGAGGGTATGCGTTGGAAAAAAAATACTTTTATTTTTTTGGGACACCCTAATATACATTCATTTGCAAATATATTTTGTGTAAATAAAAAATGTTTCATTAATAGTTACACGATTTTATATCCAAATATAGAGTTGTCGTCAGATTAGCGTCTCGTGAAGGAATGGGGGCAATTCGCTCTAGCGCGAGATGTAAGATATGGCCAACAGCTTTAACCCCAAGTATAAATAAGCCTATTCAGCTCCCGTTATTCGAATTGTAACGTATTGGTGGCTCGGCAAATAATATGCAAAATGCTTTTGCGATAATCCTATAAATGATGCGTGACACTAATAAGGTGTTAAGTGTTAGGAAATAGCGGAATTGAGTCATGACGGCATTTTAAGAATATAAACATTAATAAAATAAGACATTCATTTTGTTTAAAGAGAATATGAACTCTTCTAACTGGCATGATAACGTTGACGAAAAAAATCCCTGAATATGTGATTTCATGGAAATCATGGATGATAATATACCTATTCAAAGACAATGCTCAAATTCAAGCTGTGATGTTTGAGATTTATAATTGGCGAGAAAAATTTAGTTTGTTGTTAGATATATATAAAAAATAATAACATATATACATGAGTTATTGTGGCAAACAATTATAAATGATATATAAAAAAGCCAAAAAGTTTCATATACTTAAAACAAAAACAATCAATCAATAAAAATGGCAAATATAAAAATTAAATTAAAGAGAAAATATGCTGAAAATTAACAATAACTCTAGATTTAAATTTTATAAAGTTTGTTTTAACTATTTTTCTATAGTGAACAAAATTCTTAAAACTTCAAAAAAAAAAAGCGTAGCAGCAACTTATCCAAGTAATGAACTCCTAACATACTAATGAATGAACATACGCACCAATTTGTGTTTTGTGTATCAGAAATATTTCATGGTCTTATTAACTAATGAACTAAGTAAATGTGTGCTACCTATAACCTTAGACATACTCGTAGATCATCTACAGGACAGGCCTCGCCTAATGTAGAGATCGCTGTAATGATGACAGGTGATGCGTTTCCCTTTACCATGTTAACATATTTGTCTTTTCATTTTTAAATTGTTTGCCACAATAACTCATGTATATATGTTATTATAATTATCTCAAAATAAATTTATTATTGATTTTATTATACTAATGATAATAGTCCATTCAGCCATTTCAGAGATTAATAACAAAAAGAAACACATGTAAAATTCTGTGACATGTAATAGGATATGTCATAATATGTTTAATATAAGTATAATTGTGTTTTCTACTGCTTTTATTTTGTACCATGATTCACTTTTGTACCGTAAACTGCGGCCGTATCTCGGTTTACAGTCTGGACGTAAATGTTATTTACTAAGTACAATGTTAGCTACTAAACTGATAACACTGGGCCTCTTTCACCAACTACAAGTAAAGTGTTGATTAGTTACTTTTAGAAATAATTTTATATTTTATTAAATTATGCACTCGGTTTACTGCATCCTTCGATAGTCGATTTATTTATTATTATTTTTTTAATGTTTGGGACTTTTACAGTATGAACAAAGGTATATCAGCTCCATCATTCCCGGTGACTTTAAATGGTGGTTAGCCTACTTACTCAGAGATGGTCAAAGAGGCTCTAAAAGTTTTTCTCGACGCTATATTACGGGATACTTAATCAGTTATTAAAATCGAAGTCTTCAAGATCGTTGCAAACTTGCTGAAAACTTATTTATGAGATAAACTATGCACGAAATTTTAATTCTTAAACTCGCAATAATTATGATTTTCGTTCTTTTTTTAACATAGGTACTTCAATTTTCTGTAGACAAACCTCAGACCAAATAAAAACTATAGACAGAAACAGACAGCAAACATAGTGAAGCCGGTTTTATAAACATGTGTGCGTAGGACGTTTACTGTAATGGGAATTTGTGTTCCAAGCTATAATCTAAATTTTTGAGATTATTTTTATTGAAAATATTGGTATCCAAGTTTACTTACGTGTGAAATGTGATTTCATCCTGCCTTTTATTTTTGAATACTGGTTTTTACACCCTTTCACTACGAAAATCGGCATTTTCATTAGTAAATAATAAGGCCAAGGGTAGCGTAGTCCACATGGCCTATCTTTAGTTCTTATTTTATCTCAGACATAAAAAACAAAAAATATATATTTTATCAATAATCAAATCAAATTTTAGATTATTTTATCATATCTTTAATAAACAGCAATAATCCACATACTGAAGGCTTCACTAAGTTTTTATTCTATACTAACGAGGTACGAATTTCGTCGATCCAGCTAGTTACATTAAATTCGTTCGCCTTTTACAGTTAGTGGAAAACAACTAGTGAATTTAGGGCAAATTTAAGTGTGTAACCAATCTGAATTAGTGCAACCGCGGTTGATGTTTGCACAGGTGTGTAAATATCTATCCCATTATTTCTAAAATTATGTAAAATTGTGCAATATTTTTTTATGGGCCATTAAATTTGTAACACGTTTGAAACAATTGTTGTTCATTTCCAAATTGTGTTCATATTTTAGCGCTTTTTGGTGAACAAACATTTTGTAGAGATATTTGTATTCAATAGGTACAAATATCTGTTGTGTTAGTTTTTTTTTTTTTTCCTGTTTAACTTATTCATACATATATAATCTTAAAGAGATACTTTTGTTCATCTCAGGACAGAAAAGGGAATAGGGTACCATTCATCCAGACAAAAAGTACTTTCCCCGAAATACATGGACAAAGTAATACGTTCCGAAATTATTTCAGAAATTTGGAATTTTCCTTATTATAACGTACTATTTTAGTCTTATTCATATCCTTGAACAATAATGTATTTATTTTCTTTATTGGGAGCTGTTCGTGGAGTTTATAGAGTGAAACAAATGAGGAACGATATGTTAACATTAATGTGAAATGGAGAAATTTCGAAATCTCTTCCGTTGCAGCGTGACGGTACGACTATACTACACCTCGAAGAAATAACACCCACACGTAGGTAATATCAACGAAATGGTGTTTACAAATGTGAATTTCTATAACAATGCAACGTTTGTATTTATGATTTTACTCGTAGGTATTTATAAGAAGCTGCAAATATTAAAATAAGCTATTGACTTTTGAGAAAATCAAGATTTTAATGTAATGTTTTCAAATCAGGTAACGTTTTAAAATTTTAAATAACCTATCAAAACACTAACGACCTTATAAGCACACTGGCTGGTGCCCGCGACGTTGAAAAATAAAATATATACCTACTTACTTAACGCCTGATAAAATATATAAAGCAATATAACGCAATTTTTCAAGATTTTTGACCCCAATGTAACGCGCCGAACGATTTTCTGTACCCTCCCTAAGCGTTACGTTTAGGATCAAGTTTACCAAGTGACCATTTTTACCAACGAAAAGGGTTGCCCACTTGGGAGAACAAAATAAAAATGACGTACAATACACTCGAGGGATTCCCCTCCCACCCCTGTAAAGCATCGTAACATTTTACAAGAAAAAATTGCTTAACCAAAAAGTTTTGAAAAAAAATAATCTAAACTGGCATGTAAGACACATCAAAATCCGATTCCAACTAAGTTTTGTACTATAACTTATCTTGTTATCGGTCAAGTACCTATCTCTAATAAAGATCATGACTAGTGGGTCAAAGTCGATTACTTCCCGGTCACAATCTAAAGAAGGCATTGGAACTGTTAGCTGACCTCATTGTCCCTATTAACTACGCCTTCTGCTACATCTTTATTACTTGTAGTTTATTAGCAATAAAGACATTTGTGAACGGCTTCGCCTTTAGAGAAAGTTCTGTCCGCAAAAATCGTTAACGGGAGTGGCAGAGTATATATAATCATAATCCCTTCGAAACTGGGCGTGACTTTGATGACATCTCATCTAATTGACTATTTGTCAATTGAGATGAGATGAGATGCAAAATGATACAGTTATTCCCTTAAGTACTTTCTCAGGTAGGCAATATTATATTTAAGCATCAGATAGGCCTACCAGATGGAAGGTGGCTCCCGTCGCCTGTTAAAACAAGTAACGCGATAGGTGCTACAAGTGCGCTGCCGAGTGCCCACTTTAGTGGGATTAAAGATTGAGGGTTTAGTAAGATTAGTACTAATGGGCTATTACTAAGTTTCACACTACCAAAAGACTTGGTTTTGCTACTTAGTCCTAACCCTTTTAACACTACTACTATGCTTGCCTGCCCGCCTCTCGAGTCAGTTGGATTAATTTCACATTCGACATCGATAGTGTGCACTTTCAATTGCATCTAATTTGCAACCTGCGCTCACGATTTTGCGGCCCTTATGGGATTAACAATACTTATTCAGCTCTATTAGCGTTTCGTTGGACGATTTTGGTTACACCATCAATAAAATACTACTTAAACTGGTTAAGTACTTAAAGAGGCCATCTTCAATTCTTCTTACATTCCTACTAGCTCTACCACGGAACGGATTTTGATGTGGTCTTCACCATAATTTAGATACCCAACGGATTGTGATATAGTTCAACGGTTCAATAATGGAAAGTGTATACAAGTTGAAGAAAAAAATTGCATCCGTACGAAGCTAGTATTCTATAAAATTATTACCTATTTATTTTTATAAGTATTTATTCGGAAATATCGACCTAGGTGGATACGTACCTACAATATAACGTTTTCGTATGATTTGATAAAGTCCAGAGAGCTCATAAATTAGGGCGTGTTAATTAGATAAAACCGGCAAAGCTGTGGTGGTCGTACTGTTATAACATTGAACGGTTTGTCATCATTGCATAAATATACACACCACACTTATATACATGTACTTCACTCATTGTAAGTAACAAGACAACCATGTATTGGTATTACTACACTATAGCGCCATCTACCGTACAAGTATAGTATTACATCAACAGTTTAGGAAGGAAATGTATTTCTAACATACCTATAAATATTATTTACATAAAAAACACTTCTGCGGTATTATTTTACCAGAATTTGTGAGACGCAGCCCTACACTATGAGTGATTTTTTTTCTCTTATGAATTTATTCACTTGAGTTTAGGAATATAAGCACAATATAAGGCCGTGTTAGTTCAAAAGTTATCCGCTAGATGCTCCACCGCTCAGTTGTGGAATAAGATTCAATATGGCGGCATCATTCGCTTCTGGAACAGGGCGGGGAGAACAGTCGCCGAATCGACTCCACCAATACGTACGCGTATTTTGTCGAAATCGACGTCTTCGTGACTCGAACGCGGGTGATATTGGGAAATAATCCAGTGTTTCTGTGTTCATTTGTGTTGTTTGTGTTACCGTTTGTGCGTATGGTGATTTTGTGATGGAAATTGTGAAAGGACTTAGGGTAACAATGTCTAGTAGTTGACATGTTTATCTGTGTCGTGTGTGAAGATTTTCCCTTCGCGTGAGGAGGCGTGGTGCCGTTGTGTGTGTGCTCGTTTTTGTGTTTGAGTGCGTGTGTGTGTTGTTACTGCGGCCGTGGGGACGAGAGGACTCTGTGATGGATCGCATTTCCATCGATATATAGGTAAAAATCACACTTTCAGCGTTTTACTCTTTTCTTTTTCTTTATGTGTGTGGTCCATCAGCAAGCTAAACCTTTCGCGGTCGAACGCGACGAGTTTCGCTTTCGACTTTCGGCCGCGTTTGGCGACTGCTTTGTTTAAACCACTGCTATGCCTCTTTATATTGCAGCGCATGTTTCAGTATTATAATAGGTATCCTTTAATCGATACAGACATGCTTTTAAAATAAGAACAACACTTGTTTCTTCATTTTTTTTTTTAGTTTCCTTATCACATTGAACGAGGTTAATCAGACCTTGAGCCGCCTCGGCATCTTACGAAATATTTTCCTCACTCAACATTATTGTGTAACATTGCTTTTAAAATATAATAAAGCTGCTGACAAAAGCCGCGAGCTTATAATGTGAAGAGTGAGAGAAAGTTTTTCGGTTTAACTTCCAATTAGAATCTAATATAGTCAAACACTTCTTTCTATACAGTAAGTATACATAGATGAAAGTCTTTGTATATAGTTTAAAATTGTTCATAAAACCATTAAACTCATTACCTTGACCTATTTATATTAATTAGATTAAAAATAAATCGAGTTTTAATTAAAAAAAGCAATTCACATCGCACAAAGTCTAACTTTTACCATTAATATCTTAATTCAGTATACATTGATGCGAAGTCGCGCGAGAATTTGGTTGGTTCTCCTAGCTCTGTTCGCTGCCTCTGGCCTTCTCTTTTTAACGAGCACCTAATCCGTATAGCGTCGTCTTTTTTCTGTGCGCGTTTTTCTTCTTTTGCCGCGTCATATGCTAAGGCCATGAAAATATGCTTTCGAAGTGCTCGTAGTCGTACAGCAGGGGCCAGGCACACTGCGGCGGTTGTGAGACTAGGTATTGTTTCGTCCCTAATTGATTGAAGGTCCTTTGTCTAAAGGGGTCGACGGGCACGTTGTATTATTCGGAGGGTATGTTGGGATCACTGCGCATCTGAACCGCGCAGCAAGCAGTTAGACCTTGGGTGCCCGTCGGTGTCGCACGTGGGTTGCATGCAGCACAATTTGCCGCGAATTTATTGCATTTCTTTGTCATGGACTCGAATAAAATTTAATTCGCCGACCGACCGTCTCGGAGTTTTCTCTGGGCTTGTAAGTTTTCTCGACCTTTTTTATAATATTAATTGATCGACACATAATTAATAAGTCACTTTCTGTGTCTATCTGTCTATATATTTGTTAACTCCTCCTAAACCACGCAAAAGATATTGATGCGGTTTTCACTATCAATTAGATAATATTTTACGAAAGGTTTATATATGAATAAAACCTAATTAAGTATTTATGTAAGGTGAAAAATAATATTTTGCAATCAAGTCGCCGAAACTGTGCGCTTTTCTGTTACAAATACAAGTAGGTTAAGTTACAATCACGGATACAAGGTTTAAGAAATTGCATTGTTTTACGTAAATATTTGATATTGACATTACAGATACAAAACTGTAATGACAATGTGTCAATTATTTCAATAGAAAAAGTTATCAAAGTAAAGAATCATCATCTAAATGGTTACTTTGAAATCTTTGAATTGAGCGTACATAATTCCACAGAAAGATTTATAAATGGCACAAAAAAATATCAGAAAATTTAAATAAGTACACAGTAACACAAGTTATATGTAACCGAACCGAGTTATGATTTCAAATATAAAATGTTTGAATTAGAGTGGTATACTTATTCTAATTTATAAAGAATTCTGGTCCCCAATATGGGGTGAGGGTGTACGAGTAAGTGCGAATGTGTCTCTCTATATTGTTATTCATGTGCCCGAGCTCATTATGCAAAGCGAAACGCCGAATTATGCAGATGATAACAGTAATGACTGCATGAAATTTATTCCAAGTACAAACGTCTATTCTGAGCGACAAGGAGAGCTTTAGAAAGTTTACGTTACGTGGGAAAGAGAGGGAGATAGAGAGAGAGAGAGAGAGTGAAAAGCGTGGATTTCAAGGGATATAAAACATACGAAATTAAAGCTTCAATTTGTTGTGCGCTGAGACTGTGCAAAAAGACGCTTAATAGTCCCTTTGTGTTTTCACAGGAGACTACGAGCGTTAAGCATAGTCTGAACGGTACTCGTGTCAGCTCACTAAAACAGACGGTTCGTTTCAATCTAACGTGCCCATTAATTTTAGATTGTACAGATAAACTGCGAATGCAACGTTCAAAATGAACCTTTAAGGAAGTCCCAAACAGTTATAACTGCATTTTAAAAAAAATCTAGCTTTTAAAACACTTTTCATGGAGAGGTTTTTAAGAGTATGCCTAGGATGGTTGTTATATTATATTCTATGTGTCAACTGAAAACCTTATTTCCATCGCTAGCTTATTCCCGCGACTTCCTCCGCGCTCCTTTTTCTTATGTGTTAACATTTAAATGATCCATCGGGAATAGTAAGTATTTCGGTTTTTTCGGTTCATAATGATCCGTTGAATAGTTAAGGTGTGATATCGCAAAAAAACCAACAAACTGACATTCGCATTTATAATATTACTTAGGATATTTAAGTAGGGATGAATAAATCGCTCAGTCAATTCTAATTGGGTTCGTTATTAAATGATCAAAGCAATTTGTCGACAAAACGCTGTTTGTATTGTCATCTATTTAATTGTAAGAACACTTCTTGCGTCGTGTAGGTGTAATCAGAATTAACTCGCTGACAACCTGCCACGGCGCCTAACAAATATATGTATTAACTTCGATTAGAGTAGTTAGTACTAGTATTATTCAAATGCAACTTTTAACTGCTTCTAGTTTATTACTCCGTCGAAGAGAAACTTTGATTTCTAATGTAGGTATCCTTCAAAATCCTTCGTCTGCTTTTAAACCTGTCCGCAATCTGTATCATTCTGATAATAATATCATTTTGAAATTCGTTCAAACTTCTATCGTAAAAGGTAAATTACTTCTTTGTTAATTACTAACTTTAGTATAGATTTTTCTAAATATAATTTTCAAATTTTTGCTTAATAAAAAATGTTAGACATTCAATACAAGGATGCAGGGGTTATTAGCCCATAGAAAGTGCTTTTGTAGTGAAAATATATAATTACTCGTATGTACTTATTATTGTACTTATTATGAGAATAAAAAATTCAATAGTCTCGCTTTATCCATATTCTTAGTGTTAGTTTCTCAACTTGGCCGTCGCAACCCCTAGGAGGGTTGCATCGCAATGTATTCAATAAATACAATCACTATTTATGATACTGAAAAAAAAAAACAGTCCTTTTTATGGATGAAAGGTGGTTATGAAGGTAGCCTATGTTATTTTCTCTATCCTTGACAACATCTATACAAAATGTCATGTCGATCGGTTGAGTAGTTAAGGCGTGAAAGCGTAAAAAACAAACTTACTTTCGCATTTATGTATTAAGTAAGTAGTTACTTAGCATTATTTACGTCTCGATCGCCTTATGTCTTTATGACTTGAGTTGCCTTGTAAATATCTTCTGTCTCCGTATTCCATTTCGTTTGATCAAAGAGCATTTTAATCTCCATTTGTGAACTCGTCGACTCCAGACTGGTCTGGTTCATTAAACTATACTATACTTTAGGCGAAGTTTAGATTGACGACAGCATTCAATTTCCCAACTTTACAAGTTACAGTCAATAACAACCCAACCTATATAGGATTAGTGCCGTAACTATGAGGGATACATTAATATCAGTCAAGGAGGTAATTTTGATTAGCCTTTAACGCCGGGTCTTTGGGTCCGTGAAGTTTTGGCAATTGATGTTACTCCAAAACTATCTATACATACCATTATTATAAAGAGGTATAGTTTGTATGTTTGTTTGTTTATATTTATGTAGGAGGTAATCTTCGAAACTACTCATCCGATTTAAAAAAATATTTCTACCAATAGTTAGAATAGAATTTCAGGATAGACATAGGCTAAATATTCCACGCTGACTAAGTCGCGGGCACCAGCTAGTAATAAATAAATGGATCGTTAGCATCAAATCTTTGGAAAAAAATTTCTTCATATATATATCGTTTTTTTGTTTCGTTTTATCATTTGAAATATTGCGTTGTAGAAACGTTTCATTTCGAAGTCATTTAGGCAGCCCATTTGGCGACAGTAACCATCTTCTAACAGATATCTTCAGTAACAGATCTTCTATAAAGGGGTGGTTACTGCCGCCAAACCGGATGCCCAAATGTCTGCAAAACGCGGGCATACTGCCACTACTTCTATTAACATTTAGTTGTAAAAACTACACTATAATAGTACGCGCACAATTGACAAATTAAGCGTTATAGATAATATTTCAATGTCCCTTTTTTGGCTATAAAGTTGTTCAATATTAATTACTTGCGTGAATAGGAGCCCTTTATCTAAACGGGTAGAACATTAAATCCGCTTTATCCATTGACGTATAGAGGTCGGGATCCAGCGATTACTACAATTACTTAGAAACGCACCATTTTATAGGATTTAAGGAATATATTTGTCTGGTACGTAATCGGGGTACGAGCTGAGATTAAATTACGAAAATCCCTTTGTGTTTACATGCGTGTAAGAAATATTACGACTGCGGGCGGCAATTTCGGTCGAAAGAAACAATAAGTTACCTACTCTTCCTTTGCTTGCTACAATCGGTTCTGTTTACAATGTTTTAAATACATTAAATCTCGGGTATTAGATTTGTTCCAAGGTTGTTACCCGCATACTTGCGTTGTTTTAGACCTATATCCTTACATATTATAAAACAAAGTCCTCCACTGCGTCTGTCTGTCTGTCTGTTCGCGATAAACTTAAAAACTACTGCACCGATTTTCATGCTGTTTTCTCCAACGGATAGAAGGATAATCAGGGAAGGTTTTTACGAAAAAAATAAATGCACCCCGGGTGAAGCTGGGAGCGGGACAGTTAGTATTTAAATAAACGTATCTCCTTGATTGTAAATTATTCTAGCAAAACACTAAATAGACTTCGTAAATAGGAATGCGATGAAAAAGTGACGTTTAAAACTTCATATGCGAAATATGAAACAATGCGAGCGCTGCTAACGATGTGTCGAACAAATTACAACTAGGTAAGTAGTTTTTGAACTAAATGAGAATAAACACAAACTGAACATGATGTAAAAAATAATTTGCAAACACTAGAATAGAAATGCTGTTCCGCTTTTTAATAAAGTATCAGAATAGTTTTGGAATAAAAAATAAAGTTAGGAGCTGTGTAAAAACGTGCATTAAATGCTTCTTTTTTTAATTAAAATTGAATTTGAATCTAGTTTGATATATGGAATTAGTTGTCATTGTGACTTTCATATAGAGTTTACCTACATTCCAAAATCGCCACAATCACGACGTAATGACTTAGCACACTTGACTCTTCTTCCTGCTTCTTCCACACGTGTTATAAACCTCCTAATACGCTCCTTTTGTGATTTGTTTATCTCTTATAGCATTTATGACATGTTTAGGTTAAAAGTAACAATTTTAGGAAATAAATAAAAATTCAAGCTGTTAAAAAAAATCCTCACTATCTTGTGTAATATGTAATATTACTTATTTCTTGGTCATATGAGTGTATATTTTAGATACAGGCTTATGGTAGTCTTTAGCTAGTCTTTATATGGGCTATTGTAATAAAAAGTTAAAAGTTAACAAAATGTGTTTTAAGGTTATTTTCGGAAAATTACCCATCAGTATAATATCTAAAGCTAAGTCTCCAAAAACCTCTAGAGATCACTGCAATGCGGTTACTTAATCAGGTCAACGCAGTGTATCAACTTGGTGTTTTACATCGGGTACGGCTTCTAAAGGTGGACAAACAAGACCTGAGGTACTTACTGATAACAATATACGGCGCTTTCTCTATCAGATTTTACTGCTATGATTGAGGCAAAAAGCAGATTTTACTGCGAAGATTAAAGCAGGTGTGCTTTAATTGCGAGATAGATATTTTTATATTGTTTTAGATGTTTCGCATACGTTTTGTTAATTTAATTTAATTTAGAATTAATAAAACTATTTAAGATGTGTCTTGAAGTTATAGTATTTTAAGGTTCAAAATAAGATTATTTTAGGTTTCCTGTTCTGTTCCTGTGCTGTATCAGTTAAAAAATAATACTCAGCATACTTAATAACTTCAATAGCTTTTAAATTTTATAACGTAATATAAAGAATAATATTACGTATTATTATATTAATTATTAATACCTAATTATATTAATTAAATACGAAATTAATAATTCATACCAATGATAATCGCATGCAATATTATTATTAGATATTTACTGTATAATCCCTTTCGGCAACTCACAGGTAACTCATCAAATGGAATATTCAATATTCTGTTTTAAGACTTGAAAATTTAATTATAATTAGATATCTCAACTGGCCGCCGAAGTCACGAAAGACTGCTTTTTTGTCCTTATTTTAAAATTTTAAAATGATTCCAGTCAATCCATTTACACTAACAGTTAGACTTTATTAAAAAAGGCGTGAATTAATAATAATATTAGTTACTTTGTAAAATATATTATTTTTATTTTATTTTTTATTTTTTTATTTCAAGTGAAAACTTCTATAAGGAGAATTTCGCAGAGGGATAAAACAGTAAATTCGACGTGTTGCGTAATCTGTCGTCGAAGAAATAAACTATTTAAACTCTTTTTTTTTGTGAATCTTAGTTTTCACTTATGACGTGCAGTTCTGCGACTGACACGTTTTTTATGCAAAATAAATTTAGTGAATATAACAGACAGTTTAATTTAATGAAAATGAAACACTCCACGGGCATATTAAAAACAAAAAACATATAATATGTCGTGTGGGTTTGTAATCCATAGATAAATACAATATTTTTGTGTCATTACCTACTTAAGCAGATGGTTCACAAAATGTTGGCAACCATATTTCATTTTAAAAAGTTACCCGTTCGAAACTACAGTTAGGCTGCGGCCATAATTGGATTTTTAGTATAAGCGATTTATCGGCCATCGGCAATAGCATTAAATTTTAAAAGGAAGATGGAAACAAGATTATTTTTCCCGTATACCTTAGATTTTTATTTTTTACTCCCAACTCGGAAAACAATAGCGAATTTTTACCCTCTTATTTTTCTTGACAATTTTCCTTATGCTCTTTCACCGTTCATTTTCACAACCCGCGCATTCATTCAGAGAAGATTTTCCATAAAAAATCTCTTTACATTTCCTCGACCGACATAACCGACGAAATAACAGCTTCCGAGCACCTTCGCGGTTACCAAGCTATACTCAATTTTTAAACTCCATAACATCAAAGTGTTGTAATGTCGTTAAGAAAAATATAATCATACTAGTAAATATTATATTCAGTCAAAGCTATGTTAATTACCTATTATGGCATACAAGTATGCTTTGTTGACTCCGAGACAACACTAAGCACTGTTCTCATAAGTTTTTTTATTAAATATTTTTGAAACGCGTCAGCCACACAGTCCACTAATCATAATACAAGTAGTACCGGAAACATCTTACATACTTTTCGCCCGTTATTGATGATTGGAGTTCTTTTATAAGGTTTCAATACGTAGAAAAGATTGCTCAAGGAGTGTTGTCCTTTCAAAGAAAAGTTTTCTTGAAATAAAATGTTTTTAAAACATTTTTGACTTTAGTGAAACAACAAAATGATCAAAACAACGTTTAATTAAATAAATTAGCTCCTACAAAAGTTCTAAAATCTGATACAATCTAGAGGTTAGATAGGTATTTTATTTGTATTTGAACTAAGAAGCGCTCAAGAAACATATAGATATCTATTTTAATACTTAAATTTAAGGCTTGATATTAAGTGGCTACCGTTGCCTATTAACACAAGAAAGGCCATAATATGCTGCAAGTACGCTGTCGACCTTAGAAGGATTAAGGATAAGGGTTAAGGAGGGGATAGAGAAATGGGCTCTGGCATTCTTTGCTCACTCACCGAAAAACAATATGCTGTTGTTTCAATGTGGTCTTCTGTAATGACTGCGAAACGTAGTGTGCCCTGTCAGCACTAAATATATATTTAGTACTGCCAGGGCACACTGCGTCAAAAGCCTATGTTTTATGTACTAAAGAAAATTTAATTTAGTAAATTCAGCTAAGGGCGAATAATGTAAGCGCAGATTAAGTTAATTATTACCAGGTTATAGCTAGTTCAGAAAAATAATGCTAAAAAGTAGTTAAAATATGTAAAATGAAATATTAACTGTCAAAGTTAATGACAAAAGAGCAAAGAGGGAATGTTCATGTATAAAAATAAAACTTTAATTATTTTTGCTGCGATGAAACAGATTTTCATTTTATTTTTCGTTTAAAACGTTTTCCAATCTAGTGGCAGTTCACTTGCTTTCGGTCGATCATGGTTACCTGTTAATGTTGAATGCAGTTTAGCTAAATGGAATCGAAACTTTATGCCAGAAGCGGTTCAATGGAAAAGGCAAACGATTCTAGATCACAGTGAATATTGTGATTGTTCGACATTCAATGAAACGAGTAGGACAACCGCAGTTAGCGCAATGAATATTTATGTAGGTTAAACCTTGTCGTTTTCTGGTTTAGAATAATATCTGCAAAGCGAGACCGTAAACATTTTGAGTTCCTGAAGTTATTAGGGTTACATTTTAATATTATTTCTTACTTTTTCTTCCCATATCAAGTTTTTATATATTTAATTAGTTCTATGTTTTCTTTTAACAACTAACGACTACTATATTAATAATAATAAAAATACTAGCAAGTGAGAGAAACGAAGAAGATTTGTGTACAATATAATTTGCAAAAAAATCTTATAACTAATACGGTTTCCTATTTCGTATCATCATTGTTATAGAAAATAATTCCAACTTACTTAATTATTACTTATCCTTACTTATTTATTAATTATATTTGGGAACTGCGTAAATGAAATTATTAGTCATTTATCTAGTAAATAAAATTAATGAAGACACCTGTTTTGTCCACATTCGTAGCTCGTTTTTTATTGCCGCGACAGAGTACATTAAAAAAATTATAGTAGGTAGTAATTTTTACGTAGGTTCAGTATATTTATTTATTTTTTAATAATTTTAACTGAAGTTATGATACTTCTTTTTAAATCACATATATGTAAGTTTAGCTTAAAATCATTCTTATGAATGATAGCGATACATTTGCAAAAATGTCAGCCTTATCATTTATGTACATATAATTATTGACATACTCGTTATTATCAGGTACGCTGCTTATCTGGCATAAATAACACCGCATCGCTTTATACAAAACGCAATGAGCTTTGAATTGTAAAAATTTGGACAAGTTATAAGATAATATTTCAACCAACGATGGTTCAAATTGAATTTGTCAGGTTACAAGCTTTGAAGCGCTTGGACCATATTATGCGAGTAATCGCTCAAATATCATTTTTAAATTACTGACTTTCTTTTATATATCTTATCCCTCTTTGATTTTAGTTTTACTTAAAGTAATTATCGTAGAAGGAAATATGAGTTACATCTATAAGTTGATTATTTCTGTCCTTTATTGTAACAAGGCAAGGAAGAACAATAACTTGTATGAATTTGATTAGCCTGCTAGCGACTCAAAAATATCGCTTGCTAAACAAAAGACAATAACGATGAATAGAATGTCGTCATTATGTTTCCTTTATTGGTACTTTATTTCCTGTCAGACATAAAACATTAATATTACTGTTGTTTATTGTTGTATAGAGTTTATTGCAATGCAAACGGACTTGAATTATTTTAGTTGATATGCAATGCTGGGCTGCTGTTTTCATACTGAATACAAGTACATCTGTCTTGTTTATGTGGCCTTGCATCGTCTCACCGCTTCTTATGTAAATTTCGTGCAGTTTAGACCAATATACAAGATTATCTACTACGTATTATTTTACTTAGGCCATGCATTGTAACTTCCGGTAAAACGAACGTAATTATGAATTTACTTTTCGTTTCTGACATTATGAAATTTTGTATAAAAATCACGTGTCAGATTGTTTGTTAACAATATCTTTGATTAACAATAATCTCCGAAACCATCTAATAGATTTCAATGAAGTTTATGTGAATGTTTAGTTTCAGTTTAAAAGTTAGATTAATTATGATTTATTTTTGGCAAATTGTTTAATCCTTCTAATACCTAATATCTTATAAAATCAAATTGTAACTCATTAAAATAGTCATCTTTGGCACATATTGTGTACTTACTTAATTTTTGTGTCCCATGTCCTAATTTATTAACACTTTTTTTTATAATCTACACTGTGCACGAGGGATGATACCATAATGTCATATTACATAAAAAACACATTAAAAATAATAATTTAATCAAAAGTTAGCATATTACATAACACCTCATCAAATAGTTTTTCTCGGACAGTTTATTTTCCAGTCTTCCACAAATATCACTTTAAAGCAGTTCCGGATTTAGTTAAACGAGTTGGGAGTTCAACCCGATTTGTTGAGAGGATCGGTGGACGGATCGTGTGACTGGTCGAGCATTGGATACCGTCGCGTTATCTCTTTGTTTGTTGTGTAATCCGGCTCTTCGAACAAATATTTTGTGGAGTTTCAAATTGAGTATGTGCAGTTACCTTGTTCCTGTGGACCGGTTTTTTATATATGCCTGTGTATGGCGTTTTATATATTTCAAAGCAATTAACAGCCATTTTGAATCAATTTGCTTTGATGTGATTTTGATTTGCGAGATTTCATGAAACATTGTTTCTCATGCTTTGGTTCTTATTCTTATTGAGAAGAATTCTTTTGGGACATTGGTTTTGAGACAACCGATTTGAATGCGGTTTTCACTGATGTATTGTAGCCACAAAGCGTCAAGGCGTTACGTGACTATATGTAGCAAGCTTTCCGTAACATTTAATGTTTGTTTCGTTTCAATCTGTTAACAAACAAAAAAAAAATACCAAGCGTACATAAACCGCGCGTACGAAGTTGCGGGCACACCTAGTAAATAATATTATTGTAACAGAGCCAACTTCTAAATTATTCGCGGAACCAAAAGGTGAATGGAGAAGTCTTATAAAATTGAACCCCGCCCTACATCGGCACTTAATGAAGAAGTTAACCGGAAAACTTACTAGTTGCTACACTCTCGACACGTTTTATTCATGGCCTTAAAGCCTTTTAACTTGAATTTGCGAGGTGCTCTCGGTGAATTTATGTGGTGTCATTGAGAAAGTTGAGTCGTTCATCAAAGTTGGCGCGTCTGTTTTAAAAGATTATGTCGACTGTTTTAATCATGCGTACAGTAAGTTGCATAGTAATGCGTCCTTGCAAAATAATGCCATTGTAAAAATTCAAGTGATTAAAAAATCATTATGCGTACTATACTGTTATTGCGTATCGTCTGTATTAAGTTTCACTTATTGTATACTAGCTGGTGCCCGCGACTTCGTCCGCGTTGAAAAAAAAAACATAAGCAATACAACGCTTGACAACTTATTGCTATAATAACACTTTGGCTAGGCGTTAGTTTTTTATTTTATTTAGGATGATCCCTTGAGAACAGTACTTTTTTTTCTGAATGAAAGGTACCCTATGTCCTTTCTCGTATCCCTGACAACGTGTATACAAAATTACATGATAATCGTTTGAGTAGTTAAGGCGTGAAATGTTAACAGACAGACAGACAGAGTTACTTTCACATTTATATTATTAGTATGGATTGAAAAAGTTACATAATGCGAAGTGACAATTTTAGTAGGTAAAATTAAAAACATTAATTAAACATGAATTAACTCATGAAATTAAAGTTTGTTTACAACTAATTATTATGTGCTTATTTTTATTTATATTTTTTATTATTTTTTGAGTCAAATTTATTCAGTAAATCCTTTAAAGTACTACAAGTTTATTAGACTATTAACTGTGCAGCAAAGGAACATTCACGTGCAAGCTGTTAACCGAGATACTATCACACTTTATGGTGTAAAATTGAATCACTGCTCAAAATAATAGCAATGGAAACTGCTGATGTCAGACGACCTGTCCAGTTTTTATGACTGCGAAATGCAGTGTGCCACAGGGGGAGTTATCTCGATGAGACAACGTCTCATATTACAATGCTACGGTACAGCTATAAAGTATAGATACCGGCACCGTATGTATATAAGTTGGCAAGAATAGCGAGATTATTTTATAACAAACTAGCGGCCCGCTCTGGATTTTTTTCTACAAATTATATGTAAAAACATTACTCCTTTAACGCCCTTTCCATTAGTATAAACCGCATTATAATCCGACGCGTAGTTTAAAAGATCTAAGCGTACATACATACAGAGGGACAGACGGCACGGCGTGAAGCACGAAGCAGCTTTTATTGTTCTTGGCGGGAAGCGAATTTTTTATACACTATAAAGATTTCTTAATAAAATTTAGCAAATTGTATTTTATACCCTAAAAATTGTTTAAAAATGTTATGAAAATAACAGTGTCCATTTTTTATTGCACGCGAGTGTAAAACCCCACTACGTTAAAATCTTGCATGGTTATGTGCCAATACCTATACCGAAGCTAACTTGCTTACAATAAGAAACCTATAGTGCCACGCGCACTCATAAATGTGAGAACTGTCTGTCATTGTTGGGTGAGAATATGTTAAAACATTGGTTTGGCTGTTTAATCGGAAGTGGAACGCGCTCCTAAACTGTCCCCTGACTCCGACACCCAGTTCAAACACTGGAGTGAAGCCGTACACCGTAAACATAATCGAGTCGTCTAACTAAATCCCCACTCGTACAAACCAGCTAGCAAATCTCTCCGGCTTGCTCGTTTGTCACTTCGTGCCGTCTGCCGGACTCGTTCGTTACTCTTGTCTGCCATTAACTGAGTCAATTTATTGCCACTTTATAGATCACAGTGAGACTGAGTCGATTCATGCACTCGCCAAGTTCGATTAGCCGCCGATTGACATCCGGACTTGAGTTTTATTGTGACGTAAACAGTAATAATGAACCATCACTCCTCAAGGACACTTGTTATGCAAGGGATAGTGGTAAAAAAATTTAAACGATTATAGATTAGTATAGAAAATGTATTACATACTCATACTAACTACTGGGACTCTGAAAATATTGAAAACCTTGGTTTTTAATTAGTTTTGTCAGTTAATTTTATTTTTAGTATTGAGATATCTTAAACGGTGAAAATGGATTTTTTTTTTAAGTTTAAGGCGCAAAATGAAAAAGTTGTGTATCTACAGTACAAAAGTATAAGTGGCGTGCTTAATAACAATTGTTACGACGTAATGAGTCTTATGAGAACGTTTTATGCGTTATTAAAATGAAGAATCCGATCTGGGATACAGTGTTATTTTGGGGAAAAGTAGTTTCCTGTTAGAGGATCATAGTTAACGGACAGGTTAACAACTCTTACATTACCGGATATGTTCCAGACGCAGCAGTTACAATATGAAGCTAGCTTCCGGTTTCCCTGACAAAGGACATGTGTAGCTTTCGTTCAGTTAGTGGTTTTATTTTGATATTCTGACAAAATTGGCTTGTATAAGTTTTTATCAAAAAACGGAGTGAGGCTATACAAAGAAAAAATACGTGATTGAAGCTTGCTTGACTTAAATGTCGGGTGATGGATGATTGAATGGTCTGCTCGTTGATTTTTTTATTTTTTATTATTATTGTGGCTTGGTTTCTTAACAACATGAGCCACTTTTTATTTTGTTATTTTTTGTTATAATTATTCCATCTTCTTCACAAACTGTCTTTCGTTGTGATAAACATAACATGCTTTTATTTAGCCTCGTATCGTATCGTAAACGAGCGGTGTCTGTAAACAAAAATTTGTACATATTACCGAGATCAAAAAAATATTTTTATAATTTTTATCTGTTTGTCTGTGAGTTTGTGCACACTAATCTCAGAAACGGCTTAACCGATTTGAATGCGGTCTTCACTGATCCTAAAAAATGACTTTCGACGTGAGTTAAACCAACAGCAGTGTGCCGATCAACTCGCTTTGACTTTTGGTGATGAAGCACCATCTCGATCCACCGTGTTTCGCTGGTTTTCCGAATTCAACCGTGGTCGCACTTCGCTTCATCATGAATTTCGTTAAGGACGTCCAAAATCGGCTTTTGTGCCAGAAAACATCGATGCTATGGGTGAATTGATATTGGCAGATCGTCATGTGACATACCATGAGATTGAGTCATGCTTGGGCATTAGTTCCACTCGCATACATTCAATATTGCATGAACATTTGGCTGCCAAAAAGATTTGTTCGCATTGGATACCGCATAATTTGACAATCGCTCAAAAAAAGGCTCGTGTCGATTGGTGCAAGGAAATGTTGAAAAAATTCAATCGCGGTGCTTTAAAAGACGTCTATAAGATAGTAACAGGCGAAGAATCATCTATGCATATGAACCCGAAACTAAACAACAATCGACTGTATGGGTCTTTCAAGACGAGCCAAATCCAACAAAAGTTGTACGAAGCACTTCGAAGCAAATGGTCGCCTTTTTTTTCGGAATAACTAGACATGTCGCCAGCGTTCCATTAGAGCAACGTGGAACGGTCAATTCTGAATGGTATTTGTTTGCCAGAAGTGTTCGAAAAAATCAAGGAAACCAATCGCAGAAGACGAATCATTCTCCACCACGATAATGCAAGCTCTCACACATCAGCTCAAACCAAAAACGTTTTTGAGCAGTCAAAACATCGAATTGATGGGGCATCCGCCATACAGTCCTTGTTTGGCACCTAATGATTTCTTTTTATTCCCGCACATCAAAAATAAATTGCGAGGTCAACGTTTTTCGACGCCTAAAGAAGCGCTTCATGCGTTCAAATCACATGTTTAATACTTCAAGCGGAATGGAAAAAGTGCTTCGACAATTGGTTTAAACGTATGCAAAAGTGTATTGATCTTAATGGAGAATATTTTGAAAAACAATGAAGCTGTTTCCGATTATAAATATTTGTTTTTATTTGTTTATCCCAAAACTTAAGTAGCAGCTCTCGTAATATATAATTCATAACAAATTCTTAACTATACGATACGACCGATCATTTTCTACAAAAAAAACGCGGTTTAGTATTCGTCGCTCATCACAGACTCGTAGCATTCGCTGATCGTTCAAATCGTAAGAAGTAACTAACTTAGTTAAACAATCATCAAGTAGACTCGAATTCCCTTAATTGCATTTTAAGTCGCAGTCATAAGCCTTCGTACTCCCTGGAGTCCCAATCAAAAGTCTGAAAGTGTGCCTACCGAGACTTAGTGTCGCGGCGTAAGACGTAACTTTTTACTAAGCGTTTAAGTAGTAGAATTGTATAACTTAACATAGAACATATTATAATATTAGCGCCTTTGTTAAATTTTTATTCACAATATTAAATGTGTATGTGAAATATACCGCTTTTGCATAAGAAGTAAATGACGTGTATTCAATTTATTATTTAAACTTTTAACAACTGATAACTTGTTTTTGGTAATGATCTATGTTGTTTAATAATATTATATTCACACCCTGTCCCAAAACTGAAGACCAAGCGTGATTCTCGTAAAAAGTCACAACACAAGAACTCAGAAATAATTGCAAATAATCTGCTTCTTAAAATTATAATTATAAAATTAAATAATCCAATTAATCTGCTTCTTAAAATAAGCTTTTCATGTTTTTAGCGACTGGGTTACAATTTTGATTATTATAACTTGATCAATAATAAAATAACAATTTGGAATATTATTTTATTATTTTTTCGTTTTAAAAAGTATTAGGTAAGATAATTTTAAAACTTGTTTCCTTATTATTTAAGCGTAGCAAGTATATACTTTTGGAGAGACAGATATAAAAGACTAATTGAAAAACACTAAAACTGTAAATGTCCAACTTTTTTGTAAGTCATTTAGTGGTTTTTAAAATACACATGTCCTTTATGCAAAGATTAAAATGGTGCTTTAGGATGTTTTTTAATATAAATATTAACATAAATTGGTTTAGTAAGCCCTATTTATATGCATAGTTTATAGATTAGCTTCAAGGTCTACGTCAACCTAACCGAGGGTTATAAATAACTCGACCACGCGTTGATCTTGCCACGTGCTCATGTAACAACGATATCTATATGCCACGTCGCTTTGTTCTCGATTAAATGTCTGTATTTTATTTGTACAAAATATCAAATATTATTTTCAGCATCAAGTAGGTAACTATTGGCTGGCAACATAAAACTCGCCACTTTTATCGATCGATTTCTAGAAAGTTGTAGAAAAATATTAGATTAGAAACTCGTCTTCTTTGACATAAACCATGATAACTCGGCCAATATTAATTAGTTTTTCATGAACTACTCGTATACACATAAACAATCGTCAGAAATTTCACTCTCCGTCGATACAATAGGGAACCAAGTTTACAAGTTTCCGAGATTAATGTATACTTACAATACAGAGAAAAAGGAGTTTATTTTAATGATATGCAGTGCAGCATATAGGTAAGTATAGCGCGAATTGGCCGCTTTTTTTAGCAAATAAATGAGTAAGTTTTTTTGAGTTTTTAATCATTGGACAAATTGAACCCCAAGTAGAAGGAACTTCGACTGCTCTTAATTTATGAATAACGTTAAGCTCGAATAGGCACCGAATCAACTTATGGCGTGTTCTCTTATCACACTGCCAAATTTTGGTACAGGATAGTCAAACGTTGGTTTCAAGTCCACGGTATTCACCAGACCTTACTATTTCGTTTTCTGTCGAGTCTAACATCGGTGGCCTTCTAACTAACAATAAGTAGGCGGTCAGCCTGCCTGCTGACCGAAATTAGTTTTCTAAAAAACCAACTATGTAATCTTGTATTCTGAGATGGGTTTATTACTTAGTTGCCAAGATATTGTTATGTGTAGGAAAGTCACGAAGATACTAAAGTCTACTAAACGTGATATTAAGTATTTTTTTTGATTAAACTGAGTTTTGTAAACTGAATGTGAACCTTACCTATTGATTTTATTTTTAAATCTATTTAGGTTTTCACTTAAATTTTACTTAAATTATCACTTAACAAGTAAGAAGAGTTTATTTTGATATTTTCATTACAATTTATGTTCACAAAAATGGACAAAATACACCTACAGTAATCTCTAACACTCCACAGGGACGGAGTGTCCTACATATTGTATGCCCAAAAATATTCATTTCGGACTGTGTTAATAAATAACTTCATTTAAAACATAAATTTATAACTACAAATTTGTTAACTCGTCAAATTTTCGTCAACTGCAGTTGTAGGTGTTCATATGCAAACATTGTTACTGTTTAAAAAAGTAATAATTTGCCAAGCTATACCTTTTTCATATACTAACCATTTTCATAACTTAAAAATACAATATTATTGTGAACCAAGGTATGTACTACATAATGTAAAGTATTAGTGACTCAGAATGTAAGTAACTGTTGTCAAACTTTGTTGAATGCTTTGCAATGTCAAAATGAAGCGAAGTCACTCAGAGTTGATGATGTAAGAAGCTAAAAAGCTATATCACGTCATAACATCGCATAAATATAAGCTTGAAACGTTGTTTTCAAGTAGGTACTTAACTTATTGTGCTTTTATTTTATGGTTTATGAGTTAAAAAAACTTTACGTTTGTTGACAATTTAAAAGGGAAATTGTATTCAACTCCTAATAATAGCCAGATAATCACACTCATCATATGGTCTTAGTAAATAATGCGTAGGCAAAAGAAGTCCTCTATCTCTGGCTGCAGGCCACGTACCGACTTTCTAGTGAATATAATATTGTCTGCCAATATTAAGTTCACCGATACGGGATACGCCAACCTAATGTCGACTACATGGACTATAGTTTGTCACTAGTGTTCTGTTTCGTTGCGTTAGTATGATGTAAGCAGTATTGCGCAAATTTTATTTTAACTATATTTGTTTATTTATTATTCTCGTGATTAATTCTCGTCAATTTTCTGCTGTTTTTTATTAAAAGACATACTGGTGTCTTGTACCTACTGTCTGTGTTGACATTGTGAAATCTAAATCGAAGGATATGCAAGGTAAGGTAACCTTATGGTTCGTCAACCTTTATCCGTAACAGTAAAATAAAACTACCGTATAGATAATGCACCGCAAACGGGCGGCCCTGAGATCATGTCATGTCACGCTCGCCCTACTCGAAGTTATAAAATATCCCACATTCCTTATGGCTTGCTTATCCGCCTTTTGTATTAACATGTTATCAAACGCTAAACGCTTTTACAGTTTTACAGTTTTACACATTAATTACGTAGAAAATAAAGGTACTTTTTTATGCGTTGACATTTGTTTAAAATAAGTAAATTTGTTTTTAATAACTATGTAGGTATTTAGCTTATTTGGAGCAACGAACTTCCAATTAGACCACGAGGTCCCACTGCTTCGTCCGATCTGATATGGGATCAAAACAAGCCAAAATCATGAAATTTTAATATTAAATCACACCGTCAAATAACTACCTTAAATTTGAATTTGTTCATTCTTTTGGATACACAATACAAGAAATGTCTCTATAAAATGACATCTCTTTGTTTACTTTGTTTATTTCTTAATTTACTGCGAAGTGTATCTAGTAACAAAGTATCTAAGAATAGTTATTTGTTCAATTAGAGAGCAAAATTGTTTTTTGCTGCGAGGTAATATAGACTACTGAGTGAAGTGAGTGATTTAAAGGCACGAGACTTTAAAAAAATTGCTCTCGTGTTAAACATACAACTTTTCGCCTCAACAGCGAGAAAAGCGTTACTAGGTCATCTTTAGATAAGAAAATCAATTAAGACAATTTTAAATATTATGTTTAGCTAACATTCACGTAGCCAAAGTCACGTAAATTATAACTAAATTAACAAAAATATTAAAAGTTGAAAGTAAAATTACTGCAATTTGTAAGATTACAGGTAACAGTTTTGTTCGGAACTGTGATGGTCTTATTATTTACTTGCCTGTTAGGTAAGGGTCCCGTCTCTATGTTTGTACGAATGAAATAATGCGTACGAATGAAGATATTTTTCACGGGACTTTTCTGAAAGAAAGCTAAGTTCGGCATTTGAAACTTGTTCTCTTAATTCTTTAATTCGGCTTTTGAACATCACCACTGGACATACTCATTTTTTTTTATATTTACCAAAACAGTACAAAAACACCAAGACCTAATGCTGAACCAGTTTCTGAACGGCTGTGAAACTATCTCCATTCACAGCTGGGCCAACTAGTCGGCTATGGCTGGACACACTAAAAAAATCAAAATTTTATTCCGGGAGTTAAATCGCGTGTTCGAATTTCGAATCACGCTCGCATCAAGAATCGATTTTTTCCGAGTTTTTAGGCACCAACAGCACCCTTTTAAAGACCCAATAAACGATCTGATTATTTTTTAAATCACATAAAACATTTCCACTGAAGAGTAAACTTTGAATATCAAAAACTTTGTATTAAAATCAATGTTTCTTATTACTAACTTGTTTGAATATTTTGTTTGAGAGAAATACTAGAAAAACCTTGGCTGCAAATAGACATTAATGGAGCTCACGATGTGTGCCTCAGCTACACCTCGGTCCACATTGTTACGATTGTCCACATCAATGCCTGATTTGATATGCAATGTATATATATGTCATTTTAATATGATGATTAAAAGTTTACAAGGTTTTTTTTTTTAATTTAATCACTGTGTCAAACCATTCTCTGGACATAGTCTAGCGACAGTTATAATCTTCAATTTTTACATACAAATTATAAATATCGATACGATTAACGTACTCGTACCTACCTGTATTAACTACGACAGCTGGATTATACTTTTTTATTGTAGCAGAAATTTTAAGCATCTATGGCCACTATTTCTATTCACCCCTATGAATATATGGGTCTATAAAATCTACGGCTTGTGTTAGGTAGTTTTATAGGTCAATCCAATAATTACCATCTTTTTTTCACTTGCACATACGGTTACCAGTAAAACGTTTGTAATTAAATTAATAGTTATTTATTGAGGAACAAACAACACAGATACAGGCAAGGAGGGAAACTTCATGCACACCACATGCACCATCATCTTTTTAGAGTTGGTGTCATCTGCTTTAAGTACAGCGTCTACATAAACGAAGTATCGGAGATACCTATCCTACATAACTATTGCTCTTCGGTGATGGTAGGTTGCTACTGTTGGAATAATTTAATTTAGTATAGGTACCAAAACTAATCTTATAAATGTTACGTAATAATTGTTTAACGTACAAACACCCCTCTCACCCTCTGCATAAAACGGCACGAGGCGTTTCAAATCACTTGACTTGCCTTTGCGCTCTCTAGGCTACAGACGCATTGAGAACGTAGCGGTGTGTGGGGATCCGAGAATAAGGCCTTGCTGTGATCTCGGAGTTCTCGCTGATGGTGGAATCCGGGTTTTAGTGGGTATTCTCGGTGATAAGTCACTTCACCGGGCAAGGTGTCTGGTGAAGAACTGTCCCCGTCGACGAGGGATAGTTCGTAAACGTCATTTCTCCTCCTAAAAAAAGGCTACAGACGCATAACCAACTTAGTGACAAAATAATAATATTAACTTTAGTTCTTATGTTTTACTTGGCGTCCATAACTCAAATTCTAATAGCTACCGTATGCCTTTATCGAGAGATGCAAGTCCGCTACCGATCTTGAATAGGATAAAAAATGAACGTGATTTTGTTTTGGCTGTAGGGAAAATGCATATGACATCTCTTATTCATGGACCGAAACTCTGTGGAATAAAGTGAGACCGTTTGCAAAGTTTAATAAGTTTACTTCGGTGTAGTCATTGTACGGCGTTTGCCAACGAATCACCTAGCGTCCTTGTTTGTTTATTGTATTTATATTGACATCTAATTGTTTGTCGTGCCAGGTTTTCAGTTGCAGATAATGTAAAGCATAAAGCGATTTCAAGTGATGCTACTTGTTTCTCCTAATACAATACGAAATTTCCAAAGTTCTCAGCTTTCTCAAAAGCGTATTGTTTCTTTCAGAAACGAATGTGTAATAGTATATTAAAGCTTTGTGATAATATTTTGTCATTTCTGTCTTTGAATCTATGTGATGATTTCGTATTATTGCGATTTCTGACTGTTTTTCTTCGATTTCATTGTTAGTTGGTATCTCAACAGCCAAAAACTAAAATACTTCTCGAAAAGAAGGCTCTCAGGCCACCTTTACAGTATGAAATAAGCTTTTAAGAACTTGTCCACCTCAAAATGAGTTACCGGTCACAAGCGAGCGGAGAGGAAAGGCCACATCAAACTGTATTTTTATATAGAGGTATTTACAATCTTCTGTCGCGATTCATTTAAAAATGTCGTGTTCATTTCGCGTTATGGTTTTTATTCCGTTAAATATAAAAGTTGAAAAGTGAAAAACGTTTCTTTTATTTGCGTGAGCAGTGGAGCAATAAAAGCTTGCAATATCAATTACGTGAACGGCCAGGGAAACACGTTTTCAGAGACCCACCCCGCTGACTGACCAATTAGTGAAACCTTATACACTTTCGATACACAATGTGTACCGAGTGTTTATACTAATATTGCAAAGAATAAAAAACTACTATTTAAAACATTTTAATTAAAAATTGTTAGCGGTAAATTATATAAAAAAAAATTAACAAAGGATCGTTTCCGACTAACGTTTTTGAATCCATTATCCTTGAGTAACATATTAACATATTTTTTTGGGTTTGCTTTTGATTTATTTTTATTAAATTTTTGCATTAAGTAATTTAATTTTTGGAAGTGATTTTTTTTACTATTATATAATAAATATCTGTATTATTTTATATTTTACGAATAGGTGTTCGGATAAATAAATGCGTGTGGGGCGCGCGCGGTATTGGACCCTGTTTTTTTAAAATATTTTTTATTTTTATAAAATAAATGTAGCCTAATTTACTTGTTATAACATCAGCTATCTGCCAGTGAAAGTCCCGTCCAAAGCGGTCAATCCGTTCGTTTCAAAAATTTTAAAATGGGTTTTTTTTGTTGTTGTTAGTACTTTAATATAATACATTTGGTAAAAAGAAGTTATATTGACATTACAAACGAACAATTCTTTACTGTTTAAGAAAATAGTACTTACTGTTTAAGTACTATTTTATCTATGGTAGGTTTACACTCTTTGTAAACCTCGTTGTTAATCAAAAAAGCTCACACAGTATTTCTATTCTTTTTTCAGAATCAATATCCGCAATCATTTCATATTGAACATGACTAATTAATGTCCATCAATGAACAACTCGAAATTAGGTAGCTTTTATATTAATTAAAATATTATGACTTAATTATTATAATGCACCCAATAAATTAATAATCTACGCTTTCAATATAACAATTACACTCTATATTAAACAATAATGGCGGTACACCGCATGTGGGTTTTTAAGCCAGATTAACATAGGGTTAGTTGCACATGAATATTGCATTAAATACTTACGTGTATTTAATGTGAAACCACATCACAGCAATATTAATTGGACGTCAAGTTAACCAGGACATATTTGTGTTAATGGTGAATATTTTTACATATGTTTAGTTTTATATTAGTTACTTTTATTTTTTCCATCTTATAGGAAAAATTGCGTATGTATAATATTCTTTATCTCCGTTCTTATAAAGCTGTTGGGTTATAAGATAGGGTAACTCGACTGGGTGCCCTCGACTAGCGGCTGTAACCAAACCAACAACCCCTTACAGAAGACGAAGATCATTGTGTTTCGAGGCACGTGTAATTGATATCAGAGTTCATTCCGCTACCCTCATCTGTTGCATTACCTTTTATCCACAGGTGTAAAGACGAAATTTCGTCTAATTACAGTTTATAGACTATTAGTCTGCTGCTATCGAAAACAGGCCTTAGAAAGCAGACTGACTTCTGCGTGTTTTAAACCTTTGTTTTTTACTTATCACGGATGCAGATGCAGTATTTCGAGCACGTGATGAGGGGCCCAAGATACCGTATTCTTCAGCTAGTGATGCAAGGGAACATATAGGGAAAGCTGTACCAAAGGCAGGAGAAAGACATCATAGTTGAAGAATTTAAGAGAGTGGTTTGGTTTAAGCACTCGCTCCCTCTTTCGCGCAGCGGCTTCCAAGGTCGCCATGATGGTCGCCAACCTTTGTAGAGAAGCAGCACGTTGCACGTAGCAGACTATCTAGCGAGTATACTTGAGGGTAGAGACCCAATTAGAGGGTACGCTTAAACAAGAAAAATAAGTTTTAGTGCAAATTATCCTCAATATCATTACAGTTAACACCTCTCAAGGCTCTCTATGGAATGAGGCTAATTAACAGCCAGGTACGTTCACAATTGATATCATATGCATTCAAATGTTTGACGCTGACCTCTATAGAGATGTCAACACACCCTAAGCTTTATATTTGGGGCAACTAATATAATATTGCGTTCCGCGGTCATGTCGTAATATCAGGATATCTTCTAACAACAGATCATCACGGAGAAATACCATAATTATGTGCAAAGGCTACCAGAATACATTGTTTTATCAATAAGACCTATTTCCCTAGAGGGTTAATGTCTCAGTATAGGAAAGTAGTCTTAGCTAAGGTAGTATAAAGTATAATATGTACATTAAATAATAATTATAGCAATGTTCTCAAACCTGCCTAACTGATTTATTTAGTCATATCTCATATTAAACATTATTGAAGTTTTAGTTTTATTCAAATACCTATGAAATTACTTATTAAATTGTATGAGACTATACTGTCTTGGTGACCTATAAAATTGACTTTTTCATTTTTACCATAAATCGATCTGTTTACTGAGACGATTTTCCTGTTTCTATTTTCTCAACTAAAAACACATTGTATATACCTACATACATGGTGTGTACCTACGTATGTGTTTATAAGACGCGGGACCCCTGATGTTCCTGGTCCTTATGAAGATCATGTCTAAAAGGTAATCACATCTAACGGTATGTCTGTACGTCCGTCACTCCAACAAAACATTAACAAAATGAAATTAAAAAAAGATACAAAGATTACTATGTATTTTCAAACGCATCTGATGAATATTTTAAATGTTTCTTTCGTGGGATTATCGACGTGTGCACGTCACTGCGAATCGCATGCTTTCAATTCATTTACATTACCGAACACTTTCACTTAACCACTCACCTTCGTGTAATGCTGACGGACCATTAGGACTGATTCAAAAATACCATTCTTTTTATAGGAATCTTATTAATTTATGTTGTTTGAGGTTTGAGGTTATGTGCCTAAAAATTTCAATGTACACCTACGTAAAAAAGTCTCCAAACGTAATGTATCTTTCCAGCACACTTATATCTACATTTATGTGACCATTGAACAAGCCAGCGAGTTCGTTAACCTTCAGACGAGTGAAAGAATTTATTTCACGAGAGAAGGAAAATTAGTGAAGTGGAAACGCTTTTGAACTGAGCTCTTTGTTAGATTTCGCAAAATCAACAGGTTCACTGTGTTATTGAAAATAAACTTCTCTAATGATCAGGTAACCGCGTACAAGAGCTTGGTTTGAGCTGTGTGTAGGTATACTGCAATTATTAGGGTTGTACTAATACTTGAATTACTAATTGGATGGATTTACTAATTTATCTATCTATAATATAAAATGCACAATGTACTATTCTATACATATAATAAAATCTTACACGAGCCATGTCTGTACATTTTTTTGACTATTTGTCTGTGTGTTTGAGAACGATAATCTCAAAAACGGCTTAACGGATTTGGATGAAATTTTGCATATTTATTTATTTATTTATTTATTTATTTACAGGAACATATATATTTAGTTTATTGGCTATGAAGACACACACTAGGCATGCAAGCCTGTATCGTGTGCTTCATTATATTAATTAAAATAATTAAAAATTCAAGTAACAATTGAAAAATTATTAAATAGAAATTAAATTAATAATAAGTAGATATATATAAAAGTAAGTAAAAGACACAATAAATTTTGATTATAAATTGAGGCTATATAATATGTAGATATTACGTATTTAAATCGATTTAAATAGTTTTTCTACATAGTCGTATTTAAGACTGAACAACCATTTTTTAATCTTAACCTTAACTTTACGTATGATATAATGTTTAATTTCACAATGTTTAGTAATTTTGTTGTAAATGCTTAATTGTACATACGGATTAAAACGTTTCGCAATTTGTGTTCGCACTAGTGGCAGAGGAACTGTAAAAACACGCTTTTTTACCAGGTCTGAGTATTCACGAGAATTGATAACTTGTTTATGAGCAAATAAAGTCATTTTCAGTAAAAAAAGTTTTCTAACGCTAAGTACATTGCTGTCTTTATATAATTCTGTAGTGGGATATCTAAAGTTTTTCTTCAGCATTGCTTTAAGGACTGATCTCTGAGCTCTTTCGATTTCTATCATGATTGTTTTAGAGGATCCTCCCCAACAGGAATTACAATACATTAAGATCGATTGACAGAGGGCAAAATATACGTTTTTTAGAATGCTAGTTGAGGCTATATTACTGAGTTTGCGCATTATGTGAACTATGGTACGGACTTTCTTAGACAAATATGATATGTGTGGTTTAAAAGTTAAACATTGATCAATTTGTATGCCGAGGTATTTGGTGACTTGTACTTCGTCTATACTATCGCAGTTGCATGAATCTGCGTTAGACGTACATTGATCATGTAATTTTATTTGTTGAGATGAAGGTGGACTTGATGCTTGTGTTTTATGAAAACATATATAATTAGTCTTTTTTATATTTAAAGTTAATAAATTCCAATTTAGCCATTCAGTAATTTGTGTTAGGCCTCTTTCTGCGAGTGAAAAAACACCTTCCCATGATTGGTCATTAAAAAGTAAAACTGTATCATCTGCATAACATATTACATCAGTGTTTTTCAGATTGATTGTATGTATGTCATTTATATATAATATGAACAAGGTAGGACCTAAAATACTACCTTGGGGAACACCGAAGGATGTTTTTTGTATATTACTAGTGAATTGACCTATTTTTACATATTGTTTTCTGTTTTGTAGGTAGGTTGAAAACCAATTTAAAGCTGATCCCCTGATGCCGAATTTTTCTAGTTTTGTTAATAGAACCTGGGTAGACACAGTGTCAAAGGCTTTTGCCAAATCTAGAAATATTCCTATGCAGTTTTGGTTTTTATCTAAATGGGAAGCAATAAGTGAAGTTAAAAGAGAGACAGCATCTTCGGTAGACTTTTTTGTTCTGAAACCAAATTGACGGGGAGAAAGTAAGTTTTTATCTTCAAGGTAGGATATAAGTCTTTTATTAACTAACTTTTCAAGCAGTTTAGAGAAAACTCCAAGTAAAGAAATTGGACGGTAATTATTTGGTATTTTTTTGCATCCACTTTTATGTATGGGATGGACTACTGCTATTTTCCACATTTCTGGAAAGACACCAGTAATAAAACTAATATTGTAAATTGCTACTAAAGGCGGTATGATGTAATTTTTAATATGTTTAATTAGTTCATTTCTTAAACCATCCATACCTGGAGCCTTGTCATTTTGAAGTTGGTCGATTAGGTTGCTTATTTCAGATGTATCAGTTGGGTGCATATAAAATGAGTCACACAATGAAAGGTTAATTTTGATCCTTGCTGCCAAGTCATTTTCATTTATATTTAGCTTAGTTAGAATATCATTTGCAAGTTTGTTTCCGATTTCAGAAAAATGTGTGTTGCACATATTCAATGAATTTTGTTTATCGGCATCTATTATATACAAAAGGTCCGTTGGTTCTTTATTCCTCTTGTTAATATCGCATATATTCTTTATTGCTTTCCACAGGGTTTTGGGGTTGTTTTTATTTTTCTGAAGTTCCGTTTCTTGGTATTGAGTCTTTATTTTTCGTAATAAGTTATTGCAAAAGTTTCTATATCGTTTATATATAACTTGTTTTATCGCATTATCAGGATTATTTTTAGCTTGTTGGTGTAACTTATCTTTATGTTTAATACAGCGAATAAGACCCGGGGTTATCCAAGGTTTAATGTTAAATTTTGAACGACTAGTTTTAATTATACGGGAATGTGAGTTGATAATATTCATTAGAAGGTCATTAAATATTGTTACAGCTTCATTAGTATTAGTTTTATTAATTACTACGCTCCAGTCAATACTGGCTAGGTCTTTTTTAATATCATCAAAGTTTAATTGTAGTTTTTCTCGTTTTAAGATTTTATTTCTTTTTAATTTTAATTTTAGTCCAGCTGATACAATTTTATGATCTGTTATATCACATTCACATACAATTCCAAAAGCTTCTCCGTTAGTTTTAATGTTAATGTGATCAAGGCATGTGTTATTTCTAGTCGGTATGGATATAGCAGGGAGTAGTCCATATTCTGAATTAAGACATAAGTATTCACCACTTCCATTCTCTTCCAATATATTAATATTTATGTCACCAGCAATAATCAGGTTTGTTTTATTTTTAAGAAATTCAAGGTTAGATTGTAAGTCTGTGATAAAAGTATCTATGTTCGTAAAGGATGGGGAACGGTAAATACATAAAATAGATGTGTCATTAGAAAATTCAACTATTAGGCAGTCAGCTTCTCTAAAGTTTGGTTCAACAACATATATGTTTAAAGAACTTTTAACATATACTACAATCCCGCTGTTTTGATTAATTACTTTGTTTGTTCTATATGAGTCATATCCGTCAATAGATGGTATGTGTGATATGTCAATAAGTCTGCATTCAGTCAATACAATGATGTCCCAATCGATGTTCAATCTGTCTAAAGCTACTATAAAAATATCGAAGTTCTTATTTATACTACGTATATTAAAGGTTAAGATTTTAAAATTATATTCAGCAGTAAAAAAAGTTTTACAGTTTTCAAGTTGTGTAATGTTGTGACACTCAAAATTCAATAATTCTAACTGATCTGAAATACTTTGCATTACAAGCATTTATTAATAAAGTATAAAAAGAAACATTTTAGTTTAGGTTTGGTCACAACATAATAAAAATATTGAATCTCTAATTTAAATAATAATATGTAAAACTTTTTAGTATTCAGTTTAGGTATATATATGATAATAATATTAAGCCTCAATAATAATAGAGTATAAAACTGGTATATTAAAAAATGTGTTATATACAATTTAATAAATTGATAATAGTAGTTATGTAATGAGATAGTTATTATATAGAAATGCGAAGATGTAAGATTTGTAAAATGTAGGTATTTATGCAAATTGCAAGATATAATTAATTGACAGGTATAGTAAAGAAAAGTTCGTTGATAATTATTGGGCAAATGATATTTCATTATTGGGTGTGACCAGAAGGTGTATATCATTTGGCATGGAAATTCGCAAAACAGGACAGTTTTTTTCTTTTCTTTTAGCGTAAATGGTGCCATTTTTGATCCAGCAGAATTTATATCCACATTCATTTGCACGTTGTCTTGCTGCACGAAATAACTGTCTATTTGCAAATGTTAATCTTTCATTTATATAAATTTTTTGTTCAGGGCCTATGTTAACAATATCCTTACTATCAAGTGTGCGCCTTGATTTTGCTCCCGTCAAGAATTTATCTCTGATTATTTTTCTCGTAAATCTCACCACTAATGGTCGAGCTAATGTTTTGTTTCCAGTCGATTCGCGTGTAGTCTTACTTTGTGGGCCGGTACGAGTAGCGTAATCGATGTCATTGATGTCTATTGTTACTCCTATTTTTTGGGCAGTTACCAATGCCAGATGAGTTGGATTTTCTCCTTTAACTTCTTGTATGCCTAGGATCTCAATTTCATTTTGTAAGGCCTGTTGTGATTGCGAGGCGATTTGACTTTGCAGGGTTTGCACCATGGCTTCTAGATCTAAGTTTCTGCGTTCCAAGGTTTCTTGTTTTGTTTCAAGAATGTTAATTTTATTTCCTGTTTCTCGAAGAGCAGATGACACTTCTTCAAGTCTGGATGATACATTAATTCGGAGATCTTCTAATTCCCGTCGCATAGCTCGGATTTCGTTTGTGAGAACTTGTAAATTGATACTATCGTTAGATATCTCGGGTGAGTCTTGAAGTTTGGAGATATCTTTTTTGCGCATTGTAATATTTTCTGTAGATGATTGAGCAGTGGGATGAATTATTGTTGAAAAGTTACCTGTTCTCCTTTTGTTGGCGCAGCACTCGGGGCATATCCATGTTTTAATTTCGTACTGTGTAATATTTACCGCTTTGGCGCATGTCAAATCGTACATCTTCTTACATGAAGAGATAGTGCATGTAATTGTTCGACCATCTATATCAGTTTGGCACCCTGCGCAGATTACTTTTTTTGGAGTCTTAGGCATTTTTAATTTGGTTTTGAACTTATTTGCTTTCAATATTTAGTTTATACACGTAAATATCGTAGTATGAGTTTTTCATTCAGTTTAGCAAAATATTGTTATTAAATCACTATATATATATATCAATGGAATCCTTGTAATTTTTGGTTTACAATTTAGTTATTTTTATTATGTTTTTATAACTTTATTCGTTAATTTCAATTAATATTAAATACAGAGAAAATTAAAATAATATTGTCACATTGACATGACATGACATATAGATAGCTTATTATCTAGTTTAACATATGGGATACTTTCTATACAAAAAAAATGTTAGGTTCCTGTGGGATTTTCAAATAACGAACTACAGCGCATCCATACGAAGTCTCTCTGAATACATAGTAAAAATAAAGTTGCTATCCCCGTCTGACGCCAGTTCAATATGGCAGAAACAAGTTCGAATCCTGGTCTGGTCTGCATCTGAATGTTTTTCGATTTCATGTATGGTCCTATTGATTCTATTTGACTAAATTGGTCACTCGCTTCTGTTGAGATTACTTCATTCCTTTGAATGAAAGTTCTTCTTAGCGAACGATAATAATATAATTTAACTCTCCCCAAACTTTGAAAACATTATCGAGCGTTTTGCCAATGAATATTCTATTATCTTTATTATTTTCTAAGCTATGATAAGGCATTTTCTTAAGCATTTCTTTTTTTAATCTATGCCAAATTTAGAAAAATAAGGATAAATGAGGATAATAATAAGAAGACTTATATACAAAATTCACACAAAGATAGGGAGATAACTAATTGTATGGTGTTGATAAAAGTGTATTAGTGGCCAGCCGAGCGAGTCCAATATGTAAGCTACGCGATACAGCTGTGAACACCGCACATAAAATTTGTTACATAGTGAAAAAAAAAATACTGCTACGTATTTCGGAAATATCCCAAGAGAAACTTCATCGAGTCTTGTTTTCAACTCAACACAGAAGTTGGACTAAGCTTGCTGAACCAAAAAATATTATCATTCAGAGATTTTCATCGTTCTTTAGAGACTTAATTTATTATATTTTATGATCGGTTTAAGACCTTTGATTTCCCTTAAGAAGTTTCATTTTGTTAAGCGATTCATAAAATGCGTACCACCCGCGACTTCTATTTAAAAGTTATGAAAACAAGTACTCGTACCTAAACTTTTGCCCAATAAAGTTCCTTACTTTGTTTTCTGTTTTCGGTCAGCTAACTTGTGAAATGATAACTTAGTATAGTATATAATATAGAAAGACGGGTAAACGAATAAGAGTTCTTATAACTTGTTACTTTGTTTAGTTTCACTTAGTTAGCGGATTAATTGTGTCCCTACTTTCACGACTTTATAGATGAATGAAAAAGTTTCACGCTTCTACTAACACGAGGCACAGTATATTAAACACGTTAGGTAAAAGCAGTATCTTAAATGTTATTTTTAACTATGTAAATATTTTATTATTTTAGGAGTCATGATATAACATAAAATCAGGGTAAAGCTTGTTTTAAAGTAGGGTGAAATTTAATACGAGTATAGTTATTTAACTTTAGTTACTACTACTGTGTTTTATGTTTTTATTATCTTCCCTAGAACCTCCAGAACCTTATTATGCGAAATCATGTGGAGTTCTT
The DNA here is from genome assembly GCA_944738685.1 of Synanthedon myopaeformis. Taxonomy (NCBI): domain Eukaryota; kingdom Metazoa; phylum Arthropoda; class Insecta; order Lepidoptera; family Sesiidae; genus Synanthedon; species Synanthedon myopaeformis. Next base: position 5,098,350 of record OX122927.1, on the reverse strand, counting down.
CCATTGCCCTTTTTTAGGGGAAATACTTTTTTGGAAAAAAAGAAAAAGAAAAAGCTATTAACCATAATTTCACCACTCTAGGGTGCTCAGACATGCAGGTTACATGGTCGTGTTCTCCTTAAGCGATGATATATTTCAAAATAGATTAATTAATCAATTATTTAAAAAGATTCTAGCACGGCCGGGTTATGAACCAACATCGCCATCTTGTAGAGACAAAATTTGACCTTAATGTACCACTCCCATACTTCCAGATAATTCGTCAATATTTTCTTTCTTTTTTAATAAATGTACGATAGCTTTGCAATTTGCAAATATTGACTACAATAAATTACGGTTGAGTGTTATCAAAAATATTTTTTAAAGTATTCTTTATTGCATACGACCAGTTTTCAGTGACTAACCTAACGATACTATTAATTTATTTAGATTTTTATTTAACGTTAGTAATACAAAATGGTCATTTTTATTTATTATTAAATCTTTGGCGAAATTGAACAGACTTGCAAAGCGAAAAAGAATATATGGCGACTTCGAGCATTAATAAATACATAATAACTGTATTATCTACCTTCTGCTTCAGCTTTTAATACTGTGGTAACGTGCCGTCTTGGTTATACATAGAAAACAATATGTTAGTACAATTAAGGTTATTTTTATCTTAACTGCTTTCTAACTTTGCCAATTCATTGAATTGCTTTGGTGTTTGCTCTTAGACTAATAAGAAAGAAGCACATCTCGTCCTCAAATTAATCAGTAATTTATACTGGATGTGGAATGTTTTGTCGTGGTGTTTGGGACTTGTATCCATAATAAAAAACAGGTTTTCATTGTTTTTACTGTGAAAAGAATAATTCAAAATTTATATTTTCACGCTATGAATTCGTTGTTATCAATGAGTTATGAGATATTAGTTGTGCCCCGCGATTTTTACTGTCTTCTAATACATTCTACTGCTCCGTATTCGTCAGATGTATCGTATCACTTAGCCCGCGCAACAAATTCATTTTCGCATAGCGTTCTTCCTGCCCTTTTAATTTAATTCCGCTTGGCTTCTAAAGGTCATTTAATCCTTACACAAAAATCATATAGCAAAATATTTTTGAAACGAAACTACTAGTTTCGGAGATTATTTCAAACAAAAAACGTTATCCTTAAAGGGTAATTAATACTACGATTCATAAATAGTAGCATACCTCACTTTTCGTAGCGGTAAATTTGATCAATATATATTATATTAAAATATAATATTTTTAGTAATTTAGTTTAAAATATTTTTATATATGTTGCGTAATTGCAACTCGCTGAACTCTGGTGCTATTTTGCCATCTTTTGGGCTAATTGCATGTCTATCTAATTTTTATACTATGAGAGGAAATTTTATCAATATTATATTAAGTATTATTATTTTTTCAATAAATTTTTTAAAAGTATTCATAAATTTTAATCTTAGTATCGAATTCGTTGTGCAGGTCAGAATAAGCTTTAATCGGTTCCCAATAAAGTATCAAGAGCAAAGTTTGTATAGTGACATATTCAAAGCATTTTGTGAAAAATAAAATAAAATAATAATACATAAAAACGAAACAAATGAAAATCCAACTTGCGCCGCGTTTTTTTCCGATAAACGATCCAATGTTGTAGTAAGAGTTTACATAAACTAAAATGTGGCGGAATCGGTACGAAAATGGGTGAATTGGTGAGTGAACTTTCCGCGAATATTGCCCGGGAGCGGATCAAAGTGGCGTAAAGTATGTTACGCCGAGTCTGACAAGTGATTTCATTTTCGAAAGGACCAACAATTGGCGGAAATCGGAATTTCCTCAAACACTTTTGTGCTCTAATTTCAAATCGCTCTAACAAATCAAACGGTCCTATGAATTGGGTTCTATTGTCAAGGAAATTTACTTTTGTGTGAAAATGTTTTCGACGATTTCACTTCATTCTCTTCTTGGTGTTTTATGCGTACGTTTTTTGAAAGACAGTGTCATCATCATCTGCAACCGCATAGGTCTTTTGTATCCAGTGCTAGATGTTGGTGTGGTCTAAGTAACTCTTTATTGTTTTTTAAATATTCAATTACTATTAGGAACCGTACGCCTTGCCTAACAACATTCAATATTTTCTGAGTTTTCATCTCTAATCAAAAACTAGTCTGCTATTGCTATCTATTCTTGGAGCAATGTCCCCAACCTTGAGGACTACATAATTATGTATTAAGTGTCCCCAGTCCTCTGTTGCTTGACTGGTATTTTGCTCTAAAGATTAAATTACACGTAAAATCATGTTGTTAAAACGTGAATTATTTATCCACTAAAATTATCGATATTATTTACTTGAATTTTGATATTATAAATTAAACTTAAATAAGTTTTATTTTAAACGCCCTCCAATACAGCCTGTAGGTACTGGAAGGCGTGTGAAACAACACTTTATCGTAATATTGAGATTCTAAACTGAAAACAAACAATGTTAAAATAAAATATAGCATGAGTTATTCAGGAATAATGCAGCTATTATCTATCAACGAAAAAATTTAATCTTTTTATAAAAGGAGAGGGCAGATGACGGCCAATTGATAAAAAAGGTTGCTATCGTCGCCAAAAAAACAATTAACTCTTAAGGATAAGAGTAAGGGATAACTAAAATCATTATAAAGATATAAAATTTAGATTATAAAAATTATAAAGAAACGAAATTACATACATGTTATTGTACTTTTGTATCGTGTTCTACAATGAACAACACAAATAATGGTGTACATATACTGATAGACCAAATACATAATCAACAAGCGTTGTCACTTTGGGGACGGAATTCATCGAGGGGTGACAGTTGAAGGGATTGCAGGGCCCGAGGCCGGAAATGATGTCATCACTGTCGCGATACGCCTACGGAAGGGCTCCCGTCAATCACTCTTTACTCAACGTCATAACGGTGTGCTAAAATGGCGGATGTGCTAATATGTAGATGTTTCGATGCTGATTCTTAGAAACAACAAAAGATATAATATTATTTTTCCGGTTTAATAGGAATGTAAAATGGATAGAATGTTCATTTGTTTATATATATATGAACCATACCTCCACTCTACCAATAGGATTTTAATAGTTATTTGTTCAACTAGAGAGTAAAATTCTTTTTTCCTGCGAGTGCCGACTTTAAATCACGAACTAGCGAAGTAGGCTAGAATTGAATCACGAGCGTAGCGAGTGATTATAATATTGACTACTGAGCGAAGTGAGTGATAGGCACGAGACTTTAAAAAAATTGCTCTCGTGTTAAACATACAACTTTTCGCCTCAACAGCGAGAAAAGCGTTACTAGGTCATCTTTAGATAAGAAAATCAATTAAGACAATTTTAAATATTATGTTTAGCTAACATTCACATAGCCAAAGTCACGTAAATTATAACTAAATTAACAAAAATATTAAAAGTTGAAAGTAAAATTACCGCAATTTGTAAGATTAAAGGTAACAGTTTTGTTCGGAACTGTGATGGTCGCATTATTTACTTTCGTGTTAGGTAAAGGTCCTGTCTTCGTAATTCGTACGAATGAAGATATTTTTCCCGGACTTTTCTGGAAGAAAGCTAGGTTCGGCATTTGAAACTTGTTCCCTTAATTCTTCTGGAGTTAGACCATCACCACTGGACGTACTCATTTTTTTTTATATTTACCAAAACAGTACGAAAACACCAAGGACCTAATGCTGAACCAGTTTCTGAACGGATGTGAAACTATCTTCACAGCTGGACAAATCTAGTCGGCTATGGTCGGCCGAATCTAGTCGGCTATGGCCGGCTGACTCTAGTCGGCTATAGCTGGACACATTAATAAATTCAAAAAAATATTCCTGTTAGTTAAATCGCATGTTCGAATTTCGAATCACGCTCGCATCAAAAATCGATTTTCCCGCGAGTTTTTAGGCACCCTTTTCGTGCTGGAGAGGTGAAAAAACTATTTTTGCATTCGGTAGCCCAACTCTTGAGGAAGGTTTATTGTATAGGCTACCGAGATGTGCATGTGTCTGACAATTCAAATTAAACGTCGGGTGAAACCAACGGACACAGCTAATTTCATATTGTATTGGTGTAAATCAAATGCTTTGCCCTGACGTAGAATTTCTGATGCTATTCGCAAAGCAGAACTAACTACAAGGAGCGTTCTATCGAAATTACATGCTGTGGACTGTGTCTTATACGTGATTGAGGTTACTCTTACTTATTACTTTTACTTTGATTGGTGAAGCAAATCTTAAATAGACTTGTGATGTGAATGAACTCTTTATGCATGTAAATTAAATCCTATTCTATTAACTCGCAAGTCAAAAGGAATTTTTATTTGCTAAACTACACAAGACGATATAATGACATAAAATATACTTTGTGTAAACGACCTTGTCTACAGAGTAGTAGTCACTCGCTAGCAAGAAAATTATAACAAATAAGAGTAGTACTGAGAAATTACTAATTATGAAAAGCTACTAGTGTACCTACTAGAAAATTTTTAAAGCAGTAGGCTTAAAATTAATAATTAAGTAAGTAATCATATAAGTAATTAAATGTAAACAAGCAATTCGGAAATGAAATCTGATTTTATTTTATTTTATTAATGATTGACAATTGAATTATAAAATTTCATATCGCACTTCGTGAAATTTACTGGAAATTTGACAATAATTTGCATACTTCATATAAATTTAACCTGTTAATGTACCTACTTACATTTATCAAATTAAATATTTGCAATATAGTACTATATCTTTTTTATGGAATTATCGCTGTTTCCATTATAAAAACCGCATCAAAATCCGGCGTGATTTAGAAGGAAGGAAAGTGACTTCATTTTTACTATTAAGGTTGAATGTATATTCGATAAAAATGCTGCAGTTCAATTTTAACATAAGAAAACTGTACGAACTCGTCAAGGCTTATTTACAAGTGGTGGCCTCCTACTCCCAATCTTATCCCGACAAAAGGGAGAAAAATGACCCAGCTACGAGCGTTGAATGGCCGACGCATAATAAAACCTTTGATAAAAGGCGCCTTGCGCTGGAGTCTTATAATTTTGACACTCGATTTCTTCATTTGACGCTCAATAAATCTTTCATTTGACGCGTATTGGTGCTACGTTGCTGGATCGCAAAATAAAAATATTAAATCTGCCAATTCTTTAGACATGTTATTAAAGTTTTTGATGAGTTTATTATTAATTACAATTTAATAGTTTTACTTGTTTTTTTTTTTTTGGTAATTAGTTACTGAATTGAAATTTTGTTTTTGAAACAGACATATTATTTGAAAAATAAGGTGCCAAATAATTTATTTGACATCTGACATCCCTTACTAACAGATATACAATGACCCATAAACGGTTATTTCAGGGTGGTCTTTTGTAATCTCCACTAAAGTTGATTATGAAGTTACTTAGTAATTTTTTTCGTTTTTGACTTGTTGTCATTTATTAATTCTAAAGAACTCGACAAATTAAATATCATTTATATCTATAGTCAATTAATTAATTGTGTTATACAATAACCCTGCTCCATGAAAACTTTTACAATTATTTCACTGGCATTTAAGAATCACATATAAAGGAAGCTATTTTTTACAAATTCAGTTGTTATATTCTTGTTTTTCTAAAATAAAGAAGAGCAGTGCCATTTAGTATTTTACTATGTAATGCATGTAATTCTGACACCAATACTTTTGCAGACGTGCAAGTTTTGCAAGATTTTCATTGCTATGCAAATTAATTTTGTTGCTCGTATCTCTGAACAATTTAAAACGTATATTTATAAAATGTTTGCAGACCAATTATTACCAACATTAAACAATTATTCCACCTGATATTGTGAAATAAGTCATTTCAATCTACAATAATTTTAAGCCGTACATTTTAAATTTTATGTGACACAAAAGCAGTTTTATTACTGCATTATATTTATATTGTATAATACCCCAGATTTTCTGTGTATATTTTTGATAAGTTCATGAATTTATAGTATATTATTCATAGTCGTCATTTCAGGACGTTCACTGCTAGGCATATAGCACCGAAGTCGTGTCATAACGTCCCCGCGACCCCGCCCATCAACGGCCGCGCTAGTTAAGTCGTTGGGTTTTAGCCGGTAGGAATCCAGCATAACCCCGCAGTATCCTCTACACTGCCGGGTATCTAAGAGGATTTCCCAACGTTAAAAAAAATGCTATATCCATAATGTTCTAAGTAATTAAGTATTCAGCGCAGTCCCGCGGCCCTTATTTAGGACGTCGTCCCAACTTATTGTTGCAGGTCCTACGCTTGCTGGTCCGTGATCTCTACCGAATAAACAACAAAGGAACGCCATAGAATTCTCCTCTCGTTCTTGTTATTTGTTTTTATTAAATCTATGTTTTGTTTATTGATGAAGATTTGTGGATCCTGTTCGGCAGTTCAAACATTACCAATTACAAACAATATAAAGAGTTATATTTGTTTTTTGTTTACAAAAAAAAACAAATATAACTCTGTGTTATATCAGATAGTTGATACTGTATATTACAAGTTACAATTTTAAATAATAATATTACAATCTCTTTTTATCTTCAAATAATTAAGTAGGTATGAAATTCATTAAGAATTACAATTTTAAATTTTTTATTATTATAAACTTACTGAATTACTTCCATACTTATCTATACCGCTAAAATTGATTGTTCTGACTGATTCTCAACGCACAGCCAAAATTACTAAGTCCAGAAAGTTGAAATTTGGAACAAAGTTTAGTTTATAAAGTAAGCATCAACTAAGAGCGGGTCGCTAGTTTTTATTATATTAAATATTTAGGAAAAATCATTATTGGATGTAATTCGATACTAACTTTATGAGTTTAACTTTATATAATAAATCTGTTGAAACCGCTCATTTTCTTAACTCCTTTATCCTCTTTGCTTCGTGTAGAATTGTAGATGTATCAAATTATGTACAAATAGCTTGGGGCTTTGTTTTACAACTTCAACGTCTGCTTCATCAGACGTGAAAATCCGAAAAAGTCGTGTCTTTTGTTTCACATCGATCATTGTAAAAAGTAGCATTCTTGCTTTTAAAACTTGCAGCGCTTTGATGAGCAAAAAGTAGGCAGATCGTGCACGGAGGTTCTACTCAGTTGCACTAGTTATAAGTTTGTGTTAGATTAAGATAGTTTGAAATGAACGTCACAAACTTTATTTGGCTTATTCCCGCCCGCTCCAAATTTATTGTTTTTCAAAACTAAAAAAATGATACATTCATTCCAGAGAATGATAAAATAATAAATTAGATCATTCCAAATAATGATAATATTATGAAACGTAAAAGTAATATATAATTAATATATAATAATATTAATATATAACAAATTAATCCATACGTTTACCGACTCTTGCCGGCTTTATTTTGGCCATTAAACGATTTTTCTTTTTTAATTTTAGGAGCTATTTTTTAGCTCCTAAAATTAAAAAAGAAGCTAAGTCGAGCCAATTAATATTTATAATATGACCGCAAATATTGTTAAAATAAAAAACAAACAATACTAACATTCAAGTTTGAAACCTGTTATTCGCATGAATGAATATTCATTGTTTTTTCTCATTTGTCTTTGTATATAAATCTTGTGACAATAAAAATGCATAAAATAAATACCTACAACCGATTTGGTGTGATAGCATTACATAAAGTAGCTATGGAGCCAAATGCAATTTTAAAAGCTTTCTCTCCGCTTTGTATTAGTCAAATATTTGTTAGCAGACAATCGACTGATAGGAATAAAAACGTCATTCGTCTGTGCCAAGATCAGGCTGTCGCGCGTCGTCGTCATAAAATTCGTGCTATAACGATCACAGCAGTGAAGCAAATAATTCGAAGGAATTACCTTTGTTGAAAGCAATATACCTTGTTAAACTCAAAAGTAGCAAAATATTTTGATTAGCGTCATCTCTTGCCGTTTTAGTAAAATCGGCGTATTGTGGCTATATTGTGGGGTGGTTGTTTTTTTAATTATAAACCGTAAATCAATTGGATTAATTTGAGAATAAGACTGTATAGATAATAAGAGAATATTTCCTTATTGTTAGGCAAGCCCGTTAATCACTTTACCAATGGCCTCGATAATTACAATTTCATCATTTTAATAATTTATTTAACACACAATGTAATTTAAATTATTACTTTGTGTGTTAAATCATTCTTTAAAATAACTTACTGAATTACTTTCATACTAATCTATACCGATAAATTTGTTTGTTCTGATCTGACTAATTCTCAACGCACAGCCAAAATTACCAAGTACAAATTCAGAACTGAATTACCAATTTTATTTTTAGTAAAATTATTTAAAAAATATTATTCAAATCCTTTTTAGTTAAAAAAATATTATTCAAATCCTTTTTAGTTAAAAAATATTATTCAAATACAATCTGAAATTTTCATTCTGGTGAATTTTCCCCATACAGCTTTATAACTCAAAAACGTAAAACTCGCTTATTTTACGTTCGGTAATATGAAATTGAAATTCCATTTAGAAAAAAATAAGCGAGAGCTCATGCAAAATTGATACGGTAGAAAAAGGTGTGTGCGAATGTAATACTAACATGAAACAAAGCCTCGGGGTCAAGTCTCTAGAGACAGCGCCGTCGACGATTCGTTTAGCGCTCCGAGATCGCTGCACTCATTTACGCTAATTAAATAACTGCCAGTTTGTTTAACCACTTCCTTTAAGTATCTCAATGATGTTACTGTTTTTTCTTTTAAGATCACGTCTCTTTTGTTTTAGATCGAACTTTAACACGGACTTAAAAAAAAAAAAACAGTTTTGGAAACAGGCGCATTTCTTAGCAAAGTTGACAAGTGTGTCGACATCAGTCGATATGGTCATCAGGTGATTCTTCCTATACCTACATTTATTTAGTGTTCTTTTTTCATTATAGCCACCGATAGCCACCACTGTAACTTATTCAATAACAAAATAAGTTATAGTGATTATAACAAATTATTACTTTATAATTTACAATTAAGTACATATATTTATACTTTCGCTAGGTATAATTACTTTGGTCCATACAAAAATTTAGTCCTGAGCAGTTAATAATTTGTATAATTAAGTTTCAAATAAGTATCGCATTTAATTTTAAATTAGCTAGAGGGTTAGAGTAGATAAAAAATTGATAATATTGATGTTTAAATTCTAAAAAAAAATCTGAAGAAACCATAGTATGGCATGTGCATGATGAACTCTTACGTTTTGAAGAGCTGACATACTTTGATTCCAACAGTTTATCTACAATATCCATAAATAAGAATAACTTTATTTTCTTTAAATCTAGTTCATAATAATTTATGATAAAAATATCAGAATTACGTATGTTTGGATGTATGGGGATGTTTGTAACTCTTTCACGCAAAAACTACTGAACCGATCACCATGAAATTTTGCATATACGTTGTCTGGGACACCAGAAACCTTTCATCCAGAAAAATAGGACTATTCCAGAGGGATAAATAAAAAATAAAAAACTAACGCCTGGTCAAAGTGTTATAGCAACACAAGTTCAAGCGTTATATTGCTTTTTTTTTTTAAATTTTCAACGCGGACGAATTCGCAAGCACCAGCTAGTAATATATAAAACTATATTTGTGAGAGAGCGCTACTTACCTAAAAAACATTGCTTTGAAATGATATATTATCAAAATACGTCAAGAAGTTATTCAAATATTTTAAGATATCGCTTAAAATATTGCCGCATAAAATCTGGAATGATTCCTACACAATCTTTGTGCCGGAGCGCTTTAAAAATATAAATTTAAGAGAAAGAAGTGTTAAAAGCCGAGAACTGGTGGATATTGATGTCTTTACTGGCTTAGTGCATTCACGAGCTCCTAGTTTTGTTCAAGCAGTGTTGCGGTTTACCTTGAAGGGCAAATTTACTCCGGGCGTCCCCAATTTGCGGTGGAATTCATTTAGAAGATTTCTTAACATTATGTAAATAGTTTCTCTGTGGTAAATTACTCGTGCACTGTCACCATAAAGCTCCAAAAACTAAATCACTTTCTAATTTTAACGTTTAAGGAATCAATAGTTCTGTTTTTATTATTAAATTTTTTCGGAATACTCTCAAGAAATATGCGTCATAAATAGGTTTTCAAAAATGTTGTGTTCATTATATACTTGTGATACATTATATATTATTTGTGATTCATTTATTTGTCGTTTATAACAATTGGATCTAATATATAGTCATATTTATAAACTGTCATTAATATGTGTTTTTTTTTTCAATAACATGCATACGGAAAATTAATATATTGCAGTCTCTTGTCTATTTATGGTACATAATTATTATTGCTCGTGTGGAAGTCAATAAAATTTTGGAACATTTTGTGAATATTAACGATGAGAAAAATATAGTACGTATACTTCATTACTCCTTTTTTTAGTAGTATACATACATGTCATTGTAATTCATATTTTTACATCGATTTTGATGAAATTTGGCACACAGATAGTCTATTACCTGGATTAACATAAAGCCACTTTTTATGCTGAAAAAATGTTAGGTTCCCTACGAAGGAATATTTACAAAAATAGAAAATATGTTAGTCGCTGATAATTTTCAAAATCGGTCCAGTAGTTTTTCAGTTTATTCATTACAAACATACAAAAATACAAATCTTCTCTCTTTATGATATTAGTATAGACTAGCGGGTCGCTACCGACTTCGCACTGATTTTTTTTCTCTGCAAATTATATATGAAGAGGGGCTCTTTCCATTAGTGAAAAACGCATTAAAATCAGTCGCGTAATTTAAAAGATTTAAGCATACATACAGAGGGACAGACGGCGGGAAACGACATTATTTTATATATACTATGTAAAGAAGATTAGTAGGATGGACATTAGTGAAATACATTATCAAATGACTGTTGGCAGTTGGCGGGCCCTATCAGAATTACCGTAATTGACGTTCAAGTGGCGTAAAAGTGAATCGGAGGCGTCTCAGATGGCTTGGATGTTGGGATGTTGGCTCGCGGGCCCGATCGATACGGTGCCCCCTTCGCGTCTCGCCGCTTACGTACCAATCACCACACCCGCGAGCGACGAACCAAGATTTCTCGAAATTTTACAAACAGCCGACGCCGTAAACACAGGATTCGATCAATTAATATATATTTAATACAAGATGTTACGTTTGTTACCAACAACATATTCGTATCCGCTTAAATATGTACAATATTATGTTATTAAGAAAATGAACACTCGATATCGCTTTGGTTATAATATACCGGTAGTATTAAATATTGCAAGCATATTATTAATACTGGTTAATTCATTGTGAAACAATTACGTAATTTGTACCAATTATTATACCTAACTTAATAATTATTACACATACATTTTGCTTAAGTCTCATCGGTCCGATCATCGGACTGAGTAATTGGACTACTGATACTAGGCCAATTTGTGAACGTATTTAAGTTAAGTGACATTCTATTGGTTTTATTTTGTCCTTACAAAAATATACCTAATGCAAAATAACAAAAAAATATCATTTGTAAACGTAGATCACCAAAAATAATAATAATAATAATATTATTTTTATTTCAGACATATTAGTCCATACGTAGTATAATAAATTACATAAAAAATAAACATAAATTAAACTTAACTATTTACATCTTCAAGTAAAAATAAAAATAATATAATAATAATAATACATAATACGCAGTGATCAAGCCATCGTTTGCTATCATGAACTTCACTCACAAATTATTTAATTTAATCACAAATCACAAAAAAAGACTTGTATTTTATTGATGTTATTTATGGGAGGTGTTCAAAAAAGTGATTAGGAAAATTAATGTTTGTAAATGTAAAAAAGTTAATTCTAAAAGAGAAAAGTGTAAATTGCATTAGTAGGTACATACTCGTCAAAATTGAGTTTATATGATAGCGAAATGAAACTATTATAGTTTACCGTAACTTTGTAAGCGAAAGTTTTATTTAATTTGGCAGACTTCTGTAGTTACGAAAATGTAAACAAAGAGACTAATTAATTTCTATTCATATGTAAAACTTGACAATGTTGTTAATAGTCTATTAACATATAAATATAAGACCCCAGATAGAATGTCGTTACCATTTGAGGTGAATATAATTCTGCAAAAGATTAAAATTTCTGGACTTTTTAAATTATTATTTTATTATTTACATGCCACACAACAACATAAGAAAAAAATATACAATTGTGCAGCAAAAAAGTATATAAATAAAAGATAACTTTATTTTGCATGTTTTTTGGACGTCTATTACCAGTCTACAGTAGATTGAATTTTCGAGTTTTTTTTAGGTTCTGTATCGCCTTAATTCGCAGTCAATACATTGTATTGTCTGTGTTTTACTGTTGAATCGGCGTAGATCGGATCTAAGATAGTGACTCAAAAGAGAAACAAAAAAGCATCGGCCTTTCAAACTACTCACTAGTCCGCGGCCGACGACGCGACGCAAGCTCGCAATAAGGTCCTCCCACCCCATACTCCCTCCTCTCCCAAACAATAACAAGCGCTTGCTCTCTCTCCAATGCGGTTACTTCGCCTTTATTAGATTAACTCCACAAAAGCCGACTCATCGCTTAATTATTTACGACGGCTGAGGAATCATTCTTTTGGAATTGCGATTCGCCACGCTAATAAGACTTTGCAGACAATTTTGCATCCGATATGTATCCTGATCCAAAACTACGAATTGTTTTTAAATTCCTAGTCCTATTCTATGGTAGGTGTCACATTTTTTTCATTAAATTTATAAACTTCTGAACTGTTAAATTGGTAACGAATTGTATTATTTTGATAACTGAAAAAATAAAATGTAACTACTGTACAGCTGATAAAATAACAAATAAAATGAAGTCACAATTTGGCGACGATAATCGATTTATTAGGCGACAGATCTATCATTTTGAGTACGAAACTATTATTTAAGGGATAAAGTTCCTATTATTTTCACAACAAAGTTTTATTCATATATATTTCTTATTTTAGATACATATTGACATTAATTTGTTAATTCATACCTGGCAACACATTTATTTAACTGACAAAGAAAATATTTCGTGCCGTTAGATCTATTAAAACTATTAATTAGTTAGATGATACAAGTCGATGACAAAATATAAATTTTGCTGACTAAAAATATAGTTCCCTTATGTACATATTTAGATCGGTCAATCACAATTGTCAATTGCGGTCAATTTACAGTTATATCTTTTTATATTTTTGAGAAGGCTTCAAGATTATGTTTTTGACGTTTTATCTGCAAGAACGTTGTTTCTTGTCTTAAAAATAATTTTCAATTTGAATTAGCCCTAAGGTTTATCAAGGTTTGTTCATTTCTCTTCATTGATTATATTTTTAGTTGCAAATGTAATTTTATGATTTCTAGTTACTTTTGTTATAATATTTAAAATGATGAAGTTATTATGCAAGAGTACACGAAACTCGAGAAACTCAAGTTCCATCTTCAGTCAGATCGAATAAAATAAATAATGAATATTGGGTGACTATCAAATTTTATTGCTGAAATTGTCTAATAATACTTAACTATCTACTTTGGGTACTTTTCTCTTCATGATACCAGAATGGACAGCTAAAATGGAGGTAACCATTCAAATACTGTCATAATATTTAATATTCACAGAATGGCTTTCGACAACCGTTTAAAACTTTTATTGAAATAGTTTGGTCGGCCGGGTTTTACGCCTTGCCTGCCACTTAAACGTGCGACCTCAAGTGATATTGCTTTTTTACGACCAATGTTTCGTTTTCGACGAGTAAATTAGATATATTTATTGTAAAAATAATTTTATAGAGTAAAATGTAATATCAATTATAAACGGTTTTGTGGCTGCTGACAATTTATTTTATTTATATTGAAACATCACCGTAAGCGTATCTTTAAATTGTTCTTGTTTACTTCCTTTTATCCAATCATTTCGTTTTTAATTAGAATTTTATTTTTCTTGGTTTTGGTCTACTTTAATTAAGTGTATTTTATTTGTTTGTTACAGAATGTGAGGCCCAGAATCAACTCATCCATGTAGCGAATACTTAACAGACCACAGTGGACAATGCGGTCACAAGCTTCCAAACCTTCACCGAAGAAAGAGGTGTTAAGTAAGAAAACATTAAAAATCAACAGCGTCACAAAGCAAATTAAAAGAAAAACAGTTTCTGATAAAAGCATTAAAAATTTGGCTAACAAACCCCTAACAAAGAATCTTAAAAAAAAAATTTCTGACGAAGACACTACTACTAAGAATGAAGGTGAACAATCTCTTGGAGGAAAAAATCAAACAGAAACTGCTAAATGTGAAACATCTAAAATTAATCCCAGTGATTCACCATCGAAAAAGTCCAAGAAGAAGAAAGATTCGCCTAAAACTAAAAGTAAACTAACTGTAGTGAAGAAAGTATTGAGCAAGAAGTCCCCAAAAACGATTGTCAAACGTAAAACTGCATTAAAATCTAATGTAAAAAATGATGAACAGGATAATGATGACGTAAAGTACAAAATTAATTTAGATGCAATTAAGAAACAAAATGTCAGACCTTCTAAAGCTAATATAATTAAAAAGGGAATCTCAGCCACCCAGAAGAAGAAAAATGCAAACATTTCGAAAAAAGAAGTACGTGAAACAGATCAGATGGAAGACAAATCAAAAAAAGATAAAGACGAAAATATTAAAAGTAAAGAAAAAAGCAAAACTATCGAAAACCAAGATAATTCTTTAGAAAATAATCCGGACAAAAATGAAAATCTCAAAATTGAGGAAAAACAACAAACAAATGACCTCTCTAGTGACACTTTGCTACGCAACACTCCTACTGCTTTGCCTATATCAACAGAAACTCCCAAAGTAGAAACTGAAAGACCACCGAAATTCTTTACGTCAGTCAGGTCTCCAAGGACTGTCGATATTGACGTTAAATGTTGCAAACGAAATTTAAGTTTAAATGAAAGGTTTCTTTCAGTAAAATGTGAAACGAAAAACGATGTAAACAGTAAAGAAAAAAGCATGAATACTTTGGTTTCTCAAGGCCCGGAATCGGACGTGTACACTTTTACGGAGAAAGTTGACTCTCCAAATAGCATATCAGAAATTCGTCCAATGAATAGAATCCATATGCCTAATATTGATGAAAAAGGTCGACCTGTAGCAAGAGTTAAAGGCACTGTTGTTAATAAGAAAATGGATGTAGAGAAGAAAAAGTTTTCTCCTCATCGTCCTATTGATGATGTAGTGAACAGATTGATGGTTAAAAAGTTAAATGAGAATCCTAATAGCGACGCTGAGAGCAACACTATTTTTAATACCATGAGTGTTTATAGGGAACCAGAAGCTATAGTAAGCAAATCTTACAAAATGGTTGCAAGAAAATCAAGTGTTACTGGAAAACCGTTTAGTCCCTTAAAATTCTTTGACCAAGAAAGTTCCCCAACTAAAAGTAAAAATTGCAATGAGAAAGAAAAAACATCTAAAACTAATTCCGAAAAGAAAATTACTACGAAAGCTAAGAATAAACATAAGAAAAGTAGCATGACTGATGATGATATAGATACGTCCACATTTGCCCTTAACAAAAAGACGCTACATTATAGTTCATCTGAAGATGACCCTAATGAATCAAATGATGATAAGGAATCTGGTTCAGAAACCCCCAAAAATAAAAAGACAAAGACCAAAAAATATAAGAGAATAACTGATAGCGCCAAAAAATCCACATCGAAAGAACTAAAAGAACTTTCAAAAGATTCTCTTATAGATCTTAAAGATGATTCAATATATTTAGCACCAGGAGTAGACAAACCTAGTAAAAGGCGCCGAAAGTTACTGTCTATGTGGACGGGACCAAAAAAACATAGAATGGCATCTTTAAACGCCATAGCCAAAGTCCACTGCTTATACGAAAATGAAAGTAGAACCCATATGGAATTAGGTCTAATGAAAACAGTAGACCGGCAACCTTTACCCAGTACTTCAAAGGCTTCTACATCTAAAAAGAAAGACAACAAATCGAAAGAAATGGACAAACAGGAAAGTACATCTGAATCCGAATACGAAAATAGTAACAGAGATAAAAAGGACGATAGCTCTGAAAGTTCTGATGACAGTCCACCTCAAAGAACTTTACGTGGCGTTCCTGGAATAAGAAGTGCTGGAAAATATTGGGATCCCAAGTCATCAACCTCTTCGAGTGAAGATAGCGAATTAGAGTGTAAAAAGAAAACCATAAACACAGATAAAAAGAAATCATTACCAACAAAAACAACTCCCTCGATAAAATCAGATAGTGAAAAACCTCCTACAAAAATGAAGAAAACTGTAGGAGTTCCTATGAAGAAAAAGCGTATTCGCAATGAAATAGTGATGGACTTAAAAGATATGGTTGTTCAAAAGCGCATGGCTAGTTTAAATGCGACCGCTATTTTGGCGGCTAGCTATGAAAAACGCTCACCAAAATCTAGTAAAGATGATACTACATCGGATTCATGTAGTGACGAATCGTTTTGTCAGAAGCCAAAAAACGGGGTAAGTTCCGGCGTTAAGTCGGAAACAAAAAACGAAGAACCTAAAATAGAGGAAGATGATGGTGCAATGACTGATAGAAAGCAGAAAGTTGAGGTGATCGTCAATCAAGACACCGATGTGACTATTACTGGTGTTTACTCAACTCATCACCATGAGGGCTTTTGTACTGTGTCTGGCATGCAGTACCGGATCTCCTCTACTAGCCACACACAGACGACAGCAACAGCAAACTGCGAAAAGGTAAATAATGACTTCTACTTTTTTGTGATATAGTTTGGCAAACTGGCTGATTGGTTGTGGCTGGATATATTTATCTCAAGTAACACACGTTTACACCGCGCTGCTATAATTCTGATGGGTTCCTAATTTATATCCATATCCAAATTTACATTTTATATTTATCCAATAGTATTGACAGATAAATGCAGTAGGTATCTTCCATGAAAAAATCTGCGGTATCAGGTAAAAGTCAACAAATTGGGCCCTATACATGAAGATGATACAGCCGCAGGCGCTTCACTCATTAATATCCTGTAATGAAGTAAGTTCTATGTAAACACGCCTCGGGACCTCATTCGCACATTATCCCTCATCGTTTTACCTCCGTAATGCCACTACCCAAATGTAAACCCTTTGTCAAAGAAGTAAACACTGACTTTTGAACGCACACCAGTTATTGGTTGGGGCGCAAAGAAATTTATGACTTAAAGGAGTAACTGCCGTGTTACCCTTGATACAGATTATATCGTCAGACGCGTTAAACCTTATTAACGTTATGTTAAACCCCGGAAAGCGGCGGGATTCCTGACGCCATCTAAAATACATTTCACTTAAAAGGGTGAAATTAGTTTCATTTAATACAACGTTCATTTTGCAATGCAAACTTCAAAGCTTGTTTATACCAAAATTATTATTATTAAGTTATCTTTAATTTGGCCTTTTCATTTGAGGCGCCCGGCGCTCTAATTAAAAATCGTTTAAAATAACATAACATAATTCAACCAAAGATATATTCTTTATTAAAAAACAATAAAAAACATTAATTATGTGATTAAACGCCATTACTAGTTTCTATTAGTATTAATTAGTACTGTACGTGGTTTTATTTTTGTGGCATTAGTTTTGGGTCAAAATATTTTTTTTTCTATGTTGATACACAGAAAAGCTCTTTAAAGATGTAATTTATTGTTATTCGTTTATTTTATACTTCTTTTATATTTTGTAATCTTGCACATAGTTTATACTTTTTTTCTGTTAAACTTGTTTGTAAAACATATGATTGCTCGATTAAGGTGTTATGCGTAACCTATATTGTAGTTCAAAGTTCGAAATAAGAACTTGTCTATTGCTTTTTATACAAATAAATTATTTTGTCAATACATTATAAATATGTCTGTGCAATGTACTGCTTATAAAAATATATAATATTTTCAGTTACTATTAAAGCAACATTTATATATAGCAGCCACTATAAAGTTAGTAAATCTATTGATAACTTCACAAAGAAAGCTTGAATGACGTGAAAGAAATACTATGAAAAGCGCGGGACAATAGACCCCCTAGGAGTCCAACATATAGAGAACGGGTCCATCAGAACATTCCAAAAAGTGACTTTGCTCAGGATAGGTAATAGGCCAAACGCTCTGTAAGATTTCGGGGAGGAATAATCATCCCTCCCCGGCTTCCTGAGGACCACCACAGCGGCTCGCTTCCAGATGGCAGGGAAACAGGTCTGCTCTAGGCATTTATTCATAATGCCCAGTGCTACCCTTCATTCCCTGTCACAGTCGCGGCGCAGATGTCTGCAGTGAATCCATCTAGACCGGGTGCCTTTCTGGAGTTGAAGCTCCCCACCACTTCCTTCAGTTCATCGCTGGTGAATAATGGGTCGTCCGCGCAAGCGGTTTCACAGATACGAGGCCTTTCAGCTAGAGTACGTATTTCTACATGCTCATCGCTATCGAACAACGGCTGCTGCAGGGAGCCTGCAGAGTCAAGGTACACGCCGTCTTTAATTAACAATTGATCTGGTTTCCTTTTTCTTGTGCCCCTTATGACCCTGTAGACTCCGTCCCACATGCTTTCCTTGTTCTGTTTGGAACAAAAAAATTTTCAGCTCGCAGTATGAGCCTTCCTCGCTGCCTCCTGATAATTTTCCTTAGCCACGAGGTAGTCAACCACCACGTACGAGCGACGTTTGGATGCAGCACATGATATGCGCCTCTTTTTAGTTAACATGACCCGCTTTAGGTCCTGCAGCTCATCACTCCACCAGGTTAGTTTGAGCTTTGGGTTAATTTTGAATTTTGGTATAGAATTTTGACAAGCTGTGTCTATACCTACATTCCAAATAATTGCCAATTAAAATTTCCAAATCTTCCTTGTTATCCAAATTAGACACAGCTTCTACTATATTTTGATGTTTTATAATTTAATTATTTGGGTGAAGACGGCGAACTGAAAGAAAACAATATAGTCTTACATTAATCATGAGCCCAGAACATTTATTCTGGGCCCTTAACATTTATATTTACTATTTTTAACACTCTACTAATCTCAGGAACTGTCAGTTGTACTTAAAAATTCTTTTTTGAGTTTGATAGCCCAATTTTTAAATTTAAAAAACCTTTTTAGCTTTATTATATTAGTATATAGTGTCAGAAATATTTGCATGGAAAGTTAAAGTATACCTTAATAATAATAAAAAAATCACCTTATTTATTGTTTCCGTAGGAAAGTTGCTCACGCGATGATGGTTCCCGCTACACTCCTTTGTCAGCGCTGTCGTCAATGAAGCCACCAGCTGATCAAGTCCATGGACATCCGCAACCAGGTATGCCCCATACACTTTATATAATCTGTATTAAATAATAATCTGAAGATATCTATCTAATAATTCTATATTCGAAGCTCAAAAAAACCTTCAAATGCTAGAACGATGCAATTTTTCCTAGCCTCCATGTTACAGAGAAGGGTTCACTAAGGACGATGGAATTAAATCGATTTATTCAGACGACGATCGCAGGTCTCGAGATTCAAATAACTCGTGTGTACTTTCGAATAATGCCAGCTGAGTGCCTTCCAACAACCGAGTACTTACTCGGAACAAAATCTCGTTGTGGCCGTTATCTCGTAATATCAAAGCAAATTATTTTTCTTGGCCGTTATTTGTCTTACTCGTAGTTATGAGCTACCATGACGAATACGTTTCTTGAAAAATGTATGAGAATAATTATTTTCAATAAGAAAAATAAAATCAACTTTATTTTACAATCGAGGGCCCACATGATGATTTCCATATAACTGTTTCAATTCTTACGTCTGGGATTGTAGAAAACAAATAGAATCAATATAACTTTGCTACTTGCCTCACTAGTCTGTGATCATTTTGGCCTGTTGTTATTTGCGTGCACGCAACTTCATTCGCGCAACTTTATAAAATATAGCCTATATTATTCACTGATAATGTAGCTTTCTATAGGTGAAAGAATTTTTAAAATCGGTGCCGTAGTTTTTAAGTTTATTCATTACAAACAAAAATACAAATCTTTTCTCTTTATAATTTATATAATAGATTATAACACCTTACTTTATATAACATGTTTATACAGTAGGTACAAGCCGCCACACTGTTAACTGTACATTAAAGACAAGCAGAGAGAAAATGAAAGAGATAATATATTATGTGTATTATGTCAACTTCAAATGAAATAAAGTTTGCGTATGTGTGACGTGCCTTTGTCAATGTAGTTGTTTGAGCATAATTTTTTTTTTTCTATATTATAAGTTTTACCATGGAGGTTTTATTTGAACAGGACACGTGAATTTTTCAAAATTATAATTCAGCTTTCAAACAAATGCCAGGTAGACTGCATTTAATATGGCTCGTCGGGAACAAGATCGTTAAGATCGGCTATATTCGGTTTTGTAGAGCGTTCTCTCTGTCGCACAATGTACGTTTTGAATGACGTGTTATAGAATGACAGCGATAGACAAAAATAACGCTATACAAAACCGAAATGAACCGAATATCTCGACCTTTGTTCCCGAAGTGCCAAATTAAATGCAAATTACTGTAGCTATGTATCTTCTTATTGGTGAATATTTCTATTCGTGAATCATATTTTTAATATGTCATTCATATATTTATTATTAGCTGATGCCCGCGACTTCGTCCGCATTGTTATATAAAAATTATGTAAGCAATATAACGCTTTACCCCATGTTGCTATAACACTTTAGCCAGGCGTTAGTTATATATTTTATTTTAGTGATCCCCTCGGGAACAGTACTTTTCCTTTCCTGTATTATCCCTGACAACGTGTATGCAAAAATTCATGACGATCGGTTTAGTAGTTAAGGCGTGTAAAGGTACTTTTACATTTATTATACTAGCTGGTGTCCGCGACTTCGTACGCGATAGATGGTTACCGTCACCATGAACACAAGCAACACCAAGGCATGGTAATGTGATATGGAAACAAATTGGGAATAAGTGGAATAGGGTTGTGATATCACAACTTACTCACTGTGATAGATGGTCTTCAGTAAGAGGCAGAGCTTCCGAACAGGCTGCTGAGTTTATGATTACAAAGTGTGAAGTGCCACTCACAAATTCATAATTTTAATTTGCGAATGAAACTCAAACCTATTAATAAAAGCTTTTACGAGACTTTATTTTAATTCGTCACCATTTGTCGCCCTACATTCAATATGATAATTTAATTAAGTGTCCAGATATCGTCACCAGAAATAAATATAAACGTTAATAAACGGCAATATTAAAGGCGGTCAAGTAATAAAATAATTTTAACGATCTCTCAAATGGTATAATTGCAGCGATTAGTTCGAGTATTATGTTATTGCTGTCACAGCGAGACAGATAAATAGCAACGCTGAATCCTGAGAACACTTATACTTACACTGTAAACGGTACATTGGAATATGCAATTTAATGTTAGAATATTATTTCCGCTGCAAAATAATTAGCCAAAAAATTTTACTGTTTCTACTTTCTCCCAATGGGAAATTAGGAATCCTAATTAAATAATTAGCCAAATTCACATCCTAATGGGTTAATAAAAGTTGGTAGGTAAAGTATTCGAATCACTCGAATTATTTATTGATAGTTAAGTTTAATTTACTAAATTAAATTAGTTAAATTAACTACTTGGATTAGATTTTTCTTGTTGGAATAACGGTGACTGAGATTTATGTTTCATAATTTCATTATGTTTTTGGAATGATTCACACAGAAAACATAAAAATCTTCTAAATTATATATTCTAGATTTTTTTTTTAAATAATTTAAAAATTTATTATTTTGAGTGGCATGTGGTTCAATGTCATCGCAACAGATGCTTTAATAGTTCGATCTACTTTGAAGGAGGCCAAGGAATGATAATTATCAGAATGTTGTCTAAAATGTGTTGCTTAACTATTCACCCAACAAAATCTCATTAGGTTTCATCCACCAAAAGTGTGCGCTGCATACAACTCTGCTGGCCGGATGCCAACTCACTGTTGTCAATACACGATCTTGGCTTCCCGAGACATCTCCTACATAATATTATAACGCCTATTTAACTTAATACAACGTGTTTAACACTCATTTACCAAGCAAGTTGAATGTTTGCCGCAATCTCTGAAGCCATCTTTAGTGGGAGTGTTTCATTGCTTTTTGCAGTATAATAAACTAAAAGATCTTATCTGTTTACGAAGTCCAAGGACTGTTAACTGAGTTAATTAAATGTTATGGCGTCTATATTTTTTGAAAATTAAATTAAACTAGACATATCCAACTAAGACGACTGAGAGACTAGCTTTCAGGGTTAGGAGACGCGACATTGGTGAAGATCTCATTCAAACTCCGTCGGACTTGTACTTACTTTCAAGAAATTTTAATTGATTTATGTTCCCAGTTATCTAACCCCGCTACCGTACAGTCCACCCATCGCAAATATCAACTCAGTTAGAATCATTGGCACTGCGTTTGAAATATATCCGTTTTGATTTTCTTTAAAGGTTCAAAAGTGTCGATATTAAATAAGATAAATATATTTAGTACCTATCTGGTAATGTAGTAGTATTTCTTGAAGTTTGACCCACTGAGAACAGTGCCAATGTCGTGCTTTAAATTAAACAATTGTTCAGTTTTGCACGGAAATTAAGCATCTGTCAACCAGGAAGTTAAACTAAAGAGGCGGAATTTATTGAGATTCCGTCTCAAACAGTGTAGATCCAGAAAACAAAGCATCTTACAATGCCTACGCTTTTTAAATACAAGTTTCGTTTCAATATACCTGTGATTTCAAATCACGTCATCCTTGATTGCTCGTAATTACTTCATGGTTTTAAGTTAGTATTGATAACTAATTTACCCACTTCAATAAATCTTCGCACCAGACTTTGATTAGTTCAAACTAAAACGTTACCCAAGAGAATGTATTGTTTCCATAAAAAGTAAGATACTCAATTCTGAACATGGTCCAACAATGTGCCAAGGTTTCATCCGAATCCTTGAGACAGCTTGGCACACAAAACTATATTAATATAATTAAGTCAATTATAATTTTAAAATATAATGTGTGAAGATAAAATTTTTAAGGTTATTTAACCTTGAAATTTATTTCATTGTAAGAATTCTATGCAAATTTTATGGTTTAGAGATGCAAAGATATTTTTTAAGTTGAAACTCAGACCAATGTATCTGTATAAGGATGTATACATCTCTCTACCTTTAAGGATGTAGAGTTTTGATTAAAGTTATAAATCGCGTCCTAAACTATATGTTCAATAAACAATTTTTTTGCTCTATAACAACTCTAGTCTCTTGCATCACAATTGTTGCTTCGTTCATTAAACCTATTTGTCTTTTCGGGCACTAACTTACTGGTTTTAGTATATTTCTTAACGTTTCTCAGAGATGGCACAGTTCCAAGTTTCTTCTCGCAGATATTAAATAGTGGCCACTTATCTAAGCAACCGGCGACCGGCCACTGTCCGGTCTCTAAATCGGCACTATCGAATCTCTGTTATTACTCTGCGAATCGATAGCCAATTAAATGTGCTATTACGTTCCATAACTGATTAGTGTTGATGTTTATCTCCAATAATAAAAGCCTGTACATGTACCCACTTGGTTTAGTAGGTAAGCGAAGTCATTTTCTCCTGTTAAACTCGACAAACGATGAAGTAAAAAAAAATTGTGTGGGGTAGGTCAAGTGCGCTGTAAATTTAATATTCCCAATATCTTAAACAAAAACGAAAAAAGATTTTTTTTTATCGCCACTTTGTCAATGGTATCGTAATTATTCGGAATAAGCCAAAAAGATAACAACTGCATAAATAGAAAAATACTTATACTATTAAAACTTAATTATATGGTATAAAATCAAATCTTTGTAACTATTCGCAAAGGATTTTGAGGCAGTTCCATTATTTAAAAAAAATATTACATCATAATCAGACTTAAAACGCCATACTACTGAACATAGGCCACCCTATAGACCACCTCAGCGATCGCCTATAATACTTGTTAATTAAAATAAATATTAAAGATAGAGAAATGTCAACGTTTTCTGATCAACACTTACACTGACTTACCCTTAATTACTTCGGAATTTTAATGTAGATTAAAATTATGCTGCATAACCGGGTTGATTTGCTACTAATAAAATAGACTACAAGTTCGCTCGCGTAAAAAGTTAAAACATTAATTGTGTCCTTGCCCAGAAAATAAACTGTTTCCTAAAAATGGCATGAAATTCTGTCAGTAAGTTAGTCATTTAAGCCAGGTTCCCATTATACCGGACAGGAAAATTTACCGGAGACCGGCGCCCGGACGTAGGTGTTCACTTAAACCGGATGCCGCATCATCTAAGTTTGGTTTCAGTATTAAACATACTTCACGCCATGCTACTGATTTCAATGCGGCGGGCGAGCGGTCCGGGTGTACGGGTCCGGGTCTACCGAACAAAACTCCCGGCAAGAATGCCGAGCTCGGGCGTTTTTACCGGATCGCCGAACATTTTCATATAAATTGTACAGCCACTGGACTTTCCGGCAGTTTTACCGGGCCGGTCAATTTGTCGGATCTTCGTAGTGGGAAAAGATGCCTAAAAGTTTTATATGCGATAGAAACTGACTACAAAAAGTCATTTTCTATAGCAATTAAAATGTTTCATGTCATTTATTATACTTAATTATATTATAAACGCTAAGTGAATGAAATCCGATTTAACCATGGAAGACCAAAATGATTAAATTATGAAAGCATCACATTTAATTTTCATGACTTAGCTGAATCTAATTTTACTGTTACCCATTTATTAATGTGATGCAGCGCGGCCTATCTTCGAGAAAACCCTTTTCATTTCGCAACATTTCCTAAGCAACAAAACACAGAGAAAATAGAAATTAGGTAGTGCGCCTATAGTGCCTCATATATGTCTGAGTTAATCATAATTTAATTTGTAAGAACTTATTTTTGTACTTGCATTTTAAACAAATATATTTCTTTCTTTCATAGACGAACTCTAAGCAACTAAGCATCACATTTTTCATCCCTGTTTTTTTAAAAATAAATGTATGACAAGTCGAAATACATATCAACGTAAATTCTTGAGTTATTTGACTGTAGGTAATCTTCTTAGGGTACATTCGTGCTGGATTTAGATGAATCCCCTTGGAATTGAAACGAGTATTCTGAATTATAATTCGCAACCGAGAAAGTTTTATAAATTGACAGAATAAACCCTTTTTCTCTTATTTATGCGTTCAGACATTGAAATGTAAATTTAATCTCGGATGCGATTTATGTTTTAGTAGGTACCTCTAATTATTCAAAATACAAGAATCTTGTATAATTTTTTTGAATATTTGTTCTTATTATTCTTATTTGATGACAAATATCTTGTTAATTAAATTTATAGTTACATAAACGTAGATAACTATATAACGGATTTTATGTTTATAGCACAGAAGACGTTTGCGTTCTTACGAGAGATTCGTTCGTTGAGCGTACGAAGTGTTTATAGATTCAAAATAATTTATACAAATCTGACAGAAGAAACTTCACTATGTACGTGCTCTGAGACATTTCTTTTTTTCTTGGTAACGCCTTAGAGGCCCGTAACGTATCATAACAGAATGCGTATTCTTGGTTTGAATAAAACAATGTTAAATGATAAATGTTTATAATTTAGTTCCTGAACTGGGCGGCTTGGCGCGACGTGCTGCGGGCTGTTCTAGCGCGTTCTCCGCCCCATCACCAGCGGCACACCATGACCCAGGTCAGTCAATGAATTATTACTTCTAGAATTTTACAAACGAAATATCTTAAATTTCAGTATGATTTTTGATGCAGATTTAGTAGTGGTAGGGCACACTACTTTTCGCATTCATTTGGGCAGTCAGTCTGGCGACAGTAACCACCCTCTTAAAGAAGATCACCGTAAAATGACAGTATGTGTGCTGTTTGGTTTCGGTGAGTGAGTGATGTCAGAGCTTATTTCCCTATCTTTTCCTAATTCCTTATCCTTAGTTCTACTGTGGTTTGCAATGCACTTACAGCACCTGTGGCATTGTTTTTGTGTTATTGGCGACGGTAGCCACCTACCTTTTAGTGGACCGGTCAGTCTGTCTGAAGACCTTTGTATCAAGTGAAATAATAGACGTAGTGTCAGAACTTTCTCGAACCTTATGGTTTTCGAGTAAGCTATTAAGCAGAAGAGTGCTGAGTTATAAGACATTATATATAACACATGAGCCAGGTATGGAGATATTTAGAGCTTTTTTTTTAAAAAAAAATTGAATCATCTCTGAGGTAGACACACTACGAAATGTACACGTAAATACGAATGTAAATATTTACAAAATGCTTTCTACGAGCTATGAAACGTAAGCTTTGGATTCCGCCTTTAATAACTAGTGCAAACACGCTTTAATGAAAATATGATGTTACTGATAAAAAATAACCGTGGATCCATTCAACCATTCAGCTCTATATATATATGAAATCTAAATACATCCATTGTAACTATAATAATAATAATAATAATAAAGTTCTTTAATCGGGTTTCTTGGACCCAAACTGTTAGTATACATCTTAGAAAACCTATAGTTAGTACACATAAATATTACACATACATATATACATAAACATAAACTTAACTTTAATTAATTTTAAATTAAGTTTTTTCTAAGAATTCAAGTGAGTCAATGGTTGTCCTATTCCAAGACGTTTTATTCGCATAATAAAAAGAAGTATAAAAGTCCACCTTTAAATTTAATTATTCAAAAGTAAATTGATACCTGATGTCAAACACAGTTTGTTTTAATACCTTACTAATTGTAATTGTTTATTGAACTAATAAATAATGTAATTAAATAGGCATCGTGCGTGTTGTAACCGTCACATAATAGTGTCGTAAATAAATGATTTACTTAAAATATAATTTCATAGGTAACTATGAGTTTTATCTCAATCTTTAAGTAGTATAAAACGAAGACGCTTCCAGCCGTCTGTCGTATGTATGCAGATATTTTAAACTACGAAACGAATTTGAATGCGGTTTTAACTAATGGAAAGAGCGTTAATGGAGGAAATTTATATATATAATTTGCAGAAAAAGATCCGTGTAAAGGCGAGGACGGCACATTAGTTCAGCTATATAACTGCACTTATGAGTTCAATTGTAGCTCAATTGAGATAACAGGTTTTACAGAAGATGAAGCGCTACTCGCAAGAGTTCTTGCCTCCTTTACGATGAATGTAAATATCGTAAGGAAAGTTGCAATGCAAACGAGACTAATGGCGCGTTTACAAGATACGAGTGCATGTAAAATGCGAATATTGAGTACGAGGTACTAGTATGCACAAGCTGCACAAGCACAGCAAGTATTAAATGAAAAGGATGCGCATGTCTGGCGACTTTTATGCACCGTGATTACTCCGTATAGAAAGTGATTCTTTAAACCTAGCTTTTTGTTTGTTTTAACCTAGCTTTTTTTATTTTTATTTTTAAATCTTATCCTCAACGTTTTGATGTTATGTCAACGAGCTATGGAGAGGGCTATGCTCGGGGTTTCTCTGCGAAATAGAATCAGAAATGAGGAGATCCATGTATACAAATGAATTCACCGGTATAACTCGGCGGATAAGTAAGTTGAAGTGGCACTGGGTAGGAACATATAACGGAGAGCCGACAGACACTGGGATGAGGCCGGACGGTTCTCGAGGAGAGTACTGACAGGCAGGCGCAATGTAGGGCCGTCTAGCAAAAATGCTGGACAGACGACCTAATAATGGCCGCAGGTGACGCTGGAGGTTGCTTCTATCCAGTCCTATTGGAAAACTATGGACGTCCTACAGCTGAGGACGATCCAATGCTCGCACAGCAACGATCTGAACCACTTAGCTTAAGGAGAGGTGTAGCCTCTCTTTATGTATTGTACCGGCTGCATGATGGTGAGTGCTCCGATGAGTTGTTCCAATTAATGCCTACCTCAAGCTTTTACCACTGTATTGCGCGCCATAGATGCGGAGTTCATCCTCATTACTTGGATAATGTACCGCAGCGCACAGGTAGAAACTTTATCCCACGGATGCGTGAACTTAGGTGCTTCCATCTAGCTATAATATAAACTTCTTCAAGCTTCCAGTAAACAAATTCCTGCAAGATAGGCATCAGCGCACTTGTAACCCCCTGGTGTTGCTTGTGTCCTTAAGCGACGGTAGCAACCTACCATCAAGTGTACCGTCAGCCTGCCTGTCACCCTCAATAATATGAGAAAAAAAAATCATTTTAAAAAACGAATCCGTCGCAAATTTATTCTGTCGGAATATGAAATGAAAAGGTAGCGATAAGATGCCTCCAGTAAGTCCGCTCGATTACTGGCTGTGAACTTCATTCAGTAGTCAGACAGTAAGTAATTAATTCCTTTAGCGAGCTGTTTGAATAAATTATTTTGTACTTAACTTGGGGTTATGGGCGTACTTTTAATTTAAAATTTCCTTGACTGTATAATTCTTTTCATATTGCTTTATGATTTAAATGTCGGTTTTTACATATTAAAAATATGACATTTACGACCGACCAATGCAACTAATTTGCTTAAAACGGAAGTGAGACAACTCGGTGTTGTTTTAATGTGGTTTTCTAGAGCCATATTTTTTTTAAATGCCAAGCTCTCTCGTTTACCTACGGGAAGAAGTATTTAAAACAGTGTCTAAAGTTATTGTATTGACACTTAATTATTTCTTTTTTTATAATTATTGACAGGAAATGGCTGAAGTACTTTGGTACACCTGGCTGTACCATTTGTGAAGCGTTTCTTTTACAGCTAATTTTATTAGTAGCGAAAAGCGAACTTAAGTGTCAAGCGAGTGTTTTGAAAGTTCCTTTCCTTTACCTCTTATTTAGTTTAAATATTATTCCACTTCTATTTTCCCGATATGTAGTTATTGTTTTTTCAAATATTCGTTGAAATCCGAGAAAATTCCTAATGAAGAGAAAAATTGGATAAATAGTCCGTGCGAAGCCGGGGGCGGATCGCTAGTTTTTGATGAAATGTAACAAAATCCTACTGTTTTAGTGCTCTTAATCTTGCCCGGTTAGTTTTGTTAGACTCGTGCTGAGCTCCTATTTGCAATAAACACGTCCCATGTGGTCCCACGTCGTCGCGGAACAAGTTTCACGGACTTGTTTGCACTTGCCATTGTTAAAAAGTAGAGCTTTATGGAACCTTATAAACTGGATTAGCTTTTACAAGTAAAATTAAAATTGTAATAGGACTAGCGTTTTCCCAAAATCCCAAAATTTTTCACAAAATCTTTTGTACTTTCCATCATATAGGTACACCTTTATACGACGCTAAGCACAACATATAAGAACATATTGTAACTTACCTGCTTTAAGTTTGTGTTTGGAACCTATGCAAGGTTTCGAGGCATCGGTTCGTTTTTGCTATGCAAATTTAATAGGCATTAGGTATTATTTGCTTTCGTATGCGAACATGATTATAAAAGGTCGGTAGTTAATAATAACTTATAGTAATAAGTTAGAAATACATAGGAATCGATCGGGGCGGCGTGTTTTTGAGCCCAATATTTTGGCTATTCGAAAAAGAAAAATACTTTGGTTATATATATTTTCCCTGCCATGGACCATCTACGCGACGGACGAGATTCGAGGGACGAAGACTAGACGAGGACTAGGGTAAGTAATTTTACTTACATCCTGGACTCTTGGCTGTCTGCATAAGCTGATAGCCGAGCGCCGAAACAACACCCCCCCCCCCCCCCCATCCGCTTTGTCGTGGCCGTTGGTCTCCAAGAGAGAAAATCTTTCCGCTTCCACTGCATTCCTGCTGGGAGGCCACCGGTCGCGTACAGTTTGGTTTATACCTTCCGTGTCTTTGTCATATCCACAGTATAATAATGCTCTTGCTTACTAATGTTAATGTTCGTATAATTGTTCGCAATGTTCTTTTGAAATGTTGTTGTCATGAGAAACAATAACAATAAATATTCTTGTATATTACTCATTATACATATAAATGACAGTAATATGCTACCTTCATAATTACATAGTACATACTATGTAATTCTATAACTCTATTTGTTATGATTGTAGTAAAAAGGGTTGCCAACTTTAATGTTAATAACAGTATTATATTTTATTTCGCTCTAGCCTGCAATACTGTTCGTTGTTAAATATTAAAATATTGTTTTCATCGTAAATGATATTATACAGCACAGTCCTTCATTTCAGAATAATTCAGTCAAAAATTAACTCTTTATTTTAAGTCTGCTTTAAAATGTAGAGACTTACAAAGCCTTTAAAAATGCTAATACATTGATAAATCGTGCGAAAAAGCATAAAAGTATGTAACAAAATCTTTTAATAAATAAAATACTGTTCATTATACTTCTGTAGCCTTTTAGTAAGTATACTTTGTTTCTTGCACGAAAAATTGGTAACCCTAAGATGTTGCTATTTTAATAGACATTTAGAATGTTTTCTTTCTTTAAAATTATCTATTAAATTCTATTAATTTCAGATATTTAATATCTCACTCTGTTTACATATTTATATAATACTAGCTTTCCCGCTCCCGGCTTCGCCCGGGGTGCAATTTTTTTTCGTAAAAACCTTCCCTGGATAACCTCTATCCATTGGTGAAAAACGCATAAAAATCGGTGCAGTAGACAGACAGACGCGGCGGAGGACTTTGTTTTATAATATGTAAGGTTTGTGTTATCATTTCAAAGAATCTCACAAATGTAATAAAAGCTATCTATGTATTACAGTTAATTCTAGATTCTAGAGTAATGTATTACTAGGCCGACCTACCATCTCGTCAGCCTGCCTACTAGAATTATCTTTTAAAAAAATGTTACGTTAAGGATACAAGAAACTGCTAGAGCGCTTCTTTTTTTAAATAGCTAGAGCTGTTACTCGCGACTTTGCCCTCGTAACTTTATAAAACATAGTCTATGTTACTATCTGATAATTCATCGTTCCATAGGTGAAAGAATTTTAAAAATTCTTTGAGTAGTTTTGAGTTTATTTATTATAAACAAAAATACAAATCTTCTTTCTTTTTAATATTAGTATATGTAGATATCATTCTACAGAAAAGAATAAGTACCGCTATCGAAACTCTTTTAAACAACAATCAAATAATAAAATTGCACTAGAATATTGCGAGGCACGTATCAAGATTGTGTGGGCGTTATTCGTACTCTGTTTTCACTCATGTGCCCACACGTTCCATACCATTTCTATTGTTGAACCGTTATTTTATTAACCCAGTAAATTGAAGATTCTATCTTTCGTGACATTTATTTAACGACGTGCAATTTTATTTTCATATAAAAATCTACCCTTATATATATGTAACAAATTATGTTATCGGCATTTTATGACATAAACCATTCCGTTCCGTGATTCCGTGTTTCCGTGAGGGTTTTTGTTTAAAAGGATTTTTTTTAAATTAGTGTACCGATGAGCTATTTTCGATTTAAAAAGCATTAGTTTGCGAAAGCTATGAAGATTCAAATTGAACAAAAATCAATTACATGGTCAAATCAGAATGCAAGGACTTTTAAGAATTAAGAAGAAAATAAATACATACATTACATGCAAAATTAAATCAAATCCAATGCATATTACTAATTGTATCAAGTCCGGTCTAGGGTTCACGTCTTAACTAACTACCATAATAACGTCGATATGGTGTGTGCACAACTTCCCCTATCCTAGCATGAGTTTTCTTGTTAAGCTTGGACAATAAGCTTGTAAACTTGTTGGTACTTGCCAATAAACTTGACACGCGGTAAAAACGTTTTATTTATGAGTTTTTAAAACGCATCAATATTTGCCTTTATTACATGAATGAGTTACGTTACATGAAATGACATTAAACTTTATTTTGAATTTCAATAAAATAAGATTTATTAGTTAAAACATTTTTTTATAATTAGATGAGGAATTGAATACGTGATCTTCTTTTACCATATGCATTATTAAATTTAAACATCTTAAGTTTTTTTAAGTTGTGCTTCTAGTATAAATTTGATAATTATTTGGAAATTGAATTTGTTCACCAATGCACCTTTCCATAAGTATTATACTATTCCACTTTTTATGAATGGAAAGGACACATCATATTATATTATTTATTCTACAATGGAATTGAAGTTACAATCCATAATGTAAATTTTTTAAAGAATATCCCAAAGCCTATAGAAAGATACATAATTGATCACTGAACCAGTAATTTGACTACGTTTTTGTTATGTTTGACAAATTAATAAAAACAACTTTGTAATACATATTTCCATCACGGTGACTTTAACATAAAAAATCCTGTAACCTCAATATGCAGAGCATCTGTCTAAAAATAAAGTGAAGTGAACACGGGACTTGAATGAAAATAATGTGGGGCGGCCGCGAGAGCCCTATTATGAAGGCAATATTGCCTTACGCGACCAGAATTCCTATTTACTTTCTAAATGGTAAGCTCAACTTAATTATGTTCCAGGTGAAATTGCCCGGCACATTATTGTGTCGCCTAATTACCTGCCTGGCGAAAATATACTACATAGTTCTATTGGCAATTAACCCAAATAAACCTATTTAACTTTATCGATAGCCGTGTAGCGGTTGGCTCTGCTCCGCGTGGGCTTCCTCTTTCTAGTTTTAATTTTAAATATAGTACGCCAATTATGTTAGGTTAATTAAATTTATCTTTTCGACATTCGTTTCTCATTTTACGCCATTGTTTTAGGTTTTAGCTATTAGTACACTTACATTTTCTGCACAACTCACGCTTAGCAACACTCGGAGTCTACTCGAACTTATAAGTCTTTTGCTTTGAATTATAAGAAATCATTGGTCTTTTGTGGACATTTTTCAGGCATTAGATATTAACAACTGTGCGATAAAATTAAGTCAGTACTTGAATGGTAGGATGATTAAGGGCCTCTTTCACCATCTGTCAAGTAGGTTAACCGTCATTTAGTCACCTGTCACCGGGATAAATGGAGCTGATATACCTTTGTTTGTACGGTAAAAGTCCCAAACACTAAAAAGAAAATAATAAAAAAACATCGCCTATCGAAGGATGGACAAAACCGAGTGTATAATTTAATAAAACATAAAATTATTTCTAAAAGTAACTAATCAACACTTTACTTGTTGTTGGTGAAAGAGGCTCTAAGACTTTTTAACTTTTTGATTAACACTGGTAAGTATTTACCATATACCTAGTTGCTAAACTTCATTTCAAAAATGTAAATGTAAAAATGTAATAAATGTAAAAAATTCCAAACCTTGACAAAAGGTTTTATTTATTTGTTATCAAGCAAATTAAACATAGTTTTAACCTTGTGACCTATACTGATAGGGTATATATATATTGATAACTAGTGAATGTAAAAGAATTTGATTAAACACAATTTATTTTTAAAAAAATATTAAATTATATACTATTTAAAAATTGTAAGACAGTTTTTTTTTTATTATAATTATGATGAATATTGGGTTTTTATATGCTACACGGGTGGTACAGAGACAGATCTCTGCTAATACGCGAATGTTTTGGATCCATAACGCTTTTTTGACGTATCGTATTACATAATTAATGTATATGCCATGAAATCATACTAACCTGTATCAGCATTTACATTTACAGACACTAGACAACATTGAGCGCCTAGGTCAACTTTAATAGTTTTGTGACTACCTTACATACTCACAACATACTCATATTGTGTACTGTGTGAAGCAATAGATACTGTATCTAAAATTGCTGTGAATATTCACGAATATATTCAATTTGAATAATTGTAAATGCTTATTTTTCTTTCGTTTTGTATGAAACAAATTTATTCTGGTGTCGTAGAACTCGCTGAATGTACATTTTAACTGCTGCAGTTACGTCTACGAGTGTACGCGGATAACACGTTTTATACAGCTTCCACCCCATTGCGATGGAGCTCGGGGCCGTGGCTTTTGACGCGAATAAATATTTTATATAACAATGTTCAACTGTTCGCGCCAACCACACTTTTAGTTTATTATTTTATTATGGTAAACGTGAAAACATTTTAAACTTTATTCCACTGTCAATTATTACAAACAATTTTTCAACAAACAATATTCGAACTTTACCGAGTGTGTGCGAGATGAAAAATAAAAACACATGCGCTGTTTATAATTTCATAGCCCGTTACCGCGCTTTCATATTTTCCCTTACACTAAAATCGATTTATAACTACTAAACTACTAAACATTCGAAGTATTTATATTGAACAATGTCCAATCTATTGGGCTGTCTGCTTGACCGTCACACACAAATATTAAATAATCACCACTGGTACATGGATATATGTTTTTTTTTTTGTTTGCAAGCTTAAAATAGTCATATATATTTGTAATGTTTTTTAGTTTTGTAGTTTTTATTTTATTTTCTTACAATATCAACCAACAATATCATCAATTTCAAATAGTTCTTTGGACTAGACTCCAACAAGTAGGTACTAGAAAAACAATCATCATCATCATTATCAGCCTGTCGACTGTGTCTCTCGACTGCTGGATGTAGGCCTCTCCCAAGGCTTGCCACCACGCACGGTCTTCTGTTTTTCGCATCCAGCCGCTTCCTGCGAAGCCATTTAGGTCGTCTGTCCATCTGGCCGCAAGGCTTTCCAATTCGTGGCCTCCATTCGAGAACTAAATCAATATTACATTTAAATTTGGAACCTGTTATTCTCAATCGTAATATTAATTGAGTTAATGGACAAATCGCCCGCATTTATCTCGGGTCGGGCAAATAGTCATATTTTTTTACCTATTATTTTTATAGATATCTCGCCCTCAACGGTGTACAGTTGAACATAAAAACTTAATAAAATATTAAAGTTAAAACTAGATAATATCCTAATCGCTGTAATATTGACACAAACTAGGTATGGATAGTATGGAGCCAAAAGTATTTTTAAAAAGACTTGGTATCGATTAGTTGTATGTATTCCGTGCTATTAATAGGTACAATGAATTGTCCTCTGTTTAAGGCAGAAAAGAAAATACAGAAAAGCTCCACATAATATTCGTATTAAAAAGACGATCAAAGCAGTGAAGAAAGGAATTCCAAGAACGCCTGTCCGGAAGCAAAAGATTTTATCTCGAGGAATGAGTAGGTGTAGCAAGAATCAGGTCGTATTTTACAAGATAGACTTGCAGCTAATAAGAGATTATATTGTTCATTAATTGACTTATAATTTAAATATATAATTTAATGTCGTGACATTTTAGAAGCATTTTTTGTCAAGTAAGTGTATTATATCTATGCGGTAATGCGGCGTTAACGCGGTGACGTATAGTCTACTAAACTTTTACGTCATGGTGTTTGTTTACTGAATACAGTGCACACATCACCGCCGCTAATGTATATTGGTTTTTCGCAGACTTGACTACGAAGGTCAGACGAATGTCTGAATTCTTTCTTACTAACTAAAACTGTCTGTCTAATAGGAACAAGAAATTTATTTATTTATTTACTAAAAAATCCACAGCTCTCAACATAAAAAATTTACAGACAAAAACATAAACATAACCAACAGCCAATTACGGATTTTACATTTATACAATGGGAATAATACAATTACTTAAGTCACATAGATACACATTATACATATATACACAAGAGTTTATCACATACCTACCACTCACATAGAGCTATTAAAAAATAATAATAATAACAAAAACATAACCAATGTAATCGCTAGCCAGCTAGAATGTTGCCAATGCTATTCCTGAATGAGAGCAACGACGAACAGAACAAGTCCGCCGAGGAAAATTTGTTATTGTACGATTTCTGAAGACGGCGCAAGACTGAATTCTGAGCATAATTACTATGAACAAACCTACAATTGAAAAGTCTAGAACGTCTCGTTCCGACCGCTGGAGCCCACAAATTTAATGTATTATTTACCAGGTCAGTGCTGTCAACCATGCCATTGCAAATTTTATACAAAAACATCATATCAAGGAGAGTACGTCTATCCTCAAGCGACACCATCCTGTACTTGCTACAGACATCCTTATAGTCCGAATATATGCGAAAGCTACGGTAGCACATTTGTTTGAGAAACTTTCGCTGTATTCTCTCTATGCCATGTATATGCGAAACATACATAGGATTCCATATGCTACTACAATACTCAAGGTGACTCCTAACGTATGTATAGTAGAGGATCTTTAAACAGTGTATGTCTGTGAAAGGCCTAGTCATTCGCATAATGAAGCCAAGGTTCTTAAAGGCTTTGGATGTTATCTTTTCAATATGGTCTGTAAA
The DNA here is from genome assembly GCA_944738685.1 of Synanthedon myopaeformis. Lineage (NCBI taxonomy): Eukaryota > Metazoa > Arthropoda > Insecta > Lepidoptera > Sesiidae > Synanthedon > Synanthedon myopaeformis. Next base: position 5,061,880 of record OX122927.1, on the reverse strand, counting down.
CGTTAATTTAGAATCCAATAGAATACCTAAATCGCTGACCAGCTTTGTCTCTTGGATAACCGTACTGTTAATACTGTAATTAAATTTTATAGGTTTTAGTTTCCGACTAAAGGTTATGTAGGAGCATTTATTGACATTGACATTAATTCTGTTTTCATTATAGTACACACTCAATCTATCTAAATCGTCCTGTATGGCGCGACAATCACGAATATTCTTTATTTTCTTGTAAATTTTTATGTCATCGGCATACATTAGGAATTTAGCACATCGAAAACACTGCGAAACATCATACAAATAACAGGAGTAGAGCAAAGGCCCAAGTATTGATCCTTGAGGCACGCCTGATGGAATTTTGACATAATTTGAACGATACCCACCCAAAACCACCGCCTGGCACCTATTTCGCAAATAAGATTCGAACCACCTGTGAAGGTTCCCCTTTATACCCAACTCACCAAGCTTTTTAAGAAGCAATGCATGATCAACACGGTCGAAAGCTTTTTCAAAATCAGTGTAGATAACGTCGACCTGAGAAGCACCATCCATACCAATCAAGACGTCATTTGTAAATATAGCCAAGTTTGTATTTGTGGATCGATTCTTAAAGAATCCGTGTTGTTCGGACGGTATCAAAGTTGATACCACTGGATACAAATGGTCATGCACAACACGCTCCAACAATTTTCCAAGTACATTGAGAATAGATATAGGACGATAGTTATGCACCAGGGACCTGCTACCCTTCTTATGAATGGGAACAATATGAGCAGTTTTCCATAGATTGGGAAAGTAGCCAGCAGCGAGACATCTATTGAATATCAATGTCACTGGAATCACTAAGGATTTCGAACAAAAATGAAAGAAAGATGGAGGAATCCCATCACTACCCGCTCCCTTCGAGATATCTAATTTTTTTAACAGTCCAATTAAGTATGAAGAGGTGATTTTGATTTCATGTAAGATTTCACTATGTGGAACGTCACCAATAGAAGATCCATGGTAGCAAGACGCAGGCTCCTTGAAGTTCCTTTGGAAGAAGTCGTTAAACGCATTGCAGATGTCAGAACTATTAACGAGCGTTGTATCCTCATATGTCATTGAGTCAGGATAATTAGAATTTCCATTTTTATGCGACTTAATGTAGGACCAAAAAGATTTTGGGTTGGATTTAATCCACCTTTGAGATTTTTCTAAATAATCTTTCAGGCAAGTTTTCTGCAACGCTTTCATTCTGCTTCGCAAATTGGAGAATTCTAGATAATCCAAAGGATTACCATGTCGTTTCCAATTTTTGTGAAGTCTAGCCTTTTCCTTCATCAAATTGATAAGAAACCTGCTGTACCAAACAGGATATCTATGAGATCCAGAGATGTACACTTTAGGAACAAATTTATCAATAACGAGCGCCAGAATATCATAGAATTTTGTCACAACCAACTCCAAGTCCTCTATTTTCGATATGAACGACCAATCCTGATTCAAAAAGGTTTTATTGATTTCATCATAATCAGCTCGTTGAAACCGGTATTTAATGCGTGACTTAGGTTTGACTGGACGGACATAGATGTCAATAGCATGCATTTTCAGGGAGGGGTGATAGCTATCTTCTTTGACCACTGGGAAATCAGAGCGCTGAAGCTCAAGCGAAAAATTTGAAAATATAAGATCCAGGGTACTATTGTGAAGATTTTTCAACAGATTAAATTGAGTAAGACCAATGTACGAAGTTAAATTTAAAAATTCAGTTGAGCGTTGCTGTAAGTCCATTGATCCTCTTTTTAGAATGTGTGGTTCGCCGGAGCTCCAGTCAATACAAGGCAAATTAAAATCACCCATCACTAGCAGCAGATCTTTTGAGTTAGCAGTAAATACGTTCTTCAGAACGCTCATGAACTGCTGAAGGCGCAGGGAAGTAGAACTGTTAGGAGGCAAATATACAACTGCTAGATGTAAATCACGAATGCAACCAAGTGAACGTCCCGAGATCGTTAACCATAGACATTCCAGTCCAGGTAACTGCCACTCCACACGGACACGTGTCTGAAGGTGTGAAGCACAAAGAACCATTACTCCGCCACCTAAAGATCCGCGATCAAGCCGATATACATTATACCTACCATCGCACAACTCCGAATCCAGAATACTGTCGCACAGCCAAGTCTCTGTGAACAGAGCTATATCGCAGTCGGATAAAAGCATATTACTAGAAAAGGTATTGGTTTTTGTTCGCAATCCCCTGACATTTTGATAGATAATATCAAGTGTTTTCTGTTTCACTGTCCCCATAAAACGACGATGCTAAGGTAACAATAGTGATATAGCGAAACATACAAATGGACCTTTGCAATGACAAGCCCACAAACACTACACCTTGTCCCCAGAAATACGCACACAGATAGAAAAACAGACAACATCGACTCAGCTTCGATTCCACAATGACATCCGCTCTGGCAGGAACAGCACAGACAAACCGTTTTAGAAGCGCGCAATAATAAATACATTAGAATACTTAATAAAAATAAATAATAATAATAATGGCAAAAATAAATAACAATAAACAGCAATGACAAGTGTACACAGCGCGTAGTGACAGAGAACATATGTGATTCATTTGTATGCAATCTAGACAGTAATAATAATAAAAACAAAGATAAAGACAAAAATAAAGATAAAAATACACAGAAAAAATACAAAATAAAATTTAAGCACAACAAGCAGAAACCTATGTAAACTTTTCGAGATCCATGGCAGAAGAGACTGGTATCGGCGGGGAAGAATCGTTTCTGCGCATATAAATTCGGCAGTTTTTTGTCCACACATATTTATAATTTAATTCCTTAGCTTTTGTCTTACATGAAGCAAGTAAAGCTTTATTTTCTATTGTTAGATGTTCATTTATATAAATATAACCGTTTTCCCCTCCGAAACCCATCTCATTGGCTGACATGTTACGCCGCTTACGGGCGGCGGCAATAATTTTGTCTCTCAAAGCACGATCTCTAAGTCTGACCACTATAGTACGTCCTTTCTTAGCACTAGTAGCCCGTCGCGGCTGAACACGATGCGCGAATTCAATATCATTTGGTTCAATAGGGACACCAACGCATTCCATAACTTTACTTGCCGTCTCTAAAGTTATTTCATCCTTACTCTCCGGCACTCCAACAATCTCCACATTCTGTAGGCGGGTCCACTGTCGTTGTCTAGAATTATCTTCCTCCAATCTCTTGACGCGTGTCTCACATGTTCTCAATCCTTGCTTTAAAATAACATTCTCTTCCTTGAGACCCCTTACATCAGCGGAGATAACGCTATGGGCCTTTCTGAGGTCATTATTTTCCTTTTTTAAATCTTCTACAATTTTATTAAAAAAATTTAGAGATTCTTGAAATTCCATTAATTGTTTTTTGATACCGCATACCGCATTGATTTTGAAATGTATGTGTCATTTCACTAAATGTTAAATCAGTTACAATACAAGAAGCGAACAACTATGCGAAATAGAGAACCTGTATATTTTTATTGTCATCTATGTTTGTAGTAGATAGTAAAATATACATTTAATAAATATCCTTATTTTTGTTGCAATATTTAAAGCTGTGTATACTTGCCATAGATATGTTTGTTGTTTGAATTTGAAGTCGCTTTCCGCGTCTGTCTGTGTGGCCGTTAGCTCCTCCTAAACAACGCAATGGATTTTGATGCAATTTTCAACATCAATTTTCATGGAATTTTTATATATTAATAAAACCTAACTATGTTTTTTCTTGGGCGAAGCCAGGAGCAGTTCGCTAATTTCCATATAAAGTTAAGTCATCATCTATCATCGTCATCAAGTTAAAGCTTTTGCCTGCAAAAAAGAATATAGGTACCTAATGCCTCTTCAGTTACTCAGAAAAGGTTCTCAAATGTGTTATAAAATTGTTTGGTATTAGTCTAAATAATAGCTCGTTTAAACCAATACCTAATTGTAGTATTTGTACTTATTCTGTGCCGGCAGTACAACTTTGCAAATGAACTTTTACTAGCTGTGATCGCGTACTCGATATAGTTCTCACAGAACCTAACATATTTTCAGGATAAAAAGCCTCCTATTGTTAATCCAGGTATTAAACAATCTGTATGCTAAATTTTATCTAAATCCGTTCAGACGTTTTTGCGTTATTGAGTGACAAACATACAAACTTTTGAATTTATCATATTATTAGGATTAGCTTTTAATACAATAATTTACTATAGTAAAGTAAATAAAAATAGTTTAATTTACTTACACCAAAAAACGGATTTTACATTTGCAGAACTAATAGTTTATCTAAGTTTCAAATTTTAATTATCGTCACAGCAAAAACATACAATTTTACAATGCTCGACTAATATGCTTAATGAGTAATTAACATAAAAGAGGGATTAAATAATCCATAATTTACGTAGGTAATTGAACATCCATAAATACAAACGTAATAACACGCCACAAGCCTCAATGAAAGTAATTATTCACATCAACAACTAATGGTATAATTACGACATAATAGTAAAAGATTGTCACGTGATAAGTAGTCCAATAAGGTGGATAATGAGGGTACAGATGGTCATTATCATCATTATTATCTCTGTTGTACAGTAAGGGCGTTTCCCAAGTGCCAGTACTGACCATTGACCTACTAAACCGCACTATTAATAGCGAAGATCTCTGGTTTGCCTCTTACGCATTTCAATCTTTTGGTTTTTAATTATGATTAAATAAGCATTCAAAGTTTGTTCCTAATAAAGAAAATTATCTATACATAATATTATACACTCGGCGTCAAAAATATCGCCCCTCCGCGAAAATCTGATTCAAGCTAATATAAACTTTATAAAGTTTAATAACCTTTCAATTAACGTTGGTTAATTTGAATAAAAAGCCATGAGGTTTCCAGGTCTAAACGTTAAAAAAAAGGTGTCAAAACTCGCGGTTGAAGGCATAACTAGGCCTGTTCCCTTGGGTATTAAAAATCTGTATAAGGTCAAATGTCAAACATACACTGTCCAAACGTCGAAGAGAACACATCTAAGGAGCTCCAGCAAGAAATCAACCCTCGGCGGTGGAAACCACCGCCGCTGAATCTGCTCAAGTCGTCGCACTATTGCAAGCAGGAGTTCGTCAGTGTGATGTCGCTCGGCAACTGAATTTAAGCCGTTATGCTGTCCGCCGAGTATTCCAGCAGTTCCAAGAGTGGTTGCAAAACTAATGCATCCAAGAGATAGTGGGCTACGGAGGCGGCTCGTGCATGTTCTGCCGACCTTGTCTGCGTCTCCAGGACTGGAGGAACTCGCGGCCAAGGCTCCCTGACTGTTCGCCGATACATTGCCGAGATCCTGGAAGAGCATGTGGTTCGGCCCTGGGTTCACGTTAATGCACGACAACGCTTGCTCTCACATTATTGCATTAATTGTTCGAGTTATCTGGAGGAGGTTGGGATCCCTGTTTTGCCGTGGCCAGCCAGGAGTCCTGACTTAAACCCAATTGAACACCTTTGGGACGAGCTGCGCCCCCCCAAATTATATCAAAGGATGTATATCAAAGGATAATAAAAACAATTTTTAAATTCTCTGTCTGCCTGTTTGCTTGTGCCGGCTAATCTCCGAAACAGCTAAACCGATTTTGCTGATGTTTTAGGAATACTTTTATTAAATCACACCGCCGCGGCCACAGTGAAGCGTAGCGGCGCGGCGACGTGATTTAGCTAGCATCTATTGAAACCTATTGAAAGTACAGCTAGTACCTATTGAATAAATTATTGTATTAAACGTTGTATTTTTAATTCTTTCAACCCATAAGAAGTAACTTTAAATTGTTAATTTTTTATTTTCGTCCCTTAAAAACTATATCCATTAATTATAACTGGCTTCCGTCATTTTCCCATCTAATTACACTGGACTAAACGGACGAAGTCGCTGACAAAAGCTAGTTCAATTATAAAAATGTATTAAGTGTAATTGATACCATAAGAAAGTTTATGATTTCGCAAATCCTTTTACTTCAATAACGAATAAGTCGTTGGAAGACAAATTGTTATGGAAACGAGCGACGAGGAATATGCTATAACAACTCTTCATCGTAAAGGATTATTGAGGGGAATTATGAGTGGAGGTTCGACCGTTTGGGCTGTTACTCGAGATTAGACCCTAATAGAAAACCTTTGTTTTCCCCTATATTGCCGGCGTGCCAAATGATTTTGTTGCAATCTCGCGTTTTTTATGGTTTTGTTACATTTTTATTAAGAGGACATTGATTTGTGGGTGCATTTGGTAAGTTAATCGTGTTTTTATAACAATCAAGATCATCAGTGTAATTCTTATTATTTTTTTAATTTTATCTGCTCTTAGAAATTAAGCAGTAAATATATTAGTTAGTTAGTTAGTTAAAAATCAAAAAATATTTAAAAAAATACTTTCATCGTACTGGAAATATTGCTTACTTAAGAAAAATATATTCAAAAATAAATCAATATTTTCATTTTATCAACATCTTACTACAACAAAACAAACTATTCGGTATTTGACTTATTCGGTAACCGAATACTTAATATTCGGAATAATAACCGAATATTCGTTGCATTTTTAATACATAAAAATAACTACTTACATAATAAAATTTACGCATAAAATTTTTATAGTTTACTTTTGAAACAAATAATTGAAAGTTAATAACGATGACTCGATCGCTTGTTTTTTTTTTGTTTCTGTTATTACAAATTTTAGATGTTTACCCATATATCTAGTAAACATAGACACGAATTGTTCTCTAAATTGTCTACTGTTCGCGACAAACTCGCCAGTCAACGTAATATTTTAACTAGCCATTAAAGTTGTGGCTTTGTAATTTGTCTCTTTCAGTATCTGTATTCCGGCGGCCTTCTTTCACTTCTTACTTAATTGGACTTCATTATTTATTTTTCTTCTTGTTTTCGTCGTCTCGACACTTTGAATAAGGAAATGAAATGCTTTTTCGGGTCCCTTCGTTCATTGTTATGAAGCTTTATCCGCGCTTTCGGTATTTAAATCGTTTTGTGTCCTTCGAATTCGCAAAACAAAAACTTATATTAATTTTTTATTATTATATATTCAGACAAGATCTTCTTGTGATTATTGATTGTTTTTAATGATTTCCTCGGCAATAAGAAACTAAATCTTCTTAAAACGGATCAAAATGTGTCCATCCATTTGTGAGCTACGATGCCACAGACAGATACAGAGACACAGACACACACGACACATGCGTTAAAGATACGCAGAAGAAGTCGCATGCGGACGCTAAGTTTTATATAATTATAATGTTATTATATCAAGAATGAGTTACCAGTATAGTATATAATGTACAAAGAATTGTTAATGGTCAATATATATTAACTGTAATAACGGCACCCCTTATACCTTTTTTTATAAAAAAAAACGCTACATTTACTTGGTAATAGCCACGTATATTGGTATCTATTGAATTATTAATCGGTTTTCCCCCGTTCAATGTGTTTAGTAATTTCCTCAATATTTGAGTTACTCGATACGCTACCCGTAAATAGAATAAGACGAAAATAGTGTGTTCTATATTTATTCGGTGATACAGCTCGTAAAACAGAAACTTGTTACCATAAATTGACGCCGTTGTCTGCTGAGAAAATTGATTTTGCATTCGCTAACTCTAAATTTACCCGGTCCTTTATAGGTAATAGAGCTACGAATGACTGTAAATTAGAAAGTAGCATTTTTCTCACCTTTTTTTGAACTTTTTTTATGTTCAGGTCGACAGATAGGCCAGGGAAGGAAGGGATGAGGTACTTAATGGACTCTGGCAGCCCTTACTCACTCACCGAAACATGACATATGCTTACATATACACATTTACATAGTATAAATTGAAGTCGCTGTAATAGTTCATAAAATTTGAATTTGGCTACAAACTATGCGGTAGTAATAAATGTGTTCATTTCTTTTTCATAGAACGCGTCCAAGAGACAAGAGTGAGTATATAATACTAGCTTTAGTCTGCGACTTGTCCACAGATTTTTATAAATTAGCCTATGTACGAGTACTGCAAAGTTTTATCAAAATTCAGTCAGTAGTTTTTACGTGATAGAGTAATAAACATCTATAGATCCATTCTCACAAACTTTTGTATTTATAATATTACTAGGATCAGTAGGACTAATAGGATTATATGCATACCAAAAATAGATGCAACCAGAAATTATGTACCTCGTAACACGAGTGACCAGTGGCGGTGTTAACATTACGTGCTCAGAATGGAAACCACCTGTATTAATAGCTTATGATTAATTTTGTTCGTACAATAGTATTTAAAATGCATATGAAATATTTCAGGTGTTTTTTCAAATATAAAAATGTTGATTAAAGAGGAGTCCCGTGCGCTCGAACTTCAATAACAAGCATTTTTGTTTCAATTTATAAACGTCATTCCTGTATCGATTTTATACAATTCGAATTAATGCGAGCGGTTATTTTATTTAATTGCACAAAAACGAAAACAACTAATCTCAACTAAAATGTTCATTTACTTAGTCATTCACTTGTTTATTTAGTCAAGTCCGCCGACTTCAAGAAGACCAAAAGAAGGTTGCTAGGGAATAGAATAGTACTTAAATCATATAAGTACTCGTAGAATTTTAACCATATATATACCCAAAATACTTAAATACGTTTTGGTTTATTTTGGTTTTTTCATATTTTATAAGTATACTTACTTGTCTTTGATACTTCACATAACTGTTATGTTTAAATAACTGTTTACAAAATTCATAGATTGTCATAAAGTGAAATCGTTTGAGTTAAATGATTACTTATTATTAAGTATCAATTTTAAATTATTAATTTGGTAGAAGAGACTTGTAATGCATATAAAATGGACTGTAGGTATTTACTGTGCGTTTTATTTTTGTAAAATTTATAACAATTAAATTATAGTGCTTAGAAAAACGCATTCAGAGAGTTCTTGTAATTCATATAAGTAAGCTCATCGTGATGCCAGCCAAGCGAAACGAAAAGCGTCTAAGGACTTAAAACTACTATAACAATGGAAGATCACATTGGAAATCTATTTACCGATCTTAATTTTCAAATGCAATATGTAGGTACCTATACTTATAAAGAGAAAAATTAATGTTTTATAACAGAAACGAAAGATCTAATTAATAGTAGGATGTGCAGAATACTAAGAAAACAATATTTCTTTATTAAAAGAGAAATTGTGTAACTTCAATTAATCTATCGGAAATGTATTATATATAATACACGTCGAAGCCAATCTATAAAAATATTGGAAAAATTCCCCGGAGATGAAATTTTCGGGAGCCCAATGTATTTGGGCGCCAGAGATGTGAACGACTTATTTGATTTTGTACGTTATATTGATTTTTCTGATATTTTTTATTGTATTTTAACTTGAATTAAAATAATATTGCACTAAAATTAAATCTTCTAAGATGAATAAAATAGAATCATTGCAATTAGCTTTAAGGCGTAAGTATATGGCATAAATGGTTTAATTTTATAATATAATTTATTATATTACGCTTCATCGTTTATTTCAAATTGCAAACTTGTTTTTATCACACCTGATATTTCATTGTTAATTTTATAAAATTTACAATAATAATCAGTTTATTTAATGGTTATTTCATTTGGTTAATAAGTGTAATAAATGAAGCGAAAGTCATGGATATTTAGTCGTGTTATATCATTGTTATACAATATAAGTTATGGATACCAATTATTGTTACGTACCATCGTGATGGGAAATATTCAGAGAAAGAAAAAGTCAGATAGAAGTAAATTCAATGTTATCACAACCAACCATATACAAGGTAAAGTTTAAGAGTTTGACTGCAAATTTTCATTAGAGTAGAAGCACTAAAAGAAGAAGAATCGTGCTATGGATATACTCAGGCTCTCCTTGTTTCTTGATTTAAATTATATTATATTTTGAATTGTACTCCAAATTTCCAAAGAACTTTACAGCCATGGAAATAAAAAAGTAAAATGTTTTCGATTCCTCCAAATTTTAGGTCTATACTAACATAGATTGTGAATATGAAATGTTTGTTTTGTTTATATTTAATTTTTAAATTCTACATTTGAGTTAGCATACTGTTTTCTTCCGAATATAATTCGCACCCACCGACAATTTACGGTCGGAGTCGGACCGACCGTTTCAACTTTATTATTTCGCCACTTCATATTTTCGGTTCATTAATGATTTTGTAATTGGCGGCCTGTCGTTTGCATTCATATATATTATTTATTACGTGCTCCATTACATCGGTTTGTTTACCTAGCAAGTACGTGCTGCTTTATCGAAAATTGTAATCCCGACCGTGTTTTGTTTACGCACCTCTCTTGTTTGCTCTGTAGTTCTGTAAACTACCGATTTTAATATTTATCTGGTTCTACGAATAAATATTTTTACACTTTTGTACAATGGAATCCATGAATTTTTCACACACGTTGTTAGGGATATAGGAAAGGATATAACTTTCATCAAGAAAAAAAGTAATGTTCCCGAAGGATCAAATGAATATAAAATTTAAAAAAAAAACGACTCCTAACAAATATATATGAGCAATAACGATTGAATAGTTGTTTTAACAATTAAGTAAAAGGGGCTGAAGTCGCGGGCAAAAGCTATTTTAATATAAAATATGTAAATTTATAATAAGTTTAACATTAACAGCATATGTAGAACTTAATTAATGTAGAAAGTTAAAGAGTGAGAAAAAATATATATTTTTAATTTCAGACTTGTTCGTGTCAGTATTAAATACAAAGTACAAATTTAGTTTCATTTATTCAATTTACCTTCATCAGAATAATTTGTCTGATTTTCTACTCTTCAAACAATTTGAATCAAACAAACACCATTTGCAATCAATCAAATGTAATTACCTACATGATACATATTCACAACGGCTACAACTGTTTTAAGTCACAACTATATATTGAAAAGTTTTTTTAGGAAAAAAAAACATGTCAGTCGTTGGACTGCTCGTCAGAAGTGAAAACTAAGTTTTACAAAAAACATTACATTACATTACAGTGTCACGAGTTCAATAGTTTTTTCCCATCTCAAAAATTGTTCTTTTTTAAAATTTATTTAAATTAAATTTAAGTGCAATATCTGAAAATATACAGAGGTTTCGGTTACATTACGTGACAGTGTCGCGAGTTCAATGGTTTTTTCCCACCTCAAAAAATGCCCAACGCGCATAAAGAAGTTTTCACTTCAAAAAACTTAAAATTAGTTTTAACCGTAAAAAAGAAATGAATCAATGAAATTAGATAAAATAAAAGAGCAATCATGTTTACAATCGAAAAATGTTTTTTACATACCAACAACTTGTTCATATCACAATCATTTTCGTGTAACCTATAATAGTATATCGTAATAAATTATCCCCGTTTATATATGGTTGAAGTTTTACGATAGGGCCTAAACAAACATTATCGATATTGGGGACATGGCTCTCTCCTTACTTTATGGTCTTTTGGGGATGATTTGAACTTTGACTTATAGCCGTTTAACTTTGAGGTGGATACGTTATACTAAATAGTTATGTTATTATGATTTACATAACCAACTAAGAGTTTATTTTCAAAGTTTGCTCAATTATATTGACGAGCCCACGTGCCCTGATGTATAGATATAATTTATCGTCACATAGGGTAACTATTCTTTTTAATATTACGGGATAGTAAAATACAGGTACGATACAAATTCAATTCGTGTAATTGCAAAAAAGAAAGTATTTTTTTTAAACGTTTTAAATTATTATAGACTAAACTTACCGTAACTTATGAGCCCCCTAACATATACGAGTATATAACCCTTATAATTAGTTATGCTTTGCTTTCACGCACAGTCGATTTTCAATAAAAGAGTTCGTTGCGTTGTAGTAGTTGGTTGCTGTTTTATAACGTTTTTAAAGTAAAAAACTATGCAAATTCTTTTTATTTATATATTAAGCTCGACAGACAGGCTTTCGGTATAACATAAGCGACAAGCGTGTTCGGTCTGAGGTTAATCCTTGTCTTAAATGTACTTATTTGTTTTTATATGGACGATAAATAAGGAAAACGCTTATTTGCATTTGCGCTACTGTTTTTAAATATAACATGTATGCTGATATAATTATACCCGAAATAGATAAATTTGTATGCTGACCTACTACGAAATTTAGACTTGTAGGTATTTTCTCGTGAAGATTTTTATGCTGCATAAGCCCAAGTCGCAAAACACAGCTGCTATTGTATACAATTCGTCCAAGCAAAAAAAGATGTAACTTTTTTTCAATTCTCCCTCGGAAACAGTAATACCTACGTCCTGTTTTATTATCGGAGGATAAAACCAGATATTTCCAAAACTCCAGTGTCCAGTTACAATTCCACTTAAATCCCTCGGCTATGTAACGAATTCACGACCATTTTCATTTCATGGAAATTTTCATTCATAGTTCGTTAACTTTGTTGTAATTAATATTGCCATTTTGTTTCAGGTAAGCTTCGTTTTCCAACTTAAAGCCGTTACAGGTACTCTTAGATAATTTTTTATTATTAAGACCGTACGAAAGTAGAGTGGAGTTCATTTAAATTTTCAACATTTCCTTTAAAAATTTGAATTATTATAATATTTTTTTCTTTCAATACTACTAAATAAACATTCCTTTATCAAAAAAATTGTAGGTATGAAAATTTACAATACTCTAATCCATGGGATTGTTTTATATATTACTTTTTTTTCTTGTTGTATCTACGAAGACGGTGGTTCGTCCCATTTAGCTTTGTCCTCAAATAAATTTACACTATGTCCCAGCTTGTTTGTATGCTCCGTTTGTTCCAAATTTATTTTGTGATTATTTACTCCCGCCTTGTCCCGACCGCATACTTTTTCCCCTCACTATATTTCCATATACATTACTAATATTGTAATATTATACATACAAAAGTTTGGAATGTTTCTTACTCTTTCACGCAAAAACGGCTTAACCTGGATTAACATACAGCATACTTTTTAACCTGGAAAATAAAAGGTTACCGAAGAATCCGTTTAGAAATATAAAAAATGGCCGCCATTGTCGCCTTGGCGGTGCAACCATCGTGACAGCGATAAAGATGTCAGATATTTTCTAAGGTGTTATATTTTTCAGTTTTCAGCTCGGACAAAACTTTTACTTAGCTAAAAGATTGTAAGTCTATGGATAAAATCCGGCGCATATATTTAAAAAAACCTTATTAGATTTAATCGGTATATTTTACATTTTCCTAAATTTTGAAAAGATTATAAAAACGTAGCCTGTCTAATCTACCTTTTAAAAGTTACTAAACGTTGTTAATCTCTGTCCCCATTTAAAGCGACGCTGGCACACAATAGGCTTCGCGTCCTAACTGACACTCAAATAAGGATCCAATGATTTTATCGCACGTCCAAGCAAATTATCTCTTGACTCGCCTCATTGAGTGTCTCGTAAAAGACCCACTACACTTATATTAGGGTCATATCAGCGATCTCGGTCATGCAAAACGACCTCCAACATTCAAAGCATCGTTTAAACTGATTGTCCTTGCTTCCTTTTTTGATGCCAGGAATATGCAGTAATTTTGTTCAAAAAAAAACTTATTGGTATGAGACTAAATAAATAGTCATATTTCCGCCTTTTTAGTTTTAAATGAAAAATAGTCATCGTGTACTATAACAGTTCATTAAGTAGTATGTACTACTGGCGAGCAAGATACTTGTACAAAATTTGTCTTTGTATCAGAAAAAAACCCGGGATTTACGCTCGGATAACCAAAGCATATATCTATACATATACTCTGTCGATATTTTATCAAATTGTAGTGAAGACTCTTAGAGACCATAATACGTCTTAAAAATCATTACACAGTAATTTACAATTTAAATAAAAAGCAGCAGAAGTAGAATTTCATGAATTTAATTAGTTCCACAAATAATTCTAAATATATTTATTACACTTAAGGGCCTAATCTTCTCAAACGAAATTTACAATTCTAAAAAGCATAGGTTTTTGAAGCGTACACAAACCAACTTAACATTTTTATATATTGTTGCATGCGACTTTATAAAATATAGCATATGTTACTCGCTGATACTTGTAATATACTTGTAGCGTCCCAACAGTGAAAGAACTTTTCAAATCGGTCCAGTAGTTTCGGAGCCTATTCAATGCAAACAAACAAACAATCAAATTTTTCCTGTTTATAATATTTATATATTATAGGTAAAGATTATGTGCCTGTCTGTCTTCAAAGTGGCGGCGCCGCCGTCGTCACAGCGATAGAAATATCAGGCGTATAAGGTGTTATATTTTTTCATTATTCAACGCGGACGAAGTCGCGGTCACCATCTAGTAAATAATATATGAATAAATAAATTTGTCATTATGAAATTCGATAGTCGATTGCCAAAACATTCAAAAAATTGGCAGGAATGTATCTACTAAAATTTGTAAAAGTAAATGATCTTGTATAAATTGTTTATGTGGGTGTAAAGACTTCAATGAAAAGTTGCAATTTAATGTTTAACAATAACTTTCGTGTTAAGTGATAAACAATTTTATGGGAAACATTCCAAACTGTATAAAAGCGATGGTTTGATAGTCAAGGAGTCTTCAGGGAACAAAAACGATCCTTGACCCAATGTCCTAGTTTCGCGTCGTTGCTAACGCACGAAGGTCTATTACCAATTACAGCGAAGGTGCTTTCGGCCTTCGCACCAATTTAATTTAAAATTAATTTAAATAATAAATTATACCAATAAGAAAGAATGTATAAATAATTATTCCTTGTACATTTTTAAATACTGTTTTTCAACGTTATTAATTGTTCATTTTATTTATTTTTTATATTATTTTTAGTACCTAAGTAAGTAGGTACCTTAAGTACCTACTTTGTTTACTAATCACTGCGGTATGAGACCATTAGGTACCTATGATCCTTTTTTTATGTTAGTATTAGCTGTGCACGTAACTTCGTACGCTTGGTATTTCCGTATTCGGTATAACATTTTTGTTTATAATGTGGAACAAACACTACGGGAAGCGTCAGTGAAAACCGCATACAAATCGGTTAAGCCTTTTCCGAGATTAGCGTGCACAAACACAGAGACAAATAGACAAAAATTCTAAAAACTATTTTTTTGACCTCATTAACACAAGTACCAACGTGTAAAAAATGTTTTTTTGAAAAAATATTCAATGCTCGTTTAGGATTTTTTATTATATGTTTTAGATGAGACACTAAAGAGATGGTGCGTCTAAAATTGATGTAGCATAGTGGCTACCAACTGGTTTATTAGCTCCCTTGTTTTCTCATACAAATATTTCCGAAATAAAATTGCACCTAATGGAACTAACCTGAAAGTAATTAAACTAAATCACCGGACCCCACTTTTTGGTCAATAAAATGTCTTTCATCTTACATGAGTTTATTTACTTTTCACGTTCCTTTTATCTTTAGTAATAATTTAAAAAAAAAACAAAGGATGTTTTACATTCGTATCCTATAAAATTTTATACAGACAACTAACTTCATTTTGAATCCAAAAGACCCAATTCAGCAAAAATATCGAAATTTTTATTGCAACTAAAATTCTATGAAATAAATTAATAGTATATATTTTAGGTCTGAACTAGAGTATTAAAATTTATTAAAAATATTTGGGACCCGTGCTTATTTTATATTAATATATATTATTATAATTTCTCGCTTTCAAAAAAGGCGCGAAATAAGAGTATTTTGCTTTTCAGTTTCAAAGTAATAGTCAGCTATTAGAATCAGTTAATAAATTCAGTTTTAATTTCCACAAGCTTTAAATACTGATTTAGACATATTATTTATATTATTTATGTTTTCCATAAAATCTTGTAACATTGGAATCTATTGTTAATCAAAATCGACAACCCATCTAATAACCAAGACATTTCCTATAAACTTAAGGACCTCTTTCACCATCTCTGAGTAAAGTGTCAAGTAGGCTAACCGCCAATTCACCGGTCACCGGGAATGATGGAGCTTATATACCTTTATTTGTACGGTAAAAGTCCCAAACATTAAAAAGAAAATAATAAAAAAATGCGCCTAATGCAATAAACTGAGTGCATAATTTAATACAACATAAAATTATTTCTAAAAATAACTAATCAACACTTTACTTGTAGTTGGTGAATGAGGCCCTAAGACAGTTTATTTTATAAAATCAGAAAAGGAAATACTTAGACTGAATATAGAATGCATAACTAGGTCACATTATTGTGACGTGGAAATATATACCGTTTAAGCCCTTATTAGTAAACCCAATAAACCTACTTTACGCTTAAGTGAGGATTAAATGTCAAGAGATCACTGTCTAATTAAATCAGAGTGTCTAAATTAAAATTCACCATTATTTGTGTCTCTTAACATCCATATCTGTATATAGGGTAAAACAGATATAATAGCTACAAATTTTCAAAAGAACTTTTTATTAATAGACGCCGACTTGTTTGCGGTTCCCGTTGATGTTTGACGCCACAATACCGCCGCGGTCATCTAGAAGGTGCTATGACGTGTCCATGACGCATGCGTCGCAACCCCCGTCTCTTTCTCGCGTAATGCGCGCCAGTTCTTACTACGCAACGCGACGCGTCGCCACACGCGGTACTCTCTCTCTCTGGGTACAAATATTTACTTACTACAATTACGATGATCGCTGATATACCACCACATCGGCTAATGGAACGTCAACCCTATCCACCGCAACTTTACAAGCAAACCGGCGGCTATTCAACCACGGATGCGTTGAATGGTATTGAAAGCATTATTTACATTTTATTTTGTATGCAAGCTTATGACGTAATAAATATGTGTAGAAAGGATGCATTGCTGCCGCAATTTGGACGTTCAATGAAAGTTTATGAGCTTTGAAGCCTGTTATAAAGATTTAGATTACTGTTCGTAATCAAATAGCAGAACCGTGGGTGGAAGTGGGAAGCGATCATAAAGGGCCGGAAAGGTCGCACTGAACTCATCTCGGTGTCACGCTGCGACTTGTTGCTTTCATATCAAATCAGCATACAATTTTTCACTAAAAAAAAAAAATTAAGAAAAAATTGTAATATGTAAAAAAAATATAGAACTAATCTAAAAGTACTTTTCGTTTGTTAAAGGCAAAGACACGTTTTTAAAACATACTAACATACTTAAATCGAGGATTAAATCGAATTTAAAAAAAAAAATATTAATATTTTAACTTCATACATTGATTACCTATTTATTTATGATAATAAACGAGCGATACGCACCTTATGTGAAGTTACTATGAATATTATAAAAATTTAATAAGCACATGAAGCGAGCTTGGATAAGTACTACAAAAGTGGCCTTACTGCGCAATTCAAATTAGATAATAGTAACCTTATGTGAATGAACCTTATAACAGAACAGTAGAAAGTCGAAAATGTATTGTGTGTGTTTACGATTTTTAACGCGGGAAAATTTATACACTGTTTCGTCTGGTTCGGGTCAGACGGGTCGAAGTGACCTCTAGCCGACACTTGAATACACTTGCCTATAGAAATTATTGAATGCTCATGTTTTGGGAAATCTATTTAACAACGAATTCTATATCAACTGACATTTCATTGTTTTTATTTAACACGACCGTCGTTACCCTATCAACTTCATATAAAATAGCATACAAATATCTCACTTTTCCCGTGAGTTTTCCAAAAATTTTCTTACATGCAAACCTTGTTCTGACAATGACAAAAAAAACAGCAAAATCGTATGTGCGATTCTCAAGATGTGGCAATTGATTTTTATTTCTTGGTCCAGTAACCTTATAATACAGACCTAACGTCAAATCCGGTAGTTCTGTTTTTTTTGCTGATTTGTTTATGATATTGATCCAATGAATAATCCAAGTTTGATACCTCGAGCGCCGAACGCAACCTTATCATAAATTGAAAAACCGCGAAATGTTCGACTTTACTTTAGTTTTTGTCGATTTTAACCCTAAACGACTAGTTTTTCAATTGTTCCTACTTAGAACGTTTTTAAAGTAGACTAAATTTGGTACCACATGAGACTAAAACTATCTCTTTAGATCCAATTTTTTTAAAGGTAATCCTTTTAAAAAAAAATTTTTTTTTCGAACCTCGCATTTTTTAGCAATATTTTGTCGTTAGAATGAATTTTGACCCTTTTTTTATGTGACTTAATATTTAAATAATACCAAAGCTTTGGGGCGGGTTTATATGATACACGAATGCAGGTAACAAAGATGAAGCTTCTCATCTATATCTAAGTTACTAAGTAACAAATCTAAGCAACAAAATGAACTTTCACATGAGCAGGAAAGATAAGCTCTGGTGTGTCCGGAACTAAAGAAATGATTTTTCTTGACAATTTTTGTAAAGATCTGTTGGTTATTATGAGGTAACTTTAACGGGTTCTAAGAATAAGAACTTCTCTCCATAAGGACCTTAAAAAGAATATAAATAGCTAATTCGGTATAACCGTTCTCGAGTTTTGTGCTTAGCTATAAGATATATAGATTTATTCAGTATTAATTAATTAATTATTTTATCACACGAATAAGTTTTTTTGCCCACTTTGTGATAAGGGTGGCCCACCCCAAAAAAAATTTTATATGGCAAAACAACGTTTGCCGGGTAAGCTAGTTATTATTATATAATCTTACAACTGCTACAAATACCTACTCCGTAATTTACAAAATTAATAAACAGAAAACATTACATCGAAGAAACTTAAACATTAAGAATAACCGTCTATTTTAAGTGTATGCGACAATAAATTTTTTCAACAGACAAAACTGCGCAGTTAAAAATCAATAGAGTCTCTTTTTCGCAACACTTTTACATACATTTGCGTCGAATTAAAACCGCCTCTGAAACCAGTAAAATAAAACGAGCGTCTCGTAACAAGTTAAATGAATAAGTTGGAAGGAAATTAAAGCGTGTCAGGTGCCCACTATTTCAATTTTCTAGATCGAATTAATAGATGCCAGTTCGATTTAAACTGCATGTGAGTTCTCCGTATAGTTTTAATTTACGGTCATTCCGACCCCAACAAACAATAATATTGCCGCTTATTTCCTTGAAATACAATGGAACAGGTATTAAAACGAAAGCGTTCGAAAACTTGCATCTTTGTTTAAGTCCTTTGAGAATAATGAGGAGTTGAATTGTAATGATTTTTATTTCGGTTTCTGATGACTTCTAATCTTTTCTGATGGTAGCTCAAACCATTTGCTTTTTTTTAAAATGAAAATCACCAGGCACCTCTATCTCATTAGGCATTCTAACTAAAGCCACACAATCAATAGTGCCGCCATCGGTATCACAAACGGATAATCGTTAGCACAGATAATATTGTAACGTGACAAAATGTACAAAAGAGTTCCATAGAAAGATACTTCTTCGTGGAACTTAGATTTAATAACCTAACATGAATAAAATAAATAACCATACCTAATTTAGGAAATTTTAACTATTCAAGAAGAATCAAGAACTCTAACAAAAACATCTTCAGTACTTATAAGAACTTAAGAATTATTAACTTTTCTGCATTATATGTATTATCCATACTACTATTTTAAAGTAACTCTGTCTGCCTGTTACCTTTTCACGTCTTTAGTACTTGACCGATCATCATGAAATTTGACATACATATTGTCAAGGATGAGATAAGGATATAGGGTAGTTTTAATCCAGTACAAAAGTATAGCAGAAGGTGTTTTCATTTCCCCTTAAAACTCCCTGGCCGAAAAATCATGAGATTACGAGATTCTAAAATTAGATGAATGAAAAACTTAAATGAATACATAGGTACATAAACTTAAAAGAATTTGGACTTCATATTATAATAAATGTAAATTAAAAGTAACCTTTTAATATTGTTACTTATAAAATGTTTAATAGAAATCTTCATTCGCCATCTTGGAAAATTTAGGTCGAGAACGGTGGGCGTCAGTTTACGACATTCCATAAATTGGATCAACTGTCTACGTTAACTTTGCGTAGCTAGAAATTTACTATTACAACGTAAGCAAACCGCGCCACATGCCTCCGAGGCTTCAATGCAACAGACATTGTTATATGATGAAACACTATTAATTTATGTTATATATCACTAATTGTTTCTCTTGACTTTACCTCTATAACTGTACGTATACCAGATGAGAACATTTCTGACTCTATTTGTTTGTGCCATTATTGAGAGAATTATATTGAATTGGAATTAATGAAATATTTGAAAAGTCATGAAACGCCGCAATGTTTACATAGCTTTACGAAACTCATACCTTAATTTCACAATTAAACAAATGATAACTAGACGAAAGAGAAATCAAATGATTGATAACATTGAAAGTATATAATGAATAATGTAAGTATGTATAATAGAAAAGCTTCCTCCGGGTCATTCTTACGTAATTTTTTAAATTTTGGTGTTTATTTATAAAGGTCTTATTGGTGTTATTTTTTATCTATTTATTTAATTTTTTAATGCAACAAAAATATAAAATGTAAACCTTCTGAACAAATATTTTTATGGGTTAATCAACTTTATTGAATCGATGCCTATGTTAAATTCTTGACAATCCCTCTTACGCAATAGCAAAATACGTTAAGGGTTGTTGGCGTAGGTGTATCATTTCACCCACTCTCTGTTAAATGTCAACCAACAAGTTTAAAACTCAATGCTATTACGCCCACAGTACAACCAATTGACTGGCTTCAAGGGATTAAATAGCTTGTTGAGTTACTTAAAGGAGCATTTTTGCCATTCCCAAACAAGTTGGAAGTTAAGTTCACTTTAACTTCCAACTTTCACCTTTTTTGTTTTATTGAGTTACTGCAAGTATTAAAATTGTTCATTAGCTAGCTGCTTTGAATTGTGTCATCGATAAAGATTTTGCTTTACGCTGAACGCATGCTTTTATAGTTTACCAGGGGCATATAAAGTTCAGTTTTAATCTTCAATGTTACATTTATGTCAATAAAAAGTTGAAACAAATTCTTTAATTCAAACTTACAAGGCATGAATGCAAAATAAGATCACGAATATTTTATCGTGATATTTAAAGATCTTAATAATATTTTAGTGAATTTTCTCAGGGGCGTGTCTTCGAGCTTATATAAAAAATGGCGTTAATAATATCTCGCTTCAGCGAAGCAGTTCGCACTGGGCGGACTGCTCGTTGCTCCCACGCACTCCCCGCCCACCTTCTGCCGATTGAAGTACTATCCGTACAGTTATCTCTCGTTTTTGTTAGACCACTTTCATACTGCGAGAGCTCAAAATATGTACGTTACTATTTCGGGAGTATCTACATTCATTCAGCTCCATTCGTGTTTCGCTGGACGATTTTGGTTACACTTACAGTCCTTACAGATACGCTTCTATCAGCCGCGTACAGCCATCACAGCGTTCTATCTCCGCTGAATGTAGCGGATCAGCCCTGAAAGCGGCGTATCTATGTAGTTTTTTTTGCAAATGCACTTTCTCTATAACTTGTTTCATGGTCATATAGAAAAAACGTTGTTTGTTGTTGTTTGACCATTTACTAAAATTTACTGTTTTTTGTTTGACGAAATAATTTAAAATATTGGAAAAATTGACAAATATATGAAAAACTAAAATGTCGTCCAGAAAAGGTATTGTATCCATACAACGGAAGTTTGGAAATATTCTTCGGTAAGTATTAAAGAGGGCCAAATTTTGTTCAAAGTCAAAAGTTTTATTTGTAGCTAAAGGTAAGAATTGCATTCAAATATTTTTAATAACTCGCTTCTCCGATCTGATTGTACAAAGGTGAAATTGCTTCAACGTCAAAATTCCTGTGTCAAAATGTTTTCACGGCCTTAATGATCATATGCCAGAATACTGTAACGCTAAAATGTGCTTAATTTCACATTTATATTTTCTAACGTTGACACAGGCCACAAAATGAGTATAAGCTATTACGCCACCCTATTACGAATTGGCAGGAAATATTCTTTCAGCATTAATGTGTGTTTATCTAAATCTCGCATGAAATTTAAAAATCTGAAATGTGAAATATTTATCAAAATTCAAAAAATCCACGCCGGGTATTAGTCACCTCAAGTTTTCTCTCAATTGAGCACTTACGTCGCGCTCTACGTGTGCTTTTACACTTTGAACTCTTATCGTCGTTGTCAAACCAAAATCTGCTATGGCACTTTTTTGAAATTTCAACATTTTGACCTTAAGGAATACTTCACTGCCATATTTATTGTATAAAAAATATTTATGAGGACTATTTATCGAACTACGACGTCTTTAATAAAATATGCTATGTCCAGCAGCTGGAATATGTAAGCAAAATTTACTCTATTGTCAAAATAATAAATAAACTATTAAATTTTCATGTTTAAAAGACAAATAACAAAATACATTGTTTTGTTTATTGTAAATAAATCTTCATGAATATAAAAAATTTTCAGGAAAACTTTTTTGCACATAGCAGATTTTCGTTTGACTATGACAATATTTTTAAAACAATGAAATATGAATGTATAATAAAACTCTTTATTTTTTATTTTATTTTTTTATTATTTTATGTTATAGTCGACAGACAGACTGACGGTCCACTTGATGGTAGATGGCTACCCTCGCCTATAACACAAGAAACGCCATAGGTACTGCAAGTGCGCTGACGATCATAGAAGGATAAGGGATAAGGAAGTGATGGGGTAATGGGCTCTAGCATCCCTTACTCACTCACCGAAACACAACAACACATTATGCTGTTATTTCACGGTGGTATTCTCTAAGGAGGTGGTTACTGCCTCCAGACGGGCTGCCCAAATGACTGCGAAACGCAGTGTGCCCTGCCACTACTAAAATATTTATATAATATACTTTATATAATAAAGGAGAACAAAATGATTATTTATCAGTTTAAATATGTTGAAAAATCGTGTTTGAAGAGAATCATTAATAATTCAATTTGGTCTATTGGGTCGCATGAATATCCTTCGTATTGTCTTATATTCAACACTCAACACTCGTAAATACGGTACCGTCCGACGAACGAAAGTATACAATACATTATTCATACAACATGATACACATTCGTTCACCAACAGACGAGAGTTATGAGTTGGTAACATGCCGATTGAGAACGCCTTTAAATGTTATTTGTAGTTTTCTATAAACAATGTTTGATTGGCCTATATGTACTATTATTGGTAGTATTGCAATTTTAAAGTGCTGTCTTTTTCTTCTGTATCCACAAGATTTATTATAGATTCAAAGTTACACGTAGTGCTGAAATATTTTTATATTATACAATTAATTACATACATATGTATAAAAGTTCCGTGTCACGTTGTTTGTCCGCGATGAACTCCTTAACTCTGAACCGATTTTGATCAAATTTCGTAACTGGCTGTAATTTGGTCTAACTGAGAAGATAGGATAGTTTATATATAAGGTATATAAAAATTGCACCCCGAGCAAAGCCGGGAGCGGGTCGCCAGTAAATATATAATTTTATAAATAAAAACTAAAAATATAAAGTAAAATGTGTAGGTAAGTAATCTATCTCACTTCGCGGATTTTTTTTTTACTTTCAGAATTTTTATACCCGTCGTGATTTCTTAACGAAAAGTTACATAATCAACCTTGATTGTCCATCATCTTTCGATTCTACCCGTATTTGATTGTTCCAATTTATAAATAAGTAATAAAGCACCATAAGTAAATAAAGTGTTACAGTTATCATCTGTGTGTTTTTTAGATAACTAAAATAAGTTTTTTATGGGGAGTATTTTACAACTATTTCCTGGAATCCGAATCCGAGGAACGTGACCTATTTTCTGCTTCATTGAATTATCTACTTACAGGCTTTCCATCGAGCAATGCTACGTTTAGTTTTCTTTTTAGAACTTATAGTTACTATTTAATGTTCTAAAGTTATGGAAATACTTATTGTCACGAATTTTAAATTTGTCGAGATAAAATTTAAAATGTTTTTATGTTTTGCTTTTATATTGTCCTTTAATTAAATATAATATTAAAGAAACATTAATAATAACATTGAATAATATGACATTAATTAACAACATAACAAGAGTATTTCTTCAAAAAACTTTGTTGAAAAATATGTCAATATTGCTTGATATTTTTTTTACCTCTTTATTTCTTTATTTTCTACTTATGGAAGACATCATGTATTTATATCTAATGCGGTGTCAAATATGTTAGCGTCGTAAGTTGAAAGGTGTATCGTCAATAATAAAGAGATTGATTATGTCTCGTTTGTCGGTGTAACACTGGTGAAGGGACCGTCTATCAGGGTCGGTGGACCTTACAATACGATGGGTAGAGAAAATTACCCTTGTCTTTTTCTGTGAATATTGGCAATTTCATTGTCTGCAGTGTCCGCCATCTGTCCTGGTATTGCGAGATAAGGCCTGTATGCTCTTTAAGCTTTCAAGCCAATAGACTACAGCGAAAAATGAATACCTCACTTGAGTATGCAAATTCGCTGCTGAGTGTTACAGGATTAAAGATAAGGTGAGAATATAGAATAGATAAGCTCTGGTCATACTTTACTCACCGACACCGACACACGACGGCAGGTGTGCTACTATTTCACATTCAATGTAAACAGCTATATTAAATGTGGAAGGGTTAAAGTTTACGAGACGTTAAGTTTGACGTTTGAGTTTATTAAAATGCGTAGCGAAGCTCAACTAGTTTGTTTATTATGAGAAAATTAATTTAATCTGAACACAATTTGCCGTTTAATTCATATTACCTACTGAGACAGAGATCCGAGCAAGCTCAGTAATAACCGTATTCATTTGATATTAATTGAGACACGACGCGCGGAGACCGTATCGCTAGGCTCTTTCAGCTATATGAACCCTAATTTTGTGGACTTGCAAGGTTTATTTTGGTTTATGCTTTTTGGTTTTATAGTGTCCTCATTATACATTTTTTATAGGAATGTGTAATTTATTTGATGTTTTTGATGTGTAACATCTTACAGGTCAGTTTAGTAGAAGTGAAATCGTGCAAATGCAACGGAAATGTGTGCAGGAAGCCGGAATTTATAGAACGCGCGCTATTTGATTTGACCAATGAGCGTGCGCGATCTCCGCAGTGTTACAAAAATGAAATATTAAAAATCGATTAAAATTGCCAGCAAAAAATCGGGAAAAATCGAATTTTATTCGAAATAAATCAAGAATATTTATGTTTTATTTTTACAGAAATAAATTCCTGTTTTGAAATTGTCTAAATCATATAGAGAATCTATAACAACGACTTATTACCGAGCTGAGATGTCAAATGTTACATATCATATCATATGCTGTAAGGCTCGTTTACTTTGTTTATTATTATTACAATTTCAATACTATGATTACTAAACTCAATTAAATTGAGAACCTGGAACAACGAGTTTCAAAAATGCCTTTTGAATATGAAAATTAAAAAGAAATCAAATTAATGATCAAACTAAACCAAAATGGAGATGAACTTACAAAGCTTTCAGACTTTAAAGATTAACTTAAATTATGAAAGTTCCAAACAACCAATAAAAGCCGACTCTTGAGTTGTTAAGTCATGTCGTCGGTATTATGATTTAATATAAATAAATCGATCTGAAGCGAAATAAATAACTAAAACAAGGCATTGTATTGAATCTATTATACAACAATCGTAACACTAGAACAAGAAACATGATAACAGGAAAATTTTACTCTCTGGTATGCAATAAGTATTCATAAAAGTATCATTACTTTAACTTAAATCCTACTAATGTTATAAAATCCGTCGCGTAGTTTAAAAGATTTAAGTGTACATGCAGACAAACAGACGGCGGGAAGCGACTTTGTTTTACTCGTACTCGTATACTATGTAAAGAAGATGTAAGAAAGTATTGGATGGTTTTGGATCTATTGGATGTTTGTTACTCTTTCACGCAAAAACGGCTCAACAGATTTTGATGAAATTTCGACGACACGTTTGATCTAGTGGCTAGTAACCCTAGCTGTTAAACTAAACGAACGCGGGTTCGAATCCCGCTAGGGACAAATGTTTATGAATTAACATTTGTATGTAATTGTATTATGTAATGTATAACAATAAAATTGTACTTGAGTCATGGATGTTTTATATTTATAATATGTATGTATTTACAAAAAAAAAGTAATCTATATATTATATCAACTGTCTGGTATCCATAATACAAGAATTAGTTGCTTACTGTGGAACTAGATGGTGCTGTGTGGAATGAGTGAAAAAAAAAATGTGGCACACAGATAGTTTATTACTTTTTATCCTGGAAAAGTGTTAAGGTGAG
Source organism: Synanthedon myopaeformis (assembly GCA_944738685.1). Lineage (NCBI taxonomy): Eukaryota > Metazoa > Arthropoda > Insecta > Lepidoptera > Sesiidae > Synanthedon > Synanthedon myopaeformis. The sequence continues at coordinate 5,035,470 of OX122927.1, read as the reverse complement.
GTTCTCGAGGGATCGTTAATTTTTTTTTAAATTGAGCGCCATTGTCATATTTTCTCAGGTTTTATATTTTGAATTTTTCAACGCTGACGAAGTCGCGAGCATCAGCTACTTAATTTATATAGTGTAAATCGTAAAATACCTTACGATAACATGTATAATCTTGCATGCCCTATACGGCATGCTAACTGTATCCTCAATAAAGTTGATTCTGTTAAAAATGCTCAATAGAGAGTTGACGATAATAGTTCAGCTTTTTTACAAACAAACCCATAAGTTAAAATTTAAAGTTAGATGTGATACTTGCAAGTGAATTAGCTTTGTCCATTAAAGACAAGTATGTGCTAGACGCTTTACACGCGAGAAAGTTTTCTTTTATGGTACAACTGGTGAAGTCGAACGAATAAACAAAGAAGTGTACAAGATTTCTGAGGAACTTTTACAAAGTGGAAACTGTTTAATCTTTCGACCTCAGAGCAAACTGTCATTATCATGGATATTGTTTATTTATAACTTCTATATACATATTATAAATGTTATTTAATTGAGACGTTGATTTTTTTATCGTATTTGTAGATTTTTATTTATAACATTTATTATTCGCACACTTCATTGATGAAGTCTTTTTTTTTTTTAATATTCTAATTGTGGACTTATACTTTTTTGATACATTTATTTTTCCATTTATATTATTCAAATAAAGTAATAAGTTTACATTTTTAGTAGTGAGTTAAATTGAATACTAGTACTGTAATCGTGCATATTAAAAATTATGCTTTCGTCCAGCCAATTACATTTTAAGAGTTTTTTTTATGATTTTTTTTTATTTTTTTGAATTAACAATGATATTAATTATATTGGATAATAAAATGTCAATAGAAGTATCAGAGAAATCAGCTTAATCGTGAATATTATAAGCGTGAACATATTTATTAGGGTGCGCGGCGAAACGGCCTCATCGGCACATAAACCGCCAATATCGGCACGTAAGCGGAATATGGCGGAATGAAACGTTGTGATGTGCCTACAAGCTCAGCGGAGATTAGCCCCGATCTGCCGCCGTGTACCACGCAAATATATTTTAGATCAGATTGGCCGTACACGGTAGCATTTTCACAAACAATCCGGCGGACGCGCGGCTTAAATATTAATCGTTGCGAATAAATTGCCTTTTCGAATTAAATTTATCGTAAGTGCATAACCGTGCTTTTGTGCTAACAAATTGGCATGCTATGTTTGTCTAAGCATTACTATGAAAAAGTTTATCCGTTACAAAAGTCTTTTCGATTTTGAAATTGTTTATAATAAGCCCAGGCAAATTTACTGACAAATCAAAAGTCCTTTAGAGGCACTTATGATAGTTTCTGGAATATTTTATTATAATATCGATGGGTGAAAAAATTTTCGATTCCAACCTGTAGAAAGGTTGGAAAAAAATGTTTTTTTCAAAAGATACAAAAATGGTAAGTTTCAAAAAAAAGTTTCAGACAAACATCGATATTACATATAATCTAGAAACTTATACAAAAAATTCCCTTGAGGGACTCACATTTTGATTTTTTAGTAAATTCTGGTCTTCTGGGAATCAAAAATTTATTGACACACATATTTAAATTGAAATCAAATGAGAATTTACTTATTTCAAATTGACATCAAAGACGATACCTATACCTTAGTTTTTTTTTATAACAATATGATCTTTGCATGAGATGGATCATCAGGTCCGTGTTCATTAGAAAATCGTGTTGATGGGTCATACAAATGATGAACTCTTTGAACCCAAAAGTATAGATTTTTTTCATTTAAGATGCAGAACTCTAAAATGTATAAAACTTTCAGAGCCGAAAGGTGAGTTGTATAATATTAACTGGTAACAACACCACATCAGGAATATTCAATGCAAAATCTTAGACGAGTTCGCATGCAAGATTGCCAAATCACTTCTCGAGAGTTTGAAGTTTTGAATCGGAAAAGCGGCTAACTTTCTTGGACTTGTGCCGCCATTTATATGGTTAGGTATTTTATTCATTTGAAGATTTTTTCTAGACTTTTTGTTTCAACCGCTCTATGTACTTAACTAAATTAATTAAGTAATTATTTGATCATAAATAACTCATTTTCGACATCAATGTACATTCACTCCCAAAATGTCCCTAAAAGTAATGGGTTTATGTCACTACTTACCTACAAAATGGCAACAAGTTATCGAACAGAATGACACATATAATTATATTATAATCAAAAGTAAATAAACCATGATAAAAATATCTTGAATTTTTATTTAAAACTAGGGACCCGCTCGCTGCTTCGCCCGGGATGCAATTTTTATAAACACAAGCCTTCCTCAAGGATAAACTCTCTTTCCTTTTAAACTCGGTTGAGCGGTTTTATAGTCCATAGAGGACAAACATACTTACATTGATTTTTATTTATATAGTTCCCTAAAAATATTTCCCCGATCTATCATATTATCTTAGTATCATTTCTATAAATCTGTCTCATTTCATGCCCATTTAAGCTGCCGTCTGTAAGCAGTCATTATAGGACCAGTATAATAAAAATGAGTCATTAAAATCAATCTCACCCTGTTAAGAACTCCTAATTTCTCGGAATCTTATACGGATAAGCTTCTTCTCCTTGACAGCGATAAGAGTAATTTATACTAAAGTCTATACGAGCGAGATATCTGTTGAAAGTTAAATTATCTTATCTGTTATTGACATTCAAACGGAAGCTGTTTTAGCCTTGCTCGCATTGTCTACATCTGTGTCATCGTCTGTAAACTCCAATATAAACATAAACAAAACGACATGGAAACGTTTGGTTTTTCTTATATGATAATGGGTAGCAGACAGAATAACTGTCTTTGTCCTTAAAACAGACTTTTGCCGACTTCGCCGTCGTCTCTTCACTGCAAATAAAAGCGTAATTTTACATATTTATTTTAATTTAAATCTAATTGTAGCAACAATAAGCGAAATTCTGGTTGTGCCTACAGTGTAATAAATTTTTCAGTATATATACCTGAAAATATAAAAAAGCAGTACCTATAAATATAAAAAAGCAGCTTTTTTATATTTATATTTTAATATTTTCCGAGTCTATTTTTGATTAGGTATAGTAGAAAGAATATCTATTTTTTACAAGAAAAACAAGAACCGAACAAAACAAGAAATATACCTAAATACGATAAGCATAAACAGTTACGGCATAACAGTGCCCTCGTGTTGTAATATTACCATTTTTAGTAATGTTAATTAAATAGTAACATTTAGTCAACATGCTTACATATTATGTATTTACACGTGTCTGCCTCTAAACGCATCTGCTCGTTAGAAATTAAAATTCCCTTTTGACTGTAAGTAGCACCTTTAAGTATACTATAAAAAAAAAAAACAGTTTTCGCAGTAGATATTTTGTGAGAAATTCCAAGCATTTTAATCCACATAAGACTCTTGACTGCTTAAGCTACCGTGTTTTTAATTGAGATAGCGAACAAATACCGATCGACTCATCACGTAGTTGCCTCTGCGGGATCGCCTGGGGCATCCCACGGCCCGTAAATAACCAATTATCGAACCATTTAGGTCCTGATTTCGCTTTTTTTCTTCACTCGCTGTACTAATTGAGCAATAAATTATTGCTAATTCCTTATTTCTTCCTGCTAAGTGCGTTGTTTCGATTTTAGAATTGGATATTTATTTTAAAATATAATCTGAGAAGAAATAAATGCCTTACTGTTTAAAATAAAAATATATTTCTTTTTATTTTATTAAGAAACAAACAGACACATATTTTTACAAATTAATAATAACTAACAAAACTAATTTATAATTCAAGACCTACAGTTTCATAATTTACACAAATTATATTAATATTAAAGCCATAAAATAGTAAATCATTATAAAAATAAATTTTAGCTTTTAGTAATCAAATGATAACTTTCAAAGTTTTTGGGATGTTATCCTCCAAATAAGTCAATATTTAAGATATTATTGTTAATACAATATGCACGCATGTCTAGTAAATAAATAATAATCTAAATTTTTTCTAAAAGAAAGAGAAGTTCATTTTAAGACTTAGGTGAAGCGGTGACATCTATCGAATTTGGGTAGAACTGCTTCGTGATATACCCTGTGCAATTTGCATCATGAAAATCTGTTCAGATATCATCGCGAACATTCATATTTATATTACAGATGCGACTAGGAATTTGTTTTGTTATATTATGTAAGGATATTAAGTAACTATGGATGTGGAAGGTTATATCATTCATAACCAAACATCTCTGAAAAAGAAGTAAGCGTGTGGAACGAGTGGAATCAGTGCTATATTTTAATAATGAAAAGACTGAAATACAAATAGATTTCTATTTGTTGTTTGTGTTCAATCGCTTGTACTGAAGCACGAATGCGGCGGCATTGTAAATGAAAGAACGCCAACAAACAAACATTAGTTAAAATGAACGCGAGGATGAAGGCTTCTTTTGCTGTAGCAATCGCAATGGGCGGATGCTTTTTAATTTAGCCCCCTCTCTATTATTAAAAGGCTAAAAGCTGAAGCTTGGCCTTTTCGAGAGCCAACTAGTTCCTTTTGTTTTTTCTTTTAAATGAAAGTTATAATTCTTGAAATGTTCGTTACAAGTAAAACATTTTTAAGCGAATAATGTCTTTCGTAACATTTTATTGGTTATCTTGAAATTAATAAAATTTGATTTGTTTGGTAATTTTTTTTATATAGACAAATTAATGTAGATTTTAATTAATTATTGTATTAAACTCTTTTTTGTGGTTTTTTTTAAAGATCCTAAATCTTATATGTCTCGTTTAATATATAACTCTTGTTACCTTAGTTCTTATAAACTACTCAATGAATTTGTGGAAAGTTTATGTGTAGTCACCGTAAACTAATTAATAAGTAAATTAATTAATTAAATTGTAATTTTTCGAATAAACACTAAACTATTTTCGAGTGAATTGAAAACTATTTTTGAGCTCAACCATTGCTACTTAAGCTTACTAAACCGTAAAAGTCACTAAGTATTTATCTTAAATGGCCGTTTAGCTTCAATTTCCATTTCCGATCTGTTTCCACTTATATTTTGTTCCCACGTGGAGAAAATTTTGTTCTTTAGGCAATCAATAGCCTTCATCCGAAGCTACGAAGGCATGGGAAAATAAAAATAACTCACTCTTTGAAGCCGTCTGGGGAACTTAGGCTCTTAATGGAAAAAAGCATTTCGTACAAGTCAAGAATTGGAACACATGAATAATAAGTCTACATTTCAGTAAGCAATGATTTCAATTTCTTTTTCCAAATTAATATATGCTTATTTTATAACAAACATATTACTTCAAGATAATCACATTGTATTAGCAATTATAATTGTTGTGCAAATAATAGATCACAACTTCACTTTCTCTATAATAGTCTGTCCCACGTGATGTTTAAACGGCCCACACTCAAAACATTGTTCAAGAATAGACAAGTCTGCCATACTTTCACGAGGTTGGATTGAGAGATTTCGTTTTCATATCCCCTTCATTCTTATTTTATACTAGCTGTTGCACGCGACTTCGCCTGCGTAACTTTATGATAATGTAGCTTTCTATAGGTGAAAGAATTTTTAAAATCGTTTAAGTAGTTTTTGAGTTTTCTCTCTCTTTATAATATATTAGTATAGAGCTTATATTATACTTCGCCTGAGGTGCAATTTTTATATATGCAAACCTTCCCCGTATATCCATCTTTCCATATCTGAAAACCGAATTAAAATCTGTTCTCCATTCTCGAGTTTTTGAAGCGTACATAAACCAACTTAACATTTTTATATAGAAAAACCTTCCTCGTCTAACGTTCTTTCTATTAGCGAAAACCGCATTAAAACCCGTTGCGTAGTTTAAAAGATCTAAGCGTACATACAGATGGACAGACGGCGGGAAGCGACTTTATTTTATAGTATTTCATCCTAATATGGTAAGTAATAATCGATACTTTATTTAGTGATAATATTTATTAATTTCATTGCAATATTTACAATAGAATGATTTATTGAATGTAAATCAATGTAATAACCTTTCAGTGAATAAATTTATTGACAGCGACAATTGGCGAACATCTTTATTTTGTTTTAAGTGGTTTATAAATAAGTTTGATGGTGTTTGTACTGAAATATACTTTCCACTTCCCTTTCGTTTTCCGAAACCTCGATAAAATGCCACAAATTGTCACGAGTTCAATTCAATACTAAATAACATTTCGCTTTCAGAAGTATAATTACTTTCAAAAATTAACTTTAATTTATTATAATTCAAGTATCTTTTCATACTCAAACGTACATACGAGTAATAGTGATTCTTTTATTGCATTGTTTAAACTATAATCCTAGTTTAAAAGAAATTGTCATTAGATGTCGTGAAATCATTGTTTTCACAACGAAATTAAAAAATATTAAGCTAATCTAAAAGTTTTCAGTTTAACAATATGTTCTTAATTAACCATCAACCAGATTTAAAACAGTTTTTATCATTTACGAGTGTATAAAACTAAATTAACGTACAAAATGAACATTTAGGGTTATCAAATATTGTTTATGAAATTAAGATTGAATTTCTGTTTTTATTTACATTTGATCTAAATGTGCAAGTTTAATCTAATGAAAGAAAGAAAGAAATATATAATACTTTAAAATGTAAATACAAAATAACTTCTTACAAATTCAATAATGACCTATACACATCCTGCCATTAATGTCAGTGGCGTACAAATATTGTTTATTTGTTAAAATTAACAATTATTTAAATTATATACTAATATATAATATATTAGTATAATGTCTTAGTTATACTAATTATAAAATGAAATCTTTCTCTCATTTGCATACATTTACTACACCAGGCCAGACCAGACCATGTTTTGTTCAAAATAAACATCTTATGGTTTTAATCAAAATTGACAACCCTATCGTGTTGGTGTTCGTAAAATAGCGAGGGAATTCGCTTACACAACAGACTTTTGATTTAAAGCTCGCTGAAATTTTTATCACGATCTCTCTTGCAGCTCCGTAAAACGGAGACTAATGTTCTGGTTAACGTATTCTGAAACTTTAAAGTTTTACCTTATTTATAACTTAATTCTACGAATTCGTTTAATTCAAAACTAAATCAATCTAAATACTTAAAACACGCCTACTGTACGGGCAGTAGAGTTATAAAAATATTGTATTGTTTTAATGTATTTTTTGTTAAATTCGACATACGGGCTGACGTTCCACTTGATGGTAGGTGGCTACCGTCGCCTGTAGGTAATACAAGCAATGCCAAAGGTGCTGCAAGTGCGCTGCCGACTGCTGCATATCTTTTCAAAATTCGAGTGAATAAACATCTTCTGGATGAGCTCGCTCCATCATGGGCCTCATCTTCGCTACACGGCTGGATGCTGGCCAAGGGCAAACCCATCTCTAATAAAAAAAGGGGTCTGGGATCCTTCACAACAACAGCAAACATGCTGTTATTTCACGGTGGTCTTCTGTAAGGAGGTTACCTACTGCCTCCAGACGGACTGCCCAAATGACTGCAAAACACAGTGAATCTTACATAAAATATATTAATTACTTCTCTATAACTAAAGGGTGATTTTAATTTCGAAATCCTTATTTGGTTATTTCAATCGAATAAGTTCGAACCATGCTTCTCCGTCTACTTCGCTGAGTGAGCTTATCCTTACATAATAAAAATTGAAGTCTCTTTCCGGCGGTCTGTACATCCACTAACGGTTTATGATGCGGTTTTCACTAATAGAAAGAGCGATGAACTTGGAGATGTATATAATTGGCAGAAAAAAAGGAATCCGTGCGAAGTCAGTGGCAGACGGCTATTTACGTATATTACTTATAAGGAATCTTACTTGTAACTTGTAAAGAAAAATATTCCTGCTATATCTCACAAGAAACATCGATTTGCCTGTCATGACGTCATACGTATTGACAAAATACACAATCAATGGACAACAATCATCATCTCGTTCAAATATTGTCTTTCTGAATACGAGTCTTAAATATCCGAGTATTGACATATAGCAAATAACAAAAAGTCTGTGTATGCATTTAACTCCTAATCAAGAATCTTCCCGATAGGCCATAATACACTACCTCCGATAACAGAAACATCCATATTAAGCTAGAAAGCACTTTTTGTGCTTGCTATAACTTAGTCTTATTAGTGAAATTTATATTGCATCCGTCGATAGATAATATTACATCATTAAATTACTTTAATGTGCTATCAATGACAAGCGTGCCATTGTTCGCCATCCCTACCTTACGGCTGACTCATAGTAACTATTTCTTTCATTAAAACATTATAACTCCGTCATTTCTGTTTCCGCTAACTACCCAACGGATTTTAATTCGGTTATCACTTGTGGAAAGAGGGTTAGGTAAACAAGGAAGGTGTGTGTATACTTTAAAAAAAATTGCATCCCAATCGAAGCCTGGAGCGTGTCGCTAGTATAATATATTTTGTGAATTATTATGTTGATCGTAATTTAACAATGTTACAAATAAGCACTCTAAAGTAAAGTTTAATGACATTTCACTAATGATATTTCCATCATTTTCCCCAATTGGCTAAATCGCTTTTGTTATTATAAGTTCTCAACGGACAAAGTCCAAACCTCGACTGATTCATATGCACAGATTTGTTTACGTTTGGTCGAGCGTTAGTGAATGGAAAATTGTTTAGGTAGATGTCGCTAGTAATCCGTTTTTAGCAAGTACGTCGTACACATAGGACTGAGTTGAGTCGACACAACACAACTAAACAGAACAACACAATACAGCTACAGTTCGTCCATATCCTCAGTAGAGATAAGGCACGTGTTCGTCCGCCCCTTACCATCGCATCGTCGACGCTGGCTGTCTAACCAAGCAAGCGCTTTCTACGACCCGAAGGTAGATTTTTTATATGAATTTTACATTTAATACATAATTAAGCCAGTGTTGAGTAGATTAAAAATACATTTAAGGATTTGTTCATTTAGTGAATTACATTTTTTGTATTTAACAGTGATGAATAGTGGCAAATTATACTCGTACCTACCAAGTTTTCCTCCCAAACCTATCCAAGACACGAAGAGAAATTATTGCGTATCATCTAGTTTTCTTGTATATTTTTCTCAAATACAGTTTAAACTGTTTTTATAACTTCTCGGATGAGACGAAAATCAGTGCACTTATCAATACTGTTTGCGAAGTGATTTAAGTAGCTGTAACCTTAAAATTTCAGCTGGAATGTTCTGTTTTCTAGGACGGTCTGATACCGTTTAGAAAGCAATAAAATTGAGAGAAGCTTTGAGGTTATAAGAGTTGTTTAATCCTTATGCTATAGGTATAGTTTTGAGAGTGTGGAACGATCGTATTTGTAAGGAACACTATTGCACCACATTTAATGCGTAGGTATATAATCCGATATTTTCATTGTAAACACACATGCAGTTGTTTTTTTTGTTACTTCTTTTAGGTATTTTCTTTGTGAACTGAATTAAAAAATTAATAATTTTATTTAGCTACATCATCATCATCATTTTCAGCATGTCTCTCTCCACAGCTAGTTGTAGGCCTCTCCCAAAGCTCGTCACCACGCAGGACCTTCTGTCCTTCGCTTCCACCCAGCCGCTTCCTGTGAAGCCTTTCAGGTCCTCTGTCCACCTAGCTGAGGGCGTTCCATGCTGCGCTTTCCAATTCGTAGCCTCCATTCGAGAACGTGTCTACCCCTTTGGTTATCCGCTCTGCGACAGATGTGACCGACCCTTTGCCACTTCAAGTTGCTAATTCTCTTGACTATGTCGACAAGAACCAAGTTCTTCGGCGATTTTCCCATTTCTAATTCTATTTACCAAAGAAATTCCGAGCATAGCTCGCTCCATAGCTCGCTGAACGACTTCAAAATTGTCGATCAGTCCTGCCACGTTTCAGCACCATCCGTCATCACTGGCAGAACACATTGATTAATTAGTCTTATTAGTAATGGTCAAAAATAGAATATACATAAATACCATGTCATTTGTTTTTTTTTAGTCCCATTTCACAGTGCTTTGTTTTGCTTATATCTAATGTATTTAGAAAATATGAAATTGATATAAGTAATAAACTGATTAATTCATTTACTCAAGTCACATTAAAGTCTGTTTTCCTATAACATCTGTAACAAGGCTTCCAGGCATGTACGAGTATCGGGAACGACCCTTTAATGGACCCCAATTCAGGGAAAAGTTCATTTTACTGAAACACAAGTAACACTGAAATAATTAACATAAATCAAGTTATAATTATCCTTTATCCTTTTTTAAAAATACTTTATTTAAATATTTAAAGTAAAGGTTGTCAGAAAGGCTGATATTCCACTTGTTAATAGGTGGAGTTGTTCTGTACTCGTCCCATGAAAACTCATTCCAAAAGTATAATATCTATTTTCTATTACGAAAGTTGGCTTCTTCTTAACAAAAGCTTCGCCACATGTGTTGCAAGTGTGCTGCCGACAGTAAGTAGTAGGTTAATAAGGGATAAAGAAATGGTCTTTGGCATCCCTTACTCCCTCACCGAAACACAATAACACGCATGCTGTTATTTCATCGATGGTCTTCTGTAAGAGGGCTGTTAGGTACTGTTGCCACTGCCGCAAAGTTGGTCCTACTGGGCTGGTCCGCTCTGAGACAGAGTGCTTAGACCAGATCCTTAATCATGGATATAACTTAGGTTAAAGAATATGACTTTAGACATATTTTCATATTTTAAATGTACTTCATTTAATTTTAAATTTTATGCTGTTTTCTATTTATATGAATTCTTCTAAATATGTTATTACAAACAAACCAATGTCTTATCTTACACAATATACTACAAAATATATAAAAAATCTTTTCGACTATAAATACATATTTGTAAAAATGCTATATATATATTTTGTCTTTTTGTAAAAATTGACCAAAATTATTTTTTAACTTAACAAGCTAATAATAAACCATGATGCGTTAGCTAAAACCGCAATCACCTCACAGGTGTATCACTGATTAGTGACGCACGACAATTTTATCGTCTTTTACATGTGAACTATTAAACTTTTAAGTACAGATTTTATAGTTGATTGAGTCATTGAAACGAATCAACCTATTATATTGTTATAATGTATTATTGCCTTTATCAGTAAAATCGCCATGTGTGACAAGTAATAACGTAAATACAACAACAGGATAACGGAGAACAATACCTAAATTCTAGTACTTACTAGATTTTACAACTCGACCAAGTGTCGATCACTTCATGAACGACTCTCAGTTTCTATTAGAAACAGGCTTCTATTTCATCTACCTGAAGTAGTCTTCTCTCTCTCTATCTTTCTCTCTCTCTCTCTCTCTGTCAATTTGGGTCCTTTGGGTTGGCCGTCAACTCCTTGAACTTCGTCCAGCACTTTTCTTCCCTTTCTCCGTACCCAACTAACCATATAACCTTCGCTGAAGTTAGTTATTCAGAACACCCATTATGTATATTTGACTTGTCATTTTATTTTTTATACCTACTCTGCAGTATACTCATCAGTATCTTCAGTATGATGAAGCATATGAGATTAGCTCCAAATAAAACCTATGACTCATTTTCTCTGGGGAGCACTAAAGTGTGTATTTATCTGTGGAGTATTTTAAAATGGATAATAACAAGTGCTGTGCAGTATAGGTAGTGGTTTCTTATATTAAAAGATATAAGATACACTAATAATACAAAATTACAAAATATGTAGTTAATACCTGTAGGTATAGTGCTTTTATCGCACTGTGTTTATAGACAACCCGTAGCCAATTTCCACAGTCCCAAGTGGACTGTCATTCTTCCTGTCAACCTTTTGTAATAAAAAATACATTATATAGTATGAGGGCCTCATTCACCATCTCTGAGTAAAGTGTCAAGTAGGCTAACACATATACCTTTGTTTGTACGGTAAAAGTCCCAAACATAAAAAGAAAATAGTAAAAAAATTAGCCTTTCGATGGATGCAGTAAACAGAGTGCATAATTTAATAAAACATAAAATTATTTCTAAAAGTAACTAATCAACACTATACTTGTAGTTTGTGAAAGAGGCACTGAGTCGTTTAAACAATAAATAAATATTTTAATATAACATGCTAACGAAAATTAATAGGAAATGACAATTATTGTAAACATTAATAAAAATATTATCCTACTTCCTACTAATATTAAAAATGCGAAAGTTTGTAAGGATGGATTGAATGGGATGTACGATGGATGTACCTACGTTACTCTTTCACGTGAAAACTACATTGGATGAAATTTGTCACACGGATAAGTTACCTGGATTAATATATAGGATACTTTTCATCCTGAAAAAATGTTGGGATCCCGAGGGGTCGTTTAAAAATAAAATAAAAATAGCGCCACCGTCGTTACAACGATAAAGATGTCAGCGTTATATTACTCGTATATTCTCTTTTCCAATGCGGACTAAGTCGCGGGTACCAGTTAGTTCTAAATAACATTTTCTCGTGGACAAAAATATTTGCAAAGATGCAATGCATATTATATTTTCTCGTTCATATTAGAATCAAAATAAATTCTCTGTAAAGTTCCGTAGCTGTTTCCTAACTACATTGATACTCATATTTCTAACATATTTACGGAATACCTGTTCAAGCAAGCGCAGCAAGTCCCGACAACAAATATTTTTATAGGTAAATGCTTACTGGCGGCGCTCACAGTCTTGTCATTCGTATAATGAGCCTTTTTATTGACTTTCTTTGTACCCTTCGGCTATTCTGTTTGTACTCCAACTTAACAAATGTACAGAAGTTTCAAACAACCTATTTTTTTTTGCTTCTTCGCAAGAAGCATATGAAAGAACGGTTTCAGACCTTTTGGAACCACAAGTTTTGACTCGCTTTTAATAAAAGTACCCTTTTGACACACAATGGGTCAAAACAATGTTTTATTAAAATAATTTGTTTGTTTTTGATGCTTTTCTTACCCGTTACTATACAACAAACAAAGAATCAACGTTACGTAATAAAATTACTCGTACTGGTGCCAGCGACTTCGCGTTGAAAATTATAAGATATAATTTGTGACTATATATATATAACGCCTGACATTATATTTAACCAAGCGAGGGATCTTTATAATACATAGATTTTTAGATGCCCGCGGCTACACTCGCGTAGGCTATACTCATCCTGAAATTCTATTAACTATTTGGTGAGATTTTTTTTAAATCTGATGAGTAGTTTCGAAGATTACCTCCTACATACAAATATACAAACTTTACCTCTTTATAATATTAGTAGGTATAGATATTACGTGACAGGTAAGACGGCGATTTCCGAGGATAAGGCCTGGCTCTGATCTCGGACCCACACTCCCCCTCGTCGACCGTCCCGTCGAGGAATAGCGCGAAAATATTTGTAAAATTTTATGGCCCACCTAAGTACACAGATTCATTAAAAGTCTTCCGTCGCAACCTTCATATTATATTTGTGATATCACGTAGCAGTATCTCATATCCTCCAAGTTACAGTTCCAGTCGCATTGACGTCATGCTGACGTCAGCCGCTACAACGTTCCAGACATTGTAAATTCAGTGCAAACATGTATCTAACCGGTGACAATTTTGTTATGTCCGAAGCGTCCCGAACCGATTTCGAATTGGTAACTCCCTGGGTACATTACATACATAAATAAATTCACATTCTATCAACAGAATATTTATTGACATTCTAAATCATAAAATATAGATTAGATTAATGTTGATGATGTTTGCGAGTTATAAGTAAGGTAATCCCGGGAAGAATATTAGGGGTGAGTCCTGTCATATCAACCACTAAAGTTCACAACAAGTTATCAATCTTTAATCACGTCTGGTGGTACCCATTGTTAGAACGGTATTTTTTTAATAATTTCGCCTAACCTTTTTTTTATACCTCTCCCAGAGTTATATCCGCACCAAATTTCAAATTTCATCAAAATCAGTTCAGTTAGTTACTGAATAGTTACTAACAGACTGACTGACTTGAGTAACAATATTTGACATGATTAATAAAATGAAGTAATATATATTGTGTCAATATATACCTTGTTTTTCTTAATTTTTGCTAAAACCGTAAAATATTCATCAAATTTGATATGTTAATTGTTTTTATTTTATTTATTTTATTTATTTATTTACTAAAAAATCCACAGCTCTCAACATAAAAAATTGTTGAAGACAACACCTAAGCAAACCGAAATATATTGCAATTTGAAATATTTTAAATTTTAAAATAGTCACAGTTATTTCACTGAAATTTTTAGTTTGAGTTATGAATGTCATTATAATATACAACACCAAATTACGTATGGAAAACATTCGTACTCGTATGTATTGTTTTTCTGTATTTCAAATAAAAATAATTGCAGAGACCTTTTATAGTCTCCCTATTATTCTTCGACTAACTCCTGAGCCTTGTTGTGCTAATATCTGAAGTAGGCGAAAGCTTGACCATAGTGTCATATTGTATTTTGTTTTGTATTTTGTCATAATACGAGTAATAAATATTTTGTTAGCCGTAGTAATTAAAACATGTCTATTTTTTATTAGGTATTAATTGATTAGCTATTCGGTTCGACGTTTAGGTTAGAAATATTTTGATTTGCAATTTAATTTAGTACCAACCGCAAGAATCCAGTTAGAATTTTGCAAACATTTGCGAAATATTCTTGTTAAAAGTTTGCGCCCCGTTTCGAAATATCGTTCTAGCGAATTCTGAATATAAGGCAGCCGCTCGAATCACTCTTTTAAACTTTGGAAGCTCACTTTTATACACATTTATTATTTGTTATCGTTTGTTATTTCTCCGTAGTTTAGTATTATCTGAGCAATGTCTATCTAGCTAGACTTTTATTCCTAAACAAAATTAATGTATCCACATTTGATTAATACCATTCATTCCATTCATGTTATCTCTTCGCCTTCGTTATTATTTCTTTGAATAGATTTTTACACAAATAGACACAATATTTGTCTTGGAACACATAAAATAACTTTTCTTTCGGAATTACGTTTCCGAAATACGATTAAAAAATTATTTTTAGGTTCTATGTAATTTCTAGGTAAGTTGTTCGCAACAGTAGTTGGAGCCACCTAGATGTTTTATTTTTTTAATATAATTCTTGAATATTACTTGAGCTAAAACCCTTAGTAGTACCATCGTAAGTAGGTATTTAGTACAAAAAGACAAAATGCAACATCGCATTAAGACATTACGCAGCTTACGGTAAGAGAATAAAAAAAGGAAGCGTAGTGAATGAGGGTGAAACAATGGGTACTGTACTGACCACTCTTAATGACGCACCAAAATATAACAACTCAAGTCTACATATAGGTACCATTAGGCGCACCTTTATTCGATGGGTAATAACGGAGACAAAACAAAAACCACAAAAACACGTCTCCTAAAAGCACACATTTTAAGAAATGAAAAGAAGATAAATTATAGCTAAGAACCATCTCGATGAAGTGAGCTTTCAAACGAAAAAAATCGAATCAAAATCGGTCCATCCGTTTGGGAACTGCTATGCCACAGACAGATACACAGATCAAACCCCTCTTAAGCTTTGATCGACTGTGGTTAAAAAGAGATCAAACGTGTAAATAATTCCAAAAATTTTCATTTCCATATCTTTTTTAATTAATGCTTGATGTACCGTTGAAAAATGTAATGCATACCTATTTATCATAACCTCGTCGTTTGGTATTAAAATATTTTTACAGCTTTTTCTCTAAAAATATTTTTACAGCTTTTTCTCTAAAATTTTTACAACATTTACTTCATTGAATAAATAAGGTTAAAAATTTTCTGTATAATGTACGTATTCATTAATAAACAGGAAACGATGAAACAAATAGTATACAATTAATTAGTAGTTTATCTACTTCCTTATTACATAACGTAACTTCATTGGTGACAAGATGCTTAGCCGACTATAGTTTACGTTACATACTTAGTTATTATTTTATATCAACGATGGGAACGACAACGCGATAAAACAGTTAAACGGCTTTGACCTTTTTAATTTGAAATTAAAACGATTGTGCATTTTGCTCCCCATGATAATATGTTTCTTGCAGGTAGTGTAGGTATTTATGGGTGAAAGATTTTTCGAAATTCATTTAGTCGTTTCAGAGGTTAACCATTAAGTTTACAAACAAATAAACAACCATTTTTTTTTCTCAATGTATCATAACGCAGATTTAATGATAAACTCTTTGTTCCTAGTATCGGACTCCATAAAATAAATAATACTTTTAAAGATCAATGTATATGGCTACTTTAATAATTTATTATTAAGTGATACACAACAGCTATCAATAACTAAATTAAATTCATTTATGTACCAAGAGAAAATTGTTTTTTGCATGGGAAAATCTGCGAACCAGTGACTCGAGTCGTCTATGGGCTTCCGGCTCATTATAACCTAATCCCAAATTGTCTGTTTCCCATTTTGACTGAAATGCAAATGACCTTTCCTAAATCGACCAAAGATATTGAAATGTCTTAGTGCCAAATGATCGTTAAAATATGAGACACGTAAAAACAGCTACCCGAACTGGAGGTATACTATTTTATTTCTTGTGTTTGACGATCACACACAATAGGTTGATTGTTCTTCCAGAAAATATATTTTTCAAATACATAGGTATATTGATACCCGATTGTTAATATTGTATATTCATTAATCTAGGTATCTATGTGAAAATGAAATTACTTCAATTCATTCATTCGGTCAACTAATAATAACTGAAAATGTACTCGTATGTTCACATTTACTAATGAATGTATTACTCTTGTTTCAGGTAAGATACGAAGGTTCTGCAAGCGTAAATGGGTAAATCTCATAGAGCCCTTACTCCGATCGTACATCTAAATGAAATAGATACCTAATATCCGGAAATATTGGTTAACATTAAGTAACTGAATAGTTTGAAATTATTGTTTATTCATTATAAAACAATCAATGATTATTTTCATTGAAGGACCTTTGATTTTGTTTTGAGAATCACTTAATAATGAACGTTTAGTTAGACGAAATTACTAACTGCTACTACTAAAATCATATGAATCAACGAATTTGCTTAGATCCATCCTACAACCTAAGTAGTGATTTTATTGCTGTAAAATAAACTACTCGATTCAATGTATTAAATATCGAAGAGATTAAAGCTTTATATACACACTTGAGCTGCAATGCGTAAGCTCCATAAAGTTGAAATTATTCTTAAGAAAATTTGTGTTAAAGTTGAAATCATCTCGCAGAAACTTCACAGATTTTGCTCGCTAACAGCGTCCCTTATTAATATTTATCGGCAGAGCTTAGATTAGATTATCTTTACGAACTTGTTCAGTACATAATACCGGATATAATTAAACTGCGGTCGCATCCGAAGTACATTCGCTGGAGTAATATCACACAGAAAAAAATTATCTTCGGCGTCAGAGGCTTTGAAAGAGCGTTCGGAAATCCGCTCCGGCTTTATAATACTGTAGACGTGACGTGCGGATACTCGTACTATCCTATAGAAATGAAAGACCACGTCTAGGGATGTCACATTATCTGACGTCGCGTCATAACATCAAAGCTTTGATATCGTTTCTAAGTACTCAATCTTAAGAAAATTGCTTATTTTTTTATCAAACTTGAACACGCCTATTACACAATTCGGCCACCTCCAACATCCAACAAAGAATTAGGTACTTCAAAATAACTTCTAGAACAGTTTTACTGAAATGCTACAAAAGATGGAGCTAAACAAATTACGAAGTATAATAGCTCAGATGAAGAGAAAGCGCGCCTGCCGTTAAGTTTAATTCTGAAAAAGGAATTTGGAAAATATTAATGCATACTTTATATTTTTAATATGTTTATAAAAATAATTATAAAAAAAGAGGGAAAAAATAGTTAGCATTGATATTTTTCACCATGAGGATATAATGAGTTCTTTGGCGATGTCGAGATCGTGTGGTTGACTTAATAAGAGACAATGTAAGACAAAGTAAATCTTGCATTTTGTTCCAAGGAAGTTTGCGACGCTTAGGTATTTAAATTGATTACTAACTACTACTAAAAATAATCATCACAATGATCACCGCATTTCAATTAACTTACGCATCCCTGCCCTGCTCAATGTATCATTCGATGAAGTCACAAGCAACACTTTAAATACTTCATAGAATTATTGTTTTTTTTTTTTAATATATACACTACATATTTTCTTTTAGTAAAAAAAAATATATATTTTTTATATTACATACATAGCCAAATTATGTTGATTTGTTTCTCGAATACACAAGTTTTCGTACAGAAATTGTAATTATTCCCAAATGTTTAAGGTTTCATGAAAAACGGGATTATATAACAAACAAGTTTTTGTTATTTTGCTTTTTATACAAATATTTTAAACAAAACGAGATAATACAAGTCAAATAATGTTAATGTGATGAAGTTAACAATATTTAACTATAGCTAATAGGTATAGAAGTTAATGTGAAATAAATAACAGTGTTAGTTTTATCAATCTAACAAATTATCTGTATAATTATAAATATTTTGTTTTGTGTTCATTTAAATTCGTTATAACCATGTCAATAGACATATTTTTTGTAAGACTAAAAAATATTGAATTGCTTATGAACTTTTTTAATATCATATTTCGAAACAAATTCAATACTCAACACGTACCATTCTTTAAAGATTCGTAAGGTCATATGGAATTCAGTTTAAATTAAAGAGTTTTGTATGTAACATAATTATTAAGAAAAGGTGGTGTAGAAAGTTATAAAATAAGATATTAACGTGTAACGCCCGACGCAAAAAAGGGTGTTTAAGTTTAACGTGTATGACTGTTTATGGTAATCCGTAACGTATCGTAGCTCCGAAACGGATGGAAAGATTTTGGGCCGTTTTTTTTTTTGTTTGTAATCTGACTTAATCGAGATGGTTCTTAGCTATAGTTTAAGAAGATCTTTTCAGGCGATTGAAGATCATCAGCTCATTTCCTGGTTGACGAAGGGATTTTACTAACTTCCATAGGTTCGATTGATGTGAAATTTGATATAATGTTACTGCGGTGGTATTTTCATGACATGGTAATCTTGATCTGATGCTGCAGCATCAAGTAGTCTGCAGGACAGCCTACACCTCAGCAACTTACAGCACATATAGCTTGTTTAGTACAAGCGTGGGCGCAATAGAAAGTCGAGGGTTAGTTTATATTTATAATTGTAGCCTTGTACAACAGCAGCGGAAGATTGACCTTCTATCAATCAAGATAGTCCCACGTAGAGTGCCACGCCATGTCAGTTGCCCAATCGGTCACTTCGTAACGTAAATACCACTTGTAAAAAGAGAGTACCTTTATTTTTATTTTGCACCCAATCGCTATGTTATAAAAATGGTATCTTATCGATTCGAGGAATGTAAAACATTTGTCAGCCCTTAACGGGTTGGCGAGTAAATGCTCGATTGTTGGAGCTCTTTGTTGGTCACAATGAGGAATAAAAACACATCCCGTTTTGTCCGGGCCGGGACGCTATTGCTCTGAGTCACCAGACGTATCAATCCACTCTCTCGTTTGTCCACACGTACGACAAGTATCTGCACTGTTCCTGTGTAATGTTTAAAATGTTTCTATTTTTTATTTTTGTTGTATATACTAGTTGTGTTGGCGTGGGTACAATATGCATGGGGTGTATTACGATCTCTTAATCTCAGCGTCATCTGTCAAATTTGATTGTATTGATCAAATTGTCAGCTAGAAACTTTGTATAGAACTGTGAAAAGAAAAATGAAGTTTTTACATTTTTTGGGCCAATTTTTTAAATTTTTCTTATCACAAAAAAAAAACATTAAATTCATTTTCTCATTAACTAATCGTTTCTCATAAACCCCTTTTAAAATCCACCTTGATTTTAAAAATAATGTCCTTCTCCAAGGGTTTACGTTGTCTTCCGCTGCTCCATACCAAATGAAATTAAAATCAGTACCTACAGTATTTTAGCGAGGAAAGTAATTTTCCTTTTTTTATATAATATATTGTTTCGTCTATATATGCTACTGCTATATAAGGTCCGTTCCTTTATTGTATGACCTTTCTAGGCATATAGTGGATTAGTCAGAAAGTAGGTAATCTAATTTGAAAATTATAATCCTGAAAATTTTGAAAAAAAAAACTTAAGATTTGAAAAAATACGTGAGCCAAGTCTTGGACGATCGTTCGATCTTTCATAATTTGATATACAACACTATATACAACTGTTTCGTGTAAAAATATAGTTTTTCATTTAACGAAGTGTAGGTACTATTAATTGTCAATTGAGTCGCGTTCCGATGTCGCGATGTTATATCACGATGTCCCTGACCCTATAAAGTCGTTCTCGACACTGTTTGTTTTTTGTTCTGTGACGCGTTTCCAGGAAAAATGATAAATGAGTAGGTGTGTATTTTATAAGATTTACTTTGGAGAGGTGCTCAGGAGCTGCAAGAGCTTAAATTGCCTTCCTCTTTCTTCCATCGGACATACGCCTAGTTATTATCCTCATCTCGTCGAAATCCCTCTTTTTTGGACCAAGCGCTTTAAAACATCCTTTATAATGCGCACTGCCAAGGTTTGGAACTCCCTGCCGGCGTCTGTATTTCCGAGCTCATATAACCCAAATCTTTTCAAGGTTCGAGTGAATAGGCATCTTCTGGGTGAGCTCGCTCCATCATAGGCCTCATCCTGGCTACACGGCTGTTTGTTGGCCAAAAGCAAACCCATCTCTAATAATAATAAAAAAAGGTACGAAGGTACGATACTTATATGTTATACGATAGACACTTTGTGTATTAAAATATTGCACCATTTCTTTTTTTTTAAATAATGTAACTTTTAAATTACATAGGCTACATCTTTTCTTGAACATCTAACCGGGGTTCTTCTAACCGTTCTAAATCAATTTAAGTTTCTCGTATTATCACCGTTGGACGTAAAGGATAACTAGAGGATTAATTAATTAATTTTTGTTATTATATTTGGGTCTTTGTGTTGCGTGCAGTGAATAAAATTCTTTCTTTCTTCGTCCATTTTTCCGCGATAAACTATTGTGACATTTCTCTGTTTGCAATGTAGCCATGCACATTGGACGTAGGCCGAAGACGAAGTTTTATTGCAATAATTCTATCGCGATGATGTGAGGGTAAGAGATATTTCCATTTTAGATTCAGTCATATCTATTAACTACTTGATAGAAAGGCAATCATTCATGCTCTTTTTTTTTTCTCGCAAATAATACCCATTTGAATTATTTTTAAAATACAATAATTTTTAAATGTTTAACAACGAAAATTCAAACCTCTTTAAAAATGTTTATATTTATATAATTTTAATAATAGAGATAAATTCCTTAAGGGAACAATCTTGATTCATACTTATACCTACGTGTTCTCAAATGATTATATTATATTTGAGACCAGTCTGTCGGATAATCATGACAATTACATAATTTAAATCATTAATTAACACAAAAATTACTTAAACAGGCAATAACACATTCTTGAGTTGATAAAAAGTGTATGCGGCGCTATGTTTCTGTGTTTACTCATACCAACGCGTTAGTTTTATTATAATTTCATGCAGGAACAAGCGCATGTACCGGTTAAATTATGCGCTCGGTAAACGCATTCGCAACCATTTGCAAATTTAATCCGCAAAGATATTTTACAGTTGTCTTCTTCAAAGGTTTGTTAAGATGAAAGAGGTTTCGTTATAAATAAACAGCAGCATCGGATTCTTTTATATACATAATAGCTGGTGCCCGCGACTTCGTCCGCGTTCAAAATGTTATATAGCCTAAAGCCTTTCTCGATAAATGGAGACAACAACAAACAAAATTCAGCTTTATAATATTAGTAAGATTTTTTTGGTTTTCTCATCAAGGTACCTCCTATACAGTACATAATAATGTTAAGTTATTGTTACCATGATATCATCGACCAACATGATCATTACAAATCAATATGTAAAAAGACAATAAACATGTCTAGTTATAATAATGTATTTTTAATGAAAAGTTCGGCAGACAGGCTGACTGTCCTTTTGATGGTAGCCACATACCATTTATGGACCATCGTCTATAAACACAAGCAATGGTTTAGATGCTGTATGTGCTTTGCCGAAAAGGGATTAGAAGGAAATGACGAAGTGGCCAGGGACACTAACATCCCTAACAGTAACTCACTCTCCGAAACACAACAAGCATGCTGTATTATTTTATTTCACGGTGGTCTTCACTGAATGAAGGGCTACTGCCGCCAGAGGGGCTGCCCAATAATTATACTATAATAGTTATAAAGATTATTTTTTAATCACATCACATTTACTACTAAACTTATTACTTTATTAAGTAAAATTTAAAGTAAAGTAAACATTATTAACATATATTAAACGAAAAATAATTTATATCCTTTTTCGTCCTTATACAAAAATGATATCTACGTTTCCTTCCGCACGGTCTGACTGATGGCTATCAGTCATGAAATGAAATGAATGAAAGTCGAAAAAATGCGATATTCTGATGAACCGTTTGTAGTTAGAAGTTAGAAGCGAATCGATACGAAGGCTCATAAGTTAAGAAAATTATGTTTTTTAAATTGTTATACATTTTGGTTTTTTAAAATTGTAAAATGTTATTATTATTAAATTAGCATTTATGAATGGTAAAAAAGATTGATTTCATTTTATATATTTTTTATATAATTTAGCATTCTAAGAATTCTCGAATCATCAGATCACAACAATGGCTCAACTTTACTGCAGTCTTTGGATTTGAATGTTATTTATGTTTGGATTGCTATGTTGAGCAAGGGTCTATGAAAGCTCATCATCCCGTCGTCAAATATTTAGTACATTAAATTGATCGAAATATTTGCAGTTTATTAATGTCGACAAACATTCAAATGATGTGTATGTGTATGTGTGATATAGCGCCGAACAATTTCGCAGTTAACGGTCCAGCGTGCGACCGTTAAACTGGTTCCGTACACAGAGTATTAAACCATTTGTAGTGACTGAGAGATATGGACACCGCGGGGCACGTTGCTTCCGCGTATAACTCTTTAAACCTCAACCTTAAATGCTTCACATAAGCGCTATAAGAAAACGAGTCGAAGCGATCGAGGGAGGCGGTGTTTGGAGATACAATTTGTTGTGCATTGTTCAACGATAGCCACAATTTGCTTTGACTACCTCATTGCTCTAGATTCGTACTTCTTGATAGCTGTACTCATTGTTAAAAGCAAATTGCAGCGCACATTTCATTCATTCTGAAACAATATTTGTTGCGAACTATCAAGTAACTACTTAACAAATGAGAAATGGTCCATATTTTTTGAGCTATCTACTATCATTTGCAGTCTGCCTGCCGATTATTATCATACAAAAATAACGTACCCTTCCCCTCCACATAATATAATTGAAAGTTTTTATCCGTTTTAGAAAGGTCTTTTTTTCTGGTGAAATAAAAAAAAATACAAATTTAAATAATTTCTGTAATTATATAATGTAAATAACTATGTTTATTTTTCTTATGAAGAATGTTTTTTTTTTGTTTGGCATCATAAACGGTAATAGATGAGAAAATAAAACAAAAAATGTGCCCTCCTCTGACTGACTAACTAGCTTACATTAATTAGTAAGTAAGTAATTCAAAATAGCGATACTTAACATTTTAATCAGTTATAAGAGATGATTCGATATTTTTAAAAGATGTCAAATGTAAAAGTAGAAAAATCAAATTTGAAATTTTTCCTTGGTTATTAAAACGTTATAACAATTATTAAATGTTAAATATACAAAAACATAGAAGAAATGCTGAGCCCTAAAAAGTTTTGCATGCAACAATGTTCAGCTGATTTTGGATTTATCAATGGTTACCAGAAAGCCGGAAAGCAGGTTTAGTTAGTTGCCACTGTCTTGGCTTTCTGATATAGATAAGGCAAATATCGCGATTCGCGACGTCGTCGAGGATAATCTAATCGATATAAAGGATCGACGTATTCGATTACTTCCTATTAGAACGATTCATACTGCTCTTGACAGCAATATAGATATGTCCAATAGTTTTGCAAACTTTCAATATTTTTAAATTTTTTTTATTTACCATGACAGTTCAGAGAATATGGATTTATTTTGCAATAGTTATTATAAAAAAAAACACTAAACTACCTCATTTTTCAATGAGTATATATGTCAAATTACATACAATACAATAATTAGGTTAATAAGCTCAAATGATATACAGATCTTTTTTTTGTAAAATCCTTCATTTTGATAACAAACGATAAAATTATAACAAATGAATTATTTAATTGCTTACATAAAATAAGGTGGTGTTTTCAGAGTTAAAATGTTTGGTTTGAAATAGATCAATTAGTACATAAACAATTATTCATTGTCTACATTGGATAGTGCTGGAGCAGTATTACCCATTTGCAACTTTAACAACTGTAGGCAAAATTAGAGCACTCTAAAATTTAATTCTATAATGTACATTTTAAATTGTTATAATGTCATAGGTAATTGACATTCTAAGATGTAATTATTGTTTACAATAGGACAATATATTGTACATAAAATTTTAGCAATATTTTAATTGTAGCACGAATTTAGGAGATTCAAGAGACCCCCGTATCTTTTATTTTTTGATAATATCATCAGTAATTGATGTATGGCCGCCCAAGCATATAGTAGTTATCTTCAACGTATTTACGTCCTCCTTATATGTATATAAAATTATCTTATAAAAACAATAAACACGGGAATGATCTTAAAAAAAATGGTCTCGAATAGAATAGAATAGTCTGGAATGAAAATACCCGTACTTACCTGTGCCCGTACAAAGTTATTGAAAGCAAACACTTAAGTATGAATTTATTGTTTTATGTGCGTCCTAAACTTGTTATAGTTATTACATGTGCATTATGGCCCTAATTTGTGTGACTCATTGTTCGGAATAATCCGAAGAATTCCCGGTATTAAGATATGAAGCTCTGGGAAGCCCGACAGTCGAGTTATTGTGTCACAACAATGATAATTTATTAACAATCGACCCTTCTTCCGTTACAAGTCAACCCCCAGTTCCCCCCCCCCCCCCACTCTTTTGAAAAAAATATTACAAGCATTCGCCTGCATGTTTTCTACCACGTTCGCGGCGCTACGCGTAAAGGCAGCAGTATACCGCTATTTACGACCGAAATCTTCCATTGCATCGATGCTTTGCGCACTTACGTGTGCTCCAGTTGTAAGTGCAGGATAGATATAGAGTCGTTTTTGATCAATGGAAGTAAAAAGGTGGTATAACGTCTGACAGGATGCTCGGGCGCAGATGTTTAGTACATTGTTCTTTTTTCTTTATGATAATAATCGAAGGTTCGTTTTGTGCGGAGCGTAACAGATTTTTTTTTTCAATGAGTTTATGGAAACGTCCCGATTGTAATGTAAACGGCGGTTTATTTTAATTATTTTGTAACTGCTTTAAATATTGATATTATTTTTCAAACTAATCTAATGACAGATGAACGTGTGTGTTTTCAAGAAAATACTAGATTAACGTCACAATTAGTCAGATCGCGTAAACTGACATGTACTAATCTGATACCTACTCGTATTTTGCGAAACAGTAATTTACCCCTTACACAAATAATTTATTTGTACTAGAAGAACCTAGTAAATATCAATTTAACATTTCATTCTTTAATTTTCGTCTCATGTCACAAATACATTTAAAAAAAGTAAATTACTTATCTCTATTCTTCTTATTCTATTTTTATTTCTTATTCTAATTCTGTTCTTTCTTTATTAACTTAATTAAGGATGAACATTTATCTCCATAAATTACGAAAACGGTATACTAAATTTCATTTACCTTTTTTACCCCAAATAGGCATTAAATTTTTAAAGAAACATTGACAATATATTCTTTTTTGTTTCATCACCTAAATATCAATTTTCATAGTTAATTCTATTGGCCAAATATATATGCATATTAAAACTTACTAACTTTCCTATATATATTACTAGCTTGTGCCCGCGACTTCGCCCGCGTGAAAATTACATACTGAAACCTTCCTTGAGAACCACTCTATCCATTGGTGAAAACAGCATGAAAATCGGTGCAGTAGATTTGAGGTTATCGCAAACAGACAGACACGGCGGAGGACTTTGTTTTATAATATGTAAGGATAATATCTATCTACATATTATAATATCTATTTGTAACTTTTTACAAATTAAAGAAAAATAGCTTACAAGGACTTAGGCTACTTAAAAAAAAATTCCTATTAAAATTTTATACTTATTCATTAATAAGTATTGGATTAGTTGTTACAATTAAATATTTTTCAATAGAAAAATCAATTAATTTTTTTATTGTTGTAGAAATTTATCTCGTAGAAAGTACATAAGCTTTAATTAAATAAGGTAATAATTATGTAATCAGGTAAGTATATAATTTTACACACCACTATTCGTCATAAAAAAGTGTAACCCTGCAGGCGATAACGAGTCTTAAACGATGGGAACCCACTTATTAACTAATTAAAATCAATCATCCGCGTCAACTCACCCCTTAATTTGACTCACTTAATTTACAACATGTATTGTAATATTGTAACCGATGTATTTACAACATGTCAGTAATGGAAACGTTTGCAAACCAACCACAACTGTTGATTTTAGTACTTACCTACTCCTGATAAATAGTATTAAAGTATTAAAAATCTTATACAATATTTTAGAACTAGCTGGTGCCCGCAGCTTTGTTCGTTTTTTGATAATCCCACAGGAACCTAACATTTTTCGAGGATAAAAGTATCCCATAGTTTAATCATTACATCAGTGTAAACCACATTTAAATCTGTTAAGCCGTTTCTGAGATTAGCGTGCACACGCTTACACAAAAATTTTAAAAACTATTTTTTTGACCTCGGTAACATAAGATCAATATGTACAAAATTTTTTTTTTAATATTTAAGCTACAGACACGGCTCTTTTACGATTTTATTATATGTATAGATTACGATTTCAGGTATACAATGCACCTCTAAACCGCGTATTGAAATGAAATAGTTTTACTTTCCATATCAACTTTGAGGCTTTAATTATTTGAAAACTACATCCCTCCTGACTGAAGAACTGTTAATACTAGAACTATAGAAATTGAGTGATTGGATAATATTTAATTATTTCCACTTATTAAAGGCTCACAGTGTAGGGCACATTCCGCTCAGTTACAATAAATGGGCTAGGCAGCTTTTCTAGTTGCAGTTTGCACCCTCTTCAGGAAGACCACAGTGGAAGCATTTGTTTCGATGCGTGACATCGCCTGAATAATAAAGCTTATTTAATTGTAGTTTCTTGTCGCCTCTTACTTTACCTCTTATTTACGAAGTACGTAAATAAAGAAATGTTAAGCGTCAGTATCCGTATTTCTTATTTCTATAATATAGAGTAGTAACAATAGTAAGTAGTTTAGTAATGGCGGGGCACACTGCGTTTCGCAGTTATTTCGATGAGTAAGGGATTTCAGAGCCCATTTCCCTATCTTTTCCTAAAACGTTATTCTTAATGCTACTATGGTCGGCAGCACACTTGCAGCACCTGTGGCTTTGCTTGTGTTATAGGCGACGGTAGTCACCTAAGTAGACCGTCGACCTGTTTGATGACCTTAAAAAATAAATAAAATAAAATCATTGACACATCACAAAGTTCGCAATGGCAACTTAAATTTGGTTCAGTATTCTGAGGTTGGTTTCAAATTCATCAGTGGAGAGGCATGGTTTCTGTGGGACATAATATAATAAAATAGGCACTGTACTGTGCAGAATGAGTGATAGGGGAATAAAGATACCATCAATGTACGCCATAAAAACATTAAAATTTAAAAAAAATCCGCCATAAAAGTATTCATCATGTTCACAGATATTTTTGATGTTGACCTCGAACTGAATTGATTTCGAATGAAACGAGTTAAATCTTCTCCGTAACACAGGATACTAATAGTGTTTTATCGTATTGACCTATATTCCTGACAGAGGCGCAAAAACTTTTTAACGATAGAAATTATTGGGAAGGAATCCAATATGCAGCAAACACGGTATCGAAAGTTTAACAAACTTCACAGCTTCAGAATTGTCTTCTCTGCAAAAGTGGGTCACTAAGTTTAGTGTCATTTGATTTACAAACCCATAATATATGTGGTTTATTTTTATATGAATTCATACAATTTATTGCTTCTATTATATGTAAGTTATAATATATTTTAGTCACATACGAAAGACACTTCATTATTTTGTATTTCTGTAGTAAATTAATACATCATTGTTACTTATTGTTAGATTTATATTTTAATTCCGTGTTTTTGTGCGTGCAACTGCTCCTGTTGCCTGCTCTCGTTGTGCGAGACCATAATTTGCATTTCTCAACAGATCTACAGATTTTATTTTAACAAAATTTGTTATAAAAAATTCTAATTGTCATTATATTTTTTCCTAATACTAAAAAAATATATATAAAAATAGCTACCTATAATACAACAAAAGGACGATTTTTTTTTTTATTAAAATAAATTCTGTAAATCTGTTGAGAAATGCCAATAATAATTTTTCATTACTTAAATATTAATAGTTTCAGTTATTAACAAAAAACGAAATGCCTTCTTTTTTTTTTTCAACTTAATTTGTTAATAATTTTTGCAATTTTTTTTCATCCTGGAAAATCCATAGAATACTTTTTTCTAGACGTAATTCCGAATCCAATGAGCTATCGCTCATATATTTAGGAGCTTTATCACTATTTAACACGAATTTGAGTTTGTTGCAAAGACTAGTTGGCGAGACTTTGTCGCAGCGGACTCATTTTACTCGTTCGGGCCGTCCCGCTCACCTCTTTCTCTGTAGAAACTCTACTGTGTAATTTGTCATTGCGAGTTGAACGGAATCCGTCACAACTCCGCTCCGCTCACGCGAGCTGAGCGATTTCATTTCAACTCTTTTTGCTCGCTAAGTCCTTTCCGCTCGTCTATTTGTTGGTGGAAACACAGTATGCAGTTTACTCGTGCGAGATAAACGGAGTCCGCTCCGCTCGCGATGGAAACCGGGCTTTAGGTTCTTAAGTTCCTCGTATGTTCTCGCTAATATGTTATACACCTACTGACCTGTAATATATACCACTAGACAGGCTGTTGTCAAATTATTTTTATGCCTATTTGAAAAACGCCATTTTGGCGCTGTAGGCTATAGAACGATTGTCCATGGAACTAAAATTAGTGATTATACATATCTATACATATAAATATCCATGGAATAAAAATACGCAAACGTCAAAATTAGTTCTAGTAACATTTGAAATTCTATCGTCTTAAAGTTCTATATAATGTACGCGATTACCTTAGTGTCGATTTGTGTGTCACGCTTAGCGAGTCGCTTATATTATCTAGATTAAATTATTGTGATTTCGTGTATGATGGCTGCATTACTGGTTGATACAACGAGTGCAAAACGCATGCACTCGTTTCTGCTTTCACATCCCTCCTCGATCCCATGTCACGCCATACATGTCTGTCTGTCTGCGCGCCGACGCCTGCACCTCGCCACTCTGTTGTTTGGGGTGATACGCTACGAAACGCCATCCTACTTATTTAAGAAACTGCAGTGGCCGAGACGTATGCAGGTTAGGGGTAGTGGCTGTTGTGCCTGTGCACAGGACCGCGGACTTCCGAGGAAGTTTCAGGTTTGCGGCGTCTAAGTACTGGAAAGATCTCCCTCCTCCTATCCAAGGAGCGCCTAGCAGGTACACCTTTAGGCGTAAGCTTAGGGGTTATTTGTTGACGCTCCAAAAATCATAATCTTTTATCCAGCCTTTATATCCGCACAAATAAACCAAAATATGTAAATTTTATTTTTATTTATTTTTATTTCATTGTTTAATTGTTAACTGAAGCTTTGCATTGTGTATATATAGGTACTTTGTTATAAGTTTTTATATATTATTATTTCTCTATGTATTTCAATTGTTTAATTTATTTATTTCCATATATAATTCATATCTAAGTAATTTATTAAATATGTTTGTATTTTGTATAAAATATGTTTGTATAGTGTTTAGTGTAATTATGTTGTAATATGTTTATGTAGCGCCGATGTTGTGTAGTGAGTCCCAAACGGTGCTGGCTGAAAAACAGCGCTGCAGGTGCTTGTCTATGCACCTCAGCACAATGCCGAGCCAGTATCCGTTTCACTGCCGCGAGGACACACACATCTTTTACCTGTTTATTAATTTCTGTTTTGTGGTTTTTATATTATGTTTGTGTCTTTGTGTTGCGTGAATAAATTTCTTCCTTTCTTTCTAAATTTCCATTTACCTAGTGGTTTTTAATTATTAAAATCCGATAACCAAAATTTTCCCTTTTTTTTAACGAGCGGCTCATAAATATTACCAGAAGTTTAAATTCAAACTATTACTATGTAAACTACGCGTACACTTCGGCTTCTGTCAGCAATGAAATATACACAATATTCCTAATAATCTAATTATGGTCTAAATGAGGCAGATAAAATTAAATGGCATACCTCCCTCGTTTAATCGCTCTTTGAAAATAGGAAAACCGTATCAAAATCCTTTGGGTAGTTTAGATGATAGCGGAGAGACAGGTAGACCATGACTATATTGTATAACATGTAGGTATACCTATATATTATATCTAATTATCTACTTAAATTTTAGATTGTTTTAGATAAGTTAAGCAAATTTTAAATTTGGTTTAGTAGTCATCTCGCACAACGCAAACGAACGAAAAGCCGACTCTAAATTTAAATATATTTTAATTAGTAGTCACACACTTTGGGTTTTATTTAAACAAAACGTTATGAGTGTGAAAAAAATATATTACGTCCCAACTTTCAAATGGATTTAAAAGATTTGCGTTTAATTTTGAATGCAGACTTGGCCTTTTTTTGGATTAAATGAATGTAGTATTAATAAATCCATATATATATATATCTATTTTGTTTCGTAATGTACAAATATGTAGTCTACACAATATTATTTTGCTCAAGCCACATTGCCGATGCAGCTTTTCATTGGACAAAATTATATGGGGGAGGAGTTTTAAAGAAAGGTTCTAGAATAGTTGACTTGAAACGATTCTTTTTATTATATATGTAGGTACGTATGTAGATATGTTACTCTCTATAATGCTAAAACCATACCATAACAAGTATGTTCATGTTATATTACTATTGGAGCTGCTGGGAACGAAATCGGGGAGCTGGTAGTAACAAGCCTATATTATCAATTGTATAATAATGTTATAAAGTGTATTGTTTTTTAAATAAAATATAAACATAAATATAGCACTTAAATTGCATTTAACCTATATTTGAATATACTATTTATGTTCTAAAATGTTTCTACCTAATTCTACGTTAGCCTAGTCTCATAATTTCTGGCTATGACTCCCACACCACATGGGGGGTGAATTTTCTACCAAATTATTGATTAAAGTTAACCATGAAAATTATGGAATAGTCGATAGTGATAACATAAATTATGCCAAGTTAATTTAATGGTGCGCAGGCGCAGCGGCAACAAGCCGCCAAGCGAAAGCTCCCTGTACACGGGTGTAAGTAGCCACACTACTTGTCGTATTGCATTGCGTTTTAAAGTGCACGCAGAAACGAGCTTACGGTCACACGGTTAGGCGCGCCTAATGAGAAAGTTTATCGAGCGTTTATTGCGTAGTTCGGCGGGAAGCTTCGCTGCGTCGCCAGAGGCGCTCCTGCCGCAGGTGTGTGCGCCACCCTCGCCTCTCCCCTCCCCACCCTCCCAACCCCGCAGTCGCCCAGCCGCGTTACGACGCAGCTTTCCTTCAGTCGACTGTCATCCACGGACGCGAGCGGACGTCCCGTTCACTCTCGCAGTGAAGCGCCGCGCACCAACCGTAAACACGACGCATTATCTACATGATTTCCGTTCGCGACCTAACCTGCATTTTGTCGTTAACATTTTGCGGCTCGCGTTGTGCCAACCACATTGGATGTAGTGTGAAGTGATCGATCGAGAAGCGCAACCACTTCCTCGTACATGTAAATAAATGTCACTCGATTCGATAATACCGGTGCGGTGTCTGCGGCGCGGCAAGCACTGCCGTCGATCAGATCGTGCAAAGAAATTGTGGTATTGTACGAAACGGGTTCCGCCCGGTTAGCGAGGTCGCTGAAGCTACCGAATCTACATACCGCTACCGGCGGTGGCGACCCATGCCGGCCGGCTTTAGCATCTCTATGATCGCTATCGTGCCAGATCGTCAAATGGGCTCTTTGGCGACATTAATGGTGACAGCTTATGGGTATCGCATTACCATTTTCACTGAATGTCCACAACCATCACGATTAAGTATTCATTTGACCAATAATCTATATAGTCAATCTTCCAAACTCTATCTCTGTGATATAATGGAAGCTTTTAAGTTTGAGTAAACAAACGAAACCTTGTGACTTGTGTTTTTGAAATAAAACACGCCTACATATTCTCTTTAATATGTATTCCGTTTAAATACCCATTTTATGGACGGCAATAAAAAAATCGAAGTTGTTCATGCTGTAAAACTAATTTAGCATTAAACTGTGTGATATATACCTACGCCGAATATTATGGAGAACTAACTTATAAAACCAGAATTTCGTATCGGTTCTAGGTCATAAATATTCTTGTCCTCATGTCAATTTACTTATTACAATTTTTGGTGGGTTTTTGTTACATGAAACTACATTGAAAACATATTCAAATGAGTTTTGTTCATACATAATTCGTCAATTGGTATACTAATTGAGAAACTGTTATTATTATTTCACCAATGATATTATTAATTGTATTTCACGGTTATTATTGTATGTGACTGTAACAATTCCCAGCAGAAATTAGCAAAAATTGGTACCGCTACTGATTTTTGCCAATAATACCTCCTTTTAATTGATCGCTATGAAAACTTTGTCTTTGCTAGCTTCGCTATTGTCTTCAATAACTTTACTTCAAACAAAGAGATTTATAAACACAGTAAGACTTTAAAGAACCAACTTCTTGTCTCCTACTGAATTGAATAGACAACTAAAACAAGGCATTTTGTTAAATTCCTTTCATAAAAGCGCCTCGGAGGGCACGTTGTAGTCGTTTCTGATTTTATTCTCTTGTATAGTACACATTATTGATTGTTCTGCTCTCTTAGTTATCTACCTACAAACAGAACAGTTGCAAACTTGTTTCACAACTTTGTCATAAATTTGAGTTAACCTTTACTTTCAGATGTTATCTTTAAAGTGCCACATGTTTAAATTTATGTATAGTGTACGTACGTTACTTAGAGAATAATCTTTTTAATACAATTACCTACTCGAAGCTTGTGTATTTTACAAACAAAATACTGTAGGCATGAAATACTACATTTTCTTAGAATTTTTTATGGTCCGTTTAATAATGACCCGTTGTTATTGGCTGTAACGAGTTTTAATTGATTTAACTATATCTATTTCATACGTAAGTATCTTTAGCAGATATTAAATTAATAATTATTAATAATTAACCTAATATTAGATAGTTAAAATAATTTCAAATTTAGAATGACTCAGATATTATGTACATGGTATATTTTCTTGTCATTCAGATACAGGCCAATATTTGTAATTTTCTATCGATCGTATCATTGGCGACAGGCCAACATTTATATTGGAGTTAAACTGAAGCGAATAAGAAGTAGTTTTATATTTCAATTTTGTTTGACCTATTATGTTCCTCGACTCCCCTGGTCTTTGAATAATCACTACCGCTTTAAGCTAAAGAATTAAACTTCCGGTTAGGAGTTAACCTTTTGTTTCAACTTCACGGTAAGCTTAGTTTCTAACAACCTCTAAGTATATACACAGTGTATCTACATATTGTAATTCATTAACAGAACCTTTGTGTGTTCTAAGTTCGTGGTCTACAGTTGCACGGTGCGGTGAAACTTCCATTATTGTCTTTAAACTTTACCTTATCTAGCCTCTTTGAACTTACAACTTAATCCTCCACTTAACTTGTTACATCGAGCGTTTTTTGTCGAAAATATATTGATTTGTTTGTTTAAGTTTTATGATTTCTTTTTTATTTTTCAATTTTTTACATTCTAATTTGTTATCTCAATATATCTAACCTAAATCAGGTTATCAATTTCAATCGGGATTCTAAACAAATTATTGTCTACATTAATATTAAGTCTGACATTGTTTAGGTAAATAAAGAACTAGCTGTTGCACTTCGACCGCGTAATTTTTTTTATATAAAATATAGCCTATGCTACTCGCTGATAACGTAGCTTTCTATAGGTGAAAGAATTTTAAAAATCGGTCCAGTAGTTTTTAATTTTATTCATTACAAACATACAAATCTGCTCTGTTTATAATATTAGTATAGATTAATTCACACACTAACTATTTAATTCCGATTCCATCAATCTATGGCTAATCAATTTAAGCTTATAAACTTAAATTGTAGT
Source organism: Synanthedon myopaeformis (assembly GCA_944738685.1). Taxonomy (NCBI): domain Eukaryota; kingdom Metazoa; phylum Arthropoda; class Insecta; order Lepidoptera; family Sesiidae; genus Synanthedon; species Synanthedon myopaeformis. The sequence goes on along the minus strand of OX122927.1, from coordinate 5,000,818 downwards.
CATTGTAGAGTCCATTGCGTGATTATTTCATTATTTTTTATTTGTTAATAACGATTGATTGCATATTCGTTTAAACAATGCTTGGAATAGTTTTGCACATTGCTGTTTCCTGTAACTTTACTGAAATATTTTCATGTGTTGCCATGTTAAAGTGGCTAGTAATATTGCAGAGTTAGGTCGCTATAGATTTTTCTTTATGAAATAAAAAAATACTTATGCAGAATACAAAAGTATGGTGTGTTACATGTGTAACAATAGGCAATAATTTCGTATGATTGTTTGATTTAGTGGCACACTGCGATTTGTAAACCGACAAAGTGAAAGGCTCGACTTTCTCCAGCCCTGCGGCCCTCTTGTACGCCTCTATTGCAAAATTTCACACTCGCCTACCACTGATATAGATATCGGTTTACGCGGATTAATGACTGTAGACCTTTCTTATTATATTTATTAATAAATTAAAAAATAATGCGTAATTTTTTAGCATGCCTTTTCCATGTTTTCTCCACATTTTTTGTACTGCTCCTTAATCTAATTATATTTGTTTAAGTGTAATGTTTTTAATCTTTATCATGCAGACATACAGCAAACTTATGGATATAAATCTCCTCCGCCTCTATTTTTTCCTGACTATTTTATTATCTCGTCTTATCATCTAGCGGAGACCGCCCAGTGAAGCGTCCATAGTTGTCAGTTGTGATTATAGTCAGCTGGATTGTGTGGATGAGAAGTTAAATTACAATTTAAAACTCCGGGATATTTGTTCCAAAAAAGCGCTAATTTTCCCTCTTTAGAAATCGATCATAAAGAACGTCTTACAATCCATGTACTTCGTTTACAAAATTAGAATTATTTACAATCTATTAAATAACAAATACAAGTGAAAATTCGTTAACAAGTAGAAGATGATTATATTGTAGTTTGCTTGCATGGAGACTAATAGCTAAATTACAAGAATAAATAGCTAAAAGCCCAGCCCGTTTAATCAACACGTTTTACGTACACACACAAAACGACTCAAACGTTTGCAGCCCATTTTCCATTTTGGTTTTAGCTGACACTGCAAGCGGTACATGTTTGCTTAACGTTGTGATGAGTTCGTCCACAAACTCACACTTCCACAAAATGTTTGTAACCCTTTAAAGTTTCGAATACTAATTCTGAAAATGTTTCGCTTAATCCTCGCAAGCGCTAATGCAATTTTAGCGTTCAATTTACAACTGATCTCATTCCGGTCTAAATTATATCGTGTTCAGTCGTACTTGAAGATTTTTCCACTAGCAGTGTTTCATATCCAAAACAACACGAATAATTTCAAGCAAATAATATACAGACTGTTCTAGATGCTGTAACACAGAGTAATATTGCTACAACGTATCCAATATCCGCTGATTTTATATTGGAATCTTTAAAAGCAATAGCAGCACATAAATCTTCGATTATTTTTGAATATTCCTAAGTCTATACACAATCTGGCAACCATTTTGTGTATTAGAATATCGCTTTCGGTCCAAATTTCATAGACAAGTACATAATCCACAACCAAAATTTATTATACCTGGTAAAGCATCAAACAATAATAATACATTCATACTTCTGTGAAAAATTACACCACTGGAAATGATTCCGTAAGGTAATCTCAAAAATTTGTAACTACCGTAAAGTGTATTGAATGTACATAGGTCAAGTAGCCTAACTTCCATTTAAAGGCACCGGTAACCGAGAATGAAGGAGATGATATACCTTTGTTTGTACGGTGAAAGTCCCAAACATTAATAAGAAAATTAAAAAAAAATCGCATATCGAAGTATGCAGTAAACCGAGTGCATAATTTAATAAAACATAAAATTATGTCTAAAAGTAACTAATCAACACTTTACTTGTAGTTGGTGAAAGAGGCCCTAAGCAAATGGTAAAATAGCAAAAACTGGGCCTATAATTTCGAGAATATAGAAGCTCCTGCTAGCATTAAAAGCAAGTGCTTTTGAATAGTTATGAATTATACTAATATAATACTTCAACAATATTTATCTACCTATGTGCATTTTGTTATATGTATAAGAACTACGTTTTAAAAGATTGATTTTACCTAAATCAAGTTTTAATTCAAGTGCTATCATAAATGACACGGTTCCACGACACAATGAATAAGTCCAAATGTTTGAAACCGTTATTCGTTCAACATCAAGTCTTTTTTCATAGTTCCTTTCTATTCTGTTAGACGTATGTGGGTTGCCACAAATTACTTTAGTTGTTTAACAATTTATGAACCGATTAATCTCAGTGATGCTTTTCAACAGTTACTAATGGTGTTATTTTGAACAAATAGTTATTAATTTTGCATTACTACCCACATTTTCTAATTATCCACAAAGATACGATATACTTTTTAAAACAAATATTAACATTTGAAACTGTTTATTCATTGCATAATGTTTGCATGTTTAATTTAAAGCGATGTCAGTTGCCTAATTCTCAAAGAAATTTTCAGTGGCGTGAACAATACTAAAAATATTATTTCATAACAAGAAAAATTAATGTAACTGATCAGACCGACTAAAATATTTGTACCGATAGAATTAAAGACTAAACAAGCAACATCCAATAGATTTCCTCAAATACTGCGCAGTACTCAGTGATTATCAATGTTATAATTATTGAAGTATTATTTGTACAAATTTGGGAGAATTTACCATCTTACAATATACACCAGATAAGGATACTTAATCACGGCAAAGTATTTGACTCTAATACATATATCTACCGTACCTATGTCTGGGAAGCGCTAAAAGATATATAAACAAATGGGTTAGACCAAGTAGTTCTAATATTCAAAAATTCAAAAATATTCGAATAATTATTTTAATAGTAAGACAATTAATGGTTACTACACTACACAATTGAGGTTTTCTGAAGATATCGTAGTGTTATTTTAAAAAATTCCAGATTACCTAATCAATATTATAAACAAACCAACTTCTGAAGATCTAAAGAGAGAGCTAATAATGTCAATAACCATAATATGAATCATAAAAGGTTACATTTGTTTAAAATAACTCATCACATTAAGACTTGATAAGTGAGAATTGACAACTGAGAAATGATATTGATAAGTGAGAGTTGATAAGTGAGCGAAGAATAGTAAACACCTAACAGAAGTACCAGGATTAAATTTTAAATGAATGCAAAGAATTAACGGATATGAACATTATAGTAATCTGCTTTACCTGTCTATGTATACTAATGGTGTTAATGCTCAAGGGTAAAACTAGAAAAACAAAGGCTCTAACAAGAAACTCGTCAAATAATTTTGTATGCCGTCGTGCTATCGAAAGAAGCATTCTTGGCTAGAAGCCAAAAAAATTGACAGAATAAGAAATATAACATCAGGCACAAAACCAAGTCCATGACATAACCCTAAGAATTAGAAGACTGAAATGGAAATGGTAAAAGCAAAAATTTTCTCTATAAGAATATGAAGATGTATTAAAGAAAAGATGGGGAGGTGATGTTATACAGGTTGCTGAAAATTGCCAGGTCTTAATTTTTTTTAATTTTAGATGACCCTTGGGGAACAGTACTTTTTTCTGGATGAAAAGTATCCCAGTATGACAACGTGTGTGCAGAAATTTCATGATAATCGGATGAGTAGTTAAGGCGTGAAAAGGTAACAGACAGAGTTACTTTCACATTTAATATTAGTATGTATTAGTATAGATGTGTTTAGTTTAGATACATAATAAAAAATGATACGAATTAATTTGCAATTTTTAACTTTAAACGAATTTTCTGTAATTAACTAAATTAAAGAAACTTATAAAAAGGGGTCAACATTATAATTGACCAAAATACCTTATAATAAATGACTTAACTAGTTATTATTATATAATCGAGTTCAGATAATGTAGATGGTTTCTGAAGATTGTGTAAGCTAATCTCGCAATAGTATTTGCGATATAATCGATTTGTTATTTCGCACGGGCAACATACGTGAACTTAAAGCTAAGTTACAATCAGGCTCAGCACCTAAGTGGAGTTTACGCAACCTGAAGCTTATGTAAGCAGTTTGGTGATTCTTGTGAAACCACTGCGTGCTTTCGTTACTCGGGTTACATAGGCTGCCACCGACAAATTGGTAAACGAGCGCCCGATGCAATTGCTTGCAACATACCAAACCTTTAAATTTTTGAAAGAATCGAGCAATCTACAAATTGACGTAAGGACACTTGGTCTAATGCGGAGCGAATATTTGATATTATTTATTCATTGTATAGAGTTATCGCATTGTCACGATATGGTAATCGATACCGATAATTTCTATTGCGATAACGCGGCTCTCGTGCCATACAAATATTGTCAATCGAAAATATTGTAATATCAAGTGCTTTTAGAATTTTTTAACATTGAAAAGTAGAAAATTATCTCTGCACATAATCCACTAGTTGAGAATAGGTTGAATGCAACGTGACTAAACCGAACTCGTAACTGCGAAACTATTAATTTCCATTAGGATAGCTCAAACCTCAGTTAGCAAACAATCCATCATATCATTATCTAGTATCAGCCGATGTTATAGTGTATGACCATAGTGGGCACAAATTGGGTTCACGCCAACCATCGATGCCAAATGCAATACACGGTACCGCCCTTTCCCCAACTATTGATAATCAAACCATTTTTGACCCGTAAATAGGTAATAAAGACAAGCTAACACTATTCACTAGCACTCTATTGCACCGGAATAGAACAATAAAACTGCATTAGAGATTGGTGATAATGTCTCTGGGAGGCCGCCAGGAATCTTTGCCAAAAGACTTTAACTGAAAATTGTATTACCATAGACTGATTCGACGCAACAGTCATATTTTGTTCTAAAATCAACTTGTCGTATATTTAAATATGCACGCCGACTTCATTGTAGTTCGGCTTGCATGTTTCAGTTTCATTGATATTTATTTAGAGTAATTTAAACCATATCGAGCACTGTTTCACTGGGTGTCCGCCAGCAAACCTTGCCAAATATCTGATGCGACTCACACGTTCGAATTTTGAATACAACTTCGGATTAGAGAGCGTTAATACCTCTCAATTTCACAGCCTAGTTCAATATTTCAATTGCTTATTGTTTCTTAGAAGCGTGCAGAACTGCAGATGCATGCGCTAAATTCGCTTTGGTTGAGAATCACTGTTCATTGATAATAACATCGAATGCTGTAATTATGATTGTGATATAAATTATGCCTTTATATTTACGTACGGTTACTGCTTGATTATTTGCGGCTGAGTCAAGTTGTGGGACTTGTGTTGTGAGTTGTGAGGCAGGTATTGGAGGGGTGCGGGCGGGTGTAGGGTCAGGATGGAGGGGGGAGTGGGGTTCTTCCGCCGACAACAGCTGTCACAGCAGCTGCTCGCTCACCGATCGCACGTGCGACTACACACCTATTAACGTTGGTTTTTATAACTCCTTTTTATTTCAAAGATACACATCAATAAGAGATTTGGTGGCCGTCTTTCCTTCACCCTTACATTTCAACATTTTTTATGGATGCGTTCTATGTAAAGATGCGCTATTTCCACATACGTCTTTGTTATTTGAGCTCTGTTCGCTGTTTCGCTTGCTTCAGAATCCACTGGTAATAAAGTGTTATCAAAAGTCTTTAAGTGTTATCAAAAATACATAATTTCCATTTAATTAAATTAAAATTACAGGTATTTGTAGCGTTGACTTTTATGGACATACTCATAACTAAGACTAAGATATATTTTTTTACGTTCTGTTTATCTAATGATCATATAGAGTACGCCGATGATGCAACCACACAATGCTTTTTCTTCATTTGCAAGTTTAATTATTGGTTTTTCAATAGATTTTTTTAGTTCTAGAAAAAAAAACATTATCGAACAACGAGCTAACTTACCTCTTTGAAATTTTAAATATTGTACAAGATTTTTGTGTTAGAATCACACAAAAATATTAAAATAAGTGAAACACCAATTGTGTGGTTTTTTCAAAACCATACAACGGTGGTAGTTATATTGTATCCTTGACACCGCCAGTCGCCTTTGGCAATTTGATGTAGGTTATATGTCTTCTTTTTGTTTAATTCTGCAATGGCAAATAACTCCATGAATGTATTACCCAAAATGAATGCATAGAGTGGGGCCGAGCCGATGCAACCCGCGTCATGCGTTTTCCATTCCGAATGGACACGTGACGTTGTTTACTAACTCGACTCAAGGCCACTATATTGCGACGTTATGCTTTTTAATACCAAAACAAATGCCGTATTATTGCAGTCTGAAAAAAAAAAAACGTATAAAATTTTATCGCAGAAACTGTCAATAGGTATCTAACTAATTTCAATCTGGCTTTCGTTAGAGGATCTCTCGAATGTCTTAGATGTTTACAAACACTGGTGCTAGGCAAAAAGTAAATAAACACTAGAATTCATAACAAGCTGTTTGTACTTCACAACACCAATAAACATGAATAAGAATTCAAGGAAACTTGCGGTTAGAAATCAAAGTGCATTCGCTTCACGATCGATGTGGCGAATTATTGCATAATATTATTGTAAATTTCAAAATATTACGAACCGCTCGAAATTAATATTTATAACCTTTCGTGTTGTTAATAGAGCCGATTTGATTTGTGGACGATATCCAGAAAATATTAAAGTATTACTACATTGAGAAGTCATTTATTGGTGCGACCGCGAAGGTCGACGATACGGGAAACGATGTGGATAGCGTCACGTACACAATATCAAACAAAGCTTACTTTGATACACTTTAGTTCGGACGTTATTCTTACTAAGAGAGTTAAGTCACCGTTATGCAATCGAGAACAAATTGTAACCACAATTTCTTGGCTGCGAAATTTTTGTACAAATTTTAAGTCGCGCATTTGGTTTAAAACTGAAATGGCATTGTACTTTGACCCGCGGAGGAAACCCGCAATGCAGCGCCGCCGGCACCAAACCACCGACAACCTCTCTACATGTTTGTTTACAATTACATGCATAATCGCTTGCCTCTTGCCGAATTCAACCGCTTAATGCTCCATGAAACCGAACGAGTCATCCATGACCAAAATACTGCTTCATTATTCAATTTGCCAAAATTGCCATAGTAACTGTAATGTAGTGTACGAGATGTCCATTTTGAATGTTCCCTATACATACGCGATGTCCATTTGAATGTTCCCAAGTCCACTTTATAGCACAGGCACCGTGACTCTTTTCTTTATTTATTTCTCCTTATTATATTTAATTAGTTGTTTACCTATATCTTCTTAAACATATTATTTAGTCGCTATAATTTTAGATGTGAGGCATCCTACTTATTCTTTCGCGTCATTCCCTAAAACTACGTTGACATGCACTAAATAGAAAAAAAACTGAATCAGTTTGGTTTGAATTTATGTGTATTTAACGCATACAATTTTTATACCAGATGCTGCGTTGATGAACTCATTTGCCTAATATTAATATTATTTTGCAAATGCTTCAATATAAAAAATGTTTCATTAACGCCTATTCAGTTCAAATGTTTATATAGAGAAGTGTCGATGTCGACTGATGAAATTGAATCAATTGGTCATAACGAATTATACTTTAAGATTCTAGCTCAAGCGCAAAGCACCAACGACAAGCGATTATGGCATGTAATAAACAGCGTGTTTACGACTAATTTCGCTTGTAAATAAAAAATTGAAATCGGTATTGAAAACGTGATTTGTGGACGGATTACAGGCGCCGAACGCTGCTGTGATATATACTGTGATGTGCGAGCCAGCCTATGGATATTTTTATATGTGATTTACTAAGTGCCCAGTACAAAACCGAGTACAAAAATACGGAACGTTACTAGAGAAGAGTATATTATTTAGTGTTATTCGATTGAGCTATGAAGGAGGAGTGTAAGTTGTGCAATTGGTGGAGTGGAAACGCTCAGAGTAATACGGACTTTTCCATTTCGACGCTGATGAGACCGGCGCTGCACAGCCAAGTGGCGACAAGTATGCACTCGAGGCAGGATGCGGCTGACTTGTCCGCGTATCTATACAAACTAGGTGATTATCCATTGTATCCTACGCTTCACGATTATTACGCAAATGTCGGTGAGTATCGTGCACTCAGCTTATTATATGCACTTTTATAATACACTAACAACAAATAGATTGTAATAAAATATAGATTTTTAAATATATTATGTATGAATTTTTAAAAACTAATGACTTTATTATCAACATTAAACTAATTTCAAGATACCGGTCATAAGGATTTTCACCTTATACAATTTCAGTCTGTTGAGTTTATTAAAAATCTTCGATTTCAAATTTTAAAACCGTGCCATTACTCGAAAGGATAATGATGTGATCTATGTTTTTATTTTTCAATTTCATATTATCAACATACTGATCCATTTTGATAAATTATCCGATACTTACCTGTAGTTGAATCATAACTTATAATTAATATATTAGTTCGTACTTACACCAGTCATACTTACTTTAAGTTTTCTATTTATTCTTATTATGTGTTTTCTTATGTTGTTTATAGTAAAGAAAAATATTCGAGTTCATGAACTTATTAATCTCGCACATGTTTATTTGGATGGAATTTATTATAATAGATAATTTACTTGTCTAATAGTTTGAACAAGCGATGTTTCACCAGACATCGCAATATCTTTCGTGATCGTCAGTTGGATTAAAATGCATTATAAGCGGTAATTTTATTCCAATGTAACTGCTGAGCACGATACAGCGACCTCGTGCAAATCCGTCAGCGAATCCGGGTCTACATCTATTTATTTATCTAATATCTAGTGACTATTTAGTATCGAAGTTGTCTTGATACATTTTTATTCATTTAAAAGCGTTATTGTTTTTGAGAAGTGACAATAATGTTTTTTATTATCAGAGATACATACTCGATTATGCAGATTTTTTATAAGAACGAATATCAGTTACCTATATTTTAAAGGTACCTACTCTCTATTTCTATTCGTTTTACTCTATTATTAAAATAATGTGTAAAAAGTATCAATTACTTATATTTTTACCTCTATATGTAATATATAAATTATATTTTTCTTAGTTGAATTTAAAGTAAAAAGTATTAAAAGTACGAGATTTTTTAATAAATTCTATTACCACGATGACGTCACTGGTTCTCCCCTCTGATGACTCATATAATCTCGTTCAACCTCCCTATCGATAATTCGATACTTAACACAGAGTCGATGTATACAGGATTAAATAACATAGTAAGTAGTTACATTACATATATAGTAAAAACATTAATATAATAACTTCAAAAATACAACAAATTAATTAAAATATACAAACTTTGGAACTAATTATAGTATTATAAAGACTGCAAAACTAAAAAGCTTCTAGAAGAAATTGCATATCAAGCTCTACACGTAACTTTCATTTAGTTTAAATAACCTTGCAATTTTTACTAAAAGTAATTTTCATCCTAGTTCCTTTGTACTTTGGGCGACTCTAAACTAACGCTGCCTCTCCGTTGAGTGTATATAACGTATACGGTCGTGTACGGTATACATATACACGACACCCAGCGAGTACAGCGACTGGCAACCAAGCATTTTTCGTGAAAGTTCTCGTTCTCCGTTCTCTGTTTTAATGTGTCCTAATACTAACATGTTAAAACTAGATTCAATTATTTGTTTTATTTAAACTTTTTTTTTTCTACAAAACCTTCATATATATTGGAGATGTTTGAATATATGTTTTACTAGCTGGTGCCCGCGACTTCGTCCGCGTTCAACGATGAAAGGTACCCTATGTCCTTTCTGGTGTCCCAGACAACGTGTATGCAAAATTTCATGGTCATCGGTTCACTAGTTTTTGCGTGAAAGAGTTACAAACATCCATACATCTATACTTCTATACTAATATTATAAATGCGACAGTATGTTTGGATGCATGAATGTATGGATGTTTGTAACTCTTTCACGCAAAAACTACTGAACCGATCACCATGAAATTTTGCATAGACGTTGTTTGAGACACCAGAAGGGACATAGTGTACCTTTCATCCAGGAAAAATGACTATTCCCGAGGGATAAATAAAAAATAAAATACTAACGTCTGGCCAAAGTGTTATAGCAACACGAGGTCAAGCGTTATATTGCTTTTTTTTTTTTTTCAACGCGGACGAAGTCGCGAGCACCAGCTAGTCCAAACATACTTTCGCATTTAATTTTATGTACTTTCGCATTTATAATATTAGTACGGATGGTGTCATAGAATTTATAGGTAAATCATTTAGTGATTAGAAACTTAGAATGATGTGAACTGTGTCTATAGGGAGTAAAAAGTATTGCAGACATACTCGTAGTTTGCCTTTGCCTTTGCAACAAATAAATGTGTGGGTTTCACTGCACTAAAATATCTAAATGTCTATAACTGTATGTTAATTAAAATGTTTAATTAAAATAAAATGTATTGAACGTAATATATCTTAATCTTTTCAGACAATATAAAAATATTGAAAGTTACCAATTATTATGATAACGTATGAGTAAGTATTAAAGAATAACCCTTCAGTACGCAACAAGGGCACCCGGTGGCCTAGCCAGGCCCGGCGGCGGCGGGCGGCCTGCCAATGCTATAAAAAGTTAACTAAAACAATAATCAGTGAAGCGGGGCCCTTTAGTCCCACCACCCTCTTTGTAAACGTAAATAAAATCAAGTGGCCACACTTCACACGTTATCGTGGACACAGCTCGACTATATCATGAGGTACAACCGGCGCGTCTGTTGATATTTAAATATCTGAAGTTTCTTACAATTTAATATTAAAGTATTATTTAGGCTAAAACATAATATGTGGCTTTTAAAATTTCAAGGAAAAATATGCAACGAAAATTAAAAATGAAGAAATAGTAATCTTCGAGCTTAGTTAACAGATTACTTTCTTGTATAGGTCTTCTATTTTGGTTTTTAATAAGTCTACAATTTACCGCCTCTTAGGTTTGGCCACTTTAGAAACCAAGTGCCTACGATAATGATTTTCACAGCAAATATTATATTTTAAAATGTACACACTGTCTTGTGTCATGGTCACCGGAGTGTCACGCTCCAGGGTGCACACAGTGCAGTGAGAACGAGTTCGATTCCCGCGTTACTTTATGTGTCAAATGTATTATACAGCTGGCAATTGTTAATTACTCACATTCCATATACGGGTTCTAAGTTATACTATTTAGAAAAAATATTCAAAGCGTAACTAGCATGCAACTATAATATTTACTTTTGATAAGTATACATATACATAAGTGTTCTACGTGCGCCATGGGAGCTTTCATTTACTTTAAATCAATTGAATTGATAAGAATTAGGAAAATTATTAGGCTCGTGAGAATCGTTTCTATCTATTGCGAAAGATAAAGACGAAACTCGTAAATTACACATGTTAGTTGATATTAAAGTAGGTATTTTAAAAGAATCAATTGAAATTAGAAAAATATCTGTTCACAATGGTCCAGTTGCGCTGTAAATTCCGTTATGTTTATTTTAATTGTATTTTTATTCTTTGTTTATCAGTTTTCCTTCCGTACTTACTGATGAAAATGTACTTACATGTATACATGTACATGTACATACTTAAGAAACAAAATTTCAAGTATGAGTATGATTTTAATAAAGCCCTTGGATCTCTTTCATTAGACGTTTTTCAAATAACCACTACTTACCCTTATACCAAATAACTTTATCTTAACCATTTGTATATAATGGCTATATTTATTATACTAAATCTCATTACAATGGATACAGTTGTTTAGCCATGCAGAAATATAGGTTGTATGTATGTATATACCTCGTCTATAATGATTCATTCATACCTTAATACAAGTAAGTAGGTACTTGGGAAGTATTCGGTAATGGAAATACTTCAACAATGATTCAAATCTATACTTTTATTAATATGACTAACTGTTGCACGCGACTTCGACCGCGTATCTTTATAAAATATAGTCTATCAGCGATAACGTAGCTTACTATATATGAAAGAATTTTTAAAATCGGTCCAGTAGTTTTTAAGTTTATTCATTACAAACATACAAATCTTCTCTCTTTATAATATTAGTAATATAGATTAACAAAAATATACTCGTATACCTAGCGTTTGTTGCACAAATGCAGTGAACTCTCAGGAAACATCTCGTCGGTGTCTGGTTGTGCTTAAATGTTGAATAATGTATCAGAGTGACATCGAACAGTGATCGCGCGACGGCTAGCCATCAACCGATATTATTGATGTCATAACTTCGACTAAGCCATTCCCAACCCGACTTCCAATTAACCTTCTTTCTACATAATTTGTGTCGTAATATTTGATTTAATACCATTGGTCGCTCTCAACTTTAACTCGAGTCATGTTAAAAGTGAATTACTTAAACTTTTTTTGTGAGGTCACAGACCGAGTTTAATTTTTCTCATAATGTTTTTGACTTATTGCTAAACTAATGATTGCAAACATATTAAAAAGTTGTATAAGCATACAACTTAATTACACAATTACCATAACTTAATTACAGTAATTTAGAGTTAGGATATAAAATATATCATTAATGTCTTAGTTTTCCGTCCGTGAATAACAGGTTTTGTTAAAATGTATTGACTTAATAAAACAGTTTTAGCTAATAAAAAATTTTTGATTGAAAAGTACCAAAACCTTAATTTACTTGGGTTGGCTGTATTGCTTGAACTGAGAAAAAATATCGTAATATAATCCGAGGAAAAGAAGCATAATAGTTATTTTTAATGTTTTACTTTTTTTCTGTTAAGGTCGGCAAACAGGCTGAGGGTCTCCACTTTATGGTAGGTTGCTACCGTCGCCTATAACATAAGCAACGCCACAGATGCTGCACTTGCCACACAGATTGGAAAGGGATAGGGAAATGGGCTCTGATGAATAATCTAAGTGTGAAAATAATATTTTAAAATGACTTTTTTTTTCACAGGTAAGCCGACAATGCTCTCCTGTACAACATGTGAAACTATGCAGTCCTTACCGAAGTATGGTAAGTCAACAAAATCTAACTCCAATATTCTAACTACCAACTGCAAGGAGAGATGTAAATAAAATAATTGAATTGACAAATTTAACGTTGTACGTGATCCTACTGGCAGTAACATCGCAACGTTATGAATATAATCGCATTAACCGTGTTTTCAGTCTTTGTCCAATTGAATCCTCGGTGCAGTAATCAAGTGGGTAGGAGAGTGGGTCAACGGGTCGTTCCGTCCCGTCGAGCGCCCACTGGCGCCCGCCCTAGGGTTGCCAGATGGACTTGTTAGTCAACTCGACTGAAAGAATTTCGTCCGCACTCCCCTATAGCTACAATAGCATTTCCCCATGTTTGTTTTTAGTCATTTTGACCGCCCATAGAGCTCTATTGGGTCCTCCTATCCTAACTCTCTTCGGTGGACTAAAGAAAAATATATAAAAATTACTAGGTAACTAATTAAAAGGGAAACGAAAAATACAAATTATAACATAAAACAGAATATCAAATGTATTTATTATTATAATTTTAAATATTTCTTATCCAATTTCGTTCAAATCCGTTCAGTCGTTCACCCTCACAAACTTTCGCATTTATAATATTAGTATGATATCAATAAGTGCAGTTACCCAAGTATATCCATATTTATTAATTTACACAAAATTTAACTGTTTGAGAAAGTGAATTCATTAAATTTGGGTCAATAATTTTTATACACGAGTTAAAATAACATCCAGGATCTACTGACAACCCTAGGGCTCGACCACATCAACCCCTATTCACAAACTATCATATTCATATAAAATACTTCACATCCACATATTTAAATTCTGAACACGGGCCTTTGTTTTTAAAGTAAAACGTCCCAAACTGGCCACACACGGAATTCTAAAAACGATTCTCAAATTTCCAAGTCACTTTATATTCGCAATCCGCTCGCTGCCCATTTCCTGCTCGATTGTCTTTTTTTTAAGCGAAGCACTTTCAAGTGACCTTCCATTATAGTTTTGTCAATTCCTAATACAATTAAATGAGAAATAATCCTTTCAATCGCGTCTCAATCGACTCGGCTAGACATCGCATCTCATGGCCTTCGGAGTCATTCATATCGTGTTACTTGACGTCTTTATATCAAAGCTGACTAATCAATAATGCCGCCTTTTCTTGACCACGTGTGCAGTGCAGTTGGGTCGTAATTATTTACGATACAAGTGCGGTAAATAGATAATACCTACGTAATGCTAAACCGCTCTAGTTTGTAATTACCTGTTTACCCCAGTATAATGTCATACATTTTTTTATATAATAACTACTAGCGACCCGCTCCCGGCTTCGCCCAGAACACATAAATACGTGTTAAACCTAATTTAGTTTTTATTATATTTTTTATTACAAATAATATAATGAACCGATTAAAATACTTCTTTAGAAGTAGAAGAGTTTGAATGTACCAATTAAGTTATTTGAAAATAAATACGTTTTTATTTGTTTACGCAAATTCGTCCGCGTAACTTTATAAAATATAGCCTATGTTACTTGCTTATAATGTAGCTTTCTATAGGTGAAAAAATTTTTTAAAACGGTATAGTAGTTTTTGTGTTTATTAATTACTAACAAAAATACAAATCTATTCTGTTTTAAAATTATTAGTATAGATTAGCCAAGAATATATAGCAATATGCATAGGCGTGCTCAATGTCAAGTTTACTTGGAAATTTTTTGTTGTCTTATTTCGTAAAAAAAATTCAGTGCAACAAGATGTAAGTAGTGGTGCGTCCGAAATAGGAATAATTAAATCATCGAATTCCGAATCGATTGTAATAAACGCTGTATTTATATGGCCACAGGAAACACGGACCGCTTGCCTCCCTTTTGGGCGCTGCTCGTTTAGAATGGAATATAGTCTCATCAAATAGTTAATAAGCAATATTGCGTGGTCGGCCGGCCCGCATGCCATTAATAATGCTAACAGAAGAACGCGTCCATACAACGGCTCGTCTATTCTATACTCAACCCGACTATTATTTAACTCGTCTATATTGGCCCGAGTTATTTATATCCCAAGCGGCACTCTCGATTGATTGATATAATTAGTCGTGTGAATACATCGGATTGCTGTTCTTAATGCGCTTAATGGCAAAGCTAAAGACACATTGGCATTACGGCAAATATTTAGTCTCTGTTGTATGATCAAAACATTTTTTTAATCATACAACAGAGACTAAATATTAAAACATTTTTTTTAATCATACGACGACAGGGAGTGACACGCCCGGCTTCGCACTGATGCAATTTTGAAGTGAAAACTTCTTTAGGCGCGTTGGGCATTTTTGAGATGGGAAAAAACCATTGAACTCGCGACACTGTTACCGTAACCGACACCTATGTCGACAATTATAAAAGAACACAGTAATTTCAAATAAATATAGAAAACGGCTAGCGATATTTCAAAAAGGTCGTCAACATTTCCAGTATAGAGGAGCTACTGAGAGCTTACTCTTTTTACTAGCAGTAGTTGTATAATTTTTGTAGTAGTAATTTATAATAATGAATAAAAAAAACACTTCATTTAAAAGTATTTCCTGCACAATAAAATATTTCCTGACGATTCAAAAAATAAACACATAATTTTTCAAGTTTTCACTTCTGTCGGCACTCCCGGAATGCCATTGCTTTTTTTATGCAAATTACCCAAACCTTCTTTCTATTCGTGAATGTGAAATGTATCCCTACTGGTAGAGATAAATGGAAAGAAATTCCACTTATCACTACAAGTGGGGATACCTTAGTAAAAATAGGTGGAACGGGCGAAAACCGTATCAAAAATATCAAAATCCGTTGGTGGTTTTAAGAAGAAGTTAGCGAAGAAGCAGACTGAAGTGGTTAGCGACATTATTTTATAATATATATGAATAGGAATAGACAAATAAAAAATAAAAAACTAAAAGAAACAGTCAAATAATGTAAAATATCAGTATAATTTGTATACCTATTGGTAATAATTATAAAATATACAACATATGTTTAAATTGGTTTCAAAAAAAACTTTTAAAAATTAAGTACTTAGATAATTTTTCTATTAGTAAGTGCATTTTCTCTAAATTTTATTTTATTAGGCTTCCCACGACTCCACCTGCGAGTTGGTTTTCAAAGAGGATACTATTAAATACCTACAGAGGCTAGGTTATGACAATATTTTGCTATCTAAAAAAAGCATCGCACGGGTGCAATTGATTGTATTACATATCAATTTTATAGTGAAAATCTTATCAAAATCTCTTTAGAAGGCCCATCGATAGCGATATTGTCTTATACTATTTACACCTTTAATTTAGTAGAGAATTTAAGTAAAAATTCTATTTCCAATAATTACACCCCCCTTCCCCCAAATATTAGCCACGCTAACCATCAACTTATTATCAAATGGACTTACAAATACTGAAAATAAATCACTTGTGATTTAAAATTTTTCCTCTTCAATCCATTTTACCTTTGATTGAAGTGTCCATTATATAGGATGCATTTGATCCTTGATAAATACTTCCTGATTATATTTTTTAGCGGAATATGATCTTCGCTTGTTATCACTGTTTAGCATTATCTACTGGCATACATTCATATCAAAAAGATAATGTTGTAGTTGTGTAAATATAGCATTTTTTGCATATGTAAATCACGCTAATTTCTGAAGGCCGAGCGAAGACCTCGCAAAAAGTAGAGTCGACCTCGAGATTATCATCGGCGTGATATGATGACATGCGCAATAAGTATTTATACTGCGTGCAGTGTGTAGTGTCTCTTGCTCATTCAGTGCTTCCTGAAGCCGTAATTATTTATAATTTTTTTTATTTTAATTTTGTTGGTATGGACTTAAGAAAAATGTTTTCCGGTGAGTTTTTGTCGAATCGTTTCTCAAGTATAAATATATATTTTATTTAAGATCATTTTTCTTTATTTCTAAAAAAAGTTTGTTAGTAATATAATTTGAATACATGACAACTATAGATTTTAATAATCATCATCTCAGCCGCAGTACGTCCACTGCTGGACATGTATAACAAAACAAAAATGTTAATTATAAAATCACCGTACATTAGAGAATCCCATATACAGAACTTAGTAAGCTCATGAACATGATTGTTTACACACTGTCAGTATGAAAAACTGCAACTGTCAATCTATAGATATTGTCAAAACCCAAACATACCTCGGATTAACTAAAGGGACAAATTTAACTGGAAACCTGATATCGAACTAATTTGCGATAAATTAAGGATTTTCCTTGCAAATATTACAATATTAAAAAATCACATACCATTCAAGGTGAAACTTATGCTTTATTATGCACTGGCAGAATCCTAAATACAGTATGGACTTAGTAGTTATAGTCGAACTTACAAAACTTATCTAAACAAAATCTACAAACTACAAGTAAAAATTCTAAAAACATTAGTCTCACCTAAAATTAAAAATAAATACTACAACGATAAGAACGGTCTTTTTAAGCACTGTAAGATTTTACCAATAAACAATCAGTTTTCGTTTTCACAACTAAAAGAATTTTTCTTAACGAATCCTTAAAAAAATTGATGGAGCATCCTGTTATGCACCAGGCAATTTCAAAAAAACGGTTGTGTACACAACGCGCCAATAATACATACGGCGAAAGAACTACCGCTTACATTGTCCCACGCCTTATCAATAGTCTACCTTCAGATCTATGTAACAATATAACAATTAAAAATATTAAATTTAAGTTAAAGCAATATTTTTTAAATTGTAATTAATAGTATATAGTTAGATTTTATTAATAATTACAAATAATAACACGAGATTAAACCTCAGTGGTTTTTAGTGTTATCATTTTACATGTTATTTTATATATTAGTCTTAAAATTGTTAAAAAATTATAAAATAAATAAAAAAACACAGGCTTCCCCCATAATTTTCCAATATGACCGGTCAGAAACAGCCTGGATCCACTGTAAGCTTTTAATAATAAAATATGAATATTAATTCAATTTTTGTTTTAAATACCAGCAAACCTTTCTTAGTCTGCACATAAGTCTTGACGAATGGGTGTTTCATTTAGTCGAGATCTCGTAACTCTTTAAGGAATTTAGGGATTCGGTTTTTTATATACATCGTCATCGATCATTTCAATGCAGAGGTCTTCTTATGAACCGCAATCTTGCGACCTTCGTATAGAATATAGAAAGAGTCCGAAACCAAATGTAAATAAAACTCGTAAAAGAATTCCATAGTAATTTGAGCTCGAATGCGAGATTGAATTTTAAAATTCATAACGTTCCTAACAGGTAATACACTATCAATTAAAACATCTGAATAAAACAATTAACCTGAGTGCTGCACGAACTAATCGATTTTCCATTCGCTATATCGAGGATATCGAGTCAACGATTCAATATATCGTCGGAAGCTTGCATACAATAATTGTACATACATAACTTATGTTCGTACATAGATATGACTTTCAAAATATCGTAATCCAATTTCTATTTGCTAGAACTCTTTTGTATTGTAGTGGTTGGGCACATTGCGTTCAATGCGTTGCTGCGGTGTGTGGGGTTCCAAGGATAAGGCCTCGCTGTAATCTTGGACCCACATATCCACGCTGATGGTGGAATCCGGGGGGGTTTTAGTGGGTATTCCCGGTGATAAGTCACTTCACAGTGCACAAATGTCATCTCCCCTCCTAAAAAAAGGTATGACATAACCCACAGTCTCCTATAATGATACATTTATTAGCTCGACACAATCACAAAACCACAGAATATACAGACAATGTTAACCTAATTGTTACATACACCTATCCCCACTTTATTCCTTGACCTTTAAATTATCAAGGTGACCCCTAGCGCTGCTTGTGTGCGACAGTAGCCACTTACCAAGGGAAAAAATTACTGTGAGAGTGCGCTAAAATTATCATTGATGATGTTAACAAAAATGACAAGAGCAGACTTACTATGAAGTGAATGTGTGTGCGGACTTTTTAATTTCTATATCAAACTATACTACGTCCGACTCCTTCTTTGCCTCCATGAAGTTATATAATAGAAAAATTGCATACAAAACATCTGTACAAAGTAACTACCTGATAAATGTAAGATTACATACTTATTCTTTCTGTTATGTTATTTTGTAGCTGTAATAATATTGTGAGACGATGGGGAGTTAAACACTTCCGAAACGTCATGGTAAATAAAACAATTTCTAGATAAATGTATAACACTGACTGACTCACGGGAAATACCGATATTATAATTTAAATATTGATTCATTTAAATTTTCATCCCTTTTCAGTATTTTACATGTATACAGATAGTAGTTATACTAAATATATCTTATAGATTCGCAGTTATAATGCATACTGGTACAAAGAAGTTCTTGTTTAGAATATTTTTTTAAGAAGCTAATAAATCTTTCGAAGTGGCATAAGTGCCAGTAAATTTATACGCATATTAACAATCGAGGGAATCCGTGAAAAAAAAAACTTAAAGCATATCTTTTATACAATCAAAACATGCTTCGCACGATTTACCTAATTGGCGGTTAATTGCGTGTTTAATAAGGCAACACTTCTGTCACACCACTAAATTAGCGCATGAAGCGGTTTGGATAAACGGCTAATAAATATTATTTCATAAATAAATCAGGGGGCGGCGTTTACAGCGTGTTAACAGCCGCGGTTGGCTGTAAACGCACACTCCACAAATGCACAGTAAACATTACTACGCAGTGATTGGACAATGGACACCGAATATGGAATAGTATTTGATAAATATCACAATGATTTTGTTAAATAACTTGAGCATTCAGAGAACAAAAACTAAAAGAGCGGGACGATTATTATTATTGTTATTAAGAAAATATTTTCATTACCTATTTTTGTTCTAACTACATAAAAATCATCTTATATTGACATCAAAACACATAATTAATTTATACATCACCTGCCACAGTCCAATAGCTTTTGACAGGACGTCTGTCGGGTCAGCTAGTATAAATAAATAAAAATCTAATCCCATATTTGTATACTATTAACATTATCAATGGACTATAGAAATAGAAATTGTGAAAATCATCTCTTGTCACTTGTTTTTTATCCATTAATCTTTAGAAACTCTACTGGTTTTATTTGCGGTGGCCCACACAAAATGTCCCGCGTCTTTCCGCTTTTATTACAAGTATAAGCGTGCTTCGTGAATGCCGACGCGCGGGTCCTAAAGCCATTTTACCCCAATTATATCTTGTTGGAACTAAATTTATGTTCATAAGCAAAGGTCATTTGTGTTTAGGTCATTATATATCATTAAAGCCTCCGTGTAAAATGTTACAATATTAACGATGAAGCATTTCCATTGTTAAGTTTGCCATAGTAAAGAAGTCACTGAGGAAGTAATTTAAAAAACTTAAAATTTCACTTTCATTTGATTTGCATCGTTATTTAAGCTTAATATAGTATATATATGATATTTCTTACAAAATATTTATGCAAACTTAGTCGTCTAACATCTAACATCCTTGTTTATACAAGAGACATAATCATTTCAAAAAATATCTGTTTAAATACTATTTAATATTTAAATCTATACTTACTAATATTATAAAGCTGAATGGTTCGAATTGAAAAATTCTTTTTGTGTTGGATAGTCCATTTATCGAGAAAGGCTTTAGACTATATAACATTTTGAACGCGGACGAAGTCGCGGAAACCATCTAGTACATTATAATTTTAAAAAATCGGTACCTATTTTTTTGTAATTTAATTTCTCATCATAGAGAAAGTAGCCCATTCGACGGCAGCAACCACACTTTTGACGCAAACCATCCCGAAATAGCAACTCGTGTTATTTTGTATTTCAGTGCGTGTGTAAAAATGCTAGAGACTATTGTATGGATATCGACCGTTCAGGTCGCATTAATTTAAAAATCTTTAATCTTTAATAGTAGGGGAGCCCAAGGGGGGATTTTGGGATTAACTCGAGCGCGTCAGATTAAGGTATGGTAGATTAATTACATGCTAAAAACTGTGAATTTTAATCTGTAATCTGACGATTTGAGCGTGACGTAAGGGTATACGAGGATCACAAAGTTTAAAAAAAAAAACGTTGCCTTGACATTCTCGAGCGCGGTAAATTTTATCTTATTTTAAAGGAACTAATGCAAGGAAAACAAGAAACCTTGATGTGACTATTTGCTCATGCCGAAGTAACAAAAATTGTCATTAAAGTTCAGTTCACACAGCTGCAGGAAAACATGTATTTCCTACTCCGCTTTCTCTCTCTTCTTTTCGCTATTTCTCTATTTTTCACTCTGGCACTATACCGATAATAGAACTCGTGGTATTATATGTACAGCGCTCTGGCACGTTTGTTGTATTTTAAGTTCTACGAATTAAATTGTGTAATATCTGTTACAACGACGACTTACGGTATTTTCAAGTGTGTGTGTTTTTTTTTAGACAAAATAACCTCAATAAATTGTAAAATTAACGGCGGAAACAATGAAAAAATGCTTTATTATTTGTGTTTATTTGCATGCTATTTTCCGAGCATTTTTTATCACATTCATTGATTAAAAACATGAAAAAGAAATGTATTTTTTATAAATCGTCAGATTAAGAAAAGTCCTCCATATAATCGTCTGATTAAAAATCAGCACAATCTGGAATTTAAGCTGAATCGTCTGTATAAAAATCTGTCGCGCTCGAGTATGTCAACATGGCGAATATTCAAAAAGCTGCCACGAGCTTGCGTCACATCCGGATTGTCAGTCTTTTGAATGGGAGCTTAGTTTGGGTTCACTTAAATACATTTTTTTTTCATTTTTAACGCTTCCCTACGGGAGACCACCTTCCAAATCGGCAGATTAACATATATCTGTCATCAGGGACATGTGGGTAATATTACATTATCAATATCTGACGCGTTCGAGTATGTCCATGTGACAGATTTTTTTTACCTGTAGACGCTCACCCCACCGTTGAAATGAAAAACTTCATGTAACCTTTTTATCTTCTTACCATCCAATCTTCAAAATCCAATAGGTCCTTACAACGCTCGAGTAACTCCACATTTAGCATCGTGGGCTCCCCTACATGTATATTTCACCAGTTTCTCTGAGTTATTATTAAAAATAGTTAAAGTAAATGGAACGAATAAATTAAAGTACGTAATATTTTTAAGTAATAAGGTCCATTTAACCTCGCCATGTCGTCGACGATGGTTTTAAACAGAATGGACAAATAAAATACGACACGTATCCACAACTATCAATAACTTTGAGCGGTGTTTAAAATTCGAGGCCTGTCATGGATTTAGCACTTTGGCGCGGACTCGGAATTATTAATACTTTTTTATACTCGTATAGCGTTCCAATTCTGACTTTATTTGTAAAGTTTTGATTTATCACTTTTAACAACTTCTGTGCCGCGTTATGTTATTACTCAAATCGTTAGGTATTAGTAATAGTATTAGGTAGGTACTCTTAAATTATATGTTTACATTTAAAATGTTAAATATTTTAGTTGAAGATTCTATATTAATAATAGTTGGGACATCCAGTACTGGATTTCAGGATTTTCGCTCTATAGAAATAATCACAAAGTAAATTTTATTGGATATTATAAAAACGTTTTATAGAGATTTTGTCTTATACTAGCTTATGTCCGCGACTTCACTTGTGCCCGTTTTTCATGGGTGTTAAAAACTTTATTTTTGTCCGACATTGATTTTCTTTTTTATGATCCTTCGCAGTATTTTTTTTATATAATATATCCTTTTCTGTATCCCTGACAATGCAAAATTTCATGATGATCGATTGAGTAGTTAGTTAATGGACTACTCGCCCGAATTAAATAAACAAGTTAGGATTTTCCCGTACTTTTTGTAATTTTGGTTTTTTTTTTTCATATTTACACAATTGAAACACCAATTTGGGTAATATTAATAACTTCGTAATAACCTAATACTCATTACTCGTAGGTTCAAATATTTGGAGGTACACTTACTTTTAGCCTTCCAGTAGCCTTTTGAGTTTTTTCAATATTAATAAACCTTTGTTGTACTCGCACTGGGGGCCGTTTTGATATTTATTCTTATTGCGTCGCTATCAATATTTCAATTTCTTGTTTTCCTGGATCCACCGGCGGCATATTTGATTGCTCGCCAATTAATTGTCATTCAAACCGTCTATCACCTTTTGAAGTAGACAATATCGCGGACGACGTCTAGTTAAATAAAATTGAAATGGTGAGATCAAGGCTGGTGGCTTCATAGCTTAATAGAAAATATAGAACTAACAGTGGTCAGTTCAAGGTGGCACACATTTGCTCGCTGCGTAGCTAACGTGTGTTCAACTATTCATTTACGAGTCATAAAGATCGCGCCGATAACTCGCTTGCCTTGTTTCAAGCTCTAGCTGCTAGCTCATTCAGCTTTGTTGTCGCAACTAGTAGTTCACACAGCGTTCTACTACTGGAAACAGGAAGGTACGAATTAATGTTTTCTTTTCTTTTAAGTTTAATATAGGGCATATTGAAATTTAATTTAATTTAAAGAGTCTATGTCACAACTTATGTTCAGCAAATAAATTATTTTGAATTTATTTGCTGAACCATGTTCAGCAAATAAATTATTTTGAATTCAAAATATATTTGGTTACTATAAACTTAACAGTTTACAATGTTAATGTTACCTTTACCTACTTACTAGAGACCCGCCGTGTCAAACTCTGTTGGTGGTTTAGAAGAAACAAACGGAAGCGGCCAGCGACTTTGTTTTATAATGATTTATGGATTAGATAATGCCACATTTATGAATTCATTCAGGGGGCACGCTAATATTTTTTAAACGATTTATTTTTAAATATTTTGTGCTCTTCGAACAATTTAAAAACTTCTACATATCTTTTTTTCTGTTTGTTCTTTGTTAATAAGTTATTACGGTTCAGTTTATCATTTTGGGCAAAGAAATCTTTTAACTGAATTTTATGGAAAATTTAAATATGGCCAGCACGCACAATTTTTTAATAATAATATAAAAATACTTCGTATGTGTGTTTGTAATTTTTATGTATTTTAAAACGCGTGGTTTGATTTTAATTAGTTAAAAGTTGGGTGGTTTTAATATTTTTGGTGAAATTCGAACATTGCGGCGCGGCGCCCAATAGTGCGGCATCGAGGTGGATTTAATTTTGACAGTGGCTGCTCCGTTAACACACATACGAGCTGTAGGTGGAGACACAACTAGAACATCGCCCTCGTAATCGCACCGCCAGCCAGTTCGCCAATTGGACAATATTTTAGCGGCGGCTTTATTGCGGCTCTAATATAATAGCTAAACCAATTACCTCAACACAGTACTTTTGTTGCGTACCTACATACCGGTCATTTGTAACTTCTACATTTTATGAGCAACAGGTCAACGTAACTGTTAATTAATTTTGACATATTGTACACTGAAAAGGAAATATTTTGTAAAAAACAATATTCCTACTAATGAATTTGTGACAACACTACCGACAAGTGCATTGATTGACGTTTTTAAAAGTAAGCTTTTAACTAGCTATGCCCGCGACTTCATACGCGGTTTATTCGGAATAGCGCGTGCGTGCCGTCAAATGGGTACTTATTTTTATTCAAAACATTTAGATATACTAATTTGCTATGCGGTGCGGGTGTAGCGGGCTACACCCCGCTATAAAATTGAAATTATAATATTACAATTATAAAATTTAAATTTTCACAATTCGAACACGCCGACAGAACAAGATTGTTTTTTTTTTTTAAATAATATTGAGTAGATGGCGCAATATCTCTGAAAATTCAGATATTCTAAAATATTCAAAAAATAGAACTTATCTAACGCATAACATAACGCATTCGTGTAACAATTTTGATTTTATTCCCATAAATTTTCATACCACGGGCTTATACATATGCAAATCGATTCTTAAGGAGTGTCACCCTGTAACCATTGCGCCAAAAACAGGCCAACGTTTATATGCTTGTGTTCGTTTGTCACGAGCTTTGAGACAGCTATGTCTTACACTGCGCCATGTCACTGGGGAATGTGCCATACCAGCTTATGGCACATTCCCCAAAAAAGTGGGAAAAACTGATCAAATTGTAATAATTGTACTGTTCATGTAAGTAAAAAACAAAGTAAGCAAAATGTAGATCAATCATCTTATTAACATGTTTGCACTTGGGTATGTGTAGTTAGATTAATAGAATAAATAACTACAATGATAAAATAGATAGTCACTAAAAGATGGACGTTTTTTCGTCAATACGATGCTGAATAGGGCTTGAAATATAAAATTGTGCGAAAAAATGGAAGAAGTGTTAGTGAAGATAGTGAAAAATATGTTATTATTTAAGTTTTATAATATAAAAAAGGTGGTAAAAAATAACGACTTAATAGAAGATACGCAAATAAAGACAATTTAATCGGATACATTTATATAATAAATGACAGATACTGAAAAAGAAAGGCTAATGATGACACTTCAAAATGGCGGTATTGCCAGATGAAACAATGGAATAATAAACTAATAGTGAAATCTGTTAACAAAATCGCTAATAAATAAATATTTTAATGGGAGGATATTTTAATTTTAATTAGGGAATTTTGCTATGAAAAACTGGCAACACTAGTAAAACGTCAAGATGGCGTTGTAGAATTTAGTCCTAATAGATGAAATATTTTCTTACTAAATATGATGAATTTTGTATTACTTACCGATGGTACCGACTTTGTTGGTTGTTTTTAAACGTCTTTTGTAATTTCTGCACACTTTAATCGCGCAACTCGATATTTTAAACAACTATCTCAAACCCAAAACTTAGTGTTTAAGCTGCGTATCCCTCAACGACACGCTGGACACTGATTTGCAGGAAGCGACTTAGCGTACAACAGTTGACTGATATTTTTTTGACGTATTTGGGCCTACCGCGGTCTATCTTGTTAGTAGAACTTATAATCAAGCTAGAAGGGCTAATTATTTTAAATCATTAGCTGTATCTTATTGAGCAACCATTACGAATATTGGATCTCACTACTCACAGTATAAAGAAAATAAAAATAAATGAAAACTGGTTCTGTAGAAATTTAGATCCGTTCGTAAGTCAGGGTCATTCGTACTTGACTTCATTCGGAAATGCTGCAACTATTAAAAGGTTTAACGTTTTGCACCATAAGCGATATTGAAAGTGTTTACGATCGCCGGTGATTTATTATGAACACGTTTACTTTAATTAAACTTAACAACGAAGTATCGGATGATTGAGTTTTCAACAACAGCTAGAGTTGTTGTAGAATGAGAACGGAACAACCCAAAGACAGAATGACACATAACAGAATGATGATTGAGATAGTTTCCAACCTATCCTGAAGTATGTAACTCTGTGTGGGCCATATGCAGAATTCATCGTTACTCAATGAAACTAGCAATTGACATATAAATTGCATATAGAGTTTCATTTGAATAACAAATTTATTGCTATTGGCCTTGATGTTATTAATGGTATCGCCAATATCGGTTTAATTGATAACGCACACATTGCGATAAACTTTATTGCACATAATACTATTTATAATTTAGACTATGTCTGTTCACGCTTTTCTTGCATTTTCGGATATTTATGAGAACAACTGTAATCAGAATATAGAACCTTCTGTAGTAACAGTTTCTAATTCCATAATAGAACCGAACAGAAAGAGATTCAATTGTAATGTCGTTGACCAAAAACTGTGGTCAAAAACGAGATGGATGCGTTACATTTGTGTTCATACTTGTGGCAGGCAAAATAATTGCCTATCCATTTCTTGTCAAGTATACGAATAATATATTAAACACAGGAATTGCAAAAGGCGGCATAATTTAAATAAAATATACTTAAATGTAGAACGTGCCTTGTCAACGCATTCACTGCTTGCAAGAAAGTAAACTTCTTTAAGTAGGGATTAGTTTTCAACTTTCACTTCTTCTTTATTTTGAGGTTTTTTGTATAAATTGGTGTCTGGATTTTTATTGTGCTGTTTGTGAGTAGGCCAGAACCAAATTTCCTATCCCCTTGTTATCTCTTATCACAAGTGATATGTCAGATTTTCAGCCGGCCTAAGTGTAAAACCTAAGTGTAAAAAAGCAAAACTATATTTATGAGGCCATCAAATAACAATTTACATAAGTTTTTGTACCTTTGTGGTACAAACTGGTAACAGGTTTGCGTAAACAAGTGTGCCAAAGATTGAATGTTAATTAATTTACACATGTGTGTTTCTGCTATTTAAAATTCTCCTGAAAAGCCTTGAGGTTTCTATTGCCTTTTCAATAACTACTTACTAAAGTACTGAAGTTTTGTATTCACCAAATTTATATTACTTATAGTCTTTTTTAATTTGGAAGGCCACTACGATCTTTGCAGTCATATTATTTCTATTCAGCATGACTATTGGCTATAAGTGTACCTTTTTACATAAGACCAACCTAAAATAAAATCGCGTGATCTTTTGTGATTTTGTCACTCTCCATGTTTGCCTGTCTGCACTCGTATATCCGCCAACTCCTCCTAAACAACGCAACGGATTTTGACGCGAAGCCGGGAGCGGGTCAATAGTTAAACATAAAAACAAAAAACATTGCATATTGATTGCGAATTTGGTAAAAGAAAGATAAAACGTCTGTTCACTGAAATGCTATGAATTTTATTGTTAATAATGTCGCAAAATTGGCAATAAAACTCGCCAATCCGTCCACTGTCCACACCGTCGGGATGTGGCGGGCCTCGGGCGGGCGGGCGGTCGGCGTGCCAGGAACTCATTTTGGAAAGGCGCGACAGACAGCCGCGGTAGCCTCCCAATGTCAATACTTGTAACTGAAGCGTCAGCACACTTCGCTATTTAGGACTTTTTGTCTGCGAGGTGAACTGTAATTGGATCACAGCGATTCTATACCGATTCTGCCTAATATCAAATATCTATGAAGGTATTAGGAGTTCGTTAGGCTTTTTATTTTAGCCGAAAAGTGTAATTATAACATTTGAAAGGTTAAAAAATATAGACAAAAGGTAATATAGATTAATTAAAGAACTTTGATACTTTAATATAGAGAAAGTAATACTTTTCAACATGCCTTGCTTACCCTTTCGAGACAATGTGCTCTTTATCTGTATCTATCTGTATTTAAAATGGAATGTAATGGAATTAATTAGGAGACTAGGAATATTAAATTAGGTTTAAAATAATTTGGTTTTGATATTGATTTTAGTTAATTTTCATGTTAAAAAATAACATAGGAATGTAATCTGTAGGTAGGATATAGGTTGTATTATTGTTTTAACTCAGACTTCTTCAATTATCCTATAAAAAAACTACTTTTTTAAGTCAATTCTATATGCCCTATAATTTAAATGCATCAACGTAAGTACCAACCATAAATGCACCTACATATAAAGCCAGCGTGTATTTTAAAGTGAGGGGTTCTCCCCTCATCGTTCAAGGTCGAAGGGTGCACACTGTTGGTACCGATTTGTGCTTTTATTTTCATACAAATCAGTTTAGATGTCTATCTTAACCTATATTTTAATACGAAATATTAATTAAACAAAAAGTGAATGTGTACGCTGTTTTACTTATATGGATAAAAGTGTATTTCCTGTTACTTTCTAATGCAACCGTTACGAAGGGTATGTTAGAGAATATATGTATTTAAGATTATGTAAATATGTTACCTATCCCTTACCAACCTAAATTGTAATAAGCATTTATTTAAAAATAATTTTATTATAATACATTTTTTCAACTCCTAAATATATCTAAAACATTTTAAAACTAACATCTAACATAATTTATATCTCTCCATGTAACTAATTTAACAAAATTTATAGAATATTATAAAGAGAGAGAAGATTTGTATTTTTGTTTGTAATGAAACTCAAAAACTACTGGACCGATTTTAAAAATTCTTTCACCTATAGAGAGCTACACTATCAGTGAGTAACATAGGGCTATATTTTCTAAAGTTACGCGGACAAAGTCGCATGCAACAGTTAGTAATATACATTTACAAATGTCTTGACTTATCTTGGTGCTCAATTAAACAATTTATCGTTTATATTTTTATTATTATTAAGTATAATAAGTTAAGGTCTTGTTATAAGGAGTTCAATTTATTAAAATACAAATTGTTTTATACAATTATGACTAGACACTTGTATTCTATTACGTATGTGAGAACCTTTTGTTTGAGAAAGTGCAAGTTATATCTGTAGTTAGTAACATATCTAAGTTACAGTGGATCCGTTGAGAACTAAAGTTTGTATATATAACTTAATCAT
Source organism: Synanthedon myopaeformis (assembly GCA_944738685.1). NCBI lineage: Eukaryota > Metazoa > Arthropoda > Insecta > Lepidoptera > Sesiidae > Synanthedon > Synanthedon myopaeformis. The sequence goes on along the minus strand of OX122927.1, from coordinate 4,971,408 downwards.
TGCTTTCTTGGTAGCTTGAAGTTACTTAGGTACCTATTAAATTAAATTTGCTGTACATTTTCGAGACATATGAAGAAATTTATAATAAACTGGATGGTGCCCGCGTCTTCGTCCGCGTTGAAAAATAAAAAAAAATGTTACACCTGTAAATCCTCATATCTTTATCGCTGAGACGACGGTGGCGTCGAGTTTTTTTATATTTTTAGACGATCCCTCGGGAACCTATCATTTTTCAGGATAGAAAGTATCCTATATGTTAATCCAGGTAATAAACTGTCTATGTGCCAAATTTCATCCAAATCCGTTTAGCCGTCTTTGCGTGCATATATAATTTTCGAATATATAATTATGTATTAGGATTTTAAGTTCTTATGTAATACGAGTATAAAAGTAGCAATTATTTACAGTGATAAAAGACTGATGTCATGTAGATAAGTTAGTGAGTGCATTTTGTTCCAGTATTTGCAGTAGTCTAACCTAAGGCTGCCTTTCGTACAAAGCTTTGTTCGTCAATATTGCAATATCAAAGTTCACTATCGCTGTACTATCGCTATGAGGAAAATCGAAATACAAACGACGCCTCACCGAACAGCTTTTATTAACGTTTTCCGCGAAAAACGATCAATGCTTTTCATTCGATTTGTGTATTGTGTACTTATGTGTATTTGAAACGTTGGATTGGATCTTCAAATACGGGTACTTTGCGACCGTTTCGATTTAATCAATGCGATGAGCATTGCTTTTATGATTTATTAGCTCGGATGACACGTGTGCCTGTTAAATTGGCCACGTGTCAAGACTTTTATTTATTAATAGATAGCGTGTTATGGATAGGTATTGCTTGTTAGAAGATAGGTATAGAATACAAACAAAGAAGCCGAGGGTAACGCACGCTAGTACGACAAAAAGCCACGATAAAAACACGGCTCAAGCACTTCGAGCAGCCGTAGTCGTCGTCTCTTAATAAGGTTGACGACCTCGCCAATCCGCGTACTAATTTTTTTCTTTACAGGACCATTTCGCGTTTTCTTTTACTGTAATCATTTTTTCGAGATATCTCTAGTTGCAGTTGTTTTAATGAATAAACGGTTTTTTAGTGAGGACTACTTTTGGGGAATTTCTGATGGAGTCAGTGTTAGATAGAAAGGAGATTTTTTGGAATTATATTCATACTCACATGACTGTGTATATGGTTTTATACTCACATACTCACATGACTGTGTATATGGTTTTATTAGAATATTATAATGTTTATGCAGATGATCTATTAGGACATACTTGATGGCCTGTAATTCAGTTTTTTTAAACATTTCTTATTAACTTACTCACAAAATTAACTTATAAAAAATGTTATTATTATTATTATATATTTTTATAATGTGGTTATTTAATGTACTAGATTTTGTATATTGTTTTATTTGATGTAATAATTTAGTTTGCTTTCTCACTGTTTTCAACTCCTTAAAAATGTACTACTCTATTTTGTAAAAAGTATCTTGTAAAAATAGTTCGCTACTCTATACATTATTTAAAGCATACTGTCAATATCTGTACACGTGCGGTCTGTGGGTCGACTACTCGCGGCAGGCATACAGTGCCCTTAGGGCGCTGTTGGGGCTGCCGCGACACTGTAGCGCATCGGGGATGTTCATGAAAGCTAGAACGGACAGTTTCCAGGCTATAGTGAGAAAGAGGATAACCTCGTTGATGGAGCGGACGCGGGGCAGCTCTAACAGCCTCCTGAATACAATATCGATGTGTGTAGACCGTCTTTTAAAAAAGATGTGGACACAAACCACACTTTCATGTTGTAAATACCACTACTAACATAGTTTTTAAGTTTTCTTGTATTACTAACGCTATTATGGACACTATTTGTCGTATTATTATTATTATAGTTATATTGTGATGTAATCGTTAGGGTTAGTACACCACTGAAGACATCAATAATGTAATTATTTTTTTTATAATCGGTCGAGTTATTGAGTAAAAAAAAATTAGACACTAGTTTTTGAAAACTTGGCTCTATGTAGAAAACATTTGTAAACCAATGCAACAATCAATTTTATCTTCACATTATTTCATATAGATAATTAGAATCTATTTAAATATTTAAAAATGTTAATATAGGTCGCATTTAGTTAGGTACTGCCTACATTTGTTTTTGTTGCGTGGAAGTGTTTGTTAAAGGTAATAAAAAATCTCCCAGTATAACCGAATGAGTTTTTTTTTTTTCGTTAGAAAATTTATTCGCCACAAAGAATGATTATGCCGATGACCGCACAATCGGTTGCGGTCGTTGACACGGTATGACCCGGACTCAAACCACACAAACCTATCGAAATTAACGAATCTGTGATAGAGACGTATAACATACATTTTTAATAGTGTTTTTATGGCGTTTTAAACTTTAGAACATTAGCTACTATTTAACTGGTTTAATACAAATACTTTTAGTCCTGAATAATCTTAACATCTTTAATCGGAGTGGGTTTAACCAAACGCGATATAATAATAGCATAATAGCTAAAAAAAATTGAACATTTCAGACAGCTGCTGACTTACTCGTATACGAATATTTTAGTCTAGATAGTGGCCGCGACTTTGTCTGGGTTAAAAAATAAAAGATATTAATGCCTCACACATTAAAGCAATATTAACGCCTGACAACTTTTATCTTAGCAAAGCGTTGTATCTTTATTTTTAGATAGCTGGTAACCGCGGCTTCGCCCGCGTGGAAAATTTAAAACTATGTCTATTTCAAATCGGATGAGTAGTTTCGAAATTTACCTCCTACATACAAACAAACAAACATACAAACTTGACCTCTATATATAATATTAGTTATAGATAAAAACTTGATGGAAAATTTAAATTTAATTAGTGTAATATCGCGTTAGGTCCTCTCCATAATGAAGTGCTCAATTATTGATATTATAATAATAATAATAAACGTGTTAGTTTCAAATGAATTTTTTAAAATTATAATATGAAAGTTTTATGAGTTTATGGGAAAGCTATGTTAGGTAGGCAGTTGTTGGACATATTATAGTGTTACGATCGTTCGTGAGAAAATTTCGAGATCGTATCACGAAATTCACGAAGAAACAACCTGCCCAACAAAGGCTTAGTCTTGAATGATCATACTTAGTGTAGTTATGTTTTTTTTTCTTGTTCTTTTCATATATCTTTGATTTGATATTCATTTGATGAAATCCAATTCTGCTTACATATAGCTGGTACTTAATTCTAGGTCACCAGACAGCGTTGTTTGCAAGGCATAAAAGCATATAAAACAGCGGGTGGCTTACGCCCGTCGCCATAATTACGTCACCTATCGCATTTTTGGTTCATTTATCATACTTACGCTATAATACGTGTTCTGATAATGTGTATGAATAAATGCTGTTGCTATTGAACTGCACAGTGCGAATTTTATTCCAAATACATACTTACCAAACACAGATACAATTGTAGTTTATCTGTATGTCTTAAAAAGCGATTTTTTTTTTATGTTAAGGTCGTCTGTCAGGCTGACGGTCCACTTAATAGTAGGTGGCTACCCGTCGCCTATAACACAAGCAATGTCACAGTGATTGTGCTGATCATAGTAGGATTAAGAATTATAAAGGAAGCATTAATTACCTACTACAATCTAAACTAGACAGATCAGCACTGTTGTTTTTGTCTTTTATTAATCCCATCGTAATGTCAGACATTTCCTTTATTATATAAAAATGTATTTAAAATAATAATCATGTTTATATACAAAACTCTTATCAAAGTCATTAAATAATTACTGTTTAAGTATACTTATATTTATCATGTAAAGCAACTGAATCATATCTTTTTGAACTCTTAAATCCTATTAATTTTATACTTACCTAAGTGTTAATAGTGTTCTACATTTGCTTAGTGCATGTTCGTTATATTATTTATTGAAAGCAAGCTTATTAATTTATTATCATCAAGATTTATTGAAGCTTGTAAATTTTCTCTCGTATGTCATTTTTCTATTTTTTTTTCTTTCATTATTATGTATCAGAAACATGAAAAACACAGAATTCCACCATTAAATAACCTTATACACCTTGCACATGTGTGCTCTTATGTTTCGTTTTGTGAGTAAGTAACTCATCTCCTATCATCTAATAAATCATTAACCTACCAGCGACAAACAGTTTATCCTAAAAACACATGTAACATGTATTTTTAAGATGCCTTATGGAAAGTATGCTAAGTATTGGTTTAGTCGGTGTGTCCAATGTGTATTTGTTGCACTAACATGGACGAAATCGCGGGCAACTACTAGTTGTGCATAAACTAGTACATTACATGTTGATTTTTGTCGCTGTGATGATTCGAATAGAGTTGATAGTAGCGTAACAAGAAACGACAGCAGAAGTCTGAAAGATTAATCTATTTTTTCCTAGTATTTTTGGCTCAGGCCAGTTGTTATTTAAGAGGTCATTGCCTGTGCGTCTGTGTTACAAATATTTTCAGAACTTTCATTAGATTTAACATTACAAATGTCTATACTTTATTTCTCTATCTCTAATATAAAATAAATTAAAAATTATCTTATTAAGTATATAAACAGTTAAACATTGTTAAGAGATACCTATCATTGAAATACTTAATTTTTACTGTTAATAGGTAGCTTATAAATGGTTTCATCGCCTTTCTAGTAATAATAGCTTTATTTAAATGATTTTCTAATTCAAAATTTTCTTTTCATCAAATTTTGTTTATTTACAGTCCTCAACTTTTATCGTGTCTACAGTTTTATACTACCATTTCGTAACGTAAGCTTTTCCAATGAGAAAGAATCCGTGAAGAATTTATAAAAATTGTTTTTTTTCTTTCGGTTTTACCTATTATTAGGTAATTTTGATGATATTCATCACTTTATTCACTAATGAAATAATTACATAGCAATCTTAGTCAAATAATAGTCAAATGCTTAATTATGTTTTATATAATTTCGTTTGAAAATAAATCGTTTGCATTAAAATCTATTTACAATTCAAAGGTTATAGTAGACAACCGTGAAAACAGCGTGGAACTGTTTTGTGATTTGGTGAGCCAGTAAATAATGCCACAGCCCAAATCCCCATCTTACTCGAACCTATACATAAAATGTATCTTGCATAAGACAGAGTAAATTTAGACTAACTAGAGTTCGTAAAATAAACTTAAAATTTTGTAAATAACTTATTAAAAAGAACATTCCTATTAGTCTGCTGCGCTGTGGAACGAGTGCTCGCATTTGTTTATTGCAATCAGCTTTGTACTGACGATGTTTCATTACGCCGCCTCGTTTTCATAATACTGTATTGTATTTATCTCATTTTCACAAATCCCAATAAACTAGTATGAAGTTCAAACTGTTTTATTGGGATTTAAACTTTGAACCCAATTATACGACCTAATGTGCTTACAATTTTATTAGGGCTTGTTAAGGTGGTAAGAATATCGCATAGTTAGAAATGTAATCAGTTCAACGTACACAAACTTTACTAACATCTAGATCTGTTGCAATTTTTCATTTTAAATATTTAAATGGCGAGTAAATATTTATTGGTGTTTATATAAATTGTTTTAAGTGTTTATATTTGGTAGGTTTTTGGTAACTACAGAGTTTAAGTTTATTGATATGTGGAGGGTAATCTTTTAATCAATGTATCTATTTGGAAAGAATCTTTCACTATTTGAAAGGTACAATATTCCAGATGGAGGACATACATAGCCTCCATATTATGTACTTATAAGTAAGTACTTAGTCCCACAATCGCTCGTCGTCAATCTAGTAATTACTAAATCTGACACTGGATTGTTCTGACGAAAGACGAACTGCAGTTCCTAGAGACTTAAGGGTCGTACTAACAAGACAGATGCTCATTACTCAGGAAATGATCATCGGTCTTACTAGTATGATTATGAATTAATTGTGTGACTATTTCTGATTAAGAATAACGTAGCACACACTAAACTTAAAGACAGAATTTTGAAATAAATTTCAAAATACTGTCTTAAATTGTTTTATTCTTTATATAAAAATAGAATGAATTGTAATTCCATACAATTTACTTTTTATCGCTAAAGTACCTATCGATCTTTCTCTCATTAAATTATTGCAAACGCACCTGCCCTATATTATGCATATGCCTTCTCTCTCGCACACGCGTATTTACAATGTACTTGTCTCTCTCCATTATGTGTACTTGTGTAGGTATAACATATTTGTTTTTGCTGCACATTCCTTTTATAAGCGTGATTGTGATCAGAGACCGGCACTCGAACGACTTAATGATGATGTACTGTATCTGCCTACCAGTTCTTAATGCAAAGTAAATTGATAGTGGATAAATATATTAATTAATAATATGCCTAGCTACTGGCAATTAGGTGACTTGATCTAAAGCACTAAAAACTTATTAGGGAACAAATAGAGTATAGCAAGCATGTTCATTGTTCACAGCCTTTTTGGTGCCTAAGTATGACACGGAAGCAACACCATTAGGAGATGCTAGTGCGCTGCTAATTAAAAGTTAATTAAATAATAATCATTAAATAATAAATTTAAAGAAAACATTGAGTATCTGAAATTTAGATTCTAAGTGATTTATTTGTAGGTACATTTATCTGTATTGTAAATAATTAAATAATTTTATTGATTGATTACTTCGTCCCAAATATCTCAAATAAATATTTTTAGAACCTACCTATCTTTTATTTGCGTTTTTATCTAAGTACACACTAAGTTATACAATAGCGAGGCGGTCTAAAACTGGCGTATACAGTCTAGTTTTTGCCGCCTCTTAACCCTCCTCCCTCCGCTGCCCACAATATGAACACTCGCTCGATCTCGTTCTCGATCGAGTTCGACCTGAACCGTGCTAACGGTACAAGAATGCTCACTAGCGCCACGCGGAGAATACTTGAACTACTAAATTGTCTATTTTTTAAATTTTCTTTTATATGCCATTATTGTTGTAGAATAACAATTTATTTATTTTTTAGGCGTTTTGAATTGCATGTTTTAAAATTAGTAAAATAGGTTACTCATCATCATCTCAGCCGTCCACTGCTGGACACTCCTTAACATTTCATAATAGATTATACCTATATATTACTATTTATATTTATTAGTAACAAATTGGTGCCCGCGGCTTCGTCCGCGTTAAAAATAAATAATAAAATTATAAGCTACATAACGCCTGACTATTGGCTATTACAAGGATCCCTCGGGAGCAGTACTTTTTTTCTGGATCAAAGCATACACCTATTTGGGGCATCTAAATACGATATTATTGTAAAACAGAAATGGCCTCTTATAAAGAGATAAGTAGTATTTGCGCAATCGGAAGCGGCGTGAGACCGCAGCAGTTATCAAGTGGAGTGCGGCACCGGCCGGCTATTATTAAATTAAAAATACACGAAACGGTATCGCGGCCAACCACATCCGCGACCAACAGCTGCCCTTTGTTGGCATTCCTTTTATACACTCCCAAAGTGCTTAACCAATTTTCTTAAGATTGTACCCCACTGAGGCGAGATTCATGTTTAACTATAACTAGTTATATATATATGTTTGACCTAATAAAAAATGCGAACCCGTTAATACACAAACCAGCTGAACTACTAAAGTTATTGTTTGACAATAATTGTAATACATCCGCTCTTTTAATATACAAACCTACGTTATTTTTTAAATATCTTTTGCCCGCGACTTCATCCACGCCCCTTTTTCTTAAGTGTTAAAACATTCATTAGGTATTTATTGCCTGACATGAAAATGAAATATTTAAATTGAAAATAATTATCCGATTGCTACTTAAACCTTAACTTAAACTTTGGAGTTCATAGGTAATATATACCTATAATACACATTGATTTTTATACATAAAGGATAAAGAGGATAATTTCATAAGTACTATATTTAAGGGTTTAGATTCAGACTCTTTTTGCACTATTGATCTCGACGTGATATGTACGCTGCTTTCTTAACCTATTCTCCTAGCACTGAACATTTAGCACGGTAGTTAGCAATACTACATTACTAGCGATTATTTAAGAAATTAAAGCTTACTGTTACAGATATTATATTCTTGATTATTATCATACTCGGCCAATAATCATTTCCAGCTTCCATCTTTTCAGCTTAAAAGCAAACATTTTTTGATTCCTTCATCAATGATTTCAGTTCTGCTACAATTCTCCCAACTATGATTTTTTTAATTTAGAATATTAAGCGCTACTCATCTCGTGTATATGGAATATTTTTATGAACGGATACGTATCTTCATTGTTGCAGGCTACTACCAGCCGGCGGGACCTCTCATCAAAGAAACCAGCGCAGACGCAGAAAGAGCGCTGGCCAGATACCATCCACCGCCACACTATCACCCGCCTCATCCGCCGGTGAGTGGATATTATTATATGATTATGACTATTATGACGTTACATTTCAAAATCATTTCTAAGTCATTTAGAAAAACTTATTTCTTTAAAATTAAGCTATTTAGTAGTGTCATAAAATCAAGCGATAGGCAGGGCACACTGCGTTTCGCAGTTATTTGGGCAGCCCGTCTGGCGGCAGTAACCACCCCCTTACAGGCGACCACCGTGAAAAATAATAGCTGTTGTGTTTTGGTGATTTAGTAACTCACTACACTTTCGCATTTATGCTAAGGTATAATAATACTAGGATAATATATACACCCGTGATATGAATATTACGAGTGTGTTTTAAAGCGTTACTTACGACATAGACATTAAAAGGAACGGTTTACATAATTGGAGAGACAAGTGTAGCAGTGTAGGGTTAATGAAATAGTGCTTAACTTCTTACTTGCTATACGTTCTTGGCACTGCCGAGCGAAGTGACACCATTTAGCCGCTTCAGAAACATATATCACTCGAGTGCCGTCGTTTCTCTTCACTCGAAGCCGTATCTTAAGCTAAAATATTTGCCCACTAAATACTAATACTAGCTTGTCGTAGACTTAGTTATTTCTGTAGATCATCACAAGCTATAAACTAGGCTTAAATAGCGCAACATTCCTGGGCAGCTTTTATGACGACAGTAACCACCGTTTTACAGAACCTTCAACCAATACCACTTGTGTTCTGTTAGTTATAAACTACTGTCAGGGGCATCTTAAACCGGAGTTGCAAAGGATGTGGTGTATCCCTTGCAATAAAACATTTGCAAAACGCTTCAAGCTACACTTAAGCTTCTTAATGCCATTACAGCCCAAAAAGTATGACTTAACTTACAAAGATTTTTATTTTTCTAAGTTTTGTTTCATGCGTTTAGGACTGAATAGACAAAATAAATAGAAAAATTCCGAGTATTAATGAATAACATCAGAGGTAAAAGAGATTAATTTATTAAACAGAAAATACACAAACAAAGCATTTTTTCGTTCAGCATTCTTATTGAACAAGATAGTCGCCGACTTTGCATTAACTGAAAAGTTATTGTTCTCTTATAAAAGCAGCCATTGTTCCCACTAGACTACGACTTTTAAAATACCTTGAAGGAAAATGAGCTTGCTCTTCCGTAAGTTCATGTCGTATAAAATTTTCAACCAATTCTGTTTAATTAATATTATCTGTATTGTTAAGATATTTCGTTCCGAATAAACTTTCTGAACAGTTCTCATACAAACTTTTGTCATAAAATATTACCAACAGTAACTTACATCCAGAGGTAAAATAAAATTGTAAAACTATAGCTAATAAAAATAAAAAATATTATTTTAAAGGAAATTTATATTAAACATAGTACTAAATATTAACATAAACTATGTAACTGTTGTCATGGAATCTATGTATAATTAGTCATCAAATGTTATGAAACGCAACGGAGCCGAATTGGCTATAAATAGGCTTTACATTTGACATTAAAATGTGCCTAACATAGGTTATAACACAAGCAAAGACACGGTTACTTCAAGTGCGCTGCCGACTATAGTAGAATTAAGGATGAGAGGTAAGGAAGCAACAGTAAAATGAGCTCTGACATTTCTTACTCACTCACCGAAACTCAACAGCACACATGCTGTTATTTCACGGTGGTCTTCTGTAGGAGGTGAACTGGTACTGCTGCCAGATGGGCATCCCAAACCATGCCACTTCTTGGCAGTCCAAATCATAAAATGCGAATTACCGCTACAGAACTTACTGTTATGATAGAGAACTTATTATTGTAATTTTCCTTTCCAGGTGCTACAGCAGTACGGTCCACCCTATTACCCGGCAGAACTGTGCTACAGTAGATATTATAGACCACCGGGACCTTATCATATGGCCCCACCTCAACCAGATGCTCAGGTAACTTATAGAAAACATAACTTAAAAAGCCTTTATGTCTATTTAAAAATAAAATACAAATCTCCTTTACATATAAAAATGTTAAGTTGGTTTGGATGGATGGATAAAATGGATATACCGATTTTAATTCGGTTTTCACACATGGAAAGAGGGATAAACGGGGAAGATAGTATTGTATATAGACATGTTTCAGGATTTTAATGAATTTAAAAAAGCAACAATTTTAGCATAAATTTTAACAAAAACATATACTTTTGCTGACTTATATCGCAGAATAATTTAGTTAGTGATAATAATACTCCACATATAAAGTATATTTAGTAATTTAACAAGATAATTAATACTGGGAATACATTTATTAACTCAAGACTTTAATAACATGAGATATAATGATTTCATTCATTCCTTCTACAATGTATTTTATTTGAGACAAGTTTATATAAATTTTTTTGATAACCTTTGTTAGCTCTGTCGGTCGATATCTTCTTAATAACGGCTTTACGTGTTAACAGAAACTGGTGCTGATTCGTTTACGTCACAATTTAAAGTTCAAGGAAAAATATTCGTGTTCTCTGTCGTTAAAAATTGGAAAACAAAATGGACAAAATTAGTTTTGGATTTAATATTTAAAAGTTATTTTTTTTTATCTAGTATCTTATTATTTTTTGTCTAGTATTATTTATTTAGTATCTATTATGATTATTTTTTATTAGTATTATTTTTTATTATTATTTATTGTTAGTATTATTATTAATTTTTTAATTGAAGTTAAAAAGAGATATTAAATATTAGAAAATTTACTATGAAATAATACAACTGAAGCACTTGTTTGTCCTGAAATAAATAATCATACCACTTGACTATTGCTTGATTAAACGATTGGTAATAATAATAAAATATTTAATATTCAAATTATTGTTTGAATTTAAAATAACAAGCTTGTGTTTATTATTAGAACTAAATGAGATTCCATATTACAAAAAAAAAATGGTCAAACTTGACACAAAATATAAAACCTAATGGCAGTGTCTCCTTTACTCTTTGATTTTATGTGTCTAGTTAATAATAAGATTATTAACTAATAATTGACAAGAAATAAAAAAATAAACTATTAATTTAATTAAACGAATGATATTTTTATTTATGTTCTTAAATTAAACATGGTTAAACGAAGTAGGCAAGATGATACAGTGTATCTGTCTACATGAAAACTCAACCCTAAGTTTTGATTGTACTTAGATCTACAAAATAAATCATGTTTGAAGTTTATAATTGTATCTCTTACGCCTTTACAGATGGTCGGTGTGGGTAGCGAGCCTTATTCTCCACAGTATTACGCTTCGCCACCATGTTACCAACATTCGCCACAGAGAGTACCTTATATAGGTTAGTATAAAAAGTTATGAAACCTTAGGATACTTTTTAGAATTTTTTAGAATGATCAGTCATTAAAACGATATTCGCAATCATTTGGGCAGCCCGTCTGGCGGCAGTAGCCAACCCCTTACAAAAGAACAACGTAAAATAACAGCACGAGTGCTGTCGTGTTTCGGTGAGCGAGTAAGGGAAGCCAGAGCCCATTTCACCATTCCTTCCCATCCTTAATCCTACTGTAGTCGGCAATGCACTTGCAGCACCTGTAGCGTTGCTAGTGTCATAGGCGACGCTAGCCACCTACTATATGAACCGTCAGCCTGTCTGCCGACCTTAAAATAAAGAAATAAAAGCCGATAAAACAGATAAAGTTGCTGTGATATTGGTATTTTAAATTTTACTTATTTCTGCAATAGTTCTATTTTAAACGTCTACTAGATTGTAGATTGTAGATCACACCAAAGTATCGTACATAATAGTTCAATCTTAAATAAACGTGTATCTTAAATACTCTTAGTAGTACACTGGAGGTAGGAATACCTACGTCAGTTTTCAAATTTCTTCCTTTATTAAGTATTAGACTCTTAGTACCTACCTTTTGAATCTAAAGCACTAAACAGACAACTGCATATGAAAGTAAACTTACTCGTACTAGATATGATAATAAGGATCAATATGGTATACACCTCTGACCAATAATCTGGTTTCATATCAACAACAAACCTTTTTAATGGTCTGTCATTACGAAGTTCATGGCAAATATGTTAGACAACACGTTTGGTCAAGTGGCTAGTAACCCTAGTTGTTAACCAAACGGTCGCGGGTTCGAATCCCGCTAGGGGCAAAATGTTTATGGGTTAACATTTACCCTTGTACCTGAGTCATTGATGTTTGTATTTACAATATGTATGTATTTACAAAAAAAATAGTAATCTATGTAATATATCAACTGTCTAGTATCCATAATACAAGCATTAGTTGCTTACTGTGGAACTAGATGCTGATGTGTGGAATGTGTGGGAAAAAAAAAGAATATGTTTATTTGAAATGAAATGTTGGTATGACTGATAATTGCCCTGTTGCAAGCAAATGTCGACTTTTATGGTGACGAACCTTTTCGTACTGTGACTTTACAAATACCTTTTGTAATTTTTCAGAATATCGCGGATGCTCGTGCCCATTAAATCCGTGTCCAAAAAACGTGCTTATTGGGCCCGCTACTGGTAAGGCCCCAACCGGTGGCGGCCCAGCTGACATTCCCTCAGCTATCGCGCTTCCCGGGGGCGCCTTCCGACCGAAGGTGCGGGCGTGCGCTGTCGATACCAACGCCGACACACATGGTAGTGGAAAGGTGAATATTCATTTTTAGATCATCGACACGGACCCCAAAATGAACTCCTCGCGAGACATTTACTATTGCATTTCGGAGTGTAAGTGAAGGCGGAGTAAGTCCTATTCTAACCTATTCCCCTATTCTCATCTTTTCCATACTGAAAAGATTTAAAATTGGAAGGTTGTGCTTAAATATTGTGTAAAATATGTAAAAAGAAATAAATTAGCCTATTAAAATCTTTTATAGAACTTAAGTTAATAACAAATTAGTGTCGCTGGAATTGTTTTATTACTGTCACTACAAAGGTTTTTTTTTTTCGGGCAGTAATTTTCAATTTTTATTTTTCTCAGAAAATAGAATTTTTTGTATAAATCTGCCGATTCAAACTTTTTAAAATTATATTATGCATTGTGCCCTGTATATTTATCGTCCTTTTATTTGGCTATTTAAGCCAAATAAAAGGACGGAAATAACGCTTTTCTGCTAAGTCCTCGCCTTAACCTACATTAGTTAAAGGCTAAATACATGAACATAGAAAAAACAACGGACGGAATTCCATATACTAATAAAGAGAAGCACGGTAGTAAGCTCGGTAACGTGTATTTACACGTTAATACCCACACATATAAATCATAGTAAGCTCGACGTCCGCCATTACGCCACTAGCGTTGATTAGGTGCACACGTAATGAGTAATTAAAATAACTATTTAATTATGCTACATGCGTCGTGAAATGTTGTTCCTGTAGCACTTTACGTGATAAAATATAACAAGGAATCACTTTTTCCACATGTAAAAACGCACAAGCACACATAAAAACGCGCCGTCATTACGGTGCTTCTCTTTGTACAGTGACAGCACTCCGTCCGTTGTTTTTTCTAGGTTCATGGCTAAATATAATAAATTTGTTTTTCAGGACCCGCCACTGGACACAGAACCACCGGCGGCAGCGGATGCGCCGCATCCGTGTCCGCTGCCAGCAATCGGAGGTGCATCACCTAAGAGGGAGTTGTACGACGTGCGAGAGAACCTGCGACTGGCCGCCGACATGCCCGGACCGGTCGAAGCCGTCGGCCCGCCCTCGCCCGCGCGGGGGTCCGCCGGCGCCTGCGCTCCCCAACCCCCGCCCGTCGCCCCGCGCCGCGCGAGACTCGGCAAAGCCATGGCCCGACGCTCTCTCGCGGGCGACGACACCGGCCTCCTCTTGTCTGCGCCGGCGCCGCCTCAACCCCATCACAGCGACGCCGACGACGACGTACTCGCCATCTCCCCACCGATGTGTGCCCCCATCGACCTCTCCTCGTCCGACGAACGCTCTACGCCGCTCGTGGACATCAAAAAGGAAAACGAAGGGCCTACCAACTCATCCCAAAGAAAACCCGACGCCCAAGCGCTCAGAGAGCACAACTCCACGTCTCTGTCGACGTTGACGGACACGCTCGATAATAATAACGCCGCCAAAGCGGTTAAAAGACGCTACTCTAAACCAAAACTCGAAATAGAAATGAAAGACGCACATTTAGAGGAAGGTTGTAAAACTAACTGTATCGGCGAACATGTCAAATTACAAAAGAGGAGAAAGGTTTCTAGTGAACAGATTGATGTCGTACGAACTGAGACTCTAACTAAGGACTTCAAGAAAAAACAGAGCCATAAAGTTCGAAAAACGCCTTCATCCGATAAAAAAACCCCTAAACGAAAACTAGAGCGTGGTATAAACGGTGGTCCAAAAGCGAAAAAACGGCTTCTCGCTAGTTCAATAGACAAGGAGTCGCGACTGATTTCTCATACCATCTCCGAAGACGTTCTTTCAAAACCTAAACACAAAAGCGCATTACTACTCGATAATCTCATTAGGAAAAATAGTATCGACAGACCGGACGGATTTGATGTTGAAAAGGAATTAAATCCAGCTGAGCTGTTTTTGTCGCCAAACGAAAACGTTACGCACAATATTGTCAAAAAAACAAATATAAATAATAATATTGTCGATAATAATGTCCAAGTAAATGGTGTGCGACAAAATACGATATCAGCTGTTAGCCAACACATCATTAGCAAAAAATTAGCCGCTGAAAATGCCTCAAAAGTGGATTCAACAGACACCAAAACTACAAATAAATCAGTATTAAAACCTCCCACCGAAAAGCTTCAACTGAAGGAGTCCAAAACGAAAAACGATTTCGCTTACGACAAATGGGACATCTCCGCTGTAAACAGTGACCAATCGAAAGTAGATATAATTAAAAATAAACTCGACAAGGACGAGCAAAGCGTAACTTCAATAGTCACAAACAAAGCTGTCGAGATGTTGAAGACGAATAAACTGTTGAACTCGAGAGCTCTAACAGAGACTGGTAAAGTCGTTCAGGCCGCGGAGAAATCTCTCGATGTCGTGGAACCGATCTCCGAGAAAATCGACAACGACACGACGAAAGCGAAATCGATCACAGATGTAGATAAAGCGAACAAAATTGTCGATATCGATGGCAAAGTTGATCGACCAGCGAAAAGATGCAAGCTTACCGTCGATAAGGAGATGAAGAGTAAAAACGTAGAGAAAGTAGTGAAACTGTTGGTTTCTAAGAAGCCGGCGATAAAGACAGACGAAGCGACATTGGTGGTGGAGGACGCTTGCGCGTCGCCGCCGCCGCCAGCGCGGCCGGGGAGGCGCGCCGGGAGGCGACGGAGGAGTGGGGCGGGGGGGAGACGTGGCAGACGCCCCCCCGCGCCTCTCGCACCCCCCGACCTCGAGCCTCGTCAGTCCCCGCGCTGGAGCAACGGCTGGAACTTCGACGGGGAGCCCTACCTAGCCAAAGTCTACCTCAATGTAAGTTTTTTTATTATGTACTAGCTCAGGGCTGTGTTCCTGCACTCCTTCGGCCAAAGCTAATTTTGCTTTAACCGCCGTTCCAGCACTTCATTCGGCGCATAATTTGATCCGGACAAGATTTGATCATACCCGTCCCGGGAAACGGCGAAAGCTGATTATTCTCTGCCTAGTCAGAATTTTTCTATCTCTTAAAACGGCCAAATTTTGGCCAGCTGTCAAATGTGACAGTTTTTTTTGTCAAATGATGCGTCTTTCGATAATAAATTAATTTTACCGCCTAAAAAATACTGCTGTCAAACAATTCTGACAGTAGCTATTATAGGTCGTCCCAGCACCATCGAACAAATCTATCTAGCTCGTGCAATATTTGTCCAAAGCACTGCTGGAACACAGGCCAGGACCCCTGGCCGGGACTATGTTCCGTCGCCTGAAAATAAATGTACTTTATTTTATTTTTATTTTAATAACTGAATAGAACAACTCGCGGGTGGACCGCGTGGCGCGGTGTTGGGCGCGGATGTCTCACGCTAGCGGCGACGGCGTCTCTTGCGGCGACTGCGTGCTGTTACGGGCTTCGGCTGCGCGCGCGCAGCCCTTCGTGGCTCGAGTCGCAAGACTCTGGGAGAATCCTGACGACGGTAACTATTTCATTACTACACACCGCTTTTGTTTTTTTATAAGCAATAATTTCTAACCAATGGTATTTATTCCGCAAAGGTGAGATGATGGTGTCGCTGGTGTGGTACTACCGGCCGGAGCACACCGAGCTCGGTCGCCAGCCGACAGACGCGCCGGACGAAGTGTTCGCGTCTCGTCACCGCGACGCCAACTCGGTGGCCTGCATTGAGGACAAATGTTACGTGCTCACGTTCAACGAGTACTGCCGGTACCGCAAACGGCTCAAAGCCGCCGAGGAGGGAGTAGTGGTGAGACCCTCGATCGTGCCTTCGATGCCGGCCCAGGAGGTCAACTCGGCAGTGGCCACGAACGATTCCCGACTGCCTCCCACGGTTTCGCCCGAACTCATACTCTTCTGCCGGAAAATCTACGACTACAGGACCAAGAAGATCCAAGTGCCGAACAAGTGAGTCAACCTTGCGTTGGCGTGAAAGTCTTACGGTGGCGATCGAACACCAAATATCCACTTATCGTACTCCAGGACCAAAAAGGTACAAGTGCCGAACAAGTTAGTGAACCGATCGCCGTCTCTCTCGGTTGAGTCTTGCGGTGGCGATGAAACACCAAAGCTTCACTCCCACATAGTGTCGTACTTCCGCCCCTCGGGACCAAAAAGGTCCAAGTGCAGGACAAGTTAGTGAACCGATCGCCGTCTCTCTCGCGGTCGCGATCGAACACCAAAGCTTCATTCCCCCGTAGTGTTGTACTCCCGACCCTCATGACCAAGAATATCCAAGTGCCGAACAAATGAGTGAACCGATCGTCTTATCTCTCTAGGCGCCGTTGCGCGGTGGCGATCGAACACCAAAGCTCCACTCCCCACGTAGTGTCGTAGTCCCGACCCTCAACTAGTACAAATAATTCCCGGACGTCCGTCGGTGTGACATTTGATATCAAAGTAGACGTGTTTATCGCCGAATCGTTCGTTATGTTGCTATATGTAATGTGTTTGCTCGTAGATATTTGTTTAATGTGGAGTATTTACATGATTTGCATTCTATTCGTTTAGAAAACGAATGATTTGTGTCAAAGGATGCCTTTTATAATGTGTAAGTAGATTTAAGATGGAAGTGGACGATTGCGTATTTCGCGGACACGCTCAGTCCATACCTCTCACTCTTTTACAATGTGTATAGGTTTAAGGTTAGTTCGACGGATTCCATTCCCGACGGATTCCCTTTACAAAATGATACGAAAAACGGAATACAAATGTTAAACGGAATATACAAGTAAATAGCCAGCAAATGTGAGTTTTCAATATGATTTACACATAAGAAGTTAAAAACGTGTGAGCCACCCAATTATAGGTTACAGATATACATTATATTGACAAATAATTTAAACAGACTTATTGCAAATATTGCTAAATCTTATACCAAATCCACTGTGGTGCTGTTTTTCTTTTCAATGATAAGCAGAATTATAAAGTAATATTCCCCAGAAATTGTCAAATTAATCCAACGTTAATGGAATCCGAACAAAAGAGAACTCGCCGAAACAGGAAAGAACCAATAAAATACAGGCAATCGTAGCTGACTTCGTGTGTAAGAGAGGATCGATTGATTTTGGATCAAATACGAGATATATGGAGTTTTACCTAATTATATAACAAAGTGATCGATCGTTTCTTCCGCTCGTAATATTTAACTTCCTTTTGCTGAATTCCTGTAATAATTATTATCTAATTGTTGTGTATTCTTTAGTGTGTGGCTATATTCTAACACTAGACTTATTTGGCTATATAAAATACAAAAAGCATTTATAAATAACAATAGTATTGTCAAAAGTAGAGTCTATTATTAAATAATTTATTTATACTCTACGCTAAATCATGGATATACATATTTTCCACGTGTTTTACAAACATTTCTTTATTTTTTCCCTAGAGTTGTATAAGAATTAAATTTATGTTTTTTTTTTTGTAAAGATTTTTTTTTTATTTTAATATATTTTTTTCATATCTAAACACCAATTGCAGCCACAGTTAAGTTCGTTATATTTTTAAAAGAAATGTAAAAATGTTATAGCTATCAAAATTAAATAAAATCCCATGTCCTAAAGGAATTGATTAAAATGTAAAATTCGATACGTTTTGGCTGTTCGTATTTTGATTAAATCTCAACAGTTAATTCTCCAGGAAGACTGATCTTGTGGAAAGCAAGTATTCGAACCAATTAGGGGAATTACCTTAAAGAGACATCGACATTCGCAAATTGCAAGGTTTGTTTTATTTTCACCATTTCACTACTTTAATGAAAAAAATTAACAAGTGGGATCATTAAACATATTTTAAATAAAATTAGTGAATAGATCTAAAACGAAAGGGCAAACATTCGTGTAGCGAAAAAGAGATATATTGTACTTCTAAATAGTGAAATCTCTTTATCATTAGAATTATGTTAAGTAGCGCGGAATAATAAAATAAAGATATATATTTACGTTATAGCTCCCAAGTGGAAGTTAGTAAGGGCATTTATACGTTTGCAAAGTGAAATTAATTCTTGTGTCTCTTTTTCTTTGTGACTTTATTTATACCTACTTTTGTGACTCTTCTTGTTTTTTTTTTAATTTCTATTGTTTTAAAATGTTAACTAGCCTAGGATTTTTTGTTGGTATTTTCTAGATTTGTTATTTATCCAGTGAGGTTTTCTGAAGGACAACTTTAGCGAAGCGAGGCAGGCAATTGAAATTCTAGCGAGAAAAATGTGCAGAAAAATGCTGTTAAATTCAAGAAATTAACAGCATTTTTCTGCACAAGTTTTCAAATATTTTTAAGAAAACACATTTGCATTATCTTGACGGTAAAGTACTTTCTTTTCTGTGTGACACGCCTTATCAAGTGTGTATTACTGTACCATTAGACTACTTACATTGAAATCCGACTGGATAATTTAATTCTATTCTAAAATCTCACTGGTACCTAATCTAATCCAAAGCTATTTATTTTAATCGTCTTTTCTGTTTCATTGCTTGATGCCAAAAATTTAGCTCGAAAAATTTACTCTTATTATTCAGTAATATTGTAATAATATCTCCTTCGATTTAGGTTAAAACGTGTGATAGTTTAGTCTGCACATCTACATGCATTAAACAACCGAAGCCATTAAGACGATCTTGCAATAATTCCTGAGACACTTTATTAAGTTTTAAGTCTTAAAATGTGACATTTTATTCTGATTCTTAAGAAGTAGGTATTACTTAACTACAGTCCGCTTTTCTACAGTTGTCTTATCAAGGGATCACTTGCGCCAATGATTGAGGATTTTACTTCTATCTATGTATGTATTTGATAAATCTCAAATCCATGTATGAATTGCAGTGCTGTTGACAGGAATCAACACCAGTTTATTATTTTTCGTATTACATGGTCTCATTATTTTAATAAAGTTAAGAAAAAAAATAAAGAACGTATTTTACGATGCAATGTTGTGCTTTTCAATTTTACAATTGAAGTTGATTCGAAAAATTACCTCTCTTTTTGTCTGTACAGAAAATCAAAACAAAAAAACACCCCTAACAAGTAGGTACAATTTTTTCTTATTATTATTGACGGAAATCGGAACGTGAGAAATGTATAGGCGTCCTTAAACGCTATGAATATATTTGGTCTCATTTTTTTGTATTTTATCGAGTGCTATTTAATGTAATAAATTTATCAAATCAAAAGTCAAGATAGTCAAGAATATAAGACAAATACTTATACAGAAAAACGGACTGTAGTATCTTTAATAGAATTACCCGTACGTTATATTAATGTTATGCAATTACTACGAGCCTTATTAGAGTATTTTGTAGCAGACAAACTTAAATCTAGTTACTGTTTAAACAAAATGATTAATTAATCCAAAACGTTAAAGTATGGTTTATATTAGACCGTGACAGGTCCAGGCGTCGTCGTCCGGATTCGGACGGAATACTTAGTACTTTACGGCAGGGGTGTTCAGACTTGAACTGATGACGATAGACATCGTGCGCCGCGGCTTTTCATTGACAAATACCGTGCGTTCCTTGATAAAGCCGCCTTTGACCCCTAGCATGGGATTATTCCGACATAAAATAGTAATAAAGGTGTTATTCTGGCCTAACTGTGAATCAGCTAAAATGTGAATCATGTCATCAAATAAAAATTGTAAATCGATTTATATCGGCCAATATATCCCAAGATCGAAAATTTGAGCACCACTGCTCTACAGAGTTCGGCCCCGACCCTCCACGGTCTATAATCATCCCATCTTCTTTCCAGTACTAAGATTATACTAACGAATTCGAATTGCGAATCAATTTGGTTACTTTGTGTGTACCATACAACTTAAAAAACTCATCGAAAGTGAATGAAGTGGAAAAAAATAATTTTAAAGTTGTATATCCTTAACTTTGTCGATTATTACCGAAATAAAATAAATATAGAGCATGTAACTAGTCCGTTTAAAGTTTCATGGGCTCATTGAGAAATACATAGTAAAAATCAAATACATAATACAAAGTAATGCCGAAATGAAATGCTAACTGTGATAAACAAAACTCATCTTTATGATTGAATCCTCAAGGTTTATAATTGAATGATTTTTACCTGTTAGTTATCTTCATACTGTTTCATCAAATATTATTTCGTGTAGAGTCCGTGTCAAACAACTATCGCATTCTGAAGTTGGTTCCGGCGTTGGTTCGCGCAAGTATAATCGGCGCAAATCATAATGGGCTCTGGCGATATCACGTGTCAAATGTGAGCAGTAACCGATTTTTGTAATGTATTGCGACGCGGGGATGGGGAAGACGCAATGATAACATTTGTACGAGAGATGCGCCGTATTACCGCTCAAAGCCCTCAATTAACGAAAGATACCCGCTCAAAGCCCAAGAAGATTTGCGATGTTTATACCTTTAAACGCGCGTCCCGCTGATTGGCTAATACTTACCTGTTTTTAGCTACTGCGACGCAAGTTGCGACAACTTCAGAGGTCGATACTTTTTGGCATGGACATCACAGCTTCAAGAAATAACAGTGAATTAATATTAAAAGCTAACCAATATTAATTTTTTTAAACGTATATTTAATATAACAATCATATTGTACATTTAGTTGGTGGCAATATTGTGCAGACTTTACTATGTGATTACTCATTATTAATTAATTATAGTATTAACGAGTAAATTCCATAATAATTACCTACTATAACTATAAGTGAGCTCTCCCTTGCTTGTAGGTGGATTGTTTTAAAATGTTACCTATAATTCCGCAATTGCAAAATCCTCTTTATAGTCAATGGTTTTAGAATTAGGTTGTACTAATAAGAAAAAAAAATACCTTGTTTTTATTATTTAATTTATTTGTTTCAATGAAAATTATATAGGTATATTTTATTATTGTAACCTAAATAGTTATGTTGGCTGTAATTTAATATAATTGTAATTAATATATGTATTTTTATTTCAAAATGTGTTTTATTTGCTTTTCATTATTATTGAAGAGTTTCTTTAACTAAGAGATATAACTTGGATTATATTATATAAAAAAAAAGAAAAATCAACTACTGTGATTATCCCCGTCTACCTAAACATAAATTCGCTGTCATCTTAGAACTTATTACATAAATACCTAATTATAAAAAAAAATTAGGTAAGATTTGTTACAAATCCTAATAGGAGGACAAATTCCAGTAGTTGCCTACTCATTTTCGATTTTCAGTAGCACTTAATCAGTGACTCACTATCGAAAGTACGTAAAATATAAATACTATTAAATTAGACATCCCTAACGGAATAAGAATAACAAATAATAATACGAATATATTTTCGCAAACGCATCTTAGTAGGTAGGGGAGAGGGAGGCAGTTTAGAACAGGGGCAGTTTTGAATTATTCGTTTTATGAACGTATTCTTTATCTTTTCAAACCTCCATAACCTTTTCAATACTGGTAACAATGAACTACACGTCTGTCAATTCCCAACTAACGACAAAGTCAATGTCATTTTACAAAAAAATTGCCGGTTACTTTACGGAAACGAAAACAAATAAATATTTTTTTGCTTGTAAGCAAATTACTGAACACGTAAGTATTATTTTCAAGTTGTGATTATTTTATAGTGTTGCATATATTATAGACTTAGTATTTACAAATATAAGATCATTAAACACAAGTTAGTTTTTCGTCTAGAAATTTTTATTTCTGAAGGTTGGTATTGGGGCGGTTTTGAACAAAATCAATGGGGTACTTTTGAATAAAATGTTCAAAAGTGCCCCATACACATAAATAAAATATGGGCATTTATTTTATGAAAATATAAGTAAGTGATTTCATTTTTTATTGTCTTTACAGTCATAATGGTAAGAAATTATAAAAAGAAAAAAGAAAATGACGTGAACGAAGAAGATGCCCAACGCTGTTTTGCATGTTATCAACGACGGCATAAAGCTGAGGACTGCTGCTGCTATATGTAATATAAATAAAACCAACCACTTTATTTTATAGAGTCAAAAAATATAAGGAGAATATTACTCCAAAAAAAGAAAACTATAGTAGCAAACACAATGTGATCAAGTTTTCACAAACCATGAGGAGCGTATGCTGGAAATGTACTTTCTAAAAATGTCTAAAATGAATTATGGTCTTACGTATTTACAAGGTCGAGAATTGGCATATCAATATGCAAAAACTTTGGGAAAGTGTCCTGAAAAATGGATGAATAACAAGATGGCGGCTATTAAATGGATGAAAAGGCACTCAGTATTGTCTTTGCGTAAACCTGAAAACACCAGCCTTTCTCGCTTAACAAGCTTTAATAAACTAAATTCTGAAAATATAAGTAGAAAAATAAGACTAACTCCTGAAGCAATATGACCGTTTCCTAAAGCCGCTCCTCATACTGGAAGAAAAGGAAGAAAGAAAGGTTCTTCACGTATTTTAACAATAGAAGCTGAAGAATACATGAAGAAGAAGTTCGGTTACAAATTTTTTTTCCCTGATAAAGAAGATCAATCCTTCGTACCTATCACGGATGTTGTAAAGAAACTTCCAAAACCATGTTCTACTGCAGGAACATCACGTACAGCTGCTTTATTAAATTTCAATTTTGACTTTAGTAAATTTAAGATGAGTTAAGTACCTAATAACTACCAAAATACTGCTGTGTTAAGTAATAACTTCCAAAGTATTGATGTTGTTTGTTACCTTTGTTCAAGACTGCCCCAGGCCGTTCAGAGTATTTCAAAGTTTATTCTATTAATAGCTATTGTAAGAAATAAATGACAGTATACTATGATAATATTAGATATAAATTACATTAATATACTGTTGATTATATTCTAAGTTACATGGTTTTCATTTAATCCTGGTTTTTCAAAACTGCCCCTAGGGGTTTCAAATGTGCCCCGCGGATGGGGCACATTTGAACAAAATAGAGCTTTTAAAAAAAATTAAATTGTGTTACTTTAGCAAGTCAAAATAAATAAATATCATTTTTGGTATGTAGTATAAACCCCATATCTAATATTAAAATAAAATAAATCTTGATTTGTAATACCATACTAGAAATATAATATTTTATTTAAAAAGTGTTCTAATGTGCCCCCCTCTCCCCTACCTCAAAACAAAAAGTAGTTTTTGACCAATGTGTGTTGCCAGTGATGACATATGGCGCTAAACTATGGTCTCAAACTATGGACTCGTAAGAAAGCTCAACGTCGCTCAACGAGCTATGGAGGGGGCTATGCTCGGCGTTACACTGCGAGATAGAATCAGGTGTGAGGAGATCCGTAAACGAACGAAAGTTACCGACATAACCTGGGGGATCAGTAAGTTGAAGTGGCAGTGGGCAGAACACATAATACGGAGAGCCAACGGCCGCTGGGGCCGGAAGGTTCCCGAGTGGAGGCTACGAACCGGTAAGTGCAGCGTAGGACGTTCACACAAGGTGAACAGACGATCTGGATAAGGGCGGCGGTTCGAAGTAGCTTCTGCTTCTGACCGGTCCAAATAGAAAATTATGAGGAGACCTATGTCCTAGAGTTTAAGGGATTCACTGAGGCAAATGACATTGACGTTTGACCTTCAATGTTTATATGAAACGTTTCATACAAGCATTGGCGGCGCCAGGATCTCGCTAGCGCTCGCAGGCCTGGAGATTATGGTGTTTTATTTTTATTATTATACAAAAAATTTAAAATTAAAAATAGGTACCATTTTTTATTAATCGGAGCAGAATTCATAGTAAGCCATTTTGGAAATAATTTTCAATAAAAGTCAAATTCTTCTGGTTTTAATTTTTTTGTGGTGTCAATTACTTCAACTAAAATTCTAAACAATACAAATTTGTCTTTTATAACTAAGTATTATATATATATTCAAAGCAATTGCGTTGTCTATTTCTTGTAACTTCTTCATTAAACAATGAATATTTTTATTGGTCAATGTATGAAAGAATTTATTATGGAAATATACACTTATACCTATAAAAATAAAAAAAAAGTTTGCGATAGATAAACATTTTATTTTCCACATGAGAACACTATACAAACTCCTTTACATATTTTTAAATTTTATCTACAAACAATTATATTCATAAAATTATACCTTTGTTTATATTATATACTATATACTACCACAATAGAGGTGGGTCGTTAGCACTAATAATAACTGTCAAGTTTTCTATTAAAAAAACTGTTAGTGGATATTGTGCATTAAACGTCATCATGACCATTATGAGGTACTGTAACTGCTTATTAAACTAATCTTGTCAAATTTTAACAAGCCTTACCTAATGACATTCATGGTATGCTAGAAATTGCGCATTTAGTATTTACAGGTAATTCTCCGTCGTGACAACAACGGTCATAACTCATTTGCAAGCGAGAGATGGAGGCGCAGAACGCGTATGCGCCAGATTTTGCTTGGCGCTTTCGATCTTTTGGTCGCGAAATCTCTTAGAACCGTGTTTGACAATTTTGTTCAGACCACCAAGTCTAGTAAAACACATATAGGTCGGTTAGTTAAGCAAAACGCTTTTTTTATACGCAAAAACTGCTAAGTTTCGCTAAATAAGAGCTATGAAGGCACACACATATTCACATAATATTTTGTATGTACCAATTATATAATTATGAAATGGAATGTGTGATCTATGGTGTGCTTTGCTCATACGAATTAAATGGATGCGACGGTTTATAGTTTTACACTCAGATTTCATAAATACATCCTTGATATCGCCCATGTCTAAGCTTGTTTCAAGAATCAATTCTGTTATCTGTCAGCACCTATTTAGCAGGTGCATATCAGTTAATAAAGATAAATTCTAAGGGAACTATTATATTCACAAAGAAAAGCACTGGGAATAAATGTGAATTTCACAGTTATTGCTGCTAACGAACTACCTTTAGATTTCATTTAAAATGTGCAAATTAACAAGCCTACACCTCCATACACAAGTGGCATGTTTCTTATGCACACTCCGATTATTTCAATATTCTATAATACACATTTCGATGGCAACCATCTGACCATAAATAATGTAATTTGAATGAAACGGTGACACAATTACAACTTTACAAATATTTAATACCTACAGTAGGAATACAAACAAGCTAGCTATATTTTGATCTATTCAAAAAGTAACGTTGGCACAGTTGTCAACTTTACTTTTTGAGTAAAAAACTCAAATATGAGCACTATAGATAGAACATGGAATATATGTAAAGTAAAGCCAAGGAGACAACGCAAACAATGTATAAACAAACTTAACACATACTGAGTTTTATAATGTCCTTTTTCCTTACTCGTAAAAATATCAAAAGCGGTCGGCGCTATGTTTATGGTACAGGAAAGCGATTTTGGCAACACTTGGTCACCTTTTTATAAAATTTTATGATCTTTTTAATGAATAATTGCAATACCTACTATATATGTAGATAAAATACACACCAGTAAAAAAAATATTTTATTTAAAAAAAAATAAACCCCTGAAAGTTTTTTTATTATTCCTTTCGTTAGTTCCATGGCATTACTTTAGTTATGATTGAATTTGGAATAACAATGTGATATTCCAAATTCAAATAAGTTAATTTAAAAAAAAAAACATTTCTGCAAATGAAGTTTCCATAAATTTTATGGTAAATCATTGAAAGGTTACCCTTTTTAATTCTTTCAAATACATATACACTATCAATATTGTCCAATCTCTTTGTAAAAAATATTTAAGAATTCTTGCACAGCTTCTAATGCTAAAAATAACGTAAATTTCAAAAAACTTGTGTATATAAAACAAAAATATCTCAAACAAACAGTTACCTAAAGTATTTAAGATATGTCTGTTTTACATACTGCAACAGTTTAAAAAGCAAAAGCTTATCTTCTAAATAAGATTATATATCTAATTTTATTATTATTAGTGACCGACCGAAGCTTCGTTTTCTTTTTCGGCCATTTTCGGCCAAAAATCATGATTCAGAGTGAGACGCGGGCGTGCGGGGTACGTTGGTATTGGCGTCGTTTGTTCACTGTGCGATACGAAATCAAACAAGTTCAACAACATGCCAATAGGTCGCAAAATCCACGTGAACACGCTAGAGCACTGTGAACGTGACTGGCGGTTTGAAGCAATAGAACATCACGCGCCTAAAGCCAAGCATCCCGCGCCCACACCCGCCTCGGCACAGACGCTTCTTCGCTCGCGCACTGTGAACGCTAGTAGCGGTTGTATTGCGCGGGTGCTTGTATTTTTAATGTATCTTGCCCTAATATTGAATTAGATGCACCCGCGCCCTCGCCCGCGCCCGCGCCTCACTCTGAATTTTCGTTTTAAAATCCATTTTTGTTTGGACACTAATTATTATGGTATTTTAATGTATATATACCAATTTGAGTCATCATATAAAGATTAATAATTGTGATGCATATATGTCATTTGTGACAACTGTGACACTGAATTCTACATCTAAGCATAATTATGTCCATATGATTCAAAAGTGTGCCTAGCTTCAGTCTTTTCAATATAACCAAAGACTAACATTTATCTCTCCACACTGTAAGTATATTTTTATATCAAGTCTTAACACAAGGGCCGATTAATTTTTTGCGGCCTAGCTGTTTTCTCATATCAAGAATGTGAAGTATAAAACAAGGTCGAGAGTTGCAGATGTACATCTGGAAGGCAGTTTGTGGGTTGCATCTACAAAAATGAAACCAAATATCGATACACTCGTCAAAAATAAACAATATCAAAAATCACAATGATTGATCTTTTTAACCAATAAAGATTATGCACTTTGAAATTATATGCTTTTTATTTTATTGATATGGTGGTAAAGTGACAATGTTATTGATATGGAATAATGTAGCCCTTCAGACGATGTGAAATCGATTTTTGGCCCTTGCACTAAAGAAAGTTGAAGACCCTTGTCTTAACACAATACATGTTCAATACTTGGAATAATGTTGTTATAGGTGATGTAATTATAATTATAAATAGAATAATTTTAATTGAATTGAAATTGGAGAGATATCAGCCAATTATAGCATGTCTAAAAACATATAAATGGGGATTAAGACTTGACCTTAGTACCAAAGGACAAAGTTGAATAGTTAGTATTTTGTTTAGCTCTCTAGACAACAAAATATTTCTATAAGATGACCCCCTACAATAGACAACATTCATATAGTATTAACAAATATGGTTATAATACCAATTAACATACAGAAAATGCCTCAGAAATTACAACAGCTATTCGTCTTCTTTGCAGTGGTGTAAAAGGCTTTGCTATGCATCGATAGGCTGTCAGACTTAGCGACGAGATCATCTAATTTTTCTCCTCTCTCTAATACAGCCTTTATAGTATCGTGTAAAATTATCTTAGTCTCGTCCAGATCATTTTGAATCTTTGTTAACGCATCTGCTTCCCTAGGATTCTGAAATTTAGCTAAATACTGTGGCAAAACAGGAAAATCAATTGTAGTTTCGGTTGCAGCCGGCCAACTGTCTGCGTGTACTTTTATTGTGAATTCATCTAGTATTTTTGTAATCAATGTATGAGCAACTCGACTTGGATACTCGTGATCAGTAATCATGACTCCGGCGAGATTGTCCGCTCTCACGTAAACCTGTACCATATATTCGCCTTCTTTAACAGATTGCCTCGAAGCTTGCTGTGTCCTCTCAACTATTGTTTTGCTAACAAAAGTCATGAATTCTTGTACAGAGCTACGCTGAAAGAAACTGAAACTCTGCAAATCGTACGCCGCTTTTAAAATAGTAGCACTGGTAACTCCTTTGTAGAGGACAGCTAGTCCGTAAACTCTGACCATTTTGCTGAATTTGTTAACAATATTTCTGAAACGTAATAAAGATGTTATAAAAAGTACCTATATAAATCTCTCTTATACAAAACACTGTATATCAATTTTAATAGAAACACAAGTGAAAGCAATTTTATTACTATTACTTACTCACCAGTTGAGGTCAAATTGTTAATAATTACGTGGAAATTGAAATACAAAGGAATGTTAAGTATTTTTAGTTTTGGCTATTGCCTATAAATTACGTCATTGATGTAATGATAATAAGATCGATTTATTATTTATTGGAATAGTTAATAAAATTTCTATTTATTTTTCCACAAATTTAGAAAATCCAAACCACAATTTCTTTCTTTCCATCACATTACAGTCACGTCAGACAGTCATGTCACATCAGGACCACAGAACACTAAATTTATCAATCAGAGTAACCAACAACAATGAGTACCAACTTACGTGGGAATTAAACTGAAAATGTAGCAAAATAATAATAATTTTTTTAATTAATAAATAAATAATTTGTATATAATCTATAATATATATTTTTTTAAATTTATGGCTGTATGTAATCTAAATCTAAATAAATAAATAAATATATAAAAAAATAAAAGCGTTAAATAGTGGTTCATAAATTGACTAGAATGGCGCTAGTGTATGTAGCCAGAGTGTATGAAATGAATTTAGCAGTTGTTGACAGATTGAAGTGCACTGAGTTGAAAAATTTAATATTTTTGGATTGATTGAGAGTGATTTAATTTTCGAGAGATTTTAATATCTAGTGATTTTTTAATTTTAAAATTTACACTTGCTACACTAGCGCCACCCTTATCCCCCATAGAGGCAATCGCCATTATGTACAAGGGAAAATGGCTCATGTTTACGGACTATTGCTAATCCAAGTGTGGTGCGCAATCGCGTGATTATTGTTTTTTTGTCATACTTACAGTGGCCAGCGATGTTTACAGGTTCGCTCAGTTCGCTGAACACTGTAAATGTGGAGCATTACTTAATTAATTATTTTTTTAATACTAAGACAATCTTAGAACACTTTTATTCACTTCTAATAATTAATATTAGACAAAGAAGCGTAGCTGAGTTCAGTTAGTGGGCATAATTATGTTGATATGTTGATCTCAATTGGTATCAGTCTGTTGGGAAATTGAATTTTATAACACTGGCAGTTTTAGTGGGTTGTTATGTTTCTGAGATGTGATAGGGAGGATAGTTTTATGTTTTTATGTTTTTAATTATGAAGTGTGTAGGAGATTTTATAGTGGTGATGAAGTATAGAGAGGAAGTAGAGGTATTTTTGTAGTGTTGGCTCATAGTTAAGTAGAGATTTTTGTACTTTTGATGAAGTAAATAGAGAGAGAGTATGGTTTTTGTATTATGATGAATTAATAAATAGATAGATTGAGAATAGTAAAGTGATTGTAGTTGTTGGAAAACAACAAATATTGATTAATAGACTAGTTTTTAAATACAGATAAGTATAATGTTAAATATAAATGTTAGTGGCAACACTACTGTCATAGATATTAACAATAAGAAAATAAATGGTCGTCACGTTAAAGTATATAAAAACTCTTTTATTTTCTAAACAACAGTACAAATTATATAACTAATCCAACAGTAGTGAAGAGGTTTTTAGAGTAAAGGTTGAATAATAATGTGTAGATGGTTTTTAGTGGATGAGGTATAAAGGTAGTGAATGAGTATTGTTGGATGGTGAATAGATTTATAGTAATTAAGTATAGTCAGCTTAGTAGGTATTTAAAATTCAGAGGGGATGTTGGGAAATTGAATTTTAAATAACACTGGCAGTTTTTAAAAAAAATATATATTTGAATTAGTTTGAATTGAGAAATAATATGAAGAATATAATGACAGGGAAAAATTGATCAGTCGGTTTTAAGACATTGTTTTGATGAGATAGTTTAGTGAAAATTTTATAGTCAGAGTTTGGAAAGATATTTGATAGTAGCAACAAGAAAATTTCTATTTAGATTTATATATAATGTTTGTATTTTAAAATGTTATGTTATTAAGTTGAATTCAATATAATGATTATGTGAATATAGAAAACTGGAAATTTGATTTAACCCAATCCCAAGATAAGAGAATTATAGAAAGAAAGATGAAGTGAAATAGAAAAAAACAATACAGTCAACTCCAACCCAAAACTGATTGCGACTCTTATTTGTTCTGTAACCAGTTTATGTAGGAACTATGTCATTCTCATTTATAATTTTATATAATAAGAGCTGACCCGCGAACTTCGTACCGCCTGAGGGAGAATAAAAACCCATTTCATACAAAATGTATGAGAAAATGAATTTTCTTCATATTTTTTTCGTGACGTTTTCATAGTTATTCTGCTATTCGGGATGGAGACAAATTCATTAAAACAAAAATCATAAAAATCGGTTCAGCCGTTGAGTTATACATGGTGTAACCAACAAGACTATTTCATAAGTCTTAGTTAAAAGTTTAAGGCTCTAGTTACCAGGCCATAAAATTCCAAAAAAAAAAAACGTCAATGTCAAAGAGAGCAATATTTGGTTAATTTTTGTTTATCTAAGATAATTAAGTATTATGTATTTAGTTAATTTAATTAAAAAAGAAATTGTAAAAAAATAACTTCTTAATTGAAACTGTGCTCCCAAACGAAGCGAAAGGGAAAATACTAAATTAGTTTTAATTTGTTTGTAAAATTCTTGATATCTCTACTTGGTATCCTCAATTGTAATAATAAACTAAACTAATTTTTTCTTACTACAAAATGACTGAAAATGCTGAAAAGGTCGAAGGCACCGTAGATTCTCGGCGTCGAATTCTTAATATAGCAGTATCCACTGTTTTGTTAGAGACTGGTTTTGATTGTGCAGATAAAATGTCTTTAGAGACCCTCACGGAAATTCTACAGTGTTGTGAGTACCTACACAATATTTTTGGCTGCTTTTTTCTTGAAAATTATTTTTTTATCTATGATTGGAACTTAGGTTAAGTAACAGATCTAGCTTGGCTTATTCATGCATCAAAGCTGGGTTTTCTTGTAGTGTATAGAATGATTGTAATATAGTGTATAGGGCAATTGTATAAAATGATTATTAATCCCATCAAATGTATTCATCTATTTATTCAATTATCATCTCTGTATATCCCTAAAAAAACTCCAAGAACTCTCGTCTGAGATTCCAAAGTTCAATGCAAAATATTATTTTTGAACATAGCATACTTTTCATTTTTGTAGAGAGACTACTATAAGCTTTAGATAATAATAGAGTTGGTTTGTTCGAATGCGCTAAACCTTGGAACTATCACTCTGATTTTAAAATTTCTTTTTGCATTTGTTGCCTTGGGAAAGGTGATTCATTCATTATCATTATCACACTATGATGCTTAGAATAAAATCTAAAAAGTCTGAAAGAATGCTATGAGAAATGAATGCTTATGCAGGCAATGAGACATGACACATTGAGGCATGCCACCATGGGTGTCGCCAAGATTACTGTCAGGGGGGTGCATCTGCATCTACATATTATACTATTAACTAATATAAAATATAGAATTATATATGTATAATGTAGATAAATGCCCTCCGGACCACCTGTACCATTAGACAGTACCATTGGTGGTACAAATGGTACTGATTTATCCCATTAGTACCAGGGAAATAAATACAAGCGTGACACTCGACATTACTTCAATAAAAAATGTGATGGTACAGTTGGCACTACTTTATTTTATTGTAATGTCAAATTTAAATTACACAGGTATTTGAATATATTTTGCTTATCGAAAACATACTGTCTTAGTCTCTGTAGTCCTAGACACCTTAAATTTTTATTCAAACAATAAATTAACTATGTATGTTCTTTTCTGACAGGGGGTTGCAAGTGCACCCCCTTGCACCCTGTTGCCGGCGCCCTTGTGTGCTGCTCGATGAGTAATGAGCATTACTGAGACAAGACAACCTGATAGCTAACAAAACTATCAGGTTTTTTTTATTCGCTTTGCTTGGTAAATTGGAAGAGCAGAGATAAGCTTACCTTGCTGGCTTATATATATATATATATATATATATATATATATATATAATAAAAAAAATTCTAGGTGAAATTTACCCTTTCCTGTATCTCTGACAATCTGTATGTAAATTTCATGATGATAAATTGAGTAGTTAGGTGTGAAAGCACAACAAACAAATTAAGTCACTTTTGCATTTATAATATTAGTAATAAATAACAATTTTGAGCAAAATTTCTTTTCAGTTCTTAATGAGGTAGGAAATTCTGCCAAAAGCTACTGTGAATTATCTGGAAGAGTTGAACCCGTCCTTGGTGATGTATACATGGCACTGATTAATATGGGTAAGTTGTTAACTTATGTTGAACTAAATCTTGTAAAATAATTGAAGCACATGATTTATATAGTATTCAAATTAATGTTTAAAATGATGTTTTCTGTGATATAGTTGTCTAAGATCCGAAGAGAGGTCGCCCTTGTTGCTTATTAAAAAATGCTCATGGATATCCTAAATAAAATAAAAAAGTAGCTGTATGATGCGTCCTTTGCTACTACACTACACAATACGTTTAATGCTTCTCTGTTGCATATCTTTTTAATTTATTGCTTCGAGAATATATAGTTGCCCTTGCCTGGGAAAATCCGATCATTAATTACAATTGCCAGGCTTTGAATTTTTAAAAGCAAGCAAAATAAACCTAGTTAAATATTGATAAATAAAGAGTCGCGTATATATCCCACTTAGCACTTTGGTTGAAGAAAAGACATGGTCTGTTGGAGAAAACTTACTAAATTGTGATATCATTCAATTTGAAATTACAGTTTATTTTCTATATTTTATAAGTTTTGTTAAGTGTTGTAATAAAAAAAATCACAGGGATAAGTCTACAAGGCATCGAACAGTACGCCAGTCGCCCAAACAGGCACGTCATTCAGCCACCGCAGCAAGCACCCACGCCGAGGACTCCGGCGATGCTATCGTCAGGGTCCAAGGCTAAGGCTGCACCACATGTACCGTTCCATTTACCACCGTTACCTGATCCACACGCTTACATTAGAACGCCAGTGAGTACTTAGATTAAATTCAAACCATTTCTGATTGCAAATATACCTTTACCTACAAAGTTTTACTTTTTTTTTTTTCAAAAATTTGTTAATTTTTAAAAACTTTAATATTTTGTTCCTTTTAATATGTCAAAACCATTAATGTATTTTTAGATAATAGCAAAAATCATGCTCTTTTTTAATAAACTTAGTATTTTTAATGGTTTGTATATGAAAAGTAAACAATGTAACGTTGTGTTTCGGTGAAGAAAATGGCTAGCATCAAACTTGCATCACCTGTGGCGTTGCTTGAGTTATAGATGAAGGTAGCCATCAACCATCAAGTGTACCGTTAGCCTGCCGGCCATACAGTACACTTCGTCTTGACTGAAATGGGGGGGGGGGGGGAGGTTGTTTGGTGTATGGACCAATTGTAGTGAATAAAAATTATGTTAATTTCAGACGCACAAAAAGCCAGTAACAGAATACGAAGCCATTAGAGAAAAGGCTGCAACTCAGAAACGAGACATCGAAAAAGCTCTGACGAAATTCTTGGCAAAGACCAGTGAGACACACAATCTCTTCAACACAGATGACAATCAAGTGTTTCCTTGTAAGCATCATCATCTATAATATAATTTAACCATATTATATTGTTGTGTAATCATAATAATTTATATTGAATAGTAACTGGTGCCTGTACGCATTGCAAAAGATAGTATATTAGAGATCCCGAGAGGATCTCTCGGGAATCGTAATATTTTTCCAGAATAAAAAGTATCCTTTATTTTTGCTTGATTGAGTAACAAACATCCATCCTCACAAACTTTCGCATTTAAAATATTAGTTTAATGGAGACAAAAATAATAATAATAATAATAATATTAGTAGTATAGAGCTGGCGAAATTGGTATTGTTAATTAGTGATTTGTTTTCAGTAATAGCCTGCAAACCAACATTTCCAGCTTATTTATCCTGCCTCTTACCAACGGATCAAGTATTCGATTTCGATGAATTGGAATACCATTTTCAAGTGGCCAACAGAACTGAAGATTTACCAGCAGACAAAAAAGGTACTTTTCTTATTTTGTATAGGTAAAGACTGTCTTACACATTTTTTTGGTACAGTCAAGAGCAAAAATATGTACGTTATTTATATACCCACTCTATCTCATAAAATGTCACTAAAAAGTTTATAAATATGAAAACATCTAGGTTACTATGTCAACATGATAATGTATCCAACAGTCAGAACATAAACTTGGGAACATTCTAAATAACGACGAGTATTTATGTACTTATAAGCCGCTCAATACTAAAGCAAGGCCAACGAGACAATGCAAAGAATATAAACAAACTTTCCAAGATTTATTAAGTCGGCATCCTACAAAGTAAAAGTTGGAGGGCCGGGTTTGTTTACATCGTTTGCGTTGTCTCCTTGGCTTTACTATAGAGAACTTAAACAATATAGATTATTAATTTAATAACTTCACTTAATCCACACTAATCTATGTAGTTCAATGACTTAGTTAACTCAAGTTTAAAATGGGTACCCCAGCAAGTCAAACAGAAAGTATTAAAGATAGCATTACCATATTTTATAACTGCTAGTTTTTTTTTTTTTTTTTTGTGAAAATAGATCAATCCGACAATGAGGGTGAAAATGGAGGCGAAAATGAAAATGCTAACGCCTCGCAGTCAGAACATCAGGACACAGCGGTAACATCGAGTCCGGACAGAAACAAGACATGAGGATAAAATTTTTATTTAACAGAAAATATAGTTAATATGATTAATTGAAATTATAATTAAGAAATAAAAATTTGGTAAATACTTTATTTATTTTATTAATAACACGGCGACATACGAATGAAGCAGTTCTTATATTCTAGTTTTTGATCTTTTCGTGATTACTTGTACTTTGTCTTTTTGGTAATCTGACCAACAAACCATATATTTTTATAGATTTAATTGTTAATGCAGAAATAAATTATTAAAATGAACCATTTTAATAACTTTTTTATTAAGTAATCAAGCTTTTAGTAGAAAATTAAAACAATTTAAATTAAAAAAACTGAATCAATTCAACCTGGGAAAATCTACCAGGCTTTATAGGATGACCTTCATATCCTCATCTCCAAAGGATTCGCATATTTATTATTGCCGATACGGATGTCTAAATCGATGCGGATGCGCCACAACAACCCTAGTTGTAATGATCGATTTGTTTTGACTGTTGATATGTAGTAACTAGAATTTGTAATAATAAATGATCTGGGCTATTGGGATACTTATCCATTAAAAAACATTTTAAGCAAAACTTCCATTTATTTCTTACAAAGTAAATTACTTAATTGATGCAGAGTTAATAACGGGAAGTGTTTTAATGCCCTCTCTGTTGACAATGGTCACTTGGAAGTTAGGGAGACTCACAAACAACCGCTTGTGAACCTCCTGCACACACTTCTGGAGTATCTGATATGCCTCCTCTTCACTAGCATCTGAAAATTTTAAGTCAACACTTTAAATAAGTTCAATAATATACCAGTAAATAGAAATTAACAGTAATATTAGTTAGTGCTTTGACATCCGTACAGTATTATAATCCTGAAACTGTAACACCTGTTTACAGACTAAAAATTACTTTACATTAACTTCCAATAATAAAAAATGAACATTCTCACCTTTCTTATAATATCGATCCATAATGCTCAAGCTAAGAAAGCCACCATAGCCATGAGCAGCAAACGGCACTTTGACACTAGACGCCAAATAATCCATAAAGTACAACTCGGGCCCATTCTCTTTATCGTAGCCTCCCAATAACAGATTGACAAAGTAAGGAGTCTGAAACACATCATAAATAAACAAAATATGAAAAAATTTTTTGTTGAATTAGTAAATCTTATTTTTTTTCTAAGCAATTATTGGTAACTAGTGAACAGCCCCAACTTGAAATTTACAAAAATCCTTATGTTCCAAATTTCATCTTTCTAAACTTAATAGTGTCTTGAAAGTCAGTCTAAACAAACTATTTTATAAGTACAGATGAAACTCAAAAATACATTACATATCATATCTGGGTCGAGGTATACCCTTAGGGGCACTATGGTGGATTTCGATTATATTAAGTATATGAGTTCAGGGGACTATGAGACGCTAAGAAAAAGCAAAAAAAAAAATTTTTTCCTTAAAAAAAATTTTTTTTGAACAAAATTTTTGAAAATTTTTCAGAATTTTTTTTTCATTTTTTTTTGTTGACGCTACGTGTCAGGGGCGACCATACAAACGCTTTTGGTCATGTGACGTTTTTTCGTAGGACGCTTAGAAACAGAGTTAAGATGAGTAGCGGGGAGGGGGATGGTTTCACAAAAAAATTAATTTGACAAAAGTTACTCCCCTTGGGCCCGCCTATCCGATGGAATCATAAAAAAGGGAGAATAAAAAAAAATTTTTTTTGATCGAAATTTTTCTGTCGCGCCCCTCACGCTACACTAGGTGGTTTAAAGGCGTTTTGGAATTTGAAAATTTTTGAAAATTTTTCAGCATTTTTTTTTTGTTGACGCTACGTGTCGAGAGCGACCATACAAACGCTTTCGGTCATGTGACGCTTTTGGTCATTTTTTTATCACCAGTATAAAATTCAAACCTCTAACAGAGATGCAAAATTCTCAAGTTATTAAAACAAATTAATTTAATATATACCAAAAGTAATAAATTAAATTAACTTCGATACATTATTATGTTTTTTATGAGTAATGGTCATTTGCCAATAAAAAATCTGGTCGTCTACATATCTGGTACTGCGCTGTTGAAAACGTGGTCATAAGCGTAACACATCATTTTAAAAATTTAATTGAAATGCCGCCGCTAGAAAAGGCTCTTTATTTGTATCTT
Organism: Synanthedon myopaeformis; assembly: GCA_944738685.1. Taxonomy (NCBI): domain Eukaryota; kingdom Metazoa; phylum Arthropoda; class Insecta; order Lepidoptera; family Sesiidae; genus Synanthedon; species Synanthedon myopaeformis. Next base: position 4,933,595 of record OX122927.1, on the reverse strand, counting down.
GGTATTAATCCTTATCAAAATAAATTACTTTATAAATTCAAGACGGCTTCAATCCTTTCGAAGCATAGTACCAGAGACGCAAATTACGCTTATGACCACGTTTTCAACAGCGCAGTACCAGATATGTAGACGACCAGATTTTTTATTGGCAAATGACCATTACTCATAAAAAACATAATAATGTATCGAAGTTAATTTAATTTATTACTTTTGGTATATATTAAATTAATTTGTTTTAATAACTTGAGAATTTTGCATCTCTGTTAGAGGTTTGAATTTTATACTGGTGATAAAAAAATGACCAAAAGCGTCACATGACCGAAAGCGTTTGTATGGTCGCTCTCGACACGTAGCGTCAACAAAAAAAAAATGCTGAAAAATTTTCAAAAATTTTCTAATTCCAAAACGCCTTTAAACCACCTAGTGTAGCGTGAGGGGCGCGACACTTAGAAAAATTTCGATCAAAAAAAATTTTTTTTTTATTCTCCCCTTTTTATGATTCCATCGGATAGGCGGGCCCAAGGGGAGTAACTTTTGTCAAATTAATTTTTTTGTGAAACCATCCCCCTCCCCGCTACTCATCTTAACTCTGTTTCTAAGCGTCCTACGAAAAAACGTCACATGACCAAAAGCGTTTGTATGGTCGCCCCTGACACGTAGCGTCAACAAAAAAAACGAAAAAAAAAAATTCTGAAAAATTTTCAAAAATTTTGTTCAAAAAAAATTTTTTTTAAGGAAAAAAATTTTTTTTTTGCTTTTTCTTTGCGTCTCATAGTCCCCTGAACTCATATACTTAATATAATCGAAATCCACCATAGTGCCCCTAAGGGTTCACCTCAACCCATATCTGCTTTAATTGTTGTTATAAAAGACTAAAACTTCATTTTCCTCACCATTAAAACCATATTTTTAGAAAGCTGACATCCTCATCCCCATAATCTCAGCCTCAAATCATTTCTCCGAATCAAAATCCAACCCAAATTGATGCTACAATACTAACCCTGCTTCTCAAGTATTCCGCGAGATTTCTCCGGGTAAAGTTAGCGGCAGCCGTAGGACCCAGCTCGTAACCATTACGCATTTTATACAGTTGTATATTTTTTCCAATATATTCAGCAAACTGCGTTGTATCTCCAGAATCTCCAATTACACCCATCACCAGCTTGTCCGATATTCTATAGATTTTGTCCTCATCTAAAACAAAACATACTTTTACAGGTAGGCTGTAAATTGGATATGGTATGCAGTGGCGAACAATAATAGATGAATAGGCACGTATCCTGCAGATTGGCGAACTTTAGAACAATGTGAGGTGTTTCCAACTAGCTGCAATATGGGCTTCTTCAAGCAGGTTTTAAACAAATTCCTGTAGGGTTGGCAGCGCACCAGTAATCCCCTTGGTGTTGCTCGTGTCCTTAGTCGACGATAAACATCTACCATAAAGTTTACCTTCAGCCTGTCTGTCGCCCCTCTTATATTATATAAAAAGTGGTCTGTCTCCGACACAGAAGTTTGGGGAGCTCTTCTGTAAATAATAATTAATAACGTTGAGTACGTAAAACTACTCACCGTCCTTCATCACCATTATACTATGGCTGGTGGATTGATCAGCAGCAATCATTACAAAGTTATCGCACTGTATTCCAAGTAAACATTGTAAATTTATATTCGACATTTTGCTGAAGATTATAATTTACTCACAAATAAATAAATGTATGAATGAACCGAATCTAAAACCAAAAACCGCTTTGTAATTGTTCCTCGCGTTGTTCGCGTCAGAGTTGCGTCAGAGCGACTTGGACAATTTTGACAATCAAAGTTGATCAAAATCAACTGACAGTCTATGATCGCTTGGTCCTTATGAGTATATAATATTCTGTCGATTGGTATATCTATAGTTTCGCAACGCCATCATGCCGCTAAATACAAAACGAAAAAGTCTGCGAGTATTACAGACGAAATACATTAATATTATTATATAACATTGACATATTTAATTTATTCTTCTGACAATATGCTTTCATATTCTTGAAAGAATAATATCAGATATAAGATGTTAAATTCGCTTAATAAAAAAAGTAACATCATTATCCGATCATAATAAATAAAAATTAAATTTCATATTAATAACTGTGTAGTATTATTCAGTTTTCCTTAGCAAATATTATAATCATAAGCCAATGTATGTAGTGCCATAGAGTAAATTTATTCTATGGTAGTGCTCAACTGATGATTCCATAATTTGACAACAGATGTCATATGTAATAGTTCTGAAAGTTGTTACTAGATGTCACGGTTTCTCGAGCTTATATCGCGCTATCCACTTGTACCTTCTGTTTGTTGAGGCCGATGTCTCTCTAAAAGAAATCATACTTACCTGGCACAGGGGACACCGTGATCAAAAAGGCGGTTCCCCCAGGGCGAGGCCTTTCCATTGCACTGCGGTTGGGTTGACCCTTGCGATTACCCCTAATGTGGGTAACTCGGGTGCGTAATTTTTGGTAGTGGGGACTGCGTACGCGCTGTCCCTTCAAAAAAATTCAAATTCGAACAAAAAATATAAAATGTCGGTTGGTAATTCGGGAGTCCGAACCGGTCGTAGTACGGACCACGCGATCGTGGCCTCAGCTCAGGGGGTAATTTGGTTTCGATACTGTGTCCGACTGATAAACCTCATTCCGACACTGACTGAAGGTTTTTGAAAGAAATCCCAATAATTATCCTACATCCTCCCGTCCCACCCAACCACATTACTTGCTTTCTCCATAGAAAAATTAAATTAATCGTTCCGGGCTGAAGGCGAAAACCGCATCAAAGATTAATCAAACTCAGCTGGCGTGGTTTAGGAGTTAAGTTAGCGGTTATACATACAGATAGACGCGGAATTCGCGGGAAACGACTTTTCAAATTCAATTCAAACTATTCAAAGTTCAATGTTACAAAATAAAACAAAAATGTAATTTCTTAATTATATATTTATGTAGTATTTCTATTTAATAAATTAAATTGTGACAAACATTAACAATTTTAGCACTACCTAAACATTCGCCATCTTTATAGAAAGCACCAAATTGTCCTTCAGTGATGGCTCGTAATTTATTCGCCAATATAACTGTCAATCCTTGATGGTTCTTTATTATTCTGCATGGCACCAAAGGGTTAACATTTTGAAATCTAAAATAGCATAATAATACATTATTTTGCACTAACTCTTGAGGTTCATTCGCAATCCAGTGCGGAAAACCAGTAATGCAAATATCGCTCCATAAAACAGGATGATTGGAATCAGCCACCTGAAAAGAATACAAAATTAAAATAAATCCTACCAATATTATTAATGCGATAGTTTGTGACGATGTATGGATGTAAGTTCCTGAAGCAATAACAGTTGAAAAGATTTTGATGAAATTCAGAACACAGATCACCTGCATTAACATTTTTTGTTAAGCCGAGGGCAGGTCGATAGTAAATTATAAAAGAAGGAACTATATCGATGTATTCGTATTTTGTATGTATGAAGTTGTAACCAGTAGACAAAAAAACTGTTTTCAAGACTGATTTCGTACATCAGAATGACTTGTTCCCTCTGATCAGCAGTCTTAAAGCAACAAGTCTTAACAATAGTAGGTGTTACCTACTGAAAATGAAATAGTGAAAAAATACATTAAAATTAATAGTGATAAACAGCATGTTTGTTCAATGTCAATTAATACACATTCAATAAACATAACATGTTTTTGGATGTAATAGTATCCCACATAACTTTGTGTATAAAAGCAGTTCAGACTTCTGTTATACCCTACACTGGTACCTAGATTTCCATCTAATAATAAAAAAAAAACATTTACCACATAGATATTGTTTGTTAATAAGTCCAACTTGAACACAAAGTAGGCTGTGCTGTTTATTGTTATCTTACATCTTTGACCAACAGTCCATTGGTGTATCCCATTATGTTCGGCCACAACTTGTCCCGCATCTATATCTATAAAAGAGCCCTTCTTTGGCTGGATGTACTAAAAAAATGGAAGTATTATTGGGTGATTCATCCTAATAAAACTTGCTACTAGAAATCATTTAAGTATATGTATTTTTTATGGTAAGGTCGACAGACAGGCTGACAGTCCACTTGATGGTAGGCACCTACCATCACCTATAGCACAAGCAATGCCACATTACCAATGCCATAGTCGGATTAAGTACAGGCAAGGAATTCCCTAGAATTGGGCTCTAGGAAACACAATGTGCCCTGACAGCATTCTCAGTATTTAATTTATATAGGTATGAAAACTTACTTCATCTATAAAGTCTTGAAATTTCCTTTTTCCAATAAAACAAATTCCAGTACTGTCTTTCTTTTTTGCTACATTTAAAAGCCCTTCAGTTTTAGCTATTTTTCTAACTTCACTTTTCAATAAATTTGCCAAAGGAAACATACATTTCCGCAGAGAACATTGTTTCACTTGTGATAAGAAAAATGTTTGATCCTTAAATTTATCTTGTGGCTGAAGGAGTTTTACATCTGTAAGTAAAATATTATTGACAATTGAAAAGGGGAACTCAATTAACAAGGACAAATAAGTATGTAATTAAATGTTAATGGTACATAGTTGTTATATACATACTGTCATTTTCATTATATCTTTCTAGAAATGGACCAAAAGATGTATTAGCATAATGGCCAGTAGCAATAGCGTCCACTCCTAAAGTGTTCCTGCAATGTTCGAAAAATCTATCAAATTTAATATATCTATTGCACAGAATGTCAGGATTGGGTGTTAGTCCCATTTCGTATTCTTTAATTAAAACCAAAAACACTTGGTTCCAATATTCCTTAATAAAATGAACTCTGCGCAAAGGAATATCAAGCTTACGGCATACAACTACCGCATCTTCAAAATCTTTTTCGTCGTTACAAGCACCACCTTCGTAATTGCCGTCCCAATTTCTCATGAATACACCTTCCACTTGATAACCTGTAATTTAGAGCGATTTAGATAATTTATCTGCAGAGAATAAGTTTTTTGTAACTAGTCACATATTTATGTAAAACGTACCCGCTCGTTTCAGAATAAGTGCTGCGACAGCACTATCGACTCCTCCTGATACACCTAAAGCAACTTTTCTGAACATTATGTATGTGTTTTTAACACAGGTTTTTTTAAATTGTGATTAGCTAGCTGGCTAGCAAGCAAAAGTAGCTAAAGCTAAGCCTATGACTCCTATTAGCTAAGCTAAGCTACCATAATCCATATCAAGTCTACCAACCTACCAAGTACCAACTCAACTTTTTACAAATATGTTCATTTAGGTTAGGTTAGGTATTATTGACAAATTTGACAACATTTGACAATGACAAATGGCATTACAAATGACAATATGTTGACAATATGTTGACAACTGGATTGTTTTCCCCATATTTTCCCCTTGATCTTCTCCATAGAGTATATAATCACTATGTTACTTGTAGATGCTTGGGACACTTATGACAATTTTTAACGTAAAAGTTGTTAGCAACTGTGAATCTTGGGTTTTTAAATATCTTTGACTATATTAGTACAAAATTAATTTGAATACAAAATACAAAATTGGATTTGAAGTACAAAATGAGCTCTGTGTTATATTTATGGTTTCAGTGACTCGAATCGAAGACACTCGAAGAACATACTACTCTCTAACGAAAGCTAGCATGGCGCCTACGACTTTATTATTTTGTGGTATAGTCTATGGTTTTATGATTTTTTGTGTACACGGACTTATGATTAACTTCGTCAGTTGTGTATATTTTATATGTATTTTATACTTGTGTGAGGTTTGTGGTTGTGTTTCCACTTTTAGGGATTTCGCCCTTTTTAAAGGTGATACCTGTGATAGGTGACACATTTTAAGTATGGCTTAGGGCTGTTTTATATTTTTAGCGATTTATTAGGGTTATTTGGGGTAAAATCAAATATAAAGGTGGCATACTATTTTAACATAGACTTCAACGTTTGTCTGCATATATGCATGTCTGATAAATGCAGCTAAAAAATTAAAATCCAGTGCTTGATCTTCAGCATCAGCGTTATATTCTTCACCCTCTACTTCTCATGCTTACTAAAAGTGGCAATACTGTAGTGTTGTCCCGTTCTAACTATTATGTTACAGTGGTAATATTGTAGTGGGACGACACTACAGTATTGCCACTATTCAATTTTTCAACTATTTTGCCAGCTATACTTTTTGATGCTATACTATTGCCAACTATACTATATGCATGTCTGATAAATACAGCTAAACAATTAAAATCTAATGCTTCATCTTCAGCATCAGTGTTATATTCTTCACCCTCTACTTCTCATGATTAATTGCTTACGAAAAGTGACAATACTGTAGTGTTGTCCCGTGGTAACTATTATGTTACAGTAGCAATACTGTAGTGTGATGACACTACAGTATTGCCACTTTTCAATTTTTTCAACTATTTTGCCAGCTATACTATTTGATTTAAATATTACACGATTTTATACGACGAATTACGACCTTAAGTATCACTTTATAAAGAACAAAAGCTAAAGTTTTTGTTTCATTTCTAATTCCTTAAATTTTGCGCCCTCATTTTTCGGAGACTAATTTAAGGTATTTAGGGCAATTTTCGAAAAAATCTAGGGCAAAACCAAAACCTGATAGTGGAAACACTGGTTTGTGGGAGGGCAGTCAGTCAGTGATGTGATCACATTCACGCACTCATCATATCAGTCACTAGCACTACGACGCAGTGATGAAAGAAAATGGCTACCACGAATGATTCGAAGGCGCCTTTGCGCCAAGTAAAAAGAGTGCAATTTGGTATAATATCTCCAGATGAAATCGTAAGTTATTGATTTGCATATATTTCTTGTATTCTTTCTATTTTTATTACCAAAATCTTTTGAATTCGTACATAAGTGTCCGTCCAATTTAACTGCCTCTATATTGACAATAAGAAGATTGTTTCTCTTTATCAAAGTGAATTTTTCCTGTCTACTTTTTAGCGGTTGTATGTTAATTCAGAATAATATTATTTTACAGCGACGTATGTCAGTTACTGAAGGTGGCATCCGCTTTCCTGAAACTATGGAAGGCGGAAGGCCCAAGCTTGGGGGTCTCATGGATCCCAGACAAGGTGTGATTGATAGGACTTCAAGATGCCAAACATGTGCTGGCAATATGACAGAATGTCCAGGACACTTTGGACACATTGATTTAGCTAAACCAGTATTTCATATTGGTTTCATAACAAAAACAATAAAAATCTTGAGATGTGTTTGTTTTTATTGTTCAAAGCTACTTGTTAGTCCCGTAAGTAGTTTCCTTTAGTCAATATGTTTTAATATGTGTTAAGTAAGAGACTGCGATATTAAATTTTTTTTATTTTGTATTTTAGACAAATCCAAAAATTAAAGAAGTTGTAATGAAATCAAAGGGTCAACCACGTAAAAGGTTGACTTATGTGTATGACTTATGTAAAGGCAAAAATATTTGTGAAGGTGGTGAAGATATGGATATAGGCAAAGAAGGTGAAGAAGGAAAGCGAGGGACTGGTCATGGTGGTTGCGGACATTACCAACCCTCAATCAGAAGACAGGGGTTAGATCTAACGGCTGAATGGAAACATGTCAATGAAGATTCACAAGAGAAGAAGATAATCATTACTGCTGAGAGGGTTTGGGAAATTTTAAAGCACATTACAGATGAAGAATCATTTATATTGGGAATGGATCCCAAATTTGCAAGACCTGATTGGATGATAGTGACTGTCCTTCCTGTGCCACCGCTGGCCGTAAGACCTGCTGTGGTCATGTTTGGAGCTGCTAAAAATCAAGATGACTTGACTCATAAACTTGCTGATATTATAAAGGCCAATAATGAACTGATGAGAAATGAACAATCTGGTGCTGCGGCACATGTTCTTGCAGAGAATATAAGAATGTTGCAGTTTCATGTTGCTACATTCGTTGACAATGATATGCCTGGAATGCCAAAGTATGTATTATTACTTCTTCTATTAAGGTCTGCAGACAGGCTGATTATTCACTTGATGGTAGGTGGCTGCCGTGGCCTATACCTATAACACAAGTAATGCTACAGGTGTTGCAAGTGTGCTGCTGACTACAGTGTAAGGAAAAGGGGCTCTGACATCCCTTACTCACCAAAACAACAGTAAATGTGCTGTTATTTCCCTATGGTCTTTCTGTAAGAGGGTGGTAACTGCTGCCAGATGCCAGAATTCGGTTGCAATGATGGCATTGATACCAATATAATATCGGCTTCTTGCAAAACTGCCCCACCAATGTGAACAGGCTCTTACTGTCTTAGTAGTAGGATATACATACTATAATTACACATTGAAAATTAAATATCTATTAAATTAAATGTGATGTTGAAAAGCAATACAATTGAGTATTCATAATCAATCAATCCAAGGCATTATTATAGGAGCAAAACTGTTTATGGTAGTGTTGAGTGAGACATACAAGAGGCAGTACATTCATCCCGTACATGACATCAAAATGTAAGAGCAGCTCAACATTTCAAAGTGTACTACTTCAAATTTTATGTTGTGGCAGTCACATCACAAACTTGTAGGCATTCTGTGGTTCGCATTACTCTGTTACTCACTCTGTGCTAAACTATACTACTATAAAGAGGGAATGAGACACACACATGCTACAAATAGTACCAACGCCACCTCAGCTTACAAAAAGTCTTAATTTTAATAATTATACAGTAATAAAGAGTATAAAGTTTAAAATTGTTATTTCAGACACTGATATTTCGTACGATTCAAATAAAGAAAATTATTTGTGTAATTATTTTCATTTAAGAATTCAATAGTTGGCATCACTAGTTTTTTTATCCAACCATTGACAAAGCCAATATGGCGGATTGTTCACATTATCTACAAGTTCTAAAAAAAACACTATAAATCGTTTCATATTACTTTGCTACACTGGATATTAATATGTCATCGAACAGAATTCAGACTGCAATAACATCAAATATCATATTTGTACCTGTAACTTCAAAGATATCATGGAGCTTTCAGTATGCCTGGCCTCATTTGAAGTAGGCTCAGTAGAAAAAAGAGGCTACTCTTACAAACTCTTTTTCAAGTCGTGACCTACTCAACACTAGTTTATGGTGTAACATGTAATATTTATGATTTCATTGCATTACATAATTATTACTTTCACTGAATTTTTATCCACGAGAAGTGTGACTGCATATTTATCTTCAATATTAGCTTTAAAAAATAAAGTATTATCTTTCCTAAAAATAACTTAATGAGTTAAATCAAATTGTCTAATATAAAAAGTATATAAATGTATTTTTTAATGATATTATGTTGTGAGAGGAATATATTATTTTATAATAGCTCACCCATCAGTTGTCCTGCATTTTCATTCACAAATATCTTCCAAATATTTTATACAAACCCTTACAATTTGGAATTCATGTGGTCATAAAACAAGTGATACAACTTTTACTGTGTTTCATTAAATGCTACAGAGATTTTGGAATCTTTTTAACATTAAGTATAAAGATTTTATGATACATTTTTATATTTCAGAGCCATGCAAAAGTCTGGGAAGCCTTTAAAAGCCATAAAAGCACGTTTAAAAGGCAAAGAGGGAAGAATTAGAGGAAACCTTATGGGAAAACGAGTTGATTTTTCTGCTCGTACTGTTATTACACCAGATCCGAACTTGCGTATCGATCAAGTGGGAGTACCAAGATCCATCGCACAAAACTTGACATTCCCAGAATTAGTCACACCATTTAATATTGATAGAATGCAGGAACTCGTCCGCAGGGGAAATGCACAGTATCCCGGAGCCAAATATATTGTTCGCGATAATGGTGAACGAATAGATCTGCGGTTTCATCCCAAGCCTTCAGATCTGCATTTACAATATGGTTATAAAGTGGAACGTCACTTGCGCGACGATGATTTAGTTATATTCAATCGTCAACCAACATTGCACAAAATGAGTATGATGGGACACAGAGTGAAAGTACTTCCGTGGTCGACCTTTCGTATGAATTTAAGTTGCACTTCACCATACAATGCAGATTTTGATGGAGATGAAATGAACTTACATGTGCCTCAATCAATGGAAACAAGAGCTGAAGTGGAGAACATTCACATAACGCCTCGTCAAATTATTACACCTCAAGCTAATAAACCAGTCATGGGTATTGTACAGGATACTCTAACGGCAGTAAGGAAGATGACAAAAAGAGATGTTTTCCTTACAAAAGAACAAGTTATGAATTTACTAATGTTCTTACCAACTTGGGATGGCAAAATACCACAGCCATGTATATTGAAGCCTCAGCCACTTTGGACAGGAAAACAAATATTTACTTTGATCATTCCCGGTAATGTAAATATGATTCGAACACATTCCACACATCCCGACGAAGAAGACGATGGGCCTTATAAATGGATATCTCCCGGAGACACTAAAGTAGTAGTAGAACATGGAGAACTTCTTATGGGCATCTTGTGTAAGAAATCACTTGGTGCATCTGCTGGCTCCTTACTTCACATTTGTATGTTGGAGTTAGGTCATGAAACTGCAGGCCGTTTTTATGGCAATATTCAAACTGTAATCAACAATTGGTTACTGCTCGAAGGTCACTCCATTGGTATTGGAGATACTATTGCTGATCCACAGACATATCAAGAGATTCAGCGTGCTATTGTAAAAGCTAAAGATGATGTAATAGAAGTCATTCAAAAGGCCCATAACATGGAACTTGAACCAACTCCTGGTAACACTCTCAGACAAACTTTCGAAAATCAAGTAAATCGTATCCTAAACGACGCTCGTGATAAAACTGGTGGTTCCGCTAAGAAATCCCTCACAGAATACAATAATCTTAAAGCTATGGTGGTTGCCGGTTCGAAAGGTTCAAATATTAACATTTCTCAGGTTATTGCCTGTGTAGGCCAACAAAACGTTGAGGGAAAACGTATTCCCTTCGGTTTTCGTAAAAGAACCTTACCTCATTTCATCAAAGATGATTATGGTCCAGAATCAAGAGGTTTTGTTGAAAACTCTTATCTAGCTGGTTTGACACCTTCTGAATTTTATTTCCACGCTATGGGTGGACGTGAAGGTCTCATCGATACTGCTGTAAAAACTGCTGAGACTGGTTATATTCAACGTCGTCTCATAAAGGCTATGGAGTCTGTTATGGTTCACTATGATGGGACTGTAAGAAATTCAGTTGGACAGCTTATTCAGTTGAGATATGGCGAGGACGGTTTAGCGGGTGAAACAGTAGAGTTTCAGAATATGCCCACTGTTAAATTGTCTAACAAAGCTTTTGAAAAGAAATTCAAATTTGACCCCTCAAATGAAAGGTATTTGAAGAGGATATTCAATGAAGAGATAATAAAAGAGCTCACAGAATCGGGATATGTAATTGCTGACTTGGAGAGTGAATGGGAACAACTTTGTAAAGACAGAGAAACTCTTCGAACGATTTTCCCAAGTGGTGAATCTAAAGTTGTACTCCCCTGCAACTTTAAGCGAATGATATGGAATGTACAAAAGATTTTCCATATTAACAAGAGGATGCCCACAGACTTGAGTCCTATTAAAGTTATACAAGGTGTTAAAGATCTTCTCAAGAAATGTGTCATTGTAGCTGGTGATGATCGATTATCTGTACAAGCTAATGAGAATGCAACACTCCTGTTCCAGTGTTTAGTAAGGTCAACTCTTTGTACCAAATTCGTATCAGAGGAATACAGACTGTCAAGTGAAGCATTTGAATGGTTGATTGGTGAAATAGAAACTCGTTTCCAACAAGCGCAAGTGAATCCAGGTGAAATGGTAGGAGCACTGGCCGCTCAGTCACTCGGAGAGCCTGCCACACAGATGACATTGAACACTTTCCATTTCGCTGGTGTGTCGTCCAAGAACGTAACCCTTGGTGTGCCGCGTCTAAAGGAAATCATCAACATATCAAAGAAACCCAAAGCTCCATCTCTAACTGTATTCTTGACAGGTGGAGCAGCAAGAGATGCTGAAAAAGCTAAGAATGTTCTTTGCAGATTGGAACATACCACTTTACGTAAAGTCACAGCGAATACAGCCATTTATTACGATCCAGATCCACAAAACACAGTTATAGCGGAAGATCAAGAGTTCGTTAATGTTTATTATGAAATGCCTGACTTTGATCCTACAAAGATATCACCGTGGTTGTTGCGTATTGAGTTGGATCGTAAAAGGATGACAGATAAAAAGCTCACCATGGAACAAATTGCCGAAAAAATTAACGCTGGATTCGGTGATGATTTGAATTGTATTTTCAACGACGATAATGCCGAAAAGCTTGTTTTGAGAATAAGAATAATGAATAACGAGGAAAGCAAATTCCAAGACAACGATGAAGAGACAGTTGACAAGATGGAGGATGATATGTTCTTAAGATGTATCGAAGCTAACATGTTATCTGATATGACTCTACAAGGAATCGAGGCTATCGCTAAAGTGTATATGCATTTGCCTCAAACTGAAGCCAAAAAACGTATCATAATTACAGAGCAGGGCGAATTCAAAGCCATTGCAGAGTGGTTGCTCGAAACTGATGGTACATCTTTAATGAAAGTACTATCAGAACGTGATGTTGATCCTATTAGAACATTCAGTAACGACATTTGTGAAATTTTCCAAGTGTTGGGCATAGAAGCTGTGCGTAAATCAGTAGAGAAAGAAATGAACGCTGTCTTACAATTTTATGGTCTCTACGTGAATTATCGGCATCTGGCTTTGCTTTGTGACGTCATGACTGCTAAAGGCCATCTGATGGCCATCACACGTCACGGCATCAACAGGCAAGACACTGGAGCGCTCATGAGATGCTCTTTTGAAGAAACTGTCGATGTACTATTAGATGCTGCAAGTCACGCTGAAGTAGATCCTATGCGTGGTGTATCAGAAAACATAATTATGGGACAGCTACCAAGAATGGGAACCGGTAAGAATAACTGAATAATTGGTATATTTTAATTGTTTACATAATATATTATGCAAGGAGTATAAAAATGCTTTGTTTTACAGGTTGTTTTGATTTACTTCTCGATGCTGAGAAATGTAAGCATGGTATGGAAATGGGAGGTTTAGGCGTGGGCATGGGTGTAGGAGGTGGGATGTATTTCGGTGTTGGGACACCATCCATGACACCTTTAATGACACCATGGTCAAATCAAAACACACCTGGATATGGCAGCAGCGTGTGGTCTCCAGGTCAAGGTAAATTTATTAATTTATACTTTTAATTTCTATAAGTTATTAATTAGGTCTCCAGTTGTAGCAGTGGTCTTTAGTAACTTATTAACTACTTTCAAATTCTATTCTGTTACTATACAATCGTAAGGAATGTAATCTAGTTTCTAACATTAGATTACCCATATTATGATTTGGCAATAGAATTTGAGCAAATTAACACTGTAAAGGATGTAATCCGTTTATGAAATGCTCCCGTAGTATATTAAGTAAGCAAAATTCCACTGATAGGTGTATCTACATATATGTGTTACATATTTTACAAAGTATTATAAATACAAACATTTATTGGATTTATAAGTTATGTACATTAAATGCGACAAATTTTATATACATCGCTTGTCATACTGGTGGGCTCGTATTAATTATTTGGTTGGCTCTTTAACAACTTTGCAATGAATTATTATTTTTACTGTCCAAAAATTGTCAGCTTTGATAATATTATGCATTACGGATAGCAATGTGGTTACTGGTCATTTTCAAATCCGTCAGATTTAAGGAGTCGTGTCATTTGTAAAATAATGGTTTTGCCAGAACAATAATCACTGTGAGCAACAATCAAAGTTCAATTATATCTGATATTTGAACCACTCTAGGTTAAATTATTTATTCACCTCAAACCATCGTTGTGTTACCATAGTTTATTTTATTTTACAGTGGGCAGCAGTATGACTCCAGGGGGACCATCATTCTCACCATCAGGAGCTTCAGACGCATCTGGATTGTCGCCTGCTTATAGCGCGTGGTCCCCACCACCTGGTTCTCCCGGTTCACCTGGACCCCCACTTTCACCCTATGCTTCCCCAGTCGGTGCATCTCCTTCGTATTCGCCAACTAGCCCCGTCTATGCTCCAGCGTCCCCAAGCCTCACACCGGCTTCTCCTCACTACTCGCCAGCAAGCCCTTCTTACTCGCCAACGTCACCACATTATTCTCCCACATCCCCTATGTATTCCCCAACCTCACCGAGCTACTCCCCAACATCACCCGGCTATTCACCCACATCTCCGTCTTATTCCCCCACTTCACCGAGCTACTCGCCCACGAGTCCCTCATACTCTCCCACAAGTCCAGCTTATTCTCCAACATCACCGAGTTACTCACCCACATCACCAAGCTACTCTCCCACTAGTCCATCCTATTCCCCCACTAGTCCCTCATACTCCCCAACAAGCCCAGTATATTCGCCAACATCACCCGGGTACTCCCCATCTTCGCCTAGTTATTCGCCAACTAGCCCAGTCTATAGTCCCGCATCACAAACGTATTCCCCGTCTTCGCCAAACTACACACCCACTTCTCCCGTATACTCACCAACAAGCCCCTCATATTCACCAACATCTCCCGCTTATTCCCCAACTTCACCGAGCTACTCGCCATCTTCTCCTAAATATTCCCCAACCTCTCCAAACTATTCACCCACATCGCCGTCCCTCTCGGGAGGTAGTCCAAACTATTCACCGACCAGTCCACAATATTCACCAACAAGTCCGCAATACTCGCCAACGAGTCACGCTTATTCGCCATCGTCTCCCAATTACTCGCCATCCTCGCCGGGATACTCTCCGTCGTCGAGACAATATTCACCGACGTCACCAACTTACACTCCCACCTCTTCTAATTATTCTCCTTCTTCTCCAGCTTATTCCCCAACGTCTTCTGGGCCAGCTCCTTATTCCCCAACTTCACCCTCTTATTCCCCCACCTCACCTAGTTACGACGATGGCGACGAGTAGTGAACCAAAACGTATTTAATAATTTTCTATTTTTAGTGACATACACTCTTATATTTCTTTAATCTTTATTTTTCTATATGAGAAAATGAGAATTTAGTTCGATAAGCATTTGTTTGTGGAGTGATTGAGCCTGAGAAGTCTAGGTACTGTTGTTTAGGTTAAGAAAACAATATTCATAGGGCCGGCGCAAATTAGAGGACGGCACAGCCGAGTATTTAAATTTTTTCATATTATATTTTACCTTAAGGGCTTTTAATATTATGCTACGGTGGATCACCTCAGCTCACTGATTGTTGCCATAACGTAATAAAATAAATTTTATTCAAAGCCCTTAAGGTACAAAATACTACGAAAAAATTTAAATACTTCGCCGTGTTGTCCTCCAATTTGCCTTAATGTAAATTAGACATATTTATGCTTAAATATTTAATATCATAAAATCGATATTGTAATTTTTGAATAAAATTCTAAATAAGTAATAAGTAAAGTTTGTTTCATTTTTAGATGTTGTATCACACAGTCAGTGGTTCCGCAACCTTTATTAGCTTTGGGATCCCCTTTTCCTACTTCCCGTTCATAAAATGAGTAGGCAAAGAGGTGGCACGACCACTACTAGGGAAAAAGACGTTCATGATGTTTAAGAACTATGTGTAATCTTGTATCAGTAGCTCGGCTTGCCTAAGCTGTTTAGTGTTTACATTTTTATAGTAACTGCCTCGTCTCTTGCGAGTTGTGTGCTGGAGTAGTACTGGTTATATTATTTTTAGAAGACAAACTACAGTCATTTTGAATGTAAAACAAAGCGCAGCACATAAAAAATACACACGACACCAAGATGCTCTCGCTACTGACTGACAATATTCCTAAAGATGGTAGGTATTTGAGGCAAGCTGAAAACTTGTCCTATAACCACTGACCTGTAAATAACTCTTTCATAATACTCTAACAGAACTACAGACCTGATTGTGGAGTAGTGGGGCTAAATAAACCCTTATATTTTCTGGCATAGAAAGTCCCACCAAAATGATGTCTTAGAAATTTTTTTTAATTATAAATAATAAATATCCTGTAAAAATTTCATCTTGCCTCATACACACATTTTTTCGATTTTTTCTAAAAACTAATTAAGAAAACTAACGCCTAATAATAGCAATAAAAATGTCAGGCGTTTTCAACACCAACGAAGTCGCGGACACCGGCTAGTATAACTTAAGTTGTTTAAAACAGCTATAAAAAAATAGCATGCTAGCGCGCTACTAAGAACGGTATGTTATAACGTGCTATTTATAAGGAAGCGCGTGAGCGGCCGCAACGCTCGTTGAAACATGCACCACGCTAAATCCGCTATATTACATGTCGCTCGTTGGACGGACCGCGTGCTATAAAAAATATTATTTTTTAATTAATACGACCAATTTAGTCTAAAATAGAATAAAGCAATACAAGAAAATCAATGAACTCTCCTTCTGGTTTAGCACTGCTAAAATTTATATGAAGGTTATTCTAACATTATTATAAGTTACAAATCAAATTATAGGCGTAATTACAAGTTCATTTATTTGCTTAATATGGTTATACATAGGTTGTAAATTTTAGTACCTAGATAATGTCAATTCAATTCAAATATTTATTGCGGAACCACAATGTATATAGGTGTTACAAAATTTATAAAAACCAGTGTTATGGACCCTGTCGGGCATGCAACTTAAGGGACTAGGAGAGAGGAAGTGTAAACTAAATATATATTAAGATTTTTATTTTATTTAAATGAAATTAAATGTCCACATATTCAAATTACTTCAAATATGTTCCAGTCGTGCATCGCTGACACACAATTTTTTTTGTCTCATTTTTGAAAACGTTTATATTTAAGTTCTCTCGCTAGAGAGTATATATGTTCCTTGATGGTATCCCTTTTGAGTATATAGTGTTCTGTGTCAATACATTGTCATAAGACATGTCAAATGTCATTGATGTCACGTATGTCATGTGCTGAATTGTGCTACGCTATGCGGTAATTTTGGTATTTTGTTGTGCTTGTGGTTGTGGTACATTACATTTTTATAAATAAGAGATTTACTACTAATTACATACTAAACTAATCGTGAGTATGGTCCGACAGAAAAAAGTCATATTTAAAAGACTACTAAATTAACAACAATATGGATTTTTTCATAAGCTGATTTAACAGCTTGATTTTATTGCATTGATTACTTTTTGGAGAAACAGAATTATGAGAACCTGCAGAATAACAACAGAGAAGTGAAATTTCAATAAATATTTGGTAAATAATAATACCAGTTTCTTCACTTGCCGTTTGTGTGCAGAATGTCTACAGAATGTTGTCAAATTGGGCTTACCAATACCTTCATGATATAATTAAGAACGGTTTTCAACATTTCTTCAGTAAAGGTTTCACATAGAAAATGTCTGTTCCGCCAATGGATTATACTGTGCCTCCACCGTCTTTGCCGCCTCCGATAATGCAACCATCTTTTCCACCGCCACCTATGTATGATTATCCTCCCCCACCATTTGTACCACCCCTCCCATTTAATCAGCCTCCTATGCCACCACCATCTGACATCTCAATATTCCCAACATTAAATGTACCGCCACCACCAACTTACCCGCCATTAATTGACACACACAGTAGTTTAGGGTATCCAGAATTCTACCAGTATGCCTACTACCCTACTTCGTATACAGTTCCTGCAGGGATAGGCCAAACTAATGCTAATTACAAAGATATTTACAATAGCTCCACAAAGTCAGACACAAGTGCAAGCCATAAAAGTGATACATCTGCAGCTACAAGATACAAAGATGATATACGTTATTACACAGCAAGAGAATGTTCTAAACCCCGAGTTAGATACTCCCCTGAGAGGGATCATGATAGAAGCTATGAAAGGTACAGAAGAGAAAGTGACTATAGGGAGTCTAGATCACGAAAGGTACAATCTAGCAAAAGGCCCAGTCACAGTAGGAGGTATAGAAGTATAAGTCCCAGAGAAAGGTATTATAGAGAAAGATATTATGAAGATAGACGTGAATATGAGAGAAGACATCATGATTATGAGAAACGACGCAGTCCTTCCAGACATAAAGATAGAAGTCATAGCCACATTCATGGGTCTAACGACGATAGATTATATAGATCACCGAGTAGACACAGTCACCTATCATCTAGTGGAGAAATTAGGCATAGTAGTAGACGAGAAATGTCTTCTGGAAAACATGAAACTTCTCATAAGCCAATGTCTGATAGAGAAAAGATTTTGGAGGAGTATAGGTCTGTATGATAAAGATATTATCCATAATTATAGTTTTACAATCACTATTTCCCATTTTTATCTTTTTCTGTTGCCCTGTCTTCTTTTCTTTTGTCTTGCCATACTTGGGTAACATTTCTGTTGTGAAGTAGGTATGTTATTTCACTAATCCAAAAGAAGAAAATATAGAACCAGTATGATTTATTTAAAATTGTTATTAACCAGGCATGTTTATATTTAAAATAATATAATAATTAATCACATAAAATTAATATTAAATGCCAGTATTTAATAAATAAACTATCTTTAAATTATTTTCTTTCCTTTTAAGATAATAAGGGATTTAATTATTTTTTTCAGGAGAAACTACTGTCAAACTTCTGATGATTTTATTGAAAAAATGGAGCAGTGGTCTAAAGATCATAACTCTGATGAAGAAGAGGTAAATAAATATTATGTTTATTTTTTTACTGATATGTATATACAGTCAAGTGTTTAAAGTAGCGTGAAACTATTTTTGGCGAAGGGGCGATATTTTTGACGCCGAGAATATTTAATAATTGTGGTATTGTTAAAATGTTAACTACACCAGATTACATATTCTTCATTTGAAACTAGGGAGACCACGTGTGTTATCGATATGTGTTAAATATTAACGTTATATTTTTAATTTTCATAATTTTTAAAACTGTTTTTTCTAATATTTGGATTGCCGCGCCAAGTGCGTCATCGGCCTCCTAGGAAGAATTATTATGACGCACCTAGCGCGAATCGGTCAAGTGACACTATATTAATACGAATATGTTCATCTTATAACCAACAGGAACAAAGTAATTATTGATGTTAATTTATTGTTTGACTAATATTAAATAAAAAAACACATAAATAAACTTTTTGGTAATGACTTGTTTGCCGACCGTAGCTGCATTCTTTTGAGGTGCCAAGAAATTTCCGACGAGTTATATGTACTAGATTAGGTATAATCTATCTATATGTATACCAATGTTATAAAGAGAGATTTGTATGTTTGTATAATGAATAAACTCAAAAACTACTGAACCGATTTTGAAAATTCTTTCACCTATAGAAAGCTACATGATCAGCGAGTAACATAGTCTATATTAAAGTTACGCGGGCTAAGTTGCGTGCAACAGCTAGTGTTACGTTATGTCACTTGTTAAATTCTGATGCAGGTACCAAAATTGTGGTATCGGAGTTCTCCGGCGGAGTTGTATTACAAGCCTGTGGAGGATGGTGTTGGACTTCAGCAAACTCCAAAATTAGAAAAACTCTGTGAATCGTTCTTCAAAACCCTCATAGAACGTGGCCGCAAGGCAAGGCCTCGAGTGGACGAGTTACCTCCGTTGAAACCTAGTAAACCGAAAATGTGCAACAAATGTATGTATTTTATTTTGTACACATTTCTTATCATTTATGACAATATTATTACGTGTGGGGTGATTAAAAATGCTGTTTAAGGGAAAAAAAAGCTGATTTATTCTCGCAGACTTCTAAGATTACTTAGTCCTCTCCTTATCCTATTAGGATTGAACAATTGCAAAGACTATGGTTGCCCAACCGTCAACCTGCCTATCAGCGTTAAGCATAAGAAAAAAAAACATTATAGGCATACTTCGTATGTTATTTTATTTTGACATTATATTTTGTATATATTTTTTATTTGTATTTGTACACGAGATAGCGATTTCGGGCGCTACCTCACCGGGACGCCATGGCCACCTCACCGGCGACGTAGGTGTGGCTACCTACGATTGCCAAATTGAGTGGCCAGTGGCGACCTGGCTACCATCTGTCAGTCAGTTCTCGTATGGAGAATGGACGCCTCGTGCATAGAAGAAATCACATTTATTTATTATGTGCGTCGGAAAAAGTTAAAAAAGAAGAAAGCTAAGAAATTATGGCTTCATCCTTTTGTATAAGATAGAAGCCAAAGACCATGTATTTTCCAAACTATATGAAGATTTAAAAAAATATTCTCCAAAATTCTTTAACTACGTGAGAATGTCAGTATCATCCTTTGATGAATTATTGAGTTGAGAGTATGTAGAAATGGATTTACAAAACATGATACAATATTAAGAAAATCCATGTCGTGCGACCGTCTTGGCGACCGGTTGGACACTGAGTGAGTGAGACGCAGTTTACTCGTGTACATTTTACTGGCGATGTCGTCGGCTCGTCAGAGTCTCCAGACTCCACACAGAGAGCCGACAGTCGTGGCTGCGCTTCCAAATTAGCGACGCTTCCAAGACGTCGCCAAGTGCGTTAACTGCCATACATTTTAATATTAATTGTCGGCGACGTGGCCATGGCGTCCCGGTGAGGTAGGGCGTTTAGAGTTCAACCTCGCCTGATGGTAAGTGAAGAGGTCGAAGATGTAGTGCAATTGTCCCTAGTTGTAAGAGTATGTTTGAGGAACGAGTTCTCGCATATTTCCGACACTAACAGAGTGAGATGGGTCATTGTTAGGGGCCGAATCTACACTTTTGTTTCAAATTGTTAATAAATGTAAATAAATTTTCGGTTTTGTATACTCAACTTAACTAAATGTGATATTATGATAAATTTGTTAAAAAAATAAATAAACTACAGTAGATTATGACACAGTGTAGATAAATGTTCGTTTTAGCAAGATACATCTCCATATTAATATTGTATTAGAAATGCGAAGAAAGTTTAGACCATGTTTGGACGCAATTATAAACTTGTAGATAGTATGAGAAATCAATGCTGTTTTGAATATTTTGGAAATAAATCAGTATTTAAGTTTATACTTTTTTTTCAGTGGATGAAGGCAGTTCATCATCATCGTCCTCGTCATCAGAAAGTGATGATTGCCTAGACGAGGATGGTCTCAAAGGTTACACGGACAGAATAATGTTTGAACTCACTAGGAAGCAGAGTCACCCTAGAAGGCTTCATAACGAACTTTGGTATGTAATGAAATAAAATTTTCTCACTCATGTTTTGAGGCGCCTCTCCCAAGGCGCGAGCCTTGGCTTCTTGTGAAGCCTTTCTGGTCTTCTGTCCACCTGGCCTCCATTCGAGAACTCTTCTACTCAATCGTTTATCCGCTCTGCGTCATATGTGACCGGCCCATTGCCACTACAACTTGCCGAAAATGTGCCTAATATTAATTTCGTCCTTTTGGTTAGGTTCAACAACACGGGGGAAATGAACGGAGGCCCACTTTGCCGATGCAGCGCTCGCGCCAGAAGACTTGGTATGCGCCACGGAGTCTACGCTGGGGAACTTAAGTTTCCCAAGTGTGTGCCCCAACAGAACAACCTCGACAAGCTCTACCATTACCGGTAAATCTACCATACCATTATCGGTGTACTTTCCTTTTAGCTTATCAGAGAACGCAAATGGCCTTGCAACCTCTACAGAGTACACAGTTTGTCTGACGGAATACCGCCTTTTGCCTTTTTTTTATGTTAAGCCCGACAGACATGCTGACATAATAACTTATTTTTTTCAGTATTACCGTATCGCCGCCAACAAACTTCCTTATAAAGGCGCCGACTATCATTGGCCACGACGAACACGAGTTTCTTTTCTCGGGATTTTCGATGTTTTCCCACTACAAGCTCGCCAAACTGCCCACTTGCAAAGTGATAAGGTTCAATATCGAATACACGATACTGTACGTCGAGGAGCCAGCGCCGCAGAATTTCTCCGTTCAAGAATTGGACTTGTTTGGTAAAGAAATTATACTTTTAATAAAATTGTGAAAGAATGATTACGATCGGTTCAGTTGTTCTAATGATAAGTAATCATTAATGTTAAAATCTGTCATATTTGACACCTGGCCAAGATTTGGTTGATTTAAAAGGTAGAAAAATTATTAAAAAAATTGGAATGGAATGTTGAAAATTAGCCTTGGTCGAAGAAGCGCACATACCTAAGGCCTTGTATAGCGATAACGGTCAAACTACAGATAAAATATTGGCATATTTCAGAGGAGTACTTGTTCTACGAATTGTTGGAGCTGGTGGACCTAGACCTTGGCAAAGGGACGGACACCACTTGCTCACAGTTCCACTTTATGCCTCGCTTTGTCAGATACTTGTCCGAAGGCGGTTGCGAGGTATGTCCTTTGCTCAATAAAATTAAAGTAAAAGATGCTTAAGAAACATTATCTACCACATTTGGGGTGTAATTTTTATTTATATAATACATACCTCCAAACCTACTAATATTATAAAGATGAAAGTTTATGAGGATGGATTAATGTACTTAAAAACTACTGAACGAATTTGGATGAAATTTGGCGCACAGATAGTTTATTACCTGGATTAACATTATGAATTTTAAAGAGGGTTAATTTAATTTTCAGATATTGTCTATGTGCGAGGTTCTAAAATATTTAATAGACGAGAGTGGGCTGTTGATACCGCCAGAAAACCTCGAGAAGGTTCACTCCATGGACCATTACACCTGGCAAAAGGTCATTGACAGAATTAAGGGTTAGTGCACATATATTATTTGACGAAGACCTAACTAATTGTAAAATATTTTTAACACGCTTTAAAACAACTAAATAACAATTTGAGCTCGAAAAAAGTTATTTTTTTTTATCCTTCGAACTTTCAAAAGTTCGTGTCGTTAAAGGTTTCCAATGAATGTTTCAGGTATGATAGTAACGTATCCTGGCAAGAAGCCGTGTTCAGTTCGAGTGGACCAACTCGACCGAAGTCCTCCGAGTTCATCCAAAGACAATCCTTTGGACATGAAAACATTTTACCCGGAAATTGTTCACTTTGGCATCAGACCTCCACAGCTCAGCTACGCTGGCAACCCAGAGTGAGTTATTATCTATTTATAAAAGTGTGCATTTGTTTATGTTAAGGTCGACAGACAGACTGACGGTCCACGAAATGATTTTGCGAACAACCTAATATGTATACAGGTATCAAAAGGCGTGGAGGTACTACGTAAAGTACCGTCACCTGATAGCCAACATGGCGAAGCCCTCGTACAAGGAGAGGCAGAAGCTGTCGGACAAGGAGGCCAAGCTGCAGGAGATGAGGACTCAGAGCAAGATGAAGAGGGACGTCACTGTGGCCATCTCCTCCGAGGGGTTCCATACAACGGGCCTCATGTGCGACATAGTGCAGGTCAGCCGTTGGGACTTTTCGCAAATCTAACACATATTTTTTGGGTATCATTTTGTCCACGTTAAAAATGAGGTTTTCTTTGTGTACATTTCAGCATGCGATGTTAATACCGGTTTTAGTTCGTCACCTTCGATTCCACAAATCCCTGGACAGTCTCGAAAAGAATATAGGTTACGTTTTCAAACAGAGAGCGTTATTGCAGACTGCTCTAACGCATCCGTCGTACAGGGAGAACTTTGGAACAAACCCTGATCACGCCAGGAACAGCTTAACCAATTGTGGGATTCGACAACCCGAGTATGGGGATAGGAGGATACATTATACGAGGAAGAAAGGTAAGCGTACCTCTCCGATTTGTGGCCCTATTTTGTTAGTATTTTATTACTGTTTATGCTTTGTTTTGTCCAAAATCAATGATTTAATGATCTCTTGACAAAAAATTAACATAAAATTACCGTATCAAGTTACATATCTTGACTTTCATCCCACAAAATCTATCTTGAAGTCCAGTTATGACGCGTTCGAGAATTGCGTACGCTCTGCATGATATAAAAAACGAAACTTAACCCGTGCGTACGCGGGCGATCGGGACGCGCCATCACTGAAAACTCTCTTAGGGTATATGTGTGAGTACTTTAAACACGTCTGCTTTAGTTAACTTATCTATATTTATTTGCGTGTGTATGTATCTCTTTATGACAAGTGTTAGTGTAGGATTTATTACGGTCGAAATGTTTTCCATGAGAGTTGTTCTGCAGGCATCGTGACGCTGATCAACATAATGTCTCGGTTTGGGAAGCAGAACGAGACAGAGTCGGAGATCAAACACAACGAGCGATTGGAGTTTTTGGGGGACGCCGTGGTGGAATTCCTGTCTTCCATCCACCTGTTCCGCATGTTCCCTGGACTCGCTGAGGGAGGATTGGCCACGTATCGGGCCTCCATCGTACAAAACCAGCATCTAGCGTTGCTCGCCAAGGTGAGTCTTCTATTAATGTTTACTTATATAATTTACAAGGTAGGTTTAAAGGTTGTGACGATATGAAGATTGGACATTTGGTTTTAATATCCATTACTATTTTTTTTAGTTGTATCTAGTTTTGATGTGTTATATTATGAAAAAATAAAATATATGTGCTCTGTGGACCGCACGATAGCTTTCTCTTTCTAGAGAGTGGTCAACGGGCATTGCTCAATCCATCCGCATTGACGACAGTTTTATCGTTTGCAGAACATCGCCCTGGAGAAGTACATGTTGTACGCTCACGGATCGGACCTGTGCCGCGACGTAGTGATGCGCCACGCGATGGCCAACTGCTTCGAAGCGCTAATGGGAGCGCTTTTCCTTGACGGGGGCCTCGAGGTAAACTGCATCCCAACCAGCGAATAGTAACGTTGTGTTCTGTGCACTGCAGTCTTTAAGTGTACTATAACATTTAAGGCCTTACATAAATGAGTACTCTATGTTGCTAGGCACTGAACTCCCTGCACACTAAGAGCCGGCGCTGACTGCCGACATGGCACGGATTTTACACTACACATATTATTTTTAACCTTATTGCAATGATCTTAGCGTTCACACTTATTTAAATACCAAGAGGCCGTAGCGTTCCACGTGATGCAAGTCGCGGCATGCAAAGGAGTGTGCTGCAACCGAGACATGCAAACCTTATTGAAATGGTTTTAGCATTACCATGTTTAGAAAATAGTTATTTGTTCAACTAGAGAGCAAAATTGTTTTTTGCTGCGAGTGCCGACTTTAAATCACGAACTAGCGAAGTAGTCTAGAATTGCATCACGAACGTAGCGAGTGATTCTAATATTGACTACTGAGCGAAGTGAGTCATAGGCACGAGACATAAACAAATTTGCTCTCGTGTTAAACACAACTTTTCACCTCAACAGCGAGAAAAGCGTTACTAGGTCATCTTTAGGTAAGAAAATCAATTAAGACAATTTTAAATATTACGTTTATTATAGCTCACATTCACATAGCCAGAGTCACGTAAATTATAACTAAATTAACAAAAATATTAAAAGTTGAAAGTAAAATTCGGTTTACTGCATCCTTCAATATGCGATTTTTTTTATTATTTTCTTTTTATTGTTTGGAACTTTTACCGTACAAACAAAGGTATATCAGCTCCATCATTCCCGGTGACCGGTGACTTTAAATGGCGGTTAGCCTACTTGACACTTTACTCAAAGATGGTGAAAGAGGCCCTAAGGTAACAGTTTTGTTCGGAACTGTGATGGTCATATTATTTACTTGCGTATTAGGTAAGGGTCCTGTCTCTATGTTTGTACGAATGAAGATATTTTTCACGGGACTTTTCTGGAAGTTTGAAACTTGTTCTCTTAATTCTTCTGGAGTTAGACCATCACCACTGGACGTACTCATTTTTTTTTATATTTACCAAAACAGTACAAAAACACCAAGACCAGTTTCTGAACGGGCTGTGAAACTATCTTCACAGCTGGGCCAACTCTAGTGGGCTATGGCTGGACACACTAATAAAATCAAAATTTTATTTCTGTGAGTTAAATCGCGGGTTCGAATTTCGAATCACATTCGCATCAAGAAGCGATTTTTCTGCGAGTTTTTAGGCACCAACAGCAACCCTTTTCGTGCCGGATAGGTGAAAAATCCTTTGTTGTGCCGTGCCATACCGTCAGTTAGCGCCGACCCTAAAATAACAAAGGCATCCATGGACTTATAAAGATACATACATATACACCTGACATCCTAAACTAAAAAAGTTTAAGCAGATAAAAACTAAAAACGGTAGTAATCATAATAACAGGTGGCAGACCGCGTGTTCGCGTACGCTCTGTGGTGCAACGAACAAGAACTTTTGGATACGTGGATCAAGGAGAGAGCGCATCCCCTACAGGACCAAGAACCTCTAGGGGACAGGAAGTACATAAAGGACTTCGAGTTCCTGCAGCGGCTGACCAAGTTCGAGGAGTCGATCGGGGTGCAGTTCAAGCACATCCGGGTGTTGGCGCGCGCCTTCACTGACCGCTCGGTGGGATTCACCCACCTCACTTTGGGCTCCAACCAGCGCCTCGAGTTCCTAGGGGACACGGTCCTGCAGCTGGTCGTCTCCGATCGGCTTTACCGTCGCTTCCCCGACCACCACGAGGGACATCTTTCGGTAATTAATTTTCTATACTAATATATACTGTCTGGCGGCAGTAACCACCTCCTTACAGAATACCACCATGAAATAAAAGCATATTATGTGTTGTTGTGTGTTCGCACGCACTTGTAGCAGGTGCTATAAGTGCTCTGCCGACCATAGGTATATCGTTGCTCGTGTTATAGTCGTTATAGTTATAGAATTGTCGCATGTCGATCCGAATTTACTGTTCTACCCCCAATCAAATTTTTCATAAAAGCACCCAAAAAAACGAACCACAGCGAAGCGTGGTATAGATATAGTTGTAAAAAAGAAATTAATTTTTCAAACTATTTACTTGGTTACTAGTAACTTACTCGGACGAAGTTGCATATTGATGTGAGTATATGTAGCATGATTTATAGGAACACTGGCTGTGATATTTCAGCTGCTACGTTCGTCCCTCGTGAACAACCGGACGCAGTCGATGGTGTGCGACGATCTCAATATGTCCGCGTATGCGATATACAACAACCCCAAAGCGAAACCGACCACCAAGAAGCACAAGGCCGACTTACTGGAAGCCTTCTTGGGAGCTCTGTATATAGATAAGGTATTACATTTCATTATTTCTATGATTTTTGTATACTAGACTAGCTGAGCTACACGCAGAAATCGCTCAGGGTAATCCTCCGTTATTTTTTTTATGTTCCACATGTTCGATTCATGTAAAATTTGGCATATTGTTTTATTTTGGTGGTATTTCCATGATATAGTAAGCTCGGCCTGATGCTGTAGCATATAGTAGTCTGCGGGATAGCGGATTAGCGTGGGCTCAATATAAATACGGGGGTTAGTTTATTTAATTACTAGCCGGTGACCGCGACTTCTTAATATTAGATGATCCCTCGGAAGATGAAAGGTACCCTATGTCCTTTCCAGTATACCTGACAACGTGTATGCAAAATTTCATGATAATCGGTTGAGTAGTTGAGGCATGAAAAGGTAACAGAAGACAAAGTAATTTTCACATTTATAATATTACTATGGATAGCTTGTTAACGTTAGAAAATCAGTGAGCCTGTTCTAGTCTAGATCTGTAATATCTAAAGTGAGATTACTACTCACTAAAAACCCACGGTATTTCTTTCTCACGCCACCATGAGCAGGGGCCAGTGTCAAATAAACTACTGTCATAAAAAGCATGTGGGTCCACCCCAACGATATTCTATAACTCAGGATACCGCACACCCTAGAAAACACTACGAATTTTATGGAACATTTAGTCTACAACGAAAGATATGTTCATGACTCCTGCCAAACATTTGTCATTTATAAAAATGTGACTTCACATCAACACATTAGAGTTTAAAATCAAAAGTAGATCTTGGCCGTTACTACCTTTTACTATCTACGCCCGGAGGCAAGACAAACAACAAGAAGTAGAGTAGTTAATTTTTTATTTTTAAATCAATTTAGGTTTTATGATTTTTAAAGCGCACTTCGACATTTTTACATTGTGACAGCTCACGCGGTAATGAATGCATATTACGCAATGATTTCGTTTTAGGCGGAATTGACGTGTGCCGCTTTTGCATTTATGACGCGACATCCATAGTTATAGAATATCGTTGGTCCACCCAGACAAATGAATATATCTGGTCGAAGGGACGATCTGATGTTTGTCGCGTTGTGCACAGAATCTGAAGTACTGTCAGGCGTTCTGTAACGCGTGCCTTTTCCCTCGGCTGCACGAGTTCATCATGAACCAGGACTGGAACGACCCCAAGTCCAAGCTGCAGCAGTGCTGCCTCACGCTGCGCTCCATGGAGGGCGGCGAGCCAGACATTCCGCTCTACAAGTCGGTTATCTAACATCGTTTACTACTATGAGAAATGTGTTCAATAAATAACACTTATTAACACTCTACTTTGGGTACATTAATTAAAACCAGTTTATGTTTAGTCCCAATACTTTTATTACGAGGGCTGCACTAAAAGCGTTGCAAAAAAAATGGTGGCCACGTTTGTCTCTAAAACCGGTCATGTTGCGACTATTCCTCTTGAGGGTCAAAGAACGGTCAATGCAGAATGGTATGGTAGCATTTGTTTGCCGCAGGTCGTCTCTGAACTCCATAAAGAGAACTGCAACCGCCGCATCATCCTCCATCACGACGATGCGAGCTCTCATACTGCCCATAGAACAAAAGAGTTTTTGGAGCAAAAAACCATTGAATTATTAGACCATCCGCCGTACAGCCCTGACCTAAGCCCGAATGATTTTTATAATTTCCCCAAAATTAAGAACAAATTGCGTGGTCAACGATTTTCGTCACCTGAAGAAGCTGTAGACGCCTACAAAACGGACATTTTGAATATCCCAACTTCAGAATGGAATGAATGGTTTAATAATTTGTTCCATCGAATGGAAAAATGTGTCAAGTTTCAAGGAGAATACTTCGAAAAACAATAAATATCTTTTCCAGTAATAATGTTGTATCACTGCCTTGATTCCCGAAATTTTCAGTGCCGCCCTCGTACACTTAGTGCCGGTGATAAGTAGTCACTAAAGAAAGTCTGACGGTGTAACGTTGCAGGGTGATCGAGTGCCTGGGTCCGACGAATACTCGCGTGTACACAGTGGGCGTTTATTTCCGTGGCTCGCGACTTGCGGCCGCCAGAGGCCACTCCATCCAGGAGGCCGAGATGAATGCTGCCAAGAAGGCACTAGCCACTGCTCACGGTAACTTAGCACTTTTTTTTATTTAAGTCATAATGCTCTGTTGAAACTAATCATTCATATAGCAGTAAAGTTCGGGAAACAGTCCGACGGTTCACTCGATAGTAGATGTCTACCGTCGTCTATAGTAAAGTCAAGGAGACAAAGCGAACAATGTAAACAACCAGGCGCTCTGTCCTTTTCCTTCACACGAAGCGCCATCTGTTTTATGTCATAGGAAGCTATCTTGCGTTGTCTCGTTGGCCTTGCTTTATTAACATGAGCAACGTCATGGCCTTATTTATTCATCAACATGTCACACTTAAAAATAAAATATAATTATTTTGAGTATGTATATGAGTAATATATATTATATACTATCTACACTAGGTCTGCATTTGTGCTCGGACTTTAGATGTTAGAAAAAATTAAAAGACAAAATGTCGTTGCAGAGTACAGTCATAATTATTTTTTTGACAATAATGTGAACGTGCAGGCAATTTTTATTGATAAAGCGGTCGAAGTATGCACAAGTCGCGTGACGTTAAATTCCGGCGAGAGTCATTTTTATATTCAAAATTTTTTTTTTTAGAATTCTGTTGGTATTTATTAATCAATAAGCGAGCACCGTTATCAACAATGTGTTGACATTTTTAAGTGAATTTAAAAGAAATAAATTTTAATCAGACGAGAGAATTTGTATGAGATAAAATAATCTATACTAATATCACAAAGAGATTTGTAATTTTGTTTGTAATGAATAAACTCATAAAGTACTGGACCGATTTTAAAAATTCTTTCACCTATAGAAAGCTACATGATCAGCGATTAACATAGGCTATATTTTATAAAATTACGCGGGCGAAGTCGCGTGCAACAGCTAGTAATTTATAAAATTTTACAAAGTATTTGTAACTTTTATAAACTTTTTGTATGCGACTTCCCAATTTGTTGTTCATAAATTGTCCACTGAATTCGAACAGAATAATAGGTTTCAACGCATAGTTGTATGACAACTAAGTCTTAAACAGCTTCTTAAGTTTCTTTTCTTTTCTTGATTTCATGATTACCTATACTTGACCAACGTATAGACTGGCAGTCCTTGTAAGCAAGGAACATATATACTCTCTAGCGAGAGAAGAATGCAATCTTCGAACAAAAAAAAATGACCGAAGTTTATACAACTAGCGCTAAAGCGGCCTCTCAAGGCATCAAAAATATAGCGGGAATTTTAAAACAAAGTACATGGCGGGAATTTTGAATAGCGGCATTTAAAATTATTTGTTTTATTTTTCAAATAAATCAATAAGTACTTTAAACGTTATTGAATTAAACACAATAACGTTTAAAGTACTTAGTGATTTATTTGAAAAATAAAATACTATTTTTTTAATATTTTTTGGCGATTATGGGTTTAATGAAACTCCGTATGCAGTATGTACAAGGAATGCGTTTAATTACAAAATTGCCCTATTTGTTTACAATGCAACCTAATTAGATATACGAAGGGATACATGATAGTTGAGAAAGCAAAACCGTTATTTCGCATCACTGTCGCATGTACCGGCGCGCGCGCACTCGGCGGAGATGCAAATGGGTCGCGTAGGTATGGCCCCGGTCTTTTGCGCCGCCGACGCCGTGGAGCTGTACTTCGACGACATTGTCAAGAGTCTGAGAAGACTGCTAAAAAAAGAAGAGCTATTCCAATTGCTTTCGGATCATTATAACCTAATCCCAAATTGTTTGTCTCCTATATTGGCTGAAATGCAAATGACGATTTCTAAATCGACCAAATATTAAAATCTCTTAGTCCCGGAATGTCTGAAATCCGAAATGCCCTAGTGCCAAATTGACTGAAGATTGAAAAATATTTATTTTTTATAGATATTTTTAATACTAAGAACGACAGACGGGCTGACGGTCCACTTGATGGTAGGTGGCTGCCATCGCTGCCCCCTCGTTGCCCGGTGTTGTGATGACGGCGGACGACCCCCTGTCCGCCGGCACGGGCCGACTATTCTCCACCTCTCGTAGCGGGCCGAAAGCGAGGGGCTTCACTTCTGAACCACCCCATAACCTCTTCTCTGCGGCACAACCTACCGCAGAGTCGGAGGCCGCTTCCACCTGAAACTCTCTGACAACCCCCATTCATGGGCGGCTCAAATGGGTGACCACGTGCCATTGAATTTCTGATCATGCTGATTCTTAATCCGACGATTATTTGGAGAATTTTTCTAATTACAGCGTCTACAGGCTTTTCAAAGCTTGTAGGCTATGGTGCCATCTACCATTGAGTCGACCGCCTTAACATAAAAATAAAAGAAATGTGCGGCTTTTATTAATAATTAAAAAATAAGTCAATTTGGCATTCAGTCCAATTGGATTTCGTCTATTTGGGATTCAGATATATTCACATTTTGGGATTAGGTTGTAATGTACCGAAGGCTTAATTTATTGCTTAATATCTGTATTTTTTTTTGCAAAGACTTTTTACTTTCCTCTTCTTTAAATTCTCTGTTTTTTACGTCAGGTATCTTTTAAGGCATATTAGAAAACATGATTTCATAATTGCTTGTTTATTTTCTTTTTCGTGTTGTGCACAGTCATATAAAAATTGGAAATCCACTTGATCAAGGATGGAATGAACTTTTTCCTGGATATGTGTCGTCCAAGCCTGGCTTTTTAAAAAATCATTT
Organism: Synanthedon myopaeformis; assembly: GCA_944738685.1. Classification (NCBI taxonomy): domain Eukaryota; kingdom Metazoa; phylum Arthropoda; class Insecta; order Lepidoptera; family Sesiidae; genus Synanthedon; species Synanthedon myopaeformis. The sequence goes on along the minus strand of OX122927.1, from coordinate 4,901,579 downwards.
ATTAAATTTGAACAGGTTTCAACACACTGCACCATTCTTTTGTTGACATATTTTAAACTATTGTGCAGTGTGTTGAATTCTCTCAAATTTGTAAATATATGTAGTGGTTCATTTACATTTTCACTTAACATAATATTTCTACATTCATTACATGTATTGTTCTTTATTTTTTTATAAATGAATCCACATACATAAGCACAGGCTTGGGCTTCAGGAGTAGCATTATCCACCGTCTCAGCTGCATCAGCTATGGCTGAAAGAATGGAGTCCATTTCAAATTCAAATGTGGGCATTGGATGCTGCAGAGGCACACAAGTTTCTTCAGAAATTAAAAATTCTTTTAAGTTATTTACTAAATTTGAGTCGTCTTTTTCACAGTTGCTTTTTAGGCCAGTATGATTTAAATTATTAATTATTGCAGTTTTAATTGCTGCAATAAATTGCTCAGCACTTGGATTTGAATTGGACCCACAGCTATATCTAATGCAACCAAAAGTATTTTCAAGGCCATCCTGATTAAGCCGTCTGGTGGATAAGCTTTTGATTCCTAAATTTGTTAGTGTTTTAAATAATTCCTTTACAGCATTTATTGTTCGTATCCATCCTTCTTGTGATGGTGGATTTCCTTTGCACCCAATGAATTTAATGTTTCTTAAAAATGCAATCATGTTTTCAAATAATTCATTATGAGGACTGGTTTTCGTCATATTTGTAGAGAATTTCTTTCCCCGGCGTAAATCGGGTGTATTTGCATTTAATGCCACGAACAAAATGTCCATTTTGTTCAAAAATGTTGCAGTAGCAGTTGCTTCGCTGGGAAGTTCATCTAAAAAAGCACAAAATATACAATTAAAATATTTATATAGAAAAAGAAACTAACTGTTGGTGATGCGAAGGTGTGGCCGTGGTTTGCGAAAGAAAAAGGCTTAGAATTAGTTGGTCGATGTCCGAGATGCGAGCGGTTCGGATACGTATCGTCAGCGCAGTAGTATGTGGGTAACTAACTCTAAAAAGTTAAACTATTTGCCGCCCGCAAACTCGGTCCACCCTCATTTATTATTAAATAAAATAACAATAATCTTAGAAGTAGGTATTACAATATTACATATTTATAATAGCTATTACATATATTTATATATTAGATTAATAAGCGACCGTCATCAACACTAACCAAAGTGGTATTTGTATTTATATATACAACATAATTTATGTAGCGAATAGTTGCCAGCATGCAAATCACACATCCGTACTAATATTATAAATACGAAAGTATGTTTGATGTATGGATGTTTGTAACTCTTTCATGCAAAAACTACTGAACTGATCACCATGAAATTTAGCATACACGTTGTCTGGAACACCAGAAAGGACATAGGGTGGGTACCTTTCATCGTTCAACGCGGACGAAGTGGCGGACACCAGCTAGTCATATATAACTTCTTTACCCTTTCATTATTAGACGTTTTTATGCCCATCAAATGGCAGACTTACTGTATTTGGCAAGTGTCATCTATCAAGGTTATAAGTGTATGGGTTACGGTGGCATTTCAAATTTATCTACATATAGCCATTTATATCAGCATTAGACTTAAACAGGGATTCATTGAATTTCTACATAATCTACCAGAAAAGTAAAATTCACTAAATTCCAAATATAACTTACTTGTAGTTATTTTGGCTAATATGCCAGCTGTCACAGTGTGACTAAATATTTGAGCCGCTAGTTTAACCCTCATTTTTTGTTTCGTATTAGGGTTTATGTGCTGGTCAGTTAAAGCTGGTGCATACGAGAAATACGGATTCATTTTATCTAATTGATAAAATGAACGAATATGGCTCCATTTAGCAACACCTGAAATAAGTAATAATTAAATTTTGATATTATATTATAAAAAAACAATCAATGGGAACATCTCCAAGACCATTGTTATTGTAACCGTGGTACTCAAATGGTAAGAACAGAACAGATAGACAGAAACTTGTTGGGTTTAATAATCCATACTAATATTATAAATGCGAAAGTAACTCTGTCTCTCTGTCACCTTTTCACACTTTAACTACTCAACTGATCATCCTAAAAAATTGCATACACATTGTCAAGGATACTCAAAAGGCCATAGGGTACCTTTCATCCAGAGAAAAATACTGTTCCCGAGGGATCATCTAAAATTTAGAAAACTAAACTAACTAAAGCCTGGCAAAGGTGTAATAGGAATAAAGATGTCAGGTGTTATATTTTATTTTTCATAGCTAAAATTACCTCTTGTAATTTGTTCAGACACCTGTATATCATTTATTAATTCAACATTATATTTGATTAAAAGATTTCTGAAACACTTCAGAAGATGTGGAGGATCTAAAATAGTCACAATTCTGTGATCATTATATAAAAATGAAGGATTATCCACTATTGAACCCAAATTGTCCAAAGCTTTTATATTTACTCTGGATAAATCACAAACTGTGCCAACAACATTTAGACTTATTTTAAAGCATTCACCCAAGACCTGTAACAATAATAATAATTCATTACTGTAATAAAATATTATTGTAATGTAAATATTAATTAATGTTAAACTTTAACGACTTTAAACACACCTCCTTTATTAATACTGCAAGTCTATCAGATGTTACAGACTTGGATGAAAAATAGAAAGCAATTGGCTGGTCTTGAAATCCATCAATGCAGTCCAAGTGTTTGTTGTTGACAAATGTTTTCGTATAGCCATCTCATCAAAGGACAAAATACAAATATTTCCCTCTTCTCTTTGGTTTAATGTCATATTTCTCAAACCAGCAAAGAGCTGTGAGTTGATTCCTGGTTTTAAAGGCACTCTGTTTAAAACTTTATTTAATGTGCACTGAGATGGCAAGGTAAACATTCGTTTCAGAAGTCTATAGGTGGCTGGTGACTTTTTATATAAAGTTAAAGCCATAACTTTTTGGTCTATGCTGAACCTTCTGCCTTTTCTGGGTCTTCTGCAGTTTTTCAACTGGCTTTGCAGTAATAATATTAAATTATTACTAATGTCCATTTCCAAAAGTTTATTCACATTCTCATCCTCGGCAATTTTGTGTGTTTTTTTCAATGTTTTTTTATGTTCCTCTTCAATCTGATTATTTGCCTGATTTTTTGCTGACAGATTTTGCTAATTTTCTGTTCTCTTGACGTCATTTGATTATATTTTTCAATATTTAGATTTTTCAAAATAATATTCTTTTTCACTGGAAGTTGCTTTGATGTTGTAGGCATAGATAAATCAATCCCAGGTTTATTTGTCAGCATTGAGGATGACTCCTGAAACAAACATAATAATAATAATAAAAACAACATTACTCTTTACGAAAGATTATAAAATTTAAATTTTCACAATTCTAACACACCGAAAGAACAATATTGTTCTTTTTTAAATAATATTTGTGTAGATAACGCAATATATCTGAAACTTAGTTATTCTAAAATATTCAAAAAAATAGAGCACATAACATATCACATTTGTGCTCGCATTCGTGTGACAATTTTGATTTTACTCCATAAATTTTCATACTATGGGCAGATGTATATATATATATATTATATATATATCTGCCCGTAGTATGAAAATCGATTCTTAAGGCATTATCACCTGCCTTCTTCTTATGGCTTCTTAAGGCTTGTCATCTGCCATGAAATAGAAGAAAACAAACATAGTAATAATAGTATATGTTGTACCTACAAATATTTTTTCAAATTATCTATTTTATTACCTGTTGCAAAGTTTCTGATGTTGAAGGTATAGGTAAATCAGCTGGTAAGTCAGTCAATTGAAATGTTTCCGATGACGATGTAAACTGAAAAAAAAAAAAAATTTAAGATTAATAAAGAAAGGTTATTATATAAAAAGTTTACAAAACAAATCTAACATATTTGATGGAAAATCTATATACATAAAAGAAAGAAAGAATTACACCATTTATAACTCGAGAACAGCTTTGTTTCTGATTCTGAGGTGATACGAAGTTCACAGAGTAAGTTAGTCTAACATATTTTCATTGTGCATTTCTTGTGCAATTCATACAATTGTACATTTTAAATGTAACACAGATGCAGTTTTACACTCAACAACCGACATAACACTTTAGCAGGCACGATTATGTTGTTTGCATGGGCATATACTACTACATTGATATACATGTTACTGGAAATGTATAAAATTGTGTATGGAAAAGTTATAAACACAAAGAATTAATAAATATTATTCTTACTTGAATTAGATGCATTTCTTTTCGAAGTGTGTTTAGTGAATTCTTTACAAATTCTTTGTTACCAGGAACTGAGTACCTTGATAGTTTCTGTTCACCACTATCAGAAAAACAAGAGCTTTCAAAATGTTTTCCACAAATCATTTTGTGGCTTTTATTCAATTTAGCTAATGCATCTACTGATAGCCACTCTTGTTCTGGCCAACAGTATTTTGCCCAAGCTCTCAATCTGTAAAGAAAATTATGTGTGTGTTTTAGTCGAGTTACATAAACTTTTAATAAAATACTTTAAGATTCTCAATAGCTGTTGCACGCGACTTCACCAGCGTTTATAAAATATAGCCTATGTTACTCGGTGATAATGTAACTTTCTATTGGTGAAAGATTTTTAAAATCGATCTAGTCGCTTTTGAGTGGTTAGTCAATAGTTTAATATAATTATTTATTGATTCATTTTTGGTCTTAGTTTTCTATCGACGATACTCCACATGTCACTGTTAATTGTTATTTTAAGTAGATGAAAGTTTTACTGATGTTAGGTAAGTGATTGTTGGAGTATAGAATTTAATACTGGCTGATTTAAAAAAAATAAACGAGTTTAAATTATGAAATGTTAGAAAAAGAATTGATAGACATGTAGAGAAAATTCGGTAGTCACTTTTAAGATATCGTTTTAGAAAGTATCAGTAAATAGATTTTGTTGACATAGAAAAAAAGAAGTCAGAAGAGAGTTTGCGATAGTTATGTTCAGTAGGTTGGTTTTAAGATTTTGAAGAGTAATGTTTATACTTATATAAGTTCTTTTACGTTTTGATATGTGTAATGTAAAAATTATAATATGTTGAAGAATTAAATAAAGAAGATAATGTGTGCGCACTATTAATACCAGTTTTATTGGTAATATGGATCATATAAGAAAAGAATGTAGACTAATTTCACAAAATATGTAACAGTAATATGGTAACTTACCTAAAAATATTTGTTTTTCCTGCTTTTGGAAACCTGTGCAAATGCACTGTCTTGTCTTTTAATGGAGTAGCACCACATTTAACGTGTTCGACAGACATTATCACTAATCACTACACTAGAATAGTGTTAAAAAACTTCTTATACACTATAAAGTCACTATCTTAAACTAATAATAAGTAATGGCAATTTCTTGTGCAAGTCCTTGCCGAACCGTTTTCACGTAAGAAATTCACGCGAAGCGGACAAAAAAGAATGAAAAAAGTATCTGCGTTCCTGAGCTCAGCCAAGCCAAGGATCGAAGATGGCGATTGGCGATATTGAATTGAATAACAATACAATGTTACCATATGAAATAGTTTTCTTTTTTTGGACTGGCAAGGAATATGTTACGATAATAAATTAAAATGCGCTTATTATGTTTGACATCGCATTGTAATATGGAACACTTTCATTTTACCGGATTGTAATGGATCGCAACTGCGACAAATTAAGATTGCCATTGGATTGTAAGACATTGCGTACATTGGAATATAATATTGTTTTTTTTCTGGGTTATAGTTTAAGCCCTCTACTTGTAGCTACCGTATCCATGTTAGGTATAAGAAAATAAAACACACAACCACTAACGGTTAAATATAGAAATAGCTCTGACAAGAGCTGTTTATGTTAGCGATCAACGTGTGTTCTTCACTTCACTTTCACTGGACACCAAACGGAGAACAATTACTCGAATAGAAGGCAGCAGCAGTCGTCGCAGTCGTCTTTTTCGCAATGTTGTCCACGAGTTACACGAAATCCATGAGATGTTTCTTCCACGGCGTCCGGCGAGAAAATGGCCGACCGCACTACGCGACCTATATTTATAACCTCGCACCACCGCCGAGAGCGCATGCGTACTCGCGACTCGTGAAGCAACATCGTCCGTCTCACTCAACAAACTGTTTTCTCTGTCACACACCGTCACGTGACCATGTAAAAAATTGTATAAAAATAGGGCAATTTTTAATAAACGGACATTCCTGTACATACAACGACTGGAGTATTACTCGACACACCATAATCGCTAAATACTCACACATAGACAAATTTTCGTGCCAAGTTTGTGAAGGGAAGATTACGCCCCTTGCTTGTAAGTAAAGCCATGGAGACAATGCAACCAATGTAAACAAATCTGACCTAATACTGAGTTTTAAAACCATCAGTGTATTTAATAAAAGAAAATTTCATACTCGCATATAAAAATGCGTCACCATTTTCCTAGTACGGGAAAGCGATCTGGACAACACTCGGTCATTTTTTTATGAACGGTTGCGCTACTAGTAAAAATACATTTATTTAACAGTGTTCGCAGTAATCGATTCCGCCGAGTCTGTGTACTTTTACGTTAAGCCGTTTATCTGTGTGAATATGGGGATATTCTTGTAATTGAGGTATTGCACTACAGTAAAATGAATGAGCAATGCCATGCAAATATATTATTACTAGCTGGTTTCCGCGACTTCGTCCGCGTTGTAAAATATAAAAATGAACATTAGCAATATAAGTTTTTCCAGGCGTAGTTTTAAATGATCCCTCGAGAACAGTACTTTTTTCTGGATGAAAGTGAAAGGCTACATGAGCTCATACCGCCTTCCCCTTTCTTCCATCGGACATACAGACGTACGGCTGCTTACCATTCTTATCTCGTCGAAATCCCTCTTTTTCGGACCAAGCGCTTTAAAACATCCTTTATAATACGCACTGCCAAGGTTTGGAACTCCTTGCCGGTATCGGTATCATCTGTATTTCCGAGCTCATATAACCCAAATCTTTTCAAAGTTCTAGCTTGCTCTACCAGAACTCATCCTTGCTACACAGCTGGTTGTTGGCCAAGAGCAAAACCCATCTAATAATAAAAAAATGTACTTCCCGGTATCCATGACAACGTGTATATGCGAAATTTCATGATGCTCGGTTGAGTAGTTAAGGAAAAGTTAACAGACAGACAGAAAGGTAAAAGACAGTATGGATAGTGTAATATGATTATTATACCCGTTTGTCTGTGTAACCTTATGGTGTAACACAGACATGGTCGTGGTATGAAACTTGATATACTGATAGATAGTTCATCTAATATTGAGTTTTACATATGTAGTCATAATTCTTCCCAAATTCGTCGAAAACCATGTTGAACGTACAGACTGATTAAAACGTTTTGTATGTGGACTGTGAACGTATTAATTTTTTTTTTTACAAAAGTTTGTTTACATTGTTTGCGTTGTTTTCGCGGCCTTGCTTTACTTCCTATTTATAATATGTGAATCAATTTGTGTGTGTGCGTGTCATTATTTTTTTCTTGTAGAATTGTTTCCGCAACTTGATCACCAAAAGCGGGTAATAGCCAAGAGCATGAGACGCAAGAGAAAGCGCGCGGACGTCAGTCCGTCGAAGGCTTTGCAAGACGCGCTCGCCCTCAAGAGGAAGCGGCTGCAAGAAAACATGCCCAAGGCTTACAAGTTGAATGACGACCAGCAAGATGTAGACGAAGAGTTCAGTTCGGATAGCTCACCGAAAGCGGACAGCTCAGACGAGATCGCAAGCCCCGACGAAGACAAGACGGACGATTCCGGACTAGATAGTGATTCGACGACGGACAAGTTGCAGCATGTCCAAGTGAGCAGCCTCCTGAGTGACATGCAGAAGTTGAAAGACGAGTTGATAAGGAAAAACGAGTACGATAAGTTGAAGGAGAAGAGCAGAAGGTCAGATTCTGGTGATGAATGAATTTAATGTATCAATATTCAATTCGATTGAGCAAAGTTTTTTGTGATTGCTCACTGAAAAAAAGTGAACAAGTAATTGTTAGGGCCTGCGCCAACGAGGGACAGTTCGCAGAATACGTATTTAAATTTGGTTAGATAGTGGGAGGCAATTTAGAAAAGTCTAGATAAAAATGTAACTACATATCTATTGTGTACGTCCAAAATTCAATTACACCACTTAATAGCTAAAACATAAAGAATTTTTTGGTAATGTACACATGTTCACGTAAAACACATGGCACATCTTCGAGTACTTAATTAACACTAGAGTGCACGCACTCTAAAATACTCGTAAAACGCACGCGTAGGCTACTTTTGTAGCCTACTTGAATGCCTTTATTCTTCTAAAATTATTTAATAAAACATTACATATTATCACAAAATATGGAACTTATTAACAAAATTTGTTCTTTGGGTTAATAGTTAAATAATTGAGGATATCGAGATACAAAAGTACTTGGGAGTATCAGGAGTATGCGAAAAAATATAAAAACAGAGTGCCAATGCGCATCAATGCACACAGCGTATTTTAGTTCGCATTGAGCGCTCGAAAGTAACGTACTTACTTATCCATGCACGACAACGACGCTCGAAATCGTTTGCATTACGAAGTTTTCCACTCTTCGGGTATTCCCTCGTCTGTGTTGGCCCTTGGTTTTTAGTATAGGTTTAGGTACCACGAATTTTTCTATGTTAAATATAGCCATCCTTATATAGGGGACCTTAATACATTAAGATATTCAACTAGTACATAAATACAATTATGTTAATAGTATAATGAATGGAATGAATTGGAAACCAAACCGAATGCATAATAATTTTAGGCAAATATGAACTTGTTTACTCCATATGCATTGTTTACTCCATCTTATTTACTCCATATGCTGCGGCATTTTAAAATGTAATTTTAGGTAATATCCGTTTGACTAATATATTTAATCTAGTAAAAATTCTTTACATGTCGCGTATTTATCTATTTCATTGGCCTATTAACCCTAGTTATATAATGGTAATTTTAAAGATGCTGCGAATACTTGGGATTATTTAGTATTCAGCATTATTCGACATTTTTTTTCAGCAACTAGTTGTCTAAAATAAACTTTTATTAATATAAAAAGTTAACCAAATATCAGTCATGTTGAAGTTAATTGGTTAGGCTTTAAAACTTTTTAGCTTTTAACTTTATTATTTTATTTTCTCATAACCCTAGATTTGTTTTAGATTACAGTAACAAAATAAATGAATTAATAAGTTGAAGATTACTACAAGCGTGATATTATTTGTGAAAAATAATTTATTTGCTATCAAAGCAAATAAATTATTTTTTATTATATATTCGTTTTTTATGTCGAATAATGGCGAATTATTTGACTATTCGCGGCATCCATAGTAAGTAATTAATTATTGATCAATGAAATTTTCTTTTATTAAAAAAGTACTCTATTCGTATTAGTTTTTTTAGCACAAAACTGAAAAGTTTATTTTATATATTTTTTCCTAATGATATAAGATACAATACGATGAAATAAAATTCTATCGAAGATTTTATATATTTTGATCTCATAGTTGCATGCTACAAGCAATAAAGAAATTTCTCATTTTAGATCAAAATCCTCCATTTTGGAAATTTTTGAACTACTAAAAATATTAACTAACTTGTTAATAATTAATAGTGGATACGAGTGAATTGTAGGTAAGGACTGATTTCTCTATTATTTGTAAAACAACATACACACTAGTACCAGTAAGAATACCATGAAGAACAGTTTTTATCTCATGAACTAACTTTAATTTATTTTTTCCTTAGATTGACTCATATTTTTCTTTGGATATTTTCATTGGTTTGTCTGTAATTTGCGTAACGTGTAATTGCTGACTGACAGCATGGCACGGCAAGGCACGCTTCGGCACGTCCTTGGTATGCCAAGGCATGCTTCGGCACGTCGTGGTATCCCACAGTACGCAGCCGTGTCTTGCCGAAAACTATTCAGATTAGCATTGCGTCACTGGGACGTCGCGCGTCGGTTGTGAATACATAATTTTATTGATATGATGTATTGGGATTTGGTGATATCCCAATAGAACCCAATTGATTGGGATTCCAACATGATCCGGCATGGCCACATGCTTTTGGTATTGATTAAAGGAGTGTGAGTGCTTAAACCATTGGAATAAAATTAAAAATATTATGTTTGGAAAAAATCCTTTGGCATGCCATGCCATGCCGTGCCATGCCCATGCCGTCAGTCAGCGTTGGCCTTAAATGTTCCGCAAAGAGAAAGTCTATAGAAGAATCTGTTAAATGTATCTTCCATAAACCATACCATTAATAATAAAACAAACAATATGCATAATTAAAGTATTTATTTTTGGGTTTATAAAGGGTGATTTTTAAGGGTTTGTTTTTTAATTTGAAAAACAAAAACTAGAAAATTGTAAAAAATATACAATTTACATTGGCAAGTTAAAAATCATTACTTGCCATTTATTTTTTTAACATTATTTCATGTAAACGTCTTAGATGATCTATAAGTGAAGTCCAATTTTGAGTTACTTTTTCAAGCATATCGGCTGGTATATCACCTATAACACTATGTGATGTTGTTTTCTAGTGCTTGAATCGATACTGGTTTATCTGCATAAACAAAAGATGTTATGTACCCACACAAAAAATAGTCAAAAAACTGGTCCAAAACGAGAGAGAGATGAATTGCTCATTAAATTCTTGTGCAATAAGTCCACCGTTTCATGTGCTGTATGGCAGGTGGCACCGTCTTGTTAAAACCACATGTCAACCTGATTTAGCTCGCGTATTTTGGACAATAAAAAGTTTAAAATCATTTTACGGTAGCGATGACCATTGACAGTAACGTTGTGCGCGAAATACATTTTTAACAGAGCACTGATTTTTATAGTAAAATTCAATAATTTGTAAGCGTTGTTCGTTTGTAAGTCTTTCCATAATGAAATGGCAAAGAAAACTACATAACTTAATTTTAACACATGACACAAATCACACGTGATCTGTCAAAAACAGTGCAATGAAAAACCAACAAAAAAATTCACTATAATGAAAGTATTTATTTCTTTACTGTGTATAATGGCTGTCTACTGTGTTGATGTACATAAAATATAATATCTCGGACGCCATTGAATTTGACGATGAACTAAACTAACTTATATTACTTTTTATTCCTATTAGTCTTTAGTTATATCTTATTAACTAAGCAACAGTAGTAAGCTATCCGATCGATTTATCAAATCAACTGAAATCAACTAGAAATTTTATATAGTAAATGAATTAAGGAAAAAGTGCTAAAATGTAAAACCTTAGTTTAATGTTTAATAAAATATTTGGTATTTAAATTGAGTTTTTTTTACTAAATGAGTCCTAACTCATTGGTGATATGCCTATGTTCATTTAAAGGATTTAAAGCCAACAACTTTGCATGTTGTACCCGTTTTGCGTTTTGTACATTGATGGACTTCTGATCTTATTTAAAAATATAATAAGAATTGAATTTGTATCTAAAATATATCTAGAAAATTCAGTAAAAGTCATAGTTAAACCATTAGATAAGTGGTTAGAGTGTTTGCCGTAACGCTCTGTATCAGAGGTCCTGATTCCCGGCTGGGTCAACTTTGGAAATGAACTTTTTTCTCTGGTCGCAGTTATTTAGCTGCAGTAACCACCCCTTTACCAGACCACCGTGGAGTAACAGCATATGTGCTGTTGTGTTTCAGTGAGTAAGTATGGGATACCTACCCTATTAAGTCTAGGACCGTCTGCATGTCCAGTCCACTTTCTACTGAAAATTGTTAGGGCAATTTACCAACTGGTAAATTGTAATTTACCAACTGGTAAATTGTAATTTACCAATGGATTTTATTGAAAGACGATCGTATTTGTATAATATTTCTTTATTCTGTTATTTATTTTACAATCAAAATAATCCACATGTGTTAAATTTAAAAAAAAGAACTTGTTTAAATGAATTGAGAAAGCATATGACGTGGTTTTCTTCTAAGGGAGTAACTACATTAATTCTGCGCAGTTCACCATACAAAACTGATGTCCAATGTCCATACATAACACCAGATTCGTAATATGAATGCTGCGATATTTCGCAATGTAATAGTTGCATTGAGACATCTAAATCGATGCGAAAGTTCCGCAACAACCCTGTCTTTTTTAATGGCGATGCGTACGTCTGGTCATCATTTTGAGTCTATTTAGCTTTCACACTAAACAGCCGATACTGAGGACAAGTGTTTTATAATTCGCATGCTAACGACAGTGAAAGCGCTGTACGCGAACCGTTCTCAATTCTGTCTTCCTTGTCGAATAGCTTCAGTCATTCAGCGCTGTAGCAGCTGATCGGCCAGAGAAGTGTCCGAGTCGAGCTGAATAAGTGAAGTTTCTCCTTAAACGAGTACAATGCAGCAAAGGGTGAAAGCGAGCGGCCCCTTCAGTTTTCCAGCCCTGAGCGTCAGCCATTGCTTCTGATTTGGTACATACATCTCCGCCGGCATCAGCTGCTCGCCTCCCTCGGAATCTAAGGCGGTTAGAATCATCTTTTAATTATTTATTTTCTTATTTTTTTACCTTAGTGAAGCGTTCTCTTTTGAAAGTCAATAAATAATGACTATCCGTAGTAATATTATCAATGTGAAAGTCTTAACTACTCAGTCGATCATTATGAAATTTTGCATACACGTCAGTGATACAGAAAAAGACATATAGGAGGTGCCTTTGATCCAGAAAAAAAAACAATGTTCCCTAGGGATAATATAAAAAATAAAAATCCAACGCCTTGCAAAACTATAACAGGCGTTATATCAACAGTGACGATGTCGCGGGCAATAGCTAGTAGGTAATAAAATAATTTTATTACTAGCTGGTGAGTGGTGATGAAAGAGTTCACATATCTTTGAAGATTGCTAATATTATATAACGCGCGTGTGCTGTTGTGTTTCGGTGACGTAGTGAAACTGTAGCGTTGCTCGTGTTATAGTCCACTGGATAGTCAAGTGGACTGTCTAGACTAGAATGTGAGTAGAGGTGGTAATGAATAGTACCGGCGTTAGGCCTGGGCTGCTGCATGGAGTGAATGCTGGACTCGTGCATAGAGATGAGGTCTCCAGGCGCATGCAGAAGCAATCGACCGACGCCCTCGCAACGTCTATACACAAACATATCAAACATTATTTATATTACTTTAACCTCATTTCCTAACTAATATTTAATAACAATAATTTCCATTAACTCGACTCTTATTGTCTCTTTCTTTACTCACTACAGTACATATCAGTTCATTTTTTTCTCAGAAAATAATTTTTTTTGTATAAATATGCCCGATTTAAACTTTTTTAAATATAGTCTATTATGAACTGTATTTTTATCTAAGTTTTAATTTTACTCTAAGAAGTAAAATTAGATAACGAAAATGATGATTTTTTGCCATAAAAAAAAAACTAGAATATAATACCTTAAAACTTCATTATGCAGCATTTGTTTCCTGGCTGCGGTAGCCAACGAATCGCACTCGTTCAACCAGTTGCGGACTTCATTGAAATCAGCCAACAACTGAAGAGCTGCTTCTTTACTACACAGTAAAAGTGTTATAACATTTAAACCAACTGTAGGTACATATTATACTAATTCTACGGTCATATTAAAGCTGTTTGACTGTTTGATTCACCTAAACTTAACTTTAGCGACGTAAATATGATGAAGCCAGGATTCGCACATGATTCTCAGCACCATATTCAGCATGGCTATGTCTGTTGTTGCTTTTATTACAGGCAACAGCATTTTATCTGGAAGAAAATAAATGAAAATGACAAATAATTCGTTACACACATTATTCTCTACAGAAGTATACATAAAGGTAGACAAACTGCTACAATGCGTATGCGCAATGAAATCTGTATGAAAACGAACTCCTAACGCAACGCAACGGAAAGTGGAGGTGATACTCGCTTTATGTCATATATTTTTTTCTGTAAAAATACGAAGGAAAACATGTCGTTTTTATATATATTAATTTTTCTATAATACATTGATAGGTTATGGACAATAATAAAATATAATACCCAAGTAGTCTCTGACGTAGGCGGAGTGGTTCGGATGAGGTGTCAGCAGTCGTTTCCAGTGAGCGTTGTTGGGGAAGATCATCGTGAGGTGCGCGAGGCTCAAAGTGGCGCAAACGCACGACAAAGTACTTGTTATCTCGTCACTCGCCTCCTGGCCCAGACCAAAACACACTGCGTCACCAACCAATCAAAATATTCATTTATCAATTAGGTTTCTCCAATAAACTCTTATGATCGTCAAATATAAATTTCAATTTACCAGGGTTTCGGAAAAAAAGCCAAGATGACGATCCTGAGAAGAAACCCCGGATATTATTGTTTTTGTCATCTTTAAAATATAAAATAACAACAATTACACTTAATTTTTAAAAGAAACATATCAAAGTATATATACAATACTAAACATAGTATGAGTTCCGAATCGCGTAAATCCAGGCTTCATTGTCGCTTAAATGATCAGTTATTTTATAATAAAAATCGAGATAAGCCATTTATAAAAAGCCTTTCGAGAAAAGTTTGTAGATATCAGATGACAAATAAATATTTGAAAGAAAGAGAGAAAATTATTATCAGAATATTTTTTTTTAAATTAAATATAAATATAAGTCACTAATTAGCTGTTGCACGCGACTTCGCCTGCGTAACTCGCTGATATAGTAGCTTTCTATAGGTGAAATAGTTTTCAAAATAGGTTTTTGAGTTTATTCATTACAAACATACAAATCTTCTCTGTTTATAATATTAGTTATATTAGTATAGATATTAATAACTGAATTGTGTTATAATGGTATAATGTTACATTTTAATATTCTAAATCGGTACCTTAAATTTCTGTATGTTAACTTTAACTTCAGACACTAATTTTTCCCTCATTTTTGCACAGACGTTTTCGTGTACACCAATTTTACCTGAAATTTAACAATCAGTTTTAATAGCATCATAATTTCCGTCAAGAGAGAAAGGAATTACAATATTTGGCGCCATCTAATGCAGATTTTCAGTAAAATCGTTGTAGATATATTGTAAGGACGTCAATGTCGGTCGTCACACAGTGTTATTAAAGACTTGAAGTGAAAAAGCTTATTAGTGACGAACCGGAGTCGAGGAGGAGGGAGTGGTCGGCGAAGCGCAGACCGAGCAGCTGCTCCTTGGCGGCCGGCATGTCGTGGTGCGTCACTCGGAACAGCTGATCCACTCGCCACGCGTCCGCCAGACGTCGGCTCTGCGCCACGCACCACAACCGGTACGTGTGGATCGAGTGATCTGACACACCAAATTCAACTTTACAAACAACTTTCTACTGTTCTACTGTTCGCCAGTAATAATTATGTTGAAACAGTAAACAAAATTGACACCGACGGAAGAGAACCTACAAGTGATAACGGAAAGTGAGGCTGCGGTGTGGTTTTATGCCTAAGAAAGGGGATAGTGACAAAAAAGGAACAAGATTAATCCTTTAACCGCTTGGTTTTACTGGCAATTTTTATTTATTTAAGTATTTAAGTAATTTAAAGATAAATATTATACAAGTAGAGGAATTTGTCGTATATATACGGCTTTGGCGGCTAAAGGATTAAGAAATAATTAATTTGTACACGATTACGATTGACAAGTATGACTTGATTGTGGATATGGGCAAGGGGAGGTGGTGGGTTGACGCGCGTTTTTGATGAACACTCCATAAATTTTCTAATGAAGATTGTTTAAATAGTTGTTTAAAAATAGTCACCAAGTCTATGTAAAATGGGTATCTGTTCGACAATAGGAAGATCCTCCAAAGGAGCGCCCATAATGTAGTCCCACGTCACCTCGCACTGGTTGTTCAGGGTCACCAGTTCCTGAAGCATCAACGCGAAGTTTGCTCCCGATACGGAACACTAGAAATATAATTTATTTTAACATAATTCACTTTCATATCATAATAATAATATAACTTCATCTTCTCGAATTTTATTAAGGCAAAGAGTATAAACAGTTCCTTAGGAAGTTTAAGGCTGTATTTTATCACATTATAATATATTATTAGTCTTTTTCTCACCTCGGTGACGTACAGAGAAAGATTTGGATGACTTTTCAGTGAAATAGGATTCAAGTTTGTTATTAAGGTGGCTCTGAAAAAAAAAATCGCTCGACTTAGATTAATACCAAGAGAGGACTATCAAAATTTCCCAAAACAAACACTTTAGTCTTTATTTCTCAATGCACTATCACACTATACGATCAAACACGATTTACTTCATAAAGTATTAACTTTCTTATTATCCTTAACTCCATTAAAAGAAAAATATTAATTAAAAACAAATAATTTCACTACAAACAGAAATTGTATTTGCGGTTAAGGTTATCAGTTGAGATTTTGTCTCGTCGAAATCTAATTAGTAGTAATTAGTCTCTGAAAGTGAAATGGTGTCGCGAACTTAATTTTAAGAAATTAAATTAAAGTTAATATTTTCCAAATCGAATATTTATATGATGTATGGGGGGCAGTAAAACGAGATAATAATATTTACCCGAAGTGTTTGTCCCAGGAGGTGGTCGTCACGTGACAGCCCAAAGCGTCCGCCAGAATTCTCAAAGCGGCCAGGATCAGTTCGGGCGTATCTTTTAACATTATTTACTATATTAATACAAATATTTCCAACTGCGCTTCATAACCTTTGACGCGTTTACATACTAGAGGCAATTCAGGAAAGAGGATGGATAAAATGGATGATCATTTCTGTAATCCTGACCTTACTTTTGAAAAAGGAAAATAAAATATTTATTTATATATAGATTTTTTGCGTATGTATGTATGCTTGTATACTCACTGTTAGTGTTAAATGTTGCGAACAACCATTCACGGAGATTCTGGCTTGTATTTGGTGATCTGAAGATTAGATAAAAAAAATCAATACACATAGTACCTACTTACAATAAAATCGTAAACGAATCGTGTTTGTACATTAAATATTTTTCAAAAAACAATGTGTACACGTTGTACTTATGTTACAGAGGTAAAAAAAATTGTTTTTAAAATTTTTTCTGTTTGTCTGTGCATACTAATCTTAGAAACCGTAACCTATTCGAATGCCGTTTTCCGATGTATTGTAGCAAAGTTTCCGTAACATTTAGTATTTGCGATTTTTTTCCGGAAAATTTATTAAAAATTCAATTAAATTAATTTTTTAATTGAATGATTCACGATCATTCAAATAAAAAATGAAAGTATTACCTAACAGCTAAAGGTAAAGCGGACCACCAAAGAACTATGTGTTCGAGACAACTGCCAACATCTCCCCAAAGAACGTTCTGATAATATTCAGTCACCTTGTGAGCGGCTTTCTTACTTGCTTGTATCCTTCCTGAAAATATTTAATTTAGAGTGGATACAAAGCTGGGTCGAAGCACATGTGACAGAAAATACATTGGGCGTATCATTGGTCCTGCCCATAGACACAGAGAATGAACTGAGCAATACCTGCATGAAATTGACCACTCTCTAGAAAGAGACAAAGCAAACGTGCGGCCAATACATATCTCTTTCCTCTCTCTCCTGTAGATCTGTAGTAAGTTCGAGGAACAATCAAAATTCTAGAAAAAGACAACTACTAGCCGCACGATCGCTTCGTCTCTTTCACACTTATTTACTTTACAGTTGGATAGAGAACGCTTGATTTAACTGATCGCTGTTTCTGCGTTGACGTGTACAGGGTGATTTGTAATAATTATTTTGAATATGAATCCCGTTGAAATATATTATTTGAAAGCTTTTAAAACAAGATCGAAGAAAAAAAGATATTGGGTCGACGCTGACTGACTGACTTCTAAGCTTTAAATAAGTGATTCAATTTCATTACCTGATTTAAATTTCCTTACTCCATTTATTCCGAGAAGTGTAGGCGACATGTTGGCGACTGTATCCAGTAAAATCTCTATGTAAATCTCCTCGCTCTGTAATATGGTGTTCACGTTTTCTGAAAATGTTTTTTTTTTTATTTAAATTAAATCTAATAATTACATAATAATATGAACTGATGTAAAAATTTAAAGGTTGTTAGATAAAGGCTTAATAAATAAATAAATAAATATGCAAAATTTCTTGGTGATCGGTTGAGTAATTAAGGCTTGAAAAGGCGACAGACAGACAGACAGAGTTACTTTCACATTGATAATAGATATTAGTTTGGATAGTATGGATTAAAACCACTCGGCAATATCTAAAAAAAAAGAGAAAGTACCTTCGTTGCTGAAAATATTTTCTAAAACGCATTCGTTGGTTAAAAGCGATGTGTAAGGTATTTCGCAATCCGAATACTGTGCGTTCAGAGCCTCGTTCAGTCTTTTGTTTTGTAAATTCTTCATTTCCACTAGACTATGTGCTTGTTTCATCTTGTTCTTTTTGTTCTCGACGAACGCTTCCCGTCTTTTCTCTACTGTTATCCTTCGCGATGCGCTAGACGTCGGTGGAGTTATGTGTTTTGTTAATGTGCTGAAAAGAATACAATTCTTTATGAAGACTGGTGATAATACTTCTTTGTGTCTTCTTTGTTCTTGTCATATATTCCCATAAATAATTAAACTTGTTTAAAACTTACTGATAAATTTCTAGACTTTCAGCAGTACTAGAGCTCGAGTCGTCGGAATGTTCCTCCGGTTTGTAAACTCTCACAAGACAATTTATTAGACGGTGACAATTGTTTTCTACACGACTTTTAGCTAGAACCTGGAAAAGCATATTATAACAACTTACGAGTAATATCCTAAAACTTATTTTCTAGTTCTAAGAAACACAATTAAACACGAGCTATAATATTGTGTAAGAGATTTTCATTGCTGCCAACAGACTGGCTGCTTTAATCAAAACAGTTCTTAAAATTTCAAATGGCAAAGAAACGACCGCATATGGCAAAGAAAAAAAAAATTGTTTCATCAAGATAACGCACCGTGTCACAAATCAATCAAAACAATGGCAAAACTACATGAATTGAAATTCGAATTGCTCCCACATCCACCGTATTCGCCAGATTTGGCTCCCAGCGATTACTGGCTATTCGCAGACCTCAAAAAAATGCTCGCCGGTAGGTAAGTCGCACGATAATTTCCCATAATTTCGCATGAATGAAGAGGTTATCGCTGAAACTGAGGCCTATTTTGAGGCAAAAGATAAATCGTTCTACAAAAGTGGTATTGAAATGTTAGAGCGGCGATGGAATGACTGCGTTGCTCTTGATGGAGATTACGTTGATGAATAAAGCTAATTTTGAACAAAAAAAGCCGTGTTTTCTTTGTTAGGCCCGGGAATTTCAGCCCATGTGTAGGTATGTATGTAATTACCTGAACAATTTTAGTCAATGTAATAGGCTTAGTTTCGCTTATTATGTTCGGATATGTGTTGCTGCATACGTTAAATTTAGCTGTAAACTTCTTGTAACTTAAACCAACCAATTGGTTGTACGTTTCGACAAGACTGAAAACATTAAGCAAAAGGTTCTTACAGGTCAATTTTCACACATTTCAAGTAATAAATTAGAAATTCGCAAACCTTAAACAGGACTCGATCATTTTTCTACAATCTTCTCTGTGTAAACATGTCTCTAAAATAGTTGTTATTAGATTGTACATGGCTTGCATCATTACAAATCTGCTACTACATAGGTTATCAAAAATATGATCGTGTTTACTTAGTATTAATCCATTGTCCTTTTTCAATCTTGCCAATTTAGGATTCAATTTGTAAAACGATTTAACTAATTTCGACAAATATTCTATTAATTGATCCAGTACCTGAAAACGGTAAATATATATATATATATATTTAAAAGGAAGTAGCTGTTGCACGCGAATTCGCCCGCCTAACTTTACGTATAAAATATAGCCTATGTAACTCGCTGATAATGTAGCTTTCTATTGGTGAAAGAATTTTCAAAATCAGTAAAAATATTTTTTGAGTTTATTCATTAAAACATACAAATCTTCTCTCTTTATAATATTAGTATAGATATATAGATTTTACAATATAATATGTAGATTTTTCGCGACTAAATTACCAATTATTCTGAATATGAACTTGTTTTACCTGTAAATTCACCAGTCCCATAATATAACTGCGATTAGATAATGAATGCTTATTATTTCCAGATGGACTCTTCCATTTGTTGTCAGCATCTAATACGACCTTAGTGACAGCATAGCATATCAAACTCATTTCTCTGCAATGATTGAACAATTCCTCTTCCTCGGAAGTTTCTTCACTAATCCATTTGTTACCTGACGCTTTGATTGAACTCATTTCTGCTTATTTTTTCAAACTTGATTCAGTTATATCATCAAAACATTCTTAAATACTCAGGCGAAATAAGAACTATTGACAGAATTTTTTAGACAACACAGCGAAGCCGGTTTATAAACATGTGTGCATATGCCGTTTACTGTATTGAGATTTTGTGTTTCAAGCTATAAACTCAATTTTTATTGAAAAAATTGGTATCCAAGTTTACTTACGTGTGAAATATGATTACATCCTGGTTTTTATTTTTTGGAAGACTGGTTTTTACACCCTTTCACTAAGCAATTCGGCATTTTCACTAGTAAATAATATTAATAAGGCGAGGCGTAGTTCGTTTGCATTTTAGTGCGTGTAACCGTGTATGTACACTGCAAAGGCGTAGTTTTACAGGCTTCTCTCTGCCGTCCACAGAGCTTTATCTTTAGTTTTTATTTCATCTGAGCTTATATACTACAAATTTCAGCACCAAATTTATAACAAAAAGTAATCAAAAAACTTTTTGAATTACACATCTTTTCTTTAAATTCTTAGTGAGCAGTCGCCTTCAAATCATTGTGAATACTGAACAACAAACTGTAAGAAATTCCTTGATAATCAATATAGGGAGACATCGGTACCAGCTTTAAAAAAGCCCTGTGAAATCGCATCTACAAGCTTGTTGGACAACTTTCCCATCATTAAACATCTTTTATAGCTGTTAAAGCGTAACCTTGGTTTTATTACACACTTATAATTCTTAAAAGAAATTGTTAAGGGTCAAAATAAACGACAAAGTTTTAATATATATTTTAAAAACTATTTATTTTAACATTAAAGCTATTACATAATGGCAGTGGCGTAGCGTGATCTAATATAGACGTGGGAAAAGTCGCACCAGCGAGACCACTTTTGTTTCGTTCCCAAGATCTACCCAATAAAATTGATAACATCCTTTTTTTGAAGTTGGTTAAAAATGGTCTCCTAATTTTAGTATGAATAGTTATTACGTAATATTATTGCCGGCAATTAGCGTACTTGCAACCCCTAATAATGAAATAGTCACTTAACAAGTGAACCGTCAGCTGTTTTATTTATTTAAGAACATACGTTTATTTATTTAAGAATCATCAACAGTACGTTACTTATTTATAATATAATAATATACAGCGTATTTCGGCTTAAAATAATACTTGTTGACATTTACATTAACGTATAATATAATATGAAGACAGTGTATGTAATATTTTAATGAGTAATTAAAAAGAGGAGAATAGTACTAACAAAAAAAATTAATATTTGAAAAAATGTAATATTGTTATTAAATCAATAATGAATAATGAAATTTAATAACTAATAGCATTATTTTATTTTAGGTATAAAAACATTTTAACTTTTATACTTATATTCTCTGCTTATATTGCAGGGTATTAATTTCAATTAAATGAAGCTTGGAAATTGCACTCCATTATATTGTGGGTGATAAACGATGCTACGGACAGGTCAAGGCGAATTCGAGGCTACGGTGCGACCCCGAGGCAAAATTAACCTTTTTAAATTAGGTCATAGAAATAAAGTAGATCCAACAAAAACTAGAAACAAATAGTATTTGAAACGCAGCTATCTTTATTAGATAACTAGCTGACCCGGCGAACTTCGTACCGGAGTACTGATAGTGAAAACAGCATCAAAATCCGTTGCGAGCGATAAACTTAGCGACTTCAAATTATACAATGTACAAGAAGACATTCAAGAATTTCGATACAATCATGAAATTAATAGCCATACCACTATGCTCTAGTAATACCAATCTATCTGGCAATAAGACCTTACTGACCACCGTGGAATAGCACCATAACTGTGTAGGAACGCCAGGGCTCATTCCTTATCCTTTACACTACTAAGGTGCAGTACCTATAGGCACCTACCATCAAGTGGAACGTCAGCCTGTCTGACGACCTTTGTCGATGGTCAAGTGAAAAGGGCTGTGCAGGTAAAAATGAAAACAACAATTTACGCTATAGGTACAATCTTTTTATTAATCACGAAGTAATATCGATTAAAATATAATATTACTAATTTAACATTTCAACCATTTAATATTGCAAACACGATATTGTAGGAAGAGAACGATATCACAGTTAACATAATAAATTCATTGCATAGCTCTATTATTAAAACATTAAACCATAATATTATTTATACATTAGTTTCGAGGCTCATTTTAGTGTCGAAGGCTACGGTCTTGCTTCAAGTAAAGTTCATTCGCAATAAATAAATCTTATTTTAGTTAAAGATTAAATTTAAAAGAAAATTCAGAATTTATTGAAGATGATACTGCAAGAATTATCGGAGTTTCTTAGTTGAAAATAAGTTGCAGAAAAGGAGATTTACTTACTAAACTCATCACACATCACTAAACTCGAAATAAGAAGAATATAGTGAATGTGATAATTGATGTTTTGGTAAATTTATACAAGAAAATATAAGTGCCTAGCATTTTATCAACACTAATATAAGCCTTGCAATAACTTGTAAAGACTACAATTATACTAAACATTGATTTAAATAATAAAACCCAAATTAAATGACAAGGGAAAACTATTTTAAACTTAACATTTTTATATCAAAAATGATACCATTCTTAAATTTCAGTTGTCAAATTGAAAAAAAAAAAAAAACAAACAACGAATGTGACATGTAGAATCCTAAGTTCCTTTGCCCCATCCTCTGTGATTAAAGAAAAAGGGAAACGACAGCTATCAGGAATTTGCGACAAGGAATTTGCGTCATTTTGTACATACAGGGTTCAGAGGTATTTTTGAGTTATCCAAATATATCTTTGGACGGTGCAAATGATCCTTTGAAATAATTGCGTAGTCAAGATTTTGACTGGTTGTGATAGAACTTCATCATTTTTCATACAAGCTATCCAGCTATTTAACAAAAGAAAAGACCTACAGGACTTTATCGGCATCTTCAACAACAAAAAGGCCACTCATGAGAAAATCGATACTGCTTGCGAATAAAAATTGGAATTAAAAAAAAAAGGCTTCTTATAAAAAAAAATTATTATAAAAATTAAAAACCTGACAGATTGTTGCTATTTTCGATCTTCAGAAAGCAACACCTTATGGAGAAAGTATGATGTACTATACCATGTATAATTTTATTATAATATGAGAGGATTACAAAACGGATATTGTTATACTTGGAGAGGGGCAGATGGTAAGAGAGTTATGAAATAGCAACACGCCTTTTGCAATATCTAAAGGAAGTATAGATATTGAGATGTTTGTTGGGGTACGTTCCCAACGGTCAAGATTCATGGAGTGTGCCACAAAACGTCCTCAGACATATCATGTAAATGTCTTGGAGAACACAGATTTCACTAACTTTAATCATCTGGCAGACACGTTATATATATCATGGTCACATGATTTGATGAGAGTGATTTGATTTATTGAATCAAAGTTTTTATTGAAGTGAAAACTTCTTCAGGCGTGTTGGACATTTTTGACATGGGAAAAAACCATTGAACTCGCGACATTATTACCGTAATAGACACCGCTGTATATAAGTATGTACTTTCCTGACGATTCAAAAATACACACGTAATTGTTCAAGTTTTCACTTCTGTCGGCACTCCCGAAGTGCCACTGTTTTTTTTTTTAATAAAGAATCCGGAGTACACCAGACGGCAACGGCAACAAAAATTTGCAAAATTGCATACTGGCACAACGGGTAACCAGATCAAAGACGATGGACCAAACAGGAAGGACCCTTCAAGCATACGGGAGTACCCAAACATTGTACAAAAAATTTTGTGTGCGTGTAAATCACATATAGCAGTATAATATTTTGCTGAATAAACATGATTGAGAATGTTATGAACAATTTTATTGACGTCGACTGAAAAAGGAAACCTTTTTTAAATAAAGTAATATTTTTTGTTCCTGTGTCTTTAAATATTACCCAAGTTTAGGCAGATAAGGAAGAGCTAGCTAACTGGTTGCTTGTACTAGTTAGCTAACAATCATCTTCGATCTAAGATTTTATCTTATCTTAGATCTTAGATAAGAACAAATGAAGGATAACCTCAGTTGGATTTCGCACTGGTCGTCCAAAAAAATTGAACAAATTACGAACGTGTTATAAAAACATAACATATTCAGGGCATGAAAAATAGAATTCAAGCAATAAAAACTTTACACCTATATGTATGGCAAGTATCGCAACGAAATGATATGTTATTGCTGATGTCACGACAGTGCCCAATAAATCATTGGGTGTGCGTTATTGTCCATTTACGTCGCGATTTTTGTCACGAATAAAATTACTTACTACCTTTTGTCACGGAATTCAACACCTCTTACCTTACATACATCCAGATATGAACACGTACAAACAACACATCATACTGGAGTTGTGCGGTAACAAAAAAAAACCTAATTTTTCTTCTATTCATGGATCCTACACTATTTACTATTTCTTTTTACTTACACGGATTTCTTATTCTTAAATGCAAGGAAATGGAAATATCGGAACAAGCACAGATGTGCGAAGGAGAAGCATTTAGCGTACTGAGTACAGTGCAGTGTATTAAATAAAGAAGGACGCAGCATAGCAGCTATAGTTACTGCATATGATTGGAACAAAATTTGGACAAACGTTTGCCCAAATTTTATAAGTATCGATAAGGTGGAGCTTTCAGATAGTGAATTATGTAAAAAAAAAATTGATATACCATTCCTTGAACTTTCGAGTGTAGTGTTAATTTAGGGAGCTTTACAATTATTATTTTTAAATAGAAACAATGCCCCATTCTTTTTTTACCTACATAAATAACGTTAAGATTCATGTTACGATTTAATCTATGTGCATTTAATCCATTAATAGCAACTTCTGGCTGTGTAGTAACCGTTCTAAAATAATGCAAACACAGTATATTTCTAGAGATTTTGACGACTAGAGTATGTGAGCGAATCGTGTTAATGATGATCCTTAAATAAAAGCAAAGTATTCCCCGACGTCACATTATTTCATGTTTTTGAGTTTATAACAAAAGAACTCAAAAATATGCCCTTGCCTAGATAAAACCTTCAGTCTATTATTATTCATGTCATTTACCTTCTACAACATCTGATGTCATAATAATTATTAAACTTCCTACTTTTATTAAATTACTGAAAAAATATTTCAAATTCATTCTAAGACCCTTTCACTTGCAACAATTACAAAACTAATTAATAAATTTGATAATATATACACGTTTTAATGCTCCAAGTGAAATTGCTAAAATAAAACAGTATATTATATAAAAAAATTACACCACAATACATAATAATACATAATAGGAAACGCACCATTTTTCTAATCTAAATAATCCTAAACCAGTGGTGCTCAGACTTGAATCGTTAGCGATCGACTCGATAGAAATCACAAGTATATGTGAGGCACATACTTAAGTATAGATTGATATTGAACGCACATAAAAAGAGGTCTGGGCGACGACGTTGCGCAGTGAGCGCAGCGCACCATACGCAAACAAATCCCCACCACTGGTGCTTGGAGCTCTTTTTACGTGCGTTCATTTATAGTGAAAGTAGGACATAGATATAGGTCACTGCAAGAAGTTTCCAAAAGAATAGACAAGCATCAAATACGTTGCGTGCCGTGGTTTTTCTGTGACAAATACCGTGCGGTTTTTTTGATAAAGCTGTCTTTTGGTATAACGGCCTGCAGAGCTACTTGAAGGTGTAAAAAGCGATTCAGCATTATAGTACACGGAGTTCCATCGTGTAGGAACGCATTGTATTAAACGTAGGGCCTGTGCCTTTTTTTTCTCAAAATCTGTTTGGTACTTGCTGAGTGCTTCTGTTGCAATGTAACTTTTTTTAAAGTGACTAACAATTTTTTTTACAACCTCTAAAATGAAGTCAATTCCTGTAAGTGTTTTCTCGATTACCAGGTTTAATTTATGCAAAAACAACCAAAATTATACTTTTTTTTTTAGATTTTTGGACTAGCTGTCCTACTGCAGTTTTGCTGTCCAGGTATTTGGCTTGGTATTATAGACGTTGATATAAATTTAATATTTGGATAAATTGTAACTAGGATTTAATGCCTTCACAAAATCTTGAAAACCTTTACTATCCTCTACAATAGCAAATGGCTGATAATCTAGAAACATCATTTTTGTCGATCGGTCGTCAATGTTTTTCTTCTCTCGTTGATCTCATATTTCAAAGCGCCTCATATTTATCCGCCTGTTTGTCGAAATAGTTCCATATATATGAAGTGACCGCCATTATGTACAAGTCTATCCACAATTCACTATTTTACAAGAAATAACAAAAACTACCCAATTTATTATATGTCACACCACTGGTCTATCACATATCCTAAACTAAAGGTCCATTCACAATTATGAATATATTAACAGTTTTTTAACTAATTATTTACAGTCGCAATATTTACCACGAACGATAATAATAAATATAAACCTTAATAGCAATGCCGAAAATACACACTTAATTTTCATGCCAATTCTTACTCCAGTGCTGTGCAAACAGCACCTGTGTTCACGGTAATTGAGGTTAAAATCTGTAGTGATTTTATTGATTTCGTAGTGATCAATATCATTGATGAAATAAAAATTGTGAAACGACCCATCATATGGGCCAATATTGTTGATCTTCTCCCTCTAGAATTTGATTAACTCTATCTCCCTCTAGAAATTGATCAAGATACTGGGCCCATAACCTAAAATGTTATAAGCTGACAATATAAATAAAACTATAAAAAGTGTTAAAATTGTGTTAATAGACAAGAAACTTTTGTGAATATATTCGTGTGCGACTTGTGACATCCGTTCCATGTCATATTCTTATCACCTGAAAATTGGTAAGACTATGATGCTATAATAAATTTTACTCAAGAGATCGACTCAAAAAACTCCGTTTGAGCACCACTGTCCTAATAAAACCCTATAAGCTATAATATAACAGTTTTGAAATTATTGTATTTAACAGGTCGATATTGCTCTGTCTATATTATTAAGTGATGCTGCGAAATAATTACAATTAAAAATAATTCTAACAAGTGAACACACATTATTGTTATAAAGTAAGTGAATACCGTTTCAATCGGGCATGTCTATACTTATTATAGGCACAACTGGCTTCAAAGCCTCGTTCTTCTTTTGATTCTTGTGAGATTTCTTGCCATCCTTGCTCTTCTTCTGCGTGTCTTCGTCCCTGTAAGGCTCTTGGTTGATCGGAGGCTCCGTTGGAACAACGTTTGACCCTCTGTTCACGTTGTTATTGTAAGCGATGTTAGCGTATTCTTGCAACAGGGGGAACACAGATAGAAGAAATTGACAGAAATCTTTCCTGATTCCAAACCACCCTGGAACAACAGATTATATTAATAATAATAAAAGTTCTTCGGGTTATCTTAATAAAATCTATAGTTAGTACACATAAATATTACCGAAACATCAAAGTATGTATGTCCGAAACGAAACTGAATGTGTGATTTTCTTTTTTGGTAATATGACATATTATATTTATATTATTATGTGCATACTAGCTGGTGCCCGCGACTTCGTCCACGTTGGAAAATGAAAAATATAACACCTGAGTAAATTTCTGACATCTAAGTCGCTGTGGCGACGGTGGCGCCGCCATGGCAACAGTGATAAAAAGTATTTTCCAGGATAAAAAGTGTTCTATATGTTAATCCAGGTAATAAACTATCTGTATTCCCAATTTCATCCAAATTCGTTCAGTAGTTTTTACGTGAAAGAGTAACAAATTAAACAATCCTCACAAGCTTTCGCACTTATAACATTAGTAGGATATGTATAGACGAGATAATTATCATATGTCGTTATACCAACGATCTTGTCATTTTAATATCTCGTCATAATAATGTGATTACATAAATACTTACATTTGTTTCCGCCCTTGGAATTGAATGACATAATAATGAGAGTGGCATAACTTAGAAACAGAGGGCTGACCACTACCGTGTACGACGGAGCGAGCCCTTCATCCAGCTTATTGGTCAGCAATACCTAAACACGAACATACGAGTAGGCTACTGTAATTACACATTATACTTATGCAGAGAAGTATAGTCAAGCTATAGTTAAGAATTATAAACATAGCGTATTCTGCTGTAAGCTACTGAGGAGTTACTTCGCGTACTACTTGATGCTTCAGCCTCAGGTCAAGTCTACCATATCATGGAAATATCACCCAAGTAACAGTATAACGAGTTTCACATCAATAAAACATGTGGAAGTTAGTAAAATCTAGGAAATGGGCTGATGGCTGATCTTTGAAAATGCAACAGGAACAGAACATTTATCCTGGATAAAAAGTATGCTATATTTTAATCCAGGCAATAAACTATCTGTGTGCCAAATTTCATCAATATCCGTTCAGCCGTTTATGCGTGATGGAGTATCAAATATCCAAAAAAAAAATAGCGCATTTATAATATTACTAACTGTGCCCGCGACTTCGTACGCGCTGTAGTTTTTAATGAAAAATTAGTTTTACTACTGTATATTATATATTATTTAATACTATTATTAGCCTGAACTAAAAAGAGAATATTTACCTGAAATACAAGTATAGGTATTACGGTGAAAGTGTACGCTAACGCTGAATTGAAACTTGTCCGTCGCTGATGTACATTTACTTCGGGAGTCCTCAACAATATACCAGCAAATATTATACTATATAGAACACCTGAAATTTAAAAAAGATTGTAAAACATCTTTAATAATGACAGGGCACTGCTGCATTTCACAATCATTTGGGTACCTGTCTGGCGGCAGTAACCACCCACTTACAGAAGACCATCATGAAATAACAGCATGTGTAAGGCTACTAAAGCCTATTACCCTATCCATTCCTTCTCCTCATTCCTACTGTTTGGCACTTCGGCAGCACACTTGCCTGTCTGTCAACCTTTAAGTATAAAAAATTAGACTCACCCACTAGGCTGAGACACATGAGTATCCACAGAGGTACAAACACCACCTCCCAAGACCAATTGATAAAGTCATCCAACTTCAAAGCAAGGAATATAAACTGAAGAATGTTTACAGCACAGAACAACTCCAACTGAAATTATTTGAAAATGTATTATAACATTTTCTTTGGCTGTATAAAATTTTCATCAATAGCCTAAAGAGATAATCTATTGCGAATTCATATTTATTTAATTTATCTCTAAAAGTTTTTTTCAATATATTTCATCTATCAGATTCAGTCTGATAAAATCAGCAATAAAACACTTTTAATTAGTATTGGTTTTTATAACCATAAATAATGTTGGCCAGTTTAATCAATGTGATCAATTTTATTAAACTCCTTCTTTTCAATCCAATTCTAGCTTAAAATTACTGAAGTAAATATTTAGAATAATGAAATTTTAAGAATCATATGACATCATATATAGGAATGAACATATCTAAATCAAAATTCTTGGAGCTATGACATATTAAGAGTAATGTCTCTAACTATATGCTACATATAAACAGGAATAGCTGTGATAATACATTCCATTAAAATTTTAAACATTTATTACATAACATTTACAAATATTTTCTGTTATCTATTGTTAAGCACTGATTTGCTGTTTCTGAACAAATTTGGTAATGCAATTGAATATTCTATATTTCAATGAGGCACATCATAATAAGATAGTAACAAAACAAATACACATATCAAATTGGTATAGTAAGGACAAAATGTCACTACAGGTCGAGTCATAAATTATTTTTTGCATAGTAATGTGCATGTGCAGGCAAAAGTTATCGATGAACTAGTTGGGGTCCGAAACAGTAGGTAACAAGATGCTAACACTACTAAACTGAAGTAGTCACACATAGTGGAATCATTTATAATAAATGTAAATAATGATTCTGACAATTATGGTTCCGATTCCAATGATAACTTTTCATTTATAATTTGTAAATACATAAATAACTTATAAAATTTTAGACTTCTGTAAAGTTATTGATAACATTATCAATACAAACACTCTGTAAATTACCTACTACACGTTCCCACAAGGCTTATAAGAGTAAGGGAGTGCACCTGTACTCCGCTCTACTCACACGTTTTATTCCTGCATCTGCAGCGATATTTTGTCCCTACTATGGTACCCAATATTTGGTAAATATTGTTAATTTGATTGCTTAACAAATCATACAATACATACCTCATAGCTCCGGTCATGTTTAACTGACCATATGCATATAGCAATGGACACAATGCTAATGAATATCAATGGAATAAACACCAATATCCAAACATGTCTTTTTGTTGTCAACTGGTCACATACTAACAACTCAAACATTAGCAGGATAAGGTGTATGGCTAGACTTATTAACATCGCTTTGTAATGGATGTAGGCCTCACCCTCCAACCTATGGAACCAACAAAGAGCATTTGTTACAGATAATTTCCGTAATACAAATTTTAGTGAGCCTATTGGATGAGTGACTAGGGTGCTTGCCTTAACGCTCAGTCTCAGGGGTCCCAGGTTTAATTCCCATCATGGTCAACTTTGGAAATAAACTTTTCAAAGTTGGCTCAGATCTAGATTTTAAAAGTAGTGGCAAGGTACACTGCGTTTTGCAGTCATTTGGGCAGCCCTTCTGGCAGCAGTAACCACACCCTAACAGAAGACTACTGTGAAAGAACAGGATGTGTGTTGTTGGGTTTCGGTGAGTGAATAAGGGATACTAAGGCCAGGGTTGACATAAATAAAAAAATAATACAAGAATAATATTATTATGTGCCTTATTGTTTTAAACTGTATACATAGAAGATATAGTTAAATTCCTTCGAGTTATTTTAAAGCCTTTGATCAAGGAGGATAAAGGTAAGGAGCACTATCTCTGTGTATTAAAAGTGTCCGTTGAAAGGCGTTAAAATGGTGGTGCTAGTGTAGCGAGTGTAAATTTTAAAGAAAGCGCCAAAAAAATTTGAATAGGATAGAGAAGTAAACAAGGAAAGAAAAATTTCTTTCCTTGTTCCGCTTTGTTATTTTGAAAAGTTTTATAACAATCAATACAGTAAAACCACTAAAAGATATTAAAATCTCACGAAAATAATATAAAAAAACGATGACAAAAGCAATACAAAATTCTCTGTGATAAAAATATTAAATTTTTCAACTCAGCTCATTTTACTCAGTCAACAACTGCTACACTGCAATATTCATTTCATACACTCTATCTACACTAGCGCCATTCGGGTCAATTTATGAACCACAATTTCAGTTTAACACCCATGTAAGATGGTGCTCCTTACCTCTATCCTCCTTGCCTTTGATCTGATGCTGCTGCATCAAGTAGTCTGCAGGACCATCAACTCCTCAGCAATTTACAGTAGATATAGCATGTTTGAGGTCAATAGAAAATTGGGGGTTAATTTATAGTTTTCTTTATAAAACTCTTCATTGTGTTGTGTTGCAAGACTATTATTAAATTAAAATGTATGGCTATTTTACTACAATGAAAATGATTTATTTTACTATTACAGAGAATCTGACAATAATAAAAGACAATGTTTATATGATAAATGGAATGTTAGTTAGTAATAAATAGGAAAATTTTTGAAAATTTCATTCGCTAGATTTTTACTGCTAAGACACGTGTCAAGTATAATGGAAACAAAAAAAAAACATTGTGTGCTTAATATAAAGAATCAAAGTTAAAAGAATAATACAAATACAATCAAGTAGATACCTGAAGTGAGGGTACTGCCACCAAACATAGGTGCCAACTGTGGCTCCAAGCACCACCAGGAATTTCCACACCCATATTGGTGTAAAAACGGCCCAGTAAGACCATGTTATAGCCCCATCTAGTTTTAAGGCCAATAAGGCAGTAAAAACAAGTAGGCAACTATGAACGACGAATTTACTGTAAAGATAATAATAAATTACATTAAAGCTATAATAATAATTTATCATAAATTAGGTACAATATAGAAATATTTCTGGTATTTTATTATTTGTTACTATTACCTGGGATTGAAGTCTTGAAAAAGTGTTTGTAGATTCATTTCAAAACACATTCGTTCCAAACACACACCGATATCATGACAATTCACCCCCGAAACCAAGTTAGTTTTTGATTTATTGAATAATAATTTCGAATGAATAGTGAGAAAAACAAATAAAATTACGAGTATATATTATTAAATTAGTATGTTCCTTGTTATTAAATATAGGGATGTATGTAAAGGTCAGTACGGCACCATTATATTATTTATTACATGCCAATTTAGCTAGAATAGACTAGATTAGACCACAGAGCACAGACATGGACGTAGGATAATATAAAAGGACCGTTTACTTCAAAAAATTGCATTTACAAAAACATTACATAATATGTTAAATGTACTTGAATTATTTTAAAAAAATTTAAGTCAACGTATTATAATCAAATTAATTTCGTTAGGTATATATTCTTAAATTACAAAAAGTTTATTAACTTATTGCCTTCAAGCCTTTTTATATTTTATTTTATATTGGTATTACTTTAAATTTAAAGTGATATTTTAAATGTCCATAAATTTGTAGCGTTAGTGGATATGATTATGTACAATTGGTGCAAAACTATAATAGGCAATAAAATGAACAATGCAAAAATTACAACCGGTAAAAGTGTTGGTTAATAATTCATATTTCAATTCTAAAAAATATTTATAAGAAACATTTAGTACTATATGTAGGTATATTACATTTAATTTATCTCACATAACAAAAATGTTATTGTCACCCTATTAGAAAGGGACACACTCACACGGCCTCTCTACTACATATCCTTCTCGGCTCGCTTTTTAGCTGCAAGTAATAAATCCTGTTTATTATATTAGATTCATGGCACAGAGATATTACTGGACTGGATATTCTGTAACCACAGGACAAATAGACATATAATAGTTCATTGACATATATGTAAGAAACAAAAAGTATGTAATCTGCCTGGCGGACATAGTAAACCATTATTTAACTAATTTAATGGCCAATCCTAATAAGATTAAAATAAAATGAATGGAAGTAATATATGAAACTATAACATTGCTGTTCAATTTGATGTCACTCAGGTCAATATAGGTACAATATTCGATATAGGTACAATTCTTAATATTCTCTTAAACCAATACAATTACGAGGGCGGCACTGAAAATTTCGGGAATCAAGGAAATTAGTGGAAAAGATATTTATTGTTTTTCGAAGTATTCTCCTTGAAACTTGACACATTTTTCCATTCGATGGAACCAATTATTAAACCTTTCATTCCATTCTGAAGTTGGGGTATTCAAAATGGCCGTTTTGTAGGCGTCTAAAGCTTCTTCGGGTGACGAAAATCGCAATTTGTTCTTAATTTTGGGAAAAGTATAAAAATCATTCGGGCTTAGGTCAGGGCTGTACGGCGGAGAGCCTAATAATAAAATGTTTTCTTGCTCCAAAAACTCTTTTGTTCTGTGGGCGGTATGAGAGCTCGCATTGTCGTCATGGAAGATGATGCGGCGGTTGCAGTTCTTTTTACAGATTTCAGAGACGACCTGCACAAACAAATGCTACATACCATTCTGCATTGACCGTTCTTTGTCCCTCAAGAGGAATAGTCGCAACATGGCCGGTTTTAGAGACAAACGTGGAACCATTTTTTTTTTGCAACGCTCCGTGAACGAACAACTTTTGTCAACTCATTTTCGAACACCCAAACTCGTGACTGGTTTTTTGTTTCGGGTTCGTATGCGTATATCCAGGATTCGTCACCTGATACGACGCTTTATACAGCATTTGAAGATCCTCCGTGGAATCTCTCGAGAGTTCTGACGCACCAAGTAACGTGAGCCGCTTTTTGCTCCTCACAGAGCCAATGCGGGATCCACCTGGAAAACAACTTTTTTACACCTAATTGTTCATGCAAGATTATTTGTATTTGACTCGATATGTCACATGTCGATCTTCCTCAATCAGCTTACGCACCACATCAACGTTATCTTGGGTGACTGCAGTTTTTGGGCGACCTTGACAGGGATCGTCACAGACCTTGACGCGTCCACGTTTTTGTGTTAAGCCACTTTGAAAGTTATAATAAATCATTGCTCTTGAATTTTCTCGAGTAAATTCCATTTTCACACTGACTTTACAAGTTCGACAAGACCGCGTTCTTTTTAAAAAATAAATAAATGGTATTCGATTAATAACAGCAAGGAGTTTTCGATTATAAAGACTATTTTGCCAGGAACAATGGAAATATTCCAATCCCGATACTTTTAGTGCAGCCCTTGTAAAACTCGCTCAACTAAAAATGAATGCAATACATATTTAGAAAGATTTAATTTTCTCGTCTCAATTTGACAGACTAGTAACTCCACTGTATTAATCTTTCCAATTCACAATATAAATAAAGAATACTGTGTTTTCAATTTCAATTGTCAAAGTAAATGTCATTGTCAATAGTTTATAGAATTAACAGTAACTAATTAAACTCGCTCGTTTCTCTGCAAAATTCATGGAGGTAGCTAAATGAAATTATAAATGAAAATTATTTTCCTTTTATTTTTTAAGTGTGTTGACATTGACAGTATCCTATTAATCGGAAGATAACGAGATAAGAGAAAAGCTTTTACATAAATTTCGTTATGGCTTCTCCTTCGCCAAAATCACCCGAACAAAGTGAAAAGAACAAACAATACGATCGACAACTTCGACTATGGGGAGACCATGGTCAAGCGGCACTTGAAAACGGTCATATTTGTCTAATAAATGCGACTGCTTTAGGCACAGAAGTGTTGAAATCCATAGTATTACCAGGAGTTGGCGCTATCACTATTGTTGACGATTGTACAGTGAGTGATGAAGATATAGGCTGTAATTTCTTTTTAGAGAGTGCTAGTAAGGGTTTAAATAGAGGTTCAGAAACTTTGCGACTTATTCTAGAATTAAATCCTGCTGTGCAGGGTCATGCTGTTGCAGAATCTACTTTGCAAATTTTAAAAGATAATCCAGATTTCTTTAAAACATTTAGCGTTGTAATCGGCACAGCTCTTGAGGAAAATACCATAAAAGAGATTTCAGAACACCTGTGGGAACTTAATATACCGTTTATTTTATGTAAATCTATTGGCTTTTTGGGATCATTTAGAATCCAAATCAATGAACACGCTATTATTGAAAGTCACCCTGATAATGAACAACCAGATCTAAGATTAGACACTCCATTTCAAGCTCTTTCTGAATATTTAGATAGTTTTGATATTGACAATGTAGATCTGAAAGATCATGGCCACATTCCTTGGATTATTATTTTATACAAGGCTGTTCAGAAATGGCAAAAAAGCAATGGTAACAGGTGGCCAATGAGCAGAAAGGAAAAAAATGAGATAAGAGACATAATTAGAGAATTTATAAGAAAGGATGAAAATGGGGTTCCTATTAATGAAGAAAACTTTGAGGAAGCAATAAGAGCTGTCAACACTGCCCTCATTCCCACATACTTACCGGTTAAAATACAAGACTTCATCTACAGTAGTGCAGCTACAAACTTAACAAAGGAAAGCTTACCATTTTGGATAATATGTTCAGCTCTGAGAGGATTTGTCGAGGATGAAGGTAAAGGCAAACTCCCAGTCAGAGGTGTATTGCCTGATATGACTGCTTCAACAGAACACTATGTGAAACTGCAAAATATTTACCGTAACCAAGCCGCAATGGATGCAGAGGCTGTGTATAGAAAAGTTCAACAGATTGTCTCTCAACTTCACTGTGACAGTATTAGCGAAAATGATGTTAAACAATTTTGTAGGCATGCCCATGACCTCTATTTGATAAAAGGATCAAGCATAGCTACAGAATATCAGCTCAGCGGGCCCGTTTCCAATTACATAGCTAGACATTTAGAGGAGCCCGATGTAATGATGGTTCATTACATTTTACTGAGAGCTGCAGACATGTTTCGTTCTGAACATTGCAGAGCTCCTGGTGACTGGGAAGCCGAAGCCGACATTGCAAAATTGAAAAGTTGCGTTTCCAAACTACTCAGTGATATATCATGTTCACCGTTTCCTAAAGACGACCACATTCATGAAATGTGTCGTTATGGGGGAGCAGAAATACACAGTGTATCTGCATTCTTAGGAGGCTGCGTGGCTCAAGAATCCATAAAAATTATTACTAAACAGTATAAACCAGTTGATAATATGTTGATCTATGATGGTGCATCGACAGAAACTGCTACTTTTACATTTTGAAATTGCTTGATTCATTTGTGTCAATAAAATATGTGGGTAATAAAATTGTTTTCATTTTCAAGTTATGTATTTATTAAAATATTTTCTTCTGAATTCAACAATGTGCAAAACACATCACTTTCCCATGCAGAATAATTGTGAAGAATAAAAATATAACTAGAAACAGGACATAGCTTTGCTGAAGTAAATATGTAATCATTTCAATAAATCTAATAAAGTAAAAATAAATAAATATTTGCTCAAAATTCATTCAAGTTGTGTATTTCAGATTTTATTATCTTTAAGTTGTAAAAGTATCAACAATTTTCAACACATAAATTAGAGAAGAATAAACATATCACAAGACTAAAACAAATTTGAAACAAACTATACATTTGGTTAAATCTGTATGGCTGACTTAGTAATCGTATTATTAAAAAATTGTTGAGAACATTCAAAGTGTGGCTTTTTAGCCTCTGGAAGTATTAATAATAATAACACAACATTGAGAATTTCCCATTTAATACCTACTCATTTCACCTTAGCCATAGCTTCAATCTCAATGCATCTACACCATTAAGATAGTATCGAAATAAGCGTTTATCTCTTACAAAACCAAGATTTTCATAAAGTTTTAGTGCTGGTTTATTGGTGATTTCTGTTTCTAGAACAACTTCATCTGCATTATCATTTATCATGGCCTGTAAACAAAATATAACAAAACTATATTAAAAAAATTGTAACAAATAATGGATGTATTTTCAATACCCTTTTTTTCCTTAACTAGTGAGTCATTATAGTTTATAATAGTTAGTAAAAGTGTAGAAAAACAAATTGCTCTTTTATTGGAACTCTATTGGAGAAACAAGGTGTTCTCTAATGGCCAAAGAATAAGTGAATACACAGGACAAAGTATCTCCTATGCAGGAGAGATCGTCGGAGATAATTAAGATGTGTAACCTCAAGAGAGTGGCTGGCAGTGAATAGATGCTGAGAACTTTGATTTATCAACTTTTTACCATTAAGTAGGCAGATGAATATGATGTGTTATTTATATAAATTTCAGGTTATATGTACCAAATCTAGTAGCAAAAATAATTTTACTCAGGTCCAGATTGTCAAAAAGGGATATCAAGCTTGCATATTTATATTATGCAGGATTCCTCTTTAATTACTAAACTTCTGCAAATATTTTTTTTATGTAAAGGTCAGATTAGCTGACTGTCCACTTGATGGTAGGTGGCTACAGTCTCTATGACTGTAAAACAAGTAATGCCGTAGCTTCTGCAAGTGCACTGCCTGACCATAGTAGGATAAGGGATTAGGAAGGGAAGAGAAATGGGCTCAGGTATCCCTTACTCACTCAACAAAACAACATGCAATTTATCGTGGTCATCTGTAAAGGGGTTGTTACTGTCGCCCAGACAGAAATCATTGCAAAACACAGCATGCCCTGCCTACTAAACATATAAAATATATATGAGAGATTCACCTGTATTGCTTTTCTGACAAGTCTAGAACCAATCTTTCTTTTTCTGTATTTCTCATCTACTGCTAACATTGCTATATAGCCTCTCTTCACCACATTCCGATGCATATCTAACTTACAAACAATGGCACCAATACACTTGCCCTCATGAGTTGCCAAAAAGCAAAGCTTAGGCCAATTATGAATAAAATATCTATAAGTATAGATAGAGTATGGCTCAGATAGATCTTTCTGTATAAGTCTCATGATTTCAGCCATCTGAAGTTCAGATTCGTATGAAATTATAGCAATCTCATCTTGTATGTCTGTCTGTAAATTACAGGTGTTTTCTACATCTACATGAGCTTCCTGTACTTGATCTTTCTCTCCATTGCTTGTGACCTCATCTAATTGTACACTATGTAAAATATTGGAGGTTTCACTAACCACCTCGTCTTGTGCTTCGTTTTCATCATTTGAACAGTTGAGACTATCTTTTGAATGATCGCTCGTCCCATTAGTTAGGTTACTATTTACATTCTTAATGTGAAAAGCATTTGAAAAGGTTTCGTTTAATTTCTCACTATTTATAATATTATTTTCGTCAGTCGATTCCGATGAGTCTTTGGCTTTTTTAGTTTTTATTATAATGTTCGTACTCTGATTACACATTAAATTTTGCACATTCTCGTCCGATACTTGATTCATATTGGCGTTATTCTATCTATAATATTTACACGTTCACACAATCATAAGCTCATATAATTGTACAAATCTTACAAATACACAAACTTCATTTTATCTATCGAACAGTATTGGAGAATTCCCGACATCTTGGTATCTAAAGTATTCTTTTGATAGTAAATGTATATTGAGAGCACTTATGTGCGTTTATAGGTTAGAACTGATATTATATTAGTTAGTTAAAGGTAAAACTGAGATTATTTAACAAACTTCTCAAAATATAAGAAAAATCTAATACATACATAACTCCTACGCGAGTCTTTTACAAACACCACACATTGCAAAAAAGATCCTCAATGTTAAATGTTACCACAATGAAAAAAGAAAATTAATTTACTTGTCACAGAATATTGATATGTTAGTTATATTATCCTACGTTCATGTTTGTTAGCCAGATTATTGTCAAATCTCATACCTACTTGTACATGTATTAAAATATCATTTTACTGAAGAATGTTATTATATATTATTATTTAATTAGTAAATAACTAAGTAAATAGAGAAGTTTGTAGTGATTTTTGATAAACATTGTAATAATTCATTGTTGACTGGATTCAATAGCGGCTCTAGACGAAACGTGGACGTCAGCGACATCAGTGGCTCTAGTACACTGACCTCCATATATACAACAAGTACATTGAGCCTGTGATAAGACGGGCCATAGTGAGGCGATCTGATTTTCACCATTTTGGCGCTGATCGTAGTGTGTGTGGGAACGGAACTAATAATAGAGTTGGGACAATGAGATAAAATACATCGATTAAAGACATTTCCGAAAGATACAGATATTTCTGACGGGTTGTATATACTAATATTATAAAGCTGATGAGTTTGTTTGGTTGAACGCGCAAATCTCAGGAACTACTAGACTGATTCCATAAGTTCTTTCACCGTTGGATTGGTACGTTATCCCTGAGTGACATAGGCTATGTATGTACCACGGGAGAAGTAAATAGAAATAAGGTTTTTTAGGATGAAATGGAATAAGTAAGGTATTTATAGAAAATAAAAATATAAATCCTTTTTTATTAGTTATCTTCATCATCTTCATAGTTACATACCATCAATAATTTTTCGTACTTTACTAACAGGAGAATTTGAATTATTTTTGTAAATTTTATACATAACGACAAAATCAGACTAAATGCATAATTGAATAGACTTTATTACTTAAAGGTCGGTATACAAGATAACGATTTATCGTAGCGATTCGACTGCGCAGTCAGTGTATACTGTGCCTTACTATACTAATCTCACGCATATTCGCCAACTTGAACATTGCTACATACAGCACGAATATTCACGATATATTAATTTTAATTTGAAACACGATATATTAACATTTAAACAACGCAGTGACGCGCAATAGTTAAAATATCGTTAATAATCATGCCATAGGAA
This sequence comes from Synanthedon myopaeformis, assembly GCA_944738685.1. Taxonomy (NCBI): domain Eukaryota; kingdom Metazoa; phylum Arthropoda; class Insecta; order Lepidoptera; family Sesiidae; genus Synanthedon; species Synanthedon myopaeformis. The sequence continues at coordinate 4,861,334 of OX122927.1, read as the reverse complement.
TGATCAAGTTGACGAATATGCGTTATGCGTGTATAGGTAACAACCACCGCGTCCTCATGTACGCAGTCGCGAGCATAGCTAATTTGTTATTAAGTGTAACTAGTCTATAAAAAAAAAAGGATTAACTGCCGCAACAAACTACTCATTGGCGAGCCCAAATAATTTGTTGCGACAAAAAATTTCGTACATTTACACCTGTAATATATAGAAAGTAGTTATTAACGGCTGCGTACAGACGGATGTCTATATATTTGGTGATGATTTGTTTCAATTAAATATGAAAGTGGCTGTTAAAATTATCTGACACTAAAGTATCCTTGAAGTGGTTCTGTAGAACATTGTTTATGTTTCTGTTTTATGTTTTAGATCTTTTAGTACCCTTGCAGTTAATACAGGACAAATTCTGCGATATGCCCGACACATTGTTTAAAAGTTTCGTTTACGTTCGAGTCCGGTACCGCCCAAAATAAGTATAAAAATTTACCTATTTCATCTTGCAATGTTGTTGATTCAGTTTCATCTAAACGATATTTTTTTATTGTACGTATATTTTCAGCATCGCTATAAACATCTACATCAAATTTATCGATTTTAGCCCGTTTAGAAAAATTAGAAGATACACTTAATATGGTTATGTCGTTACCCTGGACGTTACCAGTAGAATTGCTTATTTCGTGATGTTCGTCGTACCAGAATTGTTTAAATGCATTTCCAAACTGAGCAGCTGTTGGGTTTGGACACCAACCCCCTCGTCTGCGTATTGAAAAAAAAAAAAACTAAATGATCTTGGCTGAGTTTGTATGTCAATAAGTAATTAAGTTTGGGGTTTTCTCCTCTAACATACGTGTCGTAAATGTGAAGTACCGAAATAACTGCATTGTAAAACCCCAAAAAACCTGCTTTGCGACGTGATTTTACCAACAATGTATCATTAGTTAGCTTTACTTGGCTAAGATAATTGATTTCTTCCATTATTTTGGCCCGCCATCTCTTTTCATTGCTAGTCCTGAGTGGACTTTTATAACCACTGGCCCATGGATTTCTCACATAAAAAAAATCAAAAATACGGTCAACTGTGGCAGCAGAACCTTTAAATTCTGGAAGTTCTAAATCTTTGTCGCAAAATTCAATGGCATCGGCGACACTGTTGCTTAGGGTTTGGGCGGCAAGATAGACCTTCATCACCATTTTTCTATAATTTACGTGTAAATTTCTCAGCCGATTGCCTAATCTTAGACCGTCGCTGTCCTGCAAAGCTCTATATACTGCCAAATTCTCTATATACTCCCACTTGATAAAATTTTGTTCGTGGTCTTTAAGTACCTTTAAATTCACCTATACAATTTCTAATATTTTTAAGCATACGACATTCGTATGTCGTATGCATTTCTATTTAAAGGGTGATAAAAGAAAGGTTTCGTGTTGTTTCCTGATTCTAACACTGAACCTATTTTAGCAACTGTTGAAAAATGCTCCGGCGGCCCATCTGAAGTCAAGGAGCATATTTCAACCGAAACATCATGCAAGCGAATTAGAGCCTGACGAATAAGGGCACTCTTTGTGTCAGCAGATAACCCATTGATAAAAAAATAGGCGATTGGTATTTTCCAATTGTCTTTTAAGGGAACAATCATTAAAACCAATGCGTCTTTACAATCAGACAAAATCATTATTTTCAGAATCGATACCAATATCAATATGACCACGCGTTACACCATCGCGAAGACGAGTGCAACTTTTCTTTAAACTCATTTCATTCATAATTAAAGCACATATTAGTTTTTCACCTTTTTGTTTTGCTTGGTCACTTTTAAGTTTCAAAGCACTAAAACATTCAACAGAGAACCCAGGATTGGCGTCGACACAACTGTACCATGAACGTATTACATTTGGATGTGGTAATGATAAATTGATTTTTTTTCTAACAAAGTTGTATGCTTTTGGCGAGTAAAAATGGAGAGTAATCGTAAAGGATCTTAACTCTGGTGGATACTTAGAAAAGTTTAAACTTCTGCCAGTATTTACTGACATCCTTTTAAGCAACTCGTCACCAATCATTTTTTTTCTTTAGTTCACTAATGCGTAATCTAGAGACGCTGACCTTTAAACGTTTCACATGTTGTGACAAGACGTTTACACGAACTCTTGATTTTCTCAAAGAATTTTTAACTCTGCAATGCTTTTTTGGATGACTTAGGAGCGTTTTCATAACGATGATCATGCTTGATATTATCACAGACTTCGAAGAGAGACCTAACCTTCTTTGAGGGAGTACTCTGTTGCGGGTCACGGCTTGTACTTCGACGCCTTCGACCTAAAAACAAAATTTCTGTTAATCAACAATTAAACTACAAATCAAAAGTAAAAATATATAATACAGTAAATAAGTACATAATCGACCTGATACCGGTACTATAAAAATATTTGAATATTGAATATACTCGGATACAAAAACTAGAGACTTAAAGCTACAATTTCCTTTTTTAATGAGCTCTGTAAGACCATTTTGTTCGAAGTTACAGCCTGTTGAAAATCACCTAAAAATTGGAATTTTTTTTATATCACTTAATTTTTGGGACTACTATATTTCATATACAGTCGTTGGAGTATTCAGTATACTGTATAGTACTTAAATATTGTATTTTTTGTTAAATTTTCTAGACTCGTTTTTCCTTTTACAGGCTGACCCGGAAATTGCTCGTATTCCTATCGAAACTATACTATATTGAAGTAATTTAACCACAGTCATTTACGGGTCGAAAATTAACCATTTTCGAGAAAATCGAGTTTGAAAAAATTTCAGAAATTATCCGGATTTTTGGTATTGAAAGACTAAAAATTAACATTTTAAGAAATTTCTCACCAATTAATTATCTAACTAAATAAGTAACATATATTATCACACATCACAAACATTTGTATGAATCTTGTAAAAAACATTTAGAAAACTTCTTTGTGTTCGCAGCTATGTAACAAGATAACAACAATTGGCATGTGACAATTTGCATCGAAAAATATGAAAACAAAATACAAATATGGAATTAATTTTAATGTTAATTATGTTACTTATTTAGTTAGGTACTAAATGGTACAAAATGTCCGGTTAATATGTTACTAGTTATTTTTTACATTCTTCCAAAACTAAAAATCCGGATAATCTCTGAAAAATTTTCAAACTAGATTTTCTTGAAAATCGTTATTTTTTGACCCATATATGACTGAAGTTAAATTACTCCAATTTAATCACAGTATCGGCTCCCGAGAGGAATGCAAGCAAATTCTGGGTCACCTGTATAATAAATTTCTGTAAGACAAAAAAAATTTTTGGGCCAAATTAGCAGCCCCCTAAAATCTGCCGCCCTAGGCTCCAGCCTACTCAGCCTATTGGTAAATCCGCCACTGCCACACACGCAACTAAGATATGTATTTTTATTGCGAAATTTATAGTAATATACTAGGCTCTGCAAAGAGTTGAAATTTTCAAAAATCCTTTCTTAGTGGATAAAATAAAATAATACGTTTCAAAATAAATCAAATGTTCCAAATGTCAGCTATCTAGACTTAGTATAGGCTGTGCGTTGATAGTCAATACAATTTTTTTTATAAATACTTATAGATTAAAGTATTGAACAGTCGTCAGTCGAGTGAATATTATACCTTACATTGCTATAAAATACATTTTGATTTATATCCACGTCTGTGTTGTGCTTAATGCGTAGGTTTAGGTTTGATTACATTTTAGTTACGTACCTATCTCTTTACTCGTGTGGTGCTACTGACGTCACGAGAAATAATAATGGCGAGTGGCTGAAAAGTGCGCGCGTGCCGCAAATCGCTTCTCGCAGGTTGAATATGCTCGCCTGCCGCCACCACCTATACTATTCAGCGATCAGCGAGCGGTAGCGTAGCGAAAGCGAGTTCGTCAGTTCGTTCAATCAGTTCAGTTCAGTCAGTCAGTCAGTTCAGTTCAGTACCCGGTTGACAGCCGGTCGAGGCGGCGGCGTAGTTTGCGTGCGTTTAGAACGCGCGCCGCCTCTGCGCGATTTTTTTCTATAATGTAAATATTTTTTGAAACGAGTCAACCCATTCGGTTCTCGCGTCAGTGACGTTATTTATTAATTCATGTGCCGTGTTTTTAATAAAATTTATCAGAGATTAATCCGTGTGTATACATACATTCTGTATTAAAGTACATCGAACCTTTGCAATACCTTTGATATCTACGTTTTTTCCGACAACAAAACAGAACCACCCTTGCAATATTGCGGAATGTGTAATTTATTAATTAGAAATAAAAATTAAATGACATTCACTGAAGGCAGAGTAGTGTGTAAATAGTAAAAGTTAAGTAGGAATGACGTAAAGTTTCCGTTTCGTGTGTGGTCTAAATAGATGAACATAAACGAGTGAATTTCGAGTAGTCACAATATCAATTAGTGATAATATGTAAAGTGATTTTTAGACATTTCTTTTGATAGAAAGGATTAAAACAAAACACTAAAAATGGCGGATCGTCCTGCGAAAACCCCAATAAGGGTCGGTTTTTATGACATCGAAAGGACCATTGGCAAGGGAAATTTTGCCGTAGTAAAATTAGCACGACATCGAATAACGAAGACTGAGGTGAGTCCAAATATGATGTATTTAATAATATTAAAAAGCTAAAGAATGAGTGAAAAGTAAATGAGCTATTGTGATTTAATAATTTTTTTATTTTATACGTGGTATTAAATGTAGCCTTTGTTATTAGATTAGATAGAATAGGTATATTACATAATTATTATTCTCGTGACGTTACTTATTTCTCTTATTACTATTTTCCCTTCATCCTTACTTTTACAATACTTCTTTTAGTGACTACTAAGTACCTACCTAGTACTTAGGTACTGAGGTCACTAAAAAGCTTGTACGTAAAAACGAAACGAAAATATTAGAAGTAAGTAATGATTATTTTCTAATAGAACGCTGAATCCATGCTGCTTCTGCCCGTCCTAATGAAAAATTATCTGGATTCCCTATATAGTGACTCTTTTTAGACTAATTCGACCCTGCTGAATACGATACTGGTCGGTGTCAACCCCTACCCCGCTCCCTTCCCCCCTTTTCCCCCAAACGTTTCCCGATCTGCGGTTTTTTCAATTTTTTTCGGAATTTATTAGAGATTTATCGAAAAACAATCGAAGTTGTGATAAAATAGCTAAGAAAAGAATTATTCTTCATATATATTTACCTACAAAACAAGACCTAACTTACCCTCTTACGTTGATGAATAAAGCTAATTTTGATAAAATAAAACATGTTTTCTTTGTTAGGCCCGGGACTTTTCAGCCCATGTGTTATATTTACTTATATAATATGTCTCAATAAATCTCAATTGACACTACTAGTGGTCGTAATGGTGGCGAATAGAAATTGCTGTACAGGCTGTAATAATTTTTTTTGGTAATGGTATCATAAAGCTCTTTTAGAGCTTCCCTACATTTATTTAATTCCCAACAATTTGACTCCCTTATAAGCTCTGTACGATGATTTGTCATTGAGTTATCCTCGATCAAAGTGAAAAGTCATTTTTGACTTTGAAATAATGGTCGTACAGAAAATAGGGTTTTGTAAACTGCAAAACATTCCCTATAAGGTACTTAGGTTGGAACTTGATAAAAAAAAATTTCAAACCGAAAAGTTGACTGAAAAAAGGTAAAATATTACAAATTTAAGGATATTTGGATCTACCTTAGAATAACTTATAATGCAGATACGAAGGATATTTTCTATAGCTTTTCAACCTCAAAGGGTCCTGAAAAAGCCCTGAAAGTTTCAAAGCGCTGCGATTTTTTTTTCTTAATGTTTAAAATTATCGTTTTTGCTGAAAATCAAGATAACCGGCAATTTTTCATTTTTATCTATTAATTTGAGCTCAAATGGTTTTTTTTTAGCAATAATCCATATTTTTTCAATAGAAGTCTAAAGGCTTCTAAATGATTAAAATGATTGAAAAATTTAAAAAAAAAAGCTAGGTGTAAGCATAGGCACGCGAATTTGGCATCGAGCACGCGATCCCCGACGCGGCTTCAACCCATCTCGGCTTCGGCTTCAACGGTTCGAAATCACGTTTGTTAAGCTAGCATTGTAAAGTCGGCAAAATAAAAAATTTTTAGCTCAAAATTTAGTGCTAATTGAGTGCTAATTTAGTGCCAAACAATTAAAAAAAGTGCTCTTATAATAAGCAAGAAAACGATACAATGCTACCTTTTGATTAAGCTAGCATTGTAATAGTCGGAAATCAATAAACTCAGATAATTAGCTAAGTTTTTGTAGTCAAAATTAAGTGCTCAATTAGTGCTGCTAAGATAGCTAACGACATTTGAAAAAAAAATATTATTATTTTTTCCATAACTTTAATACACTCAATAAGACTGGCATAATGGTCGTCGTTTGGAGGCCTGGGGCGCGCGCGTCGCAGTGTGAGCAAGACGGCGCGTTACACTAAGCATTATTTATGCTTCCTTAAAATTTTAAAGAAATTAACGTTTTGATTAACTAAAATATTTTTTTTTAACTTTCTACTGAATATCTGAATATTTAAATTGAAATTATTGTTTTATCCTAATTAAGCGCATGACGGTCAGCACTAATTGAGCACTTAATTCTCTCGATGAGCAATAAATCAATAGTAATCAATCAATAATACAGGCTGCACAATGCGCCACTTCCGTCCCGCTAGTATTGTTGATTACAATTTATATTAAAATTAATTTTTTTATCCTAATTAAGCGCGGGAAGGTCAGCACTAATTGAGCACTTAATTCTCATGGTGAGAAATAGGCGGTAAATAAATTAAATCCGATTTTACCTACTGCACAAAGCTCCATGGCGACCTCACAATCGTTGATGACTATCAATGAAAAAAATAAAATAATATTTTTAATTGCTCCCTGTATGCGTAGATTTCATCATGCACTTGATTTTTACAGCGATATTGCTGAATTCTATGAAATATTTATGAGTATTATTAGGGGCAAAATGTACGACGACCATATGCCAGTCTTATTGAGTGTATTAAATTTATGGAAAAATTTTTTTTTAAGTAGTAATCAAATAGTAATATTAATATTAATATAATATATATAAATGGACTATCCAACACAAAAAGAATTTTTCAATTCGAACCAGTAGTTCCTGAGATTAACGCGTTCAACCAAACAAACTCTTCAGCTTTATATAATAAACTCTTCAGCTTTATATAATACTCGGTGGATCGACTTTTCCGTATTTTTCCCATTCCTCATTTTCGACCCTCTATACGATTGGGTAAAAAAATTCTACCCCCCCACCCTCCTTCCCGGATGGTTATATGAGTAGATAGGTGATCGGTGAGTGGGTTTCCGGCTGTATTATTGTTAACGAGTAGTATAGAAAACATTGCATGACATTAATGGAACGAACTCACTTAGCGTCGCAAAATCAAGTATTAAAAACATTTATAACTATATCATATTTAAAGTAGGTAATATATTTTACCTCAAGGTGAAGAGGTTATTTTTTCATTTTCCGATAAGTAGTAATGTACAAAAAACCACGTCTGACAAGTTTAATTCTAAAATAAACTTATCTGTAATGCGTAACGTGTGACATTTGATTTTACTCCTATAAATTTTCATACCCCGGACTTAGGAACAGCTTAACGGATTAGAATGAAATTTAGCGTACAGGTAGTTAATTAGGTATCTGGATTAACATATAGGATACTTTTATCCTGCAAAAATGTTAGGTTTCTGTGGGATTTTCAAAAAACTAATTATAGCGCGTACTTAGTTGCGGGCACCAGCTAGTAATTGAATAATTCCAGTGGCCAATTATTAAAGTGTTGATGTTGGAAGTTGCATTTTCCATGTTACGTACCTATTTTATATGTATAAATAGAATTCGAAAGGTATTAAGAAATCCGGATTTATTTTGAACGGTACCTCTACATAGTTTTATTATTTAGCGTTTAAAATTGATAGGAGAATAATTCAATTAAGGAAAGTAAAGAAACGTTTATTTTTTGTCACGAATCCTAACGAAAAATCAAAATTTAAAACACGTATTAGGACCCTTATTAGGCATACGACGAAGTATGTATTTATAAGATGAATTGCGTATTTAAACCTAGATGAAATTAAATCAAAAAATATAATTGGAGAGTTAATTAGATGTTGTTAGTAGAGACCTAGAGATGCAGGCAACACGTTACACGTAATGTAGTTACCTATACCAATGTGTGATTAAGAGATGTTGTGGATTAAAATTCTAAACAATTTAATAAATTACAATATCTCCGAATTGCTTCGAAAACTAACTAAATACCTAGTTGTTTTGTCAAATAGAAAGTCACTTGGGACTTCACCGCCATACTCGTTTTAGTGATTTTATGATAGTTTTTGGTGATGTACTATCCCAATATTCGAATAGATAATATTCGAAATATTTTAATTAGAAATCACGGTAAAGTACCAAGTCACTTCCTATTTCTTAACGGCTATAGGTATTCCGTTTACGGTCGAATGTACATTTATGAAAACACCTTAACTTAATGCGTTAAAACGCAATAACAAAGCAACGATCGTTCGTTTGTTTTAAAACATTTCACTGTGAAGTGTGAGTCATTCACGACGAAAGACTACGGGTTCGGTATTCGGACAACGACCCACTTAGCTTTGCATACGCTGTACTCGCGCCACTTTAGACACTGCGCATAACTATTAGTAGGTATACCTGATGGCTATTATAACACCGACTACGTCATCCAACTCATCAATTAACGGTCACACATGCTTTCAACTTTGTGGAGAATACGGCTCAATCAATGGTTAGAGCGGAGCAAACGATTTCAGTTATTTTGAACTGCACTGATTACTCCAAATAGAACAGACACACCGCTAATTAACTGACACTGTAACCTTTTGTTACGTTCTTTGCAAACGTTACACCTATGATAATATTAAGTACTTACCATGTTGGTTGATACTGGAAAATGTAGTTTTAATATAGGTATTATTAAATGTAAGGGGTGTTACATACTATAAATTGAAGTTTTTTGTATATAATTTGCAGAAAAAAAATCGCGCGAATCTGCGTAGGCCGCTAGTAACTGCCTAAATAAAAAATAATCGCGAAATGTGTTGCTAACTCATGTTTTGTCTCGTTTATATTATTATAGAAAGGCTAACGGCATTCAAACAAAGTGTGTTTTCTCATGGACGTTTCGTTGAACGCAATGCACTAAAATAACGAACAAATGCCCTCGGCCTTAAAGTCCAAGAGTGCGTGCAGCGTTTAATGGAACGCATCAACAAAATCCAGTTTTACTTCACACACCACCACCGCCGTTAGTCTCGCTTCGATTGTTAAGGAAACATTATCAACTTTCACTTATTAATGACGCACGTTAGTCTAATAAGTGAAAACTGGGTATATTAACCCGTAACCTTACAATACGTCGACACCTCGATCGGCCTTAGCGCTCTGACTCAGTGACCAATCTGGAAATTTTGTTCAAAGTTGGCTCTGGTCTGCGTCTGGCAGGGCACCACGTTTCGCGTTCATAAATTGGGCAGCCAGTCTGGCAGCAGTAACCACTCCGTTACAGAAGACTACCATGAAATTAAGGCATGTTTAGGACAAGTAAAGGATGCCAGAGCCCATTTCCCCATTCCTTAATCCTACTAAGGACAGCAGCGCACTTGCAGCACCTGTGGCGTTGCTAGTATTAATACTAGGGAAACCGCTTACCATTTAGTTATAGTCAGCCTGTCTGATATAATAAAAAAAAACAGTGGCACTCCGGGAGTGCCGACGGAAGTGAAAACTTGAACAATTACGTGTGTATTTTTTGAATCGTCAGGAAAGTACATATTTATAATATACAAAGCTGCCGGTTACACGGTTACATTACATAACAAGTCGCGAGTTCAATGGTTTTTTCCCATCTCAAAAATTGTTCTTTTTTAAACTATCAGCGCTCAGTGTAGTATAGTATAGCTCCTCCTTACTGAAAATGTTGACGACGGAATATCACTGGCCGTTTTTATTTTTATTTGAAATGACCGTGTTCTTTTATAATTGTCAACAGAGGTGTCGGTTACGTTACACGGTTACATGGTTACATTATATAACAGGTCGCGAGTTCAATGGTTTTTTCTCATCTTAAAAATGCCCAACGCGCCTAAAGAAGTTTTCACTTCAGAAATGCGTTTGTTTATGTTAAGGTCGACAGACAAGCTGACGGTCCACTTGACGTACGAGTAGGTGGGTTTCGTCGCCTATAACACAAGCAACGCCACGGGTACTCTAAGTGCTGCCGATCAAAATAGGATTAAATATAAAGGATTAAGGAAGAGATAGAGCAAATGGGTTAACGAAGACAAATCGTTCAGATACAGACAATTACGAATAAATTGAAGAATTTATGTCGTGTAGTCTGGGCTACCTAGTATCAAGGAATTTTCATTGAAAGGTCTGGGATGATAATAGGACGGCTTAATGGCGTTGTTTAGCAAGCGACGCGCTGTGCCTGTATCCAGAAATACCACGTCACCGACCTTGCGTCTGAGTGCATGCGTCGTGTTTTTATTATTCCACGTTTTTCATCTAGTCGACGTCAAGGTGATGGTCAAGCGAGCTGACTCATTCATAACGCTCCGAGGAGCCAGTCTGCTGTTATTTAAATAACATCAATACAAAAAAGTGGCAGGAGTATCTACATATAAGAGAAAGTTTAAATCAGGATAGATTAGACTTTCTAATTATTATTTTTAAAAGATCGTGCATCGAGTTAACAAGCGAACATGAACAATTTATGTTGTGGCAAATGATTTATAATATTTGCTTTGAAATTTCTTTCACGTGCAATAACATTTTGTTGATTCTTTACTGTAGAAAGTTGTGCCTAATTCGTTTTAGAGTTTGTTGAAGACTTGAAAAGACAAATGGAAATGCTACGCTCGGTTTAACATAAATGAAAGCGAGCATGTTGGTAACGCGTGATTTTCTCGAATAAGTCTAGAAAATAGTATTTGCCAGGAAATCGCACCGTATGGCATGCGCTCCGTTTACACTGAGCCGGTTGAAAAATGTGCTCTTGACGCAAATGCGTTATCTATTTTGGAACTCTGCGTCAGTGGCACGCTGTTATCTGTGTTCTGCAGTCTGGCGGTCACCCACGATGTTATCTTCTCTGATCTCTTGGAAAATTTTCACCCTATGACTTTTTTCTATGTAAAATTTGATATTAAGGTGACTACCGGACGCCACATTTCCTGCGAGTGCACTGATTTTGAAAGAATATGCAGAAAATGGCTCTGACATTCTTTAATCACCCATCGAAACACAAAATGATGTTACTTAATTATATAATAATATTAAATAATTGAATAAATAATAATAAATAGATTTTTACTAATAAAATTTAATAAAATATGAATAACATTTTAATTAATAAAATGAAGTTATTTCAGGGTGGTCTCTTGTGATGTGTCGCCAGACTGGTTGATCAATTTTTATGACTGCGAAATCGTTGTGACTTGCCGCTACTACTGACTTTAATCCATACTATCCGTACTATCCATGCATATTATAAATGTGAAATTAAGTCAATTGTCTGTTTGTCTGTTACCTTTTCACGCCTTAACTTCTCAACCAATCAGTACGAAATTTAGCATACACGTCAGGGATACAAGAAGAAAGTACATGGGGACAGAAAAAGGACAGATCCTAGGAGGATATAAAAATAATCTGAAAATACCAAAAAATCGTCTCAGCAATAAAGATATCGGACGTTATATTAGTGATATATTTTCTCGGAGGTTATATTTTAAATTTTTTAATGCGGGCGAAGTCGCGGGCACCAGGTAGTAAGTTTATAAAATCAATTATTTAGGTGTTAAAGTCTCACAAGCTATATGAATAATTAGTATGAGTTTTTGAGCACTTACAAGTCCTTCTGTTGCACCGTCTTTAGACTTTAGTCAGGTAATTAACTGTGTTCAAAAAGAGTGTAATAATGGATTTTGAGGTGTTGGAAGAGTTATTTATATTATATTAAATTCTGATGTAATATTAAAAAAGTTGATATCAAACACTAGGAAGTCAAAACGTCTAACTAGGATATTGTTTATCGTCGAATTAAATCAACGCGATAATAACGGAGACACGCGTGTTTGTGTTCCCAACCGTTATCTCCTGTCATGACGTCAAACGTAATAATACTCGGTTGATGTGCAAATTAGGAGTTGTTGATTTGAAAGTAAAAAGGTTTGAATATTACCAAATTAACTAGCTATTGCACGCGACTTCATCCGCGTAACTTTATACAATATAGCCTATGTTACTCGCTGATAATGTAGCTTTCTATAGGTGAAAGAATTTTTACGTGTATTGCCCGTGGTCCACCTACTTTGTACACCTAGGTGGAGCACGGGCAATTAAAATCGGTCTAGTGGTTTTTTAGATTATTTATTACAAATAAAAATTCAAACATACAAAACTACAAATCTTCGTTCTGTATACTATAATAGATGAATCAATGATCGTTATGTAAGTTGGCTGTGTCTAAACAAAATAAAATACTCTCAGAACCTATAATCTGACGTCTCCCCTTACCAATCTTATCATGCCGTTTATTGATTGATTTGATTTTGAAAGTATCAACAAGATACTACTTTGGCTTGGAAAATATTAGCGCCAATAACCTTTTGGAGGTGACTGCTGTTTTGACCTTAAAATTGTTTTAGTTAGGACGCCTTCGTTAGTTTCAGCATTGTTCGAAAGCCAGATAGCTAGCTTTGTGCGTCACACATACCCACCTACGTCATTAGGTTTTTGAATGTGAAGTTAGCAACTGTATTTTAAACTGTCGAGCTGAAGACTAAAGTGTTAATTTAGAACCACCGAGAAGTAACAGTATGTTTACTGTTGTGTTTCAGTGAGTGAGTAAGGGATGCTAGAGTTCATTTCCCTTACCTATCATTTCCTACTATGGTCGGCAGCGCACTTGCAGCACCTGTGGTGTTGTTTGTGTTATAGGCGACGGTACCTACTTACCATCATGTGGATCATTAGACTGTCTGCCGACCTTAAAATAAAAAAAGTAATAAAAACGTTGCTTTTCCAAGTCAAAGACTGCGTTGCGATCAATTTGGGGTCCTTTTAGGTTTATTTTAGAATTAACAGACGTGGTTTTTTGTACATTACTACTTATCGGAAAATGAAAACATAACCTCTTCACCTTGAGGTTACATATGTTTTTAATACTTGATTTTGCGACGCTAGTGAGTTCGTTTCATTAATGTCATGCAATGTTTTCTATACTACTCGTATTATATAAAACTGAAGAGTTTGTTTGGTTGAACGCGTTAATCTCAGGAACTACTAGTTCGAATTGAAAAATTCTTTTTGTGTTGGATAGTCCATTTATCGAGAAAGGCTTTAGGCTATATAACATAACGCTTAAATAGTAGTATAAGGGCTGTTATATTTTTAATCTATACTTCTATACTAATATTATTTATAAGAGTTTAATGAATAAACTCAGAAACTACTGGACAGGTTTTAATAAAATATAAAATGTTAAAGAAGAATCAATTTAATAAAAGTATATATTTATGAATACAACCGAGCACATTAACACTCAGCTTCTGGTAAAGAAAGGAATGCGATTCAAGCTCTTTTCTTCGGTGGACACAATAAACGACCCAATTTACTCATTCACACGTTTTCGATTTACGATTCGCTATTCGAGTCAGTTCCGAATTCGAATACAAATCAAATATGATTGAGTTCACAAGTAACCACACAGTTTTATTATCTATAAGCGGTTCGCTCCTGGCTTAGCACGGATACAATTTTTTTTCTGCAAATTGTGTACACACAAACCTTCCTTGTTGATTGCTCTTTTCATTGGTGAAGACCGTATCAAAATCCGTTGAGTGATTTAGAAGAAGTAAACGGAGAAACAGACAGACGCGGACAGTCTTTTATAATATGTATATGTATAATATGTATTATAGAAATAGGCTGAAATCATCAAGGCGTCATTTACCCAACGGAAATAAAAAATGTACCTATAGTATAAAAAAAAACATAAAAGTCAAAAGATTACATACTATAACGTAAAGTTATTTAGTTCATGAAAAGACGACATGGTTTATAAAAGCAGTATAGCAAATTGATTCTTATATGCACTTGGATAACGATAAGAAGAATATACATTGAAAGTGAAGAAGCATAAAATTCAACGATGAAATGTGTACTGAAAAAGGTGGTATGTGTCCGTCCTTGTCTTAGTTACGCTGTCCCGCTTTGGAGCGTTATATTGATCGTTCGTCTAGACTTGTTGATCGCGCCTTGAGAGCTTGTCGTCCGCCCGCCTGAATTCGGTCGAAGCTGTTGGTTATGGGTTCAGATTTATGCAGAGTTAAAGACGTATAAGGGACGTTCTTCTTTTTTACCGACAATTCGACTGGTAAATTTTAAGATTTGTTAAAAAATTAAATATGTCCTTTCTATAATAAAATATGTTTTAAATTATTGCTTCATTATCGTAGATTTCAAAAACATATAATGCAGCGAAGTATTAGCTCTCATTTTTAATTAATTTAATGTTTTTCGGAGCGGTAGCAAAAAATAAACACTTCAGTCACAGAAATAGTTTAAATTTATTACTTGTCATGCAAAATCAGAGCTTTTTATTACTTTTCTTAACTAGAATACAAACATTATTTTTTATCTAGCTCGGTATGACGGAATTCTCATTATAAACAATTAAAAAATGTTATTCAATACGACTCTGTCACATTTTTACTTGCAAAGTTTCAAAATATTATGCAAGTCTTCAAATAAAATAACGTGGAAATCTGGTTAACACCTTATGTGTTTTGTGTATAATTGGTGAATACGAAATTTTAATAAATATTGCAAATAAATTGGATACACTACTTTAACGGTTAGTTATAAAGGGAACAAACTTGTGACAGCGTGGTTAACAAAGTGACTGAGTGGTAGATACTAATTAGCCCACGTACAAGATAATCTTTTAAATATTGTTAGTTAATAGAACAAGAAATATTAGTTTTTTAAATGCCAAGTAGAGATTTGTGTATACACCAAATCCTTTTCTGCATCTCTGTTTTTTGAAAAGTGACAGTCTCTTTTCCCAGCCGTGGCTCGTTACACATCATCCCTTAGATAAAAATCATGTATTTTTCGTGTTAATAAGATGTTTTTTTGGCAAAACAGAACTGTATTTTGTAACTGTCTTTATAGAATAAGGTCTCTTTCTCCAGTTAAAGTTTAATTCCGAACGTTTAATTGTTGGGTCTCCAAGTATTGCTTTAATATGGCGTTTTGGTTTTTATTCCTTTATTTCTTCGTCATGTTATATTTGATTTGATAAAATTTTATATTTTCTGTTTTGTTTTTCGACGTGCTTAATTATATTTTCCATGATGATGTATTATGCACTTTATTTTCTTCGTCGAAGAATTTTCTTGTTTTTCTGTACCTTTCTCTGTAATTCTACTTGGTCTTGAAGTTACATATTTTCTCTATAAATGTTCCATCTAACATGTTTCATTGCCCTTGCGTTAGCAGAAGACGAAGCTTTTTGCGACAACATCGATATCTTTTAGCCGCAGATAATGGCATTTTTCAATTCACGTGACGGGAATACCTCCAACAAATGAAATAATTAATGATTTAATAACCCACACCATAAAAATAATAATTGTCTATTATAAAAATTAAATAAGGCTTAAGTTCCATACAAACATGACCACTCTGTCACGAGTTTTACCACTCCGTCGCAGTTTTTGTAACAGAGGTGTCTCGTGACAGAGGTGTAAAATAGTAGTGTTTGAGATTGTCAGCATTTACCTAATTATGAATTGTTCATTCAGCTGGGCGTATAGGAAATATTTACCAGGAAACAATAAAACAATGTTAGAAAACAGAAATTACAATAACATTTAGAGGTATTAACTTTCGTGACAATATCAGGGGACAGCTGAAAAACTTTTTTTTTTGTTTAATAATATAAGTATTTATGTTTATTTTCTTTTCATAAATTTAATAATGATAATTAAGTAGTTCAATAAATCTTTTGTATTGAAAGGTTCGATATGATTTTTTTTGCGACAGCATTTTTTACCTTTAGGCGTCGCAGAGGAACACACTTTATTTGTATGAAAAACACTTCCGTCACCGTTTTTGTATACTATGTCACAATCATTTTATAGAAAATAATAATAATAATAATAATAATACAAATCCAATTTTAAGGTTATTGTATTTGGTGCATTGTCAAAAGAGTTTTTGTGAAATAATAATTCACAAACTGAATATTTTAGAGGAATAATATTTTTTTTTGCGGAGGGGACACGCAATTGTCGGTGAAAAAGTAGAACGACCCATAAGTAATTTTAAAGATTGTACAATTGTACAATACATATATTTGCAGAAATCTTGCTTACCTACGAGTACTTCAATGTATAGTATAATAGCTACGTGAGTACACATATAATCTCCAAGCGAAATATTGCTCTCAGCCCTTTATAATGCCTTGTACCACATAGAATACTATTATGTTATTATACATAAGGTAAAATTTCCTGTAGTATATTTCTGCAACGAACTTATTTAAACCTATCTGCTGATTAGTATCTCAATTAGCGCAAATTATCGCTCATCAACTCCAGTTGACGTCTTTGATACATTGACGTATCGCTATCGCGACAGGTGCGTCAAACTATGTATCACTTATAAACAAATTATTACTTAATACAGAAAATTTAATTTGTATTTCAGTATTATGTGTAAAATGAACAATGAATTACGTATTTTACAAATGATTTCTTAAATAAATAATGTAAATTTTACAATTTTATTTCTTAACATAAGCCTTATTTACATAAAAATGTTAAAAAATCGAAAAGAGAGATGAAAACAACGCTTACAAAAATAAATATCGTAGCCTTAAAATATTATATACACCTAATAATAAAAAAATTAAATTAAATCAGTTGTATTTTTAACTTAATAATATTGGTAACTAAGCAATTATAAAATGCGAGTCTAATAAATTTCTTTTGAAGATAAGATAAACGTTAGTATTGACGCAAATTACAGCATTGATAAAAATGTTTTAAGCACGTGTAGTTAATTATATATATATACCTATACATAATTTAGTTTGATTAATTTGTTTCTTTGTCTTAAATTTTACTTTAAAAATGGATTGTAATGTAAGAAAATTTGAATTGTTTATAAAATTTTAATAATTGATTTTTTTTGTTAATAAGTACCGTCGTATACTTAGATATACATTTAGTAAAAAGCAATTATTTAGACATCGTAAACAGAAAACTTCAATTATTGTACAATATCTTCAACCTTCTGTAATTCAACTACGTAGCAAATGACGTTTTAAATTTGTTTGGATTTAACAACTAGGTATGTAAACTGTGTTGTCACGACATGGAAGGTTTTCTTAAAGTCATGTGGTACTTGTCGGTATGGCAGCCGTTTTGTAGTTAGTTGCGTCAAACGTTTTTTCTACGCATGTGTCACCTCAACTTAGATTGTCAATTCATTATTTATTCACAGAAGATTTTGTATTTCCATCGACATAAATAACGAGATTTAGTCCCTCCAGCCATTAGATATACTAAATGGATTAGGTATAACAATTGAAAAACAAAATTACAATGATTCGTATTTCCTTAAAGAATATCTTTACCCTGAACTGTTTAAACTCGGTAGGTTTTAAAAACGTGGATATAACATTAGTGACAATATATTTTAATGACGTGGAACTTTTTGCTTTGTTTTATCAAAATGAAGTTTATACAGGATTAGGAGTAACCGTTCAATGGCATCGCCAAGGATGATAAGGGGCAGCTAAAGAGATTTAAAAAATTTATCTATATTCAAACATTAATCTGTACTACATTTATGTATGAGTGTATAGATTTTTTTAGGCAATTTAGTCCCAAATTCTTTTGAAGTGAAAACTTCTTTAGGCTGTTCGTTTTCGTTCGTTTCGTTGGGCTCTTTTTAGTTTGGGGAAAAAACAGGGAACTAGCTGTGTCACTCCGCCAGCCGACACCCTAGGTGATGTTTAATTATATTGTATAAAATAAGCACACTCTGCCCGAATTATTATGTACTTCTTGTTTCATAATAAGCTTAACTTTTTATTCTATTTTTCTAATAAGTAATATAATAATTTTGATTATAAGTTTTATTTATTGTACAGTCATGAGATAGTGTAGCTTTTCACATTAGGCTTTGTACCGTTCTGACTACAATCGCACTACAACTGTGAAGCCTGTACCTACTCGTGCTCTGGACTCTACCCAAAATTCCCCTTTACTTTCCCCATCCAACATTTATCAGCTTGCCAATCCCCCCTCCCCGGGATCATCGGCTGGCGAAACCCTTGGTAGAATTTCCAAGTTATTATTGTTATAGAAATAAAAATAAAAAAGAACTGAAAGACAGAAGGAGAGAATGCCTTAACAAGTTCTTTCTAATTGTCGGGCGGTAAAAGCCTTTACATCTCAAGCTAGTGCTGAAAACTGGAGGGCCTTATAGTGCAAAGTTGAAAAGTATTTTGCGGTTTATCGCGGAGAACCGACCATTTCTTTAAATATATGTATTATGTAGTATACATAAGAATACTTTTCAATCCAATTCACTCCGTGCGTATATAATGTACCTTAGTACCTACATGTGACAACGACGATGCCACGTCAGACATTTTTTGTGTGCATCTAACAAACAATACATAAACAACTTTGGCGGCTATATTTACTTTTAATGTTCTAAGAAAACAATGCCACATAAAAATGATCTTAACCTTACATGTGGTTATAGGAATATATATGTAGTACAAAATTTTATTAGCGTAATTTCCACCCACATTTACATCGCCTACCTAAAAGGGCCTACCAGGTGCTTTGTAATTTTCAAAAAATATGTCTACAGTACACAGGCATGTATTTATATAAGGTTTCGTTGACATTAGCATCCGTTTTCCTTAACATTTATTTTGAAATTAGCCTTAAAAAGGTCCGATGATCTATAAACTGTATATTCCAATTCGAACTAATTTTCGTATCAATCTTATTCTTCTATCATTAGGATTATTCTTCTATCATTATTCCCCTGTACACCAAAAGCACTAATCTTATGATTTTTTTTAGAACGCACATACAATTAATTAAGCTATAAATGGATTTCACGTATTAATGTTCTATTGTACGAGTCGGGTGCGTACTCTAAAGAACAGAACCTTTGTGTGCTTAATGGCTTTAGTTATAACCGTTTTTTGGGTCAAGAGTTGAAACCCTCACGAATTGTCTGTGTAACTGTAAGTCGGTTCAATAGCATACAGGTTATTGACCGACTGACTGATATGTTACCTACTGGGCATGCATGTGTATAATAGTAGGTACTTACTTTTTAATGCTAAATAATGCTCTCTATGTAATATTACCTATTATTAATTAATAGCATACGTTCTGTGAAATTATCTATTTAATCTATACTATATATATACTAATATAAAGAGGTAAAGTTTGTTTGTATATTTGTATTGTAATTTTCGAAACTACTTATCCGTTTTAAAAAATTGTTTCACCAATAGTTAGAATAGATATTCAGGGTACGGCTAGCCAAAAATAAAGACCCATCTCTTGGCAACAGTATAATGTTCAGGCGTTATATTGCTTTACATATTTTCTCAGGCGTTGTATATTCAAGGCGGACTAAGTCGCGCAGCACCAGTTAGTATTAAATATGATAGTTATTATTATTGATGGGATGTTTGGATATTTCATTGTAATGACTGATGTTGCCTTGCCACCAATAGACGGTAGTGAGGCGTACTTTTTTGTAACGTTGGGAAATCCTCGTGGAACTGCAACGTAGGTGACGTTGCGGAACTTGCGGGGTTACGCCGGACTCCTATCGGCAATAAACCCAACGACTTTCTAGCGCGGCCATACAACACATCCGCTAGCCTTATGCGAATTTTAGCGCAATGATATCAATTAAATATCTCAATCAAAATCAACAAGGCGCTTCAAATGTTTGTGTAAAAGATTAGGCTTGCATTACTTATCGCGCGTCGCTTCGCCCTGCGGAAAATTTAAACGTGGCCACGAATGAGAAATGTTCTCGAAAATGTGTGTGTTTTATATGGTTTTAATAGCGTTGTGGCGTGTTTGTTGAATCACTAAACAAATCCAACATCAGTTATCATATCAATTCAGTATCATTTTTGTTTTGTCTTTACTAACGATTATTTATAGAGACGAGTGATAACATTACAATTACAATCGTATAAGCTTAATTAGAGGCACATGTTATACCAAGCAAATAAGGTTTGAAAGAGTTTGTTGGTTAGAATTAGTGGATTTTAATTTTAATTTGTCTAATAAAGAATTAAACTAAAGAAGGTAAGAACTATTACACATGTCATCTGTGTTAACATATGCAGCCAAAGCTAAAACCGTCGCCTTTGCGCATCCAACGACGTAATAACAACAAGTGTTAAATGACGTTTTTGATACAAAGAACCTACTTATTCATTATTATCGAGAACAATGGGGACAAGTGTTAAAATGCATTTTATAATACAATGTACTTAAAATACTCGCATGAGTAAAATATTGCTTGCTCACTCATTACGTCTGAAATTACGCCTATTGCTTGTTGTTTGTTATATAAAAAATTATTATGCGTCACATGCAAAGTATGTACATTTTGCACATAAGTTAAGGATTTCTTAGTAATTTATCACATCCTCATCTTAACCCTTAATACCATTTCTATGGTAAGATACAAAACCGTCGTACTCTTCCTAGTCCTATTTTTAAGATACCTGCGGTATCCTTGGCCACGATAACTAATGGGCTTTATACATGACTCCTCGCAAACGACATAATGAAGACTATTTTAAATAATTAAATTAATAAATTTTGATTAAGCGCGTGTCTGAAATGAATATATATCCAAACCACACGCAAGAAACGACGCGACGCCATTAAATTGTGTACATTAAAAGCTCCACGTTCTCTAATAAAGCACAAAAAAATTCTTTAATAGAGTCATTGTTCCTTTTATGTAACCTTTTAGTGATGAAAGGGTAACAACATTACTTTTAAAACTTTAAAATGTATTTCCTGGACACTGTTATACCACAATTATAGTAATAAACTGTGATGTGGGAGGCACAATAACACAGCTATGTCACTAACGAGCTATGTAATGGCGCCAAAACCTGCCTGAGTAAACGTTTTCATCATTGTTATAGGACATGCATGAAACACAAAAAGTTGATTCCGAAAACGTTCTTTCGATTGCTATAGTACACGATTTTACTGGTTGGGAAATGAATTTGTATACCCCAGAACATTAAAGAAATCAGAAGGAGCGATGGCGCTTAAATCGCTGAGGCAACAGAAACTATTCTTATTTAGAGTAGTTTTCTTACTAGCAACTACTCTGTTAACAAGACGCGTTCCACACGAAGTATACAGGTGTCCATAGACTTGCGAAGAAATAGGATGAGATTACTTTCTTGTGTAGGTATTAATTTGTGAATAGTGTATTTTAACTCATCACAAACTGTTAAATATAAAATGTGGAAACATTTGTTTTTTGGGATTCGTGCACTGCATGTTACTTTAATTCTACGGTCTCTCGTTATTCTTTATTCTGTGGCACACCCTTAATTTACTTGAGTTCTTCTACAGTTTTAGCTCCGAATCAACCTTGAATCCATTACGTTGCCAAAGTATCCACCGTGCCGAGATCTTATGGTTAAAATTTTTGATATATTATAATGCGCCACTTTTCTTTTGTGATGCGAAGGACCTTCCTTCTCTGGTGACGTAAAAAGACGTGCGTAATGGCGCTATCGGAACAACGGGGTCAATGTCGGACCAACTGACCGGTATTCGCTTCTCTTAATGCAATTACAATTCACATATATATATATGTTTCCATATAAAACACGTTGACATTGGTATACTGTAAAGCAATTTATACAAATTAAATTACATCTAGGTATATATAAAACTGATTTTTATCTAAATTGAATAAACTCGAAAATTTATAAATAATTTGATCTAGCAACATGTAGGTTTACATTGACAAATGTGAGAAATTTTCATGCACGTTTTCGTACTGTTAAATTTTAATTTCAAGCGAAGCCGCAGGCCACCGCTAGTAAATCCCTACTATAATATCATAAATACGTAAGTGAGTTTGTTTGTTACTCTTTCACGCAAAAATGGCCTAACGGATTTGGATGAAATTTGACACACATATTATTACCTGGATGTTAATATAGAATACTTTTATCCTGGAAAAATGTTAGGTTTCCGAGGGATCGTCCAAAAATATAAAAAACTGGGAGCCACCGTCGTCACAACGATAAAGATGTCCGATATTTTCTCAAGTGTTATATTTTTCATTTTTCAACGCGGTCGAAGTCGCAAGCACCAGCTAGTAATTTATGATGATGAAAATATGTTAGCTAAACATTTTTTTATATACATATATGTATGTATATTGTAGGTAATAAGCCTTTTCGTCTTGATACGAATGTATTCAATTCTACGGGTATTTGTCAAAATGCGAATGATTCGTGCCCTTTTTTTTACGACGCCCTCTTTCTATTTTTTTCGTCCCACGTGCCTTTCTCTGGTACATTTCCATTGAATCGGAGTCGGAACTCCCAAGTGGAGGTGGATCCAATCACGTCAATTGACTCAATAGTCAGGGGGCAAGTGACGCTCGTTTTGACGTCATCAGCTCTTTGTCTGCTAACACTAATTTACCTACCTATCTATTATTCCGGCTGGGAAACGTTGAATAGTCATTAGTGTCAGTATCAGTTTTGTTGCTTTAGAAAACGTTAGCAACCTAATAGATTATAATGTTCAATGACAGCTTATCAACCTATTTTTAAGAATCTCGTAATTTACTGGTACGAAAATCTATACGTATACAATAAAATCGTGGACGAGCCGTGTCTGTCAAGTTTTTTTCAAGAAAACAATTTGTATACGTTGTACTTATCTTGCCAAGGTTAAAAAAAATAGTTTTTAGAAAGTTTGTGGTTTTCTGCACGCTAATCTCAGAAACGGGTCAACGGTTTGAATGCGGTTTTTCACTTATACCTATTGATGATATAGTATACTTTTAATAATGGAAAAATGTTAAGCTCCTGTGGGATTTCCAAAAAATGAACTACAGCACGAAGTCGCGGGCACAGCTAGTAAAAAAATATGTAATCATATAACCATTAATTGAATAATTTAATTTTTTTTTTTTTAAGTTTTAAAAGATTTATCCATTTCCCTCAGTAAAACTAGTCCGTAAAAGGATTTTTAAAGGCGGCTTGTCTTACATACGACATGAGCCTGCGTAATCCTTGAGAGCATGCATTATACTAAAACTATACTACTTAAGGCATCAGGCCCAGTATCTACTTACAAAGAAAATGATCTACATTTTTTAAGCAATATACCTACGTACATAGTGGACTTAGCAGAAAAGCGTTATTTTCGTCGCCTAAATTGATTTCTTAGTGTGAAATTAAAAGTTAGATAAATACAGTTAATATTTAGGAAAAGAAAAGTCGTAAGGGCGTATCTGCAAAGTCTTGTAGTCTTGTAATATATGACATACCTACCTACTTATGAAGATGCGATGTCGAATAGGGTCTCATCTTTGCGAACGACTGCCAGGCGAAGCAATCCGTTAAACAGATTTATAGCATTCTTAACCAAATATAAACAAATTTTACAAATGTTTTCATGCAAATTTTGTTTGACCTAATCACAGGTAAAGTCATTTTTCCTTCACATTTTAAGTTATTTAAAATTACGTTTTAAGTTCACACGGATGTGCAATTTATAAAACTTTCCTCTTCATAAGGAATCTTCATCGGACTTCAATGAATATTTAAAAAAAAAAGCCAAATTTGTACAGCCGTTCTGCGCTTAAGAACACGTTTAGCGAATCATGTGTTTACGGCAAAACAATTAAAAAGTAATTCTAGCTCCGAACACAATACATAATTGAGTTTTTAATTAAATATAATATTTACAGATTTTCGACAGTTAATGACGAATGTATAATTGACAAAATATTAAATATTGATATCAAATGAATTTATTGTCAAGCATCGAGTTTATTTAAAAGAAGTAAGTCTACAAGTAGACATAGGTATATCTACTTTACAGAAAGAACATACTCATGAGGAAATAAAAATTTCGGTTAATACGAAAGTGGCCATGGAATTGGTAATATTAAATTAAATTGGAAAACTGAACTTGTCATTTGAATAAGGGACAAGGGACACCAAATTGAGATACTTTCCGCTATATTTTATTTAACTAGCAATTTTTTTTCTTTAATTTAGAAACAAACAGTCATTATACATAAATTTTTACAATATACATAAATATTTAAAGACTTAGAGTTCCATACACAAAATAAAAATTAAACAAAATAAATACATAGACAGTACTGAAATAAGATCCTAAATATTTATTATATATGTTTATTAACAAAATATGTTTCTTCTTTTGCAGGTAGCAATTAAGATAATAGATAAATCACAATTAGACGCCAGCAATCTTCAGAAAGTCTACAGAGAAGTGGATATCATGAAGAGGCTGGATCATCCTCATATTATTAAGCTTTATCAGGTATGTTTCATTATAAGGTTATAATAATTACTAATGTGTATATTAAATGACTAACACATGGAATAGACATAATATGGCTAAATTCTATGGCAGGTAGTATCACCAGCCAAAATCTGAATAAGCATTTTACTCAGGGTTACTGAATTTATTTTTACTATATTTATTTTATTTTGCTTCGTTTTCTGTCTTATTTCACTATAAATGCCTTGATTTGGAATATATTAATTAACTAACACCACTATCTATATTTAGTTTGTGTTGTCAATAGTGAGTTGATTTGAAGATCACATTGTTTATAATTTTATTTTATACTTTCATTCACCAGCAACAGATAGCTTTTCACACTTCCCGCTTTTGTTCCAAAATATTTCTATAAAGAATAGCCTTTCAAATAATACACAATAATAAATTTAATCGTTAACGACACCGTGTTATTTTGTTTGGAGGTTAATAGCGGTAAAAAAAGAACGGAATAACGGCGCGGGCGACTATTAGTTTGTTGGATTGTTTCAGCGGAACAAATGTGTAACTACATACAAAAATGAGCGGTTATTTACTGATTTGATAGGTTACCTTGATGCGTTGCGTTACGTTTCGCTAAACCTAACAATACCTTATTTCACATTTGATTCTAATCATATAGGGTACAATAATACTTACCGTTAGTTCATATAATAGTGACAGTTAAGGCTTTCATTAATAACCCTCGGGGTGCATCGACTTTAGACATTGGTCATCATTTGGGAAAAAGAACACGTAAATAAAACAGTAAAGCATAATATAGGTACATAACTGGGTTGTCTAAAAGGAACCAATTCTATCTTCTTGCTCCTTTCAAGAAAACATTGCTGACTACGTGGATCTTGAAATAATTTACAAACATCAGATTATCGTATAATTAGCACCTCGTCTTTTGTGAAAGTGTCAAACAATTTAATTCATTAACGCACGTATCGCACGACTTTCTCATTTTATCCCGTACGTGCCTAGCTTAGCTTTACTTAGCTCTCATCTGAGGTTTCATCTTACTATTTTTTAATTTTTTATTATTTAGTTACTCGTAAACTTAAGTGCATGTTGTATAGCGCAGCGTGGGACGTCTAAGGCTCTGTTCACATGTACCACAACCACACCACATCGCAGCGACAAAAAGTGGTCAAGCAGTGGTTACATGTGAATAGTGCCGCTGCAGCATTTTGCAGTTAAGTTGTGGTAACTACAATGTGTAGATGTGGTTGCGTTGTCGCTAGTAGTTGCGATGTGGTTACGTTGTGGCTAGAGTAAACACGCCTTGACTGAACGAACTCATGGACTTCGGAGAATAAACATTTTGGTTGCTATCCTTGTTATGGCTTTTATTAAGAAGAAGAAAAGAAGAAATCGATGTCAGCGTAGCTTACGCGCGGTGTGATTGCGACGACGCATCAATCTTCATAGCTCTTAACAATAGCTTGTAAAATCCTTACTAAATCCAATACTCGTATGTATTAAAAACTTCTTCACAAGTAGTGTAGATTTGTCTTTCTGTAGAAAGATTGACGTGAAATTTCAATCAAAGTATGACAGTATTTAAAATTTCATGCTTACTCGATTGCTATGCTATTGCTTCCATTACAAATGTAGAAAATCACTTTGTATTTTAAACACGTTAAATGCCTCTAGATTGGTATTTATAAAGATTTATAGAGTGTAAAGTTTCTAGTTTAACTAGTGCGTTTAATGCCGAATATTTATATAATTGGTATAATAATATAGCGTATAATTTAATTTACAGTCTAGATTGTAACTGAAGTGTATCAGTTACGTATGAATTAAATAGATTTAAAACGTGGCACTCTAGTTTCAAACACTAGTTAATCACAGATTACATATTTATGAGGTGTTTCATGTAATCATGATTAACGTGTTTACTTTGCATTGACGTTTTTCTATCGGATACATTTTGGGGAGTTTCCTAAGGGCATATGGGTGAGGAGGGTAGGTATTCCTAAGGGGTATGTATAAAAATTTATTACATAAATAGCCTTGAAAAAAAAAATAGTTTATATTCAAAACACATTTAAGTACATTGATTTTTGGGTTCCTAAATTTCTTAAATTTACAACTTTGGCTCCTAGTTTCATCCACGTTAATGTTGGATTATACATCGGAATTTTCTATAGATATAATACAGCATCTTAAAATTCTACAAGCCAACGAAATCCCCATCAAAATCAATGAGAAAAAATATATTTCAAATGAAAGTTACAGACCGCCAAATCTATTTTATTTATTTCTATAGTTGATGTTAATATTCTTATTAACATTGTTGATTATTGATAAGAAGGTATGGTCAATATATACACAATGATAAAAATATCGGTAAGTTAAATTGACATCAATAACACAGTTCAATCAAATGTTTACAAATCGTTCTCTTTATAGAAAATATCCAAAAATAATGTACATACATATCCTGCTGAAGACCATTTGGCTCGTTGTATTGGAATTTACTATTCGAGGACCCAGGCTAATGTTTAAACCAAGCGATTAGCCAATACTTAATTGAAAATTCAAATTGTAATTTATTATAGTTTTAGTGGTCTCTCACGGCAGAACTGATCTACAAGTTCAGGGTCGCTCAGCGAGCTATGCTCCTAGTTTCTTTGGTAGATTGGACAGAAATTCTGAAATTCTCCAAAGAACCAACGTTGTCGATATAGCCAAGAGAATTGGCAAGTTGAAGTGGTCGCAGAGTGGATAACCGATGGGGTGGAAGAGTTCTCGAATGGAAGCCACGAATTGGAAAACACAGCTGGAAGCGGCTGGATTCGAAGGAAAGAAGACCGTGCGTGGTGGCGAGCCTTGGGAGAGGCATACATCCAGCAGTGCAGATACGGACACAGGCTAATATTCTTCGATATTTAAAAAATGGCCATGATTTCTTTTTTACAAAAGAGAAAAGAATTCTCAAGTACAAGTTAAATACAAGTACAAGATTCTAGTGCTAGTTGCACATATTTACCATAGTTGTGACAGTTATAATAAATACTTATGTTAATTGCACTGGTTCGAAATAGTGCCAACTTCAATGTGTATAACAATGAAAACAATACTAATTTGCACAATGTGTATTGCATTATTATGTTGCGTAAACAAAGTCTTGCATGAATGAATCTCACTCTGTTATAACTTCGAATATTGCATTCTAGGTTATAGCTAGTAATTGTGTTCAAGGACTACTCTGAAGTAAGAAATTGCTTATGATTAGATGACTTGGAATTTAAACAAAAGTTAGGAGAAGGAAAAATGATTCTCCTACGAATATATTTCCCTACCACTACAGTACAGTTGTGACAGATTAGGCTTCGTCAGGAGAAATCATATAGTACCCTAAATACATATTTTTATGACTTATTATAAAACATATAATGTTCTCTATCATTGTTAAATTTAATAAAATATATTACAGATATATAGACGTTCAGAACAAAATTATCTATTATAAATGCTACTGAAAATGCTGTAATTTACCAGACGCTACTTTCGGATAGCTACTTTGTATTTTATTGATTTTATTGTATAAGTACTATAGAATAGATAAAAAGTCACGACAGTTGTAGGTTGTAGAAGATTATCGATGCCAAGATATACGAGCATACCTTGGCACAAAATGTATTTTTTCTTTTTCTTAGTCGTTTATTCTTGGTCAAAATAGTCGTAGTTAAGAAAGTCGCTCTACAGCTCTTCGCAACTTCTTACTTTCCGTGCCATTTCTCCTACACAGGCAACTTCTTACTTTCCAGCGATGAGTAAGGGTTTTTTATTTGGTCTGTCCATTACAATGAGAAGCGCCTTCTGGATCTTGCGTCATTGATTCTAATTTAAACAGAAAGTCTTTTACGCCTCCAAAGTATATTATAATTTTATAACCAACACATTAATTTTGAAGATATAATCAAAGTATCTCAAAATTTTATAATAAACTATCGCTGAAAATCTTTTCTTGATCCTGAGTTTTGGCGAATAGATGCATAAGTGCAACGCCTTGTCTGTGCCAGAGAAATGTGAGATAAATTCATCTCCTAAGAAAGAAGTCCTTAGGCACTCCTACTAAGTCATCGATTCGCTTTCGATCTCTCTCCTCATAATGTTATGTTATGAAAAATAAAAAAAGTGTGTGTGTCAGCTCCGACGCAATACTGGAGTTTAACTCCTT
Source organism: Synanthedon myopaeformis (assembly GCA_944738685.1). NCBI lineage: Eukaryota > Metazoa > Arthropoda > Insecta > Lepidoptera > Sesiidae > Synanthedon > Synanthedon myopaeformis. The sequence goes on along the minus strand of OX122927.1, from coordinate 4,832,375 downwards.
ACAACGATAAATAAATAATGTAATAAATATAATTAAAACATATTAATATAATATATTATATGTATTATATTATATTAATATGTATTGAAGCATATTGTAGCCTGTAACGCGTAACGTGTAACATGTGACATTTGATATTACTCAATGAAAATCGATTCTTATGGAGTAAAAACTCCTTCATCACACTAAAATGACTTGTCAGCGTGTATAATTTCACTACAAAATCTTTGTCGACCCTAAATTCCCAATGTCATCGTTACAACAGACATCCGGTTCTGTTGCTGACATCCCTCAAATGTCTGGCTGACAATACAACAATATATTGGTCCTTACACAAACGGAAGGGAACGGTTTCCCACCATAGAGATGTTATTTCAAACAATTACACAATTTAAACTTCCATATCCGCTTGTTTGAGTAAAGCAATTGTTATTAAGTACAAACAAGCGATTCTTAACCGTCAGCATTTTCCGGTCATTGGGAAAGAGTGGTTGCTACTGTAAAAGGTGTTATGTTTCTTAAATAATACAGTGATTAATTACAATTGAACATTTATTTTATTAACAGTTCTCTTTGTTCTTTGTTCTGCCAGAGAGAATAGTTTCATTTAAGGTTAATCAGTAGATTGATTAAAGTGGTAATGCAAGTACAAAGGAAGTTAATTAGGAGAAGAATATATTTTTCTCAATTAGTTTTTCAATTTTTACGTTTAGTTGAAATAGTATTTTCTTATCTATACTTCTATCCATACTAATATAAATGCGAAATGTTTGGATGTATGGATGTTTGTAACTCTTTCACGCAAAAACTACTGAACCGATCACCATGAAATTTTGCATACACGTTGTCTGGGACACCAGAAAGGACATAGGGTACCTCTCATCCAGAAAAAAGGACTATTCCCGAGGGATAAATAAAAAATAAAAAACTAGTACCTGGCTAAAATGTTATAGCATCACGAGGTCAAGCGTTATATTGCTTTTTTTAAAATTTTCAACGCGGACGAAGTCGCGAGCACCAGCTAGTTATTCATAAAACAAATATAAAGCTTTAATACATGTTTATTCAGAAGGATATCTAGCATGCTGGCTTCATTCTTAAGCAAAGTAACTAAAATTCTGAAATAAGTAATAGATTAGAAATGTGTACTAAACGTAAAGGAGGAAGTCGTGCTTAAGAAACATCAGACAGTGGGCTAGAATTCTCTCGGTCGAGCAATTGTACCAGTTGTCTCTTGATAGAGAACGGACGAACTCATTGGTCTAGTCAAGTCTAGTGGTTAAGGTAAAGGGGTGACTCTTACGGAAAATCACCGTGATAAAACAGTATGTTGTGATGTTGTGTTTCAATGATTGAGTGAGGGATGCCAGAGCCCATTTCCCTTTGGACTTTTACGTAAAAAAATATTTGGCAATAAGGAGAATAAACTATATTCCTTATATAAATTGTATAAATTACTATTTAAAGGCAGTTGTTTCATTATGTACAATGAAACAACATATTGTGATAGAATAAGATGGATTGCATTTATTTGTCGAGATTACCACGACACTCACGATGTGTGATGTCTGCCTCCCTTATCTAATTGTCATTATATGAATAATCCTATGAGCAGAGATATTTTTGTGACGGCTTGACAATCAGCAGTGACGGTATTAATGAAATAAGTAATGTATTTAAAATGTTTACATTATCAAGGAAAAATTATTTTAAGTAAGCCGTGATAATATTTTGATAACCTCACTTTTGAGGCCACGTTTGTACCGTTTACATTTACAATTCTTTGTCTGTAAACAATTTTACTATCGCATCATAACATTAATATTGTATCGTAAAGAAATAACATTTAGTTTACTATTGTCGAGGCCAATTACTTTATAAAAACGACTTTTACTTTAGGGTTAGGTTTACTAAATTTACTAAATAACTAGCTGGTGCCCGCAACTTCGTATGCGCGTTTTTAAAAAATCGTACAGAAACCTAACATTTTTACACGATAAAAAGTAACCTATAGTTTAATCCAGATAAACATCAATACATCAAAGAAAACCGCATTCAAATCGGTTAAGCTTCGGATATAAACTAATGTTTTCTTTTTAGTTAGAGCTTATTTCTGCTACTTATTGCTGCTTATATTTAGTTATAAGTCATTGCACACAAATAATCAGCAGAAAATAACTTTTTTCTGTTTTAAGTGATTTCTTTTAAATCTTTTTAATTTAAACAAAGTTGAAATTGTAAATGAGATGTTAACATGAACCATCAATTTGGAAGCCGTGCCCGTGAACTGGCCGCGGCCGCAGCAAAAATGTAAACGCTTTATAAATAGAATTGCATGAGTCAACCTCTCCCACTGTTGTCTGAACGGTGTTGTAGGTATAGTACGTACTGACTGTAGTAGTAATATGAGGACTTCCATTGTTGCTTACAAATCTTACAACCCATTCACCATCGTTACATCGCTCCCAACGAAATTATGCAGCTGCTGCCAATTTCTAAGCTCAAAACGAATAAGTTTCTTTATGTGTATATCTATTTATTTGAACTGAAAAGGTTAGCTAATTATGATCTTTAATCTGGGGTTCAAGCCATAACAAACGTATCGGTGTCTTTATTTTAGAAATGTAGCGGCGGTTGACGTCAGTAACCGTCTGGCGTCAGTAACCACCCCCTTACAGAAGACCACCGTGAAAATACAGCATGTGTGTTTTGGCGTTGCTTGTGTTATATTATAGGCGACGATAGCCACTTACCATCAAGTGGACCGTATTATTTAATTAACAATAAAGCAATTCGCATATTCATTATTTCTAGTGGCATGAACGTTGTTTACTTCCTAATGTTAATTTGGTCCGGAATTAGTTGGTTCAAGGAAGAAGTTAATTATTAATAATGTTTGGAACGTACTTATACATATACCAGGTATTATACGTCCATAGATTGAGGGTTTTGTTCATTTATTTAAATGCCATTTTGACGAAGCCATTAATTAAAGTACTTGCCTTAAGGGGTAAGGTCTTGACTAGCAGGCTCTGGTCTGAATCTGGCACTAACAATGCATTACTGCGTTTCTCAGTTCGTCTGGCGGCAGTAACCATTCTCTCACAGAAGACTTCTGCGAAATAAAGTGAAGCACAGGTGCCTTCAAAGCCCATTTTAAATATTATTTAAATAACTGATATATTAGTAGCAGATGCCTTTTGCAATATTTTACATAAGCTCGCTCGAGTATAAATGTCTGGCTTTTTGTTTTCAATTTCATTTTTATAACTATATTATTTTTATTCACAGGTCATGGAGACGAAGAATATGATCTACATTGTATCAGAGTATGCGAGCAAAGGAGAGATTTTTGGTAAATATTTTTTTTATATTTATACCTATTATCTATGCATATTATAAAATGAAACTTTTTCTAAACCATCCAACGGATTTTAATGCGGTTTTTACTAATGGTAAGGGCGATAAACGAGGAAGGTTTATGCATATAATTTGCAGAAAAAAATTGCCAAAAAAAAAAATGGCTAATGAGACAATAATTTTAAAATTAAAAAAGGAAACATAAATTATTAAAATATTTTTATTCGCAAAAGTGAACAGAATCTCTTATTTTTACTACGCATAACAAAATAGCAACACTTATAGTAGACATGTAAAATTTGTTTTCAATAATAAAATATTAATATGCGAAAAACTCCAAGGCTTGAAAAAGAGGCGCACAAAAACCCGAAAAGCGTTCACAATTATTATTTTGTTTGTTATTCTACAAATTGATCTTATTCGAATATATTAATCCTTTTAAAATTCCATTAGATAACCATTAATATGATGGTTATTGCTGCCATTTACTTTAAAATGTTGCGTATTACACAGCAATTTGTATAACAGGAAATAAATGTCAATAATATTATTATTACACAATATATTTTTAACTAGTAAATAATTTTAAATATTGTTTAGTGTTTAGGTATTTAAGTACAATAGAGACATAGGTTTCTTCAGAGAGAAGCTGTTCAATGCTTTATGAATGTTGTGAACATCATTTAAATTGAATCAGACCAACGGATTGAAAAAGTCCGCGTCGTCCGATCAATCGGACGAAGCAGTTGCACCACGCGGTCTCAGGGGGAAACTTCAACAAATTCCATAACTTTAAACCAAAATAAGGGATGACAAGAATGCAATGTAAGGCATGTTTTGATAGGAATATCTGTTATAATTGCGATTTTTGTGAGCACATGATGCAATCGCCAGTAATAGGTATGCGAGAACCCGTCAAGTACCTCTACAACAATATAGTATTCATGTTATTATATATTTTTCCATAAAATGCAATCGCATAATAAGCACCTTTAATTGCGGTCACACAGAGACAGGGTAATATTAAATAAAGTGGGGTAATATTAATTAAATAATACACACAAGATGTAGATCCCATGCAAGTAATAAAAAATGTAGACTATGTGCGATACTGTAGCCAATTCTATTTAATCGTTCATTTAAAATTCATTAATGTTTCCATGTTCATTAATGTTAAATCCAAAAGTCTATTAGAAGTGACAATGAATGGAATAGTCCAGTTGCTCTCATGGCAGACTGATGTTGGAATACAAGTCAGTTTCTACTTCTGGGTCTTTCAGAATTTTATGTGGAATAAAAAAGAATTATGCGTTCTCTAAATTTGAAGAAAAATATCTAGAGGAAATCTGCGCCTCTCATAAGTTTAGTACATTGTTCAAAGACATTTGAAGACGTGCTAACCGACTAATATCTGTCCGAAAACTAACATTCTACTCTGGGAAAGAAAAAGTGATCGAACATGGCATGAACAGAATAACTAAACAACTATTAAATTCGTTCAGTACAGCCTTTCGTCTCGCGCGTAGGTGTAGCTATAATAACCATTGAGGAGGTTAAGTATTTATGTATAAGCAATCGTAAAAACAACTTCAATTTTCAAAGGGATTTAAAAAATATTATTTAATTGGTATTTTTTAACTGTGTAGATCCACATGAAACCTCTACACACTTGGGGATGTTGAGTATTTTTGGGAAAGTGTTTAAAATCATGTAAAAAATCCAAATTATTTAACAATTTACGTCGTGCACTTTGTTTAGTGTTCGTTCTCATATGACTTTGGAGTGATTTAATTACATTTTGATTATTAAATTCCCTGTTTTATTATTGTTTTATTGTTTATTATATTGTTTTTTTTTTTGGTGCGGCAAAATTATATTTTTATTTCCCTATTATAAATTAAAAATATTAATTGTCCTGACATACATAATATTAATTAGTTAAGTACCTGAAAGAGCACAGAAAGGAATTATATAATTCCCGTTTCTCGTTCCCGCGCTGGTGAATTTCAAATGGGAGTGACTGGAAGGCGTCTGGCTTGGAATGGCTGTTACATGCGCTATGTAAGGCGTTATATGAAAAAGGATTAATGTTTCATAATAATGATAAAGAGAAATGGTAAACCATTTCTCATCGGTTTTCATAGTCATCGGCAGCCCATACTAGTGTAGGCTATACTGTTCCTGTTTTTATAAAAGGTACAAGCTGATATTTGATTTGGATGTATTGGAAAGAAATCCAATAAACCGAAACCAAATATCAGTCTCTTAACATTGTCTCTCAACATAAAATTGTTATATTCTTCAAACGCAGATCGGGCCAGAAGATCTCAACTAAGAATAAGTTGGCATAGCCACGCATAGCCACGACCTGAAACCTAGGGGCTGAGAAGTAAATCACTAGAATACTATACTAGACTAGAAGCTATCTAATATTTTCATAGCTGCATTATGATGCGTTCGGCAGGCATAAAACGGGCAGCTCCCCTGACGACTGTAAAAGAATCTACCGTGATATAAGAGTACATTTGCTGTGTTGTGTTTCTATGGGTGAGTAAGGATTACTTAAGTCCATTCGCCTAGCTCCCCTTATCCTTTATCACCTCAAGGGTGGCAGCGCATTTACAACCTCTATGACGTTACTTGTTTCAATCGGCTACGGTAGCCACTTACCATAAGTAAAACAGTCGAATTTACATTGAAAAATAAAAATGATTATCACTCAAATCATTATTATGGTTTCGTTTGACCATTAGATACGTTTCCAAACCTTCAAAGCTCGATCTAATGAGAAAAAAATCTAGCTAGATCCATTATATATCTGGAGAGATCGTTCCTAATATTATATAAATGCAAATTTTGTAAAGATGTTTGTATATTTGTTACTCGATGTATCTAGCCAAGTCTATACAATTTTCGAGGTTTTCTTTTCTTCTGTAACCTTAAAACATTGATTATAAAAATCACGTGTCATATTCATTCTTGATAATCTCCGAAATCGTCTAGCCGGTTTCAATGAAATTTGTGAATGTGTGTGGTCAGTTCCGGTATGAAAGATAGGATATAGTTTATCGAAATACGCGTTGTTAGCCTACGTATACGTATATACATATTTAAGCAGGTAAGTATTCAAAAAGCGTAACCTCGAAATCGATTAAGGGCGTTTGTACGTTCGCGGTTGTCGTGTATGACGTAAGCAGGAGGCAGTGACGTCACTAGCTAGGGGGTTACGAGGGGTTACGGGGGTGGCACGGGGTCAGATGGGACGGGGAAGCAATTTCGCCTACAGCTGACTATATCCGCCAAAAAATTTGATACCATGAATCGCGATTCTTTTATACTTTCACCCCGATACTTCATACTTTGAATAAATAAGTAATTTTATATGGGTTGAAGCGTACGAACTAGCAGAGTTCAAAAAAATATCTTCAACGTAACTCGAAAACTGATTATTGTGCACACTTCTAAGAACAAATTTTTTAGCCTCTGTAACATAAGTACAACGTGTACAATTTTTTTTATTGAAAATGTATAAAATTTCTTACTCGTCCCAAACTGTATTCCTAACAGCCCATTACAACATTTTTAATTATTTTCCTATTGAATATACAGACGATTTAGTTTACGATTTTATTACGTAGGTATTACCGTATAGATGTACATGATGAGTATTTTATAATAATAATGTAACTTAAACCTTTGTTATTGCACCTGCGTCGGTGGCGGCGGCTGATGTCATTTCTTCAAATGTAACAAAATTCCTCACCCACATTTACCTGTACGATATGTTAATATGTTATAAGTTATTCACAAGTATTACGACAATAGGCTAGATCACATGCAGAATCTACAAACGTAAAGAAACATATTATCTCAAATGACGTTTTTGCAACACAAGTCATCTGCTTGCTAAATATAGAGTATCTATGAATCGCTAATTGTGTTGCTAAGCGAAAAAAGAGAACGGCTAGACCAAATCGGCTATTTCAATATTCGTTGAAGGCCAAGGAAGGATCTTATGATAAGAAAATATGGATAAATAAAAATTGGGTGCGTGTGAAACCGGGGGCTAGTAAAAGACAAAATAATATTTATTAAGTATTTAAAAAAATGTTTATAAGCTTAGATGGAATAAATGAATAGATACGGTATGTTCTTACATTATCGAAAAATGGGCCTCATACGGCCTCATAAAACTAAAACTAGCAGTGTGAATGAGAGGACCATATGAGTCACTGCTACAATCTAAACGCATGCGGTTATTCTGCCATTCTGTTGATACAAAATGTTTTGTATAATTTGAAACTAAGGAATAAGTAAATTATGATAATCGACACCCTTACTTAGCTTTTACGATTTTTTCTTCAATGATCTTCTTTGAACCTATATTCCGTTTAGCCAAATCAAATCCAAGCCTCGGGGTTGGGGTTGGGAGGCCAGACAAATCCATTAACGAAATACCTAGGCAACCAGGCATAAAGTGCTGTCTTCGGATACAATTGGGAGAAATGCTTAAAAAGAAGTAAAGTCTCTTACTAATATTAACCGAGAATAAAAATAGTGAAAATGTTGTATACGCCTGTAATTGGTGCTAGTGTAAGCTGAAATACTCTGTGAATCATTATATCATAAATAATTTTAACACGTAGTACACGTGTTAAAATTATTTATGGTCTATCTTAAAAATAAAAAATTAATAAAAAATAATGCTAGTTAATATTATACGCCGACGTATTTATTAATGTACCCCAACGAGTCTGTTTTCAATCGTGATTGTTCTTGCCACATCACATTTGGTCGTATACTACTCAATTCCCTATCACCAGAATATTGTTAACGAATAAAAATAAACAACATAATACTTAGTTAAATAGTCATATACTATTTAACTATTATAACCACCCGTTGACGATGAGGTGATCGTAAAAGGAAAAAGGTTAGTACTTTACCATCCCATGGCGAATTATAGTAAATAAACAATTTTTTTTAGTGAAATGTTATATTAGAAGCAATAATAACCATAGTTCAACACTACAAACACAATAACAATGCAGAATTTGCAACCAAAGTAATTTTTACAGACGATTGAAAGATCGCTTCTCACTAATTTTTTGGTAAAATTTTGCTTCAAAATCCGTGCAAACGCACCGGTTCATATTCACTTGCTGACTGATCGAAAACGAACGCATTTTTTCGTCGAAATGGGTGATACGAATGACAGTAATAGATAGAACACGTATATTCAAGTAAAATCATAGCTTATAAGGCGTGGATATGATTGTTTATTGAAGTTTTCCATTAAGTGATCGGGAGCGGGCAGTGATCGGCGTATGGACTGATCTTCTCTATATGCCTGCGATTTCGTCCGCGTCCGATCGCTACCAAACTTCACAGGACCACCCGCTAGACTAATCTGAAGATTGTCTGAAAGTTTCATCAAAATCGGTTCAGCGGTTTTGGAGTCTATAGGCGACATACATACACACATTGCATTTTATATATTAAGATTGATTGAAGTATGAGATGACGATGCTGATAATAATAGGATGATATCATGGATGTAGTTATGTAAATTAGGTATAATGAATTTATGGGGATCCCAAGAAACATGCTTCATTAGCGCTTCATTTCCAAATGGAAACATACTTAATTTACATACGTACTAGCATAAAAAAAAATATATAAAGTTCACATGATATTAACGAATCGCTATTGACTTATGATGTAACTTGTACCTATTTATGGTAATGGAATGATTAAAAACTAGGTAAGAAGACCTCGAAAAAACATATATTCTTTAGAATTTATATCTATAAGTAAGTAATACTGGTTTGCTTAAGATATACATGCAATACCTACAAGACCTATATTATATATTTATATTATTACGTATATTATATTATGTTATTATTACTGTATAATCAAACTACATATAACTCGGTATAAATAAATTACGAACCACTACAGTAGACCTTGTTTTACGAATTACTAATCGGAATATAAATTGTAGGTATTTCTGAATGTTAATTATAATATCGTCAAGGTAAAACTTAAACACAGGAGACGTATAATATGTTCTTACCTATAGGTATAAGTATGTAGTTTAATCGAAATAGCAACCTTCTGAAAGTCAAATGCAACAAAATAAAGCACAGAAAATAGTTTTCATCAAACATAGGAATTATTCTGATAGTGGTTTTTATTAATATAAAAATAGTTTTTTTTATTATATGTGTATAAACCTCCCGTGAAAAAATATCTAACTGATGGTGAAAACCGCATCAAAATCCATTGCGTGGTTCCTCCTAAAGAGTTAATAAGGGATAAACATATATCATACAAGAGAATATGTCGTTGGTCTTAAGGGCTCTTTAAAGTTTGGTCCAATTATAAGTAGTCTACTATTTCTGGTAAACAAAGACTTTTTTATTTCAGATTATATTGCTAGGTACGGTCGAATGACAGAGCAAGTTGCGCGTAAAAAGTTCTGGCAGATTCTTTCAGCTGTAGAATATTGTCACGAGCGACGGATAGTCCATAGAGATCTCAAGGTAAGACTGACATAGAGGTATGCAAGCGCAGCGTAGGACGCACAACCACATTATAATCACACAGCATAATTAAGATATGAAAAATTGGTTGTTTTGAATGAAAAATTGTTTTATTATAAATGTTTTTTTCTACTTCATTTTATTTCAATTTATGTGCAAGATAATTTTACCTTCCAACAATACTTACGTGCTACATAAAGGTATATGCCAGATTTTTTTTTTATAAAATAACACATTTAAATATTATAAAAAAATAACAGAGTACCTATACCAATATGCTTTCAATTCTATTATGTATTCCGCCCACTCATATAGATTCATGTATGCATAATGTATTGTAATATCGGAAACTTTTTCATAGGCGGAGAACTTACTATTGGATGCAAATATGAATATCAAGATTGCCGATTTCGGATTCAGCAACTATTACGCCGCAGGAGAATTGCTGGCGACTTGGTGCGGTTCGCCGCCCTACGCCGCGCCCGAGGTCTTCGAAGGAAAACGATACACTGGTCCCGAAATTGACATATGGGTACGATATTGCATTCCTCTTCTATAACGGAAACCTTATAAGACTCACTTGTTTACAATACATTAGAGTTTCTCTCAAATAATACCTACTTATGTATGTGTATCATTCTGCTATTACATTCCAAAGTTGGAGTGCAGGCCTCCCCTCTGTAGGGACTGTATACATTTGCAGGACTTTAAGTTTGTTCGAAGATTACTAGGCTTTCACGTGCAGTTTCGTCAAGATATCTATTTGATGGCAAGCGGCTACCGGCGCCTTTTAACACCAGCAACTCCATAGGTGCTGTAAGTGCGCTGAAGATCTTATCGGAATAAAGGATAAGGGATGGTAGAATTGTCTCTGATGTATCTTACTCACTTATAGAAATACAACAGCAAACTGCTGTTATTTCACGTTAATTTTCTGTAAATAATTATTCGGGTGGTTACTGCCGCCAATATAGCCACAGCGTCAAACTGTACTCTCCGATTTTGTTATAATCACTTTTCTTAATTGCCTCCTACTAAATATGGAAGTATATCATGCGCGGCGAGAAGTATAATCTCCTGCAGCTGATCATGCAGGGGAAAATACAAGGTAGACCGCAAGCCGGGCAGACGACGTATATCTTGGCTCAAGAATCTCCGCGAATGGTATGGCTATAGTACCAGATCGCTGTTTCGAGCCGCCGCCTTGATGATAGTAGCCGACCTCCGATAGGAGATGGCACTACGAGAAGAAGAAGAAGAAGTATGGAAGCAAATTTAAAGACTTATTCACATTAAAATAACTTAAAAATTAAATGTATGTATATAAATAAAATGTTCAATGGTAATAAACTAAAAGTGTATGTGTTCTACAGACGGCTTCTACTCAGTTTTAAATATTGTTTTCATTTGCTCTACTTAAATACGTTTAACTATCGTTATTTTGAATTCTGAACGTGTTAAATTTAAATAATATTGAAAATGCGTTGCGTATTATTTGCAATAAGAATATTTGTGTTTGTTACAGAGTCTCGGTGTGGTCTTATACGTGTTGGTATGCGGAGCACTGCCTTTCGATGGTTCCACACTGCAGTCCTTACGAGACAGGGTTCTCTCTGGAAGATTTCGGATTCCTTATTTCATGAGCGAAGGTAAGTGCGCAACATAGCAACTGGAGTGAACATTACAGCAGGTTCTATCAGGTTCTTTAAGGCCGCTAAAGGACGCCGCTTCGACGCTGCAGTGCTTCTGCTATATTTGCATAGGCACATACAAATAGTTTCCACGGGATAATTCGCAAAATAACTGCCTCATAGTTAAAGCCTTTACGGGGCAGCGATATAAAAGCATCATAATATCGATATCTATAATATTTGACTGCCTTATTCAAAATCACTGTATAAGGATAGTCATATGACTTAATAAAGTCAAATAATAAGCTTAATAATGCATTACTAAAAAAGAAAAATATGGATAAAACAAATAGCCGTGAACGGAAATAAACTAATAGTCTGCAATAAACCTTTATTATTCTTATAAAATATAAATTACTGACTAAAAGCTAAAATTGTTTTTCAGTGAAAACATCTTAGCTATTTTAAACTTGAGTTGTCAATAGCATCTATAAAGGGTTTTCTAAAATATTGGAATTGCTGGCGTATGTTTTATTATTTTGCGAGTTCAATAAGTGCCGCGAATTTATTGCGTCGCCTTCAGTCTTCGTTATAGTAACTTGAGACAACAATTTCTCCCAAATACTTTCTAAATAAATATTACTGACTTCACTTGCTCGTACAGCATGTCCTTAAAAACTTTTTGTAAGGATTATATTCATATTTCTCCAGTCGCATAGGATCAAGAGAAGAAAAGCATAAGTCCATATTATACCTGATGACATTTGCAATACAAACCCGCATTTCATGCATATTCAGTTTAAATTTAAATTTCCCCGTAAATATGCGAGAACACCGCGGTTCCGCACTCTTGGATCACGAATAATAATTATCCTTACCCTTAATGTGATATCTGCAGGATTTATGTACGGGTTATACTTTTCTAATTAACGGAAGCCTTGATTCATACATTTTCAGCGTCACCATTATGTAGTTACCAACGAGGATTTAGCTAAGAAACATTCGATATTGAATTTCAAAGGAACTTTTCTTGAGATTTCACAAGTAGGCGGTGTAGTTAATCGTCGGGTCGACGTCTCAAAAGTCACTGACTTTTGAATTATAATTCTCATTGATTGACGTCATTAAGCTACTGTGAGAGGCACAATGAAGGCATTCATTTCTTATTAATACTTTTTTAGACTTGAGCTGTGTTTAACGAGTAGTTAAAAATGGTAAATATTAAAAAAAATACTTGTATTAAAAACAGGGAAATACCCTGCTTCCGAAATGTAAGGTCTAGTAAGTAAAAGTTTCTTTAAAGGATTAAGTTGTTACATTCTAAAACGTGAAATTATTCTATATATACTGACATGTATTCATAAAACCTATATTTGGTTCTATTCTATACCCTACGTTCGGATTAAGACATCTGAAGTATACTCGTAGGTACTTACTCTGATAGATCAATCAAAACTTTGAAAGGTTTATTTCAATATAGTAATTTAACTTTTTTTCTATGTATATGTTTCACTTATGGAAAGAGGGATAAATGGAGATGGTTTGTATTATGTATAAAAATTGCACCCCGGGCGAAGCCAGGAGCGCTTCACTATAGTACTAAACATCGAACATGTAGTTTAGTTTACGTTTTGAATTAATCCACATCCAATTTGCATAGTAATTAAAGTCTACCCTCGAGCGTTCTAGCTCATACCTATTTAACGCTTCAAACTCACCCTCTCTTATCAATTTATAATAAAATAAGAATGTCAATCGATCTTGGCTTCGCTCAAGTTGCTCGATTAATGAGAGTAAGCCCGGGAACGCTATTTTTAGTAGACTAAATAAAGACATTAAAAATTTTATACATTCCACATACACTTTTTTTAAAAGGTCGCCGTTTAATATAGGAACTACCTACCTACTTTTTTTTAAAATGTAATCGTGAATAAATGACTTCCCATGACGCAATACACCTACACGTTGAATATTTTGTATCTGCATTAAGCTTCTGTGAAATATTTTATGATGTTTTGACTATTATTTTTGTTTTCAAAAAGCCAGGAGTTCCAAACTAATTTCGGGCCCCAAAATGCTAAGCTTAAAACGCATTTCGTGTTTGTGTTGAATTGTAAGAACTATTTTAAAAAATAATTGTGTTTATTATAAATATTATAAAGAGAAAAATCGCATTTTGTTTGTTATGGATAAAGTCAAAAACAACTGTAACGATTTTAAAAATTCTTTCACCTATAGAAAGTTACATCATCAACGAGTAACATAGGCTATAAAGTTACGCGGGCGAAGTCGCGTCCAACAGCTAGTGACATAAATATAAACAAATTGCAGTGGCAAAGCACACAACATTTTGACCATTAAACTTTGTACATTTTCACAATTACGAGTACACCTTCGAACCATTTGGACGTTCAGTCATGTGAACAACCATATCCCGGAACGATTGCGTTCCACAACCATAACCTTGATATTTCCACATCGATTGAACAAATGTAAAATGTAATACATTTATTTTTCTTTCAAATCAAAATTCAGAGATAACTTATCAGGATCCTGATAAGTTATCTTATGTCTCTAGATTTGTAAGGTAAAGTTTACCATCGCGTTTGTTTCTTTAGGAATTGATCGTGTCAACAAATAACAATAATAAATGCAACAACTTTTCTTGTGTTTTTTTTTTTATTTTTACCGGTTTGAGCACTGCGGTGATGGGACAGTCTGCCTTTTATGTTATTTGAACCTTTGTACCTTTAGATTTACGTAACCTTTGTACGGTAGATGTCTAACTCATTAGCCACATCGGTAATACATGGATTGATTACCAATGCAAACCGTATCAAAATTCGTTGGGTTGTTTAGACGCAATTAACGGAAAAAACCATTAGTGAAAACCGCTAGAAAAACTCTTAAGAGTACATACAGAGGGATAGACGGCGAAAAGTGACTTTGTTTTATACTATGTATAAGGATAAGTGTAGATAAATATTTACGGCGTAATGCATTGTCGATAGGAACATTGTCCAAGTCATTTTATAAAATGGTATAAGTACGAACCAGACGAAAGGTATAAAAATGTTTCCGGAGGTGTTTCAACAGATAAGAAATAATGAAATCGATAATCAGACAAGCGCTTGCGTCATCGGTGTGTTCAATCATGCATCCCATCGCTCGGAGCCACCTGAGTGAACACTTATACTATTATTACTAAATTTCCTTTTCGCGTAACTGCTGCCGGGAGATCCTTTCTTTAAATAACGTCTGTATTAAGACACAGACAACGGGAAATACCCGTCTCTAATCGGTCGTATCGTTTCACACGTTAACATGAAAATGACGCAAATAAGATAACGTTCAATAGATTTATAAGATTCAACATAGATTGTGTTAATATGGCGTTATCTCAATTACTTTATGAATGTTTATTATATAAAAGACTAGCGGGCCGCTCCCGGCTTTGCACGAATTTTTTTCTGCAAATTATATACAAAAACTTCCCTCGTTTAACGCTCTTTTCATTATTGAAAACCGCATTAAAATCCGTTACGTACTTTAAAATATCTAAACTTACATAGAGAGGGACAGACAGCGGTAAGCGATTTTGTTTTAATGTACTATGTAAAGATATATAATGTTTAGCAGTTCGACGATATTTCGATTTTTGACCTGTGTCTGTATGTGGCATCGTAGCACCCAAACACATGGACCGATTTCGATCCGTTTTTTTTTTGTTTGAAAGCTGACATGATCGAGATGGTTCCTAGCTATAATATATGAACATCGGTTCAGGCGTTTGAAGATCATCAGCTCATTTCCTAGTTGACGAAGGGTTCTCATTAACTTCCACAGGTACGATTGTTTTGAAATTAGATGTACTGTTACTTCGGTGGTATTTCCATGACATTGTATTGTAACTTCCGTGACATTGTAACTTTGACCTGATACTGCAGCATTAAGTACAGCAGATAGAGCGCGCTTGGGCTCATCAATAGAATGTTGGGAGTTAGTTTATAACTTTTAAAAATATAGCATGTTTACTTTCTTTGTTTTTTTATTTTATTTATGATTTTATATGTGCCAATATTTATTGATGGCTTTGTAACTAGCCCGTCCTTTTTTGTTAATTCATAAGCACCTTGATGTTGATGACGGTTGTGCCAGAAATAGTATTTCACTGACGCCCGCTAAGTGTTCAGAACGTCGATATATTTCTCACTGAAGCTTTGACGCATGAAATGTTAATGACTTCATATAAACACGGGGTTATTTAAAATAAGAACTTTAAATTGGGAAAATTCTGTTATAGTTAGGTTATAGTGTCTTGTCTTTTTGAGTATAAGTATACAGCAAAATAGAGTTGGTTTTATTCCCAATAGTGATGATAAGTGTAACTTGAAAATAATAATAGTGCTTAGTCATTGATTTAAAAATATGCAAATAAATTGGTCAATTACAATACAACGAAGAAGGCGTAACAGCGTAACCAATTCGATAAACATACTACAATAGCTAGAGTATGTTCAAAAATTATATAAAAATAAAAGAATAACTAGATACCAGATACCTGCTCAATTTAATTTTCTCAGAAAATAATTTTTTTGTATAAATCTGGCGGATTCAAACTTTTTTAAATAGAGTCTTTTATGCACTTTATTTTATCTAGGTTTTAATTTTACTCTAAGAAGTCAAATACCTACCAATCTTTACAAAAGCAATGACGTTCACGAAAGTCAAGGTCAAATAAAAATATTTATTTATCAATTAGGTTTCTACAATTAGGTTCTACAAGAAACTTATGATCGTCATTACAAATTTAAATTTACCAGGGTTTCGGAAAAAAAGCCAAGATGACGATCCTAAGAAGAAACGACCTATTTTAGTCCTTCTGAATTCTACGGCTCAGATAAGAAGTCAGAAGATCGAGAGCTTTATTCCTAATTCCATAGTGGCACAATTTTCTTATTAAATTATCGTTTGGACATAGTCAAAGGCTTTGGATAAATCGCAAAAAATATCAAGAGCGTCCTGCGAGTTCTCCCATGCCTCAAATATATTTTTCAAAAGTTCAACACCTGCGTCCGTAGTAGAGCGCCCCTTCGTGAAACCAAACTGCTTATTAAAAAGTAAATTATGATCATTAAAATGTTTAAGTAATTGACTCAAAAAAATTTTTTCAAAAATTTTGCTAAGGGTCGGAAGTATTGAAATCGGTCTACAATTAGCGGGATTAGTTGTATCATCCGACTTAAATAAAAGCACAACCCTACTAATTTTCATTAGATTAGGAAATTCACCACATGTAACAGCAATTGAACAGAGTTGCTAAATGAGGTGCAATTATATTTATTACAGAGGCAACAATTTTCACTGACATGCCCCAAAGATCTACAGTTTTTTTTATTTCAATTGTCTTAAAGAAATTCACAATTTCACCTGGGCCAACAAATGTAAATTCAAATGGTGTGTTTTTAAGTAGATTCTCAGCAGCAATTGACGATGAGTTTAGTGTCCGAGTAAGGTTAACAGGAATATTGGAAAAGAAATTTTCAAACTCTGTCGCCACATCCATATCTGCCTTAAAGTCCTGATAATTTATTTTTAAATTAAAGCTGCCATTATGAGTTTGGTTTTTTCCGGTTTCCCTGTTAATGATGTTCCATGTTAATAAATCTCTAAGCTCGCATTTTATTCGATCGTGAATATGTTCGAAATTGCAAGCCAGAGACAAATGTCTAAATATGTTTTCATTCCAAAAACCAGCACCTGAGTCTTTATTCTGAGGCCAGCAATATACCTGCAATTGCTTGAATTGATAACTTTAAAATATCGATGCTTTAAAATACAACCTTTTTTGAAGGGTACTTGTTTTAGATGAGTAAATCAGCTGGCTATTAAGTATATATATAGAATCATTGTTATCTCTCCCAAGAACTTACTAGATAATAAGATAGAAACTTAGAATCGCGGAGTCGTTTTTGGCGAAATTGCAGAAAAACAAAAGTTATTTAAGTTATGTGAGCTACCTAGTGAGTATGTTTTCCAAGATCACATTGGTGACCGTTTACGACCGCCAGCAAGATCATTTAAAGTTTTACTTGTATTTCGATTCAAACTATTGGCAACCTTGGACCTTTCTCATTCATATTTATTCAGAGAAGTATTACAGGTTCATTGCTCCTTACCTAGAAGCATTAGGGCGTGTACTAAGACTGTCTGACCTACGTGACGAGGGCACAAAAATTTGGTATCGTTTCAATATTGTTACATAGAAGTTAAAGGGGGTAGAACCTTTTAAAAATAGTCAAATAAAGCAAAATAAACATTTCAACAATATATGTATGTTATATCATATATATCCGCTAACGCCTCCTAAACCACGCAACGGATTTTAATGCGGTTTTCATCATAAGCTAGATAATTTTTCACCTAAGGTTCATATATATAATAAAACTTAATTAAGATTTTGGCAGAGCCACCCATAACCCTAACTATGAAATTGCTACAAAAGTTGGAAAGTATTGGTAGCTTCGGTAATATCTAAACATTTTCCAGTTCAAAATAATTATTGTTAGCGTCTGCTATTTATGTCGACTGAAATTGATTGAAAAAGTGCTCTGTGACGTTTCAAAAGGGGGTGTTCTTTCATTCATATTCATTCGGTGGTATGATATTGAAAGGGTATCAGTCAGTTCAGTCAGTTGAACGAACGCGTTCGCGAAGAGAGGTCGATGTCGTATGTCCGCGCATCTTATAGTTCTGATATCGGATCTGAAAGTTGGAATAGTAGTTGGTCGGACGCGATAAAAGTATATGGACTTAGTAGAGGATACATACTGTACAATGTACAAATGTGAATTGTACGGTGTCTACGAATAGTTAATACATGTATATTTTTTGTTACATGACGCTAGAGCGAACGCTAAAAACTCTTTTATATTTATAAGCCTAACACAGTCATAAAAAAAACTTTTCGCACTCAATAACGGGCTTATATTTAATGTATAAAGTAGCCTAATTTATGAATTATTCAGACGCACAATGGAAGGTTCGTGTCTTCGAAAATTTGTTCTTCCCTCTGAAAGTTAGTTTTGATAATTTATAACGAGCCCTTCCTGAATTATTTCGAAATGGTCTTCCGTTGGAACTAACTTATAAGTAAAAACATTCAGCCTTAAAGTGTGGACAAAGTTATATTTAGTGTTAAGTTAATAAGTATAAATTAGTCTCGCTTTTTAATCTTTAAATCTTACTTGCACGCGACTTCGTCCGCGTAACTTTATAAAATATAGCCTATGTTACTTGCTGATAATGTAGCTTTCTATAGGTGAAAGAATTTCTAAAATCGGTCCAATAGTTATTGAGTTTATTCATTTCAAACAAAAATACAAAAAATATATATCTCTTTTTAATATTAGTATATCTATTAAACTCTTATGCCTTCAATGTATAGTAATCATGGTATCGTATAACTTTACTATGTCACTTTACAAACTAAAGTCCTAAAAATATTTATGTGAATATTTATTGAATTGGTTATACCAATTTGTGTAGGTAAGGTATGTATGTAGGTATAAATATTATACATTATATTTGCACAGGTAATAAGGAGCTCTCCGATAAACAGTTTGAAATGTCGCATGTGTTTCAGTACAACTACGCAGATGTTAAAAAAACTACGGAATTAGCCTGTTAAAATTTAATAAATTAAACCGTTATCATAAAGTAATTTTGGTTCATTTCCAAACCCAATATTCCCAATGGAAACATATTATAATCCCAATAATTGAACTACATTTTATATTTCTTAGGACGTACCATCACTTAGATGCCAAGGCAATTATGTCTTAGCAGCACTATACAGAATATAATATGAATCAGAATTCATATTTTCTGAATTATCAGTGAAAACCGAATTCAAATCGGTTAAGCTGTTTCTGAGATTAGCGTGCACAAACACAAAAATTCTAAAAACATTTTTTTTACCTCGGTTTTTATGAAAAAATAAAATTATGTATAGATCATACAGACAGACACGGCTCGTTTACGATTTTATTATATGTACAGATGGTATCCACTCCTACCACAAAATTAATCCGGATATAACTCACAGAATATCACACCGGTCGACGCGTTCCGCACGCAAGACATACATACACGGCGACTTTACTTAAATCTATTGTAACTATTCGGCGTTGCGTGCAAATTACTGGCTGGAAATAAATGTTCAGATGCATGCAATTTCGTTTCCCTCTACATACATACTCAGACTTTTTCGCTGGTTTCCTTTTTTGCAAAATTTCGTTGGATGCCTGTAGCAATTTGTTGTTGTTAATTGCCTATGGCAATTAATTGTAATACTTACTCATATATGCGACGCCCTAAAATAAATATGCGATCTCGTTTTCTCTCTTTGTATATTTAAAAAATATATATATTTTGGTCACGTGCCATGTAACATTAAAAACCCGTGACATTAGGTAGGACCTACACGCCCTAATTGCTCTAACATGCTTAATAAACCCTAATGAGCACGCAAACTCCAAAATGGGATGTCTAAAACTAGAAAAAAATATAACTCAAACAGCTTTTGTATTACCAAAAATGGCAGGCGCCGTATTACGCACCAGCACGACTGTCGTCATACCGAAAGACATTATGAAAAATGTATTTTCTTTCAGAGGCGATCGTTCGGACGGCTTTGACGTCATGCATTCTTGACGCTTGAAATATTAGCGTTTCACATTATAAACTTCAGGGCGAAAACATCTCGGCACGGGACATATTATGTGCGAATCTTGTTTAAGGAATTCGCAAATAATGGTCCAAGATCCGAAAAGAGGTCGGCCTTCAACAATCTGTTTACCAGATGAAAAGTACATTTTATCAATTTTTATCTACTCATAAAATTATCATAAATTTATCTCATAAATTTTATCATTTTTTATATGCTCATGGATATTCTTAATTTTAAAAAGAACCTAGCTGCTATGCTGGGTCTTCCTATTACACTGCACAGAACGCTTAATGCTTCTCTGTCGTACATCTTTGCTTGCTCCGATTTTCAAATTTCAAAGCCTTGCAATAGTAATTGATGGATGGATTTTCGCAGGCAACTATATACTATCGAAGCTATAATTTTATAATTAGAAAATCGAGGCAAACTAAGATGTGTAAATAGGAAAAGACCCAGCATATTTTAATTTTATATTTTAATTAATAGGCAACAGATAAATATTAGGTACTTTTGTCTGGTAAACAAATGGGTGAAGGACGACCTCTCTTCGGATCCTGTACTATATATACATATAAGCACAGTTTGAAATACACATTAACATTCCAATATTTTTCTTTAAATTTCTTTTAATTTCTTTAAACTTTCAATGACAAATGAATGAAGATAATGTCTTCATTCATTTGTCATAAAACTTTATAGTCTAGTTGTCAGGACAATTTGTAGAGATTCTATTGAAGAGGTAAAATGTTTGTTTGTTCATAAACTGTGGAACTAATCAACTGGTTTTCGATGTTTTCCGTTATTTTTGCTGACATATTATAGCAACACAATTCCTGAGTAATAGAGGCAAGATTTATATTTCAATTTAAATTTTTTTTTGTTAAATGAAGTATGTAGAAAGACGCTGTACGTTGATTGAATTACCGATCTGTGTGTGCTGAGCAAGTTCAAATGTTTACTTAGATTTTATATTGTCACAAATACGTTATTTATTTTTAATACAAAATTTAAACCTTCACCCGATTCTTTTCTAATTCCTTATCCTTAATCCTATATTTGGCAGCTTCCTTGCAGCACTTGTGCTGGCATTGATTGTGTTATAGCCTGTCTGTCGAACTTAATATAAAAAAATGTCATCATTGACTACCTACCCATAGCCATCGTATATATATAAAGATTATTATTATTATTATTATTATTATTATTATTATAACAAAAGACTACAAAAGACTAATACAAAAGACCTCAAGGGATCTGATAAAATTTGAAAAAAATATATATAGGAGAATAGCATCACATAGAAATCGCAGACAAAGTCGCGAGCAAAAGCAAGTCGTCCATAAAAGACGGTTCATTTTATTGTTGCAACAACAAAGTATATTTTGTTACTGGTTGTAAAATCGATTGACGATAACTGAGTCGAAAGTGCGTCAGCTTATCAATGCCTTGTTTACGTTATGTTTTACGGGCGGTAATTAGTAGCCGGCCGTTAGCGAGATGCGAGTGACCGTACCCCGCCCGCCACATTCCAAACTGGAAAGTCGTAAAGTCGTCCCGTCCCAAGTTCATGGCGTCAGCGTCGTGCCGCGACGGCGCGATCCTGACATTTCCATCGGCAATTTATTAAATAACCCCCAACATATTTCTTACACATTGCGTCAATGGTTAAAACAGAGCACGCGATAATTGCGTCCGCGGTATATTATTATTAGAACCGGCTGGCGAAAAGTCGACAACTCATCGGATTTATTTTGGAAAGATGCGAGGGAAGGTAAATAAAATAGTACGGAATTACATCGGGCTGTGATACGCGGTGTGTTTTGTTTGCGCACTAAAAGTGCACGATTTTGAACGCGCCCGATCTATTTAAAGAATCCGCCTGAGGTAAATGATTATTAATAATTGCGGATTTCAACTAATATTTTGTTTAGGCTAAGTTTAAACGAGTACCTACTTCGAGTAAATAATTTATTTATAGGTTATTTCCGTTTAACGTCCACGATCTTGAATTTTTTTAGAAAGTTATTATTGATTTCAGTAAGTGACGCAAGTTACTCAGTAGAAAAGAGTTTTAAAGAACTCGATCATTGTGGTGTTTCCACCTAGTACAATATGGGCTTCTTCAAGCGAGCCATAACAAACGAAACTGGTGTTATGTTGCTTGTGTCCATAGGCGACGGTTACCACATCAAGTGGGCCGTCAACCTGTCGGTCACCCTTTATAATATAAAAAAAATGTTTATGTTTAAATCATCGCTACCTATTATGTATTCTACTAGACTTGGTGACCGTAACTAACAAGCACACACTGCTGTTCTTTTACTGTGGTCCTCATTAAGATGATGGTTATTACCAGACGAGCATCTCAGTGAACGGTTGCCGATTCAATCTTTTAAATGGATCCTCATATCAAAATTGTCATAAACCTACCTACCTATCTACTGCTCATATGCATTCCTTTTTTGCATCTATTTGTTTCTTCTCACTGTACTTACGTGATATTTGTGTTAAAGAGAAAATTAGTTTAATTAGAAGTGTCCGCGACATGTCTTTTGTTAAAGTTTCTCACGTTTTCATTATTCTCAGCGGTTTCACCACGACACGTATTATTAATACGTTGTATATATTTTTTTACTATAAATGTACTACATAGTTTATGCATGTTTTCATAGAAAATTAACGCCTGCGACGTTGTAAATGTAGTGTTATCTTTGAAAAAATAAATGATAAGGAATTAGGAGTCCATAAGGGACAATGCTTCGGCATCCCTTATTCACTCACCGAAATACAAAAGCAAATGTGCTATTATTACACGGTTGTCTTCTGAAAACATGCAGGTCATTATAACTGCCATAAGGGCGGAGCCTGGTTCATGATTGCGGAACGCAGTGTGCCCTTCCCCTAATAAAATGTTATCAAAAAAATATTTGGTAAGGATAGCAGGCTTAATATGGTCACCAGCCAAGTGTAAGACAAAAAAGGCATATTGCCGTATTAAGAATTATTTTTTTCCTTTTTGAGCGACAACAGCGTGTCTACTTATAAGTACATTCTATCCTAGTATTTTGCCTCTGGTTTGGGCACCTTTATTTGGATTGATACTTGATTTTATTTTGCTGATATTGGAATTGAAAAAAAAAAAGTGAACATTCAAACTGAGTATCATTATGTTCTTATCTTTCATTATAAAACTCGAAATTTTTTTCCATGAATTCAAAATTCAAAATTAAGTCTTTTATATTCTTAGCCTCTTGTGTTCTTCTCCGGACATATATTAATACATTAGTATAAATTGTATTCTTACGTGAATCCTCGCAGCCATTTCTGCTAAATTTATTTTTAACTCAAAATATTATAACTTAATTGCGACTTAAATATAGAAATAAAAGCTAGGCACATGGCGCCGCTGACTTTTTTAAATTTACGAATGACTGGATTCGTTTTATGTTATGGAGTCACTAATGTCAGCATTTACATACAAATTACATAATTATATTTCACTTTTTTAGTTTATATTTAGCTGTTATTGCATTTTAAGAGAATAATTTTTTATACGGATTTTATTCCTTTTTTTATTTTAGCTGTAAATTAGTACTGGGTTTTTTGACTGCTTTTTTTTCTAATTTTTATTTTGCATAAATCTGTAAATCTGTTGCATAAATAAAGTTTTATTACATATCATTTGTTAGGAATTATATTTGTGTAATAATAATGTATCTAAAAATGTGTAAAAAGAGTATGTTAATCAATTTTACCCATAATTATATACACCGAAATTGGATAAGCTGTTGATTTTTTAAAATAAGTAATTTTATAGCCTATAACTGTAAGTCAAGCAAATTAAATATTTGAATTTAATTTACGTCAAGTTTACAATACGTCTATGTTTAAAAGGTTCTAAAGAGAATTAAAAAAATGATTATGTTGGTACGTACCTAGTGAAAATTCAATATTAATTCATCACATCAAAACCACATTAAGCAAATACGAATTTAAATTAGAAAACTTATCTGTTAGTTAAAGTGAAATTCATTGAGGAATTCCAGAGACACGTGTAGAGTAAATGTGTGGCGGCATCCTTTTCTCCTTTAAACTTTATGTAAATGTAAATTTCACTCGACTTACGACTAACCTAACCACTTTCTTAATAGTGTGTATCTTGAGATAGTGTTTAAAAAAAAACTCTGATATTTGAGTTGAAATAGACGCGTCTGTACTATCTCATTGTCGTATACAGCCTTAGCCAATTACAAACATTCCCATAGAATTCTGGAAGACCTAAACTTTGAGCTAAGCCATGTTGAGTTTCGCACAGTCATTTGGGCAGGCCGTCTGGCGACAGTAACCACCCTCTTATTTCTATTCACCGTGTGTGTTGTTGTGTTTCGGTGAGTTAAGAGATGCCAGAGCCCATTCCCTTATCCCTACACAATCCCTATCCTTAATCTTACCTATTCTGTGCTATGGTCGGCGGCACACTAGGGCAGTAGTTACTTGTTTATAGGCCACGGTAGCCACCTACCATTAAGTGAACCGTCAGCCTGTCTGTCGACCTTAATATGAATAAAATTATTAAAAAAAAAATTATTTTTTTAAAACGATTATGCCTACTTGTGTTCTAGTGGGTGCCTACAATTTTGTAACATCATATTATACAATGAAAAACTGCATAATATTTGATGATGATGATGATGGTGATGAGGGCCACCGGCTGATTGTGATTGTATAAGACTTCACTAAGCAAACTGTCATTCTTGCATTTTCAGACTGTGAATCGTTAATCCGCAAAATGCTAGTCCTCGAGCCGATGAAGAGGTATACCATAGAGCAAATTAAAAAACACAGGTGGATGGTGGCGGAGCCGTATTCCGTAACGAAGATATCTGCTGATCCGGCAAGAAGTCCCGCCCATGCAACTTCACATAACGAGCCCAATGAACAAGTATTAAGACTTATGCAGAGCCTTGGAATTGATCCGATTAAAACTAAGGAGGTAAGCATCAGGATTAAAATTGCATTATCTATGTTTAATTTATCATCATATTCTGTTGTTTTTTGCATTTCTTATGCTTGTAAAGCGGCGAAATTAAAAAAATACCTGATCTATCACGAAAATTTGCTAAACTTAAAATAAAAGTTCTTTAATATTTACAAAATAAAAAAGAAATAAATCGATAGTCCTATTTTCCTGTCGAGGCACAAGAGCACACACGTTTTTACCTTAATCAGTTTACAAGACTAAAACGCATTACGTTCTGCCGCCATGGCTAAAGTTGAAACACTCCTGTTCACAGAGCCTTCGGTCGAACAGCTATGATCATCATGCTGCGATATATCTGTTGCTATTGGAGCGGCTCCGAGCCCGTGCCGCCAATAGTGCAGCCTGTACCTCCGGTGCCGAAGCTCGGAGGCCAACTCGGAGACCTTCCTCCGTGGCGGACCAAGCCCTCGCAAGGGAAGTCCACGACGCAAGGCGAGAACATCACGTTAGGTATGTACGCATACATATATTTTGTAGCACCATGAAATGAACTCACACTAAACTAATTTGTGAACATCAACCAAAAGCTATCGAAATTAACTTAATTCCTATATTGTTATTTTCAGGTTACTACAATCAGCAGAGCAAACGAGGGAGTACAATCGGGCTACTCCAACGATATCAGCTCCATCGGCGGATTCGTCTTCGTCTGAAACACAACGACTGCTCTCCCTTGCCGGCGTTAATATGACTGAACAAAGATTACTTCAAAGAAATTCCGATCCTTCTGACACCCATCGAAGCTTTTTAGTAGGCAATTTAGATGTCTCTTCCAGGAACCACGAGGCTGAATCCACGAGGCTACTTTCATTGAGAAACATCGATGTCTCTCAATCAAACCAAAGGCTAGGCGCTAAACTGAACGATTCCGTAGTTCCGACACATAGACTACTCACGTCTACATATGAGCAACAACAGAACATATTAAAGCAATCAAGCGAGGACTGCCGAAGGCTTCTGCAGCAATCGACAACGGTCGGTCCAGATACAAATAAAAATCCGAGCGACGGAACGAGGCTCTTGACGTCGTCGAGTTTCGATTCGAAATGTGCTATAGACGGTGGCAGAAATTCGGCAGCCGACCACAATGTTATTGCAAATTTTCTCCAAAATTCCGCATCTGCTACAAACTTTAACGTGGAAACAATGAAATTGCCAAATTCCACGACGTTCACAATGTGCTCTGAAGCTGCGAAACTCATGAACACATTGCAGCAGTCGCCTTTGCCTTTAAAAGGTACAGTCAATTTAAGCACCAGTCCGATACCGTCCCAAATTACCGATACCAAACTAAGTAGTGTACTAGAACAGCCAAAGCCATTAGAATCGAGTAGACTTGTATCTCAAGCACAACAACAAGATGTAAATCGCTTGCAAACAGGCACACCCCCATTTAAAGATTACATCAATCATCATTTACCTTCATATTCTTACATGCAAAGTGCAGTTTTACCGCCGATCCCAAACGCCACTGAATCGAACTTTACAGCTTCTGCCGCAAATGCCGATTTATTTCCATCAGCGCTCTACAGACCGGACAGCAAATTTTCATTGAATAGGTACACAGCGGGCCAGCCTTACAATCAAAATATCCAAACCAATACAAACGAGCCGGTAAAATTTCAACAACAGTATTCATCTTCAACAGATGAAGGATGCGAAACTGATATGGAAGACGTTGCAAGCGTTCCGAGTGGAGTTCAAAACAGGCTAAGCTCTTACGCCAGTTCTAGTTCCAGCAGCGGGGTCGTCACGTTTTTTAACAATAAAAGTCTCAGTCAGAACCTCAGCTGCGACTCGTCGCAAAGCAATTTCTCAACATTTGAGAGTTTAGACTACCAACTCTCCGACTGTTCTAGTGAATTGGCCAGCAGCTTGCCCAGTTGTACGTCAAACGAAGATAAGCTGGCTTATGAGACTTGTTCTTTAGTCAATACGAGTCCGATGCATCCGTGCGTTTATATTTCATCGTACAATAGCAAAACTGCCGGTACTGGGTTCATTACTCGGCACAATCCAATAAATTATTCTTCCGCTAATAAAAACTGCTCTCGAGCAGTCACTCGGAGTCCCGTCGACTTTAGAGAAGGCCGAAGGGCGAGCGATGGATTGGTGGCACAGCAAGTGGCGCAATCAGATGAAACGCAAAAGAATAGTTTAGCGTTCAACAGTCAGAGGTTAAATGAAAACTGTAAAGCAAAAGGTGTGCTCGAACTTCATTTAGTGCAAAAAGAGGCTCAGAAACTGAAAACACAATATCAATCTACGATTCCCGCGGAAGAGATGACGCAAAGGCAATTACAGCACAACCAATTCGCTGCCAGTTTTAGCCCACATTATCTGGATTCTAAAAATCCAACAAAACGAATCAGTCTTCCGGAAACGTTCAACTATAGCAGCACATCACCGCCCTTACCGGCGAGTCCGAAGATGGTCTCTCAACTTCAGGAACCGGCAGACTTGTCCCACGCATCCACATTATCTCAAGTCAGCAAACCACCCTTGCAGCAACAATTGATGCAGCACAGATTGTTTCAACAGAAACGCCAGCTGCTACAGAAACAGATGACCCCCGCGAACGTACCTCACGATATCGGCGCGATTCACAGCCTCCAAATAGGTCTGAGCAGACGGCAAATGCTTCGGCAGCAAAGCTACAAGATAGCTCAGCAACAACAAATTCTGCCCCCGTTGCCGATGACTGAGAACGAGAACAGAGACTTGCTGGCCTTCCAGGCGATAGTCGAGGGGCCGAACCGCTCGCCGAAACACGTCAGCGGAAAGACGGAAGACAGTCAGGGGGAGAAGTTCGCATATCAGGGTTCAATGGAGATTAGCATAATGAACAAGGATAGATTAGGTAACGAGAACTGGTCGAACTTGCCGTCCAGTTTGCAGAGCGCTTGCCAGATCTCGGAATTAGCGGGAAGACGCGAGGGAAGGGAGGGGGAGGCAGAGTCAGGGGGAGGGGTTGAAGCGCCGGTGTGGCCCGCTCAGTGGAACAACAGCCTCTTCCAGCCCCAGCCGTGCTTTCAGGTATTCCAACAAATCAACTAAGTACACCATCCAAATTGCGCGTAGATCCAATTGCCCTTAGTCGTTAGCACGTTGTTGCGTTATTTGTAGATGTTATTTCTCTCTGTACTGTGATGTTAGTCGTGTGTGCACGAAGCGTGAACACTGATTCATTAGCGCTCTACAACTTATCGTTTCAGCTGTCAATTTTAAAAATGTGTCTCTTCATTTTTTGTATTAGTGCCTAGTTTCTCAACCTAGGGGTCGCGTTTAGGATTATGGGAGGGTGCAATGTGTCCAATAAATAAGACACTTCAACGAAATATCATTTTAATAAAATATTTTCAATGCACAATTATTAGAAAATTAAATATTACTAGGTATTAACATATTGTAGTTAGTGAGGGGAGTCGCAACATTTGTTATTTTTTTATCTGTTTACTAGTTCGCGACACTAAAAAGGTTGAGCAACGATGTATTAGTACAATGGTATCTTAAAGTGTTCTTTTTAACTTTACATTTGACGAATTAAATCACTGCTCTCAAACAACAGACATAAGAGTTTTGTTAATTAAAAAATGACCCACATTTATATTTTTACTATAGATGTGAGTCTGAGAAGAGAGGTCTTATGAAATATTTTTGAACACCAATACAATAGTAAGCATTGGTTCCAATAATCTAAAACAAATGTGCCCAAGATTTTAAAAAACATTTTTGCTGGCGGTTTATTTTCACATAAACACACCGCTGACCCGCTCGTAACGTTTGCTGAAATAGCTGAAAAACTTGCATATAATAAGAGCGTCTGTTATATTTTAAGACCCTACTTGTACTGTTGAAGGCAAAAAAAAAACATAGGTTTAGAATAAAATGAAATATAGCTATAGCCAATTTTGGCAATGAAGCTTTAATATTCAGTATTCACGCTTACAGAGTAATTTCGCTAGTTAATAGATTAAAGGTCTCGTTCAATGTATTCAATCATATCGAACCCCAAATAACTGAGACTCATCACACTCGAATTGTTATAAATAGGGTGCATGACAATAATTACCTACTTAGTGCTTTAAAAGTTATGAAAATATATAAAGAATACAGTATACAATATCCAATAGGTACACAATCATATAATATATAATACCTACCTACAAATTGTACAATAAATATGCCACAAGAAACTGCCAATAAATTCACAAATCACTTAATGTAATTTTCTGCAAATAGTATGAATTTTATAAAGTTATATTAATGTGTATGTATGTGTCTGTTGAAAATAGAAGTTACTATAGAGTGATTAAAGAAACTTATATAATTTAATATATATATTTAAAAAAAATTACAGAATAAAAATAAAAATGAGAATTGATTTTTTACAAATCAGGATTGTTGCGGATGTGGAATTTTCAATATCCACGGATACAGATACGGATTTTTAGAGGATCAGATCGTTTTTTTATAGATTTAACTTTTAATGCAGAAATAAATGATTGAAATTGATCATTTTTTTAAAATAAATATTTATTCAGTTGAAAATTGGGACAATTTCATAATTCATCCTTGGGAAATCTGCCAGATTTAAGACAAGCGCTTTATCCGCATCCGCAATAGATTCAAATTAATTATTTCGGCTGCGAAAACGGTTGCGGATGTCTACTTCGACGCAGAAGTTCCGCATTTGCGGATGCGAATATCCGCAACAACCCTGTTAAGAATGCTGCGATATTCCGCAGAGTGTAGGTATTTCTCAGTTCACATTTGCATTAAAATACACTGTTTGCCAAATTAAACTCTGTTTTATAAGCAAAAATGCACTTTACTTAAGTGTACATACTTATATTTAAAAAATATCACTCAAGTATGTTCCTACATAGTTAGATATATGTATCCTTTTTTTATATCAACACCATAATTATAATATAATATTTATTTATTTACTTATTAAGTTACGAAGCCCGTATTCGTTTTCTTAGTGAAAGTCTGTATAGATTTTGTTATCATTTGCTAATGTTATTATAATATTCGTACTGTAAGATGTAACAGCTTTATTTAGGAGCAAAATTTTATTTAAAATAAATGTAAAATTTATAAGTTTTTGTTTTATTTTGACACCACTATGCTCGATCGGACGGTTTCGTCTAGTAGTTGACACGTTGCATGCACTTTGACCATTAGTGGTTAGTATGCCTATTAGAAAAACAATAGGTAAAGTAGATGTTAGATAATCATGTTGTTAAAAGGTAAGAGTTGTCAAATTACCATTGATTGACTAACAGTCAAATTGATGAAAGACAATGTATCTTTTACTTACAATATATGTACAAGTTAATGTTATAATATTAAAAATATGAGTAAGGGCCGGCGCACATTGGAAGTCGGCACGGCAAAGTATTTAATTTTTTTTCGTAGAATTTGGAATTCTAAGAGCTTTTAATATGATTCAAATTTATTTGTGTTATGATACTACGGAATGCCCTAGTATTACACATTAAAATTTAAATTGTGTTTGAAGCACTTAAGGTACAAAATTCGATGAAAAAATGGAAACACTGCAGTGCCCGTTCTCCAATTTGAGCCGGATTTATTACGGCATTATACGGTCATTTAATCTTTGGACGAGATTAATTAAAATTATTGCAGAAAAATAGCCCTTACTGATTAAAGAGTCATATATCTGCGTTTAGTTTAGCTGGTTATTAAAAAAGGTATATTCTTTAATTAAAAATCGTTGTTTTTCCAAAACAAACGAAGTTGAAAATATAATATGTTCTTTGAAATGAGGGTCTGGAGTAGTAGGTACGTTGTCCAAAATTTTCATTTACCTAAATTTATCATTTGAGAACTGGTCTTACTAAATTACCTATTTAATAAGAACATCTTTCTTAAATAATGGATAAAAATTTTCATTAAATGACAGTGACCAGTCTGTATGTTATATACTTGTAGATACTTTATTCAGTTCTGATGGGGCGTATTTTAAAGAAACAAATCATATTAATTGTTACATTAACTATATTACTTACAAACAACCTTTTAAGTTACCAGTAATTAACAAATTAAATTGAAAGTTATGAGAAGGAATTGTTTTTTATGCAGTCATTTTTCAATTTTGTTTATAGTGGGCATTTAGCAGACATGAAGTAAGTAAATAATCGTGGCCAGCACGAGCTTTAAACAACAATTTTATGAAAAAAAAAAGTATATATTAAAACTTGAATATTTTCACTTTCAGTCGAATTGGCAAGGACACAGCTTGCCGCCAACCACAGGGATGATACCGCTCAGCGAAAGCCCCATTTTGGAGTTAACAGAACAAATGGAGTCCATTTAAATGCAATTATTTGAGTTGTAGCTGTTTTTCATGTCACAGTTAGTTTAGAAAAAAATGTTTTCGTTTTTTCTAAACTAAATGTCGTGTCATATTCTAAAAGACAGTCCAGTATTGTTAAATGATGATATTAAGTTTCTAATATGGCTTGTGGGTTAAGTAAGTAATACAAGTTACAAACTCAAAAGGCGATAAAAACTATATTTATGATCTCTTATAATGTTTTATGTTAATGACGATTTCCAAATACTAACATACTACACATTTACATAAATAAGGATTATATTATGTACTGTAAGTAAATGTTGAATAGTGTTTATGTAGGCTACAAGAGAATCGCCAGATCGCATAGCTCTACAATATGCACTAAGTTTTTAGGATTAGGCGAAAAAATATGGTAAAATACATTCAGATTGAGGAAAAGAAATTTTAGATAGAATTTCCTAATGGGTAAAGAGATTCCGATTACATTTCAAACGCTACACAAAGAATACTCAATAGACAAATAATACTATTAGCACATAGAAAAGCACCTTAATTTTTTGGTGGTCCTTCATATGGTCATAATCAATTTTTATTATGAAACGATTTTTGACACACATATTACATAATATATATCGATCTACAAATATATGAAATTAAATCACGATTACAAAACCTGTCGTCGGGAAATGAGCGCAAACAATATGTGTTTTGGACCTGATGGAGTGGAGAGTTATACATAATCTTAGGATCGCACAATATTTAATTATTTTATTTATTATCAATATATAAAATTCTTTCGTTGTCTAATAAGTATAATATTGCGAGCCGCTCCATTTAATGCAATTGTTTGATGTACGAAAGCAAATATATTTTTGCACACATGAAAATTGTCTTATACGGTGTGATTGCCAGTCAAACTAGTAACTTTAGCAAAGACACGTTTGTTCTATGGCCAATCGCATTTTTCAACTAGTTGACTAACAAATGCGATCAATCAATCAATAGATCGCAAGTGTAACCGTTGACTGTCTACGACCTCCTTATATATGTATGTATGTGTGTGTGTGTGTGTGCGTGCGTGCCTGCGTGCGGTGCGTGCGTGCGTGCGTGCGTGCGTGCGTGCGTGCGTGCGTGCGTGCGTGCGTGCGTGCGTGCGCGCTACTATGCGCAAGCGGTCTTCTTAACAATCAACACCGTTTTTACTATAACTTACCTAAGTTATGGTAAGTAAAGCCATAAGCAATTAATTAGGTTACTTTCTTAGAAAATAGTACACCTATAATGGCAATTAAGCATTCCTAATTAAGTAAAAAATAGTGATAAATGACGAGACAATATCAAAGTAGGTTTAATTACATATTCAAAACCGAAGCGACCTAATTTTTTAAACTTATTTGAATCCATTGAGTCTACGAACGAACGTCATTTTGTAACAGTTCATAGGTACGCAATACACATTACTTACACTGCCATACTTAGTGCACTACACAAATGTTTACATAGTAATAAATAATTATTTAAAAGCAATAATTCTGCCTAGTCGCAATAATTAATTATTGAATGTTGTCAAAATGAAATTCGTGCGTATAGATTAAATCCCATGTAAATAACTTCTACCTCTACGTTGTATAATTATGAAAATAAGACTGAATTCAGTGTCAATTCAGATCAAAATGTTGAATCAGTTTCTTTTGTTTTCTTTTGTTTATTTGACAAATTTCAATGTTTGATTTACTTTTACTTCTTGGTGCGCAAGATCGAAATAACAATTATTGCAGGTTCGCAATTTTAAACCAAATAAGTAACCACATACTCTAATAATATGTGGTTATATTTATTATGTTTTGTTTATATAAAGATAATTTTTCTATCTTTTCCTAATTCCTTATGTTTAATCCTATTATAGTCGACAGCGCAATTCCAACAACTGGGCGTTGCTTGTCTTATAGGCGACGCGATGGTATCACTAGCCACCTATCACCAAGTGGACTGTAAGCCTGTGAATCCCTTTACATTTTTTTTGTATAATACTCTGGTGTCAATTTAGGGATGGCGGAAATTGAGGGATGGCAATGCAAAGTATTACAATTTTTTTATAGAATTTTGTACCTTCTACGTTTTTAATATACGTAATTCAAATTACGGCGTGCTGCGGCATTCCGCAGTACCAGCACAATGAAATTTGAATTATGCTAAAAGCCCTTAAAAATAGTATATAAAAAAAATTCTTTGCCGTGCCGTTCTCCAATGTGCGCCAGCCTTTATTATATTATACCTAAACAAATGTTTTCACTAATATTCACATTATTAATACTTCCCCTGGGGGATTCAGTTAGGGGATCCTGATGGGCTCATCCGTACTTTATTGTAAATTAATGATTCATGATAAATATAAATAAACATAATTTTAGACGACTGTAAATTCCGTCCTGTTTTATAGGAAAGATGGCTACTCATTTAAAAATAACATTGACTAGGTACCTCAGTTCAGTGTACCTACAATTTTAATACAATTTATAGTGAAATAATTGAAATTCTATTTGTGTGGTGAATTTTCACCTTTTAAAAGCTTTCTCTTCTCTTGAAAAATGTCTCTTCGAGAAGTGACAAAAACCTTTTTGTTTTTTCACTTGCGCACTTTAAACGCGTCCATATTCAGCAGTCCTTTTCATAATAAGACTTGCAAATAAGTTACAGTGATTTAATCGCGTGACTTTTAAAAATGGTTTCATATGTTTATAAGTACCTACATACCCTACCTATCGAATATAGTAATTATCGATGTAGCTTTACCCAGTATTTATACAGACATATCAGGAGTATGTAATTTATCAGACGCATCTCTTCGGTTTTAATCTTATAGTGTGTCGAAGCTTTAAATGTCTGATAGAAGTAGTGTCTAAGTAAGTCTTGTATTACACTTTTTTATTGAAAAAAAAAAAAAAAACAAAAACATTTCTTAACTGTAATGCAGTTATGTCAATTTAATTCCAAGAATCTGCTGAATTTAGGCTTAGATTACACATTAACCGATACGATATCTGTGGCGGACGCCGATACGATATCGGGGCAAGCAAAACGTATGAAATACTAGCTGGTACCCACGACTTCGTCCGCGTTGAAAAATAAAAAATAATAATATTATATGCAATATAACGGTTGACTTCTTGTTTCTATAACACTTTGGCCAGGCGTTAATTTTTTTAACTAATTTAGATGATCTCTTCGGAAAATTACTTTTTTTCTGGTTGAAAGTTACCCTATATTCTTTGTTATATCCCTGACAAAGTGTATGCAAAACTTCATGATGATCGGTTGAGTAGTTAAGGCGTGAAAAGATAACAGACAGACAGACGGAGTTGTTACCTTCACATTTATAATATTAGTATGGAAGTATGGATTAGTATGGGTGTACCAGCCTTTCACTACGTCCGCTTCCCAGATGCGTTTTGTAGCTTGCTAAAAAGAGTATAAAATGCTCTCTGAATATCTAGCTTGCACAATGGGGTGTATCCAATAATGTATGTAGATAGTTTTATTTTAAATAATATAATAGATACAGCAAATGAAGTTTCCTATAGTCTGCCATACCGACCTGACCGCACAAGCTATCGCGAAAATGGCCGAATCGGAACGATTTTTTTTTTATCGGATATCGGCTCTACCAGCGTCCGGCACCGATATCGTATCAGATTATCTCTTACTCTAATTATTATAATCAGAGTGAAAATTCCTCTTTTTTAAGAGATTTTATAAAAAAAATACATTTGATTAAAAAATGTTTAAATCGAATTTCTGTTGCTCTTTCGCGATATATGGATTGTTACAATTTGATATTCTATAGGAAAAGGTTCTATAGGGTTATAGTATAACAAATATATACAGGATGGGAAAAAGACGGATCTTACTTACATCTAGATACCTTAAAGAGAAATTAATAACATTTAAGTTTTAGAAAATCAGATTTTATTTTTATTAAAATTTTGTATTAATTATTTTAAAATATAAAAATATAACTTTCAGTAAAATTTTCTGACATTAATTTTATAATAGGTATGTAATCCGTGTTTTTCCACTCTGTATAAACTCACGGAAATATGTAGTATTTCCACAATATTTCAATATTCAGATAATTATAATATATCACGTTACTCATTCCTAATATCAATTTTATCAATTAATGTCCTATGTAATATAGTATTTATTTTTCAAATACCTATACTCAGTTTCCAAAGAGTTTTAGAATGTTTTTAATCTGTACACTTACCTATTGAATAAAAAGTATACCTAATTTAGATATATTTTGTGTATTTCAGAGCGACATTTTTTTTTGCTAATATTCAGTTATGCAAAAACTTCCCATTAAATTTTAACAAAAATTATTTGAATAAAAGCGAAAATTCGCTGAATGTTACCAAGCTTTATTATATTAAAACAATAAATAAATAATTAAATACGTAAGACCTTAAATAGATTACACATAATGTAGCCATAAGCACAATATAGCATGTCCTAAGTTTGTATGAGACGTAGATACCTAAAAAATTCGGAGAGTTAAAAATGTAGATATAGGTGTTTGGATGCTTTTTACAAAAATAGATGAAATGTCATTGTAAGTTATTGGGAAAATTTCTTTGTAACTATAGGCCGTTGTTTGTTTTAAGTTTAATAGTTAAGTAGTCAATTTTATATAAACATATTATATTGCATACATTATTACCTATACGAGAAATTAGAGAATTGTAGTGAATAGCAATAATGTTACGTTCGGTAATAAACTGAAATTATATTGTAATAATAACAGCTTTGAAGCAGCTTTACATAATCATCAACTTAAGTAGGTTTTATTTTACTTAAGTTTTGGTTGTGATTTGTACTTATATGGGCTGATTGTTATAATCAATGTATTTATAGAACCGTCATTTTAATATTCATAAATACACTGACTCTTTGAAGTATTTGTTGCATTTTATTTAATAGGTATCCTGTTTTCTGTGATTATCATTTCACTTTGTCTTATTAAATAAGTGTTTTATAATTCCAAACTTACCTATAAGAAGTTAATGCCGCAAATTATGCATTATTTTTATCCCAATATTTGTTTTCCTTTTGTTTAGTAGGTATCAAATAGGGGAGATGGGGCAGCTTTGAACAGGGGCAGTTTTGAAAAAAAAAATGTGATAATGAACTTATTTCACTTAAAATTTTAGTAGAAATATTTTTTGTATGTTGTCAGAACTTACTTACACAACTATCACTTGCCATCGGCGACGGCGACGCTTGACAGCACGCAACTGTAATATGAGGTTATTTTATTTTTGGGTATTAATTCCAATGTTTTTGAAATAAATATATTGTTACACTATTTATGTTTTTAGTTCGAAATTCAAAAATCTTTAAATCCAAGTCCACAATTATCTAAGTATCTACAATTTTCAAAAACTGTTTTTAAAAGTGGCTCATCTCTAACTTTGGTTACTGTCTGTCATCAAATCATAATTTTATGAGACAAACGCACGATGGAAATCCAAACTAGCGAATTATCGGTAAGGGAAGTCGGAGGTCACAGCTAGACCTCGATAAAAAGCGGTTACCAATATAATGATGGTGATATTGTGTGATTGGCACGTTTAAAATAAACAATAAAATGTGAAACTGTTCCCTCAGATTAGGTCCAACGATAAACTACACATATAAATAAATATATCTATAACAATCCGCTCATCTATAAGTATTATAGGCGCCCAATTACTTAATAACGTTTATTTTTATCAGTCAATACCTACACAAAAGGAGCAAGTAGTCACAACCGCTTTATAAACAGTTTTATTTATCATTCGCTATCTGTGGTTTTATGTCTCGCCACAAAACGTTTATTTATGGTGATAGCTGTACATTTAAAATATTTGTTGAAACATTCTGTTCTCGTTTTCGAAATTATTAGCTCCACAAAGGTCTACGTTGCAAAGGTAAGCAAGCAAAAATATCTTACAGGTTATGTCTATTCAAATAGATAAAGATAAAAATCTTTCGAGTTCCTAGTTCCTACTGACTAAATTAGTACCTAAGGAGTAGGTACCCACCTAATATTTAATTTTGATTTTAACTGTTGTTAAATTGAATATTATACCTACCTACGTATAGCACTTAATTAATATGATTATTCCTTAATAGGTTTTAAATGTCATTCTTAATAATTTCAGTATCAACATACAACTTCAAGTTTCAACAATATGAACAAAATAACAGATCTTATTAAACATGAAAATAAACCCTCTTATTCATTTGAGGTTACTCCTGATATAACGGAGGAAGTTATTAACAATTTAACCGTGGAACCGTTGTTTTTTTCAATAACATGGCATGCCAAAGTGCACCAAAACAAAAATCTAGATATAGCTCCTATACGTTTAGCCAGATATTTGAGGAGCAAAGACAAGCGTGTGCTGATGCATTTGACCTGCGATATGTTAAGAACGGAATATTTGAACAGCCTTTTGTCTTTGTTTGAAGAAATTGGTGTTTGCAACTTGTTAGTGCTGCTGGGAGGTAAGGAAAGGAATACATTTTTAAGATGCTTTAATTTAATAAAGTGATACATTCTGATCCGATCACTTTGAAGTTTTGAATTTGAACCATAGTTTTGAGCAACTTTAAAGTTCAACTTTGTCATACAGCAGCTGACCTAAATAATAATTAATATAATGTTGCCATATATTTCATATTGATAGACATTTAATTTTGAGAACTTGGTTAAGAGTAAATATTAAATTAATATAAGTAAAAGATAAAATAAAGTAAAACTACTACCTACCTACCTAAATAGGTAGGTATATAACAAATACCTACCTACCTCAACACAGCCCATAGGTACCTAAGTTGTCGATAGCACAGATATTATATTGCATCAGACAAGATAACATAAATTATGCTGCTGTCTGATGCACATTGGAAATGGATTTACTTAAAATCGATAAATAAATATCTTCACACATTCCACACAGCGCCATCTAGTTCCACAGTAAGCAACTAATGCTTGTATTATGGATAATAGACAGTTGATATAATACATAGATATTTTTTTTTCGTAAATACATACATATTATAAATACAAAACATCCATGACTCAGGTACAAAGGTAAAATGTTAACACATAAACATTTGCCCCTAGCGGGATTCGAACCCGCGACCGTTTGATTAATAGCTAGGGTTACTAGCCACTAGACCAAACGTGTCGTCCATCGATATTAATACATTTTTATTAGTACCATTACGTACCTATTTAATTCACAGTTTATTATTATTAAATACTATGATATCTATACTTAGTTGTTAAATGCAGTAAATAGATTTTGAGCACCACATATAAATACAGATAGGTACTTACTTACGCATATTTTAATCGAAAAAATGTGTTTTTTTTTTTCAGAAAGATACGAGTCATCTACTTCCGATTTTAAGAACACTAATGAATTAATTTCTCACATAAGAAATCGAACCGACAAAATCTTTTGTATCGGTGTAGCAGGGTCTCCTGAAAGTCCCGATGATAAAATATTGCATTTAAAAGAAAAGATAGATAGCGGTGCTGACTTTATTCTCACGCAGGCATTCTTTGAAATCGATACTTACAAAAATTTTTTGCGCAAATGCAAGGTGTTCGATATTGAGGTGCCGATTATCCCTGGATTATTTGTGTTTGAAACATATAAACAATTAACAAATTTTATTGATTTGTGTAGAGTTAAGGTCTCCCCAGACTT
This sequence comes from Synanthedon myopaeformis, assembly GCA_944738685.1. Lineage (NCBI taxonomy): Eukaryota > Metazoa > Arthropoda > Insecta > Lepidoptera > Sesiidae > Synanthedon > Synanthedon myopaeformis. Next base: position 4,792,973 of record OX122927.1, on the reverse strand, counting down.
ATTGGAGCATGTAAAAAACAAAGGAAATGAATCCGAATCGATTCACAATGGTAATGTTATGAAAGAGTTAATTCAAAATTTAACTACCCAGTGCAACCATTTTCATTTCTATACGTTGAATAAATTTGACATGATTTCCAATTTTGTTACACAAAACTTCTAAAAATGTATTAATTTAATAAATTATTATTATACACCTGGGTTTTAGATAGATACAATTATTATTTTTGTAAATATTCGTATCTACCTAATTAAAGGAATAAACACCCCTACTTCTTTTAAAGTTTTGTTTTTATTTTATTAACCTTTTGATCAAATGTACCTAGTAGATGCACATTTCCAATTTCCTATACAAGATTAACCCCAGAGATCACCCTCAAGTCAAAGTTCTTTCTATTCTATTAAGGTATAAAGTTATTTGGTACTAACGCCAAAATACAACTAGGTATAATACCTACCTAACTAGAAATACTGCGACCACGTAATACAGGAAGAAAGTGCCATGTGGAACTTGAATGACGTCATGGAATTAGCAGAATTCTTTTACATTAAATACGAATGGTTTAAGAGCTACGTGGGCCCAGACACACCTCATTTTGGAATGGCTGGGATTTCAGGTATGAATGCTGTTTTATATACTTACTTATAACCATATGGGTATTGGCTAGTTTGGGTAGGCGGCCAATTCTCAAGTAGGTATCTGGTGACAAAGACAAACAAAAAAATCGTATCTATCTATCCTAAATTGGAATGGCTAATTTGTATATATGTTATATAAAATAGTGTTAGAAAACAATATTCATTGGTGCTAGACTCTTTTCGTGATCCCGAGCATTAGCCAAACACTTCAAAGTTCTTTAGAAAAAATATTAATCTACCTCATTTTGGAATGCTTAGTTTTTAGATATTTTAATGTAGCGCACTATTTTAAAACTAACTTTAAGTAACCAGACTAATCCGATGGCCCTAACATCCCGCCAGACACGACGGAAGTTTCGCTGTGAGTATGAGTTCACGAGATTGATTACGACTGAGAGTATTAGATATATAAAAACTTTATTAGAAGATGCTCCAGGAAAATAAGGATATGGTTTAAAGGGATTTTTGCTGTAATTGGACGGATAATTATATTTTAATGCATAGTTATAAAATTAGTTAATATAATAGTAAATTTTGCAAAGTAAACATACAAAGAGTTTGTAGTTTTAATAAATATTCTTATCAAACATTTTGTTATTTTGTTTTAATTTTTTCATTAATTCACAGAAAATTTAGACGTTAGAAAATTGAAACATGACTGTCTTTGGGGATTGAATTGAAAGAAACGGATTATAATTTACTTCTCCATGCTAATATTTTTTGGCGCTTTCTTTAAAATTTACACTCTTGCTACACTAGCGCCACCCTTATTTAATGCCTTTCTACGGACACTTTTAGATACACAGAGATGGTTCTCTTTACCTCTACCCTCCATACACTAATGACTCACTGCATTCTTAACGCGAACAGACTATAAGGTCATCGTGAAAAGTACTTTTGTCCATTTCTGTATCCCTGCAACGTCTATGCCAGATTTTCAGATGATCGGTTGCGAACAAACAAACTTTCGCATAATATAAGAGTTCGTCTCATGAAAAAAATTCCACGGGAAACACCGCAACTAAATGTAGATAATTTTAATAAATTATTTACACCTGTGAATAATATATACTGTGTAAAGTCAGTCCGTGAACTGTCAAAATATGCTGTCACTGTCATTGAACTGTCAGATTAGCGGCCCGTGATGGTGAGTCTTTCATTCACCTAACCTAGCCTAGTTTTATTAATTCTGAAAAACTTAATACTGAATTATTGATTAAGTTATATCAATTGCATTATATTGGTTTATCTCTGTTGTGTGACTGCGAAATAATAACTGGTGTAGCACTTTTACTTTTTCTACATAACCTGAAACGAATTCTATCCGTTTTTACAAGTAAGCGTAAGCAAGTTCTATTTTGCAAAAAGTCTTTTTAGATTAGGCCTAATTTAGATACACTACAAAAATACGTATATCGTTTTCATTTTAGGTATTTAAAAAAGAAAAGAATTGAAGAATGTCTTTCCCAGATAAAGCACAACGAAAATTGTGCTGGGACTCTAGAGATCGTTACTGGGAGTGCCTTGATAAACAAACAAATATTGACACTTTGCAAAAATCCAAAGAGTGCTATGAGTTTAGGAAAATGTTCGAAAAGTCTTGCCCAACACAGTGGGTAGTTCATTTTGACAGAAAACGTGACTATGATATGTTCAAAAAGAAAATGCAAAACGAAGGATTTGAGCCAATAAATGAAACTAAATAATTTTAGTTTATAATATTTCATGATATATTTATTTATTGTAAATATAGATTGTCTAGTAAATTGTTGTCAATAACTATTTTGTTTCTTTTATTATCCTTTTATATGGTTAATATCATAAAATAGGTAATTTATACAATTTAATATTATAATTGAAATATACATACATAAAATATTGGATATTATAATGTATTTTTCAGGTATTCAGGCAGTAAAGCGTTTAAGTAACAATGCATTCCATAAATCATATATTGTCTGAATTTGATTTTCCTACAAACAAATTAAGGATTGGAGCATTAAGGGTAATAATACTCATATATGTTTTCTTCTTCTTATTATTTTTTTAATAGAATTCATATGCCCAGTTAAGTTATTAAAATAAAATACCATGAAAATTTAGTAGCGGCAGAGCACACTGCATTTTTCAGTCCTTTGGTCAGACCATCTGGCGGCAGTAGGTAAAATATGAACAGTCTTATAGATGACCACATTTGTGTCATTTGTTTCTCTGAGAGTGAGTAAGGGATGCTAGACCGTGTAAATCTACTCCCTAATCCTTAATCCTACTATAGTTGGCAGTGCACTTGCCAGCACTGGCTTTGCTTGTGTTATAGGCGATGGTAACCACCTATTTACTAAGTGAAACATCAGCCTGTTTGTAGACCTTAACATATAAAAAATTAAACTAATTTAGTAAGGGTTGTGTAACCCTTATTAAATTATTTTGTTTCAATTATGTTAATAAATGTTTCAGGCATATCTACCAAGACTGCAAGAACATTGTAAATATCATAAACATTCATTTGAGTTTAGAAATGACATGTTGGATAAACTATGGAAGCATATGAATGCAGATACAATCAATATAAAGTGTCAGATGTTATGTGCGATATATTTCTATACAATATTGTCTGAGACGGATAACAAAGAAGTATATTTAAACGAAATATTAAGAATAGTCAATAACGAAATACATTTAAGGGAAAACACGAGTAATACATCATTGGCAGTTTCTCTTGTCAATGGAATGTTTCAGTCATCCTTTTTTGATAAGATTTCTAGCAAAAGCGAAACAATGAAGCAAATTTTAGCTGCAGTATTTGAATTCCTCTTGTTACTTGGATATAAATATTCTGAACACACAATACTAGCATTTAAAACACTGAGTTCTTTTAGGAAAATTTTGGGTACCACATTTCAAGAAGATCTATTAAGTGAAGAGAAACAAATAAAATTGTTAAATTTAATTAACCACAATTGGGAGAATCCTACGTCCGGTGTAAGAGATTCGAATAAAGCTGTTTTTCAAATAGTTTTGTCTGTGATGGATGCTTCAATGTACGAGTCTGTATTGGAAGAAATAAATGCGTTTTATTGGAATAAAGCTAAGTATTTGATGATTTCAGAGTTCATGAAAAGTTGTTCGTCAATATTAAATTTAAAACACATGAAAGAATGGGTCGATGGACTTTTATACAGTTTAAACAAACCTGGATTAGTGTCGGCAGGTGCTGATATGTATTATGCCGTGTTGAAAAACCTAAACCACGAGAATGAATGGTGTGAGCTGTTTCTAACAAAAATAATAAATATTTTCATCAATCAACCTAAGAAATCAATAGAGAACTTTACAAACTATTGGTGTTTAATAACTCTAGGAAAGTTCCCATCTTTAATGCAGGTGCTCATAGAAGAGTTAAAGAACAAAGGGAATTCAGACTTGGTAAAATATAGTATTTTATGTGTATTGAAACAAGGCAATAAGAAAGGTCTGTATAATAAAAAATTACATTTAATTGAAATAAATGTTGATAACATTGATGCACTCATAGTGAAGGCCTTAGATCATTGCGATCCAATGACGAGAATGTTGGCGTTTGACATAGTATGTGTGTCTTCACATAAAGTGATACCAAATCAAATAGAATGTGGTTTTGTTTTGAGTTATCTAAACAATAACATTAATTCAGATTGTGCAGTCCTTAGAATTGGCATGGTGAATAGCTTAAACATATTTTTGATGAGGATTCACAAGTATTTTATAAACTGTTTAAAGAAGAATGAAGAAGATGAAATAAAAAGAATATTGCAGTTCTGCAATGAATTACAAGAAATGTTATTTGTTTCGTTAAATTTTAACGGAAATTATCAAAGAAAAATAACAGTAATCAAGGTTTGTGACGCTATTTTAAGTGCATTTGCAAAAATGCCAGATAAGCCAAAATTTTTAGTTGTACAATCTCCGGAAACTTTAGAGAAATATCTGAAAAGCGGAAGTGATGGAATAATGTATACAGAGTGTTTTTTATTAAAGCTAATAGAACTTTTAAAAGACCCTGCAGAAGACATAAGAATGAGTAATGTCAAATTAATTTTGAACCACTACAGTTCAGAAATTAAGCAAACAAGAATTTTGAACAATATAATTGAGGATGCACTGTTATCCATTAACAACAAATTCTTTTATCAGATTAATTGTGGTCAAAGTATGTTCAAATTAATTGTCAGTGTTCTTGTTAAAGAAAAATTTTTGGAAGCGAAATTTAGGACAGTGGAAGATATATTCAAATTTAGTTGTAATGAATTGAAGTCTGAATATATTTTAAAGAGGGACATATTAGAATCAATTGAGCTTGGAAGACAAATGCATTCCTTTGTAAGCATTTTACAAGTTGTGATAGAAGTTTGTCTGGACAGTTCATATAGAATGGAAATTGCTAGTGATGATATTTTGGAGTTGATAGATATTTTAGAAGCAATATCAAAGCAGTTCTCTTGGGAGGAAGATGGAACAACCAGTTCAGATTTCTCTAAAATGAGTGATATGATAGAGAGTATAATAGCAAAATCAAATTACAGCGACAATTATACAAATGACGAATCAAAAATATCTGGATTGCATCAGATTGTTCTTAATTCTTTATGGTTGAATGTGAAGGTATATGTGCTGATTATATCTCTAGCTATATTTAGATGATATTTCTAAGAATGTTAAGGACAGAACTCTTGTGAGTTCTGTAATATCAAAATTAATATCACCTTGACAGATTGCTTGCTCATCTAAAATTATCTAGTTGATGTAAGTCAATTATATCAGATATTAACAAGCAGTTTTGGTTCTATTAACAACGGGAGCTGCGTACCAATTTCATACTACGTAATTCCACGATTACTTGTTAGTTAATGATCGTAGCAATACATAAAAACATGACATTTCTGAAAAATAATATGAAGGTATTGGATGCATTCAAAAAACTGAAATTAATTTCACAACTAGTACAATAAATTTTTAAAAGGTGCAGAATTTGGGACAACTTTTGGGTTGAATTCTTGTAACTACTGATTTACATAATGTTTTTCAACTTATTTAATATAATATGTTGTCATTCATTGCAGGCATCTTGTGATGTATCAGCGGTACTTATACAATATCACAAAAACGATGTGGATCCAACGATATGTAAAAAATGCCTCGACATAATTATCAATGTATTGGAAACTTCACGACACAAGGGGGCAATCGAAGCTGCCGGAGCCGCTCTCGGTAAAATATATTCAAAATTTATTGCTGTTACTAGTTTGTTGGATTTTTATTTTTATACGATTTATTGGGAACAATGCCTTTTTTTCTGATGACTTTCTTTCCTATGTTTTTTTCTGTATCCCTGACAATGTGTATGCAAGATTTGACGGTGGTCGGTTGAGTATTTAGGGCGTGAAAAGGTAACAGACAGGCATAATTACTTTAACATTTATAATATTAGTGTGGATAATACAATAGCCAGATAAATACTGATAAAAAATTTCATGCTTAATAAAACGTTAATAAAATAATAATAATATTTCAGGACAAAGCATCCGATATTTAACATCTTTGCCTGAAACCTCTGGGGTATCACATATACCATGCGAACTTCTTCAGTGTAAATTGAAAGAGCTAATTTCCGAAACTGGCAGAATGTCGTCTGTGACACGAAGAGGCGCTGGTCTCTCTATAATGGTTCATAGAATTGTATCCAATGACATGGAAGAGGGAAAGGTAACAATTTGTTTTCTAGTTTTGTAGGGCGAAACATCACGCTAAAGTTATTTATTCTCTTGTATTGCCCTTTTCTGTTTAGACGGAATCAATTTTTTCAGATAATATTTAAAAAAATATATGTGAAATTATTCATTGTTCAGCAATGGTAAAGGCGGAAATATTTCAGAGAGCTGACGTGATCGAGATGGGTCTTAGTTAGAATTTATGAAGATCTGTTCAGGTGTTTGAAGATCATCAGCTCATTTCTTAGTTGACGAAGGGATTTCATTAACGTCCAAATGTTTCTATTGATGTGAAATTTGGTGTATTGTTGCTTCGGCTGTCTTTCCATGACATGGTAACCTTGACCTGATGCTGCAGCATTGAGTAGTCTGCGGGATATCCAACTCCTTAGCAATTTAAGGCAGATATAGTGTGTATGGGCTTATTAGAATGGTATTAATAGAATGTTGGGTGTTATAAACTTTTAATAATAGCATGTTTTTTTATTGTTTCAGCCACTTTTTCATTATTTCATTAACGCCGTATTGGAAACTTGTGGCAGTAGTAATGACGAATTACGAGAGACAATCAACTCTGACGTCGAAAAAGATCTACCCAAAGCAATTTATATTCACTTTTTAACAAGAATTGTCATGGATAGTACTCTCGCATCTGATGTTCTCTATTATGCCGCTAATCTAGCTGAGCTTGCCTTTGATAATCTTACCAGTATACATTGGCAAATAAGGTAATAAAATAATATTAAAAGCAAGATTTTTTTAATATATAGGACGGCAGGCAGCTTACAGATAACTTGATGTGGGCAAGTGGCTATTGTTGGCTATAAACATACGCAAGCACAAGTGGTAGTTTAAATTATATAAAATGTGAAATATTTGACAAATATAATTAATGTTTTGTAAGAACTTACAGTCTTACATATATATAAATAATTCATTATTATTATTATTAATAATACAGACCCGTGGCCCATGTAATAATGAAATAAATAAAATTTCCTTTCAGAAATGCAGCTCTTCAACTTTATGGTGCCCTTGTACCAAAATTAATTGGTCAAAAAAAAGCATCCGGAATGGACAATAACACAATCGCAACGGTTGCATGTGACGAATTCAGATTACACTTCCCCAAATTGTGGATTTATATGACCAATCAGTTGCAAAATAACAATTGTATCAATGTATTACAGTATCACAATAATTTAATCCCTATTTTGAATATTATGGCCAGTTTTGCGAGGAGGTATAATTTTTCAAGTGATCTGGTTCAACAAAAAGCTTCCGACGACAAGTTATTAAAAGATCTTTTGAAATTTTTGGGCAGTCCGATTTACACTGTGAGACGTTTGTCTGCTAAATGTATTTTTAATATTTTCACTTTTGAAGAAATTCATTGCACTCTTATGCGACACGATGTTTTGAGTGATAATTTTTTGCACGGTTATCTTATATTAAGCGCGAATTGCCGTGAACAGTATAATAGTGCATTTTACAAAAATTATTTTATCAAGCTTAAAGAAAAATACACTCATGTGATGAATTTACGTAAACATTCCTACTTGTCTAAACTATGTTTTGAATATGTCTTTGATGAAAGTAATAATTTTGATATTCGCAATTTAAATAAAGTTTTAATAGAAGTAAAATCTAATACTTATGCACCAGGTGTACACGTCTGGGCTGAAACACTTGTAAAAAAATATATAAAATCTGCCCCGTGGGAATCGGTTCCAGATATATTAAAATTATTGTTAAATGAAAATTGTTTTGAAAAGCATGGAGAATCCCTCTTGGAAAATATAGAAAGAGACAAAACTATTCAAGAAGACATTTTAAAACAGATATTTAACTTATTGTTGACATATAAACATAAATTTAATTGTGACATTCTATGGCAGATTTTATACACAATCTCCGCAAATATAAAGTTTAGTAAAACTATTGATATATCAGATTTAATTCAGTATTTAGAGAGCCATGAATGTATATATAAAATAAGATATATACTACCGTTTTTGACACAAATATGTGTCACTTTTAAATATGATGACGTGTTAATAAATATTTCAAAACAATTACTTTCAATGAGTAATCCGGAGACAACAGATTTTGAAATGAGGTATATCGCTGCAATAGCAAATAATGAAATTGCTAACAGACTAAATACTCTGCCAGATACTATTGTAATAAATTCAATATTAACAGCAGTGATTCTTTTGCAAGATGAAGATGAAGACATTAGAAATGAAAGTGTAAATTTTTACAAAAATTACTGCAAAATGGAAGCTCCCCACCCTTACACTTGTTTGCAAAATATTTTGAATTGCAAATTTTTAAATGATTTCTCAAACAAATCTGAAATTGGAATAAATATTTGCAATTCTCTATCATCTATTTTATTAAACACGCCTCAGGATATTTGCGATCAATACAATCCTTTCGCAAATAGCTCTAAAAACATTTACTTGGAAGTTGAAGTAGTTAAGAAATTAATTGAAAATTTTAATGACACTTAAAATATTTATTAATAATTCTCTTTTATTTTATGTACAGTTTGTAAATTAAATATGTAATAAAATGTTTATACCTAGAATAGCCTATTATTATACAGCTTCAAAGTATTGTGTGTCGTCTATCTGTATTGATACAATATGGCGTCCCGGAACCATGACAAGTCCCAAAACTCTTGGTTCTTCAGATTCCCCATCATTACTTTTGAGATACTCTGAACAGGCTCCTGTAAAATTAGTGTTACATTTAATATTTTTATCATAATTGGCTTCCACGAATCAAAAGGACATTGAAGAATTTTCCTTTGAAAAAATTGATAACTGCCCTCAAGGTTTTTAGGCCAATGTAGATAATTTTGTATGAGCTTCATATTTTTTAAAACTATTCTATTATAATATATTAATTTATAAACTAATGCACACTACAGCAATAAATGTTTTATGCAATAGAAAAAAAGTCTTTTTCTTATAACAAGACTGTGTATATGTGTCGGCGGCCGATTGTGATATGGCGCCGTTTCATGAAGTTCCCAACTAATATCAGTCAGATCGTCAGATTTGGCTGCCTATTGAGATGTGTGATTAGTTCACTTACCAAAATGCAACAAAGTGCTTACTCACTCACTGAAACACAAAAAAGTGCTATTATTTTACTGTTGTCTTCTGTAAGGAGGTGGTTACTGCCACCAGACAGGCTGTCCAAAGTACTCTGCTGGGAATTGAATCTGGGATCCCTGAAACAGCATAGAGGCAAGCAACCTAACTAAACAACCTGTTGACTTGTCAGAGTGTAGTTAGGTATTGTCTACTTTATCACCTACCTAATATAACGTTAGCATCTCTGTCGGTACAAAGAAAAACTCCAATTAGAACTCTTCCATCTGTCATTTCTATCTTGAAGTTCATGTTTAGCCATTTCCTTAATTTGTCTTTTCCATCAAGGACTATTTTTCTAATCATGTCAACGTCAACGTTTACTTTGTCCTATAAGCACACCATTAAATGACATAATACATTTCAATTACCTAATTAATCCATTTTAAATGCTTTTCATCTTACCTGTACTGAATTTTCTGTATCTGTATTATCGCCCATGTTTTATTTTTGGGTTTTAGCGATTGAGTTTTAACGACCAACCTGTTAACTTACTTTATTAACTCAAAAATTTGCTTGATTGATTTGCTATTTTTCTTCGCTCGCAGTTTTTGTAAACAAAAACTTAAATTTAGTTATAATTATAGATTATAGGTCATAAAATAAAGCATGATTCCAGCTGTCAAAGTGACAACTAGTGCTGATATTTGTTCATAATGAATGACATATGTATCGATTTATATTTAACAACATATTTTAAGAGCGCGTACAAAGATACACTAGCGCCACACATTAAAAAAATATATATTATCTCGTGACTGAGAAGCAATTATTAATTTTTTTTGGACTCCTTTTTATACATCGCCATCTGTCACAATCGTGGACATTCAGCGGTACATGTGTAATATTCAGCTGCCATGCCGGGAAACATTCAGCCATACACCCCTCTCTAGATGATCAGTCGCTAGCTAGTCAGATAGTTAGCAAATCTGTTGGCAGTCTTTTTCTTAAGCATTTTTGCGAATTGCTTTATTCGTAACAAACCATGGCGCATCAGCTATCATTCGGAGAATTTTTGACTGGAATCTTTGGATTATGTTCAGGTTTGACTTTGAGCAGGTGCCCTAAAGCTGAATCCTAAAAGACCAAACCGGTACTAGTTTGATTCCAAAGCCAGTTTTGATTTTCTTCTCAGCATCCAGTACATTTTGTTCTATAACAGTCCGAGTTGCTTCCTTTTTATTTGAATATAAGTATTCCACGTCAAGCGTCTGTCCAGGTGCATACCCAAGTTCCGTACCACATTTTCTTTTGGTGTTTGATTTCCATTCATGTAAACTGGTGGACATGTGTCTCTTCTAAGAGTAAATGTGACGTGAGTTGACTTGTTCTCATTGACTCTCAATCTCCAGTGTTTTAGCCACGATGAAATGGTGTGAATGTGTTCCTGGAGTGCCCCAGTAGCCAAGACAGGATCGCTATTAGTGGCCAGAATGGCAGTATCGTCAGCAAATGTTCCCAAAAATACATCAGGAGTTGTTGAAAGGTCTGCTGTGTGTAGTAAGTACAATATAGGACCCAGAACACTGCCCTAAGGAACTTCAGCTTGTATTTCATAAAGGGTAGTAGTTGCATCCCCACACTGCCCTATGAAATGTCTCTCGCTCAAGTAGCTCCTCATCAAACGAAATATTGGACCCGGTAGTGCGTTTATATTTTTTATAAAAGGCCTTCGTGCCACACCCTATCGAACGCTTGAGACACGTCCAAGAAGACTGCTGAACAATACTTCTTCTTCTCAAATGAAGTATTTATTGATTCAACTATTCTATGCACCTGCTCAATAGTGCCATGCTTCTGCCTGAAACCAAATTGATGAGATGGAATCAGATTCTTCTGGTGAATGATTGGTAGAACGCGTTTTAGAATTAACAATTCCAATATCTTGGATGGTATGGGCAGCAGACTGATAGGTGTATACGACATTGAATCATTTTCGCTTTTTCCCGGTTTGGGTATCATTATTGTTTTAGCAACTTTCCACTGCAATGGGTAGTGACAGGTCCTGAGAATGGCATTATATAGGTACAGCAGGAACTTGGTACCCTTCTGAGGCAGTTCTGATAAAATACGAGCTGTGATTAAATCATATCCAGGGGCTTTTTAGGATCAATGTGTTTTATAGCCGCAACCACTTGTTTGTACAAGTAAGTTTTGTGGAATCAGAAATGTTATGCGTAACCTTTTTTGTTGTTTTTGTCTATTACTTATTAAGAAGAAATAGACGTGAATGTGTAATATATGTCTAATATATGAATATTTTCTCTCACTAGTATTACACGTTTTATTTTATCATTTAATTATTTTGGGTGAAGACTTTATAGTCTTAACATTGGTTATGGGCATTTACACCCAGTGATTAAAAGTAATATAATTACTATTGTGTATTTGTAAAATAATAGTGACATATTTTTTTGAATAAATTATTATTTTATAAAAATGATGGATAATACTGCTAGTACTTCGAACATTGTTATAAGTACTGGATCAAGTATGATTATTGAGAAACTGGAAGGAGTCTCTAATTATGGCACATGGAAATTTCAGATGAAGTTATTGCTAATTGACAATGGACTGTGGGATTATGCAACCGGGTTAGTAACACCATCTAATGATCCCATAAAAGATCAAAAAGCATATGCAAAAATTTGTTTAAATATAAAGCCAATTTGCTATCCACATGTCAAAAATGCAAAAACTGCTGAAGATGCCTGGAAACAATTAAAGGCTGCTTATGAAAATGCGGGCATAAGTCGTAGACTTTCTTTGAAAAGAAAATTAGCTCAAATTAAATATATAGAATTCAATTGCATGGACCACTATTTGGGAAATATTATTTCCGTTACGCAAGAACTAGCTGATATAGGCTGCATCATTGATGACGAGGAATTAGCGGAATTGATGCTGATTGGTTTGCCAGCTGAATTTGATCCATTGATTATGGCAATGGAAGCCACGAAAACCAAACTGACATCTGAATTTGTCAAATGCCAGCTGATTCAAAATGAATTTAAAAGGGAAATAGGCAAATCAAATTTGGAACCATCTGATAAGATTCTTATTGCGAAAAACAAATTTGTTCCAATATGTCACAACTGTCATATAAAAGGACACATTAGAACAAAATGTCCTAAGTTGAAGAAGAATCCGAAGAAGATTTCCAATAATGGTTCGACTCTTGATGCATCATTTTCAAAGAAGGGAAATACAAATTTATTTTCTACAGAAACTGTCTTAGTTAGTAGTGCTTGTAATAAAGATAACTGGATTCTAGATTCAGGATGCTCTAGTCATATGACTAATAGGAAAGACTGGATGGTTAATTATACTCCTAGTATTAAATCCGAAATAACTACTGCCAATAATGATGTAATATATAGTGAAGGTGTAGGTAATGTAAATATGACATTGAATAATAATGTTGAAAAAGTTATTACTGATGCTTTGTACGTACCAAAAGTAGCAGCTAATCTTTTGTCTGTTAGCAAAGTCGCAGCCAAAGGTTATGTTTTAATATTTGATGTTAACAAATGTAATGTTTACAGGAAGGACAGTGTATGTGTGACTGGTTCCTGTGATCTGACAGCTACAAATGTGGACGGTATTTACAAAATTGATCAGAAATGTCATTCTGCATTTAACCAAGAGCCTAGTATTAGCACTAAAAGTAAAGCTTTCGTGTCCAAAACTGATTCGTTAGAGCTATGGCATCGCCGACTAGGACATTTAAGTTTAAAAGTGTAGCTACCGTATCCATGTTAGGTATAAGAAAATAAAACACACAACCACTAGCGGTTAAATATAGAAATAGCTCTGACAAGAGCTGTTTATATTAGCGATTAACGTGTTTTCGTATAGGAAAATAAAACACACAACCATTAGCGGTTAAATATAGGAATAGCTCTGACAAGAGCTGTTTATGTTAGCGATCAACGTGTGTTCTTCACTTCACTTTCACTGGACACCAAACGGAGAACAATTACTCGAATAGAAGGCAGCAGCAGTCGTCGCAGTCGTCTTTTTCGTAATGTTGTCCACGAGTTGCACGAAATCCACGAGATGTTTCTTCCACGGCGTCCGGCGAGAAAATGGCCGACCGCACTACGCGACCTATATTTATAACCTAGCACCACCGCCGAGAGCGCATGCGTACTCGCGACTCGTGAAGCAACATCGTCCGTCTCACTCAACAAACTGTTTTCTCTGTCACACACCGTCACGTGACCATGTAAAATATTGTATAAAAATAGGGCAACTTTTAATAAACTTACATTCCTGTACATACAACGACTGGAGTATTATTCAACACACCATAATCGCTAAAAAAGGTATGTTAACCCTTCGTGATACATTGGCACGTGGTATTGTTTTTTCAAATGGGGATTTGACTCCTTGTCCTCCTTGCATTGAAGGAAAACAAAAGAGTAAATCGTTTCCCCGTGGTCAGGCACATAGAAGCGTGACTAAATTAGATTTAATCCATACGGATATATGTGGACCTATGTCGATTGATAGTTGGGGTGGTTGTCGATACTTCATTACTTTCACTGATGATTTTACGCGAAAATCTTTCATTTATTTTCTTCATCGCAAAGATCAAACAACAGTTTTGAATACGTTTATTGAATTTAAAACATTAGTTGAAAATCAAACCGATTTGAAGATTAAGCGTGTTAGGAGTGATAACGGTACGGAGTATTGTAATAAAAGTTTTCAGAATTATTTTAAGCAATGCGGTATAATTCATGAAACTACTGTTCCATACACACCACAGCAAAATGGCGTTGCTGAACGTCTTAACAGAACTTTAATGGAAAAAGCTAGAGCCATGTTACAAGATGCTGATTTGGAGAGAAAATATTGGGCAGAAGCGGTTAATACTGCTTGTTATTTGAAAAACCGTAGTCCAACTGCTGCTTTGACTAAAGCTACTCCTGAAGAGTTATGGACTGGATCCAAAGTGAACCTCAGTCATCTTCGTGTTTTTGGTAGTACAGCATATGCTCTCACTCCTCAATCTCAGCGTAATAAGCTTGATCCTAAATCTAAACCCTACATTATGTTAGGATACTGTGATCATACCAAAGGATACAGACTTGGTGATCCAGATGATGGCACAAAAATGATTAAAGCACGTTCTGTTGAATTCCTTGAAAATATAAATGGAATTAATTTTAAAAATGGAAAATCTTATGATAGTTTCAAAGATTTACTCAGCAATATTGAAGTTTCGGTATATAATTCGAATACTTCTGATGAAAATGTCAATGAACTTGACAGCGATGAGTATGCTACACCTGATACTTTATCTAACAATTCTGATATTGTTGAAGACGTTGAAGATAAAGAAATTATTGATAATTCCAGACCAGTTCGTGATCGGAAACCTCCTATAAGGTTCAAAGATTACGAAATGAATTATTTCACTGAACTGGCTAACGGACAAGATGAACCTATAACATATAGCCACGCTATAAAATGTGCAAATGCTAGCGATTGGTTGAAAGCTATGCAAGAGGAATATAATTCACTCATGTCACATCATGTCTGGGAACTTGTAGATAGACCAAAAGATAGAAACGTTATTAAATGTAAATGGGTTTTCAAGAGAAAGGTAGATCCAAGTGGTAACTTTGAAAAATTTAAAGCACGTTTAGTTGCTAAGGGTTTCACTCAGCAATATGGAATTGACTATGAAGATACTTTCGCACCTGTTGTAAGACATAGCACTTTACGTTTACTTTTTGCAATTGGAATTGAAAATAACATGGATATCGAACATGTTGACGTAAGTACGGCATTCCTGAACGGAAACCTAAGTGAACGTATTTATATGGAACAACCTACTGGATTTGCAATTGAGAATCAAAAGAAAGTATGTTTACTGAAAAAGAGTTTATATGGTCTCAAACAAGCCAGTAGAGCTTGGAATGAAAAAGTTCACAAAGTTCTCATTAACGATGGATATACGCAATTAAAAACTGAAAAATGTGTCTACTTCAAAGACAAGGTAATAATAGCGTTATATGTTGATGATTTTTTCGTATTTAGTTCCAATGAATATCAAAAGAAAATGCTATATAAATTGCTTAGTTCCAACTTTATAGTAAAACTGCTTGGACCAGTGAAACATGCGCTGGGCATGAAAGTTGAAAGAGACAGAGAGCAAGGAACTTTAAAATTGACACAGACAGAATATGTGAAAAACCTTTTAATCAAGTTTGGCATGGAAGATTGCCACAAGATAGCGACTCCTATGGAGGTCAATTTCAATCTGCCGAAAGCAGAAACAATCGACCAAAGGTTTCCATACCAGAAACTTATTGGAAGCTTAATGTATCTCGCTGTATGCACACGTCCGGATATAGCTTTTGCGTGCAGTAAGCTTAGCCAATATAACACTTGTTATAATGAATCGCATTGGCTCGCTGCTAAACGTGTACTGCGATATTTATCAGGGACAACTAGCTACGGACTCAATTTTAAGAGGGGTAGTAATAAGGTTAAAATATCATCCGACGCAGATTGGGCGGGGGATATAACCGATAGAAAATCTTATTCAGGTTTCGTGAGGAGGTTTGGTAATTGTGTGATAAATTGGCATAGTCACAAGCAACAAAATGTTGCATGCTCTAGTACAGAAGCTGAATACTACGCTCTTGGTAATGCTACTAAAGAGGCAAAATTCTTAAAAAATTTCTTATTAGAGTTAAATTGCAGAAATGAGTCACAACATGATTTGATTACTATTTATAATGATAATCATAGTACACTCAAAATGGTAGAGAATGAATGTTTTCGTAGAACAAAGCATATAGATGTTTTACATCATTTTATACAGGAATGTGTCGAACGCAAAGTAATCTGTTTAGCTTACAAGCCTTCAGGTGAATTAGAGGCAGATCTTTTTACAAAAGCCTTATCTAAGGTAAAACATAATTTCTTTGTGAAATGCTTAGATTTGGTTTAAATTTTATATCTTTATTATTTTGTAATCTCGCACATAGTTTATACTTTATTTCTGTTAAAATTTGTAAAACATATGATGGCTCGATTAAGGGGCAGTGTTATGCGTAACCTTTTTTGTTGTTTTTGTCTATTACTTATTAAGAAGAAATAGACGTGAATGTGTAATATATGTCTAATATATGAATATTTTCTCTCACTAGTATTACACGTTTTATTTTATCATTTAATTATTTTGGGTGAAGACTTTATAGTCTTAACAAGAAATGATTGGATCATCAAGTGCACTCTCTGTCTCTTAAGTCATTATCATTGCCTTCATATTCAAAAGGCTTGAACACATTCGATAAATGGCTCGCGAATGTGGACGCTTTTTCACTATCACTCCTTGCCCATTCGCCATTGCTCTTCCTCAGTGGAGCTTGCCGGCAAGTCAAAGCATAATGGAGCCTCCAGGTTTGATATATTTTTCGTGACACAAAAATCAATAAGGTCAGTAAATTTATTGACGTAGGTAGGCCAGTGCGTCGGCTCGCCTCTTAATATAGTTCGCAGACCCATTATATTGATTCACTTCATGGGCTTCTTTCCTTTAGCAAAGGTAATTCTTGATTCCCAATCTTTATGTTTGGTATTGTAATCCCCTCCCGTTATAAATCCCAAAGAACCCAAAGTAATCTTCGCACTTTATATTATGTCTCGGCGGACTGTAAATTGCTGAAATCGTCAACGGTCCTGTTTTGTCTTCAATTTTTACACTAGAAGCCTGCAGATATTGCTCTCTAAATTCATTCATTTGGTAATGTTTAATTGTTTCTTTAATTATTACTGCAGCACCGCCCGCCTCTTGCTGTTCCTTCAGGGTGGTTCGTGTTATAAATTAGGTAATTTGGTATTTCAACAAAACTTTTGGTTGTGAAGTGTCTCTCGGAAATTAGTGCGATATCAACTTTGTTAGTGCAAAGAAAGACCCTAAGCTCCTTCACGTGACTTGACAGCCTATCAGCATTTCAGATTGCGATTTTTAAGGCTTTGAATTTAACATGAGTTTGGACATAAGATCTGCTAATAGTGTTGTAATAGTATTCATTTGTTTTATGGCCGCCTGTAACAGGTCCTTTAGGTCTGTTGATTGGCTAGTTTGTTGTAGTTCTTTACTAACTGGTGTATTTTTATCCCTTTGGTCAATTTTACGGCTCAATCAGGACCCTCGGTAAGTATGTCTACAATTTTTTAATATCTTATAAAGTTTCATATTGAGACACGAAGCAACAAAATACGATCTAGAGGAATGTGGGTTTTTAATTATTGTTTACTATCATTTGTTATCATGACCATGTGAGTATATTGTGTTCTGTGACTGTCATTCTTACTATGGCATGACATTGACATGACATGATTACTACATTAATTTACATTTAGCTTACTAGTTAGTCTGTGATTTACATTAAAATAAATACTACAGACAGTACATACCAAATAATATAAATAAAATTCCAGTATTTTCATTTTTTGTATCTACGGAGGAATAAGTACTACATTATGTAGATTTTTATTTATTTATCTTATCATTATGTGATTATAAGGATAGGAAATCTGCTTATTAGATAAAATATTTTTTTTTATTAATATTGATAATGTTAAGGTTAGATCTGTGAAAAAGAAAATGAATTGTAATTTAAATGAAAAAGAAGATAAGTTTAAACAGAAATTTAAATATTATAAATGCAACAAGCCAAAACCGTCATACTGTAACGTTTTAAAATTAGATGGAATTTCTATATGGCCATCTTATCAGGTAATATTAATTAAACCTTTTCTGTTTGTTCATATTCTTATCTGAGCAATACTTCCTTAGATCTTAGATTATTTAATTTAAGACTGGGTTCAACAATCTGTACAGTGGGCAGCCTATTTGACAGCAATTACCATTTACACAGATCGCTGTGAAATAATAGCATTTTGTGCTCTTTTGTTTTATTTATTAAGTTAGTAAAAGATATTAGAGCATTTTCCTTTATCCACCTTGTCATGTCTTTTATTTTGTATTATTCCTGGTAGGTATGTTTTGTATTTTAAACCATCTACCATCAAGTGGGCTGTCAGCCTGTCTGTTAAATATCCTTAAAATAAAAAATGTAAATGATAAATAAGTAGGTACGTAATTTTCCTAATTTCCAGGATTCTCAAGTGAAAAGACTGCCAGTCAAAAATATTGAGGATGCGAGATCAAAAGTATTAGGATTACAGGAGTTGAAAGAATGGAAAACATATGGATTTGAAAAGCACCCTGGTTTAATTTTTATTAAAAATCCATTCATCAATCTCGGCCAAAGGTATTGGATTAGAAGATGTTTAGAAGAGTATCCAAGAAAGCCGAACATTACAAATCTTGATATAGAGATTGATTTACAAGACTGGTGGTTGGAGTGTCATAGCAATGTGCCTTGCAACAGGCAGTTACTAAAGAAATTGAGATGGACAACCCTAGGATACCATCACAACTGGGACACAAAAGTACAATGTTAATATTTTTACTTTTATCAACAATTGCTTATTGGTTTTTGTAATTTTTAGTTTATTAATACTCAGGTTATAACTACATTTATTCAGCTCAGTTCAGCTTTGGTCAATAGAGAAATGGAGTTAAATGCTAAAGTCCATTCAGCTAAAGAGGAGTGTACAAATTTGAATCTGAATAAATGTAATTACTACCTGAATTATTTCAACAATAACTTTGTAGATCTTTCTAAATAGAACAATGAGGATGTTACTCCCCTGATAAGTAAATGTATGAAACAACTAGCTGCTGCCTGCAACTTCACCCGCTTTGGAAAATGAAAAATATAAAACCTGATAAAATATATGAGTACATAATATTACAATACAATATTGAGTTTTTCAGAATATTGAGTCTCCTATATGTTAATCCAGGTAATAAATTGTCTTTGTACCAAATTTTATCCAAATCCGTTTAGCCGTTTTTGTGTGAAAGAGTAACAAACATCCGTTCTCATAAACTTTCGTATTTATAATAGTAGGTTTTACAAATTTATGAGGCTTGCAATAATATTTGAATTTTATTATCTATTTCAAATTTCCTTTTAATGAATTATTTCAGGTGTACAGTGAAGAAAACAAGAATACATTTCCTGAGGATTTAGCAGAACTTGCCGATGTGGTAGCTCAATACTTGGATTATGATGATTTTAGAGCTGAAGCTGCCATTGTTAATTACTATCACATGGATTCTACTCTTTCCCCACACACTGATCACTCCGAAGTCAACTTAGAAGCTCCTTTATTTTCATTCAGGTAAAGAGCAGATTTAAATATTTCATTTAGTTTCTTATTATATTGGTTTTTTTATGATAAGATCGGCAGACAGGCTGACAGTCCGCCTGATGGTAGGTGGCTACCGTCGCCTATAACACAAGCAACGCCATAGATACTGCAAGTGCACTGCCAACCACAGAAGGGATGGGGTAATGGGCTCTGGCATTCCTTACTTACCGAAACACAACAGCACATATTCTGTTATTTCACTGTGGTCTTCTGTAAAGGGGTGGTTACTGTAAAAGACTACGAAACGCAGTGTGGCCTGCCACCACTTTCCAAATGCAGACCAGTTTGAAAATTTTATTTTCAAAGTTGACCCCGCCGGGAATCGAATCCGGGATCCGTGAGACGTTAGGCAAGAACCCTTACCACTCATCCAACGGGTCGTCAACGTTCCAACGGGTCTGGTGGTTAAGGCAAACGCCTTAGCGCTCTGAGTCTGGGATCCCAGGTTCAATTCCCAGCAAATAAAATTTTCAAAGTTGGCTCTCATCAGGGTGAGTAGGATTTTGTTCTCCTGTCCCCTGTCCATTGTCCATTGTATCTTAATAGTGCTTACTTTGTGGTTTATTCTAATTAAAAAAAAAAAGATTTAAAAAGGTATTAGAGTTTAATGACTAATTTAAAAACCATTTTATGAACCATTGAGTTCATTAAATTGCAAGTTTCATAAGCGAATTCATCCTAGTCCAATGAAGTGTTTTGATTTTTCAGTTTCGGACAATCAGCGATATTTCTATTGGGCGGCACAGATAAAACTGTAGAGCCGTCGGCAATTTTGCTCAATAGCGGCGATATAGTAGTGATGTCGAAGGAGGCAAGACTGTGCTATCACGCTGTGCCCAGGATTCTACCGGCTTCCTCGGAGCCGTGGGAGCATCTCGGTCAAGTACCATTTGTTGGGAGTGAACTGTCCCATTTTAAATATATTACGAATGGAAACGAAATGTTATCATTAGTGAATAAAAATGCGGACACTGCTGAATGGAGTAAATTTGGGAAATATGTAAAGGAATCGAGAATTAATATAAATGTAAGGCAGGTGCTAAATAACAGTCAGAAGAATTTAAACGACAAACAATTTAATGTAATCTAAAATATACAAAATTTTCTTAAAATATATGTTGCTATTTTTACACTAGAAATGTATTGTTTTATTTCCGACCTCTTATATCTTAGTCAAGGATGGTGACGTCTTTACCAACTGTGGCTGTGTTGTCACTGTAACTGGAAAAATAAATAAATGTTTTTTTAATTTTTCAAAACTAAGAACAATTCTTTTGTGTGTGTGTAGAGAATAAATGAAATAAAGTATAATAATATCCGAAAAATTCGAATAACCAATCAAGCGCCATCTAGCTAATTAAAAGCAAAGTTATTGGAGCCAACTTTGTGTTTCTTTGTTTTATTTACTGTTTTTTTTTTAAAAGAATTATTAACTAAAAGTTAGTAAGGTTTCGGTATAACCTGTATTCGATCATTTTTAAACATAAAAAAAAATCTGTTCTGTCTGACATTAGCAGGAAACTACTAATATTATAAATGCGCAAGTTTGTGAGGATCTATGGATGTTTGTTACTCTTTCATGCAAAATGTCTTAACGGATTTGGATTAATTTTGGCAAACAGATAGTTTATTTTATAATTGCATTTTAACATAATATATAGGTTCGTCTAAACATATAAAAAAATTAGGCGCCACTGTCGCCGTGACGTCGCCACCGTTGTCACAACGATGAAGATGTCCATCAGGACCATTCAGGTGTTATATTTTTCAACGCGGGCACCAGCTAGTTAGGAATATTTTAAATCTTATTAGAAACATGTTGGTAGAACAATTTGTTGTAAAAGTAAGTTATATACTAAAATTCATTCGGATATATCATAAATTTATGATTAAAACAAACATTTATTAGTGTTTTAAGAACCCTCTCTTCCTTTCTTTGACGTTTAGTGACGTACTTGAGGGTACCTATGCAAATGAAAACACATTTCGGGAACTGTGCCAAAATTTCACATATTATTTATTATGATAAGAATAGATTGCGTTCAGGACTTTAAGCTTGAAGTTAACTAGTAAATAAAAATAAGTATGATTCCTAACGTCTATGATAAGAATAGATACGGATGATAAATAATTTTACCATTAGACACTGGATTCCTTGTCAAATTTTCCACACTCCTGTGCATGTCACACATATTCCAAAAACACTTAACATAGCCATCAGTATGACATGAAATTTCGTCATTTGATCGAAATAGAGCCGCCCGCCTCGTAGTAAATTCATAACATTTTTTGCAACTTTGTACGTGCATTATACATATACCTGTATTATAAAAGATATTAAGAATTAAATTTGATTACTTAAAATTTTGCCTTTTTATTGCATAATTTGTTTATACTGCCATCGGATTCGGGTCAATAAAATGTAAATATTTATTAAATGTCACGTCAAAATTTGTCAATGGTAGGTACCTTTTATATTTTTATGTGTTTTAAGGTTTTGATACCTAAATTAATAAAAGGATTTCTTTTTCCGTTCTCGTGGATAGCCAAGTTCACGTTATTGGTTTTCTAGCGAAACCTAAGGCTTGTCAAATTCTTCCAAACCACACAACCTTGCGGAGGCCGCGTGGTTGTGTGACAATAAAATTAAAGCCTATCAAAATATATGATAAATAAAACGCCTGACATCTTTATTGCTGTTATAGTATTGCCAGGCGTTGGATTATTAATTTCTAGATGATTCTCGGGATCAGTACTTTTTTCTGGATATAGAAAAGGTATTTCCTTTAACAATGACAGTTGATCGGTTGAGTAGCTAAGGCATGAAAAGGTAACAGACAGACCATATAGGTAGGTATTATTGTTCCTACCTCTACGAGACAGACAGAGTTTTACTTTCACATGTATAATATTAGTGTGAATTTTGTTACAGTTACTCAGAGCATAAAATACTAACATAAATTAACAGCATAAAATACTGTTTGCAATTATCGATTTTCTCGATAACATATTCGTCTCAAAATCTGGTTGTAAAGACTCAATCAATTGTTCAGAAACAGGGAAGACAGCTCTTCAAATTCTTTGTATCAGGACAGAGGTAGTTACTGAATGCCATTCAGATTCACTCGTAGTGAGTGAGCGGCAGTGAGAGCTAGGTGCGTTGTTAGTTGCGTTGAATTGAATGAACATCCATTTCCAATCGGGGACAAATGTATGATTTCGACAATTCGACACGATTCAACCATTTATTACGGCGGCGGCTCAATAGATATGCCGTTAGACATAATCGTTTTAAAGGGACTCTTGATGCGTATGATTTAGATAATACTAGCGATCCGCTCCCGGCTTCGCCCAGGAAAAAACTTAATTAGGTTTTATTTATACTAATAGATAATCCGTACAATCTATACTCTATACTAATATTATAAATGCGAAAGTATGTTTGGATGTATGGATGTTTGTAACTCTTTCACGCAAAAACTACTGAACCGATCACCATGAAATTTTGCATACACATTGTCTGGGACAACAGAAAGGACATAGGGTACCTTTCATCGTTCAACGCGGACGAAGTCGCGGGCACCACCTAGTAGTTATTATAAAGAAAGAGTATTTGTATTGTTTGTAATGAATAAATAAACTCAAAAACTACTGTCGCGTGCAACAGCTTGTTACTAATTCACGTCCTAGTCAGATTTGATAAAACATTTACTTGGAATTTTTCTATTTTTAAATTATCCCTCGGAAACAGTATCCTTTTTCTGGATAAAAGCTACCCTATATCATTTTCTGTATCGCTGACAACGTGTATAATACATCTGTATGTCCTATGCGCTAATCTCGGAAGTTCTTATATGTTCTTATATATATTAATCTGAATGTATATAATTCGTGAATATCTTATTTATATAAGTATATTTGGCGTCAAGTTATGACGGTCTTTGTCAAGCGTGGCCAGTTTCAGATAGTATTACCTATATTATAATAAGAACCTACACTTGTAACTGCTTTTGAGAACAGTTGTACGGAAAGTGTTTAAGTAGGTAAGGTACAGTCACGACCAGAGTGTGCAAATTGAGTTAGTTATACAGTGTCGTAAACAAGCAGTGCAATTTGCGATCGTGTCCTCGCCGGCTCTCCGCTCGTTCAACCGATTAGATCCGAACAAG
Organism: Synanthedon myopaeformis; assembly: GCA_944738685.1. NCBI lineage: Eukaryota > Metazoa > Arthropoda > Insecta > Lepidoptera > Sesiidae > Synanthedon > Synanthedon myopaeformis. Next base: position 4,768,943 of record OX122927.1, on the reverse strand, counting down.
TACACTGTCATACGCAACCAAGAGGCTGAATGGAGCTTCGATCACTTTAATGGAGGCTGACGGATGCGTTGTTGTTTCCCCAAGTACGTGTGTATACATGTATCTAAATATACGTAGATGTAATTGAACAGGGAGGCTATGTAATTACGCTTTGTATGGCTGTGCAAATATTGACGCTCAGTCTGGGTGGCGAGCTTGCTTTATCATTATAATTCAGAAATAGGTTCACAATATGTACGCGCTTAGTTAGATGTTTTAATTTATTTAAGATGGGTACGCCAATGCCGCTCTCGTACTCTTGGGCCTTCAAGATAAATAGGTATACGCTTATCACCCAAACCAATCACAGCTATACCTACTTTACCTGTATTATACAACATAAAAATACAACAAAATTGTAACATGAGTATAAATACCTATACATGTGTTAAGCCAAAAATATTGGTAAGTAACTTCTGTTAAATTAATGAAAAAGCATATTAAGAACCAAAGTTAAGCTAAAAAGAAATTTCTAAAAAAACTGGCGACCCACCCTCGGCTTCGCACAGATGCCATTTATTCATGAGGAGCCAAACTTCCTCGTTTATCGAGGATCATCCTTTCCATTAGTGAAAACCGTATCAAAATCCGTTGGGTTGTTTAGAAAAAGTTAACGGAGAAAAAAACGGAACTGACAGCGACTTTATTTTATAAATGAAAGTATAGTTAAAAAAAATTATGGACATTATATATACGACAATGTGTAACAAATAGAAAAAAAAAGATTATTATGTAATTTATATGCCAAACAACATCTCCAATGGCGTGCGCGTGTACTTACTCATACACCCAACAATATAGCAACATTGGAGTCATTATAAATATTGCGGGGAATCAACGGAGTAATTCCTGCGCACGAAGTTTGAAAAGCCATCGGTATGATCATTGACACGTCACCTTTGTATGTAAAATGAGCTCAGTGACATTTGGCGGGACCAGTAAAAAGCGCTCGCTGGCGTCTCTTCTCCTTTATTGACATTAAATGGCCGATATAAATTCCGTTGGCGGATTACGAAATTTATTGGCTTCAAAATTAAAGGAGACCGATTTCAATGGCGACGGCTGACAGCCTTCGTTTATGGGCGAACGAGGAGGACGGTTAAAAAAAGCCTTTTACTAAAACGCTCATTGAAAAACTTATCGTTTAATGGAGTGTTTTTGCGAACTAGCAACGTCCTACGGAGCCACTGATATTGCTGCTTCTTTTGCGAGTAAAAAGCGTTCGATACGTATAAATTGTTTTGAATTAATGTTTTTTTCTTGGAACCAGACAGCGGAGTCATAGTAATTGGTTGCATTAAGTTGGAACCCTTATGAAAAGACATTCCTACATACTACAAAATTGTTAATACTTTTAAAGATAAAGGGCAGCAGATAGTCTGACGGTTCGCATGATGGTAGGTGACCATCAATGTGGAATGGTTTTTGCCGCCAGAAAAGCGGCCCAGTTTGTGAGCCGAAGTGTTGGCGGCGGTGTACCGTGATCGCGGACGTGCGATCGCACGGCTCGGGTTTGTCATCGGAGGAGGTCGTCAGGTTGATGAGACAGTCCCAGACAATGTAATGCCACCATTGTGGCTGCGCGGTTGACACTGCGCAGCACACTTTGGCTGAATGCCCCGAATGGGCAGAGCAGCGCGCCGCTCTGTCACTCGTCGTGGGCGCCGATCTCTCGCTGCCGGCCGTCGTGAAATTGATGGTTGGCAGTGACCTTGCGTGGCAGGCGATGCTCACGTTCTGTGAGCACGTTATGTCGCGCAAGGAAGCGGCGGAAAGGTAGCGGGAAGAGGATCCCCTCTCCCAGCCAATCCGCCGGAGGAGGCTCGGGCGCAGGCGGCTGGCCTATGTTCGCCGTCTTCCACCCTGACTGGGACCCGGGTCGTAAAGTCCCCCGAGATGGCAGGCGTACCTTCACCTTCGGGTACGCCGAGGTTCTGACAGGGAGCGTGGGCCTACCCGCGCTGGACCCCGCCCATCAACGGCCGTGCTAGAAAGAAAGTCGTTGTGCCCAGATTGTGACTGCAAAATAAAATGTGCACTCTGTATAAAGAGTGATTTTTTATCCTATTTAGACAGTGAAGCTTAACTCAGGAATGATGCTTGAGTTTCATTTTTTGCATCTATAAAAATATATGATAAGATCGAAGGTAATCTAAGGTCTAGCTAGTGAGAAGTCTATTTCCAACAGTAGACGTACTGCGCCTGAAATGATCTAAGGTTAAAAAAATACACACAGTAAATATACTTTATCGTCATTGTATCGGTGTCCAGGATCACAAGACAGACAGATAGGACTGCTTTTTTATATCTATGTACATTATCTAACGAAGCATATTGTGTTCAAGTGAAATTCAACCGTGTAATAGGCAGTTTAGTAGAGTGTTTACCTTGTATAGTTTAGTATACCTAGTGTTTACTTCGCAAGAGGCTTGCAATGCCTACCTAATATATCGATTGACTTGCATGAACCACTGGCGTAACTTTGAAAATATTGTCGTCCAGCGGGCAACTGAACTCTTATTAAAGAACTAAAAACATCGGTTTGGTCCCTAATGGTAACGTATAAAAACTAACTTCTTATTACATTTTCAACGGCCATTTTATCGTGGTGCTTATTTCTTGTCGCCATACTAGTAAAGTCAATGTGATACGTTGCTACAAAGTAAGATAAGAAAAAAGACTTGCACAATAGACTTGCCTATGTATGTTCTTAAATGCCTTTTACTACAAATAAAATATTATTCTATTCTATTCTATTCTAATAGAAAAAAATGTTAATTAATCACTCAAAAACGGCTGAACGGATTTGGAAGAAATTTAGCACACAATTAGTTTATAACTTGGATACTTTTTATCCTGTAAAAGAATTAGGTTCCCGAAGAATCGTCTAAAAATTAAAAAAAACCGGCGAGGCGCCATCGTCGTTACAGCGATTTAGGTTTCAGTCGATTTAAAATTCAGTCTATTTGCGAGTCAGTTGTATTCACATATCAGTCAATTTGGGATTAGGTTATAATTTATCGGAGACCGATTAAGATGTCGGGCGTTAATATAACTCATATTTTCTCAGGTGTTATATTTTTCAATTTTCAACGCGGACGAAGTCGCGGACACTAACTAGTATAAAATAATATGCTCATATTGAAGCTCAAAATATCCAAATTGTTGGTAGCATTAATTCACTCACTTAATTGGATCAATTGTTTAAAATTAACTCGTACATTAGACCTATTGTATGACCAACATGCCAACAACGCAATATCGTACGCAGAGTTGTTTGAGAGCTGTTCACAAAGTATCAGGCACGTGTGTAGAGAGCCTTATTGGATTCAAAGCAAAATTAATGTGTAGCCTCAAAGTGTAGGAGCGGATGGTAGAACAGTGATATTATAATCGATATGGGATCAATCACCAACACAACCGTAATTGAATTGAGCATTTACTGAACGATGGATTTAAAAACCCTTTGTTTTAATTTTACGAATAATACCCTTTATACTAGACTAGCAACCTTGTCCCGGCTTAGCACCGATGGAATTTTTTACTGAAAATTGTTAACACAAACCTTGCTCATTTATCGCTCTTTTAAGAAACCTACATAAGCCTTAGTAGACTTTCACTAGAAAGCACTTCTACTTTCCTGGCAGGGCCAACTTTGAAGATGAATTAATCAAGGTTGGCTCTGGTCTGGATTCAGTCGTTCGGGCGGCCCGCCTGGCGGCAGTAACCACCCCCTTACCATCGTGAAATTACAGCATGTGTTATTCCTGCTAATAACCCTTCCTAATCCCTTATCCTTATTCCTAACTATGGTCGGCAGCGCACTTGCAGCACATGTGGCGTTGCTTGTGTTATAGGCGACGGAAGCCACCTACCATCAAAAGAACTGTCGGCCTGAATGACTTTAAAACAAACCACCGAGTGCAGATACGGTCCCCAAATGTGAAGGTTGCTGCAAGACGTGATTTGTAGGTCCGGGCCGGAAAAAGACACTGCTTTAATTTGCACAACATACTTTATTTGGTTTTATAGAAATTCTTGCCACAATAAAACATTTTTGTAATATTTTTGCAACATCATTGCCAATTTTCCACTTGTTGTAATTTTATTGATTAACGTCGTCCCAATTAAGGGACGACCCATCAATCATAATAATGATGGAGACTATTCGAAAAGTTATCTAAAAATAAGTCTAAAGAAAGAAAATGAAGTGATGATGGGTGTCTGAAATTCCCTCGTAATTGGACAAACAAGGAGAGAGAATTTTTGGGCATATTTCGCTTAGAAAATTCTGTAGTGTAAAAACACGAACATATAACCGTCAGAGTGGTTCAGTTTGGAGTGCTCCCTAGGCATAGCAATTATGGCCAGATTTTTATCGCTAGCTGCCGCGACGCCACTTACGGCGCACCAAATTTAATTGGAATCAATTTTTGAGTTCACTTCCAGCTGCACAATAAGTTTAGGTATAAACAACATTTTTTAAATAATAGAGTCTGTGAATATAGTTATCTATCTACTACCCATTTAAATAACTATAGGATTGCCACAAATATGCAAACAACTGCAAAAATTTGTTTGCGTCTTATAAATACTTGTAAGTGTGGTTTTGTAGGTGTGACGAGCTACGAGTACCTTGGCCTTGGCTAAGTAAATATTTTTAAGAAGTTAACAATCGTAGAAAGAGCTGTCAGCGGCGGGTGCTGTAACAAAGTTTAAATGAAATCTCGGGGCCATGTCTGTAATTACAAACAACTCGGCGTCCGTAAGGTCGACGCCGTCAGCCGTGTAATGGACTTTTCAAGTATTCCTAACGTGAAAACTTTCGCTTCAGCCGACTTAAACGTCCCCGACAATGTGCTTAACGATGTTTTTAACTACTTCGCTCCATTCCTCGACTATTGCAGGTTAAATTAATTATTATTCAACTGTCACTCTGCCGCGAATCGCATTCTGCGGGATCGGATGAGCTCTGGAGAATATAGCCATTTGTATCCGATGCCAGCCGCGTCTGCGATTCTCTCAACTGTTATCTGGAGCATTTCATGAAGTTGCAAATTGTATTTCAATTCAGTCATTGAGTTATGATTTACTAGAGATGACGTCCCTAACAATATCTGTGCACCACATGCGCATCAAATTATGTTGTTAACTTTAAATGGTACTTTATTAAAGCAGTAGAGTCGTGGCTTACGATTGGCTATGTTTTAACATGGCAAACGCCGTATCGCGGTTCAGGCTACACCTGAGTGTTTATAGATGTTATGTTTGATAATTGATTAGAAATAATAATCATTTGTTCTAACGGTGAACGAAAAATAGGTGAACAAGAAAACCCATATCCTTTAAAATTACAGCAAACTTCGAAGACATGCGAAGGTTGCCAAAACCGTAGTGGGCCAAATTTTTAAATAGAAAAGGGATACATGTCCAGGAATGGGACGTAATATAATGAATGTATACCTAATAATATAAAATAACCAGCTTTAGCCCGCGACTTGGTCTGAGTTCTTTTTTTCTTTTCTGTATACGAAACTTCATGATAATGTATTGAGTACCTAGTTAATCTTTTGAGATTTACTACTCAAAAGAGAATCACGCCTCATCACGTCTCCATATTTATATAATTTTCTTGAGTGACGACAAAAAGAGATATAGACATAACACTTAATTTATTATTAACTTTGATAAGCCTATACGTTGTCTCGCAGCGATCACTATTCACGTACTGACCCAGACGCTGTCCATGGACTGCAAATCTTAGCTTAAGATCTTAGCACATTATGTCACATCTAGTACGTTGGTACACGTCTCGATGAATTCGGCATGTAAAGTTTAATGCATTAGTGGAGCCGTTGAGTTCGCTTCGACAGAATCCGGCTGCAATTCGGCGTTGTCAAAATTACTTTGCCAACGGCCGAGAGTTTCGTCCGGGAGTTGACGGCAAGGGATGGCACGTCTCGTCGGATCGTCGTCCTCGCTGCCATAGAATAAATTGCGCTGATTGCACAAAGCTTCCTTGGACCCCCTCTCATTTCGTTATAGCTGCAATTGTATGCGTTTCTTTTGAACACTATCCATAATAACAGGGAGCACAAGAATTGCTTCTCTTGTCACTGTGATGAAGCATCGAAATTAAGTTCCTTTAAAAATTCACACAGCTTTTAATTAAGAAATATAATCTTAATTACCACAGCGTGAGGTCGGCGACATGTATGTGTTGAAAGTGCTAGCGAATTCTATGAAGGAGTTGCGCTTTAAAATTTCGGTTGTTGAAGTTTTTAATTACAAACGCGGTATTTAATTTGTAGTAATTCGTTGTATAAAATGTAGAAGTTTATTAATTTAAGAAATTCACACACGCCTTGGTGTTTTAAAGGCTGATAAAATACGAATAGTATTTCTTATATGGAAGGTAAAGCATCTTCTTATTGTACTTGTTTAAAAGCCGTTAGTCTTCTTGCCACTTTTCTACTTCTGATTGATATTATGTATAATGCTACTTCGTACGCACTGTAGTTCGTTTTTTGACTATCGCACAGAAACCTAACATTATGCCAATATAATATAAAAAGTTTCCTATATATTAATTAAATTTAGGTAATAAACTATCTGTGTGCCAAATTTCATTCAATTCAGTCTTTTTTGGGTAAGTAACAAACATCCAAACATACAAACTTTCGCATTCATAATATTATTATTGGGATTAGGATGTATGTATAGTATATCATCTACTAAATAAACGGAACGGAATCTTCTAGGAAACGTCTTTTAAACAAGCCTCTTTAAAGATAAGATTTTTTTTGTGTTAAGGTCGACAGACAGGTTGACGGTCTACTTGATGGTAGATGGCTACCGTCGCCTATAACACGCTATAGGTGCTGCAAGTACGTTGCCGACCATAGAAGGATTAAGGACAAGGAAGATCCCTTGACAAGGGGATAATGGGCTCTGGCATCCCTTATTCACTCACCGAAACACAACAGCACACATGCTGTTATTTCACTGTGGTCTTCTGTAAGAAGGTGGTTACAGCCGCCAGACGAGCTTCCCAAACGACTACGAAATACAATGTGTCCTGCCACTACTATGAAATAATAGATACGAGTATACTATAGTAAATGTTTTTTATTATAAAAATAATAGCAAAATGCGAACCTTATTTCCTTTTCGTATCCGGAATTCTCTCGAGCGTATTTTTCATTAAAATTATGCGATATTTTCTGTTTATAACAATAACATTTATAATTATAAGGAAATATGGGTAGGAACAAATTTTGTTAAGCTGCTAAATAAGCTAATAAGTTTCTTGATGTTTCTTATAGATATTATAGATGTAGATGTTTCTATCCATTAGATATTCCTTAGTTGTTAGTCTTATGTTGTTATTTAGAATATGTAAGTGTAAGCCAAGATATATTAAACTAAATAAATTTGTAGTGGCAGGACTCATTGTGTTTTGTAATCATAATTAGAAGAATGCGTCATTGCACCTTAAAGTTAGAAGACTTCAAGGTTCGAAAAGTACGTACCATTAATTGGCCATCAGACCGGTTGCTGGGTTCTCTCATAAATAAGCAAAAATTTAAAATTTATTGTGTTCTTTAGATTATGCAGCGTGCCAAGAAGATATATAGTTAAGTATTGGGTTCCTCCTTGTGGAAAAAATACTTAACAAAAAGATCTGAAGGGGAACAAGCATTTTTAAATCTACTTATAGAATAAGAAAAATGGAAAATTGGAAAGTGAAATGGCACTCTCACTAGGAGGTCTCACACTGTTAAGGGCCTATTATCTACATGTGATCATCATGTAATTGTTGTATGATATGATTATTTAAATATAGTAACATTTTAAATATTTAATCACTTGAAATCCAGAGTTAATTAGTTTAATAATCAATTGTGTGTTAACGGTGGATAGCATCGATCTGCCTACACGTGGCTTGTAGTGATAATAGAGCCTTGTTGCGGGTAATGAGAGTCGAGTTGTTTCATCAAAACACAAGCGTTGTTTAGTCGGCGTTAATATTATAATTATTTAGGCTGATTAGATTGTTTTATTAGAGTAATTTTAAAAATAAAGAATGTATGAAAATATATCAAAACCTTTGATGCTTGATGAAATGTATTTCTTTAAAAGTTTTATAATAATTAAGATATTTTAACTTGCTATAGAAGCAATTTTAAAAAGGCATACCTTGATTATATTTTACTAGCAACCCGCCCCCGGCGGCGGCGTTGAAGTTGTATGGAGTTGAAATTTACAAAAATCCTTTCTCAGCGGATGCTTACGTTATAAAATAAAGATATGTTCCAAATTTCAGTTTTCTGTTACCTGTTACTAAAACTTTGGGTCTGAAACAGTAAAACAGTTATTTATTCATCAAATAGGTTTCCAAAAAACTCAATGGCCATTATATATTTTACCGGGTTTAGGAAGAAAAATAGCTTAGTTAAAAAACTAAGGATACCATTCTTTTTGTCATTCTTTAAAAAAACTATATAACTATGATATAGTTGTTTTATAAAAATCACAGTATATACAATACTAAACCATAGTATGAGCTCAGAATCGTTTAAATCCAGGCTTCACTATCGATAAAAAGATCAACGATTTTATAATATGGTACATAACTTCAAATGGCCAATAGTCGCAATATGTTCTGCATAACAACTTAATAACATTTATATGAAAATATTTATTTCAATTACGCTTTTCAACAGCCCAACAATCAGGGATTGTCAACATTTGTCAAAACACGACAATGTCTTGATTTTATTTGTATATAATTGAAGTGGTAGGTAGAGCGATCGTGAGTGGAATGACAAATAGGCAGGGGCGGATTTCAGTCATCACTGGTGGACTAACGAAGTATAGGGTGTCAAGCACGTGAGGATAATTCACTCCCACGGGATGCCTTTGTGCAATCAGTGCGGTTTCTTCGAGCCCCAATACTGACGGCCGTTGCTTTTTTAACAACAACTCACATATAGGCTTCTTATATACACATAAGTATTTTCAAACTAGTAAATTCTAAAACGAAGATTGTGAACAAGCACAAAATAATTCAATAAGTCTTTTTTTGACGTGATTACGTCTTTAAATTTGCTTCCATTGTGGGAGGTAATTCAGAAAAAATGCCTGGCCAAAGTGTTATAGCAACACGAGGTCAAGCGTTATATTGCTTTTTTTTAAATTTTAATCGCGGACGAAGTCGCGAGCACCAGCTAGTAGTTAATATTTAGATAGATAAACTGAAAGATTCTCTTAAAGTTTAGGCAACCGGCATGTTATTTTATAAATGAAGCCACTATAAGGACTTAGATAAAAGCTCGGACACAGTAAAATTTATTGCGGTGAAGCAGAGAGTGCCCGAGAAACCTTACTCGGTCTGTGCAAACAGTTTAAATCCGAGCAATATATTGTGTGTAAGTTTTATCACAAACTTTAGTTTCAACGTGAGGTTGTGGTCCCGCGACGGCCGCTAAACTGTACTGAGAATAAAGTGAAGTATTCTAAAACAATCCTCCCGGGAGGTTCACTGGTCCGGCGACTCCGGCGGCGACAGTACGAATGTCGGTGAGTCAATATTTCAGTAGACCGTATTGTCCTGCCCGCGGTCACACTCGCATCATTCTCGTGGCTGTCTCGAAATAATAAGCTGTGTAATTAGGATTTATGGGCCTTTTACAATGATTAAATAACATGACCGCTTAAACGACCGAGAGTAATGGATAGCTTCGGGAACAGATGAGATTTGTAATCAGAAATAATCCGGCGCATGTGAGCTATGTGGACGTCGGTATTCTTTTTAAATATGGGAATGCGAAACACTAATTGGTTTGCAAGAAGTGGCCTCACGTTCGCTTTTTACTCGCGGCGGTATTCGTTTGTTACAATTAGGCTATTTCGTTTCGATGGGACCTCCTATAATTAACAGAAACGACACGGGGCACAAGCGAAACAGTTTTTGCTGTTTTACGACTAACAGGAATATCTCCAATTAGATAATAAATTCGTGGGTAAAACTGCATTTGTTGTGAAATTTCAAAGCATAATAATACGCGATGATATAATTATTTGATTAAAATATACATTAATATTATTATTTTTTATGTCAATAGACAGGCTGACGGCTCACTTGATGGTAGGTAGCTACCGTTGCCTATTATGGGCAACGCCAACTGGTGCTGCAAGTGTCGACTATTTAGGACTGTGAAATGCAGCGGGCATCACTGTGACTACTTTCCAAATCCAGACCAAAGCCAACTCTGAAAAGTTCATTTCCAAAGTTGACCCTGCCGGGAATCGAACCCGGGACCCTTGAGATAGAGCGTTAGGCAAGCATCTAACCACTCTTTCAACGGGCTCGTCAAAAGTTATCTTCGTTATTAACTTCTGAGTTATGTTACAGAAATGGTTTTTCCGCACCTTGGAAATGATGCTCGACTTCCGACCAATAGTTGAACACTAGTTAGTTAATTTTAATTAAGCAACAAATATAAAATTGCAATTGCAATAAAGGAAGGTTTACCTTAAATAAAATATTATTTAGCGATTTCTTCAAGTAGGGTTAGTAAATCAGGGTGCAGTCTGGCTCCGACGGGGTGGCCGGGACTTCTAGCCGTCAATTAGACACACGGGAGATTTATATGGCGATCTATCTTGCTTCCCGAACGACCAGCGTCGAACGGGAAGAATGGAAATTGTTTTTCAAGGATCGTCTTCAGATATCGCTTACGGCTTATAGTATATATAAAGAACATACTAAAAAATTATAGTTATACAGTTAGGAGTTCTTACGTACTACTCCATTGAGAGATTTTTTTTAATGAATTTCTACGGTATTTTTATTAAATGCTATTTTGTTATATAATTTTAAAACTAGCTTTTTCCCGCGACTTCGTCCGCGATGAAAATAAAAAAAAAAACATAATAATATGACGCCTGACAAAATACTTTATTAATAAATTATTATTTATTTAATTTTAATTGCTACTAAAAACCGTACTAGCTTTTTCTCGCGACTTCGTTCGCGCACATTTTTCTTAGTTGTTAAAATACTTATTAAATTTTATTGCTCATATATCTTTGGCACACGTTGAATTTTAATTTTAATTTTTAGATGATTCCTAGGAAACTGTACTATTTTCTCGGATGAAAGGTATCCTATGTCCTTTACTGTATCCTCGTTAACGTATAAGCAAAATTTCATTATGATCGATTGAGTAGTTAAGGCGTGAAAGCGTAACACACAAACAAACACTTTCGCATTTACATTAGTTAGGATCTGTTGGATATAACCTTTCCCTTAATACTTTAACTTTTGATTATATACTGTCGGTATATGTATATAACCTACGAGAGAGCTTGCATGTAGAATAGATAAAAACAATAAGAAGTATCAGTTAGGGCTTCTTTCACCAATTACAAGTAAAGTGTTGATTAGTTACTTTTAGAAATAATTTTACTCGGTTTACTGCATCCTTCGATAGGCGAATTTTTTTATTATTTTCTTATTAATGTTTGGGACTTTTACCGTACAAACAAAGGTATATCAGTTCCATCATTCCCGGTGACTTTAAATGGCGGTTAGCCTACATGACACTTTACTCAGAGATGGTGAAAGAGGCCCTTAATGTCGTAACAACTTCTAAGCTGTTCATATATATATAATGTTGAAAGCATAACTGCATATCAATTCTTTCACTGCGACCCAAAGCCTTTACAGGATCTACCTGTGTTAAATTATAATTATGGAAAGAAGAAATCTATAAATGGTACAGGACGCGAAATATTTTTTTACAAATTAGGTGTTTACCTCGGTTACAGTTTTATGAACCTCATAAAGTCCGTTAATTAGATTTTTTATTTCCCACGCAGTAAAGCAGCTACGAGTATAAGCACGTACCGGCTTCATACCTACTTCATTCAAATCGTAAAACGCCGTCGCCGGTTTGAATTGCCCGAATTTATTCACGAACTAGTGTATGTAGTTGCGAAGCAAACCTTCAAAATAAGAAATCTTTACATATAATAAAATCATAAACGAGCCGTGTCTGTACATTATCTATTTAAAAAAAAAAATGTTACAGAGGTCAAAAAAATAATTTTAAGTTTTTTTCTGTTTTTTTGTTTTTTTTTTTTGCTGTTTGTTCAGCATAGTACTTCTAAACCAACCATTCAAGAGAGTTTGATGCGGTTTTCACTAATGGAAAGAGCGATAAACGAGGAATGTTTGCGTATATAATTTGCAGAAAAAAATTGCATTCATGCGAAGCCGCGACGAGTCGCTAGTTATTCATATTTGAAGTTTAGTGGCAAATACTTATTAATTACTCTAGCTATTGCCCGCGGCTTCGTATGTGCGATACTTTAAAAAGTGGCTTAAAACTGACTTTCCAGGGCTTCATACCAAATTTCATGATCATAATTGATGTGCTTCAGTCGTTATTGACATAAAAATTACTAAAAAATTATGTAATTTTAAATAATTTTTACATCATATATTATAAGTGACCGTCTAAAGTCATTTGGGTCTGACAGAGAGACTTAGGTTTCTTTTAATGCTATGTATAATATGTTATTGTAATTAAATGTTATATGTAAACAACATTTCTTTGTTTCAGGATCATCTCATACACAAAATAGACGAATAAAGCACTGTACCTAAACGCTATTTGGTTTCTTTATTTACATTGTTGTAACTTGGTTACAAGGCTCTCTCTCTAATTGCTATGTTGTTAACAGAATATACTACGTTTGTTTTGGTAGTTAGCTGATACAACGAGAAAATTGTGTATAAAGATAAGGAATAATGAGGACACAGGTTCAAGCGTTCCCATAATGTGAATACGTTGGAACAATAGGTATCTTTTCTTGTAGATAATTTTAGCTGACTATAGATAAATATATTGGCATAGTGTACGCTTCAAAAACTCAACTATAGTGGAATGGGTAGACTGATTTTAATTCGGTTTTCACATACGGAAAGAGGGAAAAACGGGGAAGTTTTATGTATATAAAAATTGCAAACCGGACGAAGCAGGGAGTGGGTTGCTAGTTTAAAAATAACTCGGCTCGAGAAGCAAGGGAAACATTCTCAAGGGTGTTGATGAGTTGGACATTACTTTGAATTTGAAGAATAGAAAAATTTGTAAATAATATTAAGAGGTTGTTGATTTTGTTTTATTTTTAGATGTCATACAGATTCACATTACTTTCTCATTCACACACAATCAGCTGTAGCGCACCTCCCAAATTTTTTTTTTTAATTTTTTTTTTCCCAAAACAATATAATATTATGTTACTTTTTGTTTGTGTAGTACGAATTATTATTGTATATTATTACACTTTAGTAAAATCGTATACTCGTACTTTCGTACTTTCCAAATAGAGACAGGCACTAAAGAGAGCCTAGTATGGAGGACAGAAATTTACTCTTATTATAATTTTCTTTCTATCCTGTGAAATTTCTTCTATTTTTTTTTTGCGAAAAGAGAATCTGACGAGTGTGTTTTTAATCATAAAACTTGTAGCAGATGGTCACTTCGCAGGTACGATTAAATATTTTTTTATTTTTCTATTTTTATTTTTATTATTATATATCTTTGTTTTTTTTTTATTGTAACATGATTGTGTTGTAACGAAAAGAAACGAAACGAAACGAATAAATTTCGTTAAATATTCAATAGCAGCATACACTGGGAGCGATGTATTCGGTAGCGAAGCGAGTGGAAATACACGAAGGAAGCCAGCGCGCGCCAATTGAACTACTCACTGCATTTTATATTGGCATCATGTCATTGAAATTTCATATTGTTGCGACAGAACCACTGGAAATGCATTCGTTATGTTTCGTTGAAGCTTCTTGATTCTGTTCTTTCATTGTAAATCTTTTCCACTATTTTTAGGTAATATCAAGAGAATATTTACAGACATTACTTAGATCTAGATTTCTTGGTGCGGAAATACACTAAACTAACTACCAAGGTCATAAAATAGTAAATCACAGTAATATAATTGAAGACGCGAGTGGATGAAGGTGATAAGTCGCTTAATTTCAATTTTAAGTAAATCGAGGTTAAAGTTTTACTTTTAATTTTTGAGATATGTCGCCACGGAACTTATTTTTGTACTAAATTATGATGCAAAGTTGTGTAAACAACCTAAAATATTAATGGTATGACAGCAATTAAACACTTGTATTATTTTTTAAAATAAAAAGTGAACTTAGCTCCTTCTTCCATTAACAAAAGTAAACTTTTCTGCACTTTTTGCGTTTTAAATTTAACTGTACATAACACCTTTTTCAACTTTTTATTTTCCAAAATATGTCTTAAATCGACGATCTTAAGGTGTGTAATCATTTATATGGACATATTACCTTCATCAATGCAAAAATACGAAAAAACCCAAAAATGCGACATATATCACCTTCATCCACTCACGTCTGCAATTGCATACGCTAATATTTTGATTTTGTTATTTTTTTTGTGTGCTTTTGTGTTTTGGTGAGTGATTTTTGGAGTTTATTGGAGTTAATATAATATAATATATTACATATAAATTACGTGTCACGTTGTGTGTCCTCGATGAACTCTTAAACTACTGAACCGATTTTGATAAAACTTCGTAACTATGTGTAATATGGTCCAACTTAAAAGATAGGATATATATTATAAAGTTACGCGGACGAAGTCGCGTTGCCGTTGCCGATCATAGTAGAATTAAGGATTAGGGATTATATAGGGATAGGGAAATGGGCTCTGGCATCGCTTACTCACTTAAAATCGAAACACACGTCTTTTGTAAGGGGGTGGTCGTTACAGACGGGTGTAAGTGCGCTGGTGACCTTAGTAAGATTAAGGATATGGAAGGTGGGATAGGGAAATGGGCTATGGCAATTCTTGCTTACTTACACAACACAAAGGGTTTACCAATAATTGTTAAATTTTTACAAAGTAAATAATGTATGCATAAGTTCAGTAAGTATTTAATGAACACATCTTGTCGTAACGTATTTGTTGAATTGAGCGTGTAGGCACTTTAGGTTTTTATTAGTGGGAGTGTATCGAGGCGCGAATCGAACCGAACGCTCTCACAATATTCAGCGACGGCAGCTTTGCTTACAATTTGCGACTTTTCCCGACAATAGTGCCTGATTTATCGGCTGTCGATGTTTACACCGCTCCTTTTTCGGAAAATGCCACACCTAACGACATTCTTGGATCAGGGACGTAATGTATATTACTGTTTGTGAGTCGCATTGCCAGAATTTATCCTTCAATGCATAGAAGTTGCAATGATCGTATGATTAAAAATAACAGAGTAACTTTTGTTCATATTAAAAATCAGTTTCCAGCATTATTTTATTCGGTTTTATTACGCGAATAATTCAGTGATTTGAAAAATTGTAACAAACTTATGATTTGCTGCATGCTTTTGTTTCGAAGCATGTCAGTTTCGGCGACTAAGTTTCTATATCCTAATTTTGCTGAATAAACCAGCCAATAAGTGGATCGTCAGCCTACCTGACAACTTAGCTTCAAATTAGCTTTTCAACTTAGCTTTTTTTTCTAATGCTAATTTCTTCTAATTCTAAGCTTACCACAACTCTAGTTCAATAATAAATCTAGAAAGGCTTATTTTAATTATGTATTTTGTGTACAAAATAAAGTGACCTGCAAGAAAACCGGTACGTCGTGTTCCCTGAATAGTTTAGTGAAGATGTCTCTTTATTCGACGTGAGCAAATCTCTGAATTATAAAACGGGTGAATGCGCAGCGGGATCTTTTGGGCGAAGAAACCATTTACTGGGCCACGTTTGAGTTTAATAAGCTTTATTAAAATCTCACTGATATTCCATATTAATGTGTGAGCGATTCCGAACACGAATTTTTCTTACATGTTCGCGGAAACGTACGTTTCAGAATAAACCTTATTCAGTTTCTTGTAATGCCTCAATTTGTTAGGGAAACTATATGAGCATTTACATTCCTCTAACTTTTGTAATAGCGTGGATTTAGAGTTGAATTTCATGTAGGTTACCTTACCTCAGAATTCAGTCTGATTTTCTGGTTGAATAGAAGACGTATTGTTCAATCTAGACGCACGGGATCCGTGTGTCGGCGACATTCCTCATTTCAAGCTCGTACGAGTTTCGTTCGACTGGGATTTACGTCTCGTTTCTTGTAAATCCAAAGATAACGGCCTCCTTAGACCTTCTAGCTATTGTAAATGACTGTGAAACTCGGAAAGAATCAATCCAACGAATTTTATACTTTCCAGATGGTAAAAGATTGCTCAGGTTTGTGTTTAAGGGTTATATCGTTTCACACCCATTGTATAAATAAAATCAATAGAAGACAAGTAGTAGGTTAGTACGTTAATTCATAATTTACATTATTTTTTTAACTTAATGAATTAATTCGAATGTACTCGGCAATGAAACTCATCCTTTTTTGTTTTGTTTATGAAACTGCACCGCTGAAGCTTAAAGTACATTTGTTACTGCAACCCTACGAAGTTTTGTTGTTATAGTGGATTGTAATTTTAGTGGACGCGGGTTGGCTCTAGTGCAAAGTGCTTTTACCTACCGGCCATGGTGGTATAATTTACGGAAGATGGCGAGTTTCAAATTTACTGCATCCAATAAAGATATTATTAGTTTTATAATTTCGCTTTCGTTCAAAATTATGTTAGGTACCTACTAATAGTGAAAACCGCATCAAAATCCATTGCGTGGTTTAGGAGCAATAAACAGACAGACAGACGCAGAGAGATTATTCAATTTTATACTATGGACTATTCTTCTAGACTCTAGTGCCGTTCTATTAGTGAAGCTTACTTGGCTGTCAGTTTTGAAAACTTGTTCCAGACGAACAGATGTTCTCTGGAGATCCCGGTTCATGCCCCTGATGTTATATATTATAGGCAGGATTTCTTCTGCCTTAGATTGCGCTGTTATATGTATTATTGTTGCCCACGTATTTGAAGCAAATATACATAATGGTAATGATTCTCTGATAGGAGTATAAACAGAAAAGCAAAATTTTCTTGAAATAAATTAGCAATTTACGCACAGCTGTATTAGATCTCTTATGATTTCGGCAGTATTATAAGTTTTGATGTCGGTTGTAGCTTGCTCCGTGCACCGGAAGCGAGTTGTTAAGCCCATGTTACAACAGATTTGCCGCTTTCATCCAGAATGTGGATACGCGGAGACAACCCGAGCGAACATGTTTCAAAGTAAAAGCAAATTGGAGTGATAACAAACACGTTAGGTGCAGGTAAAATTATACTTCTTTAATGAGACTTCACACTATGTTCTATACTTCTAAATTTGTTTGTCTTGACTACCTATCAACGCACAACCTTTATCTATTATGTTTAGACATCTGAAATTTGGAACGTAGGTTTATGTCGGTTTATAAAACGTAATTTCGTGCGGTCCTAGTAATGTTATAAATCACCCCTATTTTTCCACCCTTAGGGTAGGATTTTTTTTTTCAAATTTATATGGGACCAACTTCGAGGTCAATACCCTATCCAATAAAAAAAGAATTATCAAAATCGGACTACTCTGTAAAAAATCATACATAAAAAAATATACGCGTCGAATTGAGAACCTCCTCCGTTTTTCGTTTTTTCGTTTTCGTCGGTTGAAAATAAAAATTCAACGGCTGACAAAAATATACTAGCAATAAAAATTGAATAAATGTTTTAACACTCAAGAAAAGAAGAGACCATTTCCTTATCCCTTCCCAATCTATTATCATTGATCCTACTGCGCACTTCAGCACCTGTGGCGTTGTTTGTTTTATAGGCAATGGAAGCCAATTAACCATCAAGTGGAACGTCAGCCTGTCTGACGACCTTAACATAAAAAAAAAATTATAAAGGGAGCGGACGAATCGCGGGTAAAAGCTAGTGGTTATATAAACTTTAAGCCAACATATCTACGATATTTCATAAATAATGCACAAGGTATTCTACCTAGTTTTTATGGTCGTAACGAAGAACAATGTTACAGTAAAAATACAATTTCACATAAAGCTATGATTACTTTTTCAAAAAAAGTTAGTAAAACTTACCGCGTCTTTGCAGAAAGATAATGTGTATAAGACGCGCAAAACGTGGTCAAAATGTCACCCAGAGGAGTCGTTTGGTGTCGCGGTACCCGAATGACTTGGACAAAACTTCCCTTAATATAGGAATTTATTTTTATTTTCTCCAGAGAACCAGAATAAAGACACCTTTCTTAGGTTTTACGTTCTCTCTGCATTTAGGTTTATCAAACACATTGTTCGATAGTGATAGCTAACTATTCAGTTTAACTATAATGATCCATTATTGGGCAACATTGTTAGTGGAAGTAATAATTATAATATAATTTAACTGTTTCGCTTTCACAAGCAAATATTTTACATACAGCAATAGATTTTTTGCTTACCTAAACGTATTGCAAATCTGGACATAACGCACTCAGCCCGAGGGTGTTAGTTTTGCGCTGTGGCAGTCAATCTGAATAGTTTTTCTTAACCCTGAATGAAAGAAGGATTTTATATTATTATTATTCTGCGCTAAGAAAAATCTTTATTCACAATTTTTATTTACAATGTTTAAACAAAATTCTCCGAGACAAGACCGGCTTGACAAAAGTATTTCATTCTAATAATAGCGGAAATTTTCAGTAAGCACCTAATCTTATGGACAATGATTTCGAGCCGGAACCTCCTAAGAGTTTTTTCTCATAACTCAAAATGAGATCATAACGTCGCGCATCTCGGAGGGCCTTAAAGAATAACAAAGGAAAAAAGCTCAAATTACGTAGGGCGAGTAATTTTCGGGGCGAGCCACGTAGAATGATTCCTACGGGACCCTCCGCTGGGGACTCTTCGCGATTATGTAGCGGTTTTATAAGCTTGTTATGTTTTATGAGACGGTATTATATTTACGGACACACGTTTCGGCAATCAGACGTTAGTATTTTTAGAAATCTATTGAATTAATTAATGGAATGATCGTTTTTAAAACACTTCATCTTATGTACTTATCCAGTTCGATGCTAGTTCAACTTCACTGAACTCGTTCAATTTATTGCCTATTTTCTTTTCGACTTCTCTAAAAATATCTTGGACACCTGTTGATTATTTTGGTGTTACCACTTGTTGATTATCGTTATTTCACTTTTGAAATGCTATTTTTAAATTTCATTCCTCGAACCGTGTATTTTTGGAATTGCTCTTATTTGTAGGCGCTCGAAATTTTTTATCGGATCACAATGTTTGTAAAACTTATTTATAGTTAAGGTAAAAATTGTTGGACTTTCTTGTTACTGACAGCATTTTCAATATCAATTTAAAAACTCCGTTTCTTTTTGAAGTGTAGGACTGTAGGTATATAATTATAGAAAAACGGTAAGTCTAAAATTATATAATAAATTTGAGAATTTTTTAAAGTATCTTTTATATATTTTGTGCTCAAATGTGATGAAGTCGTTAAATTGTAATTGATATATTGTATTTACATAAAAAAATCTAATGAAGATTTTTATCTTTATCTAAATGAAACAAACAACTCTCTAATATTTATGGATTTAGGAGAGTAGGTTTCAATTAGCTATATATTATTTCATTTTATTTTATTTATCGACGCACCATCGTTTACGTTTAGTTCAATAGAATACGATAACTTTAGAATCAATAATAAAAACAAATGGAAATAATAGATTTAACTAGTATGAAAACTAACATAATTAGGCGTAGACTGCTGGACATAGTCCTTGAGCTTTCTTACAAAGTCCATAGTTCAAGATCACATTTCATTTGGTCTAAAACTTTTGTTTTAAGGCACTGAGGAATTTTGGACGAAAAGATGTCTAATATAGAACTAACAATAGGAAGAAATTCTATGGCAGTAAACATTATTTATTTTGCAGTAACAAATAAATTGTTGCTAGAATATATTGCAAACCCTAGTGCAGTAGATGTTACAGACCAATCAGGCGAAGAGCATTTTAAAATTAAAAAGTGTGCCATTTGCAGGTCCAACTAAAGGTACGATACGACTAGTACGAGTCAACACAGTACATAAGAAGACAGTGAACGATTTCAGAGTAGACAATTTGTTTTGCGTACATCTAAATGTTGCTATAAATTATTAGGCATAGAATTAGGAAATATTATAACAATGGAGCTCGTCGGAGTAGCGTTTGAGTAGCTCGTCGGCTTCAGTAACCGGTTCTAAAGACAGTGGTTACTGGTACTAAAGTGGCTACTTTACAGAAGACCACAGTGAAATAACAGCGTCTGTGCTTGTAGCTTATGCACACATAGCTCATCAGCCAGACCGTCTGTCTGTCTGACGACCTTTACATATAAGTAAAAAATGAAAAAAGATCCAGAACATGCCGAATTTTATTCTATTTTACGCAGAACTTTTTCATCGATCCCTTAATTGTATGAGTCAAATGTTAGAGATAGTGTGAAATATATGGCTTATTTTTGCGTTTTGCTACTGTCTCTAAACCCGCTTTGTGGGGCGAGCTCGAGCGAAACTCGTTATTTACACGAGTGCTTTTAGTGTAGTCCAATGAAAAGTCTAAGTAGTTACAGAACTAACAAAGTAACTTTGTTTATTTACTGTTCTATCTGTAAATATATTTAAAAAAAAAAAAAACGAGATTGGATTTTTCGACCTTTATTTGTATGTGTGACCAAATAATAAAAATTTCCATTTTAACACGTCACTCCAAATTGACAACAACAATTTTAAGTTTACTAGCTTTTAGGGGAAGTTTCAACAGCCTTATATGTTTGTCAAAATCCTATTTGATACTAGGTTTTGCCCTCGACTTCGTCCGCGTCCATTTCTCTTATCCGATCGCTACCAAACTTCACAGGATCACCCGCTGGACTAATCTGAAGATTGTCTGAAAATTTTATCAAATCGGTTCAGCGGTTTTGGAGTCCATAGGGAACATACATACACACATTACCTTTTATATACATATATAATAATAATATATATATATATACAACAATCTGATAGATAAAACAAATCTGGTATATTGATCATTTGGTATTTTAGGAATCTGTTATAGAGGGAACTCGTATTCACTGCCTTACAAAACCACAGCGAAATAACAGCACACATGCTGCTCTATTTTGGGCCGTGATTGAGTGAGGATTGTCAGAGTTAGTATTATCATTTATCTTATCAGAGTCAACATCAGCAGGGCTACTTAAGGCTGTTCTATTGCAGGGCTGTTCTAGTTTCAAAACGAATTATTTTCTATTGATTATTTTCTCTTATTGTCTCTTATTTATATTAAGACAAATAGTATATAGCAGACCCCAAAAAAGTTTCAAAAATGACAACTTTCTTGATATGCCATAAAATATTCTCTGGTTTATTAAACAAAGACAGTGTTTTAATATTTGTGGTTATTTAATGTCAAACCAAAATTTAACAATGTACGAGATTGGTACGAGAAACAGGTCGGATAGATCTTCAGGTCTTCTCTCGGCGTTCACCGCAATACAACGTCATTAGAATAACATGCCCAGTGTTTCTAGTAGCGACGTTGCAGCAGTATTAACAGCATATCCGTTGAAACACGAAAGCAACATTAACTCAACAGCCAGCACATTATAGTAAACGCTTAGTTGTACAAACTGAAGTTAGAGCACATGTCAAGCGGGTAGAGTAACGAGCGACCAAATGGCAGTATGCAAGCTGACTCACACTTCTGAGAGTGGACCTCTGACTGCTAACTGCTCTTACTGATAGTATTTCAACGCTAAATGTATGAATGGTGAATATTATTTGTAACTAGCTGGTGCTCGCGTCTTCGTTCGCATTGAAAAAAAAAAAAAAAAAAACATAATAAGCAACATTACGCCTGATATTTTTATTGCTATTACACTTTTGGCAGGCGTTAGTTTTCTAAATTTTAGATGATCCCTCGGGAACTTTTATTCTGGATAAACGGTAAAGAAAACAGACAGACAGACAGAGTTACTTTTACATTTATAACACTAATAAGTATGACTAGTATGATTAGTATGAATGGATGTCCGGTTTATTTATTCCGTTCTATCTTAACCCAATCTTTCAGATACAGATGTTACACACAGGATTCCTAATAATGTTCCCCTTTGTTGTTAGATTAATATTTTTTTTATATTTTTTATATCACATTTGTTATTAATATCTACATAATACACTCTTCTTTATATAGTCTATACTAATATTACAAAGAGGAAAGATTTGATTGTTTGTTTGAATGGAATAGGCTCCGAAACTACTGGACCGTTTTGAAAAATTGTTTCACTGTTGGAAAGCTATATTATCAGCGAGTAACATAGACTATATTATATTTTCCAAAAATTAGGGATCCTTACTAAAACTCCAATAATGTAAGCCAAGGTGTAAAAAAATGACCTAAAATATTCTTTACATCGCGTGCGCTGCGGAAACTATTGATGATAAAACAAAATAATGTACTACGAATTTGCAGAACACATCATTGTCTACAAAAAGTGTAGCGACAGTATATGTCTAACTATTATAGTTAGCCACAGTAAATGTTATTTTATTTTAAAAAATTAATTGAAATGCCGCCGTTAGAAAAGGCTCTTTAGTTGTATCTTGGTATTAATCCTTACCTAAATAAATTACTTCATATTCAAGACTGCTACAATACCTTTATATAACATTTTGAATTATTCAATTCGGACATTCCATTCGAAAGATATCACGAGTTTAAAAATGTAAGTATTAGACAAAAGTCGCGTAGGCCGCACCATAATATGCGATGTAGGCGTCACTGGGGTACTGGAGGGGAGTCAATGTCATGAAATAAAGTGCCGCGCGGCTCACAAGCGCGATCGGCTCCCTACGTTTTATTTTATAAAGTTACGCGGACGAAGTCGCATGCAACAACTAGTAGAAAATAAAGTCGCTTCCCGCCGTGTGTTCCTCTGTATGTACGCTTAGTTCTTTTAAATTATGCACCGGATTTTGATGCGGTTTTCAATAATGGAAAGAGCGTTAAACTAGGAAGGTTTTCATATATATATTGCTGAAAAAATTGCACCCGTGCGAAGTCGGCGGTGGGTCCACTAGTTTAATATATTATTGTAATAAATTATAATAGTAATTTTATTAATAATTTGCTGAACCCGGCCACGTTTCGTTATGGCTCAGTCAGCCATAACGAAGCTGGCGAAGTCGAGATATAAAAAAATATTTAGAGGTGTGTCGGGATTGGACTTTTGCATATATATGCTGATTGTTCGATACAGAGGGTCATTGCTTTTAAATTAATCACATATAAATAAACTCTGTAGGGATGTGATATACTTAGACCACAAAATAGACACACACCTCTACTAAACCATATATCAATATCATCATTATCAATATCAGCGAGTTAATAGACAATTCGCCCGAATTTACGAATTGTCATGTTTTTTTTTATCTATTATTTTTATAGACAACTTGCCTGCAACGGTGATCCTGTACAGTTGAATATACAAACAACCACAAGCGTTGAATGTTGGACATAAGCCCTTTTTATCAGGCGCCACAAACTCGATTCTCCGACCTCCAGCCAGCCACTCTTTCCATTAAGTATAACATATTTGGAATAAGGTGTAGATTATTAACTTTTTTTTATTTTTTATTAAAGATGGGTTTGCACTTGGCCAGCCTCTAGCTGTGTAGCGAAGATGAAGCCTATGATGGAACGAGCTCACCCAGAAGATGCCTATTTACTCGAACTTTGAAAAGATTTGGATTACATATATGAACTCGGAAACTCAGACGCTGGTAGGGACTTCCAAACCTTGGCAGTGCGCATTGTAAGTTTAAAAGCGCTTAAAACACTTAAATTTATTAAATGGTAAAGTAATATAAATTTAGCGAAAGTTATTAAGTGCGAATATTTCGCACTTAATAATGCACTTATAAGTAATATATATAATTGCGTCTTGCACCTATTCTGTGTAGTCGTAGCCTATTTCCATCCGTCTCGGAATTTGAAGTAACAGTACATGTGATATACGAAATGGGTCAAGAGACCGCACTAACTGTTGCAACTACTGTAATTTCTACATCGTACAATGTCGTCTTGACAATAATAATATGGATGAGTAGGTTTTATTTTATTAAATAAATTGGAAAATATGCTTGATAGAAGCCATAGCTCACAGAGAAAGTAATTATATAAACAATACTTTACAATGAACTAGATTATTCCAATGGTTTAAGATATGACAAAATTAGCCAAGTACATGAATACTTATTTTCATAAGTTATTTTTGATTCGGAAAATTAGTCACATTTAAAATTTTGTTGTGGAAGTATTTTTTTTTATATTAAGGTCGACAGAGAAACTGACTGTCTACTTGATGGCAGGTGGCTACCGTCGCCTATAATGCAAGCAACAGGTGTTGCAAGTGCGCTGCTGAGCAAAGTGTTTATAGAGGCAGTAGCGAAAGTTAAAAGTTTAATAATTTTCGTAAATAGATATTCAACTTTTGTTGTATTAAACTCCGATGACGAAGGAAAAGTAACTAAGTAACGTTTGAATGTTTCGGAAAAGCTTTGTTGATCCAAATGATATATACCATTCACTCTCTCCCCTGCTTGGCGCGAAACTTTATTTCTTTACAGCCTGTTTTCGAATTTCCATCAGAATATCTTTTTATCAATATATCATACCTTGCAAATGCATTCTTCGTAGGGTAACAGGTCAATAAGCGGTTAGGGGGAAAGTTTTAGTAGGACCCCTTACAACTGTCAACGTAGGTTATTCACCCTACGTCAACAAGGGTTAAGAAGTTTATCGTCGTAATGGAATAGGAAAAACTGGCAACAAACGATTTTGCATTTAGAACGATTTCACAAATAGAACGCCGTCACAAATCTCGAAACATGACAGATTTATTTAGGGGGTATTTTATGAAAAATGCAGCAATATTTTTTTGGACGCTTTTGTAATTATTTCACGTCTTTTATATCTTATTTTTCAGATGTTGATTGTATTTTTTATATAGGCAAGCATTCACAAAATATCTATAGATTAATTCTAGTTATTTAGCATGCTAAATAACTACATAATAATAGACAAATAATGCAGTTTTCAGTAGGGTTGAAGTTTTATTTTATTTTATTTATATTAGGGAAATATACAATATCTTGCTACACATTATACATATACATACAAGAAAAACATAATCAGCAACTGCTTGAAACGGAGGCTTTTTAGACGACGAAATTCTAGCAGATGGCTGATGACCTTACATTTATCAAGTAGAAAATTTCTTCCTCTACGGTTGTAGATTATTCATGGTAATTAATGGTTATTCATGGTTATTCATGGCTCTGCATGTAACCCGCTTATATTTGTCAATTAGGTAGAGTCATTTGTTATGTCAGAAGAGTTTGTCAAAACGACATTTTTGATACTAAGCTGGATTTAGAGACACTAAATCAACAGAGATGAACCATTGCCTAAAGAACCAAAGAAATTTTTTTTTTCAATTTTGTCTATTAGATTGAAAAGGTCATTGTGAGCCATTTATGGCCAAATATTATTTTATTATGGTCAAGCTCTGTTGCACCATCAATGTAATCCGAGGCTGGAATAGTGACAATACCGCATTGTAATTTAACCGTGCGGCTGGCCGTCCGTTGTGGTTAATATTGTGCAAGAGACTGCAGTAATCTACGGGCTAGGCGATGTATGTGACATTACATCACAATGTGGCAACACAATGACGCGCTTGCCAAATGAATTGCGGTTGTTTAACCCTAAAACACGGAGGAAGACGGGCTTGGAACAATATACCAATATGATCTATAAGAGGATACTCAAATATTGTTCATCCTTAGAAAAAGGCCAGGAGCTGATATTGGATTTTCCACAAAATTTGCCATAATTCGTGATTTGCTCAGATAGTAATTTCCTTTATATTAAAAAAGCAGTGATCTATCTGTTAAGTACATTTGTGTCAAAGCGACTTTTAAACTTCATGTTTCAGACAGGTAAGGTTAAATCAGATAAATTTTACTTGATTTAACATAAGACTGGTTATCTCCGCAGAAGAAATAGTGCGTCTAGTTAACCAGTTATCAAACTTGGTTGTCTGGTTGGAACAAACGAAAATTTGATTCAATCCTATAACTAATACATTTTTAAATTAACTGTTAAAGACGACCGTATTTATCTATACTAATATACATAAAGAAATGGATCAAGATTTTAGATAAAGTAATTTTTGGCGAATTCCTAAAATGCAGAAGAATTTCTTTAGACTAATAATCCGACGTTTATTACCCTTAACAAAATTTGTTCGGACAAGATCTTCGGTTACAAATCTAATTGGCCGAAGGACGGAAACATCGTGAAGGGCCAGAACAAGCGATCCCGCGTTTCGAAGCTAGTTAATTGTAGAACACAGGCTATTGCCGCTCCATAAATCTCCGTCGACTTAACGTCGGCCCTGTGAAATATTAACCGCACGCCGGTTTTGACGCCCCAGCTCAGTCGGCACCAAATAAATAATAAAATATAACTGGAAGTCCGCAAAACATACCTACTTGGCATTTATTTCTGATTCTATGAATCAACATATTGTTTACCCAATTATTGA
The DNA here is from genome assembly GCA_944738685.1 of Synanthedon myopaeformis. Lineage (NCBI taxonomy): Eukaryota > Metazoa > Arthropoda > Insecta > Lepidoptera > Sesiidae > Synanthedon > Synanthedon myopaeformis. Next base: position 4,742,235 of record OX122927.1, on the reverse strand, counting down.
CTGTAGTAAATTCATATATTTTATTACAATAAGATTTATAACAATATATTGACAGAGCACACAGACAGCATTCCGCACAGACATATAATACTGGGCACTGGGCAGTCATCAGGTATTAGTATCCATTTCCTTATAGAAGACCACCGTGAAATAAAAGCACATTCGTTATTGTGTTTAGGTGAATAAGTAAGGAAATCTATAAGTAGACATTACCCAATTAACTTCTTAACATCCTTGATCTATCACCTACATAACTCTCTCAGGCACGCCTTTCACTCTTGCACACGTATATGTTGGACACCTCTGGTTACTTTTTGGACTTAATTCTGGGCCTTAGCTTTTTGCGAATAACTTCTTCACGATTTAAATACCTGCGCTTAAGAACAGATCCTACTGTATCCACCTCAGCGCCTCAGCGATTTTGAATAGGGTTACTTTTAAGGAAGAAGAAGAAGATTGTGTAACTTAGGGTATTTAGATGGCTTAAGCTTAAGGCTTGAATATTCCTGAATGTTTTACGAATGCGGCTGCAATTAAATTTCTTACTAGGTCGTAATAAACTTGAAGTCATAAAAGTAAATTTATACTTAAATAGGAGATTATGACAGTGGTTTTCCCTAAATTCTAAATTTTCCCGCGACTTTGTCTGTGTTGAAAAATAAAATATAATTGACAAAATATATGGCATTATAACGCCTGACGTAATTATTACTGTTTTGTCAGGCGTTGTGTTTCTATTTTTAGATGATTCCTTGGGAGCATTTTTAGATGATCCCTCAAAATGGTATACAAAATTTTATGATGATAGGTCGAGTAGTTAAGGCGTGAAAAGGTAACAGACAGACAGCGTTACTTCCACATTTATAATTAGTATGAATATGCCAGTTCCAGTTAACCTAAAATTAGGTTCTATGATCTAAAATTATGACTTACTACGACTATGCATGGGAGAGACATCGTGGGAAGGTGGTTTAGCATCAATCAAGGAATTAGGTTGCTAATCCAATTTGTTAGTTGCATTGTACCCCCTGCTTGACGACAAGCGTGACTGAATGAGATGACGATGTATGGATAGTTTGTCAAATTTTTGAATTATAGAGTTAAAACCCTTAAAGGTAATTTTTACATAATAATATGCTTTTGATAAAAGGCAGATTATCAGAAAGCTATTTGTAAGCTATTTGTAAGATTATTGTATTAATTTTAATGTATTATAATTACATAATATATTTCTGTGATTTTAGGAAGTGGAAATGTTGAAATAAATAAGTTGGTTGTTGTGTAAAAATAACATAAAAGGGAGTATTAAAGTGTGTATATTATATGAAATTAGACATGCCGGTGCATTTTTTATATATAAAAACTTTTCCTGTTTATCCCTTTTTCCATATGTGAAAATCGAATTAAAATCGGTTTACCCATTTTTAAGCGTACACAAACCAACTCAACATTTCTACATATTAGGTACTCATATGTGTAGAGAAGTTACAACGTGTTTCAATTACAATTATGTAGTATAGTTATTTAGAGAAACTATTATCTTTTAACCTAATCCAAGTCGCGGGAACAATAGCTAGTCACAAAATAATCGCATCAATCAATCTTCGTGCAACGTGTTACTATTTCTAGGACATACGTCATAGGCAAGCACGACAAATTAGTCTTCAATAACCACCATAATTATGAGTATGTTCACATTACTTAATAACTTATGACGTTAACTCTAACACCAGCTAATGAGTTTCACCGCCACATAATTCAACATCAAGTCGTTGATGCTTCAAGTAATTTCTATCTATCGTACAAGTCACGAGAAAACTGCATATGTATGTCAAACAAGTCACAGGAAAAAGTCAAAATACGTGAATAAATTGATCGATATGATGTCATTTGGCTAGGGCCCCAGGATCCGAAGAGAGGTCGTCCGTCACCCACGTGTTTACCAGACGAAAAGTATATTTTATCAATTGTTATCTATAAAAAAATAAATCGCGATTGTATTGCCTATATATGGACATCCTTAATTTAAAAAAAATCTGGCTGCTGTGCTGCGTCGTTATCTGCACAGTAGTCTTAATGCTTCTCTGTCACACATCTTTGTTTACTCAGATTTAAAATTATAAAATATAGCTCCGATAGCATGTACGTAGTTGCCTGCGAAAATCCGTTAATGATTTACTAGACCACCTACATTGTAAGGCTTTGAAATGTTTACTTTTCTTTTTACCCTTACTTCTTAACCCCGACGCCTGTGTGTGACGTATGTATCGTCTTTGTATCGTGTGTCTATCTATGGAATCGTAGCTCACAAACAGATAGACTGATTTTGATCCGGTTTTTTTTTATTTTAAAGCTTACGTGATTGGAATCGTTCTTAGCTATAACTTATGAAGATTTGTTTTGACCCGAAACATTTAGATCATTAAAAAGAACGCTATCGGTGTCAAGTTCGTTCGGTTGTGGAGCTAAGCGGGCAATCGCCATTTTTTTAATGCTACGACTGCATCTGTGGTGAACCAAGCGTCTCGGGCGTTAGTGAAAACAGTCCCCTGGCAAGCCCCTTTTTTTCTATTTTAAGAGTTTTAATAACGACAATTTGTTTAAAATAATTGATTATCTAGTATGTAGCCACATCTGTTTCTTTAATCTGATATGTTTAAATGATTTTGTTTTATTAAGTATTCTAGTAAAAATAACAGTCCCCTGGCTAACAGTGCCTTGTCATTTTATAGCAAGATACTGAAAGAAAAAGGCTTTAAGATACAGGAATACAAAAAGAAAATGGAAAGGTATAAAAAGAGGTTACAGCGTTTGGATAAAACACCGGTCTTAAAAATACTGTTAAACTAGGAAGTTGATTTTGTTAAGTTTAACACAAATGTTATTAGACTTAAGAAAAGTCACTATAATAATTGAAATTAGTTTTAATATTGTTGATTTATTCCAAAAAAATATATATTTTAAGAACGACAAAGAAAAATAAAGATTTTGATTACTTTAATAAACAAAAATATTTGTTTTGTTCACGGTTTCGCATAACTCAAAAACCAAGAGGAAATTATGTGGGCTTTTTAAGAATATATATTTAATTTGCTATTGCCCTTCATTTTATAAACAAACATTCTCAATATTAATAAAATTTGCCTGGGGTCAGTCTTGTATGGACGAATTTCCAAATACCAGAGAACCACCCATATATAAAAAAATTACTTGTCACATGTCTCCGCGATGAACTCTTAAACTACTGAACCGATTTTGATAAACTTCGTAACTATGTGTAATTTGGTCCAACTTAAAAGATATGATAGTTTTTGCTTTAGCTGGAGCGTGTAGCTAGTAGTTTATAATGTTTAATTATAGATTGATAATTATTTTCTCGACATCTTATTTGCTTTGGTAGATTTCTCGACTGTGACCTCTTGATGTCACATAGGTAGGTGTCATGACACGTATATCTACATACAGGTGCGATTACATTTGATGGGCTATTTGTCTAAATAAACAAATAAAATCACCCGATACTCAAAGTGAATATATTGTTGCCAAGTTGAACTGATGAGTTGGCGGGTGATATATTGGTTTTAGTATGAAGAGCTCCGCCGCCGGTCCAGTTTTTACAGCGGTCTGTGATTGATGAGAATGACATTGACCCACAAAGCGGAGCTCCGCGCTAACTGTTTTATTTACTTGCTATAGACAGAAGAGGCGACCAGTCGATTAGACGATCGCATAGTAAGTTCAGATTGGTACGTTAGACCATCTGCCAACCGGATCGATTAATTGGCCTACTGATAAATAGCTGCTCGGAGTTGCGACCGACTGATCGATAATCTGGTCATCAGCCATGTGATTTTGTAAGACTAGGTGAGCTTAAGAGGGGATTTTGGGATTTACTCTAGCACGTCCGAATTGGTAATGTATATGCCCGACGTGTCTCCGATAACGGATTATATGTTGATATGCCGATTTGGATAGTGGTGGCCGTACGGAAGGGCTGAAAATGGGAAAAATATAAATCCTACTCTAGTCCGTCAGATATTCAGAAGCCAACCAATTTAAAAGACTGACGATTGGATATGACGCAAGCTCGCGGCAAATTTTTGAAAATATATATATACATATCGCCATCTTGAAATACTCGAGCGAGTCAGATTTACATACAGACGGTTCAGCTTAAATTCATAATCTGACGATTATTTGGAGGATTTTTGTTAACAGAGGCTCCCTCCACCGGTGAAAAAAGGTTTTTTTTTCTACTATCTTCAAAATCCCACATTTAGACTCGTACCATAAGGTAATTCGTCGATCAATTCACTTTGAACATGTTAGTGTCAAATTAGGTAATTTTAATTTTAACATTGTACTTACTGCCAGTTCCCAGATTCCATAATAAATAATGTATAATTTAATAGGAGCAATATTACTATCTCAATGGGGTAACGTATCGGTATCAGTACTTTATTATTTCAAATATTTTTGATATAATTAATAAATTTACTTACCTATCAATTATAAATGTATTTTTATATTAGTTATAATTATGTAACCAGTATTATCTATACTAATAAATAAAATTGATGTGTCTGTTTGTAATCACGGCTTCATACATTACAAACAAACATTCAATTTTGCTTATTAGTAAGTGTGGAGTATGTATAGATAAAATAAGATTAAATTTTTATTTAAGTAATCCATATATACAGTTTATATCCAGTACCGCGCGCACGCCGCAACGAAGTGTGGCCGGGTTCATTTACTTAGTTTGTAATAAATGCATATCAATTTTCTATCGAATTAATCAAATTAAATCACCACAATAAAAAATAATATTTGATTAGAATATGAAATTAAATGAAATTAATTAAATTATAGTCAACATATTATTATGTGCGACTGTACCTACATACAAACTATGACAACCCCATCAGTATAGACAAATTAATTGAGTAATTACCTATAGTTGTGGTTACAATTATGGTAATGATGATATATTTCAATGACATTTGACTACTAAATCATGTCTAATGTAGCATTAACGAGTTTGTATGTGTACAACAGATGTATTACAATACAAAGATTCTATATCTTTGGAAACGATTCGATGAATCTATACTAATATTATAAAGAGAAAAGGTTTGTATTTTATAATTATTGTTTGTAATGAATAAACTCATAAACTACTGGACCTATTTAAAAAATTCTTTCATCTATAGAAAGCTACATTATCAGCGAGTAACATAGGCTATATTTTATAAAGTTACGCGGACGAAGTTGCGTATACTAATACTTACTTTACTTTAATGATAATCAAAATATAATAAAAAAATTTAAACTTAGCAAAGTGTTAGGTACTTAAACAACAAAGAAATCAATCAAATTACTTATTGAAAAACATTGAAGTAACAATGTCACACAATTTGTATTTATATAATTTTTTTCTGAAAATTATATACGTAAACCTTACATTATCAAAATCCGTTGGGTGATTTAGAAAAAGTATAGGCAGAGCCCAACAGCAGCTTTATATTAATTTGTATAATTATTGATATATGTAGATAATAATTAGTATTCTTCCACTTATTCTTATCATAGTTTCCCCACCGGTAGGATGTCGAAATATTATAGGTATCGTTCAAATACCACCAGTAGGGATCGTTCAAATTTTTTTTCCATCTATCCCTACTATTAAAGTCTTATGTATAGAAATAATAAAAAAAAAGCTTACTGAAATGTATTATAATTAATGCTTGTTATCTTTAAATCACAAAGTATAATGTTTGAAACAGTTTCCATTTTAATTTTTAATAAACTTAAACGCTAATCTATATAGGCAATTTAAACAGCCAGCAATAAAACGGCTTATAACAATTATTGTATTGTACCTGCATTCGCTTTAGGGTCACTATTTACTTTACAACTGTTATAAATTTGCACAGTATATTCATAGCTTTCCCTCAAGCATGAAACAATAAACTTCAGGGGTCTTTTCTCCTACGTCATAAATATCGCATTATTATAAGTGGAACTAATAAAATTTTAACGATATTACCCAATAATTCTGAGAAATTGCTTAGCTGAGTAGTTTTAGGGCAATGGTAAGCATGTATTTCCTTTACACGAAAGCGAACTATTGCTTTTGTAATATCAATACATATAAAATATTAAATGTTTCGGAAAATGTTAGTGAACACTGTTCTTCTACCAAACTCATTGTACTGAATCTCTATTGAACTCACTAGCTGGTGCCCGCGACTTCGTCCACGTTGAAAAATAAATAATATAAAGCCCGACAAAATATGTAAAGCAATACGCTTGACATACATTAACATCTGACATTATAGGAACTTTTCAAAGTTGGGTCTGGTCTGGATTTGGAATGTATAGGCAGGGCACTTCGTAGTCATTTGGAAGCCAGTTTGGCGACAGTACCACCGTGAAAAACAGCATATGTGCTGTTGTGTTTCGGTGAGTGAGTAAGGGATGCATTACCCCATCCCTCCTTTAATCCTTATCCTTAATATTTCTATGGTCGACAGCGCACTTGCAGCACATATGGCGTTGCTTGTGTTATAGGCGACGGTAGCCATCTACCATGAAGTGGACCGTCAGCCTGTCTGTCGACCTTAACATTAAGAAATAAAAAATAATAAATTTTGGTTACAGTATCCCCCGATTTTGTTATAGACGCAAATTTAAAGACGTATTACGTAAAGCATTTGACCAACCCCGACCTCCTCACATAAACTGGCCACAATTAGAACCCCTCAGATTTCACCAGGGGACTTAAAAGCTTATTATATATACTATAAGTATCGTAAAGTTGTGCTCGGCTCAGACAAACTTGAAAACTTCATTAAGACGTTACGGTTTGTGCACTGGCCGAAGTTACTCTCAGACATGGTTGAGCACCTTTAGAGGCCAGTTTGATGCTACTGCAGAAATAACCTCGAATAGCTGAAGAGAAATATCTTAACTCTCCCGGCTTAGAAAGTTTACGCCGCGATGATCTCACTTTGATATTAGTTAGGTATTCTTTTTATCTCGAAAACACTTGTTTCGGGAAAGATGAATTATTTATTTTGAAATATATACTCGTACGTATGTTATGTAGTCAAGTGCATAAAAAATATATAATTAAATTATAATTTTCCAAGCGTTGGATCTTTGTTTTTAGATAGTTGGTGCCCTATTGGAATATTTTGTCCTATTGGAATGGGTATCTTGAAATTCTATTTTAACTATTGGTAAAAGATTTTTTTAAAATCGAATGAGTTATTAGTTTCTATTCTTAGCTTTTATCTTGTGTCTTATTATTACTTCTTATTACTATTAGAATATTTAAAAAATGCTTTTATTTATATGTTTTAATATGGAACTGTCTAGACTAATTAGAATATAATAATGTAACATATGGGTCCAGTTACCTGAAATTTAAAGGAATATTAATTTTAATTTTTAATAGACAAAATTAAGTTGTAAAATAATAAAAGTTTCATTGAATATGAAAATAATAGGAAGTGGGGTTCAGTCCGCGCTCGTAATTTTATTTTAATGAATTCCTCAACGGAGAATTCTTTTCTCATAGTTCTGATAAAGAGGAGCGTCGAAAGTTCAAATTAAGATTCTTGGAGTTCCGCGCGGGGAATAAGATTAATGAAGGATGGCACCTGAGGGTCGCGCCGGCCCACTAACGATAGATACCGGGTCAAGGGGGGAAATAACTGTTAAAAATAATAAGCGGAAAAATTCTCTGAAAGGAATTTGTGCGAAGCTTTTCGGGTTTATTTGGTAGCGCTCGTTTATCACGCTAACGTTAGACTACAGAAGTTTTAGTTCTATAGACTTTAACAAAGGAGAAAGGTTGTCGAAAATTATAAAGGATTGTTAATTATGACGCCGCAAGAATATATATTTTAATAGCGAAAATGTTATCATAACTTCTTTGAAGAAACAATATATACAAACTAGCCATGCACTGCCCGCGACTTCGTCTGCGTCCCATTTTCTTATATGTTTTAAAACACCTAAAAAAGGGGCTTTTAGTAAATTTTTAATTTTTATAATTATATTATTATTAGACTGCTTACATACAAAATTGTCATATTATTTTTTCTAAAATAAAAGTAGCCTAAGTTACTGCTTATTACATCAGCTATCTGCCAGTGAAAATTCTGTCAAAATCAGTGCAGCCTTTAAGAAGATTAGCCGGCACAAATATTACATATACACAAAAAAGTTTTTTTTATTATAAATATACATTTAGTAAAAAGCAGTTATTTTGACAAAACAAATAGACATCCCCATTTTATTTATTAGTATAAATATAGATGATCCCTTGGGAACAGTACATTTTAACAGTTATTTGAAAAATTCGGATGTCAAATTTTTTAAACATTTCTTTTCATAAGAACCTTCCTCGGATTTCAACGTATATTTGAAAAAAAAAATGGTCGAATTGGTACAGCCTCAGAGAGTTTAGCGATTTCTAAAGAGATTATTTTCTAAGAATTGATCTAATAGAGTTTGATTATTTCCGTAAGAAAAACAATACCAAAAAAAAAAACCATTCCAAATGTCGAGAAAATACTTCGAAAGTTGAAGAATGAATGTTTGTGTTACTAACTACATAAAATAATGATGTACACGAATGTTCGGTGAAATAAATTTCAGTGTAAGCTTGCAATTAAATGCAACGTTGACATTTAGTGCGGGCCCACATTCAACGCCTTTCTCACGCATTAGGCCGTTAATAAGACAATATGTATGTGCCGCCAACAATGGGTATAATAACACGGTATAATAGTGAATGAGAAAATAGCTGGTTCACTGTCGCTAGACTGAATATCACAATGGGACGAGACAACAATGCCCTAGGACCTATATTCTGAAGCCTAGACTGGCGTTAAATGAAACAAAACCTCTCTTAGAGTAGAAAACAAAAACAAAAAACAGTTGGCAAATTCGCAAACAAATGGGAATTTTAATAAAGGCTTAGCGAAGAGAAATGCATTTCTCTATACGTTTGTCTTTGACATACATTGCTTTAAATGCATGTGGGTCTTTGTGTTTCTCTACCAATTTATTTGAGAACCCAAACAACCTAACACTGGCGACATATATTACTTTTAGAAGAAAACATTCTTTTTATGTTAGAGTCGTGGCTACCGTCGCCTATAATACAAGCAACGCCATAAGTGCTGTAAAATGCGCTGTTGACCATAGAAGATTTAAGGATAAGGGATAAGGAAGGGATGGGATGGGGTAGGTAGGAAGGGGTATGTTCTGAATTGAAGATAGAACTTTGTAACTGTTACTTTAGTAGTTACAAAATTAGTGATTATTGTTTCAAGTCTCGTAACGTGATATTGTAGTGTCAATGTGAAATACAATGTAGCATTAGGTCACGTATAACGCTGTTATAAACTATTCCTTTGATATCGTAAAGCTGTACAACGTATTTTTATTACATTTTGCATGTCACCCGTGAAGTTTATTGTTGCAATTATTGCTGAAACCGAGCGGGAGATTTATGGTGACAATCGTGCTGGCGACATAGTGGGGATAGTGTTACGCCGTGTTTGATGGATGGTGTTTGAATAATCACTCGTTTCATATTATATCAAAACGGAGCTGCTGTTTCTTTCCGCAAATTAACATAGATTTGTTTGGAAAAAACAAAAAGAGGTCATACGCAAAAACAAGATGTAAGGATAGGACATGAACTTATTTTATTTTCAAAGAAACTTACATGTTATGTAATTTCAATGTAATTTGAAAAATTCATAGTATAACATTTTGGATCAATATTAATTTTTACAATCATCATCATAATCAGCCTGTATCTTTCCACTGCTGGATGTAGGCCTCTCCCAAGGCTCCCCACCACGCATGGTCTTCTTTCCTTCGCATCCAGCCGCTTCCTGCGAAGCGTTTCTGGGCCCGTAGCCAAGATGCAAACCCTTCTTTGCGTACTTCGGAAACGAAGAAAGAACGCTAAGAGAAAACTTTGTGATTGGTCAAAATTTTATTGGGGCGTTACAACAACCAATCACCGAGATTAGATATCAACGATATAGATTAGATATAGAAAGCTACATTATCAACGAGAAATATAGGCTATATTTTATAAAGTTACGCGGACGAAGAATAAAAATTGAAGAGATTGATCTCTCAGCGACTGTTTTCAAGAGCGCGTCAGATATTGCCAATGTATATGTCGCAGTATAATCGAAAAGAACGGAATTTTACAAAAATCCTAGTAAGATTGCAAAGAACCAGATAATATGAAACTAGCAACGAATTTTGCAATGCAAGATAGTTACTTATATTGCAAATTTGTTAGATTATTTTATTTTTTGATTAATTATCTCACCCTAACTAAAAACGTGTAAGTGAAACGAACACAGTCGTCTTACCTAACAAAGTGTTACAGAGAGACCTCTTTAGCATTTTCTCATCGGTCCAGTAATTTCGGAGCCTATTCAATTTAAACAAACAAATCTGTCCTCTTTATAATATTATAATATTAGTATAGACAAACATATAAAAATACAAATATACTCTCTCTATAATATTGGTATATAGAGTACTACAAGCTATAAAATATAAACTAATCACCTACGAGTACTTTCTATTGAGCCCAAACACGCTATATCTGCCGTAAGTTGCTGAGAAGTTGGGTGTTCTGCAGACTACTCGATGCTGCAGCATCAAGTCTAAGTTAATACCATGTTATGGAAACACCACCAAAGTAACAGTATACCAAATTTCACATCAATCGAACCATTGAGTTCATCAACTAGAAAATGGGCTGATTCACCTCCATTCGAGAACTTTTCTACCACATTGGTTATTCGCTCTGCGAAGGTCGCAGTTTGTTTTGGATTACTTATTTGATTGACTTAAAATTTGGACTAATTGACCAAAAAATATCAATTCTTACACTTGTGAAACCAGTAGTACTGATTAAAACATTGTATTTTAGTCGATCATGTAGCCTTTTGTAACTACATATTTTTCTTTTCAAAAAAAACGGTTATTTAAAAAGTGTTTCAGTAATCGGCCTATAATGGATAAGTATTGTTCATTGTTCGTGTACCTAGTGTTGAGTGAGAAATCAGTAACAATGTAGCTATCATTTCCTATTGTATTTAACTACAAGAAAGTCGGTTCAAGCCGTGCTTTTAAAGGCTTCTTCGATAATTATTATGCAGCTTTGTCATAACCTACTTTAATTTGCCTATGTTTAGTAGTGGACATTTTAACTTTTTATTAAATTAATAAGATAAATAAAAATTTGCAAGAGTACTTTCATATTCATAAAAACTTTTATGATATTCAATGAAAACCCTAATACACCTAGTCATACAGTCCCCTTACCCCTAATGCAACAAAACGCGAATACATAAGTCATGGACCCTCCCGCATTAGACGAAACGCTTAAAAGCATTGTCTTGTTTTTCGCACAAATGAGATGTTGCGAGCAATGGCCTCTTCGAACATTTCGTGTTACCAACTTTGTGAACTGTTCTGTTTTCTTGTGTATTTTGTTCTCTTTATAGAAAATACTTATTTTGTTTTCATTGTCTTATATGCACGGAAAGAATCAAACGTGCCAACTTCTTAAACTATTTTGACACATTTTTTATGTTAAGGTCGACAGACAGGCTGACGGTACACTTGATGGTAGGTGGCTAACGTCGCCTATAACACAAGCAACGCCATATGTGCTGCAAGTGCGCTGCCGAAGGATTAAGAACAACGAATAAGGAAGTAATGGGCTCTGGCATCTCTTACTTACTCATCGAAACATAAAAGCACTTATGCTGTTATTTCACGGAGGTCTTCTGTAAGCATCAAGTGGTCTGCGGGATTCTCAATTTCTTAACAACTTACAGAAGATATAGTGTATTTAAGCTCAATAGAAAGTCGTGTATAATTTTCAATTATAGCTCGTTCAAAAGTTCTCATCTGTGATGTAAATGCTGGCAGTACTCAATGTTAAGCAGTTTTATTTCGCGAGTTACTCACATGTCACGATGCAGATAAAATAAATAAGGAAAAGAGAGTATTTATTAAGAAAAATGTTACCGAAGAAACTCATAAAGCAACAACGAAGGGAGGAACGCTCATTATCCCAGAGGGGACAATCGGGTATACCACAACAAATGCCTAAACAAATATTTTGATATTCGACCCAAAGGTTTAATATTTGACAATATTCTATTATATAAATTTCTAAGATTGTGTATTTTTCCATATTTCTATTGAAATAGAGGAACTATTTTTATTGGGTATTTTTTATAGGGTGGCAGGGAGGCTGATGTTCAACATGATGGTAGATGGTTACCGTCGTGTATGTACGCAAGCAGTAGGAATAATGCATTGCTACCTTTATCATTGAGATGAAAGGTTTCCCTACCTTGGAAGTTTAAGGAAGATTTGGTTAGGGGACTTAACACTTGCATCTCTTACTCACTGAAACACAACAACTCCTCGTTTATCGCTTTTTCATTTAGTGAAAACCATATCAAAAACTGTTAGATTGTTTAGAAGATGTTTGCAAAGAAACAGTCATAGACATACAGCGACTTGATTTGATATAGATATATAACAAATATTGATATAAATATTACATTGGCTACATGTATACTAATATATCTATGTATAATATATAAAAGGCAATGTGTGTATGTATGATTCCCGAAAAATGGACGCAGACGAAGTCGCGGGCAAAACTTTTTGTATGTTTGTAATGAATAAACTCAAAAACTATTGGACTGATTTTAAAAATTCTTTCACCTATAGAAAGCTACGTTATCAGCTAGTAATATAGGCTATTTTTCATAAAGTTACGCGGACGAAGTCGCGTGCAACAGCTAGTAAAATATAAAATAGGATTGTAGTCGTGTCTTGCGGACTTGAAGAATATCGTCTCGGATTATCATACTCGTAGAATTAAAATTGCAAAACTACTACAGTCTGTAAACTAGACAAATTGTGCGTTCTAGTTAAAAACGGGATAGGTTCTTAATCGTCCTCCATATTGATTTGCATGTTTATCAGCATTCTTGTAGTCCCTATGTAAATTCACACGTCTGCCTCCGATGATTTATATTGTAATGAACGTCATGAATCACTAGGTATCGTGACTGCACGTAATTGCTTTGCCAATCGAATTAATTTCTTCGGTTAGTATTTTATGGTACAGTTTTTGTAATTGATTCCGCCGCGATATCAATAAGTTTAAAAGCCATTTTATATGAGCTATATTTTCGAGAATTTATTTTACTACCATGCTTATAAAGTGTACAGATTTTACAGGCCAATATATTGTTTAGGCGGTTCATTTCAGTTTGTTAAGCGATAAACGTTACAGGTAGACTAATGAAATTGTCTCTTGTTTATGTTTGAAGAGTTTGAATGCTGTCTTAGTGACCCGCTCCCGGCTTCGTCCGGAGTGCAATCTACGAACATACATACAAATATTCCCCGTTTATCCATATTTCCAGAAGTGAAAACCGAATTATAATCGGTCTAGCCATTAATGAGTTATTGCGAGACTAACGTATGGCGTTGGACGTAAAAAAAAAATAGATGGTAGAGAATCGTCTCTGGTATGCCTTAGTTATGCATTCAACTGTGCTGGATTTAGAGACACTAAATCAAGAGTTGAACTATTGTTTACAGCCTAAGGTTTATTTTAATAAATTAACACGGATGCAATTTTTTTTTTATAATTTATACACACAAACCTTCATTTCTATTAGTGAAAACCGTATCAGAATCCGTTGGTTGGTTTAGTGGAAGTTAACGTAGAAACAGACAGTTCATAGAAGATATCGAAGCTTAGTATTATATATTAGACATAATATACAGAAATAAAAATACAATTATTATTTCTAAATAATACTAAACTAAACTAAAATTTAAAACTAAATAAACCTAAAAAATATCTAAAAATACAAAATATATGAGTGTGAGTAGAGTAGGTAGGTACATATAATATGTACAATATATAATACTCACTAGCTTATAATAAAACAAAGAATTAATAGTTGATTTAAACCCTAAAGTGTCGCTTTGCTTGTGTTCATTCGCAGTTGAAATGGCAATATAGTAAATATAAACTGAACAAACACACAAGTGAGCATTAAAGAGCGAATAAACATTTAATTAGCGAGCAAATATCAAAATTCCGGGCGTTGACCACCTTATTTTAATGCCCATTCACGGATAAAGCCATAATCCTCCACAGAAATTACTTTCCCTCTGAGATTTAGCCGTCCTGTGCCAAACGACACCTCGCTTCACCTAACAACATTACATTTTATTACACCAAAGCACCAAAGGTACAAGGTTTTGCTTTTTTGACGTATAAATACAAGAAATTGTAGCAATAAAAGTTAATATCTTTGTCGTTTCTTTTGGTATACCTACAGTTGCTTAATAAAGATAATATGTTTTTTTATATATACAGGCTGTCCCAAAAATCAAGTTATGGAAAAAATAAGGAAAAAAAAATCAGTTCACATGGTTAAGAAATAATAGATTTTTTATCGCTCTGTGCCCGCTTGGCGTTGATTTCTGGGACAGCCTGTTTAAGATCGCTAGACAGGTTGACGGACCAATTGATGATCGGCGTACCTCCAGGCTGGCGTGCGTACCTCCGCTTTCGGATACGCATTTCGGCCCGTTACGTGGCGTTACGTTTCTTACCTAAAGATGACCTATAACGCTTTTCTAGCTGAGGTGAAAAGTTGTATGTTTAACACGAGACCAAATTTTTTTATGTCTCGTGCCTTTAAATCACTCACTTCGCTCAGTATATTAGAATTATTCGCTACGCTCGTGATTCAATTCTAGGCTACTTCGTTAGTTCGTGAGTTAGTCGGCACTCGCAGCAAAAAACAATTTTGCTCTCTAGATAAACAAATAACTATTAACTAGACTTGCGTTGTAGGGGCGAAAACCCATCAAATTTTTAAACGGACAACTCCACACTAACACAATTTTGCTAGGAATTGAATCCGGAAAAGACAATTATTAGGTCATTTGATTAAGTTAGACCTTAAAAATAAAACTTAGTGAAAGTTTTATGGAATATAAAGTTTTTACATATACTTTATTTAATATTAGACATTTAGCTCATATGAGTGGTAATCCTTGTGCGACCGACCATAACGATTTGTATTGATACCCGATGTTAGTGTCATTACTTTTTACGATAACGACTGGGCTCGCGCGATCCCCATTCCTTTGTCAAAATAATAGTCTGTTACTGGTATCGCACCATGTGCTTGATGTCCACTAAATGAATATTCTTCCTTATTGAAATGAGAGGTCCTTATACTAACTGCGAATTCTACCTTGCTTAATCTATTTATACTAAAATTAGCTGTTGAACGCGACTTTGCCCGCATAACTTTATAAAACAAGCCTACGTTACTCCCTGATAACGTAGCTGTCTAAAAATAAAAGATTTTTAAAATCGGCCCAGTAGTTTTTGAGTTTGGTCGGCAGCGCACTTGCGGTACCTATGGCGTCGCTTGTGTTATAGGCGACGGTAGCCACCTACCATTAAGTGGACCGTCAGCTTGTCTGTTGACCTTAACATAAAAAAATAATAATAATTAGGCGATACCGAAAAACTTTTCCTATTTACACGTACAATTTTTGTTTTCAATTTGGCAGTTTGCCTTCACGCGTGATATGGTCAACAAGGGAACGCGCCATATGTACATTCCTATGTGATTCCGCTTTTTCATGTTCCCGTAACTAAATTACAATTCCACGCACAGTGTAAAAATTCTTTTGAATGAGCCCTTTTCAGCTTTGAATAGGGTTCTAATTTGAACGGTGAATGAAAATGTTTGTAATTGTTATCTGAAGGGAAACCCATCCGATCGTCCCACGAGCCTGTCCATCTATCAAACCCGCGAAACATCGAATTCGCTTGGAATATGAATGGTTTTTTATCCATGTTTTGTGAATTTTTACTTTGAAGCGATTTGTACGTGTTAAATCAAGCCGAAATATTATTTAAAATAAGCTGAACCCGGCCTCACTTTTTAGTTAATTTATTTATATTTATATTCATATTATATTATATTTATATTACAAGTATAAATATTTTATATTTTTCTAAATAAAAAGTAGCCTTAGTGAAAGTCCCGTCAAAATTGGTCTGCCCATTTCGGATATTATCAGGAACAAATAAACAGACGAAAACGTTATTTTTTTTATAAGTACCACATATACTTAGATATACACTAATTAAATTAAAGTATATTATGATACATATGATAATCACACCATTTGAGAGAATCTCATCGCAAAGTTAGAATGTTGGAGTAGGCACTGCTTTTAGAATACATGTATCGTTTTGTAATTGGGGTGCTTGATGTTGTGTTAATTAATCAATCATACATGTCCCATTATTAAGTTATTACCTTTAATTACCCTACACGAAATTTAGTTAAACAACTTAGGCTCGAGTTCACCAACAGACGGTTATTTTTAAACAGCTGATTAAAATTTAAACAGCCGTTTAATAATATTTTGTTGATCGCCATCGCTAAACTGCGGGTTAAGCGCCCTAAACATCAGATTAATCATTAAGCAAATGTTTAGGGCGTTTAACCCGCATTATAGCGATTTTGATCAACAAAATATTATTAAACGGCTGTTTAAATTTTAAACAGCTGTTTAAAAATAACCGTCTGTTGGTGAACTCGAGCCTTAAGGGTCTTTTATTAAAGTCCTTCAAAACTTACAAGTGCTTAATTTCATTTATATTTGTATATTTTTATTAAGAACATTGTTTCTAAACATTTTTAGTGTCGCGACCCAGTAAACAACCAAAAAGTTAAGTAAAAAATATCGCGCCCCCATCACTATGATTTTGATGATATAATTTTTATTTAAGTTTTACATCGACTAAGTAATTGACACGGCGAATATTCGTAACTTTTTTAGTATCATGATATACTAAAAATTATTTTTAAATTTTTCACTGTTTCGCATGCTTTTAAAACACTTGGTTGTGAATTAAAAATATTTGAATACCTGAAATATCGGTGATCCTATGTTGACTATAAAAGGCGTTCTTATTTCAATTATTAAATAAATTAAATGTATAAAATTAACAAGAAAAAAAAAAACATAAGATTTCAAAATTTTATATATCTACATTTTCTGGAACTGTAGCTCTATAAGAAGTCTTAAGCTTAAAATTATTGTTTTCTATTACAATTAGACTTCAGTAAACTTAATATGATTTATTAGAATTTTTATTTGCAGCTTAAACTATGTTTTCCATTAGGAATACTAATGACGAATAGCTTTCACGGTCCGTCTGCAGTTATGAAAGCTTTTGAAAGAAAATGCGAACACACTGTCTTGTTTACTTTTGGAATGATATGTTGTGCCGGGGGAATATTATCAATCTTTATAAGTGGGAAATTCGAGTTTTCAGCACATTGTGTAGCTGGTAAGTTATATCCTGAAAATATTTTTACATATTTTATATATTCAAGAATCATATAAATTTTTTTGAGTGTAAAATTACTATTTATAATGATTATAATTAAAACGTGTGTTGGTGACGCGAATGTGTTGGCGCGGTTTGCGAAAGAGAGAAATTTAAACATTTAGTTAGTCGATTTCCGAGATACGAGCCGCTCGGGTTTGGACACATAACAGTCTGTCCGGGAGCATGTGGGAACTGCTTTAAAAAAGTTAACGATTTGCCGCCCGTAATCTCGGTCCACCCTCATTTATTTTTGTAAACAATTAAATACAAGATCCTAGAAGCAGGTATAAAGATACATATTTATATTTTACATATTTATAGATTACAATTTATAATAGCTTACAGGTGACCGTCATCAACAATGTGAAATTATTATAACACACGCAGCGCCACTGGTGTTGCAAGTGCGCTGCCGACCATAGTAGGATTAAGGATAAGGATTAAGCACACAGCTGTTATTTCACGGTGATCTTCTGTAAGGGGGTGGTTACTGCCGCCAGACAGGCTGCCGAAATGATTGCGAAACGCAGTGTGCCCTGCCACTAGTAATTGAAAATTATGACGATAGAAAACTTCATTTTTTTAAAAGAACGGGCGGATCATTTTTTCTATATCCAAAGTTATTACCGAGAAACACGTTTTCTTCTTGATTTATTAAGTTCTTATAGTTTCTAGTATAAAACTGATTAAAAAGTATACACGTGAATTAAAAGGCTGAATATAGTTTACTAAAATTATATTTAATACAACCAGGATGTTAATGTTTACAAATAGTCTCTGAAGCAACTAGGTGACTTAATTGACTTAGTGTTTGTACTTAATCTCCTTTATATACTCCTTAATACTACTAATATTTATTTTTAGAATTTCACTCCATATCAAACTATGGTTGTAAACAAGGCAGACGTAAAACGTATCACCATTAAAATCCTGGTTATGTTTTGTATTCATTGGGTTGTGGGCCCAGTACATACATTACTGCTACATTTGCCTTAATATGACCACAGATTAATTCAAACACCAATCTATGGCATGCACAAAGAGTATAATAATAGGCATGCATATGGCATGATTCTATCGCACTTGTCGTCAGAATAATTTAAAAAAATAACTAACATCATAAAATGATCGATGACGTTTGTATTTTTTTGCAATAAATTCACAATCGTATAGAATATTCACATTTTTTAAGCTTTTATTCAATTTAGGTTAAATGAAACACAGGAAATAAGCGAGTGACGATAATATTTACCTATGTTCGATCAAGAACCTAAAATAATAAATCGGGGAATTGTACTCAAGGATCAACATGAGAAGAAGAAAACGAAACATCGCCTAGGATACAATGTTCCTGTAAAAATTCTGGTCGTAGACAATAATAGGCATTATTGCGACAAAGTATGGTATTCTATATGCATTGGATTATCTCAGTTGTTGATAGGTGCTGTAAATATGACGACTTTTATATATACAACCAAAACTGGCGACAGTCATGCAATCGTGTTGAGTATTGGGGTATGTTTGACATGTTATTATTGTATTTTAATTTTGATACTAGACGGTGCCCGCAACTTCGTACGCGCTGTAGTTCGTTTTTTGAAAATCCCACAGAAACCTAACATTTTTCCATGATAAAAAGTATTCTATAGTTTAATCCAGGTAATCATCAATACATCAGTGACGACACGTTTGGTCTAGTGGCTAGTAACCCTAGCTGTTAACCAAACCGTCGCGGGTTCGAATCCCGCTAGGGGAAAATGTTTATGTGTTAACATTTTACCTTTGTAAACATCCATGTTTTTTATTTATAATATGTATGTATTTACAAAAAAAAGTAATTTATCTAGTATATCAACTGTCTAGTATACATAATACAAGCGGTAGTTGCTTACTGTGATGAAGATATTTTATTTATTTATTATTATTTTTATCGGAGTTCATCATCAACTTTATTAAGATAAATATATACATCATTCTTATTAGGATAAGCATAAGGTTGAATATTAAATGATTAGTACCGCGCTGTGCGCCAACTGTAACGACCTTGACAGTGTCATCTTAAGAAAAAGTATTGCGATCAACGAGATGTTCATGTCTACTCTTTGTGACAGCAAATCGTAATTACGATTATCGTATCATGTTATTACTAACAGTTTCTCGTATACATTTACAGTTCCACTTTTTTTCTGCGGAAGCTATATTAGCCCTAAACTATATGAATGGTTGGTCGGCTCCAATAAAGACACACCATAGACAATTAATCCATGTGTTTCTGCAAATTTGTGCAATAATATGCATTATTGCTGGCACGGCGCTTGTTATTGTTGATAAAGGAATGTCGGTTTCTGTACATGGGTTGTCAGGTAAGTTGATGATATATAGTTGAAATAATATATTAATTCATTTTTTTTAAGTACGTAAAACTATGTAAAAGTCGACAGGCATTCTGATGGTGACAGGCATTTGTGATTATTTTATTAGAAAATTTTGAATTTTTAAATAAAATAATCAAAAAGTACCTGAAATCTGAAATGTGGCCTGCAATGAAGGTTGTTCATGAAAAATATCGATATTCTCAAAAGTTAAAATTAAACAGAGAGGTCAAATCAAAACATCCATTATATGACCGTTATATGTGTCGTATAAATTCACTGTCAGAACTGGTCAGAAGGGTTGCGTCGCGATGTATGGTTGCATCAGTTACGGCTCAGAACGCGTCGTGGCTTTTCTTTATTGTCACCCACAATTCGTGGTCAAACTTTATAAAAGTCACGACACGGATTTCTATATGTGGCATTTTCGTATTTGCCAGAACGCATCATGTTCGTTCTATAAAGTGCCATGACGAGAATTTCCTCCACATTTCCACTGAGCAGTACCATTGATGGTACTACTAGGCTTTTTATTCTCATTAGTTCCAATGTCCAATTAGACTCAAACACAGTCTTTGAGCCTTTAAAACAAAAAATTCTTGTTAAAGTTATAAGAATCTCTTGAATAGCAGTATGGCTCCAAAATACTGCTTGTAATTTTGTTTTTTAATTTTTTAAAACTGTTTGTTTTTCTTCTTACAGGAATAATGGCTGCAGTTTTAGCCGTAGTCAGTTCACTGTTTGGTCTTATGGCTTACTTGAAGCAGATAATGAAAACAGTGCATATGACGTTTGGCTTGTTAACTTTTGTATTGTCTTCTATAAGTTATTGTTTCGGTATTTTTACAGAACCATTTGAAAAGTGGTCAGATCCGTCGGTGAGATTTATGATGTTAGGTTTCATATCTTTTTACACGGCTATTATTATTGTGACGGCGTTTTTGAAATGTATGTCGAAATTATAAATAATAAAAAACAATAATATGAAAAAATGTACTTTTTCAATATTTTAATATACAATATAATATTATTTGTATGACATACTATATTTATAGAAATATTATGAAACTAGTCTGCGCGGCCCGGCTTCGCCCGGTAGCAATTGATGGGGATTAGTATTTACATTATAATTTATCCTATGTCTATTTGGAATAATGTACCTTTCAAATAGTGAAAGAATTTATTAAATAGGTGCAGTTAGTTTATATATATATATATCTATATCTATCTATTCCATACTAACATTATAAATACGAAAGTGTGGTTGGGTGTATGGATGTTTGTAACTCTTTCACGCAAAAACTACTGAACCGATCACCATGAAATTTTGTCATACACGTTGTCTGGGACGCCAGAAAGGACATAGGGTACCTTTCATCCAGAAAAAAAAAGGACTTCCCGAGGGATCAATAAAAAAATAAAAAACTATCGCCTGGATAAAGTGTTATAGCAACACGAGGTCAAGCATTATATTGCTTTCTTTTTTAATTTTCAACGCGGACGAAGTCGCGAGCATCAGCTAGTATTATATAAAACATACAGAATCCCTTCTACCTTTTTATTATATTAGAAGTGGTATATTTGTATCTAGAAATTAATCTTCAGAATTACTCATCCGATTTAAAAAAACCTTTCATCAATAGTTAGAATAGAATTTCAGGATGGACATAGGCCAAATATTCATATAGAATGTGTTTTGGCTAAGCACTTATGCATAGATGCAACAGTACATTTTATTTTAATGAAAAGATTTTGTAAAGACAAATCTTAATTAAATCTTTTAAAATTTAAATTAATTAGGTTTGAGTGATTTTATTTTGTGAGAGCAAACATAATATTTGAAACACTATACATATTTGGCCAAAATAATAATCTCATAGGAAACATTGTTCCTAATCATATCTAACAATATAGGAAATGTTGTTAGATAAATACTTTATCGCACTTTTCATCAATATAATATATGTTTTTATATAATTTCAATATGTTTTCTCAACACATTATTTTCACAATAACAATAATTATAATATATGCCATTGAAGTTTTTATTTATTTATTTATTTATTTATTTGCAATGCTGTTGGTTATCAAGTCATTTTTTATTGCTAATTCATTTATCACATTTTATCAGAAGACGTGAAAAAATTATCATCGATAAAAGATGCGTGACTAAACTTTGTCTGAACATATCAAATATAAGGTAATTCAAAAATGTTGATATATTAACTTGGTTATTTGTTTTCTTCACTTCTGTATAGTGTTCTTAACAGTGTCTTAGGGGAAGAGTAACGCCATAAATGTTGATCTGTTATAAATATTTTTAGATTAAAAATTTACGTAACATGGATGTAGAACCGTTGATCGATACAGCAACAAACGATGAAGTTGTTTTTGATAATAGTCGAAGTGAAGTTGAAAATTCTGACGCCTTAAGTTCTGGATTAAGCAATTACTTGTGGGAAGTGTTTCGTGCTTCCATTAATTCTTTCGTGCACACTTTAATTGGTGTTTGCGTTTTCGTGACATTGTGGTTCGCTTTCAAGTCTACGCCGTTAACTACGTTCCAAATACACATCGCTCTTAATGTTGTAGGAGTAAGTATGAATGAACTTTATTATGTTAAGGTTGACAGACAAGCTGACGGTCCACTTGATGGTGGCTACCGTCGCCTATAAAATTAGCAACCCAACAGGTGCTGCAAAGTGTACTGCCGATTACGGTAGTATTAAAAATAAAGGGTCGGAAAGGGGTAGGGAAAAAGGGCTCTGGCATCCCTTCATCACTCAGCGAAACACAAATTATTTGACGGTGGTCTTCTATAACGGAGTGGTTACTGCCGCTACCCCCTTACAAAAGGTGGTCTGTCACTACTTTCCAAAACCAGATCAGTGCCAATTTTAAAAAGCTCATTTTCAAAGTTGCCCTGCCGGGATACGAACCCGGGAACCCCGGAACGGGCTCGTCAACGGGATTTCTTTTAAATTCGCTACAAAATATTAGATTAATTTTTCTATATGAGAATTTCCAGTTTTTATAATATACTAACTAGTACCCGCGACTTCGTCCGCGTTGAAAAATGAAAATATAACACCTGAGAAAATATCTGACATTGGTCGCAGTGACGATGGTGGCGCCTCTTGAACCTAAGATTTTTCATGAAAAAACTATCGTATATGTTAATCCAGGTAATAAACTATCTTTGCCTCCCTCCACTTAGCTCCCACTTCTAGGATCCCATGATCCTAGGATGTTTTTTTTGCAGTTTGGCTCCCATGTGCCAAATTTTATCCAAATCCGTATAGCCGTTTTTGCGTGAAATAGTAAAAACTTCCATACAGATCCGTTCTCACAAACTTTCGCATTTATAACATTAGTAGGATGTAATAATATATATAGATGAGCTTTAAAAATAAACCTGTAGTGGACCTCATTACGTTTTTAACCACAAATTGTTTTAGTATTTAAAGAAGATAATAATAATATAGTAATAATAAGATAAATAACAAAAGCACTTATTCAATAATACTAACATTTTTCTCTTGTTTACATACAATCTTGAGATATAAAAGATATATACAATATGCACTTGACATTGATTGTTCATACAATGAAAATATTTATTTTTCTTTGATATCAAAAAAAGGGCAGAAACATGTAAGTATTTGATAAGAAACAATTGTATTCATTTCATTCTGTTAGATATTGATTAAACGTAATAATATAATATTTATGGGTTACCATGACTCGTTTCGCTAAATTTTTAATTTTTAATAAAGCTCACTCTATAGATTAAACGAATTTCAGTTTTCAAACACCTCACTAGAATTTATATTTTAGGTCTGCTAAGTTTAAAGTTGGTATACTTATTTAAACAAACAACCTTTATTATCCTACATATGTATTATTACGTAGATATAACATATTCCATTAATGGACATTGTTCTCTTCTCAGTGTGAGGAGATGTGGACAATATTCCGCCACATCAACTTATACTTCACATGACACAAATTGATAGGATTTCACATGACTGTCTTTGCGAAAATGTAGGTAGCCTCAAGAAGTTTTCCTACATCGCCCTATATGCCTATGTAAATAACTAGCTATTGCACGCGACTTCGCCTGCGTAACTCTATATAATATGGTATTCGCTGATAATGTAACTTTCTATAGGTGAAAGAGATTTTAAAATCGGTCCAGTAGTTTTTGAGTTTATTTATTACAAATTAAAATACAAATCTTTTCCCTTTTTTTTTTTTTAATTGAGTCAAGGCAGCGCTTGGCCGCGATTTCACTTGATGTAAAGTGAAGATGCGGCCGAAGGTGGACCACGCTTACCTAGTAAGTGCCCATTTACCCTAGATTTGAAGACCCCGAGGTTGTAATTTTGAGGAAACACAGACGCAGGCAGTGAGTTCCACTCCCTAGCAGTTCGAACAAGGAAGGTGGAACTGTAACACCTCGTGCGTGACCGAGGAATATCAACCACAAAGGAATGAAACCCCTGTCCGCGCCTCGTGGTCCGCAAATGGAACGGTTCCGGTATGATCAGATCGCATAGAATGGACACACACTCTGCATAGTGCAGACGATAGAAAATTGATAGGCATGCTACTTTTCGGCGATGCTACAGGCTTTGAAGTTGAGACTCCACAAGGGTGTCGTTGCCAATAAGTTTCTTAGCTCGCCTTTCAATCGAGTTTAGTGCAGTCAATTGATAACGGGCAGACCCATCCCAGAGGTGGCAGCAGTACTCCTTGCAAGATCGGACTTGTGCTCTGTATAGGTTATGGAGCTGTCTCGCGGTGTATAATACTCTCTCTTTATAATTCTTTTCTCTTTATAATATATTGATATTCTAAGCTGTAATTTATGAAGATCTGTTCAGGCGTTTGAAGATCATCAGCACATCTGCTAGTTGACGAAGGGATTTCACTAACTTCCACAGGTTCGATTGATGTAAAATTTGGGTTTGCGAGATAACCAACTCATCATCAACTTACAGCAGATGTAGCGTATTTGGGTTCAATAGAAAGTCTGGGGTTAGTCCATAATTTTTGATTATAGCTTGTATACCTACTAATTTTTACTCTTATCTTTTAAGATAAGGATTTTAAAATTTCTTTAAATTGTCTTTCCAGTATCAACTTCTGATGTCTAACGCTATCCTTTCTTTGGATCCGTTTAATGGTTGGTCCAGAACACTAACTTCTTCTCATCGACGTCGCGCTCACTGGATACTGCAACTGGTAGGATCTGTTGCTGCTATCACCGGTTCTATCCTGATGATGAGACAGAAAAGTGTCAATTTTAATACCCTCCACGGAAAACTTGGTAAGCTTATATTCTAAACTAAAGCATCTACATTAGGAAAATAGAAAACCTAACTTGTTAGGTAGTTATTCCCTTTTAACTCCTATTTTCTCTCTTATCTACTTTATGAAATACTATCAATCCTCGCGACTTCGTCCACCTTATAAAATGAAAACACACGAGAAAATATATGACGTTAACTATATTAGTTTTTTATTTTTATTTTAGAGTGTATGTTAAATACTATATTATTCTATTTCTTATTTTTATCTAAATACGTTCAGCGAGTATTGCGTTATTGAGTAACAAACATCCAAATATAGAAACTCACTTTTATAAGTACTAATATTATTAAGTTTACGATTAGGATAAGGTCAAAACTTTTAAGAATGGTTGTCCTCAACATTGAAGAGTTAATTAATTATTTTTTAACAATTAACCAGACCAATGGCTATAGTTTCAACCAGACCAAGGCCAACTTTGAAAAGTCATTTCCAAAGTTGGTCTAGCCGGGAATCCAAACCGGGACCATTTAGTCAGAGCACTAAGACACTATAAACCTTAACCCCTTGAACAATGGATTTTTACTCCAAGTAAAAAGGAGTAAAAATACATAATAGCTACAGAAAGAAGCTTCATTAAAAAAAAAGGGAAAAGTAAGATACAACCAAAATGCAGTCTTGATGCTATTTCAATGTTTTACCAGGGCCTCTTTCACCATCTCTGAGTAAAGTGTCAAGTAGGCTAACCGCCATTTAAAGTCACCGGTCACCGGGAATGATGGAACTGATATACCTTTGTAATAATAAAAAAATTCGCTTATCGAAGGATGCAGTAAACCGAGTGCATAATTTAATAAAACATAAAATTATTTCTAAAAGTAACTAATCAACACTTTGCTTGTAGTTGGTAAAAGAATCAACACTTTGCTTGTAGTTGGTATACAAGTTTAGACCCATTTTCAACTGGCTCGCAAAAATATAAAAATAGTATTGTTAAATTGTTTTAGTTTATGGTGTTGTTCTTTTCTTCGTATTTGTATTCTGGTGTTTTTTCTTGTTGTGTATGAATGTGTATTATTATTATTATTATTATTATTTTTCTTCTTGTTTTCTCTGTAAATCTATGTACCAATTCGTGGAAAATGTTGTTGATTGCACGATTACTTCTATTTATATGAATGTCCTTCTTTATATTTACTATATATTGTGTAATTGTTTGTTTTCCTAAATAAAATAAAATAAAATAAATAAAATAAAATAAGAGGCCCTAAGTCTATTGATAAGAATATTTTTTTTTTTTTACAAAAATCAAAGCATTATTATAATAATACATAACCTGATGGGATTTTTTCTGCCTCCAATGATATTTTTATGCTTAAAATAGAAATACGATACCTGAGAAGACATTTCACTATTGATGTTCATCGACTTATAAAACACAATTTATTCAAACCACTGCTGATACAATTAACTATTTAAAGTGATAAGATAAAGCAATTTTAAAGCAGTTACAAAGAGACTTTCAAAATTACTGATACCGATCATTTTTTCCAGTTCTGCGTGTGCGAAATTCAATTAACTATTTAAAACGAGATTAGATTCTGATATTATATCAGCAGACGGTTTTAAGCGTGTATATAAATTTTCAAAATCACTGATAAAATCGTAGACTGAAATAATGATGACAAATGTATTTTAAAATTGACGTCACGTTGCTAATCCGCAATCAATTACAATGTAATTACTTGTAGCTATTTTAAGCTAGTTCATTATGAGTATATTCAAATATAAATAAAATTGTTTGGTAATTGTTGTATTACATCATCCAAGTGACTGAATTAATCTTCTTGCCACTTTGGCTCTGGTCTGGATTTGGAAAGTAGTGGCTGGCAGTAGGGCACTACTTTTGCACTGCATTTCGCAGTCATTAGGCAGCCCGTCTAGCTGCAGTAACCCCTTACAGAAAGATCATCGTAAAATAACATTACGTGTGCTGTTATGTTTCAGTGAGTAAGTAAAAGATTCCAGAGACCATTTCCCTATCCATAATCTTACTGTAGTTGGCAGCGCACTTGCACTGTGGCTTTGCTTGTGTTATAGGCGCTGCCCATGTTATTATGAAAATAATAAAAATAACTATGTTTTTCTTTTTCAGCATTGGCTAGTTTAATTTTAACTAGCATAAGCCTTCTAAATGGACTGTTATCAATTTACGCAGAGGTATTACGTCGGTTCACTTCACTAACCAAGATCAGCCATGTGCTATTAGGCACATCTGCTTTCACATTGTCATCAGTGTGTTTGGCTACTGGATTCAACAAAGGTTCGTTTAAGGAATGGGCATCAAAGGAAATCGCTTATGCTATGATAGGAATAATATCAACGTTTACTGTCCTTATAATATTGATGCCTTGTAGAAATTTCTGGAGGAAAGTTGGTCGAGTGTTAAAGATTAAAATTTTTTGAAATTGCTTTTCGAAATTTAAAAACAAGTGCTTAGATTTACTAATTCTAGAGATCTGTGTACTTGGCGTCGCATAAGTATTGTGGCTATAATTTCTGCAAGTTGAGAATTAACTGTTCAAATAAATTGGTTAAATGGTAGGCAATAATTTTTGCTGTGTTAACGTCGAGCGTTAAAATTGCTAAAATAAATGCTCCGCGAATTAGGGAGGAATAATTGTGGTACGAAATAGCCCCTGTGAGTGCTGTTGTACCGCCATTTTGTGATATCGCTTCTACTTCGTGTAGCAGAAAGGAAATTACAGTATTTTTTTTTTTTTTTAAAAAACCCACCAGAAATTTTTATTACTCTAACAAAACTCGCCATACCGCAGGCAAGAACGGATTTGCATGGCAGGACTCCTTCATTGCGAGCCCTGCGCAATCTCACTATTTGTGATATCCTATAATAATTAATTTTAGGTTATTATTGTAATATTATGTATTGCACATGTTCTTGTAATTAATAATTTAATTTGTAATTAAGGAACTAATCCATCGAATTAGGGTTACTCCTGTAATTAAATTTGTGTGTTGAAATAATATAAATAAATAGATAAATAAATAAAAATAAAGAAATAAATAAAATTGTGCTCTCATGAAATAGAATAAACTGTTCAAGTGAAAGTAAATAATCAGACACAATACAAACTAGTTTCCATTTTGCAAACTAGTCTCGACATTTCTTTGAATGGAGTCCTCAGACGCCGATAGAATACAAATAATGCCGTGAGAGCCACTTGGTCAAAGGTCTACATACTTCTGCGAGCAGTGTCACATTTATCAAACGATATTGCCGTTCATCTGAAACATTTAGCAATAGCAACAATACTATATATTCCAGAATGTGCGTATCGAGTGCCATTACTCTTCCCCTGAGTTTCCTTTATACGTTCAGATGCCATAAAGATAGGTGGAAGCGTACACCGACTCGTTATCCGTTCTGATCGCTACCTGTACCCAATCAAGTTTGCAGACGATATAACTGTGTATTCTCCCCGAGATCAGCTAAGAATTTAATTTATTTCCTACATTTTAATCTTTACGAACCAATTTTCTTTGTGTTTCATTGTTTTGAGTTTAATGCTTAAATTATTATACTCGTATTACTGAAATTATTAAATATACCTAAAACTAGTTGTGCGCGCGACCTCGTACGCGCTGCAGTTCGTTTTTTGAAAATCCACAGGATAAAAAGTATCCTTCCTATATGTCAATCCAGTTAATAAACTATCTGTGAGCGAAATTTCACCGGAATCCGTTCAGCCCTTCAGCCGTTTAGAGTAACAAATACAAACTTTCGCATTTATATATTATTAGAATAGATTAGGAAGCTTTGACATTCCACATAAAATGCTCATATTTTCTGAACATATAGTAGCCCCTCCCAAACTTGAATAAGAAAGTCATCGAGATAAACCAGCTGACATTTTTATTTATTCATACTAGCAGATAAACTTCATGTGACAAATTTTCAACTGAGAAGAAATGCAAACTTGAAAAAAAAAAAAATAAAAAAATAAAAATAAAACAAGTGAACCTAATATCTTGAAGAAAAAAAAGTCAGCTGACTATAAAGTAGTGGATTATACGTCAGCCAATCACATTTATTCTCAGTTGAAAATTTGTCACATGATAGATTATCTGCTATTATGAATAAATAGAAATGTCAGTTGGTATATCTCGATGATTTTTTTATTCAAGTTTGGGAGGGCACCGCTGAACCCACCCACGGAGTGGCAGCTGACGTTCACAGAGCTTCATGATACAACTCTCAAGCATTTGATAAGTTATCGCTGGAGAGGAAATGACTAACGAAATTTGAGCCTGGCTTGTGGACAATAAGAAGATAATGCAAAGTCTCTCATCATGTACTTCCTCGTAAAATTATGATGATATTTTATTAACCACCAAATTCTATAATTTTAGATGTAATGTTGTATTTTGGTTTGGTTTGAATTGTTTGTTAAATAAAATATAGCAGAAAAACATATATAATTTTTATTAAGAAATATATTACAACAGTCAGGCAGTGATATTTCACTTTATCGTGTAGTATATTTACATAAAATGCATTGAGATTCCACATATAATGCCTATAATTTTTGAACATGTAAGTAGTTTACGATTATCAGGTTATTTCAAATCTATGAATGCAGTTTTTCTTAACTCTTAAACTATTATGTTTAGGATAAATATTTGTATGTTACATTATTATAAAGTTTCAATTTTTATACCTATACATATAATGATTAATTATTTATTACAAATTAGAGTAGAATCTGTTTTTTTTCTCCAACTTAAATCCTAATTTCTAACTTTTAAATGTGTTAATAGTCTTTCTGTAGAAGTTTATAAAAGGATTAATGATAATAATAAAAGTGAAGGCAGCAGTGAACGCTATTAAAGTGTACGCCATTTCTGCAGTGGCCCAGTTCATAAAAAGGTTTTTCTCAAAGCCATAGCAAAGTGAAATAGCAGACGCGCCAAAACCAACAATTCCAAAACAAATGTGTGTGATCTTGGACAAGTTACCATTGAGGAACTTTCTGAACTCGTAAGCGTATAGTGAACTCAATCCGTTGACGAGGCTCACTGTCGTGAACACCATTGCAACCAAAGCTGCAAAAGATGAAATAAAAAATTAATCTTAAATTAAACCAATTAAAATATCTATAAACACATACTACTATGTCAGGAAAGTACCGGGAATCGGCCAATAAAACATAACATATGTATTGTTTATCTAAATTAATTTTTTTGACAGAATTTATTAGAAGAAAGATAAAAGAAATTTAATGATTAACATAACAGTAAAGCTATAAACAGAATAAGGGCTGTTTTACGACCTCCCATTATTTAAAAAATACCACATTATGTAAGATCAGATACATATATACGGATTTATTTAATCTTGTATGAGAAAGTTATTGTGCATATTGAAAAAAAAAAAAAATAAAAAAAAAATAAAAAAAATATCTAATGTCTATTAGTGTCTATTAGTGTACACAATAGCACAGACAAATAGACAAAAATGCTAAAAACATTTTTTTGACCTCGGTATCATAAGTACAACGTGTACAAATTACTATTTTGAAAAAATATTCAACGTACAGACACGGTTCGTTTATGATTTTATTATACGATGTATAGATAAAGTTATGGATCTGCAAGCAAGGTGATTTTAGTGTTGAAAAATAATCTTACATATCGAAACCTTTATTAGCAGTAAGTGTAATTTTATTTTAAATTTTGTCCTTAAACATGTCAATTAAAAATTCTGTAATATTACCAAAGAAAATGATATCTTACCAAATTGACCGTGAAGAGTTACCCAGTGCACATCTTTGTCAAGTATTTTTATGAAACTTCCAGCTAAAGCAAGACCTGACCCAAGTATCTGGAGAACCCAGTGAGCTCGTCGCTTATCAATAACGCGAAGTTTCGATGACCACCCGTTGTCTGACGACAAAGAAATTATTGCTTCGGCCATCAACAGTTGGTACTAAAAGAGAAAACAGTACACTGAAAACCAAATTCCAATTCACTTTTTTTAATTATTGTCACATGTGATGACTAGGTGGTGACAGATTTTATGTTGATCTATTTTATATTATTTTTAATTTATTATACATGAAGATATTATAATAATTAATATTTAATTTAATTGATTAAATAATTTACATAGTAATATTTAGGTACTCTATTAGAAAATATGTTAAAGTAACGATTTTCTATAAGATGAATCAAAAAGCAATGTTATTAATGTGAGTAAAGTAAACAATTGAAATCTTTAATTGCAAACAGTTCATTAGGAAAGTAAAAAGAAATGCATTTTTATTCAATTTTGCTTACCCCAATTACGCACAATACGACGTGGAGCGGTGTAGCACCTAATGGCAAGCCATTTCTAAATGCAAACATAAGAGAAATTCCCACGACTATTCCTATTAGAATATGGGCCAAAAGATATGAACTTGATTGAAATATTTGAAGCTTATAGTTTTCTGTGGAAACCGTTGGAACTGGTACAACAGCTGTTCCATTTTCTGCTTTAGACGCCGGTTGACTCTCCGAATCAGGATATGTGGAAACTTCTATTGCGTTAGGTGGCATTTTTTTTTAAATTTTAAAACTATGTAGCGACGCCGTTGACTGCCTATGTTTATACCTATGTAGGTAATTGGCGCGTACCATATTAACGTGTTAGTATTTATATTACTAGTGAGAGTAGATAAAATACTATCTTTAAGTGATTATTAGAGATTGCGAACTGATCGTCTGTACAATTTATTAATAATACTGGTTTTTACAAATTTTTATCACGAGTCTATCACGTGTTAGATTCGTTTTTAATTACGAGACAGACATTAATAATAGTTGGTATTACATTTATCTCTTAGGATTATTAAAAGGTATTAAAACTAATTTCGATCAATAATAGTTTTTATTACATTTATCTACACATTAAGAAAGTATTCCTAATGTATCTTTACATAGCACATCGAAATGTATCTTTGCATCTAAAACAATGTATCTTGTATCAATGTATTGTATAATCTAAAACATATATATTTGCAGCATAAAACAATTACCCTCCGTCTGTTCCTCAGTATGTACGCTTAGATGTTTTTCATGCGGTTTTCACTAATGGAAAGACCGTTAAACGAGGAAGGTTTCTATAAAATATAATTCAACGCGGACGAAGTCTCGGGCACCAGCTAGTTTTTTATAAAATAATAAATCTTACAATGTATTTCATGAGAAATATAATTATTTTTATAGATACTCGTATACTAGCTGTTGCACGCGTCTAGCACTTTATAAAATATAGCCTATGTAACTCTAGCTTATAGAAGATATAGAGGTGACAGAATTTTCAAAATCGGTCCAGTGGTTTTTGAGTTTATTCATTTCAAACATACAAATCTTCTCTGTTTATAATACTATAATACGTATGGTATTACATCTTTATATATACGAGTACAATATATATACAATATATTTAGTAGGCCAATCGTTTAACAGGGTCGATCATGATGTACCGCCATTTCTTGATTTGGCCGATTATTGCATGATTATATCATAAGCTCTAAATATTATGATATAATGAAAATTTCATTTATTTATTGTGGATTATTTCTAATTATCTGTTAGACTTCGCTCGCGTAACTTTATAAGATATAGCCTATGTTACTCACTGATAATGTAATTTTCAATAGGTGAAAGAAATTTTCAAAATCGGTCCAGTAGTTTTTGAGTTTATTCATTACAAACATTCAAAAATATAAATATTCTCTCTTTATAATATTAAAAAGTATAGATAAGCAATTAAAGCTCAAAATATAAGTTTTCCAATTCACCTCAAATGTAAAACGTTTCTACAATCTTTGGCAGGGTATGTATTATTATTTATTGGACTATGGTTATATGAATGGGGCCAAACATTTATTACAATGTAAGCGTAGGCCTTTAAATAAATAGCTGCGCCGACGCCGAGTTTGTGACAAATTGCGTCGTGCACTTCTCGTGCAGGCGCACAATTGTCAATTAATGTGTCGTATATGATGAACGCAATTCTATAAACAACACTTACTGATATAGGATCTAAATATCTTATATCAACAGCGCATGAGATTGAAATAACCCAGGTTTTTTGGGATTATTTTTGGGTGTAAACGAGCACCAGCTCGTTTACACCAGCACCAGTAATTATTATATGATGAGATATCGCAAAAACAAATTTAAAAAATCAGTTGCTATTTGCGCCATCTGATGGGCAAATAAGATTTTTTGTCTGTAGTCTGCCAGTATTATATTTAATGTCACTTTTCACTGACAGACAGTCGGCGCTAGTTGAAGCAATACCAAAATTATATATATATATATATAAGCGGGATGTTATATAGCCTAAAGCCTTTCTCGATAAATGGACTATCTAACATAAATAGAACTTTTCAATTCGAAATATTTTGTTTCCGTTTTATTGAATCCCTTTCACATATTTATGAGTAGACAATTGTTCAATGAATTCCTAGTAATAAAACAAGAAGTTACATTTTGCAAAAAAGCTTACTTCACTGAACTACATGTAAGCTTCTTGACGATACTAATATAGCTAATATAGTAATATTTTTGAAATAGTAATATTATGAGGAAAAACATACATTTATTTAATTTTTATTCATTTAAAAAATATATACCACAAAAACATTAGCTACGCAGACGATATGGTGCTGCTGGCACCTTCAATCAGTGCCCTTAGAACACTATTGAATATATGCGAGAAATACGCTGAAACCCATGGGCTCAGGTATAATTCCACCAAGAGTGAGCTGTTAATGTTCAAGGCCGGAACAAAAAAATACAACTTTGTACCACCCATATCACTGAATGGTTCCCCACTTGTTAGGGTGAGTCAATTCAAATACCTGGGCCACTGGGTTACGGAGGATTTGTCGGACGATATAGATATTGCGAGGGAACGAAGGGCTTTAGCAGTGAGATGTAATATGATCGCCCGCAGGTTTGCGCGTTGTTCTAATGACGTTAAAATAACATTATTTAAGACATATTGTCAGTCTTTTTATACATGTAGCCTGTGGGTTAACTACACTCAAAAATCGTTTAATGCCCTACGCGTCCAATACAACAATGCTTTCAGAGTGTTTCTGGGTCTGCCGCGATACTGTAGTGCATCAGGGATGTTTGCCAATACAAGAGTTGCAGATTTCTATGCTATATTAAGAATGAGAATAGCATCCCTGATGACTAGGGTGCGAGGCAGCACAGACACGCTGTTGAAGGTGATTGCTGGGAAGGTGGACTGCCCAATACTAAAACATTGGGTGAAATCGCATATCACCCTTAATAGAAAATGATAATCAGTTTGTGTTAATTTTTAATTTTTATTTTACTTTTTGTTTTTGTATAATATGTAACATAATTTAGTTTATAATTTATGGACACAAATGTCTGAAATAAAGTTATTATTATTATTATTATTATAAAAATAATGATTGTCACAATTAATAAATCTATTATACGAAAATGCCATCATACGTTTGATGATTGACCATTATCGTGAATGCTATTGTTAAAACGCGTTGCTATTAAACAAATATTGTTATTAACAACTGTTAGCATATTAAGAGGAATGATTATTGTAAGGAAAAAGCTAGACTAACCTACTACGTGACTTAATGAGTCGAAATAGTCGAATCGTATTTATATCAATAGATAAGTAGATATTGATTTACCTTATCATCACTAATAGTCAATTAAAATGATTATTTTTCACATGATTACAATAAAACATTTCTTAATCGGGTACAGACATTTTATAGAAAAAAAAAAGTAGCGCCTGGGGTGCAATTTTTTTATATAAAAATTCCTCGTTCCATATATGAAAACCAAATTAAAATCGATCTACCCATTCTCGAATTTTTAAAGCGTACACAAACCAACAACATTTTTATATACAAAAAAGATCATTCCCGATCAGTTTAACGCCCATGTTCCCTATGAAAATTTTATTAGCGGGACTCATATCACAATGTCTAATCAACATTTGACATCAAAATTTCATAAATTTATTAATTTTTGAGATTAAATGACTGAAGTCCAGAATTAATTAGTGATATAATTAAGAAAATACTTTTGGCGATCTACAGGACAAAGAGTGATCTTGAATGAAAAAATTGGAAACGAAGTCTGGTCCAGCGTTGGTTTCTTGGAATGTTTCATAGTTTTCTCTTGTTAAACTGATAACAGAAAAACAGTGTATGAAAGAAAAAAATATTATCATTTTGAAATGGATAGCAATCATTAGAGACATGTGAAGGCCTTCTAAAACTCTGTAGTTTGATTGAAGATTATATATACGAGTATTTTCTTCAAGAGATTTTAAACAAGAGTCTAAAAATTCAGGTTAACGGGCAATAATTAACAGTTAACCACCGCTTTACATAAGACCACCCTGAAATAATAGCATGTGTGCTGTTGTGTTTCAGTGAGTGAGTAAGGGATGGCAGTGTCCATTTCCCTGTCCATTCCGTAATCCCTATCGTTAACTTTATTTTATAGTTGTCATCTCGCACGATTTTATTTCTTACGAAATGTGCACGAGGTCGGCAGTCTGGCAAAGTGGACCGTCAGCCTGTCTGTCGAGCTTAATATAAAAAACTACTCTAATATCTTAATAAATGGTACTTTAATTTCTGTTGGCTTGTATGTATTTGTAAATATTTTCTATTAATGACCATTCGTAGAGCACAAACATCCATTGAGGTTCGTGGCTCACATAATAAAATGGCGTCGGTCAGCGCATTTCGGGGGTCCCATTTGGACCTCTGCTAATGGAATTAAATCCAATTAGATTTTAGGGTTACGAGGTGAAGTTTGCTGACGGTAAACAAATTGCTTTCTGTTACGGCTCACACCTGCTGTTCGGTTATTTGTATTGAGATAAATTGTAGCTGCTACGTTGTATCAGCGAATGCTTCGGTTCAGCGAAGATATATATTGATCAGCTAGCCAGTATGGCCGAAAACAAAATTATTTGGTTTCTAGGTGTAACAACCAAGTAATATATGAATATTAATTAAAGTTATGGGCACAAAAAATCATATAAAGTAGTACTTTTTTAGTACTGTAGTTGACTAATAGATGGCGAAAGTTGAGCCGTTAGTAACAAGTTGATTGCTCTTAATTTCTGAATTTATTAAACCAATTAGACTGACGCTCCCCGGCTTCCCCCGGGAGGGCCGGGAGATAAGTGTACATAATGTATAGGGTATATATTATGTCAAATAGTGAAAGACTTCAAAATTTCCACAAGAACTGTGTAAAATTCCCTATTATTGAAGTATCATGTATGTCCTTTGAAGCGGTTGAATAATACTGAGTTCATTGGACTCAGTACACGAGGTCCATGCGCGGATAGTTAGTCACTAATCTTTCCTTTTGCGGTCTGATATAAAAATCTATCAAAATCCCGTGTAGAGTTGTAAGTTTAAACACGCCAAGTGTTCTGAACTTGTTTGGTTTAGAGCAGCACTGCAGCATATTTGATAAAATTCATGAAAGTTCGCAATGCGAGAACATTTTCACAAGTTCCTACGTTTCTTGCTACGTGCGGTTTTCGATCAAACTTTTCCATCTCATCGTTGATTTGAGTATGTGAGAGTTTACTGCCGAAGATATGTTAAAAGTCTTCTATCTGTCAGCAAATATCCGGTACTCCTTTCGTTATATCGATAAAATATTTGCTATTAAGAGACGGGAGAGAGCGGTTTATCTTGTAGCTGTGTTGCTTTTGTAGAGTTTGCGTTTCTTTGATATGTAAATAACTTTTAAAATACACATTCACGTATCAAACAATCTGTTTTAAATAGAGTTTGGAAAAATACTAAGAAAATAGCTGTGCCGGCAACTTCGTACGCGCTGTATTTCGTTTTTAGAAAATCCTACAGGAACCTATCTTTTTTTTTTCAGGATAAAAAAAATGTTATATGTTAAATTATGCTATATGTTAAATTATTAATGCAAGAAATAATCAATACATCAGTGAAAACCGCAATCAAATTAGTCAAATGACAATAAACCGTTTCTGAGATTAGCGTGCACAGACAAAAATTATAAAAACTATTTTTTTTATCTCGGTAACATAAATAAGTACAACGTTTACGTACAATCTGTACATTAAATATTTTTTCAAAATACTCGTTGCAGACACGACTCGTTTAGATTTTATAAAATGTATGAAAAAATAATCTTAGTAAATATTATTTTATAAATTTAGATAATTAAGGTCAAATAATATGCTGAGTGTAACACTGTTGCATAAGGTGTCTTTTAATCTTAAAAAATAAAAATCTTAAATTCGATTCTAAATGTTTTATAAACATAAATGGATTTGTACTCAAATTTAATTCTATATATCGTCTACAAGTTACTACTAGTTTAATTCTATATATCGTCTACAATCGAAACATTCATATTAAGGATTATATAAAAAATAAAGTTAATATTTTATATGATATCGATACAATAACCATAATAATGACTAATTAATGTTTTATTTTTCAATGTCATTTAATGTAATTCATAAATTACAATTTACATGTAAATAACATTGTAAATATACATTGTAATATATAACATATAGTATAGTATAATAGGCTCAAGTAGAAATATTGCAGATGCCTTCAAGAAACATAATGGTCGGGTAATAGAGACTTTAATGGTGACTGTAGCGTGGAAAAATAGGACTACAAAAGTAACAATTTGCATGTAATGATGATGGCGTAAAGACAAAAAAGAAACAGGAAGAACGGTTGAATACTAAACGGGTGATTATTTTTATTAGAGATAGGTTGGCCAGAGCATCTCGTCATGTAGCGAAGATCAAGCTCACCCAGAAGATGCCACTCGAATTTTAAAAAGATTTGGGTTATGTAGGATTTGAGTTAATTGAATCGGATCGGGGTGATACATTTATGTGAAAGATATTTAAAAATGATATAATAAAAAAAACTTGTTAAAAATTTTCTAAAAATTATCTTAGTGTAACAATGAAAATTAATATTACAAACTTTACTGATAAATAGGTAAAGGAAAAACAGTTAAGTCTAAATTAAATTAAAATCCAATGAAAATTCCATTACTAATAACAATACTTAATACCCATGCACTCCTTTAACGGACCTGAGTTCGATTCCCGGCTAAGGAAACCAACTTTTCAAAGTTAACTTTGACCAGGGTGTACGAGTACTGAGTATCAGAGCTTATCTTATAGTGTCTTGAATATATTGGTAGGTGTATTCAATGTAATCTACAAAGAACAGCTTTAAGTATATAATGACATCTAATCACAAAATACATGCATCTATGTATGTAATATGGAATAAAATAATCTAAACAATGTATTAACAATGTCTATTTATATATAAAAAATACCGTTTACATATCTAAGATAAAAATATTGAAAACTAGCGGTTTCCCGCAAAAATATTATACCTGAATAAAGCTTGACATCTTTTATATCGCTGGGACGACGGTGGCGCCGCCATTAGGGAAGACAGTTGGGCCATTTTATTTTTATTTTTAGACGATCCCTCAAGAAAATTTAAAAAAACCAGGATAAAAAGTATCCTATATGTTAATCCAGGTAATCTGTGTGCCAAATTTTCCCCATATCCGTTGAGCCGTTTTTGCGTGAAAAGGTAACTTAATTGACAAGAAAATACAAGGCTATATATACTCCACGCAATACATCAACCGAACCGAAAGATTTTACTATGAATCCTCATTGTCTCTCTAAACACGGAAAAATTCAATAACGGGACCACATTTGTTAACGCAATAGCACCGGTTTTCATTTGTTGGTGTCGTCCCTAAGGCACTTAAGTTTACATTAAACTTGTCCAAGCGCGAAATTGATCTTTTAGTGAGGGGATCCCTAAACGAAAATCTAAATTGCCACGTGACAGTATTGATATTTCGTGCGATATTTACATTAAGAGTCATGGCACTCAACTGTGAAATTCATTTTGATTCTGTGCACACATTGGATCCATGGAAACATTTGCACAAATTTATCATGTATCTGCTAATATTCAACATAAATTTGGCTTTAGGAAGGGAATATCTGTATTAATAATTATAGCTTTTTTTTAAAATGATAAACAGCATCGGGCGGTACGTAGATCCACTTGGTTATTGGTGGTTACCGATACACACACTACACCAGGAAGGATAAGGAAGATAGGGAAACAGCTTCTGTAATCTAGGTATCTGAGTCTAGATTACAGAAGCTGTATAGCTATAGCTCTAGTATCTATCTGTAGATAGGGAAATAACT
Organism: Synanthedon myopaeformis; assembly: GCA_944738685.1. Lineage (NCBI taxonomy): Eukaryota > Metazoa > Arthropoda > Insecta > Lepidoptera > Sesiidae > Synanthedon > Synanthedon myopaeformis. The sequence continues at coordinate 4,702,652 of OX122927.1, read as the reverse complement.
TTTAATGAATGAAGACATGAGATAGTAGATTAAATTTGGTACAGAAGTCAATTAAGAGATGTCGTGAATTGAGTTTTTTTATGTTAAGGTCGACATACAAGGTGTCAGTCTAAAACAAGCAACGCCACAGGTACTGCAAGTTCATTGCGAATATTAAGGATTAAGGATAAGGGAAAATAGATTCTGGCATCCTTTACCTACTTACTCATCGAAACATACAGCAGCACAAGGTGTTATTTCACGGTGGTTTTATGTAAAGGGGTGGACACTGCTGCTAGACGAGCTGCCCAAATATGACTGCTAAACACAGTGTGCCTTGCATACTACATAACAACCCTTTAGTTAAGATCTGATTAAAAAATGCTGCGAGCCAAACGGCCTTCTAAATAACAGTGCTGTATAAATTGATGGTCATCATAAAGTAAACACGAGGGCGGCAATAGTCCTTAATTTCCATTTAACTCGAAGATTTTAAATTGAAATCTCCCAAAACGATACTCAGGTAGAGGTTAAAGTATAGCGTTTTAATTTGACGTATTGCTTAGGAATTTAACAAGGATATAAAAGAGTTATAGAAGTGTCTCCTCTATTCGACAGTCTAATATACCCAGACGAGAGATTAGCAATCACTCGGAACTTCCAAAGTCAAATAGATAACAAGTTAAGACATTGATAACTTATTGAACTATTTTATTATGATCAATAGGTAAATAAAAGGTGTATATCACCATCTAACTATTTATCTTTAAAGTTAATAATAAAAATACATTAATAATACTAGTAGGTACTGTCCTTAGAATCTGTCAGGTTAGTAAAATGATGGAAAAGTTAGTATTGAAATTATTTGAAATTATATTTAGAAATCATATAAGTAGTGTAGAGAAAAATTTATATGAAGTTTGCAAAGAAATTGTTTGAGTATTACTAAGTAGTAATAAGTAAGACATTTTTCAGTGTAGTATTTTATTATTGAGTGTTATAATGAGGTACATAATATATTTTGTTACTAAAGCGACATATACCTTTTCGAAATATCAAAGTTTCATTAAACTAAATTTTCACTATTACATATTCATACACAATGGCGTATTGTTTATATTATAAATATGCAATTTCTTAAGGAAGCACTCAAGTAATTTCGATTAATTTTCACCTTGATTTCTAAATGATTTATTTTGTAGACTAAATTATAACTTTCAATAAAGTTAATTGAGCTGATAATTATTAACGTTCATTTTAAGAGTTTTAAATGGCCATAAAATTTTTGTTGCAATTTTGAATAGTATCACTATTCAAAATAGCAAATAAATTATTAATTAATTTATAAATTATTTAATAACATTTGAAATTTTTAATTAAAATGGATATAATTTCTTATTGCCTTTAATGTTTCGAACAACTTTATATCCGTAAACTTCCCCTCAGATTTACAAGGGAGGGGATGAGAGGATGTAATCAAGGATTAATTTTCTACTTGGATTATTTTCAATCCACCTTCGTGTGTGAGCTTTAGATGTGTCTTGAAATTTAAAGGGCCTTTTCACTTGGTTGAATAATTCCAAACGGATGCCTGTAGGTATACGTACTTGGGAATTATATCAATATTCGCTACGGTATTAAAAATTAAATTAAAATTTATGTAGGCAATTAAATGAATCATTTTATGTAGAATATTATTGCTAACTAACTGTGCTCCCTCTTTCGTACTCACTGTAAGTAGTTCGTTCTTTGAAACTTAATATTTTTCCAGTATAAAAAATAACCTCCTATATGTGACTTAAATAGTGACTTTATAATGACCACACTCGCTAGCGAGAACGTGATAAATTAAATCCAAAACTCCTTGTGGTTGGTTAATGCTGTACGTGATTGTATAAATTAAAGATACTGATTACGACGGATTAAGAATTATATTTTACAAAGAAAGTTATTATATGAACATGACAAATTGGTGACAAATTAATATAAGTGACAACATACATATGACATTAAAAATATATTAAAAAGTATTAAAAGTAAAACGAAAAAGTATGTATAACGCAAAAGAGTATTTACAACAAGTCCCTACATCAGCCCCCCCGGAGACCTTTAGGTCGATAAACGTTTGGGAAAACAAACACGACGACCCGATCTTGTTCTGCGTTCCGGAGCGGACTGTTGAGGTGTAACAACAGCACGTTCGCTAGAAGTTTTAGGTGCCAGACTGGGCTCCTCTAGTATATATGCTGGTTTCAAACGGTCAATGGAAACATTATTCGATTTTCCTTTGATATCGAGCTTAAAAAATTTATCTGCACGGTTTATTACACGATAGGGTCCGGAAAATGTCGGTTGCAACGGTTTTCGAACAGAATCATCCCTTACGAAAACGTGTGAAGCTGTTTTCAAGTCTTTGTGAACGAAAACTTTTGGCATTCCGTGACGAACCGTTATCGTAGGCTGCAGTTTTCGCATTTGCAATTGCAGTCGGGACAAGAAATCCGTATAATCGATTACATTTTTATTTGAGCTCTCGAAGAAATCTCCAGGTAAACGCAATTGTTCGCCATACACCAGATCTGCGGTGGAAGCAGAAATGTCCTCTTTATAGGCCGTTCTTATACCTAAAAGTACAAAAGGCAAGGCTTCCAACCAATCTTCACTTTCGTGACACTTGATGGCTGCTTTCATTTGCCTGTGGAATCGTTCCACTAAGCCATTGGCTGCAGGATGGTAAGCCGTTGTCATGAAATGTTCAGCTCCTATCATCTTCGCCAAACGTCGAAATGTGTCAGAAATAAATTGTCGTCCTCTGTCTGTCGTTATACGTTTTGGACAACCAAATCTGGAAATCCATCCGAAAACAAATGCTTGAGTGATGGTCTCCGCTTTGATATCGGCGATTGGCATCACTTCAGGCCATCTCGTAAAACGATCCACTGCAGTCAAGCAATATCGATAACCACGACACAGCGGCAGGGGACCAACTATATCTATATGTACATGAGAAAAACGTTCGGATGGTGGAACAAATGTTTTTATCGGCGAATGTACATGCCTAGAAACTTTACTACGTTGGCACTGTAGACATGCTCTTGCCCATTCACGACCGTTTTTATTTATTCCCGGCCAGACATAACGTTGAGTAAGTAGCTTCACTGTCGTCTTACCACCAGGATGACTCAGTCTATGAAGCGAGTCAAAAGCTTCACGACGAAACTCAGGCGTAAGATACGGACGAGCAGTTGAGCCGGACATGTCGCAGAATATTGCTGCTTCTTTGGGTAGACCAGGAATCACTACCTTTTTAAGTTGCAGCGACGACCCTGTCTTCAGCAATTGCTGTAGATCATGATCGGTGTCCTGTGAATTAGCTAATGCGGCGAAATCTATAATACTAATTGTATCAACTGGTCGAGATAACGCATCAGCAACAACATTGTCCTCCCCAGATATGTGCTTTATGTCTGTTGAAAATTGACCTATGAAATCTAGATATCGGAATTGACGAGGCGAGCATTTGTCTAATGGCTTTTGAAATGCAAAAATAATTGGCTTATGATCTGTATGAATTTCGAAAGGTTTAAGTTCTAGCATGTGACGAAAATATTTAACACCTTCGTATATTGCCAACAACTCTCTATCATAAGGGCTGTATTTACACTGAGTTGCTGTTAGTTTTCTTGAAAAGAATCCTAACGGTTCCCATACATCGTCTACACGCTGTTGGATAACTGCACCAATTGCTAAGTCCGATGCATCAGTAACCAGCGCGACTTTCGAGTTAGGATGAGGATGGGCAAGAAGTGTGGCTTCTGCTAGACTTGTTTTACAGATCAAAAATGCTCTATCTAAATTTTCGTTCCAATCTATTTTCGTCGAGTTTTTTAAATTTGGACCTGCTAACAAAGCATTTAGAGGTTTTTGTTTAAGTGCTGCTTGTGGTAGAAAACGTCGATAAAAGTTAATCATGCCCAAAAAACGACGAAGTTCTTTAATTGTCTTGGGGCGTGGAAAATTCTGTATGGCAGTTACCTTCTCTGGTAAAGGCTTTGTGCCATTGCTAGAAATGTTGTGTCCGAGAAAAGCTACCTCTGTCTTTCCAAAATTACATTTTGCTGTGTTGATTAAAACACCATGTTGCCGTAGTCGTTCAAAAACTTGTCTCAGATGACTTTCGTGCTCTGTCACGTTTACTGACGCTATCAAAATGTCATCTAAATATGGAAAACAGAATTCTAGTTCGCAAAGAATTTCATCAATAAAACGTTGAAACGTCTGCGCAGCATTTTTAAAACCGAAACCCATAAAGTTAAATTCAAAAAGACCAAAAGGCGTCGTTATTGCTGTTTTCGGAATATCATCTGCAAATACTGGAATTTGGTTATAAGCGCGTACCAAATCCAGAGTGCTAAATACTGTACAGCCATAGAGATTGTAGGAGAAATCTGCTAAGTGTCTGACTGGATATCGGTCTGGTATAGTACGAGCATTAAGAGCACGGTAATCACCACACGGCCTCCAACCTTGGTTCTTTTTGGGGACCAAATGTAAAGGTGAGGACCATGAGCTGTCAGATCGATGCGCGATACCTGTATTTACAAGTTGTTCAAACTCACGCTTAGCAATCTTGAGTCGTTCTGCATCTAATCTCCTTGGGCGGCAATACACCGGTGGACCAGGAGTAGTGCGAATATAGTGAACCGTATTATGTTTCACCTTTGGTGCCGAAGTATCACCGGCTGGACGCGTAATCTCTGGGTACTCTTGTAGTATGTGATGAAAAATAGATGTACCTGTAACTGTTTTAACATGGCACACAGAACAAGATTTTGCGGAAATACCACTAATAGAAAGTGTTGTAATATTGTCAACCAAACGTTTATGCCTAATGTCTACCAATAACCCATAAAATTTTAAAAAATCTGCGCCTAAGATAGGTTTTGTTACATCTGCTACAACAAATCGCCATGAAAAATCACGACGTAAGCCTAGGTCAAGCTTTAAAGAAATTGTACCATAAGTAAAAATTGTCGATCCGTTTGCGGCGCATAATACATATTTGTCCTTTTTAGGGCGTGAACTACGTATAAAACTAACGGGATAAACACATAAGTCTGAACCACTATCCACTAAAAACTTCACCTGTGTCTTCTTGTCGGTCACGAATAAACGGGCTGAAACATTTTGACAATCGCTGGCCGTCATCAACGACTGTCGTCGGCATTTCCCTCATTGAAACTGCAAGGCGCGTGACACTTACTCGCGCGCGGGCCAAACTTGCTGTGATACCAGCACATACCACCACGTTGTCTTCGATTGCTGCTCCGAGAACGTGAACGGCGCCGGCCTGGGTAGCGCGCTCTACTTGAAGCATGTGGCCGCGCTGTCCTCTTTAATTCCGCAATCTCGCGACTAAGACCGTCGACACACCGCCGGAGTTCGATCATCTCGCTTGACGTCGACGGCGTGGACACTTGGTGTATCTGCGGTTGCACTATATCTATCACTGTATCAGCGAGCTTAGCTAGGTCTTCTAAACAGCTTTTAGACTGCGAGGCAATTATTAACTGGACGTGCGATGGCAGACGATTTGACCACAAAGTTTTTATAAAGTCATCAGGAACGTCTGGTCCAGCAAGGTTCAACAAATGACGCAGGAATTGCGAAGGCTTGCGATCGCCAATGTCCTCATTGCTAATGAGCTGCCGAACTCGCTGCTCATTGGACGACGATAAACGCGAAATTAGCTCATCTCTTACCTTATCGTATTTTCCTGTATTGGGTGGGCTTTTTACAATGTCTTTGATTTCAGCGATAATTCTACAATCCAAATTTGCTATTACATGGTTGTATTTTGTCGAATCCGTAGTTATACCAGCTAAGGCGAATTGGCCTTCTAATTGGGCAAACCACAGTGCCGGATCTTCTTGCCAAAACGGTGGTACTTTAACACTCACACTATTTAAAATGTTCGGACGGCTATTTTGTTCCATCGTTATATTTATTCGTATGTAGTGTGCAAATTATATTAAAATCACGTCAGATTATCACGTCGGAGTTACCAAATTTATGGTTGGTTAATGCTGTACGTGATTGTATAAATTAAAGATACTGATTACGACGGATTAAGAATTATATTTTACAAAGAAAGTTATTATATGAACATGACAAATTGGTGACAAATTAATATAAGTGACAACATACATATGACATTAAAAATATATTAAAAAGTATTAAAAGTAAAACGAAAAAGTATGTATAACGCAAAAGAGTATTTACAACAAGTCCCTACATCCTCAATAAATCTTAAGTTCCTCAAAACTCAGAGTTGTTATGCAAAATATTAACTAGATTATTAATTAAGCTACAACACCGTGCCGTGGGTACACAAGGGAATTACTGCCATTATTAACAGCGAATATATTGTTATTTCTCTTTGGATATTGTATTTTGTTACACATGCTTATAGGTTTGTGCACGATATTGTTCAAAACGTCGAAATTTATGTTCGTATATTACAACACTCTTGAATGAAGGTTGCTTTATAATGTAAATGAAAATTCTAACACACTTTATATGAAACTTTGATAATTAATTAAAAAAGTTTAATAATGTTGTTCCGTTTGTTGTGAATAAAAGGTATAGAAATAGTTGAGTTAGTTAGATCTGAAATAAATAATACAGTAAAGCAGTAATTTTTTATTTAAAAAGCTTAAGAAAATAGGTTTAATGACACTGTAAAGGTTGTTTAAGGACAGCAATAGTTTCGTCACTGTTTGCACCTGTGTTTGGCCTTGGCACCCAACGCGGTACCCATTGATACTGTGTGAAAGAAACTGTCCGTCTGTATTGTCTTTTCATGTCTTAACTACTCAACAGATCATTATGAAATTTTGCCTACACGCTGTCAAGGATACACAAAAGTACACCTTTCATCCAGAAAGGACCTTTCATCTAGAATCCTTTCACCTTACCTGAGACATCATGTAAAAGTAAGAATACAACGTCTTGCAAACAAATAATAGCAGTGAAGATTTCAGATATTATATTGTGTATTACATATATTTTGTCAGGCTTTATTCTTTTATTTTTCAACGCGGACCAATTTGCGGGAAAAATTAAGATATTTAATCTTCAATTAATAACAAGCATTGTAGAAGTATTGTAGATCAGCGAAAGCCTCAATGTGATTACATTGAGATACCTCAATGTGATTTAAGCAATAATTTAGTTAACAAAACTGCTAAATTATTTTTTTATGAGACAATTCAGAACGATCAGTCCGAGCTACATGTTGTGTTAGAAGGAGCAGGACTTCAATTGTAGGCATCTCAAAAATTCAGATTTCATCACTATGTGTTTTCTAAGCAGCAAAAATTTCTTATGTGATATGAGTTATAATATATATATATTTTTTTAATTGAACACCTACTACGAATACACTCGTACTACAACACCCTATAAAAGCTCCCAGGACTTTAAACACTGAAGATTTATGACGGTGTTAAAATAAAATACATTTTCTTTCATCTCCACCCGCCAAGAAGAGTGTCTACATGCTTAATATATTTTTTCATATATTCGCCGAGCATATGTCATAAAGATGACGTTTATTGCGTTAATAAAGGATATTTATTTGAATCCTCCGGAACTCTTATTGAATTTTTGAATTAGACGTTTTTAAATATTGTGAATGCACATTACTTAAATCTGGCGTAATAATTAAAATTATTTTTTTTACTATTATATAAGATTTTTTATATACTTATATACTTTTTTATATAAGACTAGCTGACCCGGCAAACGTTGTTTAGCCATATAATTTTTTTTTTGGGGTGGGCCACCCTTATCACTTAAAAAATAGTTTACGACATATTCTCAGACCCACCGAATATACACAAAAAATTTCATACAAATCGGTCAAGTCGTTTCGGAGGAGGTTGTTACTGAGGTATTTTAATATCTTTCTAATTTTATTTCGATGATTCTAAAAAATATATATTTTTTTTATGAAAATGTCGGTCCACTTGATTGTGTAAGGATTATCACCCAAAGTAGAATTAAGGATAAGGGGAGAACATGGGATAGGGACAGGGAACTGAGCTCTGGCATCCCTTATTACCGAAACACAATAGCACACATGCTGTTCTTTCACGGTGGACTTCTATAAGGGGGTGTTTTCTATCGCCAAACATGCTGCACAAATAGTGAGTGTGCATACAAATTTTCTGTTGAAAAAAAAAAGAATATTAATATTTTGTGTTCAATAGAAAAGTTGTTATATTAATAGAATATTTTATATTATCTCTGGGGAGAACTATAGACGCGAGTTATCAATAGTGAAAGCAGCGCATAGCCGGCGGACATCCGAAATGTATTTCCGGACCGTCTGTTGCAGACTTCGTTTACATAGAGCTACAAAACAATGTAATATTCAAGTTTCTCCGAATTCTATATTGAAAAAAAAAAGGCACTTTCGCTCTTCAAATCTAAAAAGATTATTGTTGCCATTGTCTCACTGTTATTTCAGTTTATACAATGACTAACTGGTGCCCGCGACAGAGAAAATAAATATGAGTTAACGTAAATATTTTCTAATATTTTTAAAAGATAACTCGGGAACCTAAATGGTTTTCAAAATAAAATATATTATGAAAAAACTCAAATCCGGAACTATCTCTTAGTGGTGAGGATACTGCACAGCTTACACTGGCTGAGTGCGGTGGCTGGTCGGCGCAACGTGCCGAACTAGTAAGCATACTGGGATCCGACCTCTCGCTCCCGGCTGTAGTCGTGGTTATGGTCCGCAGCGAGGGGTCATGGACGGCTATGCTGTCTTTCTGCGAGCATGTAATGCTACAGAAGGAGACGGCGGAGAGGCTGAAAGCTCGATCCCTCTTCTCAGCCGATCCGCCGTAAAAGAACAGGACGGAGACGGTTGGTTGGCGACCTCCAAAAACCTCCCTGATGGTGACCTGGGCGATAGTTTGGGGTAACTATCGCCGGTTTGAGGTTCCTGCGAATGCACGGCGTACTTGTGGCTGTTCCGGGTAAGCTGTTGAGTCTTACTAATTAAGAGAGCGGAACTCTCCGCGAATGGTCCGGCTGCGGAAAACTGCCGGTGGGGGTCTCGGATGAACGTCGCTTCATTTCTCCAGTCTCCACCATCATAGGCAGCGCGTAGGAATCCCAAGGCGGTTTTACTCGGTAGGAGTCCGACATAACCCACCGGCCGCCCCAGGCCCGTGGGTATCCACGATGGATTTCCCCTTGTAAAAAAAAGGTAATTAACTATCTGTGTGCCAAAAGTTTCATACAAATCCGTTTAGCCGTTTTTGTGTTATTGAGGAACAAAATTAAATATCCAAACATATAAACTTTCGCATTTATATTATATTAGGATTAGGAAGACACAGTTTTTATATGTTTATGTATGTACCTTCTTGCGTTATTAATAAATATATAATGATGTAATGTAATGTGCTTATAGTGCCTAGATACCACGAACTCTCGCACGCACACTCAAACGTACGCAGTTACCGATGCTGTGCCCACGCACGGCAAGGCGCACCTATGCATGCACGCATACGCATGTACGAATCCTCGCACACAAAAACTACATGGTAGAATCCCTTTTTAAGATTGCTTAATGTCTGCCACTGTATAGTTCTTTCCATGTATAAATTTTTAATAAATTAAATAAATAAAAAAATAAGCCACATTCTGATTTTCTTAGCTTCTTATCCTATCCAGTACTCAACTCCACATTGAGTCAATGCGCGAGACACGCGCGTCTCCCTTGTGGTGAATTTAAATTGCAAATAGAATCAGCTAAACATTGAATATTGTAATAATATGTATATTACAATTTTTCATATTAAAATAGTCCAGGATTCTTGTCCAAAATAAAAGTTTTAGATAATAGCACAGGTGCGCACTTGCAGCACCTGTGCTATTGCTTGCGTCAATAGGTTAATAAACGACTGTAGCTATCATCAAGTTTATTACCTGGATTAACATATAGGATATTCTTTATCTTGATTTTTTTAAGGTTCATATGGGATTTATAAAAAAACAACTACAGCGCGAAAGAAATCGCGGGCACCAGCTAGTTAAAAATAAAACTATAAGTACTCTAGTAACTTAATAAATTATAAAAAAATTAACTCGTAACTTAAAAAATAAAATTAACTTAATAAATAAATAAAATTAAATAAAACTTAACAAATAAATAATAAAATTATACAATTTTTCGTATACTGAATTACTGAATTTTACTGGCAAAATGGACATTGCCTACAACGACTGAATGAGTCGCGTTTGACTTTAATTTCATTTTAACGGTTCTATTTTGCCATCAACGTGATTGTTTAAAAAGCAATTATGTACAATTGATGGTATTATTTAATTTAATTTGAATCTATAACTCGATACCATTAAGCCCACAGAGGGATTATGTTTAATGTTTTAAACGACGTCAACATATCTTACTATTATAATATTATTATAAAAATAGAAGTTTTATATTTTTGTTTGTAATGAATTAACTCAAAAACTAGTGGACCGATTTTGAAAATTCTCTCACCTATAGAAAGCTACATTATCAGCAAGTAACATAGGCTATATTTTATAAAGTTACGCGGACGCAGTCACTTGCTACAGCTAGTTAACAATACGAGTATATTGAATTTTTCATTCTGTTGGATTCCGTGGAATGTGTGTAGGTATATATAAACAAAATGGTATAAAAGAGAGGGAGGCGGGTCAACAGTTGGGAAGCTGAGCGCTGTCGTTGGCCAGACGTAACTTCAAAATTAATTTCGAAGTTTGATCGAAAAATGTTTTCCGTCGTGAAAGCGAGGCGGTCTCGCGAGGCGAGCGAGCTCTGTCGAGGACAGTTGGATTCGTTAGATGTTAAAATGTGTAGGACAAATCAGGATATTTCGATGAAAGCGTTAAAATTGTATGTTTTGGGAAATGTTGTATGTTATGTCTTTTTATGATGTACCAGCTGTTACAAGCGACTTTGCCCGCGTAAATTTATAAAATATAGCCTATGTTACTCGCTGATAATGTAGCTTTCTATAGGTGAAAGAATTTTTAAAATAGGTCAGCCGTTTTTGAGTTCATTTATTACAAACATACAGATCTTCTCTCTTTATAATATTAGTATAGAATATAGATGGAGGCGGGAAATCTGTCGGTCCATTGGCTACATCCTACTAATATTACGAACTAGCGACCCGCTCCCGGCTTCGTACTGGTTCATTTTTTTTGCAAGTTATAAATAATTCCTTCTTTAACGCTCTTTTCATTAGTGATAACTTCATTAAAACCCATTGCGTAGTTTAAAAGATCTAAGCGTACATACAGAGGGACAGAAGGCGGGAAGCGACTCTGTTTTATACTTTGCAAAGATAGTATATATGTATGTTAGGAATTTGATTGACCCATTCTTGACACAGACTAATGCGTTGTATGTGTAGGCAATAAATGCGCATTCAAATCAGTGCCTTAGATTTATTGGTTCGCGTTCGGATAACGGAAATTCCAAAAGAATGAGCATTGAATATTTTGTTTATGGTAAATACATAAATCTCTGTCATAATTCGCGTCATCAAACACTTGGCTAAGTAACCGCATGTCAACGAAAGCAAACAATGCCCACTCAACTCCGGCACTGGCTTAGCCTATGACGGCCTATGTCATTGATGGACGGTGTAGATTTTAATAGATGATTTTTCTTGCATTTCAAACAATGAGGTATGTATCATTAATCTCTAGACTACCGGTAACGGGACTCTTGCCTGTTACAATGATAGCTAACTACGTAGTGATGGTATCTGACGAGATCGAACTAATCGATTTACTGGTCCCAAGTTGACTTTCATTAAAACTATTGGGTCACGATGCTAAGATGTTATCGACGAGATAAGTACTTGGCCGCAGTTAAACCCCCCTATAATTATGCTTACAATTTAACACCAATTAGGGTTAAAATAAAATAAAACTAGGGTTTAAAATACAATATTTAAGAACTAGGTATTATGAATGAACAAATTTTGGTTCCTGGCGGTTTTTCTTCTAATATTGTTATTACTAGACACCTAAAGAAAGTATATTGCGTCAGTGTAACTATCAATAAAATTATTAAATAATAAAGGTAGTTTTCCGAAATAATAACCATAAGAATTAACAACAATAGGCTTTTTTCAAGCCTATCATTAGACAGAGGCATAGCGACTTTTCTTCTATTTCTATTTAGCGACTTTTTCTATTTAGTTTAAATATTAGGAGGAAGAGATAACTATATATGTATATTATGTTAATGTTAGGTAGAAGTCCTACTCTCAATATAACAATCAAATTACCATCGAAATTAATTATTTTTCATTAATTATGATTTTATTTTGTCTAGAAAAATTAATCCATTGTTTAATTTTATGTATATTTTTAAAACATTGTGATTGTTCAAACTCTTGTTGAAACTCAAACTCACTGTTTTTTTTTTTCATTATAATGCATTTTTTCAAACTGCCTATTCAACTGACACAAAGAGTCGTGTGTTAAGATTAATCACGTGACGACGTGACGCTTTACGGTTAAGATTACATGTTATGGCAATAATGAGTATCTTGACTCGGAAAATTGCTAATAGATAAATTATGAAATGGAACCACCTATAACCAATTCACATCAGTATTGTTTTGCTCCTTTCTTTGTTTTCCTTTTTTCTATCTAAAAACATTTCAATAGAAAAACAAGATAACTTTAGATGTTAATACATATATACACATTATAGTTCAGAGAAATAAACACAGATGATTTCAAACGTCGTTTCTAATACGAAACTGCCCATTTTATTGCAAATGCCATTTAAATGTAACATAAATAAAGAAAAGTGACTACTGGTATATTACTAGATGAATCAGTTTTACTAGACTCCAACTATAAGTTTTAGAAAGATAACGTCAGAATTGTGAAAAACCCAAAATTTATAAAGTATGTCCTTCTTAGTTCGGACATAATACTGTTGTATGCATTAAAAATAGATGAATAATACTTGTATTAAATACTAGCTGTTGCACGTGACTTCGTCAGCGTAACTATAAAATATAGCCTATGTTACTCGCTGATACTCGTAATGTAGCTTTCTATAGGTGAAAGAATTTTTAATATCGGTCCAGTAGTTTTTGAGTTTATTCATTACAAACATACAAATATTTTCTCTTTATAATATTAGTATAGATAGATGTTTAAAATCTTAAATTTTGCATATTTGCAAAAAAAGAAAAAAAAAATTAAATACCTTAATAATATAAATTAAAGAATTGTTGCAAAACAGGAACCGTTTAAATCATCGTAGGGGTAATAACATGTGCAAATACACAGAAAATGAAAGCACTTTTATGTTTAAGCATAATTTTGTATTCAAATTAAGTTCACTTGTGTTACGCAAATTTAATATATGAACGAAAATTGACAAATGTTGGAAAAGATAAAACAAATTCACCATTACTTCGGTACATGATTGATTAAATAAAATGTATTTGTATTTTGATGTAATTATTAATATAATAATATACAACAGCAAGCCGACAGTTAACTCGAAGGTAAACGGTTATACCTACAGTCGCCTTAAGCGGAAGCAACGGTACAGAGTTTGCACGTGCAATACTGATCTTAATAGGATAAAAATAGTAAAGAATAAGGAGGAGACAGAAAAAATGGGCTCTAAGTATTAAAAAAAAAACTTTTCAACAAGTGGCGAAGTAAACACTGCGTTTCGCGGTCATTTGGGCAGTCCATCTGGCGGCAGTAACCACCTCCTTACAGAAGAGCACCGTGAAATAACAGCACATGTGATGTTGTTGTATTTCGGTGAGTGAGGGGATGCCAGAACCCATTTCCCTATCCTTATCGAATCCCTTATCCTTAATCCTACTGTAGTCGGCTGCTCACTTGCAGCACCTGTGGCGTTGCTTGTGTTATAAGCGACGGTAGCCATCTACCATCAAGTGGATCTTCAACCTTTACATAAAAAAATCAATTATATTACCTACTTAAGATACAATAGTAAAATGTATTGGATCTAAAACGAAATACAATATCAGACTTCAGATAAGTTAAATATGAGGCTTTTATTTATGATTCATAACTCTGAATACTCTGATGAGATTAATTTACTATATATAAAACATATAAACTTTTTTTTTAAAGAAAAACGTTTATCAATATGTAGGTTTATTCGGAAGCGAAACGTATGCATACGATCTTGAGAGATCAGTCATGTTTCACATTTGAGTGGCCACTCGTTAATCTAGCAATGGGGGCTCGACGTTCGCTTTCATGCGGAAGCACATCTTTGATCAGGCCTTAATCAATTTATATCGATGTATCGATGTTAGACAATCGACTCGAATCGACAATGTTTCTACCTACACGCTGCCTGTCTTATACAATTAACACATGATTGTGATTTAGATCCCCTTTTTATACGCCCACGTTTATAAACAAAGTGAAATTTATATTGTAACTCAACTACAATAGAGGAAGGGTTCGGTAACTTTTTATACAATACTCGATTTTATGTTGAGTATTATTACTTTCTCATGTTCATGATGTTCCATAGGGCTGAATCTAAATATTACCTAATTAACTCTGCAAAAATCGGTATTTTTCTATAGAGGCTTACCGCTGCTGTTTTTGATAGGTCTGATAGGTTATACTACATAGTTGGGATCTATTTTACAAGTTATAGCAGACTAGCTTCTAAAACTCGTCTCCATAAGTAGGTTTATTATAGTTATATGGTTTATAGTTGTGTAGTGATATAGTTATTATAAACCTAGTGTAGTACTCGACCAATGGGACCAATGTGTATGTGTAGTCTTATCAACCCAATTGTAGCAGAAATCCTAACAGACAACTTCTGGAAGAGACCTCGACAAGCCAAGTTGTAGTGTGCGGTGATTGGCTTCTTCAGATCATTCCAGTTCCTTCAGAACATAGTGAGATGTCCCTTCCATCCCTATGTAACAAGGAAACATGTTTGAACAAAGGAGTGTTTTTAACTCTCAAACCATTTGTTTGTTATCAACGGAGTAATCTAAGTTCTTAGACAATTAGTAAATGGATTAAAATTCTTGTAAAACAAGCAGGCTTTTTGTGTTGGACCGCCAGACTGCGAAGCAGTGAAAAAATCCTTTAAAAAGGAATTATTACTTTTAGTTTTTTCGTAAAAAAAAATCAAATCCAGTTTACATAATCAGATATAGATAATGGATTAATGTTCTTACTGAATTTGATATTGCCAGCAAATCTTTATTTGATAAATCACATATACGCTTCAAGAAAATAAAATAATCAACAAATCCCAATTCACATAAATAAATGCAAAAGTGAAATCGTGACCATTGACGCGTATTTGAGAGTCGAATGTATGTAACTTGGCCGCTTAACCGGGGACCATTAAACACTGATATAATAATGTCGAAATTATAAAATATTGCTTTCAGTACGCCTTGGGACTATCGGGGCATCGGGCTTACAAATTAACAATAAATATTCATGCGGCGAGCGATTACGCACACTCAATCGATGGTTCATATCGATACAGCCACCGTATTTGGAACAACTGAATTTTTTTATAAATAAGAGGATGTATGTATCTACAGATGTACAGGTATCGAATATAAATTATCGAGTTTTAATTATTGTTAGCTACTATCGCAACACATAGAAGATACGGTAAGTCGTATCCTCATAGGGAGTTTTTTTCTTTATGTTATAGTCGACAGATAGGCTGACGGTCCACTTGATGGTAGGTGGTTACCGTTGCCTATAATACAAGCAACGCCTAAGTGCTACAAGTGCGCTGCCGACCATAGAAGGATTAAGGATAAGGGATAGGGGAAATGGGCTCTGGCATCCCTTACTCACTTTATGACGTGTTAAAATCATCAACGAATCAAACAATTATGATAATAGCCTACACAAATGTAGATACTGTTACACCAATGTTTCTTAATAGTTTATTTCTTTAACATTTTATACGACAGATAAATTGGATGAGTGAAAGGAAAATCTTGCGAAGCTTCATAATCCACAAAAGTACCAAACTTTGTCGCGTTTCCCTTGGAGACCTTGTTATGATTTGTTGAATGTTTGCCGCTGCCCAATTTAAATGTTTGCTAATCCCTTACAACATCGTATGTCAAACATATCCTGACAGGAAGGATAATTACAATATTAATGGAAAAGTCCTTTGTTAGCATTGTTCAGTGCTCTGAATAAAATCGTATCGTTTTGCATGACATACGGTCAACTTTAAATCTAATCTTAGTGATTTCATATAACAAACTTACTAATATAACAAACTTCCGGCTTCGCAGAGATTTCCAATTTTCTTTTTCCAATTTCTTGTGTTTATTTATTGCCTTTCTCGTGTTTATTGCAACAATGTATTAGTAATTCATTTGTGTAAATCTCTCTATCAAGTTAAACCATTGATCACAGCTAACTTTGTTATGGAGGTAGGTTGTGCTCTGCCTTTACATTTGATATCTATACAGAAATTTTATGTTTTTAAAAGTTAACCATTATTAACATACCACGGTCGTGGTAAAAACAGTGGCAAATCAATACATCAAGAATACTTAAATGTAAAAATTTAAAAGTAGTCTATATATTTTTTTCTTAATAAATTCTCAACCTCGAAATACGATTAGATTTCAGTTGACGAAATAAGTTGTTTATAAGAAATTCACTCATTTTTACAACAATACCGAAAGACGGTAGTACATGTATTATAACATCTATCCGCGTTTAATCCTCTTATGGGTGTAAGATTGAATCTATTCATTAAGGCCGGGAGTCGACCGGCCACCGCTGTACATCAAGTGACGATTGCCCATCATCAATCTTTGAACTACAATGATCCCTAACTAAGAGCGGCTGACACGGATACACATCTATCAGTCTATCCTTTGTAATTTTCTATTAAATACTAGATAAAGAAAACATTATTTGTTAATTACATATCCGCTCGAAAGTCAAATTTTAATTCAAAATTTTTCTATATCGATCATAAGTTATTTCACGGTGGTATTCTGTAAGGGGGTGGTTACTGCCACAATGCATTGGTGTCCTGCCACTATTTTCCAAATCCAGACCAGAGCCAACTTTAAAAAGTTAATTTCCAACGTTGACCCCGCCGGTAATCGAACCCCCCTGAGACGTTAGGCAAGCACCCTTACCACTCGTTCAACGGGCTTGTCAAATATTAGTTTTAATTTTAATTACAGTCTATTCTAATTACTTAATGATAAAGGAAATAGAATTTAAGGAAAAAAACATCTAGGAAAATGAAGCTTTGTAATAATTAATGGGTCACTGGATCTGTGATTTAGATAAACAAATCAGGCTTACCAGTAAATATCATATGTAATGGGTACAAGTGAAGTGCATTTAAAAAACGGTTTCAATTCCTAGTGTACGCTCCCATCCCTGTAGTGGGTGGTCAGTAATCGCAGTCATTACTGCGCACACCCGAGGGCGCGCGTGTCGAGCTACTCATATGATTGTTCCAACATGACATCGTAGGATGCCATTTTATAAACTTTGGAATCTGGAGTTCCTTTATTTGATTCCACAACAATCTACATTTATCATTATATAATTTATAATAAGTTAGAGTTCGTTCATGAAAGAAGTCTCGCGGCAGACAGCGAAACTAAATTTAGATAATTTTAATAAATAAGTTACTTCAGTGAGCTAAGTAATATACTAATAATTAGAGCTATTTTTAAGTAGAATTTGAGGTAGTTAAAACCAATAGACGTTGGTAACATTCCGTTGCACGGACTTCTTTTATGAAAACGCCAACATCAACAGCTAATGTGTAACAAAAATATTTGAAATATAGACTATGCAGTCAGTGTAATTGTTAAAAGGCGCTTGTTTGTAAGTCAAGTGATAATATCTAACTATGGAGTTTAAATGCGGAAGTATATAGTCAGAAATTTCCTTAAAAAAAAAACAAGACCATAATTAAATTAAAATAACATTAAAATAAAAGAATCATTTAACAAACATAATATTTTTTCTAGTTCATATGTATGAAATAATTTGAATAACCCTATTTTACTAGGTTCACAATAACCGCTGTTCAATAAATTAGCAATACTAACTATAGACAATGACAAGATATTTATCATAGGTTTAGCATAATCGTCGGTTCAGATTACAATGGGAGTACACTAACGTCTAATTTAAGGCCATCGAGCCTTCGTGTACGATCCTTGAGCTACGTAAACGTCAATGAAACGTACTCGTAGTTATCTTCGGGTTGCATACCTGAGTGCACTGTGATTGTTACAGAAGGTTATAGCGGTAAATTTGACAACCTCTGAATGACTGTATAATGTAAGTATAGATAGACTGTCTAAGATACGTTATGCCTCAAAGTGGATACGTTATGTGCCATCGTTTCTCAACATTTTTAGTGTTGATACTACTAAACAACCGAAACTCTGAAGTGGTCGATACAATACAATTATAAAGAACTATTAAAATATCTCAAATGAATAGGTTTAGGACTAAGTTGCGCTTGCAATAATAATTTCGTTACATGTGGCGATTTAGCGTGTGACATAATCACTTGAGGTAATCGACAAACTAATAAGTGATTTGTGGCGCGACGATCTCGGATATGTCAAATGACGTCATAGGCGAGTTGTTCTGCGCTTAAATAATCTATATTATTGATGGATTAAAAAAAAAAAGGAATTTATTAGTTTTGATCTATATTGTAATTCCATTACGTTAAATATACTATTAACAACACAATGAAACTTCTCCATTCTTTTAACGTATAATTTTGTGTAACAATTATGTAAGTTTGTCTTCTGTAACGGAGCGGTTACTGCCACCAGCTATCAAACACTATACAGTTTATACATATATGCGGATCGGATTTTTTATCGCATTTTCACATTTTAGCACCAAAAATAATATTAATAGTAACATGACCTCAGTAATGAAATAAATTTATATATATATATTATCAGTTTCACGCCGATCTGAAATGTTGATAAATTAAAACGTAATAAAATTTGAACGGAAATCTGACTTCTGACGGCCGTTCCGGGGGGACTTTAAGATTGACCATTGTTTCAACTTTTGAAGTATACCTAACGAAATAATTTCAGAATATTTTGTTCCCCAACTTTCGTTTTAATGAAAACATTCTATAATTTCGTTATTAACAAACAAAGAGAAGTCGCGTCTGAACATTCCGTTAACCGCGGAATTTATAAAGGCATTCGTAGAATACTTTAGTAGAAATTTTTAATGAGTTATGGCTCCGCTCGAGTCGGTAAGACGTAAAATGAATGGTGAATTACAACCAAGAATTAATTAGTGAGCGGCCGCCATCGGCGTCATTGAGAAGTTTAGAATTGTCACCACCTGGCAATCGTGACACAAAACAAAGACCATAAACAAAGACGCCGAAATTGTCTTCGACGAGAATTATAACATTATTTGAAGTTATGCGTCCCACGAATATTAATTGTACGTGGAGACGAGTTGTCTGCATTAATTAATAAATAGGTAAGTACCTACATTTACTACATAAATTATGAATTGTATTTTGTACAAATGTTTGAAATTTTATCCACTTGATTTTTATTAAAAGTAAAAGAAAACCATTCATATTTTCGACGATGAACTATCAATACTTTCTATGTAAAATATAGAAAATTTTACACATTACAAATTTAGTTTCATTACAAATTTAAAATTATTGAAATAAAAGTCATAATCTAAAAAAAATATAAGATGCTAACACAAGCAAAACCAGAGACAAGAGGAGTTGAAAGTTGAAATTGTAATTCCTAAACCTCGATAAAGGAATGAGCTCTTGCATTTCTCACTTTCATGCACCGAAACACAAAAGAACACATGTTGTTATATCACCGTAGTCTTCTGTAAGCGAGTGGTTACTGCCGCCAGATAGGCTGCCCTGTGTTTAGAACCGAAGAACGAAATGTGCCCTGCTGCTACATACACAATATCATCGAAATGGTTTAACAATATAAACGCGACATTGATTTCTCATTTACAATATTTAGTATCGATGCGAGTTTTTTGTCGTGTCGTTTTGAAATATATAATAAATTGACGAGAAACAGACTAACCAAAAATCGACATATAATTTTTCATATTAACTTTGATGTTATTTTTAGAATATGAAAATTCTTTTTTGTATGGAGCGTTATATTTCTCTATTAAACTTGGTTTCATATTTGATATTGTATTTACATACAATGCGAATCTAAAATATTTGCTATAATTTATTATTCATCGTATGACTGATAGAATATGCTGACACACAGTTATTTGCATTACAATAGAATCTATTTTAATTATTTCAATTGATTTTGGTTAGTTAATTTGGTCGACGGACCCCAATTTGCGTATAGGATCGATACGTATGGCTTAACGCCTTCGGTTTACCAAATGGAACAATTATACACATTACATGAATATTCATAAGATTAGAACCCAATCGAATCACTTCCTATAACGATATAGAAGGATTATTCCACTAATTTATATAGTCACGGTTTAAACCTCAACACTGTCGTTTCAATATCAATATAAATATTTTTTGGTTAAATGTTATGCATTATACATGCTGGTAGTATAGGTAAGTACACTCAGATAACACACAGAAAAACATATATTCGGGTTATATGAGCTAGGAAACACAGACGCTAGACGGGAGTTCCAATCTTTGGCAGCGCGTATTATGAAATAATTTTTAAAGCGTTTGGTCCGAAAAAGAGGGATATTGAGTAGATTAAATGAAATTAAAAAATTTTAAAAAAATCTTTCGCATATTAGTCCTGTGTTTTCTAAGATAGATAAAAACTCAATATTAAACGTGTAATACAAATTTAAATTGTAATTAATAATGTAGTTAGATTTTAGTAATAATTACAAATGATAACACTAGATTAAACCTCAATGGTTTTAGTGTTATGATATTATTAGGCTTAAAATTATTAAAATTATAAATAAATAAATAAAATGTGTTATAAAGTGATTTGGTTTTTTTAAAATGATAAGCATGTTTGTTATGCAAACGTCTGACTGGTTTGTTAACCATGGCTGTGTCGGTGCCTAAGGCGTAATACTTAATAGAAGTACGTAAGGTTACCGTTGAGTATCATCAAAGAGAATTAACAATGAGTGTTTTTGACGGTCATTGCGTTCCCTTTGAGCAGTCAGGGATTGTGCCAAATATTTGAGGTGAGGGCCCTTTATTTCCATGCTTACGGTCAAATGAGGAATCCATATTGTTGTATATTTCCATAAGTACATGTATATGCTTGTAATTTAGCTGTGGGTAAGGTAAGGCCTTTTTTGTAATATTTTGCAACAACAAATAAAAATAGACTTTATAGGCAGTCTGCAAGTAATTTTATTGTTTTTTTAAATGCTCTAATTATTCAGATCTACTTACCGAAACAGACACTGTTTTAGCTGTTTTCTCAAAAATTCTTTGGGCAAATAGATCACTAGAAGAGGTAATAAAGATAATTTTCATTTTCAAGCATTAATAAACTGTAATTAAGGGATTTATTTACCTATATAAATTAAAAACTTGTTTTCATAAGTGACAGATTACCCAATAAATGAACCGCAAGACATTGGTTTTTGATGGATTTCGGAAGACAACCGTTTTTTATCTCCATTATAAAATAGATAATATTTTTTATCCGACACTCCCATCACAGTTCAGAATGAAAGTGAAGTCAATTATAAGAGGTCCTTTCGATTTCTGTATCGAAGATAACGGAGTGGTCGGCATTCGGGATATGTGCTATTAACATATTGCCGAGGAGCATCAGATAAGGGGCGTTTGTGAAAATTTAGTGGATGGTGGGCAATTACATGGTTGTTGATACAATCACGATGACACGCCCACCGACCACTAATGGTACCGCGCCAATGGTATTCTTATTTTTTGAACACAATGTATCTTCGTTACTATTTTATTGATGTTATGTAACTAAACATTTTATGTATTCAATTTTCATTAACTTTATTCTACTTGGCTTTTATTTTAAATTTTTTTCGTAAATACTTATGTTAATAATTAATAATTAACATAAGGACACGGAATGTCTCTTAAGAAATAAAGGCTGAGAATACACTATAGATGAGAACAGCAAATAATGCTCAACAGGCGATTTCTTATTAATAAGTTATTCTTATTACAAGCCTATAATTATGCTATTTAATAGCACAAAAAATTGAAAAAGTACAACTTTAAAATTAATACTCTTAGAAAATAGGCTGTAATAGAGATGATAATTATGATATCGGAAATTGGTTGTCCCATTTAGTAAAATTTTAGAAATGTTTTATAGATGTTGAATGAAAGTACAAGAAGAGTAACTATTGTAAGTATATGTTAAATTGACAGATAAAAATATTTTTTTAAAAGTAGTTCACTGTGAATGCCTCGTGTTCACAAACGTCTAAAGATAATAACAAAGAATTCTCTCTGTGGAGCCGAACGCGACGTTGTATCGCGAGCTAATTACAACGTACACGATTTCGAAAATTCTCGAAGCTGCAACTTAATGTTTTAATTAACCCTCGGTCGCTGACCAAAAACACCCAGAAAATTATTTTTTTGTTTGCTTAACGAAATCAACGTCTCCGGCCACTTGTTGCCACTTCCCACGCGACCGATCTGCATATATTTGCAGGCTCTTTCATTCTCGCACTTAGCATAAAACAAGCCCGACACCAAGTCATTATGCAGTCTCGGATTTCGAGGTACTGCCGCATAAATTTACGCCATTATCAAAATATCGTGAATGAAACAAACCGAGCATGAAACGGATTTAACCAGTTTAGGGGTCATTAAAGCACGCAACGCGTACATATTGTTCGCTCTTGTTTGCGCGTTCACATTGTCGGGGCAACTTGGGAACCGTGTACCATTGATTTCCATGTAAATATCAGGTACAAAGTTCAAAGCATTCATATTTATTTAAAATAGTCAACATTACTTCAATTCCTCTTTTATGACACCATTTATTAAGACGCCATGGTAATATTGTTGTTAAGTTTAGCACAATCTCCGATGAAGCAACAGTACTTTCTGCCAAATACTTAGAACATTCAAAATAAAAACCAACATTCAAGAGACAGCCGACTGTCGTTTTTGTTTTATTAGTAAATAGATTGATTTGTTGGTTACGCTACATGTTTATTTTATGTAAAGGTCGTCAGATTAACTGACAATCAACTGTCGTCAGACAGGCACAGGTGATTTAAGTGCGCTGCAGCAGTGCGACCATAGTAGGTTTAAGGGCTTAGGGAAGGATAGAGAAATGGTTTCTGGCATCCCTTTACTCACTCATCGAAACACGACAGCACAAGTGACGGTATTATTTCACGCCATAAGCGGCGCGAGGAAATACAGTGAGTTTTCAGTGAGCAGAAATCTCACATGGTCGGTGGGGATCTGGTTTGCAGATTTTCTGTACCCGAAAGTATAAGTACTCTCGTGGACCTTACGAGGAACGGTGGTGACGCTCGCCCGCACGTGCTATTTTATTATATAACGTTAACTTTCCTCAAGAATGGGCTATCAAATTTTTTTTAAATATGACTGTTAGTTCTATAGTTTTTCAAACTTCAGCCTTGAGTATATAAGTATGTATAATTGCAAAGTTGCAACTATATTTCTGGTTGATTACTACGAAATAGAAACCTTACTTAACTTGATCTTAGAATTAATTTCAAGACAATGTTTACAATTCCAAAGTACAAAAATGTCTCTTCTGTTCCGTTTAATTCATCCGGGTAAAAGTTGGCGTTTCACTGGCGTGATTCATGAAGGAGTCTCGGCGACGCTGAGGTAGATTTATAGCGGTCCCACTGACATCTGACGTTTATTGTGCCAAATAGCACGAGAGTACGTACAGAACAATAGTTAAACTTGTAAGTGCAATGCTTTAAAATAATATTGATGCACTAGCCTTAAAGGGAAATACGGTGGAAGCTGAATGTTTAATTCATTGTTTATTCAGTGGAGCACCATCTTGTCACTGTTCATACTGAGACATATCTTATAAGAGAGTCTTATACGATTTTGAAAAACTGTTAAAGGATAAATGTTCAAAGAGAAATATTAAATTATTTAAAATCTGTCCCAACAAATCTGTATTTTTAAAACTATAGAATGAGTTTTCTTCAAACTATTCTGGTCATTTTGTAAAATATTTATTGCTATTATATTTCAAAACTTCTTTGTATTTGTATTTATTTTAATTCACAACAAATATTTAATTTTATTCACCACTGTTTAAATTTTATATATGAAAAATAAAAGATAAATCTTAGAATTGTTTTCCATATTTTTGCAAATTTTTGCATTTGATTTAACTTGAGTATGGACCAATTAAGAGTAAAAATTGGTATGAAAATATTGGTTGACAAAACTACCATTTTTTATAAATAAATATAAAATAATAACAATAATAATTTTCAATAGGTCTATACACTAGATATACGAATAAAACTGTCAAATATTATAAAGTTCAATTAATTAGGTAAAAGCAGGTATCACTGCTTAATTATTAAACTGAGAATATACCTGTGGCTAAGGTGCACAGGTACACTAATATGAACAAGGTTTTACAAGTTCAATATGTTGCACGTTGGATGTTGTTTTCTAAGCTCCACCACCCGAAGGCAACGTGTGCCCTAACTGTTTGCTAGTTTAGAAAATTTATACAATGAGAATCATTTTGCTGTTGCATGACAGTATGATTATTATTTGCTGACATCTTTATTAAATTTATTACACACAATTGAGCAAAATAATTTATTTATTTTTTCATATAATTGGGTACATTTCGGGGAAGTTTTGAGGGGTTATAAGATACTTATATAAAAATTTATGTTAAATCTGGATTCCACAAAATACTCAAGACAACTACAAATACTCAGGCAGTGGAATACTCAGTATTTACTGAGTAAATACTCAGGCAGTAGACGACAACTGAGCAACAGACGATTCAAAATTCGCTCAACCGAATTAAATTCTGTTTTCGATTATGGAAAGAGGGATAAACGGGCAAGGTTTGTATATTGAAAATTGCGCCCCGGGCGAAGCCGGGAGCGGGTCACTACTTTATAATATCAGTAGGATTAAGAAGTTTAAGGAAACATATCAATATGTTTTTCTTTCTGATGGAAAGTAAAACATTTTTAACTTAGATCACTATTCACTGTTCTAAAATATTTAGTATGATCTGACACATGCGATGTGCAAATTCGTTTAAAACATGTCGCACGAATGGAATCTGTTTAGTAAATTGCATTGCATCTATTGCAGAGGCGTAAGTCAGGAAGCGCTGGAGGGCAATGCAGTTATGACGTCATTAGCACGTTATGTGACGTCATATGTCTCCGCTATCTTATGCCTGTCGGCAATTACCTCCAGCGAGAGATGTTACACGTGCTTCTAATATGTAATAATGTTATACCATATTATAATCATTAAATTATTATAGATTGTTTATGTGATATCAGTAGCGGTTGTATTCTGGCATGACAGAATTATGTAATACTAACTGTTGTACGCGGCTTCGCCGGCGAAACTTTATAAAATATAGCCTATGTTACTCGCTGATAATATAGCTTCCCAACAGTGAAAGAATTTTTCAAATCGGTCCAGTAGTTTCGGAGCCTATTCAATGCAAACAACAAACAAATCTTTCCTCTTTATAATATTAGTATAGAAGAGTGTATGTTGCATTTCACAACCTACAACCTATAATTGAAAATTTTAAACTAACCCTCGACATTCTGTGGAGTTCAAGCACGCTATATCTGCTGTATATAGGTTCTTAAACAGCAGTCAAGTGCAAAAAAAAAAAATTCATTTGCTACGCGTAGTTTCCAAATACCTAACTAGCTAACTAAAATAAATTCCCCGGTTCGGTAAGTATGAAAACGGTAATCATTCATACATTTATATTCAGGTGTATACCATAACGCGCAAGTTGCAGACGTTAATGAGAATAGTTCGGCCTGGACAATGGATTCATAAATCGCGTGATCGTATCTCGAGGCAAAACTGCTAAAATAGTACACGCGACGACATTTATATGTGTATTTATTCGCATTGTAATGAATGCGAAGCACCAAAATGGGCAACTCAATGAGAAACTTACATTGTTGCGCTTTCAATGAAGATTACAACTTTATTTTGTGCTTTCAAAGTATATTATATCTGCTATCTAAACAAATAAGTCTAAATAAAAATTTTAACTGGCATGGTCACGATCATGTCTGAAGTTACATAACCAAAACTTAACCTACAATATTAACTTAACCTCATTACTTCTTGATATTGTGACATGTGGCCAGTGGATTTTGACGAGACCGTTGGATGAGTGGTTAGGGTGCTTGCCTTCCGAGTTCGATTCCCTGCAGCGAATGAACTTAAAGTTGGCTCTGGTTTGGATCTGGAATGTAGTGGCAGTGCATAGTGCGTTCCGCAGTCATTTGGGCAGCCCGTCTGGCGGCTGTTACCACCCCTTACCAGCGTGAAATAACAGCACGTGTGCTGTTATGTTTAGGTGAGTGAGTAACTTGAATGCCTAGGCCCACATCCCTATCCCTTATCCTTAATCCTACTGTAGTCGGCAGCGCATTTTCTGCACCTGGCATTGCTTATGTCATAGATGACAGTAGCCACCTACCATAAATTAGACCGTCAGCCTGTTTGCTAATCATAACATAAAAAGGGAATACTTTTAACTCTCAATAATTCTTTTTACAAAAATAAAAAATAAATCTTGTATAATCTCATGATGAATCTATGTTTCAACCATAAGTCTCACATTACACAGTAAGATTAAGGAAACATTTCTTCAGTGTTTCATTGTAATTGCAGTACTCGGAGAGTAGTAGATAAACACACGCTTCTTAGAGATGTGTAATAAAATCATTCCATTAAACGGCGCGATCGTGGGGATTTGTTTGAACCCGTTATCCTGCGGGACTCAAAAGGAAAAAAAGGTCGAGTAATTTGTCTTTCCTTGGTGGATTTATGTCGGGATCACTGGCATACTGAGCACTTGGGACTGAGACACTCACGGAATGGATTGCCGATTATAAAGGCCATGTGAGAACGTCCCACGTGCTATCTCTATTCATATTATTTAAATTATGACCTCATAATTACATTTGAAAGACGCCTTTATAAATCGCGATATATATATTGCGTCCTATTTTTAATGGAGCCGGGTTTCTATTATGGGAAAATATCTGACCGAGCATTTTAATAATAAAAAACAATAGGTAGTTATAAATATTCATTTTCAAAACATAATTATTTTTAAACGAAAATAGTAAGTTTCCAATATCAAATTATTTCGATTAAATTAACAGAATTAAATTTTATATATTATTGATAATTTATATGTCAGTATGCTTTCTTTCATAAACGAAGTCCTTCCAGTACTATATTAACGAACGAACAATAACTTTATATCTGAATTATTAACGAGAACATCTACCAGCTCTCTATATCAATACAGCTTTGTGAAATATTCGTGTAATAAATAATAAATGGTGTGCGTCGTTGTCACCTATCGATCATCAGTTCACAGCGGTGATCGCGCCCGCGCATATCCACCACCTCGCTCGTACCACACGAGGAATATTAATAGGCGCTGCGCACGCACACAATCCACACGAGGTTTTATTATAGGCCTGCAAAAGGTATCGATCAGTATACTGTCGATATTTAAGATTAAATAAATTACGTAATTCTTGTGCTAATAAATTAATTGTAAAAAAATAGAGATATCTTAAGCAGAATTTTTACGATATTTCATATATGAGTAAAGGTTTTATTATAGATTCTGTCTACAACATACTTGCTTACCAAGTCAGTCTTGAGCGTTTAGTTGTGAGATTCGCTTGTGGGAGAGATGTTCGTTACACTTGATCCGTTTGAAGCGATATCACATGTGATTGTCAATTTCAGGAGTATCGGATCTTAGCCAAGAACGACGGCTATCGGATTGGAAACCTTTGGCTATAAGCTGTTCTATGTTATAAGTACTTTAAACTCAAGATAAATATTGTTATAAATACATAAGATAATCAAAATAACTATCTGTTATATACATATATTGTAATTTACCCAGTATACAATATATTTTACAGAAATTCGTTAAAATCTTAACTAAGAACTTATTTTATCTTGGCATTTTAAATGTTTTCTAAAAAATATTTTATTTATAAAGGGATTTATAATAAATGTACTTAATTATAATCATATAATATGTTTTAGATGTACTTAACATTTGTCAATGTAAAAAGAAAAATTTTGAAAGACATAATCTTTAATTGAGAGTTACCTACTACTAGTCAGTCAGTAAATGAATGAATCAATGAACAGTCCTATCAGTCCTTAGGTACAAATCGTCGTCTTTCTTAATAAAAATACCTTATTCCAGAGAAAACGAAAAAGAAAATGAAAAAGGCAATGAGAATTGCTTAAAATGTTTTTAAGCAATTCCAAGCTAGATTTTCTAATTATGTTGTCTGTTTTTCACTAATTTAGTTTAGTTTAGGGGTGACAGACATATCGTCTTATATGTAATGAGTCAAAGATTAGTTTTAGTTTTAGTTGGTACTTACATATATTTTAGTTATGTATTCATATATATATTTGTGAATAAGAAATAACCACATTAGCGTATATTTGTTTCGTGTTACGTTTCGATTGGTTTCAAATGGGTTATGCTAACGAACACGAAGTTACTTACAATCAACCGTCAAATGAATATGTAATTCGATATGAATATTTAACAATTCCACAGTTACAAGTCTTTTTCAGTTATTTTTTTTTATATTTCCCTACAAAATTTCATTGACAATGTTAAGATTTTAACCTGCTAGTTGCTAGTGCTAGATTTTGTCAACCCAATTTTCAATATACATTAAAACTAGGATGTTTCCAAAGAAAAACATTATTAGCTTTTAGTCAGTAATTACAAAAATTCAACCCTCGGAAATGTCTCAAATTCTGCTCATTTTCGAAATTATTTGTACTAATTTTGAAATTAATTTCCGTTTTTTGTTTCCATCCAAACCTTCATATTATATCTCAGAAATGTCATGTTTTTTATGTTTTGCTACGACCAGTAACTAACGAGAAATTATGGAATTACGTAGTGTTGAATTGGTAAGCAGTTTCCGTTAACAAGTGAGTTCTTAAAATATTGTTTTTATATAAATAGTAAAAAAAAATACAAGATCCTAACCCCAACTAAGTGCCATTGATATGAGATGTTTAAAAGAAAATACAATTGCACTACCAAATCATACTACTTGTAGTGTCGTGGGGAATATATTTTTCTTTTCTGCACTAATGACCAGAAGTCTTATGGATAAAAAGGATCTTGTATGTTAGTTCCCCTCGACACTACTACTACTATTTATTAACTCATTATTTCATTGAATAAAATAGTAAAATTCTTAGAATTTAATTTGAATTTTTTGTAGTGTAGTGTAGCAATAGGCAGCCCTTCTGGAGGCGGTAACCATCCTCTTACAGAAGACCACCATGAATAACAGCATGACTGTGTTCTGTTGTGTTTCGGTGAGTGAGAAAGGGATGCCAGAGTCCATTTCCCTATCCCTTTACAATTCTTTAGCCGGCGCGGCACGCCTTTAGAGTTGCTTGTGTTACTGGCGACGATAGCCACCTACCAGAAAGTGGACCTTCAGCCTGTCTGCCGATATTAACATAAAAAAGTCAGAATTTTTATAATTTAAGTATTATTTTATATTTTTTATCTTATTATTACTATTTTTTTAAAATAATAATAATAATAATAATAATAATAATAATAATAATAATAATAATATAGCCTTTATTACTGTTAACAATATTTTACACATATCTACTTATATCTAATCTAATTTCTTAACTAATTTAACTAATTTCACTTCGCAGCAACGTCTTCCTTTTTATTTATTTATTTATTTTGTTAACAATTTGTCTTTCGACAAAGGCCTCCAAGATTTTCCACTCTTTTCTATTTGTTGCCACTTTTATCCATACCTTTCCTGCCGTATGTTTCAGTTCATCGTCCCATCTCATATTTTGTCTTCCCTTGTTTCTTTTTTGGTAAGCTGATAGTAAAGGAGAAGAAAAAAAAAATAGACAAAGCCGAAAAAAAGAAAAATGATTTTTTTTAAAATAATGCATCTTAATTATTGTCATTTGAATTCGAAATTGTTGGAAAAATTGCAAGAAAAGCTCAAGTATGCAAATGTTAATGAAATTATTTCTTGGAAGTAAGATGTGAGGACGGTGCATCGCCCTGAATACTGCAAGCAATTTGCATTTTGAATACTAATGAAGACAAGGTGAACTCACGGCGACAA
The DNA here is from genome assembly GCA_944738685.1 of Synanthedon myopaeformis. Classification (NCBI taxonomy): domain Eukaryota; kingdom Metazoa; phylum Arthropoda; class Insecta; order Lepidoptera; family Sesiidae; genus Synanthedon; species Synanthedon myopaeformis. Next base: position 4,672,163 of record OX122927.1, on the reverse strand, counting down.
CTTGTACCAGCCATTAAATGATAATAATGAATAATTTTTATTGATTTAAATCACCAATGAGTATGTTTTGTTTAATTTTAAACATGTTCTTTCATTATTACTACAACACATTTTAAATGTAAAGAGGGGTTCATGATTTTGTTAGTTAATAAGTTCTTGAAGTTTTGACACTTTTTTTGTTTTATACACTGGATTAATTTTATAACCCCCGACGCCCGACGAAAAAACCGGGTGTTATATATTGACGTGTGTGTCTGTATAGCTGTGTTTCTGTGTGTCTGTCTGTAGAATTGTAGCTACCCAAACGGATGGACCGATTTTAATTCGATTTCTATATTTTTTTGTTATTTTTATTTAATCAAATTTCTAAACTAACAAGATTTTTTTTATTATTGTTGACTAAATTCCTCAGTGCTTTAAAACAAAAGTTTTCGACCATTGTCTGTTGCCAGTTGTGACATATAGCGCTGAAACGTGGTCTCTAATAACGTAACTATGGGCCTCTTAAGAAAGCTCAACGTCGCTCAACGAGCTATGCTCGGGGTTACACTGCGTAATCGAATCAGGAATGAAAAAATCCGTAGACGAACTATCCGTTGGATTAGTAATTTGAAGTGTTTGTGGGCAGGACACATGGTACGGAGAGCCATGGATCGGCAAACGCAGCGCAGGACGCTCACTCACAAGGTGGACAGACGACCTGATAAGTGCCGCTGGTAGACGATGGATCCAGGCTGCTTCTGACCCGTCCTTTAGGAAATATATGGAATAGGAATATGTCAGTGGACTTCCTACAGCTGAGAAGGTGAAGCATTTTTTTTACAATTAGAATTCACTTATAAGTCTTCGAAATAAATATCAAAAATAATATAGATACATTTTTGTTACCCAATATCGACACTAATAGAAAATCATTATACTCGTATTCAATTCTTTCGACAGAACACCTGCTACGAAAATAATCTTTGAATATTCACCGACACAAGAACTAAGTAGTAAAATAAGAATGTTCTTGTAATATTTTCTTAATGTATATTTGAAGTGCCATTTGAAAGCGATTGTGTAACGTTAAGGTACAAAAACGGCACAAGGGGCGCAGTTACGCCGGGACACGGCGATAAGGAGTGCTTTTATTAAATTTTCTCGCATCGCTGACTAATGTTGTCCAGCTGACGCATATCCGACACACTTCGCCCTCTTTTTCACTCCTCTCTTTGGATTACTAAACATTTTTCTCGTATTTGTGCTGTAGAACTGTTTACTTTTTTTGGACACATCTCTTTTTTATATTACCAAACAAAAAACATACCGTAAAGTTAAAGCTGTAATATAAACTTAAATAGGTTTTAATAAACAGGCTTAAATAGCCTGTCTGTCGAGTCTACATAATATAAAAAAAAAACTTCAAAATAACATCATAATTACGTATAACAGACATAAATAAATCTTTTTCAGATACTGATTGAAATTATGACATTGAATAAGTTTTTTGATTAAGTGGTATAAAATCTAAGAAAATATTAAAAAGTATCAACATTAAAATTTATGTTACAATTTTTGTTGTATAGGGATTGAGTGTTTTTGTTACTTTTATAACGTTACTTACTATATTTACAGTTATGAAAAATTTGTTGTCTTGTGTTATCTTTCTGGTTGTGTCTATTATGCATTGCAATTCAAATTTTAAATTGCATAATATTCCCGTTATCGCTTAAAAATGTGTTAGAAAACATAGTGTTGCAGTAACCTTAGTTATTATAAACTTTGGTAAATATTAATTGCGAATCAGTCTATTACTTTTTGCGATAGATTAGCTAATCATCGAGTAACCAAGCTTCAGCTTGACTACACAATGCGATTCTGCTATCCACAATTACAATTACAATTACTCTTCAAATATTTTCAACTCGTATACAAAAACACGAACGTTTTATTTGTATAAAGGGCATTTAATTAATTTGACTAATTGTTTTTTGTCGTATCCACTCTAAATGGAAGCATCAACCACTCGAAACGGGTGGACGTTATTTAAATCGACAATAGCAAAACGTTTGTTCTTGTTCACATTAATTAAGGATGTACGTTTCGCGAGCACTACTATATCCTGATCGGAGCGCTGCCGCTCGTCGATTCCACGAAATACATTAATTAATTTAAACATTCATGCTTAATTATCGTACTCTTCAATTAAACTCCCTTTTAATTTGTTCCTTTATTTATTTTTCTCTACTACACTCGTTAAGTTTAAATGCAAATATCGGACTTTTGCCCGCGAAATCTATGTTTATCGAACGGTCCATCGGTTGTTGTAATGAACGAGTCATTAATGGAGTAATTACGATTTTCGGGGCTAATTAGGTATGGTGTGGTTAAATGGGGGCGATTGCGGTAAATGAATGTTGAAATAGATGATTACATCTTATTACATATTTTTTTTCTTATTTTTTTTTTTATTATTATTTATGACTAGCTGTTGCACGCGACTTCGCGCGTGTAACTTTATAAAATATAGCCTATGTTACCCGCTGATAATGTAGATTTCTATAGGTGTAAGAATTTTCAAAATCGGTCCAGTAGTTTTTGAGTTTATTCATTACAAACATACAAATCTTCTCTCTTTATAATATTAAGCATAGATATGTTTTATTATCAATATAGGTACTAATTTTTTTTATTCTTTTTTAAAGCGTTTCTACATATAATAGCAATATTAAAAGGATACGACGATGCCACGACGACACAACGGCGTATTACGTGAATCCCTTATCCCTAATCTAAGTAAGGTTGGCAGCGCACTTGCAGCACCTGTGGCGTAGCTTGTGTTATAGGCGAAGTTAGCTGCCCACCATCAAGTGGACCGTCAGCCCGCCTGACGACCCTTACTTACTTCTATGTAAAAGTAAAAGTCTGCAGGCATTCTCATAGCACTTGTCAGTACGTAACTATCGTCGCTATACGATTGTCTCTAGATCTTAGACAAAAAAAAAAAGGATCATAGAAAATAATTGCGATCCCAAACATTGTAAAGGATAATGGACAAGGCTTTGGCAAACCGGCGTACAAACATAATAACTGTCACACATGGTAGTATAGCATATTTGGTGGTCTTAACTAAGGAGATGGTTACTGCAACCAGACGGGTGCCCAGTTTTGCAGTCATAAACTGCCACTACTAAAGTTTATTCATTTATTAGTATTTCTACGTGTATTTTTCACTCAAAGAAACGAGTATGTTGCTGACAAACCAGCGAACTTTTAATGGTACGATTCGACTCTAATCGGTTTGTTCATGCTGAAGGAAGAAATCTCTTCGTGCGCTAGATAGTAAATCTGCTCTTATCCTTAGATAGTAAATCTTGTATAATAAATAAAATCTTCTATTGCTTTTTGATATAAATATTTTGTACTTTAGGTACACATAAGCAGCAGATTTCCGGAACTAATTCCATTTGAGCTAATCATTACTGAAAATAAGTTTTTTGAAGGTATTATCTGTCTTTTATCTATTTTGAAAGCTGTAAATTTTATAAATGCCCTACTGCTTTCCAGTGGTCTCTTCACCTCCAACGCTGCTAGAAAATCGAGAAGCTAGCATTTTTTTAAATGTAAAGACCGTCAGAGAGGCTAAATCTGCAATCCTTCATTAACGATAGATCAATGGTAAATGTTGAACTGCATACATGTTGGAAGTGTACCTAATGTCAGCTTTCTTTTTTTCCGGTCTGATGTTTCTGACGGTCCACCTAGTATTGATGGTAGGTGGCTACCGTCGCCTACAAACAATGCCACAGTTACTGCAAGAGCGCTACGACCGTAGTAGTAGATAATTAGATATTAAGGAAAAGGGTTAGGAAGAGAAAGAGAAATGGCCAGCCAATTTTAATCTAAAATTTTATTTTATAAATAACTGCATTTCAAAAACTTCCCTCTGCTACAAAGTACAATAAATTCTAAAGGAATATAAATTTATATTGACAGGATACATTGAAAACGGATTCCGAGATGACAAAACGTTTCAAAGATTTTTATTCGAGCTCAAGTGTATGGCAAGGACGACGTTAAGATATTGTTTGCTAAGAATAAAGGAGACGAATGAAAGAGTAGAGAAGACCAAACGCACAGCGACTTGTACGAAACTTATTTTGGGTTAAGTGTAAAGATAACTGCTGTATATATTTGGCATTTATGTTTTTGTTACCAGACGAACTGAACCAGTTACATTTCAAACTCCATATTACGTAAATACAAGTTTCAGTTTTTTTCAAAATTATCATTTTTGACACTGCAAAGTGGGACGTCCTGCGGCCAGGTAAAAGGTATCGCAATAAGCAGCAGAATGAGAAGCGCAAAGGACCTTGCGTAGGGGCGGGCCTTGGGAGAGACCTACATCCAGCAGTGGACATGGGCTGATGATGATAATTATATAGTTATTATATTATGTTATTGTATTAAGCATTTCTTTTCCTAGACAATCTGATCAATACATGTCATATAGTATTGACAGACAAGCTTGTTTATTAGCTTGTTATTAGAAAAGACACAGGCTGATGATGACGATGCATATGCTTGTACTGTCGTGCCCTCGTACTGTTTTGTATCTATGCATAAGTAAAGCATATTCTCTTATCGTCACCTAGAGTAAGCCTAAAGTCATACCAAGGTCGGTAGCGTACTTGCATTGCCTGGTACTACTCGAGCTTCTAGGCAAAACGGCTTCTGCCTTCTAATTATAATAGGCAAAAGTATTAAACGCTGTAGGTAGGTATTAACCTGTTAAGTAGAAATGATTTTTCGCCTTTTCTGGCTTTTTCACTTCGGTTACGATGCGTTTGTCATTTTTTAGTTAGAAATACCTCTCATTTTCCGCTTATTCTTAAGTTTTGAGCTCCTTTTTCAGATTTGCATTGCGGATGGAGGGGTTGACGGGACGACACGTCTTTGAAAACTCTCACGGGACACTATTTATTTTGAATATTTCTAGTGGTCTAGCTCCAGACGGAGACAATGCACTGAAATATATATTTTAAATTATATAAACAAGGGGCAATAACTTTGTAGTTTCACAGATCATACTAAGATGTTATCAAAGGAAACCACTAACCAGAAAACTAACTGAGGAGTCAGGGAATCCTATTGAGTTTATAATATCTTTTTATAGGGGAATTATCAATTGCCATGTCTATTGCGTTAAAAATAATTGATTTCAAGTTTTGATGTTAGTTAGTTTAGTTAGTTTAAAACATTATAAGTAAAATTTTACGTTTACATTTTCGCATGAAATTTATAATTTTAACCTTAAAGTCTGTTAGAATTTGTACTAATTTCATTAAATTTGTTTGCAATAAAGCGGTGTTTTGTTCTTGATGTCACATGCCCGTCTAGAGAAATTCTTTCTAGCTAGATTTGCATTTAGAACGGGCTCGTAGTAAGTATCGTGTTATCGGAGCGCCCCTGGCAGTTTGCATTTATGCCTTTGCCGACAAAAAGTTCTTTCAGAAAATATGACGAATTTTTTTTTCGGTAGCAACCCTTTTACAGAGTCTATTAAAAGAAGAAATATCTATTTTCGTTGCCTTTGTAAAACTCCGTACTCCTCGGCGACGTCAGCTAGAAAATAAACGCAACTTTTCACGTTAAATTTTATTTACAAAATTTGCATTTTAACGAGTAAACCGCTAAATACATATAAAGTGGTTGCGTGTGATGGTATTTTGTCTAAGTTATTATTAATTTTGCTGAGTTTAACCTGGAGTTTATTTCAGCGGAGTTCCCTGCCAGGTAGTGTACGAGTAACTTCAAAGGCCGTTCACAAACGGACGCCCCTAGACAACATTCGTTAATTCACTTTGATGTCGCCCTTCTTATCCTCGTATTCCACCCTTGCATCAAGAAAATACGTCTTAAATATTTAACTAGCTAAAATATTACAAAACGCTCCAAAACAATTTTCTAATAATTCGTATTATTTTTAAAAAACTTCTTTAATCATGAATTCCTTTACCGTTTAAAGTAACATCTCTGGATGGACGCTGCTGCGTCGTAAAAAATATAAATGTTAGGTTAGGGTAAACTTTTCAAGTATTTATTTATTAAATTTTTAATAAGAAAATTTGTGTTCGAAAAAAGAAAACACTCAAAATTTTCCCTAATGGAAAGAGCGATAAACATACTATTTTATTTGTATTTTTAATGTGCGGAAAAAATTACAGCCATGTAAAGATAGATCGCTAGATCGCTAGTCGCCAAATGAATGTTAAGAAAATATATGAATTGTTGAATACTCTGAACATGTCGGTCGCCTTCGTCATATGTAACGAGTTGCTGTTCAAAAATTCAAAATTCAAAATTCAAAACATTTTTATTCGAAATAAGATTTATAAAATCGCTTTTCGACGTCAGAGAATGGCAGAGAATGGCACGTTCACTACCACGGTGTGCATTCCTCTGTGGAGAAGAACGGCCAAAGAAACTCCACAGGAATCGCATCTTTTATATTTTCATTTCTAAAAAAACATATTTTTTACTTTATCTATTTTTACATTACATTAATTGTAAACTTAATATTATTCTAATTCATTATGCTGAGTTGGAGCAACCGTAGACCAGACGTCATTATCTTCCAAATAATCATCTACTTTGTAATATGCCTTAGAATACAGAATCTTTTTAATTTTATATTTAAACTGGCAATCGGACAAATTTAAAATATCATCTGGTATTTTATTATAGAAGCGAATACAGTTACCCATAAATGTGTTTTTTACTTTACTCAGTCTAAATTGTGGTTGCACTATTTTATTTTTATTTCTAGTGTTTACGCTGTGAATATCAGAACCTTTCAGATATAACGATTTATTTTTGCGAACATATAAGATGTTTTCAAATATGTACTGTGAGGATACCGTGAGAATATCAATTTCTTTAAACAGTTCTCGTAGGGAATCACGACCACGCAATTTGTATATTGAACGAATCGCCCTCTTCTGTAATACAAAGATACTTTTTATGTTTGCAGCTTGACCCCACAATAAAATGCCGTAAGACATAATACTATGAAAGTAGCTGAAATAAACAATTCTTGCAGTAGCGACGTCAGTCAGTTGACGAATCTTTCTAACTGCATATGCCGCCGAACTGAGCCTAGCGGCTAATGTATTTAAATGAGGGTCCCATTGCAATTTAGCGTCCAAAGTTATTCCCAAGAAAACCGTTTCATCTACATATTCCAATTTTTCTTTATTTAGGACAACATCCAAGTTGGTGTTCCTTACATTAGGCAAAGAAAATTTCACACATTTAGTTTTTTTGGGATTCAACATTAGATTATTTGTAGTGAACCAGTCATGGATCTGAGAGAGAACGTCATTTACTTTGTCAATATCTTGATTATGTCTATTAACCTGAAATATAATAGAAGTATCGTCAGCAAATAACACCATCCCAGATTGTTTTTGTACCATAAAAGGCAAGTCATTAATATATACTAAAAATAGGAACGGTCCCAGTATCGATCCCTGTGGTACACCAATTTTGACAGTTGATCCCAATGACTTCGTGCCGTTTATTTGAACTCTTTGAATTCTATTTTTAAGATATGAACCCATCAAGTTAAGAGATCTGTCTCTAACTCCATAATGTTCAAGCTTAATTAGCAGTGTCTCGTGATCAACGCAATCAAAGGCCTTGGACAAGTCACAGAACACCCCGATAGCATCCTGCGACTCCTCCCAAGCCCCGTATACGTGTTGTAGAAGATTCACTGCAGCGTCGGTGGTCGAACGCCCTTTAGAAAAACCAAACTGTTGCTCATGAAGTAGGTGGTTCAAGTTGAAATGACTGAGCATCTGACTAAGTATTATTTTTTCAAAAATTTTGCTGAGAACTGGGAGCACAGACACTGGCCTGAAGTTACCGGGATCATTTCTACTTCCTGATTTAAATAAAGGTATAACTTTACTATGTTTCATAAGATCAGGAAACACACCCTTATCAACACAAGAATTAAATAGAATTGTCAGATAAGGTGCCAGAATTACGACAATAGAACCACACAATTTAGCCGACATACCAAATAAATCTTCGGTATTTTTTAGTTTTATTTCCTTAAAAGTTTTAATCACTACATGTGGGGTTACATGCCTAAACTCAAACGCAACCGGACATCTTGGAACATTAGCATTTAGCACGTCGCGTGCAGAGTTAGATGAGGAATTGAGTGGCTCAGTAGTTAATAACGGTATATTTGTAAAAAATGCTTCAAACTCTTGAGCCACATCTACATCTGTAGTAATGATACCGTGAGATGTATCTAATGTATGACTATTGTCATGTAGTTTAGTTTTGCCCGTCTCGCAATTAATTACTTTCCAAACCGTTTTTATCACATTATCAGCATTAATTATTATATTTTTAATATATTTGGACTTCGCTAAAGCACAAACTTTTTTGAAAGTTTTTGAGTAAGATCTAACATATTTAATAAAGATTTTGCTATGGTTATAGCGTTTTTCAGCATATAATTCAAATAACCTTTCTCTGCTAATGCGAATACCCTTAGTAGCCCATTCACTGAACTTGAATTTTTGGTTGATGTTTATTTCCTTAACTTTGAATATATTCTCAAATTCACAGTGCAGTATTGAGAAGAATTCTTCATAAAAACTATTTGGATTACTCAAGTCATAATTTGGAATGGATAATTTATCATTCAACGATTTCATGTATTTTCTCACCCCACTGACGGTTACAGATCTCTTCTTTATTAAAATTTTCTCTTTTTTTGTACTAAATGGAAAAGACACAGCTTGACCACTATGATCTGATTGGAGAGAGTTAATTATTTGCTTGTTCAAAAATTTACAATCGCAGAAAATATTATCTATACAAGTAGCTGAGGTTGCTGTTATTCTAGTCGGTTCTGTAAAAATATTAGCCAAATTAAATGATTTAAACAAGCCCTGCAGCCTACATTTGGAAGTTGAATTTTCTAACAAATCTACATTAAAATCACCGCAAACTATGTGAGATTTTTTACTCGATTTCAATATTAATTTTAGTACATCTTCCATAACAATTTCAAAATTCTGAAGATTCTGGTAATTTGGTGGTCTGTAAACGCATACTATAACACATTTCTCCAACTCAACACAAGACAGCTCGATACAACATTCCTTCGAAAGTCCAACAACATCTTTGCGTTCTTTGGCCTTTATATGCTTCCGTAGTAATATAAATGAACCCCCGCCATTGGTGGACTTTCGATTGAAAGCACTGGCAATATAGTAATTTTCAAAATTAAAAAGCATTTGATAGTCTTTAAGCCAGTGTTCAGTCACACATAAAACATCAGTTTTTCTGTTCTCCAGGAACAACTCAATTTCAAGTTCTTTGCGTGAAAAGCTTTGAATATTCTGATGAATAATCTCAAGTTGATTTACCTTTGACTGGGTCTTTATTTTTAAATCCTGAAATTTATTGCTCCTGGAAACATGAATATTGTTATTTGTTATACAATTTATAACCGGGTCAGAAATATTTTTAACCAACGAATTCACTGATTGTTTTACACAAAATTGTGATAGATACAATGTACCTTTTGTCAAAATAAAGTTATTATTTCCAGAATATAAATTGCCAGAGGTGTAATCTGTTGTCTCAATATTTAATTTAAATAATTGCCTGTCAACACCTTAATTGGTGAATTGTTACTAAGATAATTTTTTGATAAATTTTTAGCAGTCACATTAAAATAAAAGAATAGCATAACAGCTATTTGTCTCTTGACAGAGAAAGGAATAAGCAATTGCCCATTATGAATATAAGTTTTTGTAATACAACTGTTTGTATCAATGATATGTACATTACTTTGGTAGCACGACCAAGTGTGTAAACACCTATTTAGCATATATCTAATATTATTTTCTTGAGCTGACAATCCGTTATTGTATGGGAGTGTGTTAATACTACACATAGGCTGTTATTAATCGTTGGTCAAACTGCACAGCTGCAGTTAACCCTTATTCAGCTTTCAGCGATATTGCTTTGCGAGACCGGTGGTAACACTAGCATAGAGCTTTCATAACGTATATTGAAAACTACACAAAACCACCACAAGCACGCTTTGTGGTTGATATTTTATTTTGACCCTCTTTTGTTTGGGACTAAAATCCGCAAAAAGTCGACTCCTGTTTATCAAACAACCAACATTTCTGCGGTATGCAAACATTTAGTTGTTGAAATTTTGTTTTCAACGTATGTCTAACGAGTATAATGGATATATTTTTATCCTGAGTATTTAGAAATGTCCCAGTTTTAAATACATTATACTGTTATGTATGTATTGAATCATACTTAGGCATTAAGCTACAGTTATTTACAAAATATACAGTTTAACTAGCTGTTGCACGCGACTTTGCCCGCGTAACTTTATAAGGTGTAGCCTATATTACTCGCTGATAATGTAACTTTTTATAGATGAAAGAATTTTTAAAATCGGCCCAGTCGTTTTTAAGTTTATTCATTACAAACATACAAATCTTCTCTCTTTATAATATTAGTATAGACATATAATATACTACATTTAATAGCATACTAGAGTTAAAATTAACCGATGCCACCAATACTAATATTCGACCTGGATTTCACCGTCATTGCAAGGAATGTTTATATTTAACCAATAAGCTAAGATGTCCAGTGCTAAGGAAACGTTATATTATATAGAAGTACAATCCACGACCACAGTTCTCTATATACTTGTTACAAGACCAAGAAATGAGAATTCCCATTAAAATATTTAACAAGCTACATGCAAACAAATATTTGCACAATCGAACGGCCTTACAAATGTTTAACTCGTTGCTATTTTAATACGTCCGTAGAACACGTAATTACGCTGGAATCTACCCGCCTCCGCTGAGTTAAGGGCCACTGTATGCAAATGCTAGGTGTGCAATGTGCGACAATGTCGCCTGCTATTCGTATTGTCTAGCATCCTAGTTACGACTCAATTATCTTCAGAAAGTAAGAAACACCAATTAACATCCGTTCATACTGTCGCCATCGTACCGTACAGAACCAGTTCACGATAACCTTGGCAATACGATTTTGCAGCCGCGAAAGTGTTTTTCATGTCCAATTTAAGAGCACACTTTCCAACTCGAGCAGCTTACCAATTCCATACAGCGCAATTCTATGATTACTCATTAGTTATTGGTCGTAGCAATACATACGAGTAAAAAACACGAAATTTCTGAGATATAATATAAAGTTTTGAATGAAAACATTCTGGTATATTATAATTAATATCTTAAATGTGCAGAATGTGAACTCATGTAATTACTAACTAAAAGCCAAAAATGTTTTTCCATGAAAATATCCTAATTATAATTTACATTTAAAATTGGGATGTCAATAGCTACCATCTATACCTACAGCTTTTTCTAATATTGGAATTGCTGGCGTTCAACAATAAATGTTATTATTTTGACAACAAATTTTCCCAAATATCTATTACTGACTTCCCACGCTCGTGGAGCGTGTCCTTAACACCGACTTGGTAGAACGAGAGAATTCTTTTCTAACTAGAAATGTAAGTCACTTGTGGTAAATGAGAACCGGTGGGACCTCATTTGCAAGTGTCTGTGGCTAGATTACATTTTGACGTACAATAACACACCGAAACCAGATGGAAATGGAGATTTGTATTATGAATTTCAAAGTTAATTTCTGTTCGCTGTGATGTTGTCTTCCAAAAAAAAGGTCGAATTAATAATCTTTGCGGAGACAATACATTAATTTTATACGAATGTGAAATATTTGAAGCACATTTATGTTGTTTTATCCTTATATAACTTTTGGTTAAGGTTTTGGTAAAGACATTTTAGTATAAAATAAAGGAAAAAATAAATAAATGAAACAGCTGTTCCTCATGTTCAGGATTAGCTAGAATTCGTTCTAGTTCAACAGGTCTCTCCTCTGTGTGACGACCGCTTTGTCAGCTTTTGAAAATTGCTTCGAAGCTAACATTTTTCGAATCTTTGAGAAAGATTTCGGGTCCCAACACTGAAGTAGCTATATTTTTTTGCATGGTCAAATTGCTAGAAACAAAAAACAACCTTAAAGAATTTAACATGGAGTACAATCATTCGATTCTGAAATAAATATATGATATAATAATGAACTTGTGATATTTCCAGCTCATTCTTAATTTTGGTATAATTTTATTGCAGTCATTATTTGCCGTATTAGGTCTTAATTTGTGTATGAATTCTATATCTCATAACTTTTTTTTAAATTTAAATCATAATAACGGTATGTATTCTTGTCAATTATAAGCCTAATCGCTTACGTATCATACCTAAATTCAAATAAGGAATTGAAATTGATTTCCGAAGTCGGTTTGCACCAGGATTATGGGCAAAGCAGGTGCCAATGCGGTTTTCATACAATATATCCCTATTGTACCATTATTGGTAATCCAGATAGCAGAGATGAAGCGTGAAATGTATTATGCAACTATGCCTTTATAGTGTTTGCTAGCTTTTGCTCGCAGTTTCACTTGGTCACTATTTTTTGGTTATGTTTTATATGATTTGTAAGGTCCACTTACGGTCCAATTTCATCACTACCTACCTACCAGTTACCACCTGGTAACTGTTGCCAATAAACACAAGAAACCACAGTGGCATTGGAGAGCAATGCTAACCTTAGTAGAAATAAGGAATAAGTGACAATGTGACTATAGGAGATTGCGAGTTAACATCCCTTACTCATGCCCAGAAACACAATACGCATGTATGTGTATCTATGTATTTTGTAATATGTGACTTAGGTGATTGTATTATTCCCATTGTATAAATGTAAAATCCGTAATTGCCTGTTAGGTATGTTTATGTTTTTGTCTGTAAATTTTTGTGTTGAGAGCTGTGGATTTTTTAGATAAATAAATAAATAAATAAATAAATAAATGATATTATTTCATGTTGGTCTTCTGTAAGGGGTCGGTTTTTGACAACAGTTGCGCTTGTTAGCTTATTAGTGTAGAACTCAGTGTGCTGTATCACTATCAGATGTTCCTTTTTCCTACTTTTTAGTGACAACCTTATACCGACAGACAGTTTCAATCGAGTGAATAGACATCTTATGGGTGAGCTCGTTTCATCATAGGCTTCATCCTTGCTACGCAGCTGGTTGTTAGCCAAGAGTAAACCCATCTCTAATAAAAAAATAAAAAAAATAAAAAACAACAACACGGCTAAATAGAAGGAATGTTATCCAATCAACCCAATACCAGAGCGTCATCGATAATGCTAATGCAGGAAGCAGGATAAAAGGTTGAGAGAAAAAATAAGAATAATCTCGGTCATATCTTACTAGAAAGAATCCTTTTGTGGAAAAATCCGGATATCTGGCCGCTGAGTTTCATCAAAAACCATTAAGCAGTTTTAGCGAGATTGTTAAGAAAACTTCCCAAAGTAAAACAGCAGAGATAAGAAACTAAAACGTAACTGGGAATACTTAATATTTATTTTCATTCATTTGTGTATGTATAGAATAATTATTCTATAGAATATACACTACAAATTAAATCCCTTTAAAATAGGTCTATTTTATAGTATACCTAAAACTTCAAGATATTGAATATTGACTAAGTTGTAGCAGATTTTTGAAAATCGACAAAATTATAAAACATAAAGGAGATAGTAACATAAAACATAAAACATTTAACAATATTAACAAAACAAAAGCCAGGATTAAAGCCGTAATTTATATGGCGTTGTGTTATATATATTTCAGTCTATGTATTTACGAGATACATAGAACGTAGTGGTATTATGTGGTACGCTGTGACTGTGTGATGTATTTACGACACATAGAAAGCGACGCGTGCCGCCTCGTCCGTACAGTTTAATCACCATAATAACATCCAGTTTGTATGTAATTAATGGCTGTTTCCATTGACCAAATATTGGTAGAAATTGGAGTTTAAAATAATGGTTTATTTTTTTACATGGGTTATTTATGCTATTTTTAACCCCCGACGACAGATGCAAAAGATAAACTTTATAAGTTTTAACATTATAAATTTAACCTGTATGTCTGTGTATCTGTGGATTTGTGTATATGTGGCATCGTAGCTCTCAAATGGATGTAACGATTTTAATCCGGTTTTACGTTTGTAATCTGTCGTGATCGAAATCATTCTTAGATATAATTTATGAAGATCTGCTAACACGAAAATTTAAAATGCTTTTCAAATTACAGAAAAACATGAAGTAATTTAGTTTTCCCTTTTTTGTCTCTGTGTATATCGTGTACACGACTCGATTCGATTTCTCGTATAATTCGAAATGAGCGATAATCCTTACAGAGACCGCCTCTGTAGTTGTTCTATCGATTAACAATAAAAACTTTATCTTTGTTTAGAACATGACAGTCATGATGTCAAGCCGTTATGATTGTACCTTGTTCTGTTGTTTTGCATTAATAACTTTCTGGCGTGGATAACCTTCCAACTTTTACGGTTGTGCTATTGGCACGTCTAGTTGTAATGGAAGTAGAGTATTGTTATTTATTATATAAAATAAATTAAGTAATTATATAAAGTATAGTAATGTAAGTAAAATATTTAAGTATTTAAGTGAGGTATTTAAAAAAAAAACTTTATGTTTATACTATCAAGTGGAGTTAATAAAATTAAGTTAAAAATTAATAAATCTACACCAATGTTCAAAATGTTTCGTAATTGTTTAAAGGAAGACTAAAAAACAGGCAGATTTACAATTCAGGTAGTATACAATAATATTTTTAAAAGTTTATGACACAAAATCTGAATTAAAAGTCGAACTTAAAGTAATTTCGATGGATTTTGAATTAATATCTTTATTTCTTTTTTTTTTTTTTAATTAATTCAACTAAACCTTTTTTGTACAAACTTACTGAACTATTGTTCTGAAAACGTTAATTTTTCAATACTGCGGATACATCTAGATCCGTATCCGTAAGCCAAAGGCGGCTTAGATATTTACTAGTTTTCAATACGTAATTTACAAGGCTTTTATTGCCTTTGAATGTAACACTTTTCTAGCAAAATTTTCTAACTTTAAATTCGGATGTAAAACATAATCTTTTTGATGGTATGGATCTGGGAAGTAGTGGCAGGGTACACTGTGTTTCGCAGTAATTTGGGCAGTCCGTCTGGCGGCAGTAACCACCGTCAGACCGTCGGCCTGTCTGCCGGCCTTAACATAAAAAAAGAACTGTAAAAGACATACTGTTTTCAATATTTAGTTGAGTAATATTCCGCATTCGCTTACCTACATTCGTGTGGGAAGCTATTTAGTATGGAACCGTATAACTGTTTGTATCTGTAAACTCGATATCTCGACGAACGCGCGTCACAATCATTTAAGTGTTTATGTTTTTGTTTGTACCAGTTCAACTAAATTCGGTTTTAACTTATAAAATTATTATGTCACGCATTTATTTTTAACTGTGGAAGATAATATAAAATATATATTAAAACATTTATCAATACAACTGTATTTAAATTTAATTTTTTTAAATTTTCGATCAGTGGGGATATGTGGAAAAGAAATTCCACTTGGTATACCGAGTATAGCAGTGGGGATACTTAGTAGGGATTTTTTAGGACCGTAGGACGTCCACCCACAAGGTAGACTTGATAAGGGCCGCAGGTCGACGGTGGATCCAGTCTGCTTCTGACCGGTCTTATTGGAAAATAATGAGGGAGGCCCTATATCCAGCAGTGGACGTCCTGCGGCTGAGATGATGAAAATGATGACTTAGTGGCAGGGCACGATTCATTCCCAGTCACGTGGCGTAACCACCAGTAGCCTGAGCACAGTATAGTTTCAGTACAAAATTAATACCTACATACATTATTATAATGTATTTCTTAAGGTAGTAATATAAATTATACGAGTATAAAATAATATAAAAATAAGTGCAAGATCAAGATAAATATTAGTTTTTTTTTTTAAATAATATTAGACCACTATGGTACAAGCCTCAATAAGCATAATTATGATACTATATTATATTTATTTGAGCAAGGGATTTTGTGTAAATAAATTTATAACTTCAAAAAGTGGTTTTTCAAACATTTATAACTACATAACAGTGTTAAAGTACAAAAACTTAATCTGTAAAAAATTTAAACTGTTTATAAGTTAGAAACATATACTTTTGGGTAGGGACGTTTTTAAGGCGCTACTAAGAGCCAATCGGTTGCCAAACCGGATGTTCAGAGGCTATCTACTCTTTCATAAGTCAACATAAATTTCCGAAAAAAATATATGTTTTTTATTGATATTTTATCTATATAAGGTACAAATAATATTGTTCAAACTATTTAACTACTATGTGAAAAAAAAATCTAAAGTGAAGTCGTTTTTGGCTGAAAATTTGCATCTACTTTTAAATGACAAGGAGTATTTACATTATTCTTTTTTTAAAATGTTGGTATGGATTAGACCTATAAAGTGTACATATGATTATTTAAAATAATAATTTTTCAAGCCGCTATCCAAATTTATCTTGTTTTACGTAAACAAAGATTTAGCGGGTCCGTGCGAGGGCGACGGGCGGCAGTATAGCGGTGATCGTCGTACGGGTGGGTTGTGCGTCTCGTCGCTGCGCCGGCTTTAGCCTCTCCCGAATCATTATTGTCATTGAGCGGGTGGTAAACAGATAAGACACTGTTTTGAAGTGACATTTTTAATAATTTGTTGGGCATGAATGGACACCTATATTATAATATAGTACATAATTATTGTGATAACTTGATAGGATATTATTTAGTGGTAGTGTGTATCGTTTTTATAATATATGTATATTGAAAATGCCGAACATTAATAAGGTGAAGAAAGCCAGAGCTCTAAAAGCTCAAAAAATGCATGAAGTAATGTAAGTAAATATTTTATTATATGTAATGTTTACTACTTGTATAAATACATTATTATTATATGTATTTTTTCTGTTCGATTTAGGTCAAGAAAGAAAAAAACTCACGACATTGATAATATTTTAGCAGAATCGAAAAAAATATATAATAAGTAAGTATGTATGTACATTATATACATGGTGCATACAATATGTGCCATGTTCGTTCGATTGTACAAAAAATATCCAGTTCATCATTTCTTTTGAGAAATAAGAGAGCTCTGACATACGGACAGACGGATGGACACGCTGAAACTATAATTTTCGTAGTAGACTATGGACCCCTAATGTTTTTATTATTTTTTTTTATAATTTTTCCCATAAAAATACATGTAATCCCAAATTTTCAGCCTTCCTCAAATTTTCCCAAATTGTCACCTATCAATATTTTTTATATGTGATTGAAGACTACGCGAAAGTAATCACGGGCAATAGCTACTAAAAAATAAATTATAAGATATGTACATTGAAATTTTTTGACTTTACAGTTGTTTGTTTATTATTTCTATTGTTGAAAATAAAACTATTGTAGGACTTTTTTTGAAAGAATATGGCTTGAACTTACGGAGCGGGCCTTTGACCATTGTCAGTACAGTACATATTGTTTTTATACTTTTGCAACAACAAAAAATTGCTAACGGTGTCTTATGTGTCTTCGATTATGTTTTGTTATTATTACTTTTTTACAAAAATATTATTCTTTTACATCAATAATATCCCACATTATTTGCGCTAAAAATGTCTCGTAGCAAAGGTTTACTAGCACAGGAGGTATTGAAGTACCTTCTGATAATATTGTAATTTTGTTTTTATTTATAGGTGCACAGAGGCTCAAGAATTTGAAACTCGAGCGAATAATCATTAAGAAAGTAATCCTGAAACCTGCTACAGAGGCCTATCCGCATGTTACGGTTCAAAAAATTTAATGTCGCAATCACATTCTAAGAAATTTGTGCAACAAAATTGAACATTTGAAGACGGATACGAAATACCTTTTGAGTTTCAGAAAATGTATAACTCAAATCAAGATTATGACCTCACTGCCTCACTGGTGGCGGGAAACGTGTGCATAGTATGGATATAGATGGATATAAAACTTTGTAAGCAAGGATCACAATAAATGAATTTAAATTTCTAATTTGTGTTCTTATATTTAGTTTTTAAATAAGTTTTTTCGATAAATTTATTACATACCTGTCTGTTTTTATTTTGTATGTTACGCGATATCTCCGCTGATTGAGAATCGATAGTAATCATTTTTTTCTTAAAAAATATTTTATAGTCTCGACAACTCCTATTAAAGAAAATGCCCTAGAATTATTCTATTTTCCTATTTTCTTTCTATTTTTTAATATCTAATATCAAATTAGCATGGAATCCATAACTATGTTTTTTGATAAAACCGTTCATTACTATCAGCTAAATATGTAGTTGGTTTCAGTAAATATTAGCTGTCTGTAAATCCCCATATGATATAAAACTAGAATTCACTGTAAATAAAATATATTATTAAAATAAATATAATGTATATTATAAATAAAAGTTAATCAGTTTTTTTTTTGCTGACGCACCTCAAAAATGCTTTGTGAAGTTAGGCATAATATGTTCAATATCAAATGTTACCACTCTACTTCATTTAGTCTTTGACTCGTTTCACGCGATCTCTAAGTGCGGGTGGTGCGGGGGCTAAATCTTTGCTCTACCTACTCGCTCAATTCCAATTGGCTCTTAACAGCGCCTTAATAGGACGTTTAAGGTGAATTTTTTTGTTAATTTTTCACTTGTCGTTCTTTACATAAAATCTCTTGCTCAAATGAATAGAGTATAGGTATATGTACGAGTATATGTGAGTATAGGTATACACTCCGACAGAGCTTGAGCTAAAATACAGAAAAGTTAGGTCATCTAAATATTGATTCTTGAACAAAATTTTTGTTTGATAGCATCATATAAATGAAAATAAATATTAGACCTTTTTTTGTAATCAACATAAGAAAATGCTTTGTTTTAACAATGCTCAATTTAACAAACAAATACATGAAATACCCTTAAAACTTCCTCTGACCGCTGCAAATTTTGTCAGGTGTAACGGCTATGTTGTTGCGGTCTTAGATGTTGTTTAGCAAGTTAAGAGCGAATAGCGGACTAATTAATTAATTTTTTTAAATTTAGTTAACAATTCTTACAATATATCATAATCGTCGTCACTATCATAGTATCATAACTGAAAATAATGACTATGTTGAATACATATCTCCCTATATCAAAGTGGCACAACTAGCGATATTTCTCAGTGTATTGTAAGAACGTATTGATTTTATCTTTTTACCTATGCAATAGTTTAAATAACAATATTAAAAATCACATAAATACATATTTTAATGAAACGACTTTAATTAGTAATAATTTAAACGATAATGTGCACTAGATGTTGTCTAACAACGTATATAGCAAATAGTTGTATAACCGTTACTAGCTAACTACCATAAAACTTAAATTCTATAATCAAATCAAGTAACCATACTTAGACTCTATAAACGACAATGTTTTGTTGATTCTGATAACATACAATATATAAAAACACAAACTGCAGTATAATCTATGTTGTTATTATATACAAGATTTCTAAGAAATCTAGAATTACTAAATTGAATACAACGAAAAAGTAAATACTATACTGTAGTATTTGTCTAATATCCTGGTAGTGCATCTTCATTCTCAATTTTTCTTTCTCTCTTGAACTTTAAACTGCTTATTGGTCTTTATTCTTTGATTTTCCTGGAAATTAGATTCAACTTTATAAATTTTAAGATGGTATTAGCACTCTCTACTTCGGATTAATTAAACCGCTTTCCCATGTTTAATTCCAATACTTTAAATGTCCGACTGATATATCAGAACTACAAATCCAATTATAAGAGGCGCGGATATACGACAACGAGAACGACCTCCCTTCGCGGACGCGTTCGTTCAACTGTCAGATTACCCTTCCCCAATATCATGCCACAGAGTACTTTATATTATAACGTTACAGAGCACTTTATACTATACAATCTGACTTAATCAATCAACTTCAGTCGACATATATATCAGGCGCTAACAATAGTAAGTTTTACAATAGTTTTTGTTCTACGTATAACCGTTGATATCTCATCGTTTGCACCTTTGCGTACGGTCCCTTGTGGTCCAGTTACAGAACTCCTTTGTTTGGAGGCATCGCCCGAGGGTTGTCATCAAGCGCTAAACGCTGTGTCCGCCGTCGAAAAACGAGACCGTATACCTTTGTTAATTTCATAGCCGTTTGAGTTTATCTTTGAACGAAATCCTCCCAAACATAAAATAAAGGTCTCATTCGGAGATAGTATATGTAAAAAATAAAAACACGAATACACGAAAACATGAAACAATTGTAAAATACGCTGTAAAATAACAAATTTGATAGGTATTAAAAGAGATCTAATCAAATTAAACCAAATAAGTAGACGCCAAAAACGTCTGTCTCATCTTACAAATTAAATAGATGCAAATATTATTTAGATAACAACTGTCCCAGAAATAGATGTTTGCAGTAAAGTTTCTGTAAATAAATTTAATTAAGCTAATATATTTTTTAATATATCTAAGTATACTTAAAGTGGCGGAATAGCTAATATAGCGAATAAAAATGTACCAAAAGACAAACGGCTACTTTAGTAAAGGATTTGGCTTCGTAAATTGGCCAAATTATCCGATTTTTCCGCACAAGTGCTGGAAACAGTTCGGAAACTAACAATAATTTAGGCGTACACTTGAGAGACCGACCCATTAGAAGATTGCAATCCTCCCTTATAGCTCTAGGGTTGGCTACGCGATAGTTTAATACGCAAATATTTAACAATTTAAAGTTCTGATATTTGTAAAAGAAAATGTAAGCCGCTTGCGAGTACGATTTTCGAATTATACAATATGTAATCCAATCCTTAAGTTTTTATCCATATTATAAATGTGAAATGTGAAAGTAACTCTGTTTGTCTGTCTGTTACCTTTTCACGCCTTAGCTACTTAACCGATCATCATGAAAAAACATATACAAGAAACGTCACAGCAACGAAATAATATATTATCATTGTATTCAAATTCGGTGCGTCACAGCGATAAAGATGTGGGGCGTTATAAGTAGTACTCATATATTTTCTCAGGTGTTATTTTTTTCATTTTCCAACGTGGACAAAGTAGTATTTTAAATAAAAACTTGAAATTTTGGCAGATGATGTTGTAAACATTCATTAAGGAAGGATTTTTGTAAAGGAGTAAAATAAGGGATGAACACCTGGGCTTTTGAACTATATACAAGGCTGATGTGCTTGTTAATATCATAAAATTCTCTAAATAATAACGATAGCCTAATCACAATCAGATTAGATTCTACACTAGAAGAAACAAGTGAAAAAATAGACGCCGATAGTGATTTTGTTTTTATAGTATTCAGTAACATGTAGATGTAGAATGAAAATTGAAAACTCTATATTAAATTGAGACAACCCTTAGCATCAGAGATCGTACTTTATTGCTCGCTTCATTAAGCAAAAAGTATGCTGATGTTACGATTCAGGAAAACAACCGATTAATTAGTTTAAGTAATTGGAAGTATCACGGTTGTAATATTTCCCCTTTCAAATAAATTCCCGTTTGCCGATTGAATAATATATTGTATGAGTGTTTTAATTTGTTAAAAAGTTCAGGATTAAAATTTTGTTTCAATAAAACATTTATTCGTGTTGCTTTTTGCGGTTTTAATTAATAAAATGGTTTATGTGTACGTAAATTTATGCAAAAGAAACGCGCTTTTATTGAAATAACAAACTATTGATATTACCAAGAATACATATGAGTGGTTAGGGTGCTGGCCTTAACATTCCGTCTCAGGCAACCCGGGATCGATTCCAGGCAGGGTACACTTTGGAAATGAAATTTTCAAAGTTAACTTTGGTCTGGATTTGGAAAGTAGTGGCACGGCACACTGTGTTTCGCAGACATTTAGGCAGCCCATCTGCCGGCAGTAACCAGCCACTTACGGAAGACCATCGTGAAATAATAGCACATGTGTTACACTGAGTGAATAAGGGATGCCAGAGCACATAACTCTATCCCTTCGTAATCCCTAATCCTTAATCTTACTATAGTAGTCAACGCATTTGCAACACCTGTGCACAGGCTGTGGCGTTGCTTGTGTTACGGTAGCGACTACGGTACGACGGTAAAACCTACCAAGTGAACCAGCCTTAACATAAAATATCTTGAAGATTACAAAACAAGAACTTGATTTATTTGAACTCGAGTTCCTTTAACAATAATTAAAAAAAGTTCTCTACGAACTTGTAAAAAACAAGTTTCATTTCAAATATAGTTCTCATTAAAACGTTAAGCAAAGTTGAAAGTTGGCAGGAAATTGAGCAATTTTAACATTACCTTCCTGGCGTGTAACGCTGATAGAAGCACCGTTTCAAACAAAGAACTTGCAAAAGTTTCACATACTTCAAGTTGTAAGTTTGTTTTCCCTATTTAATATTTTATTCACAATATCGTCTTTGTAAGAAAAAGTTTCAGGTTCAAGTTGAACTAGTTTCAAGTTAGCTATATGTATAAAAATGTAAATATATATTTACATTTTTATACAAGCCAACCCAAGCCAAGTCGAGCCAAATAAACAAACCGCCAGCAGGCCGTACCACGCTTTTCTCGATATAATATTTTCCTGATATATGGTATTTTTAAATCAATACGTTCTATAGTGTTGTGTTTTGAAAAACATTATATTTTTTTTATATAAAAAATGTTAAGGTGGTTAGTGTATGCTTCAAAAACTTGAGAATGGGTAGATCGATTTTAATTCAGTTTTCACATAACATGGAAAGACAGATAAACGGGGAAGATTTTTAAATAAAAAAATTGCACCCCGGGCAAAGCCGGGAGCGGGTCGTTAGTTAAGTATAAATTACAAATGTATATTATACTAGCTGTTGCACGCGACTTCGTCCGAACTTTATAAAATTTAGCCTATGTTACTCGCTGATATTGTAGCTTTCTATAGGTGAGAGAATTTTCAAAATCGGTCTAGTAGTTTTTAAGTTTATTCATTACAAACATACAAAAAAATTCAATTCTCTGATAGTATATATGTATATTTATACATCTATAACGTAAATAAATGTAATTTAAGTAGCTAATAGTATAATTAGTAAAATTAAGTTTCAATGGTGTAGAATTTAGAACAAAGTCGACATTTCCATCCGAAATGGCAACGAAGACGATTTTACGGTCCAACTTCCTTGCTCCCACGTCGCTTTTAACGCACGTTTTGTAGCTAAGAAATTTCACTTTAAATTCTCATTCCGTTAACAAAATGTAAACAGAAAGTGTAGGCTGAGGCGTCGAGCGTGGCCTGGGGAAGCGCGGCTAGGGAAGTGCGACCCGTTTGCCCCGTTCTGCTGATACTACGATACAAATATTTATAAAATGAAATATGTAATTGAAATTTTGTTCAACATCACTTGTTCAGCCATCTGTTACGGTGTTTATTACGCGACAATAGACTACATAATTCGTTATGTTTGGCTTTGTTAGATATTTAGTTATTACTACAAGGTTAGATCGAGTAAAGGTAAATCTTTTTTTAATTTCAATTCATTTTAATTTCTTTTTCATTATGTCAACTGAATTATACATATTAATATTAGTAGTTAAATTTTAATTTAAGAATTTCAATTTAGATCATCGATATTTTGCAAATATAGCGTGTTTAGGCTCAATAGAAATTCAGGGGTTAGTTCATAATTTTAATTATAGTTAGTATATAGATAATTTTAATTATGTTAATTAATTTTCGTCTCGTATTTGCCTTTTTTTTGTAAATAAATTTAAGGTAATGTGAACGCTAGAAATTCTTTTTAGTCCATTTAAAACAACAAGTCTTCTGTACGATTTGTAAATGTAAGTTTGAAAAAAAAATATAGAAATAGAGATACCTACTTACATATACTTATTATACTTAATTAAATACTAAAAAAAACTGAAGAGATACGATACACACATATCTACTTTCTTTGTTTTAAATACCTACTTTAAGTTACTGTGAATGTGATGCTATCTAGTTTAGATGATTCTATGGTGCTTTAACGGTATGAATAAATCCAACTTAACTTCAAAATAATAACCCTTTTCTTGAAAATAATGTAACACTTCAAAGAGTGTAAGTCCAATATTGGGCAATAATGTTGACTGTGTTAATTTGCACTGGCCGTATCGCTTAAGGGTGTTCACAAAAACGGTTTGATCTGGGTTCACCAACATTGTTGAAAGTTTCACTGACATGGGTCCGCTACAATGATTTCAAGTGCTTTTAATTCTGAAGCTTCTATTCAATGTTTCCACGCATAAATAAATAATATAATGTATTTAACAAAGGAACAAAGTCGATTTGTGTATTTTAATTATTGTTCTCATTTAATTAATCATTAATTAAATTTAAAAAAAGAATATTGATGTTAAACGAGCACATTTCTCATAATTAAAACTACATCTGCGGACTATTTTTTATTTTAATGAAATTAAATTAACTGTACTTATTTTACTACTAGAGACTAGAGAACTTAGTTAGAGGTTTGATTTTTTATTTTAATTTTTTGTTTTAGCTATTTTTATGGTAAAAAAAGAAGTCCCTTATTGGCAGTAGGATTTAAGTATATATGTATTTATTGTTATATTGTTGTCGTATTGAGTGCTGTGTGACTGTGTTTCAATAAAATAATAATAATGTCTGGGAATTATTATTGGAAAAGCAGACATGATATAGAAAAAGTATCATATATCGCTGCTTAAATTAAAAATTACCACAAATCAAAATTACACTTTTTACAGGAGAGCTAATCATTAAAAAAATATATATATATATTGTCTAATTTTTTTTCTTATTTTACATATATATGTATAATATACATCGTTAGAAGCGTATCGAAAAAAAAAAATTGCACCCGTGCGAACCCGGGAGCGGTTCGTTAGTACCATAATATATACCAAAATGAATCGAACTTTGATCCTTCAGCTTTCTATTGGTGTATTTAAATACACAATACACATCAAATAATATGTAACTGCACCATCAAATTACATGAATTTTCTCCCACTATGTAAGCAAATTTGAAGAAGTATTCACGTAAAAAAAACTTTATCAAATTGACAAGGAAAACGATGACGATACGAGTCCTGTATATATCTCGATGGGAGAGTCGTTAAAACTTTTGGACAGATAACATGGTTACACTTTTTGTCGTGAAACTTTATCCTGAAGTTATCACGTCTGTTTGTACACCGATTGTTTCGTCGAATTGTCGTATTTTTTTAACCTTTTTCGCAGTCAACCTTTTTCCATTTTTCAGATTGAATAAAAGACAAAGAAAAACAAAGCAGTGTGTGCGCGAATTTACTCTCAATAACATTAATGGATTTAGCAGCTCCATGCCAATTCTGTGTTCGAATTTTATTTAAACTAATAAAATGTTAAATCATTTACCGAACATTAAAATATTATTGTTACCGAAACCGATTGACTAGCTGGTGCCGGCGACTTTGTCCGCGTTGAAAAATAAAAGATATGACATGACAAAATATGCAAAGCAATATAACGCCTGTCATTACACTTTTGCCTAGCGTTGCATCTTTATTTTAGACTAGATGATGCACGCGGCTTCGCCCGCGTAACTTTATAAAATATAGCCTGTGTTATTCGCTGATAATAAAGCTTCCCAAGAGTGAAAGAATTTTTCCAATCGGTCCAGTATTTTCGGAGCCTATTCAATGCAAACAAACAACTCTTTCCTCTTTATAATATTGGTAATAGATAGCTGGTGCCGGCGGCTGCGCCGGGGTTTAATATTTAGCCTATGTCCAACCTGAAATTCTATTCTAGTTATTGGTGAAAGATTTTTGGAAGTTTACCTCACACAAACAAACATTTTTAAACCCTTTATAATATTAGTATAGATTAGTTTCTTTTCAATTGAACAATTTATACAAAAGCAGGTCAAAAAAAGATTAGGAACTTTTTTTATGTCAAAATTGACAGACAGGCTGACTGTGCCCTTTATGATAGGTGGCTACCGTCGCCTATAACACAAGCAAACGCCACAGACGCTGCAAGTGCGCTGCCGATCATAGTAGGATTAAGGATTATTGTTAAGTAAGGATAGGGTAATGGCTTCAGACATCATTACTTAGGTACTCACTGAAACACAACAGCACATGTGCTGTTAATTCACGTAACACGGAAAACCACTTTCCGTAACAGGGTGGTCGTCGAAACGCAGTGTGCCCTGCCACTACTTGATAGATCCAGACAAGAGCCATCTCAGGGTCTGGATCTGGAATTTATTTAGTACAGAATAGATTAATTCAACTTTGACGTGTACAGACTACATACTTACTCGTAATATACTTGTGTGCTTGTGTGTATTACACACATGTATTTACAGCTCAAATGTGTCATTGGCAAGTTTCCTGCGAGCGACTCGTGTTTTGGCATGTTCGCGGATCTCGTTAGTGGACACTTATGGAAACCCAATTATGAACTAAGTTCCAAACTCTCGGAAATGGCGCGAGAAACGTCATTAAATCCGTATTCAGAATTTATGAAGGAACCGTTAGTCTAAACCAAAAATATTATATATGTACCATTGTACCTACATATAATATTTTTGGTTTATTAGTAAAAATTAAAGCTCTAATGTTGGATAAGATATTTTCTATAATTATTTTTACAGAGGCAAAAGGATTTTGTTTAGAAATATTCTACACAGAAATATCAGGTAAAAAGGAACGCTCACAAAAATAGAACATTAAAATTAATATTAGAAAATCCTTGCAGATATGAAAACTGTTCTCAACAGCTCTGAACCAGCTCTCAACAGAATTATTTTGTTCTTTGTTGTATTTTTTTCTAATTTTTTTTTTACTCTGCATATTCTAAATACATATTTAATTAAGCTCCATGATTCCACTTTAACTGGCTTTGTTTATGAATTCTATTAAGAGTGATGAGTTCAACTACAATGCAGGATGGTTAAGCCCGTTCTAAGCTGGATTTTCTTTAGGCTTCAGTTAAAGTTACAAGAATATAGCGATATAATATATTTTTTAAATTTATTAAATCTAACCTATGCAAGGAAGACTTGTATGGTATATATGCAATTTTGAAATATCACAAAATACATCTCAATTAAGAATAACATTGAACGAATACTACCTATAATTATTTAAAAAAATAATGTAGAGTAATATTCTTTTTTATTCTATAAAAATGATTCATACTTATTTTAATGGCCTTACGTGATGGACTAAAATCCATAAAATAATAAACAAAAAATAATTTAGTCTCATTGATTATTCTTATAAGCGCTACTAACTTTATCCGCAGGATAAATGCAATTAAGTTGTTCACGAAATGTGCTGATGAAATTAAAATAAACCAATATAAATTATTACTTCTCTAACAAGATTAAACGAAACAATTTCAAAACCTAAGTGTATATTTTAGAAGAATAAAATAAAAACCCTATTTTTCAAATTGTATTCGCAAATGGGTAGATGCTTGTCAGTATGTTAATATATTCAATGGGCAACTATAAAAGACAGTGTTTAAAAATAGGCCATTGTTTTTTAACGTAGCTACACTTTGGAGAATTAGTAATAAATGTCATAGTATGATAATAATTAATAAATAATGAGTTGGTAATAATCAAAACTGATGCCCTTATATCCACTGATTGATCTTCTTTATTTACATAACTTCCCATTATAAAAAGATAATATAAAAAATAAATAAACCGGAAATTATAAGTTAATTATATATAATTGTAGATTAAAAAACAAATTTTAAGTATCATTTGTGATAACTTATTTGGTATTCGCTTTTTACTTGGGCTACCAATGGAGAAGTGCGATCCTCTTCGCAAGAGATACGTGTCGCGAACAAGCACGTGTTGGGGCTTAAGTTGTTGCGCATAATAACTACTTTATGTACACTATTCTGATTAGAAGGGTTGCTTCGCTATATACCTAATCAAAATAGTTATGTTATTTTAATCTCATTCATTTGCCAAGTATTAAATATTCATAATTCAAAATCTATGGTATCATCAACATATCTGATTTTGCTGAAATATGTTCGTGCGTAACTTAGTTAAATGTGTTTTATTTCATTAAAGACGGACACAGTCTTATATGTATTTTCACTGTATATGTATAGTAGTTAATGTGTTTCTCAGAAGCAAATTTTCGACCAGGATTGAAGACGTTGATTTGGTTGTCTCTCAAGTGGGCCACCGCAATCTTAAAGATCTCGTATCATATTTAATCTTCCCCAAAAAGGAATACATCAACAGGGATCTTCATCTGTGCTTACAGTCAGTATACCTGATATCTTAGTATAAAAATATGGGCTACTCCATTTCTTTTCATAAGCAGAAAAAGAGAAAGAGATGAACGAAGTGAAGCAAGGTAGCTCAAATTTTAGCGCCGAGACTACATTCAATGGTCGACCGACAAAGAGAACACTTAACACCTTATTCTTTGGGGAAAAAGCGTTCCTTCACGAAAATTTCTAACAAGCTGCTACATACTGGTAGACACTAATGTATATAAGCAATCACAATGAAATTATAGTAACGTTTACACAAAAAAAGAACATTATAAATTAAATAACTTTCCGGTCCTTAGTTAAACCGCGTGGTGCTTGATTACCAGCTCCTAACTTGCCAGCTTTAATTGGGTTACCCCGCACTGAAGCACCTAGGCGAACGTTTCACCACAATGTTCTGAATAAAATATACACTGTTTGTAACGTAACTCGCGAAGATCCATTTTATGGTAACTAACGATCATACGGTATTTTCCGCTTCGCAGCTCAATTCTTAGAAAAATACGAGAGAGAATTCATCTATTTTACCGCTACTGGAGTAATATTGTAATATTTCTAAAAAATAAAAAAAAAATGTTTATTGAAATAATGATACGTGCTCCTATGGCAAAGTAACGACGTCGCGAAGAAGCATATATACACGTGTTGGGAAATTCCACTACTCTTAGAACATTCGTAAAGTCCATTTATCGTGGACTGCCATTGTGGTTTTGCCTCCCCACAAGAAGTAAAAAGCATATGCCCGAAAGTAGTATTTGTTTTGTATATATAAAATTATATAGAAGACGTATCCGCCAGAACGATAAGATCGACAAGGATACAAAAAAAAAAAAAATATAATGAAAATTCTAAGGACCCAAAAGGTAATACGCAGTACGTTTTCTTTATGTCTTACGTGGTCTATTCTATATTTGTTATATTTATATTGAATGTAAAAACGCTCACTAAAAATGTTGGCTTCGAATAAGCTAGCAATAGCAATAAGCAAGCAATGTCTATTTGGTTCAATTAAAATGTTAAGAGTACAAGTTTTTACGAGGTTAATTAGAAGAAGAACTTGTTATAAATTTTTGACTATATCACATAAACAAATTAAAATAGTTTATTAGTCTTAGTTTAGTTTGATACAAACGGATAATACCTTCATTACCTAAGTATATGTAAGAACAACTAAGTCTTG
The DNA here is from genome assembly GCA_944738685.1 of Synanthedon myopaeformis. NCBI lineage: Eukaryota > Metazoa > Arthropoda > Insecta > Lepidoptera > Sesiidae > Synanthedon > Synanthedon myopaeformis. The sequence goes on along the minus strand of OX122927.1, from coordinate 4,642,572 downwards.
ACCAACTTCAGATCCTTTGAAAACTTTCTTTTTCTCGACTTCCTTGAGAGCAATTTTGCAATTTTATATAAATGGCAACATTTACAATCTATTTTGTAGAAGTACGTAAAAAGAAAACTAAAACATTGAGAATCGGCTTGCACCGAAGCTAATCGTATTCCGTCGCTTTGTTTCAGGAAGGTAGGGGTCACTTATTTGCCGTAACAGGAGACAATCAATAGAAATTTGCATGAGAGCCGTACAGAATCGAATGGGCCGACATTAACGAATTGTGATGCATCAAGAGTACCTGCATAAAGTGATCGCATTGCGTTAATCTTAACATGTGCATGAATGTTACTGTGTGTACCTTAATAATTTTAACTTCTTATATTTGTTATCTCTCTCTCTCTCTCTCTCTCCCTCTCCCTCTCTCCCCCCTTGTATTGCTTTATCTCTCTCTCCTTGTAACCCCCTCATTTCTTTCGATTTCACGTAGGCCTTTATAAACTTTGCACCGCTTGCTATTCCTGGACATTGCAATAATGACATTTATTTTTTAATACCACATTAACACTTAATTATTTAGTGAGCCAAATTAATACTGTTCTTCTAGAAATTCTGCTGCGAAATAACTGAATAAATGTTTCAAAGCAGTAAAAGGCTTTAAAATTGACTAAACGAAGCCAAAAACTAACTGCATCTGCAGTCCCAGAGCTGTGCCATTCTGTGTAGATTCGCTCGTGGCACTAATAATGAAATAAAATAGGCGGAAACGAAAATAGCAGGACATACATAAGTAAAAATACAATTTTAAATAATGCTGATTTTGTTTTGATGAGAGATTGCTTTGGCTAAATTATATTTAAAAATGTCCTGTTCGGGAAAATGTAGATAAAATTGGATACAGAAAGACGTGTATTTGTGAAGCAGTCTTTGCGGGCATTCTGCCATCACAAGAACGACAAACTATAAAGTAATACGTGCGAGTAACACTGCAGTCGTGTTCATAAATATAGATTTTTTTAAATAAAGTTTACGTAACTTGAGACGTCAAAGTCGAGCTGTATCAATCGTGCTGCTTCTAACAACTTAGTTTTCAAGCATTAAATATTTTAATAATTTAGCAATTTATCACATACATACTCGTAGGTATTCAAGCCGATTTTAATTCTGATAGCCTCTGTGTTTGCCGAGGTCATGTTTTGTGATGAAGTTAATATTCTCATAGGAGATTTAAGAAATTTTCTATTAATTTTTATACTTCATTCTATCAAGGGAGCTAGCTCACTTGCAGCTCTTAAGGCGAAGACTTAGCAGAAAAGTGTTATTTTTATCGCCTAATTTGATTTCTTAGAGTAAAATTAAAACTAAGATAAAAATACAGTGCCTAATAGACTATATTTAAAAAAGTTTGAATAGGGCACATTTATGTATAAAAATCAGTAAATAACTGCTTAGAGAAACTCTCGTTCTAGTAGGTACTAAAAATTTTCAGCGACCACCGCATTTCTTTTTTAGTTTATTAATTAACTTAAGTTTTGTAACTAAAGTTTTAATCGGCTACTATTTATTTCCTTTTTCATATTTTACACAATATTTAAGAAAAACCATTCAATTTTAAATCTGTTCGGTTATCTTTGACTAGCTACAAAAAGTTGTTAATTATACCATAATAATTAGATTGCGCTCATTTTGGTAACAATTATTATCGGCTTGAGATTGGTCCGAAGGATTACGGTCAGCTCTCCTGACGACCATAGATAAAAAAATCAATATTAACAAATTTCTACTTACCTTCTTCTTCGGGTTGCAGAGCAGTCTAAGCACAAAGTTTATTAAGCGACGCATTAGTAGAACTACAAAGGTAACGTCCATTAAGTAAAGTAGAGCGGAGGAGTCTAGCACCCTCGTTGCGATCAAAATGTAAATTCTATGAGCTCACTCGCCCGAACTCCGCTCATATAAAATACCCTACATTACCTCTCAGGTAAACTGGGATTATCATTTTGAGTCGCAGAAGCGGAACTATGGTAAAAAAATATAACTGCACATTTCTAAATAAAAAATACTGACTTAATAATATTATATTAATCTATATATATTATATATTATTAATTATATAAAAGGCAATGTGTGTATGTATGTTCCCTATCGCCTACAAAACCGCTGAACCGATTTTTATGAAATTTTCAGACAATCTTCAGATTAGTCCAGTTGGTGATCCTGTGAAGTTTGGTAGCGATTGGATAAGAAAAATGGACGCGGACGAAGTCGCGGGCAAAACCTAGTTCTTAATATTTATAATCAAAATTAGTAAGGTCTGTTATTTGCAAAACATATAAGCAATATTAAAAAATGACAAATCTTCAAAAAGATGATATATGAAGAAAGTAAAGGGTAAGGTCGAAACGAGAATATCCAGTGAATATGCTGAAATCTCAACCTGTTTATTCCCATTTCAATAGGTTCATAATACTGATGTCATTCCGACGACACGCTAAATGCTTTTAAACGAAATACATAAAGAATAGCAGAGCATGTAATTGAATCATTGTCGCGTTTCGCGAGCTCCGAAATGGCACTGTTTGGCTGCTGGATTATTTTAGTTGTACGTTATCTAGTTCGGACACAGAATACGGGATTTGTTTCACAACTAAACTAAAATCATATTAAAGTTGAACCGAGTTTACTTTGGCAAATTTCCAGGCGTTTTCGGTGAGAACAGTTAGCTTAAGCTTTGTGTCCTCCGCAGTTCCTATTCATGTCGGTCATATGATTAAAAACCTACGTAATCGTTGCGATGGTGGACGCTTTCATTTTGACTGTATATGAGAACTAGTGATGTCCATATAGTGTACACCTACATATTTTTTGCCCGAGGATTAAAAGAAGTGTAAATGACAATTTAAGATATTTTAATAAAATTTATAAATCTAAAGAAAAGGTTTGCAACGTATTAACTTTTTAATCATATAGATAGTAGCTCATACACCTGTCATGATGAATATGACGTTGCCTTTTATCTGAGTATCTTCATCAGGGAAATACAAGCATCCACTATTAGTCCACTTTTGAATCTATATAATCTATACTAACAGGAGGTTACTGGTTAAGCGAGCAGATATTTCTTCTGGCCATGTTTCTGACGTGGATTCCAAGGGTTTTCAAATGTTTCTAACGTGACTAATTCAACTCTAAAGCGGTCTCCACTTCATGTCTATTTAATTGTTATTAAATTATTATTAAAATTAGTAACGATTACTTTTATTGTTTTGTTATCAATAAACGAAATACAAATATAGTTCGACGTTTACTGCTCTATCCAAAGAGCAGTATAGAATTAGATGAAATTGCGCACAAATAGTCGTGGACCATAACTATACTGATTATGGTTTTTTTCATTGCGCTAATTTGTTTTCGAGTATAATTTAGTTTTTAACTTCCGAGAAATACCACGGGAAACAGTATGTTTCCTTTTTAACTTATCAATAAGTGCGGCAAATTGTACCACTGGTAAGTAAAAGAAGGCTTATAATAAACTTAACGTTACACGAAGTATATCTAGATTTTGGGTAGATACCAAATTATTATCAATTTTTACATAAAATTTTATTAAATTCTTATTTTGAGAGCATGTAACTAAAATTCCAAGCGGCATTTCTCATATAGCAGCGCAATTTATTTTAATTTAGATGGTGTCCCAATTGCAAATGTATGTAGATTATTTGCGTGGGACTCGCACGACAGCAATCTAACTAGAGTACAAAACGATGTACAAAAAATTCTGCACTATTCCATTACTGTCACTTTTTAAACGAGTTTGGTGACAGCAATTACATGTCAATGTGTTTTATTCGTTTTTAAGAAGATTTATTTATTAAATAAATGCATTATTTACAAAAAAAATATATACAAAATTCAGATGTATTGATTATATTAACGAGAAGCTCTTTAAGTTTAGCTGTTACTGTAACAGAAAAAATCAATAAATTTTGTATGGAGATCGAGGCATTAATTTTTTATTATTTTTGTTTAACGGTTGAAACTTGTACCATTAGGTATCGTACAATTTGGTAATGGGGTTTCATAGATATTGAAATTTGAAAGTATTTAAAATCTTTTTAAACTTCGAATGTTACTATTTTAGAAAATTTGAAATATTGACAGGAAATTAATGAAATTAAGAAAAACTTTTAATACGAAATTCTTCAAAGTGTAAGTTAAGAAACAATGGCCTGATTTAAACACTGTCCTTTATAGTTGCCCATTGATTATGTTAACATACTGACAAGCAGGAGTTACTCATTGCGAATACAATTTAAAAATTAAAAAAGCGCTTCTTATTTTATTCGTCTAAAAATATACAATTAGGTTTTGAACTTGTTTCGTTTAATCTTGTTAGAGAAGTAATAATTTAAATTGGATTATTTTACTTTCACAGCACATTTCGTGAACAACCTAATTCCGGTTATCCCCGACGACACTCAAAACAAACGAAAGTCTGATAAATGTTGCTATTAATCTTCCGACCGCTTCGCGGGCTGTCCTTGCAGAAAAGAGACGGAGGAAAATTATAACAAAAATCTAGATTTAGGTCAAGTGTTGTTAGGAATCTTTATGTTTTTGTTTATTTTTTGGTAATGAAATTTGGATATACAAAAGTCTGAGCAATTCTATTCAAATATTATACAGGGCGTCCCAAGACTATGCGACATGAAGGGTCCTATCTACGATACTTAAGGTGTTTTTAAAATTTTATTTTTAAAAGTTAGTGATACTGGATTCAAACATTTTCTAAAAATTACTTGCATCGTCTGGGAATCGAACCGACTTAAATGTTAAAAAAAAAACACCCCTAATTTTATGATGCCAATTGAAAGAATGGACAAAAAATAATATCCTTCATAAGTAACGTATCTTAAAAGAAAGGAATAACGTAGAATGTTTGATTCAAATTTCAAAAATATTATTTATTGCCGAAGAAGCAAGTAATTTTTAGAAAATCTTTGAATGCAGTATTAAAAATAACATAAAGTATTCTTTCAGCAAAATATCCTATTTCTCTTCATGTCGCATAGTCTTGGGACGCCCTGTATAAGATAAAAAAACATGTCCACTGGTATGCAAGTCTTTTTAGTTTTCGAATTGTGGAAGCATTCTGCGCCGGAGATTAGCATGCCACTGACTCGCACTATCGCATTCGTATCGATTAAAAATTTATTGTCTTAATGGTTTAATTGTTACCGAAAACACGTGATTATTATTTGTATTGAAGAATCAATAACAAATTTTAACTTTAGTTATTAGTTACTTATTAGTTATTATTAGTTATTTTAGTTATGCAATTTATTGCATAAGAAAAAAAAGTATGTTCATACTTTTGCTACACGATGCTAACATAAATTTCACACTCTGTAATTAATTTTAACTGTAATACAAAAGTTACATTTAAAATTATAATTGTAATTATAATTTTATAATAAATTTTCACCAACAAGCAGATGTCGTCATTGCATGCCTGTGAGTTCTAGATTTTGGAGAGTGTTCACCAGAACTACATGACTCAGTTCCTCAATCTCCTTTTCATCATCGGACTACTAGACCAGGAGAGGATATTTGGCCTTACAATGTTGATATACAAACAATATATACGAAGCGCTTTGCGTCTTCTTTTATTATGCGCACAGTCAGGGAGTGGAATTCTCTACCTCTTCAGTGTTCCCTGAAATACAACTTGGGGCTCTTTAAGACCAGAGTGAATAGACTATTAATGGGCAAACAAGCTCCATCTTCGACCTCATTTTCACTTACCATCAAGTGAAGTTTTAGTCAGTCACTTTCCCGTACAAATAAAATAATAATAACAAAAAAATAACTGGCCAAAATCACTGATTAGATCTAGCGTGATTTTGGCCAGTTATTTTTAACCAGTTACCAGGCCACTTATATATGTAAACACTCCTACATGGTACTGGCCGCAGATGGAATAATCATTTTTAAATTAATACTCTATCTCGTTCTAATTTTTTGAATATCTGTTCGATTCAATGTTACCAACAAAACGATACCAGATAAATTAATCTGTAGCACGTCCCCTGCGGATCACAAGGGGACTGAAACAGTCTGAAATATGATTATCATACTCCGGCACCGTATTTCACTCACCTGTTTCATGATGTCGTTTTTTTGGCTGCGGATGTAACGAGCATCCTGTTCCCCGGTTAATTTGAATGTTTGTTTTTGTTGCTACACAATTTTGGTCGGTTTTTCTTGTCTTTTTATCTCTGTGAAAAATGTTAGCTTTATTTAGCGAATCTTTTTTGTTGCTAATAACATACGCAAAATATGAACAACAACAGAAAAACATACTTAATCAAAAAGCTCAAGTAGCTCAAGTAAAATGCGATATCAACTCGTATGAAATTATATTACATATATGTTTCTATAACATACAAATTTGTGTGCGATCACATTTTTGACTAGCTATATATAGTAGCTATGTATACTTTTTATCCTGGAAAATGTTAGGTTCCTCTGGGATGTTCAAAAAACGAACTACAACGCGTACGAAGTAAGTATGGAATCAGAAGGCATCATCTGATATACACGAAAGTAAAACCATTTAAAAAAATACTGTTATACTGAAGTTTGTTAATTACTTGAGATAAGTGAGAATGGAGAAGAGTTGTTGAAGTAATGCAAACTGTCTTCCTGCTTCGTACAACAAAAACATAGGGCGCCTTCAAACGTTTATCTGCAAATAAACTAGAATTAAACCCTTCACAGGAGTTTAACTAATTAATTTCGTGCTAATAGGTGTTTTGTTTCCAGTTTTCTTGTTAGCTAAATAACTTTCTTCTTTAATTAATGGTGATTTGTTGAAACGTAAATTTATGGCTTTCACACAGTTACGTTATCTGCTTTATAAATAAATAAATATTTATTTGCAAAAACACATTTATAGACATTTAAAGCATGTTAATTCATATGTAGGTACAGCAGTTACAGTACAAAGTATATTCTACCCGACAAGGGCATGCAAATGTGTGTATTTAAATTAACTAAAATTTAATTTATTATATAATATATTTTCTTATTTTTTTAATAACTAATATATTTTAACGCAGTAGATAATTAAATTCATGTGCTTTTTATATAGAATCGCCTGTTTGTGTGTCTTCTATAAAGATGTACATAGAGAGTGTGCTCAGGAGCTGCATGAGCTCATACCGCCTTCACCTTTCTTCTATCGGACATTCAGATATACATCTGGTTACAATCCTCATCTTATTAAAAAAAAATAGAATTTAACAATTTAAGTCATCTAAACTGTAGTCAATGTCGGGGCAAACATATAATTAAAAATTATAATTGAAGTAATTTTCAAATTTATGCAATACGCAAAACACACAGAAACACATCACTAAAAACAAAAATAAGTCACAGAACATTTTACAGTCTCTTAGATTTCAGAAACAATGAACGTTGAATCATCCGCTGCAATTCTATCCATTGGTATCATCAAAATTCGTCCCCCAAACACAATCTTCCTTCGATAAAGTCAGAATATCAGTCGGTCGTTCTAAATGCAAATATTACCGCTCCCTTGAGAGGTGTTATAGCAACGGTTTTGAGGTAAAAAGGACGAAAACACCGCTAAATGGCAAGAAAGCGCTTTTTATGCTGACGAAATTGGGTAGTTAAAGATAAAGAATGGAGAGTCCGTAAGACAGAACACATAAATTGCAGTTATTATTTACTCTATCTGATTTTCTTGATATTACTTGAGCTTTTTATATTATGTCGAAATAGAAAAATAATTTCGTACACTAACCTTTCATTCTTTCGGTTAGGATTTCATTATTATTCTAAAATGGAAAACATACTTAACCATAATTTTGTTACTCAACTTACATATAAGTTCTAAAGTTATTTTCTACTAGCTCTGTCCGCGACTTCGTTCGAGTGAAATAATAACAAATATTATGAACAATAATTTATTCAATATTTATTGCTCTTATAGTTTTGCCAGTAATTAGATTTATTTTTATATTTTTCTTAATATTATCTTAAAAATATTATCTTAATAACAGACATCTTAATTATCTTTAATAACAGACAGAGAAAACAGTCTTTTTTCTGGAAGAAAGGTACCCATATGTCCTTAATGATGATCGCTTGAGTAGTTAAGCCGCGAAAAGGTAACAGATATAGAGAGTTACTATCACATTTATAATATTATTAAACTTTCGCCTACACTTAAAACCGCCAAGAAGAAAGCCAAGGTTAACGTAGTCTAGGACTAAAACCAACCTGGGTTTAATTGTGCTACAGATTCGGAAAAAGAATAAATGAGAGAAAATGATGAGTTTAGGGAAGATGACTGTGGTATCCCTTATTCATACGTCGAAACGTAACAGCACACGTGCTTTTCTTTCATAGTACGAGTATAGCTATAAATGAAGTTTTTGTAGCCGCCAGACGAACTACATTTTTCATTTTGTTTTAATGCGATCTTTGATTCCTGCGATTCGGTTCTTTTCTTGACTTTTATATTACTTTTTATCGTATTCGTTCGAGTGTATTTTACTCTGAGTTTTTTTTTTAATTTATGTTTTTTCTGCATTTTTTCTGTACTGATTTCAATGCAATTTTCATTGTGATTAAAAACTGATTGAGATCTTCCTACAACAGTAGGAAACGGGGCTTTAAGGAAATGAGAAATTGCAGAACTATCTCAGAATCTCGATAAATGAAGAGTGCTTGCGTTTTATATTTATGGTGACGCATTGTTTCTCTTTTCTTTTAACTTAAAGTGTAGCTTTATAAAGACCAAGGAAGTTATTTATTACAATAAAAATCGCGAAATATTGCTAGGTCTTAGTAATAATTTGTAATAATTGTCATCCACAAATGAAACCATCAGAGATCCAGGACCGACTCGGATTTGATTTATATTCAAATATATAACGAAATAAATCTGAAAAAATATATAAATGAACTTTTCACAAATATTTATATTATATGAGTTCTAAAACATTCAATATAAGTTTCAATTCCTAATAAAAAGGGACGATGTAGCGGTCAAAAGCTAGTAGGTATTACATAAAAATATGATTCTCTAAAAATGTAAAACGTCCTCTGTACCCAGGGGAGCTCATTAGTTGTCGCATAGCTCTCGGCTACGTCCTGCAACTATTCAGAAGCGAATTGCGGAAAAATTTAAAGGATTATTGATTTTATTGCATAAAATTAAATGGGGTTACTCGAGTTTGATGACTGCATTATTTTGTTCACAATTTTTTTTAGTAAAATATTATTTGGTATACGCCACATAATTAGACGATTGTTTTGTCCCCAATTTAGCACAATGGACCTTGCCTTGTATTATGGAAACAACGACAATTTGGTGAAACTGAATACACTCAGGCATATGTCATCTTTAAAATATACTTATATTATACATATTAGTAAAATGACCTTGCTTTTAATCACACCCTGATATCAGAGAGCTAAAACACTTTAACCACAGAAAAAAATCTGCAGGAGAATAGTCTAAAGGGTGGAAATTATGTGTCTTACATAAAATAATTATTTATGTCTCCTACTTTTTTATGATGCATTTTTAATTATGAAAATTAATCCATGTGAATCGTATTAAAAGTAAAAGAATTGGGGTAATTCTGATGACACGTTTGGTCTAGTGGCTAGTAACCCTAGCTGTTAACCAAACGGTCGGGTGATGTCACCACCGAGCAAGAAATAAAAAAGGGGAATGTATACCCCTTTTCTGTCATGCCCTGGAGAGCCAATTTATCCTCTATCTTCTCATCATCGAGGTGTCAAAAATCATAAAGAATTATTGAATTAAGAATCAATCATCAAGAAAAAAAAAAGTCAATTTAGTAACTAAGTACAATCACTATCTCTTTTATATATTTTTATTAGCATGATGAACGGAAAGAGTGTGTATGTCATTCATTGTACAACTATTCGTCGGGCACACGTGATGCTAAATTACAATTTGTGTCCGCGCGTTAACTCTCATGACAGATTTATTCTTCGTATCCCCATCCTACTTTGTGTCGCACCTCGTAAACATGTCGTTAGATTGAATTAATATGATCCGGCTCTGGATTAATTTCAGCTAATAATTTCATTCTTGAATAAGAATAGTTCTCCATTTCGATAATAATGTTAAATCAAATTAAACCAGGATGCGTATCGACGAGCGTTACTAAAACACATTGAATTTTAATTGAAATAAATTCGAATTTGGATAATTTGTTTTGCACTAGCGGTGTTACTTCACAGGTTTATCGTCTATATTAATATTATGAAACAAAGCGTAATTTAATAATTGAGTTTGGATTGTACCTATATGATTTAGATTAGATATATAAGCCTTTAGAATAGATATTTGTTAGCAAGTAGAAAACGACTTTCAAATAGTGGCTCGCAGTCATCTCGGTTGCCCATTTGGCAGCAGTAACCACCCCTTTACAGAAGACCACAGTGAAATAATAGCATGTGTGCTGATGTGTTTTGACACAGTCTTATCGTATGTTGTTCATCTTCTCGTCTATCAACCGATATATACATATACAATAATACAGAAAAATTAACCAGTCACTCTTTCTTCATAATTCGGACCGTTAATTAAATATCACTATGTGACAAGTTATAGGTACTAACAAATTACACTTTTTTATGTTAAGGTTGATAGACAAGCAATACCTGAAATGGGCTCTGGCATCCCTTACTCACTCACCGAAACACAACAGCACACATGCTGTTATTTCACGTGTTACTACCGCCAGACGGGCTGCCCAAACGACTGCGAAACACAGTGAACTCTGCAATAATTTCATTTGCAAAGTTGTCATTTCCGGAAATCGAACCCGGCAACCCTGGGACGTAGCTTTAGTACCTTAGCTCGTTTAATCTACATAATCTATAGATTTCAAATTGAGTGTCTCATGAACTTGTTACTTACACAACAGCTGTTAATTAGGCAATACATTTGTAAACAAAATAAAAAGTTTTTAGTACTTTGTCGATACGATGTAACTTATCAGCCATTTTAAAATTTAATAGTACTCCCATGTGTAGTGTAAAGCAAAGTCTGGCCGGCAGTGTGCGAAAACCAAAATATGCTCTCCATGCAACCTCGAAGCGCAGAATAGCTCGTTTATATGCAAACTGCGAGATTCACTGTGGCACTTAGTCCACGTGCTTCTGTGAAAGGTACATATGTAACCTAAGCCTTTTAACTGCAGTGATGACTGTGTATTTACATAAGGTTATAGCTCATGTATTCAAATTAGTGATGCTGTACAGTTTCACGTGATATTGTTGTTTCAATTTTACTCTTTTATTTGTGTATTTTAGTGTTCGTGATGAATTGAGTTGCTATTGCTATTCGTGAGTTACTATAGGAACGTTTGCTTTGGAATTGCCCATTGGAAAGCTATTTATAACACCCGATGCCGACGCGAAAACGAAGTGATATAAGTTTAACGTATATGTCTGTAGAATCTTTAAAGACCCCATTTCCTAGTTGACGTAAGGATTTCACTAACTTCTACAGGTTCGATTAATGTGAAATTTGGTATACTTACTATTACTTCGGTTGTATGTCCATGATATTGGAACCTGCTGCAGAATCTTGTAGTCTGCGGGATAATCAACAGCAACTTCCAGCAGATATAGCGTGTTTGGGTTCAATAGAAAATAGGGCGTAGTTTATAATTTTTCCCTTTGTTCCCTTTGTGATATGTTATCAAAATCGGTTTAGATATATAACTTAGTATAGCTAAGTTATTGTATATGGCTTCTCTACACTATAGGCGATTAACGACGATTACGGGCGAGCACGATTGTGTAGAGGGCATACTAGGCTGTACTAGGCAGTTGCGTTGAGGTGCCAACACAATCGCCGATCATTCATTCGCCGTCATTCATTTATTAAATAAATTGTAGCAGCAGCAACACGCTCCACGTCCATCTTGTACGCTTGCCGTTCGACTAACTACTGCAGACGATTGTGTGGTTGCTTGCGCGATGATCGTACCGATTATAGACGATCACACGATAAATGATCTTCGCCGATAGTGTAAGTGGCCATTAAAAACCTATGTTAGTTACGCCATTGCAATATAAATAAAATATGTATTTAAAGTCTCTAAAAATTACTTCAGTGATTTTAAATATTACGAAAATTAATGAATAGAATAGATTGTGCTTGAAAACACAAAAAGCAGTATCAAGTTCCATAATAACCTTATATAAGAAGCTTCCTTCGTCTGGATTAAATTTGTCTGGTGGAATGTGAATAAGGAAACGGATCTCGAGATTCAGAGGAAATTAACTTGAGTGAGGATTTAAATTTTTCATCAAACCGACGTAATTAACTTGATAATTAAACTTGGCAACCCGGAGGAGTTTTATTCCTCTATTGAGACTACATTCGGTGGCGTCTTGATTAAATTTCATGCATTACTTTGTATCAGCTATAAATCAGTGCGGTAGTATGAATTTGCTTCTGCTCGATTCTCTTCAATTCCGTTTATATCTAAAGCTCAGATAAAATACGAACTAAAGATAGAGTCCTGTATACATGGTTACACACACACTTTTTTATATATTAAACTGCACAGACATGCTGACCGTCTACTCGATGGTAGGTGGCTATCTTTGCCTATAACACAAGCAATGCCATTGGTGCTGCAGGTGTGCTGCCGACAATAGTAGGATTTAGGATAGGGAAATGGGCTCTGGCATCCTTTACACACTCACTGAAACACAACAGCACACGTGCTGTTATTTCACGGTGGTTTTATGTAAGAGGATGGTTACTGCCGCCAGACGGACTGCCCAAATGCAATCAAACTAAGCCTCGCCTGATTAAAATATTTACTAATGAAAATGGCGAATTGCGTAGTGACAGGATGTAAAATCCTGGTTTCAATATATAAAAAGCAGGATGGAATCACATTACAAACTAAAGTAAACTTGGAAACAAATATTTTCAATAAAAATAGACAAAAATCGAGGTTATAGCTTTCAGAAACACAAAATCTCAATACTGTAAACGTCCTACGCACATGTTTATAAAACCGGCTTCACTATGTTGTCTGCAAAATTATGTCTATAGTTCTTATTTGGTCTGAGATCCCAAGCAATAAGTTTCTGTTAAATATATTCGAGGAAATCGTTTAAGGTTTTCATTAAATTACTTCAAAAACGTTTCACTGTTATAAAGCTTTGTTCGAGATAAATACAGAAATTGGAGGCGGGAAAAGACCCTTCAAAATAAGCATTGTTAAATCTTTTTGAAGTCCCCCAACTTTTTGCCATTATGTACAATTTAAGTATAGAACTTAAATGAAGTGGAAAAGTTGACCGGCAGACGAGCGAGGGCAGAGATCACCATTCCTCGTAATAATTTTTGGAAGACTTTTTCGAGGCATTTTTATTCACAAACTTTAAATAGAATTGTTACGTGAGAATGGTTATCTCACAACTTCTCCGTTGATATTACTATACAGAATTATAATGTACATAACAAGTTCTTAAAACGAAAGACGGCTTCCAGGATGACGGTCTACTTGAAGTATACTAATTTAAATGTTGCGGAGGAAAATATCTTATTCATCCTTACCCTTTAAGCTTGCCATTTTTAGTTTTTAAAGTGTTTAATTTTATATTTAGGTTTCTCTAATAAATATCTTCTTGCATTGAGAAATAGCCTGTACCTAATTTGGTAAATAGGTATTGAAAACTTTAAATACGCCTTAAATACCTATGTAGAAACTAAATATCTCTTAGTATCTCATCCAATATGTTGCTTTTCTCTCTCAAATCTGTAATTTAATTAAAAAGTCAATCGATAATTTGATTCCATTGCTAATTTTAGTTAAAACTTTGCTAATGGATACAACGTCTAAACTTTATCATTAGTGTAATTTGGTTTCTAATATCATTAGTGTAATTAGGTTCATTAGTGTAATTTGTTAAAATTATCCCATGGACTTATTGAGGCCATAGTCACTAACAGAGGTATATTATATAGATTAAATATATTGAAATAAAATCATTAGTTTGTACTACAAAACTAATGGAAATATATGGTTGAAATATATCGTAATAACCAGCAATTATGCCGTATAGTTTATTTGGAAGGTCGTTAACTCCTCTGCTAATTGTACTTCGGAAGTGGGTCATATTAGAAGCACGCACTTGAAGATAGTTGCTTAATATGTTGAAAGTTTGTTGACGAGGGTCCACTTCTCAGTACACTGGTAATATCCTAAAACCTCTTCATTACTAGAATCTACTGGAGTTGTTTAAGATGTGTAATTAAATCATTGAGATTTATATTTATATACTTCAATATTATCTATGTATACAAAAGAAGCCATGTTACATAAGTTACACCATTTATAACTCGAGAACGTCTGGACCGATTTTTATGATTTTTAAATTTGTTGAATTTATCTCCGCCTCTGATAGTAGAATATGTACTATGTACTCGATTTTCATTGATTATTCTTGATTTTTCTTTTATTAATTCAAACTCAATTCCAAAACATCAAAATAGGAGTAAAAAGCTACTTTTCTGATGTCAAAATAAGACCAGGAAATTTCTGCCGACCATTGTTGACGCTCCGTGCATGGTTTTCGTCAGTTTAGTGGTTTTGGTTTTGACGACGGTGTTGGTCGGTGACGGAATGGTGTAGGAGTAGTGTCATACTTTTCAATACAAAGAATATTTTTTGCCTGACACGTTCCTAGCACAGTCATAGTATGGTACAGTGTAGTGGGCAGAAACCTTTAGAATAATTTATTAACATCTGACCTAGAATAGCTTACAGACAGACAGGATGAATTTGAAATGCGTAGTGTATAACACACGTATAGTGCAGTACAAATTGGGATCGAACTCGGCAAAGAATTTATTGCGACAGGGACACACCTCCTGGCAGTCAGGCGGTTTGTAGATACGACGGTACTTTTGCAAAAAACTATCTAACGTTCGGAAGCCACGTTCACCGCGAGATTTACTGCTTCGGAATACCTTAATTTATTTGAAATAACACATTAGTTTCTCTGATTCCGTAATAAAATTCAAATACTGCCTGACTATATAAGAATTAGAAATTTAGAATTTTTTAAATAAGACTGAATATTAATTTTTTTCCCTATTCTTTGTTGATATTTTCTTTATTAATGTCTTATTTATAATAAAAGACAGCAGATACTTGAAAATAGTTTCAAGTTGACTCAATGCCATCCACAGGTCTGCTAGTATTTCATATAATATTATGTTACATGTATGTCGCAGGATTATGGTAAAAGCCGTGATAATTCGGACTTTAGTCAATCGCAAGGAATTCGCTCGAACTGGAACATAATATGTAAAATTATAAAATCATG
Organism: Synanthedon myopaeformis; assembly: GCA_944738685.1. Classification (NCBI taxonomy): domain Eukaryota; kingdom Metazoa; phylum Arthropoda; class Insecta; order Lepidoptera; family Sesiidae; genus Synanthedon; species Synanthedon myopaeformis. The sequence goes on along the minus strand of OX122927.1, from coordinate 4,627,152 downwards.
TGCGACATACCAACTTTTACTTATGTACCTGACCTTGATAAATCTCATCTACGTCTCAATAAATCGACTTAACCCTATTTAATGGTCAAAATAAATGTAATAATGTGAAATAAAACAATTGTATGTAATATAATTATAAAATGAAATATTGAGTCTCATGTTGCCATGTTCAAGAGGATACATATTTATTTATAAAGTCCCCTAAATAAATCTGAACTAAAATGAACTTATATAATCTGAGAAAGTTCCAGTAAAAGAAGTAAAGTAGTAAAAAGGACAGACGCCGAGTTTAATAATCTTAAACATCGCCCAATTTAAAGTTTTGTCGTTAGTCTGCGTGACATTAAAAATCCTAAATAAATCCTTGTAAGGAGCTACTTCAATTTGTAACTGACTGTAGCAGAGTCGCGCGCTGGCCTGAGGCAACGACTCCGCCCTCTAGTTTCATACAAATTGATATTTACGGTAATAGCATGAGTTTTTCAGCGAGAAGGCAAAGTTAGAGGATAACAGGCTCAGTTGGATGCGGACCGGAATTCAAATGGGCAAAAACGTTAAGCTATAAACAAGTGAAAAACGGATCTAGAATTTTCCACGACCAGAATTACTCCGGATCAATTTTAATGTTATATTTTCTTGTTTAAACATTTAAGAAGAGAATGTCTCGTGCATCAATGTACTACAACTATATTACATTTTTTCAACTTATACATAACTATTTTCAACTTTTAAAAAAAGCAAGCTACATGCCGGCTCACTTGATGGTAAGTGGTCACCGTGGCAGTTAAACACAAGCATATCAGAGGTTTGAAAGTGCGCTGCCGACTCGGAAACTATAAAAATAGGCAAGGGGTAGAGATAGTTATATAAAGACTATCACCACTACATACCTAATGATATAAGTTATATTTAGTCATGAACTGAAACACAACTGCATTTTTTTTTCAAATTTATTTCTCTGTGTGATATAATAATAAGAAAAAAAAAAACTCACTGGTTTCTTCAAGTTTCATTGTCAATAAACTAATTATAATCTCGAAATATACAGACAATTATGTCGAGTCTACAAATTAGTCAAAGTTCCATTTTGTATAAAAATAGTTACCTATTTCTCCATACTATACTCTACCCTTAACTATTTATATGTAAGTCAGAATAAGATTTACTATAACGAACGCAAATAAGCAAGCGTCGTTCTTGTATCTAGAGGTACAGTAGACCCAATAAATTATGCGGCGGACCGCAGGCCGGGAGAACGGGACGCCTGTCGAATCCAACGGGAACCAATTAGTCGCATTCGAGAATATTTATTTCCGGTTTTCTCAAATAAGTGGGTATCCCGGATAAACCGCATTCACACGTAGTAACTCAATTTTCATTTATAGATAGATTTGAGGCACTTAGGCAGATTCTTGACGACCTACAACAACGAGTATGTGTGTTTGAGACTAATAATTCTCATAATTTAATATTTTTTTCAATCTAGTATTAATATAAATGCGAAAGAGAGCTTGTTGGTTTGTAACTCTTTCACGCCTTAACTACTCAACCGACCATCGTGAAAATTTCGCATGCATTTTGGGGCCTTTCATATAAAAAAATGTGTTATTGCCGATGGATCATCAAAAATTAAAATTAAAATTCAACTGTGAACAATAAAGATCGAAAAAAAAATTATTGCTCATATATTTTTGTCAAGCGATTATTATTACATATTATAAAACAAAGTCCCTCCGCCGCGTCTGTCTGGATGTATGTATGAATATTCGCGAATATTTCAAAAATACTGAGCTGATTCTCATACGGCTTTCATTTATCAACAGTGATTCCTGAAGAAGGTTTTCGTTAAGGTTCAATCCTGGAAAAATGTTAGGTTGCCGAGGGTTTGTAATTTAGAGCATACTATTGCACAGGTGTATCACCATGCAGTTCTAACCAAATCCAATAGATGTCGTCGCTTCACCTAATTCCATTGTTAGTTTTATAGATATCAATAGTTTTATATTTTTTATTCCCAACGCTAACAAAGTCGCGGGCACCAGCTAGTTTTTTTTTATATTTTTCAACGCGCAAGAGTTCGCCGGAAAAACTATATTAAATATCTTAAATATAAAATAGACTCTTTGACAATACAAAGAACTAATGCAACAACCTTATTATATAATAAAATGTCTAGGCAAACCTAATAATGGTTTAAAGACATTGTTATCATCTTGTGTGTAAAATACGTGTTGGATAATAAATAAATAAATAAATAATAAAAAAAAAGCATGAAATATTTTGTAACTTGGCATATTTGTTAAAGATTTTGTCCAATAAAATTGACTGACTTATTAGCTCCAGGTTGCAGGCTGTCGCTGATTAATGACTTGAGAAGAAAGCTGAGCGTACTCCATGAGCGTACTAATTATAAACTTAATAACTATTTAGCCCGAGCCAGTAAAGTTTTAAACTCAATGAGAGTTAAATTGGCAGATTTTATTTTTACCAGTAGTAGAAGTCCGAAACGTACTTCTGAACTAAATTTTCTAATTTTGCTCTAATAGCAAAATATAAATGATTCTAAACTTAAAAATAGCAATACTAAATATATATTATTATATAAGCAAAAATATATTTAACTAATCTGTCTATACCACTAAACCGATTTTGTTAAAACTTGATGTGAAAATTGTTAGAAACTTATAAAGATTTTCACTGTAGCCGCTAGGAAAACAAGTACTCTTAACAATTTCAACTACGCTTCAAGGAAAATTCAATAAATAATCTGACCTTGGACAGGTATTGCGAAGGACCCTGTAAAATTCTATTCTACTGTTGGAAATGCGTGTATTTGTATGTAGCGAGCACTTTGTAGAGTATATGTAAATCGAACCTTTGGTTGAATAGTTGTAAAGGTTGTCGCTAAACGCTGCTCAGGTCACGCACAGTTACGCAAACACGCAACCGAATATTGCTGATCCGTACTTACATGATTGATCGTTTCGTTAGTACTTAAGCTTGCTCAGGCGTAAAAAGTATTGACTGTCAAGTACTAGGTAAAAGTATCCATTAAAAAAATAACTCAATTTTCATTAAAAAAAATTAAAAATTCAAATCTACTGTACCAAATTTGGAGCATAAGTATGATATTGATCATGGAATATTGATTTGGATAGTATTACAATATTGTATTATTACCTACCTACAATAATTTATTACAATTGTATTATATATTATTAGCTACAGTGCCTTCGTTAGTATTGAATTATCGCTGTGACGATGGTGGTGCCGCCACGGCGATAGTGGCGAAATTTTTTTACATTTTTAGACGATTCCTCGGGATCCTAACATTTTTCCAGGATAATAAGTATATTATATGTTAATCCAGGTAATATCTATGTGCCAAATTTCATTCAAATCCGTTAAGACATTTTTGCGTGAAAGAGTAACAAACATCCATCCATCCATCCTCACAAACTCGTATTTATAATAATCAATAAAAATTCAATAATTTTTAGTTTTTTTCACTTACAGATTACAACACAGCGAATGTAATGTAACAAATTGAAACTACAACAATCCAGTTGAAATTGGGGCATAGATGGCGCTAGACAAATTTAAAGCCGCAACTGACCTCCATCGAACAACAGATTTTCGGTTATTTCTTATTAAAATAAAGTCGCTGTGATCCTTCACCTAAACTACCCAACGGTTTTACTAACGGTGATACGGTTTTCACTAATGGAAAGTGCGATAAACTAGGAAAGAATGTGTATATAATTTTCGAACAAAAAATGCATACTAGCGTAGCCGGAGGCGGGTCGCTAGTTATAATTAAAAGTAAAAATAATTTATTATCTAAGTTGTATATTAAACAAAGAACAAAACAATGGAAACGTATACAAATATATTAGTAAGTACTATTTATTATATCTTTCATAATATATAATATTCAGATCACATAGATAATAAAATATAAGTAGGTATATTCCGGAATACTGAATGTTTAAAAATTAGATAGCCTGCACTTTATTGAGGGCAACCCAGATGGGTTCCCCTGAAACCGACAGTGTATTTTCATCGCCGTCGGCATATTAAAAGCAATTCGAAACAGCAATTTACATTTCTCATGGCGTTATCTTATCCCCCCCTCGTTATAGGCTATTACAGTATATTGGAACAACAGTAGGAAACGAATTACAGTGACATATTTCCCTTAGACAAACTTTCTTTTAAGTGTAACTTAATAATATTCAATAAAATTAATAATATCGAGGTTTTTTTTATTCGGTCGCTCACTCTTCATTCGATAAAATAACCCAATGAAGTTTGAGTAACTATATAAAACTACAAAAATGCATGTCTAAAGTCTAATGTAATGTCTATGATCTAAGTGAATGAATTTCGGATTTTTTCAATTATTTTTTCTGTAATATTTTATTCGTCACCTGTATCTTATGACGGGCCTATTGATGAATATAAAAATCATCAGCCCTCCGCCATAATCCTCCAGTAGGACCTAGATCCACCGTCGACCCAAAGCTCTTGTCAAGTCGTCTACCTTGTGAACGTCCCGATTCTATCTGGCAGTGTAACCAACATAGCACTCTCATAGCTCGTTATACTAAATTTGTTTCGTAAATTTATTCAGACATTTTACATAACAAGGAATATGATATGTACCTGTGTATTTTTATGACCTAATATCAAGCCTTGCGCCCTAAGGCCTAACTTATGTAACTATACGTGGAAGATCTAAAAGTAATGATAGTAATTATGTGAATTAAAATTTAAATAATAATTTACTTCGTAAAGATTTTAATTCTATCTTATTGGCTGGCAATATAAATATAATAACACTTTTAAACAGTGGCGATAAATCTCGAGTGAACTTACTGTTTGGTCTATGTATTATGAATGGGCCAGTAATATTTTGAGATCCTTACCAACGACTTTAGTTTGAAATTGTAAACCAATCCTTGACTATTACTGGCTGCCGATAACGCTACGGTCAAAGTTTGTGATAGTTTTTTTAAATGTAATAATGCCTTTTATTTTAAGTAAGCATCATAGTGCATATCAAATAATATACGAATGATAAATGTTTTCTAATTTTTTTTTAAAGTAAAGTCTATAAATATAAACAACGCCAGGCAGGATGCATGTCCCCCTGAGACTGCCGGTGTACCTCCACTCTCGGGTATGCCGAATTTTCTGACAGGGAGCGTATCCCTCCCACGCTGGATAGCCTTGGCGGGGCACCGATGTCGTGTCATAACGTCCCCGTGACCCCGCCAATCAACAGTTGTTGGTTTTTAGGTTTTAGTAGAAGTTGGTAGGAATCCTATCATCCAAGAGGATTTCCCAACATTAAAAAAATGGCGGGATGCATATGAGCTTCCATTCTTGATTGAATAAAGGTCAAGAGGCAAGGTGGGAAATGGGATCTGAAGTCTTTTACTCGCGCACAGAAACATAACATTACAATAGTGCTGTTATTTTACGATTATTTTAAACTGTTGGGAAGTAGTCAATGCTGCCAGATAAGCTGTCCAATAACCAAATTCTAATATATTAACAATTTTGCCGGCGACGGTCTGTCAGAAACTAGACCTTGATAACCAAATACTTAATGATAATATTAAATATTGCTATTGTCAAGGCGTTAGACAAAGAGTGAACTATCATTTAATCTATACTAATATTATAAAGAGGAAATAGGTATTTCATTTTTTGTATTTGTGTGGTAATGGATAATATCAATTTATAATTAACAGATTTTATATAAATACATAGAAAAATGTTCTTGAAATTACCTACTGCTTCGTTTTATAAATACTTGTCAATTTGTTTTGTGTTTTCACATTTTTCCAATAAAGTATTTTCTGTCTTTTTTCCTTCTTCCGCCCTGTTAAATCTTTAAAAAAAGAAGAATTCAAGAAAAAGCCTTCATACGTAAAACTCCAAAAAGGTCTTTGAGTCGTTAACAGTTGTAATTGGGACTTGTATGTACTCTTTAAACATTGATAATCCATTCAAATTAAATCTTAAATTGCAATAAGTAGTATCAATAGTTTGTGTATAACTTTGTAAACGAGATAATTTAGTCGACGGACGTTTTGTTTGTAGGTACGCTATAAATGTGTACGTCTTTAGGTAGTACGTACGTATATAAAAAGTAACACGTTTTAAATAATAAATTTCTTAATTCTCTAGTAAAAAGAATAAAGCGTATTCTTGAATTCTTAAGAAAAGAATTCAAATGAGATTCCCAATTTCCCCTTCGGTGTACTTTAGTGTGTTTTAATCTGAGATGTTATTTAAAATTTATTAAAGGTAGGTCTGATAAAAAAGGCGAAAGAGAAAAGTAGAATTCAGATTCAGAAATGAAATGAATACGGGCTTCAGGCGTTTCGTCGCCAATGAATAATTTATTTTAGAACCGGGTTTTCACGAAATTACTTGGCATCTCATTTAAAAGAGTCTGTCGTAAAGTGAATCGACTGTTAATGTTCTATATATGCATAATATTATATTCTGGCCAACCTATTTTTTAATCTAAATTTTAATTTTTTTTAATAGGGTAATGGGCTCTGGCATTCCTTATTCACTCACCGAATCCTATAACAGCACATGTGCTGTTATTTCACGTCGGTCTTATGTAAGGTGGTGGTTACTGCCACCAACGTGCTGTCCAAATGACTGCGATACGCAGAAATCCAGACCAGACCACTTCCAAATATTTTTTTTAAATTAGAATTTAGCGAATTCGTCTTAAAAATTAAGATAAATTCCTTATAACATATTTTGTATACTTTTTTATATTCTATTTTAGAAGTTTCTGTAAAGAATACAATAACACGTAATCACTTAACGTAAGCTTCAGTTTAACTACATACAACTGCTAAAGTTCTCACATAAACAGGGAAAATTAACCATAACACGAAAATGAGCTCCGCCTTACAACTTGTTCTAACGTGAACACAGGTAAGCGAGTTCTCTTCTCAAGTTTATCAATAAAGTATAAGGGTATCATTTATAACCGCAACCTTTATTATATTTTTACCTTACTTTGAAAATCTCGTAAGAGTATCTGATAGGTTAAACAGTATAGGTATTACAATTATGTAGTGAAATTTACCAAAATATAAAGTAAAAATTAATCTTTTACTGCAAAACCAATAAAACAAATTGGGGAAGAAAACATGTCATTTTTAACTTAAGCTAGATTTTACTAGGTTTGTTTTGTGACAAATATAAACGTAGACTAAATTTTAAACACAACTCACAATTCAAAGACGCAACAGAACACACAAACATTGCGACATCACAACACTAATAATAACATATTATAAAAAAAACATATTTTAGAAATTTTATTAGTACATTTAGAAATAGAAGTACTATAGTGTCTCATCATTGATATTCAACCTATAGAATGTAGCTAGCGTACTTGTCAGGTGTACAGAAGAGTACATAATGTCCTTTCATCCAAAAAAGAGGAATGGTTCCCGACAAAAAAAAATTAAGAGAAAAATTAAGGAGAGATACACATTGAAAAAATGTTTACGGCTAATCTATCTATGACACAAATGAAGCCGTGAGCATCGCTAGTCATATTGGTTGACGATTGTAAGAGACTGAAAGAGTTCTAAATTATAAAATCAATGTATTTTATAAAAACATTAAAGCTGGATGTTTTTTTTAATTTGTAATATATATTTTATACACTTTTTAAACTAATCATAATCACTCCTAATATAAGCGTGAAGTCATATTGACTTAGAAGTCGTGTCGTCAACAAAATCTGTAGATATAATAAAAAACATTGAAATTTATCGTATACTTACAATATTTATCAATCGAATACATATACGTCGAAACATTTACTCAAATAGAACCCATCGAGATGTACAGCAATTACAGAAAAGTGAAGTACCTAATAGAAGTTTTCTTCGTGAAAATACGTGACAGCGATACTGAGACGTTACGTGTGATGAATGGACAAGATGACGGCTCCTACATAAAAATAGCACGTTTTCAGCACTCGCTCAGAAATTTAAGAGACCTTGTACCGTTTTAGAAAATGTGAATAACTTCTTAAAGTACTTTGAGAAGGCAGTCGACAAAGTTACGAGAGACAGGTGTTCTTGTTCAAATTGCTTCAGTAACTTTTTTATATAAGTTTAAATATTATTCTGGCGTTTGTATTGTGAACTTTAATTTAGAGTACAAAGTTAAAGAAATTATTAATTACTAAATAAATTAATATAAGTCTAAAATGTAATATATAAATCCATAAATCTATCATGATAAGGTTTTAAGGAATTTGTAATGAAACAAGTGAATGTCGCTAACAGACTAGACATATTTATTTAACCTTTTTTTTATAAGGTATGCATAGACAATTATACACAGTACAATAAAGTGTTTTACACTGCACAAGAGGTGGTGTTATAAATACTTTTACTATTTTGATACTTTATTATAACAGAATTATTGTAAAAATTCTTATAGCCTTAATACCTCACACGCTTACACACACTAGCATAAACAGATATTTCGTTTAGAATATTTTAAAGCGCATCCTGAAAAGTTCATAAGAACACTAAGGTAATTCTCTTAGAGTTCTCTTAGAACTCCAGCTTGGAATTCTTGTGACGAAAATATCTTGGTTTCCACTTTCCCTTTTCCTGGCTTGACAAGGAAAATTTGCTCTGTTAACTTACACAACCTGTAGCTCCTAAAGTATTGATCGTAGAGTAAAAATGAATATATCCAAATTTGTAGAAAATTTTATGTAGAAACTTTTGTCAGAAGTAATCATAATACTATTCATACAGATATTCGTGATATGAGCAAAAACCTGAAAAAAAAAAAGTACTTTCTGAACCAATTAAACAACTTCTAACCAATGTTAGATGAATGTGTAACGATCTCTTCTAAAAATTACTTGCTTGTTGACACTATCGATGACGAAATTAATTGGTTTAATTTAGTTATGAAAAACATTTGTGTTTGAGACGAAATTTCTACATTGTAAAACGGACGTGGCGACAAAACATCACAATATAACGTTGTATGGTTTTAGATTGGCGTTGTTCAGTGTGCAAATATTAGCTGACACATAATGACAAAACCACAGAGTCAATGGGATTGTTGTATGTGCGGTCCACTGATTTGAGTCCTTATTGCGTGCACACACATTCATTACAATAGGAACTCAATGTCGCTTTATTGGATTGTCGGCGGTATTAGGCTCGTCTACAATAAATTGCAACGCTTGAACGCTTTTCTTGTATGTGTAATTTATTTGACCGCAGTGATTTCAAATGTCCATATGACTAACGTTATCCTTTTCATCAATTTGGACATTTAAACATGATTAACTCTATCATTATCATCATCCCCCATATAACTCCCCCACAACTTTCCAATAGGACCGGTCAGAAGCTGCCTGGATCTTCCGTCGACCCGCAGCCCTTATCAGGTCGTCAGTATACCTCGTGGGTGGACGTTCTGCGCTGCGCTTGTCAGTCCGTGGCCTCCACTCGAGAACCTTCCGGCCCCAACGGCTGTAAACTCTATTAACTCTATAAAGTATGAAAATTTTCATATTGTATAAACATAGTTAGGAAATGAAATTTTGACATTATTATAAAAAAATACTAATAATATATCATATATATAAGTATATTTATATAAATTTTTGTTAGGTACAAAAGAGTATATATTTACAATGAAACTGTCATGCAATTAATGGTTGCAATACTAAGGGTGAAAGGGACTGGTTGGACACGTAACGAATTGTTATTTCGAAGCGTTCATTCGGAAAAACAATAATTGTCATTAGGAAATTGAAAAGGGGAAAATTGAAGGTCTGCCGAATCGTCGATTTACATTTAACAGCATAAATTATCCACAATTATAATTGTTGAAAATAATTTATTTAAAAATTAAACTTTTATTATGAATATCTTTAACTAGCTACCCCCGATCTCGGAACTTTCCTCGTTTATCCATCTTTCCATAAGTAAAAACTGTATTAAAATCCGTTAATACGGTTTTTTTTAAATGTGGTTTGGAAGTAGTTAGCGGAGAAACAGACACGACGGATTTTTAATATGTAGAGATTAAAGTTTTAATGAAAGAAATGGTAGATTTCACTGACACTAGCAATAGAAATAAGTAGATTAGTAGTGCCATGGGATACTACGTTCCGCAGTCGTAAACTAGGTACCCTATTTGGCTGCAATGTAGAGGGTGGCAAGTAGGGTAGCCTTACAGAAGGCGTCTTTAAAATTTCCCCGTACTTAATCCTTTTTATTATCCTTATCATTTAGCCCTAACTCTTATTACCCATTAGAACTGGCAACCCCTATGGTGTTGCTTGTGTCATTAGGCGACGGAAATCATCCACATTTAGTGGACGCCCTTTACGCCGAATTTAAATTAAAAAAAAAAAGCCGTGAAATAATATATTTTATTTTTGTATACATTTTTCGACCATTATTATGATACTATATTTATCATAAAAGCAGAGTATATTCATCAAAATTACAAAGATTTAAAAAAACCGACACTATTATTAATTTTCACCCTAATTAAAATATCAAATATTTTTGAAAACAAAAATTACTGTGCAATCTTTCACCGATTGGGCCAAACCGGAAGTTATAATTAAAGGTAACAATGACATTTAATAAGCGTATTTCACATTTTTTGTACATTATGTGTATATTCTATACAAAAAGATGTGTATTTTCACAAGGAAAATTGTTCCAATCCGTATAATAAAGTAATCGTCGGCGAGTGCCTCTCCTCTGAGGTGCCAGTTAACGCCTCCAGGAGGGTTAAGTGAGGATAATTTCCCTTTGCGTGCCCACTCCTAATGACGAGAGGGAGGGACGAGGGGGACACTCACACAGTACAATATTATGACTAGTATGTGTTTATTTTAAATTACAAAAATTTGCTAATAAATTGTTGAGACGCCACTCGAAGGAGTACGAGACATTTTCTTAGTTTCTGCTGTGATATAGTGGTACCTATATTTTGTTAAATTTAATACATTTTTTTCATGTTTCATTAACGTTAAAACTTAAGCTTATATTATAATACATATAAGTTTAATATATGTACTTCAGAAACCTTTTTATTATTATATTAAATCATTTCTTTTAAAATTGAATTGATGACTTAGCGAAAAACTAGTATTGGGTAATATCGAGATATTAAGTTGGCAAAATAGAATACTTACTAACTTCAAGAAAAATTAGCTGTAGTTTTTCTTAATGTGTTAAGTTGTATCCGAAATTATATAAGAACTGTTTGATTTCATATCTGACTGTGACAAGTAAATTAGCTAAGTAAAAAGCTCATGCTTAATCAGAATGTATGAGTATTTTTGCTTACCATTCCCTTAGCTGTATAGTCGAAGCAATGCCCATAACCAATGCTCTTTAGTTTATGAAAAATATAAAAGACGAGCAAAATTCTCGTCAAATTAGTCAAGTTACAAGTAACAGAATTACGAACAATTAATGCAATATACATAGGTATAACCTAACCTTTTGTAGGATCGTGGGTAGTTTTATTACATGGAAATGAAGTTTTCTCTTTTTTATCAAGTGTCAACAAAATGATGAAAGAGCTTTCTTACTGCTATTACTTGTACTTTAAGTAGATACGAGCGAACTTTTAAAGGGGGCCTTTAATCGCCTAAACATTCCAAGTTTTCTATTCCCCAAAAAAAATCCATTTTTTGATAAGTAATTACAAAAGCTTCATGAATAGTGGCAATATATTTATTATTGACTTTTACAATGTAAACTATATTTAGCTAATTCAATTATATACAAATGTAGCCCACGCACTACATGTATATAAAACTGGCATCACTATATTGTCCGCAAAATTCTGTCTTTAGCTTTTATTTGGTTTTAGGTTTTATACTTATTCAGCATGAAAATTGGCGTACTGATGTAATGTAAACTCTTTATATACATGGTATTAATACGTGCCGTTGTAGTCATCCAATTATCGTAAATTTTGTTGACCCAAGACACATTCATTACAAGCGTTCTCCTGTTTAATGCATTAAAATAATACTCAATGGTCGCAATGAAGTCTATAATAATTAATATCGGGCAGCTCAATAAGTCACATATTGAGTTTCATTATCCTCAAGTAAACACTATTAGGGAATGTCCACATTGCAGCCCCATGCGAGATATTCGCTTTAATTAAAACTTGTTCGAGTCCAGTTCGTTCGGGACTTAAATATTACTAGAAACGATGAACTTCTGTCGACAATCCAATCTGTGCCACTATTGCCTAGCGCTTCCAAGAACGATTTACAATTAAGATATATTTAAATAAATTTCGCTGAGGCCCCAATTCTTTTATAGTTTATTTTTTGGTAAGTATCTACTTACTGTTGAATTTAACACAAGTCCTGGAGGGCTCAATGCGCTGAAAAACTTGGTAATATAGGGATAGAGAAACAGACTCTGGTTTTCAGAGAAATTTGTCCAAAACTTTAAAGGATGTGCTGTATAATAAAATTTTAATAAGAGAATTTCATTCCTCTCTACTGCATTAAAAACTGAAGTTATCTCAATAAAAGTAATGACAGTTTTGTTCAATGAATATGAAGATTAGTTATATGATTATACAATATGTATAAATGATTATATTTTATTGAATTTATATATTTTGTTGGTGTTGTTGACTAAGTTATGAGCGCGTAAGGGGAAATAGAGACACTTAAAAACCCGTTGAACAATCTAATATTAAAATATATAATATACAAAAAATAATAATGTGTATTTGTTCATAAAAATATATAATGTGAGCAATTTGAAATATAACATTAGGTCACAGTATATAAAAAAACCCTCCTCCTTTAACACTATTTTCATTGGTGAAAACCGCATTAAAACCCGTTGAGTAGTGTAAAAGATCTAAGCGAGCGTACATACAGAGGGACAGACGGTGGGAAGCGCCTTTATTTCATACTATGTAAAATAAAGATATAGGTTCTTTGAAAAAAAAATATATATATATCCACCCAATCTTAAAAAAATTAAAATAAAACCCTAGTCAGTTAATATAAGTAAAATAATAATAGAGTGTTCAATTTTATTTTGCTAGATTTTGATTTTAAATTGATCAGCGTATCTAGATAGTTATACAGCTTTGGGCGTCTGTGTCCAGTAGCTCAACAGTTTGTCTTACAACGGGACTCATTAAGTTACGAGCAATATCGAATCGGTGCGCCAGTGATCGTTAATTGGAGCACTGTCGATTACGTAATAGTTTACTATCGATTTTAATAAATTGACGCCTATTTAATGTTTCCCATGGTCGAAAATTGGAAAACAATTTAATTGAAATTTAATTTGGAATTTAACCGACTGTACGCTCTCGTTAATGCATGTTATTATGCGCTGCAAAATGATAAAACATTTTAGCTTATACGGAGCAGTTTGGGCTATTATTTTTACAAATTAATATGAAAATATATTATAGTCATTTAATAAAATGTCCGATAGAAAGAGAGAGATATTAAAATACAGTTATAATGGTATTCTAATTAATATTATAAATGCTGCAAAATTGTAAAATATTTTTGCTTATACGAGGCAGTTTTTGCTCTATTATTTTATCAAATTGTTATGAAAATAAAATTTATAGTCATTTAATAAAATGTACGACAAAATAAGAGAGATGCAGCTATAATGATATCGGTTCACATAATGGCTTCGCTTTCACGCCTGAACTATTGAACCAATCATTATTTATTATAATTATAAAAACAAAATCTCACAATTATAACAAGAATTCTTACAAGAATCTATGTGTCTACATAAATAAATAAAACTAAAATGACCAAAGACAGACATTTCCGCATACAGTCTTCTCTATGATTTTTGCATCACTCGACCGTCATTTAATTAAAGTTATTAATTTAAAAAACTTCATTCAACATTTCCTTCTTCTCTTACTGAATTTAAACAGGATTTATTGGTGCACAATTAAATAAAAGCCATTAGTTAATACACAGTACTATAACGACAACCGGAACGAGGAATGACGCACGTTTTGCGGAAACTGGCTGTATATCAAACACTGGCCTACACTATTCGATTTTTATTGTGGATTTGTTGTTACACAGTAAATGTCAAAACCTGAAAAATTACTACATTTTGTGCAGAAATACGAACATTTGGCTGCCGAAGTGGCAGGCGTAAATTCGTATACCGATCAAGCCTGCACTTGTAAATGAGCTTTCTAGTGAGGTACCCTACCTAACTCTGACTGACTTCACCGACACCAATCCAAGGACCCAAAAGACGCTTAAAACTGACCACAGGAATTTTGACAATGAATAAATTATGGACATAACATGAAAAGACAGTAACATTATAGAACAATTTGTATGAAGAAACCTCGATCGACTATATTTTATCAAGAAAACTACGAATGACAAAAAATAATCACTGCCTGATCTCAACTCGGTAAGTTGCCATTTTACTAGTTGTGTGGTCAGACAATAACTGGTTCTGTTTATAAATAATGATCCTCTTATAAAATTAATAACAACTGCCTGTTTTTTTCTAAAGTTGTAATGAGAGTTGCAAGTATAAGAGTATGAACGTTCCATCAAGCATCGGCATGAATGATAATCGTCATTCCAATACCAATAAAAACTTAACTATGCATCTCTTTAGGAGATCATTTTGTAATGTCGCTATTCTACTGGGTTGAGGGTTCTGTGACATGAAAAAAAGAGTAATGGCAGCTTCTCATACATTGCTTTAGTTAATTATAATCCTTAGCGTATTTAACGCAACGCATGCTGCATTTCGCAATCATTTGAGCAGCCCGTCTGGCGGCAGTAACCACCCCCTCTCAGAAGAAAACCGTGAAATAATAGCATATGTTAGCAGAGTATGGAAATCTATAGTCCATTTCCCTATTCCTTTCTTATCCCTATCCTTAATCCTACTATAATCATCAGCGCACTTACAGCACTTGGTGCTAAAAATATGATACTCGTATCCTATAGTATGTGAAGAAATTAAGAACTTATCAATTAAATATATTTCTACCAATATTTCTGAAAACTAATATCATTTTTATTTATAATAACGTAGAAACGGATCCCAAGAAGTATGAAAAATTAATGACGAGCCTTAAAGATTTCTAATTAAATCAATAACAAGCGAGTATTTGCAACAGGGCTGTCACAAAATATTGTAATAACATTACTAAACAAAAACAAATTTGATGACTTAGATCAATTTATAACTAAGTAGCATTTAAAGCACGAAATAAATATGTATACTATTTTAATTAAGTATATATTAGGAGTTTCAAACGACTACATTTATAATTCGTAACACAACCCTAACATAGTACATGGCATCCTGTTGATCCACTTAGAATACTGATAGAGCCGGTTCAATTGAAGTAGTCTTTATAATTGTTGGATAAAGTGCTAAACAAGCATTAACCCTTCTATCACGATATATGAGCTGGGCTTAATATGCCAGTCGGGTTGTATCGACCGTTAGGATCGCCTCTCACAAAACTGGGATAATATATGATTACCGCCTACATTGGAACCTCTAATAATATTATATAAAGTGAAACAACTGGTGTAAAATAAAAAAGTGGTTTTGTTAAGTTTAATATAAAAGTTAAGTTTATTATAAGTTCAAATTAATATAATATAGGTACATATATTTTTATTTAATCTCTCCGTTTGAAATAATAGATATATTAGAACTATTTTCTATTTTCGTGCCAAACAAGTTTCAGCTAAATATATTTTTTCATGTAAAAGTAGACACGATAACTACTACGTGTTTGGATAAGGTCGACTCTGGAATACCTTATAGTATTATAACTGAAGCACTAAAAAATAACTAAAAATCAAAACAGCTAACGTTTTATAAAAGTAGGATATGGTTACTGCTGCCAGCGGTCTGCCTAGTTTATGACCGCAAAGCGAAGTAACAAACATACAAAATATTTACCTACGTTTAAGATTTGCACTTTGAATAGTATTTTCCTCTTTAGTTTCTGAAAATTTTCTCTTTAGTTCTGAATGAAAATTGTCTGTGAAGATAGGCAAGTGGAACAATGGTGTAGAGAATAAAACATTACTGCATTTTTATCTTTGTTCTTTGGAATTTTTAATTTTTGTATCGTTGAACCTTTTATTGCAATCCAGGACAAAAGCTGAAAACAGAAGTCACAAAACAGTTAAATATTTGACTTTACAAATACTAAAAAGTGTCATTCTCATAATGCCTTATGAGACCGTCTCTTGGGAACAGCTTTTATGGACGAGCGAAATAGTATGAATACGAGGCTTGCAGAGTTTTTTAAAAAACATTTTCATCGGGACGTATGTAATGAAATTTTGAGAGGCAACTTTTGTAAGATAGTCCTTCCTTTGGCACGTCGGAAACCGCATCATGTAAATGGATATGTGAATGTAGTTCTGACTTAATGTGCAGTTAGTTCAGGTTGAATTAACATATTGAGGTTAAGAGACTAAGTAGATACGAAAGAAATCGGTCACTGAGACATTAATACTAGAGGATGTTGTTTTGAATGCGCTAGTCTAGGATTTTACGCCGTTGATGTATGGTATAAGAAGAATTCAACTTAATTTAAGTAGCATACTTTCTGATTTAGTAGTGGTATTAGAGGAACCGTAAGTAATAACTAGGATGACAAAACAAGGTTAATGTTGCGACTTCATTCGCATTTCTCCGTTATTTTTAGTTAGTTTTTTATTTTATTTTAGGTAATTCCTTGGGAACAGTACTTTTTTTGGATGAATGGTACCCTATGTCATATCCTTTTTGTATCCTTGACAACGTGTATGCAAAATTTCACGATTATCGGTTAAGTAATTAAGGCGTGAAAAGGTAACAGACAGACAGAGAGAATTACTTTCACATTTATAACATTATGTGGGTTTGCATGGATTTGTAGGAAAAAATGCACTCGTGCGAAGCCGTGAGCGGGTCGCAAGTATAGGTACGTATATCTACTACAACTAATTTTATTATTATAAAACATACAAATTTACCTAATAGGTATTTCAATTCTTTTTTCATAAATAACAAAAGTATCTCTTTGAAAATTCCTTTTTTTCTAAATTCTACTGTTTCTCTACTATTTGGTTCACTGAACTCTATTTACATAAGCATTGTGATTGCATCCATGTCTGCGCATAAAACAGTGACTTTTCTGTTTTATGTTGAAAATCAAATATCTTAAATTGTGTTCTGTATTAAACTTTTTATTACATTATAAAGTTCTCTGTGCGCATTCCCTGTAGGGCCGTAGCGCTCATAATTCACTCGTTCGACGGGTGTGTAAGCATTCGCGACGCCACGTGACCAAGCTGAATTAATGGCCTCGTATTATATTTTGCTAACGTCAAAATATTGCTACCCCAACTCTCTCTGTTGTGGATAATGATAGGATATCTCGTTAATTTTATAGTTTTTATAATCTATACTATCTATACTAATATTATAAAGAGAAAAGATTTGTGTATTTATATGTTTGTAATGAATAAACTCGAAAACTACTGAACCGGTTTTGAAATTCTTTGACCTATGGAAAGCTATATTATCAGTGAGTAACATAGGCTATATTTTATAAAGTTACGCGGTCGAAGTCTGCTAGTATCAAATATATATTTAGCTTATTTATTTAAGTATATGAAATGTAGTCTTTAGGTTTGAATGAATAAAATGAGTTATTTATGATTTTATTTATTGAAAAGCTCCAAATTTATTAACTTACTCATACAGCGTGTCCTTAATTAGCTTAGTTAGCCATTACGATTGCTAACTTCTTATACGAAATTATCCAGTCACATTATGTAAAGTTACGTCAGTGTCCTGAAAAGCAAAGAATTGTCAATATATAAATTATTGATGTGGCTAATGTTAACGTGGCTAAACCACTTGAACTTAGTTAAGTGGCATTTCTATACAATCTAAGTATAATTTTAAATTTAGACTTTAGATCTTAAAGCCGGCGTCATTAGAGAGCTATCAACAAAACAGCGGTTAATGTTACGTCCAAACTCTCTAATACAACAAAAGCTCCCGTGTTAACAAATCATACCGGCATAAAGGGGACATTAAACGAGTGCGAAATATTAATTTTAATTTATTCAGACTGTAAACCGGCTCCGGCCCTGGCAGTTAATTAAGTAAGCGGAAGAAAGCTCATTAATTTTTGGCCGGATGCGGCGAAATTCACATCCGCGTTAAATACACAACCCGACGAAAAGCGTACCTACATTCTCGTTTCGAGTGTTTTCAGTTAAAATTTAATTCCGAGCACAAATTGCTGTCTTTTTGTTATTCACTTTCGGAATTTTAGATGATAAGATTAAACTCGTTGCTCGATTCATACGTTAAAATCAGCTTAAGGTGAATAGTTTATCAATTTTTAATTAAGGCGAGAGGAAGGGTCGGTCGCGTTGCATACAGATAACACGTTAGGAAAATATTATTTTGTAATTATTATTCGCTGTACTACCTACCACTATGTATACAGAAAGTAAAGTGTTCGTGTCTGTTTGTAAAGTATCAAAATTATTTTATGTAACTGCTAATTTATTCATTTATTTTTCGTGATTCTTATAGATATCACCTGCGACACATAAGATCATATAAGATGAATCGCATTTACGTAAAAAATAGAAAACAAAAATGTGTAGATTTTCAAATTTAATAATCTATATATTATGTTTAGTAGGGGCAAAGGACTCTGCGTCCCTCAGTAATAAATTAGGCACACCGTCTGGTACTTTTCGGTGAGTAAGTAAGAGATGCCAGGACCCATTTCCGTATCCTATCGCCTCCTTATTTGGTGTTGCTAGTGTGTATAGGTTATAGAGTCACATACAATCTGTTTAATGCACTCTTTCTCAACCTTTTTAGTTTTGCAACCCAGTAAACAGCCAAAAAGTTAAGCAAGGAAAAAAATCTCACGACCCCTCACTACTATGTTTATAGTTTGATTTTTTATCAAAGTTTTAGATCGGCTAATTAACTCGGCGAAGATTCATATTTTTTTTCAGTATCATCATTTAAGGGTCATTTTTATTTTCAAACTTTTACGAGCGTGCTCACAATTTCAAATATTTTTGTTTTTGTATTAAAATTATTGAAATAGAAGGATTATTTCTTATAAGAGACTATTTATTGAATACATTGCGACCCCCTATAATCCTAATGGCTGAAACCCCTAATTCACCTGCTTATCAGCCTGCCTGACAAACTCTATATAAAAAAAATGCTAGAGAAATATGCTGGAGTTTCAATTTTCTGTATTTCATATTGTTCTACATCTCTTTCAATCTATTATTTTAATTTTTTTTCAATATAGTAGTGTTTAAGATATATTTGTTTACTGTTTTATAAGCGCACTGGTTGACGGTATACTAAATTGTAAAATCATTAAACCGAATCCATATGAAATAGTTTGTATATTAATTAGAAGTGAATGTTTACAGGAATGTGCATTGTACGCTGTATTGTGTGTAGTGCAAACCCTAAACCCGGCTCTATCACGCAATTACAACACAATACGCCACTTGAGCAACAATAACAACTGTCCACATGCTGCTATTCATTAACCCTAGGCCGCGTATCGCACATCTAAAGGCCCGCTCATATGAAGACAAGCCTGTAATGTATGGAGTTCACTGATTTCACTGTCCGTTTGTCGAACTTGTACATGATGGGGGCCTAGCCAAAATGCTAACGCTTCTTTGCGTACTTCCGAAACGAAAGAGAGAACGCTAAGAGAAAACCCGGTGATTGGTTATTGTAACGTCAAACGTTTATTTTGACGTAACAACAACCAATCACCAAGCTTTTTCTTAGCGTAAACGACTGTAGAAAGCAGTGCTTTGTACACTTGGCTAGGATTGATCACATCTTTTTGTTACGAGTATAACGATTTCTAGTGTACCACATAAAAGAATGTGTATAATTCGTCGGGGTGCTCCTCCGGGATACAGGGCATCATCAGGATCATATATTCCAATAATAATCCAAATTATAATGTAAATGTGAACGATTGGAATTAAAATATCGACGTGGTTTTTGAGAAAACGTATTATGAAATTACAATTTTACAAAACTTGAGCTTTGTTTTAATATCATTCTGGTAATGTACAAGGATCACTTACGATTTTTTTGGTGGAAAAGGCCTATTAATCACTTAATGAATTCCTAAATGATGAGACTATATAGTGCAAGCGATGCAAGCTGTCTTACATAAATATAGCATAAAAATAAATACAATTATTATTTAATTGTATTGGATGAATTATTATTTGCTTTTAGATGCTTTTTAGATTTGCACATCGCTTTCTCGGTTGAATATGTGGACCTTATTAAAAAAATAGAATTTACAACAACGTATGTATAACCCATATTCAGCAAAATAAATTATTATGAATTTGAATTCATTTTTACATTTTCCTATCAAATTATTATGACACATACAGAAAATGGCTATCAAAGAGTACAAAGCGAACATCTTTAAAGTTCACCGTTAGACCATTACTTTTGCAGAGCATTATTTCAAAGATCATAAATTTTACGCATTAATTTTACTCCTCAGCTCTGTATTGATGCTTGTCGATAAATCAGTGTCAAAGCCGCATTAAGAGATCTCTCGCGTTAGTCTAGGTGCACCTTAAAATTCAGTAGCTAGCCAATTAAAGTTGATCCCATGGCTCCGATTCGCTGGTGCATTCTTAATCAGAACACCAGATACACAGATAATTAGAATGATTCGCTTCTGTGTTTGTAATATTTGATAATTTGTTAAGGACTTCTCTATTGCAAATTGGAACTTAAAGCAATTGAATTCATTATGCTGGAAAAATAATTGAATATTTTCTGATTATACTAGTACATCTATGAAGCTTCATTTGGTGTATTTTCTTTTCTATACTAATATTGTGAGGAAAGAAAATTTGTATTATTGTTTGTTTTAACTACTGCACCCATTTTTAAAATTCTTTCACCTATATAAAGCTACATTATCAGCGAGTAAAATAGGCTAGAGGTCGCGTACAACAACTAATATTACTTATATATAAAGGGCGTCATTCAAACTGACTTCACTAAATAGTGCTTGATATTGTTCAGATTTGTTCGCTTGACGCGAAAACAGGGTGTTATAAGTTTGAGGTGTATGTTTATGCATCTGTCTGTGGTATCGTAACTCTCAAACGGATGGACCTATTTTGATGCGGATGCCTACTCACTCAAACTTTGAAAAGATTTGAATTATATGACGCCGTCAGAGAATTCCAATCCTTGGCAGTGTGCATTACAAAGGATGTTTTAAAGCATTTGGACTGAAAAAGAGGGATTTCGACAAGATGATGATGGTAAGCACACGTACCAGCCGTACGTTCTAAAAGATGGTTCATGGTTTCTTTTAAGAGACATAATGTCATGTCCGTGCTTCATAAATTTTACAGTCATTTTAACGTAGTCTTCTGCTCTTCAATTAGAAAATATTATAAATTTAATATGTATATATATTTGCAATTGCAATAAAACACTTTTGAAGTTTCAAATTAAAAAAATCGCAGTAATTTAAAGAACACAAATGGTCACGAGTAAACAATTAATATACATAGTTTGCAATGTAGTTGGAAATAAAAGAAAAAGTTTACTCAAGATTTTAATTTAATCGCGTTTACAAAATTCATGTTCGTTTGTTTCATCCAAATACGCCATAGGGCTTTTGTATATCTGAAAAATATTTTTAACAATACTTTTAAATTTATCAATCAGAACTTGAAACTGTAATCGAATAGTGAAATTTGGGCATTTTTCGAATCGAATGGAAAATATATCTAGGGTATTATTACTTAGTCCAATATATATATATATATATAAGACAATAGGCTAAATATTCCATACGGGCGAAGCAGCGGGCACCAGCCATCTAAAAATAAAGATCCAACGCTTGGCAAACAAATTATGTCAGGCGTCAATTCATGTCAGCAAATGTTACATATTATTGTTATATATTTTGTTTTCCAACGCAGACGAAGTCGCTGGCACCAGCAGGTATTGAATAAAGTCAATAAATTTTTTTTTCTCGAAAAGTTAATATCATTTGAAATGTATGAAATATGAAGCAGAATAACGTTTTTAGACAAAGCCATAAATACAGTGAAACATAATTGGCGAGTTTCAAAGCTCTTCACGGTTCCTGTTTTTATTTTTTGCTATGAAACGCTTAGAATGCACAAAATGTTTCGCCGTCTGCAACAGAGTGCCATTATGATGAAAGAGTCCGGCACGACACGACATTGTTGGTACTCGTACATTTGTTTTTAGGAATGGGTTTTTCACGAACGGGTATCACTCTCGCTTTTACAAAACGACCATGAATAGCAAAGCAGATTTTAATTACTTTGTCCCGTGTTTTCGCATTTAACGTAGTTTCGGGAGTACTTATGGTGTTTATTAAATATTTTTTGTAAGTTCTTCTTTATTGCAGACACACAAAAAATTTTTAAATAAACTTACTTCTAGTTTGGTTCGTACTACGAGTATATTAACTTTCGTACTCGTATTATGTCTAAACATGACTATTAAATTTTATTTTAGAAACTAATATTAATAAATTTAGTAAATAAATAAATGAATAATAAATTACACTTAGTGACTTAATTATCACTACATATTATAAAACAAAGTCCTTCGCCACGTCTGTCTGTCTGTTTGTCTATTCGCGATAAATTAAAAAACTACTGCACCGATTTTCATGCTGTTTTCACCAATGGATAGAGTGGTTTTGGTATATAATTTGCATCCGTGCGAAGCCGGGAACAGGCCGCTAGTATTTTATAATAATCTCGTCTAATGTAATGCTAGAGTGTTATAACATTAAAATTGAAACTACAGCTTTCTTCTTGTAAAATAATTTTCTGTATCATATTTTGTATAACATCGGAGAAAATTTGTATAAGCAAGATAGAATTTAGGTCTCATTTCTAATTTAAGGCTACTAATAGCTTCAAGAAAATTAGAGCGCTGAAACACAGCTAAGCGCTATTTCAGGCCTAAGCAGACCCTACTTCTCTATAGGGTATAAATTTTTTCCCAACACTGATAGACGTATTGGCGATGATATCTACCTATCGTGAAGTGAACCGTCAGCCTGCTTGCCACCTTTTTCAATATGTTTTCATATAAAAATATCTGTATGTACAAGGTATGAAGAATCATTATAATGAAACTTGTCAACGAAGTATTAACTCGTGTTATTACGTAGCAAAATAATTACAATGTTTATCGACCAAGCAGCGAACTATTAAACACAACACGTTCGTAAAGTATTCAGGCGGCGGCGGAGGCAATATTTCGCGAGGGGCATGTCGCACTGTCACTCAAGCGTTCATTGCGTGATCGCCATTTGCAATTTCATTGCGCAGGTACGTCAAGTGTAAACGTATACATTTGCCTCACAAAGTGTGATGAAGTAGTGATAACGGTTCAAGTGTAAAGCTGAAAAAAAGAATTAAGTTTAACTTGAACACGCTAATGAAGTTAAAAAGCAAACTCAATTATTCAGGCTTAATTAACATTTTTAAAGTTGCTTTCGTGCAGTTGTTGCTCTTAATACGTAACAAAGCGAACTTTCAATATAACATTCATTCATAATACTTGGGAAAATAATTTTTTTTAGAGGTTAGAAAATAATGCAACCATCGACTTAAAAGCAGCATTTAAAGCAAATGCAAATAACCTTCATAAAGGAACGAAAACGCAACATAAAAATGAACCGGGGGGAATATAATATGGAATAAAAAGGAGCTTCTGACATATTTTTACTATAAATAAAGTAAAACGTAGTAGATTTCTGCGTCTGTCTGTTTGTTCTCAAAGTACTTCTGAAGTTATCCATGTAAATTGATTTAATTATAGTATCATTTATAGAAATTCTAATAAGGAAAAATTAAGGTAAATGAATAGAAATAAGTATATTTGGTATAAATAGTTGAAGAATTGTAGTTGAAGAATGGTATAAATAGTGTAATGTTTATTTCTGCACAATGCAGACGCATGTGTAACAATTGTATATCTTTATATCTTTTAAATATCTTTCAAAGCACTTGGTGCCACTCCTCAGAATTCATAACAATATTGGGCGTTTGGGCAGTAACATTATTACACCCGTGCAATTGGGGTCCGTCACTCAAACGTACGTTCTGCTAGTTATTGCTACGTGACTGCAATCACTGAGACTTGCGTGTTTTATTATTCTGAAACCGTTCGCTGTTCATTAACAGCGTATATTTTAATACATACTGCCTTTTCCCTGGAAAGACTGATGGATCACCGTGCAGCCTAAAGAGAAAAACGTACTCGTATGTAATTGCAAGAGGAAATGAAATGCACCCTATGATACATTGATTGTGTAATCTTAACTACCTTAATACCTAAATAATCCTTTTTATTGTTTTTGTGTAACCTTAATGACTAGGTGTGTAGTGATTCTTTTCGTGTTATGAGATTATTATTAATAACACACGAAAAAATATGTACTTATTTAACCTTTTTTTAAATTAAAATATAAATTTACCCTATTTTTTAATGCTTAAAATTTTCAGAATGTTACAGTAAGATTGAATAAAATTGTAGGTAATTAAGATTTAAAAACCTAAAGACTAAAGATGTAGCGAACTAAAGACTAAAGACTTGTGAGCTGACAACGATCGGTTATCGTTTGTCATTTCTTCTTTAGATCTTCATGTCATAGGCCTACCTAGTATTCTTCCAATTTACATTGCCATTACTCGGAAACATTTGTTACAGTTAGTAAATACAAAATCCCAATACAATTTATGCAAATAATGTACATGTGCAAAGTTCCCATTTTCTTAGTAGCCGCAGCATAATGCAACACATCGCCAATACCCATACATCTTCGTTCAATAGCAGTTTTATTTCCAGTTCACCAACATTTTAGAACACGGGTGCAATCAATAACCAAGCAACATTCTTCCCTTTTTGACTTCGTTTAAAATTATACTTTGTACATACACATTTACAGATTGTAAAATACTGTTATAATTTTAGTTTATTATTGCCATAATATGTTCTCTACCATTATTTACATATTGAGATTGAAAGTAGAAATAGTAAACTTATTTCATTCATAACTTATTTCATTCATTCTTTTCCTTTTTGGGAAAATATTTTAATACAGTTATGCATGTGATATATGTATAAATCAACTGTTACTGTGTAAATCTGTATATGTATTCACTGTGTCAATTTTCATTAGAAACTTAAGTATTATGTAATGTCAACGCGAGGGAACTTGCTGCATATGAACAGATGTGGAATTTTTTGGTCTAGGGTAGTGATCTATAGACCATTACTTCTTTTTCTAAGGTGAACCCTGCACCAAGCAGTGGCACGTTTGTACGTACAGTTATCTAAAAGGCTCATTTTAATTAGATTCATTTTACATGTAGATCATATGTATATCATGTAGGTATTGTATATGTGTATACTTGCATATAAACAGAATATTACATTATTTTTATCAGATAAGTGTTAAGACAATAATAAACGTAGCGGTGCTACAAAACAAAACGTCACAGATTTTCTTTGTGTGCTACGAAAGTTGAAGCTTTTACTGCACTGAACTTTTTTATACCTGAAGTTTATAAACGTATGAACGTAATTCTTGTTTTAATACTTGAAATCACAACAATTATATTACTTTTAAGTTTATAGTTAGTACTTGTACCTAATTATAAAGATGTTTACTTAACAGTGAAAACAAAAGATTTGGGTTATTCCATAAAGCATCTGCAAACTTTATTAAGTCCGGCGAGGAATTTTAACTCTCGACTTAAATTGCATCGCGTTGTTCCATTGCCTAGTTTATTGCTAAAGTTTTAAGCAATTATAATTGCAATATTATTGTTTATAACATTTTTATGAAAAAAGTTATAAATAATAGATAAGTTGAAGGCCTTAAACCTCAAAACCTCACGGTCATAAGAAAGTTATAATCCTACCTTAAGTTATAATTTGTCAGTTCCAAACATTTATTAATTATTGTGATAATTTAATAATATGGAAATTGACGATTTTAAAAAAGACTTATTTTAAAAAAGAATGGATAAGACAAAATATTGCTGTAATGTCGATACGTACACGCAGTTAGAACTTTCTTATTCTTGATATTATACAGACCAACAAGAAACATAATAAAATAATCATATAGTCGTCTCATCTGTGTTTGTTTTGTTATCCATCCCTAAAAACAATGGCACACTGCCATAGATACTTTCCTTGGTGTAAGAAACTTGTGTTCTACAAAATCGTGTTGTGTACTAAACGAGCAGAATTCTCAACAGAAACATGCGGTATTTGAATGTGCAATACTTGTGCTTGCCAAAGGATTTTCTGGATTAGAACTAACAATGTTTTAGTTAGAAACGTTATGCTTATACCATTATAATAATTAACAGCCGTCATTTAATTTTGGCCACACTAAGAAGGAATAGGCCTCACTAGGCTGAAGTTAAATATAGATAATTTTAGTTTTAAGTATTTTGAAAGAAACTTTGTGATAAAAGTCCGGACGGCCCAAATTGGGCCCAAGTCCATAATAAAAGATAAAATAAAAAACATCTTTCTCTTTTCTAAAGTAGGCAACTGTCTTGCGTAGTTGGCTATTGCTACGGGATGGGACGATTCATCGCTGGCCGTTTCATCGTCGGCCGATTTGACACTGGCCATTTCAACACCGGCCAATTCGAATCCGGTCATTTCATCGCCGTCGTGGTCTTTTGTTTATCATGTGCAGTACGTACATAATTATATGGAATTATACAATTGAATTAATTCAGCCCGCATTCGCATGATTTTCTTTTCAGGATTATGGCGGACAGAACAGAAACTAAACTAAGCGGTGGTAAAATGGCCATCGAATCAGCCGACGATGAAATGAGGGCGATGCATTGTCCTATTTGTCATAGACCGATATTTCTAGCAACAGTAACAGCTAAGTTAATTGAAAAAGTAACAACAGGTAGTGAGTGTATGTATGTTAAGTAGGTTTCAGTGGAGAAATCAGTTGTTACCTAGAAGCAGGTGACTCAGCATCTAATATACCAACGTCGGGTCGCGACTTTCTGGTTATATTTGCTCGTTGTGGGTAAATTGCATCTCTCGCTTTCCCAGGCTGACAAGTTTAATCAAGTCGATGGAAATTTGTCTTACTTGCAAGTTCCGCTCACGTCTCGGAGGATCCGCGAACAATGAGATTTGCTTTAGATAAATTCTTACGCTTGAAACTTACTTGCGGAGTGGATGCGTCTTGAACTTTCATGTGATGTGATTTTTTGCGTTAAGGTGAAGTTTTATCTCATTTATGTAATATTCTTTGCTACCGACATCTAGAAACAATAGCAACACCAAGGGGTTGCTTAAATGCAACTAGCTTAGGGGAATATGGTTATCAATTAAGTACTAACCAACTTTAAAGAATGTTTTATGTTACGATATATTTAAACACGAACACAGAAGTTTTGACTGTTGATTGTAATGTTTAGAGTGGCATATTGAATCTGATCATTTTCACATAAATTGTTCACATAAAATATTGTACATTTAATTGACTACATACACCCAAACGATGATACGGACAGGTCTGATTGACAGACTTAAATAATCTTGAAAATTTATGATCATATTATCAATTAACACTTGCATTAATTAAATTAGCACTTGCAAAATGTTTAGAAACTATTGCCATTAAACAAAATGAAGAAGAAATATTGAAATATAACTATAATAATTTGGTAATTAAAATAGAAGCTCAAACATTTACTATATATATAGAAATAAGTTTGTCTTTTTTTTAAAGCTATCAAGCTTTTTCGACAAAAAGATTTGAACAGAATAAATTTTATTGATTTTTAGATATTTGAATCAAATCCCCAGACCTCAAAAGTAGGTGTCAAAAATATAATGTATTAAATAAGCTTTTTCTACTAATTCTCATCATATTGCATTTTTTATTGCAAATATCATCAGCTTGGTACTCTGGAATTACTAATTACCGAAATACAACTGTACAATGACCTGTAAGAGTTTGGTATCTTACCTAGCAAGAAGTAATTACCTATTCAAATCGTCAGATGTTAACATTAACATGTCAAATTAATATAGACATTTTAATCTACATTTATAAACATGGGTTTTTTTTCTACGTTACCAAATTAGCTAATAAAACGTATTAAAAACGTCAAAAAATTTAGTCTAAAATAACGACACCCATTGACCCATAAAGTGCTCCAGCGTGATACACAACGAGCCTCAAAACACGTAATTACGTTCACTCAACCCGGATAAAGTTAATACATTATAATGAAATGCCAGCCCATTCTTTACGACTCCATTAAGTTGTTGGAGAAAAAATAAAGGGAAGCAGGAAATGGCAACCACTCAGTCCATTCCCTCGTCAAGATCGGACTGGGGCGCGAAAATTCTTTTTCTCAATCGACTGACTTCCATGAATACTAATGCTTGGGGGAAGAAATATCAGCAACACGAATGGCACTATCCATAATGGCAGGAATTGGAAGGTGGGCATTCAATTTTAAGTCTTCTGTAGAAATTGACACAATGCTTCGTTAAGAGTATTCTTCAGTTGTGAACTATAAAATGCTATATTTTATCATTGTTCTAGGTGTATATTAAAATTTGATATTTATATAAAATTAGGTTTATATTGGTTTGTGTACTCTTCAAAAACTTGAGAATGTATGGACCGATTTTAATCCGGTTTTCATATATGGAAAGAAGGATTTCATATGTAAAAATTGCACTCCGGGCGAAACCGGAAGCGAGTCGCTAGTGTAGATATAATATTGAACAGCACAATTAATTGGAAGATAACAAACATCCGGAGTTTATTCTATTTAAGTCCTTTAAGCCGGATATGTTCTAAGTTTATCTTATTTTTGACTTCACACCTATACGAGATATGAAGCTTATATTTTTAGTTGTACCATGGGACTAATATTTGTAAAGAACTTTTTATTTACGTGTCTACGTCCAACGATTCTGTTGAAAAAGGTTGACAATATAAAATTATAAACATAGAAAACCTTACCTCTTTATAATATTAATATAGATAAGTAAAAGAGACAGACATGAGTAGATTACCTCATAAATTTTGTATATTTTTTTACGTGCCGTTTCGTTAACTTGCTTGATAATAATCTCGGTTAAATTAAAAACGCAAAACATTTTAAATCTAAATTGTGTGACATTTTTTAAAACACTTTTTCTAGCTGACTCGATAATAGCTCGTGATAATTGGATTTCCGGTCATAAAAATGTAAAAATTTTGCGGCTTGCTGAACCGCCCTTTGCCGCCACGCTTTCAGGGGATGTCGCTTATTTATATGCTAATGCCGAGCTGTAGGAACGCCATGCACGGCTAAGTTGCACCTGTTCAATTATAAGAACAACATTTTCCTTTATGCATTTTCATAGAAATTTCTGCATAGATCTTCCAGTACGTTTTGTATTTGCGCTATCTTACTTCTTTACTGGAAATATTATAATGTGCTCTATAAAAATATAGGATCAATGAAAAAAATGTTACAAAGTAATTGTGGTTATGTTATATTAACTCTAAAACGAACCTACAAATTAAAAAAAAACTGTTTGACTTCTGAAACTATTTTTTTTCTTATGTTAAAGTTGACATATTAAGGCTAACGTTTCACTTGATGGTAGGTGGCTAGCTATAACACAAGCAACGTCACAGGTGTTGCAATTTCGCTGCTGCCTATAGTGGGATTGAGGGTGAGGGATAGGGAAATGGCTCTGGCATCCCTTACTCACTCACCGAAACCCAACAGCACACATACTATTATTTCACGGTGGTCTTCTGTAAGGGGGTGGTTACTGCCTGATGACTGCCAATGACTGCCCAAAGATTGACTGCGAAGCGCAGTGAGCCTATTGCTACTATGTACTTTCAAAATCCAGACCAGAGCCATCGCTGAAAATGTCATTTTCAAAGTTGACCCTAAAGGGAATCGAGTCCGGGATCCCTGAAACAGAGTGTTAAGGTAAGCACTGTTACCACTTATCCAATGCTCTCGTCGAAATCGGTGACTTTTGATTTTGATAGAGCTAGCTGTATTTCTATGACAGTGTAATGTAATTGATGTCAAATTATATTGCTGCGTCCTCGACTTGTTCCATTTCCTCTATGCTATGAGGATCGACAGTACACTTGCATCCCCTTGAAGTTGCTCATGTTTACAAGCGACGGTAGCCGCTTGCCATCAATTGTACCGTCAGCCTGCCCCTTCGATTTTTACACAAAGAAAAGTGTCATCCGAATAAGCTGCCTTTTTCATAAAAACACGTAGTCACAGAAATTTGTTTTAAATTTATCTGAGTTAAATCTTGCAAAGTGTCTGTTAGCAAGCATTAGTTACCAAACAAATAATAATCTGTCCAGCTTTAACGGCCTTGCTCTAAGACTAATTGGAATATGTAACAAATTCCTCTGGCATCAAATCAAACTCCCATAGCTTTATGTATTCGAGCACATTTGTTTAGACCGCAGCACATATATCACAGCCCCCGCACACATATAATCTGGTGATACATTGTGCTGTATACTCACGCCCTCGCATTTAATGCGAGTTTGGTCCAAACGTTAAGCAACTATTTTCTCTTTTATTCCGCAATAGTTTTAACTGAAGCAAGGCCAAGGAGACAACACAAAGAATATAAACAAACTTTCGAGGGTTGTTAAGATGGCTTTCTATACCATGAAACAGAATTCCTGAACATGAACAGAACAGTGACGACTTTGTTTACATTGTTTGCGTTGTCTCGTTGGCTTTACTATAGTAGAAATATTTTAGTATTATTAGTAGTGGCAACTGTGTTCCGCGATCATTAATTCGGCAGCCGGTGTGGGGGCAGTAACCATTAACTGAGAAAAGATCACCCGAAAATAACAGTTTTTGTGTAGTTGTTATTTCGTTTTTCTTTAATGTCTCAAGGTAGACAGAATACTTGCATCCCTCTTGGATTTTTTGGTGTTTTATGCGATGGTAACCACCTCTACATCAAGTGAACCATATTTTTAAACATACAAAATAAATAAAAAGAAAAAAGAAAACCAGCAGTATTTGTCAAAGAAAAACGCGGCGTGCGACGTCTTTGATTTCTGTTGATTCTTCTGGAAACAAATGACCAACTTATGTTCTGGTACACGCTAACTAGCTACAATTTTGCATATACTTACGGCATCTACCAAGTCGATCGTTTGTTGCCAAAATTCAAGTCTATGCTCCCCTGTTATAGGCAAAAGAATCGACTCTATTTTTCCAGCGTCGGTATGCCATGCCACTACTTTGATTACTACTAGTTAAAACTATTGTGACAGGTTTGGATAAGAAAAATGAGGTTTTAATATTATATTAATTAAATAATAAATAATAATTTGCTTACATACTATGTTAAATCTAATTTTACATTATATACAATAACATAGTATAAACTTGTCAAAAGTATAAAATTGTCAAATACTTCTAGTACTGTTGAATAAAATTCAAAATAATAGTGAACGCTTGTGAATTAGACCTGCGAATATTTGCTATGAGACGAATGTCGCGTTCGTCGCGCGCCGGCAAACCGCTGACGCAGCCATTTTGCCACTTTATAACTAGTACTATTGCAATACAATCATGATAAACTTGAAATATGCATTTGAATAGATTCAATGTATTATTTAGAAATAAATTAACTACTTGAAAACTGGCATGCATAACGATGGGAGTGAAAAATTGAAGAAGGAATTTATCGCAAGTCGCGTCACGCAGCTCTACACATTATCAACTTTTTTACAAGTCTTGTAAATCATCCTTATACGTTTACAACTGTAACAAAACTCCTTCCGGCCTGTTCGTCCGCTGAAACTTTTTTATTTCTACCGCCAATAAATTCAAGATACGTTGTCAAAGTTTTTTATGGCTCAAACGTTCTAACGTAGAAATATTATAAGTTTATGCGGCTGGCTAACATGTCAGATTATTGTGCTATGAGTTATTGTGTTATTTTGGTCAGGATCACTGCGATAACATGTCAACAAAATATTTGCTCATAATATATTATATCGATTTGTAAACATCAATATTGGATACTTGAATATTTATTGTTAGAGATGAAAAATGTTTTTGGTTTAATATACTTTTATATAAAAAGTGGTATAACTACTAACAAGGGATAAAAGTGGGTTTTGTTAGTTTAAAAACTGCTGAGGAATAAGGAGGGGATAGGAGAAATGGCTCTACCATTGTGCCCTACCCTGTCACTACTACTCTGAGGCTAACCATAGGGTTGAAGGAACTTTGAATCTACGGATGTCATTTGTATAAGCCCGGGGTATTAAATTATGAGAGTAAAATCAAATGTCACATGTCACACTTTACAATATGCTTCAATACATATTAATATAATATAATACATATAATATATTATATAAATATGTTTTAATTATATTTATGAAATTATTTATTTATTAATTAAATTTATTAATTATATAAATTATATTAATTAAATTAATATGATATAATTAATACAATACAAACTAACAAAGATAACAAAAATCATTCATTTACCCTCATTTATTAATCTATGTATTTTATAATTGTTCGTAAGAAGTTACTCTAGTCGTGCGTGGAGCTGACACACACACTATTATTTTATAGTGTTTAGCGAATCTGGTATTTGGCGAATCTGGTTTTATGCTATTGATCCGCCTATAACACAAGTAACGCCAAAGTACTTCAAGTGCACTGCCGACTAAGTACAGTAGGATTAAGAGTAATAGTGTTGGGTAAGGATAGGAAAACAGGCTCTGGCATCCCTTACTCACTCACCGAAAGACAACACCAGACACACTGTTATTTCAATGTGGTTTTCTGTAAGGAGGTGGTTACTGCCGCCAGACTGGCAGCCCAAATGACTGTGAAACTCAGTGTGTCATGCCACTACTTTGATTATATATAAATACAGCGATTGATTTTAAACCTGTTTCTGTTAATTCAACACCTCTAAAAATGTTTTATAAAAGATAATACCTAATTCACAATCTTTGACTACGTAATTAAGATATGCTATTAACGCCCATCACCTTTAAGTTCGTCGTAACAAAGATAGAACATTTTATCTACTCATTGAGTCTTAAACCAAGTAGTTTAGTACTCGATGTATCTACTGTTTTACATCTCTTTCCAAGATCAACGATCGACGATTGAGCTGTCGTTAATATGTTGGCCGTATTAAAGAAGATGTAATTTTCTACAAGTTCATCTGGCATTTACAAAAACGAAGCAATGTTACATGTACCTATTACAGAAAACACCTGCAAATCTGCACTTTTGAATATTTACGAAAACCATCAGATATTTCCGTTTACATTTTTAAAATCATAGATTTAGAGGTGTAGACATTTATGATACCGTTATTTGTACATGAATCTGTAAAAATATGTGATACTAATCTTAAAACTTTGTTGATGGTAGGTGTCTACCGTCGCCTGTAACACAAGCAATGCCACAGGTTCTGGTCCCTTAAGATTAAGGGAAGGGACAGGCTCTGGCATCCCTTACTCACTCGCCGAAACACAACAGCACACATGCTGTTATTTCACGGTGGTCTTCTGTAAGGGGGTGGTTACTGCCGCCAGACGAGCTGACCAAAGAACTGCGATATACAGTGTGCCCTGCCACTACTAACTTCACCATTGTTCACAGAATATTTAAATTACTCATAAATTGGATATTGAACAGAAACACATAAAACAATACAAATTGCGAGCCATTGCTTATCAACAATGGAGGATTGAGTTCAGGAGCAGTGAGTAGCGAAATTTGAAATTTTATATCTCTCATAAAACTGAAGGTTACATTAGGAGTTGCTGGATCC
Organism: Synanthedon myopaeformis; assembly: GCA_944738685.1. NCBI lineage: Eukaryota > Metazoa > Arthropoda > Insecta > Lepidoptera > Sesiidae > Synanthedon > Synanthedon myopaeformis. The sequence continues at coordinate 4,593,088 of OX122927.1, read as the reverse complement.
GCTTAACTTGGTTTTATATCTCGCAAGGCCCGAGCTAATGAAAGCAACCTTCCATGTTTTATTATCCACTTAACTGCAAATGGCAGAGTTTTACAGTCAAAACACCACACGATCTTTAACGCTGACAAATGCGACCGGAGTGGATGCTTCTTATTTTTACTTTTGTTTTATGTTTTACATATTATATGTATTTAATGGTTGAAGATATTTTAAGATATGTGGCAGAAGGCTTACTTGCATATATTTTTCTATTAATTAAAAAACATTTAATTAGAATCTATGTTATATCTTCTATTTCAGACTGATATCAAACTTAACGAGTTGGAGAGGCACCACATGATGATGAAGGAGAATTGCAATAAATGCACTAGGGGCAAACAATTACGTCTGAGAGATGAGACACTATAATGCATTTAATAATATTCCACTTAATTTTAATGTAGGGTGTTAACTAAGTTTATATTACACAATTAACATTAATCTTTAAACGTTGCCTTTATTACGTCGAGACTCGAGACGCTTCAAGGCATAAACTTAATATTATAATTTTTTAACTTACCCAAAAACTTCACTGTTCTTTTCAAAGGAACACTTTCCGCCATCTTTCCGAAGATTGTAGAGTAATTTCCCAGGGCCCAGACGTAACTTATTAAATATATAACAATCAACACTGATTATAAATCATAAAAACTTATACATACAAAAATCAGCCTTCAGAAAATAAGTAAAGTTTATTAATATTTTAGGAGCTTTTTTAATTTTGATTCCAGTTCCTATTACCTGTTTGTAGGAACTTTGCAGGAACTTGTGTTAATGGGAACAATATTTAAATTGTACAGGCTTTGTTGTTCACTGCGAAAAGTCGTCGGCACATCGGGACACTGACGTACAACTTGATGCCGAAGTTTCGTCAAACTATGCAAATTTTAGTTAACACTTTGTACAAACGCGCTCTTGCAAATAATTCCAAGCAGCAATGTGAACATATATTTGCTAGTGTTTTATTAAATTACCATTTTAAGGAATTTTACATTAAAATAGTGTTAAAGTAAGCCTAAAATGCATTTTAGTATACATACCACCCAAACTAAAATAAAGTGCGAGTATGACTGATAATGATACTAATCTAATATTTTAAATGCGAAAGTTTGTGAGGATGGAACCTGCTGAACGGTTTTGGATGAAATTTGGCACAAAGATAGCTTATTACCTGGAATAACATAATTCTTAATCCTGAAAAAATGTTAGGTTCCCGAGTGATTGTCTAAAAATATAAAAAAATAGGCGCCACTGTCAACAGTGTCGCCACCGTCGTCACAGCGATAAATATGTCAGTCGTTATATTACTCATTTATTTTCTCATTTATTTTCAATATGGACGAAGTCGCGAGCAATAGCTAGTAATATCTAAAACGAGTCTTAAATTTGATAAAGCCGGATGCGATTTAATTTATTTTCATGATAACATTTTATATTTGTGTCTTAAGTGTAGTGTAATTTATTTATAAAAAAAAACTAGTTTACTTCGATTTTATAGACATAATTAACCAGTTTGTAACTACTTTTTGTATTACAAGTTAACAATAAAAAATCAATATCTCAACGATTTCAACTACTTGCCGAGTTTAGAAAAAAGGCGAGAGTATTTCATGTCTATGGGTGACCAGAGTGAGCTACTACTCCGTAACTACTTTAACATTCCTTCGCTTTTTGTTTGAAATTGCCTTAAGGGTGTGTTCACACACTGAGCAAAACGCGCGACAACCATCCGTGCGGCGTCAACCGTAATATTCAATTACCTACGTGTTTGGTAGGTTGGTAGTATTGGTTGCAAACTATTAAATAATCAAATTACTTAACAATTGCATATATAGATGAACATCCTAAAAAATTTTTTAATTTTGTTATAACATGATAATAGAGTAGCAGCAATTGTTAGGTTACGTATGCTTGAAAGAGTTTAAATAATAAACGCGTAGAAAGCCGATGGTGCCGTTGGACGAGCCCTTTGGATGAGTGGTTAGGGTGCTTGCCTTAACGCTCTGTCTCAGGCTCAGGGGTCCCGGGTTCGATTCACGGCAAGGTCAAGTTTAGAAATTAACTTTTTAAAGTTGGCTCTGGTCTGGATTTGGAAAGTGGCAGAAAACGCTGTAATTGGGAACAGTTTCATAGTCATTTGGGCAGCCCGTCTGCAGCGGCTATAAGGGGGGTTCAGGCAACCACCCCCTTACAGAAGAACACAGTGAAATAATAGCATGTGTGCTGTTGCTTTTCAGTGAGTGAATAAGGGATCCCCCATTTACCTTCCTAATCCCTATCCTTAATCCTACTATGGTCGGCAGCGCACTTGCAGCACCAGTGGTGCAAGTGCGCTGCCGACCATTTGCTTGTGTTATAGGCTGCTGTAGCCACCTACCATCAAGTGGAACGTCAGCCTGTTTGTCGAGTTTAACATAAAAAAAAGAAACCACGAATTCCTGAAACCGCGCATTTCTCTCGTCGTCTGAACGCACTTTAAAGTAAGAATAAATTAACTTAATAAATACTTTTTTAATTATTCCGAGTCAAATAACGAGTAAAAGTAATGTAATAATCCCTAAATTACTTACTTATTTTACACTATTAGGAGTCCACTAAAAAGTACAAAGGAATATAAAGCAAGTAAGAATAAAATTATTCTTATTTAGTTTTGTCCTGCGAAGTATCTTTAAGTAATTCAATTTAAAACTAAAATGGAATTTTAAGTGCAAGTTAATAATTAATTAACATTCGGTGCGGGCTTGTCTTCTCTACTAAGAACTTAGTTTGATTCAATATTTGTCTTTCTCCCGTTGTTATAGTTTCCAAGACGAAACTAACTACCTGCTTGTAGCTAACCCGAAGATATTCGTTGTAATAATATTGATTTTTGTTACGCATTTGATGTGAAGGTTCTACTTGAGTATTAGATTTTTTTTTTTGGGTCCACTTTATTAAAATAAATAAAATAGTTAGAGTTAGGAAACTAGTTAGCATTATATTTTTTAAAACTCCATCAACTTATCTCTGCTGTTTATAAGTTTGACAAAAATGTCTAAAAATAATCCATATCTACTAATGTTATAAATGTGAAAGTAACTCTGACCGTCTATTACCTTTTCACGCTTTATCCTATTTTTGAGAAATAAACGAATTGATTTGATTTAATCATCTTCATAGCTTTATAACAATACCAGGATCTATGACAAGCTGCATTTATATGTGAATCCATTTCATATAGAAGGTACCGTTGAGCACATGGTGCGTTATAACCATAAAATTTTATCGTTTTCGATGCTGAAATGATACACGAAACAATCTAAATTATAGCTATGCGTCCCTGGCACCAGGCCAGTTACGTATTGCTAATGACAGGGCTTATCCAATTTGTGACGTTGCCTACTGTTGCAATAACTCTGACTATCTGTGCAAAATCATAATTAAATAGCATGGCCATCTGCATAATGTTTAGACAAATTTATTACGAGACACAATGATATCATGTTAACTATAGAAATTTGAGAGAAATGTGTAATACGCCAAACATGACCATATAAGAATAATTAATGTATAGACTCCATTGCCTCCGAAAATCAACCGCTCTTTATTACTTATAATAAATAGATTGTCAAATCTATACAGGTGTAAAATTATGTTGTGGGTCTTGCGTTCAATTAAACACGATCTGTACTCCTGTTTTATTTATTTCCACATAACCTTAACAAACGATTACTTATTAATATGCCTGATCTCTATTTTTACCAAGCGGATTGGGCCCGATTACTTGCTTTCCAAAGAGTACTTACAATGCGACAAGTAAAAATGAATCGCTAAATTTGTTGCAAAGAGCAAAACTATTAAACAGGAGAACTAATTCGGCTATTTTTTCTTTCAATTATTCGTTGAAGTCCTAATAAAGTTCTTATGAAGAGAAAAATTGGACATCTGTGCATAGTCGAGGTCGGTTCGCTCTCTAGTTATATCTACAGTGTACCTAGATTATCGCTAGTTCATGACCGGACACACCGTATATTTTACAATATTCTTAGGTCCTACGAAAAATGACTTTGTTATATGACCCTGAACCCAAAACACTTGCAAACTATCCCAAGCTGAAATTATTGAGCCAAGAGCTACTACGCACACTATGTTCGTCCCGTCACTTAATTTCTTAGTTTTTATGTATATTTTCAAGTGCTCTTCGACTAGCGGAGATATATTCGTATTCAATTCCCAGACTCCATCCCTACAACATCTCAACATTTTAAGTTTATTTTAGATTTAAATTGTATTCCTAATCTTTTATGATAAATAAATAATAAGTTTTAAATTAAGTTTTTGTCTACCACGTAACAAACTATTCAAGTTTGGAGCTGAATCTCGTTTTTCCAAGAAGTACAAGAAGTATAATTTATTAAAATTAAAATCCATTTTTTTGCTTTTCTTAGCCATAATCATAGTCTACTAATTAAAAAAGAAAATACAATCTCCATCGCGTCTCGGTAGAAAGTTCCGAGGGTCGTGCAAACAACATTCATAACAGTATACTTAAACTGAAGTGACCAATTACGCATGTGAAGGGTACTAATCACATTACCAGTGTGCACCACTTCAAACCACTTCCCTGTTGCTCTTAAAAGCATAAACAAACCTCGACCTTTCAAATCTGCACCGATGATTAACCCTCAAGTCTCCATTAAAAATAGATAAAACAAAATATTGTAGGAGCAAGGTCCCCGGAGCCCACCGCACGTGCTGCCGACACGCTGCCTCCACTGTCTACCACACTAAACTAAACTAGCAGTAGCTAATCCTAAACTTATCTATATATATTTTATTCTCAAAATATTTTGTTCTGACGTATTTTGCGTCTAACTTTGTACACTGTATACTTTTTTTTACATATTTTTGGAACAAATACAAATCTTATTTTCCCAATCTATATTTTCTATACTAGCGTAGTCAACGATATCACTGGTATCCCCAAATATTGACAGCCTTTTATTATTTATATTTATATCTATATATAAGGCGATCTTCTATAGATCATAGTTTTGAGTCGAATTACATTAAGTTGCTGTTATGTTGTCTCGCTAAGTCAAGTGGCTACATTGAATTGCGAAAACAAATGTGTCTTTATTAAAGTCTTTAAATTGGCCTTTTGAATTATATCAGACTATATTTTAATCCAAAATCCAATGAGGTTTGCGTCTGCTAAAGTCACTTTGACATCATCCAACCGGAATTTAGTTTTACACAAGTTTTTTGAAAAATAAATAAATAGTAATTATTTATAATGGCAAGATCAGAGGCCAATTTACTGTCTTTAATATCGTGTAATTTATTGACTTATATTGTTAGTTAAAAAGTATTACACTTAAGTCAAACAAAATAAATAAAAATGTACCTAACAAAAAATATCTTTGAGTACTAAACTACATTTCAGTTAATATAAACGACATTTTTCATTTGACTAAAAGTTACACCACTGTCTCATATTATTATTGGGGCAATGGGTTGCAATTCAATTACCTACACTATACTATGTATATATGTCTGTACTGAAATCAAATAACAAGAAAGGCGTGTACTTGCAAGGTAGACGGTTGAAAATTTATATTCTCTAGGATGAAAAATTCATTCACTATGCGCTGTAAGAAACCATGTGTTGTTAAATATTCAAATATGAAGGGTTGAGAAAATATACAAATAAAAAGAATGTATAAAGCGTATTTCAGGATGGACATAGACTAAGCTGCGGGTACCAGCTAGTAAAAAATATATGAGTAATAGGTAATCTCTTAGATAACGAAATTTTGAATTAGTGAATTTGCGTACATAATATGGTACCTACTTAGTATGTTTGTGTGTTAATAACTACTTTGTAGGTAAGATAATTTTATTGTCTTTATAATTATTCATTCACTCTTTTATGTATCTATTAAACATTAAGTTTACTATCAAAAGCTTAAAGCATCTGCAGCTCTAAGCTGTTAATGGAGATGTAATGAATAAGTCTTTAATAATTAGACTAGAGTCCATTATAATTATTACAATTACTCCGACAATGTTATGATTTAATAACTATAGCCACACAAAGCGTCAGTGAGGGAATTTAATCACCGCATCCTAGCAACGAATTAATTTTGCAGCTTGCAATCTGGGTATGCATCCGCGGCATCTGCTGTGACACGGGCTGACCGATTTGATATGCACCCTTCCGGACCTATCTGACGTCCGTACATCAGAAATACAACGCTTGCGTTATGTTTACAATACCTATGCACTTTATCTAATGAAATTCCATTTTGTATTTTCAATAGATATATTATATATACCGGAAAGTAAACAATTTATTTGTAAGGATTCTTTATTTGAATAAAGAGGAGGAGATCAGGAAGTGGGCTCTGCAGACCTTTGCTCATTGACCGAAACACAAAAGCACATATTTGCTGTTATCGGTCTTCAAGGGGGTGGGTACTGCCGCCAAACTGGTTGCCCAATTTGTGACAGCGAAACGCCATGTAAAATAACAGTATGTAAATACCGTGGCCCTAGTAAAATAATATTTTTGAATTTTCTTGTAATGTGAGGGCAAACTGAAACTTTTTAGAACTCCTAAATTGTTAAGGATCATTAATAGAAACAAATTTTCTTTTTATTTGTGTATTAAAACTATTATTTAAGGTGACACTGTCGTCTTTGCGAACTTACTTCACCGGGCAATTTTCTTAACAAAATTTCCCGACTGAAACGCCAATAAATACACACTCCATCTATACGAAGTTACAGTTAATACGAAAAATAAATTACTTACCGCACGCAACATTAAATGTTTACAAAACGATAAAATATTTCAATTCAACATTAAGCAGAATTAATGCATGCTGCGGTTGAAAGTTTTCCTGTTATTTGCCCGCTGCATACAAATAGCGGCCTCCGTTAACGTAATTAACTATCGTTACGTTCAGTTATTTACATAATTTCAGCTATCGTTGATTAAATGTTCTTCAAGTGTTAATTGTGTCTATTGAACTTTCCAATGTTAAGTTTGTTAAATTTCATGTCGTCGTTATCTAGCAGTGGCTACACTAAATAATATTCGTTGATTCCTGCGGTGTGCTAAAGAAGTCAAAACTACACTTTTTAGACTAAACTTTTGATTCTTCTATACTGTGGAGTCTGTGGAAAATCCTTACATAATATTATCAAGCCTCGTCTGTCTGTCTGTATATTCACGATAATCTCGAAAACTACTAAGTGGTTTTTCATGCGGATTTTACTAATGGAAAGAGCATTAAACAAGGAAGGTTTTTATATATAATTTGCAGAAGAAAATTGCACCCGAGCGAAGGCGGCGGGTCGCTAGTACAAAATAAAATATTGTTTTCAGTGTATCATATATGTTTGCAGAAGCCCGAGTAGACTGGTTTTGTTAGACTATGCAAAAAAGATTCGCGTCCCATTCTGAGCATGATTGCAAATGCTCATACTTAGTCTTAAGTGGAAAAGATGTTACTTAGATTGTAAGTAACTTAGACTTAAGAGCACCTCACTTTAATAAAATTGTAATTTTTAATTTCTTTTTCTTTTTTCTAACACAAGATGGACCACGGATCTGAATATATACATTTCTTAATATCAATATAGGCGTAGACCGAGTCCACTGTCCCCTAACTATCGGTTGACCGTTCAACGTAATTTTTTTTCTCGTGATCGTATACGATCTATCTATATGATTTTAGTTCTTCTAATGATTCTGTGTTGCCTAGTTTTTTTTTTACAAATTTTTACAACCTTTTTAAGACAAGAAGGCAGCACGACCTGTGGAAATGAAAGTTAAGTAAGCTGCCGAGGCTTAAAGGAAAGGTGAGTGAGTATAGGAATCCCTTACTCATTCGTATTGTTGTATATCACAGTTGTCTTGTTAATTAAGACGAAGCTACTACAAATATACTATAGATAGCAGTGTTCCTTTCCACTATAAAATAAATAAATAAAAACATTAGTCATTCCTGAACATTGTTAAAAAGTAATATTCAAATCAGGACTATATTAGCGAGCAGCGAGTTTGCGACAACAATTTGCCGGAGCGAGTGGTGAAAAAAGGAAACAATTTTTTTTTGTACAATTGCATTAATTCAACTGCATAAAAATCAGCCAATTATTCAAATCCGGGGCGTTGTGAACTGGAGACCGTATCAATGAATATTTATTGTTTTCGATCGCAGTGAAATAAAATTCAGTTGGCCGTGTAAGATGGTTTATTGTGTTAAAACGAAACGGTGCTAATTGAAGCGGGAGAGTTGAAAAAAATTGTCTAGATAATCCACAGATGTGAGTTTGTATTAATTTTAATATACAAAATCGGAGAGAGTAGATATCCATTCTTTCTTTTATGAAACTTCAGAAATAGGTTATTAAAGTGTATTTTTGATATAAAATGAAATGTGCATTTTAAATTTTTTTTTTCCTTTCCAGTATTTACAGTTTTTTTTATTTTTATTAAAAACAACTTCTTTCAATAATCCACAGTTGCAGTTAATATACAAGTAATGGGCTTGTGAAGATGTGAGGAATGCCTCTATTAAAAAAGTACTACAGTTTCTAAACGTGGTAGGTATAGGTAGCGAATTTTAGTTTATGTGGCGATCACAATATTTCAGTAATGGACGAAGTGATACTGGTACTCTAGCAGACCAGATATAGCCACTAATAAGATAATAATAATAATAATAATATACAAGTACTCGCCTTAAGAAATTGTAGTCGCGATTTCAGAATTTACGGCCTTAAATAATGCAATGATCGATAACTGAAGCGGTATAAACGGAGTTAGTTACAGTGTTTCCTTCGTCGGGGAAATGTTGGAGCGCCCCACATTTTAATGCTTCAGTATCACCTATAAGCATTATCGTGTTTCCTAATGATAATGGAACTTTCGAGTGACTGTAACCCAACATTAATTTAACTTGTACTTCAACGTAATGGTGCTGGTTTCGCTAATTGCACGCTAGAACACATTGTGTTACGCACATATTCGTTCTAATGGATTTTACTCACTTATATTGGATGGTGTCACATGGCTTCAAAGTAATTTTATAGTAACTGTATAATATGTTGGCTGTAAGTGTCATTTTAGCGTTATAAAATTCAAGTTAAGATTTCATTACATTTTTTTTTGTTCCACGGAAATATCTTCGTTGAAAGTAGTGTTTCATAAATAGAATTAAAAAAAAAACATAAAAGAAAAAATATCTTGCAATTGTTGAACTTCATGTGAAAATAATACTTTTCAGTGATATGCTAAACAGTCACAAAAGTCAGTCTACAGATTCAATAGTAGTAATTTTGTAATATTATGAGCTTGAAAGCATTAACATTTATAGTTACATTTCTTTCCAAATAAAACCAAAAAATCTCTAGTTCTAATACAAAAATACCCGATTTCATTTGTTCTTTTAAAAAATGTAACAACACTGCTGTGGCAAGTTTGTATTACACATAGTAATTTTTTTTTTAAATTTTTTTATTTATTTCGGATAATACAATACCTTGACGGAGAAAAATAACAAGCAACGTTCAAATAGCAAAATTCTAAATAGATACCGGCAAGGCTAATAGTAAATAGATAGTAAAGAAGAAGAAAAAAGAAAATCTATAAAATAATTTTTATATTTTAGAAACTCTTTAACGATGCTTCATCACACACAAAGTACACCCACATGTTGTGCTATAGTAATGGCGTCTTCAGTCCCAATATATTGCTTTCTCGCGTGATGTCGTTAAGGCCAGCTGTTACAGTAGCCTACTTGTTTTTGCTAGCGATGTTTTACCCAACAGTATTTGCTTCGGCAAACTTTATTCTTGTACTGAGTAACTTTACCATTGCAACGAGAAATTGGTTTAAACTAAGACATGCAATTGAACGATTAGGCCTTCGAATATTAATTCATTAACTCATGCAATGACAAATAAAATAGATTTTTATTTGTTATTTTTTTTTTGTGTTTTAGATTGTTTGGAAAGGACATCGCAAGAAATATTTTTGGCATTCTTATTCCAAGAAAGATAAGATTTACACATCTATTTGTACTTGCTTAAAAAAATTTTAAGCCAATTTTTTAGTTTAAAAAATCGAAAATATAGTAAATTCGATGGTTACCTACACTGACAATGATAAATGTTTTCTAAAGTAAATAATGCATTAACTAATTTAAATTTTATGCCAATTATCATATAATAAATTTCTTGGATTTTGTGGAATTTGATATTTTTAAGTTGTAGTACAATCCTAATTTTTTTTTCTTTAATTTTCAATGTGGTTATGTTTTATGTACCATTAGAGTTATGCGTGAACAATAAGTGTCAAATTCAAATTAATTTTTATTCTAGTTACGAGTAATAAATTAATATTATTATTATTATTTTATTAGAGATGGGTTTGCTCTTGGCCAACAATCAGCCGCGTAGCAAGGATGAGCGAGCTCACCCAGAAGACGCCTATTTACTCGAACTTTGAAAAAATTTTGGGTTATATAAGCTCGGAAATACAGACGCCGGCAGGGAGTTCCAAACCTTGGCAGTGCGCATTATAAAGGATATTTTAAACCGCTTGGTCCGAAAAAGAGGGATTTCGACAAGCTGAGGATGGTAACCAGCCGTACGTCTGTAAGTCCGATGGAAGAAAGGGGAAGGCGGTATCAGCTCATGCAGCTCCTGAGCACACTCTCCGAAGTACATCTTATAAAAGACACATAAATTGGTAATTATGCGTCTATGTGCCAGGCTCTGCATCTTAGTTTATAAAAGCGTACTTGCAGCCAATGAGTCTCCTAGCTCTGCGTTCCACCGGGTCGAGTGCGGCAAGTTGGTATTTGGCTGAGCCATCCCAAAGGTGGGAGCAATACTCCATACAAGATTGGACTTGCACCTATACAAAGATAGGAGCAGTCCAGGCGTAAAGTATCGCTTCACCCTGTATAGGATGCCCAGCTTTTTGGCTGCTATTTAGGCTTTTTACTCGATAGATGTGCCGAAGTTGAGATTAGAGTTCATGCCAAGAAGTTCGAGATAATTGGCAACGGGTACACGGATGCACCTCGGAAGGTTGGAGCGAAGTCAAAGGGCCTCCTTTTTGCTGAGAACAAACACGCTTGCGTTTAATTAATAACTTATGTAATTATAAATACGACGCAAGGAGAATATAAGAATATATTTTTATATTACGTAGATATAAATACTATATCTTGAGGTAGATATAGTATTTATCCAGATGGTTCTTAATATTCAACTCGATTAAATTCAAGTTGTATTCAAGATGTAATAACAGTGAACGTTAACGCACCATAATCCGTCCACTTAGTATGGCTACTTAGTACTCCAATAGACTAGAATTATGTGAGAGGCAGCTAATGATAAGTTTTTATCCTTTTCTGATACACCTTTCATTTCAGATAAAAATGATTAATTTAGTCAATTAACTGGATGTGTTTTTTTATTTGGAAAGTTTCTTTAGCATTATTAGTACCTTTATACTAACTAAAATAATAAAATTTCAATTTAATTAAATTTATAAATTTAATAATATCGATGTAAACTTACTGTAAATTTAATGTAAATAAAGGTGTTCTACATATCCTACTAAGTAATATGATAAATGCAAAATTTTGTGAGGATATATGGTTGTATGGATGTTTGGTTACTTTTTCATTTAAAAACGGCTGGATTTGGATGAAATTTGATGCACAGATAGTTTATTATCTGTATTAACATACAGGATACTTTTTATTTTGTAAAAATGTTAAGTCCCGAGGGATCGTTCAAAAATATAAAAAATTGGGCGCCACTGTCGTTGTGGCGGTGCTACCTTCGTCACAGCGGTAAAGATGTGAGATTTTTTCTCAGATGTAATATTTTTACTTTTTTCAACGCTGAAGAAGTCGCGGGAACTAGCTAGTACTAGGTATATATTTTGGTCTTTTAGTTAGGACTAAGTACGTCTTAGTTTGGTTTTGTTGTGCTCGTATGTTGCACCAAAGTATTGGTCCTCGTATGCTTAAACTTGCTTAAGCTTAAGCTTAATTGCGTTGGGCCTTTATTATTTAAACTAAAATTGCCCTCAAGTCAATTTAGCGCGTGCTCTATCGAACGGTTCGCCTTAATATTTCTACGTCGCGTCGTCTCATTTGAAACACAATTTAACATCTAGTCAATTGAAAACAATTCGTCAATGAAAAAAGAGGTTTCCAACAGCAACGTTTAAGAACAATAACTTAAAAGAAATTACGCTGAGTTGTGGAGTCCCAAATCATAACAAATTGAGCGAAGGTTAAAGGATAAAACGAGATTGACAGGGGTCTTTAACACAGCTTCGGGCTTTGAATATCAACTTGTGTTTTGAGAATTGGTCTCGATTTTGTTGAGCTAATATTTTTGTTAGGTTTCAACAATTAATATAGTTTTTTTTTTTAATTTGAATAATCAAGAAATTATTTAACTTAAGTATACATATAAAAACTTTTTTTACACTTTTAGAATTTTTATCTGTCTTTTATATGTACATAAATTTATCGTCAAGAAGTCTGAACGACTTTTAGTACGATTATTAGACTTCGGTCTGAACAGTCTGAAAGTAGCGGACAAAAGCTATATTCCAATATAAATGAGGTTTTAAAAAAATAACTTAAAATATATAGAAGATGCATTCGAAAAGATAGCGAGAGCATTTGAAAAAGCTTATCAAAGCATTACAAAGGAGGCGTCGTTGGTTGGTGTTAAAACCGGGCGTCTGATAAAGAATACTTTAGCGCTTCGTGTGATGACGGCCTTATCGTGGCCTAAATCTAGTCTACACTCCACACCGGATTGACGGAGTCCATGTTACCTACGTTACTGGTATAGACTAACATAAACCTTTTTCTTCATAAGTGTATTCTACAGACAACGTACCTACCTATAGAGCGTCTAAGAAGGGCAAGGTATGTGTAGCATTTTTTGGTGCAACGCTCATATTTTAATATCCATACTAATATTATAAATGTGAAAGTGACTCTGTCCGTCTGACTGTTACCTTCGCATTACATTCGTACGCGACTTCGTCCGCGTTCAAAAATTAAAAATATATTTAATAAGCAATATAACGCTTGACCCCTTGTTGCTATAACACTTTGGCCAGGTGTTAGATTTTTTATTTTATTTTAAATGATCCCTTGGAAATAGTACTTTTTTCTAGGTAAAAGGTATCCTGTGTCCTTTCTTGCATCCCTGACATTGTATAAGCAAAATTTCATGACGATCGGTTGAGTAGTAAAGGCGTGAAAAGATGACAGAAATTATTGAAAAAATATATATATATATATAATAATAAATAAAAAATAGCGTTCAGAGCTTATTAGCTCTGTTATTAGCAGATTATTTAAAAAAATAATAATTTATATGAAATCATAGAAGCGCTGAGTATTTACTTACATACAATAAAAACATGCTTTTGTTTATGTCAGGTAAAGTTATGTGTATAATAACTGCAAAATAAAACGTTCCAACTTTTCACCCAAATAAACCTTAATTTAAAAATGTTAAAATGGCATTTCAAAACTTTTATCTGCTGTCTTTATTTATAAAGTTATAAAGTTCGTGTTTCTTACGACTATTAGTGTCTAAATATAATGTGATTGCTACCTTAGCCTGTTATTACGGCGTTTTATTCAGGTTATTTTATGTTACCATTTCATTACTCCCTAAGTGAATATTTGCATGACATTAATGAACTCCTACGTTATGTAGAATTGCCTATAAAAAGTTATTGTCTCTTTGTCTTCGTCGTTCGCCTTAATTAAAAAAATATTTTATGAACGAATTTTTAATATTTCGCAGAAAATGAAATTACAATTATCCCGTCATTTTCAATAAAATGTACTTAATTGAATTTTTAATATGGTTTCAATGACGCGTGAAATAAAAACTGTTTTTGTTCATTATTATGTTTATAAAAATAAGTAACAATTCAGTAATATTTGAGTAATGCTTAACTTATTGTTACATGATAGGTATTATGTATGTAAAAGCCCAGACTAAATAAAAACTAGACATCATTTGCGGACAACACAGTGAAGCCGGATGTATAAAAATGTAGTGCGTAGGCCGGTGTTGCCATAATAACCATTATTATTTATTTTTATTGAAAATATTGGTTTACCAGTAAACTTTTTTTTTGAACGTTTTACACTCTCACTTCGCAATTCGGAATTATCACTAGTAAACACTTTTTTAAGGCGAGCCGAGTTTAATTGTATTTGTATATGTACAACTGAGTATAAAAGTGAACATTTATAAACTTTGTCAAAACAAAAATCATCAATTAGTTTGGTGGATATGGAAGAACTGTTTTTGAGTTTGTTCGAAATAAAGTAACACACATTAATTAAACAAAAGTTACCAAAAGGTCGAGACAATTAATGAAAACTATTGTGGGTTGCAACATCCGCTTTTCAAAGTCTGCACGATCACATATTTTTCAAAGCTAGTGTGTAATCTACGTGACAGACAGAAAGGACAAAAATATAATTGTTAATATTTTTACTGTTAGTATTAGTTTAATTAATATTTTTTTTTTATGTTACTCTGCTTACACGAACAACAATTTTGTGACATAAAATTTCAATAATCCTAAAATTTGCAATAATGATCACAAACCTTACTATGTTTCAATATTATAAATTTATATTATATTATTATAAATGGGAAAGTTTGTGAGGATTGATGGATGTATGTTTGTTACTCTTTCATGTAATAACTACTGAACAGATTTGATTGAAGAGGAGCACCGATTTTTAAATTGAACTGGCCATACGGGCTCATCAAGAAAACAATAGTTATCAACTAACAAAGTATTTCTTTACAAATTACATATACATAATTACATATACACTAATATGTACAAAAGTATAGATGTGTTACAATTGAACAAAAGTAGGCGTTACTAGCCCAATCACAAGAGTTACTAGGCGAGAGTAAGAATTTCTCTCATTTATGTAATACTGGTTTTATTTTAACTTTTAAATTCATTGACATTTTATTCTTAGATTTGCAATTACTGTGCGGGGACCGCGCGTACCATATATTACCTACGATAGTAAGGAACACCGATGTGAACAGTTGGCGTTAATGGTCGACCCTACCCGAGGGAAATGCGCTCTTGATAATGTGAACAGTAATTTTCTGATGCAACAATAGCGTCTGTATTCTCGATCTCCGTCCAGATAATCGAGTGTGTGTTGGCGCATCTGAATATATTAAAGTACTATTTAATGTTTTATTTGTAACGACATTTTACCGAGATAGTATTATTTTAAGTTTATTGTCTGAAACAATACTTACAAGTAATTAGACTTCTAAGATCATAAGATCGTGTAACGGCTTGCACTCAATGGTTGTGATGTTTTACGTTTGGTTAGAAAAGGCCGAAATATAATCTGGCACGAAGGACCGTGTAACCTACATGGCTTACACTCTATGGTGGTGCTGATTTTCGTATTGGATCTGTTCAGAGCTCGAACAGATCCAATATATTAGTTGTCACATTCCTATGAAAAATTAGCTACAAAACGGCTAAGCGTTAACACATAGCAACATAGATTAAAAATAAAGTAGGCGCACTTTCGCGATCACTGTACACATGACAATGTGTATCAAATTTTATGAAAATCACTTTCGCATTTATATTAGCTAGGATTATTTGGCATTTGCGTCGTAACAAATTTCAACATGGTGAATATAATCACCAGACAAAATAAGTGCGTAGCAAGGCAAGTTGCCGTCTCAAACCTTGAAATAACCATGTCATTTTTCAAGCGGGAACTACTACTAAGTAAATATAATTACTTTGAAAAGAACTTTTCAAAGTCCGCTACTTTTCCGCTAAAGAGCCTAAGCCCTAACTACTAAGGAAGACAGCAGCAACGGTAACCACCTATGGTGGTGGTATAAAATCGACCGTCCAGATTGACGGTTAAAGTTGACAGTTACTTAAAATAGTATATTTAGTCGAAGAGTAGCACTAACTCATTACGTTTGAAATATTAAATCTTAAACTTCTATGCTCAGATATCGCCTTCAGAATTATTTCATGAGTTAATTCAAAAATATATCTCAAAAGTTCAAGTTAAGATAAAGGAGTTCGAGTTTCGCGTTTCACTAGCAACAACTTTTGCTCAATTGCTAGTATTTTATCTACCCCACTTGGTCCCCTGTTAAAAAGTAAGCATTACTACACTCGATAAATCACTGGGCATTAGACATATCGCATTCCAACACAAGGGCTTCGTATAAGCCGTTGAAACTAAAAACAACGACCTGAATAAAACTTTAACAGCATTTCGGATTGAATAAACAAAATAAATGTTTTTGAAAATAAATTCATTTGAGTTTTTATACCATTTCCAATGAAATATGAAAGGTATTAAAGTTTTCAACTAATTTTAAGTTAAGAATTTTAAAGTTTATGAACAGAATTTGGGTAAAATTGTATAAATCTGCCTCTTTGAAACTTTTTTTAAATATTAAGTTATGCACTGTATTTTAATCTAATTTTAAATTTTACTCTAAAGAGTCAACATAAAAAAAAAGTAGGCGTCGTAAAGTAACTATTTTTTCCAAAGTCCTCGCCATAAATTTAATGTAATTATTTTGTCAAACATAATAAAGAAGTCAGTATTAACCTCTATTTATTTGAGATTAATCTCATAAAACAACCTTCAATAAAAAATTAAGTATTATTAAAAATGTTGGCCAAAAAGAAATATGTTTCTTCGATACGTCACAAGTTTTTGGGATTGTTGTGCGCCAACAAAAAGGCTTTTAGAAAGATTTTCATTGAGGGAATGGGAAATAAGAAAATATAAGTGGATTTAGTCGATTCTCATCGGAGCCGGAGTTTCAGATTGGGCAATCCGGTCCTTTCATTGCTCTAATACATGGCTCTTTGATGGACACGAAGGGATTGTGTCCGTCTTTGTTCGTACGGATTTACGAACCATTAGCTGAGAGCCGACGAATTGCTCGTAAACGCCAGCATTTCGAATACGACAGAACTTTACTATGTTAATTACATTTTTCTACAGCACTACCTTCACTATTTGTAATATTTTTAATAAAATACTGTAACTATCTTGTATTATAAGATAATCAGTAATACTTATCGCAAAATATGGCTAACAGAAACACGTTTTATTTATTTATTATAACTTTCACGTGTTTTGTATAGATGTCACTTTTAATTTATTACCTATCTATAAATACTTTAGCTTTCTGAAATTCCAATTCCAGAAATTCTATAAATGTCAGTGTTTCTAGAATAGCGGCTTATGGATTGCAAAATGTATTGATTACAAAAATTTTTACACCTGCACACATTATTTTGTCCAATTACATTATAATTGCTGTTAATGCAGTTGCAGTTTTGTTAGGTGTTGTCCAGATTTTTGGAATAATAATTCTTCGATGTTGTACTAAGACAATTGATTTATTTGCACAATCGCATGAATCCCTTATTTTTTAAAGTTTTTATTTAAAAAAATATATAAAAGGAGTTTTTTTTTTTTATAAATCTAATGTTTTTTTTAAAGAGGAGTAATGCAATATAGAATTACTTTTACATTGATATAAGTACTTACTTAAACGTGTATATGTATAAGGAAATGTGATCATTAAATAAGATATTTTGAAATAAAAAAATAAATCTTATAATCAGAAAATAAAATTTAAATCGAGATGCCAGCTATATATATATATATATATATATATATATATATATATATATATATATATCTAAAATACAAAATGTAAGATATATTCTGTAAGTCATGTCTAAACGTTTGCACGGAACTAGCAGTGGCGGAGGGACGACCTATGGCTTTAGTTATTTGTCCCTGCTTGGAGTTGGGAGCCGGGAGAACCTTGATTTTAACAGTCAAACAGTGGCGATGTTTGCGCAAACAAAATATGCAAAGTAGGTGCGGGCGAGCGCGATACGGACTTCGCTAATTATGTGGGAGCACGGCCGTGCTGTGTTCGACCGGCCGCGTTCTACATTCGAGGTAGCTAATAAAAATGCAAAAAATGTACTGAATTATCAATTATAATTAGCCGCTTGCTTCCCAGTCATAATTAATTTTTTATAGACATTTTTGTTGCCAAATTTTCTTAGCAAACTTTGTGAGAATTCGCGGATACTCCTATGAAACAATTTGTTATAGGCCGCACTAAGAGGATTTTATTTAAATTTGTTTTATATTGTATTTGAGTGGCAATAATTATGCAAACTTCGTTTATGACTTTCAGAGACAACATTTAATTGTTCGTTAGTAAGTATCGATCCGAATGAAATTGATAGGGCTGTGACCTTGAATCAGTCATATTATGTTAAAACAATAAATAAATATAAACTCTACTGTCTAACTTTGGGAAAGATAAACTAAGAAATATACTTTTAATATATTCCTACGAAACCACAACCTATAAAACTCTTCGTACTGCACGTATCTGTAAGCGATATTATATCTAATAATCTATATGTAATTATTAAGCAAGAATCGATTTGCTGTCGGTTAATGTACACATTTCACTATCCAATAGAATGATCTTTGAAAATTTAAAAATTATGTAAATGAAAAAATAGAAGCAACATTTGTTTATGCACGGTTTTATTATTATTTCCTAAACAACGAGAAATTTAATTTTGTATTTTTTAATTTATTTTATAAAAATATCACAATTTCTGTACGCCGTGTGTGTTAGTATAAAATATGATGTACAGCATCGATGATGTACAGACACTACTCGTTTACAATTTTATTATATGTAATATGATTGTATATAGATATATGTAGATATATAGCCTGTAGGTTTATACATAATACTTCTCAAAAGAGACACGTATTTACAACAGTAAACATTCATTGTATACTTAATAATAATCCTTAATACAAAATTTATACATTTCTTATCTCCGAATCCTCACAACTTAACACCCAAGTATCACTTTTCTACCGGATGACACAATGATGCATTTGTTTGTAAAATGAGATTTACTCTAAAAGCAAACGAAGGTTATCTCCCCTTAAGAACGATTTACACAACACCAAGATATTCGGGATATTTCAATAAATCACAAATGCGTATCGAATTACTAAGGCATCGCCCCTTGCCTTGCAATGCTGTTTCTTTTTAAGGGACGTGTCGCTAAGGGTTGGAGGAATTTTAATCTGTAAAGCTTATTTTTAATCACGCGCCGTAACTTGATAAATGGAATGTTCAAACATGCTCAGTTCCTTAAGTAAAATGTTGGAGGTTTATAAATAAATAGCATTTATTAAGTTTATTGTAACTTATTAATTGAAAATAATCAAAATAGTAGTTGCTGACGGTCTGGCGGCATTAACTGTATCCGTACAGAAAGGCTATCGTGAAATATTGTAATAGCACGTATGCTGTAGTGTTTAGAACAATAGAACAGGGAACCTTTCATCCAGAATAAAGTAGGTTGAATCATATTTTATATCATTAATTTTTTTATATTCGGTTTCGTAATTCCATAAATTACCGTAAAACATTAATATATTATATCAGAACATATGATGATAATAGAGAAGCCTTTCTGTTTCGATTATTTGTGTGCAATATCTAGGGCCGTGGGAGAAGATTGATAAACGATAGTGGACTGTGGGCGGCAATAAAAGCCAACATAACATAAAACAAAGTTAAACATTTATCTTGCACTCGTTCAGATTATTTTGTACCTTGTCACGTAGGCAAATACTTTATAAACGCTTCAACATGTCCACAGTATGAATTGCATCCATTGCGAAAACAAAATAACTTCTTTTTTTAAAAAATACGACATGAATCTAATATATAGTTAAGTATGATAGATTCACAATATTACAAGTCTACACTTATAAACTACAATTATAAAGTTTTTAAATATAAAAAATTAAGAAGGTGGTGAAACAAATAAATTTGTGTTATTTTTATAGTGATGTAATATTTATATACCAGTAAAACATTGTTTTACTGATGAAACTGTTTGCGACTAGCGAGACGCACGAATTTCCAATTTTTTCTCTTCATAAAAACCTTCCTCGGACTTCAAAGAATATCTGAAAGAAAAGGCCAAATTTGTCCAGTCATTCTCGAGTTTTAAGTTTAACTATTTATATTACTTATTTTTGAGAGATCTTTTTCGACCTTTATTTTAAACACCAGTAGTTCTTTTCGATTTTGATTGTGGTAGTTATAATAACAATAGGTGAGAATAAAAAAAAAATGGTATAATAATTAATAAAATGAGAAGATTTAGACTATAATTACATTGAAAAGCATTAAAAAAATTTAATCACCATCACATGTTTTTTAACGTCGTCAACGAACATAGATCCACGTTGAGCGTAAAAGCTATCGATGAAAATTCACTTGCCCATTGCATCGCAAAAGCTAATTCATCTGTATAATTTCAACGTTTTAATCACCCATACGCCTGTTCGAAAGGGAATTGAAAATTTAAAAATTCCCGTGTGTTTGCGGGCCATTTCGCCGTGAAGGCTGCACTGCATCGTGTGCTTCGTGGCTGTAATGAATACCTGTCAAGCGCGCGTGTGGGCGATCCACCGGGCCGTTCTAAGTCGAATGCAAACATTTACCCTTCGCTCAACAGTAATTGTTTAAAATTGAGCCTAACTGTGTGGGCCTCGCCTGTTGCCCGTGTCCTGCCATCCACTCGAACGCATCGTCTTGCTTTCTTCAACATTAAACTACCTACTATGCGTCTACAAATCCATGAATGTCTATTAATGAATGAATTAAGGATGTCATGAAGTCATGAATGTATTTTAAGTAATTTATTAAAAACTGTAGGTACTATTATTATTATTATTTTAAGCAAATTCAGCAATAGGTTTACTAAAAGGTTTACTGCAATATACATATATGTAACGCTAATATAACGTAACGAGAATTAATATATTTAAATTATTTATTAAATGTAAATTGCTTGCTAATTAATAATAAATGTGGCCGATATCTAACTGATTATTAATACATGGATTTCTATAATTTTTCGTTTTTATTATTTATCTACTTTCGTAAATAGTTATTTAACGTTACTTTTTTTATTTCGAAAAGAGAAAGCCTCTTTCTTACTTATAGACTCTCTCTTGTCGATCTGTAAATACCTTTATAATATATTATAAATGTAAATACCCTTATACGAGTATACGTGAATTGAAAAAAATAAATTTCATTATTCCAATAGTATTTGTCAACTATACTGAGACTTAATAAATAGATAAATATCCCATACTTCTCTTTTCTAAATGTGTACTCGCTTTCATTTTTCCATTGTATCCGTTACTTAGTGGCACTATCTCACATAGACCTAATGTAAAATTTGCAATTGCTTATAAAGAATGACTTATGCATACACCCATATGAACATTATGAATTGCAACATACATGCATATGAATACAACTGAACATAACTAAGTCCCTCGCGCACTCATAAAACGAAAGGACAATAATGACATTTTCTTTATGAAATACTTAGATAGACGCAAAAAGAAAGATTAGTGACTCACTATTCGCGGATGATACTGTGTCCATGGACTCAGTATCATTCAGTCGCTCGAAGGACACTGTCTTGCATACACGCGACAGTTTTTGTGGAAAAATTTTAATACATTCTTCGACTCTCTCTATTATTATACGTGATCAATATTGGAATGGCAGTTGAGAAGATTTTTTAGACACTTAGTTTTATGTAGCCCATTTATTGATTACGTAATGTAAAAATGTACCATACTATCCGCGGATGGATCTCATATACTGAGTCCAATGAACTCAGTCATTCAGTCGCCCAAAGGATACTAAATACTATTGGCGGCTTTGTCGACTCTCTCTAATTATTACACATGATCAATATTGGAATTGTAGTTGTCGGGTTCAGTTTTTAGACATTTAGTTTTATGTAGCACATTTATCGATTACGTAATGTAATGTTTTTGCTTCCATCTACGACAAAAGAATTCTCTTTAATACCGCGAGCTCGCGAATCGTCAGTGTCAGCGCTCATACTCGTACGTACAGCTGTAATTTGCGCCGATCGTTACAATTTCCATTCGATATGAAGTGGCAACCGTCAACTGCTGCGTTTTAATTAAATCGTCCACCTCAATAAATAGAGATATCGACGTTTTAATAGGGTTAATTGGACGTTCACTGCGAATTAAAATGGCTGGTTCGTTAATTTTAAGCTTCGCCGTTTTGTATAAATAATAGGTGCTCGGGCCATCTAATGCGATAGTAAATTAGGGTGTTTCGGAATAGTGACACGTTGGGTCATGCTGACGTGAGCAGCATTAACTGATTTATGTAGAGCTGTTATCGGGATTACACCGTCGTCACTAGAGGCGAACTAAATTTTAATTGCGTCTCGCTTGCGGTTTCCGTTCCGATCATTTTTTTATTACATTTTATTGAGGACTGAAAGTGACTTTAGAAGGCCTTCGTTTATCCTTAAACTTCAAAGAGTCTTAACGTTCAAATTAGTGTGTATTTTTAGCAGTTTTTAGTAGTAGCAGGGCACACTGCTTTTCGCAATCATTTGGGCAGTCCGTTTGGCGGCAGTAACCACCCCCATGCAGAAGACCTAAGTGCTTTGTTTCGGTGACTGGAGTAAGGGATGCCAGACCCTATCTCTTATCCGCACTTGCAGCACCTATGGTGTTGCTTGTGTTATAAGCGACGGTAGCCACCTACCATCAAGTAGACCGTCAGCTTGACTATCGACCTTATCATAATAAAGAAAGATTTTTCAATGAAACAATGAATTTAGGTCTTAAAAAACTAAAGTTAAATAAACATGGACACTAATTTTGTTGATTTAAAATACGCAAGCAGTATCTACATATATACCTACATATATACTTGTAATAATTGTTAAGTTAGTTATTTTCAAACTTAATAAGCTAGTATTTTAAGTATTAAATACGAGTATATTCGTGAAACGATTATAAATGGAAATGAAATAAATGTTGAGCAGTTTAAAAAGGACCTTAAGATAATTGCGGTAAGAGTCAATTTATTTCTGTGAAAAATATAATGTTTGTAGAGGAGAACTGGTGTAGTTGGTTGGAAGCTTCAATTTCACAATAGTGTATTGTTCTTGCCATGTCGAATGTATCGGCCGGGAACGACAAAATGTGAACTTTACCTCGTATTATAAAGGAAAATGACATAAAAATGGATAACATCGCTCTTTAGAAACACGTAATAATGGGTTTGGGAAAACTTTCGCGGATAATAAATAGTAGGTGGATATTTTTCGCGGAAACTATTACATACTTATATATATTATATTATTCCTTAAAAGTAACTTCTATAAACATGTTATAAAACTTTATGCTTTTGTGTGTCTTAAAATAAATTGACACAAACAATTTTGATGAGATTTCACTAAGTTTTAGATATTTTTTCGAAAAGTCATGCGAAAAGTGATACGCAGGCGAATTCATGGACAAATCGTAGTATGAAACAATCACAAGACGTAAAATGGTAATTATAACTAACTAATTAAGTTTTTTTATATATTTATTAGAACAAGGCAGCTCTTGACCACAATCTCAACCTTACCTAATAATAAATGCCCATTAATTCTAGTTTTGAAGACCCCGAGGTTGTGGTTTTGAGGAAACACAGACGCAAGTAATGAGTTCCACCTCTTTACCTAGTTCGGACTAAAAAGGAGGAACTATGAAATTTAAGTTCCTTTTATATTAACTACACGTTACTTGGTCGGGTAATGTATAGAAACTCTTTTGTTTATTTCGGGGTGTCAAACGTGTCATACAATCCATCTTGAAGGGACTGAAGTTAATATTTCAAAATATCCTTTGTCCTCAGTCTTTATTATTTATTTGCAGGTATTAACTTGACCAGGGTTTTTAACTGTCACCAGGTTATCATTCAGAAAACTTGAAAATTGTGTATATAGAAATCGATATTACAAGTATTTTTTATTTAAAATAGAAATTCATTGAGACCGTCCGCTATGAAATTACAAATAGGCAGCCAAGCGGCGCTACCACGAACCATATATCATACGATTCTAATTATTGTTGCGGGCAGTCTAAATCAATTTATACTCTATCTTGGGCTGCATTTATAACACATTTCTACAATAAAATGGATTAACACAGACTGTTCTGCGTCGCCATAACTTTCAATGTTAATGGTGCATATATACTGTTATGACATCTATAACTCGTGCCTCCTCTATTTTTATTAAATAAAAATAGCTCAACGACAATGCCGGCAAGTATTTTGTTAGATTTATTAAACACTAA
This sequence comes from Synanthedon myopaeformis, assembly GCA_944738685.1. Taxonomy (NCBI): domain Eukaryota; kingdom Metazoa; phylum Arthropoda; class Insecta; order Lepidoptera; family Sesiidae; genus Synanthedon; species Synanthedon myopaeformis. The sequence continues at coordinate 4,568,675 of OX122927.1, read as the reverse complement.
CTGGTGCCTGCGACTTCTTCTGCGGTGGAAAATAAAAATTTAACACCTTAGAAAAAATATGAGTATTATAACGCCCGACAACTTTATAGCTGTGATGACGGTGGAGCCGCCACGGCGACAATGGCGCCAAATTTTCTTATATTTTTATACGATCCCTCGGGAACCTAACATTTTTCAAGATTAAAAGTATCCTATATGTTTATCCAGGTAGCCGGAAGGAAGTTTTTAAGTATCATTGATGTACATCGATCCTCACAAATTTTCGCATTTATAATATTAGTATTAAATTGCTCAGTTTTTATTTCGTAGTAATTTGACCGTGTAAATAAGCGAGCGGTGACCCTACGGTCACAATTTGCTCGGCAATGGCTCTCCTTGCCTAAACTTCAGTAACAATGTTACACCGTCCCCATCGTCCCTCGAGGCGTTGAATGTTCGTACATCTGTTGGTAAGTCTACTATAAAACTGTAGCATAGTTTACAATCCTCAATTTCATTTTATAGATATTGCACAATAAATCAAGATGGGCGAGGCGATTCGGTGTCTTTGTTCGTCTGCGGTTAAACCCGCGTTCGCTAAGCTTAGGGGCCGTCCCGACCAATTGCAACTGAAAAACTGCAGTCTCATTTTCTTGACGGCCATTGTTTTCCTTGTCTTTGTGGCAATATCGTGAACGAATCTAATCATTTTCTTACTGGAGGTATCTAAATCGAATTTACCAACAAAAGGAATGGACGGATTGATTAGAATTTCTCAATTTACCCTCACAGGTGGCGTTTCTCAGTATAAAATGTTTTTCTATCGTCTTGCCCCTGAACGATGCGGCGTCCCTCGAGTACGCAGCAAGTCGTCTTAATAGAGTTAGAAGCGTACTGTACACTGTCTCCCCCGAGGGTTACATGCCTGCCTTCCTACCCCTTGTGAATACTCGGGAAAAAATGACATTAGCTTCGTGGAGACTTAAATTTATTCGATAATGTACGTATTCTGTTTACGGAAATGTCCGTGTTTAGGTTATAGTCTGTTTGGTGCATCAATTTTGCGACTACCGCGGTTCTGAAATTCGAATTCGTAAACAATATGCTAACGATGTAAATTAAACCGTAAACGGGACACAGCGAACATAAAGACAGACATTATAGAATATTCTACCTACTACTTACTTAAATAAAATTTCATTTCAGTTAGAGAGGTAAGAAGAGACTTAATCCACACGAGTAAAGTAAATTATAATGATTTCAAGAGTTCACACTATAAATTTTAGCTGTCTGTTATAATTATAAACCACAATATAAATTTAACTTCATACTTGAGATGTAGTGGACTGAATCCAGTACAGTCATTGACAGTTTCAATATTTCAATTGATCGATCATAGATTGTAGATGATTACAGTAATTCTAATATACTAAACGCGTCACGTGAGCAAATGCTGATTTCATTAAAATAATTTAATTATTTGTCATAAAAACTAAAGCAATATTACTATCTACACTATAAATGTTTAATGGAAAGAGACAGTGGATTTTGTTAGTTTATCTGTATTATTTTAAATATTTGATTTTCATTTTTTCTATGTAAAATTAGCTTTTTTCTTCTTTTTTTTTTGTGAATTCTTTGCATATTTGTACACCCTCAAATTGTAAATCTTTGTAAAAGAAAAAGAAGCTTTTCAAGTCAAACAAGTTTTTCAGCAAGAAAAACAATTGACCTGCCTTTTTATATAACACTTCTATCGTAAAAATTCAAACAAGCTATAAACGAGTTATCCCTTAAATGAAGATAAACAATTGGAATAAAAAGCGCTAATGACACTAGCAAATAAATACTGATAAACGTCCCCCGGAATGTAATTACCAATATGCGTATTCCTTGTAACCATTATTGCGAATCAGCACGTGCCTACGACATAAATATTCACATTATTGCGTATTCGGCTCCTGCCCCAATGCTTGAGTACAACGATTTTTTCTCTATTTGGTCTCCTGTTGAGCATTTTAGACATAAAGGGGATTTGGGCGTAACATATCGATGCAAAGCGAACGCGACGAAGGGTGACGTGCACACGGACTTCTGTATGCTATTATTTGCTATAATGTGGGTGAAATTCGGCTCGTTTCTAACAGGGTTCCGTAATTGTCTCCGTGCCTTTATTGCGATGCTTTTATTTATAGCTTCGTTGGGGTCCGCATCTAAATCCCGGATTATTTGGCTAACAAATTATATAGAATCTGTACAAAATAGGACGCGTCCTGTGCTGTCAATAAATCAATTGTCGCATTTTATTGGTGAAAAGCAAAGAATTTGCGGAATAGGATGATTTTTGCTTTTGTCCCTAATGTTTGTTAATGCGTATGTGTGAATGTAATGCTGTTACTGTTCTGAACTTGCATTTTATAAAAGCTATTCGTAGGTCATACATCTTATATGTTATTAAGTTGTGTACAAGCACATTACGTTACGAGGGCATGTATGTTTTCCGCGAGATAAAACCGTCCGTTTTACCTATCCCTACTAAGTATCCCTACTGGTAGGGATAAATTAAAAAAAAATTCCACTTATCCTTACTATGTAAATGTACTATTAAGATGTTATTAGAAGATTATTAAGTTATTAGAAGACTAGAAAATTTTACACAACATCGTATTTTAACACAAGTGTGTTTTATACTTTTCATTCCGAAAAGTATATTAGACTGAGCCACAGCGATCGTTCATATATTACTAACTATTTAGAAATGTTTAGGAATATACAAGTAATGATAACAGCCAATAATTAATTATACGCTTCCTCAAATATTATGTACTAGCTGATGCCTGCGAATTCGTCCGCGTTAAAAAATAAATGATATAACGCTTGACATATATACTTTTGCCAAACCCGAGCCGAGCCTACTTTGAACCTCATTACGGGAGTTAATCTTAATCCTAATTAAGATATCTTAATTATCTTTAATCGTGAACCATTCTGTATTATAACTCTATGTAATACACGTAATGTAGGGTGAATTGAGAGCGCAAAATACGAAAATATTTAGGTATTATTATCAAACACATTTGTAGGTGGAGTAATGTTCCCGCTAAGCAAGCCAACATTGATTAATGAATTTACCTACACGCTAACAAATGTCACACTCAAGCATACCTATTCTGATTCCCAAATTCACTTAATAAAGTACACAAAAATTTACTTTTCACACAAGATTCAAGTTCCTACGAGTTCACAAAAAATTGAATAAAATATTCGTTCTTAATTTTTCAAATTTTGTAATTAGTTTTAGTTTTCGTTTAGTTTTAGTTAGTCACAAATTCGTAATTAGTTTTTTTACCACAAATCTATACATATAAGTAATAAAATTGTAAATGAGACTTGTTAATTTTTTTTTAAACAATTTGTACACGTTGTACTTATGTTATAGAGGTCAAAAAAGGTTTTTAGAATTTTTGACTGTCTGTGCGTTTGAGTGAGTAGTACCTATTGGAAGTTATTGTAAGTATTGAAGAAATATATCGATTATCAACTTTTTATAGATTAATAAAATCCACATATAATTCAGGTAATCAACTATCTGCGTGCCAAATTTTATCCAAATCCGTTCAGCTCTTTTCGCGTTATTGAGGAACATAACTACAAACTTACGCATTTGTGGATAATATTATTAGGATTGAAATAATAAACTACACTAATTTATACGATTCTAATAGTAGGTAATAAAAATAAAGATATATTTATGATATTAATATATCTTAAATTATCATTAACAATTATATTATTTACGTTATTAATATGACTCGTAGTATTTTTTATTTTATTTTATCCTAGATGTTTTTATACAAATAGGGCATGGGTTTTTAGAAAAAAATCTAATTAAAATGTTTGATCTACGTCATGCTACTATGGTGTACCTATATGTATTTTCTTTGTGGTTTGATTCGCTCTCCTTCGTCACAGAATAGGAGTCCAGTCACGCAATGAGTTCACATAATTGTAGTAATAGAACCATGTTGCGTTACCTATCGGCAAGACGAATTGTGACAAATAGACCTTCATTAATAATACAATTAAGGCTGTACGTTGACGAATATAAATAACATTCCACGCGGAAACTATAATCGGACATATTCTTATGACAATAAAGTTCAAATTTATTTTGGTCGCTGATATTTTTGAACTATGGGATACGTTAAGTTGTGGGTACACCCAAAAAAAAACTTGATATCTATTCTAATATTATAAATAGTTAAAGAGGTAAAGTTTGTATGTTTGTATGAAGGAGGTAATCATCGAAACTACTCTGTGCCAATAGATACTATTATTTATTATTATTATTATTTCAATAAATCCTATAGAAGCCGCGGGTACCAGGTAAGCATCTAAAAATTAAGATCCAACGCTTGGAAAAAGTACTAAGTATAAGTAATGTTATATTATTCCACGCGGGCACAGCAGCGGGCAGCAGCTAAGTATCAAAAGGTAACAAACTCAACGCTTGGCAAAAGTAAACGAAGTCGCTGGCTTCAGCTAGTTAAAAGTATATAAACCTAATCCTTTAAGGTACATTTACTCCTATTTTGAACTATCGACTAAATAGAATAAAACAGGTCCACTTCGAAGTATGCAATGTTTGCGTGTCGCATAAAAAATGACGAACGGGAGTTTATTAAATTTAAATATGACAATTAAGCCAAGAAACTAATATGACATTTAAAATTAAACTGTAAACGTGTTGAACATAAATTAAATTCCATAGGAAATGAATAAAAAGACAGACACACGTACTAATAAAGCAGTCTCCTAAATCGTCGACGATCCTCATCCCGCGTTCACGCTCCTAACATCGTACGTCATAATGCTTCGGACGCGCCATTACACAGCAAAATTACAAGTCAGACAGACGATATGTCACACCGTTTTATAATGCAAATACGTCGTAAAGTCGATTCAGTACACTCTCCATACAAATTTAGAACGTACAATTAAATCTGTACCTGTCTCGGATTATTCAAATGATTCATGATTGTGATACCGATTTACAATTAACATGAGTTATGTGACAGTTTTATGTAATGTTAAAATAGATATTCTGGTTTAAACTAGATTCCCTAATTTTATAAAGCCGGTGTCGGTGTTTGGTGTAACACAGATGAGATATTGTCACAGTCATTTGATATTGTTAAGTTTGATTTAGATTTTTTAAGTACCTACTTCGCTTCCGCTTAAAACAAGGACTAATCTTAGACCACATCTTTTCACAAAAAATGAGAGCATCTATTAATTCTCGGACTATAACTAGAATATGCTCCACAAATTACGTTTTTACAATCAAAATTAGTAATAATGTTTGAAGATTTGTGATCAATTGTTATCTATTCTATTTTTGTTAATGTAAAATTTTTATAACCCTTTCAAAGTGTACTTTTTATGGGCTGTGAATGACTCGCTGCATATGTGGTAGATTTATTTCAATTTCCTTTAACTCTTTCAACTTCCGTTACTTGAGCTATAAATTCTGGTGATAAAAAATTAACTACGCTTCTTTTTTTGGAACAATATCCTCAAATACGATTCGAAAATAAAATATAATGAACGTTTTAACAGGAGAACAAAAGAGGTATCATAGTTATATAGAGTTAAAAATGGAAATGCAATATAGATACAATTTTCAGTAAGTATTAAGCTAGGACGCACATTGGCCCTGGCGGTCCGCTGTTTGTCAACAAATTAATTTTTTATATCGAATTTTCGTCTCTTTTGCAGTTTAGTTTTAAACCAAAGTTTAAAAGAAGTCGTTTTAAAATAAATTAAATTGAAAATTTACAATTAGGCTCCTTTTGTTAATAGGTATTTTTATACCTACTTATTGTATTGTATTATACTTAGTGAATTTGCAGATGTTTTATTTTTACAAAATAAAACATCTGCAAATTATTTTTTTATATACAAATACTAATTATTGAGGCGTAGACAGCATCGCGTCTCAGAAAACATGTGGCACTAATGATTTTTTAAAGGAAATACAAAGCAGATAAGTCTTGAATAATGATCTGTAGAGAATGCTTTACGAATGACTGCCACTTGTACAAGTGACAAACTTATAAATAATTTGGGTCGTTTATTTTCGGCTCTTGAGTTTCAACAGAACTTAGTGAGCTTATTAAAACTTGATTCTGATTAATATTTTAGTTGGCTTGAAATGGTGTTAACTTCAATATGTTTTATTTATTTTCGTTTTTAAATCAAAAGACCACATTATAAGGTTTTTTATCGGATCACCAGTAAATCAGTAAATGTATAAGTATAGTCTTTGATCAGGATTATGCTCCATTTGGTTGTAGGTTAGGTTAGGTTTGAAAAGTAGTGGTAAGGCAGTCAGTTGGGCATCCCGTTTGGCTGCAGTAACCACCCCCTTATAGACGAATACTGTTAAATAATACCATGTGTGCTGTTGTGTTTCGGTGAGTAAGTAAGGGATGCCAGAGCCCATTTCCTATCCCTTCCTATTCCACTATCCTTAATCCTACTGTAGTCGGCAGCGTACTGGCAGCACCTGTTATTACAATGCTAAATAACTTTTTTACTTTGAATTAATTTGATTTGTCTTGTCATCACAAGACAATTCAAATTAACTAATACTTTTTAGTACCACTCTGTTCTGCTATCATGCTTACAAACTACTGAATAATAAAATCGATTATTATGACATCTCCAAATATGAACATGGTTAAAATTTATACCACCTTTATATTGTAATCAATGCAAGAACAACATATTTCGAGGCGTTCAATTAAAATCGAAATTAATTGTTCTTCTCAAAGTTCTGACAGAACACCGCAGTGAACATCATTCACTCTTATATTTATGCGAATCCATTTGACAGGTGAAGCAACAAGACTCATCTCTTCTTATACCATGACAACTTCATTTGCGATCGTATCTATGGTCACAAGGACAGAATTATTTTATATTCTATATTATTTTATATTAACTGTACATTGATTTTGTCAATATATTAAAGTATGAAACATAACTTGAAAGTACGAAAAAATGAAAAAGCACATTAATAATGTGTTATATTTTAAAATATTAATTAATGTTCTTTAATAATAATTAATATGCCACATTAATAATTATTAATGTGCCTGATTCACGTGACGAAGCCGCGAGCACCTCTATCTAAAAATAAAAAACCAACGCTTGGCAAGAGTCAGGCGTCAATGTATGTCTGGCGTTATATTGCTTTATATATTTTGTAAGGCGTTATATCTTTTATTTTTCAACTGCCCCGGTTGTGACTTCGACCGGCACCAGATAGTATATACACAATATATTGTCTGCACACACACACACGCATAGTGCAAGGAACACGTGATATACAATAGGGAAGATAGTCTACCGACTATAAACCGCCACCTATACAGAAGACCATTGTGAAATATTTATTGCATGTGTTTTCTTTGTTCTGGTGCTTATGAAAACTATGTCTGACCACTTTTTTTAATTATCATTTGATCCTAGCCTCCTACGTATTTAAGTCATATAAGTCTGGACACTTAGTTTGAAGTAAACGTATTATACCACCAACAAACAACGCAGTCATGTTTATTTTGCTGCAATTTTTAATGTAAATGTGTGCTTACAGTTTTAATTATCAGGCTAAACGTTCTACAGACCTTGAGGTGCGTTAAAAAATACATAGTAATAAAGTAATATTTATGTATATTGATGTTGAAATAAATCAAGCTCCAGAAAAAAAAATGCATACAAAGTCTAAATCGGTTAGCGATAGATGTTTACGGACTTATAGACCGACGAGCCAACAAAATCACTTTCGCATTTAAAACATTACTAGCTGTGCCCGCAACTTCGTACGCGCTGTAGTTTGTTTTTTGAAAATCCCATAGGAACCTATCATTTTTCTAGGATAAAAATATCCTACATATTAATACAAGTATAATGAAATGTCTGTGTGTCCAATTTTATCCGAATCCGTTTAGCTGTTTTAACGTGATTGAATAACAATCATCCAAGCCTACAAAATTTTGCATTTATAATATTATTAAGATTAGGATTAGGATCAGTTAGGATTTACAATTTCCTTTTTGCTTCCCTCTTTTTCTAATATTAGTATTAATATTAAAACCGTAAACTTTTATTGAGTCGCCGAAAATAGGACAAACGTCAAAAATCTAAGATGTTCAGAACTCTAATGATGTTTAAAAGCCTTATTTCACAATACGAAGTTTAATATTTTTAAATAAATAAATACGCTCTATGCTGTAAATATTTTCTGACCCATATACACGTTGTATTGCTTTCAATCTAAAAATAATACGTTAAGGTATGAAAAATCCCTCTCAAAGAATAAGTAAGCATCAAAAGGACTTTGTATCGTACACAATGTGAGGGGATTGATCGGGTCCCTTTAGATGAGCATTATCAGCACATAGCAGAAACCTGAGGGGCGTCAGTTGTCCTTCCACATATTGTCCCGGGTGAAAGCCGGGGTTGCTTATTGCTTTTATGGCTTTATTTAACCACCTATCTTCCATTCATTGTCATAAACATCAGGTCTAATAAAAACCAAAGCTGTAGTTTTGTGTTCGTTACAGAATCGTCCTCAATATACAGTCGTGATAAGAAAAGGTTCATCTCCTTAAAGTCGACATTTGCTTACACTAGGGCAATTATCACAGTCATGCCAAAATTTCAGTTCAATTGTTCGTCAGTTGATACTAAGAGTCTACGACTTGAAAACTGACGAAGGTTTTCGTACACCGACTGTGCATTACTAAGGCATCACATTACCTCGGGACTGTCCGCGTCCCTCGAGAACAGTGCATTTTTCTAAATACACTACCATATATCAGAAAAGAAAGTGCATGCATATTCATGATGATCGGTTGAGTTGTTAAGGCATAAAAACATAAAAACAGTCAAACTTAATTTTGCATAGATTAATATTAATTAGAATGAATGATAATAGAAAAGATAATGTTATTAAAGGAAACTGATTAGTGCTACATAAAGTAATAGTAAAAATAGCAATAATATGAGCAGCTAATGCTCCTGAGGAACTGAGCATTTAGGTATATGTTACTACGAGTAAAAGTAATTAGTTTTTAGTCGGAAAGAAAACCTCATGTACGACATATAGAGTTTTCTTTTTGTATACCCAATCTAAGGTATATTGGCCAAATTAATATATCTTAATAGTAATTGTAATAAGCTAAAGAAAATTAAACAGAATTTATGAGTAGTGTTTATGAATAGGTTTAATGATAAAAACGTCGGTATACTGAAAACCATTATGAATGAAACTTACAGGAGTAGATGTTTATATATTTTAATAGTATTCGTTTGGTAACAACAGTGTATTCATGATATATATTTTACTTTGACTTTGGAAAGTTCATCAAACAAAGTTTTCAACTTAAGTTATGCATACTGAAGTTCCACTGTAATTCGCTAACATTGTTCAATCAAGCGCTGACATCACTCAATAGATGTTCCATCAATTTTGTTCAGTAAATCGTTCCATCTTGTATAAAATTCATGGGGTGTAGCTCCGAGTAGAATGATAAATAAGTCGGAGGCTCGCCCGAATATTCTCATTTAATACGTGACTTGTTTTGTGAAAATATGCCACACGATATGAGTATCGCGATAGATGGAAATGCCTTTATCTATCATACATTTTTTCTCCGCGATTAATGTTGTTTTCATATTTACCGAAATAGAAAGCTTGACCTAACGATTTTGTTAAGTGAATTGAAAGTTATTTTATAAGGTTCCCAAGATGTGTCAAGATAATGTTTAGCAGTCGCAGTTTCGCAGTCATTTCTGGCATCCCGTCTGGCGGCAGTAACCAGCCCCTTACAGAAGACCACCGTGAAATAACAGCACGTGTGCTTCTGTGTTTCAGTGAGTGAGTAAGGGATGCGAGAATTCATTTTAACTAACCCTACCCAATCCTTTATCTTCAATCCGACTGTAGTCGGCAGCGCACTTGCAGTTCTTGTCTTATAGGCGACGGTAGCCACCTACCATCGTCAGCTTGTATGCCGACCTTAACATAAAAAAAACTATCAAAATAAAATTAGTTTTTTTAGTATATAGTAGTTATATTCGATCGAAATTAATGAGAATGGAACAAGTGGTTTATTTTCAAGGTGGCGAAAGTATAGAAGATACAAAAGTAAAGTGTTCAGGCAGTAAGACAAAACTTTTAAAATCTTAGATAGTAAAACTAATCAAATTTAAGCAGAAACTCGATAGCACTCTAACTTCAGAGAAAGTAGAGCCTGTTTGTCCTCGACTCAAAGAACAATTTAAATATTTTCAACTGCTGCCAACAATATCTGCGCGCTTAAAATAAATAAATCGACAATAAGACAAAATATTTTAAACTAGCTAGTACCGTCGACTTGGTCCGCTTTGAACAATGAAAAATATAACGCCTGACAACTTTGTCGCTGTGACAACAGGTAGCGCCGAATTTATTTAAATTTTTGAACGATCCCTCGGGAATCTAAAATTTATTTTTTCAGGATAAAAAATCATCCCACATGTTAATCCAGGTAATAAACTATCCGTGTGCTAAATTTTATCCAAATCTGTTTAGTCGTTTTTACGTTATTGAGAAACAAACATACAAACTTTTGCATTTATAATATTATTAGGAATATTAGGATGTATGTAATTACAAAATAAATCAGAATTACTATTTTTATGGACGGTTGGCGGCAGTACAGAAGACCTCCGTGAAATAATAGCACGACGGTCCACTTTATGGTAAGTGGTTACCGTCGCCTATAACACATAATAACGCCAGGTAGGTACTGCAAATGCACTGCCGACTATGGTAGGATTAAGGATAAGGGTTGGAAAGGGATAGGGAAATAATAGCATACTACCTAATCAACTAATAGGAACTACTCGAGAAGCCATTATTTATTTAGGTAAGGTGTGTCGCATTCATTAATTCTGTTGAGTTTATCACTTTTGCTAGCCGGTGTCAATTTGTGGTTCGTTACTCACCGATGAGAGAGCACCTTGGGTACGGATTGGCATCTCAGTGAGCTGCGCGGACAAGATTCATCATATTTTACCGTTTCTTGAACCGTATCGTATTGTATACTATATTATATTATAATATATTATATAGGGTTGTGTGTGTTGTGTAAACTGAATTGTGAGTTGGACAGAGTGCCGACTAATACTGACGAGTCTAGTAGATTTCCTAGTCGTCGCTAGGATATCGACGCTTACATTTTCGCTTACATCTTCTCCGTCAAGCGTCGACCCAAACCAGTTTAAACAGTCAGGTTAAATCAAAAGATAAAATATTAGCAATAAATGTAAATATATCTTTATATACAGCTGTCATCTTCAGACCTCAAGATTCATTGTCAGAGGAAGTGAGATCATTGAAATTAAAATTATGTTGATTTTTTTATTAATATTTCTTAATTCTTCAGGTCAATTATTATCATTCAAAAACCATAATATATAATAAATCCATATAATATATTGATGTTATGACAGATGTAATTAATAATTTCTATATTATCTGATGTTACATTTCGTCACGCAAGAGTTTGGCATAGTGCCTGCCGCCTATGCGAGGCTACATCGGAAATGCCGACTAACGTCCGTTTCCGGGACACCAGACACTGCAAACGACACACTTTTATTGTTTTCGTCTCCCGAAAAAGTTAGAATCGAGAAACGTACGTGATCGGGGGTGATCTTGTAACAATGCCGTGCGGTTAGAAAAGCTTTTATTGTTTAATGAAGCTACTAAATATATCTTGGATATATTGGATATATTTAGTTCCTAATGGATTATTATTTTATTATTCTTGGATTATTTATTTGGATTATTTTATTATAACTGTGGGCCTCGTAAGAAAGCTCAATGTCGCTCAAGGAGCTATGGAGAGGGCTATTATGCTCTGGGTTACACTGCGAGATTGAATCAGAAAATGAAGAGTTCCGTAGATGTACGAAGTTACAGAGCTGACGGCCGCTGGGGCTAGAAGGTTCTCGAATGGAGGCCACGGATTGGCAGTCTAGGAAGTCCACTCACAACGTGGACAGACGACCTGATAAGGGCCTGATTTTTGTTCCAATCTAACGTACAGCTTCCATAATTAAACTAGATAATAATGCATGATAAGTTACACAGTACAGTCAATTCATATACTACCAGTATAACTTAAACTTCGTGTTGTATACCAATATACTCGTAATATCAATAAAGCTTCTAATCTTTGTTCTATGAGCGATGGATTGTCGACAATTCGAACAATTTGAAGCTGCGAGTACAGGGTAAATGTATCTCCATTTGACACTCTGTAATGTAATGGACGAAATTAGAATAATAGACATGAAATTACACATGTTTAAATACAAAAGCGTCATCAACGTTTATTGTAAACAAATTCGCATTACATCGTGATGTTTACGTTATCATATTATAGCAATTAATTTCCCATGAGAGCAATTAGATCAGCGTGTTACGTTACGATACAAAATTGCAACGTATTATTTTAATTATGTGGTGAAAAAAACTTCATAGCCCCGAGGTGAATGGTCCCCGATTCGTCGCACTTTTTGCCAATAGGAATTAAATCATAAGCGTCGAGGGTTAAACACGGCATTTTTCTCTCAACACTGATCATCATTCAACGTCAACCTGTAATGAGGCAAGACTCGACGTTGCGTATAAGATATACATATATCAGACAGAATTATGCACTCACGCCCCCCTACTTATGCATTACGATGAATGTCGATATGAGAATTAATTCGTTAAAATTTCAACGCTGACATTTGTAAAAAAAACTTCGTTGAATGGTTAACGATATAAGCGATCTTATTAAAAATGACCTATATTCACATGTAGGTATTAGATACTAACAATACAAGGTTATCTGACCGGCGGAAAACCAAGAATTGTTAAAGTAAATAGTTCTTCTAAACGGCTGAACACTCTGCTCATACCATCCAATCGGAAATTTTGAAAGAATAATAAATCCAGTTAATAAATACAGCCAGAAAGGCCAGCAATTAAGAAAATTTAACAAGATTTTAATTGCTTTATTTGTACTTTTTTTTATTTATACGAAGTATTAGTACTAGGGCCTTCAAAGCGACACCTTATAAACAAATACTTATAAACTAACTTACACGCCAGCTTATACTAAGTAACTTTCACTAGAGACCGTTTACGTCGTCAGTGGTGGAGCGAACTACCGAAGGCACAAAATGGTTTCCAAGAAAGGAAGTTGCTGGTAAGTTATTTATATTATAAATTGCTTATGGATTAAAAAAAATGGATCCAATTATATGACACTAGCTGTTGCACGCGGCTTCGCTCGCGTAAATTTATAAAATATAGCCGCTGATATAATATGTTACTCGCTGATAATATAGCTCAGTTAAAGAACAGTGAAAGATTTTTTCAAATCGGTCCAGTAGTGTCAGAGTCTATTCAATGCAAACAAACAAACAATCAAAACTTTCCTCTTTATAATATTAGTAAGTATAGATAATGAAAGAAAGATTTTTTTTTTAAGATTTAAATAATAATTTAAGATCAAGGGGATCATAGATTCCAAATTTTAACTACATATTCTTACTACTTATCTTATTCGTCAATTTGGACGGTTTCTACAAAGTTTAAAAGTTAAATAAAATAATTTCAAAAATAAATCAAATTTAATAAGCGTCCATTATTACCTTTAAATTTTGTATTATCATTTTAAACTGTCTATGTCTGGTAATTCTGGTACCTTGCACTGATATTATGATTTGATTACAAATAACAAAAATTTGATGAAATTTGATTTCGAACAGATCTATAAAGTTCTCTAAGTTAAAAAAATATAAAAATACGAGACAACAGGTTATACAAAATTATTTTAAAATTTATAAACCAAATATAATAAAAAGTAACACTATTGCAATAACAAGATCGATTTAAACAACATTTTAGTCAAATAATACCACGGAGAATTTTTTGCTTCATACCTCCACTTTGTGTTGGAACGGAATGTTGATGGAATTTAGAAAATGAATACCGGCGCAAAACAAAAACAGAACCAATGGATTTGACTAAAAATAAAGAACACTTTATTTGACAAAAATTCATTTTGACAAAAACAATTTTAAACACTAAAAGCGTTTGTGAGAATGGTTTTTAAAATGCGCCAAAGTTAAAATTCCTACCTGCACAATCTTAATTGTCGTTGGATCGATGTTTAAGTCGAATTGCGGAGCGATTTAATCTCGCTCTGGGCTTATTCTACAACAAGCTTAGGAGCTATTAAAGATTTCGTTTCAAATAAAAACACTTATCAGTTTAATACCATTCCTCGAGAAGCTTACATTGGCTGCAAACTTTTATTTGGCTGTCTTTTGGAATACACTAAAAGTAAGATATAAATTTTAAAGGTTGATTTTATAAAATACATACTAAAAGTTATGATAATTAAACAAATATTAACAGTACCTGACACTTGTCTAGAGAAAAACCTGTTATGAAGTTGTGTTATTAGATGACGGTAGCCACCTACCATCAAGTGGTTTGTCAACCTGTCTGCCGAAAATTACTTAAAAATTTAAAATATAACAGTCCCATCATTTGTTAGGAAGAATCACTTTTCATGTTCATTTGCTTGTGTATTGAACTGTATTGTAAATGCATTTTGCTAATATGCCCCTTAGATATTGGGACCATTTGCTTACTAGGCCACATTGCTAATAAACGAGATGCTTATAAGCCGTTTTGCTTTTAGGACGTTCTGCTCATATGGTGTTTTACTTAAATGTCCTTCCGATACGAAGGCGATTTGGTTTGGACATAAGATTAAATCTGGAATAACCCAGCTAAGTACAAACTCAGGCGCCGCCTGCGGCCACCTCAGATCACTGTTATTACCACCAGCTCCCGAGGTGAGCGACTTCTGCAATTGATTTTTATCGTGACGACATTATTACTAAACTCGACCGATAAAAATAATATGTAACGCTGCATAGAGTGTAATTAAATATAATTTTTACCTGCAGCTCTTCGTTCTTTAAATTACTGAATAATAATAACTGATCAATTAATTTTGAGATAGAATCAGTAAGAAATAATTTAAAGGCTAAATAAGTCTGGAAATTAATTGGAATGCAGTTATAATGTGGAATAATTATAAAATAAACACATATTAAAAACAGTTAAAATTTAAAAATACTTGTCGCGCGTCATAATGGCATAGTTGAAATTAAAAAAAAAACTTTTTTTTTCATAATTATTCATATAAATAATCAGGAATTTATAAGGAAATGATGTTATAAATTTATTGTACAGTAGCCATCTACCACTTACAAGAAGTCAAAGGAAAGAATATTTACTGGTGTAAAATTGCGAATACAAAAATTTAATATGTTCATACGATATAATATATGAATCATACGAAAATATAAAATACATAATACATCTCTTTCTGTCTGTCTGTCTGTCTGTCTGTCTGTCTGTCTTCGAAAGCTATTTACTAAATATTTAACTGTTTTTGTTGCAAACCAATTTTAGTGAATTTTAGTATAGTTGAGATAGATAGATAGAGCTACCTTTTGTCGCGAAAATAAAACTTGAAGGGGGTGAAATAGGGCGTGAATTTGTTAGGGGAACCAAAAAATTATTTCATATTTAATTAGTTTGAAGACTGATGAAAGTTTTAGGGAAAAAATGGCTACTAGTAGCAGGAAGTTTTTTGTTAGCAATTAGCAATAGTTAGCAACTGTCAGCTGATTATTTTAGAAATTTAAAAATTTGCGAGAATGATATTAACCTTTAGATATATTTTTTTGTTTTAATGAAACTTTTACTACCGAGCCGATTACAGTAATGTATTAGATTGTAATTATAAATATGAGATTTAATAAATATACGCGAGCGAAGTCGCAGAAAAAATGTATATTAAAATAAATAATGTAGTACTGTCAATTTTGATCTTTAGTAATCTCTAAGATCAAATTTAAAATATCTAATAATAAAAGAGAAATAAAAAGGTTCAAATGTAAAAAAAACCGTGGAACTGTCGAAACGGGATAATCTGACATTGCCAATCGTGTCGATCGAAACGCAAGCAGAGAATGAAGACGAAATTTATGCTCTAACTTTCGCACGTTACTTTTCTTATCTTTGAATGTGTAATCCTCGGTAATGTATGGCCTTTTATAAAAGGATTTTTAACCGGAGTGATGCCTTTAAAATTAACTTGCAACATTGTAATAGCTGTAATAAGAAAAGTTAAATGTACAAAGTTTTTTACAACAATAATGATAAGAAACAGCAGTTTAACATTTCTACTATCGGCTGTAAAATTTAAAAAAATATTTGTTTTAATATTATAAACCGCGTGCCCCTTGCATATTAATCATAACAAATATTGTTGAGGTATTAGCAATAACTTTTTTTTTAAGAAAGAATGTTTCTTCCCAGCTTTACAATAAGGTAAGCCACACATAAACAAAGCCTAAGTATGTTCATTTGGAATGGAGAAATTCAAATAGGTAATGAAAGAATTTTATATAATATATGTCAGTGATTCTGGGATTCACGACTTAATTTGTTATACCAAGATATTATTTAATTCTCTTAATCGGGAAATATATTTTGATTTAGAACAAATATATGCTTGATTGAACCACAGAATAACTAAATATTAGATACTACACGGTTGAACCAAATTGGAATAATCTTAATAGTAACTTCATAGGCTCGAAATATTCTTATTATAAAAAAATAAAGCTATGCGTAAATAGCGAAAGAATTGTTAAGATATCACAATAAAGCAAAAACCATGAATAAACATTTAAGTGCAGTCAGAAGCTCCACTGACAGTTCCATATCCTTTTTTTCCCTCTGGGAACGAATAGTTTCGCTATTGGCTTTAAACGTCTTGATAATTATTGCCCTAGCATCCTTTAGACATTTGCAATAGTGTAATGGCAGATACCAGTTCCCAGCTCGTCCCTTCGACGCATTCACCGTGGGTGGCGTTTACTCGCTCTGCGCTTATCATGCACGGTCCTTAATGACAGCTATTTGGTAATGGGCTCACGACTAACGCACGAAGATACTTTTATGATAATTAGTGCGATCCAATATTTATTTGTGAAGTTTTATAGGCCGCCCTTTAATCTTGAGTCTTGTTTATATTATTGGCCCGGCTTCCTTAGCGGTCAAAGTAGCATACGTTTTCAATTATACCAATTTAATGTCCCTGCGTAAGCATCGGTGTTTGTATTTTAAACTTAAAGTACAGAGTATTTAACATTTTCGACTTAATTACTGCTTTTACATTTTTAATTAATATCAGCGTAGCGCTCACTTGATAGCTCCTCATATGGTAAAACGTTGTGGAATAACTTTGTATGCGGATTGATGTTAGTCGTATAATGATGATAGTAAAAACCGGTGTTTGTATATAAACTTATATTACGAGTAGCCGTAACACTTTTAACATAAGTTTATTTTTAGCCTATTTCTGTTTTCTCTGTTTTCTTATTTCCAATCATCTTCTTTTTTAAATATCAGTGCACATTATGTTTATATATTAATTCATACAATTACTTTATGTTAATTACACAAAAATATCCAAAAAAAAAAAATCATAGTTATTCCTCAAAGTGATTTTGAAATAAGATTACAGTTATCATTCTTAGTAACAGATTCGAATGATTCGATATTAAAGAATGTTGAAAAGCTGCTTGTGATATTTAGGTACTTTTAAGGATTCCAATTTAAGACGCGGGAAGTAAATGTTCTGCAAATGTTGTCATAAATTATTTATAGCCCGCTTTAAATAGGTATACCATAAAGAAATTCAAACAACTTAGCAGTAAAGAAAATCGAGCCAAAACTATATCAAAATAAATTGATGGGAGTATTAGAATTAAAAAAAAAAACATTATTTACATAATGCATTTTCTTTAAATTTTCATTAATTAATTTTAATAAAGAGGCTTTTTTGGCATTTGTAGCAGTTTGAACGGTTGTTTAAGGTTTTTAATTGCACGTTGCTAGTACATTTTTTTATTATTATTTAATAATAAAAAAAGTAAATTAAATCACTTTATTTTTTATAATTATATTTATTTGAGTTCCATGAAGAAACCGCTGAGCTGTCACAGTCTATTAAATGTCAAATCATAATAATAATTAGTGACGCAAGAAATGTGACACGCCATGATAATCAATCATGTCATAAGAAACAACATAGAGTAATATGATGGTAATATGTAACCTCTATATGTAAGTAAAATGTTGTCAACATTGTACTTTTAAGACATCGAAATGTTTATGTCTACCATAGAGAAACAAGGTCGTTTATGTTTTTACCTTAGACCGTTTTGCTCTAATAGACATCTTAGATATTAGATAATAGGTATTTGAAAAATACAATTTGATATAGAGAATCAGATAAGTATAATAAACCTTATTATTTACTTATTCATGTTATAAATTTCAGCTAATTAGTTTTTTTACAAAAATAACATCGGTATTCATCACACTTTTTTTCTGAATAATTTTAAAAAGTTTTTCCAAATTTATAACAAAATATTCAATTTAAAATTTTTGGTAACGAAATCTAATGATCAGTTAGGAAAACTCGTAGAAGCGCGATCGATCATACGAAAATTTTATGAGACGTATAGGGAAAAAAAAACGTACTAAAGTACTAAAATATATATTTTTACATATTTTATTTTTTCTCTTAGCGAACTAAGAAAAACGTTTAAGGTTTTTTTCACATCTCTTTAAGGTTTTTTTTTTTAATTTCAAATATAATATTGTACAAAGAGATTCGGTAATAAAACTGACAATAAAGTGAGAAGAAATGAAGACAAAGGTCGAAGTAATGCCACTTTATCTAACGACTGCCGAATATATAGGCGCCAAGCATCACTCCGTCATTAGAGGTAATCGACGCCATTTTTCTCACATTTTTTCAACGGAGACCGTACGCACTTAGAGCTTTAATTCACTTCCATCACCTTGCGTAGAAAAAAAATGATTGATGCTGACTGGTAACATGAGAGACTTTTTACCAAATTGCGACATGTTTTTATGTAGTCATTAACTATTACATACAAAGCCATGGGCTCTATAATGCAAATAAAAAAACGTGTAAGCACGCAACTCGAAACCTGTTTGAGGATGTAAAAAAAACGCAATTATCAGCTAGTAAAGCTATTCATCACTCACTCCGTGTGTTTGTCAAACCGTAGGTTATGTCATCACAGGAATTATTTAAAAATTATAATTAATATTCTAAATTAGAAAATGAGCTTGTTTCTTTGTATGTTACTCTTTCACGCCTTAACTACTGAACCGATAGCCATAAAAAAAATTATGACAAAATTTTCATCTAAAAACTAAATACTGTTCCTGAGGGTTCCCGAGTACCTTTCATCTGTTCATCTAAATTAAAATCAATACTCGACAAAAAAATATTAGCAGTAAAAAGGGGCGCGGACGAAGTCGCAGGCAAAAGCTATGTCTGTTGTTAATAAAATTCTGTTTGAAAACCTTCGCATTTATTATTTTTAGACGATACCTCGACAACCTTTTTCCAGTATAAAAAGTATCCTATAAGTTAATCCAGGTAATAAACTAACTGTGTGCCAAATTTCATCCAAATCCATTGATTCGTGATCCGTTTATGCGTAAAAGAGTAACAAACATCCATACATCCATCCACACAAACTTTCGCATTTATAATAAATTATATTGTTTTAATATTAGTAGGATATATTAATATCAACATTGTGCAACGAATTTTATTTAATTTCTCTCTGAATGTACTCTAACTGACACTAATATTAAAATAATCCTCAAATACGGCTTAATAATTCTTGCATGATTTCAAATTGATTCAAACTGCATTAATTCAAATTAAATTTGTAATACAGACCAGAAATAATAACAGTGGCAACAGTACGAGTACTAATAAATTAAAGAGTTTTATGGTAAGTGTCACGAGTTCTAATATTTTATAAGATGCCAATAATCTTAATTATTGAAATTTTCCTACACAAGCATCCTGAATATATAGGGGATATTTCTTTGCGTATAGGCGATATGGGTATTTGCAGCCTTATTTAATTCTCTGTTTAATTTTATCTCCAAAGGGTTAAAAAGGGATGAAAAAATTGATGAATTCTTTTTTATATAAATAAGTTCAATGGCAAGGTTGACGGTCTAAAGTAGCTGGAAAGTTAGATGGCTATCACATCTTTTCAGTATAAAAATGTTTCGCAAATGTCTTTATTATTAATAACTAGTTTCCCGCTGCCGGCTTCGCCCGGGATAAATTTTTTATATATACAAACCTTCTCAGTTTATCCCTCTTTCCATTAGACAAAACCTAATTAAAATCGGTCTACACATTTTTGAGTTTTTGCGAGATTTTTATATTATAAAGATTAAATTAAAATTTTCATTAAGATTCCATACCGGTCTCCTTTACCTACCGTTGAAATTTTGGTTAACGCATAAATTTAACTGGCATTGCTTTGTAATTATATTTCAAAGTGAATTCACAATTTTGTGCATAGTAGAAAATAAATTTTGCATGTTGGTTGATGTTTTATTGCCAGTTTGTTGAACTTTATTAAATTTTACTTTTTTATAATTTTAGCGGTTACCGAAAATGTTAGGAAACAAAATTATATAGTCCGGAAAAATATACCAAATGTAATATTATGCGTTAACAATCCTGATAATGTAAGAATAATATTCAAAGTGAGTACCTATAGGAAATTGAGTCCTGGTCAACCTCAACATTACAGGTGCTGCAATAGGGCTGCGGTGCGGTCCTTAGTACGAATAAAAAATTAGGAAGGGATAAGAAGGATCTCACCGAAAAACAGCATACATGCTGTTATTTCACGGTGGTCTTCTGTAAGGCGGAGGTCTTCTGTATGACGGGTTGTGCAAATTGACTGCTAACCAGTGTGACTGCCATTACTGATCCAAATCCAGATCAGAGCCTACTTTAAAAAGTTCATTTCCAAAGTTGACCCCGCCAGGAATCGAACTGGGACCCCTGGAATTGAGCGTTAAGGCGAGCTACCTAACCACTCATCCAAGGGGCTCGTCAATGTCGCAGAATTATGAATAATCACAGAATTATTGATCACTATTTTTTATAAAAGTCCGGTTAAGTAATTACTTGATTACAACAAAAAACGTCAAAGGTGTTGAAAATGCCCTAGCTACTGTAAAGAGATAAATAATAAGTGATAGGGAAGAAAGGAATAGAAATGGGATATCTTAATCCCCTAATAATGAAACATGTGCTTTACTTCACAATGGTCTTTTAAAGACATGGTTACTGCCGCCAAAAAGGGTGTTCATGATTCTGGTTAATGACCAGAATGGAATTTGCCATGCCACTACTATTATATTATATCCCTACTATTAACTTTAAGCCGATAAAACAGTTAAAGTAAATATTATTTCACAGTAGGACAAGCACAGCAAAATTCACAAATAATGGCCAGACATAAAAATGTGTAGAAGCTCCAAGGCTTCCAAGAAAACAGTTGCTAAGAAGAACAAGTTGATAAACTTTAGAAATAAAAAGTTTTTAAAACTATCATTAACGGACATTAAAACTCAATACTGGGTTATTTTTATGTTCATCTATAAAACTTATATAATGATTTATGTAATTATAAAGAAAATATCTTTTCTATATCTACATTTGTGATTCAATGCTAATAAATAAAATAATAATTGTAGTGTCTGTCATTTCAAAATTTAGGGTCCGCTAAATGACAAGCTTTAATATATTTGGCGTCGTGGTGCTGGAAGAGATTGGTGACATGGGTGGCGTTCCGCTTTCATATTACAGGAACTTGGCGGCATTGTCAGGCAACGTTTCGCATCCATGTTTCAGGCGCATCTTCACATTTTTCGGTCACATATCTCAGCGCGATGAGCCGTCCATTGAGCAATCGTGCAAGGCATAGTCGAAGTCACGAGACTACGTGGAAGGTCACATATGAGGTGGTCCGACCAAATTAAGGCAGCCATCGAGTGAGGATTAGCGGCATGTGGACACTCAGGATGATAGAGACCCCGACCGCTCTGGCAATAGTGATTCGGCCTGCCAATACCATGAACCTAGAAAAAACAACGGACGGAATTCCATATACTAATAAAGTGAAGCACCGTAGTAAGCTCGATACGTGTGTGTACCTACCTACACGTTAACACCCACACATATAAACCATAGTAAGCTCGGCGTCCGCCATTACGCTGCTAGCGTTGATTAAGTGCACACTTAATGAGTAATTAAAATAACTATTTAATTATGCACCTGCGTCATGAAATGTTGTTCCTGTAGCACTTTACGTGATAAAAAAGAACAAGGAGTGACAGCACTCCGTCCATTGTTTTTTTTTTTAGGTTCATGGCCACTATCAATGTTTTTTTGTGTTTATGGATGGGCCTTTTCCATAGCAAATAACACTGGCAAAACAATCCGCAAAATTACACGTGCGCTTGAGTCCATTGGTTTCATTTTGTTCGAAAGTAGCAACCAAAAGCATTAAATTACTATAGTAAACAATCGACTCCTAATAATTTCAAAAAAGGCAACCTACAGCCATCTACCATCAAAAAAGGGAAGTCTGTAGTATTTTTATTCATTTCAAAGTAAAATAATAATTTCAAGTAAGAGAGAAAATTACTGCGAGTTTGATTTTAATGGAAATATTTCTGAAGCTTTCTCTATCACATTAATCTTATTACAGAGTTGCTATATTTTTGTAAAGTACCCACCTTCATCCTAAACTAGCGGAATGCCTTTATTCGACATGCTCCGTGCGCTTGTCACCCATCGTTTAAGCACGATACCAACTTACTTTAGCATTTCTGTAACACTGATTCTTGTTACAACTGAATAGGAATCAAATTCTTCTAAGCAAGGCAACTAATTGCTTCACTTGGTACACGGTCATCTCACTTCTAAGCGGTCAGCTGCGAGCGATGGCTAATTAAGAACCTAACCTCAGAGCCTTCATAGCCTAAGGCAGACTATATGGAACTAAGTGTGCTTCTGATCTGGTATTCCAAGGAATTAGGTAGGTGCTTAATATGTATTTACATTTTACAAAGCTATGATACCCTATGATACCCTGAATGTTTCAATGCAGTGTTGATTATTTTGCATGTTTTGAATTGTATATAGCAACTAAGTTTACGTTTAGTATTGTATAATTTATGCAATATTTATAGATTTATGTCCTATTTATTTTATTAAGACTATTCGAAGTCAACATATTTTTTATTCAATGGTAAACTATTCTATGTTTTTGATATTGATCGGAAAAAAATATATTTATCCTAATCTTAATTATATTAATATTATATTATAACTGCGAAAGATATTTGGACGTTTGTTCCTCAATAACGCGAAAACGGTTGAGCGTATTTGGTTGAAATGTGGCACATAGTTTATTGCCTGGATTTACTTTTAGGATACTTTGTTTCCTGGAAAAATGTTGGATTCCTGTATGATTTTCAAAAAACGAATTACAGCGCGTACGCAGTTGCAGAAATAGGTAGTTTACAATATTAAAATAAATGGAAATCTGACAAACATTTCAAATAATAATATTTCGTAATGTCTTGTAATTGCGCTTACAAAATCCTTTAGATAGTTTTTTTTACGCTTTGTTAGAAATGCAGACACCTAAAACACTATATGTGTCGCTGCATCTTACGAAATATTACTTAGAATACTGAAATATTTCAGTTGGAAAACGTCTCAGACAGCACATTTAATATTCCCAGTATGTTGAGCTCATCAGCATGCCGTCTGCAAGCCTTGCTCGGTTATTACACCCCAAAAATTGTAATGTGGTTGGAGTCTGTGAATGCATAATTATTTTCCGTGTTTTGGAAGGCACTGGTTTTACATGCAACGAGAGTATAATTATACATGAATTCTTAGAAACATTTCTATGTACTAAAAATCATAAGTATAAAATATCGGCATCTACTCTAGTTTTTATGAAAGTCTCACCAAAAACTCTGACATTCATTATAATTCCCATCACACATTGGTTATGTTATCCCATAACACAAACCTTTGCTTACTTTGGGGGCCATATTGGTGGGCCAATTTGGTGGGTTTAGTCTTTGCGATTTATTTATAAAAAATGTCGTCTTACTTTGTTTCTTGTAAATTTAGTATTTAATATATTGTTATTTAATAAATATAACTTATATGAGACTAGTTATTCCCGACCGCCTTGCTCACGCCACCTAATAATAAAATTGTAATAAAGTTTTTTTTTAAATATTAATTAAAATTCAAATTATAATCTTTAAAAATATTCGGTGAAAAAATGTTTTGGCAAAAAGTTATTTCGCTGCTTTCGGTTTAGGTTTAAAATTGTCCTTACATATTGAAAAATGAATAATTAAGTATTATTATGAATAATGACTAGCCAAGCCCAGTTTTATTGACGAGGCGTTTGGATTTTAATACCATAGAATAATAAAAAACAAAAAATTTATGAAATGTGAAACAAGTTTATGACACTTTTGGTTTAACTCGTTTACACTACTACTAAGTGAATTCTATAGTACTTACAAGTAACTTTAAGTTTATACAAGTTAACTAGTGCTCACTTGGATAACATTATTATAAATAAATGATTTGTAAAGAAAGTCGTCTGAAAGACAAATTCGTTCGCTTTGTTTTCACATTTTATACGCAGCCCAATTCAGTTTTCTAGGCACGTCTCGTGGCTTAGCTGATAACAAAGTCCAATATAAAGCCTAAGGGGATGGCTCCGATGCCAGCGAATGCGGAAACTTCACAGTCTACGCAAGCTGTCTAAGTGTGTCTGCTGACTGCTACAAAATACTTGATTCCTTACCAGATCTTTTGATAGCTTAATTATCAAGCTGCACAGAAATGTAGAAAATCTAGATAGTCGCTAACGCCAGCCTCAAGTAATTAATTGGGTTTGCGAAATATATTTGCAGATATATTAATCTATTTTCTATCTACAATCAATTTAAAGCATGAATAGCTAATATTGATAGTTTTAATACTAATTTTTAGTATAAAAGTTTTAATAGCATAAAAGTTTTAATACTTGTGTGTATATATATATATATATATATATATATATATATATATATATATAAGTACCGTATATACTTTGATATACATTTAGTAAAAAAGCAGTTATTTTGACATCAGAAACAGACACATCAATTCTATTTATTAGTATGGAAAAATGAAGAGGTTTTATAAAAATAAAAAATAAATAGTAGAGCGAGACATAAGTAAGAATAAAATAATAGCAGGAATAATGCAATGTTTTTCAAAGTTTCCAATGGCAATACGTTTGTTTGAATTTTATTGTTAGATGCCCGCGTGTATCATGCTGGTTTATGATGCGAAGCTCACTGTATTTCCAGAAGAAGGTACAGCCTGGCTTCAGTTCTATTTCCAACAAATTTATGTTTTATAATTTTTTTTTTTTTAATTTGGATTTAACAAAACTTATAACCTTTTTAGTCTATTATACTAATATTATGAAAGAGAGAAAATTTGTATTTTTGTATGTTTGTAAATGAATAAACTCAAAAACTACTGGACTATTTTGAAAATTCTTTCAGCGAGTAACATAGGCTATATTTTATAAAGTGACGCGGGCGAAGTCGCGTGCAACAGCTAATATTTAATAAAATGATACATAATTATGATATCTATTATTTTTGTTTTGCAGATCTAATAATTATATGACCTTAGGACCATTCATTTGTATCCAGATACGGCACCAGTCAACACCGTTAAACCAATTTAGTCATAGAAAACCATTTTAAAAAGTAAAAATTTACTTAGTAAACATTATTTTTATTAAAATCACGTAGTAAACATTATCAGATAAACTTGAAATATGACTAAATTATAACTATTTTATGAACAAAATTAGGTTTTTAAATTAATTCGAGACTGTTTTTATCAAGTATTTTTTATTTATAGCAACAGGTTTTTATATCGTATTAGCTGGTCTGTCCGCGTTGAAAAATAAAAAATAAAAAATATAATAAATATATATATTGAGAGCAATAATTTATTCTACCTTTATTGCTGTTATCGTTTTTCCAGGCGATACATTTTTATTTTATATGATCCCTCGGAACAGTACATTTTTTCTGGATTAAAGGTACCCTATGTCCTGTCCGTATCCTTGACAACGTGTATGCAAAATTTCATGATGATCGGTTGAGTAGTTAAGGCGTAAAACTTAAGCTTTTGACATCCGTAGAATATGACTAGTAAAGGATTTGACGAGAGCGTAATTTGACAAATCAAGGATTTGACAAGGTCAATCACAGATAGATAGACAGACATACAGGATTCCTTTCACATTAATAAATATTAGTATGGATTATAAGGTCGTAATCCTTATAATTTCTGAGTAAATATTCTGTATTACATAATAATTATATTTGATGTTCTTTTGTTAGGAAAAACGCTTTCATGTAGTTCACCACGATGGCTATATTGCAAGAAGATTTTTCCCTGTACATTGAATTAAATGAACACAATTTTATAATATTGAATTTATAATGCAGTATCTCTGCGAACTATACCAAATGCGGAGTCGACATACAATAAATTTGCCGACGAAATAGACGTGCGTGCCGCGTTCGTGTATCTGTGTCTACCTACAAACAGTAAATAAATTTTATTGTGTGCACCGAGTGGGCTATGTGTCTTTATTGTAGTATTTACTTGTAACAGTTTACTAGTGGCGTGCAGGTTTGCTTCGTTTTAGTTTTCAACATCAAATGTACTGCCCGCACAGCGCAAGTACATTTGCAAAAGTTTTTATGGCATTTTTAGAGGTCTACCAGAATCTCATGGCAAATGGGAAGATAAGAGTTTGTAGAGTGCAATATGGAAATTGGACTAAACTATCTTGATACTGTTTAATTTTTATTTTCTTTAACTTGAGCGGCATATTAAGTACTTATACGAGATTTCATCATCATCATATCAGCCCCAGGACGTCTACTGCTGGACATAGGCCTCCCGCATAATTTTCCAATAGGACCGGTCAGAAGCAGCCTGGATCCACCGTCGACCCGCGGCCCTTATCAGCTCGTCTGTCCACCTTGTGGGTGGAGGTCCTGCGCTGCGTTTGCCGGTCCGTGGCCTGCACTCAAGAACCTTTCGGTCCTAGCGGCCGTCGGCTCTCCGTACTATGTGTTTTGCCCACTATCATTTCAACTTACTGATCCACTGACTTATGTCGGTAACATTCGTACGTCTACGGATCTCCTCGTTTCTGATTCGATCTCGTAGTGTAACCCCGATCATAGCCCTCTCCATAGCTCATTGAGAGACGATGAGCTTTCTTACGGTGCTCATAATTAGAGACCACGTTTCAGCGCCTGGCAATGCACATTATCATCATAGGTTAGATATGAATAACTGTGATTTTATTATTTTTTAAATATTAGATTCTGGCATCAATATTTTTTAGTACATTAATAAACAAATATACACGGTTGAAAGATAAATAAATATGTGTATTAATTATTATTTGGTTTTCCTGTAGAACATGCAGATTTTCCGTATATAAGTAGTACACAATTAGCTGGAGCCTACCATTTTGTACGAGCTGTAGTTTTGAAAATCTCACAGTAACAAAATATTTTTTCTGGATAAAAATTATCCTAAGTATATCTTAATCCAAATGTTAAATTTATACGATTCACTATTATTATATCATTCAGTTAAACAAAATCACGTGGGAAGCTATAAATAATTCCTGATTGGCAATCATGAGAACTCCCCGTTCGGTTTATTTTAGTGTCACTGCGATGAAAAGTGTCCATGTCATCGCTTCATCTGTCACACATAAATTGTTTACTTAACGACGAACTGTCAACATAAACTATAGAATGCGTTTATAAGATTTTAATAGTAATTTTGGCCCCTTTTTATTGTGCCAGTTGCATTTTATGATTTGGACTAGTCGTTTAGTGTTATTTATTTGTCAAAGACAATCTCTCGCTGGCGACTAAATCTGTTCAGAATTAAACGGTGTGCTTACTTGAATGACACGTGAAGATTTTTGTATAATTTGTTGTTTATAAATTCTCGTATGAGTGCAAATAATTTTGTTTAGAGTACTTGTATTTTTTTTTTCTAACATTAAACGCTCAGCATAGGCAATTTCATGACAAAAGTTTGCTACCTCACAGAAGTTTAATAAAAAAATTGCTCATTAACGATCTATATTCAGTTTAATAAAATCATGCATGCAATTTCGTAAATGAGGATTATAAGAGTGAAAAATTATTTATGATATTAATTTGATAAAATATATTATGCAATTAATTTTGCAGTGTAAATTATACTTTAAAATGTTAAAAATAATGAAAAAAGACTGTAAACCTATATCAAAAAATTTCTGGTTCTACGAAAAAGTTTTAAAAAATATGTAAATTAGATACTTAAAGATGCAGAAGAAAGTTCTCTTATTCTTAATGCAGTGAGTAAAATTAACTTCGCTGCGAAAGTTAAGAACTAGGAGCAATTTTAAAACAATTAGCCGAACAAAATCACTATATTTGTGTACACGATATACATAACTTAGCAAATCTATAATAACTGCCTCCGCGTGCTGTTCCCTATTGTTTTATGTAAATAAATCATGTAGGCGGGTTGTCACAAATTACAGAGTGTGGGGCTAGCACATGGGCAAAGTACTCTGAGACAATCGTTAATAGTAGGTCAGGACACAACCCTAGTTGTAGCTGCAGGCTGTTTGCGGTAAGGCTTACATGTTACCGATTCTCTTGAACTCTGAATTGTGAAGTTCACTAACCTCTGCCTGCTACAAAGAAGAAATTGGATTTAATTCTATTTTACGACATATTATGTTTGTGTTTCAGAGTAGCTGGGGCGCTACGTTCCGTCATAATCCGAGCAACACATCTTGTGAGGTAAATCTTAACTTCAACTTCACAAGGGCCAAAATAATACCAGGAAATAACAGCACACATGCTGAAATATCTCGATGCGTTATTATGAAATGTCAAAGCCGATCCCATTCGTCTGTTCTCGGTCTCTATAATCGTTATATTACCTGCATATATACGAGTAATATGGTCGTCCCCAGACATGTTACCATCTAAGCAGTAATGAACTAAGTAACCACTTTAACCTTAATATTAACAATCTTATACACTAAAGTGTAACATTATACAGCATTAGCTGGTGCCTGCGACTTCGTCCGCGTTGAAAAATGAAATGAAATGCGTCTGACATGTTTATCGCTGTGATGATGGTGGCGTCGCCACGGAGACAGTGGCGTCCATTTTTTAAATATTTTTAGACCATCTCTCGATAAGATTTTCCAAGATAAAGAGTATCCATTATGTTAATCCAGATAATAAACCTATCTGTGCACCAAATTTCATCCAAATCCGTTGAGCCGTTTGTTAGCGAAATGAGGATGTACGGATGTTCTGACCTCAATAACGCAAAAACGGCTAAATGGATTGGGATGAAATTTCACACACAGATATGCTAATCCAGGCAATAAAATACCAGAGTGTCAAATTTCATCGAAATCCGTTCAGCCGTTTTTGCTTGAAAGAGTAACAAACGTTACTCTGTTACTCTTAGCAAAGTTAAAGCAAAATTTATTAATTTTGAGACGGCACGAAGTTCGCCGGGTCAGCTAGTATTAAATAAGTACGACCACCCATTGGAACCCGTCGAATAATTTAACAAACAACAAGAATATTTATGTGAGAGCAAAATCTAAGCATAAGTTATTCACTGTTTCTATGAGCGTGTCATATTTTAATAACTTTGAACGTAGGCACATAAAATTAACGTCAAACATTGTACGCATCGGTTTTCGCATATTGCATATGACACTTGACTCGGCTTGAAAATTTGTAATCATTTGTAATTGTAATTGAGATGGGAGGACTTGGTACGGAACATAAAATTTTACGAGTGTTGTCATTCGTTGCATTTTACGATATGAGCTAAAATATGCTTTCTTACATTACTAGGAACCCGGGACTTGTTCACAATGAATTATTTATTTGTCAATTCAGACACGAAAATTCATTACGCGCAATGCTTTGTTTGTACCGGAGCGGTTCACAGTAAAGATGTAAGTAAGAGAAACCGCCTGGAAAATTGTAAATCTCACTTAACGACGCATAAATACGAACTTAGTCCGTCTCGGTTTTGGCATTTTTTTCTTTATAGCTTAATCCGCAACACAAATTTACGTGTTCCTTCTTTCGTGTACTAATTTAAGGTGCTATAAGCACGCGCTTAGAATGGCGGAAACTGAATACAAGTATCTTCTCCTGCGTAACTTTAAAATATACTTTAACACATACGTAATTACTTAAAAAACGCGTTAAGTTCTTAACTCTCTTTATGAATACTATCTGTTTTACTATGTCACCAAAAAATGGCAAAATTTTTAGTCATTTGTGCAACCCGTTTGGCGGCAGTAACCACCCTTTACGTAAAACATGTCTCGTCAACAAATTACAAGTTACTCGAAAAATCATTGTCAATAGGTCATTTAGCTAAATAATCATCGTAAGTAGATGTATAAATGTTCAATCGGTTGAAATTTCTTTAGATTTAGTATGTAACATAGAAGTTTGAAACAATGAAAATTGGTTACTATGTTGCCCCTTAAATGTCACCAAACAGTTGAATGTTCATTTTGTTGTTCTTCATTATTGTTTCAAACACTGTGCATTCAGATTGCTTTGTAGGTATAAATAACGAGGCATGTTGAAATATTTAAAGTAATGCTTCTGTGAATGCTAACGCGATCACACCAATCTTGCCTCTGGGGAGTAATAATTTATTAAACACAGGATCAACGGTCTCGACCCCTCGCGTAGCAGTTATGATAAGCCGATCTCTCACATGTCAAATGCAATATTCAAAGAAAGGGAACTCTTTTCATACTCCCGGATCTACTCCCGAGGCGCACCTAACTAACCGTGATAAGAGTCAAAGGAGGGTACACGTACTGAAACTCTACAAACTAAATCGCCGTCCAACTGAGAAAGACCTTCCACTCTTGGTTATTTCGGAGACACACCGGTGACTGCGTAACATACAAATACAAGGAGTTACCGTTTTGAAGTTCAATTTAAACTGGTCACTATAACAAATTTTGCGAAATACACGTGCAAGGTTATGAACAATAGCGTTAGCTCGCAAGTAAATTAAACAGTTTTCCTGATTTAAAAACTGAAGCTGAATTTCTGCCTCTTAGTAAGTTTTTGCTAAATAACTGAAATACAGATTTTTTAAAGCCATCCAATATTAGAATATTAGAATATACAATAAATTAGAAATACAATACCTTAGGAGTTAAAGTTTATGTTAAAACTTTCAAATAATAAGCAAAAAAATGTGTTGTTAAGGTTTTTTGAAATTAATACTTCAAATGTGAACAAACAATTTAGTGGTGAAATTTAGAATATAATTCTATTAGTTAGTGTTTGTCTAAAGAATTTAAGAAAATAGGAATTTCACGCAGGTATCTAAAGCTGTTTACATAGGTAAATATAAATCTTTGTTAACTCCGTTGAACGTTTGGTACAATAAGTAAAATCATAACAAAACTCCTACCGATTACTGTAATTGAGGCAAAACTCTCCCTGGAAAGTGGTTTGAGCACTTACACCGTTTTACTTGAGCTCTGTATTCCGAGTTTTATCCCACTTACGGCACTTTTTCGTTGTGGTAGCTAGCCCACTAATAATGTAGTCCATTAGTTGTTTTAACCAACAATGAAACAGTGATGGGAAGTCCAAATGTCGACAATAAAAAGCATTAACAAAATGGACATATAGCTAATACTAATAACTAATGGACTAACAGCTAATGGAAGCTTTTTATATCATAATAAGTACTCGTGTGATACCATTTTACACTTTTATTCCAGACATTTGTTTGAGATGGAGTTTTTTGAGCCATTTGAGAGCACCACCAAAGTCATTTGAGCACATTTGAATGTTTGTGTTAGTACACAATTATTGACATACCTTACTTTAAAGAAACCTCGATCCGTAGAATAAGAATCTACTTTTAATTTAGGTAGATTCTGGTAATGTATGAATATATAAAATAATAAAAATCTAAGAATAAAAAAGTATATAGTAGAGATGAGATTATAATATAAAAAAGCACAAAGAAAGTTCAAGCAAATGTTAAACCAATATATAAAAACGAAATAAAATTCAGTAAAAAATATGAATGTACTTGGATCACCACTAGTGTTTATCTAGCTTCAATCAAGTTGACCGTCAGCCTGCCAGTCATCTCTTATCATACAAAATGCTTCTACAGTTAATTACAATGATAATAAAGGCGTTTGAACAAACGGAATGTTTAATAAACTTTCTCACAGCGGTCGTACTGCTCACAAGTACAATATTGTGACAACGGCGACATAAGTTCATGTCAATGTAAACATTTACTTCTTGGAATCAAAACCATTGAACGGGTAATAGAGTTTACTGAGTACATAGCAAATAAAATAACAAACGGTGTACTGTAATGACTGTGTACTCGAAGAGCCGGTACCGACACAGTCTGTTTTATATTATATCATCTACATTATAACAATATCTACATATAGGCATAAGTTCATAAAAAAAAATAACCATATGGGACGAATGCTCGATGCAATAAGGCCATCATGCCTTCACTCACTGATTATAACACATTATTTTACGGTAGCCTTCAGAAATCACTAGATCCATGATGGATCTATCGTGTTTTTTATCTTACTAGATCGAATTTTGAAAAACATTCAAATAAAAAAGGGTACAGAAGTCCATGACGCCAAACGGGGTACTCAATTTATTTATGAGCGCAGTGTACTCTACTAATAAAATATATGTAAGTATAAAAAAATTATGGTGAATTTTATGTCAGTTTATTTGTTCATTTCTTTTTTAAGACATTGGTCATAATAATTATCAGTATTGTGTACACACCAGCGTAATTACACGCAATCTAACGGATCAAGCTAATCGAGCCCCTTCTTTTACGGTTGCGAGGCGCATTAACCATGAAGATCGACATTTTATAGGATAATTTTTATGTCTAATATTTTTTTTAGTAATATAAATACTACGGAATAAAAAACGTTATTTAATTTAAATTTCATTAGTGTTAAGAATATAATCAAGATACGAAGCGCAGATTACCATGCGTAGTGGCGAGCCCTGATAGAGGTCTACATCCAGCAGTGTAGACACGGGCTGATGATGACAGTGAATGATAAGAGTATGAAGTTCCACACTGTTTCACAGTGGCACAAAATTCACTTTGTATATAGATATAGGTACACAGTTAGACATACTGAAGCTCGCCAACTATTGATTTTTATTGTAATTACTACATACATCCAGCAATTTACTCTTAAATTATTCAACATTATGCGTCTCGGTGGCATCTATTTTCCTTCGGCAACTGCACATTTGTATGCGTACGGACATTAATTTTTTATTCATATTAGAAATCAATTAGTACCTAAATTACTTGAGCAGTTTATTTGTGGTATAAAATTTATCTGAAAAGAAAATCTTCATGATCAGTTCGCAATTAGTCTAATGAGAGTTTTAAATGGTAACAGCTCCTCAGAAACTGGAAACATAAATATAGAGTAACATTTAATGAGTGGATAAAGAATTTCAAGTAAAACTAAATGCCGTCTCGGTACAGATATTAATCACAAGCAATTCTAGCTACTTATTGGAACAGTAAAAATACATTAAGCGACTTAAAAACGCGATAAAGACTTAAGCTCTTGTCACAGTGCAGTACAAGCAGCAGGTGCCCAACAATTTATCATTGCCATGACTAATTGTTTATTCATCGCGATAGAGTTCCTACCTTATATTTTAACCAGAAACGGATTAGTTCATTTATTATGTTAATTAGTGTTAGTAGACTTGTGTGTAAATATTATGTTAAAGGCCTAAGTATACTAAAATATTACTTATTTTGAGGATGTTTTATGCAAATTTATAAAAATGAATAAAATTTGAGTGTCTATCTCTGATTTAGAAAAGAAAATTGATTTTCCTATTTTTTTGTCTGCTATAGCTTCTCTGTTTATAAGGGTTTAGAATTTTCGTGAAAGAATTTGTGTAACATTAGAGCCTACGAAAGAAATAAAATAATTATATTAAAAATTAAGGAGTATTTTTTTTATGTAAAGCTCAACAGCTTGAAAGCTCAGTTTTGGGCGAACGGGACCTAAATTAATTTAGGTCCCGTTCCCACCACGGTACAAATTCAGACGTTCATTTCCAAAGTTGAACCTGCCAGGAATCGAACCAGGGACCCCTGAGACAGAGCGTACTCATACAACAGGCTCGTGAAAGTACACTTAAGCAGCTTTTAACAATAAACTGTGACGTAATAAATTCAAAAAAATGTACAGTGATAAATATATTTTTGCAACTTCGCTCAGATAAAAAAAAATCAAAAAGCTTATCATTGAAAACCATTTGAAACAAAATAAATGACTTCATTGTAATTCAATATGCAATTCGCCTTTCTTTTTAAAGCAAACGATAGTTAAAAAAGTTCCTGAACAACATTTAGAACTAAGAGTTTGCATATTTGTTCTGGTTTACTATGAAGTAAATGCGAGTTGTAGTGAGATCAAGCTTTCCGTTTTCGTAGATTTGTTTTTCATTTTCCGACTATTCCCTGATGTACAAGCCGTTCGTAAAGATTTTCTACACCATTAAAGATGACCCTCAGCTCAGTGATAACATTATTCAGAACTGATGGGCATTAAAATAGAAAAGATATCGAGTCCTTTGCAATTTGATGTAACAACCAACATTTAGTTTCATCCTAACTTACATTATAAACACGACGTTATAACTTATATTATAACTAACGTTTGTTTGTTTGTTTCGCTTCCACGCCTTAACTATTTAAACGATTATTATGAAATTTTTCATACAGAAAATCAAAGAGGGAAAGGATTTACACTATTTTAATAATCAGAAAAAGATACCTTTCGTCCAAATAGAGTAGAGGTAAATGTACTCTATTATGTTCCCGAGGGTCGCGGATCGACGAACATGTTAAAGAGTCGCATTACTTTATTTATATAAAATACCTTATTTTTTGTTATTCCATTATTGCTAAAGATTATTGTTAAATTTTTCATAAATAAAAATGAGCTAAGTAATCGAAAAATATTCGAAATATTCGAAAATATTCGAAAGTTTATGCGAAACATTTTTGAAATATTCAACGTAATATTGAATAAAATACACAAGTAGTTATTTAGGCTATTGTACAAAAATAAAACTATAACAGCACGTGTGCTGTTGTGTTAAGGTGAGTGAGTAAGGGATGCCCGAGCCTCCCTTACTCACTCACCTTATACTTAATATTACTGTAATCGGCAGCGCACTTGCATTTGCTTGTGTTTTAGGCGACTGTAGCCACCTACCGTCAAATGGACCGCCAACCTGTCTTTCGACCTTAACATTAAATAATACATTTTATAAAAAATATAAAATGTGATGACGTCCATTCCTC
Source organism: Synanthedon myopaeformis (assembly GCA_944738685.1). Lineage (NCBI taxonomy): Eukaryota > Metazoa > Arthropoda > Insecta > Lepidoptera > Sesiidae > Synanthedon > Synanthedon myopaeformis. Next base: position 4,532,991 of record OX122927.1, on the reverse strand, counting down.
ATAAAAATTCACATTAGTCATAAACAGGTGACTTTATTTTATAGCTTTGGGCGCACCGCCTTGAACCCCATGATAAATTTGCATAGGCAGTCAATCAGCGTGCAAGGTTGACACGCGAAAACAGGCACGCATGTTTTATAAAATGGTACAGTTACGGTTCGTTCCCCATGGCACTTATAATCGTGTGACAGACACGTAACAAAGTTCAACCCTCCTGTCGGGGAGTTGATACTACAACGGCAATTGATAAAAAATATTATATGAGTAATATAACGCCTGAAGGCCTAGTGCGAGTTTTACTCGATCAAACGTGTCGAACGAGTAAAGGTCAATTTGTATGGGAATGAAGCAGCGCCACCTAGAGGCTTCAATCCCATAAAAATTGACGCGTTCGACGCGTTTGATCGAGTAAAACTCGCACTAGGCCCTCTAACATCTTTATCGCTGTGACGACGATGACGCCGCACACAGATAGTTTATTACCTTTTTAAGCATATACTTACAATACTTTTATCCTTGATAAAATGTTATGTTCCTAAAAATATATAAAATTGTGGCGGCGCCGCTGTCGTCTTGTTAGGCGTTATATTAGGTACTCATTATATATTTTCTCAGGTGTTATATTTTTTATTTTTCAACACGGACAAAGTCGCGGGCAACAGCTAGTAAAATTATATCCTGTATATTTTTAAATCCAAGTACAAGGATGCATTTGGGTTCATAGGTTTAACTCGACTAGGAAACATTCACGATTTATAATATGCCAACACTTCATTGCAACACGCTATGTTCCGGCAACGTCACATTGTCAACGCGCGCGCAACAATGTCACGTGAAATTTGAACAGAATTTATTAAGTGTCGTGCGCCTCCCCAAAGGTGTCTACGAGACTTCAGAACATTCACCGATTAGGCTTTTAACTTTTTAAACAATGGCATTCTTTTCCTTAAACACCTTTTACTGAATTTTTACATTCGTTTTTTAACGCCCCACGCAAAAGAAGAGTTTGAACTGTGTGTTTGTCTGTGGCATCGTAGCTCCAAAACGAATCCAATGTAAAGTCAAGGGTAAATTTTTAATTATAGCTTGTATAACATATTTTGTTTTGATTTTTTTTTCCTTTTCATTATATTTATTAAGTATAAAAATAAAGATGTCTTAATGTTGATACGGTCACTATAAATTTTAATAGATAATTGATTAGATAACAATTTATAACAAAGTTTTTGAATAATAGCTTCTTCTATAGACACTAACTAAACTTGGTTTTACATGAAATCTCACTTGGCATTTATATAATTACATTTTATGTTTTTGATGGGACACACCATTTTAAAATCCCCATACCCACTTGACGTAACAGCCTTAATGATTAACTTTTAACACGGCAACACCACAAGGTTTTAAGATAAAAATTATCTTAAATATATAAATTAATACACTTAAAATAATTACAGGAATATTATGTCCTAGTCGTTCTGCATTTATTATGTTAATATCGTTCATTAATGCAAAACTACAGGCGACTTCGTCATTATTTATTTCTTAAATAGTAAATAATTTTAAAGCGAAAATTTTGCGTAATGAATTTACACATTCGCAATAAGCATTAAATGTCCTAGGAACATTGACTGTAAAATACATATAATTACGTATTTAAATTTAATACAATATAAATTCAATTACATTTAATTTATTGTAATTCTAGTACTAAATATCTGCGAATGTTTGTATAATTTTATCCAAATGGTCGCAATTTTGATTTCTCAACTGTGTATTGTTTAATTAATACATGATCAAGGCAAACAGTTAACCCAAATAAATTGGATTTGACTGGTTTTATTTTAAATGATATTTATTCTGACAGTATAAATAGTATAAAATATAAAAAATAAAAATATAAAAGAAATAGGTTGAGGGTTCCTGCGTCCCTTACTCAAGCACCGAAACATTATAGCATTATAAGATTATAACGTTTAATTTTAAAACATCATCCAAATAAAACCATTTAATTAGAGCTACAAGTAAAATAGTTACCGTTACCAATTGACGCAACCCGTTATGCGCTGTAGTGAGCTATAAAATCATAAAAACGAGTTCGCGTAATAAACATTTATTCAAGTGGAATAAACAGGCAGCCAACAATTTACGTTTACTAACAATAACTGTCTTGTATATAACTAGATACATGTCGTTTCACTATTAGTATTTATGTTCATTTTATGCATAAGCTAATATTGTATTTTAATTACATATGTAACAAGTTGTTAAATTTTATTTTTAAAATCAATATTAATCTTGCACTATTTTTAACGAAAGATACACAACGCTTTTTCTGTTTATGGTAGCGGCAGGTCATATTGCGTTTCTCGTTGTAGGTGCCGACCTTTCCCTGTGGCCGCTGTGAAAGCAATGGTCACGGTCACGTGAAGCAGCGGGAAGAGGAACCTCTCTCCCAACCGATGCACCGGAAGAACTTCGGGCGCATGCCGCTGGCCTATTTCCGCCACCTTGACCTTTTAACCGGGGTGGTAGTCTTAAAGGGAGACTACCGCTCGTCGTGAGGTTCTCTGAGATGGCCGACGTACCACCTCTTTTGGGTACCGCCAGACGGGCGACTATGCATAAAATAACAGCATATGTGCTGTTGTGTTTCGGTGAGTGAGTAAGGGATGCTAGAAACTATTTCCCTATCCCACCCTAATCCCTTATCCTTAATCCTACTATGGTCGTCAGCACACATGCAACACCTGTGGCGTTGCTTGTGTTATAGGGTGTGCGTTGCGTTGTGTGCTTGTGCCCTGCCGCTCTACTGATTTACGTTAATTTAGTTATTAATTTATTAATTAATAATATAAATTAAATATTAATTTACTAATAATTTAGTTAATAAATTGAATAATAGCATATGTCAACAAAAATTGAATAATGTAATAAGTCTTACGTAAATTGCATTTGTGATAATGAATTTCCTACTTGAAATTAAAATTAATCGAAATATCACATACTTTTGGGGATAGGCAAGCTAGAAGAACAACCAATTAAACCTATGGAAGCATGTCGGGCTTACCAGTAATTTATTGACGTATTCGTTAGCGACCTATAAATTGTTATAAAAATATTAATAAGCTATTACAATATCGTAAAGATATGGAACTCATTTCTTATAATACGCTCACATCAGGAAGTAACTTAAAATATATATTATAGTTTTAATATGCCTCTTAAAATAGTCACAAGTTATGGCTCTCCTCATTAACTGCTTAAAACTATTTCAAATTTGAACATATATTATCACTATTGCATTCTTAAAAAGAGATATTATTGAATATTAAGCGGCTTTACGGTTTTGATGTAGATTGTTTACTATTTCTAAGTGCAAAAACTAAAATAATAATAGCAGCAGGATACACAAACTATGTTCCGCATATAGAAACTAAACAGCCTAACCTTCTGTTAGAAGGCGGTGTGGGTTAACAGCATGGTGAATAAGTGAGGGTTGCCAGAACTCATTATCATAATAATCTTCTCTTTGTTCATAACCTTTATGCTACAAAGGTCTTTTGTATTGCTTGTATTAATAAACTTTCCAAAACAAAATATATAAAAACAGTAAGAGCTAAAAAAAAATCAATGAGAACTATGTATTTTTGAATTATTTTTTATTGATTTACTTTTGCAATATTCTTAATTTTTTAAAATAATTTATACTTAATTTTAATTATAAATAACTATTTAAAAATATCTATTGCATTCATTTAATTTAATTTGATTACAATATTAAATCTATATAAAGCAGATCGATTGTAACGAAGATACCAATGTGATATCAAATATTTATTTTATCTAGAAAAAAATAAAAATAAATGAGAATTCTGAGGATAGATAACAATTATTAGATCTAATGGTTCGGTGGCGGCCGGAGGCCTCTTTTCTTATGGCGATGTAGAGATAGCGCGTCCATCAAATTATTTGATAATCGGTCTCGGTTAATTCCATTACTACAAGCAGACGACGCCGACTCTAACTGTACAAATCACGCTACACCTCACCACAGTCTAAAATACTCGCACGTTAAACACCGTATCATCTTCAGTATCTCTTTCAACATTGTACATAACTTTCTAAACTGTGGCAATTCAAATGGACCACGCGTTAAATCTGTACTAGGCATTTCCGACGGTGAAACAGACAGAGAAGCATCCCGTCATCCGTCGCTACTACCATTACTTGGGATTATGACATAAATATTTATTAGTGCAATAAATACAAGAGAAATGTTCTCGGTTGGTCGGCTTGGAAATTATCCCTAACTTTATACCTGGTGGGCTAATAAATGTGGTAGTGTTAAGACGTAAATATCTAAGCGTTATCATATATAAATTCGAAGCTTATTAGCTGCAAAGTTGAAACTAACAAGTTTGGAACTGGATTTCATTGACTGTTACTTAATACATAATTTAAAAGCAGATATTAAGCACCACATTCGTTGTTAAAAAGAAAAAAAGGGATGTTTAGGGTTTCAAAGATTATATGAAACTTGGAACACAAAGGCTTTAAACAAACTTAACTGATTAATACTTATTGGTTGGATTCAAGTTCATTGAAATGCTGACATATCATTAAAAATATTATTTTAAGGCATAGGGAAATGGGCCCTGGCATTCCTTACTAGCGAGTAAGGGAACGCAACAGCATATATGCTGTTATTTCACTGTAGCAAGGGGTGGTTACTGTCCTTTACTTAAAGTCTTTCATAAACATTTCTTGAAATTATCACTTGTTATTTATTTACTAGAGAAACTTTCTATCAGATATAACTTTAGTTACAAAATCTTTATTTTAAACGCCGCAGACAGACGGACAGAAGGTACAACTGTCTGTAGCGGTCTATCATCGCACATTTTTCTAATTCGAAAGCCCTAATTGAGTTTAAATTTTATTGAGTGCAACGCTACAGCGAAAAAGGGCATTCGGTCACTTAGCAAACAGCTATTAATTCTAGTTAGACACTAATAACGTAGCCTGCGAAGATTAATCGTTGAGCGCTAGTAATAGAATATTCAGTCACACACGCAACCTGCGAGTTATTATAAAATTGAAGCACGCCTTGATAAATTAGCTTTATCCGTCACGATTGGTCACGGAAGTCTTGAACGCTCGCTTGTTTAGGGTACCCCTACACTTGACTCGAGAGTAGCGCGTACAAATATTTGATTGTAAAACTTTTTTGTAAGTTTTATACATTAGTCCTCATTTTATTTATATTTTCAGTTTATAAAAGAAACAACCATGAGGAGATAATTCATAAATGTACATCTATAGAAAGCTATTAATATCAGCGAGTAACATAGGCTATATTTTATAAAAGATACGCGCGAAAATACGAAGTCACGTGCGACACGCTTGTATTTTATAAAGTTACGCAGACGAAGTCGCGTGCAACAGCTAGTGTATTTATAATTTGAATAATTAGTATAAAATAATTTGGAGATGCCTAATAAAAAATCATCAAATTTCTAAATAGTTGCTATTTGCTATCTTCTATATAAATAAAACAAATCAATGTAATGTGTTTGTGCTTCATGAACTCCAAAACCGCTCAATCGATTTTAATTCGGTTTTACTCATGGAAAGAGGAATAGACGAGGAAGGTTTTTGTATATAAAAATTGCATACCGAACCAAGCCGGGAGTGGGTCGCTAGTTATAAATAAAAATTTAGAGACGGCTAGTATTAATTTGACATGATTTTTATAAAATAGGTACTGGAAGTTTAAAAATTTTGAAATTGAAATTTTAATAACACATTATCTATCTATATATATATAAAAAGGCGATGTGTGTATGTATGAATGTATGTATGTATGTATGTAAGTATTTAGACAACCTTCAGATTAGTCCAGCGGGTGATCTTGTGAAGTTTAGGAGCGATCGGATAAGAAAAATGGACGCGGACGAAGTCGCAGGCAAACCTTGTATTTTATAAAAATAAAGCAAAATAAAATACAGTTTTATTACTCATTTAATGTATTGTAAATAAGTACCTAAATAAACAATACTAAATTGTACAAATATATAAATTTATTCTTAGGAGTCTTGTTTTATTTATATAAAAAAATAAAAATAATAAACCATATGTTAATTAACATATTACCTTATAACTTTATAATTATTCTTCTTAAATTATGAACAATCCTTAAATCAACTTAGGTTAAAAAATAATTAACATCCTTAATGATTGAGTTAAATGAAATAAATTACTTATATTTTGTTATTCTATAGGCAGAACACTAATGAACTTACTACTAACTAAAATATTACTAATACTTAATAACTCAAGCGTGAAATGTACTCGCATATTGGATATAGGCCTTTACATTACAAAATAGTGGATAAGCGTGAAGGGTTACAGTAATGAGTCATTATACTTCACCATTGTGCGTTTCCGGAAGCACGGATATCGTTACACATAACGTGAGAGCGGACGAGGGTGCCAAAGTTTTTGATAAAAATTTGATTAGTTCAAACGATAATATTGTTCAGCTCTTTTGTGTTTGCAATGCTCATGCCATTTAATAAAAAGGACATTTTTAGATAATATCTATGAAGGACTAAAAAATATATTGTGTTGAAACAAGATACATACTTTAATATATTGCAAAAAAAAAGTCTATATTTAATGAAGCGAATGCATTCTGCAAGCAATCTCATTTTTACTAGTTATTTTCGATTAAAAAAAAGAAAATACTGTTCTTAAAAAATACAAAATGGTAGCAAATATAACAATTTAAGTAAAATGACGAAAAAATTACGAAATATTACCTCGTCCATCATCAAAAATATAACTTTACGAGGTGACACGACATTGTTAGGGTTCAAAGTCGCGCAGCGTTTTATGGAGCTGGCTATGCTCGGAGTTTCTTTCAGCAATCAGCAATGAGCAGCAAGGAGTTGGCAATGGGCCGATCATATCTGTTGTAGGACGGATAACCGAGGAAGTAGACGAGATTGGAAAACGGAGCCTGGGACGCCTAGCGGCCAGGTGGACAGACGACCTGAAAGGCTTCGCGGGATGCGTCTGAATGCGAAGGCCAGAGGAACGTGCGTGGTCCTGAGCCTTGGGAGAGGCTTACATTCAGCAGTGAAGAGATACGGATTGATGATGATGACAGAAAGCCACATTATTCAAGTTAGCAATATAGGTTGGTTAATTTTAATGTAGTGCAACCAACGGTTTTGATGAGTATTTCTACGTATCAATAATTTCGTGCGTATTGTAACCGATCAACAATTACTCTATTATTTAAGCACACAATAGACTGTTAAATTAATTAAAACTCATTGACAATGTAACGGCTGACATTGAATGACAGCCGTAATTTAAAAGTCATAAGGGTGATTTTCAAATAACTGAACACTTTTCACGTTGTAGTTACGTGTGTATACTTACCATCACATAATATAAGCTGAGCAGTCCCTCGTATTGCGAAAATATCACCGAAATCCATGCGGCATCCCAGCATATGGTGCCGTAATGGCTTCCTGCTTCCTCGGACCGCAACACAATGCCGCCTCCAGACGAAAATTATAAACCCTTAGTATAAAAACGTAGTACATTTTCCCTAAAAAATAACGAGAACGCTCTCGCCCGCGACGAGATTTAACATCCGTTTTGTAAAAACCTAACTTTCTCGTGAATAATCGCGAGGTAATTTTTTATGTCTTTTTTTGGAATTAAAACTCGTAACAGTGGAATTATTATTTAAATTTGTTTAGGTATTACAAGTATAATGTGTCTTATGACACGTAATATAGGAAGCTATATATGTTTTTTTTAAATAACTGTACTAGTGATGTTCCGTATCCGTATCCGCGGATATCTGAGGGAGAAGAAAGAGAAAGATCTGTATCCGTTACTTTTTGGCGAATCTTTTTATGGATCTTTTGCCTTTTAATTTTTAATTCATAGCTGAAATTCTACATATAGATGATTAGGTAGCAATGAAAAACTATTAAATTCCATTCGGATTATTTTTTATTTCTCAACATTAAACATTTGGCACCTTTATAATGCAAGGCGTCAAGTGGCGGGCGTCAACTATTGTTTCAAGTCACGCGCACCGACACCGATTGAGTAAGAAAGTTAAGATCCGTATCCGTATCCGTATCCGCGGATCTTGACACTAAATATCCGTATCCGTGGATCTACATTTTTAACGATCTGGCACATCACTAAACTGTACCCACAACTAGCAACCAATAGAGATTGATTATTCATAGTTGGCTCTAATATGGATCTGGCAAGTAGTGGTCATGTCAGTCGATCCTGACATACAAATAAAACAAATAAAATTTGGACCAATTAAGAATATTGCATATTCTAAATACTTTTAAACTTATACTTAGTTATTGCTTAATAACGGTGATGATGACTAGACATTATTGTTTATAAATGGAAATGTCTTCGTTTTTCTAGAAAATAATATCGACTTGCAAACGAGAGGCCAGTGGAAACTAACAAAATTGAGACAGAATAACAAAATTCAAATGAGCGATCCCACATAACGAATGGCCGACATCCGTCCCGTCGCACGACGTATTTGTTCCTCGCAGGGGGTCAGCGTGGAAGCACGTTCTCGACATTCTTTCCGAAATAACACCCCGTCGCATACACACAGTACGAGTATATACCTGGAATGGAACAGTCAATTACGAGTATGTATGCGCAAGTGTTTACTAACAGCACAAATAACGACGAGATGCTTAACCATATGAACACAAGTTAATCTAGTCAGTCGTGAGCATATTGTCCACTTCTTTTTTGGGGGCACGCTAATTCTCGAAAGTGGTAAGTCCATAATTTTTTGTACTCCCTCCCCATTCCTTGCCACTATGTGTTGAGGAAAAAATAGAAGTAAATTATTTTTTTATTGTTTAAAAACATAATATCGGGAAATAAAACTTGTACTTATATTTAGGTGAGTAACAATATAAAATAGTAACTCCTTTGGGGGCACTGCGTGCTTCCAGGTGCCCCCATAAAAAACCCCATTATATACATATACATATACATATACATATACATATACATATACATATACATATACATATACATATACATATACATATTATTATTCTTTAATTTACAGTTTTGCAGTATAGTTTTTGTCACTACGAAAAGATTCACTACTGGTTCTTTTTTATACTATTTGCATAACGTATGCGATATGTCAATTAATCACTTCACACTTTGAGTGTTCGGACAAATATTTCTAATGTCCACTATTACATTCTTTCCTTGACACAAAACATGCAATGCAATCATTAACTTTTATATAGCGATGGCGAGTTTACTGTGGCGAAATTTTTATCTCTGTTCTAACGCTTTAAAATTTCAAATTCATCACTCTGCTGGCTGCGGCTTTCGGTTTCCATACAAATATAATTCAGAAGAGAAAATTCGGTTCTTTATTTTATTATTGGGTCGGCAGACAGGCTGATGGTCCACTTAATAGTAGGTGGCTACCGACGCACAGGTGTTGCAAGTTACAGTAGCGTTAAGGATAAGCCCGGGGCGGCCCGCTAGTATCACATATAACATTTCAGTCATTATATTAGCCAGTTAATTCAAAATGTAGGATGGTAATTTTACAATCCTTGACTGCATGGTTTTTGCTTGAAAATTTCAAACAGCACGAATTTTTATGTTGTGAATTTTATGTATATCAAAAAAAACCAGAAAGTGAAAATATTTTGCCTATAAAATTTTGGTAGTCTTTGAGTGACGCGGCTGTTGTATAATTAAGGCGCCTCACCTACAAACAAAAAGTTCTCAACACAATTTTTTTTTAACAGTATTAGCAGTGAACTTGTTCGTTGATAAGTCCAGGTCACGTCCCGTGCAGCTGTGCCGAGCCGCATTCACTTTAGCTACGCCCGCTACCCGCTACCTAAATTGGGCTTTTTTCTGGTTACTTTTCCCTGCTTCTCCATATTTTTCATTCGCACAGGCATTCCACAATCATATAACTTATTTAGAATTACGCAATTGACCAACATTCTTTGTAATGTAAAGTACCAATTTTTTTTATAACTTTTAAATAATCCTTTTTACATAGTATATTTTGATGTCGGTTCCGCGTCTCTCAGTCAGTTAAACCGCTAACTACATACATAAAAATAATGTAATTACTAGAGAATTGTAGTTCTTATAAAATCCTAAAGAAAACTCCGGGATGGCATATCTCTATCAGAGGGCCTAGTGCGAGTTTTACTCCATCAAACGCGTCGAACGCGTAAACGTCAATTACGTAAAGTAACGGCTTCGCCCGGGGTGCAACTTTTATTTTTTATATATATATAAATCTGCCCCGTTTATCCCTCGTTTCATATTTGAAAACCGGATTAAAATCGGTCCACCCATTCTCGAATTTTTCAAGCGTACACAACATAACATTTTCAAATATTAGAAGATCATACATCTAACGCGCAAGTACCTACTCATCAGAAAAATAAAAATAATATTAGAACTGCATATCATCACAAATAACAAAGGCGCCATTTGAGTAATCAAACCTCGTACGTATTCAATTCACCGTCACTGCCCTGTCATTACAAACAAAAACTAAATTCATTAAAATATTTTTTCGGGGACAAAGAATTCGCGTTTTAAAAATGTAACGTTTTATCGTAAGCCGGGCACTAAATGAATGCGGCAGACCGATTGCTACTATAAAGATAACAGTAATTAGCTCGTAATGACCACGTCGTCTGTGGGGGCCGGGTGAGGTTTTTTATAAGTGCACCGGCGGCATCGAGCCGCGATCGGGAGATAGTGTGTCCATCAAATTATATGATAATCGGGCGCGGTTAATTCCATTACCAATAATAAATGCACGCATTAAATTAGACCTGTCGGATGAGTCGACGGAACGTGGTCTCGCGATCGCTCCCATCACTCTAGATTATAATATGAATAATTTATCTAGAAATAAAAAAAAAACTCGTAGTAGTTTATTATTGTTTTGAACTTGGTACGTCAAAGGCGATGTGTCGCTGAGCGTTTCTGATCGTTGCATGCGATTGCGTCTGAGTTCAGAAATAAAATAATTACGGGCGCGATGAGTATCGCATTAAAGTTACACTGTAAAAGAATGATACTCAAAAATATCGCAACATAATCTACATTAACTCGGTTACAAAGTAACATAGCCGCGAATTACACGCACGGTGAATAAGTAAGTCGAAAAAAGTAATGAAAAAAGAAACAATGTATCGACTAAAACATATATGGGTATATAAATTTTCGCAAATTTCTTTTAAGACACCCAACGTATTTTGATAAGGTTTTCACTAATAAAAAGAGCGTTAAACGAGGAAAGTTCTTGTATATAATTTGTAGAAAAAATAGCATACGTGCGAATGAAGTGTAAAGTAAAATTATCATCATCATCTTAGCAGCAGGACGTCCACTACTGGACACAGGCTTCCTGTATAATTTTCCAACAGGATCGGTCAGAAGCAACCTGAACCCACCGTCGATCCGCGGCCCTTATCAGGTAATCTGTCCACCTTGTGGGTGGATGGCCTACATTGCTTCCGATCCCAGCGGCCATCCACTCTCCGTACTACATATGTGTCCTGCCCACTGCCACTCCAACTTACTGATCAGACGGCTTATGTCGCTAACATTCGTACTTCAACGGATCTCCTTATTTCTGATACGATGCACAGCAGTGTAGCCCCAAACTTAGCCCACTCCATAGTTCGTTGAGCGACGTTGAGCTTTTTTATGAGGTTCATAGTTAGAGACCATGTTTCAGCGCCATATTTCATCATTTCTGGCAACACATATTGCTCGATTACTGAGTTTTGAGACATTGAGGAATTTTGGATAAGATATATTGGAGCTTCCCGAACGCTACCCACCCGAGCTGGATTCGATGATTAACCACCTTCTCGAAGTTAATGATATTAATAATAGACAAACATTATTATATTAATTTATCAGTTCAAATAAATACGTGTATCTATCTAAAACAGAATCCATTTGTACCAAATAAACCTATTATTACCACATAAAATCTAGTTTACTTTTAATACCTAGTCTAATAAGTTAGGTTATCATCCAAGTTCAAGAATAAGTCTCATAATTGAAATTATTACTGTTTAAATTGGTTCATGATCTAAAATGTATTTAATGACTAGGGTTCCTAAGTCGTTATAATCTATACGCCTACAGTTGGTGACAAAGAGAAAGCAGCATTGTTAGCAGCTGTCGCGCTGTAAAAGAAGTCATATTTCATAGGATTTCGTTTGGGGCGTAAATCACAAAGTGTTACAAATTTGTATGTGTTGAAACGCTATATGTTTTTTCGTTTCTTTTTTCATCCTGTTTTCATGCTTGCAAATAGATATCGTAAAATATTTTTTTACACATTCACATACATAATGCTTCCGATTTCCATTAAGAGCACTTTGTTTAAATCTAAAATTCCAAATATTTCACATGCCAATACAGACATATCAATGTAAAAATAGTAACGTTGCATACAGCGAAAATGTTTCTATATTTTTATTCTAATTTTCGTTTTAAAAACTATATTTATATTCTAAACAGCGTTAACATTTATATATTTGACTGGCAATCCGACCCCGGATTTGCACTGAGTTTTTATTTTTAAAAGTTGTTTCTTAGCTGATCTTACGTTATAAAATAAACATTATGTTAAAAATTTCAGCTTTCTAGACTTAGATTCTAGATTATATTATGTTATTATAGAGTATATATTAAATATTATATCTTTATAGTGACACAATAAATAAATAAGTTAATGTACTTATTGTGTATTTGGGATATTTGTTTTAATTTTCTATTTCAATTTTGGACAACAAGCCAACCGTCCACTTGATGGTAGTTGGCTACGTTTGCCAATGCCATAAAAGTGAAAATAATCTTCCGACCATGATAGTCAACTCAAACCTGAAATAAAATGTGTAATTATTTTATTATCTATACTAATATTATAAAGAGGAAAGATTTGTTTATTTGTTTGAATTGAATAGGCTCCGAAACTACTGGACCGATTTGAAGAATTCTTTCACTGTTGGGAAGCTATATTATCAGCGAGTAACATATATACTAACTATATTTTATAAACTTACGCGAGCGAAGCCGCCTACAACAGCTAGTTTAAAATAATTTACAGCAATCAAGCGGACATCTGGCAGTAGCTTTGTCGTAACCAATAAGAGCGATAAGCTTAATTTTATACTGATTGGAACTTTTATGTTGAGTCACCGTGATGGGGGTCATTGAGCGCGAATCAACCATAAACTGATCAAGTATGTTTTGTGTTCGCGTCAATTTTAATTACGATAACTTATTAATTGGACAAAATTATTAATAGATGCTTACCTCAAGCTTAAGTGAAATGTCTTATTAAGAGTGTTAAGAGTTTTAAGGCACTGTATTAATACATATCTGGGCGCAATAAAATTCGAATGAACACCAAGGAGCCCGATGGAAATATGACCATTTTCTTACTTATGTGAGAAAATAAATAGAAAGAGTTTTAATTAAACAATGTGTGTACACATTAAGACACGCTGTACTAGCATGGGAAGTCAATAATAGGTATTTGGGAGAATTTGTTATATTAACTTACTATAATGCGAATATAACACAAACACTACATAAGCCACGATTTTTGGTAAAATAAAATTAAAATATAATGCATAACATTAAAGAAATTTAATTCGTTGGGTGTGCCAACGCGAACTAGATTGTTACATAAAAGTTTAAAGGCAACAATTTTTCGGGCACGTACAAACATTTCGGAGTTAGCGGCAGATGTTGCTAGAAGTTTCCATCGGTACTCGGTTCTAGTGGTAAGGATGCAGGAGTTTTTAACGTTGTTTGTAAGCATCAAACCTCGGTTTGGGATATAATTAATGAGCTCTCGCAAGTCATCACAGTGTCTAATTAAAAACGGGTTGGTAGCGCCACAATGGTGAAAGCCATAGACTATTTCATTACAAAAAAATGGAACTACCCCTTAGCATAGTATACACAAGGTCTACTTATTGTCTCGCCTAACAGATATCTCTATATTTGCATCCATAAGACATGACTTATATCGAAGTTACTTCACTTCAATAATTTATTATAAGCGATGTTCATTATACATCATTATTAGATAAATATTTTTTATATTTGTATCTCATATTTTATTTATGTAAAATCTATGTTTAACAGTACTCGCATGAAATTGACCACTTTCTAGAAAGAGAGAAAGCGATAGTGCGGCCAATACTCTTCATGGCCAATGGCTCTTTCCTCTCTTTCTGTAGTAACTTCGAGGACCTATCAAAGTTTTAGAAAAAGACAACTACTGGTCACACGATCGCTGGTGTTTAATTTACATGTTTAATTTACAGGTGGATAGAGAACTCTGAGTTCATTTTTATGTCTATGATTAAAATCTATTGCTGTCTTAATTCAAACTTGATTCCTCACTGTTACTTTTCACTACTATGTCACGCCCCACAAACAAAGTCTCTCAGCGACAGGTGGCCCTTGTAGATAACAAGGAAGAAGGAAGACACATAGCCTCCAGGAAAAGCTTAACCCCTTCGCATTAGTGCGATTATAAACTTTATTCCCTTTGTCATACGACGCTCATTAAAATTTATCGAGCTCACTGAATAATTTACATTTGTATAAGTGTACATTAACATAATTATTATTTGCGAATTTTAAAGTCGTTAATTTCTGTTAAAAATCATTCCGTAAATTCCATTTAAATTATAATATACTTAAAATAATAATGTGGAAAAACTGGTAGGGAATTTATTCACAATTTTTTCATCCAGAACCGCTCCAATATCTGATGGTTATAATAATGTTAATAATAAGGTCCGACCGATCTCGGTGTAAGATTGTTGATCGTAAAAATCAAACTCACCAGTGATGAAAACCTCGTGAAAGGCCGAAAAGACAAGTCTAAGAAATTCGAGAGTCATTCTGTAAGTCTTGGCTGACTAGAATGGAATATCGAATCCAAAGGTCCAAGGTCTGACAGTAAAGCTAGAGGTTTTCGGACCCAAGGGCCACTACAGTTAAATATACAGTTTTTCGCTAAATAGCTGTATTCCCTTTTTTGCGTGGGAAAATCTGCTAACCAGATCCCCACCGATCTCCCCATGGTGGACTTCTATCCACTAAAAACACACGGTTTGTCCTCGCGTCGTCTTTAGGTGAGAGATAGGGATAGTTGAGACACGCAACCTTCTCCTCCTCCAGATGAGGCCCGCACACTTGCAGGCTCCACCTCGATTAGGCGCGGAGTTTGATCTGAGGAGACCACCGTGAAGAGACGTGTCGGAAACATATAGCACGTCTCCCCTCGATGCACGATGTTGTGATAACGACGGACAAACCCATGTCGTGGCACAAGCGCCCATACTGACTGAAGGCCGCTTCCACCTGAAACTCTCGGATAACCCCGACGCATGTGGCTGCTCATCTTTACGGCATTAAGGGTTTGAGCTACCACTAAAGATTGACGTTAGTGCATTCCTTAATACAGCCATGTATTCCTTACAGTTATATAGTTACTTAGAGAAAGAGCTGGACATACAAAGTACCTAATTGTAAGAACTTTACAATCTTGACCTGAGTCTTGACTAAGAGTAATTTCCTAGATGTAAATTCCGCGATCACTAGCAACAGTATTCAAAAAAAGCTAAATAAAAACAATTTGTGGGTCCTCATCTCTAAAAAATTGTACAACGCTCTTCAGGTTAAAAATAAATACCTACAAGGAAATTTTTATCAATCAAAAGCAGATAAACATTAATCTAATCATAATTCCTTTGGGACGCTGCAATGCCAAAATTGTTTGTTATTCTTTTCTTCTCGACGCCATCTCGTTTGATTTACTACCTCGAATGGGACGTGAGTAATTAATTTACATGAATTATTTTGAACGGAAATCTAACCTACATATTTTATCCCTTTATATGTTATTGTTTAGCTTAACTAAACAAGTTTCAAAGAGATGCAGATGTTATAACTTTTTTTTTAATTTGTTTCACAAAATAACACACAAACTGACATACATATTGATTATATCTATCAAGATGCAAACACTACTTGATTTATGAAAGTGATAGTAAGTAAAAGATGGAAATAATCAAAAATGATACAAAAAAAAATCCATCATAAACTGTAGTTTCTAATAATAATTCTTGAAGAAAAAATTGAGTTTAATTTATGAAAAATGAAATAAAAAATAACACTCAATATGTTAACTAATCTTTACTATAAATATTTTTTTTTTACAATACAACTTTTTGATTACAGAGACAATAGTTGTTAACAATATACTCGTATAGCTTTATTGTTAAGTACAATAAATTATAATTGATTTCGCCTTAATAATGTAGTTAGCTATTTGAAAACATAGCGATAGAGAAAATTCTACGAAATCGTCTAACTCCAGACACAAATAAAACAAATAAAACATGAGCGTAATTAGAACACCGGGTTGTCCTTTAAATTCAACCGTGAGTGAACCAACGAGGTGAGTTTGCGAGGTTTTAAGTCAGCACTTAATTCATGGCCAATTAACTTGCCTGTTAATAAATACTTAAAGATAAATTGCCATTTACTGAACAAAAGTATTAAGTAGGTAACTGTGGTATATATAACCGTCTTAGATCCCCAAACCTCATTCTATGTTTATGTAAATATTAAATTCTCTTTTTCTTATTCTTTTTTCGTGTATCTGTCATATATATGTCTATATATTTTACTAGTTACATATTGTTTATTAAAACCTTTTATTCCAAGGTTTGTCTTATTTCAGTAACTTTAAGTATTTAACGTAAGGTGAGGTGTGAATCTGTGAAAAGCTGGTAATTATAGAAAAGAAAAAAAGATATAATGTAGATGATATATTGTCTAAGAAAAAGTACATTTAAACTAGACATTTTAGAGATCATTTAGATCACTCTTTCAATGACAAATGAAACAGCGAGAGTTCCGTTAAATTTCTTATATACTTACTTTGTTACACAATATTACCAATCTCTATATCGGATCTGGAGACGTAGCACAGATCATAGAAGGATAATGTCGATCAACGAGCCGGATTAGCTAGGAATTAATTAACGTTCCTGCATGAGAATGTAACGCTTCAAAAGATTGCTAGAAAATTGTCGCTATAGTAACTACCTACATACGTGCACAAACAGGTTTTCGCTTACTTTTTCAAAAATAAAAATATTCTATGCAAAGCTAACAAAGTAATGTGATTAAAAGCACTGTGTTGTCAAGTACAAATGACTTTTCCTAAGCCAACTACCGAGTTAAGAGCCATTAAATCGATTGACTTTAAAATATTACCAATTTCAATACACAGTAGATCACTATCGTTAAAGCACAGTTATTTTCGATGTTAGAAACACATAAAATTTATACGGTACAAATTTGTATTCTGTTTGATTACATTTTAACTTTGAATAAAAATAAAGAACATCAAAGCCTGATTACAATGACCTCGGGCGAGACAAAGCTCGATCATTTTATGATTTATAATGTTTGCTTAATAACTGGGAATACATTTTACTTTTATATTGTGTGGGTGTATCGATGCTTAGAAACTAAATTAACTTTCCAGTAGGTACGAATGGTACTGTTAATTTTCGATTTAGCTCGTTTGTACCAGACTAAGACGCCAGACGAATATATCGTGGGGTATTTAATAACAAAGAGAATAATAGAGAAAGGGCAAACGTCGCTGAGGGCAATAGGGTCCAGAGATACGGTCGGATTAGCCCCAAATTAGACGAACGAAATGAATAAAATGATTCCCTAAGTAATTAAAAATAGAATATGCGAACTGGTTAGAAATAAATGGGGTCGCAGATATTAACATGTTTTTATTTGAATAATCAAGCAGCAATTTAAAACGTTGCTGGCCTCGTATTAGTGAAATAGCAACATTACTCCATCAAGTCCTGTGTGTAGTTAAAGAGATGTTAGCCAAAGATCCATTAACACCAAAACAAGATATAATCGATGAAGTCGTGAAACAATAAGGAGCTGTGGGGAGCCATGTTATTGTTTGTCTTCATATATTCTCCCAGCAGGACATCTTTCTTGTGGAAACAGACAAATTGACAAATGTTCACGCACCAGTTTAGAATAAGATATAGATTTATATGCGCGCTTCAACGTGTTTAATAGTTGAGCCGTAAAATAACAATGTCGTAATAAAAACTATTGGTTTTACCATAAAAAAAATTATTACAAAATCTAGTCTCTATTCGAGTTTGTCGAGTATAGAAGCGGTTGCGTAGTTAATCTATAATTATTTTATTGTCGTATTCTTTTTGTGACGCAATTGGTTCTGTTTTGGACGTGGTTGTGACTGGTATTGACATAATCCAGAGAACTGCTGAAATCGATATCGTTTCGATTCTCGTCACCCTTTTCCCATACAATCCAATGTGAGGCATAATTAGTTTTTGTCACTTCACTTTGACAAATCCCGTTCAAACGCGGCGAGATAGCACAGACCCTACCACTTATGGCACCGCTAAACCGGCTCTTATCAAAGAGAATATTATTTCAAACGCCCCTGTCAACCCCGATGGGCTTTTCGAACCCCAAATCCAGTTTGTTATGAATGAAATTACAGAAATCGAATAAGGTAAACAAAACTGAGAGCCAACAAAAGCTTGCTCGAAAAAAGCTAAATTGAATTCAAATTGGTTTCGTCGGGTATTAGGGACAGCCGGGGGAATTTTTCAAGACGCGTAGAGAAATGTATAGCGTGGCAATAATTTAAAGCAACTTTTTGTCAGAAAGCGACAGCCCGGTGGCCCAGACAAAACCTATAGACGTGATTGAATAAAAACACAAAACACAATGAAACCGGAGACGTAAGCATTTTATTGTTACACTAAGCTTATTATGGTTTAATAATAAATTTCGGCTGCACTTAAACATCATGGGTATACTATACGTACATTTTTTATGTTAAGTTCGGCAGACAGGCTGACGGTCCACTTGATGGTAGTGGCTTTCGTCGCCTATAACACAAGCAACACCACTGGTGCTGAAACGTGCACCAGGGGTGCGCTGCCGACTATATTAGGATTTAGGATAAGGAATTGGAAAGGACTAGGGAAATGGGCTCTGGCATCATTTACGGTGGTCTTCTGTAAGGGTGTGGTTACCGCCGCCAGACTGCGAAACAGAGTGAGCCCTGCCACTGCTTTTCAGATCCAGAACAGAGCTAACTTTGAAAAGTTATTTCAAAAGATGAACCTGCCGGGATACGAACCCGGGAACCCTAGGACACAGCTTAGGCAAGCTGTCTGACTACTCATCCAATGGGCTCTTATTTTTGTATGCTAAAATACAAAAACGGTTGTAATACCGTTGTGTGAATCAGTCCAAACCTTATCGAGATAAAGGAAACTCAGTGGAATTCAATCAGACTTCATTCAATTGAATTTGGAAGTGACGGTTCGACAGCCTATTCCGAATATGGTGTACTTAATGTGGAATAAAATTGTTTTACGGTTACGAGGCTACATGGTGCGAGCATTCACAGCCAAAGTTCAACAGGTATGCAAATAGTAGGTTAAAAACATTTGCCCTGATGTTCTATTTGAAATATTGAAGGGATTGAAACGGACAACTAAACATAAACTTTCAAATCCACGGTTTACCTGACAGAAAGCGTTGTGGTTAACCGCGCAAAACGATTTGACTCTGCTGCCTCCAGCTTATTTTATAACGGTTTGTTAAATTGAATTTTGCGGTTATTTATTTAACTGGAGCTTAGTTCAGGATCATAAATTTGATAAACCAAATGTATAAAAGTTTCTATGTATTGACATTCAAAAGGAAAAAATACAATATTCGCAGTGAGAAGAATACTCGTAATATATTCGTATTCGACAATGAAATTTATTAAAAATATATCAAATGAAATTATATTAAAACAAATTAGGTTGTAAAATTTTGTATTTCAATTAAAATAATTAAGAAATTAAATTAAATTAATTACATCATTACCATGAAATCATAAAAAGGCCTTCGACGATTCTAACGATGAAAAAGTTACCTTAGACATTTTTCATATTCCCTTGGATCATTCAGTGTGAAATGGACAGTTGTTAGTTTTAAAATAATCTATTTCAGTTTTAAGGGTCATTGTTTGCAAATGAAATAGTTAAAGTGGTTTTACATTTATCAGTATTTCGAAGTGCTAATCTGAGAGGAAGGCAACGGTCATGGCGTAGACTGCACGTCGAAAGCGCATCGGTTAGCCGCAACTGACGTCCGTCGAACAGATTTTCGGTTATTTCCTATTTACCTATATTGCATAAAGGTATTTTCTAGAAATGTTGCAGTTTATTTTTATTTCTGAGTGGGGGCAATGGCCACTATGGAAGTAAGGGAGGCAAAGCAATTCAGAAAACTGGTGATAACAAAATTGAGGTATACAGATTTTTTTTTGTTGTATATATGGTATATTCGAATTCGTTGGATATATAACTATAATATGCTCAATGAAAATATTACTCGTGAATGTACAAGTATTGACATAAAAATAAAACATACGACCGTAACCACGACACAACAACGCCCCATTTTTTAAAATGTTATGTTTGGCAGGCAGACTTGATTGTAAGTGGCTATCATAAGCAATGCCATATGGTGCTGCAAGTGCATTACCGACGTTAGTAGGATAAAGGATTAGAATGGGATATTGAAATTGACTCTGGCATCCCTTATTACTTCTGTATGGAGGTGGTTACTGTAGCCAGACGCGCTAAGATATGACTAAAAAACGCAGTGTACCCTGCTAAGTTTCAAATATTTATTACTAGCTGGTGCCCGCGACATCGTCCGCGTTGAACAATGAAAGGTACCATATGTCCTTTCTGGTGTCCCAGACAACGTGTATGCAAAATTTCATGGTGATCGGTACAGTAGTTTTTGCGTGAAAGAGTTACAAACATCTATACATCCAAACATACTTTCGCATTTATAATATTAATACAGATTACTTTATATACTCATTAGCTCATGCTTCTGTATCTTGTCTTAACATAACAATGCAAAGATCAGTTCAGTGATTTAGCAGAGAATACGCAACAGTCTGGCAAAGAGATCTTTTTTGCACTTACAAATCATAAGAACAAGTTTATTCAACTTTAAATTGAACAATAAATTCAAAATTAGCAACACTCAATTCGCATTCCAAGCAAATTGTTAATTAATTCTCTTCAATTTTAAACTGAATTTCATAACGTGCTAGGAATGATACTGGCAGTGGCACGTTTAATCGGTCTTAACCATGTCTTAACCCGTGTGTCTATCGCTTCATTAAATCTACATTACAACAAGTAACGTAATTCAACATTTCCTTTATGACTCTTATTCACGAGTGCCATTCGAGTTATTTTTGATCAACTCGAGCTAAATCCAGAGACTGCAGTTTATTATAGTCAGTTAGCGGCGATCTGTCAATAATCCTACTGTTAGTAGAATTTGAGATTTGTAAAATCTAAACAAATGTCGTTAATTAATACAGAAATAGTTGGATACGAAATTGTAACACTTACCTTTTAGGCTTATATTTATTATTCAGTTAAGCCTAACAATTTTAAATCTGTGATATATTCTATAGAGATATAGTCAATGTCATTAGAACCTGACAATTTGATTTAATTAAAGCGCTAATAACATACATCTATCTATATCTGATAAAGGTGTAATAGTGTTTCCCTTTAACAACGGTTTGCGATTTAATTAATTTGATATTGTCAATCATACCATAATAATTATGTACGTACGAGTATAGGTACCTTATAAAGGTAAGAAAGGGCAAGAGTAACATAGTGAGCCCTATACTCGGGTTCAACAAAGTGTTGTGAAAATTGAAATGTGTTGTCCAACAATCGTGTACGGACACAAACTTATAACAATAGATAAGAGATTTTTTTTCCTACCGGCTAGGGTTCCTCTGACATGCATCAGAGACCTAAGAGTTCACTTGCTCTATAAAGTTTTGTACTGCTTTACAATGGTAGAAAATACTGAGCGGCCACTTTTTTCGCCTGAAAAAATTCATACACTTTTTTAATCATATTTTTTGTAACCAATGACAACTTTTTCTTTTTTCTTCTTTTTTTTTTTCACACATATTTTGTAAGAAGATAAGGGATTCTATTGTTACTGACGTTTGTGAACACGTGTTGTCAGAGTACCTAACGTGGCTATATTAAAATTGCATCTTTATCACTCTTGTCTTAAGTATGATTCCTACCATCTATGGTATACCTACACAACACAACAATAGCTATTACCATTAACAGATGGAATTCTAACAATCTAGTTTATGTATAGCATTTGTTCTCTGTATTAACACGTAGGTATATGTACATATACTTCTATTAATAGAGTAGGTATTATTGGTAAGTTTCGTAATGTCAGTTGTCGGAATCCAACATTCCGTCTGCCCGCATCGGTTAACCGCAACTGACCTGCGGGCGACATGCCTCTTTACAATTTAAGCAATAACAATATTATTGCAAGTAATTTAATGTACTGTGAAATTATTTTCAGTTAATGCTTTGTTGAAATGTTCGAGCGTAAACCTTTAATTTGTATTAAATTTTACATCTTATTGTTTTTTTCGATTATCAATGCTTTTTTCGATTACGCCAAATTCATAGGTATTGTTTGGGAGATAGATGTTTTTGTTGAAAACAAATTTCTCCTTTTGTCCGGATGTTATATGCGTGGACTTAACAAAAAAAATAAAAATGAAATTAAAACTTAAATAAAAATTCAGTGCATATACATATTATACTATATTAAAAAATTATTGTGCTAATAATTATCAACTTAAGTTCTGTACTAAAGTTTTTTTTTTTTTCATATTTTACATAATATTTATGAAATACCTTCCAATTTTATATCTGTCTGGTTACACGTCCGAGAAGCTACAGAAACTTATTGTGCAATATTAGACCTTAATTCACAGGTCGTTAGGTTGTGCTCATTTTGGTAAAAAATTTGTTCGGTCTGAGGTTAGTCCTTGTCTTAATACACTACTTGTTAAAGAAAAACGCCAGCCATACTACTTGTAACAACCTATCGTACGAGTATACGAGAACATATATGAATATCAAATAATTTACTCGTTAAGGTTTTAACAATACATATTTACGAAAGCAATTATAATTGAATTCCTTTATTGTAACATAAAACCTGTGTCCTTAAAATAAGTAACATTTTATGTATGAAAGGGTTCGCTTTTATAATCCCGGAGATAATTAAAGAAATACCTCTAAAGTCAATAAAAAGTGTTATCAAAACAATACTTTTCTTGCTATTTATTTACTTAATAATGAAGTATGCTTTAACTGTGTTCAGTATTATGTATACTTACCTAAAATGATTTGTGAATACTAGTTGTAAATGATAAACTTGTATTTTAATTTATATTCCTTGAAAGCTGACAAAAAGAATAATATCTTGAGTTTCTTTCAAGACTTCTTCTCAGTATCATCACAACCTTAGCTAATTCCTTTAATAACCTCTGATAAAAATTGTCTAACGAATAAAAGTATTCAATAGATAAAATACTGATAAAAACCATAAATGGTCAAATATATATTCAATTAAAGGCATTATTCCATAGGCGACAGCAGGTGGCAGCAGGAGGCGACACGTTGACGCGGTTCTACTACAGATTCATGTCGCGGCGTAATGACGCGGCTTCATGTCGCATCTTCATGTCGCAACATAATAATATATATCATCAGTTTTTTACCAATATCTTCCCGAGAACTGTTTATTGACATGACATCATAAAAATAGTCACAGCAATAATTCAGAGGAACTATTGAAAATGAAAGGGAGATTGTCATCATTATTTAACGACATACTAAATTTGTAAGATCACATATCTTGCGTCGTTTATCCGCTGTTATGTTATATCGGCATTCAGCAACAAAACGCAACATGGTGTCCGAACATTACCATTATCATTTGCCTCACAATGAAAAGCCTGTTCTGATCTGTTACAAAGGAGACATATTTCGGGCCAATAACATTAAACATAAAGAAACAGCAGGGTGCATCAATGTCACCTTTTATGTGCCTTTATGAGAGGTTTTTAAATGAAACTTCCAAACCCCATTCATTGTAACTCTTTCGTGTTTATTTTAAAGAAGTGTTTAACAAAAGTACAAACAGTATTGAGACGTAAATATGGTGGTCCTTACATCTGGTGGGTTCGTTATAGAAAAGATTAGCTTTAAGTATGTTATGGGTGTAAAATTGCCATAAAAATAAATTTCATTTTAAATACTTGGACATTTAAAATAAACAAGTTTTTTTAGCAACTTATATACAAGTTTTTATTTTTATTTTATGATTTATGATTTTTTGAGAGATTTTTTGAAATGTACAATTATTCATTGAGTGCTAGTAGACTACCATTTAGAAAATAGAAAATAGTTACACAAATCAAGAATATTGTCAAAGCTGGAACTAACACAAATTTATTCTGTTAAAGTCCGCAGCGCACTTTTTTGCCTCAGGGCTTAGGCGATGTTTCGTGCGTTACCATAAAAAATAGCTACTTAGATTAATTCCAAAATCTATTACCACAGTATTATACATTAAATGAAAACCTTTAGAAGTAATATCTATTTTTTTATTTTGTGTTATTCTGTTATTAAGCTCGCATGGAATTATTTTCATATTAATCAGAGCTTCAAACTCAAAATCCGTTTTAAAGAGAACTTATGGGCTGTTTTATCGTAATATATTAATTGTGTTGTCTTAATATTAACAAAGCGTATTACAGCGCATATACTAGCATATTAGACAAACGATTATAATTTTAATACGACAATTTCCTTATTAAAATTGCAATTAGCTGCCAGAAAAAACATTTACCAAACATCATCATTAAGGGCGACAAATTCCTTCTATGTGAAGGGCAACTTCCAATCAGCCCCGATTTACAGTAAGTTTAAAACGATGTTTAAATAGCAGTTAAGTTGACCGCTAATGGCATACTATCGGTGAAGTTACAGCTACCTCAAACGTAGAAGTTGTGTCTTCGGGCAAAACCGAATTGCTGTCATTACTGATCTAGAAGCTGGAAGCTCGTCGTTTATTTGATAACAGATCGAGAGATCGATTTCGATCGCTATTTCAATGGCATCAATTTTCTGTTTCGTCTTCAGTAGGTAAAGTCTTCGACGATTATATATTCATAGGTCTGGAAATATATATATTTTTTGTATTACTTTATAGTCCACTAGCTGTTGCACGCGACTTCTACCGCGTAACTTTATAAAATATATCATATGTTACTCGTTGATAACGTAGGTTTCTATAGGTGGAAGAATTTTTACAATCGGTTCAGTAGTTTTTGAGTTTATTCATTACAAACATACAAATCTTTACAATCTTTCTTTATAATCTCTCTATATATAAAAAAATTTCGTGTCACGTTGTTTGAGATAAACTTCTAAACTACTGAAACGATTTTGAAAATTCTTTCACCTATAGAAAGCTATATTATCAGCTAGCAACATAGGCTATATTTTATAAAGTTACGCGGACGAAGTCGCGTGCAACAGCTAGTATTAGTATAGATTTCATTAACTATGTACACTATTTTACTTATTATTTATTTTTGAGTAGTGGCAGGGCACACTGCGATTGGAAGTCATTTGGGCAGCTCGTCTGGAGGCAATAACCATCCCTTTATAAAAGATCACCGTGAAATAACGACATTTGTGCTTGTGTTTCGGTAAATGAGTAAGGGATGCCAGAACCCATTTCCCTATCCCTTCCCAATCCCTTATCCCTAATCTTACTGTGGTCGGCAGCGCACTTGCAGCATCTGTGGCGTCGCTTGTATTACTCAAACATCGAAAAACAACA
The DNA here is from genome assembly GCA_944738685.1 of Synanthedon myopaeformis. NCBI lineage: Eukaryota > Metazoa > Arthropoda > Insecta > Lepidoptera > Sesiidae > Synanthedon > Synanthedon myopaeformis. The sequence goes on along the minus strand of OX122927.1, from coordinate 4,506,990 downwards.
GCACACTTTCTGTTAGGTATATTCATGCTTATCAACTAGCTAAAGAGAAAAATTGCAGACATATTTAATTAAAACCATTCAATGGAAATCTTATTTAGTTTTTTTTTATTTTTGTTTAAATAAGATTCTCAATTACGGCACATGTAAGGATCAATATAAAATCAACTTTAACATCAACTTTATTGCAAAAATCAAGGCAGTATTGTTTTTGCGCCTGCTATTAATCACTATAAAACCCTAATAACCGCAAATGGATTGTTAAAACTAAATCGAATAACTTTTTAGTCCGCTTCTGCTGACATTAATGACCACAGAGCGGCTTCAACTCTTTGTTCATCGTCATTATTGTAATGCACTTATTTCATGCGATCTATTTTTTTTTTATTAAGTTGCACACATAAAGGCAAAGGCATTGTTTATTCTGCTTTGTAAGGTAATGAGCAAAAACTTGGTCATGCACGAGTGTAAATCATGTTCATGGCTAATGCTCCGACTGAGTTTGAAATTTTATATAGAACGGAAGCTTCGTTTTAAAGTAACCAGTTATAATCTAAAATTACTGATATTATAAAATAGAGATACAATTTCGGTGTGTGCTCAACTCAATGAATCAAGATTTTTATGAGTGTCCACTAGAAGCGCAATTTGGCTGATGACAGTATAATTTCAAATTATGTAGTTTAGTTTACCTTTTATGAGTAGTTATTCTGTTAGATGGGGCTTTGATATTTGAGGAGAGTTGAGAAATAGAGAGAAAATAGAGTTGATAAAAAGAAGAGAGAGTTAATGAGTGTAAAGAGATTTGAGAATGAAGAGTTATATAACTCATACATTACATACATGTTATGTTAAGTTGCAATATTATGGAGTTGAAATGACATAGTCAATTATGAGAATTAAGATTAACAAAGCGATTAGGATAAAACGACAAGATGAGGATAAAGATTTTGGATCCTTCTCTCCCTCATTTTTCCACTAGCTATTTTACTTGTTTTGTGTATTATTATTTTTTCAGTACTAAACTACTTGCGTTTTGTCATACACGATAAGAAGACAGACTGCTAACTTTACCTTAGTGCATAATACAACCCTAAACTTTCTACGTTCCTGACGTCCATCTGAACCTGAAGCTTTGCCCCAGATAAAACGTGCAATCAAATTATGTACCTACAGTCAAAAGAGTATAAATAATAGTAAGTACTCCGATAATAATTGGCTATAGTTCGCAAATAACACAGTACAAAATAAATGTATATTTATTGGTTAGAAAATGTCTTTTTGTTTTATTTCACAGCGATATAGTTAAATTAAATTATACTAAAAAAATATACAAGGATAGTGTTATTAAAAATGGGCCTTTTCCCGAAGAAATAATAATAGTGTTACCGCGAAATAAATTTGCGCATCTGAAAAGGCTATTCTAAGAGATGTTTAACAATTATGCAATGCCCGAGGCCTCTTTGAATGAAGGAACTTGATCAGGAACCACTTATTAAAGATATAGCGGTCACATCAACCCATTACGCAATAAAGGAGGTTGGCTCGGTGAATTTCCGTACTCGGTAATTCCTGGTCTGAGAATTACCATGACAGCCTTCAATAAAATTTTACCGTACGTTCATGTTTCGGGAACAAAGAGATCATCGATACTTATTTTAACTGATTGGGTGAAGATAACTTATACTTCTACCTATAATCATACTTCACCCCATTTTTTATGATATTTACTTATTACATTACATAATACTGCCTATATATTTATCAAAATAATAACTCCACAAACGTCCACTGTTGAACGACTTTTAATTAACAAAGCCACATTACCACGACCCCATTCCTGGCATATCCCATTGCTATATGAATAGGTCCCACTATGAATTAGTAGAACTTCAACTCTACCAAGATTGCTTATTTTGCCCAGTTGCCCTTAACGATGTTTTCCTACACTGTTCTAGAGCAAGTGAACATTATTTATTAATAATAATTTAAAAATAATAATAATTTAAAAATAAAATAATTATTTAAAATAACAAACATAAAATTGGAAACTGAGTATTTTCTACTATCCATTGGAGAAAACCCGACCGAGATTGAATGAGCATCTGTCATGGTTGCATTAGATTGTTCTTTCCACCGTGCTAGGACTGTTTTGATAGTTACAATATAATTGGTATACATTAAGAGGTAATAAATGTCTCAAGCATCAATCACACCGAAATTAAACTATAGTTAGGTAACAATTTCATAGTTGACATGTTGCGTGTTCACTCCCGTCGGACGGCCCGGCCGGTCAATTTACATCAAATTACGTCGAGTGTCATTAACAGAATTCAGCAGACTTTTATTTGCCCACGGGCGTGAACAAAAAAGGTCTTATTACCTTTGATGAAGAAACAAGCAGAAGCAAAACGCATTTTGGTGCGGTTGTAAAACTAAAAACTGCAACAAAAAGGTGGTCTCACGAAAATGGACGGCCCCAGATGACACCGAGGTGACTTTAATGACATTTTAATAGCATCGCCTCCTGTGTCGTGAGAGAGGGTGTAATCAACGCAAATGATAAGATCCCCGTTACGCGAGGACGTTTTTTTGTCGATGTACAATTGGAAGATTCTGAGTACGATGTTGAATTTAGAAAATTATTTTCAAATTACCTTTAATACAATAGTAATACCTAAGGAAACATTTATGTTACAAGATACGAAATGTAATTCAAAATTAAACTTAGATAATATCAATAAGAGATAAAATATTAGCAATCCGGTGCTTGATGTTAAGAAAAACTCAACTGATATCATCCCAAGGTTGCGGTAACTTCTTTGCATGTCACACTTTCACAATATCTTTTACGGTAGATAGCGGCTCTCCTTGAAATGATAGGTGAAGGTACTTTGCAATTTTTATATTCATTCTGCGTTCCTCTTATTACCATGCACGAGAATGTCTCTTTAGTATGCGGGCCTCACGACGACACTTATTAGTCTCAAAAATTCCGAGAATCCCTCCCTTCTTCTAAAGTTTTGAAGGAAAATGTTCCAACCCCGGTCGCATTTAAAACTCCTCTGATGTTTAATACATGGATGATATTGCTTTTGATAAAGCGGTTTAAACGAATCTAAAATTTAAAACGCGATCGAATACTAATGTCTTTAGGTTTTGTTTGTTCCAACATAAATATTGATGGAGCGTCTTGAGGTGAAAATGTACACGATAATTTTATATTCACTGGGGATAAAATGTCGTGTAAACAAAATGTTTGCATGTTAATGTTAAATTAGCTGCATAATAATATGAGGACTTAATTGATGTTCTGCAGAAACTAAAAATGTTGACATTAAAAGAAATTTTCAGAATTATGTTCAAAGTATACTATTTGTGTATTTGTAGTCATTGCGTTTAGCATTCACAAACTTGACAGTCCATTTATCATTAATAACTTTTTCTTACTGAAGACCACCGATAAATAACCATACGTTCCAGAACTCATTGCTCTATCCACAAATTGTCCAGACACTTTATGGGAGTCGACAGCGTATTCGCATTTTTCTATCAGATATATTAGAATATGTAGTAGAAGTGAGAGAGAGGTTAAAATACTATCAGGTTTAGGACTAGTGACATGGAGCATAGCATAGTAGCATGGAGTGAACATTTAACATGAGTGAACATTTAACATAAAACAAAATTTATATTTAAGCAGATTTTCATAGACAATTTTAAACACTAATGACATAGACATTCATAGCATGCAGAACTAAAAGAGAGAATAAGAGAATTTACCTACGCTTTGCACCCTAAAAGATTCATATTGCAGTGCCTAATATGGTCGACGGTTGTGATTCTTATCTAAGTTAACAATATTACAACGATAAAAGTATTAACAAAAACTTCTTGGAGATTGAATAAAGATTTATGCTTGTATCAAAACAAATCATTCGAATCTCAACAGTCATTGTTCTCCGATGACCCACAAGATTTGGACGTGTCAGTCACTACATCAACGTTCGTGTTATGTGACGGTGAACATGAAATGTTAATTCAATCTTGTCACATTGATGTTATATTATGCAAATTCGATTTTAATATTCCCATAACATAGCCCTCGAAAATATCTCGGTGTTTGAATGAGATAGCATTATTTTAATTAAATGTTTCCGCGGAGATCTTTTCTTTGTCTCTGTGTTCAGTAACCGATGGATAATATGCGGTTTATGTAAGTGACATTTAACCATATTCGTTACATGATAGCCGTGCTGACCTTACGCCCGGCACTCCGCGATAGGACAGTGTTGCGTTTGAGATTGTGTAATACAAATTAAAACTTTGTTCCTCATCTCAAAAATAAAACAAAAATGTATCCGTATTCATATTAAATAAGAAGTTAGAAGTCCATTTCCTTATGTTAAGGTCGGCAGACAGACTTACAGTCCACTTGAACACAAGCAACGCTGCAGGTGCTGCCAGTTCCCTGCCGACTAAAGTAGTGTTAAATATAAGGAAATGGGAAGGTATAGGGAAATGGGCTCCGGTATCCCTTACTCACTTACCGAAACACAATAGCACACAGTCATGCTCTTATTTCACTGTGGTCTTCTGTAAGGGGGTGGATACTGCCGCCAGACGGGCTGCCCAAATGATTGGGAAACACAGTATGCCTTGCCACTACTTTCCATATCCTGACCAGAACTAACTTATGGTAAGTTAATTTTCAAAGTTGATCCTATTTGGATTTTAAAACCTTTTTGTATGTTTGAACCTTTTTGGATGTAGAAGTCAGGATGTATTCTGCTGATTTATTTTCAAATATAAAACGTCCGCAATTGTTTCGCACGGCGACAGCTTTACCTAGAATTACTGGCAGCCACAAGTCTGTTCCTTTTATAATAATTTAGCCCGATAATGCGAAAAATACGTGCCGTTCGCCAACTTAACCCTACGTGAGTAGGACCTTATTGCCACTTATTGCTCACGAGCCCAGCGGAATTACAATCTTTTGTCGAATTATCCCACTTTGATTGCTGCGGATAAAAAACATTTAGTAACATTCGAAGCGAATTGTGTAACGCCGGTTTTGGTAACATAAAAGCTTGCATTGTTAAGTGATGGGTCAAAAGGGGCGGCTTTCTCTACCATTCAAGACAAAGATGCAAGGTCACATTCGGTTGCAGTACATAATGTTTTTGTTTTGTTTTTTTTTTTTTTTTTTATAAGTAGGTACATGTTGAATTAGAATTTTATTTTTAATTTATTTATGTTTTAATTTTTTAATATCTTAATCATTCATTAAGTTAATAAGTTTAATAAACATTTAAAATTTAATACAATATAATTTAATATAGTTAAAAACTATTTTCAATAAAATTAAAAATACAATGTAAAATATTATTGAGGTTTTTCAGTTGCTTACAACATGTATCTCTAAGTAAATAGACATCAGAGAACACTAGAAAACACCTACTCCGATGTTTCTAGTATCTCTAAATGTCGTTTTGTCAATAGCTAGTGGATCGTCAGCCTGTCAGCAGTGTCATGCAGCAGCATTGTATCAAAAAGCTTTTATGAAACTGTATTAAATTGAAATGTTAATATAATATCAATATAAGTAAAGCAGTAAGAACAAAATTGAGTCTTTGGGAGCACCTCAATATCAATACCTCCATGTAATTGCAATAAGTCTCTATCGGATCGGATCGGTGCAATTTTAAAATTGCTCAGAGACTTCGGTCTCTTTTTTAACTTCCGTTCGTAGTTGAAAATCCTTTGTCACATTTTTCGATTACTATTTTTAAAGTTAGGGGAGGTTCAAATCAACAGACGTTACATTTTCAATGAGTCTACCTATGAAAGAAGGTATCATTATACATTATTATTAATTAAATAGCTTCTTTAAAAACTAATATGTTTTGGCTGTAAATCTAGACTGTTTCTTAAAAGCTTAATTTTAATTTTTGATCCTCAGACGTGATAAAATACGTGACGTGATAGTTTGAAGAGTCATTTTTCAACTTCAATTTTATTTAATGATATTAATTTTTTAATTAATTTAATTAATTAGATTAATTTTATTTAACTTTTTATAATAAATTTAATGATCTGAATAAACTAATTACTGAAATTATAAATTAGCCACCCTATCTTGTCCGAGACTCTGTACAATTTTCTTTTATTCATGAACCTAGAAAAAACAACGGACGGAGTGCTGTCACTGTACAAAGTAAAGCACCGTAATGGCAGCGCGTTTTTATGTGTGCGTGTGCGTTTTTACATGTGGAAAGTGATTCCTTTTTTATCACGTAAAGTGCTACAGGAACAACATTTCACGACGCAGGTGGCATAATTAAATAGTTATTTTAGTTACTCATTACGTGTACACTTAATCAACGCTAGCAGCATAATGGCGGACGCCGAGCTTACTATGGTTTGTATGTGTGGGTGTTAACGGGTAAATACACGTTACCGAGCTTACTACGGTGCTTCACTTTATTAATATATGGATTTCCGTCCGTTGTTTTTTCTAAGTTCATGCTTTTATTATTCTCCTTTTTTAAGTACGACCAATTCTTTATTTTACTAGTATTTGTATGTATTATTGAATTGTAGTTAGACATTATTTTAACAGAAGTTTCATTTATACAATCATCGCATTTAATAATAGTATTTATAATATATGTAAACCACGTCATCTGAATCGATTTTTTAAGAGTTTTACAGGGGAGAATTATTTTCTCACGTAAACGATTATCTATGTCTCACCCTGCTATAGTTTTCGTGGCAGCGATTTTTTACGGTTTAGTAGAGGTTTTACAAGTATCTTTCTTTCGTAGATTTGATTTTTCACAATTGACGATTGACTTATTTACGTAACAATGAAAATTTTAAACATAAAAATGTCTTAGTTTTAAACAAGACCAATGTATTAAAATATTAAATATTAAAACTAATTTTTAATGCCCATAAAACTATGTAACAGCATGTTGAGTTACCTCCACCATAACATGAATTTGAAACAAAGAACATAAAAATAGAATAAAAACTATTCTTTGTACTTCAGAATTAGGTGTACAAGTTTTATGAAATTTATAAAACAAAAAAATATTTTTATAATACACATAAGCACTGTATGCAAATTTAAAACAACTTAAAATTGTGAAATAATCTCTTAAACCATTGTCGATATAATATCTATTATCGTTATAACATAAAAGGTCACAAGAAGATGAACGGTTATTTTTGGCGCCTACTTCCTAAGCAAGATTGACTTCTCCATCCGACACCAGAAGCGTCGATCTTACGATAAATCAATGATAAATGATGACTTCGACAAGGAACACACAAAGAGCCCACTATTGAAGCTGCAGAGAAAATATCATATATCACTACATATCAGTTATCCAACAACGAGAAGTTTCATGCGAGAGTTGCTATGGAAATATGAAAACTATCATTGTGATCATAAATAATATTAAACTTCACAACGAACAAAAAAACTGGAGGCTTTGTTGAGAGTTTCGCCGGAGGAATTTTTATACTCAAATAATATCCGATGGCACGAGATAGCAGCAAATCATATTTAACTATCCATTATCTTTTGAACAATCAGCTTATAAAATATGATAAAGAAAAACAAATCCCGTGCTCACGTCTTTTCTTTCAAAACAATATATCTCGACAATCCAACAATTTATAAAGGTCTCGAATCAAAACAGAGATCCGTACGCCGCATTTTAAACACGTAGACGCATCCGTGTGTTCTTGCGGAGTTATTCTTTAGACCGTTCGTAAATATCAAATCGTTATTTATGATGACAATATTTTTAGTTCCGTTGAAATCGAATGCTTCTTTGGCATACCCACCGCAGTTATCCACGAAGTTTTATTTAAAAACACTGCGTTCCGCAGTCGTAAACTAGGTAGCCATTGTGACTACAGTACAGGCTATAAATAAAATTATAAACTAATTTCGGACTTTCTATTGAGAGCAAACACGCTATATCTGCTGTAAGTTGTTGAGGAGTTGGCTATCCCGCAGACTACTTGATGCTGCAGCACAGATCAAGGTGACCAAGTATATACCACCGAAGTAACAGTATACCAAATTAAACATCAATCGAACAGTAAACTTGATATCTATACATATAATAAAATCGTAAATGAGAAGTGTGTAGGTAACATGAAATATTAAAAAAAATTTGTACACTTTGTACTTAGGTTATCGAAGTGAAAAAAATAAAATAGTTTTTAGAAAATTGGTCTGTTGGTCTGTGCACTCTAATCTCAGAAACGACTTAACCGATTTTAATACGGTTTTAACTGATGTTATTGTAGCAAGCTTCCCGTAACATTTAATGTTTGTTTCATTCCAATCGATTTACAAACAAAAAAGTTATACCAAATACCGAAATAACAAGCGTACGAATTTGCGAGCACTGCTAGTGTAAAATATGTTGCTTAAACTAAATATCAGTTTGTTAACATTAGAACTTTCTTTTGCATTGTGTTTGCATCCCATCTGATTGTTTTCAGAATAAGACCATCGATTGCGATACAAAACGAGCGCATATCGAACATGCCTAATGCATAAAATATGAATACTCCTTTGAATTTGTCATATCAAAGCTTTACCGGTCGATTCTTTATCGCACATTGGCCACACCTACAAGACGCCGCCGCACTGAATTAAATTCATAGATATTATTCGTATTCAAAAGCAACTCAGAGCTAAACGGTGTTATTTTTCAAAAGTCAAACAATGAAATCTGTGATCTGTTTAATAAATATTATCTTTAAAGTGTTTAGTAGGTATATTTAATTGCCTCCAAGACTTCCCTCGTCACTTTTACCATTGTCTTGTCTTCCATAATAGTTGTCCGTTCTGCTAATAATTTCCATATTTGCTGATGAATATAGTTTCTCTTGTAGATTTTTCTTGTGGTGAACTTCTTCTTGCTTTACTATCTTTGTTCTATCTTGCTGACGAATTATACATACGTACATTCTACTCATTTTTATCTTTATACCGTAATACGAGTAGTTTTAAGATTTTCTTGCAATACGTCCTCTACTACCTCCATATTATCCTTTAATCCTATCAAAACAGCACACTTACCGTCATATTATGAACCGTTAGTATGTCTACCTACCTTTACCTAATTTTTTTTTTGTGTTTCGATACCCTTAGTAAAATAGGTACGAGCGATAGACACGGTTTTAATTTTATTAGAATTAGCTGATGATGGTTTAAGTGTGAACACAACACGTTCATTATCTGCTTAGCCACAATGCTTACGTTAAAGCTTACGCATTAGACGCGATCGACTGTAAACCCATTAGTGTGAGGAACCCATAGAAATACACTAGTCTCGGTAACAATGTTTACCTTTTTATTAGAAATTACTGCTGATGTAACATTTACTGTAACACAAAATCGTATGAAATCCTCATTGAGCCTTATTATGGCGCTATTATTAATGAACGTAATGGCAGTAGTAACCACCTTCTTACAGAAGACCATAGTGAAATAACAGTTCTTGTGTTGTTGTATTTCGGTTATTAATTAAGGTATTATAAAGCATCTATCCCCTTCTTATCTCTTATCACTTATCCTATGAAGGTCGGCAGCGCACTTGGTCCTTTATAACTTTGCTTTTAATAAATGCCCACCTACTCTACTTATATATAAAAATAACTGCTTCAACTTATTGTTATGAGCCAAATATATACGTAGTGGGAAAATAAGTTTTATTTTACCAAACAACTTTGATGGCCAAGTCTTTGCTTACAAATTATTGAAAATGGAGAAGTGTAGCCAGAGTGAGGGCAACGACACTTTCAACTTACAATTAAAACATATTTCAGACAATTTAAACATATTTCAATGTATTCATCTTAGTACAGTATGTTAGCGATCTCCGACTTCACTGATTTAAATTCAAAGATTTCGTCCCTGCTGATTGGCCTGGCTTGTCATTAGAACGATGCAAGATTACCTAAGTGATGATTGACACGTGGTCTCACTGATCTAGTCCCAACGGAGTATATTTAGATATAGAATTTGAAATGAACTAATTGTTGTAGGTTTTTTTTAAATCCTACCCGCTAAGGGTTCCTCTGACACAGGTCAGAATTCTTATATACCTACTTAGCTGGCAAAGTAAACAACATGGTGTTTTCTTAATCTGAACTGTTGTAGTTATCATTATCGCTAATTAAAATATTATTTTGAATTTACTTATACATATTAAAAATAAAATAAAAAACTAATAAAAGTCATATTAATTAGAAAAATTCTTTCGTTTTATCTTTAAAACGTTAAACGATTTGTTAGCTTCAATGCAAAATAATAATATCTCCACCGACTGTATTAAGTGGACGGTACATTAAATTTGTGTTTATTTACTGCCCGCATCGAGCTTTAGTGTATTGTGAATCATCGTACGCTGGTTTTAAAACAATAAATTTTGTGTGAAATATAGAGCCGCGATTCGCACGGTGTAAAAATTGATAGGCAATTAATATTAGTTGAATAGAGAACGGACGATGTTCATTGGAGTAACGTCGTAAAATTTGTAGATTTATGGTACTTTCTGTAACTGGAAACACCTCGTTTAAATATATTTCTTTTATTAAAACAGAGGTACAAACAGTGGTTACGTTTCTAATGAAAATGTTAAAATTATTATTCTAAATATAGAAACCGCATTCGATTGAAAAGTAAATTATAGTTGATTCAGCACAATGGTAAATTGAATATCCAATCATAAAGACCTTCGTTTGTGCATAAAGGCGCGTTCGAAGTCGGGTGCTGGTTGACTTCTTATTGCCTCATACGTAGACACACTGCCCTTATGAATGAACAACATTTTATTTTATTTAGTAAGCACTCCGGGTCGAGACTCGAGACTGCGGTTAGGCTGCTTTGGGACGGTACTACAGGAAAAATGAGGGAGGCCTACGTTCAGTAGTGGACGACTTAATGCTTAGATGATGAATGGTAATTACTTATTATATTTGGTTATATAATCATACACATAATGAAGAGTCCTTATAGTAAGATCCCAGGGCTCGTCAAGAGGTCCGCGAGATCGCTGGCATACCTCCACTTTCGGGTACGCCGAGATTCCGACAGAGAGCGTAGCCCTGTCTGCGCTGGATAGCCGTGGCGGGGCACCGATGTCGTGTCATAACGTCCCCGCGACCCCGCCCTTCTACAGCCACGCTAGAAAGTCGTTGGGTTTTAGCCGGTATACATATCCGGCATAACCCAGTGTCCCATACACTGCCAAGTATCTAAGAGGATTTCACAACGTTACAAAAAAAAAAGAGAGCCACTAACCATAACTTATTTTCTAAAGGACAAAATGTGGAGAATTGAGTAGTGTTCCTATGTAATTTCAACGTATGAGTATATACTAAACTAAGTTTGGTAGAAGGCTAATTTAGAGCTATCAGGTGAGAAAGGCAAGTCAAAATAGGTCTAACTTCCCTTACATATTAAAGGGTGATTTTTATATATCTATGTTCATCTCACTGATCCATCGATGTTTCTACGTCTTACATTATATTAGACTAGACTCTTTTAGAGGAAAATTCTCTAATTGTAGAGGCACTTGTGAAAGCAGGTCAGTTATGCAGACCGCGAACTCTATTATTGATTGTCTGAAACAAAAACGTGAGCAAGGAAAGTTCTTATCAAAAAAGGTTCGTTATTACACCGAATTCGATAAAAAAAAACTGCACTAGATAACTACAAGTTATTTTATTGCTTTGTACATTTTTATTCGTTTGTTATTGATTGCTCTTTGTCGTTAGTTTAAAGGAACATGAAATATTTCTTTAATAATTCATAAATTTATATGAAAAGTGTACTAAATGCTTATAACCTGTTACGACCAGAAGCAGCGTTCTTACTTAAAACTGTAGCAAGAAAAACTATTCTATTTGTAGCGAGTGTGCTCTGTAGAAAAGGCGCGCGATATAATTGATGAATATTTGATTTAATTTATACCGTTTTGTATCATTTATGCGTATTAAGATGGCCCAAGCCCAATTTTTTTTAATACTGAAAGTAATAAGACACAAGATAAAAATAAGAAAACAAAATAATAATTGATAGCCTAAAAACTGCCACCAACATGTCTATTACAATAATGCCGGATATTTAAAACAATCTAGCTTATCAGTGATCATTGTTATAATATCTTTGTTATAATATTCTAAATTATTTGTACAAATTATTACAAATTATTCCAATTATTAAAATTATTCCAAGCACGCTGGCTGTATTACCTTGTTATATAGCAAACTTGAAAGTGAGTTACTTAAATGTTAAAAATATTTAAGAGAGTTGGACCCCACAGTTCTAAATCGAGATTTATGCATATTTACCTATATCATAAAGATAGAAGTACCAGGTAAATAATAAATAATTATTTTTTTAAACTTAAAATTTACGATAAGGTTTATTAGGCATCATCCATCTATTGCCTATTGTCACTAAAACGCTTGTAGAACCTATTTAAATTAAAATATATATCTTCCGATGTCTTCATTGAATTATTTATGTGTGGTACATATTTTTAATTAAAGAATGTGTAAATCAATGGAAAATGTGGGTAAATGACATATTCCTATATCAAACAGAATAGTTATATCCGTTCTGTTAGATGCGTTAATAGCAAGTGTTACTGTAATTATTCCTAACTACCGTATCTGTAGTTAACTGTTGCTACATTGTGTGGCAATTTAAGTTAACTCTCAAGCTTAATTCTAAATTATAATAGTTAACAAAGATATTAGGCTCACGGGAGTTGAAGACAAGTTCAGTGAAATGTTACGGAACTTATCGAATTTGTTGTGTAGTTGGGATATTTGCGCTTAACAATATGGAGCAATATGTCTCAGGTGTAAGCGGAGTTTCACGCATGGATTACTTTCCAATTTCGTGCTCGCCGGAATACCTGTCGGCCGATCTTTTGTCGTCGGATCACGTGCTCCCAACAAATACCCGGTAGAAATACTATTTGGCTATTTTAAAGTCACTCTGTACACCCCCCACTACTTCTGAGTTTTACACAGATATGGAAAACTATCCCTATTTTGCTAATTACTCCTTATCCCATAAAGCTTTATAAGAGGACATTCTACATGCTTTTACCCAACCTCACAGCCGCAACTTCCAATCCTTGTGGACCTGTATTTTCGAGATTGTTGTTGGTTAACATAATTGTTGTTGTGATAACAAAACCAAGAAAATTTTGGATCTCAAAGAAAACATGCATTACTATGATATAGCACAATAAAACAATAGAGTACACAGTAGCACTATTCCAATCACAACAGTTAACTAAGTAGATATACAGGAAGAAATGTGTCCTTTGATGATAATTATAATAAAAATATTTATTCGTTATATAATGTGAACAGTCTAACATTAATATTATTTTGTAGGTGCAAAAAGGGTTAAAAGTACCAATTTAATTAAGTAATTAAGCAAAAAGGTTCAAAGTTACTTTAGATCCAATCTATCCAAGTTAAAGTACATGGACATGGTACATCTGTGTATAGATTTCACTCAATTTCATAGTGTTTACAAAGTAAATATTGTAAAACAAAAATTTATCGTTAAAAGTAAATACCTAATAATTCCAACTGTATGCTCATTTAATATAAGCCTGAAACTTTATTGGCTAATTACATAAGAATAATTTTTACGGATTATATTGGTACACGTACAAAAATTTTTTATTAGAAATGTTATAGAAATCTTCAATATAATATTTAGAATTCAATTTAATTCAATACAGGTTTCAAAGCTTTCGAAGCTCACAATTAGCTTGCTCCGCAGTTATCAATTTTCTCGATATCCTTAGAGCTTTAGTGAATTCACTTCAGCATTAGAATCTGTACTAAAAACATTCCATATAATATTTTGTACAGAATAATCATATTGAAATATTTACTTAATCTGTTGAGAAAAGATTCGCACACAAATTAGATTATCTGCAATAGAATATTGATCACTTTTCATATAACAATTTTTCATTTATTTTTCGGCACCACTTATTCTTTTTTTTTTTTTACTTTGATTTGAACATAGTACCTATTTCTTATTGAAAATAAAAAGGTAATTTAGAACTATATAAAAATAATTCCTTTATTAAAAAACTAAATGATTTTTATGGCTTTGCCTTCAAAATGCTCACACGGACTTATTATTATTTTATTTTATTTTATTAGGGAAGTTCCTCTCCCTATACTTAGTGCTAACTAAATTAACTTCATTAACTAAAGTGTTGTCTATAGACAATGCCTGTAATGCATCTCTTACTCACTCACCGAAACAAAACAGCACACATGTTGTTATTTCACTGTTATTTAGATTATATTAATATGAATTATAATTAAATTAGCATAAAGTGGCACTTGATGTAGGTACCTACTAGTCGTGTACAAAATATTAAACGTACTTGTTTCATTGCATGCCGTTCTCTAAAAGCCTTCTCGAGCTCAGCAATGCAATACGACACAAGTGAATAAATTAGAACGGCCCGTAATAAGTAGGCAACAAACAGGCCGTCACTCCAACCACATCTAGCTTAGATGTATCAGATTAGATGCGAACCACGATTAAAATTCAAATCGTAAAATACTGTAAAGCGACCGCTTCTTTTACACCACTTAATTCGATTATAGTTTTATGCTAGGGATTAAGGCACATGTCAATCAACTCAATAAGCAATTCAAATTTCGTTGATCCTTTCGAAACGGTTGATAGTTGACTAGTTACAATTGGCACCTCTATAGGATGTAACTAATGCTTGTCGTAACGAAAACTAGAACTGGGAAAGGAAATCACGAAGATCCACCTACACTGGTGATTCGAAGATTAAGAGAGTAGGTGTTAAGTGGTGTCGGACGACTATAAAACAATATTCACATAACAAGATATGCGCTAATGGATAGCTTTAGATAAGTAAATATGCTAAACATATCACAACCTCGTTTTAGATAACACTCGGCTAATAACTACTGCTGGTCGGTCGGTAAGCGCAGTAGATCTCAAAACGTCAATTCTGCCAAGCATTGAAATAGTGGAATTAAATTTTGAACTTTACGTACAATATTCAATACAAATTATTATGTTAGTTCGCTACATAAATTATAATTGAACATAATTGTGTGTCAGTATTGTAATTTGGTTGTTTTGCGTTTACGATTTTATGAATTTTAATAACAAGCGTTGCCCAGTGGCGTAGAAATAGAAGGATTTATTATTTAATCACACTTCTATGAAGTGTTTTGCATTATACAAGAAATGTTAAAACGAAATATAATCTGATTTTTGTTATTATAAAACAGTATTAGTGACTTTTAGACACTTATTGACTTTTAGTGTAATAATGCAAAAAGTGCAATAATAAATTATTAGTCGCTTGAAAAACTACAAGAACTTATATGATAATATAATAAAAATGTACATCAATAAAATTGTTACAGTATGTTTTTTATCTTATAAATTTTTATTTATGTAAGAAATATACATAATACCGGACGGGTATCAATCTACAGAACAATATCTACAAAACAGTAGGTACATCATGTTGTATTGATACCTATCCTATTAGAATAGGATATTTTGCAGACTTAGACCAGACCAGAGACAACTTTGAAAAGTTCATTTCAAAAGTTGCCCCTACCAGGAGAAGAACCCAGTGCCCTTAGTCAAAGCGCTAAGAAAAGTGGCTACGTACAAGAATTTAGGCAAAGGTGTCGAAATGAAATCACAATCTTGTTTTCACGCCATCAATAGACGAAGTCTTGTCTCTCAAAGTCATCCCTAACAGAATATTATAACGCAGTACTCCCCCGTATTTTGTAACAAAATTGCCTTTATTACCGGTCCACAAGACAAGGCGGAATGTTAGTCAGGACGTTGGCCACGTCCTATAAATCACTGTAGCCGCAACCGATTCAGATTACCGACACAGTAAACACGAAGTAGAGATGCTTACAGGATGTCTAGTTTGTTGCTGGCCTTCCCTTGTCTACTAGTGTTAAATTGAATGTTTTATGTACCCATCAGTCTAAATTGCTAACAAGTCTATTAGAACTAGAGTTGCTAGATGTTGAAAAAAACATAAATCTCTTAGGTTCTTTTAATATTATTATCTTCATTAATATTATAAATATTAAAGTAATTTTCAATGTCCTGTCTGTTACGTTTCCCTGACTAGATCACAGATATGAATTCTATTGGAGTAGTTATGGTACGTTGAGTGTTTATTTTTTATTAATTTTTTCAATTTTTTTAATAAAATCTACTAATGGTATCAGGTAGTTAGAACTTGAGCTAACAAATAGGACTAACAAATAAACAGAAAGGCACACAGATTTATATATCAGTAAATCAGAGGGAATCTTTTAAAATTAACTATAGTTCTCTAGCTCGTCAGATGTCATGAGCGAAGCCGCGTTCAACAGTTAGTATAATAAATCATACATTTAAAAAAAATAACAAATAGAATGTTTCAGTTTTTTTTTTTTTAAAAAAACGTGTTTGTCGATAAAATTTATTTTCATTTTATTAAAAATAAAAATAAGTATGTTAAAGTAAAAGTATTAATAATTTAAAATAAACTTGACTTTTAAAATAAATTAATGTCCCTAAACAGACTTAAAATTTTATTTCTGAAAACGGTCAACTTGAAGATAGATGGCTACCGTCGCCTATAACACAAGCAATGCCTAAAGGATTAAGTCCTAAGCATAAGATACCAGAAAAAGATCGGGGATTATAAAATAAAAAGAAAAAAAAAAACCAGTGTTCTTACGTTTTTAACCGCAATAACTTTGAATGGTTCGAGTAGCAGAATATTATAATGTACAAGATTCCATTATTCTTAAAATAAAGTCGTATTTATGTAAAATTATTACATATACTATATCTAGGCCTAACCATCTGTACAGAGAGATTGATTGTGGTGTAATACTAAAAAGTATAAATCGAGAAGCAGGCTAGACCGGCGAGCAGTGCCTAAGGCGGTCTCCGATAGAAAATTATTAAGAAAATTAAATGATCTACCATGTGCTTCACAGATATGCCAATTATTGATACGATCTCTAGGAGCAGTGTCAGTGAAAAATGTGTAGGCAGCTAAAGTTGCATGTCGTTATTTAGTTATGTGTTTTATCTTATTCCCGTCTAGCTTTTAAACTAATGGTAATTGATTCACTGCCTCTTCGCAGTTGGTGTCTGGGTATTTGCTTTAATTAAATTTACTTAAAACAGGTCAATGCTAAAAGAGTGTAAGTACATAATTACCTATAGCGATTCTTCAAAAAATGACGTTTAGTGTTTCTCAATAATCCTAATCTTAATGCTAATCTATAATAATATTATAAATAGAGAAGATTTGTATGTTTGTAATGAATAAACTCAAAAACTACTGAACCGATTTTAAAAATTCTGTGTTATTGATTTTTCAACGCGGAGGAAGTCGCGGGCACCAGCTAGTGTGTCATAAAAGTTTATTATAACGCATTACGAGTATCTCAACTCATCTTCAGCACTATTTTCCAATAAAAATATTTCTAGGATCGACAAGAAAATTATTTTTTTTCATTTGCGAATTGAATTGAATGAGCCTTGAGAGAGAATTCAATACCTACATGGAAGTACAATTTGTCTTAAACGAATAGTAGAATGCAGGTTGCATGTCCTGAACTATCGAAAACTGCTCATATAGTCCATAAACGTATAACATCACTGCGTACTGTGGCTTGTCACAAAAAAGTTTGTCTGTGCCCTGCAAGTAAATTAGTGTAAAGTTTATTTACTTACTACTAAGCTTTCACACGCTTCCTTTACCTCGTTGAGCTTTTTATGCTAGCTATAGATTCCAAACTTTAGCGTACGTCAGTCAGAAAAATACGTTAACTCACAGCCATTGCATGGTTAGTCTATTTTAGTCAGATACTTTATAGCATTCTTCTTCCCAAGACATGCTGCCGATATAAAAACAATATCTATATAAATAAAAATGAATAGTTATTTTTTTTATTATTATTTATTTATAAATATTTAAGCGTTTATAATTTATAATTATTTATAATGTCGCTAAGCGAAAAGCTCGAGAACAGCCGGACAAAGCAACTTTGTAGGTAACATAAACCTTTATCGTCACTCTTTCCATTAGTGAAAACAGTATCAAAGTATCATAGCATGTTTTAGAAAAAGTGAGCGTAAAGACTATTAGCGGAATAATCGGAAATATTCCGCTAATAGTCTTATATATATTGCCTAACAACTAGGCACCTAAATATTATAAATTGTTGAATATTACAACATCCTTATTTTATCTTATTACCTAATATTATTTTGTTTGTTACTCAATCACGTAAAAATCGCTAAACTGATTTGGATGAAATTTGACACAAAAATAGTTTATTACCTGGATTATCATAATAGAATACTTTATATCTTGAAAAAATGTAGGTTTCAGTGGGATTTAAAAAAAAATCACTACAGCGGGTACGAAGTCGCGGGCACAGCTAGTAGGTACATAATAAAACACGTCTCTTTTTAACTTTTTCTAACTTTTGTTTTAAAATTCAAACCGAGTAGTAAATGCTGTGTCGCAGTCACGCGCAGTATGCACGAACGATGCACGCGCATAGAGAACTAAGATGATTTTTGTAGATATTTCGTACTTAAATTGTACAGTGATTAACGACGTGACATGCGTTTATATTAATGTTATTATATTAACAGCCCGCGGTCTATTGTTTAGGTTTACTCTTTTAACTTATTTTAGCTAAACTTATTTAACATATTGTACAACCGAACCCGAAGTAGATAAATAACAAGCTACGAGTATAGTTAAAAATTATAAACTAACCCTCGTCATTCTGTTGAGACTATTCTAATGAGCCCAAACACGCTACAGGTATCTGCTGTAAGTTGCTGAGGAGTTTGGTATCTCGCAGACTACTTGATGCTGTACCATCAGATCAAGGTTACCATGTCATAGAAATATCATCGAAGTAACAGCACACCAAATTTCAAATCAATAGAACTTGTGGAAATTAATGAGATCGTCAACTAGGAAATGAGCTGATGATCTTCAAACGCTGAACAAATCTTCATAAATTACAGCAAAGAAAATCTCTAAAACGTCAGCTTTCAAACAAAAAAAAAACGTATCAAAATAGGTTTATCCGTTTGGGAGATATGATGCCACAGACAGATACACACGTTTAACTTATACCTAATCCCTCTTTTGGGGTAAAAATACTATTTTTATCTGTTTTGTTGTGCTTATCTGAAGTGTATTATACTTCAGATAAGCATATAAGTTGTTAATTGTGACAGCTCTGATGAGTTGTTTTATTGATGTCTGCATAGAGTTTAAACCAGGCTACTGCGTGGGCATGTGCGTGGTAATTGCGTGTAATTGCATAGTATCTGATTTGTTAGAAACTTCATCCCACAGAGGAGACAGCGTCGTAGCAAACTCCGTTCTGAGGTGTTACTGAGTAACATGAGCAACTTCAAGAATGCTGTATTTGATACCAACGCAAAAGAAAAATTTCGACGCTGAGGTACGAACTTGTGTGCATTTTCGCCAATAAAATGTGTACTGTATGCCCTGTAATTCTATTCCCTGAAGTGTTTTTATTATATCATATTTTAGAATTATGTTATGAAAGGAGGCATAATACATATCTTTTATATAACTATAACGAATCTTATTGGGGCCCAATAAAGCTTCTATAAAGGTAATTGTAATTTTCTATCAATGTTTACAGAATTTCTTCGCTGAAGCACGAATTAGTGTGCATTTTCCACTAACAAATGTCCTGCAAGTAATTATTTTCTCTGTCATTTTTTTTGTATTGTTTGAATGAAGCATTATCTCATTCTACACTATAATACGAAAAATATACTGAATATAAAAGAGCCCAAATTTATTACGCAATCTAACGCTTTAGAAAACCAGTTTCGCGACCAGATTTTAACGCCAATTACACCGAAAAGGAAGAGACATGGCCCGGCACTTCGTCACGTGTTAAATTAAACATGAGTTCGAGTTGGAGCCGAAACTCGACCACGCCTCAAGACACGCGGACGAGTTGCCGCCCACAACGCCCCCTGCTAATTATTATAACCGGTTGTTTGTAGTAATTAATGAGTGACCGACAACGCCACCTGTTGTACTCATTGTACTGCATATTCGATGGGATAGTTGCAGGCATAACCCGTTTTCACTATACGAACACTCTCCTAAGCATACGCAAATCAAGACAAGCTGTAATTAAAGTAATAAACTAATCCCTGACTTGCTTTCAAGGCCAAACACGCTACTCAGCTTTAAGTTGCTAAAGGGTTGGGTGTCCCCAAGACTACTTGGTGCTGCAGCATCAGATCAAGGTTTACATTGTCATATATATAGAAATAACACCGAAGTAACAGTAATACCAAATTTCACATAAATCGTACCCGTGGAAGTTAGTGAAATATATTCGTCAAATAGGAATAATTATATATTAGCTGCCAATATACAAATTGTACCTAAAATACAAGATAACAATTAACTTAGAGGCAACGATAGTCAATTTAAATTTAAATTAAACAATTTAAATTATTAACATCTACAGAAGCTTCATAATAATTATCAAGGTAAACCTATCTTTGACGTTTCGTATCTTCTCAGTGAATATTGTTTCATTTCCGTGCTTTAGTGTTTGTAATCGTAGCTTGATAACCACATATTTTGTAAATAATTAATGTCGAGCGAACGCGTGGATAATGCCATAATTGCTAATAGCAACTTTGTGGTAATTCCACTACCTCGAATTACTGATTGATTGCACAATAGAGGTAAAGCAAACGCATAGCATTTACGTTTGAACCCTGTAAAATGTGCTACTCGTTTGAGGTCAAAATATTATTTCGTGTAGGACATTAATTACCAAGAACGAATGTAGCCATAGTAGTCTTTAGACTTTAATTATATTGAATTGCTCAAGTATCGTAATGTAATGATAGATAACTTTCAAAAAAACTGAGTTCTTCAATGTAAAGATCGTTATACAGACTTAAAGTGACGGTTTACTTAGTGGATACCGTGGCCAATTAACACAATGAACACTACAAGTACTGTAAGTGCGCTACCAATCTTAGTAGGATTAAGTCTAGGTTCCCACTACGCCCGGACTGACAGATTTGCCGGGAAGCGGTGTTCGGTTTCAGTACCATATTGTTTGTTAGAGAGATTTGATCTTTATGATTGACCCTATCGATTGATAGAGAAAGTACATGTGATTTTTTGTATTTTCGAAGCTGGTTCGATTCCCGTGTGTGACAAGCGTGTTTTTAAAAATGTTTACTTTCGGTAATTTTTTCTATCTTCAATATTTAGAGAATTTTTCCTCTAGGTGGCGTTAAAAAACTCCATCCTGTATACAGTGTATAATATGTATTTTTGTCAGATGATGACATTTTTATTTTTATTTATAGATGATGTTTGGGGTAGAAAGGTACCCTATGTCCTTTTCTGTATCCATGACAACGTGTATGGAAAATTTTATGACAATCGGTTGAGCAGTTAAGGCGTGAAAACGTAACAAAGAAACACACATCTCGACTATTTTTAGGATACAGCGTAATTTCGTAAGAAGCAAGTCATCACTAGGTATAAATTAATTAATTGAAGAGTGCTTCAGCCTACGTCTGTTGTCTCTCGGACAATTAGTATAATTATGGTGAAGACAAATATTGACCGTGTTGCAAGACAAGTGATGTTTAGTCTATCGCCCACGCGATGACAGGCCGACCATTAAGTTGCGCCAGCGCAGCCCCCTGCGGCAGCCCTTGCACATCCACCTTGGATTAGTTTAGTTAGAACCGTATTTTATTTTTAAATCGTAGTGTCATTTTGATAGTGTCGACTGTGCTATTATTTTTACTAACAATACAGACGAGCATACCACCTTATAGGTACCGTCATAAATATTTTGATCATATTACATTGAATAAGTGACACAGAATATATTTTTTAATAAACTAACTCTTCATATGTGAGTGTAAAGTTATAATTATAGTCTCTATAATCATTTATAATCTCTACATTGATAAAAGTTGATTTCTTTGTGAAAAATAAGGACTGTAGTATATCTTAAGACTCTATTCTATTCATACCTTAAACCAGGGGTCGGCAAGTAGTTTTAGGTGGGGTCCGGATACTGTGGGAAAATTTTAACGAGGTCTAAAAAAAAACAACTGATAATAATTAAGTGCTACCTATTTATTGTATGGTTTCAAATAAAATTCTGAATTATAAAACACAAGACCTAAAATTAATGTGAGAAACTGCACCGACGGTCTTGAGCTAGTTTTTTATAGTTTGGTTCTCGAGAAGAACAGCAAATTATATGTGGCTTAAAAATATTCCAATTAATAAATGTAGTATAGTATACCTATCTACGTATTAATTTATACGCGGTCGAGGTTCGACCTTTCGCGGTCTGTTGCTGACCGTAGCCTTAAACTAACAGTTAGCTTATCAGATCAAAATACAAAACATAATTATGTCAAGTCAAATAGCTACCTAAAAACTTAGATTAGCTTACAAAATAGTGATAAATGAAATCTCAAAGTTAAGCTATTCCTATAATCAATA
The DNA here is from genome assembly GCA_944738685.1 of Synanthedon myopaeformis. Taxonomy (NCBI): domain Eukaryota; kingdom Metazoa; phylum Arthropoda; class Insecta; order Lepidoptera; family Sesiidae; genus Synanthedon; species Synanthedon myopaeformis. Next base: position 4,484,311 of record OX122927.1, on the reverse strand, counting down.
AGAGTCCTACCGGTTTTGTAACCGCTTGGGGTCGGCGCGAGGCACTTATAACACTTGATAAATGCATAGCCGCCAATGCAGATAAGCAGACATCCTCCGCCGGTTCTTGAAATGTCCATCTGACATTACTAACTCCACTGGTAATTGCGTAACGTGAATTTCCGACGTTCAAACAGCAATCCTTTAAGCTAATGTAACAAGTGTAGTAATAACAACACTTTTAAATATTATTATTTATTAAATTACACACATTTCGGTGCACATCTCTCTTTCGCACAGTAACTTCCAAGGTCAAGATAGCCATGATGGTCGCCAACCTTCATAGAGAAGCGGAACGCTAAGAAGAAGAAGAAGTGTAAGTTACAACTAAAATATATTTTAAATATTTATTAATTAAAACAAAGAAATCCCAATGTTATAATCTACGAGTCCTAAATAAAAAAACATTACATACCAATTCGGTAATTTTTTTCTAATATTTGTTTTAAAGTCCGAAGAAGGTTCTTATAAAAAAATTGCATATTATAAAAAGAAAACGCGAAGCCATGGCGAGTCGCTAGTATCTATAATAATATTACTAACTGAACCCGTTCACGATTCACTGTGGCTCGTTTTTTTTTTTTGTTTCCGTTGGAACTTCGGAATAAAAAGTATATAAAACACTCTTCTGTTAAAATTAAATGTTGTATAAAAATTTCAAGTCAATCTAATCACATATTTTTCGAGTTTTATAGACATTAACATACGAAGCTAAATTTTTATGTATAACGATAAGTCTCAAATTTTTATTAATATTATAAAGAGGTAATATTTGCATGTCTGTTTGTATGTAGGAGGTAATCTTTGAAACTACTTATCCGATTTAAAAAAATCCAATAGATAGAATATTAATACCTCATTAATACATATTAGTTACGGATGTAAAAATGTTACGAACAAAATATGATTACCTACTTGTTTAAGTAAATTCTATCTTATCATGACGGAAACTTTAGGTATATTAATAAATAATACTAAAGAATACTAAAGTTACATTAGTACAATTATAAAATGATTTAAAATTTAAAAACTATTCGTTTACATGTAATATTTCAAGTGAATGTTGATATATTATTTTATCTGCACGTGCTAAAGGCACCGGCGATAGCTACTTACTTAATAATAAAAAACAAATTACATATTTCATAGTATAAGTTGCATTGCGACGAGTACCTGTACTTCATAAATTATCGCTAGGATAATGTATAAAAATAATTATGAGACGATATCTTTGAGTGTAATCTCCTCATATTAACTTGATCGTCTACTTTGACAAACTTGCCGAGCGAGTGAAGCGGGATTTCCGAGGTCGACTCGTGGCTGGCACGAGTATATTTTCATGTTTCTTCTTTATTATATTATCTAGCAAAAAAGCTCATGATGTTTAATATATTTGCTTTTCTTTTTCGTCTCTTTCTGAATCGTAAGTTTTATTTAAAATCATCCTACTACGAAAGTTTGTGAGGATGGATATGTATGGATGTTTGTGACTCATTCACGCATAAACGGCAAAAAAGGAAACGCATAAAGGATTTGGATGTAATTTGGCACACAGATAGTTTATTACCTAAATCGCGTCTATTTATCTGCATATGGCCGGTAACTCCTAAACCAGGCAATGGAAAATTGATGCGGTTTTCACCATCGGTTAGATAATTTTTCATGGAAGTTTTATAAATATAGTAAAACCTAATTAAGTATTTATGTGAATATAAAAAAAAGTCGTCGAAAAATATAATAACTAAGCTTACGCAGGCTAAACCTTAAGAGATACATAAAATGATCCACTAGAGAATTGTAGTTTTTCTAAAATTCTAAAGTTGAATCACAGTAACCATTTTATTCATGAAAACTCCATACATAAATCATAAATCTATCATGTCTGTTTCTGCGTTAACTACTTCTAAACCACCCAACGTCGTCCGTCGTCACAGCGATAAAGATGTTAGAATTTTCTCAGGTGTTATTTTTTTATTTTACAACGCGGACGAATCCATACCAGTGGGGATAGGTGGAAAATTTTCTTCCACTATAAAATAGACAGAATGTAGGTACTATTAAAATGAAAAGCCTTCTTTATAATTATTATCGGTAGATTTGGTTTATGTGACAAATGTTTTAAGTAAAAATCAGTGTAAATTTACACTGACTTCTTAAGAATAGGCCAAGCAAATTCTGTAGATAGAAACTGTACTAGAGTATTCCTTAAGCATTACTTCCTTAATCCTTATTACGAACTCAACTGAAAGCAGTTGAGATTGCAAACGATACAGTAGCGTGGGTAAATGCAAACCAAAATAAGCGATATTTGCAAATAAACAACTATTAAGTTCACAATACTCTTGATACAAGTACTTTGTAAAAGGCTTATCTGCTGAGGACGTTAACAAGAAAGACTGTCCCACACATTCGCTCTGCATCGGCAGTTTAGATAGAATCGCCTTAAAATATCTCGATTGTGCTATCTGTACGATATCCCTCGTCGTTGGATAAGGGTCTGTAATCGTTGGATAATCCCGTTCACGGTCCATAAACATGTGTGTGTTATTGAGAATCGACAGTCATATTTCGCAGCATGAATATATTGTATTAAATAAATTTTGCTAGTAAGTAAAATTATAAAAGCTGTTTTCTGTAAAACGACTATCTACTATTCATTTATTTGGAGTAAAATAATCCTACTAATATTGGATGGATGGATCATGGATAGAATGTAGGTAGGTATGGATTAGTTGTCATCTCGCGCGATATTATTTCGAATGTGCGAAAAGTCAACTTTAAATTTAAATATATTTTTAGTAGTCATATTATTTTTTAAGAAACTTGAAATAAAAGTACAATACCGCACAAAAGTGATACCTATGGGGGAATATTAATAGTAAGTACCTATATTTATGTAGTATGTGTTTATGACTCTTTCACGTAAAATCTACTTGTCCTTCATCAGCTATCAAATTATCTTTATTACAAAATTGAAACAATATTGATTTGATAACATACTTACACAGGGCTTTCTATCGCTTTTACAGATTTAAGTGGTGGTGAATTGGAAGACCTATTGGAGAAGTTAAGTGTGCGATTATCCTTGGGAATGTATGACATGGATACTCAATATAGACTCTGTCTGTGATATTTGATTATGTCTATCGAATTTGTAGATAACCAAAAAAATACTCTGAAAAAGATTTATTTGTTAAAAATAAAAGTTGAGTAAAAACATTTAATCGAAAGAAAAGCAACCGAAAAAATGTCTACATTTAAGGGACTATCTGATTCGAAGGCACATAAGGAATAAGTAATGTGCTCAAGTTCTGTAATAAATCTTAAAAGAATGCTTTGGCCGCTCCCAAAAGGATACTCGTGGAAGCGTTCACCTTCTATTTTCCCTGTTATTTATGAGCCTATGCTTTATACTAGAACCGCGAGCCAAGAATAAAATGGGTAACTAAAATAAATAGTAGTATGTTACCATAATCGTAGATTGCTTTTATTAATGAAAATATGTGATGTAACGGGAAATCTGTTTTCATGCCAACATAAGTAGGAGCTTTAATATAAATGTCGATGGATCTTAATTATAAGTCCCTCCATAGTCCAGTCATCGCTAATAACATTTTAATAAGACTCCTGCAAACACCGCCAAAAATCAAACTCTGGTTCCATTTTTAAGACAGAAAACTTGAAATCAATGTTTGGATGAAATATCTAATACTGTAAATACATACATGTATTAATAAGTCGCTATCTGCCTGTCTGTTTCTACACTAATTTCTATACAGTCTAACGGATTTTGATATTATTATGTTTATAGGCAACTGAGTCATAATAGAAGTCTTTGTTTATACTCGTAGGAGCGATATTTGTATAAAAATGCATTGCGAAGTCGAGGTGTGTCGCTAGTAAATATAATTGAAAATATTTCCTAAGGTATTTTAAAATCTATCAAAACTATTTGAAAGCTTAGAAAAAATCGCTACATTAGGTTATTTTTTTATATTTAACTAGTGACACGACCCCGCTTTCACATGGAATTAAAATTTAAAAAAAATCCTTTCTTAGTGGATTATGTTCTAAATTTCACCTTTTTAAACTTTGATCAGCGATTTTATAAGTAGGTATATATAATTAATAAACATGTTTATGGTTAAAATAAAATTGAAAAAATAAAATGGAAATAAAGTCTCACAGTTAGCTCTATCTAATCAGATTTGGTGATTTATGAGAACACAGTCATGAATGTAGCTATCCATTTGGTTCGAAATGCGTCTCCTGTCTTCCATTTACACGTAATTTACATTAAGATGCCTCCGCATTTGCATGTTCGAATAACCTTTTCATAATCGTCACGTCGGTGGCTCCCAACTTAGCGATTAGCTTAATGGATTTCTCAATTTAATGAACCCCAAACTTGGTAATTGGCTTTTAAAAAGATACGACCGAATTCAAGATTAGTAACTTCAATTTTTATGTCGGTTTAAGTTTTCTCGGTCTTCGTAATTATAATAAAAAAATTCTCTTTAACAAAAAAAAAAAACTCTTGCTAAGTATTTAAGCCAGCACGTTCGGACTAACGACAATGGACGAAATGAAGGGTTCCTCAGGGTCTCTGACTCTGAAGCTCAAATCTTTTTGTTTGATCGGGCGTTTGTTGACAACAACTTCGTTGACGTTAATCCCTGTACAATAGTACCGTTATAATCGAAAAAAAAAAATACAGAACCAAAATGACAGCTTGGTCGATGGTATTCTTTTGAAACGTTTTTAGATTTGCGACTTTGTTTGTTTAAAGGATTTGTTTAAATTGCTGCTTTCAAATCTAATCATTCATGAAATTGTTAGGTACAAATTGAAATGCAATAAAAAAAGGACTGAGATTTTGAAAACATTTGAATGGTATACTGTTATTCAGGTAAAGTATTTTTGAAAACCTAACGGTATGTCAATCGTGATAAGATGGTATTACTTTTGAAAAACCCCTAATGCGTTTAATATTTGGATCAACGTCTAGAATATACCTTCAAGCTGGACATAGACAATGTATTATTTATTTTATTTTAGGGAAATTTACAGGTATTATTACATAACAGTTTGAATAGATAGCTTACACCTAATAAAAAATTTCCACTTATAGAAGGCAATAAAATAAAAACCTTTTTTATGGACAACTATTTTGTATTTTATTTTTAGTAATTCAATTTGAGGAGCCCGTTGGATGAGTGGTTAGCGAAGTAACTATTATCTAATCTGAGCCTAACACTAAGTCTCATGATTTCCGGGTTCGATTTCTAGTTCTAGCGTACTTGCAGTACCTGTGGTATTGCTTGTGTTATAGGCGACGGTAGCCATCTAGTGGATCGATACAAGAGCCTGTCTGTTTACCTCAACAATAAAAAAAAACTATATATTTGTAGCAAGATTGTGTGTGTGTCAATTGTGCTAATGTGCATACATTAGTACATACATTGACGAAAAGGCGGCCGAAAGGATGAAATCAATACTCTCTATATAAAATTCTTAATTTGAAATGAGTTAAAAAGTCTTGTAAAATATTAGAAGCTAGTATTAAAGGCTTGTAAAATTCTATAGTTTTTTTATTTCTCAAATAAAAGGAATTAATCAATGAAAAAAGATATTGTGTTTAGTTGTTCAAGGAGACCGCCAAGAAATCAAGAATGCAAGGAAGAATTTTGGTTATCTCGCTCAAGGTGTCAGGCGGAATTTAACTAACATTCTCTTTTTATTTGCCTCCTTGCATCATTAGATTACTTTTTTTATATCCGAAATAAATAGAAATAAATTTGCTATAGACGTGAAAAATTAAAAGTCTTTTAGATTTGGCAGACATATTTATTTATACTTGTTAAAGTTCAGCTTGATCATTTATAGCAAGTAATTTATTTACAAATCCGAGTGAAGGTACGAAATTAATCACAAAAAAATAAGTTAATAATAATATTTAAGCGCTTAACTTACAAACAACTCTATTCAGGTTTTGGTCTCGAAGGACCAAAATTTTTGTTCAGATCACAAAACAATTTTGGCCTATTAGTGTCCTTTCACTACGTGATAAACTAAATTATCATTTAAGTACTTTTGTTTAAAGCTAACATCAACTTTAAACATATACAACTAGATGTATTATAGTAAACAGTTATAATGTCATTTAGATCTCAAAGACTGCGTACTTAATTTTATAAAACATGATTGAAATGAAATTTATTTTAAAAAACATCGATAAACATCTCGATACCAAAAATCACTCGTTACATAAATATTTCTGTCGATAGACAAGAAAAATATTTCTCTGTTGTTTTTTTTACATTAAGTTCTTTTTATTTACAAATTCATACATGTATTTATTGCTGAAAGAGACATAGTAAAGTCCACTAGAATGAATATTGATAGTTTCTCATCAAACTATCAATAAAATCTAATAACTATATTTTAACTAAACAATAATAGGGACTAGTTGTAAAAATAGTTCTAATTGTGTAAGATAATTCGAATCATTGACAATTCTACAAAACATGAATCTTTATTGAATATTCACGATAAGATATTACAAAACGAATCAACGTCAAGTAAACAGTATAGTAATTTATTTACAAGCGGTACAAATAATTTTATTTTAAAGAAACCATAAAACCTTTTCTATTTCCCTTAACACTTATATACACTGCTAAATTTTCCTGGTGTTAATCTTACTGTGTTTTATAAATACATTTTATAGTTATATTTTGTTCAATTTACAAAGGCCTATCTCTACTTCCAACATTTTCACATAATTTATTACAGTAGCATTTACAAAAGAGTTTCTCATAACACAAAATACGTAGTAAATCACAAACAAAATCGAACGATAGAATATTATTATAGCGTTTCACAAAGTTCACACGTTCTAATAAATTTTTAACCAGTATCACATGATTTTTAAATATTTACTCACTGACACCACAAGTCTTTTCGCGAAATATCGTCCAAATGTTTAGGAACTGAAGGCGCGCTCTTCTATCGACAACATGTCAAAGCTGTGACGTCACACAACCACGTCACGCGACGCGACCTCGCTTGACGTTGTGCCTGGAGCCAGAACTGGCTGGAAACAATGAGACGCCGGAACAAAATCTTCGACTAATTTTCGTTTGAGCACCGAAGATGATCCTACGTACACATTGGTCCCTGGGAAAGTGCCACGCCGTCTCCGCCGCCACAAAACGGCAGCGAGTACAGCCAGTCCGAAGGCAATCATGGCTGAAAGGCAGCCTAAAACTAATTCTGAATCAGGAGAACGTTCGGAAACTCGTTCCCCTCTCATTGAACTTACTAGCACCGACATAAGGCGGTCTCCTTCGCCAACTTGAACATCTTGGACGCTTTCAGTGGATACCCGTTGAGCACGACTCGTGTCTATGGTCATAGTTTCAGATCTTTCGTTATCCACTCCTGGCGTATGAGACACAAGCTCTACCTGAATATGGTAAACCGTGTCTGGCCACAGCGACAACGTGACACGCGTTGAATCGGTGAACAAATTTCCCTTTAGACCTCCGCCGTCAACCTCCCACGTAACAAGATAAACGCCACGAGCTATGCGCGGCTCCCAAGCAATTTCACCAATAACTAAAACTTTCTGGTGAATAAGTGATATTTCCTTAAGGGTCCACACGTGTTCATCGTGGTTTGAAGTGTTAGTGTCGTGCGCTACCCACGTTTCATCCGGACTGTATATGGTGACAAGGCCTTGCGGATCTACGACGAGAACACGAAGAAGAGCTCCTTCGTTGTTAGAAGGTACTCTTGTTGCTAACGCTTGTGTTTGAATTATTTGACGCCAAGGACCGTCAGCAGCACGACGCATGACGACATACACGAAGGGTGTTGGACGCGATGCAGTCCTCGGAGCAGGGGGAGGCCAACGCGCCAACGCCCCACTCACTCGCATTACACCCTCGCCTTTAGTGTGAATTACGGGTTGCGTCTGTGAGGTTCGCGCAGCCTCCGTGTGAAATTCACAAGCTATTTTGCAGCCGGGAAACTGTAAAATAAAAACACTGTTCATTAGTTTCTTTCTTTGCACACGCATTTAATTTATAGCATACAGATATTAACTTACGCAAATGTCCTTCTCATCGCAGACAGCTCCCCAAACTGGATAATTTGATTGTAGAAGTTCGCAGTTTTCCCAACACTGCAACAAAAGTATTACATTCAAATATTATATATTTAAAATATCGACGAAGTCGTTGGCTCCAGAATCTCCGCGAATAAAATGACCGAAGTACCGTCTCGAGGGTTATGATAGCCATGATGATAACCGACCATCGATAGGAGATGGCACTAAGAGAATAATGAATTTTAATTTGAAAAGAATGCGTTTTGGTGCTTTGTTATCTCTCAGAGGGAAAAATGAAAGAAAGAACATACAAGTTGCGTTTAGGGAACGTTTAATATGCCCTAGGCGTTTTAACTACCATCACGTTTTTATACCATTTTATAGTTACTAATATCATAAATGTAAAAGTTTGTGAAGGTATTTGGACGTTTACTGTTGGATCACGCATAAACTGCTAAATAGATTCGGAAGATAAACCACGTCGGACACTTTTATACCGGTCTTATTCCCGAGTTACCCAACGGGTGGGTAGATGGCGTAAAGAGAACTGCTAGCCACAGGCAAGTCAAAATAGTAAAACCAGTTAACTAATAGAATGCATAACTTTAATGCAATAATTTCAATTCATAACACAAAAACAGTTTGGCACCAGTTCACGGGAATTTGCGCGGCACGATTCAATTAGGGAAAGTGGGAATGAAGCCACATCTAACCAAATTTCATAGGACTCAAATGCAACATTTGTCATTGGGAAACACTCATTAGTTGGAGTTGACGTTAACTTGATGCCCGCTCTCGGCTCGGTGAGCTTTAATAATTATAAGAACGAGCGCCAGGCGCGATTATTAATTGCTCGTATTGACAAAACGTCGTCTCGCCACGATTTCAAGGAGCTTTGAAGTGACAATTTTATTGGTTTTACTGTAAACAACACAGACATGTTGCACGAATGTTTAGGTAATGGGTTATTTGCAAGCATCAATGCAAATTGAATTTGTCACTAGACTAAAATAAAACAGTAACTCTCAACTTTAATTAAATGAAGTCCAAATTTTAATATTTATTATGTAGATGTTGACGAGCCTGTTGGATAAGTGGTTGGGGTGTTTGCCTTAACGCTGTGTTCTAGGTTTCCTGGATTTGGTTTCCGGCAGAGTCAACTTTGGAAATGAACTTTTCAAAGTTGGCTCTGACCTGGATCTGGAAAGTAGTAGCAGGCTACACTGCGCTTTGAAGTCATTTGGACAGCAGTAACCACCCCCTTACAGAAGACCACCATGGAATAAAAGTACGTTTGCTGTTGTGTTTCATTAAGTGAGTGTTATGCCAGAGCCCATTTCCTTATCCCTTCCAATACCTTATCCTTAATGCTACTGTAGTCGGCAGCGCACTTGCAGCATCAGTGGCGTTGCAGCATTATAAACGACGGTAGCCACCCACCAAGAAGTGAACTGCCTGCCGACTTTAACATAAAAAATAACTTTAAATGAAGTCCAAATTTTAACACTAATAATGTAGATTTTTACGTACAATTTTACCACCACGTTTTCATAATATGCACTTTGAATGTTTGTTTCATAATATACTGTAATTTTAATAGAATTTAAATCATCATCTTGAGTCAGAAATAATTTTCACGTGTACTCACCATAAAACAGTCGGGGCCTTGCAAACACGATGACTCCCCGCCGGGACGAGGCGCCGCGAACTGCAAGCAAACATCGAAAATGTCATTCCATTGACTTTTTATTGAAATGTGTATACACAGGCAAATTAAATTGGACCAACGCAATCTTGGATTCTTATTTAGGAACTCAAATAAAAGATAATGTTTATTGGACCAATTTTCAGTAAATGTAGTTCTTGGGGAAAGACCAACGCAGCATTGAAGCCTGAAAGCCAAAATGTTTTTAATTTTAAAATATAAAAGTTAAATCACGGATATTTATAATATAATAATATTTTTAAATATTAATAGAAAAAACATACAAATTGGTCTCAGTGACCAAAATCACGATGCCTATTATATAATAATGACGCCATTTTTGACATCGATTATTTTCTCAGCCAAAATTACGTCTGAAATATTGTGAAAGAAACAGTTTATAGGTAATTATTTTAATTTCGCGTATAAAAATGAACATCCTTCAAAGCTGGCTCAAAAAGCAACAATAACATTAAAGTAAATAACACTTACAAAAATAATACTTAATTAAATAAAATACTAAATGAAATGGGCACTGTCCCCATAGACATAAAACATTAATTCCAAATACTTTTTTTTCTACTTGGTGATAATTTATCTACGACTATTAATTTCAATTACGACCACGCAAAATTTAAAAAAAAAGCACAAAGGAGCGTTAATTAAGGCCATAACATCGCATGTTAATATCCAGCTAAACTCAATATAAAAAGGAACGTTTAATTATTTGCCGGAGCACCAATACATTACACGTTATCTGAGTTGAGAGAGGGTTTTATGCCCGAACGAAAAAAAGAAGAGAAATAAATGTTCGAATCGAACAGCCAGTTTAATGTATTTGATAAAAGTGACAGGCATCTGCTTACCGTCGCTCGGTAGGTTGGTTTAATTGCCTGATACTCCAATGGGGACATGGAGCTGGGGACGCGGTTACAGTACAGTGGCTTAAATGTCAAATGTATTCGTGATTAAGAGTTTAGAGAAAGTTTTGGAGTTATTTTATTAAGACTATATTGAACAGATGCCATTTATTGACTCTGACAACACTATCAGTACCTCACAAGAGGTATTTAGAGGTACGAATTAAATAAAGCAATGTATGTTCGCCCCATGATCATATCAAGAACCTTTAAAACAGTATAATATATAAGATTTAATAAAACTGATGTGATATTAGCTCACATGGAGAAAAATTCAAGAAAACTACATAGGCTCTTTTGAAGTACTTTCTAAATACTAATCCACTACAGAACAAAATATATCATAAAATAATTACTAAAATAATGACATTAATGAAACAAAAAAAGACTTGATCAAAATACTAAGTTTGTAAGCGGTTCTAGCGCTGCTTGGAATGTTATATTAATGTCTTAAAACTTGATAAGGAACTGTATAAATCGATCTTAATACGTATTATAAGCAACAATTAAAGTTCATTAGAAAGTAAGCAATAAAACGAAGAGTGCCAAAGAAAACAAATACAGTGTACTCTTTTGGGTCACTATCATTGTGTCTAATGATGCCAATCTGTGGCAGAGGCCATCAAACGACTCCGACCATCCACCCGTTATTAGATGTAATCATCGTAATTTTTCACACAATTTATTTTTTTGGTCCACGATACGCTCAGAACTCAGAAGTGTTATTTCACGTCAACTAATGATAACAAAAAACATTCTCGAACGCCATTACTACGCACTATAGTACCTACTTCTGTATAAGTTGCTTATAGAGCAATCAACATTTCACTAAATTCCTCTTCCATAACAATATTTGAACTAAAGACTAGTATTCATACTGCATTGCTTCTCAACCAATAAGTGGTTACTTAGGTGTTTAGAATTTGTGGTTCCTCGGTAAGATAAGCAAAAGGAATTGTACTTAACTTTCGCTGACCCGATCGTACTCCACAAGAATGGTAACAAATGCAATTATACATTAGTATTGTATCGTGAGGCATTGGCGTGAAGAGTTTTGAAATATGAAAGTTAAACAAAACAAAACGAAGTAGGCACAGTTCAATTCGGCAACTGCAAAGGAAGTGAGTGAATAATGAATGATGGTGATTGAAAAACACAACTCGTCGAGTGGTCGCGTATTTATGTTAGATGCCGCCGCAGATTACCCTTTTGTTAATCAAACAACGCTTATTGAATATTATTTAATTAATCTTTCGTATTTGACTTTGAACGCTGTTAAGTGGAAAGTAACAAAAATGAATTGTGTAGAAGAACTTTGATCGAAATCCAGTTTGTGAAGGGGAATGAACTTTGTGAGTTGTTTAGAAATAATACATATAATAAAATAAAAAATCAAACGTTCTCAACTTTTATATTCAACTTATTATTATTCCGAGTCATATGTTAAATGGAAAATTAGGGTTTAAAGATGGATTACTTTTTTAAAGGTAAAGGGATCCCCACATTCCAACACTTAAGTTTACAAAATCCATTAAAGATAATCGTCCATAAGTCAGGGCCCGGGGCAGCGCCTGGGCAGGAACTAATCGATCGATGGGCACACATATAGCCATTTACAATCAATCCATCAGCGTTTATGTAACGCGTAACTACCGATGATCTTCATTTATCATTTTGTTTTGTGGGTAGCGACCGGACGCTCTTGGGGGTCATACCCGAGGTCCATAAAGTATAAACGCTACGGCTTCACGAAATACGATATGTAAACAGCTTTTTTACTCACTAAATGTTAAATCAAAGTCAAATTGTTATTGGTTCTGCGATGAACAAAATGAATTGTATTTAATTCCGGTATTCATTTTGTTTATTTATAAACTAGCTGTGATAGCGTCTGCCAGATCAGGGTGTGTAAAAAAATTTAATGGTTCTACTTATTGTAAGTAAAAATAAGGAAATCGTAAATGGGAGTCTATGCCATGTAGCGTCCCCTATTAATCGTATATCTTCGTAGGAGGTAGATATTCATTTAAAACAGTATCCTGTGTCCTTCTCTAGGGTTCAAGCTATTTTCAAACCAAATCCCATCAAAATGTTTCAATGATTTAACCGTTAAAAGGTTAAAGTCAGTTACTTTCGAATTTATAATATTTGTATGGATGAAGCGAGCTGACGTCATTCATTTCGTATAGAGTAAAGAGGACAAACCGATAAGGCAGAAACAAACGACAAATTCCATCAATTAAACGTTATCAAATATTGCGATCTTATCGGGCACAATAAACAATGGTGAGTGCGACATTTACATGTAACAGAGATAGAAGCTTGAAGCATTAAACACCTAACAATCTCCATTGGAGAGAGAAGCAAAAACAGCATGAATTATGATTTCGCATAAAGATAAAATACAATCTAAGCCCGCGCGGCAAATTGTGAAGAAAAAACGTAATTTTCTTGGAAGAACAGAGAGCGTTTCTTGAAGAGCGGGACAAGAAACAGGGGTACATCGCCGCCTGATGCGGGTTTATAATACGCCGGAAATAATTCTTCCACTTTATTTTATATTAGGACACAGATGTCTTGATGATTAAATACTAAAATAACGCTCAACTATGTTAATGTTATTTATATTATTTACTAGCGACCCGCTCCCGGCTTCGCTCGGGATTCAATTTTATTTTTTTATATAGACAAACCTCCCTCGTTTATACCCGTTGAAACTATATGTTATTATACCCTAATAAAATCCGTTGGTTACCTCATTTTCATTTTTACTCTTTCTTACGGTTTATTTAGCCTACGTTAGCCATGTAAATTTATTTTTCGGCGACTTAGTTGTATATTAAAACCTTCATTATATAAAACATAAATGAAGTTATCTATCTGATAAATACCTAACTGATATAAATTAAAAATCTAACTGTTATAAATTATCTAACTGATGGTGAAAACTGCATCAAAATGCGTTGCGTGGCTTAGGAGCAGTCAGAGACCATGCGACCATGCGGAAGCGACTTCAAATTATATTATGTAAAGATTAGAAGATATTATAGTTGCCTTGATGATTAAACACTGAAACACTTAACTATGCCAACAAATTATTTATTTATAACTAGCTGGCTCCCGCGACTTCGTCCGCGTTGAAAAATAAAAATATATATATAAGCAATATAACGCATGAATACTCTTGTTGCTATAACACTTTGGATGAAAGGTATGATGTCTATGTCCTTTCCTGTATCCTTGACAACGTATATGAAAAAAATCATGACGATTGGCTGAGTAGTTAAGGCGTGAAAAGGTAAGGTTATATATATAGTAAAATAGTACATATAATATGGAGTATAGAAGTATGGATATGGATTTATATTATCAACATATGGATATTTATGCATACCAATTATACCATCTTTAATATTGTTCTATGCTTCAAAAAGTTTAATTAATGGAGTTTCTTTTATATTTATGAATTGTATTAACATTAATACAAACAATTAATGTATATTCTCGTTGGCAATAAAAGACGACATCGACGTCATTAGGCTGCTGCCAAGATATGAATTTTTCATGAAATATGGGACTCAATATAGCTCACCTTTATTGCGTCAAGTAGATACTCAAGTTATCTGTATTTTCATCAATTCTTATACGAGTTTTTTGCTTAGTTGACATACGTGAACAATTTTATCTCGACTTTAGACGAAGACCATAAAAGCTCGTTCAACTTATTGTAGACGTGATCGGGAATTCATTAGGCCATCTTTGTAATAAGTACATAAAAGAACACTTTAAAATTAATGGCTCTTGTCAACTTATTGAACTTATAAGCTCCATTAAGTTTTATGTTTCCTTTTTCGGTTTATTTGTTAAATGAGATAGCGTAGACCGCATTGAATAATAAAAAATAATTAACAGCAACTAAACATCAATCGAAATTGACCTAAAATATAAATCCAAATTTCGGTTTAGTAGTGGTTTCGCACTATTTTGTTTCGTACGAAATGTGCGAAGAAGTGACTTTAAAATTAAATATATTTTTAGTCGTTATCTCGCGCACTTTGGTCGAGGTCTGAAACTTAAATGTAGGATAAAGGATAAAGACAATATGGGAATAAGAAATATAGGAATAGAATAGGAAGTAAGGGTGATTTGCTTGTTATTTTTAAAGCTCGACGCCCGACGCAAAAAGTGGTGTTATAAGTTTGACGTGTGTGTCTGTCTGTGGAATCGTAGCTGCCAAACGGTTGGACCAATTTTGATCCGGTTTTTTTTTTTTGGAAGCTGACCTTCAGGCGTTTGAAGACCATCTCAACCCATTTTCTAGTAGACGAAGAGATTTCACTAATTTCCACGTAGGTACGATTGATGTAAAATTTGATACATTTACTTCAATGGTATTTCCATGACATGGTAACCTTGATCTGATGCAGCAGCATCAAGTAGTCTGCGGGATACTCAACTCCTTGCCAACTTAGCAGCAGATATAGCATGTTTGGGCTCAATAGAATGTCGGGGGTTAGTTTATTAATTTTAATTAAGTATAGCTTATAACTACATGTACTATGTTTAATTTTACACATCTCACATTTATCAACTTTTCTTTTGTGCTTTTATTCATTCCATAAACATTCAGTACAATTGATTGTTTAAACGTAGTAAAATAGTGACCCATTTACTATAAACGGACGACCTGCCAATTTATTTTATTGAAGTTATTATATAATGGGATCATTAACTTTTTATAACCATTACCTCTGACGGACCGACTATAATTAGATGAAACGACGCCGTAGTCTGTACTATTTTTAAAATTATACCGCGAAGGCCTAAAACCCTTATCCTATGAGGATAACGTCCGTGTATTACGAGCGAAATTGCTTAATTGATACCTTCGATGCTATAAATTTGAGCAAAAAAATATGATAATCTTTAAAACATCCAATCCATCAATTTAATAACTGATAAATTGTTTTACGTTCAAGTATTTAGAAATATGAAACGAAATTATAATTTAGATAAAAAATTATAGTGTTTATCTGGTAGGTACTTAACTTAGAATACTATTTGAACCTAACAGTGACTAGATGTTTAAATATTTTAATAATCTAAAAATTATAACTGATTATTAAAATTTTTAAATTTTAATTAGGTTACTTAGATCAGAATATAAATATTATGTGGATGGTTTGAGTTGTCTATAATGATATTTATTTAGCTCAATCCCACATCACTTTTTTTATAAAAGAAGTGATGCGCTTTTGTGTTCAAAAATTCAGTCAATAAATCTACTTCTAGACTATACTTAGCTACATTAATTTTTTAATTAGTAGACTTCATTGTCCATTTCTCCGTTCATATAAGGACTACATAACCGCTTACGGCACGAAAGCTGAATTAACTCAGACCTCCACTCCTTCCACCTAACAATGACATAAATGGTCACAAACACATACCAAATTTGATCATACAGGGAATAAATTAAATGGATATACAATCGTGGATTAAATTACTGCCTTACTGTGCCTCCCACACGTTCGAGAGCTGGGACATATGTGCGACAACTCATCCCGCAACTAGGCCGCAATCGCCCCGCTCTGGTGTTATGTATGTAGGTGCCTTAACATATAATATTGTGGCACATTGTGCCGCTTGGCGACCGCATATAAATGCGCTGAGAGCAAATAAAACGGTGCTATAATTTCAAATCATACGGACAGAGAATGGGTGTGGACGCCGCTCTCATTGTGTGGAAATGATGTAACCGCTATTAAAAGTGTGGGCCGTATCCCTTGAATATTTCTTGCAACGAAGACGTAGGGTCATATCGGTATTTTATATCACGCCAGAGACAATAGCATACATTTCCAACAAGAAAACTGGCTCTGTATGTTAAGTGGTTATGGAATTGCATTTCAATATTCGCTCTAACATCGCAATTGCAAACACATTCGATTCTAACATTACTTATATTTAAATCATTTATAACTTTGATAAGGCATCATGTTTCTCTAGTCTCAAAAAAATTAAAAATAGATTTTATTGAGGTTCGTATAATCTGAGCAATGTTTCTAATTATGTATCTAGATAATAAAAATTAATATACATAATATAATAAACGAGCCTTGTCTATCCAATAAATATATTTAAAAAAAAAAAAAATTAAAATAACAATAGCTTCCTGTGAAATTTTCAAAAAACTAACTACAACGCGTACGAATTCGCGGACAGATCTAGTTAATAATAGATTAATAAAAATAAAAACATCATAAAATTCGTTTGTAGAAAAATATTTTTTTTTACAATTTTTTTATATAATAATTATTTACGTACATTCACGTAAATGTGTAACATGAACATTCTATAAAAACAAATAAATTGTTAAAACTGCTTCATATAAAATTAAATGTATTTTTTTATTAAGACGTAATATTTGGGTAACTTAAAAAAACCTAAACATAAAATATAAATTAATCATATATCTCGTACAAGTTAACTGACTTAAATTCAGTTTCGTTAAGCTTAGTTAAAAAAAAATAACAATACATTTATATAAAAGATTCGGTTTCAAATCACATTTTACAGACGATATCGAACACTGTAGAAACAACGACTTCATGTAAAATAAAACAGCTACTTTTATCGTTTTAAGAGACGTATAAAAACTTGGAAACGCACAAAAACAATATTTTGTTTGCGTCATAAAATTTCCAATTTACGTATATCGCGTCTTGATTCTCGACGAGGCGGGGTCCGGTGTTTAAGTTGTTATTAGGCGACCTCTATTAAACAGCTCCAATAAAACTAATCAAAAATAAAACATTAAAATGAATGAAATCTTAAAAGATAGCTGTTGCATGCGACTTCGTCCGCGTAACTTTATAAAATAAAGCCTATGTTACTCGCTGATAATGTAGCTTTTTATAGGTGAGAGAATTTTTAAAATCGGTTTTTGAGTTTATTGATTACAAACAAAAATAAAATTGATCTTTATAATATTACTCGATTTTTTAACACCTTGGGTTAAATTATTGGAGTTTTCGTAAGGATTCGTAATTAAACTCAATTGGCAATATAGCCTATGTTACTCAATGATAATGGACCTTTCTATACGTGCAATAATTTTTAAAATCGGTCCAGTAGTTTTTGAGTTTGTTCATTACAAACCAAAATAAAATTTATCTTTATAATATTAGTATGGATTTTTTACTCATTGAGTTACATTATTGTAGTTTTCGTAGGGATCCCAATTTGACTCAATTAACAATATAGCCTATGGTACTCAATGATAATGTATCTGTCTATAGGTGAAAGAATTTTCAGAATCGGTCCAGTAGTTTTTGAGTTTATTCCCTCAAATACAAAATCTTCTCTCTTTATAATATTAGTATAGAATATAGATAGTTTTTGAAACTTCACCGCTTCACCAGTGAATGTAACATCGAGAACAAACTTCGAACCCCGAAATTTCGTAATCCTTTGAAAGTTGCCACACGCCAAGTCTATTTTGTATTAAATCCCAGTCACAAATCTGTTACCCTTTACAACTGAGTGAAACGTGTGAAGGATTACGGGAAACTATTATGTTCTATTTAGTTTCGAGGAATTCCATTTATGTATCAGTCCTTCTGTGTAATTTAAAATACCGTTTTGGATACATCGAACGAATAATGCTCGTGAAAATATCTACACTATTTAATAGGTATTATAAAGAGGTAAAGTATCCGATTTAAAAAATTCTTTCACCAATAGAATAGAATTTCAGGATAGATATAGACTAAATATTCCACACGGGCGAAGACGCGGACACCAGCTATCTAAAAAAAATACCGTTTTGGATACATCGAACGAATAATGCTGATGAAAAATATCTATACTAATATTATAAAGAGGTAAAACTTTTTATGTATTTATGTAGGAGATGATATGACTTTCGAATCTATTCATCTGATTTAAAAAAATATTTTAGCAATAGTTGTAATAGAATTTCAGGATGAACATAACGGGTGAAGCTGCGAGCACCAACTGTCTAAAAATAAAGATCCAACGCTTTACATATTTTGTCAGGCGTTATATAATTATAACATTTCTTTGATATTTTTCAACGCTGACGATATCGCAAGCACCAGCAAGTTTAGTTGTGCAATAAAGAAACCAAATAACATTTTATCACTTAGGCTTTGTAGTGTCTTTAAAGATAGCGAATAAGTACTTATATTATAAAAAACGAACAGTGCTGGCTCAATTGGCAATTATCTTTTATGACAACTCTTAAACATTAAAAATCTTTTTGTCAGTAAATAATTTTTGGTAAAGTCCATCGGACGCGAAGGACATTCTGATATCCGTTAAGGATAATTTTATTCAACTTTATCCTTTTCTTTCTTGTGACTACGTCCCATTCTTTATCTCTTTCAGATCAGACCCTGTCTGTTTTTGTAAGTATCACAAGTTCCCTGGACCATGCGACAGATGTGCGCTTGGTTGCGGTTGCCAACGACGCATGTTTCAATTCAAATAATCAATCACATCTTTGTTCGAGCAATGAACGAGTCTTTGATTTCGAATATATCGTACAATTAACTTGATACTTCTGTGTGACCTCTTGAATTACTTTTTCCAACTTGTCTGATGTAACTTTTTATTGCGTTATCGTTATGTTATTCAATAAAATAAATAAAATGCTATTCAGAACTTCTACATTTTTAAGTTAAGTGTTTTATAGTTAGATAATTTTTTAAAGTATTTATTAAATCATGAGCTTTTAATGATTTTAAAAATCCTTTCACCTATAGAAAGCTACATTATCAGCGAGTAACATTGGCTATCTTTTATAAAGTTATGAGGACGAAGTCGTGTGCAAGAGGTAATCATACATAAAGCAACTTAAATACAATAAGAAGCACGAGTCTAATGTAGAATGCATTCCCAGTGCAAGGACCGTTACGAACGATATCGACACCGAATCCGATTGGTGCAATGCGAAAATTATCCGCAACCGGTATTGTGTCCAAGTACAGTGAAGGCGTAAAGACGCCTTAGAAATGGTTATGTTTTGCTATGTATCTGATTTAAACCGTGAACTGTCGTTTAAACTGCTTACTATCTTTATTTGGTGTTAAGATTTAACTTGCTTATTTCTCTTTATGGTTATTGGAAGTTGTGTTTTGTCGATAGCGTCATGACAAAAAGTGGGTGTTGTTTGCTTACATACCCTGGCTTGATAGAACAATCAGGTAATATACTCCTAGTAATAGCTAAATACGTTGTCTACACAAATTCAATGTGCGAGTGAATCGTAAAAACTTTTAGCGGCGATAGTACATATCGATCTGAAACGTGAACAATGGAGATATCATTAGGTGGAGGTACAGTTGCACGAAACACTTCGGTTCAAATATCGTGGCGTTAGATACTTACTTTTGATTGAAATCGATCATGGACCAAATCTGAAAGGTCATAGTTTCTAATGAGATCAAGCTATGCCACAGTTTTATTTTTAAATCTGGAGCGTACACGGGTACGTTTTACGAGTGCGTTTACGATCGCGGTGCGGTACAAATTTATCAGAACTGTATTTGAAGAGCATAAATAAGAAGAGCAATTAAAGGGTACCGTGGTCGAGAATGTAAACGGGCGCATTCTCTTAGAAATATTGATATAGGAGGCCAAGTAAACAGTAGCGCTAAAAGCAAAGACATGCGTTTAATCCAAGACAAACAGGCTGAAAGAATTACAAGAGCGGGACACAAACAACATAAAGGCCTCTCTTTCGTTGAGGGTAAACAGGAGAGCACGGTTGAACGTAAAGTGAGGTAATCCCTGCTAGTCGGCGAACACTACACTCGCTCGTTAAGGCGTGGTACTTCCACTCAAAATGTAAACAACTCACTTGGGAATTTTCCTATGGATTAACATGCGATCAGCATATGCATAAACGAAGAACTCATAAACAGTTACAATAAATGGTTTACTTTATGACACTAGTTCTTAACACCTCGCCATCATTTAAAGTTAGATAAAGACGAGATATGGAAATAAGCGAAGATACTTATCATGTATTACTTGTAACAAATTGATAACTTAATACAAATTCTATGTACGAAATGAACTAGCAAAATAAGACATTCAGATCACATTTTACGCCGTGTACTCGTAATCTAGCAAAAACATACAAAAAAAAAACTTCCAAGACAGATGTTGCCTTAACAACTATTGTACGTCCCCAATGAGTTGTGAAAGTAAGCGTGCTTCTGAGACGCTCACTTTTCTAGGGCTAATTGTGACTCCACCTGCTATAGTACGCTTCAGTAACTACAGATAAGCTCGAATGGGAAAAATCAGGAAAAGTCACGAGAAAAACTGTCGCACACTTATCTGCTATCAAACACTATTTATCTTCCACTAAGTCGTACGACTTCGGTATGGAATCGTGGATACTGACACTACGACTACGGTTAGACTCAACTTCCTGCGAATCAAAACCAGTTTCATTTACTCTTTTTATTATTGGCAAAACAGATAGCGAATGGTAACAAAAATAAACAGAACTCACTGAAGCTTATAACACATAAATTACATTCTGCATTTACTTGATCATGATAAACAGATCTAACAACGCGAGAAAGCGTATCGCAGGCTTCGTAACTGGCTAACTCGCTGGCATTTAATTTATAGCCAATTAAGTTAGTGTTAAGCTAAATAAACTGACGCGAAGATAGCACGGGCAACCGTAATGCAACTGCCAGAGTCGAGCCGCCTAGTTTGAGTGGGCGCATGCAAAACGCCCTAGCCCTATCCGCCGTTGAACCTTTTTAACTAACCCGGTTTATCTACCAACGAGCTTTGATACTGCCCCAACGATGACAAGAACACGAGTATTTGATTTATAATATTAACTACTATCTAGGAAAGCGCACCTTAGAATTATTAGTTCTGTGTTTGCCTTCTACTATGCTTATTGAATTGATTTCTAAATGAGGATTAATGGGGATTTATGTATTTATAAGTGAAATAGAACTATCCTTATTGGATTTCGTGATTCTACTATTTGCATTTTAGTCTATTTCTCCTTATTTCTGAACATACGAGTATAACTACATTTTATACAAACTAAAGTTTTAGCAACTGGTGGCATTACCATGCTCTAATTAGAGTCTAACAGATGTTCAGATCAATAGATTTGTTGTGTTCGCCAAAATGGTTTATAGTAGTCATGTCGCACAATTTTATTTCGTACGAAATGTGCGAAAAGCGAAACTTTAAATATATTTTTGTAGTCCTTTCGCACACTTTGGGTTTTAAATATGCCGGCTCCAATTCTTTTATCATTAGTAAATACAAATATTATTATTGCATTATATATAGTTACGCAATGTTATGAACTTATGAATAAAATGTTTAGAAAAGCGATCGAGAAGTTATTGAGTATTAAAAAAAGGGGATAAATAAGTGAAAGACAATTGCGAATATCCTTAAATTCATCTTGAAGGCTAAAGTTTAAAATGACAAAGTTAAAACGCCAAGCAAAAACTGAGCTAAGGAGCCAGATGCGGCAGACAGTTGAAAACAACTGTCTGCCCGAGTTGCTATGTAAAAAGTTAGCTTTTAAAACCCGTGGCAATAAATCAATAGAGAAGTTCAGGGGAAGTGGAAGTATAAGAGGGATATTTACGGTGATGGTGCAAGTGCTCTTCGCGATAAATCTCTGGATGCCTCGCTTTGTAGTGGATTTTATGATGGCGCTAATCACCCAGTTGATGGAACCACATTTTCTAACGCTACTGAAATGTGAAGTCACAAAACTAATTTAAAGAATTTAAACTTATAATATGCTTTCACCGGAATAAGTATTTTGTTAAAATAAGGCCGTCACATTATTTTTCTAAAATATCTAAATTATTATTAAACAAGCGACGGCCAGGGTATTATAACAATGTTTTTTTTTTCTGCGAATTTTGTACACAAACCTACCTAATGATCGAAAACCGTACCAAAATCTGTCGGGTAGTTAAGAAGAAGTTTGGGGAGAAACAAACAGACGCGGACAGGGAGATTAAAGTATAAGGAAAGAAATGTTTAGGTGCTGCGAGTCAACCGTAACAGACTAACAGATAAGAGATATGCCATCATGGAGTTTTCTTTAGGATTTTAGAAGAAATAAAATTTCTTTAGTACATAATTTTTATGTATCTCTTAAGGTTTAGCCTACGTAAGCCATGTAAATTTATATTTTTCGGTGACTTGGCTGCAAAATATTGTTTTTCTTTCTACTTACATAAAAACTTAATTAGGTTTTCTTAGTTATAAATAATAAATCTTCCGTGAAAAATTATCTTAACTGATGGTGTAAACCGCATCAAAATCCATTGGAGGAATTTGCATTAATATTGTATGGATAAGGATATTATTGGGTTATTGTTTAAAGATATCCGTCCAGAACCGGTTGAGCTTATTTCATTGTGTGTTCAGAATTACGTAAAGGTACCAAATAAAGGGTTAGTATTTTTTGTCAGATAAAATCGTCACGCTCCGATCGGTATCCAATTTACTTGGCTGGAGCGGCGACCGCCGTCCGGCGAGCTACCTGATTCTTTGTCGCGTAGTCACGCCCGCATCACTCAATTCGTTTGTGAACGTAATAGCTTCTATTTGTGTACTTTCTAATTAAAATAATATAAAGACGATATCGTGAATTACAAAAAAGCGTAATGAGTTGACTTAGAAATAAATTACGTTGAGAACTTCTTAACTTACAATAAGAAGGTGTCATGAATATGGGATCTGATTACAACACTTAATAACATTCTGTTATATGCGTACAGTTACGGTACAGTATATCAAGCCGTACGCATAGGTTATGTCAGGGGCATATAATATATATTTCACGGAACATTTCAGGTCAAAATTAGTTCAATGAAATCCTATTTAAATCCTTTACATCCTTCTGATTCTGATAAACATGTCCTTAGTCCACGACTGCTCTTGGTATTACCTATATTTTTAATATAGAAAATCATAGCAAATCCACTGTATGTAATAACGTTAGTATATCTGCGAATCTGCATAATGCAAAAAATTTATCTGCTAACTAAATCAGAGTAGACAGAATAAAACTACTTAACTAAATTCAACAAAAACAAAAGCCAACCAAGTAAATGTTTTCCACAATTACTGGCCAGCCAACACTTAGTGCAATGTTAAATTATTCCAGTTTCATTATACAGAGCCTCGGCATATAACCTCAATAAGTTCCTGATGTTTGGACTCAAAGAAATCTTTGTTTGGACTAAATCGAAATGGAGGTTTACCAGACAAATTTCTTTTCATCAAGGTTTTTTTTTTAAATAAATAACCTTATGTTATTATAAAATAGAGCGCAATATTTTATTATATTAGCACAGGTCTAAACACTGAATTGTTTTGATTAAAAATAATGAAACAATAAAATAGTAAAACTTAAATGTTATATCACTATGACTTTTTAGGACAGTAATTCACTATTTTTTTTTTCTCAGAAAATAGATTTTTTTTTGTATAAATCTGCCTACTCTTTTTTAAATATAGTATATTTATGCACTGCATATTTATCTAAGTTTAATTTTACTCTAAGAAGTCAAATTAGGCGTATTTTACACATATGAAAATAACACTTTTTTTAGTTTTTTTTATTTACTTCATCATAAATAGTAACTAATTAATTTTCTTAAAATAAAAAGTAGATTTGTAACAATCTAATTTATTACACATATAGATAGGCTTATTTTATAGACAACACATTTTACAATCAAAGAAATTTAAGCCGTAAGTACTTATTTATTAAAGACCAAAAGAGAATGCACGAATTCTATTACAGTTTCAATTACTATGTGGCTGAGTTAGGTTGCATTCAATAAATAAGCCCATGCATCGCTCGAGGTATATCGAGTTAGCTTATTCAGTGATACGATGGCGTAAGCCTTTTCTAAGATAAGGTTCATGGCGGCTCAGTCTGACAAATGGTCCGGTGTGACGTCACAACGTAATATAAGCTTCATGGATAGAAATATTTTGTATGGATTCTAACATATTATATTAAAGCTCGCTGCGGCTTCACGGTACAGTAAGTCATTTTGCGAGCCTTGAATGTATTTACACAAAGGAGTGTAGTTCGTAATGGATTAACAAAATACAGTGGTATATGTATGTATAATGTATATATAAATATTGTTTAAAAATATTAACCAGATTGCCATCCGTTTTGGAAAACCACCCGTTTTGGAGCTTCGATACATAGACAAACAAACCGATAACACATACACGTCAAACTTATAACACCCCGTTATTGCGTCGGACGTTAAAAAAACAGGCTTCGAAATTCAATGCACGTGTTATATCAATTTATTACAGTATAGAGTTTAATATAAAAATCTATTAATATGAATGCAAACCTCAAGACATAAAATATAAAATAGATATAAAATAGAAACGTGTGTTATTTTTATTACATATTGTTGTTGGCTGATACGTTGCATTTTATGAACGCTGTAAGTTGATGGGAGAAACAAAGTGGTCGCTTTATTATTCCAAAGTGTTCTTTACAACTCATAAACTTACTTGTCACGTGTCAAGGAATCCTAATAAGCCGTTTTAATGAAGTTCACAAACGGTAATAAAATTCTAATAAACTGTTTAACGATTGACCCACTAGGAGGTCTTACTTCTGACTTGATAGTAAAATTCAACCATTGTAAATGGACCAAAATAGAGTAGAGCGCTTTACTTTCTTTCCTTCAGCAGTCGCGGAAGAAAGGTCTCATTAAACTGGTTCATATATCGTTTACAGTGTATCGGTTTCTGTATCGGATACAGATCGGTCTTAAGATAACGTCCATCACGTTAAGAAATATCTGAGAATTAATTACTAACAGACGTAATGCGATTACTTATCGCGCGTTCTCGCGGTAGCCTTTGTAATCCGTACGAGCACTGAGTCAGATTGTTGAAGAAGCTATTGTCGATGAGTGAAAATATTTTGACTTTCGCATTGCGCCCTATTAAAACAATGCCAGGGTTAAGTATTTATTTACAAATGCAGACTTTGCTTTGCCTTTACAAAATGGTACTTTGATTAATATTCTATTAATGTTAGGTGTGTTAATAACGTTTCTAAACAAGAAAGTTAAAATGAAAATATTCCTTATGTTAAATACCAATCAAAGTTACCAAAATGTTCCATGACGGTACGGTATGTAATGTACTTCACACCAAAGAGTGCCAAAGATGAGGAGTTCATCAGCATTACTTGAATAACGTCGTTTTTTCTAGTAATGTGACGAGTATTGGTGGTTAAAGTTATGGCTAAATATTGAGTACCAATGTTGGTTACCAACATATTGATTTAATTTTGGTTAAGAAAGTAGTTATAAAAATTCCCTTTTGTAGTAAAATATTTTAGTTGCAAAGTTTAAATAATAAAAACGTTAATATTAGTCTTTATTTTATTTAAAATTATCTCATTTAAAAACTTTTATTTAAAATTACACCTAGTGACTATTGAATTATCCAGTTGGATATGTGAAAAAGCCAATTAGAAGAGTATCATTGGTGATTCTGCCACGATTCGGTTACAAAAACGCGAGCACTGGACGTGTTCCATACAAAACACAATGCACAAATTATAAACAGTCCACTTGCTTCGATACACGCGCTCACATCACTTCCTGTGCCACCCATTGTCAGTTTTCAATACAATAACTTTTATTGAAATGATCCTAGGCTGCCAACTGAATGGGAAGGCGGGTAGATTTTATTTGTGAACGACATTGTTATGGGCGCAGCCAATTTCAATTCCAGCGATTTCCGTTCTATATGAAAAGAATGGTTCGGATGTTCACGAAATGTTTGCGAAGTTTCGGGAGATAAAGGCTTCTATTATGACGATTTGTTATTTACGACAAATTTAAGTCACGATGTGTGAAAGAAGCGAGACGTGTGATAGATACAATAGAAGTATGCGGTTACAATAAAGTTACCGTACAATTACATTAATGCGTTCTTTACAAAATGAAGGAAGTCATCCGTCGTAGAAATTACCTGCAACAATAAAATCGTGTTTAGTAAAGGCAGACACATTAGACTTTATTACATTAAAACGAGTAACACATTACGCGATAGATTTAATGGTCACAATGGTACATTGATTTGCAACATCTATACTGATCTATAGTGGTGAGCGAAAAACTCTAAGCTGGGTCTTTATAGAGTGATTTTATAACAATTTTTGTTTCAGTCGGGTTTCATAAATTTTGTAATAACGTTACCTATATTATAAATATTATAATATGATGAGCGGACTTCTAATACATGTATTAACTATGTATTAGAATCATTTTTCAACTTGCATAAAGGCAACGTGTAGGTATACCATTAACACCGTCCTTGTAGAATAATTCACCAATTTTCAGTTACAAAATAGCCCAGTACAATTTTGACTTTTTACTAGAATAATGGGAGCTAGACCTCCCATACTTTTTCGTTGTGAGATTTTATGACGAAGTTTGTAGCATAACACAAAAAGTTGGTACCATACACTCATTACCGACGACCGGCACATTCTAAACACGCTTAATGATAACTTTAGTATATTACACACGTAGTCATACCCACATGCTTATTTTAAAACGAATGTGGGACGCCTAATCAGTATGTGGGCAATGTGACTACTTAGGAAGTCGTTACAGTATATATCTTGCGTCTACCATGCAATACACTTGCTTATTATGCATATTAAATAACGAACTAGTCATTTACAGTGCTAATAGAGTCGGTCAATGAACTGCACCGTTATCTGTTTAGGATTTTCCTTAAACTTCCTCAGAAAGTTTTTCTTTTACTAAAAGATGATTCTTGAATTATGTCTTTGAAAGCTTAAAATCAGGGCCACAAACTATACAGTTACTGGATACCCCAAGCGAAAATATTTTATTTAACCCAACGCTTTGTAAAGAGAACCCCAAAGGTCAAAGGGCAACAATACGAAAGCTTGTAACGATTAATTGTATGAGAAACTTCATTGTAACACTATCCAGGTTCGTTGGAACTCTGAAGGATCTAATTTTCATGCAACATCGCCTCGTGATGTGACCACTAGAAGATTAGGCACTTGTTACTTCGACGTAGGGTGGGATCTCTTAATAATGTGTTAGGTAAGCGACCTTCAGCCTTACCAGTATCAATTACGTGTGCTACTTAACGTTAAGTGCCTTTCATACTGATTAAAATGTCGGCTAAGCATTGTCAACAAGGGTCTTCGGTTTTCGGGTAACATTAGGTAAAAGTTACTTGATATTATGCTCCAATTAGAAGTTTATAATTACATGCTCATTTAATTCAACGAAATTAAAATAATTAATTTTATCTCCTAACTTTCATTTATATATATATATTTAGCGTTTTACTTTTTACTGGATCCATTTATAGTGCTAATATGTTTTATAGCAATCAATCATAGAATCTATACTTATAGTTACCATTACAAATTGACTAGCCGATGGTAATTAATATAACATAATTAACTAATGGTTAAAGTTTTTTATACTCCAATTTGATAATTATTATTAATTTATTATTAGTAACTAGTTAATAATAAATTATTAGTAACTAGTAATATACGTTTTAAAAGCCTAGTATAAGTTTAGTTTTATACACTTCCACTCGACTAAACATATTGACAATTGATTGTGTCCATGTTGTTAGTTTAGTAAATTAAAAAAATAAAAATAAAATGCAACGTGTTAAGTAGAAATTATGGTAAAAATAAAAAAAATGGAAAACGCATCGCAACAATAGAATTTCATTAGTTAACCATCCGTGTCCAAAGCGCGTGACTACATACGAGTATAATGTTTGAAAGACGTGTATGTTTTCTTTCAAGCGTTGAAACAATGATTGTAGAATTTACATATTATGTTAAAGCATGTTGTAAATAATAAAAAAATACAATAAGAAGAAGAACCCAACAGCGTTCAGCGAACATAAACTCCAAGTCTTTATCCTTTTAATTAAAATAAACCCACTAAATAATTTATGCAACGTTGCGTAAAGACTGCACGAGGCAACAATAAGAATACTTCATTCCAAACTTAACGTCACATAAAGTCGTGGGCGACGAGGACACAACAAATAAGTTTGAATTTTTTTTTTTTTTTTTTTTTTTTTTTCAATTCAAACCGAAGAGACAATGAGCAAACACATCTGGCGGAATGCAAAAACGAAGTTGAATAAAGAGAGAAGCCCCACTACGAGTGTGACTCGCCGAAGCGATCCTCAGTAGCAGAACATCGGAGTAATTTATGTGGAAACAAAGTGTCAGGGATAAAAGAATTGTCACGTCACGTGCGATAAACGAGGCTCCGGTCACGGGAAGAATGAGCTGGGTATTCGAGGCCGCAAGACGATCGGCTGAAAAGCTTTTTATTTACCGTGCGAGATAAGTAGGATAGGAACGACACAGCGGATGTCTGACGCAGTCGCGATAGTACCGACGATACTCCTTACGACATCAGATAAACTGAAAACGTTCTCGAGTAACTGAGAAAGGAAATGTGGCCGTACGAAGCGTATTATTGTTGAGACTATTCGTCCGCCATAAATTTGGACCACCGCTCCTTAATTAACAAAGAACGGAACTGTATCGAAGCGTTCCTTATACGAATGGCTCATTTATAACTGCGCTTTGGTGTCATCGAATAAACAACTCTAATTAATAAGATTTACTTCCAAAAATATTGACCTCAATGGAACTATTTACTCAGTAATTAATAGGATATCCTACTAATCTGAGATTACGGAATATAATCTTAGCTACTATATTAATATTATAATGCGAAGGTTTGTAAGGATGTAGGTATGGAGGTTTGTTACTCTTTTGCGCAAAAAGGCTTAACTGATTTGGATGAAATTTGGCACACATACAGTTTATTACCTGGATTAGCATATATAGAATAAGCCTTAACCTGAAAAATTGTTACGTTCCCGAGGGATCGTCTAAAAATATGGTGGACAGATGACCTGTGAAGGGCTTCGCAGGATGCTGGATGCGAAGAAAGATGCTAAGGAAAGTTCAAAACCTGGTTTGGCATACACTTATAAATCTTTTCGATGTGTGAAATATGCAATAAAAAATAATGTTAAAATTTGTTTAAGTTTTTCACTGTTATGACACGTTATCATTATTAATAATTCATGCATTAACAATATCGAGTATTGTCTATATAGGTGTTATTTAATTTGACGAATTTGCACAAAATTATTTCTGATAATGCAAAGCAAAGTATATTTTTGTAATGGGAATAAGTAGAAAAGCATCGACAGAAGTCAAAGGAATGCACGAACCCAATGAAAAAGAAAGAAATTCTTATAAAAAGACAATAGTCGCTATTGTGTAATGTGATATCATTTTACGACTTACGAAGCCTTATGAACCCAACCGAGCGGCGACGTATTGAGGTGTCATTTTTAAAGTGCAGCCAATACGTTTACTTTGTTATTTATTGTGAAATCAATTTATTATTATAATTACTAGCTCTTGCGTGTGGCTTCGTCTGAATAGATGTGGTTTTTACTGTAGGTTGTGCGTGTGCTCTATATAGGTAAGTTCTTAAATCTGAAAATTTAGAATTTTGCACTTTTAAGTTATTCTAAGTAATTACTATTTACAAACGCAATTTCACCTAAAAAAATTTCATTTTTATAACTTTTTATTAATTCGCCATCTCGTAAATTTTTATGATACTTGTATCGATGAATGGCCATAATCAACTGTTACTTCAAAATTTTGTTAAATGAATATGTTGGGCTTACATCTTATAATAACAATGCAGTTATTCTGTTAACCGGTGTCGATTGCACTTGCAATTACAGTGACATTCTGAAGTGAACAAAAAAAAAATCTAACGCAGCTCGCTCAGCAGGTAGGTAGGTACTAGGTGTTAAGTAATACTAAAAGTAATATTTTAGGCTTATTGTATTTGATAACACACTAAGTAACACAAGATCTCCCAATGTCTATCCCTCTGATCAGGGAGAATAAGTACGCAAAGGACTTTAATGCGGTTTTCACTTATGGAAAGAGGGTTTAACGAGGAAGGTTTTTATATATATATATATTGCAGAAAAAATTTGCACCCGTGCGAACCCGGGACCTGGTCGCTAGTTAAGAATAAAATAAAAGTTATTGTTACAATAAAGTTTATGTAAGTTCTTATGATTTAATAAATCTATAGCTACTTAAAAATCATTTAAGTTTAAAATGGTCTTTATGATGCTTAAAATAAATCTTTATTTATGGTACTTGTCTCCCATTCCGCGTTTCCCTTCAAAGAATATCCGGAACGTGTCAATTTGTTTACGAATTAAATATAAATTCGTCCCGAAGACAACGGCGATCGCTTGTTGCGACATTTCAATAAAATTTACGATTGTGACTTAAATGGCGTGTCCGATGAACAAAAAATGTCCCCACATATTCCTCTTTTATTTTAGACGTGCGTTGAGTTCGTTAAAATATCTTACCAGCGATAATAAAACTGTCTGTGCATCTGTCAGTTAAACATAGTAATGAAATCGACGAATTACGACATTTCATCCAAACGTTACTATCTCCGTGTATCGAAACCACAGATATTGAGGCGATAACAATCTTCAATGACCTTGGGTACAGTCACGTGTGTACTAAGTAAGTAAGACAAATTCTTAGAAGGATTTAACATGAAAAGTATTATTTATACTTTATGGGTTTTAAGTATATGTACATAAAATTGGCTATGGAAGCGTGTGCTGAACTGGGCTCATAACCTGAAGGATTATGGGGAAAAAATAGAAGATAACCATGAAACAGACATATTTACATAGACACTAGACACTAGACCTTTATTCTTGTAAATATGTACTACGAGTACAACTAGACTCTAGTCAAACTGAGACACATTCTATGCTTGATTAAGATTACAACTGGCCAGTTTATTTTTGAAATGACAACATAGATATTATTTAACTGCAAATTTACTAAATTTTCTTTTAATTCTGTATTGAAAAATAGATCTTAAGTATCGCCCGGGCTTTGTGTTGTAGTTTATAATAAATGCCTTGGGTAAAAATTTTGCCGGACTTAATTTTTGTAAATCAAGCGCCTGACTTGATTTATCTTTGTAATCTATTTTTGTATACAATTCACAATTTTTTTATACACGTAGATAAATAATGTGAAATGTATTTTTTTAAATGATAGTTAACATCACATAAAACTCGATTGTTCGTTTATTTCTTCTAAGGTACGAACTTAGAAGAAATAAAAGAACAGATATGCGCGCATAGCTACTCTTAAGACAAGTAATTACGGTACCAACCAAATATACGGTTTTATACTTCATAAATATGAAACTAATTACAAAACAAAATATTTATAGTGTTTTGTGATATTTTACGACAGTTTCATCAGGTACTTTCTTGATAGATTACAAATGCCTTACAGTGATAAATGATAGAAAGAATGCTTGGTATTTTTAATCTCCAACACTTCCAGGCTTCAATAGCGAAGAACATTGTCTCAGTAGAGCATTCCAAAATTAGTGTTCGGAGTGGCGTCGCCAACTGCACGCAACATTGATCTGTGTTATTGGCCATGACAGCAGAGCTACACGAGACAGATCGTTGTACACCCCAATTGGTATTTTTGTCAGACTCCCGTCTGTCGACCCATCGCTCGTGTTTACTCAGATGATTCCAAATTCAAAATTAGGTGTGTGATTTACTACTGTCTATTTGTGAACAAATGACACTGTCTATATTTCAATACAGCGAGAAAATTGTGTAATAAGTCCAAGCGGCGACCGTAAAAAAGGGTGGTGATCCAGAATAAGTACAAAACAAAAGACTTTTTAATCGTGGTCTGGCAGAACTTTGGTCAAGTATTAATGTGCCAGACCAATTCTATTCAAAGGAGGGATAAAAAACAAAAATTATGACGTTTAATTTTTTCTTATACCTTATACGAGTATAGAAAAATTATCAATGTCAAGAATCGAGGTGCCAGACTTAAATTTTTAGATTCTATTAATCAAAACTCCTTCTAATAGTAAAACTTCTAATTGTACTTTATGTCTTATACATCAATTTTACAAAAAATTTGAAAACAAAATTGGTCAAGTTACAGGTCGCCAGACCGTTGGTCCCTTATTTGTCTAATATCCACAAAGATATAAAGTCCATTTTTGTACTTATTCTGGATCACCCCGCTTTTTTACGGTTGCCGCATGGACTATAAGGGACGTCAGAGTCTATTACCCAATCCCTTATCTTAAACCTAATGCACAATTGAGGGTACTTGTGTTATATGCGGCTGATAGTAACCCGTCAGCCTGTCTAACGACCTTAACATAAGAAATAAAATTAGTTATTCCAAGCTATTTAGCGAATTTTTGTCGTTTGATACCACTAGTTAAGAAATCATTTAGAGATTTTCAACCAAACTATAAGCTTAACAGAAGATTAAGTAGGTATGGTCCGTATGGTAAAGAAAAGTTGACGACTGTAAATCAAAATTACTTCAGCCATTTAACGTAAATTAGATTTTACCTAGTTAAAATCGAACTTCATTCCATTGCATCCCTGAGAAGACAGGACAGATATCTCTGGTTTATGATAAAATAGTTATGGTCGAACACATTGTTTTATATTCCTTACAAAATCGTTCTTTCACTCGTTAATATAACGAGTTCGAAACTACGAAATTTAGTGTTTTGAATCTAAATTTAACTGTTCGCCGCGGGTTGTTGTTCGATATAAAATACGACACTTAAACTCTCAACGTTTTACATATGAAAAAACATTATAAAAAGGCATATTTCATTATATTTTTTTCCACTAAAACAACAGGGTGCCGTGTGTTTTTGTGACATGAATGCCAACTGTATAGCAACCCACGCGAGCCCCCAGCAATAGTTTCACACTTTAAGTGGCAGCTAAGTTAGTATGAAATACCTATTTAACTTGTGTTCAAAATTATTTTAAGCTAGAAATTCACTACTGAATTTTTTAAGTATACTAGGTAATTGATTTTTTAATCTATACTTGTCTATCTATATCTATACTAATGATATTTTATGATGTATTAGGTTATATTTAGAATTGTATATTTAGATGTTGTATTAGGTTATATTTAGAATCTACTCATTCTTTTTAAAAAATTCTTTCACACACTTACAAATTCTTTTACAAAACACGTCAAATAAAACTTGGCACAATAGGTACCGATGGATTAAAATTTTAATAAAAAAAATCGATACTTGTCAGTTACTTGTCGTAATTGAAGACCAAGTATTAGTTAACAACTAATAACAATAAATGTTCATTTGAGTACATTTTTATTTAAATATTTTATAAAACAAAATAGCTTCAAAGATCAAGTGTCTAAAGATATTACATAAATAATCAGTAATAAATTTCATCAACCGCTCCAAACATACTTTTACCTTGTATCGACACCTCTAGGAATTTTGATCGTCTTAGATTTGAGCTCCAGATAAGTGACGGTCCCCCATCAATTTCGTACAAAATATTTAGTGAGATCCCAAGATTCGTTTTTATGGGTTTTAAAAGATTAATGTTAAGATAAAAAGGATTTGGGCCGATTTACTTACATATGAAAAGGAATTTTGGGGGACAATAAATTTTAACACTTAATTTTGAATGCTTAAAAAAACCAAAGGCAACAAACAACACAAGCTCGGTCACAATTGAATGATTTGTTGATGTACGTTTTTGTGGCAAGCTTCAAGAAACATTTTAATTAGGCATAAAGTAATGAATCTCCCCGCTTTTTTGCTTTCCCCGCCCAGTGCTCACCATATGTTTGGTTGCGCGTACGCAGCGGAATGTCTTGGCTCCACCCATCGCGGACATCCTACTGCGCATTGTTCAACTTACTAATTCACTGACGCGTGAACATGTTCATATTTATTTGTAACTACATAGCTGGTGTCCACGACTTCGTACTCATTGAAAAAATAAAAATATGTAACTGACAAAATATATGAGCAATACCAACGCCTGATATTAATTGCTGTTATACTTTTGCCAGGCGTTTTCAAGTGCAACATAACTGTGCTCATGTAAGCTTCTTTTTTATATATGTGCAACGCATGGTCACATAGGTTGGTTATAATACATGTCGCGCAAGGAAGCGGCGGAAAGGCAGCGGGAAGAGGATCCCCTCTCCCAGCCAATCCGCCGGAGAAGGCTTGGGCGCAGGCGGATGGCCTATATCCGCCGCCTTCCACCCTGACCGGGACCGGGGCGGTGGTCTTGGGGGAGACTGCCGCCCGTCGTATGGTCCCCCGAGATGGCCGGCGTACCTTCACTTTCGGGTACGCCGAGGTTCTGACAGGGAGCAAGGCCTCCCCGCGTTGAATAGCCGTGGCGGGGCACCGAAGTCGTGTCACAACGTCCCCGCGACCCCGCCAATGAACGGCCGCGCTGATAGAAAGTCGTTGGGTTTTAGCCGGTAGGAATCCGGCATAACCCGGCAGTGTCCCCTACACTGCCGGGTATCCAAGAGGATTTCCCAACGTTAAAAAAAAAAAAACAAAAAAAAAGGTTGGTTATAATACTCTACAAAAGATAAATAAAAATCAGCCCTTAGAAAATAGTTAAGTGAAGTTAGTCTTTATTTTTTAACTTACCTTTCTCACCTGATAGTCTGGGGGGTCTGGGATTTTAATCTATTAAGCATTGTAAAAGAGCGCAATAATGTTTTAGGTATGTAAAACAAAATTCATTATCTAGAAGCAATTAATTTTAACTGTGTTTATGTACATTATTTTCAAACAAAATACCTACTGCACCGCAAACGATTTATTTTAGCGAATTATCATAATACATAACATTTTTTTAAACATTTGAGTTTCAAAAGTTCATCAAATAGCCAAACCGGAACGATTGATGGTTAGAACTGATGGAATGAAATTTACGAGCATTAAAACTATCTCCATTTCATCGCAGGCTGCGGGGCTTAGTTGCAACCAACCAACTTTAGCGAGGGCAGCTGCCTTTAATCGAATCCCGATCAACTTCTAAATTATGTAAAATAGTTTACCTATTCATATTTAAGATAGGTATTATAGAAATTTCATTAAGCATTTAATGGATACATGTTGAGGAAAATTAATCGAGTACGGCCGAACCGATTTTTATGATCTTTGATTTTTGAATTTTGCTCTGCCCCGAATACTCGTAGCAGAATATATTACCAAAACAACGGAAATAGGTTTTACGAAAAAAAAATATGAAGAAATTAGAAACTTTTATTCTGAGGTGATACAAAGTTCGCCGGGTAGGTACCTAAGCTAGTTAATATAGATCTAGGAAATGGGGCTGATGATCTTAAAAACATCTGAACAGATCTTCATAAACTATAGCTAACAACCATTTCGATCACGTCAGCTTTCAAAATGGGATCAAAATCGGTACATCCGTTTAGGAGCAATTCCATAGACACACAGACACATGACAGACACACAGCCACGAGTCAGGCGTTAAAAATAATACTTATTAATAGTAATTTTATTTGACTACCTAACCTTAGATAGCGTGCACACATAAGATGGGTGAGTGATTACAAAGAGAGATACGGGAGAAAGGTCCATTAATTTGTTATTTAGGCATCGGCCTAAGCAACGTGGGCGCGGTTGTAGAAAGAAAACGGTTAATGTCAAAAATCGGACGGAGACACAATAGTGGCTGGAGGATTAAAAGCGAACCGTTGTAGCAGTAGCGGACGCATCATTTATCAGTAGAACTCGCTCTTCCGCGCTTTAGCCTCTGATACGACCGGTAAGGAAAAATATGTTTGCCTCCGACTAAATTACTACAACACTCCTCTACACGGCGTTAAGTGTTTTTCTGAAAGCATTTCAATAATTTAAATGCTTACCCATGAACGAACGTTCGATAAAATTTAAAATGTCATTTGTCAGTTAAGCACGGAATTTCATAGATTCTTCGTTAACACTAGTAATTCTGACACAAGGACTACTTAAGTTATTAAGTACAAGGACTAAGTTTCACTAATAGTACTGGCTGTTGTAGCTATTAAAAAATGTTATTATTATTATATTTATACCTATACAAGCAGCACAGCGCGCCCCCCAACCCAAGCGCTATATAGTGCAACTATATAGCGGTATATTTATATACTTTTATAGGCTATGCTATATAGTGCAGAACTCTTTTAAAGATATATGCATAACTTCCATAACCTGTTTTGCGAAGTTTTTTTATCTTTAGAGAAAGGATATATTATTTCTAATCCACAAACGAAATCGAAAAACACTCCGACCGGCCCGACTGGGATCCGAACCTGCATCTGCCTGTTTCGACAAGTAGAGCCTTCGAGACTACTGCCTCTGTAATTGTTTTGTTACTGGCAGATTTTTATGTGCAGTTTTATATAGAATTTATATTTTAGCTCCTTTCATACTTGCTTACGACAAAAAAAGACAAATCTACGAGATCAGCGATAACAAATTAAACATAAATAAATTTAGATCCGAATGATATCTTCTACATTCTTTCGACAGTTTTATTGCCCAATTAATTAAAATGCCTCCAAATTGATTTAAATCATTTACAATTTGTCATTTTGGGCAAATTTATAAAATATTTTATAAGTACCTACCTAACATAAAATGTCTGCTATCTATAAATATTATAAAAAAATAAGATTTGTATTTTTATATTTTTGTTTGTAATGAAAACTTAAAAGCTACTGGACCGATTTTAAAAATTCTTTCACCTATAGAAAGCTACATTATGAGCGAGTAACATGGGCTATTATTTTATAAAGTTAGGCGGACGAAGTTGCGTGCAACAGCTAGTAATAAATATTCGTGTGTCTTATTTGACAGAGGTAAATGTCTTTTGTTTGTACGTATGGCTTAGTTCTGTTTATTTAATAACAGTGAGGATGGTGACATCAATCAACGGACTATCACCAACGTCCAGAAGGTATCACTCTCTGTTTGTCTTGGTTTCTAAGTCGTGTACACATTTTGCTTGCATTAGCCTGAAACCAACTTTATCGTTGGATCGCGTGACAACATACTTTATATCAACTTTTGGATAACAAAATGTCAAATTATTGCTAACAACGGTGTGATTATTTTATTGTCATTTAAGGCAATCGTAAAAATATATCACAATATATTCTTACTGATAACAGCTGCAGAAAAGACTGTGTAGGAAGTTATCGCTAAGATATACCTAGGTACTCGCATTTCATAAAAAATCATAAACAAATTGTGAATAAAATTCATTTCCTTATACATTTTTTATGGAACGGGTTTTTATTCTGAGGCGGTACGAAGTTCGCAGGGTCAGCTAGCTAGGTTACATACATATTATATATATAAATATAAATATGAAGAAGTGAAAACTATTTTATAACTCTACGGTTCTCCTTTCGAGTTTAAATGTTAAAGGAAGAAAACCAATTATTTTGTTTTAAATAGAAGTAATTACTGAAAGACGTTGTAAAGACATTTAAAATTCGCACAAGATCTCATAAAAGACACCGGGCGGGGAACTTTATGCTTTAGTGTTTCGAAAACCCTTTACAAACGTTTGTCGGAGTTGTTAATGGGCGCTCGTTCGTGTGTCGTTAGCGAGAGAACCGATATATAGCATTCTGTTATAAGAAACCAATAAGTTCACACTAAAGCCGATTGTAACATCAGCTTATTGCCACCAAACAAATAAATTCCTTCGCCTTATCTAGAATCTTTAAAGGGAAACCCGAAACCGTAAACATGCACGTCGCCCATACAGTGTTAACTATTCATTCTCTGTCTCTAGTGAATATATTGAACAAAAGACGAGCTCAGCATCCGACTACACTATTTCTCAGTACATCGCATCGCATCGGTGCGATGTAATCAGAGAAGACGACGTGTCGTGCTTATTTATGTATGAACGGGGCGCGGGCGAGGGTGGGCCGAACGCGCGCGATACAAACAGAATAATATTGATGACACTGCGCTCCGAGGGGTCATGAATCATTAATCCTCGACTCTCCTCTATGGCTCTATTACGACTGCTCGCCGGATAGGCCTCCTTCGCGAGACTATGTTAGCGGACCGACTTTTTAGAAGATATACGAGTACCAAGGCAAAGACTTGGTACTCGTATATATATCTTCTAAAATTTGAAAATTGAGATAAAATCGCATTTTTTTTTTCATAACTAAAAGTGTCCTGAAAGTCAAAATTTGGACGTTTATTTTTAAAATATATGACATTTCAAAATTTACCACGGAATTTAAGATAGTAATTTTGGGCTTATTATAAAAATACCTATTCTAATGTTCGCTTTTTTTTAAGTTATTAAAAAAGATCGACAAATGTACCTATTCAAAATCCACAAAATCACGTGTATGCCTGATTGTCTTTTGAGTGTCTGAACAATAGTGAGTTCATTGGACTCAGTAGGTATATAAGGTCCATGCACGTATAGTGAGTTACTAATCTTCCTTTTTGCTTCGCTTATACCTACGCCTATACGAGTATTATACGCTTACGCACACATTTAAGTTGTTACCGAGGTTAAAAATTTTTTTTTTAAATTTTTGTCTGTGCACGCTAACTTCAGAAACGGCTTAACCAATTTGAATGCGGTTTTCACTATGTCTTGTAGCAAACTACTTGTGTTTGTTTTATTCTAATCGATTCGATCGATAACACACGCCATATTCTAAATACCGAAGTAGCCGGGCACAGTTAGTCTCAAATACTTTTCTACAAAAAATCGTTTTCAATAAGCTTTTGTTCAATATAATATAGGCGGCATGTATAGATATCATTCGAGGGAACTTTATGATAATTCTTCTTTTAATAAATAGCATGGCAACACACCAGAACCAGTCAAGCATGAAAAGTTGCCAGTCAAAACTCGAAGCGAAGTAGGTATGTAATAACATTTTTTCAATTATATTAGGTGAGTGGGCGCCAAAAGGATTTAAATTACGACTACAAAAGAACATTAAAGCAATGGACTCTAATACACAAAAACCGAAGGCAATTTAAGTTAATTCAGTAAGCAACAGACATGGCTACTTCCAAATGAACTCAAAACGTCACAAAAACGAAAACAAATCGTGAACAAAAAAGCGGGTCATTTCAACGTGGACTTTCTCGTTTATTTTTTCTAATCGTTGCGTGGCCTGAGGACGTGCATCCGAAACCTTGAGAGGTTTTTTTTTTTATCATTTCCAGCGAATATTTTTTTCCTTCTACCTCTCGTGCTCGGTTGAGCAGCGATAAAATAAAATAATAATGCTCAGACCGTGTGGATGTTCAAAATGGACCGTAATGGAAGGCAGGAGCGTTCCTAAATTTCTAATCGAGATTTTATTTTAGCGATGCCTCTTTTGTTCTTTTTCTTTTTTGCAATTCATAAGGTTTCAAGGTGAAACGGTTATTGTTGTTGATGTCTATTTTTATTAGCAACAATGTATGAGCAACAAGCTAAGTTATACAAAAAAAAAAAAAAACTTTAATTAATTGTCATTTATCTAATTGTTTAAAAAAACCATAGAATTAGCGAATCCCGCCACTGCCCCGCCATTTTATAGCTTCGCTAATTATATATATAAAAAAAAAACAGTTTTATCTATACTTCTATACTATTATTAAAGCTGAAGAGTTCGTTTCATTGTTTGTTTGTTTGGTTGAACGCGTTAATCTCAGGAACTACGAGTTCGAATTGAAAAATTATTTTTGTGTTGGATAGTCCATTTATCGAGGAAGGCTTTAGACTATACAACATCACACTTGTATAAATATCTATAATTTTAGTATAATTTTGATTTGCTTCAACTAGCGCCATCTGTCAGTGAATAGTGACATCAAAAATAATACTGGCAGAATGAAGTGATAAAAAGTCTTATTTTCACCCCATCAGATGACGCAAATAGCAACTAATTTTTAAAATTTGTTTTTGCGATATCTCATTGTATAATAATTACTACTCATATATTTTCTTTTTCAACGCGGACGAAGTCGCGGGCACCAGCTCATTAAGTAATATCCTAAGATTTTTTATGTAAAAATTTCCTATACAAAAATGTACCTATTTCTCTTATATTTTGATAGCAACTTCTTCGGCGTTTCTTTAAAATTACTTGAAAAAAAAAATTAACTTATTAAATGTAGTCATAACAAAGATTTAAATCGTTAGATGCGCCCTGTGCTTCCGAAAACTGTCCACGTATAATATGTCTGTGTTGTTATTGTTATTCAAACAGTGAAAAATAATTAATAATTCTGTACTTAAGCATGAAATGTGATTCCCTTGGATTTGTTTGTGTTTCTTGATTATGAGAACACTTTCTGAAGGCACAGGAAGGCATTTTTAAAGGTAAACAAACCTAATTAGCAAAATCAAAGATGTGTATACAACGTGAACCGCTCACTGCTTTCTACAAGCGACTAAGGCGGGAAAGGTGAGCTCACTCTTCCCAACGATGACACATTTTCGGTCGCCTGAAGTATGGCGCATCTAACGATTTAAATCTTTGGTCATATACACTTAAAGAAAAAGAATTAAAAAAATAATTAAAATGCAGCTCATGTTACAGTCCAGTACCTATCCCCATTGAGAGGAGGCACGCTTTCAAAAGATCCCTTGAAAACTTTAAAAGATGCTAAAACAAAATGGAGCCAATACACTTTTACAAAAGATTCTTGCTTAAATGACACACAATAGAAGAAATATTAGTTTTGGCAACACTACAAAGCAAAGCTGTGTCCAATTTGATTGTCTAGGAGCTTTTTTAGAATTCAATTGTTTCCGTAATAAGCTTCTTTTTTAAAGTCTATTGAATAGGTACTTGTATATTGCTTCTCAGAAAAATTGTGTCTTTTTATTGCAAAAAATTTGCAACATGTAGGTACTTAGTTACAAAAAAAACTG
The DNA here is from genome assembly GCA_944738685.1 of Synanthedon myopaeformis. Lineage (NCBI taxonomy): Eukaryota > Metazoa > Arthropoda > Insecta > Lepidoptera > Sesiidae > Synanthedon > Synanthedon myopaeformis. The sequence goes on along the minus strand of OX122927.1, from coordinate 4,442,538 downwards.
TGACTTGTGACAAGCAAAAAAATGGTCTTTTTCGATGCTTTGTACAATTAAATAAATAAAGGCATGGAGTAGGTAAATAGAAGCTAAGGCCACATTCCTGACACTTTTCTGTTCTGGGTAATGTTCTGAAATCATTGAACTATATTATGTAAAAATCATTGTCGGAAATCAACAATTTATGTTTTTATTAGCCATTGAACTATATGTTATGTTATTAGCATAGGTAATTTAGTTTGAACTGTGATACCTACTTGGAGTCAGATGACACCAAATAAATAAATCTAGTTAAAAATTATTTTCTAAATGTGTTGCAGTTTTATTGGGCTATTTTTTTTTATTATTTCAAATATTCCTTGTATGAAAATCAGAGTTGTCAATTAATAAAAAATGTAATATAGTTAAGTACCTATACCTTTTCAAGATGAATTTCTAAGTGGTTAAATATTTAAAATTAATTAATTAATTAAAATTAAAAATTGCAGCAGTGTTGAATTGAGCATATAAGTAACTAGTTATACCTACATAGATATAAAAATATTTTGTAAATCGTGACAACTAATAGGATGGTATAATTTGCGCATTTCCTAGCCATTGCCAGCCTAATAACGTGAACAAAGAAATAACATCGATCTACCTATCCTTCCGCCCTTGGAACCGTCACGCACATCCCTTCGCAAACAAAATAAAAAAAATGCTTAAAACGACGGCTTATTGTGTACAGCCTCGGGCAGGTAGAACAGCAAAAAATGAGCCCACTAAAAGCAGAGAATTACGCAAAAAATGGATGAAGCGTGATCATAGCTAATGCCTCGAGATTATAAACAGATGTCGATTTTGAAACTTTAATAATGTGTATGATATGGGTTCCTTCAATAGTTACCTGGACACAAAAACTAAACAGATGAATGTGCAATAGGTAATTTTTCAATTGTTCCCTATAATCATATTCATTTAAACGGTCAAGAAAATCGTGAGGAAACCAGAGTGTTTTGAAGAAAACTGTTGGTCTTTTCACACACTTTGCTGACATAATTTTTATTATGTCTTGCCCATATGAAGTGTGCTATATTCCATGGTGGACTTAAAAGTTCATAATATGCCTTTGAGGACATTCAGGAGATAACTATGCCCAGCAGTTTATATGTAAAATATTTGCCGATACAGGTCCACTTCGTGGTTATTTGGGGAAGATTGCTATATTTCTAGTTACCAAGATTATTGGACCAAATCTCTAAAAGCAGGTCTATAGCCGATTTGGTTTTTCAATACAGCCTCCTGTAAACAGGGTGGCCTTGTGGTGGCCTTGCTGACAGTGCTATGCTTAATTTTTCTTGGGTATCTTTATTGAAAACCTATGGCAGGATGAGAGGGGTTTCTTTTATGCAGTGAAACCCCAAAACGCTTTGGTTGATTTCAAGATTTTTCCAATGACCACCTGACGCCTGACGATTGATGAACTGACAACAAAAGAACAACGCAAATTGACTCGATTTTGTTTTCCAAACAATGTGTGGTATTTTAGATTTATATTTCCAATTTATTTTCAAAATTGTTCGGTCCATTTACCTACCTCGTAAAGCGCGAGAGATTAAAATCTTCCATCAAATAAATCCGTGGCACCGAATTTACATCCGTAATGAACATGTTAATTAAAATTTAACTAAAGAAGAAATCTGTTTACAATAAATTCAACGTTTAATCTTTTATTTAAGAGGTTGGAACAAATAAGTTATAGCAATTTAAAAGGGATTGCCGCCAACAAAATATATATCTTATAGGAGGCACAGGTCCAGTGTCGATAACCAGCGGGCAACCTGCTCGGAATGGTTCAAATAAATAACATAACCAGTTTAGATAAATTGTATCTGTAAATATTGGTCGATATAAATTGTGCTTATCGTTTTAGAGAGCTCAGATAAACATTTTCCAGTCACATAATTGCGTTTCGCGCCTGATCGATAGGCCCCATGTAGATTTGTTTCACTTAGTGTAGGTACAGAACATTAACTTATACAGCACAAGATAGCAATTTGTCCATATCAACTTTACTTTATAGATATATAATTAATGTGACCACTTGACCAGTCAATGATGATTATAATAAATAGTTATCTTTATGCCTGGTAAGGAGCATTTAGTCTTAGTGGTAGGCCTAAATTTTAGGCGAAAATTATGATTAAAAATCAAAATTTTAGTTATAAAGAACTAGCGATCTTTTCCAAGTTTCGCACGAATGCATTTTTTTTCTGCAAATTATATACACAAAACCTTCTCGTTTATCGCTATTTTTATCACCGAATTAAACTCCATTGGGTGGTTTAGCGGAGAAACAGACATAATATGAGGATAGGCGACATTATTTTATAATATTATGTACCTATAGATTTAGGTTGTTAATTTAATATAATTTTAGTGTTGAATTTGCTTTTTTGTGATGATAATAGGTTCATAATAATGATAAGTAGTTTTTTTACGATTCTTGTTAGACTTAAGTAAAATGTTGCTTAAGTCCCATAATAATTTATTAACGTTGTTCATTGTCAAATATTTTATAAAATAATAAAAGAAGGCGGATATTGTTCCTATGTTTGTTTATATGTGGATGGTAATCTCCGGAACCACTGCACCCATTTCAAAAACTCTCACTATTTGAAAGGTGCATTTTTTCAAATGGACATAGGGTATAATATATTATTATACTAATTCCCCCTATTCCTCTTGGGCGAAGCCGGGGGGCACGTCAGTCTAGTATTTTATGCAATCAAGGGTTCTTCACCGGCTTTTCCGTAGCGCCGGTAAACGCCGGTGCGATAGATTTAACAGCCAATGATTAATGCAATAATAGATCCACAAACAAACCTTAAATCTAATAAAAATATTGAGTTTTAATATCTAATTAAGTAGAAATTCATAATATTTTTCAATATTCCTTACCTTTTGCAAACATGTAGCTCTGCATTGCGCTACTCGTAGCGGCGAAGAAACTTCTTCCTCAGCTAACACTACAATCCATGTCAAGGCAGAGAACAGGGAGAAACTATAAATTACAATTTTGGCACACATTTTTCTTTGGTAATCCTCTTACTGCAGTACAAATGTTCCGGTCAGAGATCCTTAACCATCATAATAACTGGCACATGAATTCGGCTATCAAAGAGACAGTCATCATAATCCGACGTACCTATCACAATTGTTCAATCAATCAATCTGGTCTATTCTGTTGTCACAACACTATCTATAATAGCACGTTACTTCGATTGTAAATTACTAATTACAAACGACACTAGTCAAATTGTAGTCCCAATTAATAAAAAATTTACAACATGTCTATAAAAACATTAGAAATAACGCGAAACTTGATTGTAAGAGGATAGAGAAATTTATCATTTTCATGATTCGAAATGTTCGTTAGTTAAAACCCGATAGCAATAATGCGACCATCGCCGCGCACGGTCAAATGCGGACTAACTAAACCACCCCCGCCTGAAGAAGCTCTTCCTCTCCCCGCTGTTGGTTAATTTCTATTGCCGTCTCTCTCGCACAAGAGGGTTCTTCGTTGTCTCTTTCTAGCACAGTGAAAAATATACGTGCATGGCTACTACTATGTATGCCGCTCTCTGTCCTCTCTACTAGTGCATATATTTTATTCTATCTCGTTTCATCTCGGGCGGTTTTACGTTGTTTTTCCTTGATGCAGTTTAACGGATAGGAATGTAGTGGTTATTGTTAGACAAAGACGGGAGGTAGTACAATTTTTAGGGTTGCTCAAAAGGGGTGACAAGGAATCGAGCTAATTCAGGGCTTGCGTTTTTATGGGAGCTCAAGCGGTAAAAAAATATCCCGCCTCTCTCGTTTGTTCAACTTATAGTTCTCGCGTCGCGAAGCCATATTAATAATATTAATGGCTGCCGCCTCAATTTTTTTATAATATAAAGGGGTATACGTCCATTTAATTTAGTCAAATTTTCTTTTTAATATTAATCGTATACACTATAAGCACTTAATAGTTTTAAAATTATCATTTAGAATAAACTAGCATTTCTATTCGGATTCGCGCAATTTCCAATGTAGGTATTTAGATATACATATGCAAATTGAAAACCATTACCTAAATATACATGATCAAAATATCTACCTAAATATAAATAGATACTACCTAGCCACATATAGTTAAAAGAGGACATAGTAAAAGTATCAATATTATACTTACTACACAAATCCAAAATTTAAATATACTTTGATTAAGTGTCAACAAAAATCAAGCTCATCGTTCTTCAAAAAGAGCTCTGCTCGGAACTTTTCCGCAGGACAAAATCCATAAGGAGGAGATCTGTCACAAAATGCTTTCAAAATGAACAAGCTGAGTAGGGAATGGACAGTACCTATTGGACTGAGAAATTTTACATTTGTTAAAACCGAATTAAAATCGGGCTACCCGTTCTCGACTCGAGTTTTTGAAGCGTACTTACACAACCCAACTTAAAAATTTTACATAATATAAAGGTATCTAAATGGTAAATGAATTAACTAAGAATATAAATAAATAAAAGAGTATTAAAATTTAGAAAGATAAGTGCAAAGTTTAAAATAAAAGATATTAACATAAACAAAATTCTGAATTTAAAATATATCTCGGCATTCATTGTTGCAGAGAACAAGGAACAGTATTTTTGCGAGAGGCACACGAACGTCCACAAAACCTCGCTACAAAAAGATTAATAACAAAGAATACGATGTACGTGACAGCGCACAAGCCTTTCGCAAAGGCGTTTTTCCTTTTCTTTCTCCAGAATCTCTAGGCCCGCTATTCATCTCGCCGTCTTTAATCTTCCAGTGTCTGGCCAGACTTTGTCTAGACGCGACCAGCGTTCCCACTGCACAATTCCGATACTGTCCACCCGAACGCCTAAGTAGATATAGAGAGGTTTTTCATTTATTTTATTCTCAACTAACTGGTGCCGGCGACTTCTTCCGCCTTGAGAAATAAAAATACCTATATAACAAATGAGAAAATATATAAGTAACTAGCTGTGCCTGCGACTTCGTACGCGCTGTAGATGGTTTTTTGAAAATCCCACAGGAAATTTTTCTATAGAATAAAAAGTATCCTACGTATACCTATATTAATTCAGCTATGGGTTTGAAAAATTTTATTCAAATACGAAAAGAGCGATAAACCAGAAAGGTTTGTGCATATAGCCGTGGACGGATCGCTTGAATTTAATAAGAAAAAAAAAATACAAGATAAAGTTTTTTAGAATACCTATTAAGTAGGTACCAAGTTATCTCATCTAATAACTAAGTCTGTTAATCCTAAAAAAATATCTTAATATCGTTGAATATTATTTTGAAAAAAAAAAAAATTATAATAATAACTGTAGAACATAATTGATCCTTTTGAGTTTCTCTTCACATGCCATGTTACTTATTTAGTTTATAAGTTTTGTTGACAAACATGAGCCGGCGGCAGTTTACGGCGCAATGTGAAGCCGACGCATTGTCGACATTGAAGGGTTTATTCTTCTTTCGTGGACTTTTCGTGGACTCACGGTTAGATCTTTCCTTCCTTTTATGGCATCCAAGTCAACTGAAATTGTAGGGAAAGTGTTCGCTGAATGTGTACTTACATACATACACATAATATATCTATGTATCTACTCGTATAGCAATGTGTTCGGTAACCTTTGATTCATTCCGTTTCACGCAATTTTCGTAAATAATTTAAAGAAATGAGAAGTGAAAATAATATATTATTTTTTTATTTATCTATATTTATATCTTCTATATCTATATCTATATTATCTATATTTATTTTTTAATATTATAAATGCGAAAGTATGTTTGGATGTATGGATGTTTATAACTCTTTCAAGCAAAAACTACTGAACCGATCAATGAAATTTTGCATACACGTTATCTGGGACACCAGAAAGGACATAGTGTACCTATAAAAGGTCATGTGTTTCTACCACCTTATTACCTACCATTTAACCTATTTATTATCTATATTTTTTTATGGATACAATTGCTTAGATTAATATTCTAAAAGACAATCTAAATCTAAGGCAAAAATCATAAAATGATTAAAATGTTTAAAGATGATTCCGTCAATGCTTTGCTGTAAGTAATTCATGACAAAATAAAAATAGGTTGTGGTTTTTGTATATAACTAAATGAACAAATATACACATGCAAGTAGGAATTATAATTAACGATGGAAATTGCGTATTACATAAATTAAACTAAAATTACATAAATTTTCTATTATAATTTGATTCACATAAAAGCTCATTTTTCTGCAAACTAAGCTCTACAATAGCTTTAATTACATAAGCGACTTGGAGCGAAAGTGGTACATGGTTCATCTAAACCAAGCAACAAAAGCTAAAACTCCTGAGAATAGTGCCCGGATTTCCTCTTTCAGAAAGCTCCAAAGAAAATACTTTAACCTTTTGAACCAGCCATTTTTTAATGAACATCTTGCTCATTTTTAAAGCACAGTACGCTTTCTTGGTTAATCAGTTTAAATCATGGCAAAATTATTAAATTTATAACCATCTCCCTCAATGAAAATCTAACTTGAAGCGTTAAAAGTACTAAGTGTTACTGAAGCTACGAGTATACTTTACTAGTTGTAATTAGCTTTCTTGTTCCTTGAAACAAAATTACGAGTGATCAACGCTGCATTCCATTGCTTTTAGGTATATATTTATACATAAATGTCGTACATATAAAATCATAAAAATAATACAGTAAAAGTAGCTTTTAAATTGACATCAAACTTAAATTGTAGGGCGTTCTGAGGTCATAAATACCACAGCTCCTCAGTGGTTTTTAGTGTTATCATTTTACATGTATTATATTATTAACCTTAAAATTGTTAAAATTATAAATAAATAAATAAAATTACATAAATTTACCCCCTCTCAGAAGACCACCGTAAAATACAGTTCAGTCCTATACATAATCCTTTACTATTTGGCACACCGAACCAACCTTCTATTTCATTTATTAAGTAATCTGGATTTACTAATTGAAAAAGTTCTATTGAGTAATATTAAAATAATTAAAATATGTAAACTAAAATGAAATAAGGTTTCTGTGCCAACAATTTTAATATTTAAATGTGATATGTGTGTATAAGTTAATATGTGCGAAAATAAGCGCAAGTATTTTACGGGAATCGCTCGAAACATAAAAATAAGGACAGATGTGTATGTGTTTGGGCGTCATCTAGTATGCATAAAACCTGGGCGGGTCGGGGTGGTTGGAGACCGCAGCCTTCCTCCTTCATTGATTTTGTGGGCACTGCGGAAGAGTTAGAGTTGACAATGCGTTATAAACAAAACCAACTTCGGATAACTTTAAAAAAGAATACGTATATGTATAAAAAACTAAACAAAATTAAGACTTCTCTTTTTCATTTTGAATTAAAAGCTTTTTCATAAGGTCATATTTAGCTGTCTCCCTCCGAAAAGCAGTTTTATTTTTTTGTGAGATTTTATGTTTGTTAGTTTGTACGTAAACCCAAGAACGTAATTTGTGAGATTTTATGAGATTATTTTAGATGTTATATATAAAACTATTTTATATAAAACTAATATTAACAAGATTTTTAATCAGTAAACTTAAATGTTATATAAATCTATACTTTTATCTACAATTTTATTTATTTAAGTAATTTTAAATAAATAAAATTTTAGTGAATGTTTGTAATGTCAAGAGTTTTACTTTTTACTTAAGAAGGTTTTCATGTTCTTTAATAAAGAACAGGGATTTAACATCTGATGGTGTTATACTATTTTCTTAACTTCTATATCTTTTGGAAAATTATGAAGGAGGCGTATGTCTTAGCAGTGGACTCTCTACAGCTGTGATGAGAATAACGCTTTTAAAAACTAAGATGCAGAGCCTGGCACATAGACGCAAAATTGCCAATCTATGTGTCTTTTATCGGAGAGTATGCTCAGGAGCTGTATGAGCTCATACCACCTACCCCTTTCTTCCATCCTTATTTCGTTGATATCCCTCTTTTTCGGACCAAGCGCTTTAAAACATCCTTTATAATGCGCACTGCCAAGGTTTGGAACTCCCTGCGGTTTGTGGTCTTTGTTTCCGAGTTCATATAACCCAAATCTTTTCAAAATTCGAGTGAATAGACGTCTTCTGGGTGAGCTCGCTCCATCATAGGCCTCATCTTCGCTACACGGCTGGATGCTGGCTAAGAGCAAACCCATCTCTAATTAAAAAAACAGCTAGTACTACCTGTCGTATCCTTACATATTATAAAACAAAGTCCTCCGCCGCGTCTGTCTGTCTTTTCGCGATAAACTCAAAAACTACTGCACCGATTTTCATGCTGTTTTCACCAATGGATAGAGTGGTTCTCGAGGAAGGTTTTAGCATATAATTTTCACGTGGGCCAAGTCGCGGGCACCAGCTAATCTTTTCATACAAATAAATAATAATGTACACCTAGAGATACAAATGAACGGAGGATACATTTGAAGGAGAATCATACAAATTAACGATTCTCATTCAAATGAAAACAATTTTGTTTCGGTCTTCAAATAGACAGTGGGCGTATATTATTTTCTGTGCCCACTCTTTAACATAATATAAAAGGCATTGGTATTTTCCTTTTCGTAGATTAATGTATTGAACAATCTATTCTTAGATTATGGAATGAACGAATAATATTCATATTCTATCGGAAAACTGTCTTTGTCTCAAAGAAAATCAATCAGTTCAGGTTAGCGTAGTAACAATATAGTTAATAAATGTAACTTTGATTTTTTAAAATTTGAACGCAAAAGGATTCTCCAAGGATCCTGTTCTAAATCGTCATCATAATAATGCATACTTTCGTTTATTTCTTCACTTCCGACGTTTTTATTTTACTCGTTCTGTTCGCTATGAAAATGTAGGTACAGTGCAGATTCAGATACTTTTTTAAATCAACTTAATTATTGAATACTTGTACAAAACATTAAATTCTTTATTATTATTTTTTAGTAAATAGTAAATTAACAATTTTTTTGGTTTAGTTAGATAATTTAGATACTATTGTTAGAAGTTAGTGTGTCTATATCTATACTATTATTGTATGTTTGTAATGATAAACTACTGGACCGATTTTAAAAATTCTTTCCCCTATAGAAAGCTACGTTATTAGTGAGTAACACAGGCTATATTTTATAAAGTAACGGGGGCTAAGTCGCGTGAAACAGCTAGTGTTATACATAAAAACTTGAAAATTTAATAGAAACATTTTTTTATTGTTTTGTATAAGATATTTTATTTTAAATATAAACGTACAAGCTTACATAATAAAATCGTAAATGAGGCCTGTCTGTAAAAATTGAATACGTACAAAGTCGTTGGCTGGTCTTTAAATAATCTATACTAATATTATAAAGTTGTTTGTATAGATTTGTTTGTTTGTTTGTTTGTTTGTTTGTTTGTTTGTTTGCATTGAATAGGCTCCGAAACTACTGAATCGATTTGAAAAATTATTTCACTATTGGAACCTATATTATCAGCGAGTAATATAGGCTATATTTTATAAAGTTACACGGGCGAAGCCGCGTGCAACAGCTAGTAAAGCGGCTTCCCGCCGTCTATTCCTCTATATGTACGCTTAGATCTTTTAAACTATGGAAACGGATTTTAATGCAGTTTTCATCAATGGAAAGAGCGTTAATTATTAAGGCTTTTATATTATATATATCTAATTTTAAAAGAAAAATGCACCCGTACGAAGCCGAGAGCGGTTCACTAGTACGTTATAAAATTAATCGATGTTCCGAATTTCAGCTGTCTAGACTTAGTAGTTTTAGGTGTGCCTTAACAGTCAGTCAGGACAAACAACTTTATAAGTATAGGTAAAACCTAAAATAAGTTAATGAAGCATGGAGCAAGCTAACTAAAATAAATTGTCAAGGCTAAATGTCAATGAAAAAATAATTGCAAAAGATACTTTTATAAGTTTAAAACATCTTTACTTTTATTTCAAATTGTTTTTAAATAAAAATTAGTTGACAGAGGTTATTTAGTTTGATTCTAATTGAAACTTTTCTTGCTGTTTAATTCAACACGTTAACGGTCAAACAAGGGTTAATATAGTTGTTATTTAAGTCAAACGTCTTATTTAGTCCATTTTCGAAGATAACAATTAGGTGCGCCGATTTAAGAAAAACTACTGAGAAATTTTAAATGAGTTTCGTTTGAAAGCTTTACATTATTTATAAAATACAACAATGATTTATTTTTAGTTAATTAACTTGACGGACTATCCTAATATTGGTTTGATCCTATAATGTCAGAGTTTCATAAACTCAGTTTCATTATATCAGAATACAATCAATCATAAAATATTTGATATTTTATTTTATATGAAGAAAGAAAAAAACAAATTAAATGCTAAAGAAAAATACGTATCATCAATCTGCCATGATTCCGTTTTAGGTGTCGTATTTTTTATATGCCGTTTTGGCATTTGTGATGCAAAATCCATAATTGTACCTAGTAGATTGATGGTAGGTATGTATATTTTTCTTTAGTATAAATACTCTGAATTTGAAGGTTAACCTGTACCTTGTACAGTTGAGAAGATGAAACTGTAACGCCACTGAAAAAAGAACAGTATCAAGCAGTACCATCGTTCTCTATTTAAGATTTTTATGGCATTGTTTTCACAGTAGAGAGGGTTTTCTGAATTTTATTATAAGGAAAAGGATTTTAAATTATTATCAACTAGCTGGTGCCCGTGACTTCGTCCGCATTGAACGATAAAAGGTACCCTAGGTCCTTTCTGGTGGCCCAGACAACGTGTATGCAAAATTTCATGGATAACCATGATACCGATCACGGTTCAGTAGTTTTTGCGTGAAAGAGTTACTGACATCTATACATCCATACATCCAAACATACTTTCGCATTTATAATATTAGTAAGATAAAAATTTTCTACGCAGACGAAGTTGCGAGCACCAGCTAGTAATATAATAAAGACTTCAAATATCTACGAAGATTGTTAATAATGTTAATTGTAAAAGCAAGTTATATTGGACCGACCGGACTTGAATCTCAGTATCCCGAGACAAAATTAAATTCTCGGCAACCATCACCACATTTTAAATAGTTAAATAGTTTAAAATTTAATAATAAGTTTAAACTTTAATTTAATTTTTAAATAGTCCAATCGTGAGAAATTTAGGACATATACACTAAAATATGTGATGAAACAAAATTATATCTAGGTGTTTTAAAGCTTATCTGGATATCAAGAAAAGAATTGCTTTTCAAATGTTCGATAGAGCTCTGTTTTCCGTAATTCTTTTAAGAACCATTCAAGACATAAAAGAGTAGGTCTCCTGGGAAACGACGTGTTCAGGCTCACATAGTAACTTTGATTAGAACTTTCTTGTGTACGAGTATTAAACTTTATCACAGTTGAGGCTGGAGGTACCGAACTTATTAAATACATTCATAGACATAGAGAAATAAATCTATATGATTTATTAAATAGAACCCTTTTTAGGACCCATACAAACCGATATTGAAAGAGACCCGTTGGATGAGTGGTCAACTTTTGGATAGTCTGGTTTTGGAAAGTAGTGGCAAGGAACACTGCGTTTTGTAGTCATTTGGGCAGACCGTCTGGCGGCAGTAACCACCCTCTTCCAGAATACCACCGTGAAATAACAGCAATTGTGCTGTTATGTTTCGGTAAGGGATGCCAGAGCCCATTACCCTACCCCTTTCTAATCGCTTTCCTTAATCCTACTATGATCGGTAGCGCACTTGTAACAGTTGTAACACCTGTGGCGTTGCTTGTGTTATAAGCGACGGTAGCCACCTACCATCAAGTGGACCGTCAGCCTGTCTGTCGACCTCGACATAAAAAGGTCTGTGTCAGAAGCATAAGAATATTATTTAAATTCTATCATAATACCTGAAACTTATGATATTTATAGACAGAATGTAAAAATATACTGATTTCTTAAGAAGTTATGGCTTTCTTCTGAATATTGTCGTTATAATATTATTGCACGATCAATTTATACTTTCAATAAAGCAAAAGTTTGGTTACAACTTCGTTAGAATTTTCCGTCAGACTTCGCACAGGTAGTTGATGTTCTAGTTAGATTTTTCTTAGCGAAGTTCTGTTAACTGAAAATATCCTCACATTACATAGTACATTGAACCTTTAGAAATTGTATGTTCGAAGCGATATACACGACTGTGCGGTTGGTAGCTCTTGCCGTTCAGAATAGTTGGTCAATTTCTTTGGGCAACTTAAATGAAGTTTTCTTTTATTACCACAGCGTCTTCACTCCAAGGATACACTCTGTTTATGATCCTTTTATAACTTTAAAAAGAAACTGCAACAGCGAACGTAGTAGCAAATATTTTTTCTCACTTTACGATCCACTTGAATAATTTACTACCGTGAAGTTAATTTTTAGTATCTATTTCGCGTTTGGCTCGTAATTAATATTACGTGTGAAATTATAAAGTTTTAAAACATACTCATAAAACATTTTACATCTTTATGACTCGTCTGCTTTGAAAGCTGATTGTAAAGTAAGTTTACAAACGAGTGATATAAAAAAATAGGAATTTCAGTCGGTTCATTAATTAATTAGTGTTAATAATGAACTTAAGTATATAATAAAAATATTTTTATATATGTATATACGAAATTAGCAATGAATAAAGACGATAGACGTTGAATAATAAGTAGTTTTTAGGACAGCGTATTTACATGTAAATTTTTTAAGTCTTTTATGTTGTTACATTTGCCATATTCCTGATTATATATCTTCTATACTTATATAATCGTCTGTCTTGAGAGATTCATTAACGCAGAGGGGTTTAAAATTTTAAATTTTGGCAGTGATGTATTTTATTATGTAAACATTCACCAAGGAAAGATTTTTTGGAAATTACACCCCTAAAGGGGTAAAATAAGGGATGAATTGTTGTATGGAAGCCCGTCATTGTCAAAGTTAGTATCATGAAATTTCATATACACGCTTCTGGTTAGAAATAAATAAATATAAAATAAATATAAATATAATATAATAATATAATAAATCATATGAAATTTAATACTAAAGGTTCTCAGCAAAAATAAATACATAAACTTGATGCACAGCAAAAATAAATTCATATATAGAGGAAAGATTATATTTAAGGGCGCTACCGACTCATCAGGGCTACGGCGAGTACCCTTAACACCTTAAGGGGAGTGGACTCATTTAGATAGAATATAATGTACTATTTTTTTTTATTTTTTTTTCAGATATTTTATATTTTTATTTATAAAAGAGACATTTAGCCTACCAAAGGAGAGTAGACTGAGCGCTTCTTTTATAAAGTATATTTTTATGGTCTTACATTTCACCCCCTCATATCGGACATAATGCGGAAATGCAATTTCCATAAATTTTACACGTTGTGAGCAAAGTCCCGGCCGAAAAGATTGGACGTGACCGCATGATATGAAGGTCTCCACTCACTTGACGGCTTTGATTTATAGTCAGTAATTTCACATTGAACGCATGTAGCAATACCAAGATTTAATAACTTTGCATACAATAAATACTGAACAGCAATAGCACATAATATTATACCAGTTCTCAGAATCGGTAACAAAGTGATCGTTTAAGTAATTAAAGAACTATAATTAATATATTTTCAAATAATAAAAAGTTTAAGTTCCAACATTTTCTTATTAAATACATAAGAATAATTACTTTATTAAGTTAAAGTCGTCAGACAGGCTGACGGTCCTCTTGATGGTAGGTGGCTACTACCGTCTCGCCTATAACACAAGTAACGCCACAGCAGTTGCACAGTACTGTAAGTAGGAATAAGATGAGGGATTAGGAAAGGATATAGGCAAATGGGCTCTCATTACTTACTCACTTACAACACATGCTGTTATTTCAGAGTGATCTTCTGTAAGAATGTGGTTTCTGCCGCCAGACAAACCTCTTGGAGTCCTCCGTGTCCGCTATAGGCGAAGTTGCGAACTCGGATGAAAACTTTTCGGCAACTCCGCCGCGAAGATAACAATGCCTCTTTTCCGCAGTCACAAACATGGTAGTTAGCGACAGTAACCATACACTTACAGAAGATTGTAATTTTGTGGATGAGGGTGGGTAAGAGACATTAGAGTTCATACTTTAACCTTTATTATAGCTTGTACTCCCCCCGAGATAGCCGGCGTACCTCCACTTTCGGGTACGCCAAGGTTCCGACAGGGAGCGTGGATAGCCTTGGCGGGGCAGCGATGTCATGTCATAATGTCCCCGCGACCTTGCCTATCTACGGCCGCGCTAGGAAGTCGTTGGGTTTAAGCCGGTAGAAGTCCGGCATAACCCCGCAGCGTCCCCTATCACTGCCGGTTATCCATGAGGATTTCCCAATGTTAAAAAAAAGGTTCGCATTCCAAGTCTTATGACTTTTTTGTGTTTGCAGTCGACGATAGCCACATACCATCCAGTGTACCGTGAGACTATTTAAATTTATACATTTTTTTAATGTAAGGTCTTCAGACAGGCTGACGGTCCACTTGATGGTAGTTGCCTACCGTCGCCTATAACACAAGCAACGCTACAGGTGCTGCCGAATATAGTAGGATTAAGGATAAGGGATTGGAAAGGGATAGGGAAATGGGGTCAGGCATTCCTTAATCACTCACCGAAACACAACAGTACACATGCTGTTATTTCACGGTGGTCTTCTGTAAGGGTTTGGTTACTGCTGCCAAGCAGGCTGTGGCATTAAGGCAAAAAGGAGACGCGCATTAAAAAAGAATCAGTAAGCAACTATAGTACCAAGTTTAACGCAGACAAGTTTTGTAACAAAAAGCTAAAGTACCTAAACGAAATCAGAATACACAAACTTAAAATACATATGATTTTTCACATACATATGTATTTGTTGAAGAAAACGAGACCGTGCGCACGTAACTAACTAAATAAATTATAAAAAGAGATCTTGGAGAGGAGACACGGCTTTCTTTGGGACAAGTCGTAAATTTAACGGTCGAAGGACTCCTTATTTCCCTCGACTATTCACGTGGTTGAGTTAGCAACACTATCTCTATTTATGGCCAATAGAAATTTCCTCTCCCCAAAGTTTACATTGCATTAAGTTTATTCTGATTTTTATGACTTTGTATTGATTTTGATTTTTATGGTTTATCCTTACATATTATAAAACAAAGTCCTGCGCCGCGTCTGACTGTCTGTCTGTTCGCGATAAACTCATAAACTACTGCACCGAATGGATAGAGGGATAATCAGGGAAGGTTTTTACGGAAAAAAAAATGCACCCCGGGCGAAGCCGGGAGCGGTACAGCTAGTTAAAAATAAATATCACATTTATTATTATCAAAGCCACAAATGCTGAACTCATCTGGATAACATTTGGTAATCAAGTTTAAAAAGTAATGAGGACGTTTGTTCATGCTACTGCACCGCTGAATCTGCATTTATGTAGGTATATATATTTTTTTAGTACATATAGTTTTTAATAAGTGCGTGACCTCACCATAGGCTCCAACGGAAGACTAGCGCAGGTTTTTACAACCTGCATTGGAATCGCCAATTTTGACGACAGTGGCGCCGATTTTTTGATATTTTTAGACGATCCCTCGAGAACTTAAAATTTTTCTAGGATAAAAAGTATTCTGTATGTTAATCCAGGTAGTAACAAATTGTCATCTATATCCGCTAGGCCGTTTTTGCGTATTGAGTAGATAACAAACATCCAAACATCTAAAGATCCAAATATACAAACTTTCGCATTTATAACATCACTAGCTGGTGCCCGCGACTTCGTCCGCGTTGAAAAAGAAAATATATGAGTAATAACGCCTGACATTGTTATCGCTGTTTTTATTCTCTCGTATAATTGCAATTGATTTTAGTTCGCAATTCATACGAGTACATCTGGCTCTTAAATATCTAAAGAGTTTATATAAAAAGATTACCTTGACATGAAATGCATATGTATAATAAAAAACACATTTTCGTGAATAACTCAGTTAATTATCACATTCGTTCTACCATTCGCCACAGAAATTGCTCCATTGTACAAAATTTGTAACGTAGTAAAATTCTTCAACCGCAACAAAATTACCAGGGAATTATGGGAATAATTTAATTAAGACATAACAGCACCTTTAATTCCAATTAGTCACACGATACTCGTACGAGGTTTGGGCGTGCTTCGTAATTTGAGATCTTGATAGTATTAAGGCTCGGCTCTCGTGCCTCCAATTTTGCAATGACCAATCACAAACGTGGCCTCCACTTTTGTATGGCTTAAATGATGGTCATCGTTGTGATTAAACACTTTGAGAGATTCCCACTCTGCTAGTTGTAACTTATTTATTTGTTCACGTCAGAAATTTCTAAGGTTTCGTTGATATCAGAATAACAACAAAAATTAAGTTAATTTAAATTTAAAGGTTTCCTGACTTGTTTATTAAGTGATGCTATACAAATGACAATTAATATGAGTCTCCATATATGTTATTACGTTAAAATATATAGCTTATATTTTAAATATTTACCTACGTATTGGTTTTAAATATTTATAACCTTTAAAAAATCCGTAGATACTTTTACTATATACTGGTATAATATAGGTACTATCTATACTGTAGGTAGAATTCTGATCTAGAACAAAATTCTAAGTGTAATTTGGTTACAGAACTATTACTAGTTTAATAAAACTCAACTGAACTGAAAAGAGCATTCATGAGATTTTTTGCATTTGTTCGTCCTCGCATTGCCAATTGTAATTGTAATGCTATTACAACTAAGGCAGTGGCCATAGTAAAGACGAAGCTACTTCATCACACAAACAATTTTTTTATTAAAGTATTATGAAAGTTTGTAAGCATGCGAACACTTCCAACGTTAACGCCTACTAGACTTCAGAGCAACAGCAGTGCTAATAAGCTCTTTACGTCAGCCATCTCAAAGTTAGTATTATTTTTCTTAAGATAGCACTGCTTGGGATTTCAGTGTAATTGCCCCGGTTCCTTCAACAGGCTGACAGCTCAAAAGCCAGTCGCTGACGGGCTCATTGTTAGATCGCCCACGGTTTGCCTTATTCAAAGTACTCGGGACTTTTTACTTTTTATTGCGTGTTCAGTTACCTGATAATAAATGTTCCACTATTTACTTGCAGTGTTTATAATTAAATCGTTGCCATCATCTTATTAGTTCTTTTGCATTGTAAAAGATAGCGGCGATGATTGCAAAAGTAAGGATTTTTCTTTCATTGCAATTTGCAAGATATATTGCAAGAGCTAAGTCAAGGTAGTTCGGTGAGTTTACTCGTATTAAAAAAAAAAATTAAATAATTAACAGAAACATAAATTGAAAAATTATCAGTGAGTTCTCATTATTTGTAAAAATGTAAGCATTTTTCTAGTGTCTACTTACCTGCGTTCATTACATATTAGTTACTACAAATTAACTATATAATTTTTGCGAAAGAAACATGCAATTAAGTGTTTTACAGCATAAAATTATGGGATACTGTAATAATTTTTTTATGGTTCACCGTCCGTAGTCCAGTTTCCTTATAGAAAATGTTCGATGCTCATAAAAGTGGATTGTAGTCATAAAATGTTGTCAGTAATTAGTGAAACCTAATCGACTTGCATGCATCCATTATATCATAAAAGATTTTTTTTTCTCTAAATTTTTAACAACCAGAACATATCTAATTTTCAGTTTCTTTTAAATCTCATTTTACATTATCGCCCGCGATTTCTTTTGTTTATTTTTAAATATTGGTATTTTTATAAAATTGGCTATATGGATGAAACTATATGTGTGCCAAAGCATATAGTTTAATACCTGGATTAACATATAGGATTTCTTTATCCTAGAAAATGTTAGGTTTCCGAGGGATCGTCACAGTTGACAAAGCGATAAAGATGTCAGGCGTTTCTCAGGTGTTATATTCAACGCGGATGAAGTCGTGGCCACCATATGTATATTTGTATAATATATATTGAAGTATTAGAATGACCTTAGTTATATTAAATTTTGAATTAAATCGCGTTTCTTTTGATTTAAATCGTATGACAAACTTTATAAAAGGACAAAAACTGAGGCCATTCTTTCCTCTTGAGTAACCCGATATTGCTCATTCAGTTGTTTTCTGGCTGTTTGCATATAAGATTACAAGCAATTTATTTCAATATGCCAATCGAAAGGCACACAGGATGTTTAACGAGAGCATTTTAAAGCATAACCAATATTTTACTTTATTTGTATGCCTTGGCCGGATGGATAACAAGTTAAACTGCAAAATGTAAGCTCAGGTTGCCTTTATATTTTTATTGAAGCATTTATTGAATTTATTGAAGCGCAAGTTTCGGACCATTTAAAGAAACCGACCGTGTTAGAATGAGAATTACTTATGAGTCTAGTTTTAAGGGTCTTTAACTATCAATATCTCGCCAGTATCCTCAACTATCCAGGGTTTCATCCCACGGCGGATTCTATTGGAGAGTAGAGTATAGAAAAACAGGCTATTACGCTAGCATTTTTCTAGTACAAATTTCGTCACATTTATTAATTGGTTAATCATACAAAAACAGTCATCGGTTATTTAATCCCAATCGCGTATATGAGCTTTAAATACTAATTTTGGAAAAAAGCTTAGTCCTTCAAAATTTAGAAAATCTTCAAAGAATTCTTGAAAATAAAGTTCTTATCGCCGATAATCCAAAAGTCTCAATAGTACGATTAATTAACTACTGAGACTAAACCTAAAAGATAAGGATAAGGGAAGAGTAGGTGTAGAGATATGAGTATAGTCATTTTATGAGATGAGGATAGGACAATGGTATTTGGTTCACGTACCTAAACTCAACAGCACATTTCTATAAATAGTTGGTAAGCTGATTTGCTGAGACAATCTGGCTAGCAAACACAGTGCATGGTGCTCCTACAGATCACTTTTTTGAAAGCGGTATTCAGGCTCTCCTTGAGAGTAAGGGTTGCTATACATATACTCGTATGTAGTCGGGCCGGCATAGCCGAGTGGTAGAATCGAATATGTGTAGATGAATTTTCGACAAATTGCTATACTTATAGCCGTGTCGGCAAAGCCTGGTGGTAGATATGGCAGAATGAAATATGCCGGCCCGACTATTTGTATAGCAATCCTAAGCGGCTGCAATAGCCTATGACCAAAATCAGTGCAAGAGAAAGATGAAAATGAGCTGCCGACAATGATGAAATAAAACATAAGCGCGAAAGTGAGGACTGAGGAATCAGCTAACATCACATAGCATCATTCTCTAAGAATGTGGTCACAGTGTGGTTACTATGGTTAAGACGGTGTTTTACTTAGCCAGCAGTATGCCTTCCCCACTAATATAATAATTTTTCAAGTTATTTTTTAATAAAAAATTAGGCGACTACAATAAAACTAGTTGTTCATTTTGAAAACCGTCAACATCGATATTGGTACAATTACCAAGGGCGGGAACTCGCAGACGGCGAGATTGTAATCTCCCAATAGGTTAGTTTAATCCACAGATTTATGGTCCCTAGCTTCCACACTTTAATCACACAATACATGGAAAACGGTGTAGAATCTTTAATATTAACACACAAAATATATTGATTGTAAACAATATTTTTTCAAGTATTATAAATTACTTTTACAAGAAAATTAGACAAAAACTCCACAAAATACAAAGCTTACTATCCTTATAAGTCTTAGGCGTGGGTACTTTTTATGATACTGGCTTCAAGTTATGTTACTGTTCTTGAATTTGTTGTGATTTAATCCGATTGCAGAGAAAAACCAACTTTTCATGCCAAGTTTAATAATAAGCTTATTTGTAGGTTTGACCTTATTTCATTCACTGTGTAGGTAAGTACAAAACCTACACAGTTTACTTGGCAGTGTTACGTTTTACCTTCTGCCAAAAGTGCATTTCCGCTCCAATGAAAAGATTTCATGAGCAGGCCCTCGTTGTATTGAAATACTCGTACAACATTATTTTCTGTCTATTGAATTTTTAGGTATTCAATTTACCCCTGACTATTTGAAAATCTTAGCGGACTGTTCTAATATTTGGTTTAATACATCTATAACTAAATATTAAAATATTAAAAATATTAAATTTAAGTTAAAGCAATATTTTTTAAACTGTAATTAATAGTATATAATTAGATTTTATTAATAATTACAAATGATAACACGAGATTAAACCTCAGTGGTTTTTAGTGTTATCATTTTACATGTTATTTTATATATTAGTCTTAAAATTGTTAAATATTATATATAAAATAAAACTATTTTTTCACTTGAATAAAATTTCTCTGGGACTTCATAAGATTCATGACACGGACTCATGATTTCATTGGTAGTATCCATGTCTTTTGTGCCATTCAAAATTTAATTCTTTTTAATATTAAGCAGATCACACTGAAATAGTTAAGGTTTTTAATTGAAAATAAATGTTTATGTTAACATTCCCTTTTATACAAATCCATACTTCCATATTATCCAATACTATCCATACTAATATTATAAATTTGAAAATAACTCTGTCTGTCTGTTTGTCTGTTACCCTTTCACGCCTTAACTACTCAAAGGACATAGTATGATGGATAAAGGACATATATGGTACCTTCCATCCAGAAAAAAATACTGTTCCCGAGGGATCATCTAAAATAAAGAAAACTAACGCCTGGCAAAAGTGTCATATGTTACCAGCTGGTATTAAAATAAATGCATATGGATAAATAATTGCAACATTACTGTTCTGGCATCGAAATAATATACTCTTCACGTCGCTATGTTGCATTGCGTTCTTAAGATAAGTACAATAGTGTGTTTCGTCGTGCCACTCCGTTATTTTCACAGGGAAACTGCTAATATCCACTAACCAGCTAAAGAAAGGAAATAGTTTGCGTTGTAATTAGTTACTATTAATACTTATCCGGCTTCGGTTTTAAAGTTTGTGTTTTCTGTGAATAGATGTCTATTTTTTTTTTAAAACTTGTTAAACAGAATCTTCATTGAAAGGTCTTGTCAATAATTAATTTATAAGGATAAGAAATAAGAGATCTGGTATTGAAATATAGAGGACATTTGCTGTTATTTGCGTTATGTTATGCTGTTATGAGTGTGGTTACTTCCGTTGCGTAAAAGAGTAACAAACATCCAATACGAGTACATCCATCCTCACAAACTTTTGCTTTTATAATTTTAATAGGATTTTCTTTGGTTTTTTTTGCCAATATAGTTATTGACCAAACACACATACTGCAGTTACCGGTAGGGACATAATAAACTGTGTGTACCTAAACAATGTCAATAGCAAGTGGGATTTCCAGGCTGGCGTAATAAAAGTTGTTTTACCCAGGCCAGTATTTGTTCCGCGGAAAGTGTGTGTGTTTGACTAGACATCAGATATTAACTGTTATATTCTTTTTACGTTTTAAATACTTTCTGCCTTCGAACAAATTTTTATTGAATATACTTATGGTAAGTAATTATAACAAAAAAAAACACCATTTATTTTTTATTTTTGTCTGTCTGTTCCGGCGGTTCGGGACTTTAACTGGCAAATAGCTGATATTATAAGGAGTAACTTAGAAAACTTTAATTTTAGAAAAATAATAAAAAAATTACACAGCGAAATACAGCGAAGTGTGGTCGGGTTCAACCAGTTAATAAATAAAAATTATAATATACAAAAAGTATTATAACTTACATGAAATCGAAAAAGACCTGACCAGCGTCTAACGTATTCTTCTCACTCAAACAACACTTCGTACGGATGCAAATTATATACCAAAACCTTCCTCGAGAACCACTCTATCCATTGGTGAAAATAGCATGAAAATCGGTGCAGTAGCTTTTGAGTTTATCGCGAACAGACAGACAGACAGACGCGGAGGAGGACTTTGTTTTATAATGTGTTGATAAAGTGATAAAACTCATTTAATTCAAAAGAATCTTTAGAAAATAACATTATTTCAACGTGACTTTAAAATCCGGTTTTTACGATAATAAATAACTGCAAATTACCAACATTTTAAACATTTTAAAATGCTATTCACGTTCTTCGCAAAGCACCCGGTTAAATTATTTTGATTACTTAATAACCGATCCGAGTGTAATGGGAAAATTGCAGTAAACAAAATTCTCAACATCCATTTCCAAGACAGAACAAACACAACCACGCGTTATTTTATGTAGTGCACTTTGATCTCCGCTCAGACAAGGGCATGTCTTATGGCCGTAAATTGCAAATAAAAAACTTTATTACATGTCGAAGTGAATTCTCTCATCACTTACATACTAGCGTCCCAACTTAAAGCGACTTCAAATTATAATAAGTATGTAAAGAAGATAAAAGACACCCGAGTCGGTCGACGGGGACAACACAGAACACATTTTGTAAGAGGGTGGTTTATTCTGTCACCAGACTGGGCGACTATACCTACAATGTCTGCTGAACGCCAATCGTTATTCTAAGCATTACTTAAAAGTGAAGTCTTCCGTTTTTCAATATAATTATTTTCTTCCGCTTAACTAGCGACGAACAAAGACGCGTCGTTACTGTATCTTCGACGGAAAGCGTTGTTCCGTGAAATTGACAGATGTACAAAATAATAAACCAAAGTTACAGCCGAGTAATAACAAAGGCTGTAATTGGGTCGCGAACATTTCGAATCAATTTGAAAACAAATTACAAATCAATCAACCACAGCGTCTGAAAGTAAATTCCAAAAAAGAATAATGATTAAAAGGTTTCGATTAATTAAATCGGTGCTGGGCTGTAATCTTAATAACAAATAATGCAAAAGTTAATATCTTTATAAAGTGTTAACAAATCAATTTCTAATAATATTCAGAAGTTGATGAATACAATCATTAATAACAACATAATAATAACAACTTCGTTTGCGATGAAAAATGAAATATATAACATATGAGAAAATATCTGATAACTTTATTAGCAGCATGATTAGCAGTGACGACGGTGGCGCCCAATTCTTTATATTTTTAGACGATCCCTCGGGAACCTAACATTTTTTCAGGATAAAAAGTATCCTATATGTTAAGCTAGGTAATAAACTATCTGTGTGCCAAATATCATTTAAATCCGTACAGCTGTTTTTGGGTGAAATGATAACAGGATATATATTAGTAGGATAGATCACATATTATAGAGTCCATTTCTTTAACCCTTCCTAATAATCTCTTATTTCGGTAATCCTGCTAAGTTCAGTAGCACACTTGCAGCAACTGTGGCTTATCTACGTGTCGCAGTCTATGTGTGGCTTATTACATGTAGCTGTGGCTTATCTATGTTATAGTATTGTGATTTCATAAGCTAGTTTCACGCTAGCAGCTAGCAGTGATATTAATTCAGGAACAAAATTAAAGAAAGCGAAATCTGATTAAGTTATTAAAGCACAAATTTGCCCGTAGGCCCCTCAAGGGCACGAAACCACGATGTTCTTTATTATGAAAACAGGAAAAACTGTCTTTATTCATTACCTATTTTAGACGATAGAAATTGAAAAAGGTAAGTGAGGGTAAAATATTAATTTTGCCATTTAAAAGGATTGACAGCGCTTAAAATGGAATTTAAACAAATTTTAATGTATCTTAAATTGAATCACATAATAATTTTAAACACGATTGGTTGGTTACTTCTTAATTGAGGAGACTTTATAAAAAAACTAACTTTTCATTTCTTTTGCTTACGTAAAAGTCGTCAGATAGACTGACTCCAGACAGAATGGTAAGTGTCTGTCGTCGTCTATAACCGTCTATTCCTATCATGTCCCACAAGAAAAGTCTCAATTTGGGACATATTGAGATTTCCAAAATAAGTATTTTTAATGTTCCCACATTAAAATATCCACTTTTGTCATCATCGCCGACGTTTTGCTATTTTCAATATATATTAAATACGTATAAATTTATTAATTTATTTATTTTATTTTAGGGAAACTTACAGGTATTATTACATGATAACAGTTTGAATAGATAGCTTACACCTAATCAAATATTTCCACTTATAAATGACGTATAAAACTTAATAATATTATAAATAAGGAAGTGGATGTTTGTTACTCAATCACTCATAAACTGCCGAACGGGTTAGGATGAAATTTGACACACAGATAGTTTATTACCTGGATTTAAATGTTTGCCTGTATTAACATACAGGATAATTTTTGGCCTGGAAAAATGTACCTAACATCCTGTGGGATTTTTGAAAAACGAATTACAGCATGTACGAAGTTGCGAGCACAGTAGTAAAACATAAACATCAAAAAGATTTCGTATACGTTTAATAGTTCCTATTAACTTGCTTCCTTTTTTCTTTTGTAAACATGTGCGACAATGGAATCAACGGCGTCTTTGAACCAATTTTTTTTGCGTGTTTTGTTAAGTGCGCCATGGTGATATCCGTGAAATATCAGGTTCAAATATTAGTCCACGATAATAAAAGTTTATTATATATTGTGTTGTGCAACACTATTTCAAGGAAGCGTCTATACTTTTACAAACATAAAGGGCATACCTGGCTGTGTTGACTTTTGAATTACATCTGTGTTTTTGAGTGTCTTGTCTGAAGCCAATTTCGTAGCGAGCAGTCCGCATTACGTCAGCGCGCTGTCATTATTGAAAAGTCTGGCCGACCACCCGGGACACACAGATTCTTATATTGAACCACATGTTTAAGTACATTTTTTTAAACTTACTTTTTGGTATTATCCCTTTTTTCTTTGTTTTAACTAAATGGGTGTGTCAAAATTAAATTACATGTATAACAAATTATTTAACAATGTTGTATAAATTTACAACATAAAACACATTAACATAACAGTGTAATTTTTTCTCATGACTTGGTCGCATTATGAGTATGACGTGTACCTATTCACAATATTTTTTTTTATTAACACACTTTCTGTGTCCGCAACGTTACGCCTGTAGTTGGTTTTTTTTTTATAATTCCAAAGGAGACTAACATTTTTTTTTCAAAATAAAAAGTATCATTCATGTTAATCCAGGTAATAAACTATCTGTGTCCTAATAGATATCGTTAACAGATATAAAACAGACTTTAAAAGCTTTGTCTTATAACATATTTTTATATAGTCTGGACTCATCCTGAGACTAATACTGACGAGTAAAACTTTCTGAATCATTTTATTGACAAAAACCAAAGAAATAAAAAGAACGATTCCAATTCTATGAAAACCGTGTAGGCACCCATCAAAAATATTTGAAATTTTGTTAAAAATAACTACACTCTATTTGAGTACAAAAAATAGGTTGGCCGGTGGCATTTCCAGTGTGTGGCCTTGTTGTTCGTTGGTGGGCCGGCAACTGAATTATTCCAAATATTTTACAAATTGCAGGATCGTTGGATGCGACATCACGACATGCATCATCGACAAATTGTGGAGATGCCAGTTACACTTCATTTGAAGTATTGACATGACCAGAACCTTACTAGTGTCAATTATGAAGGCAAGGTATATTACATAATATTTTTACTTCTGTATTTTTTTTTAAAGTAAGTAGTAGCAGGACACGCTGCGTTTTACAGTCAATTGGGCAGGCCATCTGGCGGCAGTAACCATCCCTTTGCAGCAGATCACTGTGAAGTAATGCCATGTGTGCTGTAGTGTTTCGGTGAGTGAGTAAAGGATGCCATAACCAATTATCCTATGTCAAGGTCGACAGACAGGCTGACATTTCACTGATGGTAGGTAGCTACCAACGCAACACAAGCAACGCCACAGGTGTTGCACAACAATGCATTGGGATTGGGAAGGGATAGGGTAAAATGGTAATAGCAAAAATTATATTACATCAGAGATTGTATTACGAAGCAACAAAATACGATCTAGGCTAGAGGAATGTGGCCGCTTTTTTTAGATCGAATTTTGTTGCTTCGTGTCCCAATATGAAACTTTACAAAATGTATTAGAACATTCTAGACACACTTACCGAAGGTCCCGATTGAGCCGTTATTCATAAATCCTTCTCAGTCACCAGATAATATTATTTTTAAGACTTGGACGTTGTACGCGCTTTTAAGGAAAAGCTTTCAATTTAGATTGAATAAAAAAAAGTTTGATAAAAACCTGAACATTTGAAAACCTAGATGAATCTTATAATTAAAGAAACGATGTGGTTATTAACTTATTAGTGCCAGCAATAAATATCCCTTGATGGATGCATTCAATAGACTCTGTTCGAAATTCGAATAAATCAAGTGACTTGGCTGGATTCGCTGTCGTTAGCAAATGTGTCTTCATTCATGGCGCACAGAAGGGAGAACACGAATGACGCGAAGTTGCTTCTTTATATATTTTAAATGAATCCTTTAGCTAGGAGTGAATGATATAAAATGTAAGAAAAAAAAAGTATTTCTTTATTTGTTCAGAAAGGACATCATTCAAAACAAGACCATTATTTCTTTTAACTTACACTAGACATAGTATAATATAAAGTCGTATCCCGCCGTCTGTGCCTCTGTATGTATGTACGCTTAGATTTTTTTAAATTACGCAACGGATTTTAATGGAAAGAGAGAGGTTTTGAGCCGGGAGCGGATCGCTATTTTGGTAATGTCTGTTTTAATGATGATTTTCAGATTTTTGTGGTTATCAATATTTCATTTTTCGTTCATTATTCTAGAATTATTATTTTTAAATATTCGAAACAATTTTGCGTACAGATTGTTAGATCGACTGTTTTTCAATACTAGATTTACTGTAGGATTTTTTTGCTTTATTTTTCATTCAATTCAAATGGCCAAGCGAGTAACAATAACAGCTCCACGGATACTCTATAGCAAAAGTAGACAGGTTCGAACAAAAATAGTAGCTGAAGCTACCGACGAGTATGTATGGACGGACAAAGCATTCATTATTGAGATGCAAGCGCCGCTCGTCGTATCTGTTAGAACTGGTAGACGCAATCGTACGCGAAAACGGTGCTTTGTGGCAACAAAGATAAAAGAGCCATAGATTAAAAATAAATCCACCACGACATTAGCGTTCTTTATAACTCGGCAACATAGTTAGTTGCCAATAAAATAGATTATTTCCTTGTTGCATAAAAGGTTTAGTATATTATAAGGGTTAAGCTTTACCTACTATATATTCTTCTAAAACACACAACTAATTTTGATGCGGTTTTCACTCATGGAAAGAGCGATAAACGAAGAATGTTCTTGTTTTTGTATATAACTTGCAGTAAAAATCTAAACCTGTGCGAAACCGAAAGCGGGTCGCTAGTACTCCATAAAACTCTTTAGTGTGTGTGCATCTATATAGATGTAATCATAAAAGACTGGACCGATTGTAATGAAAATTTATGTGTTTTCAAGTGGGTTCTTGGATAGTTTACATTCTCAATTGGACCCGCTAGGTGGTGCTGCAATGTGAAAGCGATGGTCGGCAGTGATCTTGCTTGGCAGGCGATGCTCGCGTTTTGCGAACATATAATGTCGCGCAAGGAAGCGGCAGAAAGGTAGCGGGAAGAGGATCCCCTCTGCCAGTCGATACGCCGGAGGAGGCTCGCGCTCAGGCGGCTGGCCTATATCGGCCACCGGGACATGAGAAGAGACTACGCCCGTTGTGGGTAACTCGGGAGAGTTGGCTGGCGTACATCCACTTTCGGGTACCTACGCCGAGGTTCCGACAGGGAGCGTAGCTGAGATGTTGTGTCATAACGTTCCCGCGACCCCGCCCATCTACGGCCGCACTCGGAAGTGGTTGTATTTTAGCCGGTAACAGTCCGGCCTCGGATTATCTGAGAGTCCGGCATAAACCCCGCATCGTCCTCTATCACTGCCGGGTATCCATGAGGATTTCCCAATGTTAAAAAAAAGGTGGTGCTCCGATCGTGTTACTGATTTTTCAATATTTTCTTGGGTGGGGCAGTACAATGTCTGCTGGGTCCGCTATTATATTATTATTATTATAATACATTAAAAGGCGATAAAAGAGTATAACTTTTTAATGAAAAGTAAATAAATTCAATGCATTTATTTCACTGATTTCCATCAACTTGTTCAGTGTTACGTTTATGTTTACCTACATTCGAGAACTTTCTATTTGTTAGATTGAAACACAATACAGCAGACTTCGAAGTTTAAGTGCGAGTCCTTGTTAAGAGATTCGTGGAATCTGTTTGTATTCTCTTAATACGATGTTATTTCCGTACTGGTATTTAATTTAAGTAGGTACATGTATGTATAAATTTTGCTATATGTCCTGTGTTCTGCGATCCGGTCATTGAACATTCATAACAAACCACAGTAACAAACTGTCAACAAATATTTTTTGTAATTTTTCTAAGGTAAGTAATTCTAAATAAAAAAAAATTATTTCAAAATTATCTGTATACGTACCTCATACGTAAGAGTAGTTATATAATACAATTATAGTTATATAGTACAATTAGAATTTTTAAAATGATTCTAAGTACCTTCAATTTGATAAGTATAAATATTTGAATTTTTCAGCTTAATTGAATATTTATAAATTTCTGTTAATGTAATTAGCTTTTTTATTTCTTTTTTTTTGTTATACTTTTTCCGTCTCTGCTTATCCTTTAAAACATTTTCAAAATAAGTAAAATAACTTTATTTTATTTCTATGTGTTAAATCACATAATAAATATTAAAACATAGCAATATAATGTATAATTCAATAATAGAATGAAAAGCGACTGCTAATTTGACAAGTACACAATACAAATAATTTTAAATTACTCTCGATCAGGTATGCAATTATAACAAAAGAAAAATAAAAAAACATCAGAAGCTTCACGTCTTTATTCATAATAAACAATTTTGTCTATTTATTTTTATAAAATCTCTAATTACAGTAACTTCTGAAATAGATAGCAATATAGATAATAGATATACAATAGTTGAGTATAATAATTGAAACGCAGCTCAGCTCTATGTCTAACAATTCGAGAACAAAACAAAATAAACCAAAGATCAGCGTTCGAAGCCCAAAATAGTATTGGACTCTATTCAAAACTCTTTGGAATTACTATACTATTTGTCGCTATCGCCCATTCAGTAACTCAACGCGTCAAGTAATTTGTTGTTGAAAATATGTGACTAATATTTAAGTAAGCATAAATTTGTTTCTATCGCTTTCTATAGGTGTCCGTTTACACATTTATGGCTCGAGCTAGTTTTTTTATTAACACCACCGAAGTATAATTAGCGAAAGATTATAATTTTTTATACCTCTCTTATGAAATACTATCTATATATGTTATTAGCTAACGGTGAAATATTGCTATTATAATGATTGTAATCTTAACAAATTTCTTTAGTCACACCGTTGTTGCTCGAAAATATCAAATAAAATATATTTTTTGTTTATGTATATTTTATTAATGTTAGACAAAGGTTAGATGTGTATTACGTACTATGTGTTATTATGTAATAATACATGTGCCTTTAATGTTGATCTTATGCAATAGGGTAGTAATGTAGACGAATTGCCCTGTTTATGATTGCAGGACGCAGTCAGAATGTACTTATTGATTCTAATAAAAGCAGGTATGTATTATAGGTATAGTTAACTGTTTATTAGTAGTTTTTTTTTTAGAAAATTATTTTAATAATAATTTTGCTTATATATAAAGAATATGTTTAACTAAAATAAGTACTCTTAACAAAGTTCGTTGTTTATCTGTGATCATGGATATTTCATTAAGATCTTTTAGTCATTTCATTATCGGCACGGCTGAGGATTTTAGGTGGCAAATAGTAATATACATTAACGTCATGGCAACAAAGTAGAAATTTCCAATATATATGGTTGTAGTAACAAAAATACCGCTTCGGTGCGCTTGAGGCTGCCGTCCTTTTTTTTTTTTTTTTAAAGTTTCCCCCCGAGGGTTACACCACCCGCGTGGGCCATTTATTTGTTAATTTTCTCCTATTTACATATGGCTTATTTATTATATATTTATTGTGTGGGGGGAAAATCGCAATTACCCCTTGCATAGGCAAGGGACCTTGTGTTCATCAAGATTGTGTCAGCAGCCTTGCGGATGCTTTGGAATGCTTCGGCATTCGTCGGCACGCTGAGGCAACACTCGGCACTCGGGTGCTCGGGGATAGGAGAACGCGAAATAATTACACAAATATTATATATATATATATTATATAAAATAATTTACACAAAGCGCAGCGATACTGTAGCAATAACACTTGTGAGCAAAGCTTGTGAGCAACCCGCACTCGGATTGTGTTTTTATGCAAAAAGCCAAACGGCCAGCATGGCTAGAATAAATGTAGTTCGGAAATGTGCTTAGGTCCAGATCAAGAAATAATACTACTAGACTACACGCAATCTAAGAATTCTAGCGAGTGGTTCAGTCAGACTGTTGTTTCTTTAGATTTCCATCTCAAATTCCAATGTTTCCTTAAAAGTTCCCAGAAGGTTCTCGCGTACCTAGGTATGCAAAAATATAATGTATACAAATGAAATAAAATTCAACATCTGACCTTATTCCTAAAAGATAAAGATAATTTATATTTTTTTAATATGAACGATTTCATGTCAGAATTTGACTTGAAAATCTGATATTTTGATTTTTGTGGTTTGCATGTATGCAGAGTGTTCTATGGTTTGCTTGTAGAAGCAAACACATGTCCTGATCATTGAGGTATAATATACAGTCGGGGTAAGAAAAGGTTCGTAACCTTAAAGCTGACATTTGCTTGCACTAGGGCAATTATCAGTCATGCCGAAATTTCATTTCAAACGTCTATCAGTTGTCTGCTTAGTGCTATAATTTCAAAACTTACGACTTGATAAAGGAATGAATTTGAAGACTGACGAAGGTTTTCGTACCCCGACTGTACTACGTAGTTGAGAACACACCTCAAACAAGTTGTTTCGCTACGCATTGTGCTCCAGTGGACGTGAATAAATCTTGAATATTTAGGGAAATAAGTAAATTGATAAAGTGATAAGAAGTGTTATTATTTACTAAATATTAAACACTCAATGAAAATATATAATTACACAAATATAACAACAATACATACATAATGTTACAAAATATCATCGCATACATTGCATAGTATGTTGCATTGTGGTTATTGAAACATTTTACAACATGGCTTTGCCTCCAAGATAACTTCTGTCTCACGAAAGCGATATTACACAACGAAAGATTCTTATGTAAATTCTATTGATTTTATTCTGAACACATGCAAGTTATATAACCCACCTGGCGTTTTATATGTTAGATATCTTAGGTAACCTGCCATGAGTACAAAAGTGCTTGCTTCATCTATCCTTGTTTATTTTCTTAGAGTGGCATTATGTCTCACGAGATAAGACACCTGAAAAATTGTACTAGCATCTTTCTCTAAAAAAAATACAGTTTTATAAAAAATATATAAGCAAAGAATTTTGGCGGAATTTTCGCTGTCATTATTTAAGACTTAAACTATAGAATTCTTAAAGTTATATAAAATAAAATCTATATTGTTTTTATTTTTAGTATTGTCACATGCTTTCAGAAAGTGGGCCTCACCGTAAAATAAGAATAACTCCATTTCAATGAGATAGGAAGGGAAACTTGAAATCACTCTTTGATTTATAGGGTAACTGGAATATATCAACTCGATTATGGACAAAGTGAAAAAAAAAAAAAAATATGGCGACATAAATTTGTCTTTGCATTTTTTATGTAAAGCGAAGTCGACTTTTATACGTTAAAGTGCTAAAACATTAATGAATAATTATCCAATTACAAAATAGGAAAACTAAACACAATGTACCGCGAGCTGCGAATCTGATTGTTGTTATTACAGTCATAACGCAACATTCCGAAGGATTTATTACAAAAGAGCAGTTAAGAATGTATTTTGCGAAGGCATCGAAGTGCTGAATCTGCAAAATGAAACGTTACAATGTTTTAAACGAAGAATGATTTATCGAGTTCGGGTTTAAGGGAGAATTCGCCTTTGATGCTTACGCGAACGCTGTTAGTTCGTGCAAAATGGAATTCTAGTTTCGCACGCAACAAATGTACTCATTATCTGATGAACTTTGCGAGCGCGCGTTGGGTTAATGAAGACATAAAATAAATAGAAGTGGCTGTGTCATTTTACCTATCTTGAAAATTTCAATTTTATTGTCTGTTCATAATGATGAGGACGATAATTGTTACCGAAACAAAGAGTC
Source organism: Synanthedon myopaeformis (assembly GCA_944738685.1). Taxonomy (NCBI): domain Eukaryota; kingdom Metazoa; phylum Arthropoda; class Insecta; order Lepidoptera; family Sesiidae; genus Synanthedon; species Synanthedon myopaeformis. The sequence goes on along the minus strand of OX122927.1, from coordinate 4,410,257 downwards.
ACCTAAAAAAGCATCCAATTTTTTTTTCAGTTAAAATTTTTGAAAAATAATTTTTATAATAATTTCAAAACAAGATAATATCTATGTTTTGTTTGACAGACAGGCTGACGCTACACTAACACACGCTACACGCTAACAAGCAACGCCATAGATACGCTGCAAGTGCGATGCCGACCCTAGTAGGATTAAATAATAAATAAACTATAATAGATGACATCAATGATGATTCTGATTCGAAATCGTCTGATGATTGATCACCATTAGCCCAAATTAGAAATAAAGGAAATAAAACTAAACGTACGAATTAAACTTAACCAAACTGTAAAGTAAAGACAATTATTTTTTTAGATATTTATTACGAATTGTGCTTTGCTTTGCCTAACTTTACACGATGACTTAAGAAAAATAGTCATTTCAAATAAAAATATTTTAAATAAACACCTAAGAAGTGGCGTTTCTATAAGTATGCCTGTCTTTGTTAAATGCGTGGCGTCGCAGTACGATTCTGCGATCGACATCACCAATGGATGAGAGCTTGGACGGCGAAATTTCCTCTTCCACAGTTGCCATTAGTTCTAAACACGATACGTATTGCACAATGTGGTACAATTATCGTTAATTAGATAAGCGTTCACAGTATTAAACACTCTCTAAGCAGTAGAGAAATCAAATATTGCACTAATAAAGTCAATACTGACGAAATACAAAAAATATACCTAGGTGTTAATATTAAGCCTTATTGACAAATTATAATTTCATTATGCTGTTTATGCTCAGTTTTCACTAATGGAAAAAGCGCTAAATGAAGAAGGTCTGCGAATATAATTTGCATAAAAAAACCTAATAAAAATAAGTATAGATTTGTGATATTTTATCTCTACATAAATTAGGTATAGGTCTGAAGTTATTGTTCAATTCCAATTTTGAATTTTGAATTAAATTTTTTAATTTGAAGTTTTTAATTTAGAATTTCCATTAAAAATTTTGAATTGCTTTTCTATGCTCATGTCCAAAAGTACACATTTTTAATGATATTAGGATTTTTTTATCTTGTATGCATGTAGTACTTTGTTCTTTGATTTATTATTACCTTTTTTCCTTATGCCTAAAACAATTCTTTTTCTTTGCAATGAACACACAATTTTCTTTTTAATAAAAATGTTCTGTCGAGAAAAATATATCTAAATTCCAATTATATGAACCTCGCTTGCGGGCACTTAGAATTAGATCGGGAGCGTTTCTGTAAACTTATAATGACTTTGAGCAACATGCACTTCGAATGAAAATTATGCTGAATTAAGTAAAATTAGCTCAAATTATCATCTCGGACGGTAACCGTGAACTGGCTATCATGCTTCAACATTAAGGTTTGCCCCGAGGTAAACATGGTTGCGTGACAGCAGCCAAATGTAATATTAATAATTATAATCAGTAATTACGGTCGATAAACATTACAACGTATACAACTTTTTATGCAAATACACGCTAATTTGCCAAAATAATGAAGAGAAGCCAAAATTTTTTTTGGAAAAAGAGTTTTAAAAATTCTTCCGGAGATACAATAAAATCTTTCTTAGAACTCACAAAGTTGTGTTATAATAACAAAATACAGACATTGATGGTTTTATTATATAAATTTGTAGAAATTACATTTGTATTTCTGAGGTAATAAAACGCTTTTATTCCTAGAAATAATTATATCAATTTCATAATATAACTCAATAGAGTTATGACTCAATTTGATCGTTTATTATTATTATTTAGTATTTAATCAGTATCAAACAAAAAACATTTATTTTAGATAAAATGATAATCTTAACTAATGTTATAGAATAATGCGAAAGTGAGTGTTTGTTACGCTTTCACGCCTTAACTTACCTATCAACCGATTATTATGAAATTTTGCATGATGCACGTTGTTAGGGGTATAGAAAAGAAATAATGGTATCTTTCAGAAAAGGAATAGGTAATAAAAGTACTGTTCTCGAGGGATAAACTAAACAAATTTTTAAAAAAGTAGCGGCGCCATTGTCGTTGGCAGTCATGCGTCGAAAAAACGGTGTTTTTTCATATTTTCCACAATATTTAAGAAAAATTTGTTGTGCAAAATTGCACCGTTAATTCATGGGTAGCGCTCAGGTTAGTCCTTCCTTGTCTTAATTATCCTACTGTAGTCGGGATTACAATTGCATTATGACCTGTGGCGTTGCTTTCGTTATAGTTGACGGCAGTCACTTCTCTACAATATTGGACCGTCACCCTGTCTGCGGACCTTAACATTAAGAGAAACTTAATCCGATGCTACCGATTTTATAACAACACACCAAAAACTCTCATATATCAATAAGAATAAGGTAACTCGTATGTTACCTTAAGTGATACCATGTATTTATGTTGCCTTAACTGCCTTATTTCGAAGGCTTCAAACTGCTTATCAGGATGTTCTAAAGTGTTAAAATCAGATGAGATTATTTATATGTGAGCAAGACGATCAAAAGGTATATCAAATTACGCACATTGTAAAATAAGTTTTTTGAAAAACTGCGTAGTTGGTTAAAGCTTAAGTCATTTATTTTTGACACCACAGTATATTTATTATCATACTTATTACGTTTCAGGTTGATTGAGACAATAGATTAGAGTTCTTTACGACCGTAAAAATGTGCATTTAACGATCGACTTAAAGGCGATCAGTAAATTCTAGTCGACTACTGAAACAGCTTCTTTTATCTACATCTAATCTATATCTTCTATATCTATCTATACATATTATAAAATGGACTCTAAAAAACCTAACAGATTTTGATATGGTTTTCACTAATTGAAAGAGCGATAAGCGAAGAAGGTTTGTGTATAATTTGCGGCAATAAACACATACAATAAAATAAAATCGTTGTATTTAAATTTTTCTTTGCTACATTATCTTTGTACATTTTCAATATGGTTGGAACAAGTGAAGAAAAGAAACATATTATGTGAAATTAAATGATTGATACCAATTTCATAGCTTTCATTAGCTTGTTATCGTTATATATCGAAAAGTGAAAACGGGATGTTGCTATTTATGTAATCGAACTAGTAGTGCGGTTGAAACGTTAATACCTCTGGTTATTGATTATCTATTTCCTAACACATACACAATATTATTTTTCTTTGTGTGGTCTACACGTCATACGACGAAGATTTATTTACAAGTGCCGGCCGCACGGGGATTATGGACCCATCTCAAATTTTAAAGAAGAAAAAGTTTAATGTAAAGATCACTGACAAATTTGTAACAGAACAATGAATCGGATATTAAAGTATCTTCTTTCATGACACGGGCGAGCGGATTCCACGTAAGGCTGTGGTTAAAGTGATGGAGTACAGAAATATTGAAACATTGCGTGTGCGAGCATAATTATCGTTTGGCTATGTTGTGAGTTTTGCAACTACGTCTTCTATTTTGCATTAAGTATTCGCTAGATACAATGTTTACGGTAGAGAGCCGAGGGTGCGTGACACCTGGTAGTCTTTGGTTAGATTATGGTCGCGACAGTAGCGCTTACTAGTGCTAAACTATGTGCAATGTCCTTCGGGAAAGAGCACGCCGCTGCGCTCATCGCTCCTCCTAATGCCCAGTTCTCACGCGATACCTTCGCCGCTTGCAAACCTCTCAGTGGTGTTAAATGTATCCGCTTGCTTGTATCGGGTTACCGTACCAAAGGCGTGGGCATTGACATGTTCAACTTGTTTTGTTTTGTTCAGTCGAGCATCGTAAAGGTTGACTTTCTACGCGCATCGACGGGCCGTCCCCGCTCGGTTGGATTTCGTTAAACTTTATACGAGACACTTGTCAATTGTCATCTCAACATACTGTTGGATCGTTAAAAGTCATGAACAATAAATTCAGTGTTGTGTTGGAGAAATAGTACACGGGCGGTCTATTATAGCCAGTTGGGTAAACAGTGTTAGAAAATTTCGCATTGAGTTATTGAGTTAAGTAAGATTAATATTTTATTACTTGTGGGCACAATGATAAGCACCACAGAAACTAAATTATAAAGTATATAGAATATATACTAAAATGAGATAATAATCAAATAAGAGCTTGGAATAATGATTAATACCAAAATTTGCAAGTTGGATCTTCATTAACGAATTCGGTAAATTAATTAACGAAACGTATCGTACGACAATGCAGTCTGATGTGAATTAATTAAATTTTCACCAGTGCCGGAATTATTAAGGCCATAATTGAAATTAATGTGAGTATAATTTATTGGTTAGTGTTGCGTTCCACGTAAGATGTCACTCCGCGAAAAATAATTATAGTCCGTTGGGAATGCGCCACGCTGAGCAGACAAGACCCTTCAACGGATTATTAAGATGTTAGACTGCGGCGAGCATTTAACGGGTTGTCTCTCATTGTACACTGAAGGAGATAATGCCAACTGATAAACGGAATAACCAAATGGAAAGACGATTCATTTAATGCTTGTCACTTTACATGTGCAGAAATTTTGTATTTGATGTTTTTTTCTTTGTTGTTTTTTTTTTTTTCATTCAATCTTTTCTTTAATTCTTTTTGTTTCCCACAAAAGCGACCACTTCGCTATTACAATATTTAAGGGCACCCTGTACGAGCGAGTGAAGTCAGTAATCAGTATCTCGTATTTGATAGATAGAAAAACATTTATTTGCATACACATGACACGCACATTTATGAAATTAATTATGCTAGATATGAAATTAATTTCAGTTTTTTGTTTCCATCCAAACCTTCTCGAAATATCATGTTTTTTATGTTCCTCTACGACCAATAACTAAGGAGTAATCATACTTTCCAACTCGAGCAGTATGAGCAGTGTGAACTTGGAATGGATGAAAAAAATAAACGAAAATTAACTACATAAATCTAGAACAATTAATTTCTAAAATGTTCAGAATTTCTGATATTTTCTCGGGTTGACTTCTCATAATTACCAAATAAATATTTTTTCACCTAGCTATAATGTACATTTAAAATTGGGTTGTCAATAGCTACTATAACTATAAAGATTTTTCTAAAATATTGGAATTGCTGGCGTATGTTTTATAATTTTCGCGAGTTCAATAATTATTGCGAATGTGTTGCGTCGCATTCTGTGTTCGCATTCGCATTATAGTAAATTGAGACAACAAATTCTCACAAATACCTATACTCGTATTATTGACTTCATTCGCGCTCTACGTGTCTTTAATTTAGTTTACAGCAAATCCTACACAAACTTAACAATTATTATACTTTACTAGCCACATAAGTGGTAATAAAGGCAAAGAACTCACTGTTGTATCTATAAGTCACTAAGAGGCACCACTAGAACGTGAGACTGGTCTAAATCCATAAAATGCTTTGTAAATACATTCCATGAAGCCCTTATGTCCAACCGCGTAAGGGTTATAATCGCACAGATGTAAGCAAAATTAAAGTGGTAACGCTATAGTGCTGCACTTGAATACATATTCGATTATTATGTTGATAAAAACTGCTGCAATATTGTTAAAGTAAGCCGTGACACGAAGATGAGTACATGTTAGATATTTTATGTATTTAGAACGAAGTGTTCCTAGATGTCTTTTATTGAGATATATTTTTGAAAATATAAAATGACATAACAGAACCGTGTGTGGTTTTAATGGATAGAACCAATGGTTTTATATGTATACTAGCCGATGCCCGCGACTTCTTATGCATTGAAAAAAGAAAATTTATGAGTTATAACTCCGGACATCTTTATCACTGTGACGATGCGATGGTGATGATGCCACCGCCAATTTTTTAAAATATTTTTATGTTATCCCTCGGGAACCTAACATTTCTTCAGGATAAATACTATCTGTGTGCCTAATTTCATTCAACTCCGTTTTTACATTATTGAGGAACAAACATCTAAACATACAAAAATACAAACATATGTACATACTTTTGCATTTATATTATTATTAAAATTAGGATGTATTTTATTATAAGGGTTTGTTCGCATTTGAATTTCAGAATTAATTACAGCTTTTCAATAAATAAATTTGATGGGTCAGGTGAAGGTGATTATGTATAATTACTTTATAATAAAAGAATACATATTGTAACTATATAAAATGTAGGCAATAATGAAAGAGAAACATAATAATTATGTAAGTTAAATTAGTCTTCGCATTGATTTAGGTCCAATTCGCTCGCAAGATTCACCCGAATTTTTTTTTTCCCAACTGGCCCTTTCCCATTCACCCGAATATTAAAGTATGTCCCATTCACCCGAATATTAAATCACATTCAACGAAATTTTTCTAGCAGTTTATAGATCCAAAGCTTTTCACTAGGAATAAAATAACATAAATTTTACTACACAAAACCTACACGAGGTCACTGGGTTTCACAATCAATTTGGAGACAGTTCAAACTTTTTAATGGGTCCTTCGTGAAGACAGTATTGACTGTCATTCGTGACAGCAATGTCGAAGTAATCGATAAAAGTTTGTGACAATCATAATTGAAACAAAAGTTTGCCTCGACTTAATTTTCTTCATGGACTATTGTGTTACTGAGTCACAGTTTCATGTGGAGTACAGAAGTGAATGTTAAATTCTCAGACCGACAAAAAAGATAGAGCCTTTAAAAACAAAAGCGTCCAAGAAAGTGAAATTGTGTGCGTGACCTGTCGAATAAGGACCATGGGATAGTGTGCGTAAATATAAATGTTGCCTACTAAAAAAATTTACTCCGTTTAATTTTTATTCACCATCTCTGAGTAAAGTGTGAAGTAGGCTAACCGCCATTTAAAGTCACCGGTCACCGGGAATGATGGAGCTGATATACCTTTATTAGTATGGTAAAAGTCCCAAACATTAAAAAGAAAATAATAAAAAAAATCACCAATCGAAGGATGCAGTAAACCGAGTGCATAATTTAATAAAACATAAAATTATTTCTATAAGTAACTAATCAACACTTTACTTGTAGTTGGTGACAGTTGCCCTTATAATATTATAGATAAAAAAATATATTTATATAATATACACAATAAAACGTTAAGAAGATTGTTATAACTATTTTATATTTTAATTTTAATTAGTAGGTTCTTTTTTTTTTAGATTACAAACTGTAGATAAAAGGTTGAGGTTTATATATAACATTCTTAACATAAATAATCTTAGTCTATCTGAGGGTTAAATTGTAACAAAAACCAAACAAATTTTGGTTGCATATGATCTATTTCTTCAAGTAATGTGTTGTTAGCATTAAGTTGTACAGTCGGGGTACGAAAACCTGCGTCAGTTTTCAAATTTATTCCTTAATCAAGTCGTAGAGTCTTAGTACCATTTGAAACTAAAACACTAAGAAGACAGATTTTTAAAATGAAATTTTGGCATGACTGCAAGTCAATGTCGACTTTAAGGTGACGAACCTTTTTTTACCCCGACTGTACCTGAATGTGCAACACCAGACGTGTTTCTGAAAAACTTGTAGTTGTCAATTATTAATTAATGTCACCTGAACTTTAGCGTTCTCAATGTGAAAATTTAATGTTAAGTGTATAAATCCTTTTGAAAGAAGAAATAAATATTTTTTGTAATAGTTTTAGTAAATTCCATTAATTACATGAATTTATTAGGCGAGGATTTCACAAAAATTGTTTTTAAAAAATTACAAACAATTAACATAAAGCTTCGCCATGTATTAGGTAAGAGCCATGTCATGTATGTACAATCCTGTTTACTTATTCAATAAACGTCTGCGCACTGTGGGAACGAAATATAACCCACTTTGTTTTGTAAGAAACTACAGCTATTTGTCAAAGTGCACCGTATTCCGTGAATGCAAACGATCTTAACCATAACACAATTCTTATTAATCATTCAGGGAATGACTTTTGTTCATCTTTTGACGGCATAACCTAGAAACTGAGTAAACAATTAGAATGGGATTTGAATGCATAATAACTTAACAAGGAAACTGCTTCAGTTTAAACATTAACATTTCAATGTTCATTACAAACATACAAATCTCTCTTTATAATATTAGAATACTTAGTTAGATAAAAGTAGTTTTAAGGCTACAGTTACCACTGGAGTCTACTAAAAACGTCATTGGGCAAAGATTTAGGTATTTTACTTTTTAATGTAGATCGTCAGACAGGCTGCCGGTTCTCTTGAAGGTTGGACGTTGCCTTTTTTATGAGGAGAGAAAACCTTCCATAGGCACGTGAGATATTATGTGAGACCTTTGTAATTTGAAAATTTTCATGTTTGACTTAAAATGAAAGAACAAATTTGAGAAATGAAATGTAATTATTGTAATTATTAATTAGAACATTATTGTACAAGTTTTTAATAAGAAAAAGGGTAGTCCAACTAGTACTACTATCAACCCCTCTACCCCAGGATTCGCAGACCACCTTTCGGGAAACACAATCAACGCCATAGGTGCTAATGGGCTGCCGACCACAGTAGGATTAAGAATAAGGTTATTTAATCATCTCCTGTGAGTACTCCCTGGTTACTGCTGCCAGACGGGTGGCCCAATTTGTTACTAAACTTTAATAAATTTATATATATTACCTAATGAGTAATTCACTTTATATGAATAATATTCATTTGTATTAAATTATTCTGAATACCAAAATTGCCTAAAGTAAATGACGTAATAACTCCGGTGAAAAACTTAGTTATCCTAAATTTTTCACTTCCCGTGTAGCACAAACAAATATCACCCATTTCCGTAGCAATTTCACGCGTTATTTCGTTCTCACGAAATTTTCTACCACAATTGAAAATCTTTTGTGGTTTGTTTTTTTTTTTTGTCAAAAACTATTTTAGTGTTTACGTGAACAAATGGCACACATTCATTCTTTATTCAATCTAGCGTTGGGTCTGAACGTGAAAAACACAAAATGTAACAAATGCTCTACATTAAGTTTGTGGAAAATGAAAGAAAGCAAAAGACGTTGATTGAGAAAGCTCTTTTTGTGTGTTTTATTAGTGACTGTACCAAGTCTGAAAGGCCTTGTTAGGCTTATGGTAAGGTAAGGTAAAAATAAAAGTAGCATCAGAAAAATCTGCACCTATTGCGAGGCGTCATTCGACATACCTAACTGAAAGTTAGAGCACATTTACATTAGCTAACAGAATACTAAACTAGACATTTTAATGATCGCTTGTGACGATGAGTTAACTTAATTTTAATTATTATATACTAGCTGGTGCCCGCGAATTCATCCGTGTTCAAAATGTTATATAGCCTAAAGCCTTCCTCGATACATGGACTATCCAACACAAAAAGAAATTTTCAATTCGAAGCAGTAGTACTAATATTACAAACTCTTCAGCTTTATAATATTAGTATAGATGTAAACAATTTCAATTATTAGGTCATTATTAGCTTTTTACTTAGTTGTATTTACCTTACAAAACACCACTGCGAACAGCACGTGGATTTTTGTCCCATTTCCCTATTCCTTTCCAATCCCTTATCCTTAATCCTCATATATAGTCAGAAGCGTACTTGCAGCAGCTGTAGTCTTGCTTGTTTTATAGGCCACGGTAGCCTCTTACCATCAAGTGAACCTTCAGCTGCCGATCTTAACATAAAAAAATATAATTTAAATTCAATTACATTTGTCTAAATTAAATAATACATTGACAACAGAAAACATACTTTTCTTCGAAAAATTTGTGTACTCGTATGTATCCAAATAACTAAAAAAATATCTAAAGAAATGACATTAATAATGCAAATTCTTACGTACAATAAATAACGTTGAACAACTGGAGCAAGTAAGTTTTGCCATCATCTGTGATTATATACACTTGGATAAGCTCAGATGTCGTTTCTCATTATTCACGCATATTACGTTTTATTTATACAGCGACTCGCTCTGGCTCCGAACAAATTCATTGGGTATTTGTAACTATTTTAGTTTTAGAGCCCTTAACAAGTTCGCAGTCCCCATACAAAACGTTTTAATCGTATAGTACGTTCAACATCATTCTCGATGAATTTGGGAAGAATTATGCATAGATATAGCACCTGTGGTGTCACTTGTGTCAATAGGCTACAGTTTGTCACCTACCTTGTAGTGGACCGTCATCCTGTCTGCCGAACCTAAACATAAGAGAAAAGTTAACTAGTGTACCTACAATATAGTGTAGTGTACACTGGACTGCAAACGTGTGCTTTTATTTCAAGTCTCTTAGAAAAAAATATGTGTGCGAGATGTGTGCGAGTGTGCGAAAATATATTCAAATATAAAATTGGCTTTTCGCACATTTCGTACGAAACAAAATCGTGCGAGATGAACATAATCTAAACCAAAATCTACAATACAAAAATTATTGCCTCAGAGCATTCGGGAATTGACTTTTTTGCAAAACTAACGATATTTCCAATCAGATGGCTAGAGCGCCGGATGGTGACGTTACAGACACCAAGTTCCATATTTCGTAGTATATTCCATATACTATTTCGATGGACGGCGAAGGTTCCAGAGTTCAAACGGTATAAATAACCGTTTTTATTAAATTTGAACTTTTTGGAAATATGAGTAAATTTGAACCCGTAGATCAGTTAATCTCCCTAAAGAAGATTTTTGACAGTAATGGATTGCCTAAATCGACAAACAAAATATACCGGCGTGGCTTGAGACTGCAAAAGCATATTAATTATCTTATTTCCCAATAGATTTCACGGGTAACGGAACCGAAAATTAGTTTCAGTCATATTTTTAAATTAGATTGCTAAAGTAATAAATAAAAATTAAAATCTTTGCATAACTCTTAAGTTGTGAACTTTTTACGAAACAAAACAATAACGTGCAAATAGTAGTTACTAACTAAAAAAAATTATATCTCATTCTCATTCTCAATTCATCTCAATTTTTTGTTGTTTTGTTACTTTGTTTACTTTCATTCTCAATTTTTTTTTGTAAAAATATCATTTTCTTATCAGTTCAAATTGACCAATAATAAAAGTGTTTACCTAAATATTACATTCGTTTATTTTGCATAAAATACTAAATAAATAAATTTTTTATTATTTAAAATGGTTTACAAGAACGTAAGCTTAGCAAGGCATGTTCCCTTTGGTACGTTTACAATAGAAAGCGCCCATAAGAGTTGAATATGCAGATAAAATGGCTTCAGTAACACGCAAACACCTCACGATACGAGCAATGCCTTGTCTGATTCCATTGCTATTCTGATTCTGTACGTCGTTCGTTTTAGATCGCATATTGGCATGCTACAATTTAGAACAAAGTTGATTGTTGTATTATTTTTTATTTAATTATTTTTTTCAAATTTAATATACAGCATCTTATATTTATTTCATAGAAATCAACGCAACGGATTTTGATGCAGTTTTCACCATTAGTTAAATAATTTTTCACGGAAGTATAATAAAACCAAATTTAGTTTTTATTTAATACTAGCTGTACCCGGCCACGCTTCGCTGTGGCTAGGTCAGCAACGTTCCACGGTTGCCCTAACAACGGTCAAAGTATGAAAATTATTTTTTTTTTATATAAAAAAATTCGGTTTCCGTTGGAATTTTGGAAAATAAAAGTTCATAAGATTATTCCTCTGTTTAAATTTAATGTTGTGTGAAAATTTCAAGTAAATCCGTCGGCTACTTTTCGAGTTTTTGAAGCATACACAAACCAACATAAATTATATACAGTAGAATCCGTTTATTATGACTCCGCCTATAGTGACCAACCGCCTATTATGACGTAATTACACAACGAAGTTTGGTTTTCATATAAAATTCTTTGTAAAGAAGTCGGATATAATGACTTCGCCTACAGTGACATTTCGGTTATTATGACCCATTTTTAATAAATTATGTCCGGTTATAATGACCGATCGGCACGTGGCTCGTTTTTGTTTTGAATCTCATTGAGTAATAGACTTGTGCTTGCTCGGTCACTACATATCGGTCACTGACTTAAATGAACCAGGTCGGTCAAATCGTTCAGATCGGTCAGTTGACTCACTTATTTCTTTACATTTTGCGAAAGTGAAGTATCACATTCCGACTGCCTAACATAAATGAACGAATATGAATCTGACTGACTTAGTTCAATAAAAAGAGGGCTAAGTTCGGTCAGTCGTTCGCGAACGACACAAGTCTAGTTTTTAGTGATATCCTGTGAAAAAATATACATACATATTTATTATGAGCAATTTTAATTTTAATTTAATATGCTATGTTTCTCTATTAAAATAAGTATTTACCTAAAAAAGGTTTTTTTTTTTTCACAAAATGCTTTGTATGACGTCCGCTTATTATGATGTCTTTGTCAAGGCCCTTCGATGTCATTATAAACGGATTCCACTGTATATATAACCAAGTCGCCGAAAAATAAATTTACATGGTTTAAGTAGGCTAAACTAAAATAAGGCTAAAATGATCTACTTACACGACTCAACGGATTTTTATACGCTTTTCAATAATGGATAGAGCCATCAATGTTTGTGTCTATACAATTTGCAGAAAAAATTGCATCCGAGCGGGCCTCTAGTATTATAATCATAATTATAATCTTTTTCTAGGGGATACATAGATTATCTAAAAAAATTACTTTTTTTTAGAAGTGTTATAGACTTCTTAAAAAAAGTTAGAAGTTGTACACACACACACACACACACACACACACACACACACACACACACACACACACACACACACACACACACACACACACACACACAGAAAATGTACACACAGGGAAAAACATCTAATTTTTTTTTCAAATATCTATTACTAGGTTTTGCCCGTGACTTCGTCCGCGTCCACTTTTCTTATCCGATCGCTCCTAAACTTCACAAGATCACCCGCTGGACTAATCTGAATATTGTCTGAAAACTTCATCAAAATCGGTTCAGCGGTTTTGGAGTCCATAGGGAACATTGCCATATATATATATATATGTATAGATTGTCTGTCTTATATTTACTCAGCGATGGTTAACACCTTTAAAATGGAATAGAATGACCAATGTGTAGAGTAGAAAACAGAGTCCGAGTTAATAAAGTTTCCCGACCCTTCTAGCCTCATTTTATTTCAGTGTTTCCCACAGTGAGCGGTAGATGGGCCCAGTAGGGCGCCACTCTGCGGCTAAGTGATTTTATTTGTGTCCACAATTACAAAGTAAAGACAATATACAGTAGGAACTTCTAACGTTTTTCCTGAAAAATCAATTATCTGTATTTGAGATCATCTTTATTTACAGCTTCCAAGGAGAATCTGTGAGTAAAATCTCAAAGAAATCTATTCAGAAAGCAATAATTTAGGCGCTCGACAAAATTGGAAATAATCTTCACACATACCACACAGCACCATTTAGTTCAACAGTAAGCAACTAATGCTTGTATTATGGATACCAGTCAGTTGACATAATATATAGATTACTTTTTTTTTTTAATATATACATATTATAAATACAAAAATCCATGACTCAAGTACAAAGGTAAAATGTATATAAACATTTGCCCCTAGCGGGATTCGAACCCGCGGCCGTTTGGTTAACAGCTAGGGTTACTAGCCACTAGACCAAACGTGTCTACACCAAATATTGTGATGATTCAGCGCGAAACATTTTGATTGAGAATTTGTTGTGCCCGTGGCATAGGAATAGTATTCGTACGCGTAGTATTGGAATAGCACGTAATTTTTTTTTGTAAACCGATTCGAATGAAACAAATACTAAAAATGTTACGTTACGTTTTCTGCAATACATCAGAGAAAACCGCATTCAAATCGGTTCAGCCGTTTCTGAGATTAGCGTGCACAAACGCACAGACAAACAACGATTTTATTATATGTAAGATGATGATAATTATGATAATTTTGTTTAATAACGTGGTTTTAACCCGTGCTTTTAACCAAATTGTTATCACAAAGACAAATAAGTATATTAGACTTCCTTAGATAAAGTAATATTTAAAGTCTCTACTTATTAGATTACATACTGTATTTCCGAGTGTTGTTGTGATACAGCTATGTGTATCAAATTACTTGGCCTTGCGACCAGCTGCTTGATCGATTGTCGACGATGTTGCTAAAAGCACCGCAATATTGACTCAAATAATTACTCCACCGGTCTCAGATAACGAGATATAGCTCGAAGAAATCCACCAATATAATTTAATCGGTGGGGCGCAGTATTTATTTATTTACTCATGCAATACAGACTCTGTCATATTCTTATCGACTTATTATTTATAAGCTCACAAAATTAGTTACTCTTTATTAGTTATCTTTATCTTTATATACTTTCTAATAATCTCACAAGTATTAATTCAAATGTTATGTTAAGAAATATACCTTTATTTATTATTAAATTTTAATTTTTAAAATAAAAATCAATTAAATATAATGCTAAATTAATCTTTATTAAATTATAATTTACTAGAGAAGCCGGGAGCTGGGTTCAATTTTCTATATAAAAGTCTTCCCAGTTTATCCCTCTTTACATGTGAAAACTGAATTGCAATCTGTCTACCCATTCTCGGGTTTTTGAAGCGTACACAAACCAACTTAACATTTTTATATTATAATTTATTAGAAAGATTGTTAATTTATTAGGTAGAGCCAACTTCGAGAAGGAAGTCAATCGTCGAATCCAGCTCGGGTAGGCAGCTTTCGAGAGGTTCCAAGACATCAATCTCCTCTCGACCAAAGTGTGTTCATTGCCAGTGATGACATATGGCGCTGAAACGTGGTCTCTAACTATAGGCCTCGTAAGAAATCTCAACGTCGCATAGCGAGTGAGGACTAAGGAATGAGGAGTTCCATAGACGAAAGAAAGTTACCGACATAAGCTGGCGGATTAGTGATTTAAATTGGCAGGACACATAGTACGGAGGGCCGACGGCCGCTGGGGCTGGATGGTTCTCGAGTGGAGGCCACATGGACTGGCAAGCGCTGCGCAGGATGTCCACTTACAAGATGAGCCGGACGACCTGATAAGGTCACGGGTCGAAGGTGGATACAATTTATTAATAACCTTTATCACAAAAAGGTAGTAATTTTCTAAAAAGCAAGGTTTCTGTTTTATTTCTATATGACAAGCGGGCTGAGGGATATACTAGTAGGCAGGATATGGCGGATGCGCTGTTGCGCTGCTCACTCACCATAATAGGTTATAGCAGAACAGACAAGATGAGTTTAGAGGAATTTCCTTTAAATAATGGCCAGTTACACAATGAAAATTATATAAAAAAAAACCCTCTACATTTCCCAAAAATTTAGGTGTGTTTGGTATTATTTATGCAAATCCAGAAACTGCGGCGAAACCATATCCACGGGTGTCACTCTCAGCTGCAGAATCGATTTAGAAGTTTATCCGGGCTGACAACACGCGAGTATAGGGCTGTGCTAAAAATGTATTCCATTTCAAATGCGAGATGACATCTCAACTACTAGCATGTATAATCTAAATCTATATCTATTCTATATTTCTATACTATTACATAAAGCTGAAGAGTTTGTTTGGTTGAACGCGCTAATCTCAAGAACTAGGCTATATGTATAACATCACGTTTATATACATCTATAATTTAGTATATTTTCGATTTGCGTCAAGTAGCGCTATCTGTCAGTGAAAAGTGACATTAAATATAATTCTGGCAGACTGCAGTGACAATAAGTCTTATTTTCATCCATGATGATTTTTTAAATTTGTTTTTGCAATATCTCATCGTATAATAATTACGCATATATTTTCTTTTTAAACGCGGACGAAGTCGCGGGCACCAGCTCGTATCTTATATAATCGAATATTCTGGTAGACTTTTAATTTATTAGACCACCATTTCCTCTGATTTGATAGATTGAATATTGAAAATCTGTTTATATGTGCTTTGGAGTACTTACTTGCAGATTAACCTGCTAATGTTAAATTTTAAAAGCAACAGTTTATGATGTTAGCAGTATGTCCTGCCCAGCCAAGGCAGTATACAATTTTTAAGGTAAATTTTATGCAGATGAATACAAATAAAACATTTCATTTTAATTCAGCAAGTTACTGGCAGCGCAGAAACTAATTTAGAACAACACGCGGATTGCGATCATTCAAATCAGCTACTTTATGTTAATATCTTTTGTGATGTTGTACATTTAAATAAGTCGGTTGCTCTGTTGAGATAACATCTAAATTTATGTGGTGGGGTTACGAAACAGTGGCTACGTAGTATTGGATGTGACAGACATCGAGTACTTCCAGGGACAGTTTGGAAATGGCACGCGTCTTATCTTGTTAATATACCTATTTATTTTCAAAGCAAAAGTGTTGACATATACAATTACTTTCAAACTGTATACCGCACTCGGTTTTTTTTTTTTATAGTAATTGTCTATTTTGTAATTTTTTTTAATATTTAATAATTTATTTGGACTGATAAGCAAATTATTTCAATAGAAAGACACATTCGTTTTTTATTTGTATAATTGTACATAATGACATTTATTTAATTTATAAGGCCGTTTTCCTGTCAACCGTATTAACAACGTGTTAAAGTATGTATTTATCAACAGTGGATATTAATACACACATTTCAGCAAAAATTAGATACTTTTTTATAGCTCTTGTTCCACGAGATAAATTTCGTCACAGTCATGACTCACTCCTTTGTATTTAGGTCTTTCTGGATCACATTTGTGAACGTTTCCATATTGGACAAGCAGACAGCCTGTGCAAATGTAAATAGTGCCAGAAGCTATTAATGAGAAATTAAAAAAAGTCGTAAGAATCAAAAATTCAGAGAGAAAAATAGAATAAACATCCCTAACTCACATATTCTAACTAAACTCAACCTACAAAAATATATTTTAATTACTAATACTGTTTTATTGATAAATAGCAAACTTTAATACTTCTTAAACGAAGTCAGTGATTTTTTTATAATCTCGAAATCAATTGAAATATTTTTTTTAAACTTCAATAAAAATTTATTTAAAAAATGTTCAATAGTAATCATCACTAAAACAGTGCCCTCGAACTTGGATGATTCGTTGGATTAATAAATTTTGTTAGTAATGGAAAAACAGCTTAATGTTAGTTACGATTACTAATCATTGATTAAATTAAAAAGGGTAAAATAAAAAACTGAAAAAAGTAATAAGTAACTTTTTAAGAGATACCTGTTTAAAGTAAGAAACTGTGAAAAAACTAATTACCTACTCCAAAGTTGAGGTTAATAAAGTTTGCAAGACGTTTTTATTTTTATTTTGTGTGTCGGTTTCTGGAATTTTACGAAATGGAACATATACGCTCTGAGGACTTGTCTGGGTGGGCTTGCTTGACTCTTAAACGATGACAGAATTATTGGGAATGACGCGCTTTGGATATTATCGTCAGTCGGCGACTGTCAGCCCCGCTTGATGTTTGAGCCAGACTTAATTACTCTTGTGTTGAATTGTTGATGGCAACAATATGTTCAGAAACATTTCATTATGTACTGTAAAGCTGATTATTTGAGTAGTTCATGAGATGACTTTTTATGTCAATGAGTAATGAAAAGACAGATAGTCCTTATACATATTATGCGGCCGAAGTTTAGAGAAACAAGTACCACATTCGCTTAACAACCTGTCTGAAGATATAGTATAAGAAATGCCTTAGATGCTGCAAGTGCGCTGCTGACCATAGAAGGATTAAGGATAAGGAATCCTACTTACTCACCGAAACTTAACAGCACATATGCTGTTAACGATGGTCTTCTGTAGGGGGATGGTAACCGCTGCCAGACCAGTTGATTGCAGACCAGTTGGCCAGGCCAGATGCCAGAATGATTCAGAAAAGCAGTCACTACTTTCTAAAGTTTCATTTCCAAAGTTGACCCGGCGGGAATCGAACCCTGGGCCGCTGGAACGTTAGGCAAGCACCTTTACTATTCATTCAGAATTAGACGGGCTCGTCAGAATCAAATATTAAATATATAAGTTATTATGTATATTACTTAATATTAGCTGCAAAAATAACTTTTTGGTTTTATTTTTTTTAATCAAATATTGTTTTTTACTCTTTCAACTCATATTAATAGTGTTCAGGATATGGTTTAAGTCTGATGTCAGTTGTTTGAAGGTATAAGTGTCTCAAGAGCAACCATGATCGCGTGTAACCTAACACGACACCTACGTCGACAAAGCCTCGCCCATCCGGCATAAGCCTTCCAGCTCGTTGCTGATTGGTTGAACAGCCCGGCTTTCTTTCTGTTATAGGGTTTCTGCACCAAATGAATCACAATGGTAATTCTATAATATGGGCTGGTCTACTGGTATTGTCTTAAGTTGTATTGTTTGTTTTTTAAAATGATCAGATTACCTTTTTTAATTTAATTCTTAGCGTTACCTACTGAAGCTTTTGTTATTGGAATTTTAAATTACCTTTATCTTTACTAAGCAACCACAAGGTAACAACTAACTTTGTCTCATCCTCGTAATTCCATTTCAATACATTATTCTCGTAGTCTGTGTTCTTCTGATATATGATCTACATTCCTAAAAAGTTTCATCAAAATCCGTTTAATAATTATTGCGTGAATATTTCAATAGTTCAAAAAGTAACAAACATTCATATATACATTTTCAAAAATGTCCGCGTTTAAAATATTAGTAGAATATTAGTCAGTTTATTAACCTTACAGGAGTATCTAAAAGCTTCTTCTTTACTGCTATAATTTATTGTAATTTTTATAACCCAAATCCTTTCAAAGTTCGATTGAATAGGAATATTCTGGGTGAGCTTGCTCCATCTTAGGCCGCTTATCTTATCCTTGCTACACAGTTGGTTGTGGGCCAAAACCCATCTTTAATAAAAAAGATGTGTTGATTGTAATTAATTTTGTTTGAAATTGTTTTGTTGGAGCTTATGTACCAGTGAATTATGTGTTCCGCTCTAATTGGCTTGTACACTGGACCTAGATTTTGAGCGGTAGGGTTATAATGATGAGTGTGCTAAGCTATTGCTGTTTTGAATAAATAAATAAATAAAAAAAATTCAACCCACTTACTTCCCTATCCCTTCCTTATTCCTGTATAATTAATTTAATAATTTAACTTTAATTATATATGGACTACATAGTCCTAAATAAATTCGATTATTAACCTGTAATATTAGCATTTAATTTGAAAATCATATTTATTTATGGAGAATAATGAAAGAATTTACCACCAAAATGTATTAGAACCTGTCACGGTTCAAATGGGCAGAAACTTTATCCTGTAGACGCGCGAAGTTTGTTTCAAAGTGCCTGCTGAGGTGTTTCCATCTCGCTACAACATAGATAACTCTTCAAGTAAGCTGTTGTAAATAAATGCGGAGTTGGTAGCGCAATTGTACCGTGTTGTAATTTGAGACCTTTGGGGGTGGTAATCAGCTACAATCAAATATAACGTTATCCTTAAACCGATGCATCATTTATCAGTGTTTAAATTAAAGAAGAGGAAAATAAGCACATTATAAAATCTTTTTACTCACATGATAATTGTTTGGGTTAGATCTCGTAACAAATTTATGATCCTCAACGTGTTTATCTCGCGTCAGAAACACAATTACGCCGACCCCTACAAAAACAAGAACAATATAAACTGCGACCTCGTACTCGTATCTTCGGAAAAGTTCGCAACCTTATAGCCAATTGACATCCAGACACGAATACCGCGTTGGGTCGTGATCGAAAGAAAGAAAGATCTTCGTTATTTGCGAGTCGGCGCTTACACAGTCGCCTTAATTCACAGGTAGTAAATCTACATTGAAAGAGATATCGATTCGTAAAAATTATTAACTTAACTAATCCTCTAATAGTTGATAGCGGCTTTGATCACTCAAGTTGAAATTCAGAATATGTAAACTCTTTTCAAGTAGATTTGATTTGGAGTCTAACAGACATGGTAATGATCAATAGAACTATGCTGGTTTATTTCGTCGATTATATTATAGATTTTGGCTCTACCATTAATATTTTCTTCATTACGAGTATCACTAGACATTCATAATTTTTATTTAACTAATATTTATGAAATAAACTAATATTTATTTCATAGTGAAGCAGTGTTCCCTGCATTAAATAAATAAA
Source organism: Synanthedon myopaeformis (assembly GCA_944738685.1). Taxonomy (NCBI): domain Eukaryota; kingdom Metazoa; phylum Arthropoda; class Insecta; order Lepidoptera; family Sesiidae; genus Synanthedon; species Synanthedon myopaeformis. Next base: position 4,390,163 of record OX122927.1, on the reverse strand, counting down.
AATAGTATGTTGTGGTATTTATTTTTTGTAAAGATCAATACGAAGGCTGATGGTCCAGCTGATGGTAAGGTTACCGTCACCTAATTAACACACGAAACGCTGTAGCCGTTGCAAGTGCCCTATCGACTTTAATAATGAGGGGGTAGGGAAATGGGTTCTCCAAATCAAATATTTTTTAAAAATCATATCAAATTGGTTTTTCTCATCCAAAGTTTCGGTTTTCAGGCAAAGAATAGAATACTTCTTACTGTATTTCACTTGTACTGTGGCGATGGGCCATAAACGTTATCACTAACTAGCGATCGGGGCGGATCGATCCCTTGATTCGCCTCACGAAATTAAGGAAATCGCTCATGGGGATATTATTCTTGGCGTCACTGATAACATCTGCTCTGGATATAGGAGATTTACGCCACACTTTTACGAACTTTTACGGTCAGTTGTGAGATTTTTTCCCTTTGATGTTGACTCTCTGTGGTTCGCAATGACAATAAACATATATCGATTGATCCTCCCCTAACATTGTGATTTATACGAAAGGATCTTGTTTACAGAAATGAAACATATAAATAAATACAACTATTCAGTTTTCTTTGCCACATATTGAAAACTAGCTGATGCCCGCGACTTCACGTTGAAAAAAATATATATGAGGAATATTATAATGCCGGACATCTTTATGTCACCACTGCAACAATGGTACCATATTTTATATTTTTAGACGACCCTTCGGGAACTTAACATTTTCCAGGATAATCCTATATATTAATCCAGGTATTAAACTATTGAAAAATTACACCCAAATCAGTTCAGTCGTTTTTACGTGAAAGAGTAACTAACAAACATTCATACATACAATCCATCCTTCCAAACTTTCGCATTTATAATATTAGTAGGATTTATGGAGACACGGACATTGCAATGCAGTTACTTAGGAAGCCTATTATATTTTGATTTAGAGCCTACAGAGTTTTAACAGTATATCAGTCTTGAATAGGTACCTGCTTATTAATAAGTGATACAGCAAACTGTTTATCAACTAAATCTCATTTTGAATGACATGTTAGAAGTGAAGATCATAAGTTTGAAAATTAAATCACTTTTACACACAAGACAAACTTTTAAGACATCTCTGCCGCCACAAGACACTGCGTGCGGATACAATACAAAATCGACTAGTTTCCACTTACTAGCATTTGTATTGAATTATTTGGTCAGCTTAAAGTGAAAATAAATGGGATTTCACTGGAAAAAGACGTGTTTGATTACTCTACTTTTTTCAATTTCATTCGTGTGTCTTTAAAATAATAAATATAATAACCCTGTTTTTTTTTTAATATTGTACAAACATATTATCGATTATTTATTTCGAGTAAGCTTTATTCGACTTTCCAAATCAAAATACAATTTAAATCTAACAAATACTAGTCAACAATACACGCACGAAACAATTGTATTGGAAAACCAAACACAACTCGTCAAAAGCTGGGACGGCTGTCATCATTTCTTTTGTTTTTTTGGTCACTGGTAACAAATTGTTTTAGCCATCGTAGCTGACAATAGCATACTCGGCGGTTCTGACGAGAGCGACTCTGGGTGGTCGCACTAATTGCCCTATGTCGACCAATCCTGGTGACAAATCGGAGGAAGACAGCAAAAGATAACACTTTCGTTTGATAGATTACCTCCCTCATCTAATAGGGCTACAAGTTTTTGCTTTTTAATTTGAAGTCTGATGTGTTCCAATCAGCGTTGAGATTAATCGAGTTTAATGATGAGGCAAGGTGTGCTCGTTTGAGCATTCATATCGTCATTAGAATTTTGTATCACATTCCGTTTAGTGAAGAAATAGAACATATTAATATTAATAGAACATATAATTTAAATAAAAATATTATAAACTAGCGACCCGCCTCCGGCTTCGCATGGAGTTGAACATTTCAAAAATCCTTTCTTAGCGGATGCTTATGGTATAAAATAAAACTATGTTCCAAATTTCAGCTTTATAGACTTTGTTAGCTTTGACTGTGCGTTGATAGTCGTGGTTATGAAATGTCTGAATACGACAAGTTGGTCTTGGCCTACGCGATTCTTCTCTATCTCTCCCTATCACTTGCACTACGCGTACACTCAGTGTACCTACTCATTTTTTTTCTACATGTGGGTTATTTAGGTTACACTTAAGGTTACAAACAATGAATTGTGACTGAAACCTGTTAAGTAGGTTAAGGTTCAGCCAAAGTAATTAAGGTAATATGTAAACCTAAACTACATATATAAGCATAAAAAGTTGATCGTAATCCGTTTCGTAGTCTTAAAAAACTTAAGAAGACAAAATGAGTTACAAAAGCGCAGATGACGACTTAGTTTAGTACTGCGAGTTTTGATGGACTTTAAAGAATTTTATCCATTTAAGCTAAAAGTAGCCGTCTTACAATGTATAAAAAAATCCATCTAACAATCACACTACCATAGAACTAAACTATTCATGATCCACCATTACCTCTTTTCTGATCACGAAATCTCACAGGAACGTAATACATTTTCATTTACATATAAATAATGTATTTCTAATTTGTCGGAAATTACTCGAGGGAGTTGTTAGCGAACATAGGATATTAAATGCATATTAATCAGTTTAGTGCTGCCCCGCGTTCGAAACTCGTTCCGTATACATCCTTAAGATTTACAAACGGTGAATATACACTGTTTTATTCAAAAGTTGTTAGTTTATTTACATTCATTATTAGTATTATTTAGTAGTATTCATTATATTATTTAACATTTAGTGTTTGTTTAATTTCAATAGGTTATACCGATTGACCAAGCCAAGCTAACATTAAAGTTATACCGAAATACCAAAGCGTACGAAAACCGCGTGTACGAAGAAGTTGTGTGCCCAGCTAGTATAAAATAAATTAATAAATAAATTGAAATCTAATAATCGAAATTAATAACTGAAAAGTAAACAATTTTCTTGTGACCATAAAACTGTGCTTTAGATTTTTACTTGAATGTTTGTGGCGACATTCAAATGCTGTCACACGTAAAAATGCTAACTGTAGAATTCGTTTTCAAATAACCTCGCTAAGAATTGAACCAAGGAACTTTTTATCCCAGAAAATTGCAGAATAAAATAAGTGGAAATAATAATGAACAAAATCATAAAGTAGGACACAATAGCTATTAAGGTGAAATCTAATACCGATTTTATTTCTCGCCATATTTGGTTAGCAAATCAGATGAATCGAACCAAATATCATAACTAAACTTTAAATACAAAAATACAAATCACCCACGCTAAACTCTGTCATGAAAGTGGCAGCTGTCGGCGTCCCAGCTCAATCATCACATTGTCACAAGTGAAACATGTTTTGTGGTGCTATAAACATCTGGCACTCATGTCAAAATTTGTCACCGCTATATTTGTTTCAATCTTGAATTTTACTCGTATGTTTAATCTTCTCTGTAAACTTAACCGTTTGACTAGACCCACTGTCGAGTTGTTGAGGTTTGATTGGGTTCGAATCCTGCATTGGGTTCATCTATTGAAACCGAGTTTTAAAATTGTGCTTAGACTGGGCGAGGGTACTGGTTTTCGCCACTTTAAGATTACCACAGTACTAATTAAGCTTCTTAAATTATTTATAATTTTTATTTATGTTAAAATTGGTAGACAGGCTGATGGTCCACTTGATGGTAGGGTTACTACCGTCGTCGCCTATAACACAAACAATGCCATAGGTGCAGCTAGTGCCATATTAGGTACTGTTAGTATAAAAAATGCTTTTACTTATATGTTTCAACATGGAACTGTCTAGAATAATTCAGTTGCCTGATAATAAATGAATTTCATTTATTTTTATAAACTAAATATTTTTTCTACAATACAACAATCAGCCCAAGTGAGAACATAATATTCTCAAAGTACGTATCAACATAGCTGTGCAATTTAAATGGTACTTAAAAAGTTCTTCTGAACACAGCTTGAACTGACTAAGGTTATTTTAGTTTGACAAAAGTTGAATGCGTACAAACAACTGTTCGACCGATACTGATCACAAGTTTAATTAGACGTGACGCTAAACTTAACATTACATTCAAGTGTTCTCTGGAAGGTTTACATGAAGTTATAATTGTGAAATTTAAAATACAACTATGAATACTATGCTAATTAATGCTAATTAAGTCAGTAATAATTCAAAATTTAAAAACACAATTATATAAAACAAGCCGGTGCCCGCGACTTCGTCCGAGTTGAAAAAGAAAATATATGAGTAATTATTATACGATGAAATATCGCAAAAACAAATTTAAAAAATCAGTTGTAATTTGCGCCATCTGACGGGATGAAAATAAGACTTTTTGTTACTGCAGTCAGCCAGTATTATATTTAATGTCACTGTTCACTGACAGATGGCGGTAGAGTTGACGCAAATCGAAATTATACCAAAATTATATACATATAAGCGTGATGTGATATAGCCTAAAGTTTTCCTCGATAAATGGTTTATCCAACACAAAAAGAATTTTTCAATTGGAACCAGTAGTTCCTGGGATTAATGCGTTCAACCAAACAAACAAACTCTTCAGCTTTATATTAGTGCGGCTATATACGGCTGTATACTTATTAATAGATAGATATGAATTAGTTGGTAAAATTAAATTGTGGTATAAAACCAGACAAAATGGAATGTTTTTCTTTATCTTTTAGAGTTGATTCATTTCTTTCAATTGTGATTATTTTGATATAATTTATATTCAATCTACAATTCCAATATATATTTTCGATAAAGGCAAAAATATACAGTTATAATATAAATGATAAACTTTTGTATTGCGTGCCCTGTCTTGAATAAACCAATAATCATTTAATTTTCCATATTTGTCTGCATATAAACCATTCACGTGCGTCTAATTTAGGCCAAGTTTATTTGCTCGTTTTCTCATTATGGCGAATGGCCGGGTGGGCTTCGCTTGACAAGAGGAAATTGTCCTTAGGGATAAATAAAATTTGATGCGCTTGGAACCGGGCTGCATATTATTAATGACTGCAGTATAACATGCGGAAAACAAAGGTATCAAAATAACTTATTAACCATATTAATTTTCGGTGAATAATTTAAAGTAAGATTCACTAGGATTATATCGGGAAAGTTGCGGGAAAGTATAAGTACCCCAATGTAAAATATTACTTTTCCCAGTGTTTATATTACTTATTTGTTATGTTGGCAATATCCAATTACGATCTTCATACAGATTTTATTTGAAGTCGAAATTTACTTTTATGAAGTCGAAAGACTTACTATCCTTTCGTAGAAATTACGTAGAAGAGAAGAAACGGCGAAAGAAACTCTCCAGATATCGCTCTTTTCATTATGAAATTAATAAAAATATTAACAAACATTAAGTTATCAATTCATCAAAGAAGTTTCCAATAAATTATATTAGTGGTCATTAACAGTTCGAGTTTTACACTATAAATAATGTGCAACATGTAATTATACAATTTCCAAAATTACAGGTAATGTAAAGCTCAAACTCAGATATCGGATGGTAACATCATCGACGAATGTTCGTCAGTCAGGAATGCAGTATTGTAACGTACCTAATGTTTGAAATCGAATTTCGGATTGTTATATTACAGGCGAATGCTCGTAGCGTGGAAGCCTCTGTACAAATTTATTAATTTTTACAATATTGGCCGCTTGTATCGATTCGGTGTGTTTTGCAATGAGAGCCTTAATAGGCACCGAACGTTTGAGTCAATAAAAACTAATTTGACGAGCCCAAGCCGAGTGATTAAGATGGTGCTTCCTTAGTACTTTATCTTAGGGAATCCGGGTTTAATTCCCGGCAGGGCCAATTTTGGAAGTGAACTTTCAGAGTTAGCTCTGGTCTGAATCTGGTAAGTATAGGCAAGGCACTGTGTTTCGCAGTCTCTTAGAATAGAATATAGGAATAATACTACAGTAACAGTTCGTAACTTTATGCCGTCCGGTTTCCGCCTTGAGGTAATATCACATGTGCTGTTGTGTTTCGGTGAGTTTAGTAAGGGATGCCAGAACCCATTTCCCTATGCTTTCCTATTCCCTTATCCAAATAGTATACTAAGATCGGCAGCGCACTTGTAGCACCTGTAGCGCTGCTTGTGTTATAGGTGACGGTAACAACCTACCATCAAGTGTAAGTCACCATTAGATTGTCAAACATTAGATTGTAAAGACATAAGTAATAAAAATCTAAAATTATATACCTATCTTATCACTAACTAACTGTTGCACTCGGCTTCGCCCGCGTAACTTTATAAAATATGGCCTACTAGCTGGTGCCCGCGACTTCGTTCGCGTTGAACGATGAAAGGTACCCTATGTCCTTTCTGGTGTCCCAGACAACGTGTACCCAAAATCGTGGTGATCGGTTCAGTAGTTTTTGCGTGAAAGAGTCACAAACATCCATACATCCAAACATACTTTCGCATTTATAATATTAGTACAGATGTTACTCGCTGATAATATAGCTTCCCAACAATGAAAGAATTTTTCAAATCGGTCCAGTGGTTTCGGAGCCTATTCAATGCAATCAAACAAACAAATCTTTCCTCTTTATAATATTAGTAAATAGATAAATTTTATCACAGTATGGTATTAATTTCAATGTGACAAAAAAGAAAATTTATTCTTAAAATAGATATTTTTCTCGTTGAAAACAGAGAAGAATTCAAAAGGGATCATTGTCGGTTAATATTTAATTAAATGGCGTTGCGGCTTCTTTTGTATTCAGAAACACCAAGGCTCGACTTCGAAACGGATGAAACAATTGTATAATTTTTGAGAATCACAACACGAATACTAAGTAACTTTGGCTTTTACTGTTTATATCTGGAGGTTTGAATTGTTACCTTCAAGAAAAGACTAAGTAATTATGATTAATTGACTAGCTCAGAACTGTATTTCGTGTGAAACGCCAAGTCGTTTAAAGACCTTCGCCTCTACCCCTTCTAATTGGCTCCCACGGACCGTAATTTTTACACAAAATTGCTGGATAACGATTTGTTCACTCAATGTCTAATTTTCTGGGACAATAGTCGACTTGAAATTAAAGAAATATGTTAATTCTGTCTTTGTCTCGGCTCGTCAGAGCGGAAGATTATAATTATTAGAAAAATGTAAAAGAACGCATAATTTTTTTTATACTTTTCCCATTCCCAATTAAGGGTTTTGCGGTGCCTTTAATACTAAAGGTTAATCACGCGGATTGCTCATTTGATTAAACACTTTAAGAAAAAGGACAAAAAGGGATTAATATTATAGAAGCCTCAATTTAATGGACAAATCTAAAAGAGGATTTGACAAATTTTCAGGTAGTATTTAAAATTAAACCATAGAGTAAATAATACTTATACTGGTTAAGTATAAACCTAATGATAATACATGTTTCACAAAGCAAAATCATTGGATCTCTACAGAGTATGCGAATTTCAAAATATGTCACATAACTTATGGAAATGAAATGCATTGGCTTAAAATCTTAAATCTTTTTAGCATTTTTTATTGTTGATGACAAGACAATAAATTGCTTATTTTTACTCCTTGGAAAGAAAGCTACGGAACCCGAAAATATAGCCCAACCCAATCTGCGAAATATTTCTCTCAAGTAATTCCAAGAACATAAATTTTAACTTGGCAGTAGGTATTCTCATTCTGTTTGAAATGGTTTTTATCCGAAATGTCACAACCTCTAATTTTTTTCACCAAATCCAGCGACAAAAGTGAAGGGTGATTTTTTATAAAGTCGCAGGTTCCAACGCTTGGAACTATGTAGTTGCAAAAGAAAGGTGTAAAGAGAGGGTCGTAATAGCGCGGCCGTAGCTTATCTACTCCGCCACCGCTCGGCGGTCGTTATTCAATAAAACAGCGCTCGGCACCGCTAGGGTGCGCCCTTATTTCTGAGCATTAGTCGGAATATCTTTCACTACCATCCAAAATGGGAATGCATGGAGACGCAATCGTTATTCAAAATTAGTAGAAAAATTCGAAGCTATAAAAAAGAGAATGTTTCAAAGAATGTTCTTAGATATTGTTAGTTGACTTGAAAAGATAATATGTTTTTTATAAAATACTTGATTTGTTTATGTTATACAGACAAAGATATACATCATATAGACCATCACTATGGCAAGGTGGTTAGCGGTTCAGATGCCGTTCTTAGTTTTTAAGAAATGAGATAAAAGTCTAAAGGTAAATATGATCTTTTTAGTGACAGAATAATAATTTTAAACCCTATGTAGAGAGAGAGAAACTATCGCAGTAACGCCATTGATCAACCAAAAAAATGTTATAATTCTAAAATAAGCACATAGTCTACTAGAGACATGAAAGCGTCCGCTCATTTATTCCTCTCTAAAGGGGATGTAGGTGTCTACCGTCGCATATAATAACAAAAGCAACACCACAGGTGCTGCAAGTGCGCTATCGATCATAATAGGATTAAGGATAAGGGATTAGGAAAGGTTAGGGGAATGGACTCTGGCATCCCTTACTTACTCGCCGAAACACAAAAACACACGTGCTGTTCGCGGTGGTGTTCTGTAAGGTAAATTACTTAATACCTTACTATTACAAGTGCACTACCTTACATAGTAGAATTGAGGATAGAATTAGAAACGGATGGGGAATTCGTTTTCTTTTCGTGCCTCTCCATTACTGAAGGTCGGCAGTTAATTTTTTGTCTTTTGCGAGTCGAAACAATTGCTCCACGGTTTTAATATCAGTTCACTCTCGGATGTTACGCAGCCAAGACCTTTACCTTCTTGTAACTTTACGTTTTCCTTCTATTTTGCCCATCATTATTGTGTGTAGCAACCACTGCTTAATGGTACGAACCAACTCTGTTCTTTTGCCTCTGTCAATGATGTTTTTCAGCCCTTGTTTCAAATTCAAATTTAAATTATATCACAACTTACAATATCTACTTACTTATTTCATAAGTTATATTTCATGGGGAATTACTCGTATATAACAATTGTAATATCTAAAAAGCATATTTTAAATAATACATACAACTAAGGGCTATTCAACAGCATTTTTATGCTAGCGGTACTACAACTTCGGCGTGCTCCTCATAACGCTTCGATGCATAAAGTCGCTCAGTAACTTGTCTGTTTCCCACTCTAATAAGATAAATTAAATTATTAAATTGAAAAACATTAACGCTCTTATTAAACTTTGAATTGTATGTGCTTGCGTTGTTAGCAGCCATAGTTAAAGAACCAATTTTAATTAAGATTATGTAAATGTATTACATCCACATGAGTTCGACGTCATCGAGTTTTCGGAAATATAGGTAGACCCTATACCCAATAAATTTGCTTATATTTTTTATAATTAATCACTAACGGTCGCAGGTTCGAATCCCGCTAGGGGCAAATGTTTATGTGTTAACATTTTACCTTTGTACCTGAGTCATGGAATTTTGTATTTATAATATGTATGTATTAAATATATATATATATATATATATACATAGATTATATAAGTAATCTATGTATTATATCAACTGTCTGGTATCTATAATACAAGCATTAGTTGCTTACTGTTGAACTAATGGTGCTGTGTGGTATGTGTGAAGATATTTATATTTATATTATTTATATTTATTTATAATAAAAAAAACGTTTTTATAAAAAAAAAATCTTATTTATACTGTATAAAATTACTAGAGTACATCAAAGAATGCAACCGCCAAGTTAACTAGACAAACAGTTCAATCAACAAAGCGAAGACAATCCCAACTCGTGCCGGGTTTAGTGATCGTTACATTTGGAACGCTTAATTCATTCCTTCGACTTTGATCACGAAGAAATAAAAGTGAATTGAATTGAATTACTTCAATGACGATAGCTACGAGTAATCCGAGTAATATCTAATAATGGGACACATAATCCTCCCTCGATCGCTTCTTCGCTTATTGAGACGGAATTTTCGATTAGTTTGTGATTGATTGAAGCGACTTCTCGTCAAGCATCGTGCATTTTATGATGAGTCCTATTTCTTTGATCGGTCTCCTTGCTAGTGTAGTATACGGAAAAAGGGGAAAGAATAAAAACTAAGTTCTTAGTAAAATCCTTTCGATTTCTCAAGTATTGGAAGATTTGTTTATCTTCTGTCTACAACTTTACTTCCAACTCACTGAGCATTTTTAAGCTAGACAAATCTATAGGGATATTTCAAGAGGCGCAGCATTGACACCATTCTGCTACACAACTTATTGTATCAATCTTAAAGAATTATTAGGATCTATTAGGTTCATTAGAAAGTTCTTTTTCTTCTCGTCGTCGAAGAAGTCGGAGACGTCACTACGAGAAGAAGAAGAACTATCATCATGGCTATCCTATCATAATGGCTATCATCATGGATATCCTAACCGTCGAGGCGGCGGCTCAAAACAACGATCTGGTACTTCGGCCATACCATTCGCGGAGGTTCTTTAGCTAGGAAGTACGTCGTCTACCCAGCTTTCGTCTATCCTGTATTTTCCCCTGCAGTTTCAGCAGTGCATACTTCTTTCCGCCAATGATATATCCAAAGTATTCCAGTTTTCTGACTTTTATGGTTTTCAATATTTCAGCTTTCTTCTTCATTCTCTGTAGAACTGTTTACAGAGATGTTACGTCAAAAAAGTACAATTTTATATGGAATCATTATCATTTATATAAACTTCGATTTATTTAATTATTTTTTGAAGTTAGATATTAAAAATTCAAAAATTTTGGGCTGCTTTTTTGCCTCAATTTCTTAACTAGTACTTATGGTTTAATTACGATTCGATGGCGTGGCAGTCAATTTGAAATAATTTCATTTTTAATTTGTTTGATTAAACAAATTGAAACGCAGATCTTCAATCAATCGTATTTATGGCGAGTATCGGTCGTGTACCAGATTTTGCGTTTACTACAGAATATTCACGTAAGCCTTAATGCAATTTGCGGTAATGTAGCGTGGGGCCCGCAGACCGAAAGACGCGACGACGAAGCGAATTCACGGCTTGCACACATCACCAGCGAAATATGGGAAGTAACTACTACGGTTTTAGCGGTCGATTCAAACCAAAATCTTCACTTCATGCCAAATTAACTTATAATCCTATTCGATTTAGTTAAAATACGGAAGTCATTAACATTATATTATTTTTTTATAATGTAAAAGAAAATAATTTTGTCGATTTGTTATCTTTAATTTGGTGTGTAGTTCGTATGATTATTACAAAAATTGCCCTAAATACTTCGCTATCCTAAGTAGACTTAGGATATTCAGGATACAAGTGGAATGTTTAATTTGCTGCTCATACGGCAGACAAAGATTCGAATCCCGCTGACCTTCATATCAAAATGATTTTCGATTTGATGTGTGAATTAGTAAATAATGGTTACTTGCTTTAACTTTGACGACAATTTGTAAAATCTTGCCAAGTTGCATTAAAGTTGAGGGTTGTAACTTGTATGTCCATACTCTAAGGAGTACCCGGCAGTTAGGCGTAACATCTAAATTAATTTAAAAAACTGTCCACCTAAATATTATATAATTCTTTACAAATAAATAATAATAATGGTTAGGAATTCATAAAATTAAGAATATTATTTAATTGTTTGTAAATTAAAACATTTTAAAAATCCATCTAGTAAATATAACATCTATGTTGTTTGCAAGCTATATATACCAATGTAAAAGTACGAAATCGCCTTAAGCAACGAGAATCTCACAAGGTCATATACATTTAGTTACGTAAGAAGACATAGGGTTGGCAATAACCTCCTGGAGAAAATGTAATTGAAAGAACGGCCACGAAACAAAGGCACTTCCATTTACTTACCTTATTTTATTGTAATCCCTTAACAATTCCTGGCCTAATGAGAAAATATCTGTATACTTTCACGTGTATATATTATATACAGTATATACACTCAACCAGTTGTGTACCTACAGACAGAGCTACGTATTAAGTTTTCGCTGTATATTTTTATTTAGATATATAAATATATATGTCGTAGTATAATCGGAAAAAACGGATTTAGCGAAAATCCTAGTACGGTAATTGAAAAGGACCGGATAACAGAAAACTAACACCGAATTTTGTAATCATCCGAGGTACTTTCAAGATCTTTGCAAAAATCCTAATTTGACGATATAGAAAATGATAGAAAATAAAATCGTATAAATACGAAAATATTATTAAAAGAAGTACTCATATACAGATAAAGTTCAGTGATACGAGAAAAGCCTCAGAACAGAAAACAATCTGCTGGAAACTCGACCAAAATTTGTCGATTTAATCAATTAAAATTTATTCCTTTTTTTTACTAAAAAAAGGAATAAATTTTAATTGATTAAAATGCGATGCATTTTCTTTCAGCGCCGAAAACAAGGCAATATTTCATTTTGTAAGTGCAAAAGCAGCTAGCTGAAAATTTTATGATTCCATGCATCTGAGTCCATGGATTTTTGAATGGTTTTATTTTTCATTTCATAATTCCACTTTCCACTCCCTGGCGGTTGAGGGCCATCATTCCCGTATCTTTGTTTGGTCTGGGCATATTAAACATTTGTTCTTTGCAAATATTGGCCGAGATTTGCGTTATATGGCCGACATTCTAACTGTTACATTTTACGCATTCATCTGTAACGCGTTCGCAAAATATAACCGGATTTTACTGTGTTATATTAGAGCAAAATTGTTTCCTAAATGCGATGAAAGTCTCCATAAATCTTACTAATATTATAAATGCGAAAGTTTGTCAGGATGGATGGATGTTTGTTACTGTTTCACACAAAAATGACTAAAAAATTTGGAAAAATATTTAGAGAGCTAAAATTTGGAATACGGATTTGTTAATAACATAAGTATCCGCTAAGAAAAGATCAACTCTATGTTAAGCCGAGGATGGGTCACTAATATAACATACAACATAAAAGTAAAAGTACATTATCTTTACATAGTATAAAACTAAGTCGCTTACCGCTGTCTGTCTTTCTATATGTACGCTTAAATATTTTAAATATAATATAATTTTCAGAAAAAAAAATAATTGCATCCGTGTGAAGCCGGAAGCGGATCGCTATTGAATATAAGAAACATCTTGAAATAACTATGTGTTCCTTAGAATATGTGAATGGTATGATATTCACAACAAACATAAACTATATGATCATAAATTTGAACATATAAATGAAAAAGAGAGTCACAAGGAATAAATCCATTGGGAAACAGTACATCAACTAGTTATTTATTACACATAATTATTCGGAGAGCCACAAATGCGTCTGTTTCACTTTGATTTGGTGTCGTCCGGACTTTATTTATGTGGAGGGCATTTTTCCACAAAAGCACGCGAGGTCAGCTTAAGAGGGAGGAAACGACTTTGGCCTAATCCGCTGACTTTTATTTATTCAGTGAATTAATCTCACCATAGCCGGGGTTGGGGCAGGGCCCTTGTTTCCTGTCACCTCAACGAGATACCAACGTTTCTCGACTGGACACACTGATAAAAGTAAGCCAGTCGACTTGACAAACGTACATTACTTGGTAATGCTCTTCTATGATTACAGGACTCTTTACAGGACACACAACTCGTAGGATTATCGAATGTTCAATAGATTTTACTAAAAAAAATGTTCTTAAAATAATCTCTTTTTTTTAAAAATACTTACCTAAATTAAAAAATATATATATTTGTACCTGGAATATATATATTTTTTTAATATCTTTTTGTTATTATGTAAAGATCGCCACCTAGAACATAGGCAATGCCGCCTATCAACGTAGGCAATGTTGACATTGGCAGACGTGAGACGATAAAAAATACAGATATTATTACAATTTTTTTCATTGGCATTTTGTTTTTATAATGATTGAGAAATATATATAATAATGTATATTGTAGTTTCTATTATATAGAGGTTTAAGTACATATTTATTGGGATATTTAAGTACACAAACCTGTTTTATCGCTTTATATGATAAAACATATATACAATTATTAATTTTATTGAGTGAAAGACTGCATTGGACAATAATGACCGTGAAACGAGCCTTTCAATGATTTTCTTTGGCGAAATTCTTGAAGGATTCTTATGGAAATAAATAAGTTCATATACCTACAGTTATTTAGCAATATTTAACATTGTGTGGAAATTGCAAAAAAAATATTTATACGATTTTAAACTTAAAAAACTAAAAACATCGGGATTGATCTCATTAGAACATTATTCGAAACCAGACCATTGTTTTTTTTTAACTTATTTGGAGAATTTAGGTAATGAAGGTATCTTTCTTGATTTCAGTAATTTACTGTGAATATTTCAGGTTTTTTAAATAGGGATAACATTGGAGAATTTAAAAGACTTTCTTATACTTACAAACTTTTTTAATACTTTTAAACTTAAATAATTATGAAACACCTTTACCAAATTACACGATATTTTCCCAGTAAAATCAATTATTTTTTCTTACCTAATGGGTAATGGCAAGTTCAAAATCTGATGGCCTGATCTCCATACAAAACTGATTGATCTCCAATACTAATTTAAAACATTCATTTAATTTTATTAAAAACTCATTTTTTATTATAAAAATATGTAATTTTATTGAAAAAACAATAAAAAACATTTAGTCACAGTGATATTCCACGAAACTTTCCATAATTCCATAAATATTGGTGACAGTCCCTCCTTATTAAGTTAATTTATAAATGGACTATTTCCGTTGGTGGAATCGATACACATACGTCTTCGAGAAAGTTAATGAGGATACCCAGCGCTGCTTAGATGCACCCTTATATGGTTATTTTAAATTAGTATTTATTTATGTATGAATATATGTATGTATGTGGTTGCAACATGACAGGTGTCCACAGGTCGAGATCAACATATGTCGATAAACGTTTAGAGGGATTTGATGTTTTGTATAAAATTACAAGTGAAACATAGGTTTCAGAAATAGATTTAGAATTTTAAAATCATGTTTGCGGTCTTGTTAAGATTGTTGTAAAAACTGTTATCAAACCTTCTATAACATGTGTTTAAACAATCATTCACTAAGAAATTCTATTTATTTGAATAAGGCACACAAAACAGGATACTGTCATTGAGAATATGATGTAGATAGAATTACATTGCAATGAACTAGATAGCAGCCGAAAACATGTGTACACAGCATGTACCAAAGGGCCTAGTGCGAGTTTTACTCTATCAAACGCATCGAACGCATAAACGTGATTTGTATGTATACAAATGACGTTTACGCGTTCGATGCGTTTGATCGAGTAAAAGTCGTATTTGGCACCCAGTATTGTTTTCGCTATTACTAATGCTTTTGCATTATAGGGTTATTATTATTGTATATTATAAGATTGAATTTAAAACCTAGGACGTAATTCAGCGTAGGACGTCCACCCACAATGCCAATGTGGACAGACGATCTAATAAGTGCCGCGGGTCGACTCTGGATCCAGGCTGCTTCTGACCGGTCTTACTGGAAAATTATGGGGAAGGCCTATGTCCAGCAGTGGACGTCCTACGGCTGAGATAATGACGATGATTAATTTAAAACAACAGTAAATTCATTTATTTTTATTATTAAATAAAAGATTATTATTGTTTGTACCTTCACTGTCAAAGCACTGAGTGAAAACTATTTATTTGAAGTTCAAATGAATACTCTAATCTAATTAAATTGGTGCCAAACTTGTTATGAGTAACTATTTCAATAATGATTAGTTACAACAGGCCTACGATGAAAAAACTTTTTCAATAATTTTAGCTAATTCCTGCGTTATTTGGGGTCTTAAAGAGTAAGAAAATAATAATAAAAAAGTTGTATCACCCAACAATTTCTCATATTTTAATAAATTTTAATTATAATTTTATTTCTTAAATTCGAGCTCAGTTCAATGCAAGGGTTTTGGAACAATATCTTTGATCGCTTTTAGATTATTTTCTCTCTCGATATGAATTTTCGTAGTTGCTGTCTCTCGCGGCAATCGCATTTAGCTGCGAAATCGTTAAAAAGCAAAATAGAAGCAACAAGATTGCGTGGGCTTAGCGGATTGGAATTCCATTCTTTATTCAAGCCGCACTCCATTTTTAACTGGCGATGGAGTTTGTTTGTGCTACACTAATCTCCAAAACTGGCGGCGAATTTCAACGGTATAGCGAAAACGATTTTTGTTTCAATTTCAATTTAGATTTTTCACGTAAATTAAACACATTTTTCTAACTTATTTGTGGATTAGACAATGATTATAGTATTTTAGTAGTGGGCACAATGCGTTTTGCACTCATTTTTGCAACCCGTCTGGCGGCTGTAACCACTGTGAAATAACAGCATGTGTGCTGTTGTGTTTCGGTGAGGTAGTAAGGGATACCAGAGCTGAGTGCCCTTTCTAGTCTACTAATCCTTAGTCCTACTACGTTCTAGCACTACTAGCACACTTGCAGCACCAGTGGCGTTGCTTGTGTTATAAGCGATAGCAACCTAACATCAAGTGGACTGTCTGCCTGTCTATCGACCTTAACATAAAACTCCATAAGTTAACCTTAAGTTAAGTTGACCTTAACATAAGTTTTAAGATAACTTGGTTAATTTATTGAATATAACTTCTTTTGCCGATATACTAAAGCGTATATGAGAACTTGTACGTTAACTTCTTGGTTTTTTTTTTGTACCGTAGGAGGAGGAAATCATCATAGATACTGAGTGTTGCGTCAGTATGCCCGACTCCAGTGGAAAATTGCCTGTGTCCAGTGACCTACGGACTAAAACCTCCCCCTATTCCGCTGGCAACCCTTTCGGTAGGCATTTTTCAAGCATTCCTTCGAAAGGGCGCTGTCATTTAAATATAATTCACTAAGTCTGAGAGACCTTTAATGTTCTTGATTGGACAATAACTCATATATAATTGATAATAAGGACCGCTTGTCGACGATGGATCCAGTCTGCTTCTGACCTGACCCGGTTAGGTAAGCTAAACTTTCTACAATTAAGCTCGTCAAATGTTTGACTATACTGAGTCAATCGTTAAAAAATAAATGTATCGTTAACCACCGATGTATTTATTATCACAGCCGTGAAAAGTATACGGAAATCGATGTTTCTATTCTCGAAAACACATCATAGCTTTATTTTTAGATTCCCTTTGATCGTGTGTGGTCTTTAATCTGTAGTTGTAACAAGATGGGAAATTGCCAATAGACGTAAATACCTACTTTAATTGGCTTGGATATGTTTCGCAATAAAATGATATGGAAAGATATACAATTTAGATTTAATTGCATCATTTATTTAATACACGCTTGAAATTATTAACAGCCAGTAATGCTTCATCAACTACTGCGAAAGCACTAGTGTTTTACATTCTCTTTAAGAATACTTTTTGTTTGAAAAATTGTGATATATTTTAAAATTCTTTTTTTATGTCCGAGAAGTTTTCAAGACTTAGTCCTCTTTGAAAAATGAAAAACCTAAAACATATGAGTAATAGTGAGTAATATTACGCTTGGGATCTTTTTCACTGTGACGACGATGGCGCCGCGCCGTCACAGTTTTTTTTATATAACAGTGTCAAACTATATGTGTTCAATCCAAATCCGTTCAGCTGTATTTGCATTACTGAGGAACAAACATACAAACTGTCCTATTTATAATATTAGTTAGGATTTCATGTTCCTCTTTCTGTATTTTCTTATCAATTGATATATATTCTTATTTAAAACTTTGCTGTCCTTTATTTCTTTGCAAGTTAACACTATGTCTGAACTAACAGTTCATGCATACAGAGCTTACTTATTTAAAAACCACGGGTCCCCCCCCCCATCATAAATGTAGGTTTTTGTAATTGAATTTGGTCTTTTTGAACTAAATTTAGATATTAACGTTTAAGAATAAAATCAACTAAATCAATAGTATAAGAACATCTCAGTCATCTCAGTTCCCCTGCAGACATCTCAGTTTCATATTCTATCTAACTTTGCTTTGATTTTCTCAAGATTAGTAAATGTCAGCTACCAAAGATATTTTGGACAAGAGGCAGATAAGAAGTTGAAATTTTACGTTCGAAATCGTCGCAACAAAATTTTACAACATCCTTCACAATCGCTTGTGAAGGATGTTGTACAATTTACTTTAATATAATAATATTATAATAAAACATTATTATATTAAAGTAAACTAAATATGGATCTCGTAAGACAGCTCAGCATTGCTCAAAGAGGTATAGAAAAGCTCATACCGCCTTCCCCTTTCTTCCATCGGACATCCTCATATTGTCGAAATCCCTCTTTTTCGGTTCAAGAGCTTTAAAACATCCTTTATAATACGCACTGCCAAGGTTTGGAACTCCCTACCGGCGTCTGTGTTTGCGAACCCATATAACCCAAATATTTTCAAAGTTCAAGTGAATTGGCATCTTCTGGGTGAGCTCACTCCATCATCGTCGCTACACGGCTGGATGCTGGCCAAGAGCAAACCCATCTTTAATAAATAAATAAAAAAATGAATTTCGGTCAAGTGCGTTAGGCGACTTTAACATTAAAATAATTAAATATTCCGACCGTTCGTATTTTAAAATTGTTTAATTTCATATTTGCCGAGTGGCAGAGAGTCAGGCGTTATTTTTCTCGTGCGGCATGGGCCCATTAAAGGTGATTCACGTTTATGCATCATAATAAAAACGCCATAAAATTGCCTTTATTGGCTATCCTCCATGCACGAGTGGTACACTAAATTAAATTATTCAGTGTTTATTAAATTTTAGTTGGCAAAGAGGGCATATTTTAAAACTGTTTCAGTCATAAACGAAAATTCTTCTGAGCCAAATGACGCTCGTAGTATGTTTCTAATTGATTTAAATGTTCGCTTTGGTGACGTACCAATTAACGAGTGACCTACTATTGGTCTAACAAATTATTATATTTCATAAATGGCTTTTACTGATACAGACAGACAAAAATAAGCAATAAGCATTTGCCCGAGGTCATATACCAGGTTTTGTGATACGGTTTTCATGGAAGAGCAATAGACAAGGAACGTTTGTGTTTATAATTAGCAAAATTGTAAATTGTCTTTGTAAAAATTGCAATCATACGAAGCCGGAGGTGGATCGCTAGTATTATATAGATACATGGGCATACCCATGTAAATGTATGTGAAGTCATCTTTTGTAATTATTTTACATTAATCTGCTCACTAGCTTTCGCTTTAATTTTATTAATTATTATTCTCACAACAAATAAGTAACTAACTAGATGCCAATTAAGAATTGATGATAAAGAGACTATTTCTATTTTGTGATTCGTTTTGGGAATACCGTTGAAATTCGCTTCATTAAATTCTTATTGATTCTCGCGGTTCGTAACAAATGCGAAAACTTTTATTAGACATTTCTTCAAAGGCTTTGATATGCAAATGGGTCTCTTAAGAGTAACAATAGATTTCAGAGGCTTCTATTAAGATAAAACTTCAGAAAGGTTTTTGTTTTAGTGATTTACTTATTGACCTAAATAATTATTTGTGTTTTTTCACATTTTCAATAAACATTAAAAACTATTTTCTACACAGAAATATTATAAAAAAATCTATCGATAATAACCAAAATGGAAAACTTAACAATTTGCAACTAGCTCAACTTCATATCGCCTTAAAATAAAATCCCGTTCCAAACAAAATGTATGAGAAAATGAATTCTATTCACATTTATTTTTCGTGAACATTTCAAATACGAGTATTTTAATATCTAATCTGCCATTCGGGGCGGAGACGAATTCAACAAATCAAAGATCATAAAAATAGGTCCAGCCGTCACTCGAGTTATAAACGGTGTAACTAATACGACTTATCTATATTACTGGTGATATCTAATAATTACACACATCCGATGTGACTTTCACACGGCGTGTCTCCGGTCTGCGACCGCCATTTGTTTTTATTTAATACCCCAAATACGTTCCGTGACATCAAAACAAAGCCACACCGCTTCCTGTTGTTGCATCCAGTTACAAATAAGTCCACTTAAGAGTCGCGGTCACTTGTGTGACGCTAATTGAATGCCTCTACATCCCCGGAGAATCACTAATGCTCGTAACTAGTATAATTAAGGAAAGGATGTTTGTTTTGTGTGAAGTAGGTACCCTATATACGAGCGATTTAGAATAAAAGACTGGCGGCGAATTAAAAAAACATATTTAAGTAAGTATATAATATTATTACAGAGTAGGTATAAAATTAAAATATTTACCAGAACATTGCAGGGCAGCGCTAGAAAGTCATATAGGCAAACTAAAATGGTAAAATATATCTTACAGATAAAGCCAGATATCTTATAATATAATATTTTAATATTACAATATTTAATATTTAACAAAAGACTAAAATATATTAAACATGCAGCGCCGGTGCACAATAATTTATCTTAAATCAATTTCTAATACACGACATACCTTATCGCTAGGAAGTAGCTGCATTGAATACCACACTAAACAACTAACCGTAGGAGTTGAGTGGTATTCCAACCTGCATTATTTATCGCGTTACATTATTAACTGCATATCGGGCGTAGATGGCTATCATATGCACTACACAACGGGCGAGCGTGCACGCGCTTTCGAGTGAGAGAGAGAGATACGAATCGTCGGCTGCGTTTCCATATTTCGTGCGTCAAGGAAAAATGCATTTGTAGATTTTACATCTTTACTTTCATTTATTATAAACCAACTGGTGTCCGTGACTTCGTCCGCGTTAAAAGATAAAAATAAAACATATGAAGCAATATAACGCCTAACATCAGCATTGCTATTACACTTTGGCCAGGCGACATTGGGAACAGTACATTTTTAATGGATGAACGGTACCCTATGTTCTTTCCTGTATCCCTGACAACGTGTATGAAAAACTTCGGTTGAGTAGTTAAGATGTGAAAAGGTAACTTTCACATTTATAATATTATAATCTTATTATATAAAAGGCGATGTGTGTATGTATATCCCCTATAGATTCCAAAACCGCTGAAACGATTTTGATGAAACTTTCAGACAATCTTCCAGCGCGAGCATATACTAGTATATAATATAAAATATAAATATATAATGATATAAATGAAGTCTGTTAGTAATACTAATACTAGTATTAGTAGTTATTAATATTAGTTACTAATATTCTTCCATAGTTTGGATTATATTTAATAATCATTTTTTATATACCTTCGCATAATTTCACCCGAACAAAATTTTTACATATCTAAAAATAAAATCCAACTAGGATTTCTATTTTAGCAATTAGCTGAAACAAAACTTTTAGTCTACTGTCGAAAAAGACGACGTGTCTCCTAATTTATAGAAAATTTATAAGCGCGTATAAAGTGTCGTGGAAACGCGCTTTCTCGGATCCACGTGCAATATTTCTTTAGTTATAGCAATTATAAAAATATTGATTCCATCTTTTACGATATTGAAGGTTTATTTATTTAAGTATCTTTCTCTCACATATTACACAAAAACACACATTTACTCGAACGTACAGTCGCTTCATTGAATCACTGTAACGTAAAACAAGTGACAAGTAGACAGATATTCTATAGATAAATCGAGTCTTTCGCGAAAAGAGAAAAATATTTTGCCAAAGATATTTCAGCGATATCCCGTAATGTAGTCACGTAATCCTTCTTCAGTCATCGCTTATTGAGATTGAATTTTCAATCGGACGCTGATTGATTGAAACGAGTGCTCAGAGACAGGATTGATTTTTAAGTAGACTTCGAATAAGAAAAGGCTTTAATAAATTGAAAAACATTCAAGAACATTCAATACAAGTAACAACTTGATGAGGTCGAATTCAAACAGACGCCGACTGAGGAGGGATTTGCGAATGTCTTGAAATTGTTTTATTCTCACCATTATTTAATTAATTTTAGAAGGTTTTTAAATGATTTATAAAGTTGTACTTTTTAATTTCAAAGAAAAGTTTCTTTAATGAATATAGTTATTTACATGATTATTGTAACTTAAGGATTATTCCTATAATGTGTGTTACGGAACAAAGTATGTGCTATCAATAAGTATATTGAATAAAAAATAACACAAACTAAAATTCAAATCTTTATAATATTACTATAGAGAAGTGGTTTCAGTGTCGATAAAACGAAAAAAAAAAACTAGATTAGATTGGACTCTTTAACACATGTATAATATATATCTTATATAAAATAAAGTTTACTATTTTTTTAGTCAGACAGTCTGATGATTCAATTGAAGGTAGGGTTAGGAAGCAATAGGGAAATGGGCTCTTGCATGCTCTGACATGTAAATCCAAAAACCAAATATAAAAGCACATATAATACATGTGTTATTTACAAATAACAGCACATATGCTGTTAATTCATGGTGGTCTTCTGTGAGTGGGTGATTATTGGCGCTAAAAGGGCTGCCCATTTTATGACTTATTGTCAAGCGTCAAGACAGTTTTTTTCAGATACATTTTACTAAATTTATACCTATATATTTTCTCCTTCTAAGAATTATGTATAATCCACAAAGCCGTTTAAGGAGTTGGGTATAATTTCTAAAAACGTAGTAAAAACAAGACAGAATATATTAACCAATTTTATCACCTATTGTGAAGAGAGAAGAGCCCTGAATTTACAACTGTGTTCTTGTTCTGCGGATTGTGAGAATACCTATGCAATATTTATCACCTCTGTTGTCTTTAGTCCTGCATCGACATTCAAGTAAGGTTCAGAATTACCATGTACATGGACCCGGTTCATTTAGAGAAGACAAGAGGTAAACACAGATACTAAATCTTGCTAGAAGGGACTGCAAAATTTTCATACGTGATATACATCACGTATGTATATCCACTAATATTATCCGCTATAATTGGTAGCCAGTCCAAATTAAATGCAATACTTAATGTCTTTATATATATAAAAAAAAATACGTGTCACGTTGTGTCTCATCGATGAACTCCTAAACTACTGAACCGATTTTGATAAAACTTCGTGACTATGTGTAATTTGGTCCAACTTAAAAGATAGAATAGTTTTTATCTCAATTTATAGTATTTTTTATTGCAAATTATTTGTTTATTATATGAGAAGAAGTTATAAATTACTTTACACCGCCATCTGTGAGAATTTCATGGAACTCACAGTTGTTTTAAAACTTATTTTAAAGTTATCTCTGAGTTCCATTATTTTCTCACAGATGGCGGTCTAAGGTAATTTATCGGCTGGATTAAGTAAATATTTATTATGAAAATTTCACCCCTGACGAAGCCGGGAGCGGGACAGCTAGTATAATATATATCCAAAAATTTAGAATGAGTAGGATTTCTACATAGATGATAATGGTTTCACTGAAGACTTAAGGCCACCAAGTGTATTGATCGTACCGAATATAGGATAAATTAATAGCTAGTTATTCCTTTCCTAGGAAAGGGTTGACAATTAAATTGTTAATGTTGTGTATACCTACAATTGGAACTCACATTAGACTATGACTGAATGTGAACTTTATTATTATTTTGTTGTATGTTGTGTATTCTGTTGGTGTACCTAAATAAATAAAATAAATAAATAAATGGTTACGACGACTCAAACCATTCACGACGATTCAAATTTAGACTCAAATGACCTACGAAGTTTTTAACTGCGAAACTATACAAAGAAAAGTACCAATGTCGCATAAAAAATATCACATGATTCTTCTAGTAATAGATACATTCTAATTCTGCGATTGCGGTCCCCTCGCCTCGGGACTTGTCCCAACGCCCGTAATTACGAATACACATCCTACTAGCGCAAATAGAAACAAAACCGCATACTTTGGCACATACACGAAAAACAGAGGGATTGCGGCCCAAATTTTCGTGTACATATTTAGTTAAGGCAAAAAATACTCCGTAGTGTAAAAAGAAATGCCAAGTTGTATTATCTAATTTTTCATTTTAAAAGGCTTTTTTACTGATAGAGGCCTTCATCTCTGTCTCTTTTAAAAACATAATGGCGGTGACAATCTGGGGGGGATGTAACCTGCTACACACGCGCCGAATACCAGAATTAGTATATCTTGATATTTTGAATGAAAATGTTGATTGATGTACATATCTTATGTTCAAAGTTCAACAGATTCTTAATTTTTTAGCGTGTAAATATTTCCAATTGAGTTTCCTACCCGCTAACGGGTATTAGCGGTACGAATTCAAACAAAAAAAAGTTTTGATGTACGAAAAAAAATGTACCTGCCAAATGTTTTCTAAACTTAGATAATTCATATTTCAAGCTTTTTGGTCGACGAGGAAGGAGGACGAGACGAAGGAATTAACAAAAGAGTAATGTTATAGACTGACATTGAACAATAATGCACTTATTTTAAGTAATAAGACAATGTTTTATTCTATTAAAAATGAAATGAGATAATATTTGTAATTATCCACAAAATATTTGGGTTGGAAATACGACGTAACTTTTCACTACTTTGTCTGCCAAATGTTATATAAAGTTTTCCATAACTCTTGTTTTATGTTAAAAATTCACGTTATTGGCATAAATTGCTATAAATTTCCCTTTATTTATATTCTTTGGCGTGCTACCAACAGCTCGGTGACTTATTAATGTGAGTTTCAATTTTAAATACTTCCTCTATAAAGTTAAATTTAAAAATAAAATGGTGGTAAAATATTATTAGTCAAATATTTTACTTATGTACAATTTCTTGAATGTTAATATTAAATCTTACGACCTAGGCTCTATATACATACATACATACATACATACATACATACGATAATAAAAAATAAATAAATAAATAAATATCTTCACTCATTCCACACAGCACCATCTTGTTCCACGTTAAGCAACTAATGCTTGTATTATGGATACCAGACAGTTGACATATATATATAGGTTTACATGTTTTATTTTATTTTTTATTTTTCGAGTTCTTGCCTAAATTAGCACTTTAAAAAGATATCAAAAACAATGATATGTTTATAACACTAAAATCAAATGAAAAGATTTTATTTCATTTTTCTTTTAGCTGAGTCCTTACAAACCATATTGGTAAACCTACTGATATCCATGCTAATATTAAGAATACTAAAGTAATTCTATTTGTGTATCTCACTTTTTCAAATCTAAATAACAAAAAAAGTCTTGATGAATTTTGGAATGGAGAAATTCATTCTATTCAATGTAGTCAAAGACGTGGACAAATGCTAATACAAAGTCTAGTGTGTACAATTTTATAAATGTAATCATGACATGACACTTATCTTGCAACGACTCAATTTAGTAGGTAGCTAGATACTTATAATTCATTTGCTTAAAATATCATAACACAAAGAACGTCAAAAAGGATACTCCAAACCTATGTAAGTATGTTAATATTTAAAATCACAATAAACAAATATAAACTTACCCAGTTCAAGTGTTTCTCAAACAGTTCATTTCACTTTTAAATCTGAGCGAGGAATCCCTAACTCGACAACATGCGGTATTTACGTAACGGTAGGCGGCAAGCACCGGTGGTGGCTAAGGAATCTGTAATCAGTGTACAAATATACACAATTGGATGCTCAGTGCTCACCTAACAGCGGCTGTGCAGACTTGCGACTGGGTGTAGTTAATAAACTGTAAAAGTACCTATCAATAATATATCAAATTTAATATTTCTGTATGCCGAATTCAGGGAATGTATGTAATTAAACTAAATACATTCGCAGTTTAAAAAAATATATACCGAATATAAATTATACTTTTTATAAATAATACAAATAAACATTCTTTTTTTCTTTCTTTCATATGAAACGAGCAGACAATTAAAGAGTATATTAGCAGAGACAGACCGACGTCCTTATCCTGTGTATAGACATCATAGACATGCACACAGCAATTTTTGTGGGCGCAAAATACTGATTTTGGGCAGAAAAATGTGCAATTATCGCACGTATACACGATCTTATACACAAGCAGAATCAGTGCGTAAAAAAAAACTTGTCCAGAAAAATAACTACAAACACGTAGATACTACATGTATACGTAGGTACATCCACGATAACATGCAGCTTTCTCGCACTCTGAAATTTGTTCTGCTCTGACTTAAGGTGCTCGAAAATACAGTGTCGTGTTGCAGGCTATTTATAACTATTTTAAAACCGCGCCATGGTTTAAAAATTTCTTCATAATTAAAAAAGAAAACACCTAGACTCACGACGAATGCGACGAATTGTGAATTCGCGCCTTATAGACTAAATTCTAGATAAGACTTTCTATCCCGATAAGCTTAACCGTTCTGACTTAACGTTAGAATAACTCAGACGCGAAGAGGGAGGAATCGACATAACTTGCTACATTTCATTCGTTTGTCTGTACACCCGATAAATTTTAATATTTAACAAGGAACAAGGAATTATTTATTCACTCTATAGGTAACCTTCGCTAGTGGTACAAACTAAATGCGAGGGAACTAAACGGAACAACCAACGGACCGGTAATAAGTTTTGGTATTTTACAACATCATAGGATATGTAAACAATGGAATAATTAACAAACTCCCTGGAATTGTGGTACTTATATAGAAGTAGACAATTAAATAATTTGGTAAATCTGTGACTCAGTTAATTGATTTATTATCGGCCACCCTTTGCTCTACGAATGGATCTCATTATTTTAACCGGATAAATGTTTCGTAGTTTGGTGTTTAACGTATTATTAAATAATTTGTATTTTAGACTGGATGAAACAACATTTTATAAATCAACTATCTAGTGCCCACGACTTCATCCGCATTGAAAAAGAAAATATATGTGTAATATCATGCCTGATCTTTATCGCTGTGACGACGGTGGTGGCGCTATCACGGCGACAGTGGCGCCGTTTTTTATATTTTTAGAGGATTCCTCGGCAAGCTAATATTTTCCAAGATAAAAAGAATGCTATATGTTAATCCAGGTAATAAACTATCTGTGGGCCAAATTTCATCAAAATCCATTCAGTAGTTTTTACGTAAAAGAGTAACAAACATCCATACATAGATCCATAAATCCATTCATCCTCACAAACTTTTCGTTTTTATAAAATTAGTGGATTATTATATTATTTTTTTTATGTAAGAGTCTAAAGACTCTTAAAGTCTAAGCTGCAGCTTAAACAGTCTTAAGCTGAAGCAAACTGTCCGTCGCCTAACTACCACAAGAAGTGAAGTTTCTTGTGCTAGCTACTTAGGCGTTGCAGTGGCCGTTGTAAGTGTTCTGCCGCCCTAGCCATGATAAGATGGGGTAGGGGAAAGGGACATATTATAAATATAATAATATATTATTATGTAAACGAAAATACAATAGGTCCTATCCTGTAGAGTATAGAACATTAATTGTTTCAATAATATCTATTAGTAACACAAGTAACATCTTATCCATTAATCCTCTCCCCAAATATTTCTGCTATAAATAAATCATAACAAATATTATGGACAACCCTATCGAGTCACGTGCGAGTTAAATGATCTGTAACAGGAAGCAATAAACCTATTGTTTACAGTATTTTGTTGCCATCTATCATTATTTATAATATTCTATGGGGTGATAATGTCATGGCAAGATATATTAGTCGTATTAACTCCACTGTGGCTAAAAGTTATCACAAATAGCATAGAATGTATACTCACACCTAAAAATGCCTACACAACCAGAAAGACTTTAGGTCTATAGAAATATTTGTTGACTTAATATTACACGAAGGCGTCATATCTAATCTATACTCTATCTATTTGAGGAAGACATTTTCTGTAAACAATGATACGTAAAAAATTAACAACAAATGCACATTAAATTTACTATTATAAACGTTATACCCAAAAGTATATTTTAAACGATCCCTTGTTAAACGAACATTTTTTTCAGAATAAATAGTATTCTATATGTTAATCCAGATAATAAACTATATTCGCGCTAAATTTCATCCAAATCCGTTAAGCTGTTTTAGAGCAACAACATCAATCTTCACAAACTCGTATTTATAATATTAGTGGGATTTAATTAAATAATCTTTATATATTTTAAATGCATTATCGTTCACATATATGAAGTAGTTCTAGTTACGTATGGTAAAATAAGCCGAGTTGTCGGCCATTTTGGGTAATTGATACCCGTTCTCCATAACCGCAACCCGATACAGCAACGAAGGGTTGAAAGCAGCTATTCTAAAATGATGGCCAATAGGAGCGCGTTTCAACATTGTACTTTATACCTTTTAAAACCGGAGACATTTCAAAACATGTGTGCTGTGCACATATTTATTTCATACAAAGCTATTTGGTATTACATGGACTTGTTCTTGTTACAACTTTGTATTACAGCATTATATACATATTTATGTGCACATTGTAATATACCATTGTATCTAATTTATTTATTTGATTTTTTTTATAAACTTCGGTAGGTCCATTGATGGTAGATGTCACTTGCAAACAAGTGTTGCAAACAACAAGGAATCATAATCCTTGTCAGGTCCTTAACAGGTCATCTGTCCACCTAGTGGGTGAACATCCACCGCTGCGCTTGTCTGTTCGGGGCCTTCACTCGAGAATCTTCCAGCCCCTGTGACCTGCCTGTTTTCTGCCCAATGCCACTACAACTTACCGGCTTATGTCGGTAACTTTTGTACGTCTACGGATTTCTTCGTTTCTGATTCGACTTGCTCGGGGAGAGCATAGCCAATCCATATCTCGTTAAGCAACGTTGAGCTTTCTAACGAGCCTCATTAGTTAGGGACTACGTTTCAGCGTCATCATTGGGAACACACATTGGTCTAAAACTTTTGTTTTGAGCCACTGAGGAATTTTGGACGAGACGATGTCTTGGAGCTTCCCGAATGCTGCCCATCCGAGCTACACAAGGAATACTTAGAAGGAATGCAAGAGCGCTGCCACGGATGCCAGAGCGTATTATATGTATATGTATATTCAAGAAATTCGAATATACCATATATTTATACCAAATAAAAATACATATTCAAGTCAAAATTAAATATACCTTTGAAGAATGACTAAAACACAATATTCAATTCATTTTCTCGTGAAAATTAAATACAAAAGCGATGACGGCTACCCCGTATAGTAAAAACACCGGCACGAACATATCCTAGGGGAGGCCTAGACTAAAACAATGACTTATATAAAGGGGCCTCACAACCAATCAGCGAATGCCAGAACCTCTACAGTACTTTGTTCTAATAGCACCCGAGCTGGATTAGTTTTTTAAGTACTACTAAACACTGCTTCTCGCGAGGAAGGGTTAAAAATGGAAGCCATGTTGGAAATTAAAATGAAACTTTTATGGAGATTGCTTCGCTGTTTTGTTATACTTCATAGAAAAACTTTTATAAAAGTAAAGCATTAAGTGAATTTTAAAATCTTATATTATTATTTATCCCAAAACACTAATATTGGCCAAATACCAAATTTAATCTAAATTAAATGTAAACTGAAATCTAATGCTCACTCCAAAGAAAAGTCTAAAAATATTTTATTTTGCTGTAAAGGATTTTATTAACTTAAGCTTGTAATTCAAAATTTTTTTATGTTTCAATATCCATTACAGATTATCGATAATAATATATTTTTTTAAATTTTGAGCTCTTCATAGGTATTAATTTCAATAACTTAGCTGATTATTTTTATACCAATTTTTTATTCACATTCCATTCTAGCCTTAGCTTCTAATGTTGCCTCGAAATTGCATTTAAAAAATCATGGAAAAACCTATTTCTCTTCTAAATGCAATAAAAATATGAAAATAATGTTTACATAAGTTTTAAAATAATGTCTCTTTTTGTGACACATTTTTTTATTATACTTAAAGATAAAAATTATTTGAAGCAGGTATATCTGAAGAGTTATTTGAACTGAGCCCTTAATGCTATAAGATTAGGTAATTAAGATTAGGCCAACAAGAGCCATGAAGCAGCTTCATTAGGACGCATAGCTAACCTTTACTGTTTATAAATTTAATTAGAAATTATTGCACATATAAACCTACCGGAGGAAATTATATTTACCAGCAGGTACGAATTTTTACAATATTACAATCTAAATTGTACTTTAAAACAAATTAGCAATGAAAATAATTATATAAGACAAAATAATTATATAAGGGTTGCGATAAAAACTCTGCATCTCTTACTCATTTAGCGAAACTGGAGCACAATGTCAAAAAATAATAATTTCATAAATGCAAAAATAGGCCTAGGAGCAAAACGCGCTTATATTTCACGATGTTTTCTATAAGTACGTGGTTACTGACGCCAGAAGGCTCAGTTTAAGACTGCTGAACGCAGTGTGCTCTGCCACTATGATGTTCAGGTTGAATTCATCTCATAGAATATTTTTGTAAAATTTTGATTTTGAGAAGTCGGAACTATATCACTCAGACATTTTTGCATTAAGCTACATAGTTTTATGTTTAGCTTTATATATCCACATATTATAAAACAAATTCTCCCGCCGCGTCTGTCTGTTGGCCATAATCTCAAAAACTACTGAATGGATTTTTATGCGGTTTTCACTATTGGAAAGAGCATTAAACGAAGAAGATTTTTATACATTATTTGCAGGACAAAATTGCACTCTTGCGTAGATGGGAGCAAGTATCTAGTAAAATATATAAATATAATATATATTTTATATAATATATTAGTTAGAGCTACTACCTATACGTATCCGTGAATCTGTTATGCTTTTTTAAATATAAGGGTAACGAATCCTTTAATCACAATCTTTTCGGACATGTTAACATGTCGGCGACCATGTTTTTCATAATACTATGTAAGCCACAGATTAAAATGTGTATGCGTGGGTAAAACTGGCGAGTTACAAAGCCTTTCTGAAAACAGAGAAGGATTTTAGGGATTTGAATGTTCACAAAACGCTCCAGACAAAACCGTCAGTTTTTAATTACATTATCAGGTAGCTATTTTTATAACACTTCATTTGCGTCATTCTAAAATATTTTCAGGCATTGAACTAATATCCATAAGAATACTAACAAGAATTAATGAAAAAAGAAAGAGAAATGTCAGAAAGTAGAAACATCATATTATGCAGATCATCTAAGAAACAAATATCTGTAAAAAACGAAATATGTTTATTTTAAA
This sequence comes from Synanthedon myopaeformis, assembly GCA_944738685.1. Taxonomy (NCBI): domain Eukaryota; kingdom Metazoa; phylum Arthropoda; class Insecta; order Lepidoptera; family Sesiidae; genus Synanthedon; species Synanthedon myopaeformis. The sequence goes on along the minus strand of OX122927.1, from coordinate 4,358,971 downwards.
AATATATTCATCATCATCTCAGCCGCATTAGAATATAGGCATACCAGTCCACCGCTGGACATAGTCCTCCTCTCTAATTTTCCAAAAGGACCGTCAGAAGAAGCCTGGATCCACCGTCGACCAGCGGCCCTTACCAGGTCGTCACAAAATATTATTTTGCATAATTGTTTTGTTGAGAATTTTCATTTTAGCAGTGTCAGTCAGGTGTTATGGATATTTTTTTAGTTATTTTTCCTAGTTTTTGTAAATAATTCGTGGTAAAAATTCTAAGAAGTAAACTTTCTTGAAAATGGGAAGCTGATAAATGTATATATTATGTATGCATGCCGTGTCTTGAATGACACGAAATAAAAACTATTTTACTAAAAGTTAACGAAGTAATTTAAAATATTAAATATTCAGAACCTCTTTCACCAACTACAAGTTATTTTAATAAATAACTTAATAATAATTTGATTAGTTACTTTAATAAATAATTTTATGTTTTATAAAATTATGCACTCGGTTTACTGCATCCTTCGATAGACGATTTTTTTTAAATTATTTTCTTTCTAATGTTTGGGGTCTTTTATCGTACAAACAAAGGGTATATCAGCTCCATCATACCCGGTGACCGGTGACTTTAAATGGCGGTTAGCCTCCTTGAAAGAGGCCCTAAATCTAAATTCGAACACTGAAATAGGAAAGCGGGTGGTCTATATTCCTAGAGGAATATCTCATTACGGATAAGTACTTACTTATTTATGAAAAAAGCCTTTTATTGCGAAATTATGTGGTGTTTACGTAGAACAAAGCAAAAAATTCACGAGCACGACGCTCACATCACAAGCCCCCGACCTCTATAACAAGCCTCCGGCTATGGCATATTATTTCTGAGCGCCGATCGTCAAGTTTCCCATCTGACCTCCCTCAAACATTATTAGTTGAACATGCCAACGGAACGTCAATATGGAACTCGAACGTTCAGGCAACAGTTGTTTTATTTCATTTCCCCCCCTTAAGTGCTGGACCCTTCTCCTTCGAATTTGTGGTTGTCACGCGAAAACTGGCCCGAAAAAAGGATTCCAATATGTGTGATGTAATTTACGACGTAACGATGTGTTCTGCATACAATGAGCGTCTTACATAAAGATGTGTATTAGTTTGCAAAATGATTACGAACTGTAGGTAGAACTTATTCAAAATATGTATTTTTTATTTTATTTTTTATATCAAGTTTGACAGACAGGCTGACGGTCCACTTGATGATAGGTGGCTACCGTTGCCACACAAGCATCGCAATAGGCTGGGTTGCAAGTGCGCTGCTGACCATAGTAGGATTAAGGATAAGGGACTACCAATGGATAGGGAAATGGGCTCTGGCATCCCTTACTTATTCACCGAAGCACTACAGCACTCATGCTGTTATTCCACGGTGGACTTCTGTAAGGGGGTGGCTGTGACAAGGTAAGTTGCTTATAATTTTATATTTTATTAAAGTAGTACAAAAAAAAAAACCTAAATTTAATCCTAAAAATACACAGAACAAGATAAAAGTAGGTTTTAATTAAAAATTCAACAGAAATTTAATCCAGGTGACAAAGTGTCTACCGCTTAGCATATTGGCAACATTATCTCATTAGATACGTTCTCCAGCTACTGTAATTATAAAAACTAAACCAACATGACTGTCTATACCCTTAATCTACTGCAAATATTAAACTACCTGAACCTTTTATCTTAGCAGGATCTGTACACTTTTCATCCCTCCAGTTGCTTCTGAAAATTACAAAGCCTGGAAAACAATGGTTTTTTTTTTTGGAAGCCTGGAGCGGGTCCCTAGTAAGATATCATTTAGACAGCCAATATTAACATAACACATATTTGCTGTGCCTATTCAATTTGTTCTGAAAACGTTTTTTGTTTAACAGCAAGAGGGTTGACGTTGTTATTGCAAACCAATATGTAAATACTGTAGCTTTCACTGCTCCACAACTGTTGCCAGAACGCCTCCAGCGAAAACGCATTCGGGTATTATATCCATACGTTCGCTAATTTGACCGAATTTACTTAATGCCTTACAATTTACACGCTGGCCCGGCATTGAATACGATTTAATGTTGTGGATTTTTTTCATAAAACATGTGCTGCTGTTGTGAACGAATTTTAAATAACAATACCTTGGCCGCAAGCCAGTATAAAAAATGAAACACACCTGACATACTGAACGCTCCGTGGGTGATTTGCAAATGTGTAGTTTTTGTTGTAATAAGTGGTTCCTTTGTGTTTCTAGGCTTCTTTATATTCCGTTCCAGATATAACTTTCTCTATTGAACTATTTGTACTTGCGTGGCGTTTGAACATTTCTAGTATTTTTTCTTTCTTTCAATAAAATCTACATAGCCAATCGAAGTAACAAAAGTTAGAACTTGCAAATTCTCTTTCACATTTTAATATGAAGCAAAAATTTTTGGACATACTGCCTTTTGTAGTCATTTGTTCATACCATCCGAAGACAGTAACCACCCCCTTACAGAATACCACCGTGAAATAACAACATTTGTGCTGTTATGTTTCGGTGAGCGAGTAAGGGATGTCAAAGATCATTTCCCTATTCCTTATCTAAATCGTTCTATAATCGGCAGCGCACTTGCAGGAACTGTGGCGCCGCACTTGTAGCAAAAGTGTTATAAGTGACGATAGCCATCTACTATTAAGTGGACCGGTAGCCTGTCTCACGATCTTAACATAAAAATCTTAAAGTAGACTGTTACAAATGGCAGCGAAGACGAAGTAAAGGCAACTTTACAGAGAACTAGTGGAATATTTCTTTTTACAAGTTTTAAAAACTTCCACAAAGAAAGATCGAGACGAAAAAAAACGAGCAGCCAAAGCAAACATTGCGATTAAGATCGTTGTGTTCAAGAATAAATTTGTCGTCAGCCGTTTTCCTTGTTTGATCGAGAGATTAAAAAAGTCTGTAGACCGTGGGGCAGATGGTGCATAAACTTAAAGCTTCAGAAGTCGACATTAGATTCAAGATTATATGAGCGGTGAGTTCTAATAATAAAGTGCACTAAATACAAATCTTTTTATACTGTTTCTTGTGATTAGAACAAACATATTAGTAGTGGCAGGACACACTGCGTTTCGCAATCATTCGGGCAGCCAGTCTGGCGGCAGTGACCACCCCCTTAAAGAAGACCAATGTGAAATAACGGTATCGTGTGTTGTTGTGTTTCGCTGAGTGAGTAAGGGGTGCCAGAGCCCGTTTCCCTATCCTCCAAACCGTCATCCTCATCTTTCTATAATCAGCAGCGCATTGTGGCATCATGTGGTGGTGTGCAGCACCAGTGGCGTTGCTTGTGTTATGGGCGAAAGTCAGCTTGCTGTCGACCTTAACATAATAAAAGATAATATTATACTAATTCATTATGTATTTTCTTACTGTCTGAATTATAAATATACGTATGTAATTACACCTGGCAACTTCATAGGTTCAATTATTTGTGTCATATTCTCAGCTAATGCTAGTTTTTTTTTTAAGAGTTCTTGCCTTATTAACTTAATTCATTAAATTATTTATCTTGTTTAACAGCATCAGTACTCGGATTTAGCTCGGCTCGATTTATTTCTAATACCGGATCTTAGAGAGAGTTAGACAATAAGTGAAGATTTATAATCGGCTCCTCAATTATTTATTTATATCCAGTTTGTTCCATTAGTATTTGTTGTAAATCTCCTATTTCAAATAATAAATAAATAAATAATGAATAACTAAAGGTTTTAATATTCTTCGCTATTATAAAAAAAAATAGACGTAGGTAATAACTTCGATTTATTTCCGCTCTACTGAAAACCATTTCACGTTTCACTGCCGCTTAAACACGTACGAAATTTTACAATAACGATAAATGACTTATGCGAAAATGGATTGTCAATAAGTGATATACTTATAACGACGTGAATTTGATTTTCATTTTACATATTCCATGTCATTAAACTGTCATTATATTAAGAGCGAAGCTGTTACCTATTTCTGAGTTTATTTCTTTACCATTTAAGTGATAGGTACCTAAAATTCTTTTATGTCGTGAAGGAGATTCTCCCTTGTCAAATCTTAATTGATTTTTAGTCACTTCTTTCTCTTTCTTCTCCTTATCTGTTTAGAACATTTCTGATTCTTGTATTGTTATAGTAGCATAGCTAAAATAGTACTTACTATTTTATCTATGGTAGTAGTGTATATTCAACATTTAATAATTTTTTAATGCAATTTTTATGCAAATAAGTTCAATGATTACGAAGTTTCATTCACAATAATATATTAGAAGACTTTTTTGTTAATTTAAATTTTTTATTCATTATGTCCAACCGATACCTCTGGCCGAGACCTAAGAAAATGAGTAATAAGAACCCACTTTTACGTTCAAAAAACTACTGATACCTTATTAACGGATTGCGTTTCATTTGATTCCACATCTAATACATGCCGATACCGTAAACCACATCAAAGGGTATAAATTAGCATGAGTGAGCACGTTTGAGGAATAATAAAGTGGTGGTAGTTGTCGACTAGAGTACCTTAGGGGCTAATTTTGCTTGGCGAGTAATGATTACGAGCCTTACGCCCCGTCTGCCGGGGATCCCAATATGCAAATGATTTTGGCCTTTAGCGTACCAAGGTGCGGTCGCTCCTGTACAATATTTCAATAAAATAACATGTTTTATACATAAACACTATATGAGTTCTTACAATGTGGAGAGTTATGGCTCTCATCTCGGTTATTTCGGGTAAAAATTGTAAGTTAAAACCCTGTCGAAATTGAATCCCTTTTTGGAAAATCCGCTTTATGAATATAATGATATATACTCGTATAGTGTAGGACAAAGAGAAAAAAATATTACAGAAATTTGTTACTTTTAATGCTTTAAAATCTTTAAAAGCTTTTAAAGCATAACTTTTTTTATTTATTTATTAACAAAGCATTTACTTAATTTATTATTTTAATTTTTTAATAGACATGCGTTCCACTTGATGGTAGGTGGCTACTGTCACCTATACCACAAGCAACGCCACAGGTGCTGCTAGTGGGCTGCCGACCATAGTAAGATTATGGATAAGGGGTTAGGCTCTATTTTATACTGTATAAAATTTAACTGTAAAAATATTGTCTTCCTTTTATGCGGTCTCTCTTTAGGAGAAGGTTTTAGTCAACTATGCAAACCTTTGGCATTGTCAGAACATCACATATCTTCTACTTTTCTCGGAAAGGCAGGTTTTCTTCATTTTTGCTAGTCACCAAGTGAACATCATGAATTCACATGAAATTTAATGGGAATTTTGAAAATTCACAGCAGAGAAAGTTAATAACAAATAAATTGATGCCTCAACTATCTATTATTACAACTATTAAATTTTGTTAATATTTACTTAATGAAAATTAAGTGATTAACATTTAAGTCGTACAACAACAATGAAACAGATTTATGATCAGCCGTAAATACACCTTTTACAGAGATTAACTTAGACGAAAATGCTCCATTTAGGCGATTAAGCTTTTGTTAATAAACGCTCTTTGAGAGCCAACAAAGGGGTGACAAATAATTCGTTTATGTTAGCTCTAACTAAAGCACGGATTTATTAAAGAAGCTAGAAGAAGATTAACATGACTGCTTCGTTATACGCATTTTCTAAATTTCAGTTAAGTGGAGTTATACAAATTAACTGCCTTAGTAAAGCCAAGAAAGTAACTGAAATATAATAGGTAAATTATTTCATATTTCATGCTACATTCTTTATAAACATTGAAATATTTATTCATCATAATACTTTGTGAAATAAGAAAATTTACTTTTCTTCATACAGATGTCCTTTAAATAGCGGTCGATATTGGAGTTATCAACGGGGCAGATACTGAGCCTTTCAGAAAACACTATTTGACCTTATCTCACGACCTTAACTTATTTTTGAGATATTGGACTTTTTTTTAGTTTATACAATTTCCCTACCTTTTATCACTAATTCGCGCCACAAAGCCTAAGGTTAAGAAGATTTGCTATACTAATATAGTTTGGTGTTCTAAACTAATTCATTTACTAATGTGAAGTCAGAATTATTCCTTTGATCTTATGGTATTTGTAAGAAACTGGGTTATTTTTAAATAAAATACCTGTATCGTTTTCTTGTGTAACTTTGACGTTAAATTATCATAAAAATGCTCTATGGTGGTCAACTATCAACTTAAAAAGTTAAGTTAATCTTACAAAGTAAAAAGGTAATTTTTATTATCAAAACCAAGCGTATTTATACAAGTATATTAGTTTTTTCAACAAAATATTAATTAGATTTATTAACTTAATAAGAAATTTGGTTACAATATTCTCCGCTGAAACCCACTTGTAACCCAACATCGAATGAAATACGTTATTAGTTGTAATATAAACGATTCTTATCTTAATTGACTGTGCTCCAGTAGAATGAAAAACGTAATAACACACAATTTTACATGAAAACACAATTTTCGTCGCCACAGGCGTGGCAGTTGCTGTGATTTAAATGACCATTTTACATTTACAGCTTTTGTCACGCTTTCATTTAATAAATTGAGACATTTCGCTTCGTAATGTACGCTAATTTTATATTTCAACTTTTATGGGTTCTGATAGTGGAAGCTTAAACACTTCCATTTGTTTATCGATGACTAGCTTCTGCTCCTGCGTGCTTTCTTTGCGCATTTGACTTTACTATAATTCTCTTTTAAGGGGAAAATGTGTTAATTACTAAATTACGAGTACTATAACTAAATTTATTCTGGAATACGACAAGGACGCCTTGAAACATATGTTTTAGAGCAATATGTTTGCAAGTGATGACATATGACAAGCAAGTGACGCTGAAAAGTTGTCTCTAACTATGCTAACTATGGGCCTTGTAAGAAAGCTCAGCATCGCTCAACGAGATTTGGAGAGGGCTATGCTCGGGGTTACACTTCGAGATCGAATCAGAAATGAGGAGATCCGTAAACATACAAAAGTTACCGACATAAGCCGGCAGATCAAGTGAGTCGAAGTGACAGTGGTCGGTACACATAGTGCGGAAAGCTGACAGCCGCTGAGCCCGGAAGGTTCACGAATCTCCAGTCGATTCCACGGAGTTTCTTTACCTGGTAGCGTAGTACGTTCACCCAAAATGTGGATCTTCTGGTAATGTTACAAAATGAACTTGTATTTCTCGAATCTTCGTTTGACGATAAAAATTGAAAAATTTGTATTTATTGATTATACCTACTTAGATTTTCCATTAATAATTTTCAAATTAAAACTTTATAATTTATAAAATTATAAGTAAATTTCAATAAAAATATTTAAAAAAATATATAAAAAGTGTTCAATTTTTCATAGTCCAGGTACAGTCGGCTTGATGTAAATCAATGCTGCGCACTGCGAATTCATGTGTCAACTTCTTTGTTTAGCAGTTCAAATGCAGGATGAAATAAAATAAAGCCCATTGGGAACGGCTACGGACCGTGAAATTGGCAAAAAACTTCGAAATCCATCACGAATCAAATGACACTTTGAAATTGTAAAGCTAACTGAAGAGCGAATTGGATGGCCCGGGAAAACAATTAACGAGAACAGGCGACGCGAAAAATTGGAATAATCAACGGATACAGCGTTGAATATGGTATAACACTTATCAATGCCACATTACCTTGCCTCAAATCGTGCCCACAAAGCCAAAGTTTACTCACTGACTAATACGGAATGCACTGTCTGCTTGACTGTACCTACGAGTCTGTTAACTTTCCAATCACTTGATTTTTGTAAGTATTTAGGTACTGACAATATATTAATAGTAATGTTAATTTTTATTGACAGGGCGTTTTCCTTTGGTGGCTGTAACCACCACCTGACAAAAGCATTTCATGACAAGTTTTTTACTTGTCGAATTTCTACTGCTTGCCATTCCAATAGTCAAAATTCACAATGTTTTTACTGCTTGGTTGAAAATTTCGTGACAGTCTGACTAGTAACGTAAAATGTACGAGGGTAGGCTTTTATATCGCGCGTATAAAAGAAAATAGGTCACAAATACGTAATTGCCATGCGACACTGCAACATAGCCTGAAACGCTTTTTTACGAGAGAGACTCCAAGCATCATTGGATCTGTGTCGCCACGTTTGACGGAGCCATTCGCCTCATTCAACGTGTAAGTAACATGTTTTTCATTTCAAGAGTTTTAGCGAATCATCTATAGTCCCTTTTTAATTTTATAAGTTACCTAACTTATGACCTAAGTATATCAGTATGTAATTTAATCAAAGTTCAAGTTGTAGTAAACTTGAAAACAAAACAAGGAAAGTTACTTTTACATCAATATTAAAAACCTATACATATAATAAAATCGTAAACGAGCCGTGTCTGTACATTAAATATGAAATATTAAAACAATTTATACTTTACTGGTCAAAAAATACTTTTAATCGTGCACATTATAAGAGTTATTAGAACGTTTGGTCCGAAAAAGAAAATATTTTTCTCATTCATAAGAAAAATAAATTGTTATTGTAAGATTATCTCTTATGGCGTTACCCTCAAAATAACAAATAATTTTAAAATATTCTTATCACGTTACCCGTAAAAAGCGAAAGAAAAAGCATCCCCATGAAAAAGCAGAAACAGATATATACTACTTATTAAGTACATAATTTTATACGGAAAGTGGATAAATTCAGATCCACAAATCCTAAGTGTGATTGTGATGTGTGATTTTTCAAAGATACCTATCTCTCTTTAATATAAAAACATACGCGTAATGTAAGTATGTGGGTTTGTTCATTACAGATCCGTTAATTTCATCCTTGTCAATCTAGAATAATTTGTCGCGTAAGCGTAAGTAGATACATTTTGTCTTGATACAATTTTTTTTTTGTAAACATACCTGTATTAGAAGTTTTTTAAATATAATTATCTTTTCTACAAATCAGACTACTGACTACCACTGATTTAGAAGCTTATGTGAAAATATTTTATGTCGGTTTTATTTATGCTTGTGTTATAGGCGACGGTAGCCATCTACCATCAAGTGGACCGTCAGCCTGTCTGTTAACCTTAACATAGAGAAAAATTGTATAGCAATAATATCAAATGTCAATACTACGCAGTCAATAATAATCTTAATTTAAAATACACGACGTGATTAACATTTTACAGGACAAAGTTACCGATAGCTTTCGTTGAAAGCCAGGAAATTGAGCATAACGCGCCCATTAATATTTCAACAACTTCCTGGCGATTAACGGGGAAAATGCGGTTGAACGAGGACAGTTTTTGTTTCTTTGCTGTTAGGGTTCATTTTCAATTATTTGCTCGGTACACTGAGAAAACCAATGTAAAGATATAGATACGATAGATGTATTGTATGCGCATACCGAAACGCATCTACGAGCGCTCCCCAAAGTTAAACTCTGGAAATTTTAATACATTCTGTCTGGGGTGCTTGTATTAAGCGCAGTTTACATGCGACGATTTTCAGTGGGGATATTGTAATATTTTGTGGTAAAATATATTTAAAATTAAATCATGCATTAACAAAAAAATCTTATAATCGGACTAAAAGGGTCAGTAGTCCGATGTTCTATATTATCGGAATACTTGGATGAAAAAGTCTCATCAGTCCGATCATCGGACTAAGAAATCGGACTACTGATACTAGGCCAATGCAAAGTGGACACTCTCACTTTGACGAGCCCGTTGGATGAGTGGTTGGGGCACTTGCCTTAACGCTCTGTTCTAGGGTTCTCGGGTTCGATCCCGTCAGCTTTAACTTTGGAAATAATTTTACAAAAGTGGCTCTGGCCTGGATCTGAAAAGTAGTGGCAGGGCACACTTCACGTGCGTTTCGTAGTCGTTTGGGCAGCCCGTCTGGCCCCAGTAACCACTCCCTTACAGAACACCGTGAAATAACAGCACGTGTACTGTTGTGTTTCACTGAGTAAGTAAGGGATACTTAATCCCATTACCCCATCCCTTTCCAATCCATTGCAGCACCTATGGTGTTGCTTGTGTACTGTTTCACAATACAGCCTCTATAATATATACTATAAAATTATTATGATGTGATTTATATTTACTATTATTGTCATCATAATTATGATTTATGTGAAGATCTATACGCCTATATTTTTTTATACATAAATATAATTATGAAACTATTAGAGTTGAAATAAGGTTGGATCCTTTTATAAAACTTCAATTACATATGGAGTCTTGTCAAGAAAAGAAAAGATTCATCGTTTTCTGAATAAAGCTCAATTACTGTTTTCATATAGAAATATTGTATAACAATTCAATACTAAAGGTATAATGGGATTACTAAAGGCTGTGTGGGCGAAAAAATATGCTGAAACTAAAAATAACTTTGACTACCTACAATACACGTACGAGCATTCGTTGACATTTTCAAACGCTCCCACTTTATTAAGGAGTAGTTTCCTGTTTATAATCCTAATAATATTATATTATCCTAATAATATTTGAATGTTTACTTAACAAAACCAAATAAACTAACTCAAAACTCAAAATAATAAACGCAACAGTCATTGTGTTTGTTAAGGAAAGTTGGATTTTATAGTTAACGTGTAAATAGCCACCAGTGTGAAAAAATAGTATTGCTCCAAGAAACAAAAGAATTTCGCTTTATAATCTACAAATTAATTTATAATTATTTATTTCAGTGGATTAACTCTGACTAAAGGAGTAAATTCTGATGCGATGATATTAAATTTTAAATTTTTTATGTAAGCCCTTAATAATAACATTTGAAGTGTAGCACAAAACATAATTCCCTTTATGAACTGATATAGGCCAAATCTAAAATTAAAATCTATTTCTCTGCCCGCTTTTCGAAGCTTCCATTTCGATGTTAGAGTTTTCGTACCTTGTTTTTTCAAGAGAGGGCTTTGATTCACCACATGAAACGAAAAATACGGCGTATGAAATGCAAATTAATGTTATTGTTTAATTAATGGTAACATCTGTAAAGGGTGCATTAGCATATGCCGAAATGTAATATTTAAATTGCAAATATTTTTGCTTGCCGACGTTCTTAGTGTGAATTGCAATGTATATTTAAAAGGGGAAAAATTCAACTTCGAAATGCAATTTTTACGAGTTAAATTGCAAACCACATTATGATAGAAATTAAAATGTAATTATCCCGTCATATATATATGAGTATAAGTCTAAGCGATGAAAGAAATGAAAATCAATATATTTTTAGAATGATCAGAAAATTGACTTAAAAAATATAAAGGAAGACATATAAATTATAAATAAAGAAATGTATCTATACCAATATTATAAAGAGATAAGATTTGTATGTTTGTAATGAATATACTCAAAAACTACTGGACTGATTTTGAAAATATTTTCACCTATAGAAAGCTATACTATCAGCAAGTAACATAGGCTATATTTTATAAAGTTACTCGGGCGAAGTCGCGTGCAACAGCATTCAGAATACAAGCTTGTGTACGTAAACATCTTTCTAAATTTAGAGTAACTGCCTTTTGCGCGTGACTTTGTCCGTGTGTTTTTGTGAGGCATGACTTTTTATTTTTAAACTAGCTGATCCGCTATACATAGTTACACATAGTTACGAAGTTTTATCAAAATCGGTTTAATCGGTTCAGTAGTTTCGGAGTTTATCGAGAACAAACACGTGACACGTAATTTTTATATATTATTATATACAGATTATCCCTCGGAAACAGTACTCTATTCTAACTCACAAAAACCATATTTTTTTTAACTTTAATCGCACTGTTCGCGTCTAGCTGTTTCTCCGTTAACTTCTAATGCGTTATTATCAAAATGCGTTGGTTGGTCCAACGCATTTTGATAATAATGTAAAGAACGATCAATGAGGAAGGTTTGTGTATACATTTTGCTAAAAAAAATTGTATACTTACAAAAATGAAAAAAAAAATCAAAAATAAATCGGAAGATAGTATGAAATATTAATGAAATAAGCTGAAAAAAGTATATTATCTAGTTTATTTATATAGTAAAATAAGTAATTAAAGTGTAATTAAAGTGGTAGTTTAAGGCAAACATTGAAAGTTCTTAAAAGCCAAGCAACTACAAGGAAGTCAATTAGGAGTCGAGTCAAGTTTAATTATAAACTGAATGAACAAGTTCTGAGGACAATCGGAAACTTGGATCATACTGCCGCTATCAGAATAACTGTGGGAAACTATAACATTTTTATCTATAAATATAATAAATAGCTTTATTTTACGAATATATTATTGGGAGAATTCAAACGGGAAATATTTTCTGTTCAGTATTTGTAATTCACTATTTCTAAGTAAGAATTAATATTATGAAAATAATTAGAAGGGTAGGCAAGAATAGATTTATGCTTTGGATGTAAAGTTGGTGTGAAGTTTATTTACTATCCGAGTTATAAAATTACTAACTAGTTTTTGCTCACGGCATTTATATTTATTATATAAAAAAAATTGCATTTGTATTAAATCTTAATTAAATAAGCGGAATCATCTCATAGAGCCCTTTCATTTGATACCCCACTCTGTAGGTTTCTGAGGAAATTATGTTTTTTCGGTTTCATACAAAAAAAAAATGATGTCACCCAGTCTAAAATACTTACTAAGACTCCTACTAAACTTTCCTGAAAAAAATTCTCCATACACGAGCTTTTCCACAGGACTACAACCAGGTACTTTTAGAATGAAATCAAATTAATCCGTTGTACTTAAATTCATTTCTTGATATGTTTTCTTTCAATCTCATTCAATAGTAATAACCAAACAGAAAAATCATTTAACAAAACATGTACCTACTTTATATGTATCTCTCCTTCATCTCGCTGTTTAAATAAAGTCGCCGACGTATGGTGATATTGTGTCTCGAGTTCCCATGACAGATATAGAAACATTTTTTAAACGCCTCAAGCCTTACAAAGCAATTTACTTGAGTAAACAATCTGTATTCCGTCCGGGTTTGAACATCTTGCGACTTGTGTCTTTAGGTACCATGAACATCTACTGAAGTATCTTTAACTGTAGTTATGTTTCAATGGTTTTTGAATTCAAATCTATGGACAATACAAATAATCAGGTAATTTATTATTTGTTTTATTATTGATACACACACACACACTTTAAGTGTTAAATAATTGTAAATAACTTTCAAAAATATAAAGAAACTAGCTACACGCTCCCGGCTTCGCCCGGGTTCCAAATAAAAACTATCCTATTTTTTAAGTTGGACCAAATTACATACAGTTACGAAGTTTTTTCAAAATCGGTTCAGTACTTTAGGAGTTCATCGGCGATAAATAACGTGACTCGAATTTTTTATATATATGGATATTGTTATGAAAGTACTTCAAGACACTTTAAAATAAGACTTTACCAAGAAATTTCTTTTCAAAAGATACTTTTCCAACTAAACCTTTCAAGTCGTTTTCTATTTTCTATGATATATAGTTGGAGTGACAGATTGTCACAACGAGTGCAGTTTTCTGAATGGTTTCACATTCGCTGTTGTATCGTAGCAAAAGTGTGTTTCAAAATCGGAATATATTCTTTTTAAAAGGACCATAAAACTAGAAGGAAAATTTTCTCATGTAGTGTTTGTTCTTTGTAATAAAAAGGTGTTATGTATTCAAATAGAAAAATAGCCCTAATACATAATATTATATTATTATGTATTAGGGCCTCTTTCACCATGTGTCAAGTAGACTAACCGCCATTTAAAAACACTGGAAACCGGGAATGATGGAGATGATATACCTTTGTTTGTACGGTAAAAGTCCCAAAGATTAAAAAGAATCTGGCCGAAAATTACTTTTATCTGACCGAGTATATGAGAAGGTTTCAAACCTCAACAGTTTATAGTCACAAATTAGAATATCGCTAGCCCTCGCAAGCTCCTGTGCTCAGTGCGAGTTTGTATTAATTTTTAATGTTTAACATTTGTATTCGTATTTATTATTTTTATTACAGAAAAAAGTACAATGCATTTTGAAAAAAAAATCACAAGTTTGTTACGTGAATACTCCTCATACGTCTTTAAATTTGCTTCCATTATGGGAGGCAATTCAGAAAACTTGATGATAAGAAGATTTTGGGGAAAAGAGTTTGAGACTGTAGATGTTTATCATCTATATACGAACTTTAATTAAAAGTAGGTTTTATTTTCAAATATATTATGAATGTTGTGTCATCTGTTGACAAATATCAGAATCGTCATTTCGTATAAAACGCCAATATTCGACAAGCGAATTATTATTTACAGTTTTTGTGTCACCGTAAAATTCAGTTGTTTCAAGATAATTTTGTCAACCAGATTTTTTTTTTTATTAAAGATGGCAAAGCCGTGTAGCAAAGACGAGGCCGATAATGGCGCGAGTTCACCCAAAAAATGTCTATTCACTCGACTTTGAAAAGATTTACTGTCTTACTAATAAAAAAAAGTAGTACAAGCGTTCAACACCTGTATAGCGATTATATAAGGCTTATACAATCGTTCTACTAATAAACGCTGTGTAAGTGTTGTATAGTTATAGCTGGTTTATAGTTTTTTTTAGGGCAATTATACTCCAACCATAGGTTTCAGAACGTTAAATTAAAATGGTTTAAATAATGTTTATGTGTTATAAAATTTATTTATATTCGTTTTCTAAGTCGAACGAACGAAAATATAAACTGAGTAAGTTAATATTATACAATTTGGTAAAAATAAATATTTGAAATTGTTTATTTGTAATGTTTTCACAATTTATAAAAGCCGTGTCGGTTACCCGAATTGTATTTCCGAACGCACGCTGCGATCCAGCTACAGACTACATTCATTCTTCTTAAAGCCACATATGCTTCTGAATCCCGAAACGACTGCTTCTTGTTCCGCAACAGACGATGACATAAATATAAATTGTGCTTTTTTATTCGCCAAAGCCACAGCCACTCTGCGGCATATATTTGTGATGGACTGTTGGCTCAATCCATGAAGATCCGCCGCATCATCTTGAACCTCCTGTCGAGCCCACGCCCTAAGTGCAGTGCATACTTGAAGCTCGGCAGACAGACCACCTCTAGTTTGTACTTGTACTATTTCACTTTTCACTAAATCTACAATTTTGTAAACATAAGTCTTACTGAATCTATATTTCGATCGAAACTCTGTTTCTTCTAGTGTGAAAATATTGTAACGAATTTTGTAACATTTCCTTTTTCTTATTGGTTAGGGTCCACGGCTGTATAAGCTCTGTATAAGTTTTCATTGTAAAAACGGACTGTTTTAACAGACGTATACAAGCCTTATGTCAAAAAAGTCTTTATTATAGTCAAGTCTGTTTTATAACGACTGTATAAGCTGTGTGTAAAAGTTTATTAGTAAGACTATTAGGATATATGAGTTTGGAAACACAGACGCCGGCAGGAAATTATAGATATTAATTTCAATATCGTCTTTGTAAAATATCATCAATTTTCATAAGTTATCTTTCAAGTTACGGAATCTGCTCGCATACACTTCTCTAAAGTGGTTGATGACTAATTTCACTCAGTTCAAAAAAATTGCACCATAATAATTAATGTCCTTGTCAAGTATGTCAATCTGAGCAAATGAAGCATTACGACGTACCGTTGTGTACCACGCAGCGAGTAACGGTCGTCGATCATTTATGGTCTCGGAGCACCTCGTACTACGAGTCCTCTGATTGAGCGCGTGAAATTTTATTCATTAAAGTAATACTCGTATACGATGCACTGTAATAAGAAGATGATAAGATTTCATTGTACTGTTACCGTTTGTTAGGTGTGTGGTCTTTTATATTATTACGTGACTAAAGAATATGAAACAAGGGGTGGCGTTTCATAAGAAGACTACTTAGCTTTGAAACTATTGTTTTGCTACTTGTTTTATATATATGTTCATGTGGTCTGGTAACTTACTCTCAAATAATGACAAAATAAAAAATATAAATATCAAGTTTCACTGAGTATAATAAATCTAAAATAAAATACAAAAGCGTTACCAAGTACATGAAACTAGCAGGGCACTGGGTACCTTTCCACCTAAACCTAATATGCTATAGAGTCTATAGCAATATAGCTATGTTATACCAACATTTTTAGCTATGCTATGCTATTATGAAAACTAAATCTCATAGTTTTGTAGACATGATATTATGTACATATATAGATAAGAATCTAGAAATTAAGTTTAACGTCAGCCAAACTTAAAATTTTGATTTAGGGCCTCTTTCACCAGCTACAAGTAAAGTGTTGATTAGTTACTTTTAGAATTTTATGTTTTATTAAATTATGTACTCGGTTTACTGCATCCTTCGATAGGCGATTTTTTATTATTATTTTCTTTTTAATATTTGGGACTTTTACCGTACAAACAAAGGTATATCATCTCCAACATTCCCGGTTACCGGTGACTTTAAATGGCGGTTAGTCTACTTGACATGGTGAAAGAGGCCCTTAAATTAAAAAAATAAAGAACATTTAATGCTTAACTTTATACATATTTATAACTTATACAGTCAAAAGTACGCAATACATTAAATGGGAGGATTGAAAGATTAAAATACTGTTATGAAGTCGACCGTTATTCTAAAGGTAGATTTTCACTGCAAAAGTTATAAGCACCTGAACAAACTGCCGCTTGAACGACGTCGCATTGTGCTCCCGAAAACATCGGGACCATTGTGTAGGATTTGGGTCGAGCATTCTAGCCTTAAACACTTATTTCATTTTAGCATTTACGAAAAATGGAATATTCATATTTTAACTAGATACAACCTTTAAAAGCGAAATACTTGTACAAATATTCCGAGAAACATGAAAGTGTGGTTTATTAATGTAATATAGTTTATTAAATTCTCTACTAAGAACTTGAGTAAAACAAAGTTGCGTATATATACGCGAGTCTAACATAATACAATTAAAATATTGTACCTTTATACCAAGTTTAATATTCCCTTTAAGATAAATATTTAAGCTTAGAGAAAAAATATATATTATTGGCTTTGTTTCGCTTTCACGTCTTAAAGTATAACTACTCAAATTATCATCTTGTAACATTCCATACACGTTGTCAAGGATAAAAAAGACAGGGTAGCTTTCATCAAGAAAATAGTACTTTTGTCTTGAGGGATCATCTAAAAATATAATATAAAAAATCAACGCCCCACAAGAATATGTGAGCAATAAAGATTGATTAAATTGTTGCTCATATGTTTTTGTCAGGATTTTATTTTTAAGACGAAGTCGCCGGATAATATTTAATGCTTGGAGATAGGGTATCTCCTAATTATTATTCAATACTAGCTGGTGCACGCGACTTCGACCGCGTTAAAACAAATAAATATAAGCAATATAACGCCTTTACCTCTTGTTGCTATAAAACTTTGGCCAGAAGTTAGTTTTTTATTTTATTTTAGATGATCCCTTGGGAACAGAACAGTAAACAGACAACGTGTATTAATGTATCTATTGCCAGCGCCTTAGTCCGCATCCTCAAAGTACTTTTTGCTGGATGAAAGGTGCCCACCCGTGACAACGTGTATGCAATATTTTACGAGTATCATGATCGTTTGAGCGGTTTTGGAGTCCATCCATTTTTTAATATCATTTTCCAAAAAGAAATTGTTTATTAATAAAGGAGAAACGCTTCTTAAATTGTATTGTGAATTCTGTACAATGATTTTTGTTAAAGAAAACGCGAACAACGAATGTTTGAGAAGCTATATCTTTAAAAATTCATAGCTCATTCTTGCTTTCGGCATTGTAAGAAAATGACTTCTTTCAGCGCTCTTTTTCAAATCTTCCCCGACGGTGTTTGCAAAGTATGTGTTTTTAAAGTCTATATAGACTGCAGAAATAAATAAATACCTCTGTTCGCTGTTATATTATATAAATTAAGCTTGTTACTGACATCGTGCTCATTGTTCCACTACTCCTACTATTATAAGGTGAGTATGATGATCAGTGTGATTAAAATGTTCGCGATTGGAGTAAATTGGTCCGAAGATCGATTTCAAAGTTGGTTTTGTTTAGAAGAAGTCTCCTACATTGTAATATTAGAGCTAATTTTTTTACCTTATCTTGAAATTATTAGTGAAAAAATTTTGGATTTCCATACATCTGTTATGTTTTTTGTACGATACATAACTATAACCTTAAAAAAAAACCAGAATGTTTTTTTTTATGACAGTCATTCGTCGTTCAGGCAGTCAATGGAGCGCCTAGTCATGAAGTGCAGAGTCGAGACAACGAGATCGCGTTAAAGGTCACCTATGAGGTAGATCGACTCAATTAAGGCAGCCATAGAGTGTTACGTGCTTGAGTGTGTCGGGAAAGCGACGATGACGGCGTGCCATTCAAGATGATGATCACAACCGGTGTGGCAAAGTTATTCGACCAAGAAGAAGAAAAGTGAAAGAGGAATTCCTTTTACAATTTTAAATAGTTTTTTAACGTTTAACCAGTGCGTTCTCGTAGATGTCTAATTGGGCGTCTGTTCATCGCGTTTGCAGATAATTGAATTATCTTGGAGCGATTCTGAGGCTCGTATCCTCATTTTGTGGTTAACATCGACCTCTCCTGTAAAGCTTCAACGTGTTTTTCTTTTGTTTCTCATTGCTTTGTTAACTAAGTGGCGGTTAGTTGATTACAAGATAATTTTAATAGTTTTACTGTTCAGGCAGATTTTATTATGTTTTTACTTAAGCTCTGAAGCAAAATTTCGTTGCTTGTAATATTCATTTGGTTTATCTAAGCAAGTATTCTGTTGTACTTAAGTAAATTATACACTTAACACAAAACAGGTTGTCTTATTAGTTGCAGTTATAGAATAAGTATGTACATGTACTGTGAGGGTAAATATAATATTTTGTAAAGGCACAATAATAGTCACGTAATAACTCAGTAGTTAACATGGTTATCTGTCGCTAAGTTGAAATTCCCTTATGAATGTGTGCGTTAACGAAGTTGGAGACAAAACGTGCTTTGAAGATAAACTTCCACCATCATTAATGAGATTGTTTTCGAAATATGTTCGTTCATGTTTGATACTTGACGTAACTCGCGGTTTCATTCTCGAAGAGCGTACGTACCTATATATTATTAGTATCAAGAATTTGATTGGAGATTATCCAGAACACATTGCGTTTGGTAAGTCTCTTCAAAATGAATTACAATACCCAGAATTCCGCACTTCGGAATCGTGCAGAAATTCAGAATTAATTGACAGTTATACACCTCTAAAAGATATAGTCCACTATTTACCTACTTACCTATTATACACGTTTGGGAACTTTGAGATAAAGGTGTACTTTCTATGCAAGCAAGACTCTTGCGAGACTCTTACTCCAAAACATAAATACAATATCGGTTTATGTATTATAAAATCTACTGTAATATATAAAAAAATATTTGCTACGGTAGCCCTTATCACCATTATACATAGACAGTGAGCCTATGTGACTATTTATTTTTACATAAAAAAATTTTTAGAACACAAAGAAAACACAAGTCTCACTGCTAATAGCAGATATGACATTTCATTGTAATAAAAAACATTATTAACTAATACTCGTAGGACTGCACGTCTTAAATGAAAAATACGCCATCGTTTAACATCAGGTTTAATTCGGCTAGATGGCGCCTATTTCATACAATTAAACGTGACTAAGAGTGTCGCGTGAGTTCACTGTTATTTCCAGATACTAAAAGTGCCCAATGTGCCCAATGTGTTTTCACTTCAAAAACACAACAAGAAGATTTATTTTTATCAAAAGATCACATTGTAAATTGAGTTATAACCAACCGACGTAAGGCTTAAAACAAAATTGTTAGCTTCAACTTTGATATAGAAACAGATGGACATACATATTATTTTATTGAACATTGGGTTTATTCTGAGTGCTCTCAGAATCTAGGGAACCGTTCGTTTGCCCGTCAAAGCGGTACTGGACGCCACTGACTTATGGAACACATGAGTGGTTCTTTTAGTTGTACTGATTTGGAATGAAAAATTAAAGTTCATTCTCATATGTAAAAATGTCAAAGTAACTTTGATCATCAGCCCGTCAATCATTAACTACTGCTCTCTAAATCGACATATCCAACTGGATAATGAAAACTGCATGAATATTAAAAATTCTAGGACACTTTTGTATACCTACCTACATTTTCACCTATAAAAAAATACGGGAACATTGAAAATATTCACGTATTTGTATATGTATTCACGTATTGTACCTACACCTAGACTTAAATCTTTCTCGTTTAACGCTCTTTCCATTAATGAAATCCGTTGCGTAGTTTATACTACATTATATATGTTATACTACATATGTAAATATTAAAAACACAGTTGTACTTACACAAAATACACTTGGTAGTGTTAATCACGAGTCTAATTTTATTTTATACCTCGCTTGTGTAAACTTATCACTGTGTAAACTAATGAACAAATTAAGTAATAACTGGACAACGAAAATCAATGTCAGGAGAAATAATTTTCCCGGCAGTCAGAGGTGATTTTACATTTTGCTCCTCTGGGAAATTCGTGAAAAGTTCTGTTTTATTTCCCAACTGGCAACGCCAATGCTTCACGATCCAATGTATGCAAGGTGCAACAATACCTTCATAGAATTCATATGTATATTTGTGCAGAAACAATGCAGATATCTGAAACGAAGTCCCCATTTTCATACTGGCCATACTCTAACCATGCTATCTTTGTGTGCTTTTCTGCCGATATAACTTGGGAAGGGCACACGGTTTTGAAAATTTAGTTGAGTTCGCTATTTTTTCGTGGGTTTCGTCACGGTTTCGTCACATAAAAGTTATTCTTCTGATAGAAATTCATTGATACCTCATATGTAGACCAACTAACAGTGTAATAAAATATTACACTGGATTTTGTTGGTTGTGAGTTACCAACCTATGCTGACAACGGTATTTTCGTTGCCGATAAGTTCACGCACGGGTGCAATTTGTTTCTGCAAATTATATATAAAAAACCTTCCGCGATTGATGATCTTTTCATTAGTGAAAACGGCATGAAAATCTGTTCAATATTTTTGAGGTTTTCGCAAACATATATACAGACCCGGAGGAGGGACATTTTTTTAAATACGAGTATGTAAAATGAATTATACTAAATCATATTCACTAGAATTACCACAGCATCATAGAACAATTTATTATTATTTAAAAAAAATCATAAAAATTATCACTCCATATTGAGTAAGACTAAATTCCAAAAAATAAAGTTAAAACGATCATCAAAAATGAATTCATAGTGCCACAGAGAATTTCGCTCCACGGGACACGCACTAATATTGTGGTCATGCATTGTCTCAAAAAGTCGTTGGAAAAAATTTCATTAGGCAGCGACAACAGAAAAACAACGATCCTTTGTCCCAAATATTGACTGAGATTGATCGTCAGGCGGCATGTGCTAAACGAGTTGCACGACGAAATAAAAGCAAATGTTCTCAACCCCTGTCGACATCCGTCACCAATCGTTTTATTGAACTCCGCTGCGACCATATTAACTTTTGGTGACACGCTCGAGTGTCATACTTCATGCTACTTACAAAGTTTATTTGTATCAAACTTTGGGCACAAGTAGATATTATATATATCTAACATACGAATAGTATCTAACTTACTCAAAGAAAGTTTTACTTTGCTAAGCAAGCCATGTAATTTCATGTAATTAGGGCAAACATGATTAAATGTTTTTTTGAATGATGCGATATTCTACTATATTTCTTATTATATTTTTATTTAAAAATAGGCAAACAAGCCGGCGGCGGTACTTATTAGTCGCTTATTAAATCAAATAACGTCTTAGGGATTGCAAATACACTGAACTTAATAGAATAAAATATAAGGAGAAGGAAATATAAGGAACGGGTTCTGGTACCTCTTTCTCACACTATAGCACATGCGATCAAAGCTTCAAATCCTTTATCATGATATATACGATGTATATATCGTGATAAAGTTTTCGAGGCATACTGATGGAACATTTGATGGGAAGTGCGTATATCAGGGGTGCAGGTGACTCACCCTAATAAGACTAAAGAACAACAGATAATTGAGGATAAAGGAATATAGGCAATGTTGGATAGCCTTCTGATCCTCTGTGATTGCCTAGTTATAATTCGGACAGAATTTTACTCAGCAACTATTAAAACTTATATGAACGATAGGTAAGCACAGTTTTTTAAAGAAAGTTATTACGCTGTTTTTGTAAATAAAAGGTTTTTTAACCAGTTCTCAAAGCATCATTAAAAAATAAATTTAATAGTAAATACAAAAACAACTTAAAGTATGATTTACTGTCAAATAAGATTCTTATTGTTTTCAACGTGCTAGTCTTCTATTAATTTGCTAGAAACCGACCTCTTTATTTAACAATTAAAACGTTACGAGTATCATTATTAAAACGATATTAATAAAAATTGCAGAATTCTCTAAATTCCACCAAATTCCGAACCCTATTTATTTCAAATGATGTCATTATATTCTTAGCTTTCTTCTAAGATAACAAGCATTGTTGAAAGTCTCTTGAGCTTCCGACCCTTTCTCACTTTGACAAGTCACCCGTGAAGATTGCTTAGATCCCCAGTGACTGCCCTTAACTTGAAACAGCCTTATCGCTGAGATAGGATTAATTGCGGAAATACCGTAGATAACGACAAAGTTATAACTACCAGGCTTTGTGCTCGCGTATCGTAAAATTCAGTACTAATAAGGCCTCATAAAATTTTACGCAATATTGAAGTTTGGGGTACTCATAAATGTTTAGCGCTTCGGAATTACGATAATAATGTTTAATCTGCTCCAACAACTGTATACGATGCATAGTGAATAATCTAAATCTGAGCTGCAATTATTACAAATAACTTGATTGATTATGTAGTACGAGTATACACCCGAAAACATAACAACGTAGGAACATAATACTGATAAAATAAAAATATAAAAAAAAAAACCAAACAAACCGTAGCAAAATGTAATTTTGGTAAGGACAACTTTTGTCACAATAAAATGTCGCTGATGCGATGCAGATAAGCAAATTTATAACACTCTATTATGTTGCTTTGGGAATGAATTCTGCGGCGTCACGATGAAGTTTCTAATTAATGAAAAGGGACTCCCTTGGCGGTATTAAAACCAGTACCTCCCTAATATACTAACAGTTGCCGCTGAGTTTTATTACCCTTGTCAATGTTTTGGTTTATATTTACTTGTTGTTAGAAAATAATGTATCATAGTCGTAACAACAAAAAATACTGTCCGTCTTATTAAGCAAAGATCTCAGAATGACAAGATTGAAAGATGAAGAGAATGCAGAATGACAAGGTCACAGGTTGTCGAGATTGCAAAATGACTAATCATTAATATTAATTAATGTATCAATTAAATCGTAAAAGTTCTCTGTAAACTTTATTTCAGAATTGCCTTCAAAATTTGTGAAGGAAATTCTGAAACTTCAAATATCTAATTCTATTTAAACAAATCCAATTGAAGTTTCAAATGATTAATAATGATTGACGAATTACACGTAATTAAGACTTCCATATTTAAAGTTACTATATTGTAGACTAACTGTTGCACGCGAGTTAGTCCGCGTAACTTTATAAATTATGGTTTATATTACTCGCTGATAATGTAGCTTTCTATAGGTGAAAGAATATTTCAAATCGGACCAATAGTTTTTGAGTTTATTTATTACAAACAAAAATAAAAATCTTTTCTCTTTATAATATTACCTAGTATATATGTGCAAATGTAACATTAAATCAAAACTCAACGACCCGACAGTATGCAATGACTTATGAAAATTGAATTCGTTGATGTAGGTTAAAATTTAATCACACACTAGACCTCAGCGATGCGCCAAATTTAAATTTTGTTACATTAAGCAAGCACTCGTTCGACACGGATAATTTGTTACATTGCTTAAATACCCCAACCAGCGTTTAGCAGAATTCTATTTCGATGAAGTCTCGGAAATGACGGGGGTGAATTTGCATGGCTGATTGCCGTCCGTTGCTCAATCAAGGATATTTAACAAAATTAACTAATTGAGTGAACGCTCCACCGTCCCCTCGTCTGCTAACTTGCCAACGTTAAATTGACTCAACAACAGAAAAGCTACGTGTATCGGGGAAATTTAATAAGCGATAATAAGATGATTTTGTAAGGATCCCCTGTCGTCGTGTTCATCTTATTAAATTTGTGACAGAAATGTGCAAAGTATTTATATTATACGAGCTGGTGCCCGCGACTTCGTCCGCGTTGAAAAAGAAAATATATGAGTAATAATTATTATGCGATGAGATATCGCAAAAACAAATTTAAAAAATCAGTTGCTATTTGCGCCATTTGATGAGATGAAAATAAGACTTTTTGTCACTTCTGTCTGCCAGTATTATATTTAATGTCACTATTCACTGACAGATGGCGCTTTAATGTCATTTTTTCACTGACAGATGGCGCTTGTTGACGCAATTCGAAATTATACTAAAATTATAGATATATATAAGCGTGATGTTATATTGCCTAAAGCCTTCCTCGATAAATGGACTATCCAACACAAAAAGATTTTTTTTAATTCGAACCAGTAGTTCCTGGGAATAACGCGTTCAACCAAACAAACAAACAAACTCTTCAGCTTTATATAATAGCAGTATAGATTAGTACAAAGTATTTTTAGTATTTACTAGCGACGAGCTCCCGGCTTCGAACATTTTTTATATACACATCCCTTTTCTATAAGTATTAAAATCCTTTGGAGGGTTTAGAACTATGTAATTTAAGCGAGGAAAACCTTCATCAATGAAGAACGACTTTTATTTGATTTGAAACTACAGCAAGTAGCTGATGGTCATTTTATGTTTTATTTTAGTTATGTAAAGGATGACACAAGCAACGCCATGGAGGTTACTATTCAAAGCCGAACTTGATAAGATTAACATTCTATAAGGAGGCGAGCGAAATGGGCTCTAGCATCACTTACTCAATATCTGAAATACAGAAGCTCACATGTTATTACTGCCGCTAGATTGTGTCTTGACTACAACTAGTCTATATACGTACTAGGTTAATACTAGGTAGTAATAATGGGTTAGGTTAGTAATTACATATTTAGATACCTTACTATACTAATAGGTATCCATATTTTAACATTATCATTTATATAGGTTTTAATATTATCAGAAATTCCCTTAAATTTTCGTTTCTCTATGACATTGTTTCAAAACAGTCTAATTAGGTAATTGAGTTACAAATTCGCTCTTCTCGAAATGGGAATACGCAAAGTTTGTTCTTATGGAAGTAAATTCAGAAGTTAATTAATACGTTCTAATAAGTCGTATCACGTACACAATTTTGAAATTTTCTTATCAACGTTATCAAATTAAAGTGATGGAATTTTTAATATAGAAAATATACTTTAACAATTGACAATCAAGCGTAGATAAATATTAGTTTTTTTCTACGCTTATAATATTTACATAATAAGTTTGTTTTTCGGTCTTTTAGATGAATAATAGCTATTTTCCAATTCTCATTGTTTTATCAGTTACCTTACCTAAACTCTTCATGCTATCAAGGCCTATGCCGCATTGACGTCCCTCTATTCCCTTGGTGCCTATCTTAATATTAATACTTCATAATATATAATAATATAATCACTTCATAAAGTGGGCCATCAGCCTATTTACCGTCTAAGTAAGTTTTACTTACTAGAAGGTATCTCTTACCTTCTAAGATACCGTAAGGTATCTCTTACTTAGACTACTTACTAAACCTTTAGAAAATCTAGGAGGGTCTTTTCTGCCGGAATTTCAACATTTTAAATCGCGGATATCTCTTGACCCCTTTGGAGTTTCTCGGCGTGGTGTATGTTGATTGAAGCCTTTTTCAAGGCTCTTTCAACCTACCCATACCAGTTGTTGTTGTTGTCTTGTTTTTAAGTTGTTTTTGTTGTTTTTGTTGTTTTTTGATTGAAAATTTTTAGACAAAAGTCGCGATAAGTAACGGTTCCCGTAACCGGAGCTTGTCGCGGTCTTCGGCTGAAAGGTGCCTCCCTGTGAGCTCTTTCAGCCAGTCTAAAAATTTTCTCAAATTTCCTTGTTGTTAAGTTGTTATCGCTGTTTTTGTTTTTAGTTTTTTAAGGGTTTTTGTTGTTTTTTGCTGATAACTTGGGTGCTAGCAGCCGGATCGCGTCGCGGGTTTGGGTTGAAAGAAGCCTCCTCGGAAGCTCTTTCACCCAGTCCAAACCGGCTGTTGGTGGCCCTCGTTGTTCAGTAATTATTGTTGTTTTTGTTGTTTAATTTTAGGAAAATTGTTACTTTGTTGGTTATTTTGTTGGTTATTGTTAGTCCTTATATTATTTTATCCCCCCTCTTGTAGGGGTGGATTCTCCAACGAGCTCGGAGGTCGGCAGAGCCATTTCGTGGCCCATGTCGGACTCCGCAGAGACTAGCGGGCCAAGCCCGAAGGAGAAAACGGGGGCAGTCAAGCTGCTCTACTCAAACGTGTTGACCCGGTCGGCGGCCCGCAAGCGGTCCGCCGCGAAAGAAGTGTCGGAGGACTTTAGGTCCTCCAGCAAGTTCTTTGACCTGGCGTCCGGGTCGGACGAAACGGAGGAGCTTGCGGAACCTTCTGTTCCGCTCAAGTTCAAAAAGGGGAGCAAGGGCCGTGGTGGCAAAGCACTTGGCCACGACTACGGAGTGTCGCGAGCTCGCCGAGAAATGCAAGGTGTCTCAGACACAGAGTCCGATAGGTCCGAGAGGACCTATCGGTCTGCTAAATCGTCGGCGGGCTCGCTTGATGAGCTGACCCGTAAGGCCGAAGCCAGTGCTGAAACAATACTTGAGGTTGTCCGCAAGTCGGGCAACCTCAAGGGAACTTCCCAACGGGATATAAAGGAGGCCACTCAATCTATCCTCGGAGTGGTCGAAGCGGTTTCGGCGCGCAAGTCGTCGAATGAGATCCGGAGACTGCGCGCCGACAACAAAAGGCTCCGGGGTCAGATTGACGCGCTCATACAGGAGGTGACGGCGCTCCGTAGGGCCTTTTCCGAAAGGCACCTACCGGAAAAGACCCCGGCCGAACACCAGGCCGTAGCTCCGCCCCCTACAGTGGCTGATTCGCAGCCACTGTCCAGGGCGGAGTTCTTAGAAGCGATTTACGCCCTCCAGACGGAGTTGACGGCCCATGTCGGGGGGGTCGTCAACGCCCATTTAGACAGCTTGGAGGTTGACGGGAGACTCCTCCCGGCGCGTCAACTCCGTCCTCCCCTAAGGGCGGACAAGAAACGGGAGGAACGTACAGCGTCCTCCCAAAATGAATCGGGGACAACACTCGCCCCCCCGGCGAACCTGCCCAAAAAGGCGAGGGTGGTCAAAGCGGCCAAGGCCGCCACTAAGAATCCTGAGCCGCAGCCGGAGACTGAGTCCTGGTCCGAAGTAGTCAGGCGCAAGAAGCGCGCCCCGGCCACTCCAGCCCCGAAAGCTGTGAAGGCGACCGCAAGCAAGCTCCCTAAAGAGCACAAAAAACTTGCGGTCGTTGTGGCCCTCAAGCCCGAGGCCATAGAGAAGGGGGCTACATATAAAAAGGCCTTGGACAGGACCAAGGCCTCAGTCTCTCTGGACGCTTTGGGCATCGGCCCTGCCCAATTTCGCACGGGCGTCACAGGAGCCCGTATTATCGAGCTCCCGAAGGAGACTACGCCCGTGCAAGCGGACAAATTGGCGGCCCAAATTAGGGCCGTACTTGGTGAAGACGCAAAGGTGACGCGTCCGGTAAAAACGGTCGACATTCGGGTCAACGGGCTCGATGACTCGGTGTCGGCCGAAGAGATCCAGACGGCCCTGGCTCTCAGTACGGGCTGCCCTCCTGAACATATCAGGGTGGGCAAGGTCCACCCGGGAGCCAGAGGAGTGGGCTCGGCATTTGCGACGTGCCCTGTAGAAGCCGCCAGGAAGCTGGCGTCCGGGGGCCGTTTAACAGTTGGATGGAGTTCTGCCTCCGTCCAACTGTTGGAGCAGCGTCCCATGCGCTGTTACAAGTGCATGGGGCTCGGCCACCCGGTCGTCAGGTGCCCGTCTAAGAAGGATCGCAGCGGTCTCTGCTACCGCTGCGGGACCGACGGGCACTCCGCATTTGAATGCGAGGCGGCATACAGGTGTGCGGTCTGCGCGGACGCCGGGCTCCCTGCCAAGCATCGCATGGGCGGAATAAACTGCTCCCCCCCAGCGGTAAAGGGCCGTCTCACGGCTGCTAAGCCAAGAGCCGAAGCCGGGGCTTCCGGCACTACCAGGGAGGAGCCTATGGACACGCTAAATGCCCAGTAGGCCCACTGCTAAGGTCCTCCAGGTGAATATCAACCACTCCGCTGGGGCACAGGATCTACTGTGTCAGTCCATGGCGGAGTGGGAGATACACCTGGCGGTGGTGGCGGAGCCATACACGGTCCCCGATAATGCCAACTGGCTAGGGGACCTGGACGGCTCCGCTGCTATAGCAGTGAGGCCTGGCGGTGAGGCTCCTCCCCTTTCTCTCAGGGAGAGAGGTGCGGGTTTCGTGGCAGCAAATTGGGGGAGAATGGTGGTCGTGTCGACCTACTTCTCCCCAAACCGCAGTCGGGCGGACTTCGAGTTCTTCCTGGCTGCGGTGGAGGGGGTGGTGAGGCGTGCGGCCCCACTCCCAGTTTTGGTGGCGGGAGACCTCAACGCCAAGTCATCGGCGTGGGGGTCCCCCCGTACGGACGTGAGGGGGGGTATTCTGGAGTCCTGGGCGCTGGGCCTGGGGCTCCAGGTACTCAACCGCGGTACCTCTCCCACGTGCGTACGGTGGCAAGGTACGTCCATAGTGGACGTATCCTTTGCCACTGCTGCCCTTGCTGCCCAAACCCGTAGCTGGCGGGTCGAGGAAGATGTGGAGACCCTGTCGGACCACCTGTATGTCCGATATGAGGTCTCCACGTTGGCCCCCAGCGCGCCACAGCGTCGGGATCCCACGGCGGGTGTCGCCTTCCCCAGGTGGGCACTCGCCAAGCTCCGCCCGGATGTGGC
Source organism: Synanthedon myopaeformis (assembly GCA_944738685.1). Taxonomy (NCBI): domain Eukaryota; kingdom Metazoa; phylum Arthropoda; class Insecta; order Lepidoptera; family Sesiidae; genus Synanthedon; species Synanthedon myopaeformis. The sequence continues at coordinate 4,329,839 of OX122927.1, read as the reverse complement.
GGAGGAGGCCGCGATGGTGAGGGAGTGGTCGGCTCTTCCCCCTCACCTCGCAGGGGATCCCGACGGCATGGCAGACTATTTCGCAGACGACCTGCGGGCCATCTGCAATGCTGCCATGCCACTGTGGCGCCCTCCTCCCAAATGGAAGAGAGTCTACTGGTGGGCGCAGGAGATAGCTCTCCTGCGCACCAAATGCCTGGCGGCCAGGCGCGCCCTACTGCGTTGCCGGAGGAGGCGTTCCAGGAGGACGCCTGACGAAGAGGTCCTCCTTCGTCAGGCGTACAGGGAGGCTCACAAGGCCCTGCAGAAGGGAATCTGCAGGGCCAAAGAAGAGGCACACGAGCGCTTCCTGGCCCTCCTGGACGCCGACCCCTGGGGCCGTCCGTATAGGACTGTGAGGGGGAAATTTGCAGCATGCTCCCCCTCGACAGCCAATCTTGGCCCGGAGCTGCTCGAAAAGGTCATGGGGTCTCTGTTCCCGACCCCTGGCCAATTCGAGCCCCCTCCCATGGAGCCTCCGGAACCACTTCCGGAGCTCGAGGTGGAGGGCCCTCCCGTCTCCGATGCGGAGTTCGAGGCGGTGAGGGAGCGACTCCGGGGCAAGAAGACGGCCCCAGGACCAGACGGAGTCCCGGCTAAGGCCCTAGCAATTGCGCTAGGGCCTCTAGAGGAGAGATCCCGGGCGGTCATGGACGCATGCATCGCCCGGGGAAAGTTTCCGGCGAGGTGGAAGGTGGGGCGACTCTGCCTTCTCCGCAAGGAGGGCCGCCCTGCCGACTCGCCGGCGGGGTACCGACCGGTGGTCCTGCTCGACGATTCCGGCAAAGCCTTGGAAAGGATCATGGCTCGTCGGATCGTCGAGCATCTGGAAACGGAGGGGCCGAACCTGGATGACCACCAGTTCGGCTTCCGCACCGGTCGGTCCACCGTTGATGCCGTAAGCCTCCTCAAGCGATGGACTGAGGAGGCTACGGGCAGAGGGGAGGCTGTTGTTGCGGTGTCGCTCGACATCCGCAACGCTTTCAACAGCCTCCCCCACGAATGTATCAGGGCGGCACTCCGGTTCCACCGAGTGCCGTCCTACCTCTGCGCCCTCGTCAACGACTACCTCTCCGAACGGGTAGTGCTGTACGAGGGCGCAGACGGGAGAGTCATGCGCCGGCCGGTGGCGGCCGGCGTGCCGCAGGGGGCCGTCCTTGGCCCCCTTTTGTGGAATATGGGGTATAATTGGGTCCTGCGAGGCAATCTCCTACCAAAAATGGAGATTGTCTGCTTTGCCGACGACACTCTTGTCGCGGCAAGAGCAAAGACGTGGGAAAAGGCAGAACGGCTAGCGTCGGTCGGCACCTCGTTGGTCGTCCGGCGCATCCGTCTGCTCGGATTGGAGGTGGCCCTAGACAAGACTAGGGCCATGGGCTTCCATCCCCCACGCCGCAGGATCCCGCCGGGGCTCCGAGTCCGAGTGGAGGGGGTCCGGATCCCGGTCGAGATGCATTTCAAGTATCTCGGCCTAACTCTGGACCCCCGCTGGAACTTTGAGGAGCATTTTAAGCTCCTCGTTCCACGGCTTATGAAGACCGCAGCCGCACTCGGACGGCTCCTCCCTAACCAGGGAGGACCCAACTCAGCGTGCCGTCGACTCTACCACGGGGTGGTAAGGTCGATGGCACTCTACGGAGCCCCGGTCTGGGCGGAGTGCCTCACTCCCCGCACCCGGGCCCTCTTACGGAGGCCGCAAAGGGTCATGGCGACCCGGGCCGTGCGGGCTTATCGCACGGTCAGCCACGGAGCTGCCTGCGTGCTAGCGGGCATGCTTCCGTGGGATGTCGATGCCCTGGTTCTGTCCCAGGTGCATCGGCATCGGGTCGCCGCTAGGGCCCTTGGAGAAAGACCCGTTGCCGAGGACGTGCAACGGGTCCGTGTGGAGGCCCATGAGAGGGCCATTGACGATTGGAGTGAGGCACTGCTAAACCCCACCGCCGGTCACCGGACGATCCTTGCGGTTCGTCCGGTGTTGAAGGACTGGGTGAGGCGCCATAAAGGCAGCCTCACCTTCCACATGGTGCAGATAATGACCGGACACGGGTGCTTCGGTCATTATCTGCACCGCATAAAAAGGGAGGAGTCGCCGCGGTGCCACCACTGCGGCGACCCCGACGATACGGCCGAGCACACGCTCCAGGTGTGCTCGGCCTGGAGCCCCCAGCGTCAGGAGTTGGAACTGGCGCTGGGAGGTGGAGACGTCTCACTGCCAAGCATGGTAGAAGCCATGCTTGGCAGTGAGACGAAATGGAAAGCTGTTGCTTCCTTCTGCGACGCTGTCATGTCGCAGAAGGAAGCAGCGGAGAGGGAGCGAGAGGAAGAGGCAGGTCTCGCTTCCCTCAGACGTAGGCGGTCGGGCAGGAGAAGACGGGCCTACCAAGCCCGTCTTCAAATGCCCTAGGGGACCTGCACACACAGCTGGCCAGCTGTGTGTGCCTGCACAGGCTCCCCCCGTCTGAGGATTGCCCCGGTGTCTCCGGGCAATCCTCCATTGGCGTCAGCCTAGCCGACATTGGCTAGGCCGCCCTGGGGTGGATCGGAGTTGTTGCCTCGGCAGAACCCGGTCCACCCCGCTCAAAGGGCAAGGAGGCACCGGGGAGTTTTAGTGGGTAGTGGCCGGGCCGCTATGATTAGCATAGCGGCGCGCACCGGCCGACCCCCACATACCCCTACCGTCTCGCCAGCGGTAGGGAATCAATAAAAGGATTTCTCCTCGCAAAAAAAAAAAAAAAAAAAAAAAAAAAAAAAAAAAAAAAAAAAAAAAAAAAAAAAAAGGAGGGTCTTTTCTACCGCAAGACGGGCAGCCCGATTTATAACTGCGGAATATTAATATAAATAAAATTTCTTAATTTTTTAAAATCTTATCTCCAGATTATTTACAATATTGAAATATTCTTACTTGTAAGAATACTTTGTTTGAAGTTATACATATTCGTAGAATCCCTAGAAAGGACGATTTAACCTCTGTTGTAAATTCAATTATTTGTCTTTACGTTCAGTAAATTTATTACAAAACTATCGGAATCCGGACAATAATTTACTCTCAGATCGTTTCTAAGAATCTGAAGCTCATTATTACTGGCGGTGAAGAAACGTCTTCCTTTTTGCGACGAGTCATTTGACCCTCAACAAAAAGGAGAATTCGAGATTGACCTATTGTCGGCCTAGAGTACTGAAAGATTTATATCCACCGTGAATGATTGGAATGTCAGCGGAGGTCTTATAAGACGAAGATAGCTTTCATCGAATATCCTTTATTCCTCTCTTTTTCATTCCCAAAAAATTTTTACTAATGTAACTTATCCAAATACTTGTATAAATAACCATATGAAACCTCTTTTTATTTTTGTTCTATGGCCTATGTATATAGCATGATTATAATAATCTATACTAATTATCTATAATATTATAATATTTGTATTAGGTCTGTTGCTTCTATAGTCCATTCATTTTCATTGGCTAGGTTAACTGTACATCGGACAATGTTACTTATCCCGATATCTCCACAAAGGCGAGCAGTGACGGCGTGTTGGAATTGTTTTGCATTTATTGCATGTGCGTTGTCTAATGTTCGCTTAACGATTGCTTTTCAGTCCATTTAGTTCTACAGTGGAAGCAAAATTAAATTACAATTAATTAATATTACTATTATACTTCTAACATAATAATAATATTACAATATAAATAAATCTTCTACAAATATTTTTCGTTCTTCATGTAAGTGAAAAATTTTCTGTTTTGTTCATTGGAAATAAACTATATTAAATGCTCTACCAATTGACTGTTGCCCAGAATATCACATGTACTTATTTATATGAGTATATTTTTATATACTTATAATAAAGTTTCATCAAAATTCGTTTAGTAATTTTTGCGTGAAAGACTAACGAACATACAAAAATCCATACTACAATAAACCTTTACATAAATGCGAAATTATTTGTTGGATTTATCTATTCTTAATTGGCTGTTTTGACGTTATTCTATATTACAAATTGCATTAGATAGGTTTCTAAGGGCCTATAACTCCATCACGCTTAAGCTAAGTAGCGACAAGACTTCTCGAACTATGTTCATCATAGTACATATATAGTATCTCTCGTACTCCCGTAGTTGTTGCTCTTATAGTTCGAATGACTAACACTATTGAATTTGTTGAACTTTGTGCACACACAGTTACTAAACAAGTGTCACAAGCATCTAAGTTACCGTCTCGATAAACGCTTTGCGTTGTACGAGAAATGGGCAAGTAATAACTTATTGCTTCTCTTGTGGAAACATTATGTTTATGTTACCTTTATTTTGCATTATAACAAAGTTTAGAACCCACTACTTATCGTAGATGAGAAAATGCAATGAATGTGATTTAGGTACACGAATAAATAAAATTAAAAAAATATATACACAAATCGACCATACTCGTACTAGAATATCGTATTCTAGTACGAATAAGTGTATAGAGGCATAATATCATTTTCTATGCAAATCCATTCATCGGTTAAAGCGTCATTTAGTAAACAAGCATTCAAACATGTTCACGAATTAGGGCCGGTATTTCAGTCTTTACTTAAGTCTTACACTTAACTAAGTTTCACTTGACCATAAAGCTAAACTTATTGATCTTACGCGTTAACAGCAAAAACTGGCAATATTTTAGTGATTTCGCACTAAGTTCGTTGACAGACAGGAGACAAGTGAAATTGATTTGATTTGTTGGTTGATTGAGGTTATGACAACTTTGTGATATTATACTTACTTACTTCGAATATTATTTTAATTTTTAAATACATATTTAATTTTACATTGAATATTATTTTAATCTAAAAATAATGTCTGACATGTAAGTATAAATTGAAAAAATCATAAAATGTATGTGACTTAAGTGTTTCTATATGATTTCTATTTTGTTCAAGTTCTAACAGTTCAAGAAGTCACTTTTTTTATTCTCTATAATTGAATAATGTACAACGCACAATCTTTGTAGTAATTGCATGTCCAAATTCGTGAAATTAGGGCTGCGTTTTTTGTTCTCCGCCTTCATGTTATTTTGCCTGAAATAAGTTTAACGTGTTAGTTGAAGAAAATTTCGTAAATAATAATAATATGATCAATTTTTCGCACGAATTATAAAATATGTATAGGTAATGTAAACTTACCTATTCTTTACGTTGTCTTTATACTTTAATGCGCGCGCACGAATTATATAAGAATATTATCAGTTATATAAATTTTTGATAGTAAAATAAAAAAACAAACAAATTTTAGTAATTCCTAGTCGTAAGTCGATGTTTAAGCTAATCACTTGAGTGACACCTCAACTGTCACTTAAAATTTCACTCAGGAATAAATTTGTGTTGAGGGAAAGTTGAAATACCCTATAGTAAAGTAAAGCCTCACTTAAATTCTATTCCTAAGAATAGTAACAGTTGTAATACCGGCCCATATCTATAAGTAAGTGCAGAAAAAATTGTCATGGCCGCTAATTTAAAATAACAGCAGAGATAAAATATATATATTTGTAACCATTATAGAAAGTTCTGGTACAGGAAACAGTTTTATTTGTTCGCCCCAACAATGTAATGATGTTTTTTATTCTCATTTAAACGGGATTCATGTGTTGCGTTCCGATCATTGGAACACTGAATGGTAATTTCGTTCATTCATTTTCGTTCGTTTAGAATAGGGATTTCAATCTCAAATTTGTTAAAGATATCAAATCGGAATTCTCAATCAAAATAATTTTAGTTATGTTATTGAACTTACGAGTCATATTATCATAATCTGTGTAAAAAACGTTTTTGTTCATATAAAAGTTGATATTAATAGTTTCATTACGTCTTAGGTAACTGAGAACATATTTCTGGCAAATATTAATGTTTTCTTGTTTCTATCGACCTCTTTGCATCAAATTTCTAATACCCACCCCTTTTTGAGAGGCGAACCCAAACACGTACACATTGAGTGTTTGACGATTCGTACAATCAATTTGTTATTGGCAGTTGACCAAGCACGAGACGTGATACTGGACGTTTAATACGATACTTTGAAGAAAAATATTATGTTGTCCGTGTGACTATATGTGTTTTCTTGTAGTCAAATCCACTTTTCTTCAATGTTTTCCCAGTGGAACGGTACATTTTCTTCACCGCGCTACAAATATACACATAAATTTGACATAAAAGCTAAACATTTTGCAACTTTCTCCTGCACCTCTCAGGTGTAAGTTGAAGTATGCGGAACGTTCACACAAATTTTGCCACTAGGTCGAAGTAGTAACGCTACGAAAATGGCAGACACGTTTTTGCCGCATATATGCGTGCGCTATATTACCAAGTGTATCATAGCACTATTATAGTCATACTACTTTAACGACTCCATTAGTATATCTACATTCACTATAATATGAATATAGACGACAACTATAGCGGTGTTATAAATGGCTATTAAAGAGCAAAATTTCAATGACTTGCCGCGTGTATTACCTACTGCGATCATTGTGCCAATCGCGGGAGCAGCGAGTCGCGAAAAAATGATGACGGAATTATCATCAACTTGCGGGGATTCCCCGAGCGGACACGTCCGATAGACTCGCTAATGAAGTAAGGCAAGATTTTTATTACTATCATGTCTTTTATGTTAAGGTCGGCAGACAGACTGACGGTCCATTTGATGGTAGGTGGTTACCGTCGTCTATAACATAAGCAATGCCACAGGTGCAGCAAGTGCGCTGCCGACTATAGTAGGATTAAGGATCAAGAGTTTGGGAAGGTATAGGAAAATGGGGTCTGGCAACCCTTACTCACTCATCGAAACAGAACAGCACATGTGCTGTTATTTCACGGTGGATTTCTGTAAGGTTTCGGTTACTTCCGCTAAACGGGCTGCCCAAATGATGGCAAAACGCAGTGTGCCCTGCCACTACAAAAAACTAGTTAGGATAAAACCACCGATATCCGCGAATCCTACGGTGCCGAATCCGATATAACAAAAGATAAGGACATGGGAATATACTTTGACAGCCATGTAGTTGTGTAACTTACATGTAAACTATGTAAATTTAAAAATTACAAGTTAATTGTAAATAATCGCTTTACATAACTGAAAAAGTAAAAGAAAATAATTTAAACGCTTACTAAGGACACTCGTCAAAGCAAATCTGTTGAATGGAAATAATGGAGCATACTCGACGGGCCAAAGCTGGGGAAAGAAGTACTTATTTTCTGTTTTTATATTTCATTATTAGCCCTCTCATCTCATATTGCACTCTATTTGGATTCATAGAGGCCGCCATAAAAGATTGAAACGTGAGAGGGGCATTTCAATGGCGTAATTGCAAGTGCACTTTTTTTAATTCAATTCCTGTCGGCTACGGCAAAGCTGGAATGCACTTCATTGATATCGCTTTAAAGTAATGTGTTTTTTAGTCCCGCACCGTTACTAAAATATTCTAAGCCTTATTCAACAACAGTATTAAGAGGCCGTTCTACTCATTCAAAGTATTAAATAAGTGCCCTACACACTATTCTCGTAATCCTTCAGTGAAAAGAAATGACACCATTATTTCATAATCCTACGATCTATGGCAATAAGCTAATGAAAAATCTCTCTTATTTATTTTCTTTTTCAATAACTTGTGACCTCTGTAGGTTACGAGTATTAATGAGGAATTATTATTATTATTATTATTTCATTTCATTTAAACTTGATTTTACCAATTAAATGTGCATCACTCGTTAGACACATGTCTAACAAAGAAGCCATCATTTTTTTTTTTGGGAGCCACAAGAAACTTATGATCGTCGTTACAAATTTAAATTTACCAGGGTTTCGGAAAAAAAGCCAAGAGGACGATCCTGAGAAGAAACCTTGAAAGAAACTCAGGATACTATTCTTTTGTCATCTTTAAAATATAAAATAACAACAATTACACTTATTTTTTAAAGAAACATAAATCAAAGTATATATACTATACTAAACATCGTGCATCGAGCTCCGAATCGTTTAAATCCAGGCTTCATTGTCGCTTAAACAATCACTGATTTTATAATAGCCTTTCGAGAGGAGTGGGTTATCTTTTATCATGTGGCTTATTGTTACGTCTTATTACTGTTAGTACATATCTAAAAAATGCTTTTAATGAATGTATAATTACGTTAAAATGGGTCCAGTCTATATTAACGTAAAAGATGTTATTCTAATACAGTTAGTCAACTTTTAGTAACTCTTAATACAAATGTCAAAATTTTTAAGCATTTGAGTATTGCCCAACTCACTTTGGGGTATATTCTGTAGGTATTATAATTATATCTGCGTTAAAACGACTTTAGCCGACTGACCATCGTATCAACCGATAACTGCTATAGAAACAAGAAGATTAACAATTAACTAGAATTAAAACCTGAGTTATTAGTCTGCGAATATTTTTTCCGAGCAGACAGGCGAGATGAGCAATTATACGACGACGGTGGCTCGTCTTAACGCCTAATGAAATTTAGAGTATAACGAATAGAAAGCGACATCTATAGAGACGCCCCGTTTATATTTCTCAAAAGCAATATAAATGTAGGTACTTACTCCACAGATTAATTAACCTGGACATCTATGTAACGCATAACGATTAATTTAAATTATTTTTTTTATAAATTTGTAAAATATTTTACTTATTATATAACAAAAAATAGTTGTCATACATTGTGTTCCGCATGTTTCGGCAGAACAAGTTAAGGTATCCTTAGTTAAGGTATCCTTAACTAAGGGTTAAGAAGGAGATAGGGTTATGGCAACATGGCCTTTATCCCATGAAGGTCGGCAACTTACTTGCATCAACTCTTTTTTTTATTATATTTTATTTTATTTACGATAACAAACAATTTGTAAAATGTGTATTATGTAATAAATACATTACAGGTAATTATAATAAAGGTAATTAATAATTACCTTTATTATAATGTGTTGCTTGTATTAATAGGCCACCTACCAAAAAAAAAAAAAAAAAAAAAACATTAAATGGTATATACCATTTAATGTTTTTTTTTATGGGAATATTTTTATCCAATTTAATAATTTAAATTGTGTTAACCAATTATATAGTAAAGTTTTGATGCATATTTCCATTTTACTAATTTTGATACAGAATTCCACAGACATTCAGAAAAAATTCTAAAAACTATTTTATTTAAAGCTTATTGTAATTGTTAAAATTACAATAAGCTTATTGTAATTGTTACAATATCATCTCCATTCAAATCCATTTCTTGGCGTCTTCGTACCGTCAGGTAGTAACTCTAGAATTCAGGAGAACGGAAAATTACCCCGAAATACAATTAAAGTGTAACGCAATTTATATTAATTTTAATCCTCCCCTGCCATATCTAGGATAATCGTCTAACATTTGGACCTTAATAACTGGCATTTATATTCATTAATATACTTTGAGCTTACATACATTATAATTATGAAGTTAAGCTACTTACAAGAGTAATTATATATACATTCAATTACGTTTGTTATGGTTAAGACGTGGAAAAAAAGTTGTATTTGAAATGATTTATAGAAAGTAACAAATAGTTTATTCTTAAGGAACAAAAGAGAGTGCATGAGCCCTGTCGATCATAACAGGATAAAGAAAGAGTAAAGGAAAAGCATCCCACGCACCAAATACCAAATACCACTAATTTAAAATGTGGTTTCTGCAGCTAAATTGGCAGCCCAGTTTATGACTACGAAAAACAAAAAATTATATAACATAGGTAAATAAAAATGAATTTCTAAAGTTGTCGAGAAGTCTAAACCATTCTCGAGTTTTGAGCTTAGCCACACTAAGCTCAAAACTCGAGAATGGTTTGACAAATTCACTTTTTTATTTTTACAAAAATTCATTGTATTTAGGAAATACGTTCAAAATTTCGTTGCAAAGTTTATATGAAGAGAAAAATTTAAAAAAAAAATATTTGTCAGTCGTTGGACTACAAGTCAGAAGTGAAAACTAAGCTTCACAAAAAAAACAATATATTATTGTTCAGAGGTGTGTACCACATTGATCCTTGTTATCATATCTAGTAAGTTTACTTTCATATGTAGTTGTCTGCTTAGTACTTATATACAGAGGTATCGATTACGGTAACAAGTCGCGAGTTCAATGGTTTTTTCCTATCTCAAAAACGCGCTTAAAGATTTTTCACTTCAAAAATATCCGGATAATTAGATCCATACGAAGTCGAGGACAGGCCGCTAGTATGAAATATAAAAATCAATCATTGTGTATTAGTCTCACAAAAACTCAAGAATGGCTAGATCGATTTTAATTCAGTTTTTACTTATGGAGGGAGGGATAAACGGGAAAGGTATGTATTTATAATAATTGCACCATAGTTGAAGCTTGGAGCGGGCGATAGTAATCAATAAATTCCTTTATAATGGTGAATGACAATTTCTTTAATACATTCCCGTCATAAGACCAAGATTCAATTAACATTTCAATGCTCAAATATTAAATGACGAATCGACTCACAAATGAATTTAGCGACCCCTCGCCGTCACTTCGGTCATCAATCACACAATATTACTCACAGGCACATGCATAACCTTATATACGAATAAAGTTTGCCATAGAACAAATGAACTCCTCGCGAAATGTCACTGCTCTGTTGCTTGAGGATTAAGTTTGAAATGATTTTGTTATACTGTGATTATTATCACTTATGAGTGCCATTGCCAATTGGAAGCAAGCGTCTCTACAGGAGATGAAAGGCAACAATTCATTGTTTCCTTGTCTTGTTGAACAGTAGTAACATTTCGTGTTTTATTTAATTTAATGTGTTAGGGAATCTAGATTATGATTAATGGAGTCCAATACAAGCCATTATATGTAAGCTAAATTATATTTGTACTATGGTGTAATAATTGGCAGGAAACACAGAGGAGACACAAAATTAAAAAAATATCGCGTCAAAAATATCGCCCCTCCGCGAAAAATAGTTTCAACCGACTTTAAACCTTATTCGATCTAGAGTTAAGGTATGATTGTACGGTATCAATTGAAAGGTAATAAAATCTATTTTTTAGGAAAAAAAAAACCAGACTTTTTCATTGGGTCCAAAAAGTAAAGAAAAAACATGACGGTCCATTGAAAAATGTTTATTCAAACTTAACTCTACAGCAATAAATGCATAACAAAAATTTACAAAAAAAGTTTAAAATTAACTATAACCTAGTGTTGGAACCGCTGGAATACTCGGCGGACAGCATAACGGCTTAAATTCAGTTGCCGAGCGACATTACACTGACGAACTCCTGCTTGCAATAATGCGACGACTTGAGCAGATTCAGCGGCGGTGGTTTCCATCTTCGTGGGTTGATTTCTTGCTGGAGCTTCTTAGATGTGTTCTCTTCGACGTTTGGACAATGTATGATTGACATTTCGTCGTGAATTATCCGGTCTCCGCCCAAGGAAACAGGCACAACTGGCGACCCTTCAACCGCGAGTTTTGACACCTTTTTTAACGCTCAGACCTGGAAACCTCGTGGCTTTTTATTTAAATTAACCAATGTTAATTGAAAGGTTATTAATCGTGCTTTCATTTGATATCAGTATTAATAATGTAAAGTAATTTTTATAAAGTTTATATTAACTTGAATCAGATTTTCGCGGAGGGGCGATATTTTTGACGCCGAGTACGAGTATATGTGAAATAATTTTAAAATACTTGTTTGCTATATTCTTAATGGACATATAAGCGAAATAACAGTACAAAACGATTCGTTCAAATAGAATGTCACAGTTCTAAATCGTGTAACAAATATCTCTTTCTGCAAGTGATGCTTGGAGTCTAAGTCTAGGACATAAGTTAGAACATAAGTTTCACCGTACTTGACCGCAAGTTTATTGCGGCTCAACTTCTACAGAACTTTCCACGCTCTGAGGATCAAATGCGAATGCGTTATGATGTAGTATATTATATTCTGAGTTTAGTTTTAGTATAAAGAATACGCCAATATCTTCAGCCTATGTTACCTATTAAGTTATGTTACCTAATGTTTACCTCGTCCTGCCAGTAATGACATATGGTGCTAAAACATGGCCGCTCACGGAAGGACTGGTACACAAGTTCAAAGTCGCTCAGCGTGCTATGGAACTTCATTAATGGATAAGAAAATCTAAATTTTTCCCGAAAACCAAAATTGAAGTGGCAATGGACCGGTCATATCTGACCGGCCTTTTGCTATTTCAGCTTATACAACAGTTCTATACAAAATATTGAAAATCTCTCGTCGCATATATCTTAGGCATTAATCAGAGAAATGCTATATATGAGATAATACTTAGTTAATACTAATTAGTTGAGTACAGTGCTCTATTTTAGAAAAGACAAACAAATGCAAAATGTAATATTATGTGTAATAATTTTCTCACAATATTTATCTTACGTGTATGTAGCATTTGTATAACTTAATTTTCTATGAAGTATTAAATGGTAAAATAGTTCACCAAGAACGAATTTAATGTTATTTAATTCAAGATTAAAATAATGTAGTGAAATCAGTAGAGAGCGGTGGCGTTATCCTGCAAGAATTTCATTACGATGACAATGTTGGGAACTTCAATTTTCTTGTGAGATAACGAGCGTTGTTGAGATTGTTTCAAGCTATTCGAGGCCACTTTGACCCGTGGCCCGTAAACATCGCAAAGATTCTCATTAGAGGCAACGGAAAACTCTTATATTTACACAAACAATTTGAATTTACTTTGAACTAAACTTGTAAAACGCCAACCAACTTGTGGAATCATCTTTTTCGTTATTAATGTAATACATACAATCTCTTAACGATCATCATCTGTTGTTCCAAGAGAACTGATTAGTAAATGAAACTCCATAAATAATTACTCTCTTTAACATTTTTTATGGTTTTGTATGACGGGCAGGGAGATGGTCAATTATAGAGAAAATATGGCAGACTGCAGACGGCTTGAGGGATGTTAAGGCGCAATTTTCAATCCAAATCAATTCAAAATACTCTTTATTGCAAAAAAGAAAAAACAAATATCACTCGCTTATATTTAGTCCCATTTTCTGTCTTCCAAGTATTACTAGGGCAGTATATTTATCCTCTGGTAATCATTTCACGAAGCAAGAAGCGAACTCGTAAGATTAAAACAATACTTTTTTAAACTTACCAGTTAATAATAATATTATTTATGGATTTAGATTACTGTTGTCAATAATTAAGTGTATAAATAATGTGTTAACGATTTAAATGATTTGAACTGAATACTTACTAAATGAAAAATGAAGCTGTAGAGCTGTTGATGGTGTTGACGTGACCAGGTATAAGCATATACTAATTAAAGGATCTTATACATAGAAGGTATGCACATAGGAGTACATAATCAGACTAACATAACTAATCCATTATACTGCATAAACCTCATCACACACTAATTGCAACACCTATTAATTTATAGTCTCCTCAAATTGGTTTGATCGCTTCGTATTATATAAGGGTATACATAGGGAGATTTGAATTACTCATATACAATACAATACCTATACATTGTCCAGAAAACCAATATTGGTAAAGCACTCGACTATGCGCTAACGAGATGCGAGTCTAATGAACTTGAAATCCTGCGCTTCCATTTTGTATAATGGACGGTAACATTGATCTATGAACAACATTAAAATAATTTATTTCATTTTATTTTTACATATAGTATAACAGGGCGTAACAGTTTTGCAGTCATGAACTGTTCAGCTCGTCTGAATACAGTGGCTACTCCTGGAGATCATGGTTAAATAACACTATTTTGTATAATTACCGTTGCGGTTTCGGTATGTAAAGCAAGATTGAGTCCTGCTATCTCATTCTCAATAGGTACACAATATTTTCTATTCGCCTTATCATGATAATAACACCCTGATATTTTAATATTATTTAAAATTATATTTTACTAGTGGCCCGAGATGAAATTTACACACCTTCCCCGTTATCCCTCTTTCCATAAGTGAAAACCGAATTAAAATCGGCATCGATTTATCGATAACCATACTGAACATACGGAACGATTAAAACTTTGTGTATGGGGACTGTGAACGTGTTAATACTAATGTGTCCACCAAGTATAACAGATAAAACAGAATCTATTATCATCAAAGAAAATTTGGAATTTCCACAAATTTCGTAGCTTAATGTTTCATCAATTGTGATGTCGCGTTGTTGATGCGCTTTTCTGTAACAGCATAAGCCCTGAACGCGTTTGTGGGATTGAGTCGACGTTTGTAATCCGGCTTAACTGTTTGGTCACCGTTGACGAATTACCAACTGTTTATGATTTTGTCTGATTCAATTAGTTTTCAACAATGAATGCGTTCAGTTTATATGAAAGGATTAAATCTCCGATGGAATTCATTTAGATATAAAACAAACTGTAGTCGCTATACAACTTGTGGACATCAAAAGTTTTGATAAAATCTAGCACAATTATGCAATTGATTTAATTACTTTGCGCAAATCAATATTGTATTTATTTTGGTTTTCTGTCATGTTTAATTTCATTGTAAACTGTCGAAAATTATCTTCAAAAATCTCCATAAATATCAGTGTGAATCACATGGCACTTGTAATGCTATGAAAATATTTACAACATTAGAGAAAATTTAGAAGAAGTAAAAGTTATCATTGTTACAACAGTTTTATGTAGCTAATTTACACTAGCTATGACTTTTAAAGGCATTAATTTCAAAAATCATGCCAATAGATGTCGCAAACTCTCGGTGAACGGTTCTTGAAAGGCGAATATATTATTAGACGTCAGTTAGACGCCAATATAAAGAATCTGAGATGTAACATCCGTATTACTAATAATATAAATGCGAAAGTATGTTTGGATGTATGGATGTTTGTAACTGTTTCACGCAAAAACTACTGAACCGATCACCATGAAATTTTGCATACACGTTGTCTGGGACACAAGAAAGGACATAGGGTACCTTTCATCGTTCAACGCGGACGAAGTCGCAGGCACCAGCTAGTATTATATATTATTAAGTATAATTAACTTGTTTAAGAAGGAGCATTCTTAATCAAAAGTCCAATCAAATCACGAAGGTTTATTTGTTAATAAAAAATATATATATAATACACATCTAGGTAGATATATTATATACGGAATTACTGTTCACAAAATGAAAATTTCTCTTGTGTATTTTGGACACTGTATATTTTTACACAGGTACAGTAAAATCCTGACAGGTATGAACAAATTAAACCCAAGTTTTACGTGGGGCGCAAACGTAACCGGACGCTGGACCGACTAATTTGACACGTTCTACGCTCGGAGCAACATTTGCAACCTGGATATGAACACCAACTGCGAACCAACTGACCGTACAACTACCTACAATTTCTAGTGACAAAATTATCGTATGCAATTTGAACTCTTTATTAGACTTACATGGCAATTAGAGTACAAATTAAAAACTAAAGAGAATATAAAGCTCGATGTAGATATTTTTAGAAAATATCGCTCTCTAATAAATAAAATAGTCTTATTTAGTTGGTCAGCAAATTAGCCTTACAATACAAGCAGGCATTTCCCTATTCCTTCTTTATCCTTATCCTTAATCCTACTATATGATCGGTTGCACGCACTAGCAGCACTAGTGGCATTGCTTTAGTCTGAATACAATTCCGAATCCGAATGTTATAAAATAAACTACATTAACGCTCTGTACCAGAACAACAGAAGTGCTTGCCTCTCAATTTAATATAAAATAATCATAAAATAATAAAGTACAAGAAGTTTTATTTTAAACTAAAATGATAGCCAAGCAATTCTTTGAGTTACTTGGTGGTATACTTCATTTTTTGCATTTTTTAATTTTCGCGGGCATCAATTGATTTTCCGCCGCAGTTGAAGGCACTGTTCAGTGTATGTGACTGATTAATAATATTTTTAAATACTTTTTGCTAAGAGACTGACTTTACTACCTACTTGCTTTGCTATGCTGTTACATTAATGTTTTCTATTTAGTATTTTAGTCGATATTAAAGATATTTATATTAATTTTCAAAGTTTATTTGCATAGTTTGTGTTACATAAAGGTTTTATTAATTTATATGAGTATAAAGAGATCTCACTGATTTTTGAGAAAGAGTATCTTTACCATAAAGTGTGGATTAGCAAGGTGTAAAATACGTTGATTTTTGTCGAAATTTTGATTACAATTTTAGCTAAATTTTGATTTGTTGATTAAAGAGCTGATTTTTGTAAATTTTTCTTATTTTTTATTTGTAACCTTCAATACCGAAATAATCCCGGGATCCCTGGATTGACTATTTATAATCCCGAAATCCCGCGATTGAAAATAAGGGCCGGGATCGAAATCCTTAGTGTTAATCAATGGCATAAACAAATCTTATCATATTCTTAGAATTTCTTTTAATAAAATGCTAAAGAATTTTCTTTTTTATTTGAAGGCGCTAAACTATGGAAGTAGCAGGCGGATTTGAAAACTTCTTTTTGCATTAGTTAACTCAATTCTTCACCCAATTCATCACGCAGGGCTTTTAGATGCCTAGCAAAGAGAAAGACAAAAAAATGCTAAACTTAGATACTAAATACTAAGATCATTATTAAGATTACATTGCCACTTGTTTATTTACTCATGAAATCCGAATTTGAAAGCATTTAAATGTGACCCCCGCTCAAGGCGTATGACATTTTAATGGGTCCAAATTAGCATATGAACGGGTCATCTTAGGATTACGTGTTAATGGTATCTTAGATGTTAATATCTCATGAAAGGGTAAGCTTGTGGTAAATGTATGTATGTCTGTCTCGGGTGTGCTCTTCGTTAGAGCATTTAAATTGGCGTTTAAGTTTAATTAATTTAGGAACAACGAATATATTATATTGTAACTGCTAATATTACATTGTGAAACATATTGTATACTAGCTGGTGCCCATTAAAAATTAAAAATATAGCACAGAAAATATTTGACATCTTTATCGCTGTAATGACGGTGGCGGCGCCACGGTGCCTATTTTTTTATAATTTTAGAAGGTCCCTCGGGAACTTAAATTTTTTTTAGAATAAAGAGTATCCTATATGTTAACCAAGGTAACAACTATCTGTGTGCCAAATTTCATTAAAATCCGTTAATATATTATTGCGTGAGAGTATTTTTAATTTTTATGTCAAATCATTGTTTCCAATGGTTTAAAAAAAACATGTTTATGTTGCTGTGCAACTTTAGGATGTTTAAAAAACTACTAAATATTTTAGTTAAGATTAAGACTAAATTTCTCCTTAAAAATATCTAGTAACTATGTGTTTTTGTCCGTGTTTTGATTTTTTTATATTTTATTTCGCCATGAAAAAACAGCGCTTTAAAACCATAAATATTTTTCAATACCTAGAACGAACGCTTGTATTCAAAACCATAAAAGCGGAGATGAGATAGATATTTTATGTTATGTTTAATATTCTTACAAGATGAAAATATCATGTTTATATTTCATATAAACACTCGACACTTCTTTAACATCGTCGTATCTTAATGCAATTTTTCTTATTTTTTACCAAAAATTAATATAATTTAGTTGACATAATGAAAAAGAAATTAAAATGAATTGAAATTAAAAAAAGATTTACCTTTTCTCGATCATCTACTAACCTAAATTTAAATTTACTGAGAAAATTTATATAAAGAAAACACACTCGAATAATATTCTAGGAAAGAATATTATATAAGAAAAGGTTTTATTTCATTTAATTTAGTTTGATCAACAATAAATAATAAATAACAATTTTAATATAATTTACATAAAAGAAACCTCAAAATAGATAAGGTTAACCCTTTTGAAGATTCTGGGTTCATTCAACTCCGTTATGTTATGCCGACCCATAAAGGGTTAAAGAAAAGGAATATACGGCGAAAGAAACTCTATACAATAATAATTTTCTCATAGGTACAGATAACGAGAGCTATTGTGTATTTCATGATAAAATATTGTAAGAATAAAATGTAATTTTATATTTATTTTAAGGTACTTTCACACATAAATACTTAAATACTAACTGCTAAAATCCCTTTATTGCTCTAGTACCATTGATTAGTACCATTGATTAGTACCATCGAAGGAGTTAGTGAAAAATTTACTTAAATTAATGGTAATAGCATTCTACTTAGAATGCTATTACCATTAATGGTATTACTAATGAAACTGGCTACTTTAAATGAAGGGCTTCAAATAAACTCTGATGTTACCTATGCCCGTTCCCTATAGCCGCAAATATTACCAAATGGCCGATAATTGTGTTATATTCTAGTCAAAAGAATAAAATCAAAAATCAAAATATTTATTTATCAATTAGGTTTCTCCAAGAAACTCTTATGATCGTCATTATAAATTAAAATTTACCAGGGTTTCGGAAAAAAAAGCCAAGATGACGATCATCTTTTCTATAACATATATAACATTCTAGCATATTATGGTTGCTGGGAATAAACTCTAGGCTCTCCATAAATCAGTTTAGTTTTAAGGACTTCAGTTGTGGGGATCTCCCAGTGACACCAATATAGCAAAAATACAAAGAGTTCAAAACTGGTTCCTAAAACATATTTCCAACTCAGTTTGGTTCACTAGAAACTTGAAGCTTCACGACTGCCTTAGTATGCCTACAGTCAAACAGGAAATCTCATCTCGCGTCAAGAAATACATGGACAGACTAATATACACCCAAATGAGCTAGCCGTACAGCTGATACTATCCGAATCTGACCCGAACCCGCCTCAAAAGGCGCAAAATACCCTAATCTGCTAATATACCGGGCGACCGATCGCATGATTAGAAAAAAAATCTAGAAAAGTTAAGGGTATTGCTCTACAGCTCCGCTCAACATTAGTTAAGTACAGCCTAGAGAACAGTTTCAATCGTGCAGCCAAAATTTATCAGGACTAGTCAATTTTGTATAAATATAAAAGCCTAAAATTCAAGTGGTGTTGATAAAACGATGCTTGGCTACCGCCGTACTTCACAACTAGCAACAAAGTGAACACACATTAAACGCACTACACATTTTTAAAAGGCTATTTTGAGGCTTAAAATTGACGTTTCATTCACTGGTCAGTGGTAAGAGGTTGAATGAGTATAACTCTGCCTATACCACAAGGGAGAAGCGAAGGAATTGTAATTCTAATTTATAAAGCCTATTCTTTGAAACTGTTCTCTCTATAAATGTACGTCTTTCGTATATATAAAAATTGAGTTGTGTATTTTAATTCAGTTTTCACTTATAAAAGTTTTTTATATAATTTGCAGAAAAAAATTGCACCTGTGCCGGGAACGGGTCGCTAGTTATAATTAGAGCATTAAAAATTAACTATAATTTTATTGTTATGTTATTTTTTACTTTAACTTGTCTAACTATTGGTCGCTATACAAATAGTCACAATTAGCCTAAATTATATGGTGGATATAATTTAGTTAAGATTATTTTGAATCTAATGAAAGTCCCATCAAAACCGCTTTAGCTGAGCCTGTTTGCCATGTTTTTGCAAATAATTTAAAGCGTTCGGTTGGATATCGTTATAACCAAAACCGACAGATATTAAACTGGGCAAATATTACGTTTCTTTCGTCTTCTTGTTGCTTCTATCTTATATCTTAATATTTAAAATTTTAAAAAATGGATGGCTTGACAGTCTCAAACTGATGGTTTAATGATAAGCCAGCTCATAAACAATCTCAAACCTTCCCATCATTATTATCATTAGAATGAACAAGCTGTTGTAGCTAGTAGTATTCTTAGGGTCTATGGATTTGCAAATAGCGGCGTATCGAATAACGTAACGCGTTTCGTAGCCTTGCAGCAATAATAAGCTAAAGTAAAGCTATAGTGTTCTAACTTGAACCACACACTTTAGATGTTAAGTTGTCGAAGTAGCCGTGGTCAGACTCTCGTGTCGAGAGCGGCATTATGAACCGTCTGCTCGCCACTCAACCCTTGTTCAGAGTCGAAATTGAAATTTAAGAAATAGCGGTACACGAGTTTGGACAATGCTATTAAGCAACTGTGCTCTCACAAAACAATGCGTGTTTGTTCTGTACTTAAAAGTGCATACCTATTATGGTAAATACATACTTGATTTAAATATTTGTTTTTAAACACATTTTTCAATTCAATATAAAAAATCCTTACACAGTAACCTGTATAACTCCTAAGCCACGCAAAGAATTTTGATGCATTTTCACCATCAGTTAGATAATTTTTCACGAAAGGTTAACATATGTAGTAAAACCTAATTAAGTTCTTATGTACCTTAAAAGAAGAAAAAACAATAATTTGAAACCAAGCCGCCGAAAAATAAATTTAACTAAATGGCTTACGTAGGCTAAACCTTAAGAGATACATAAAAATGATGTACTAGAGAATTGTACTATTTGTTACGTTTGACTCACAGTAACCATTTCTATAATTAAAACTTTAATCTCTACATATTTTATTATAAATTGATGTCACTGTCCGAGTTTCTCTGTTTCTCTGCTAACCACCCAACGGTTGAAACCACCCAACGGATTTTGATACGGTTTTCACTAATAAAAGAGCGAATAATGACGAAAGTTTGTATATATAATTTGTAGAAAAATGCATGCGTGTGAAGCCCGACGCAGGCCGCTAGTGTAAATATATTTATGGTCCTTCGCCATATCCAAATTCGTATAAGTACTATTTTAAAAATTTGTCTGTCCATCTTATCACTGCAAAACCACTGAAAAAAAAAATATATACGGAAAAGAATTGATTTCTGGGAAAGACTATAGATTATTCATTTAAGTAGTCCATGGGAGTTTTATTATTAAACTCATAATGAAAATTGCATGTAGATAATGTCTTTGTTTCATAAAACAAATTTGACGCAAGAGAGGCCGGCGGGCACAGCCAGTGTTTCATAAATGAAAAAAATCCTTTGTTTTTCTTGTAAAATATACAATTTCTCCGCACGTTTTATTACATGTCGTTGAGACGACCTTTCATGTGTCTAAAAAAAATGGAAAGCGCCTGAGGCTTGTAGACTACGCTTATTAAGGACGCCAAAGTATGATTATATGTAAAAAAAAGTATCTAAATTATTCAACAAAGATACTTTGAATTTTAGTATTATTCAACGTTTTTGATTAAATATTACAAAAAAAGTTAAATTTTTGTTTACAAAAATGATCACTTATTCCGCGTCCCTTCAGAAACATTAATTTCTTCTAAAAGGTGTGTACTAATTTTCATAATGATCAGTTGAATAGTTCATAAAGTAACGAAAAAATTTACTTGCGCATATCTATTGTATACTAATAAATAAAATTGAAATTATTAGTATAGAATTGAAGTTATTAGTATCTTGTTATAAAGAGTAATAGGAGTTTTACAGTTTATAATATTATACTAGTTAAGATAAGATATTATTTTCAAAAGAAAAAATAGTATTAACCCACTATCAAGTCTTCAACTTGATTATTCATGGATTAACGATAAGATAATGAAACAATTATATATTTTCAGATATAATTCTGTTCACTATAAAACAAATTGAATACTTAACAGAGTATAACGCGATATATAAACACAGAGGTCGTATCATTAATTGTAAAGCAACAATATTGTTTAGTTTAATCAAGACCCTGATTGCCTTCACTAACCTCGTCTGAATAAACTTTCTCACAAATTCAATTAATGCCGGTCTCAACAATAACAGTTTTCGGTAATTATGTTTGTATTATAAACTGTTGCTTGCATACTATCCTAAACAATGTCTAATGTAATTTGGTTGGAGTACCTGAACAGGGCAAGTATTCATAGCTATCTATATAAATAGGTGTAGACTAAACAGTTCAATATTTCTTTTTCTTTTTTTTAATTACTATTAGTGGAATATAGATAAAATTAAAATTATCTAAATTATTAACAGCATATTACTCATCATCTTAGCCGCAGGACACCACTGATGGAGATAGGCCTTTCCCATAATTTTCCAATAAAACTGGTCCGAAGCAGTCTGTATCCACCGCCGACCAGCGGCCCTTGTAATGTCGTCTGTCCACCTTGTGGGTGGACGTCCTTTTTTTTTTGTATGGGAAAATCTGGGAACCAGATCCCCACTGACCATGGGGAGATCCTGCGCTTGCGAGTCCATGGCTTCCACTCGAGAACCTTCCGGCCCTAGCGGTCGTGAGCTCCCCGTACTATGTGCCCTGCTCACTGTCACTTCAACTCCAATTCGTGATTAAGGAAGACATGCGAAGGACATATGCGGAAAGCGACTTCAAATTATACTATTACATGTAAAGAAGATGCTTTAAACAAGAATGAGAAGCTATCTGTAATCCTAATAGACTTCTTATTACTACAGTTATTTTTCATATTAAAAGGATTAAAGAACATTTTTTTTTTCTATTTTAATTTAACTTTTGCACTTAGAACATTATTGGAAAGTTCAAAAGTTTGAGTGGAAGAAAATTTTATAGAAAGTTTTAAAAAGTTATTAAGTGTTACATGATTTGCTTTTCTTCATTAATGTCGTTTTAAGTTTTATTATTTTAATATGAGCACTTGGAGATTTTTATTATGAGATACGTAGATATTTAATAGAAAGTTAGCTATATGTAATTTATATTATTTCAATATTGTGCAGTTCAATAATAAAGAGGGAATCTTGTCATATAGGAAGACATAATATATTTAAAGAAGAAATATAAACTTTATTAAAATTAATCCTATATGAGAAAATATATATTTTAAAGAACCAATATTCCTTTTAGAAGCAGAGATATTATTTTACATCTATTGCTAGAAAAACATTCGAGACGCTTATAAGTTTTAAGATTTCATTGTTATTTAATTTTATTATATAAAGTATTTTATTTCATAAAATCAAATGAAAGAAAACTCTCACTAATAATATTCTTTTTATCTTTCGTGTACCTTCAATGGAATTATTTTTCCTCGGAATGTTACACCACTCTCTTATTTCTTAACATATTTCCCATTTTTATTTGCAAAATCTTTAAATTACTGTTATTAAAATAACACATTAATTTATGTATAATGAATTAATGAATTTAATAATTTAATAAATTGATTTCGACCAACAATAATTCGACCCCTAACTTAATCAATGGCTCTTTATCAATGGGAATTCAGCAGTCGACTGTATTTTTTAAGTTTTTGCTTAGGCGCCGAGTCGCCTTAATGAAGTTTTAAAATCTGCATTAAAAATAAGCCATAAAACAAAAGTCGGTGACTAATTATGAGAACATCTGTATCACACGGCGGCGGGGAGTGTTCCTGATACGGGCATTAAGAGCCCCCCTATTGTCTGAAGGGCCGTCTGCCTCGCACATCAAGTGTCGTGTTTTTTATCACTTATTCCTTGCCTGTTCTTTACGAAGCTGCGCAGCGCAGTTTAAGTAGGGCTCTTTACAGAACATTTCTTAGCGAACATTGTTTTGTATATGCGATATCCATACTTCCATACTAATATTAAAATATTATAAATGTCTGTCTGTTACCTTTTCACGCCTTAACTACTCAACCGATCATCGTGAAATTTTGCATACACGTTGTCAGGGATACTGGAAAGGACATAGGGTACCTTTCATCCAGAAAAAGTATACTCTGTTCCCGAAGGATCATCTAAAATTAAGAAAACTAACGCCTGGCAAAAGTGTAATAGCAATAAAGACGTCAGGCGTTATATTGCTAATGTTTTTTTATTCCTCGCAGACGAAGTCGCGGGCACCAGCTAGTAATATTATAAAAGCGATAGTTTGTGTTCGGATGTTTTTTACTCAATCACGCAAAAAAAATTATCTTTGAATAAAGTAAGGATCCTGTGGGATTTATCAAAAAACGAACTACAGGGAGTACGAAGTCGGGGGCACAGATAGTATTTCATAAACGGTTGAAGCTTTGAAACGGCTTGCAACTTTATCAGTAAAAAAGTTGTACTTAAGAACATAGAGAATATTGGAATAAATAGTATGAAATTAAGATAGAGTTTGAAACTGAATGTCCTCGGGCAGCTGGTCTCCTCTGAGCCTAGTTGCGGACAACCACACTGATCCAATTATAGTGGCTCAGGTGATCCTTGCCGTTGGATTACTGTCTCACGCTTTGCATACCGATTCATGAATTAACCAACCAGGTTTCACCTTCAAACCGGTCCCAATAGTCAACCTCCTGAATAAATGGAACATTCGGAAATTTAACTGTAAAAGATAAGTTTATTGGGCTCTTAAAAGCCCTTTCTATTATGGTCTAATAAAACCAAATCATACCCACTGACATCACACTAGTACTATTACAATAGTACACACTAAATAATGCACTATCCATATCCATACTATTCCATACTAGCCATACTAGCCGATACTAACATTATAAATGTAAAAGTAACTCTCAGTCACTCTGTTTCTCTGTGTGTCTGTCTGCTACCTTTTCACGCCTTAACTACTCAACCGATCATCATGAAATTTTGCATAGGTATACTTTGTTAAGAATACTGAATACATAGGGTACCTTTCATCCACAAAAAAGTACTGTTCCCGAGGAACATTAAGAAATATCTAACATTAAAAAACTAACGCCTGGCGAAAGTTTAATAGCAAAAAGATGTCAGGCGTTATATTGCCAATATGTTTTTTTTAACGCGGACGATGTCGCGGGCACCAGCTAGTCTCACTATATAACTAGTACAGCGAGTAGAAATTTAGCAAAAATAACAGCTTTGTCAGAATTTTTTATTGTGTTTTGTAAACGACATAAAATGTAATTTTATATTATATATAATATTTTAGTGAATATAAAAATTACATCCATTTGTGAGAGTCACTCGTGACTTCAATTAAAGTTAAACGAAACTATGGAAGCACTAACTGAAGCTTATATGCTGTGTGATGCGTACTCACTCATGTTTCCACTCGGGCTTACGGGAAAGTGGAATTGGGGTGCGCGATGAACCAATGACGTCACTTCCCTACCCTTGTTTACTAGTGTATATGCTTCCACTAAGCACAAACGGGTACATAACGATAGTGCACACTTTGTGTAGAAATTCTGCTTCAAGGTGGGAACTATTTTCATTGTTGTCTGGAGTTGAATGAAGCGAGTTACTAAGACTTTAGCGAGTTAAAGAGACTTAGGGTTGTAGAGATTTTTGAATTTTGTTTTTTTTTATTTATTTATAAATTTTTTTTTCAAATTAATTGCTCAGAGCCTTAAAACAAAAGTTTTCAGCCAAGCGCATAGCGCTGAAACGTTGTCTCTAACTATGGATCTCATAAGCTCAACGTCGCTTGACGAGTCGTGGTTGAGATCGAATAAGGAGGGCCAGAGATATCAGTAAGTTGAAGTGGCAGTGACATAATACAGAAGAGCCGAACGCCGCTGGGTCCAGAAGGTTCTTGAGTGGAGGTCACGGATATCCAACCACTAGATGGACAGGCATTCTGATAAGGGCCGCGGGTCCACGGTGGATCCAGGCTGCTTGTCCAAAGATCCAGGTTTGGAAAATTATGACGGAAACCTATGTCCAGAAGTGCACGTCCTACAGTCAGTGGCTTTCAGTGGTCCTGATCAGTCCTGGTCAGTCAGTAGCTGAGATGATGTTGATGATGAATTGGAGTGAATTTATATTAAAAGTAGACATTTTGGTTTACAATAAATTGCGTTTTTAGCTTTAGCATTAATTCTAAGTTAGGAATCCAGTCATACACCTCGTAAATCACTTAACAAGCCACACAGTAAAAAGGCCCAGCGTTGCGAGAAGTTCAACACAAGGAAGGAAGCTTTCAGAAGGTCTTAAATTTCAATTTTACTGGATCATGTAGAAAATTCCCAGACAATACCGGCCTCGTGTCTAGCCTTTACATTTTGAGGAGCTTTAATCCTTCCTTTATACACTTTCAATTAATATTAAATGGGTAACAAGGTCGCTAAATTGCTTTTGCGGTTGAGTTTTCTACTCGAGCCGTTGCAGAAAACATAGAAGCACTACATTTTATATTTTAAAAAATTCTCAACGTTAGACGCTTTTAATTTTATATCATGCAAAACACGATATTATGATGATACTAAAACAATTTAGCTTTATGCACTGTTGTTTTTAGTTTTTCTCTATGACAGTGAGATGAAATTCAAACAGATTTTTACCTACAAAATATAAATATATAACTTAGAATTAAATGAAACAATAAAAATTAATATTATAACACATATTGGTTAACTCTTTTATATTTATCTTAGTAATAAAAACTTCATTCAATGAGAAAGTTAATAATCACTTTTGTAATCTCTATAAGTTTACAAAATTCAGTGAACATCTTGTTAACTTGACGTTCATTTCAATTTACATTCATATTGGGGAAAAACAAAATGAGGAACGCTTTAAAAAAATGGGATATTACGTTTTAAAAAAAATCATATTCGTCTTTTTATTTCCGCCAAGCGTCCACTGAAACAATTTTCAGTTTTATCCGTATTTCGGCGGAATACTCGTATACGCTACGAGGCTACGGCCTCGATGTATTCGGTTGAATATTTCATCTGTGAATGCGCGCTTTAGTTACTACATTGTAAGTAGATATGATTTTGAAACTGTTAGGTTCAACTCTTAGGCTTGTGTTGCGAATCCTAAAGCCTAATTGGTTTTTTGGCGTATGTAATTACCTTAACACTGCAAAACTTATTAATAAATTAACCTTAAGTCGAGATGGATTTGAAAATTAAGTTGGTATTTAAATTACCGGTGATTATATTATTATTTTCAATTAATATATTTTAAAAAGTTCAAGAGCTTGAAAAGCTATCCCTCGGGAACCTAACATATTTCCAGTATAAAAACTATTCTACATGTTAATCCAATTAATAAACTATCTGTGTGCCAGTTTTGACGTAAAACAGTAACAAACATACATCCATCCATCCTCACAAACTTTCGCATTTATATTATTCGTAAAATTTCAATACTTGTAACACTACAAAACAAAAGAAACGAAGTCATTTAGTAAAAAAATAGCATTCACTTACGCAGGCTACGCGTTGCGTCATAAATATATTTTTTGTTTAAAATTCCAGCCAACTACATACCTACTGGCAGCCGAGCTCGTCCAGGAACTTTGCTTGAACTACGGCCAACTTTAACTTCTTGGCGCTGAGGAATGGTCCCATTATGCTTGTGACTGATTTGTTATTTATTGGCCACTCGTGAGCTTACATACACTCACTTCTACTACACTTCTAGTTAGGCGACTGTTGAAACAAGTCATTAATATAAGATGCTTCAGTTACTTTTAAATACCTTTTCAGCAATAGTATGCAGCAAAAACAACATGAAAGGATGTAGTTCGAATTTTAATTGTGTTTTAGTAGAAATACTACTAATAAAAACTTTTTTTTTTACAATTGACTATTTTTTATTCTATCCTTTTTTTAATTAAAGAGGAAATGTCGAATAAAGGCCTGACAATTATAAGCTTATGAACATCTACGCTTGACAACATGTATATATAATCGGTTTAATATCGATAAATTAATTTATTTCTTTAGAATTTTTACCACATTTTATGTAAATAAAATATGTAAATAAAAGTAAGGACAATTATATTTGCTTAAGGGAATAATGAAATATTCCGCAATATTTTCATCTACAAAGAGACGTTTAACGAAGTAGTAGCTTTCATTTGCAATATTGCTTTTGTGCACTGACACGAGTCGATTGTTATTCGTTATTCGCATTGTACTCGGGTGAGGTAAAAAACGCGTTAAAATTACAAAATCTATAAACTATAAATTTATCTTGTAAAACAAGGGTTTTCAGAATATTTTACGTTAAAACGAAACATATTAAAACGTAACGTTAAAGGTTGTCAAACAAAAATAAGTTACAACGATCATTTATTCTGAAAATATTATTCTTTCTTTTATTAATTTCACTATTTCCAGCAGTGAACGTCGTGCCGCTGATATCATGATGATTAATTTATTTACGAACAAAAGGTACGAAGAACTTTCTTCCGTTTTTTAAATTTAAATCTCTCACATGTTAGATCTCGCAAATCTATCGTTACAGAAATACTGTAGTGCATGAATACCTCTAAAATGGGACCGATAAAATATAAGAAATTAAAGAAATAAATATAAATAATTCGATTAGTAAAATTATAATATTTATATTTCTATAATCATATAGACTAGCGACGCGCCCTTGGTTTACATTTATTCATTTTTCGTATATAATTTTACACAAACCTTCGTCGTTTATCGCTCTTTCCTTTAGTGAAAACCGTAATAAAATCCATTGGGAGGCTTAAAAGAAGTAAGCAGAGAAACAGACAGAAGCGGACTGCGACGACGAAAGGGGTTCTTTTGGTGCCTAAAACTCGCAGCAAAATCGATTTTTGATGCGAGCTCGATTCGAATTTCGAACAGGCGATTTTAACTCACAGAAATAAAATTTTGATTTTATTAGTGTGTCCCATAAAGCTAAAAATTACTGTTGCTTTACTTCTATGGTGTGTCCAGCCATAGCCGACTAGAGTTGATCCAGCTGTTAAGATAGACAGGACCCTTACCTAACACGCAAGTAAATAACACGACCATCACCGTTCCGAACAAAACTGTTACCTTTTAATCTTACAAATTGCAGTAATTTTACTTGTAAATGTTGGCTATAATAAAAATAATATTTAAAATTGTCGTAATTGATTTTTCTTACCTAAAGATAACCTAGTAACGCTTTTCTCGCTGTTGAGGTGTAAAGTTGTATGAGAGCAAATTTTTTATGTCTCGTGCCTTTAAATCACTCACTTCGCTCAGTAGTATATATTAGAATCACTCGCTACGCTCGTGATTCAATTCTAGACTACATCGCTAGTTCGTGATTTAAAGTCGGCACTCGCAGGAAAAAAACAATTTTGCTCTCTAGTTGAACAAATAACTATTTTCGTTTGGAATAAGTTTTCTGTCATATTAATATAACATTTGTTTTATATATTTTTTATATGCTTCTATATATTAAAGAGGAAATAAAGCCTCAATATGTATAAATAACTTTCAGTAATATGCGAAAGTTACAGAAAGAAACCAGCTAAATTTACATTGAGTTTCATAGGGACCGTTTACACGCAGCGATCGCTTGAATAATACATAAAGGTGTCTGAAATTGGCGTGTTATTTATTGCTATGTAAATTTTATGACTAATATAGCTTAAATGGCAATTGAGCCTTCTGTGTAAGGTTTTTACTGATGGGATTGTTGCTTTCAGAGCTTCAGAGTCCAGCATTACCACTAAAACTTAGGCTAGTGTTAAATGCTTTTCAGAGACTTTTGTACATTTAATTAATACCTTTGACGTGAAAACTTCTTTGAATTTTCTTCCATAGTGGGTGGCAATTAAAAAAAAAACTGATGATAACAAAAATGGAAATATATTAATTATAGTTTGATGCTGTAGATACATATCTATCGTCTATATTCAAATGTTAAATTACACCACTCGATAGCCTAAGAATCAAAGATTTCTTTTCGTGTGCATAATTATGGTATATTTGAATTCGTTGGATATATACAAATAATTAGCTCAAAATAATGTACATGTATTTACGTACAACACACGGTCGTATCCACGACACAGTCACACCCCATTTTTTAAAAACATTTTATTTTGAAGTATTTGTTCGAATGTAAAATGTATCTTGCTAATAAATTAAAATAAAACTAATTAGAAATCAATTTTAATAAAAATGGTATTCATTTTTAAGGCAATCAGATAAAATATGGGTAAAATCAATAAGTGTAAAACAATGAACCGATCATAATTCTTAAGCGAATATCAGTGACAGCGTTTACCCTTAACACGATACGAAATGTAGATATTAGAAAAGAATTCATAGAACAAATCATTTAATTTAAAAATGTAATATTTTTATCACTCCTTACCCCTGTAGCATTTCTGTTACATATCTGAGCCTCGCGGGACATCAAAAGAGTTCCGGAAGCATTGGCCGGTGCAAGCCGTGTACGAGTATTTGCATTATCCAGATTCAGGCAGCTCGCTTTCATCTCGTGTTTTAGATATTTCAAATACAATTTGAGGTGAAAGGTTCTGTTGGATATCCCTCTGAGGGCTTAAATAAAAAGTAAGGCTCTTATATTAAACTCGATTTATTCAACATTTACATAACAATTGTAATCTGTATTAAATGATAAATAAATATAACACTGTATACCTATAGGACCCCAGAGGACAGATTACTTCATATTATAAATTCAGCTATATGAATATAATAACAAGTATATTTATTATCTGGTTAATACAGGACTGTCATTAACTGGCCGAGCGATTAAGAAATTTTTTTTTTGCAATAATAATTTATGAGGGTTTATTTGGTTTTTATATTAAGCAGGTATTAATATTTTTATGTCGGGTAACATTAATTAATAAAATTCTCAAAAATAATCACAAGAATATATTGTACCTACTTGCATAAAAATCTAAATAGGGCAATTGCCGATGTGTTCAATATTTCTAAATTTTAATAGAGTTAGGTACCTTTTTCGCTAACAGTGTTGCTAAACGCAATAATAGAATAGCTGGCCTGATTCGGCTATTTTTCTTTTTTCATAAATTCATTGGTTTCCGAGGAATGTTTTGAGTTCTTATGAAAATTGGAAAATTGCATCCATGCGAAGACGGGAGAGGGTCGCTAGTTTTAAATAAATAATCTGTCCATATTAGCTGTATTGAATAAATTAGTTATTGCTCTCACTCTTGTCATTTTTCATATTTAAATATATATTTTTAATATAATATTAAAAATAAGAAATCCACGAAAAGGAAGCACACTAACCGAACCCGTCGATTTTGCAATATCAAATTGATCTTAACACTATTTCGATCTGGTCCCGAGGGTGGGTCGTGACCCGTTCGCCAGGTGTACCTTAGGGGCATTTCACATTTAACACAAGATTAATGTCTTAAATAAAAAATGTTTAACTCATTTATAAGTGCGATTTATTAAAAAGGATATTTAAGTTTTATTTCTATAACAGTAAAGGATCTACATTCGATAGACTTCGGTAATCTTCTGTAAGGCAATGTTTACTGTCTCCAAAGTGCCTTCCCAGCTAATTCTACTAATATCCGTACTTCCGTACTAATATTATAAATGCGAAAGTATGTTTGGATGTATGGATGTTTGTAACTCTTTCACGCAAAAACTACTGAACCGATCACCATGAAATTTTGCATGCACGTTGTCTAGGACACCAGAAAGGACATAGGGTACCTTTCATCGTTTAACGCGGACGAAGTCGCGAGCACCAGCTAGTAAATTTTAAATGTGAAAGTTTACTCTTAAAATTACTCTTTAAATTAAAAACTACTGAACTGATTTGAATGAAATTTGGCACACAGATAGTTTATTGTCGGGAAAAATGTATAGGATACTTTTTATCCAGGAAAAATGTTAGGATCCCGGGGGATCGTCTAAAATGTAAAAAATTGGGGGCCACTGTCACCGTGATGGCGCTAGTAGTAACGACTGCATAACGCTTGTACGATAACGCCTATGACGCAGTAGATCCGACTGCATTATTGTCGTAGGATATGTTGTATTTTAAAAAGCAACATAAAGCTAGTGGTTATTTTAACAAAAATACAAAAATTCTATCACATTGTAATATCTGCCTTATAGATATAATAACTATACGGCCGTCCGTGTCCGACACAGCGACTAGTATTCAAGCTCTCTGCGCTTGAAAACTACCACTTATTATTTTATTTTACGACCACCGTGTGCTACTGAAGTTCAGATTACAGTATTCAAATTTATTACATTTTCCTCTACACTAGCAAGAATATTTTGGGATCATATGTTTGGAAATGGGTTTTTAGTACCTACGCAATATCAATTTTATCTTCAGTTACAGAAGAAACATTCCATTTACAGGCATTACGGCATATACTAACTTAACGTACCTGACCATGTTCCCACAAAGTCCATTTTTAACCCCCGACGCAAAAAAGGAGTGTTATATGCAATATAAGATAATGATCTGCGTGTTTGTTGTGGAATTGTAGCTCCCAAACGGATGGACCGATTTTGATCCGTTTTTTTGTTTTGAAAGCTGACGTGATCGGGGTTGTTCTTAGGTATAGTTTATGAAGATCTGTTGAGGCGTTTGAAAACCATCAGCCCATTACCTAGTTGACGAAAGGATTTCAATAATTTCCACATGTTCGATTGAAGTGAAATTTGATATACTGTTACTTCGGTAGTATTTACACGACATGGTAAACATGACTTGGTGCTGCAACATCAAGTAGTCTTAGGGATACCCAACTTCTTGGCAACTTACACCAGCTATAGCGTGTTTGAGCTCAAGAGAAAGTTAGTTAGTTTATAATTTTAATTATACTTAGTTAAGTTGTTATCAACTACTTATATAACAAAAAAATCAAATTGTATCGGTTATAAACTACTTTACATCATTGTAACAGTCGTCATTATTTCGTCATTAATCTAATTGACATTGAAAATCGGTCCCATTTGACAGATTTTGCCTAAACATTGGTATGATTTAACGGCTATATCAAATTGCATAAGTAATCAGTATACAGTCGTTATTTTATCATTGTTATAATTGTTATAATGACGACTGCTACTAATGGTTATACTATATATTTAACCATTATACAGTCGATAGTTGTCGACAAAATTTTTTATGCGGAATTAAATGTTTATTGATGTAACGACAACTGTATATTGTAAATTGGTTTGGACTTACCAAATTTTTTATGTATATTGCACAAGTAATATAAGATAGAATAAGTAGATGACTAATATAATAACAAATGATTATCTTTAAGAATTGTGTTAGTTTTCATAATATACATGAGAATTATACTATATATATTAAGAATATACATTAAGAAAGTACAATTTGCTGCACACATTCAGCCTTACCGGATTACTAATTTCGTTGCTAAACCGTTACTTTGAAAGTCTAAAATTATTATTGCAAAAGCTAATCTTTCTCTACAATAAATGACAGAAATAAATAACGTGGCAGTATCCATAGAGTTCCAAGTTGCGCACACCTGATACCGGTAAGACCATGAAATAATTGAAAATTGTTGATACCAGGTCGCACAATAAATAATACTGCAGGCTGGGGATCGTGACGTTTTAATGTTTTATGCACAGCG
This sequence comes from Synanthedon myopaeformis, assembly GCA_944738685.1. Lineage (NCBI taxonomy): Eukaryota > Metazoa > Arthropoda > Insecta > Lepidoptera > Sesiidae > Synanthedon > Synanthedon myopaeformis. Next base: position 4,296,532 of record OX122927.1, on the reverse strand, counting down.
CTACTACGTGTTAATGGCTCACGATGAGCCTTGGACATAAATTTTGGGGCTTTTATGCCATTTTTGGCTTGTTTTGAAGCGTAATACACCCGATGAGTTTACACATGTTTATTAATGCGCCAGTAAATATTTTATTATCGTCTTCTTTGTTTATTAATGCCTTGCATTACCCGCTCCTTTTCCACCCTTAAGATTCGTTTTGGAGTTACTGTTTTGTTATTCAAATTCTATACGGAGACATTTAAAATTCAACCGGTTTATAATTCCCTTTGATAATTACTTCTGTTTCTCTAAATGTGTACTTCAAAATAGAATGTTTGATAAATAGCACTAACAAAATGTTATCGTCATCTATATCTATACTAATATAAGAGAAAAAATTTGTAATAACTAAACTCAAAAACTACAGGACCGATTTTGAAAATTCTTTCACCTATAGACATTATCAGCGAGTAGCATAGACTATAATTTATATTGTTATGTGGACAAAGTCGCGTGTAACAGCTAGTTTTTTTTTTTATAAATAAGCCCTATAGGCAGAGTGACGGTACACTTGATGGTAGGTGGCTACCGAAGTCTATAAACACTAAGGCACGCGTTGAAATGGGAGAAGTTGACAATAGATGTTGCTGCTGTCATTACTGCCAGAGGTCAGTTTATGATTTGTTAGTTGCTAAACCCAGTTTATGACTGTGGAACGCAGTACTTAAGCTACCACTTATTATACAATTTTTCGTTTGGAAAAATTATTTAGTTATAAAAGATAAAAGCGCGACAAAACTTGAATAAACTTGGGATGAGTTATTTAGTTTCTAACTTGTAAAACCATAGAAACAGTTGTTCTTAAAGAATTATTAAGTAGTATAAAATTACTAAGGAACTAAGGAATTTATTTGCAAAAATTCCAATAAAATATTTTCGAAGTTTTCGGAAAGGAAGTAATTGTTTCAATTCGTTATTTAGTGAATAAATGTGTCGTTAACGTTGTGTCTCTTTCAATTACTCCCACTGCACCCTTAAGTTAACAGTCCTTTATTCGAACAGTACGTATATAAAATTTACTGCGTGTTTGGCTGAAACGATGTGTTAGGTTGTTTTTAGTGTCGATTTTACGATAAATAAGGCCATTTGTCCGCAGCTATTACGTCTTGACGACGCATAGAATGGCCACTTGAGATTGTGTGCGACGCGTTTACTGCTACAAACTGCAGTTTTGAACGATCCCAGCAGTTGTTGTTTGCGATATACTTGGAAATTGAAAGTAAAAAAACTGAATATACAATTGTATCGAAACACAAACAATGTCTTCATCATCAGCCACCATTTACCTTTTAACATTCATCAACCAGAAAACATATATTATAATGCTGGTCAGGACTCTGTTTTATAAATCTGAAGTCAGGACATTGGCATGCTTCTAGCAGCTCCGATAGAACTTATGTTAGTAGAAATGTGATATCTTATTATTTTTATAACAAAAGACCAGATTTCTTCATAAACTTTCACATTTATGATACTAGAACTTTCCTGCGAGTCTACTCTTGACTTTTGACTTTGGAATTGCATTCCAATTCATAACAATTTATGTATTAGGTATAAAATATTATACTATACACGGCACTACACCTACACACACACACAATATATGAAATATTCAATATAAATATTGTAGGTGAGTAGTTTAGTGCACATCAGGTTTGTCTATCTACCTATATTTTCCTTTGTTTAACACGTCAAGCCAAAGTGAAGGGTCTAAATGATCGTTGAACGTTTATTTTCATTTCGGACTTGACCCTTTTGCACCCTTGTCTTCTCTTGATACATTGTTGAAGAGTAAATGAAATATACTCTACGTTTCTGTTTTTTTTTTTTAATAATAAAAACAGAATACCTACTCTTGAAAAATCAGTTATATAGCAGTTATATTAGTTGACACACTGCGTTATATAACCGGTCTCGTAGCACAAACCACCCTTTATAGATCACCGCGAAATATCAGCATGTATGCTGTTATGTTTCGGTGAGTGAGTATGGATGCCAGAACCCATTTTCCTATACCTTCCTAATTCCTTATCATTAATGCTCCATATAGCACCTGTGGCATATAACACCTGTGCTTGTATTTATAGGAGACGGTAAATTTTTTTAAAAAAAAGTATGTCTTTCATATTTTACATACATAAAAAACAATACGGAGATCATCTAAATCTGTAAAGAAAGTAAATTATTTTCGTAAAACTTACCAAATTGAAGTAAATACTTTTATATCTTCTTAAACATTCGTATTGATATGACTTCTGATAATAATAAACGTATTGTAAATTTTGTGCTTAAAATACATCGAAATGAACGCAATTTGTGCGACAAGTTTCCCATTGCGTAGACTTAAATACATTTGAGCCTGCAGCGTTGGGATTCAATTTAAATCCTCGTAGAGATCCTATTATTTACAGTAAGGTGTCGAGAGCTAAGTAACCGTAGCACCTCCCAATGCCTCGAGACAACAATAAATTAAACAAATCCGATTTGCACGTGCAGGCAGGAAGGGGAAACTCGTTGTGTTTTCATGATTGTGAAAATTCTATAACAATCAAAATTGTTATAGAATTTATACACATTTTATTGAAGATTTACTACTGAGATTGCTTACATATAAACAACAAATTTTATTTCGTATAATATTAGCACAGCTGTGACTTGTGGATGTTATTAGATTTTTTAAACATTAGTTATATTTTTTATTTTTATTATAATAATAAATCAGAAGAGTTTGTTTCTAATCTCTATTCAAACTTGCAGTTAGATTTGAAATACGCTATTTTAATTTTATATATGATTGATTAATCCTTAGGAACCCAGAAAGAACCCTAAACAAAAACGCGAAAGCGGGCGAAAAATACTGACAAGTGCCTATGTCATTTTCAGTAAAACGGAGAGTGAAACGGCTTGGCAAAATATCATTTCGCACTGCACTTTTGACAAAAATTTCGAAAAATGTATCTAAAATTTTCTACAAATTTAGATAAGATCATAGATACTACTTACTTAACTTACTATACTAGATACTTTACTATAAGCTGTATTGTAACAACAAGGCTGGAAACAGAGCTCAGAAAGAATGAAAAAAATATATAGTAAAAAAAGTGAGTAAATCGAGAAACCTATGCCGAACACGTCTATAAGAGTCGGCTGATTTCTACCTCACGTACGCAGAAAAGAGAACTTTTATTACTTCCGAGTGCCGTAATTGTTACGAAGAAGGGGCTCCCATATTACTCAACTTCTCCGTTCGGCTAAGTAGTGAACATGGATAATGAAACGACACTTAATGTTTTATAACTACACATTACGTTTCATTAAGGTAACCACTTTATTAAAGACGCGAGCTATAATATCACCTTTGAAAATTAAATAAAAATACGTTGGGCATACATTTATACCTATTTTTTGGGCCAATTTGTCAACAAAAGGGAACAAGGTAATACGAGACTGTATATACTTGTAGTTACTTGTTGCAGATTGGTCTAAATTTAGTTTTATTACTAAAATTTAAATTAATAAATAAGTCCCTGTATGGTACTCGTAGCTGACTATTAATATAGTATATATATCATATGTATTAAGACAGCGTAATTTAAATAACATTTGTTAAATGTAAAGGAGATCAATCACTTTTTTACGGAAATCAGTTTCCTGTATGCCTTTTGTATGCCTTTAAGCAAGAAGCAATCATAATTTTTACTGGGAAAATATAATGTTATTTGGTTTCATAGATGTACAAGTCATCATTTTCATAATTATTTATGAAATTTGTAAAATTTATAATCTGAATTTATAAAATACTGAAATTCACAGAAAATTACTGAAATTAAGAAAGACTTTTATTACCGAATTCTTCAAAGTGTGCGATAAAAAAACAATGGCCTGGTTTTGTATTATCTTCTTTAAGTGTTACAGAATCCGTTAGCGCCCTGTCTCAGAGATCCCAAGTAAGCAAATTTAATAACTCTTTTGTTATGTTAATGTCGGCAGACAGGCTGACGGTCCACTTGATGGTAGGTGGCTACCGTCGCCTATAAAACAAGCAACACTACAGATGCTGCAAGTGCTGTGCCGACTACACTAGGATTTACGATATGGGATTGGGATAGGGAAATGGGCTCTGGCATCCCTTACTCACTCACTCAACTGGACACAACAGCAAACATGTTGTTATTTCACGGTGGTTGTAACTAACTCGTAACTAACTGCGAATTGTAAAGTCGCGTGCAAAAGCTAGTATCGAATAAAGCTAATCACGTTTTGTGGTCTATCATTATGAATTTAAATTACCCATTCAAATTGAACGACACATTCATGACAGAAAGTTATAAATTGCAGACGCTAGTAACAGTCGACCAGTCTTGAGAGTTTAATATTTGCAATAATGACTAAATCAACTGCTTGGGGTTATAATTTGACTGGTTGTGTATGAGTAAGTCACGCTTGACCTAAACTCGAGCCTTTGATTGAGCAATTTTCTTCCAGCACCTCCCTCGATAACATGGTTAGATTAACATGTTAACTTCAACAACAAGCCACAACACTTTTACTATAATTAAAAAGTATTTTTTTTTCTTTTTTCTACAGTTTTATCAAGCCGTTTATTCCTGACACTCATTTTTTGAATGATTTTAATATGTAATATTCAATTCAAATACCTGGATTTAATATTCCGTTACATTTACAAGCTCTTATAGGTGGATATCAGCTTTAAAACAAAGCCTAAGTATTTCTACAAGTACGCAAACTATCCACTTTAAATGTAAACTTTTATCTGGAATCCAATCATGTTTGGTCTGTGAAGTACAGGAACCACGGCAAACTCTTCGAAGTTCAAACGGACCGAATGCGGTGCCAATAGTGTATTCCCTCTGCGGATAACAGAATTCCCGATCAGGCATGCTTCTTCCGAACCTTCGCCAGGACACGTTTATTTTGCTACCGTAAACATCGATACGTTACCTATTATTTTAAGGCGATAATCTACAGCCGTTGTTCGGTCTTTGTACGAGTATGAAACAGAAAACGCAACGGAAGTTTTAAATTTTTTATTTTTGCTTTCACCGACTCCAGACGGCATTCTCTCAGAGTTTTCAATTCTGAATTAATGACTTTCATTCTCAAAACGTATAGCATTATAGACAAGTAGGTTTTCTGCGCGAGACGAAAGCTGCCAAAACCATCGTTAACTTTCGTGTTAAAGGATCGTTATGCACTTCTTTTTGCAGCTCGCCTCCATGCGGCGCTCTTCAGACGTCTTTCGGAGGTTTTGCAAAAAGTAAAGTTGTCAAATCCGCTGTACCAGTCTCGCGATACGATCTGACTGACTCGTCTCAAGTGGCCAGTGACCTGTCGCCTGCATACATATCAATTACATATTAATAAAAACAAGAAACGCAGCAAGTCTTGATCGACGGTTAGATAAAATGAATAATATAACTTATTTTTATGTGAATGTGTACTTAATATTATGTGAAAGTAATAATCTGTATGTCTGTTACCTTTTCACGTTTTAACTACTAAACCCGTCATTTGTCGGGGATACAGAAAAAGAATAGGGTACTTTTAATCTAGAAAAAGGGACTGTTCTCGAGGGATCATGTAATATAAAAATAAAAATCCAACGCCTGGCAAAAAGCAATAACAGCAATAAATATTGAATAAATTATTGCTCATAGATTTTGTTCGTGTGTTATATTTATTTATTTTTCAAAGTCGGATGAAGTCGCAGGCAACAGCAAGTAACACATAAACATTTACAATTACGTGGAAGTAAATAAGGTTACGCGTAATCTCGTCAAATATTTCCTCAGAGATAAGGTCCCCTTAAATATTTTTCTCGGCGCTTATTTTTTCCAATTTGTTGAAGGAAATTAAAGGTCTGTTTGTTTCTCCAGTCGGCACTTAGAGTATTTATTCTGAGCCTTATTGAGCTGACTTCGTTTTATCTCTTAACGGCATTTATAAGGAACACTCTTGGAAATAAATTGTATTTTTCTCGCTTATTTTTATTAGAAAAATCTTTGATGAAGTTTGTTTAAAAATATTATTGTGATATCACTAATGCTATCGCACTTAGAACGTTTATTCATATAAAAGTTCCAACTAACTTAATAACTTCAGTGCCTCCTGTCTACTTTGTAAAAGTATACCTAAGTTATAATAAAAGTTATAAGTAGCGATAGAACTTTTTTATGGTAAGGGGTGGTTAAGACGTTCACTTGATGGGGGGTGGCTACCGTCACCTGCAAATACATGCATACCTAATGCAATCTCGCTGTATGTCCTGATAATAATCTTTTATAAATAGTACACCCAGCACTACACGGCTGGGCACATCACCATGGTACATTACTCCGTATTTCCAAGGCTTTACATGTCTTCGAAAACACGCTGATTTACTCACGACATTTTTATCGTTAGATTATGATGTTCATTAATATCGCAAGCCTTATCATTCTCTTCTCTTATTATTCTCTTCAGACGATCGATTTCACCGAGCTATCACATAAGATATATTATATCTCGTGATGATAATATTGTTTTATTATATTTTTAACAGTATGTTTAGGTAATGTATGAAATTTCTGTTTCGTACTGAAAAATTATATTTTTTTATACCGGTTTCAATTTAATTTTTTTTTTATAAAATTATTTATACTCTTTATTTTAATATGAATTTATACTATGAATATCATTGCTAATAACGGTCATCTTTCTTATAATAAATTAAGAATGAGCTCGAACTAGTATAAGTGAAGTATTGAAATCAACTTTAAATCAAGCATTCAGGAAGACTCATTGAGAAAATAATTAAAATCGATGCTGAAAACTTTCTTAACTCCGATAATATTAAACTCTTCCTAACTGCTTAAAAAGAAATCGAGCGCCCATATCTTATCCAAGAAAACGGTTTTTGTTACTTTTTTATTAAATGTTTATAACCTAAAGTCAATATTTAATGAAATTTTTAACTGAAACATAATGGTAAATTTACATTTATTTTAATTTTGACACATAAAGAAATCGTTTATAAGTATAACGTTAAGAACCCGTCCCGGCTTCGCACGAATTATTCCAATTTTTCTCTTCATAAGAACCTTCTTCTTACCTTAACAAATATTTGAAAAGAAAAATTAGACAAAATGATCCAGCTGTTCTCGAGATTTGCGCTTGAAAACACATTTTGCGATTATAATTTTTTTTTATATATAAGTACTTTATCTATAACGTGATCAGGAGTTTATATATTTACTATCAAAATAAGGTTCAATCCTTTCACAAGACACAGAACAATAAAAAGTTAACTATCAAATATATACCTAAATTTTTGTTGATTCTAATTGTTGTTGTCGATAAAATAAATTAAAAATATTTTAAACACTACAAATTAAAAAGCAAATATACAGATTCGATCGTTTTTAGCTGATATAAGAGTATAGGCCTTTAATTAATAATATCTCCTAGTTTTATTGTTTATGATACATAGTTATCATATATCGTTTGTCATATAGTTATAAGCGAATGATATATATGTGCGAAATACTTAAATATTCGGACTAGACCATATTGGTCACTCGAAATAATACTTACTACGACAAACCGTATCTTCTCAACAATCGGCCTCCACCGTCATAAAGAATCCGCTTAAGTATCCTTACAGTGGATATTCGAAGGGCTCCACTGATCTTGCCGAATTCTGCCTATTTAATATCGATTATTGCTCAAGGGTAGGCCGGATTACCATATCAAAAGAACGCATGATCCCGTGTTCAACGTCAATTTAGTAAAACATTCGACGAGCGAAAGGCGCGACGCGTAAGGACTTTTATTACAGGATCACGAGTTGATCTCTTTGGTATCTCTACGAAATATTTCGTGTTGCTTTCTCGTTTGTAAGCGCTGTGTGTTGTAAGTCGACTTGTGATTTCGTTGAAATTGTTTTGCTACCGTGCTCTTTGCCTTTTCACTTTCTTTTGTTTGTTCGACATTTAAAAGTTGTTCTTTTACATTTAAAAAAATTAACGCAATATAAAATTAAATTTCATATTTTTAGTTATAATATTATCTAAAGACTTTTTACGTAAAGATCGGGAGGCTGAAAATGTATTTGATTGATGATAGGTAGATATCGTTGCCTATCAAAACAGCCTACTCCCACAGTAAGGTATGGGTTCAGAAACAGCACAAGTGCTTTTATTTCATGGTAATGCACTTTAATTTAGTGATCTGCAAATCTGTATAAATAAAATAATTAATTCATAAATTAAATCTGAATATTTTTTTATGAAATTATTATTATACTGTCAAATTTGAACATCTTAGAAACTCTCCAAGTAACACCAACATAAGAGTTACACCATGTAAGCTACATACTATTAACATAAGTTATGAAAAGATATACGCCTCTCTCAGCCGGCGGTTTCTCCTTACGGGCTACCCACATCCTTTGAGAGTTGGAAATTTCGGATACAAGCTTTCTAGCGGTGCCTGCGGTCGGAAGAGTCAACCATCCGACTATTATAATATATTCATGTATTTGTTACATTATGATACATACCCGCGCTCACTACACCTGTAATTTAGAACGCGTCTTGATAATTAATGCAGATAAGCCGATAAAGAAACAGTATTCGAAACTAAACTGTAATCGCTTACCCAGTTCTAACTATTACAAATAGGCCATTTTCAACAACAATAGCGAAATGTTATAAGGTTTGTGTAGAGTAGAGAGTATAGAGTCTTTACACTACACAAACCCAAACACCAACCGTTGGAGGTCACGTCATTTAAATCATGAAATATAAAATTTAATGAATAATCTGTCACAAGAAATTTCAGACTATAAACGAAAGGTTCATTATAAACGAAACTACCTGTGATTGTTCGAAAGTGACTTCAGAGCTAGACCGAGTCCATGTATTTATAAGGTTCGGTTTTAGTGAGTATTAGCAACCCGCAGGGGTGAAATTTTTCTACAAAGCTTCTTCGTTTAACTCTTCTTCTTCCTCTTATACAACTGGAATGAATAGGATTTCTGGGAATTCACAAACACTTAGAAGTAGTGTTCAAAACCATGTCTTAATGTAATTTTAAAATGCAAGAGAAGTCTGTTATATAATTATACCTAATAATTATAGTAAAAACAATATAAGATACGGACTCACCTTTATAATACGGCTATTGAACTTCAGAATAAAAATTCCCTCTCTTCGTAAAAGTTTGTATCAAAATAAAACCTTCCTTCATCTAAATAACAAAGATAAAGGAAAGGGCTCTGCAGTCTATAATTAAATGAATGTTTAAAAATTCCCAAGGGCCCTCCTGAATTGTTACATAGCCTCATTTTTTATTCATCTAAGTTTTCCAATTATTTATTTATCAAGTTAGAGTTTTTGTTCAATTTTATGAAGGGTAATTTATTCGAACTCTTCTAAATATTATTACAGCAAAGTTATTTTTCTTAGAACATTCAAAAGTTTTTAGAGAGTTCGTTTAGCTATTTTTTGTCATTAATGTATAACTATGTGGGTAGTTAACTACTACGGTTAATTGCTTGCCTCTGTACAAGCAAAATGTCAGAACATATCTCCGACCCTTGTAAAAAAACTCAATGACGAGTTTTGATAAGAACACGTTTACTAAATGAGAAAAAAAGAACATTGATTCGGAATTTTATAATCACTTGAACTAACGTAGTCGTTAACATATTAATGCAATTGGGGAACAGATTCCTGGATTAAATGGTACATATTCTATACTAGATACAGTTTTCGTCTCTTTGTTGTGGACACTAGTTTTCCACGTTAGCCTACTACGAATTACCAGCACTTCACATGTTTTCGAATGTTGCTAGTTTTCTCAGGTTTCCTCGCGATATTTTGCTTCGAGAAAATGACTGTAATGGTTGTGTATAGATATAACTAAATCATAATGATATACATTGCCTCATACTCGTGGTATGGTGGGACGCACTTCATTATTGCGTGAGTCGCGGGCGGGAGCAGACGTGTTAGTAGCCACATATATTAAGTTGCCGCGCCAGTGAGGTAAGAGGAAACAATAGTACACAACAATTGCTATAATTTCTCTGAAACAGTGGAAGTTGTAAAGATTCAAATGTTATCAATCATTTCTATAACCGGATTTCGAACATGTGTCTGCAGTATCGACAGTCCAGCTTTCGTCTCCTATACTTTCACTGTTATCATTTAATGAACATCTTCGACTACACCATTTGCATCCTTATGACTCATCATTATTAAATTTATGAGAAGAAAATAAACATGAATATTTATATTATCAAACCAAAAAATGTTTATTAGCTGTCCCCTGATGTATATGATTTTTGTTGCTATCTTCTGTCACACATTTTATGAAACAAATAACGCCCGTTAGCAATTTGACCATGCTTGCTAGGCAACGTTATGGTTCCTTCTCCCCCTTGCACCCATGCCATGGCCAAGTTATTCGCCAGAGAATAGTAAAACAAGATGCGTATGTTTATTAGGCGACTGCTCTGTCACGTAAGTTATTACTTCCAAATGTTACTGTAATTTTTGTTTTCTAACATTGTTTTATTGTTTCCTGGTAAATATTTCCTATACGCCCAGCTAAATGAACAATTCATAATTAGATAAATGCTGACAACCGTAAACACTACTATTTTACACGAGCAACTCTCTCACAAAAAATGTGACGGAGTGGTATAACTCGTGACAGAGTGGTAGTTTTTGTATGGAATTTAGAGCCTTACTTGATTTTTATAATAGACAATTATTATTTTTATGGTGTGGGTTCTTAAATCATTCATTATTTCATTCGTTGGAGGTGTTCCCGTCAGGTGAATTGAAAAATACTATTATCTGCTGCTGAAAGATATCGACGTTGTCGCACAAACCTCGATATGACGAAATTCTCATTTATAGTTTTTCTCATAGATACAAATTAATGTTTGTATTCTAGTTAAGAAAAGTAATAAAAAGCTAAAGATCTGATTTTGCATGACAAATAATAAATTAAACTATTTCTGTTACTGAGGTGTTTATTTTTTGTCACCACTCCGAAAAATTTTAAATCAATGAAAAATGAGAGCTAATACTTCGCTGCATTAAATGTTTTTAAAATCTACGAGAATGAGGCAATAACTTAAAACATATTTAATTTATTAACAAATCTTAAAATTTACCAGTCAAATTGTCGGTAAAAAAGAAGAACGACCCATATATAGAAGTATATTTTTCTCCTCTCTGCTCACTAAAAACACAGGTGAGGGAACAAAATGAAAATTTATATTCATAAGTACAATAAGACTTTGCAGGGGATGGTGAAATTTGGAATATTATCAGGGGAGCCACCCTCTCAGGTAATCGACTGACAAATGTCTCAGATATTTTACCGACTTCATTTTGTGGATGCCACAAATAGTGATGTACCATTTTTTTATATAAATAAAGGAGAATGTACGAGTAAAGCCAGCGCTGACTATTCACTATTACATAAATGAGGAAAAACTTTTTTTTTTTTTTCTTTGACCGAACGATTTATATGCATTGGCCTTTTTTACAACGCGAGAGTTTTTATGCAAAAACTGTACTCTTGATTAAAACAAACATTGACTTTACAAAATATACATATATTATAATGGAATACGTGTTTACAAAATACCTTAGGTTAATTGCAAAAGTTCCCTGCGGTTGAATATGGTTTGAAAAGAGGATCAAATAAAATAGTTAAATGGGTATAATAGAGGACTTCTTTTATGTAATGCTAGCTGGTGTCCGCGACTTCGTCCGCGTTGAAAAATGAAAAATATAACACCCGAGATAACCGCTGTGACGACGGTAACGTCGTTGTGTTATGTGTTAACATTTTACTGGTATCCAAAATACAAGGATTAGTTGCTTACTGTGGAACTAGATGGTGCTGTGTGGAATGTGTGAAGATATTATATCTGTTTGCCAAATTTCATCCAAATCCGTTGAGCCGTTTTTGCGTGATTGAGTAACAAATATCCAAACATACAAACTTCATTTTGGAGATCAGTACTGTGTGTGTGGTATTGTAGCACACAGCACACAGCACATTTTGAGTGCTGAGTACAATATTAAATTGTTCTGATTAAACTTGTATTGAGCGTATTTTGTGTTCGTACTCAATAAAAAAAATTTCTTTCTTTCTCTCTTGTTACTAAATTTATGTACAGTATGTGGATAAATTTATAAAATTGTTTCAGTTTAACTTGTTAGAAATTGCCTAAAGAAACAGAAACTTGTTAATGTAGAGACGTCAGATAAAAATGCATTATTTATTTACACTGTATCCCATTAAAAAAAAATGTAATATCTTACTATGTACCCCAAATTCACCCTCATAGCGGAGTCATGCCTCGAATTTTTATCAAAAATTCTCATTTTCTTGCCGCTCTCCGACAATAAGGTGCAAAATTAGGAGAAGAATTAGACCCCCTCGGCGCGGGCGTGATCAGAATAGAAATGCAGCAGGGTGCAGAACAAGCGAATATCCACCCCTTCCGTGATAACATTATATTACACGCCTATTGATTTATAGGGGAAAAGGTATTTCGTAATTTAGCCTTGTTGCAAGATAATGCCAATGGGTGTACAATATAATTGTCTAGTTGCATCAGCTTGAGAAAATACCTAAAAGTAATAAAAGACACAGCACAGGAAATAATTATATTATGTATACCCTCATCTGTTATTTGATTACGACAGAAACTATCTCTTAGATAATACTTACATTGAGCCTTAATTTTAACTACAGAACCCAAAGATTTTAATTGGTTGTTTGTTACTCAATAAACTGCTAACGGATTTGGATGAAATTTGCCACACAGATAGTTTATTACCTAGATTAACATATAGGATTAACATTTTTTTATCTTGGAAAAATGTTGGGTTTCCAAAGAGTCGTCTAAAAATATAAAAAATTATGGCGGCGTCACCGTCGTTACAGCAATAAAGATGTCAGGCGTTATAATATTACCTATATATTTTCTCAGATTTTATATTTTTAATTTTTCAACGCATACGAACTCGCGTGCACCTAGCTACTAGCTTGTATAAAATGAAAAAAAAAAATGATATAAATAATTCAAATAAACTCAAGATGCAACAAAATATTAGAAAATATTGTAACGAACATTTTTCTTACTGTAACCTCCTGTTTACTAGAAGTGTTTGCCATCCTCGGGGCCCAGATGTTATTCGCCATAAGCCTCTCTTATTAGGGATTCTGTGCGGTCGCCGAGAATATACGGAATAATACTATATTTTATTTTGGTAACATTATTAATATTTTTTCGTACTGTTGGTTAGAAGTATTTTTAAAATGAAAATATACTTATGAGTTATAACGCCTGACATCTATATAGCTGTGATCCCTCGTGAACTTAACATTTTTCTTCGTTGGAGAAAGAAAGAGAAGTGCATTTCTGATTACTATTTACACCTGCGATTGTGGTGTCCGCAACTGATCGTTCATACAGATTCCTCAGTATTCGATATTCATTTCAACTTAATAAGTAAAACTGCTCTTGAGAAAAAAACCTAAACACATCTATAATAATATATTTACATCAAAGCGTGACGGTCACGCGAGTGTAACGCTTTTTCCCATACAAAAAGTGCGCAACGCACCTAAAGAAATTTTCACTTCAAAAAATCGGACAGACAATTATTGATCACAAAAGCTTTACTTCTTTTTTAAAACCCGGAACCCGAAAACCCAAAATTTAAAAAACAATTGCAACTGGAAATTTCAATAATAATACGTGGTATAAGTATTATTTTAAAATCAACTTTATGTACCAAATCTATTTATAATAATACGATTTGCACGATTATAATAACATTAACAAGGTAATGATCGCAAACATTCAGTTTTAAAAATATAACAGTGAGAGTTATTTGTTGTGATATAATGTTGTTCGGATCAGTTATTGTACTGTTCTTTTTTACCACTTTGGTGAATTCAGTTTCTGTGAAAGAATATGTTTGTATTTATTATGAAATATTATATATTACCTATTAATATGTGAATGCGTATATATATTGTTTGTATCAGTTTAATTATACTTCAATAACATGATCATTTTCATCGTTAATTAATACCAAATAATGAAATGTGGAAAAGGTCCATTCGCTTTAGTGCTGCATAATAAGCATAGATAAGCGTTATATCTTATCATAGTCTAATTCAAATGACAGTCTTCCGGTTTATACTAATGCGTTGATAGATTCTTGTTATATTTTTTATATATAATAATACTACTCGTAGTATAGATTAATGTAATTACAATTCAAATAATTTCTGCTTTATAAATACCATATTAAATCACTTCCAGATTCCATCATAATAGTTTAAATCTTTGCGGAAATTATCTCTGTATCAGAAACAGACAAAAATATTTTTTCTAAAAAAATCTTATTTTCAGGGCTATTATAAAACGGAGGTCTTGGACTGCTACGTGGTATTAGACAAAAATGTGAAGGAATTTCTTCATTTTGATTACTTGTTTTCCAAACACTCAAATGGTACCATGTCATTTACAGTACACTCTAAGGTTACAAAGGCTTTGGGAGTAATTGGTGTAAGTATTATCCTAATCCTAATAATATTATAAATGTAAAAGTTTGTGAGGATGGATGGCTGGATGGAGGGATGTTTGTTAATAATATATATATTTATTGTAGTTAAAAATACGTCTTTTTATTTGGAAAGAAGACTTAAAAAAGTTCACACCAGTTATTACGATGGCCATGAAAAATGTTTGCAACAAACAGTTGGCGAAGGAAATTCTTTATCTGATACCAGGGCTCAATAAGGACTGCAGTGTAAAGCCTGTTAGTAACAAAAATATACATATTTCTTTTTATTACCATTTTTATCGTCCTTGTCCTTTTATAAATTTGTTTCTTAAATGTGATACTTAAATCGTAACATTCTAAAAGCAACTTTTATGAATAGTAAATAATATATTAAAAGATATACTTGCAGCACCTGTGGCGTTGTTGGCGACGGTAGCTACCTACCATTAAATGGACCGTCAACCTGTCTGTCGAGCTAAAAAAAAACATATAGGCAGACAGACATTATCCCAGAAATGAAGCCATTCTCTCTATTTTGACACCGAGTAATTAGATTTCCTTGCTTAGCAATTCACATTTTATGTGATTATAAATCTGAAGCTTTTCGTCATATTTCTCTTTAGCTGTAGCTGCTCCATTTCATGTTCTTCTCTATATTTTAGTCATATTATAACAGAATATCATTAATTTCAGGGCTACTACAACTTTACTATATCGGATTTCGATGAATTTGTGCACATTTTAACAAATGGGAGGTTTTTTTATGGAAAATATATGGTATACTCAGATATTTTTGCTGGAAAACCAAGAATTCTTAGAAGCATTTACAGGGCACTTATTAAACCTATTTAAATCTGGGTACAATATTGTCAAAGTTAGTAAGAATTAAAACTATTTGGTTATCTCTTTACGTTTTATTAAGTACAATTTCCATAAAAATACAACTTTCGTAAATAAGTTATATGTAAATCAAAAGTGGTGTCTATTGCATAATACAATATCTCACAACTTCCTGTATATGGATTTGTCATTTTTGGGGTTGAAAAAATGAAGAATATATTTTACATCCGGTCAGGTGTCGTGGAAATCCCCGGGGAAATCTAACTTTCCCAGAGGCGTAGACAGCAATCGATTCTATTCAAATTTATGACAGAGAGGAACGTTCTCTACCTTACTTGGAGTTGATATCACCCAAATTTTAAACACAATTTTATTTATTATTCCATAAATAATTGGAAACTTAGAAGTTTTCTTGAAATAGTTAGAAGCTAATTGTGTTAAATTTTAGCGTATGACCATCTTTAAATTCTATTCTAACTACTGGTGAAAGAATATAATAAATCGAATAAGTATAGTTTCGAGGATTACCTCCTACATGCAAACAAATAAACAAACTATACCTCTTTATAATATTAGTGTAAGTGGTATACCTACATTGTTAAGCACTCCGTGTCGTCATTTAAGATAGAAACTTTCATTACATTCTTATAACCTTGCCCCTCAACGATAGTAACGATAACGTGAATTTATTGTTGATTATTGATCCTAAAAACGACACATTTTAAATAAAAAAAGTAGTTATTTGACAACTCTATAGAAATAATATAACGTCCTAAACCCTATCAATAGCTGTCTGCAACTGGCAGGTTTGGCGCCGACTTCTCACAAAATTCGCGCCCTTATTTTATTGCCTGCTTCCTAAGATTAAACTTGGCTTCAGTTTTTTTAAGCATAATAGAAAATACACAATAATGAACATGACCGACATTGATGCAAAGAATGAAGCAGCGAATGGAAGAGTTGAGATATATTATTCACATAACATTACTGACTGTAGTGCCTTTGCTTGTTGTCTCACAGGGTCATGAACGCACTTAACAGACAGACTCCCTATACGCAACTAACTCCCGCCTAATATACAACATGAATGGCTCGCGTAGTCACGTGGGACGTTCTGAGACTGTGCTGTCTGTTTGAGTAGTGAACAAATTCAAGACTCATACACTACACTGACCATTGCAATATTTTTGTACACAAGGTCCATAAACAGATTGCAACCAAAAACGAGATAGTGCTATGGATTTAAAACTAATGAACCGAATTTAAAAATTCTTTCACATATAGAAAGTTATATTATCAGCAATTAACATAGGCTGAAGAATTTAAGAGAGTGGTTCGCATTGAGCACTCGCTCCCTCTTTCGCGCAGCAGCTTCTAAGGTGAGAATAGCCATGATGGTCGCCAACCTTCGTAGAGAAGTGGCACGCTGAGAAAAATTTTTTTTAATAAAGTTATGCGGACGAAGTCACTTGCTACAGCTAGTACGAAATATAAGCTTGCAGCCATATCACAGAATTATTATTGTTAATACTGTTGTACCTCCTTCATACATATTCATTAGCATTTTTTATAACCAGCTACAAATACTTAAGTATTAAAAACTTACTTTCCTAATGGAACTGGATAAAAAAATTCAAGTGTAGCGTTGTTTCTTTAAATTTCTTGTTGTTTTATAAAAACATAATTAATTTTCATTATGAACCCCTCCGCTATTTATATTGTAGCAGTTCGTTTTGTTAGAAACGGCGTACCTTAAATGAAATGGAAAATAAACAACTTTCTTGTCCGAAGTTAACAAGTGCGAGGTTATATTTTTTGCATGAAAATCCACTTCAATATTATTTTAAGAGAACTGAATAAATTTTCTAGACGTAACTAACGCAAAGTAAGAAATAAAGAAAATCCGCCGCAAGCAACAAATCTCCATTTTAACGGATTAAAGCACTTCATTTTTTCAAATAATTTCGTTTTGTAGAATTCGTTGGCTCGGTGTTCAGTATTTTCAAAATGGAGAGAAACAAGGTGATAGTAAATTGGTGTTAAAAAAGACGAAATCAAAATTATAGGTATCATATAATCATACAAATTAACAAAGAAACACACGCAAATACTGTAAATAAAAGTGTATTTAAAATAGCAACGGCATACAGAATTGGACATGTGAAGAATAATGGCGGACGGTACACTTACAATGGTGTGAATGTGTTCGTGTAGCCCCAAACGTATACTCGTACTATATACACCAATTCGACTTACTTTGACTTAGTTCGTATAACGAATTTATGATTGTAATTGGTCACAATTTTAAAGATTTTAAGAAAAAAAAGGGTCGCATGCAGGCTGACTGTTAATTTGATAGAAATTTGGCTACCGTTGAATATAAACACAAGCGATACGAGGGGAATATAAATGTGTTACAGACCCTGGTAGCATAAAGTTTATGGGACAAGCTAGGGGGTGTAGTGATGTGACTATATTTCGCGGTAGTATAAGAAATTGCCGATCACATTTGTCGCAGAGCAGATAACCGATGGAATATACGAGTTTTTCGAAAACTCGTATATTCCATCGTATTCCATCGTATTTCCATTCGATGGAGGCCACTAATTAGAAGATCCTGCCACAAGATGGACAGACGACCCGAAAGGCATCGCAGGAAGCAGCTGAATGCGAAGGGCAAATGAAAGTGTGTGATGGTGAGCCTTGAGAGAGACACAGTCTGTTGATGATGATGATAAGGCTGTTGATGATGCCCAGTGCATAACTATGAAAAGCAGTTTTTTTTATTTGGTTTAAAGAACCTGTCTAAAATCTAAGAAATCTAAAATGAAGTGTTATCTTAATACATACACATTTGTACATTGAAATTTATAAATTCTATCAAATATTATTCTTGTTCATTAATATTTTGATTAATGTAACAGAATAAACAAATCAGACATGTAAATAACAATATCGGACTGGAAGAATTCCAAGAGGTAAAAGGAAAGTCATCACAATTTTCCGGATAAATTTTTAATATAAGTTACTGGAGTAGCGTCAAAGTTTACGAATGTTATAAATTTTCATTTTGCCTTTCGTTGTTACGGAAAAATGAATTGCCTCTAAACTTTTCCTCTTTTACGTCTTCTTGCTAAAGAAGTACAAAACTGATCTATGAAAAGTATCGTTGTATTTAGAGCTACGTATACCTTTCTTTTATATATAAAAATGTTTAGTTCGTTTGTTAACGCTTCGAGAATAGGTAGACCGATTTTAATTCGATTTTCACAATTGATAGAATTGTGGAAACAATTTCTATCATGAAAAATAAATATATTATACTCGTACTCAAAGATTCAAACTTGGCCGATTTATCACCGGTTCGTAGCTTATTTCAAAAAATATTTGAATATACGAGTATTATTAAATGCAGTACGCAATAATAAAAAATACATATGATATGTAACAGTTTTTTTTTTACTTATATTTTATATTGTATTGTGTAATTAATACTTAATAAAAAAAACAAGGCTTTTATTTTTTAATGCTATAAAGATGTGTAGTAGATATTAATATAACATTTTGTTTTGCACATCCTTACCAAAACGGCATAGTAGCGACAAGTGGATCTGAAAATAATATTTTATAAGGTTTTTAGTTTTAGGTTCACTGTTCTAGTATTTTTTATTTTTTATTCCTTATGTAATTAAATAAATTTTTAAAATTATAAAAAAAAAAAAAATTTTTTTTGAAATTTCCTTGTCGCAACCAACCGGTAGAGAAAAGTGTATTAAAAGGTATATACATGTCTTACCAGGGGAGACAGTGATACAGACAAGTGGAACGTTCGTATAAAATTAATAGTAGATATATTGAGTTAGTATTTTAGTTTATAGCAATAAATCTAATATGTAAGTCTCGGAATTGTGTGCCACTACATGGGGACAAAGTACAGGCAGCCGAGTAATTAAACAGAACTTAATTAAAGTCTTCATAACACGGTAAGTAAGCTCCACGAACAACGGACACTGAAAGCAAGTTTAACAACAAACCACTAACTCGAAGTAAACTTTGTTCATAATTCCCTTTGAAGAAACGTCCTCTTTGATCTCGACGATAAAACGAAAAGTCCGCACACGTCTGGATTTGACTGAGAAAAATTTCCAACTTAATTGTTTTATTTTTTGTTAAAGCGAATCATTAAAATTATGAGAAGGTAAATAAGCATAAGATATGTATTTTGTTTGTTTCTATTTTTTATTAATATAAATATAAATATTTATTATAATATAAATATTTTTTTATATAAAGGTCGACAGATAGACTGACGGTCCTCTTGATAGTAGCTGGCTATCAAGACAACACAAGGATAAGGCATTGGGAAGAGATAGGGAAATTATGGGCTCTGGCATTCCGTTCTTCCGTACAAAGACGAGCTGTCCAAATGACTGCGAAACGCAGGGTGCCCTGACACTACTTTCCAAGTCCAGACCAGAGACAACTTTAAAAAGTTCATTTCCAAAGTTTACCCCGCCGGGAATCGAACCTGAGGCCTCTGAGACCTTAGACAAGCACCCATACCACTCATCCGACGGACTCGTCAGACAACATTTCTGTGCATTATTTTTTAAGCCGTATTCCAAAACAGTCATAAACCCCACAAGACTCAAATTAGTTTTTATCATTCAGTTTACAAATACCTTAATAAAACTTTTACAAACTAACTAGTATATTACTATTAACTTGTAAACAGGGTTTCGTTTTACGTTTCCAATGTAGGTACAATTAGAGTCTGTGCAACCACCAACTTGATTGCAATTACCAGCATTGTACCAAGACTGGACACTCCGTTAACAATTAATATGGACATGACATTGTGCTTTGCACTGTATTGCTACAGACTACAGTCTACATAAAGAGTCTCGAGGCGTTATTATTCGCACGTGTAGAACGTAATCCATAAAGAAGATTATCCCCGGAACACTGATTAAATTCCTCTACGCTGGACTCACATCCTTAATTGAAACTGGAAAAACGTGAGGAACTTTCTAAATAGTTTCACATGTAGGTATTATAATCACTAGCGACTGAGTATTTCTAACGAGGAAACGGAGGATTCGTCTCGTACTATATAGTTTAAGCTTTTCCGACTGCACCTCGCAGCTTTTCTTGGAAATTGGATTTCATAAAATATATTTCTAAATATTTTCATAGTAATCTTTGCTTTTTTTATGACAGGCTGCCGGTCCACTTGATCGTAGTTAGTCAAGTAACACAAGCAACGCCATAAGTGTATCAAGTGAGCTGTCAACTACAGTAGGATTAAGGATAAGGGATATCGAAATGGGCTCTGGCATCGCTTACTTACTCACCGAAACACAACAGCACACATGCTGTTATTTAACGGTGCTGTAAGGGGGTAAAAACGATAAATCTGACTGTACAGCCCTATATTTGTACAAATATTACACCATCCCATTAAGGGTTGGGTTCGATTAATAGTGTGTCTCTACGAGATAAGAATCTCGTAATACAAACATACACAGAATATATATAAAACGCCTTTAATAAACCGCTTACAAACACTTACATTCATTCACAAGGGTTACTTACATGGACAGATAACAATAAAGACCTCACCACAGATCAAATACAAACTACTGATGTAAATTTCCTCGAAGTTCATTTATGCTGTTATCAACCTAACGTTACATAGGTTTATACATATATAACGTTAAAATTACATAGGTTACATAGGTATATAACATTATAATATCATATTAAAAAGAAATCAATTAAAGGACCCCAATAAGATGTTTAAAGAAATGACTTACCTCAAAGAATACCTTCTATAAGTTGTTGGGTTCAGTCGTATATCTGGCAATCGTACTTACAAGGTACGCCAATCTATTGTTACGATTGCCTGGTGCAAAACAAAAGCTGATGCGTTTTATCGGATAGCATTGTGATTAGCATCATTATATTAAGAGCCGCTTTATCAAAGTAGAAAACTACATTTGATCCGAAATAATAAATAATTTCTTCAACTGTGAAAGAAAAAATCCTTAATAAACCTACAATATCAAGGAGCCTAGAGATGTGTCAAGATATTTAAAGTTGTGCCAGTCCACAATTTCGCCTTGTCTTGTCTTAATTTTATTGCATTTATTTTATGTTAAGGTCGGTAGACAGGCTGACGGTCCACTTGATAAACGGCAGACAGGTCGCCTATAAACAATAGTGCGCTGCCGACTATAGTATGGTTAAGGATAAGAGATTGGGAAAGGTAATGGAAGGGACAGGGAAATGGGCTCTGGTATCCCTTACTCACTCACCGAAACACAACAACACACATGCTGTTATTTCACGATGATCCTCAGTAGGAGAATGGTTACTGCCGCCTGACGAGCTGTTAAAATTATCAAAATGATATGTAATCAAAAATTATACAAACAACATATTAATGCACGCTATATATAGAATTTAATATTCGCCGATACTTAGATCCTAAAACCGTTTTAAGTTAACATACGCCCCAAATATTTTATTGAATAATTTATTTTGCACCGCCTCCGAACTAGGCCGGCTGGCAAACACTGATATTAGTTTTCTGTGTAAGCAATTTTCGTAAGTGTCCTGTGTTATTCGTACGTATTGCTCAGCAAAGTTGCAAGGCTACACCCCTTTTTATGTAATGTATTATTTGTAATAAATTTATGTAATAAATTTAATTACTTAAATTTAAAAAAATTACATGTATGTCTAGAAAACTCAATCAGAATCTACAATGTATTCTTGATGTGTATTATAGTACTTAGAGTACTATAAATAATTTATAATCACTTGTTATGTATTTACATAGCCGCAAAGCCGCAAAGCCCGCAAAGAACCGGAAAACTTGGGGAAGCTGGTGGTGGTAGGAAGAGTGGATGGCAAGAGGTCTCGGGGCCTTACAGTTGCGAAGGCTATGAGAAAGGCTAAGGGTGGAATGGAAACAGCTGGTGGTCGATGCCACCAAGGCATTTCAGAGCGGGCACGACCTTCAGCAATGAAGAAGACGACTCTATCTATCTATTTTGTAAATCGGAATTTTGTAATTAATTTTCACATACTTTTATTTGTAGTTAAAAGAACCCTGCTGAAAATTGTTGTTTAAAAGTAAATGTGTCGTTGAAATTCCGCTTTCAATTTCGCTAGGTGCTATCAAAAAGGGAATTTCTCCTTAAAATTGGTACGAGTAGATAATTGGACGAACTTTTATTTGCCGTCACTAACATTCTTTATGTATACGGCACCTCATTTCAGCATGTTCGACAAAAAATTAGGTTCCTTGTTTAATGAAAACTGTGTACAATAATGTGCCGCAAGGGAATGTTTTTCCAGATTACCAAAAAAAAAATCCATACTTTATACGAATATTTTAGGATACAAAACGGTTTTTCATTGGAGAGGCCACTGGCAAAGTAAAATGAAAATAAAATCGAGTAATAAATTATTTTATTACAATACTCGTACTAGTCGGTGCCCGCGACTTCGTCCGCGTTGGAAATCGTCCGCCTATCTGACACTTTATCACTATGACGACGGTGGCGCCGCAACGGCCCAATTTTTTATATTTTTAGAAGATCCCTCGGGAACCTAAGATTTTTCCAGGATAAATGAACTATCTGTGCACCAAATTTAGTTAACCAAAACTGATATATTTATTTTTTTTTAACAAAAACAACAGTATTTTTTGGATTGAATTCCCTACACTTTATAAGCCTTAAACCTGTTACATTGCTTATAATATTTGTTGCCTGAAAAATTTCAGTCCAGTAAGTATATGATTAATTTTTTTTTAAACATTGCACTTGTTTCTTTAATAGACAAGTTGCATTCTTAATATATTTAATTTGATATAAAATACTTTTCATCTGTAAAGCAGTTATCACACTTTTCAATTTGTTGGAAACCAATTTAGGAACCTAAGTAGTAAACTAGTGATCACACCACACTATAAATTGATTTCTAAATCGAAGACATAGAATTGAAAATAGATAATAGAATCTACAATCAAAATTGGATCCAATCTGTTCTAACTGTGATTACACCTTCCGATTTCCTAAATTGGCTTCCTACAAATTGAATAGTGTAATAACCGCTTTAAACAGATGGGTGAAAGATCGTTCCTACTCGGATCTTAGACTTATAAATACTTGGTCTCCTATTGTCGGATGTAAACTACAAACAAATAATCATATTAGAGATGCGTTTGCTTCAAATGAAACTGTGCAGATTTATAAACATTATATTGCATAGTATCGCAAAGGAAGTTTAATAGCGAGGCAAGGTGAGCGAAGGAATTTGCAATAAACTTCACCTTTGTCTCGGCAGAGCGTTCCACGGTCCTCCTTTATTTCCCAAGTTCCTTGCATTTCATTTCTGTGTAAACACCGACGCTAAACTGTTAAGCGCATTTTAGTCACATTTGCAGTGGCTATATTAAACCAAGCCATGCATTTTTCTATATTAAATTTCAAAATAAAAGTTAAAAAGTTTTAGAAATTGGAACTATATTCTCGTATTCGAATAGCTTCTTCATTCATATGTTAAATATTTCAATGATTTTGTAATTGGCTGTGCCCACAACTTCGTACGCGCTGTAGTTATTTGTTGAAAATCCCCCAGGAACCTGACATTTATAGAGGGAAAAAGAAGTCCAGGTCAAGGTAATAACTGTATGTATGTCAAATTCATCCAAATCTGTTAAGCCGTTTCTTAGATTAGCGTGCACAAACGCACAGACAGACTTGTTCTTGTTCAAAATTCTTGTTGACCTAATTATAACGTGTACAAATTATTTTTTTGATAGAGCAAAGAATATTATATGTTATGTTTTAAATACATATGAAAATTTAATGTTTTTAAAGAGCTTTCTTACATAAATTATATTATTATGGAAACACTACCTACAAATATCTCTACGTCACGTATCTCAATATAGGTAAGTCACATTTTAAATCAATAATGTGCTAGACGGCAATAGGGCGATATGTAAAGCCTGAGTTGCAGAGAAGACTTGCACAAAGTACACATTTTACAAACAATTGAATAGAAATTATCGGAGCGCTCCTCTGTGTACATGGCGCTCATTCCAAGAGAATTGAAAACACAATCTGAAAAAAATATTAAAGCATTACAAACAATTTAAAAAACTGATTATATGCAACTATAGAATGCATATGTACTAATTACTTATTACTTCCCAACCCTCTTGTCTATTCCGTTGTCGTATTGCTTCATCACTCTGCTTGTATTCATCGTTAAGGGCAACCGTGGTTCATTACACTCCCATTGGTTTTCACGGTTCGTTAGAATTGCAAAAACTTCACTCCTCCGAGATCAATATTGGAGGTGGAAAGTCTGACGTCTCGACCATCGCCATTGAATTTAAAGTACCTAAATTCTATTTGTAAGTTTAAATAGGAAAAATTCTGAAGTTCGTACTCAATTCAAAGTACTGGATTGCATTATTAAGACAATAATTAGCTGGACACAACGTCATTACATAATAACCACCCCATTACATAATAACCACCCCATTACATAATAACCACCCCATTACATATAACATCTTGTGACAATGTTTTTTACCTGTGTGATTGAGGAAATCCAGAGCCCATTTCCTTAGCTGTGCACAGTCTACTGGCGAGGCCTTATGTAAATAGGCGATTTGCCTGTCTGTCACTCTGTAGTATTGTACTCTGTAAACTGTAATAATATATAGGTAACATCCGTCGATAGAATATAATATCGACGGTAACATCTATTATATTTTTGCTCTTTTGATTATACCACAGCTATTTCACCATAGGAAATAATCTTTAGATAAAATAATATTATATTTATTAGTTTCGGGTCAAGTAATCGGATACGAAGTAAGTACATAATACTTTTTATTTCGCCACTCTACACAGGATCTGCGTTGGATCAACGATTGGCCGGGCACAATATAATATCGTTTTCCGTTCAAAACGGAAACTTTGGTCCATATTACTCGGGGTAAATCTTTTCAGGGTTTAGAAAAATAATTGGATTGCTACATTGAAGGAAAGCAATTACCTTCCGATACGACAAGAGAAGCAATTTCGATTTACTCAACAACAGCGATTTGGGTAAACTACGTCGGTATTAAATTGTGTTTCCCACTTTATTCGGTTTATAAATCGAATGTAATTCGATTAACATTTTTCCTGACCCTATTTAAGTTTCACGCACTTTATGAAAAAAGTTCGGAAGACTCTACCGCTGATAATTAGCTCGCAAAGTGACAAAACAATCACAGATATTCGAAGGATACTTCACTCCGAGCAAATGAGTTCTTGGGGCTGTTCCGTTAATTAAAGACAAGTAACTTCGGGTCCACTCGGAAGTACCTGTTTCAGAGTTTAAATACGTGAACGTCTTATATGGAGAAGCACTGTTTCTAGTTGTGAATGACAGAGTAAAATGAATCAGTGAATTTCGCGTTTCTATATTACTGTAACTTAATTACTTATTTAATTTGTGAAGGACAAATGTAGAACAGGGAAAACTTCTAGCAGAGAGAGCAGTAAAAGTATTTCTAAAAGACAATGGCGCTGGTATCAATTTATTGATTTGATATCACTAATAAGACAAACTGCTTTCCAGTTTTATGGAACAATGTAAATGTTAAGATTACTTTTTATGTACATAATAAATAAATAAATAAAAATAATTGGTACACCTGTGAATTGCGCTAAATCAAATTTAGTGATGCAATTTACCAAATATTGCTTGAATATATATTAAATTATGAAGTATTGAAATAAAATTTAGTCCCTATAATAATATAAGTCCTAATGTGTTCCACACTAGCCGAACACAAAACACCGAGAAATTGTATTTGAAGCTTTTCAGAAACTTAGGCATTAGCAGGCAACTTTTTCTCGTAACGCACACGGTTGGGTTGCCACTAATGGAGAAATTCTTGCTAACTTTCGTTGGGGAACTAAGAAAAAATAGACTACGTCTGGAAATTGCTATAGACCAGTCTCATGTGTGTCTTAAAAGTTTTCTTATTTTTCCAAACAAAATAATCCTTGATGTTACAACGGGGCGGTGGAATGTGCACTTATGTTGACTTAAAACAAGGTGGAAGGGGGGACCAAGGTTTACCGATATTAGCTCGCCAACACCAGTTTGAGAACGAAGGAGGAATACAAAATCATACCCGACGAGGGAAAGCAGACATTACGTTACGCAAGCTGAGACAACATTCAGAAATCACCTAAACTAGAAACTTTGTAAATATAAGAACCCTGATTATTTTATTTGCAACAAAACCATCGTTGGACTGAATTAACGCCACTTTTTGTCATACTTAAAGTAAGAATAGAGACAGCATGATACTATTTATTCATATTTACAGCTAATTCTTGAACTCTATAGCAACAATGAAGGTCAACAGAATACCAAACAAATAAAAAATAGGATTAATAAAATAAATATGCAAGTTTTTGGGTTTTATTGAGTTGAAGAAATTTGGATAGAACTTAGCACACAAGCCAATTACTTAAAGTATATATACATATACCAGATTATTATTAAATTAGCTGTACATTTTTTAATAAAGATAAGCTGATCCGTTATTTTTTCAGTAAGTTATCAGTTTTACGAAAGATAGCCTTGAATTCATAATAAAATAAATTATTTTAAAAATTATAGTCAGTGTACCTCAGAATTATTCATTTAGATAAATGGTTATTACTTTGTGATGTTAATGTAATCTATATTTCAGAAACAACACTCAATATTGCAGACATACTAATAACAAATACAAAGCAAATTCTGTTCAAACTTCAACAGAGATCCCAATATCTGACCATTATTAATAGGACGTTTTCATCGGAAGTTGACTAGAACACTGGAGTACTGTGTTTATCTAACTTTTGCGTGCCTACCCGCCTTGTCCTTTCACGATTCCCGCATTTGGTTCAATAAGACACAAATGGGCCTCGTACGGCTGATTCGAGTAACTCAATTATCACGCTGTGTGCTTAGAGCGTATTGTGACAGGTAACGAAATAACTAGTTTAATGACGTCGTGCCTCGGGTCGCATTTTGATTAGAAAGGTTTGGTGATTGCGGTGTTTATGTGTGGGTAACTGTACATGTACACTATACACTATACATGTATTTACTTTATATATTAACTATCTATACTAATATTATAAAGAAGTGAAGTTTGTATGTTTGTTCTTTCATTAATAGTTAAAAAGAATTTCAATATGGACATAAGCTGAATATTCCGCGCAGGTGAAGCCGCGGGCACCAGCTATCAAAAATTAAAAATCCAATGCTTGAAAAAGTATTATGTCAGGCACAGACTAATTTCAGGCGTCAATGTAGGTATGTCAGGCGTTTAGTAGGAAATATGTAATATTGCTTTACATACACCTAAAGGTGTAAGCAGTGTCCCCTGCCACTGCTTGTCAGATTCAGATCAGCCAAAAACACAAGGTTCATTTCCAAAGTAGACCCAGTCGAGAATCGAACCAGAGATCCCTGAGATTAAAGCAAACACCTTAACCACTCGACCAAGGGGTTGTCAATATAATATAAAACTAGCTGTTGCAAGCGACTTCGTCCGCGTAACTTTATGAAATACTTTATGAATACATGATAAGATAATGTAGCTTTCTTTAGGTGAAAATTTTCTTTAAATCGGTCCTGTAGTTTTTGAGTTTATTCATTACAAAGGAAAATACAAACGTACAAAAATACAAAGCTTCTCTCTATATAATATTAGTATAGATACATTTATAGCGAAATTTACATAGGTACAGTCATTTACAATTTGCAAATAGTTAAAAATAAAAGAAATAGGGATGTAATCATGAAACGGTTAATGTAAGGGGTTGAATCAACCCCTGACTCCTGTCACCCATCCATCACTGTGCCTACTCAATTGACATGGACGTCAACACTTAACCCCAGAATTAAGCTTGTCTGACATGATAGAAAGTGGAAATCTCATTATTTTTTATCTATATTAATATTATAAAGAGGTTAAGTTTGTATGTTTGTTTGTATGCGGGTAATCTTCGAAACTACACATCAGATTTAAAAAATCTTTCACCAATAGTTAGAATAGAATCTCAGATTGGATATAGCCTAAATATTAAGCCGCGGGCACCAGCTATCTAAAAATAAAGATCCAATGCTTGACAAATGTATATTGTCAGGCGTCAATGTATGTCAGGCGATATATTGCTTTATATATTTTGTCAACGCGGACAAAGCCGCGGGCACCATCCTGCAAATAGCTCAATAATAAACCTAATAAAATCTGTCGCAAAAGTCAACCGACGCGGCCTAAGCGTGAAACAAACTTTTTCAGGTTGTCAAAGTCAAAAATTATTTCATTAAATTCAGTTCTTAAGTAGGCCAATAAAAAGGAAAACATTGTCTAGTGCAACCAGAAAACTTGTATAAACTGCTTTATGTGAAAAGAACTACAGCGCCCTCGCACGCTACGTCGGATTACTTTTGCGATAAACGCTAGCAAAAATCAATAAGAATAATTTTAAAAGTTAAAGCAGCTAAAAATACATGAACCTACTGTCAATAAAAGTCCTGTCAAGGCTTAGATTAGATTCAGATAGACAGATATAAATTATTAAAGCACTTGCTTCTGTAGCTGACAGTAATGTCTAGGTAATACGCCGTCACAGTCAATTACATTAAACTACTTGCAGAAATCAGAAAAATGTGCATTATTTTATTACAATGGGAATTTAAAATAAAGTAAAATATATTTAAGTAATTAATTCCCTAATTACAAGTACTTAGGTATTTTCGGATCTTACACATAAGGGATAATATAATTATCAAAATTTCGTTTATACTGTTTTGTGTCGGCAGAAAAGCTGACGTGAATTTGATGGTCCATAGGTGGCTATCGTCGCCTATTAAGTACTATTTAGACAAGCGACACCATGTATAAATGATAAGAGATAATATGGAGGCGATTGGGAATGAACTTTGGCATTACTTACTTACTCAACAAATCACAATAGCATACTAGTCTAGGAAAATTTACTAACAAATCAAAATTTTAGATCCTTGGGGGATTTTTTTTATATAAGTTTCTAGAATATAATATGTAATATCTATTGGTGAAAGAAATTTTCGAATTGATCTTATAAAAGGGGTGGAAAAAAAATTAAAAAATCCTCAAATTATACAAAAATTTGAGATAAATTTTGCATACATTTACAAAATTTATGTAAAATGGTAAAAATTGCATTAATAGTTAGGGATATTATGGTATAGGATATTATGATCATAGCAGAATATGGTTTAATAATGACGATATACTATACTGTCTAAGTAGGTATTAGTATATTCTAAGTAGGTACATCATGTAGAAGATTGCAATCACTTAAATGTATATTACATTCGTGAAACAAAAACAAAAATGTCGATTTGTCAATAAATAAGAGATTCGCATGTAAACCTGATCGAGATGAAGATTTATGGGTGCGTTCTGAATTAACCCTCGTACTTACACGTCAAACGTAGGCTCCTGTCAATCTTAAAATTGTCGTTTAGGAACGCAACCAACGCGTTGCATACCCGTATGTTCCTTGTATCTCAGTCATACGGCACATATTCCTTCACATCTCCTTCAGACACAAAATGGTTGAGATGAAACGCCTCTCATCTAACTTGATCCTACTTACAAGTAACTTTTTGCAAGTCAACTGTTCACTCATCCTACTGGAATTCGCTTCGAGTCTTCTAAACTTTCCTAAATTGTGATAACTGTATGTTTAATGGGCTCAACGTAAGACGATTGTGATTTTTTTAAACTTTTTTATAAAAATCTTCAAGTTTTAACCCATTCAGTGCGGCAAACATCTCATCTCAGTCGTAGGACGTCCACTGGTGGACAAAGGCCTTTCTCATAATTTTCCAATAAAACCGATCAAAGTAGCCGGGATCTACCCTCAAACCGCGCCCTTATCAGGTCGTTGTCCACCTTGTGGGTGAACATCATACTCTTCGCTTGCCAGTTCGTCGCCTCCACTCGAGAACCTTTCCGGCCCCAGCGGCCATCGGCTCTCTAGACTGTGTGTCCTGTCCACTGTCATTTCAACTTACTGAACGCCGACTTTTGTCGGTAACTTTCGCACGTCTACGGATCTTCTCATTTCTGATTCAATCTCGCAATGCAACTCCGAGCACAGCCCTCCTTTGTTTTGTTTAGACACAAAGGTAGAACTTCAACCAGCTTGTCACCATTTCTTTCAAAAAAATACAAAGACAAAATAAAAGAATATGAACTTGAGTCTATTGGCTTAAGTTGCTTTTTATATATCACAATAGATGTAGATAAACAAACCAATCCCATTGTTTTAGAAAATTTTGTTTCGTTCAAGATAAGCGCTCGTCTATTTTGACAACGCTTTTAGACGTAATTTAGTTGAAAATTAATAA
The DNA here is from genome assembly GCA_944738685.1 of Synanthedon myopaeformis. NCBI lineage: Eukaryota > Metazoa > Arthropoda > Insecta > Lepidoptera > Sesiidae > Synanthedon > Synanthedon myopaeformis. The sequence continues at coordinate 4,265,549 of OX122927.1, read as the reverse complement.
GGAACGAAATGGAAATTTAAATGACGTTGAAATTTCGTTAGCATTTTTTTTTTTTGTCTTTAATTAAGTTGAAGATTATTTTGATACAAAAAGATTTTTTTTTTTAAATAAAATAAAATAAAACAATATAAAAATAGTAAGTACATGAGATTATCTATACTCTAATGTTATAAAGAGGAAAGATTTGATTGTTTGTTTGTTTGTTTGCATTGAATAGGCTCCGAAACTACTTGACCGATTTGAAAAATTATTTTACTGTTGGGAAGCTATATTATCGGCGAGTAACATAGGCTATATTTTATAAAGTTACGCGGACGATGTCGCATGCAACAGCTAGTCCATTATATTATTAATGGAAGAGTGTTTCACTTGATAGTAGGAACTACTGTGGCAAAGCAACGCCATTTTGCAAATGCGCGTTTCTGCCGCCATACGAGCTGCCTAGCTTCGAAACGCAGTGTACCCTGCAGCTTCTTTTTTTCCATTTTTATCTAAAGTTATTGGAAAAATAGTAGAACTGCAGGACTCTCCCGAGGATGCCCTACTACAATTTTACTTATATAAATATGTAAATAAGTCATTTATCCCGGAAGATTCCGCTATCTCCTCCTTTTGATATATATACTCAGAATATAGATTTTCACATCTTTATAGAATTTTGTGGTATTTATTTTTTTGTCTACTTTTGAAGGATTTTTAAGGTTTATATCTAAAAAAGTTAAAAAATTCTTGAAGATACATTTTCTGCTAGGAAGACTAGTCAAAGTAGAATGTAGTAACACAGGTTTGCTACTTTGTAATATAATAATACTGCTATACAATATAAAATAAGATTGAACTCAATCATTGCGATAGAAATAATTAATAAACGTTAGGCACGTAAATCGAGACACTCCGAAGACTAACTTCACCATTCATTCACAAAGTAAACCCCAAGTTGCACTCTTCAAAGTCATTAAAAGTAAATCCGGCTGCACTTTCTAAAGACGCTGAATTAAAGCTTCCTTAAAGAAATTTTCTTAAAACTCTGCAAGCGGTGAGCGTGCCTCATTTGCCACTATTGAAGCATTTTCGCATAGTTCAATGCACCTTTCTTTCTTTCAAATGAAGCTAGATTGAATCTTTCCAGATTCAGTTCTTTGTAAAACTCAATTTCGCCATTCGTCTTATCTTCCCAAAACTTTCAGTTAGTGCCTATTTCAGACTAGTTACCGGCCCCGGCTTGAACTTTATGTCAATAAAAATAAAAAAACTAAAAAAAGCGACACCATAAATGTTAATTGACGAAGAATGTCAACTGCTAGCCTTAGGCTTTCTCTTAAGACGAAAAGACTTCAGCAGGGAGTCAACTTCAAAGTTCTTCCATCCGCATGATAAAAGTACAAATATTGAGTAGTATAAAGCATTTTATTTAGATAGTTTGTTTACCCTTTGTAGGTTACCTAAATTCTTAAACTCAATACCCACAATACCTACTAATATTTTAAGAAAAGTGCTATTTCAAGGATTTCAGGTAGCAAATTTTATGATTGTCAGTGGTTGCAGTATGCTTGAACTATCCGCATAGTACAAGAGCGTAGGATTCGTTTGCAAGCTGCCTGTTTATTTAATAACGATGGTGCGCCGTCCCGATAAACGCCAGTATTGTGTGAATCCGGCAGAGTTAGTGTTCTATTAAAATAACCATTATTATATAAAAACAATGAGATTGAGTTGTACTCGTATACAGTAAAAACCAAGGACATAAGAAAAATGCGAACATTAGACTCGCGTGCACAAATTTACCTTCACAAGACAAAAATCAATCTTGTCTGTATAAACAGAGTAATAAAGCCGTATAACTCTGTTTTTGAAGTGAAAACTTCTTTAGGCGCTTTGGGCATTTTTGAGATGGGAAAAAACCATTGAATTCGCGACACTTTCATGTAATGTAACGTAACCATTGATGTAGCTGATATTAATATATTAATAAAAGAACAATTTTTGAAATGGGAAAAAACCATTGAACTTGCGACCTGTTAGGTAATGTAATGTAACGTAATGTAACCGAAACCTCTGTATATAATGTATGTACTTTCCTATTTCAAAAAATACACACGTAATTGTTCAAGTTTTCACTTCTATCGGCACTCCCGGAGTGCCACTGTATTTTTTTTAAGTTTTCATATTTCATATTAAATTATTTAACTAAAACGTCTACTTGAATAATACAACTTTATCAATACATAACTATTCTGACGAGCTCACTGATCGAGTTATTAAAGTGCTTGCTTTGTCATGGGTCCCGAGTTCCATTCCCGGCAGGAAGCATTTGGAAATGAACTTTACAAAGCTGACTCTGGACTGGATTCGAGTGTCAGAGCACAGTGCATTTCGCAATCATTTAGGTAAAACCTCTATCTACAGAAGACCACCATGAAATAACAGCATGTGTGCAGTTGTTTCAGTGAATAAATAAGGGATGCCAGAACCCTTTAAACCAACTATGGTCAGCAGCATATGTGGCTGCAAGTACGCTACTGACCATATTAAGTATTATAGGCGACGGTAGCCACATACCCTCAAGTTGATTGTCAGCCTGTCGATAACATTTACACAAAAAAAATTGTAGTAATGTTTAGTAATCTAGCCTTATGAAGTTATTGTTATATTATAATTATTATTAAATTATAAATGATCTCCAGATGATTTACACCTGCTTTATTATCTCAGCCGTAGTATGTCCACTGCATCCCTTGTTAGGTTGTCGGTCCATCTTGTGGGTGAATGTCTTACGCTGCGCTTGGCTGTTGGTGATCTCCATTCAAGTGCTTTCAGGTCCCAGCGACGTCAGCTCTACATTATATGTGCCCTGTCCATTGCCACTTCAAATTATGTCTACTTCAACTACATATGTCAGTCGGTACATATTCTTACCAAATAACAAAGCACAACTGTCAGACGCATTTGTGTACATAAATATTGTATTTTAAAGTCTCTATTGCGTTTGAAGACACATTTTTAAGACACCTCTAGCGATTATATTGTCTACGCTGTCACCCCAATTCTCCAAATGCGAACTGCTTGGCAAACACTGATATTAGTTTCTGCAAAAGTGCTTTTCTTGAGTGGTTCGTGCTATATTTCATTTAAACAAACATAAGGTATACGATTACTTTAACTTCATTAACGTAAATATTAATTAAACAAAGGTGGATGGATTCCAGGAAATGTATGAACTCTGGTACCTTCCACCAATAGCTATGGTAATATATCGTGGGATAACTATTTTTGATCTAAACAAATTATTTTGGCGTTATTATAACAAGCAAGTTGTTATGGCGCCTAGTTCCAATTAATGTTAGTCAGTCCAGAGTATTGTGCACTAAAATCAGCATCCTCCTTTGGTCTACGGTAAATATATCCATTAAATAAAACGACCATTGAAATGCAGAAGTTACCTTTAAAAGTCTCCGAAAATTCCGAAATATTTAAACGGCTCTGCGTTCACCGTGCCGGAAAATGCCCATCTCCAAAGTTAATGGATATTTTATTGCGTTTACGAGTTAAATAATGCGTGAATGCGAAATATTCTGAAAAAGTACACTTTAGGAACTAAAAGGCTTTTACGATTATTCTGACGTGTCCATTTACAATGTCGCGACGCGGAATGAATCGTTCAGGAGCAAACGCAAATTGTTCGTCCTCTTTCAATGAGATAAAGCAATATTTCTTTCCCTCCCTTTCTCAAGGGGAAACTGATTTGAAATTATTTTTTACACCTCTATAAACGCTTTTATTCCAGCCTACTAAATATCAATCAACTTTTAAGAATAATAACGGTCTGGGTACCATTTGTAAGGGTCGGTTATTCTTCAAAGACCTTTTTATTCCCCAGTCGCTATTAACTTTATATTAAATTCTATTGTTATGGTACATATACGAATTGATTTTAAGTTTTCAGCTAAATATTCTAAAAACTTAAAAATGTATACCTTTGAAAATTAGGAAAAAATGTTGAACTGCATGCTAAAGACATGCAGTTTTATAATAATAATAAAATAATAAAGACAGATTTTTATATCGGATATTTATAATATTCTATTGTATAATATAAAATTCTTTATCGATAAATAAGTTTGATCAATAGATATATTGAAAAATATATATTAATATTTAAATTTAACTTGAAAAAATATTTTAAAACATTAATTTATATTACTTTATTATAACAATGTGGCTGTGATTGTTATAAGACAATGTATCTATAATTGTTATAAAGGGCTGTATTTAAATTCAATTGTAAATATATTACAAACGTAACTGGCTTCAAAAATTAAATGTTTATTTATTTATTTATTTTGATTTGCATTTGTGACACAATAATAAAAATAGTAGTAAATAAATCTTGCGATTGCGATTCAAATGAAGTAGCTGGAACAATAATCGTACAGTTTCTTTTACAAAATCCTACTATCGTCATTATATTCAACAGTTTCGGTAAGAATTTGAAAATAGAATTTCAAGAATTTAAATTGCCTTAATTTGCACTACTCTATGCAGTGGCAGAGTAATGAAAAGAAAAGTTCGGATTTCACGACACATAGATTATCCCTAATGTCCCCTTTTGTCCACAATGTATGTGAAGTTCTCATATAAAATTTTATGTTCACTCGTTTCAACTAATCTCCAATTTCAATTTGATGTTCCTTCGTCTTTACGACAGATTTCATAGGAATTTCTTTTGAAATATGTTATATTTTATCAAAAAATTGTATTTTTTTAATGTGTGTCTTACTAATATTATAAAGGATAACTTTGTAAAGATTTCTAACTCTTTCTACAAAAATAACTACACTAATTTTGATGAAACTTTACAGTACTTAATATAGTTTTTAAATCAGATTAATACATATGCATACGAAGTAGAGGGCTAAAGTTTGTATTTTAAATTAATAATAATGTAAGGATGGATGTACAGAAGTTCCATGCTCTTTCCAGGAATATATGAAACCGCTGGACTTAGTTATAAGTATCGAAAGCTAACAGTGATTTTTCCCTAGAGTTAAAATTAGCAGAAGCTTTTCAACTGGGATGAATGGAAACAGTGGAATATTTCATAGTGGCGTGCAACTTGGCTCAAACTCAACAAACTTGGGCTCGGAGCACGGCAAGTGCACGGCATTGTACCACGTGATTGGTAATTTATTGTTAGACTTTGCTCTATAACTGCATATTAATATGAAAGACCATATACCTACGGGCTTTGGAAAGCGAATCAGAAACTTATTAACGTTTTCGAGCTCTGTACTTTGTTGTTTACTTTTAGATCAGAAAAATACCAGTGATTTGGGCAGCAGGTCTGGCGGTATTAACCACATCCTTACAGAAAACCGCCTAGAAATAACAACATGTGTGCTGCGTGAGTGCTGTGGACCTTCAGCTGTGGATCTTAACATTAGGAATTCTTTGACCATTCAAGCAAAAGTATTCGACACACTGTAACAAGTACTTTGTATTAATATGTCCCAATTGCAGCACCTATGGCGTTTCTTGTATTATAGGCGACGGTAGCCACCTACGATTAAATGAACCATCAGCCTGTCTGACGACTTTAACATTAGGAGTTCTCTGACATATGTATACAACAAGTATACATGTTATTGTTATATACTTGTTATATAACAGGTATATAACAAGTATATAACAATAAATGTTACTGAAGACTACTTATTTAGAGGACGTGTCTGTCTGTGTGTACCTAATGCGCTTATGTTTCAACCACAACCACAAAATAAATCAAGTCGTCCCTCCAGATATGAGGCTTAGTATTTTTATAAATTAAAATGAGGAAGGAAGGAAGGCTGACGACCTATTTTACTAAAATAGCCTAAAATGCAAACAATGCCCGAGGGAGTGATGCTCACAACAATGGAGTTCATTTCATATAGTTCGCTTATCCGCGTGATAAAAATATGTAAGTTTCGTGCGCATCTCTACCGATTAAATTAAAGACGATATGTTTCACATATTATGAACTAAGAAATGCTTGTTCAAGAGAACATTGAACAGCCATATTTGTAGCTTTGTGTTTCCTTTGTGATGCTTTTGGACAGAATAGGACAGAGTGTTTGCCTATGTGCCGACCCTCTGTGACAATAAGAACACTATAGATAATATCAACAAAATAAATAATAATTACCTTATGACAGTTACTTACAGATGTTCCAACGAACATGAGGACAAATTAATATAATGTAAAACTCTAGACGATTTCTTTTCACACCTTTTCTAGATTTCATTCTCTTTAAATATATATTAAGAGGGTTAACGTTTATTTAAGACGTATCTTTATTACGCTATTGATCATAGTACAATTGGAATACATGTATATGTCGATAGCTCAGTGCACGATTCTATACGCAAAGACAAAGGTTGGATCAACTTTCACCACTATGCGTTGATTAAAGTTTAATTTAAAAATATTCCCCTCTCTCGGTCAACCTTATCCGTAGTCCTATATACCTAACACTTGTGGCGTCGCTTGTTTTATAGGCGACGGTAGCCACCTACCATCAAGTGGACGGTCAGCCCGTCAAGTGACGACCTTAACATTAAAAATAAGTACTCATTTTTACAATACAAGGAAGTTTTGTGACATCCGTTTCTTAATCCCTTGTCCTTAATACTACTGTGTCTTTTTGGCGACGGTAGCCACCTACCATCAAGTGGACCATCTGTTTTTCTGACGACCTTCGTATATAAAAAAAATATATAACCGTACGAATATAATTTGTGACAAATTATATAACACTAATATTGGATCAATATAAAGTGATCCATACACTATAATATCACATGCTAAGTCGTATTTTACACCTACCCACAATATTCATGACATTTCTATGTTAGGTTTTAGTTGAAACTCACCTAATTTTAAACATTTTTTATTTTGTTTATTTTTTATTTTAAATTTATATATTTTTATTAGAAATATATAAAATTAATTTTTGTTTCCTAAATATTCAATAAATAAATAATTAATAATTAAATATTAACAAGAAACAAAATTTCTAAATAATCTATTCTAGATAATTCATTTTGTCATACGACCACTTACTTAACTCAAATTTGTAATGTAACCATTGAAAGATTCTTACGGTACGTTATGTAATCAGCGGTTAGTTGAAATCTTAACGTCGGTTGGTGAATGCGGCCCTCGATATATTAGCAATCTGTTTACTCGGCGGGGCGTTACACGAACTCGTTAATACACGTCAGGACGCGGCAAAATATTGCCTCACAAATATAATAAAAGTGATTTTCGCGTAGCTCTCTTTTACGACAATACGTGTTGGCGGTTCGCCTGCAAATTACTTACATTTTTCCAGCAGATACCATAAATATAGCTATAATATCGCTAAAGAATATAAAACAAAGTTGATATCAGTGTTTGTGTGCATTTTGCAATTTTCACTATTTTTTTTTATTTTGCAAGAAATAAGTCTTTTTATAGTTTCCCCTTATTCCTTAACTAACCATTCAATATCGCCAACAAAATTGCATCCCTCCTAGTTTGTTCTAGTCTAGTCCTTATATCGGACCCTCAGCTAGATATATTATAACATACATATAAATAAAAACTTATACTTCAAACGTCATATTACATTTAGTCATCATTAAATTAAATCAGTCAAAATGATATAATTGATATGTTATACAAAATTATTAAAAACAAAAAATATTTGATTGTATGACATAAAAAGATAAAACTTTAGATCATCTTTTTTATGTCACACTTTAGATTCGTAAAACATGAGATCTTGAAGTCTTTTGAAAGATCCCATATTACTAATCATGAAAAGAGAGAGAGAGAGTTGTTGAATTCTCTCTCTCTCTCTCTCTCTCTTTTCGAATTATCGAAAAGAGAGAGTTCAACTCATGATCTTCACTTTTATTAGGTAATTTCTTTAGGTATATATGTATGTACACCAAAATAAACCTAAAGAATAAGAAAGTCAAAGAACATTCTTAAGTATTCAGTATCCGCATTATATCTTACCATAATTATCTTAATATTATTCCCAAAAAAATTAAATAGTCATTAGGTACAAGTTCAACTATAACAATCAATTTATATAATTAAGTTATTATTTTAGAATTTCCGAGATACTAATTAAGAAGTTTCTATCCATTTCATAAGATGTACTTGATATCAAATAGGGTTGGGTACTTTACTTAGATCCAAGCTGATGGTAAACGATTCCTGAAGCTATTGTCTGTCTTCTTAAATAATCTGCAAATGTTAAAGAATATAGTACCTAGTTGTCATCTTTACGAGGTTCTTATACGTATAAACAATTCTTATACATAGCTCTACTCTCAATTATGTACAGAAATGCGGATTTTGTCTTTCCGAGTCTGGTTAATTTGACCATTGTATTAAGCTATCCTAGCCATATTTATTTATTCATCTTGCTACTCGGTCTATTATCCAAAAGTGTGTAATTTTGCTAGGCGGACAAAGGTAAAAAAAATGAAAAAAGTCACGTTAATTAGGATGTCAGCTACGCAAATAATAATCCCAGTGTGGCTCATTTCGTATGCGGGCCCCGGCTCGAGGCCGAAAATTTATCTTCCCATTTTTAGACAACGCAATTACAGGAATATTTACTTAATGTCGGTCCACATTCCACTGAAAAAAAAACATGTCCGACAGCGTTTTTAATACGTTAAAATAATGTTTTTGGGTATAACAAAACAGACAAAATTGTATATTAAATTTTTTCCTAAAAAACCTTTTTAGACCAAAAAATGTGTATGCACATATGTTCAACGTATTACTGAGGAAATATGTTCATACTATTTATTTCGTACAAGAGAAACTAGTAAGTAAATATGTTACTTAATTATTTATTATATATTATTAATTACCTATCTGGTTTATCACATTAATGAACTAACGTATTATGTGACATGTAAATGTAATTTTAATTTTAATTAATAATTTAACAACTAATTTATATCTAAAACTAAGTTAACTTATATATTAATATTTACAAATTGTACATAATATTAAACTTCGGTCCCCTAGGCAAGGTTCCAAGTATGCTAACTGCATTACCTCGTTGTATGGCAAGGCTAATTTGTTGGCCAAGGTAATAGCCAGCTCTGGAATCGCCGGTTTGTTATCTTTTCCTATATTTTACCCAATATCCTAATACACATTTTATTTTTTCCTATTAAGTAATGTTGCCGACACTTTCTCTACACATATCGAACTACTTAACTGTCAAACCTCATACGTATTCGCAGGTTCGCCCAAACATAAACTGCACGTTTCTCCTGGATCAATAGCAAAGCTCATTTTGTTTTATTCCTCCACTCTGAAGGGAGCACTCCATGACTCGAACCCTTTCAAGGGCTCTGTTTACTTACATTCGAATGCGGGAAAGGCGGCAATTATATTGGTTGAAACAAACAACCGAAGTGCGTCGAGTAGTTTTTACTATGTACCTACTATCTATCTAGGTTTTAGGTAAACGTGAATAGAAAATATTATTTTTTTGATCAAAATTAATGCGTATTGTAAACGTATACGGTAGAAATTTCTGTGCTAGATTGTCCGGGACCTGTACTTACGAAGTAACTACATATTATCTAATCGAGCCTGTACTACGAATTTATAATAATAATAACTAATACCTCTACCATGAGTTTAATATGAGTTTAATAGTTCTCGGCGATCTTCTGTAAGGGGGTGGTTACTGCCGCCAGACTGATCGCTGTTTAGAGCAGCTTCTCCTTCTGGCCAAATAAGTACAGGCATACACTGGCAGCTCTTGCAAACGCTGAGCAGTCATTTTTAACTGCTGAAGCAGCACAAAAATTACCAGTTACTATATATTCGGTAGCTGTGTTTTGTATTTATTTCCAGTCTTTGTAGCTTGTATTTTTGTAATTTTATAGTTCCAATTAAGTTCTTCCGATTTTATTACGCTAATAAACGCATCACTATAACGTCTTCCATTAACCAACGACAAAACTTTGCACTATGCAGTCGCACTATGCAGTTGATGATGACTGCTCGTGCATGATTGGTTTGGTTTGGTTTATAAGAAAACGTGGCTGTTTCGTTAAAGTGACATGTAAATATACTTGTCAGGTATAAAACTTGAAAAATACATACTGGCAATGCATCAAACATTTTATGTTGATTACAAGTACGTGAAAGAAAAACACTACATTTCATAAAGCAAGTAGCATATTACCATGTCAAAAGAATTTACGACTGTACCCCTGTTTACACGTTTTCGCCGCGCGAGCCCTGCCCATAAACGTCGAAAAATCTACTAGTACTTTATTATCGCGACTTGTATTTCAAAGGTACACAGTATAACATTAATAAAGCTCCAGGGGGCTTAACAGTAGTAGTTTTTTGGATATTAATGTCACGGTTCTTCTGCGGTTTCAACTTCTATTCTAAACACAGACCGCTCGAGCAAATCATAGTTAACTGCTTGAGCAGACACTTGGGAACTGCTGCAGCAGTTGACAACGACAAGCAAAAAAATTTATTCAAAGGTATCTAGATCTTTTTGCAGTTGCCTACAATCTGCTTTCCGAAGCAATCAATTGAATCAGTTGAATAATTCTGAAAATTTATAAAAAAAAATCCATACTTATATTAGTAGATAGTATGGAAAGATTAAAAAAGATAAAAATTGTACAACAATGACAATATAAGCGCTATCTACATTAATTATTATTCACTAATATAGCTTTACTTCTTAAAACACTATATATTGCTACAGATAACCACAAGATGGCGCATCATACATCACAAATTTTTCTAGGCATGTCATCAAACATTTTAATCAAAATCACAGATTTTACTAAAATGAATCTAAATTCATGTGATAGTGAGAATAGAAATAAACCGAAATTTTATTTATTTTAAAATAAAAAAAAAATACGACGTATTAGTTAATAGTCTGTGGTTCAGGTCTAATTTATTTGTGTTGTATTCTCTGCTCCATAGTTTTCAACTGTAAAATTTTATCTTTGGACTGTGGTTTATGTCATCGATGGAGAATTGGAGATGCTTTTGGTTTTGTTGCTTGTCATCGCTGCTGTGCCGACTGCCGATTTAATTGTTGATTGTCTGTAGTTTGTTCCCATCAAATTCATAAAATAGTTAATTGAGAAATATATGTGTCTATTTACAATAAGATAATTAATATCACTTTAATTTACGTAAACCACAATGAGTTCTATTGGAACTGGTGTAAGTAAAAAACTATTTACTTCTGCTTCAGTTAGGTTAAAACTTTGCTCATATTATTTATTGTAATAAATCTCTTCACCTTTTTAAGTTTCTTATTTTATCATTACTCGTAGTTCTTTAATCATTAACAAAAAATTATAATGCAGGCCATACTTGGCTACCTGTCTACTCAAAAATGCCTAATCATGTTCCTAACATTTTGTTTATTTCAGTATGATCTATCGGCTTCGCAATTTTCTCCTGACGGACGCGTATTCCAAGTAGAGTACGCAGCCAAAGCTGTTGAGAACTCTGGCACTGTTATTGGACTAAGAGGGAAGGATGGAGTTGTATTTGCCGTAGAAAAATTAGTCACTTCAAAGCTCTATGAACCTGGTGCTAATAAGAGAATATTTCATATTGATGAACATGTTGGAATGGTAATTTATTTGTTCTGTTAACAAACTAGACCAAATTTAAAATTTATTCGCTTGACACCAGTCTCAGTTGAATTTCATTTGCATTCAAATTTGATTTTGTCACATGAGTTCAAAAAATCTTAACATATCGAAATTTATAAAAAAGTTATAATAACAATCTATGTAGGAAATTTAAAAAATGGTTTTACGAAATAGGAAGGAAATTAGAGGCATTAAATGGACAAGTTAGAAAGTAGTCAAAGTTGATTGCAGCAAAATAAAGATCTACATTAAAGTAGTGATTGTCTATGGAAACATACCTTCTTCACATCCTGAGAAAGTGTGCTCTTGTTTATTAATATACATCGATGTTTATGGATGGGCCTTTTCTAACAAAAAAAATCAATCTGATTTTTGTCGGTACCGCAGATTATAAATATCTGTATCCACTCCACAGATCTCTTGTTCGTGTAAGTAGATACCACTGTGGTTTCGAATAAAATGAAACCATGTACTCAAGTACAAATGTAATTTTGCAGATTGTTTTGCTAGTGTTATTTTCTATAGAAAAGGCCCATCCATAAACATCGATGTTAATATATATTTTTACATCATAGTAACTAGAAAATGATTTAATTTACTTAATAAATTTAAGTGGTTTTTATTAAATGCTCTCTAAATTTATGAAATACTTACAAATATTTATTTGCAATTTCAGGCGGTTGCTGGTCTTATATCAGATGCGAGACAAATAGTTGAAACGGCACGTTCAGAAGCATCCAACTACAGATCTCAGTATGGTGTCCCAGTACCTCTGAAATACTTGAACGAGCGAGTGTCCATGTATATGCATGCGTACACATTGTACAGTGCCGTCCGCCCTTACGGCTGTTCTGTAGTAATGGGGACCTGGAATGAACATGATGGACCCCAAATGTACATGCTAGAACCCAGCGGAGTTTCATTTGTGAGTATTCTTAGTTTTTAACGCCGCTGTGCAATTTTCGCTCACAAATGGATGGACTGATTTAGATTTATTTTTGTTTTTTTAATTTTTATCTCGTATTTAATTTGTTTGAAAGCTGATGTGACTGGGATCGTTCTTAGCTATAATTTATGAAGATCTATTCGGGCGTTTGAAGACTGTCACTGTCCTGTTTCCTACTTGAGGAAGGGATTTCACTAAATTTTATGTGTTCGATTGATGTGAAATTTGGTATACAGTTACTTTGGTGGTATTTCCATGACATGGTACCCTTGACCTGATTCTGCAGCATCAAGTAGCCTGTTAGTTTATTATTATTAGTTATAGCTTGTTCATTATTTCTTATGATTAAAATTTCCTATACACAAAGGTCACACTAAAAACTACTGCACTCACGGGTGGAGTGATTTTACATATATTTATAAATACTACATTATATTAAATAATTAATATTTGCAGTCATACTTTGGTTGCGCGGTTGGAAAGGCCAAGCAAGCCGCCAAGACAGAGATTGAGAAGCTGAAGTTAGCTGATATTTCCGTCAAGGAGTTGGTGAAGGAAGCTGCACGCATGTAAGACATTTATCGTAACAATGGAAACCATTACTTTTAACTCCATTAATAAGTTTATAAGTTTTTAAAATTACTAGAGAACTTTCCGGCCCCAGCGGCCGTCGGCTCTCCGTACTGTGTCACAAACACTTCAGTGAACCCCGCCGGGTTATGTTGGTAACTTTATCTTGCAGAGTAATCTGTAATCCCGAGCATAGCCCTCTCCATAGCTAGTTGAGTGACTGAGTTTTCTTATAAGGTCCATAGTTAGAGACCACGTTTCAGCGCCATATGTCATCACTGGCAACACACATTGGTCGAAAACTTGTTTTGAGACTGAGGAATTTAGGATGAGAAGATATATCACATTGATAGAATTGAATTTATTCCAGCATTTACTTGGTCCACGACGAGCTGAAAGACAAGCAGTTTGAGCTGGAGCTGTCGTGGGTGTGCAAGGAGTCGAAGGGCCGGCACGAGCTGGTGCCTCGCGAAGTGGCTACCGAAGCCGAGAATGTCGCCAAACAAGCGTTGGCCGACATCGAAGACTCGGACGAAGGCGATATGTAATCTTTTTGTTTTGTAGACAAATACACTTTTACACAAAAACCTCTTTCTTTTATTTTCACTGTAGTTCTCAAGTGTTCAGTACTTATTTATTTATGATAGGTATATAAAAGTACTAAGATGGGTTGAAGGATAGTATAGAATATGATTTTATTTGTTTGTTTCAATACGTAAGTTACATATAGAAAGACAAACGAACGTCCGATTATATTCTTAAAAATACAAAATATTTATAATTTTACCGAGTTAATGTGAACTTCGAAAAGATGAAATTAAAGCGCCATCTATTTTATATATTGGTCACTAATCTCATTTTACTGCTTTTAAGACACTAAATATTGCCACTGATTACGACTAGATGGCGTATCAAACGGTAATTTGTACAGTACAGTTGCCAACCTATTTAGTATATTAGAGTAATGAGCTCTGGTATCGCTTACTCACTAAACAGCACATGTGACAAGAAAAGCATTGATACAAACTGGTTGTAAAACTTTTAGATTAAGCATTTTCGATGTTCACACTACTGCTTGGGAATAGAACAAATTTATTAATTCATTTAGCGCCATCTGCAGTCGTTTGTCAGTAAAACATTGTAGTGTCAGTTAATGTATAAGTATGTACCTTATCTCAAAATGATCTCAAATACCATTATAATAGTCTAGATTTTCGTTTTTCGTTTACAACAAATAAAGTGAAGCCTACATCTACATACATTACTCGACATTTTATTTAGTCAACTAAATGGTGTTATTTAGTTATGACCACTATTTAAGAGGTTAAGAAAATTTATAGATTTGTTCTCTGCATAATATACTTGACTAGCTGGTGCCCGGGACTTCGCATTGAAAGTAAAAGATAAAATAAAACTCCTGACACATTGAGGATTGACTACTTACTTTTGCCAAATTCCGAGTCTATATTTTTATATGGCTCTAGCCCGCGGCTTCTCCCGTCTGGTATTTTATTGGTAAAAGATTTTTTTAAATCGGATGAATAGTTTCGAAGATTATTTTTTATAATGCAAAATTTACAAGATTAGCTAGAATAATTTCCAAATATAACAACTATAAGTACGTTATAGTTTTTTTTTTTTAAAGTAGGTTTTGTAACATCATACTTGCGTCGTGTTTTTTTTTTTAATTAGAATTGGAATACTTTATAGCACCAGTGCGAATGGAACCCTACAACCAATAAACTAAACAAACTAACAAAATACTAGATAAACCACATTAGTCATCCCTTTTCCAGTAACAGTTTTTATAAAGACCGTGAAAAGTATAAATTCATTCATATTTGAAAAAAATTAGAACGTCACTAACTAATCGCCTGGCATTCAAGGTTAGAAGTACCGCGCCATCTTTAAGCACACGAAAGGTTAAATAAAACCAGTTTTTCTTATTGTTGATAATATTTTGTATTGTCAGTTTAAGTAATGATATTATTTCACAGTATTTGCAATCAACTTAACAATAAAATAAGTACAAATTTTTAAGACCAATTATTAAAACGATGACTTTTTATTTATAAAATGTACAATATAATCTCAATCTTTTTGCACTAGTTAAATATTTACAAAATATTCAGATCTTTTAAAATTGTATACAATCTTTTAGATTACTGTTTACATAAATAAGCTATCATAAATGAACGGTATGTACAGAGTAATACATCTTTAGGCATTCAAATATTTCTTTACTTTCACTTATTGTTCCTGCTGTGGGGTTACTCTTGGATATAACTGTAACAAAAAAAAAACATAAATGGAACAGTGTTAAAAATATAGAGAAACAGGTTATGTATATAAAAACTATTATAGATGAAAATTTATTTTATTCAATTTCAAAATCTTTGCAATCTTCTGTTATAAATTATGTCTATTGGCTATCTAAATACTTTTCATAATTTATATCATATTACATCATAGCGGACAAATGCTTATTATTATTATTTCATTCATTACTTAATACTAGTATAAAGTGCTACACAAACAACCACGTGACTCGTCGCTGCCTCTTTGCAACTAATGAAATATTCATATTGTCTACACTTAAGGTACAGACACACATGCTAGTAAGTGGCACGCTAGTAGGTAAGTATAGCGTGGTAAGTTACCCCCAGCAGGTTCCTAGGCACGTATCCCTCGGCGCTCCTGTCGTCGCGACACCACCACCACTCGCGCTCGCTGTCGTCGCCTTTGCGCAGCACGTGCAGTCGAGCGCCCGACTCGAACGACAGCTCGTCCGCGCGCATCGCCTCGTACGGGAACACCGCGTACACCAGACCGTTGTTCATTATGCCCAGCTTCTCCTGCACACCTGCACACACAACACATCACTTCATCTAACATCTCACTGTTATATAAATAAAGCCTTTATTGCTGACATATTTCTTACAATGTATATACATTTTTCTGTTTTTTTTTTCTTTTGGCAGTCGCACTTTACTAGCCGTCAAATACTTGTGATGTAGATGCCTTGATACACTATCAAGGCTATCATTTATTTATTTATTTATCACAAAATTTATTCATGCAAAATTACACTTATACACCATCAAATGGTCTTGATCGTGTCATGCCGATTGGACGATAGGCTTGATCTTGTTTGGCTGGCATAACAATCAATAGCTTTGAGTTGACTCGTGGCGAAACAAGCTTTCACGTTCCAGAAACGAAGATTTAGTAACCAGGCAATCAGTATCCAACTCTTACAGAAAGACCGTCGTGAAATATCAGCATGTATGTTATTAGTTGCTACTATTATTAGATATAAGGGCATTAGAGAAACGCTCACGAAAACAGAGACAGACAATAGTTTTAATGACACTTATGATAATGGGTGAGAAAAAAATCGATCCCAATGAAAAAAAAATCATCATAAAAAATGGTGAAGCGTTGTAAAAATACAAATGATTATTTTTAGCGGGGTCATCATCAAGGTTGTCATTAGTACTACCTATCGTCTATCTTTGTTTGCATTTCCCTAATATTTTTTAAAAATATTATACATACAAAACATGTTTCAAGTTAATTCTAATATCTGAGTTCAATTTATTAAATAAAAAGTTTCTAGAAGATTCAAATAATAATATATTATGTTGTATAAATAGCACCCTAAATAATTATTTGGTAAAGATGAACGATGAAAGAAACTCACTGTAAAGATATTCCGAGCAACCGTCGAAACCCTCTTCATCTTCTTCGCATTTCTCGGCGGCCGTTTCGTGGTCAGACAGCGTTGTCGCAAATATACATGCACCTGAAAACAAAAACATTCTTCTTATTTTTCGCAACCTTTCCTACCATTTCCTACAAACTTCATCCAGATTATATACATTATGATATTAATGAGAAACAAGTAGTAATTTCACAAGTTATTGAAGTTGTATTTTCTTAAATATATTTCAGTCGACGTAGGTAAAAGTAAAACTTTAAAAAAAATGTGCTTCACTCCCTCTCCGAGTTGAATGAATAATATAATCTATTTTCAGATTATTGGTTCTTGTCGAAGACTTTCTTGGTAGACTCAAAAGTAACATAATAATTTGTATAGCATCTTCCATTGTCAAATTACAGCAAACTGCAATCAGTTGTCTCAAAAATTATCGAAAAATGGGTCTATATTACAGTTATATAGACGCATGTTTCGTTAATTTATGAGGTGATGCGATGCCTGAAGTTTTTGTAATAGACGTTTTAAAGTAAAATGGCAATCGACCATTATTTCTTGAGTATAGTAAAATTTGTATTATACGAATAGTGATGATTGAGGAGTATAAATTAAACTGACCGTTGTCGACTAGGAATCGAACCATGGGTAGATTGTTGCAAGACGCAGCGCAATGCAGTGGTGTCCAACCGTCTGAATCTTGCGCGTTAACATCGCATCCAAGCTCTACAAGGAATCTGTAAATCAAATCAATAGATTACTTATTTTTCGTCCAGGGAACACGTTCTGTGTCAAAGAAGTCATCTAAACAACAAAATAATGAATAATGGAGTAGTAAAAATAAAATTACTACTACAAAGATGTGACAAAGAAATCTCACAGGTATTATATTACACATACGAGTATGATATGAAGAAGATAGCAGCAGCATCAAATGTTAGTGAAAGTTGATCTTATGGCGTAGAAAAATATCGCAAAAAAACTTGCATGTCCTAGAAGACTAGAAATCTTTTAAACCATAAAATTGTTGATATATAAAAAACACAATGTTCTGCCAAAGAACATTGTGATAGCGTGGTTGATTATTTATAAACCATGTTATCTTTACCTAATTCCTTATGCCTATTCTACTGCTATTTACGACATTCCAAATTCCAAATAGTCCCGAAATAACGCATCGCATATTTTTGACAACCACCACCATTATAACACTCTTTCGCAGATCTGCACTAAAGATGCTATATTAAGTGCATTGTTGAATACTTTAATGGAGCTTACTTGACAATTTCGAAATGTCCCGCGCAGATGGCGTTGTGGAGAGCGGTGATTCCCTCGTCGTTTGCAGCACTCGCATTCTGCACCTAAAGACAAACACGTTACGGTTAAAAATTCGTCAACAGTATCGGTCTCGTGTTCTAATTATTGGTCTTTCATTTACCTGTGTTGCAGTTTTTTTCACGAGCTCCAACTCTCCTTCCAAACTAGCATCCAACAGTAGCGCGAGGGGATCGAAGCTGACTCGCCTTGTAAGTGGAGCTTTCCCACCTTGCTTCAAGTTCCCTTTCTTTGAACGCCTCACCACATTCTCAGAGCCCTGAGAATCTTGACCGTTCAAATCAACCGAACTTATTTGCTCCGTCAGATCCATCAAATGATCCTTACTCTCTTCTAGCCTCTCGTTTGAACTCGTAGAAGTACTATTTAGTGCTTTATCGATTTCATCTTTTGATTTGCTCTTTAGGCCGTTTTCACTAGGTGCCGTATCTATGTTCAAATGATCCATTTCAGGGAATAAAAACGCTGGAGGCATTTCGATGCGTCGGTTTATACTAACACTTATACCATTTTTATTGCTGTTGAGATTTCTTAGTTTAGGTTGTTCACTTAACGGAGGTTTTCTGATAGTAAGTGGACGAGCTTTGATAATCATTTCGTTGTTAGAACTGCCGTTGCTCGACTCCTTTTGACTTTGTTGTGAATCACTTTCGTTCGATGAGTCTGGCAAAGGTATCGTCGGCATTACTGCCGTTTCATTGGCTTGATTAAAACCAACTTCGTTGTTCATTGACTGACGAGGTGGTGTCTGAAAATCAATAATTGTGTTATTTAAGATTGTATCCAGTTTGCATTGTTGTTTATTTTAATAAAATTTATTTACGAATAACCATTTACAGAAGTTTGAACTATGAAACTAAGTATTTACACGAGTACCTATACTTAACATACATTATGCCTCGTTTACATTATCCGGCTGCATTGTCCACTTGCAAGTAGCCAGGATATTAGGCATCACGTGTATTTACAGCTTTATGAGTAGTTAAGCATTTTTAGCCCTTCCGGTGCTCCATAATGTTGTTTGGTCTGTGAGGAACTTAAAGAATATCGAATGCGAGTCGAATCGAATGAGAGCTTATGCTCATTATGCTGCCCTCTCTCTCACTGCCGAGCAGGTGAGTGATAATTGTATGAAATACAAAACAAAGTAAATGACCGTCATTATCAAAGGTTGTATCAAGTATAGTGTAACATGAGGGCATAATGTAAACGAGGTTTTAGGATTAGATGTTGTTAGATTAAATGTTGCGTACCTTTACGGTGGGCTTAGGCGGTAGTGCAGGTTTAGGGGACTTATCGGTGCCACTAACGTCGGGAGTCGATAGCGGAGTACTGGCGCTTTGAGGAGGAGACAGTAATATGCTCTGCGACGACGCGTTCTGACCACCAAAGTTAGAGCTTCCGGTACTATTGGAGATGCCTGATGCCGTGTTTCTAACGATCTGAGGTTGGGAAGTGACCACATTACTAGATACATGATTTGATGATGAAAGGGTTTGAGTTTGTACGGTTTGCGGTTGAACTGGTTGAATTTTTGTGGAGGATGTCTGGTAAATGGGTGATGGTTTTCCGCTTGACACCTGAACCGATGTAGGGGCTACACTCGATACGGGTTTCTGGAATGAATGAATGATGATGATATTTACAGATGTATATGTAATTCGAGAGTAAGATGATACCTAAAGCAAGGCCAACGAGACAAGCAAAGAATGTAAACAAACTTTCAAAGGTTAACAATATGGCAGTATGGCTTCTTATACCATGAAACAGATAGAGCCGGCCGCTTCGTGCGAGGGAAAAGGACAGAGGGCCGGTTTTGTTTACATTGTTTGCGTTGTTTCCATGGCTTTACTATACAAGCGTGTTATTTTGGATTAAGTAGTTGAAAACGAAAACAGCTAACCAAATAAGTTTAACGAAAAATTATCTAATGAATCTAAAAATGTTAATATTTTATTATATTAACGTATGTTAAAACGTGTGTTAATTGTGTTTTATGAAATATGATGAATAACCAGTTAATTTGCAATTGACACTTACACCAAATCCTACAGAACTGCTAGCTGTAGTCGTGTTGGCTCCTAAGCTAGGAGAACTGCTTTTTATCACATTTCCTTGTACATTTTTCCCGTTCTTGGAATTATCACTCGTTTGGCTATTACTTTGACTTAACCTAGAATTCTGGGGATATGCATTATTCTCCTTTCCTTCTTGATTGCATCTACTATTAGAATCAGATTTTTGCAGCTGATATGTGTGTTCCGGCTGATATGTACTTTCGAGTTGACTTAGAGGAGTTGCAAGACTTTTATTCACAACCGACAAAGGCGTCGAATGCACCGTCATATGGTTAACATTCGCCACGTTACTTCCATTCTTTTCCTGGTTATCCTTACCGTTCACTTCAGATTTTATTTTTCCTGTAGCAGCGGGTGGAAATTTAGTATTATATGGCAACGTTTGGTACTTAGGGTCAGACTTACTGGCAGCGAATTCTGGCAAAAACTCTTGTTCGTTTATCTTCAGCTCCTTACCAGTTTGGTTGCTGTTTGAACTGCTCGTGCTGTTCGGACTGTATTGAGGCTGTTTAGAATAATCGGAGTACTTGTTTATGTGATCAAATGCATTAGTTATGCCCTGCTGTACATGACTGAAATTGTTCATATCGTGCTTGGTGGGGTATTGTCCCTGGTACTGATTGTTCTCAGTTTGTAAATGAGGATAACCTCCATTGTACAAAGGATTCATCATTTGCTTCTGTTGTAAATAATGTGCTTCCTGTTGTAATAGATGGCTCTGGATGTTATCGCTTTGAGTGAGTTGTTTTAATGGCACATTATTTTGTATTACATTCTGCTTCATTGGCTGTAAACATAAAAATACACACTTTAGTAAGGTAAGGCTTTTGTGATTGATGTTGTTCCGCTGCCAGAATTATGTCCATAGCTACATGGATTCCATCTCTATAGTGTGACTGGAGAAACTCTTGCTCACTTATTTTTGTCTTCTAATAATCAAGAAATTGTTAATTTACCTGGAAGTTGTTATTATGGTTGAGACTCTGGGCGTGTGGCACGTGATTATATGGCTCGACAGCTGCGATGTTGCCTCTCGTAGGTTGATTCTTTGGTTGACTGTTACCGGCGTTGACCGGGTAGGTGGGCAATTGTTGCATTTGCGTATTGGTACTCAACCTGCAAAAATCATTATTTTATAATTAAGTCATACAGCATTTCATTTTAGTTTTTAAAAGTAAATTTAAGAGCAATCCAAATTTAACTAGTCTCGGTATTCCAGTAAAAGTAGAAGCGAAGACATATAAGAGATAAAAAATGACAGCAAATGACAAATGCCTAGTAACTCGGTATCCGATATTTGATGCCGCATTCGAGGTTTATTTATTGTTGAAGCATTATTTTTGCACAGTGACATGATTTATGGCGCAATTTGCCACACAAACCACGAAATTGTACATTATTTAGCAACAAACACTAAAAGAAGCAAATTTTATATTTTACTTTTTTTTTAAGTTCCATAAGATAAGAGTAAGAAATAATAGTAATATAAAAAACACTTATGCTATTGTGGGTTTTTATACTTTAGGTTATAGGTTAGATATTTTTTAACTTGTAATAATTAAAAAAAGAAATTTGTTAAAAATTGCGACTGAAATTACAATTTACAAGAGATGTCATGACAAGAATTAACAATTATTAAAACTTTTATTAATGTAAAAATTACATTTACAAATATAATGAAATTTAATTTAATTGTTATTAAATATGACAATAATAATGAATGCAGTAATTATTATAAATAATTTTTAACTGTTCAACTGACAATGGCCACGTCAGGTCTTTCATTACGTTGATCGAATGCATACAAAAAGTAGTTCCTATAAATGTTATTATGATACGCGCTTATGGCTTATGTCTGAGCAAGTTTTTGCTGTAATTTTAAAGTAGTGAAGGAAACTAAGTTGGCATTTAAATTCATTGCAATGCAATCCACGTCGACTGCATACCGCCACTAGACTGATAGACAGAGATGACGTTCCCGTAAAGGTTTGATGTGAATACGAAATTACTTTTGAAATCTATGTGTCGTATGTTGACCTGCGTTCCACCAATATTTTCATCCATCACCACTTCACTCAATAATTTTAACCAGTTTCTAATTGTGTCGAATAAATAATGTACTAAAATAATAAATTAATTTTAGAAAACAAATATGTCATAAAAAAAGTTTCTAGT
Organism: Synanthedon myopaeformis; assembly: GCA_944738685.1. Lineage (NCBI taxonomy): Eukaryota > Metazoa > Arthropoda > Insecta > Lepidoptera > Sesiidae > Synanthedon > Synanthedon myopaeformis. The sequence goes on along the minus strand of OX122927.1, from coordinate 4,243,024 downwards.
CTTCTGCAACAAAGTGGCAACAGTATCGATCAGGCTGAATAAAAACTAATTGGATAAGTTATAAAAATAAATGTTTTAAATAATATTAATGATAAATATTGAAATGCTATAAATAATATGGATATGAATGTTTAATTCGCTGAACAAGGTCCTTTGCTTATGCAAGGGGTAAATGAATAATTCCCCCAACAACAAAAAAAGTTATAAACTTTATTATTAGGACATGTAAATTTATGTCATTACTGCTTTAGAGAGAAAAAAAAAAATTACAAAAACGTCAAATAAAATTAAATGTTACAAATAAGCTTAAGTATATAAGATTTTCCGAGCTATCTATTAATAAATTTTGGAACTAAAAACGACTTTGGCTGTATGTTGGGGAGGTATGTATCCAGCAGTGGATGTTTCTGATGCAGCCCACAGACGTCCAATAGAATGATGCGTACCTTTGTTGATGAGGCTGCCGATGCGCAACGGCGAGTTGTCTATTCAATGCTCGTTTCCTAAGCAGACGCGCTTGCAGTTCCGAAACGCGGCGGTCGATGCTACGCATCTCTTCCTGCCGCGCTCCGAGCGCTGCCCGTTGAGCCGACAATCTGCCGTTTTGCTGTTCGTTCAATTTGTTCCGATACTGGAAATTCAAAATAATAAAACTATATTTACTGAGGCGAACTTTAGAAATGACCTTTTCAAAGTTAGGTCTGGTCTGGAGCCGAAAGTAGTGCCAGGGCACATTGCGTTTTGCAGCCATTTGTCGGTCCAGTAGTTTTTGAGTTTATTCATTACGAACATAAAAAAATAGTAATCGTTTCTCTTTATAATATTAGTATAGATAAAGTACTAAAAACTTTAAACACCAAAAACCTGTAAAAAAATTGTGTCCTGTGGACTAAGGGACCGGTCCGTCTATAGATACTACGAGCTGATAGTAGGTATATTGTAAAACGTATAGATGAGTAAATTTCAAAACACTAGTTTTTGTCTGTGGCTTCGGGTGGGTAATACATGTCATCAATAATGTCACCTATGTCCATTCATCCAAATATTAAAAAAAATAATGAGGATAACCTGCTATTAAACTTAAGTTTCAACTTGCAAATAATATAAATAAAATTACAAAGGACAGAAAAGAAAAAAATGCTTTAATAAAATTTCAATACGTAGAAATTGTGTTAGGCGAATTCCTGGCTCATTACAAAACGATTACGTTGTTACGTAAGAGCAACAAAATGCAAAATGTTTAAATCAAGTCTACAAATGTAATTTAAAATTAACGTGTTTGTTAGGAAGGCCTTTATTCGTACAGTATCGCCGTTTGTAGCGTTTAATGTCTTAATTCGCCTTGTGAGAAAATAGAATCGCTCGTTGGCCTATTCTGCAAAGGCCTTGTACGGACGATAACAAACAGATCGTAGGCGTCATCGCTAGCGAATATGAACTTTCTGAACAAACTTAAATTTAAAAACAATTGAACTAGTGCGCTGTAGTAAGTAGACTTAATAATAATTTACTTACCTGTTCTAGGGTTTCGATTTACAGAATTTACATTATAGAGGTCGCCTTAGTTCGGGTTCGAACAAAGGCGTATTAATCTTAGTGAAACTAGCAATTTTTCAGGGATGCTTCCAATGGAGCCAAGCTTCGATGAAATCGGGTACACGAATAATTAGCAAACGCAAAATGCATAATGGTACGCACCTGACGGCGACGGTAATGCCACCTATTACGGTTAATAGTCACTGCAAAATTATTTTATGGTTACTGTTTGAATTAATTATAACATTAATTCTTCACTCTCTCTCCATTTCTATTACTATCCAAAAAATATTCATTTTAAAAAGTAATATTTTCGGCAGAATTTTTTTAAAAAGACCTAAAAGTTTCCATCTTTGCTGAGCTTGCCTTCATGCAAACAAATTAATATGATTTGCCCTTCCAATTTGAAGACTAGAACCATTATTAAGGCAATAGCCTGAAAAACGTGACGAAACGTTCAAATTTAACTTTAACAATACAGCCCATATGTTACCAAATTCTAAATATGAATATAACTAACAAAATGTGTATGTATACAAGATTTTAAATCATCGGTTGGTTCGGTTAAGTCTTTGGTTGGAGTTACGTTATAGTTGCCTTTGTATAAATCGTGCAAAAACTATTAAATTGTGCTATAAATGATTCTATGCTGTGCTATAAATCGTGCACAAACCATTAAATTGTGCTATAAATGATTCTGTGCTGTGCTATAAATCGTGCACAAACTATTAAATTGTGCTATAAATGTGTGCTGTGCTATAAATCGAGCTCAGAATTATTTTAGACATCCTTTTTTTAGCCTTATTGATAGTGTAGATTCTTATCTCAGGCTTCTATTTATGACATTAAAAAGAAACTGTTCCAGAATTCCAGAGATAAGATTTTACAGTAATTTTAACAATGTTCTTAAGTCCTTCGAATTGCAACAGTTTAAAAATACACAAGTCTTTTCGCTACGCCTTTATTGGATAGCGATACAAACATTGCTTCTTTGGAACTCTACAAATACGAATAGGTAGTTACACAAGTATTTACCTACTGCCTGAACTGCAGATTGCTTAAATTGTAGACAAAATATTTATTGACATCAAATAATCTTATCTAATCATGGAAAATAGGCAGAATTTGATATATTTTTTTTAAATAGATATAATATACAATAATATACATATCTAATATTAAGGACGGTCTCTAAAAAAGCCCAGATAATAAAAATGTCGTAAATAAAATTCGACGTTTAGATGTTTTTATAAACTTATGGTTCAAGGACACTTTTTTATCATTATTCCGATTATTAATATTTAATAATATACTTATTATACATATATGCAAATAAAAACTTTACAAGAATTTACAAGTCAGGTGTAGAAAATATTAATGTATCTAATAGGTAAGATTTTGTTAATAATCTTCACTAAAAGTTCGTACTTAATTATTTTTATCTAAACTACCCTATAATTAATCTAATTTAGTGTTCTCATTCGCACCGGCATAATATCTATTACTTTTGTGACACTTTCGTTTATCTAACCGCAAGTCTATTCTTCAGCTAAATCAATTCCGTGTGAATAGCTTTTTCCATGCCACCGAGTCCTCTTCACAATATTAAAAATGATTCGAGCCTCCTTCGTTACACGCGTATGGTAAAAGAAAAATTGAAAAAACACTCGAAATGGAATGAGAAAGGGCGCGATTTCTTTTCGTATGCGATATCACAAATAACCATTATGTGAAGGAAATTTTTCACTTTATAAACGGATATGACGAAGCATAATAAAGGGATACCTTATAAGTATAAGTACCTAATTTAACAAACTTAGTTAATTAAATAAAAAACTTAATTAATTTAATGCCATTTTACGACTATTAATCAACAAATTAATAGTTGTAAAAAATAAATCTCAAAAATTTCTCCCTAATAGTTCAGTGCCATCTATCGTTGCATCAGAGAAATGGTATATTGTGTAAACATTAAAGGATATAATAATATAACCTATGACAAATTGTTATTGACAAACTGGATTGTGTTGAATACTTATTTGAGATTTATATCAATGATTCCATATGAAAACTGTACTAAGTCAAACAACCATACAAATAATGGTTATTTGTATGGTTATTTGACTTATGTTGTTGTTGTAAAGATGTAAAGTTTGTAAAGATTTATGTTTGTATGAAATTTATGCAATTTTTTTGAACGAATTTGGAAACAGATGGACAGTATGATAAATTAACACGAAATATTTATTTATCCAGATTTTAATGGTTGTGTCCTATTAAAATCTAAAATTTAAAATTTAAATTATAATTTATCACTAGTTTGCTATAAAAAGATTTATGTTATCTCGACTGATAAATCTCTGAGACATACTTAAATAATATAATGGATGCTATCAAGTATTCAAAAGTAAGTCCGAAATTTCAAATTAAAATACCACTTCGCAATAATTGAATAACTGGGAGCCAATTAATTAGCAATGTTGTAAACCTCATTGTTAACACCTTATTTATTTGACTACGGTTAACAGGCGGTAACAACATTGTTGTAGGACGGAGACTCTAAACTTTGGAGTTTCATCTCGGCGGAATTCCATTTGATTGGCATCGTAAATTTAGACAAGGAGGAAAATTAAACAGTTAAGATCCGAACGCTGCCTGATATTAATCTGAAGCCACGATTCTTCCCTCGGGTGCTCGAAAGAAGCGAATAAAGTGCCGAGTAGCATACGAGCTCGTAGGTGTACTGGGAGCGTTATGTTGCTGCGCTTGTATTTCACGCACCGCTTCAATTTATTCATTGTTATATAACAAAATATTAAAAATAAAATACTTCGGTTCATCTGTGGCTTCGTTCGAGCAAGTTTTTTAAAATTTTTGTCAGTGTAAGTAGTAAGTAAGTAAGTAGCTGAAGTAGAATTACTACAAAATAGAATAACAACAAATACTCGTATGTACCTATTATACCTAAATTTTAAATTTATTTGTCACATTCCATTAATTAGTTTAAGTAAAATGGCGTGCAATTGTTATGTTTTTTTTTTACTAAAGTGGCCAGCATTTATTTAATTGTGATAAAAAATTTACATACACTTTTTTATATATGGGCTCATTGAGTGACACTTGAATGGTTAAAAATATTCAGATAATGATCGTTTCATTTTCTTGTATGTTACTTTCGAATATATTTGTAATTTCTAGATACTTATATTGCATTTTTATTAGCACAGTATGAAGTACTTTACTCATTCAATACATATTTGAACAAAGTACACATTTGATACTTGTCAACCTTTTAAAGGACGTCCTCTATTGATTATCATCCCACATACATTCATTAAATATTTCGTTTGATATTAATAACCCACTGTTAATTCACATAATATTTTACTTTTCTAAAGTTTAGTTAAAGAGGCAATAAACTATTGAAATTTAAAAGCGTTTTATACGAATTAGCTGTAAAAATTATTAGCACTTTAGTCAATTAAAGACTCTTCTATATTTTATCTGATTTAAGTTAGAGTTCTAATAACAAGGTATAATATAAATAACTGTACCCGACAAATATATGTCTATAACGGCAGAGAGAGCATGGTAGGTATTATATATTGTAAAATTTAAGTCACAATTTTTGTCAATTATTCTATCAAAACTTTTATACATAAAACACTGAGATAAGTTTTGTAGTTTCACACATTTCTTGAACAACCATAATTGCTGCTTTACTTATTTATTAGGTAACAAATAATTACAAATTAAATAAATTACCTACTTTAAAAAAAACTATAATATATTAAAAAGAAAATAGTAAATCGTATTAAAATGAATAAGCAGAGAACTTCTAACGTTATCATATTGACGTTAAAGAATGTCGAACACCACCCTTCAGTAGACAAAATAAACCAATTTCGGAAAGACATTGATACCGACCTTTCCCGTCGACCCCGATTCACTTCAAACACAGATATTTTCAGTCACTTCTCATATCTATCGAGTCAACAATTCACGGAACAGGTTCCCATATTTGTTTTGCCTCTGCGTACCAATTTCTTTACTGTTTGTTTATAAATCGGCCACGACCGTACTAGATTGCTAAGGTCAACTCGCATGAAACAATTGTTCGCTTGAATGTCGTACCTGTAACTGAATTCTCAAAGTGTACTCTGAATTGAACTGGTTTGGAATTATGCGTATACATGCGGCATTGATCGCGTGATATGTCTTAATATATCTGCCGAATATATCTGGTAAGAATCAAGAGTTATGTCACAGTTATGTGATAATATCAGTCTTGTCCCACATAAAGATTCCATGCTTTTGCATATGAACGAGTTTCGAAGCAGTTATTCCAATATAAGCGGACAATAATGAAATGCATTATTAGTATGTAGATCTAATGAGTATCCTAAATTCTCAAAAAGTTCGATAGAACGAAAATTTTTTCTTACTCTCTACACTCTCGATATTTTTCTTTACACTCTCGTTCAATTTATAAATTATTATAAATAATTTAGCTTAACATTTAAAATTTATTTAAAGTGAAGTGCATTATTTAGTAAGCAGCAAGTATTGGCAATACGGACCTGTTTTCTTGCAATCATATTATAATAGTATTAGATACATAGGCTACATATTTAGCTGAACTAAACACCAAATTGCGGTTAAATTCGCAATCTATTAAGAAGGTTGGAAATGAAATTAAGGCATATGAAAACAAGAGATGGGTCATTGAAGATTGTCTTCAATTGTGTCTCAATAAGTCTCAATAAGTGTATAAATCTTTTAAATCGGATGAGTTAATTTCGAAGATTATCTCCTACAAGCAAACACACAATTTTTACCTCATTTATTAGTTTATAATTTATATGTGGGCTGTCTTGCTGTCTAAGGGCCGGTTTGCATAATGCAACCCAAAACATTTACTTGTTAAAATCCGCACACACGCATTATATCATCTTTATGTATTCGTTATAGTCAAGTAATATGATTGCGGTAAAAACTTCCCTGCTATAATACCAACTCATTACATGAGCTTAACCGCACGTGATCGGGATCATGGCGGTTTATATAATTATAACCCTTCGATTGAAATATAAGCCTGAGATATGTCAGCTTGTTGAAATACATCACAAATTAACAAGCGGTTTATAATAATATCTCCTGTTTGATAAGAATTAAGAGCCAAGAGATATGCTATCAAGAGTTTAGAGGGTCCAGTAGCGATTGCGTCTAGTTATTCTTGTTTGGTGGCTTCAATACTGTTTGTGATATCTTCGAACCAGTCGCACGAGTTTCGTGATCGTCTATCTACTAACTAAGAGCTGTTCCATTCTATAACAACTTTGGTTTTAGTGTTGACGTGTTTCACGCCACTAACTGTGAATGTGTATTCAACATGAAATTATTAACCTGCATTTATATTAGTTACAATACAATTAACATAACATATACTCGTACGTCTCATGTTATAGAGAAATCTATACGTGATTTGTTGTTTCTGCAAAAGTATTTTACACTGCAGCAAATTATCGGTATGTGGTTAGATACTAATAGAAAAACAGTGATACGAAAAGTAATGCTTTTGTTTTGCTACTTTGTAATTTTGTTACGTCATTATTTAAAAAAAAAAATAACTATCCGAATCTGGCAATTTGGAACACTGCGTTTCGCAGTCATTTGGGCAGCCTGTCTGGTGGCAGTATCCTTACAGAAGACCACCGTGAAATAACAGCATATGTGCTGTTGTGTTTCGACGAGTGAGTAAGGGATGCCATACTTGTAGCCCATTACCCCCCATCCCTTCCTTATCCCTTATCCTAACCCTTCTATGTTCGACAGCGCACTTGCAGCACCTATTGCATTGCTTGTGTTATAGACTACGGTACCCACCTCCCATCAAGTTGACCGTCAGCCTCTCTGTTGACCTTAACATAAAAAAAAATAGATAGTGTATAAAAATAAAATTAAAATTATAATTAATATTACGAGAAAATGCAAAAAAATATATAACGACATAGTATCACTAGCGTTTCGCTCTTATTACCCAAATTTAATACTATAGTGTAAATGAGTGACGTGAAATGAAACGAACGAACTGAAGTTTGTTTGGTTGAACACGTTAATCTCAGGAACTACTGGTTTGAATTGAAAAATTCTTTTTGTGTTGGATAGTCCATTTATCGATAAAGGGTTTAGGCTATATAACATTTTGTTTAATTTGAAACTACTTCTTCGAAGTAATCGTACGATTACCGTAATATTGTAATTATTTGTATAAAATGATATATTTTATTGAGATTTGTGTTTTAGAATAGTACCCAATTATCAAGTCCATGCAGCGTTCGCTCGACCGATTGCCCGCAACCTACTTGGCGGGAGTCAGCGAGGCGAGCTCTACAAATATTGTACCGTCAACTATCCCTGGCATTTAATCTTATTATATGTGATTCACCTTAAATATATTGTAGAGAAAGTGAAATAATAATAAAAGTTGATCAAATACTTTCTGAACAATTGTAAAATATTGAAACGTTAAATTAGAAAAATAAGAAGCACAACAAATGATATTATACAAAACCAGTCACTATTTGAAATTTCGTCTCAACCACATTATAAACTTACGACTATAACTCTGACCTATTTAAAATATAGGTACATTCAAAAAGCGATTATTATGTTCTAATTTTGAAATGATTATAGTGCGTAGGTATTACACGCATTATTTATTTCCCAGCTGGTTTTAATTGGGACTACAAATGTACTAATTACAGGTGTTACGAACGAAACAGTTCTTATAACCTCTGAAATAGTGCCAACAGTGTCATCGATTCTTATGACTTAATGACAGACAAATAGGCTACAAAATTGGTCCAACGGCTCATCTTTTGCATTAGACTTAAAAGCGTGTGTTTAGTTTAGAGTATATGTACTATACTTTTGAGTAATGTACTTTATTGTAACTTATCAGTCCTATTACTATGAGTCTTATTAGGTACAATCCTAATAGTATTATAAAAGCAAAAGTGTATATGTTTGGGTGTTTGTTCCTCAGGAACGCAAATACTGCTTAACAGGTTTGGATAAAATTTAGCACACATAGTTTATTACCTGAATTAAAATATAGAATACTTTTATGCTGGAAAAATGTTCGGTTTCCGAAGAATTATCTAAAAATATAAAAAAATCGGCGAACCACCGTCGTCACAGTGAGATCCCTGACATCTCGCTGTTGTTTATGTGTTATATTTTTGATTATTTAATACGAAGTCGCTAGTTACTTAGTTAATTATACAATATTTTCCATTGCTGGGGCCGACAGAGGGCACAACTCAAGAGTTCGTATAAATTCTAACTAACACTGCAGTGAATAATTTTCACACATTTTTATTTCAATCTCTTCAATTGTTCATGATAAACAAACATTTTCTTTTACTTAATTTACATATGTTTTAAATTCGGTTAAATTTTTAGAGAATATTTCTTAAAGGGAAGAATTTTTATATTGAAAAGTCTGTTATGTTTACTTTAAAATTTTCTCTTCTTTACATATAACGGATCATAAGAACGGATTCAAAGTGAAGTGTTTGCAGACTCAACCGGCATTAAAATTTAAGTCTGTATTTTTGGCAGCTGAGCATTCCTCCGACTGGGCAATCACGCAACTAAGGTATGTATATCTTTCCCAGTGAGGTCCTACATTGCATTACTATAATTAAAGGGACCACCAGGGCTAACCGCTCTAGTTTCTGGACATTGACGAGGGGTCATCAGAACAGTTTGATGTAGGAACTTTGATAAGTTTATTTCAAATGGAAAGGAGCTAAGCGCCTTCCCAACTTAAAGTGGTCGGTTATAGTCTCAGGTAGGGAAACTTAGTAATTCGAATTTTGAGTTTGCGGTTATGTTAATTTAATTCGGGGCTGTTGATAGGAAAATTGAAATTGACAGTTTATAATGATTAAGTACACAAATAAACACAACACTACGATTATTCTCGGTTCATTTTAGCCTTTAAATTTTGCACACCACACTTATAATATTAAGTATCGATAAATATTGGCAACTGTCTTCTATTAATAAAAGCAAAGGGATTTTGGTACTTGGTAGGAAAAAGATAAGATTTAGGAGGCTTACTCACCGAAACACAAGAGTACAATGTATGCTTTATTTGTACAATGAGACTGGTTATAATGGTTTCAGTATATAAAAGTTAGAAGACTAACAATATAGAATTAAACCAATAAAAATATTATGTAAAATAAATGAATAAATAAATGAGAACCAATAAAATAAATAAGAAAATGATTATCTTATTTTATGCAAACCTTCATAGAATTGATTATATATTATATATTTGAATAAACGTATTTACAGACAACAAAATTCACAGACAGATTTAATTCTTCATTTCTATTACGAGGTAATTTCTGATTGTGGATGTTGTAGTTGTGAGATACGGATCGTAGATATTACACCAGGTTTAAGGAAAACAAAACGTACAAACGAAAAGGCGGATGTATTGTAAAAACAAGGCTTCGGGCCTCGACGGTTTGCGGTATTCATTGTAAACCTCTACCTTCATCATGTAAACCAGTTGGCGAATATAATTTATATCACAACACGTTGCTGGATAAAATTATATTGTGTTTTTCAAATTTTCATTATGAAAGATGTCAAATATTTTCTCGGGTGTTATATTTTTCATTTTTCAACGGGACGAAGTCGTGGGCACCATCTATAGTCTTTACATGTTTAAAATGAAGTCGCTATCAGCTTCTGTCTATTTCTATGCTAACTTCTTCTAACGAGGAAGCTGCAGTATTTCGGGCACGTTATGAGGGGCGAAGATCCGTATTCTTCAGTTAGTGATGCAAGGGAAGATACAGGGGAAGCGGAGCAGAGGTAGAAGAAAGACTGAAAGGCTGAAGAATTTAAGAGCAGCAGCAGCTTCCAAGGTCAGAATAGCCATGATGGTCGCCAATCTTCGTAGAGAAGTGGCACGCTGAGAAGAAGAAGATAATCAAGGAAATTTTGTATACTTATATAATTTGCAAAAAAAAATATTGCATCCATGTCGCTAATTTAAAAAAATGATTGGGTAACACAAAAAGTTATAGATATAATGTTATATGTTATATGCATAATATTTTATTAGTATATTCCTGATCTGATTCTCTGAAAAAGTAGAAATGAAGTTAGGAGAGCTTCAAATGTTAACAAATATCCATGACTCAGGTACAAAGGTAAATGTTAAGACAAACATTTGCATCTAGCGGGATTCGAACCCGCGACCGTCTGGTTAACAGCTAGGGTTACTAGCCACTAGACCAAACATGTCGTCAAATTACATATGCGACCTATTATTGATAGTTACCTATCACCTATCGTTGATAGATAAACAAGAAAACGAAAATTTTATTAAATAAAAGTAATAACAACCTCAATCAATGTTAATGCCTACAGTGTTTTCACGTAATCAACAATGTAAATACCATGTAACAATATACTGAACGAACGAACAAATAGTTTTGGCCGCACGAATTAATTACTAGAGCTTTCTGTGACTATTTTTAACCTTTGACGTGTCAAAATAAGGGAATTCAATATTACTTAAGTGCGCATATCCCTTTCAATTACATAACTTGTTCACCAGACAACTGAAATTTCTTTCGGAATCGGATGTACAGTATCTATATGTATATTCTATACATACAAGTATATATACCAATATTATAAAGAGAGAAGATTTGTATGTTTATAATGAATAAACTCAAAAACTATCCAGTAGTTCTAAAAAAATTTTCACCCATAGAAAGCTATATTATCAGCGAGTAACATAGGCTATATTTTAGTTAGTTAGTTTATAAAATAAAGTCATGTCTGCTTCTGTCTGTTTCTCCTTCTAAACCAACTATAAATTTTCTTCATACACTCTAGGAAAGTATGTAAAGTATTCATACTCCCTTGTGCAAATTAGTTTTAGTGTCTTAAGTTGAAACATATAACCTTTGTTTAAAAAACTTTACTAAGTCAATGCAAATATGTCATAAACTATAAGAATTGCTAAATTGTTTTCATCATTATAATTCTGCTACGCTATATACTCCTGGATTTCCTTGAAATGGATTGATATTATAAATATTCATATTTAGTTACTCACCATAAGCTCTCGTCTCAATTTGTCCAGCTCATGAGCCGATGGAGGTGCTGGTTGAACTCTTCCCCTTCGTAACTCTTCCAATTGCCTCGTTAGCTCTTCCACTTTCGCCACCGCCACAGATAGCTCCTTTTCCTTTTCATTGAACAACGCTCGTATAGACTCTAAGTCACTGGCTGTAACAAAGAAAGATGTAATTAAATAAACGCGACTACATAATAGAGAGACCTCCTCACGTTCTTTCACGATAAATAAAATATTTATAATAAGAAACGAATGAGAAATCCAGAAATCCTCCGCAATTATCAACAACATCTATTACAGTAATTTGGTTTCTCCGCTTCGAGTCCCAGGTGACACAATATTTTTGGCAAGAATATTCATTTCGTTATGTTTTATGTTATTATGTCTACTTTAACACTTATATAAAAAAAATACGTGGGGCTATTTTTTCTTAATATTATCTTATTTAATCGAAAAAATCAAATGACGACAATATGGTGACGCAAATTTACTTATTGACGGAAATTAAAAGATTTGGATCAGAAAAGCGAGAGAATTTCTAAGAGAGAATTTCTAAGGAATTCTAAAATAACTGATTTAAATCATATAATTTATTCACAAGCAATAACACCTGAGGAAATAACTGATCGCTGATCTTTATTGCTGTAACGACGGTGGTGCCAATTTTAAAAAATAATTAAGTATAAAATGTTTCCTATAGTTAATCAAGTAATAAACTATATGTGTATTAAATTTCATCGAAATCCATTAATCTGTTTTTGCGTGAGAGTAACAAACATCCATACATCCTTACAAATTTTCGCATTCACAATAATATGATATGAATAACATTAAAGAAACGGAGACAAGCGTCATAGGTGTGTCTACGTCTATAAAATTTATTTTACCGTAGGCATTACAAATCTGCTTAAAAGAAACCTCACAGTAATTACCAAAAATAAAATAAAAATAAAGAAAAAGCTTTTCTGAAATTCGTCTTGCACAGTGAATGGCCCATTACTAACAAAACAACAAAAAGAAAAGAAAGCCAACGATTGAGAAATTGTGAAGCATTATACTGCAAAAAACGCCATTTCACAGTGTGAGGCATCCAGCTGAGGCCCATTTGCGAAGGGAAATACCACTGACCTTTCAATTACAGAAGACAATAAAGGAGGCTTTATCGGAACGAGTAGGTAAAGGTTTTCCGTTTGTGCCTTGACACTGAAAAGCAACATCATCTGCGCGTCTTCCCCGACCGTGTCACTTGATACCAGAAGGGTTCTACGAAATTACATTTTTGACTTTCATTCTTATCGACTCTTTAAATTGGAATAATAAGCATTTAACCAATAACTAGATTGTCTTTCTTTAGACTATTGTCACGGGAGTGTGCCTCTGAGAGAATAATTGTTGTATAGGAAATGTTCTATTGAAGAGAATATTGTATAATGTAGCATTATCATCTATCTAAAAAAGGTGATATGTATGTATGTATGTTCCCTATGGACTCCGAAACCGCTAAACCGCTTTTGATAAAATTTTCAGAGAATCTTCAGATTAGTATAGCGGGTGATCCTGTGAAGTTTGGAAGCAATCGGATAAGAAAAATGGACGCGGACGAAGTCGCGAGCAAAACCTAGTATTTTAATAAAAATTGATGTGTGTATTGATGTTCCCTATGGATTCCAAAACCGTTCTACCGATTAAGATGAAATTTTCAGGCCATCTTCAGATTAGCCCAGCGGGAAATCCTGTGAAGTTTAGTAGCGATCGTACAATAATAACGAAATTGTCCTTTGTAATCATGTTAAGATTCTTCTATGCTTTCGCCCAGTTTATGACATCGGAAGATGTCATAAACTATGCACATTATAGCCTTTTTTGTCTATAATATCAAATAATAGGTAAGATAAATTGTTACTGGTTTTGTAAGCAGAAATTTGTATTTGAATTGAACCTATTTGCCTTGTATTTTAAGAATAAGTAAAAAAATATGTCTTTATGTAACTTTTATGTTTTTAAAAGACAATAAAAGAAGAAAGACTGCCGTTAGTCGTCAACATAATAAATTTTCAACAAAAACAGATGCATTTGTATGTAAACATTATATCGATTAATTCGATATTATACTATATTATACCGAATTAATTCGGTGGGAACAAATTTTGTTCTACTAGAAAGAGAATTTCTACTACTCGGGAAAATTTTAGCAATTTACTCAGTAACCTGCTATCTGCTTTAGGTAGGAGATCCTTTCTTTAATAGTATTCTACTTACAAATAAGTGTACCAACAAAATAGATTCTGCAATTTCAGCTTATCAAAATAGATAATAAAAAATGACCCGTGTGAGTTTTACAATACGATATGAACGTAAAGTAAATAAGTTTTACCTATTATCTAACAATATTACTTATTTTAAACTACATAACGGATTTTGATACGGTGTTCACTAAGAGCGATGAATGAGGAAGATTTGTGTATAAAATTTGCAGAAAAATTTGCAACCGTTCAAAAGAGGAGGGCAGGTCGTTAGTGTTTCATATTAGAAGCAACGATAATGGGATAAAAAATGTGAAAAAGTATGATGTTAGCAAATTATGTAGATAGGGTACTTGTGTCCGTGGGTGTACAGAGGAAAGCAATCAAAGAGTAGCGGTCACCATCAGAGTAATGAAGCAAAACGTGTAACAAGATTAGCCACAACAGAGTGTTGGCCCACTTCACTAACATTCGTATTTGTAGCTTGAACACAGTACAGCTAGGAAGCAGTGAGTTTTAGCTTTTAACACGCCGTATTTAAGTGCAAATTCAAAAAAGGTTTTTAGAAACTATGAAATTCAGAGTAGAGCTCACAAAATAAAAGACTCTTCCGTGTATTGGAAACTGTTGGTAAAAATGTCTTTGAAGCTTTAATTTTAAAAGTGAAAACCGTTGACACTGCATGTTATTTATCCAGTTTTGGTGTTAACTCACAGTTTAATATTTTTAGCAACCTAAATGTTTTTAATAATTTCACAAACAGTAAAAATTTGGTAATATTAATGTACCTTCTCTAATAAAAACACTATTAGAGAAAATAATAAAAATGTTAAAAGGGTACTGGATGCTCTAAACGAGAAACAATTGCGATGATTCTTGGAACAAACCGAGATATGTTTCGGTTTGTTCCAAGAATCCAAAAAGTTATATGAGACGGTACATTGAAAGAATGCTTATCAAATAAAATAATATAATAAATATTTACTGGTATGTTTACTAATTTACTATCCCTTCTTAATAATCATTATAAAACAAAGTCTCCCGCCGCGTCTGTCTGTATGTTCGCTATAATCTCAAAAACTACTTAACGGATTTTCATGCGGTTTCTACTCATGGAAAAAGCGTAAAACGAAAAAGCGTATTTGCAGAAAAAATTGGACCCATTCGAAGCCTGGAGCGGATCGCTAGTTTTTCAAAAAAAGCAAGTCAGCATAATTCCTCTGAATAGGAAGTTATAGCGCTGGGATTTAGAGATCATAATATATTTATTTATAAGTAGAATACTGTTTTGAAAATAACTGTGGTCTCAGCTAATATGGGACCGACCACAAAAACCTTCACACTGACGCGGACTGATGTCTAGGGTCGAGAACAAATGGAACTTTCAACTCTAACAGCGATTAAAATGAAAAATGACCACCTGTAAACATGGGTTCATTTTTTTCTCGCATTTAGGAACTGACCAAAACATTCCAGGAAACTCGCTTTATTTGCCACCAAATTTAGCACCTTAAATTTATGTTCTCCTAATGAATTTGTGAGTGAGTGATAGTGCAATATCTAAACTTCAGTCAGCCACACATTAACTTAAACTTTTTTTATGCTAATGAGTGGCTGACAGCCTTACGGTCCACATGATGGTAACGTTTCTACCCTGGCCCAAAACACAAGGCAACACTAGAAGGATGAAACCAATGAAGGATTTATAGGATAAAGAACAAAGGAACAGATTTACTTACTCGCCTAAATACAATAAAACGTGCTGTTTTTTCACCCAATCTGCCAGATTTAAATTATATATAAGTTTATTAAAAAAGTTTAAAAAAATATATAGGTGGACCACGGGCAATAAGAGTCTTAAAATCTCCAGTGAAATATTATTGAGGTGGACTACAGACAAGAAAAAATGCAAGCGTGGACCAGGTGGACAAAGTAGGTGGATCACGACGAATACCCGAAAAAAAAAACTAGATGTACTATATAATTTTATTAGACATATAATTTATTTTATTAGACAGCTAATCTAAGTAGGTAAATATATAATTTAAAACCTTTTCAATTTACATTATATATTTATTGCCCACAGCTATATTATACACTAGCTGGTGCTCGCGACTTCGTCCGCGTTGAAAATAAAAAAAAAACCAATATAACGCTTGACCTCGTGTTGCTATAACACTTTGGCCAGGCGTTGCTTTTAATTTTTTATTTATCCCTCGGGAATAGTCCTTTTTTCTGGATGAAAGTTGCCCTATGTTCTTTCTGGTGTCCCAGACAACGTGTATGCAAAATTTCATGGTGATCGGTTCAGTAGTTTTTGCGTGAAAGAGTTACAAACATCCATACATCCAAACATACTTTCGCATTTATAATATTATTACGGAATTATTACTTTCTACGTACGTAGAAAGATTTTCTTCTTACTAATGGTTTTAAAATTCTAATATCATTATCACCACTAGCATAAATTAGATGTAGTTAAAAGAGATAGAAAAACTCGCTAGATCTATAATGACCACAATTTAATATTAAAATAGTAAGGAAACTAATTATTGCATAAATATTTATTTTTATGCATAGTGTTGCACTTGACTTTCTTAGTTGATGGAAAACTTCCATTCGGACTTCGTTGAAATCTCATGTTCATTTTCACGATCGATGATATATACGTTCTAATTTGAGAAATAGTGGAAGAGTTTCGTTTTTCATTGTATGGTTGTGTGGCACCGCCTGGCACTCGTGTCTTGGTAATATCGATTAAGCAAGCTTCGGCTAAAGACTTCGAACTTCGAACTTATAAATAACACATATTTTTCAAACTGCGCCTTTATACTTCCATCACTTTAAAGAAAAACTATTGCTGTTACAGATATATAATATATTGCTATTATCGTAGATGGAAGCAAAAAGAAAACTGCGGTACATTACGTTCTTATATCACGTGTACGCACGACAGTGTTCTTTGCGACTAAATGAACTGAGTTCAATGGACTCAGTATATAAGGTGAAGTTAGTCACTAATCTTTCTTTTTGCTTGCATCTATGGCTACGAGTATTAATAATAATTATTGCTATAAACACTATTGCTATTACAAATCAATTAATTTTTTTCCCTTTTAGTAAACGAGATATAGAAGTTGTATGTATAATATTAGCCATACGATTTCAGCTTATTTTATGCCATTATACTTAATCCAATTCTGTGAGGATTAAGTACATAAAATGACAATAAAAAACCGATATTCTCTTTCAAACTCCTTCAAGTCATGTAATGAAAATGTAAAGAGAAGAGATGGGGCTTAATGGATGACTCCAGCGTACTCGCTTTGATGAAGTCCTTCAAAATTTATTAGAGAGCTTCGAACTGTATCATGTAGCGTTAAATTAATTAATCAGTCGCAAGGCTATTTCAAATTCGGAGTGCATTTATCTTGCATTAGAGTACATTATTTCAGGTAGTCTATACTAATAATACATTATAAAGAGAAAAGATTTTTATTTTTGGTTGTAATGAATAAACTCAAATATTACTGAACCGATTTTAAACATTCTTTATCTTGTGACTAGTATAAAGAATGGAACTTAAATAAACATAATAATTTGAATTGAAATCATTATTACGTTGTCTTTGACCACACACATGTCACAAAAAAGAATCATCTGTGCGAAGAGTGTAATAGGTGATAGTAGGAAATGTAGCTCGTAATAGTAGGTATCAGTCTAGAGATTGTTACACAAGCCGTATTTTATTGCAAACGTAACGACGCTCATCAAGTGGTAGAATATTCGGCGAAAGCTTTCCTTAAGTAATTGGATATTTGTTTGAATGAGAGCGTAAAAACGAATGATTGCGACCCCTTCTAAATCGAATAAACAATGAAGATGAAACCAAATAATAAAATATACAAAGCCTTTTCAGTTATAGGCTAATTTTAAAATTGCTTTTTTCCATTCGACACTAGGGTCGATGATAGGTGTAGAATTTTGTACGAGGAATTTCAATATACTACTAGTTTGAATAGGTATCAAATTCAACGATTCGTTTCAAAGCTAATAAATCAATGCTGACAGTATGACAAAAATACTGTATGCATTTTATAACAAACAATACTTTTTGACGAACTCATCTGGGTCCCTGACTCAGGATCAGGGCCCCGGGTTCGATTCCTGGCAGAGACAATTTTAGAAAAAAACTTTTCAAAGTTTAGTCCGGTCTGGGTGTGCAGAGTTTCGTCCCCACCGCAGTCCGTTGTATAACAGTATACTTATTTTGGGAGCCATAAAATTGGCGATTTAATTATTATTTTTCTTTAATAATAAAATTTAAAACAGTAAATTATGTGGGTGAAAGTCCTTCATGAATGACCGTTTCCACATCGCTAATTATTATTAATTGTTATACCGCAAAAGAAATATAATTATAGTTCAAAATAAGTTTGACATTTATCAACAAAATTGATCATATTAAAATAAATATTATTATAGGTATTAGTGTTTTTAAATGTTATAGGACGTCCGTTTGACATCAATAAATAAATCATTTTAAGAAAACAGAAGACAATTGAAAGAAGAAAATAAGGTGGTGTCATTCGTGCTACGGCTAGACGTAAATAGGTCACATTATTCGACGAAGACCGTTCTATTTTAGACAAACACTGACATTGGACTTGTACCTACTAATATTGTATCTATACTATTGATACTAATATCTAATTCATATTTATGTAACTCGAATACTCGAGCTATCGTTACTGGTAGCTACCTGTACAAGACATGCCGTATTATATAGACTACCAGCCAGCAGATGATAGCGTTCAGACATCTACCTTTTGTGTAAAGTAATCACTGCGAAATACATATAGGTATAATAATAAACTTCTGCTAGTCTTTTGAAATGTATGCAATTCAATTCTTTTAGAGATTTTGGTCTTCATAATATTCTATAATTTTGGTTACAGGAATAAGAAGTAATCAAACAAGCATACAAAACAGTGAAGATTTATCTGGCGTAGTGAACATCCCACATATATTACGTTAGCGATCACAGTAGTGTTCAAAAATTCTCACTCAGCCTGCGTGAATTTACAAAATTATTCACAACTAACAAAAAATTATTAAAATACACAAATAAAGAGAAAAGAGATTATCAAAAGAACAAACTTATTGCACAAATTAAATGTGAAATTCTTTATTTCAAAACATGTTGACTTACATTTTCCTGTTATTTTATTATTATTATCCATTTGACAGACAGTCTATTTAGTACCTTAAAAACGAGAATATCAATACTTAAACTATTTCATTAACAAACAATTTGTCCAGAAAAACCGCGGCGTCATTCACAAAATGGATTGACGTGTCAGTTTTACTGATAAATAGGTATTGATCTGATTGCGAGTGGCGTAATATTATCGGCCATATTGGAAAATCACTTCTCGTTCTTAATGGAAATGTCCATTGGGCTTGTATCGATTCACCAGCTAACCGACAGGGGCTAAATGAAAGCCTCGTCATTCGGTGACCACGCGAATTGCATCAATTGTTCCAATTTCTAACATTATTAAGAGAGAATTCCTACAATCATTTTTTGGGTTTTTATTTGATATTAGCTGTTGCACGCTACTTCATCCGCGTAACTTTATAAAATATAAAATTATAAATTAGCTTTCTAAGGATAAAAGAATTTTCAAAAATGGTCCAGTAGTTTTTGAGTTTATTCATTACAAACAAAAATAGAAATCTTATAGTAATCTTAGTACAGTTTCTATATAGTCTAAAGTAATTTCAATTATCTTCGCAGATAAAATTGAAACTGAGTAAATAAAATTGAAGTGTCTGTCTGTGACCCGAAAGAAATAAGGCTTGGCTTTTCTTAAACTCTCACTGTCACTCACACTTGAGACTTTAAGACTGACAAAAAGCCAAAAGTGCGACTTGAAATTTTGTCTTTTTAGAAAAATCTTTGTCTTGTAAACAATAAATGTTTTATGTTGAAAATGTTTGTCTGTCTGTCTGTCACTTCGTCAGCGACCCTGATTAAAATTAAAATCCTGGGATACTTGGCTTTGCATAGGGTACTTACTGAGAGAAAATATAACATTTATAAATGTAATTATATAAAAAATATAGCATTTTAATTTTTTTTTCCTAAAATATAGCATGAATGCTTACTTTTGTTTTTATTCCTAATTTCCGTAGCAGCGCTAACGAGCGTAAGCCTAGATGTCAATTACGAGTACGAATCTGGGTTAAATCGCTGTAAATAATTTTAAACTTTTATAGCCTTAAATTCTTGAAAATTACTAGGTTCTTGTACCTTTACAGTTGTCTACCATTTTTGACTTTTTTATGAAAATGGTTAGTAGCAATTGCTTGCGGTCCACTTGATGGTAAGCCAGCATCGCGTCGCTAAAAAATACAAGCAAAACCAGGAGGAATGCAAATGTGCTGAACAAGAACAAGAACTGGGATATCTTGCGAATTAAAAAACATCGCATGCGCCGTTATACCACTATGGATACCTGTGAGGCAGTGGTATACAGTCGCCAGACGAACTGCCAAGTCTCTAGACGAGTGATATCTTAATAATATTATAAATGCGAAAGTATGTGAAGATAGAAAAAGGATCGTCTAAAAATATTAAAAAGTGGACGCAACAGTGACGGCGCCACCGTCGTCACAGCAATAAAGATGTCAGGCGTTATATCAGATGTTATATTTTTTAAATATCCTACGTGGAAGAGGTCGGGGGCACCAGCTAGTAAAACATAAGTTAGACTGATTCAACTGGGAACATTTACCTATACCATATCTATATTTTTCGACACATGGCCCCTTATTTGTATAAACCTTTCCTTTTACTGGCGCCCATATGAGTTATTAAATACAGCTCAGGCTGCATAACAAACTCATTATCAACTTATAATAATGTTAATAAACTCTCTGAAGAGTAAGTTATTGTCGATTGAAAGGGGACTTGTCTTTGCCATAAATATTGTTTATTGACGAGCCTATTGATTTAGTTTTAAAAGTAGGCAGGGGCAACCCAAATCCAAAATAAAAATGAATTTTTCAGTCAGCTTTGTTCTTTTGTATAATTATACTATTGATGTTTCTACGATTTATTTTTAACAAATGAAACTTTAAATGCCAATTAATAACTAATAACTATGAATTAATGAATATTTAATTACATCGAAATAACAATAATATCTAATTTAAAACAAATTAATTTGGTTTGGAGTAACGATATTCAATTTTTAATTGACTTATAAAGTAAAAAAATGGAAATAGGTTTATAAAAGGGTTTTTTACGCTATTCGATCCACATTTGAGGTGACCAATTCCTAACCAATTCATAAAGTATGAATTGATATTGATTTTCTGTCGCGACCGCTACTGTTGAAGTCGCGTGTCGTCCCATCGTCAAATTGATTTTTGTTATTTTTAAACCACCATATAGGCAACAACGTATGGCAAAAGAAAGAAAGAAATACACATACATATTTGTTTAAAATGTAAGTACAAAATAAATTCTTAAAAATTAAATAATGTTATAAACACATTCTGCTTTTAATTCTGCGTACTTACAAATATTAATTGTTAGTTAAAATTAACAGTTATTGAAATTATATACAAAAATTTGTATTGAAACAATAATGTTCTTCAAATCTGAAAAATTGTTTATACAAAAGCCATGTGTGTAATTTTTTTTTTTTTTTTTTTTAAGGGGGCACCTAACATAGGTAAATGATTATAATATAGCCATATATAGTAACCATTTTTTCCACACATAGTTAATTAATATTTTATATACTCGTAAGTCATATATTTCAATGTGACGTCTATCTCTTTAATAAAGAACATCGGAGACATGTGGAAAATTGCTTAAATTATAACAACGCCTGAAAACCATTTAAACAAATTTGTGAGTATTGAGTCAATTGAATAGTTATAAAACTTGTGACATATTTTGATTGCACAAAATGCTCTTGTTATTGTCAACAGTTTTTTTTAAAATAAAAACACACTTCATAGCGTGAATAGAGCACAAAGCAACAGAAAGGTTTTTCAACCACGGCGAATTAAGTCAAGAGATTTTGCACGAACATAGGAAACATTTTAGTTCGCCAACCGAATATACTGAATGAGCGATAAAATGTCGCAATGTTTTCCAAGCGCTTGCAGACGTCTTTGTTTATGAATATAGAGCGCGTAAAAAAAATGCAACTATATTTCACAAACTAAACACATTTGGCGACGGTAGCCACCTACCGTCAAGTGAATCGTCAGTCTGTCTGCACGCCTGTATCAGAAATAAAAAATAATAATAAATATATGGTTGATAACTAAGACAAATAGTAAAGTTGTTTAGGATCAACTGGATGTAGAGTGACTTTAAAGCATTTTATAATTAACTCGTTTATTTATTAAATTAAGGGCCTTTTTCACCATGTGTCAATTAGGCTAACCGCCATTTAAAGTCACTGGTAACCGAGAATTATGGAGCTGATATACCTTTGTTTGTACGGTAAAAGTCCCAAACATTAAAAAGAAAATAATAAAAAAAATTCACCTATCGAAGGATGCAGTAAACAGAGTGCATAATTTAATAAAACATAAAATTATTTCTAAAAGTAACTAATCAGCACTTTACTTGTAGTTGGTGAAAGAAGCCCTAAAACATATTACTCAGTTAATAGAAAAAGAAGAAAATTTTCAATAGATTAAAATATAGATGTTGCATACCCTTGTCAGATATACTTTGTACTCTAACTGCTGTATATGAATTAAGATTTTGTCGACATATGTTTGTGGAAATAAAGATTTATTATTATTTATTATAATAAAAGGAACATAAAGAAAATAACTATCCATGAATGTGGACTGAAAAAGAATGAATGGGTTTCTTTTCATGAGAACTCTAAGTCTTGTAATTGCAACTAAGTCTAACAAGCAGTTACACACTTACTTGTTTCAAGCAACAAGCAGCTTAAGCCGATTAGGTACGATAATGCGCTTAAATCCAAGCCTATATACAGTCTAACATCTCTAACTTAACACACGTAGGAAGATGTTTCATAAACCTACAAGTGTTTTTAAACTTATTTTGATACCACTGACATTTATGATATTTTAACAAATATACGTCACCTCAATACGAGTATTTAAAAGATGACATGATTTAGAACGGAAAACTTTTTCAAAGTTATGACAAACACGATAACACAAATAGCACTCTTCGTTTATCCTGTTAACTTCGACAGAATCATCTTGTTTTGTTGTATAGCTGCACCATGCGACTTTTGCTAAGTCGTCGGAATGGGAATTATCTATTTTATTTTTATTTTATTTTATTTATTTATTTTATTCAATCGAGATACCAACAGCACATCAAAATTCTAGTAGAGGATGCAATTCTGCGTAGCTCTCTGGTGTACGTGACTGTATTTTAGAACATTTGTAATGCCTGCCCATTTCCAATTAAGCTTACTAATTCTATGAAAATATGTCGGATGGTCTAGTTTGCCTACGGACCTCTTCATTGTTGAAATTCGAGCAA
The DNA here is from genome assembly GCA_944738685.1 of Synanthedon myopaeformis. Classification (NCBI taxonomy): domain Eukaryota; kingdom Metazoa; phylum Arthropoda; class Insecta; order Lepidoptera; family Sesiidae; genus Synanthedon; species Synanthedon myopaeformis. The sequence continues at coordinate 4,219,506 of OX122927.1, read as the reverse complement.
AACTCTTTAGAACTTAACCTCTATGTATTACTTACTTCCGTAGCGAAAGTACAGTAAAAGTCACAGACTAATCACTAGTATTAACCAGCTTAAAAGTTTGCAAAGAAAAAAGGTGGATGGCCTCTAAAATGGATACACGTAAAAAGGGATACAAGCTTAGTAACTTGTCACTGTAACGTAAAGGAAAGATAAAACTTCAAATCCCAAATGACCCCAACGTTTTTCTTAGTTTCATTTTGTACCTATTAGTTATTTATAGTGAGAAAAACCAATCCTGTTTGCAACGGGGTCATCAGACGAATGGCTTAAAAAATAACTACAGCAACCCTCGGAAAACTTTGAATAAACTTAGGCAACAGTTCAATTCTATTGCAAAAGCTTTTGCGTCAGCCAGAAGCTTCACTTTTAGATTAACATTTTTATCCAAAGGGAGAGAATCAAACACAATGATTCCGGCAAGATATGAATCCCCATTTAATTAAGGTTTTATTTAAGGGTTAAATTTTAAAATTATAAATATTATAAATTAAAAGTAATTAATGGCTATTTTGATACGAATATCTTTCGATTCTAACCGCGTACAATAGGCAAACATTATTGTAATTTTTGTAGTTATCTCTATTTCTTCTTAAAATAATTTACAGCCTTACTCGCATAGGCTTGTTAACATCGTTTAATAAATTACATTAATATCAAATGTAGCTTTTTACACATGAAAGAATTTGTAAAATCGGTTATGTTGTTTTCCTCTTTATAATACCCTAACTATTATTAGTGTGGATTAACAGGGTCATTGATGATTAAAGAAATTAAGTTTTCTGCCTAGTATTCGCATTGGCAGTACAAAATTTGATATGTCTAGAACACAATTTCTATTAAATAAAATAAGGAAAGTAGAATAGCAATGGAATACTCACTAAGAGCGATGTTTGCTTGTTTGTTTCTGTCTAGCTGCCCTCTTAACGCTCTTAACCTTCGTAGCTTCAACTCTTGCGCCTCAACTCGCTCCCGTAACCTTCGTAGCCTCTCTCCTTCCACCGCCACCTGAAATATTATAAAATAATCTATTAAATTTTGGTCTTTAACCCCCGACGCCCGACGAAAAAACGGGATGTTATAAATTTGACGTGTGTGGCTGTGTATCTGTGGGTGGGTCTGTTGTCTATGGAATCGTAGCTCCCAAACCGATGGACCAATTTTCATTCGTTTTAGTCATGGCGCAACACATTTTAGTCAAATTTTAATACAAATGTACTCAAATAAATATACAGTTTGTGTCAATAATATTACTCGACATAGCAAGCCCCCGCGGCCTGTTGCTAATTCTCTGTTCTTGAGGTAATGTTTGTCTAATTTGTAATTACTTACTCTAATTATATGAACGTATTCCTATTTGTTTGTACAATATTCACATTATTATATTACTCGAACATTAGTGTTCGAGTGAAATAATAAGACTGTCATTAAAATATTTGTCTTCGTTTCAAAACAGTTATCTTTCCGAGAGAAACGTACAAACGTAAAGTGTAACTTATTCAATTTCAATTTACTACCACTCTTTGCTTAGAGCTATATTCTCTTCTCCAAAGTATAAAGCGGTAAAATATTCGATCAATGTCTAAGTTTAATTATAAAGTTGCCGAGATGTAGCTATTCATACATCTAGGTATCGTTAGGTATCTAGGAAGGTACTTCCCAACAATAATATTTTCAAGAAATTAATTCTTGAGGAATTAAGAAATCTCCTCGTCGGCAATTTTGTTTACTTTACAGGCGTATTTATTTATTGTGTGAGAAGAGGTTTATTTCCATTAGGAGGGCGATAAATATCCCATTAGACGACCGCTCGTCCGACTCGGAACCCAAGATTTATTAAGACCGGGAAAAAGTTTAATTTTTTCCCTCTTATCTGTTTACAATTTCTCCAAAAATTCGCCGCGTCTCTTTTTTCGCCAAATAATAGAGACTTTCATAAAAACGTAAAAATACTTGAAAACGTCGAGCCTATTGTTTTTATCACTCAGAGAGATATTTTAAAAATATTTTTCGGGCTTAGAGTTCGTTTTGGGACAAGTTACAGCACCTGTCGCCAAACGAATTCTAACTTACCATATTTATTTTTTATTTTACGTCGGGCCGGCACATTTCATTCGCCAATGTCTACCGCTCGGCTTTGCCGACGCGGCTAAAGTATAGCAATTTGTCGAACGTTCATCTACACATATTCGACCCGCCTATGCCTATGCCGGCCCGACTATATGAATAGCAACCTATACCGTTAATAAAATTAACGACTAAGTATCTTAACTTGGTGTCGGACTCTGACTCTTGTCTGTATCTCCGCTAACTTCTTCTCCACCACGCAACGGATTTTGATACGGTTCTCACTAAAGGAAAGAGCGATAATAAAGGTTTGTGTATATAATTTGCAAAAAAGTCGCATCCATGCGATGCCAGTTTAAAAGGCTGGTTACCAACACAACAGAAGCAGATTTATATCCCAGTAAGGCCTACCATTCCTGAACTTCAATTGTAGATTAGAATAAAAGGTTATTACTTGCTCTACTGTGAAAGTTGAAGTTGTATATTGTGAAAGATGAAGTTGAGGAACCTTCTTAAGCATAGGATAGCATAGTTCTTAAGCATCTGCAATATTACCATTATGTCTATAGACTATTTCGCATCGCACGGAGTTGAAATTTTCAAAAATCCTCTCTTAGTGAGTGCTTTTGTTACAAAATAATCCTATGATCCCAATTTCAGCTTTCTAGACTTAGTTGTTTCAGCTGTGTGTTGACAGTCAATCAGGATAAACGATTTTATAAGTATAGATAATAATATATTATAAAGGCTGTCATAGGACATTACAATGAAATACAAACAAACAGGCTAAAAATAATTTCATACAGCAAACAAGTTGAAATATAAAATTACATTATTTTTCTTTCTAATGATGAAAAAGATGAAAAGTACACTTTTTTTACAAAAGCTGAATTAGGGTCATTTGAAAAATTTTAAATCACAAAAAGCAATTACTTTTTCTTTAGTGCGCAATTTTGTTTGCGAACCAGATTTATGTTCAATTAAGTCGAAATAAAAATCACATTAAGATACTTTCGCGACAAAGTAAAGAGTATTTCCGCATTGGCTTCACCTTACATTTGTGAGAATAAAGTACCTACTTTTTGCAAATTTCTCTCAAAAACATTGCTTAAAATTTAATTTTATTCCACATCAAATTGCAATTTAAGAGATTTCGCCCCGGTGTGCAATTTTTTACATCCACAAACGTTCCTCGTTTATCCTTTTTTCTATTAGTGAAAACAGTATCAAAACCCGTTGGGTGGTTTAGAAGTAGTTAGCGGAGATACAGACAGACGCGTACAGTTTCGGCGAGATAGTTGCAAAATAATGTTCTTTTCTACTTATATAAAAACTTAATATAAACTTAATATAAAGAGAGAGAGAGAGAGAGAGAAAGGATTTTGACTTTGAATTGACTAACGATAAAATAATAATTTTTCTATTCTTTCAATGTAACTTGGACTGTTTTATCGAAGGAATATACATTTTTTTTTCAAGTAAAGCACTTGAAGGGAGAAAGCGTGTTAAACAAACAGTGGGATCCTTATTAGATTCTCGTTGTTGGAATGGGTCGCTATAACCGTAAGGCACGAAGGATTATTTGCAGGATCTGTCGATACACAGATGTGACCCGGTAACTAGATCCATACTTCGCACCAATATTGAATAAATGGTTGTGTTCAGCGTTTGTATAATATAAAACTTACTATTTTTCTACTAGCGTTTGTTTCTGGTTTCGATAATACCCAATAACGGAGACTTGTCATTTTTTTACGCTTGTCGCCTGACGCTAAAGAGGTGTTTTATACGTACAAACTGTATGTCTGTTTGTAGCATTGTAGCTCCCAAACGGATGGACCGATTTTGATTCTGTTCTTTTTGTTTGAAAGCTGACATGATTGGGATAGTTTTTAGCTATAATTTATGAAAATCTGTTCAGGGGTTTGAAGATCACCAGCCCATTTCCTAGTTGAAGGATTCTCACTAACTTCCACGGGTACGATAGATGTGAAATTTGGTAGTCTGTATGTATAAACTTACCAAAGACAAGTAGAAATGTAGGAGAGAATTTCTCTAAGTAGTACAAGTTAATACTTTGAAAATTGCATTAGCTCTAAGTAATTGGACTTGCGATACAAGTTTGTGGTGTGGCCACTTGACCAGTCATGACGGCAGAGTAAGTGTGTGTACAGAAGGCATTAAAATGAGGCAAATTTACATACTACATATTATATACACTCAGCGACACAAAATGTGGCCCAAAGTTAAAAATTACTCCAACTGTTTTATTATAATAAATTTTGTATGAGTTTTAAATTGTAGTTAATAGTTTATTAATTTTAAGTGAAAGTGAAAGTGAATTTATTAAAACCAACCCTAAAATGGCTGCCATTTGATAACAAAAATTAAACGTCAATAAAACACAAAACTATATGCTAAAATTTCTGTAATTAGAATAACAGTAAAGATGAACTTTAAAAATAAAAAAATAAAAAATTAGTAGCGTGTATTACACCTCTAGCTGTAATGACAGCCTGCATGCGTTTTGGCAGGCTTTGAAGAATGTTTTTTATGTTCATTTGAGAAATATCCTCCCAGGCTGCCTCAAGAGCATACTTTATATCTGGCGGTTTAGAAAGTCCTTGGTTGCGCCTTTTAAATATGTCTCAGACATGTTCAATTGAATTCATGTCTGGGCTACGAGTAGGCCATTGCAGTCTTAGAATGTCGACATCAGGCAAGTAAGTGCCAACAGCACGTTCGGCGTTAGCTCGTGCATTGTCATGCCTTAGCAAGAAATCCTCTCGACCAATGAAGTCCACGAAAGCCATAACATGATTTTCGAGGACTTCTCCAATGTACCTGGCTGCCGAAAGCCGATTATCAATGACGGCCAACTCCGTACGAGCATCCGAATACACCCCTCCCCATACCATAATGGACCCACATTGATAACTGACAGTTTAACGTGTCATGATGGGAAGAAACTCTCTCTCTCTCTCTCTCTCTCTCTCTCTCGTCCATCTGGTGCTCGTAAGGCCACTCTGCATTCGTCTCTGAGTAAGACTTTGCTCCATTGTTCGGTGGTAAAATTCACATGTTCACGAGCAAATCTTAATCGTGCAACTCGGTGGTGTTTCTCTAATTTGAGCCTTGTGCTGGTCTTTGGGCACGTGATTTACGTGAAATCCAACGAATCTATGTATATCAATGGCTGTCGTCTAAAAACTGCCCTAAACAATAACATTACCTGTGATAGTATCTTGATAATGATATTATGAGAATCTGGTATTATCCTACTGAGACAATTTGGCCTACTAGTTTTGTCATTTGATGTTTGCATAGAAACTATTTTGCTGTGTTTTAAGGTTAAGTATGACCCTTGAATAGTACAACGGTATATAATTTCACCAGTCTATTCTACGTTTCTAAACCACCAGACCCTGACAACAGTAGATACAGTACACGTATAGAGTTCACTTACAATATAGTAAAATCATATTATATTTGTTATTTCAACATTATTGTAATTTCGTTCAAAGGGTCTAAAAAAATGTTGGTACCAATTTATTATTAAATATTTATGACCAATTATCAACTACAGTATTAATCAACTAAAAATTCTGATATCATAATAATATAACAACTATTATAAGTTCTTAAACAAACATCGGAGGTGTAAATTATCACGCTTTAAATTTCATTTCACTTTACAATTTCATACAATCGTTCATTTAAGCAGATACCTACGAACTAAAATATTTCTAGTAAACTCGGACATTATACTTACAAATTACGAAACAGAATGAACATAGGTACCGTAATTGTGCGAAAAGGTTAATAGGATCTTATTGGTCGAATTTAATTTATTACCTAAACAAGAATTCGTGTAATTAATTCAACAAGGGAAGGTAAAGCTTAACAGAAATTCAAACTACAAAACACATTTTTCGTTTGGACTAAGATTGGATTCGTTTATAAATAAAAAGACCAAAAAGAATTTTAGAAATAACAATGATAACTCAGTGGGAAGAACTATCAGCTGACGACATACTCGTAGTAAGCGCAGGTTTGAATTTTGGTTGGCCCTGCACCTTTGTCGTTTAAAATTCATGAGCGGATAAGAAATTATGAAAGTGATCATCAGTTCTAAGGAAAATTTGGTGAGAAAGAAAGCTAGCAATCGTTAACAATTTGTGAAGTCCTGCCAACTCTTAGTAAAGCGAGTGTCGAGGATCATCAGTGGTACGTAATATACAGATACAGACATGTATAATAAACTTTTTCTTCTTAATTTATTGAATTACTTTTCGAGATTACGATTAATTGTATTATATAAAATTTATGGAAAAATATAATTAATATTTACAGATCGTATGATTATATCATATTTAGCTTCCGTCCCTTAGGCAGGGTTTTATTGCATTCCCGAGGTGAACGGCGTACCTCCACTTTCGGGTACGCCGAGGTTCTGACAGGCCTCACCGTGCTGGATAGCCGTGGCGGGGCACCGAAGTCGTGTCATCGTGTCATCGTGTCATAACGCGATCCCGCCCATCAACGGCGGCGTTGATGTTTTGGGCTTTAGCCAGTAGGAATCCGGCATAACCCGGCAGTGTCCCCTACACTGCCGGGTATCCAAAAGGATTTCCCAACATTAAAAAAATTACCTCGTTGTATTGCAAGTCTTACTTGCTGACCGAGGTAATAGCCCACTCTGGAGTCGCCAGTTATGTCTTTGATATAATATTAATAATTAAGGTTTACATTTTAATTTAACTATTCCCTAAAAACCAGGAGCAGTAGTTCAACGACACCGGTTGACTTAATAACTTTTTAAACTGTAACGCATAATATTGTGTTTTAATTACTAAACACGGGTTGAACAGTTCAAATCTCGCGGGACGGTATAAAAATGCAAATTCTCATTCGTTTGTGGCCGTTATAAAAATCTCCTTAACGTCGGGTCAGTGAATAAAACATCCTTATTATGACTCATTTTCACATTTGAAACGTCTGTACAGAAAAGCGCCCTGTCAAAATTTAACATAATACTTACATATTCCTTTTTGTAACCTTTAGTTATGTGTACTTATACGACATACAAACTAGTGTTTTTACTAATATTATAAAGAGAAAAGATTTGTATTTTTTATGTTTGTAATGAATAAACTTAAAAACTAGTGTACCGATTTTAAAAATTCTTTCACTTATAGAAACATTATCAGCGAGTAATATAGACCATATTTTATAATGTTACGCGGACGAAGTCGCGTGCAACAGCTAGTAGCTAGTGCAATCCTTTAGTAGTTTTTATATTAATTGCAGTTTAAATGAAAATATCTTCACTTGAAGTGCAATCAGTTTATCAGTTTAAGCCTTTTTTAGAAAATATGTATTACCAAAAATGTTTACGTACTTTAATAAATGTTCCTAATAAAAAAATAAATTGTTCAAGAAAGAGAATGGGAGAAGAGCAGTCATGTACTGGGCATTGTCCAGTGTTCTAACCCAAACTTCGAACTAGTGCAAATTCTGTTGATCTTCGAAAAGTAAATTTAATTCGAATCTTAAAATATATATAATAAAACAGGTATTTATATTATATTTTCTATATTTTCCTATATTCACTCTTATAATTCATACAACACTATCGTAAGATCAAAATAAAATAAATCACAAACCTTAAATATGGAATAATTATCTTGATTGCGGAAGAGAATGACTCCAACGATTATAAATGTAATAAAACCAATTCAACTGTTATTGTAAAAAAAATTTATCATATTGTAAATTTTATATTGTTAATCTTATAATAAACTGCAATTTTTCAGAAATTTATGACCGTTAGCGATTCTTAAAAAGAGGGTTTCTCAAAATAAACTAATTAAAATACAAAGAATAAGTAGGTAATAAAGTAGGTCGCGGTTCCTCAGGAGGAACCAAGATAATCAAAATGTTATAAGCCTCGTACGAGCGGCTTATTGTGATAGTTACGTGGAGTAAGCTCTGGCTGGTACTAATGCATAGTTGATAGTATTACCTCTTGCCAACTACTTTAATAATCCAGCTAGTGCTTTGGCCTTTACTATGTTTATGATTATTAATGAAAACCATATTCCGTGAGAATTTCATTAGGGGCGAATTCTCGGTAAATATTAAAATCTTAAACTCATTCGGGTTTGGTGTGTTAATGTATTAAAGTCTCTAGGGATGAACCTCGGTTCATGTTATTATAACCAATATATGGATCCATTGTACCCTATTCTGGGCTGAGAATTAATGAAAATTAATGTTACGGAAAACCGTAGAGTCATTAAAGATCTTGTGCAAAATTATTACAAGAAATAATATTCTAGTTATTATAAATAAATCAAGTATTACTATTAGTGCCACAATAATGAGATATTTTGAAGGCTAAGTTGGCATAATTTGCTGAAGTTTATTTTACTGATTTATGGTGGTGGTGTGATGTTTACCTGATGTTGCCTCGCCTCCTGTTGCTTAAGGTACCTCAGCCGCTGCTCCTTCGCGCAGAGCAGCTGATGCTGGGTGTCGATCTGCTGCTGTTGTCTAAGCGCCATCGCGCGCAGCTCACCCAGGGTCAGCTCCACCCCTTCCCCCAACTGCAATAGGTACAAATAAAATTAACATTAGTTTGAATTTAACAATTTAATTGATTATTATGTTTATAAATATGCTATGACGATAAGTACCGAAATAGGTCAACGACTCAAAATTGGTCCTATACTTGATAGGTCAATAATTCTATTTCTACTTGCTAAGCAAACAATTTAGCCTTTTATAGCTGATAGTTGGTAGCACTGTTGGTTAAAACTAGACTGAAACAAGTATTTTTCTAGTTTTGCCCAAAAGAAGGATTTAAGTCTACGACAGAGAGAACGAATATGTGTCAAACTTCTTGCTTTTAACATTAATTAGGTGCTTAAAAATCTTGTAATTTGAAAAGGGCAACGAATTCTACGGAAAGAAAAGGAATGAATCCTCACTAGAATAAATAGTGATTGCGGCAATTGGTGAAAGCTTTTCAAGCACAATATAAAATGGCAGAACGAAATTTTAAACATTATAATAACATTTTAAATACACTTAAACAGTATTACATTGTTGAGCTGTGAAATATATCCGGCGCAAAGCTTCATTCTAAATCCGTTATCATAAAAATAAATTGTCGATTCACCTCGATATTGTCAAAGACCAAACTTTGTCAATTTTTCTTCTTAGATACTTAGCTGAAACTTTCCCTGTAACTCGGATAACTTTAGATATATGATTACGAAGACTTAGTTCACTGGATCCGTTATTATTTCTCAAAACAACCTCGATATATACCATAGACAAACTATGATATATACTATGTTTATAACAACATTTTTAAGTGCCACTTCTAGTCAGAAATATATATCTGTAAATAAAGAGTCTCCATGGGTCGATGGAATTAGTAGAGTTGCCAAAGTATGTGTGCCTTCCAGAGATAACTATAGGTCAGTGAGGAAATTGAAGAGGCCATTATCCACGCATTGCCCGCGGTCTATAGAGACCTGCATTAGCGGCCTACGATTGTTTGAAATTGCCTTTGTGATTCAGTTGGGCGGCCCTTTCGACAATTCTGACTCATTGTAATAGATTTAAACGTTATAAGGACAAATAGTTATATTGGCAATTAAAATTGGATGCCACTGTGACGATAAAGATGTCGGGCGTTATAATACTCATATATTTCTCGGCTGTTATATTTTTCATTTACAAAACGGACGAAGTCGCGGGCACTGGCTAATAATATATGAATTTCCGTTTTATTCACACCCATTCAAACTTTTTTCCCAATACCAATCCACGTCTTTATTCTAAGGCTTAGCTTTGTGTTGCACGAAAGCTGTCAATAAAATTATATCGTATATTATCCACGAGATAAGCATTATATTTTCCAAGAAAATCCGACCGTGATGATACTAACAAATGGGACGTCTTATTTCATTCTAGTGGTCCGTATAAAATTGTTGGATTTCGCCCTTTTTGGGTCGCGCCGTATCGGTAGAATTAAGGCCGTCTGCGGTCAGGATTTATGTATGTCTTGACACTTGTTGATAGGCGTCGCCCGACAGTACAAGTCTGTCTCAGAGAAATTACAAACATATGTAAACATTAACATACACTTTTTCTTATTTTATATTTCCCTTTCCCTGGTAAAATTTTTACCATTACTTTCATATAAAATTTTTACCACAACACCCACATTTTTTTATGTTTGTGTTAACTTGTGTATTCGGTTGAAGTGCACAAAACAATTAGCCCACTTTTAGGGCGAGCTAAATTCTCATATTTCCGTGAAACGTACAATTTTCCGTCACAACGTTAGACGTAGCCATAAATATAACATTATATGAGTAAAAAAAAGCAATTTATAGTTTAAAACAGAATCTTAGTCGAGTATAATCTAAATAAATGAAAACAATTTATAGTCTCAAATAAAAAACAAAATTTATAAAAATTATAAAAAAAGCAGTTATTGCTGTAACTTTGTTTAAATTATAAAACAAATCTGCGAAATCACGTTCAAAATGCATTGCCATATTAAAAGGCAACAAATGTCTGTTCTTATAGCGCCTTTGTGTTCAAACAACCTCTATAGGATATCTATAGTTCTATACACAAATTTAAGAGTCAAGTTCACGATCAATACATTCCTCGTTATAACACAATTTCGCTGAAGAGAAAATGAAATATTTTGTACGACTAGCCTATTATTTGATTACTTTTTCACATGCAACAACGTTTTGCTGTTTTTTAAGGTAAGTTAAAAACTACTAACACATCCGTACTAATATTATATGTGAAAGTAACTCTGTCCGTCTGTCTGTTACCTTTTCACGTCTTTACTATTTATCCGATTGTCATGAAATTTTGCATTCGTGTTGTCAGTCATACAGAAAAGGACATAGGATACCTTTCACCTAGAAAAAAGTACTAAAAAAGGGATAATCTAAAATTTAAACTAACGCCTGGAAAAAGTGTAACAGCAATGCAGCAGATGTGAGGCTTTATATTGTTTTTATTTATTTTTCAACGCGGTCGAACTCGCGGGAACCTGCTAATTTAGAATTATTATGATTGCAAAACGTCAAAGCTGGTGGCCACGTTTACGTTGAAAAAAAATATTATATCTGAAAAATATATAAGTAATATAAAGTATGACATCTTTATCTCTGTGACAACGGTGGCGCCGTCACTGTTAAGGCAGTGGCAGCGCTTTCTGGATTGAAGGTACCCTATGTAGTGGATTAAAGGTACCTACTTTAACTCAACGGAGAAAGAAGAGACATTAAAATATTATCATTTGGATAAGAATGCCAGTACCTACATAATTTATCTTACTACGAGCGCGAGTTCACTCTGCACCTCGCAGAAATGCGATGCCAAGGCTTAAAATGATTTAGATATTTGTTTTAAATGATTTAAATATTTCTTTATTTTAACATTGTTTAAATAAACAATATAATAAAATAAAAAATATAAAACAATTTTAATCAGGGGCATTAGCATTCTTGCGAGGTGCAAAGTTAACTCACGCGCGGAGTAGATCCCGATGCTGAAATAATCATGGGGGCATAATCAAAATTAGATTGAAAATGTTATATACAAAAGTATTTATATAAATGAAAACAACATAAACCCTGATATTATGATCCCAAAGCTTTTACATTGAAAGATTTGTGTCTGTAGATGAACGTAAATACTATCTAAGCTACAGTTCGCCATAAGGAATCCCAATCATAAACAATGAATATACGGGATACATTTGTCAGGAGAACGAGTGAGCAAGCATAGACACTCATTTATTGAACTATAGTTCAACATTACGTAAAGCTCGGTCGACCCATTGTAGAAATATGGGTGTGAACGTACACCCTGATTTCCATGCCGCATGAATAACGCATGAATGTTCCAGATCACTAATGATATTGCTTTTATTTTCGTACCCGTCGACAGACAGAGCTTACTTTTCTGCGAAGACAAAGTAAAAATGTAGACAGATAATACGGAGGCTTAACAATTAAAAGAAATTAAAAATTCCTGCCGACAGTAAAATATACTACATATTCATATGTTTTCCAATATTTTTAAGAAGAAATTAAGTATATAATTAAGTTATATGCTCTGTTTAATGATAATAAAAACATAATGCGATGAATTAATTAATATTTAAAATTATTAATTAAAATTCCCTTGAAAGTTAAATTTTAATGAAGTTACTGCCGCCCTGCCACTACTTTTTAAATCCAGATCAGAGCCAACTACGAAAAGATCCCTTCCAAAGTTGACTCTGCCGAGAATCGAACTCGGGACCCCTGAGACGGAGCGTTAAGTCAAGCACTCTAACCACTCATCTAAGGGTAAAGGCAGGAGAATTGAAAAGATTCGTTTTCCATTTATTGTGTATTCAAAATTGAATGAATCATTTATATCTGTCGTGACGCTTTGAAATTAAAGTTTTATTAGATTTATTTGTTTTATAGTGAAAGTTTAGAAAATGGGAAAGTGGAGCGGCACTAAAAGCCTGTAAAAGTCAAGTAAAACTAGGAGTTCATGGTGCAGCATAAATTGCTCAGTATTTTCCAGTTGACTTTCATGAAATTCTTTCAATGGTCATTCGTTGCGAGTCACGAAAGCCTGTCGAGTTGTGCAGAGAAATTTCTAAGGATTTCTCACTTTGACTACCCGTTAAATGAATATAGGTCATGTGAGATATGAAATATAGAGCATATTATATGCTTTTCTGAAACAGAATATATCACAGTAAAATATGTCTATTTATTAAAAATAGTAATTATGATCTATTTTTAACCAGGCCAGGTGGCCAGGTAGGCTGATAATCCACCTTGTTTATGAGTGGATATCACTGTAATATGTGCTCATATATACCACTGGACAGGCTGCTCTCAAATTATTTTTATGCCTATTTGAAAATGCCATTTTGACGTTGTAGACTATGGAGCGATTGTATACATATGTATACACACACACATATATATATATGGAATAAAAATAAGCAAACGTCAAAAATAGTTCTAGAGACAATCGAGGGCGGCGTTTCAAAATGGTACACGAAATTAGCTGTCATTTTTATGGGACAGCCTGTCTAGTGGTATATATTACAGGTCAGTGGCGGATACACAAGCAACGAGAGTGGAGTTACAAGTGGTTTTTTCAAGCTTGATAGGATAAGGGATCTGTAAAGAGACCTACCTGGCCATAGTTTGTTACATGTATTTGTTTCCTTTACGTGATTATTCAACTTCGCTTTTTCTTTGTACTTTACAGACATTTATGTACATTACCATTTTAAACCAATAACAAAATTTTATCTATTCTATACTAATAAATAAAATTGAAGTGGCTATTTGTAATGTTAAAATAACTGCTTTTTTATTAATTGTTTTTTACTAAAGTATATCAAAGTAAGTATATTAGGTACTTATAACAAAAAACATTTTTTTTTGTCTGTCTGTTTGTTTGTTCCATCTAATCTTCGAAACGGATGGACCGATTTTGAAGGGACTTTCACTGAGAGATAGCTGATGTTATGAGGAGTAACTTAGGGTATTTTTATTTTATATATAAGCAGCCAGTACTAGGCGTCCGGGCCTTATCACTTTATTAACACGACAATCATTGGCCGGAAAGATTGAAAGAAGGTGTAAAGACTCTGTACTTTCGAGAATCAAATTTACTGATTTATTGTCTCTTATAATTAAGATAATTTGATTTAACAAAGTACAAGGGGATTCAGAAATAGTTCCAGGGTAAGAAGGCCTTTCAAAAGCGCTCGGTGCTCATACAAATTAATTACTGGCTTTAGAGTGAAACTGGTGCTTTGCACAGTCTAATTCAGTGGAGAATGACCCGCCGCCGGGCGGCACTTCACTTTACAGACTACCCTCGACTTTATTAAATGTTGATTAATGACTTCGACTTTTAAACGAACACTGACCACAGATTCTTGGCTGGTTAAAAACTTTCAATGAACTGACTTGACGGCTACTTGTGAGAGATAAAATTGAACAAAGATGTTGTCCATAGATAAGAAGTGATGAACGTATTAACGTTGAAAATCTATATTTAAAATGACTTTTGATTATTATAGACTAAACTAAAACGGAGCATACAGTTTGATGCTGTACTACATTATCTATCATCTATATCCAAAATTTAATTACACCATACAATAGCTAATAAAGAATCTTTTTTTTTTGGTTCAACGGTTAAATACTAACCTCTTATAAATAACGAGGCAAAAACCTAGGTTATGCCGTGAGGGGTGATTATGAACATAAAAATCTTCACGTTTTTTCATTGTTCATGACTCTAGCGTTCACAAAGAAAATTACGAGCATAATTAAAGTTTAATAAATTAGGGTGTGCAAAGAAGGAGGTAACGTTTACAACCAACTGGGATGAATAAAACATGGGAACGTGTGAGCTCGCCCTTACGACAGTGGTTTGGTGCGAATAACAAGAGAAAACGCTTTTTGATTCGATTTAATATATAAAATCTCAAAAAAGGGAAGTAATAAGGCAGTTTCACTTATGTAACGAGTTCCTTATGAAATGTCACATCTTACAAAGCCACATTATCACGTGTATTGGAAATATATATAATATATTATTTACATTACACTTTCATTTAATTTATTTAAATAAAAATGAATCTCTAAATGTATTGCTAAGCTCAAAACTATTAACAAAATTCAAAATTCGTTGAGGTCCGAGGATGGTTCTTATATGAAGAGAATAATTCCAGCCAAAGCTTTTGACAGAACATCTTCGTGAGGCTAGTGGTAAAATTTATACATTACTAGCTACCCGCTCCCGGCTTCGCACGGGTGCAATTTTTTTACTCAATCCAGCCGATAAATTACCTTACACCGCCATCTGTTAGAATGAACTCACAGATAATTATAACTCTTTGTCATATAATAAACAAATAATTTGCAGTAAAAAATATTGATACTATAAATCGAAATTCAGACTATCCTATCTTTTAAGTTGGACCAAATTACACATAGTTTCGAAGTTTTATCAAAATCGGTTCAGTAGTTTAGGAGTTCATTGGTGTCAAACAATGTAACACGTAATTTTTATATAAAGGGTGTGGCCTGTAATAAGAGCAATAAATTAAAATATAGATCCTTTAACGTATCAGTAATTAATTCCAAATGGTTTCAATTAAATAAAATGAAAAACAAATTTACTGTTATTTTCTAACAGAATTAATCGAGCCAGCAATGTACTACTACAGACTTAATGTGTCCAGACGGAGTACTTGACATTGACATTAAAATTAAGCAAATATCTTTACTTTAAAAATAAATTTGCTGTCAAAAGAAAACGTCTCTCGCGATTAGTAGTTTCTAGTGCGTGAGGTTAAGAACTAGTTTCGATTGATGGATTGTTGAGGAGATACTATCTTATTTTATTAAGAATCATCGCCCCAGTACCAAGGAAATACCCTGTACCAAGACATCTATCTGTAACTTTGGATTGTTCTGAGTATAAGCACTTTGGAGCATTGTGATTAGGTTAAGGTTATTGCTCTTAAATTAAATTTATTGCTCTTATTACAGGCCACACTCTGTATATAGAGATTTAATATTTACTTAAAGTTATAAAGTTATTGAGTTTTAAATTTTTATTTTAGAAATCATATGTATTAAACGTTTTAAAAGGATTAATTGTACTTAAAAAGAGAAAACGAAAAAAATGAAAAACTAAATAACACAATAAATGCAACCAAGTATAACGGACTTGCCGTTCAAAACAAAATAAAATAAACTGAAACGTTTTGAATACTAAATATAAGAGTGTTTGAAAATGTTATTTTTCACTAGGAATCATCCCTTGTGTTTTGCACCGAGCCTGTCGTAAAACCGAATGAATTACAATGTATTTGAAGGTGCGGCAAGCCTCATTGGCCTCATAAATTTATTTAAGTCTTCGCAGAAAAAAAAGCAAACATGTGTAAGAGTGCATTGATTGGAAATGTAAAAGGGGAAACTATTCCCACGGCTAAGATTTTTTAAACAATTGATAATCGACTTCATTTTTATATTTAATCTCATAGAATCGTCATATAGAATTCGATTTCAAATTATCCCATAGACTATTTCATAATAATAAACAAAATTTAGACTAATTATATATTTAGAATTAATAAAACATATCAGTAAGACAGAATATTTTTTTTATTTATTTTTATTTACAGGAATAAAGTGAAGTGTATTCTTAAAAAAAATGTAATAATTAATTTATTTACTTTAATTTAAAAAAAAAAAACTTATGTAAGGTCAGACTAACGTGTTTTTAATGGCGGCTACGGTTTTATTAATATTATAAAAATAAATAAAATATTCGACGCCCGAGATAAATAAAATATTCGAAAACTATACGAGCAATATAGATTGATTTTTTTTTTACAAAAAGGGGAGCGAACGAAGCCGCGAGCAAAAACTAGTAACTCATAAAATCATTGTGCTTGTAAGAGTTAAAAAAAGCTCTCCAAGTTAAAAAAAAAACAATTATTTTCTGTCTTACTTATGTAGTGCGCATTATGTTAAAATTGTTCGTCGTACCACAACTGAATTTTAAGTTGAGTCTCCTAATTTTGAAGTTAATTTTGAGTCTCAATTTTGAATGTAAATATTTCAGTTAAAATTTTTTTAACGTGGAACAAATAAACAAAGACAAATTAAAATTACACCGGCTTTTAATTATCTCACCCAGGAGCTATATCAAAGACCTGAGACGACGTAAAAAGAAATTCATTGTCGTAGTATAATAAAATTTTTCTTTGACAATGAGAATAAATTAAGAGATGCACACAAATTTTAATGGCATGCTAAAATAAAAAAAGTCGTCTAGAAATGTTAATTAATTACTTACTTTATCTTAATTAATGCTGCAGAGGTGTTAAGGTTAGTTAACTTAAGCTTCTTTGTTAAAATTTACTCTCAGCAATATTAAACTTTTTGCTATTTATATTTTTTACTAGTATATAGCTGTGCCCGAAACTTCGTACGCCCGCGCGTACGAAGTTTCGGTATTTAGGTATTTAGGTATTTAGTATAACTTTTTGTTTGTAAACAAATTGGAAACAAACAAACATCAGTGAAAACCGCATTCAAATCGGTTTAGCCGTTTCTGAAATTTGCGTGCACAAACGCACAGACAAATAGACATAAATTCTAAAAAAAAAAATTTTTTGATCTCGGCAACATAAATAGGTATTTTTCCCCATACTACTACATGTATGGGGAAAAATACCCATATTACTTATTCTGTGCCCATACTAAAAGTGCCCAACGCGCCTAAAGAAGTTTTCACTTCAAAAAGAACTCCAAACAAATATGTAATACCTAATTATATGATTTCAATACCAAAAAATATCTGTAACGTCATTATATACCCGGTCTTGTTACATTAATGGTAACCTTAGCAAGAGAATAAAATATCAACGAAAATAACAACCGCGCTTCGAGAAGTTTGACGCGTAATTAATTTCCTGTTTAAAGTGCACTGCAGCTTAGAATAGAAACTATGAATAGATTTCACTCGGGAACCTTTACTCCTAGAATGTGCCAATTTTGTTAGCTTAGCAACGAATTTGACGTTAACCTCATTTAAATTGAGAATTTATTTAATTAAAGCCACGTTTTACATAGGTACTTGCAGTTTAATTGCGTTTAAAGGAAATTGTAACTTGATACTAAATATGAAAATTAATACTGACAATTCGATATCCTGTTTTAAACTAAATTTAATTTTTGAATAATTAACTAAATTTTGAATGGTAAATATTTTTGAAGTAAACTCGGAGAGGTTTACTTCTTGACATTGAACAATGTATTCATTCAATTGAGGACATCTATTTATATCTAAACATAAATATTACTAGCTTACTACTCATATTACTAGCTGACCCGGCAAACGTTGTTTTGCCATACAAAAAATTTTTTGGGGTGGGCCACCCTTATCAGGTAGGGGTATAAAAAATAGTTTACGACCTATTTTCAGACCTACCGAATATACACAAAAAATTTCATAAAAATCGGTCAAGCCGTTTCGGAGGAGTTTAGTTACAAACACTGTGACACGAGAATTTTATATATACATATATATATATAGATATCCGTGTGTCCGCGTCTGTTTGTTTCTCCGATAACTTCTTCTAAAACAATGGATTTTGATACTGTTTTTACTAATGGAAGAACGACAAACTTGCAAAAAAATATGTTTCCGTACGAAGATAGGGGGAATCTGCCCTCGAGTGAAACCAAGGCGCCTCGATCTAGTTTTTCATAATATTAATGCTAATAATTTATTTTTTTTTAAACAATGAGATATGGAATTTAGTATTCGAACTACGTCTTCGTAAAAAAGCAAAACGCTATCTAATTCGAAACGGTTTGTTGGTCTTTGAAGAGGGCGCATTTAGCTAAATTGAGTTTCGGCATTATCAATATCCTTGAGTCGTCACGAACGGGTGACCAAGACTTTAATGGATTACAATCAAGTTTTCCTTTTATCTTTCATAATAAAACATCTTATACATAAAAGTAGGCACCTACTTACATTTTATTTACATAATGTTGAATATTTATACGAGCGTATCGTGTGAACGCGAGAGAAGTTTATCAATTAATTTTCTCGCGGCCGGCGGCGTTTCGTACGCAAAAACGTTCGTGTTATAAACACTGCTAATCACTCTAGTAAACAGTATATTACATTGTAACTTACTTAGCAAAAGTACAAAATAAATTAGTATATTATTTACATATGCAGCACTGGCTCGAAGTCTTGAAACTGTGTCTGCAACTTGCTGATTTCACAAAAGTTAAGAGATGTAGTTATTTGTTTATGGTAGAACCATATTAACAATAAACAATGTGAGTATTATTTATTAATAGCTTTTGTCTGCTTGAGCTCGGGAATAAATAGAAAGCTAAAACCAACTTATCGTTTCAGAGAATAAGTTTTAAATGCGATTCCATTATTTGAGTTTTTTTTAATAGCCTCTAAAACCGGTCCCTACTAAACTATGAAGTGTTCGTGTGAAAAACTACTGCGGAATATTAAAATAATAACCCCTTCGTAACGTATGGAGGGTAGAATTCGGTCAAGGCAACCTTTATGGTGGACGATTGTGGAAAGGTTAAGCTTATGGCGTGCGATAAAGTAACATTTATATTTATTTTGCCTCTTACGTCACCACCACAATGGAACACTTTCACTTCGACTGGATGCAGAAAAATATTACTGAATTACTGGCATAGATTAATACATAGATTGATTCCCTATTCCATTAGTAACTATTAGGTAAAACTATATTATTGTGGACTAAATGGTTTTTGCATATTGATTTACTGTTGAAGCCAAGCCTTGTACCCTTGTATCACGCATAGCTAGCACGAATGCATAGTAAATTGCAATTAAGGAGTACATTTTTTAGACGCAACTTGCTGTTCCTAATTAAAATACCATGGAAGACATAAATGTTCTTGTTTGAGAGTTAATGATGACACTAATGCCTGTTTTCATCAACAATATAACCCCTAAATGCCACGCAAGGAGATACTAACAAGAAATTGGTTTCACCGATCCTTGCCATGTGTCGGCTATGCCATTAAAGGGACTCTCAAGGGACTCCCAGTAACCGTTTGATCCTTTCAGAAACGACCCGTAACTGTGACATGTTATAGTTGTTTTCAAATTATCTTCGTAATTTAGCATAAAGTAAAGCGGATTAAATTCCCTCTTAAGAAGTAAACTTTTAAACTTTCTAGTTCATAGAATTTAATGTGAAAGTAACTCTATCTGTATGCCTTTTACCTTTTCACGCTTTAGTAAACTACGCTTTAGTTGACCATCATGACATTTTGCATACATGTTGTTAGTGATACAGGAAAGGACATAGGGTACGTTTCATCCAGAATGTTATTATTGCTAGGGTGCCTAGTTTAAAAAAAATAACAAGTCAAGGGTTTGTGTCAACTTGTCAAGCATTAGTCTTAAACTGTACCCATACATTTAAATAACATTCAAGCATATTTTAATTAGAATAAAACAATACTTAAATCAATATCAAGTTTATTAGCTTCTTCTTTTAATTTCTCTTTCAAGTTAACCACATAAACTTTTAGAGTACTATAGCCTGATCAGATAAAATCCATAAGTTTTCTCACGAACAGGTAGCATTAACTTTAAAATATTGAAAATAATATGATATAGATAGATAATAGATAAAAATAGAGTACCTACGAATATTGGACAGGCGAGTATTATGGATTTTGAAAGCAAGCCAGGTTGCCAGGTTGCCTATGTGTCAGGGAGAAAATGATTGATGATGATAAGTGGCCTCCAATTTACCTAGCACAGATGTGTTGATTGTTACGCGTATACCTTGATTTAGGTAATACATTTACAAAGCTAATAGAATAATTAATAATAGATTTGAAATCAGAAAGATTTTCAACTACCGTTTATTTCATTCTGTTCCGTAATTTTGTGCAAAACTTTTCCTTGGTGATTTAATCTGAAATTTATTGTATGAAATCCCTCTGCATTCAGTAGAAACTAAATTTCCTGAACAAAATGTAGCACTTAGCATCCAAAGGCTACAGATGCGATGGAAAACCTACAGTATTACAATAATACTTCACGTTACGAAGCAAAAAATGCAAGACATTAGGTATTCTAGCTCCTTCTGTGCCTAGTGTAGTATCTATTAAGTATTTAATATTTATTAAGACAGTTAAAAATTTACAATCATAAATATGTCAGAAATTAGAGGTAATTAGAGATTCAAGACTCCATCCCTATAACATCGCATCCTCCTATATTTAATGTATAAATTTAGTTAGTTAAATTGTATTCCAAATCTTTAATTTGTGTTTAAAACTTTATAATAAATCAATAATAAGTGCAACAACGAGTTTTGTCTACGACCACTTAACAAAATGTTTTAATTTACTTTATTGTAAGGAGATTTAAATTTAATAGAAACATTTACAATTTTACTTAGTGAAATATATTAGTTTTCAGCGTTTAAATCTTTAGTAATCAAATAAAATTGTATTGTTTTTTTATATAAAAAAGAATATCCATCCTATTAGTTCTATGTTACTTTTTCACGCAAAAACTTTGGCACAGATAGCTTATTATCAGTATTAACAAATAAGATACTTTTTATCCTAGAAAGTATCCTATTTGTTAATATAGCTATAAGTACCTAGCTTAGATTCGCGAGAGATCGTCTAAATATATAAAAAATCGGGTGGCGACGCTGTTGCCATACTAATAAACATTACTATTATTTTCTCATTTTTTAACGCGGACGAAATCGCGGGCACCAGCTAGGTATAAATATAATTTAAGACTTCAGCGACTGAAAATGCCACGAAGGAATTCTATTCAAACAGCGTTCACGTGCATTTTTCAAGCAAGACAGAAGGAAGTGGAAACTGCGCCATAATACAATCCAAGACTATTATTACCCTACGCCATATGAAGTCGTGAATCTTCTTATGCAATTTCTTATGTACTATTTGCAATTCTAGTCGCGAAACCTCTTTCGACGTTATGAATAAAATAACATGTCTTATGGAAGTATCAAAACCAAAATCTTCCTTTTAGTTCACTTTATTTATGAGCGTCGCAGTAAAAATGTAAACAACACAAACTCTTCTTGCACCTGTTCGCGGAAAATTTCGCACAAAAAAAAACAAGATTTAAAATGTCATGGACACTGTGAATTATGAGCAAATAACGCAATATTCGAAAGGCTCAAGAAGCTAATATTCCACATCCTCTCAACCCCAAATATTTCTCGGGCCATTTGTTTTGAGCCATAACTTTCTTACACGACGTTTCTGATATACACCCACTCTTCCACAATGAAAGCATAAAATAAGAATAGAATAACTATGGTATGTGATATATTTTTGATACCACTGCAACTATGTCTTAGTTGCAGTTAAGGAAACCTTTTATATGTAGGTATTTAATTTTAATTGTCTTTTTGAAAAAGTTAGAGTTTAACCTTAGACTAACATTATTATTACTCAGTATTTTCATCAGTTCTTTGTCGCTAACTTTATCATCTACTCAGCCCTTTAACTTAATTAAATTAAGCCATTAAAGGTCTTTATAATTTAAAAAGTCGAATCAAAAATAATATTTCCTATTAAATTATCGGTCACTTTTCAAAGTTTTTAGGTGCTAAGGCTATGTGAATTACTGTTAACAATTATCAAAAAAATGCAGACATCTAAATTTTGAAAACAGTAAAATGTTAACTCATATCGCTTGTGTATACCAGACCCTTTTGTTCAAATCTGTCAAGGCAATGTTCTGTCAACCAGCGAGGGTATTCAGGTCGTATGACACAATAGAGAGAGTATTCATTCAACTACATTCAGGAACCTGGACAATAGTGTGAGCTGCGTATTGGATCTACAGCGGCGATTGTTGCATTTTAACAGAAGAGCCAATTATCTAAACGTTTAAAATTGCAAAAATTTATTGTCGTAGATCACATAGGTGCTGTCCTAATTAGCCACGATCGTGCGATGCCCATCGCACGATGGTTTCGTTTTTCGTGTTTTTTTACAATTTACATTGTCGACAAGTTCTAAAAAAAATATAGTATACGCACTCAGTCAGCTTGCTCCTCGCGTTCCGCCGCCATTTTGTGTTGAGTCATTGTATGCGTAAAACGAAATCACCATCGCACGATGGGATCGTACGATCGTGGCCAATTAGGACGCTCCCATAGAGTACTATAAATATGCGAATTTTTTGGGTCTCTGCACTATATGGTGCCTGTATTGGAATGAGTTTATTTTTGTTATAAATGATACATATTGAGGTTAATATATATAACTTGACAATTATCCAGGTCATGTAAATACGGAAATCGCATTTGAACGTATTTTCCATCGTAAAATTAGCGCACAGGTGAAATAACTATAGAATTCAACTTTTATTTCGTTGAAAATCGTGATAATTAAATTTTAAATAGATAACATATTCGTTAGAAGCTAACTGGTAGGTAATCATTAAGATATAGACCGCGAATTTCAGATATTTCAAAGCCAGTAGGTTTATTGCCTTCATTTTGTATAAGTACTAACATAAATTATGTAGCACAAGAATTAACAACTGAAACTTTGTTCTATTTACGCTTTCACTGTTTCATAGCATAAAATATAAACATGGTTCATATAGGATCAAAAATAAGTATTGATTCTGTATTAAAATATGTATTTCCAACATTGATATTTCTCTTTTTTATTATTTTATGTTTTGAACTTAGGTTTTTAGTTTTTGAAGGACTGCGTTGTTTTAGCTTGGCTAATTGCTGTCGATTTATAATGTTTTATAACGATTTATAATTTAAACGAAATAGTTGATTTCCTCTTTTTATAAGTCTACACATCTCTCATTTTTTTTTATTGTATTGTTAGTAATTCCAATAATTACAAAACTCCATTGTAGACGTAAATTTAGGCCAGGATTATTAAGTTAACGATGAGGAGTAGTAGTTGCTTTGTAAGGTCTAATTCATGGTCACCAGATTTCAATATCGACTTTAAAATAATTACTAATTTTTCCAGAGATTAAATAGGAGACATTCCTATGACGTATTTGATATAGGTGTGCGGTGTGCTACTTGTGTCCGCAATATCTCGTCTGAACAATGCACGTCCCTGGCTCGCCACTTCAACCTGTTTTGTTCTGCCCCTATTCTCATTCACGTTATTACTTACCTCTTTGTCTTCTTTGGCTTAGATAACTTTGAAAGAATAGACAACCTGCATTGTTACAGCTCTGAAATTGTAGCCAAGGTTATTTGTGTAGCCTTTATTCTACCGATGAAATTCAATTACTTATCTTTTAATTAAACGGTGGATCAAAACCATGTTTTTAATGCCTACTGTACTGGTTCCTATCTCAACAAATAGTAACTGTAAATATAACTAAATGGTGTGCGCGACTTCGTTCGCGTTGACAAATTAAAAATATAACACCTGAGAAAATATCTGACATCTTTATCGCTGTGATCACGGTGACGCCTATATTTTAGACAATGCCTTGAGGACCTAAGATTTTTCCAGGAAAAAGTATCCTATATGTTAATCCCAGGTAATAAACTATCTGTGTGGTATATTTCATCCAAATCCGTTGAGTCGTTTTTTGCGTGAAAGAGTAACAAACACCACAATTCCGTAGGATTATTGACGAAATCTGTACTAGTCATAACCTTGCGTAGGAAAAAATGACAATTCTTCTAGAGTTCCATTAAATATATGTTTCCCTAAAAGTGTAAAAGTCACTGTACATTTTTCTGCACTTAGGTTAAGTCGTTTCGAACGTATCTGCTTCGCCACTGGCGAGTGTGTGACCGCAATTCGTAACTAGAAAAATGAGGACGCTCATATTGTCAAGAAAATAAATGGTAGTAGAGAAGAGTCAGCTTAATAGGGCAGTCCAAAATAAAGCCTGTAGTTGCTTCCGATTATTATATACGATTTCGTGTAATTTCGTTTATTTTCTTTCTTCGGGGTTGATCATAATATTAAGTGTTTTGGCATAAATTAATTTACCTGGAACACATTTAGATACTAGCCAGAAATAAAGGACATTCTATTTCAGGCCACTGGTTATTAACCGAATTTCGTGAATCTTTAGAATTCAAGAAGTCTTTAAATTCCGACGACTTGATTGAACGGACAACTTGATGGTAAGTGGCAAGTACTTGATGGCAGAAAACCGTTTTGACCGCAAATTTAACAGTTTAGTGAGTTAATATGTAACATTAACATTCTCTAATGTCTTGAATAAAACTGGACTAATGAAATTATAATTTATATAATTGTTAGTAAAATTTAATACCACAATTATCACAATTATCACAAATGTGAAAAATTTCTTTTAATGCATGACAAATCATCATAAACAATATAAATGCAACGCTTTTTAGAATATAAATTTCGAAAACTATTTTAATGCGCATCGCGCAAAGCCACGTATCATTTATAACAAATATTTTCGGTTTCCCACTGGTAATAAATCTTACGGGTTGTACGTTCGTTCTCTGTAACATGGCATTCGTTAAATTTAAATTTACAGCACGGTAAGTAATAAAAACGAAAACAATAATTTACAAACAAAAAAATTAAACCATACAAAGAGAGTTAAACGGAACGGGAAATAAATTCAAACCTTGCCTCAATTAATAATATGGATCAGGTATGCTTAAGTGTCCAAGCATATTTTATGTACATAGGTTATTGTTTCACTGTGTGAACTTTGGGTGAAAAATTTCGAAAGTACCCAAGATTTTCAATGTGGCGAACGGAGTAGAGTAAACATTACACATAAAGCGGACTTAATTGAAATTTTAATGGCTTTCCACTATCTTCGTGTACGTGGGATATTAAATGAGTTTGTATACGATAGAATTAATTATAGGCAAATTGCAATTTTCATTTCTGAAAATATTGATTTTATTAAGCTCTTATCTGAAATATCAAACCTGCGTTTGGCTATATACTTATGGCATATTATAAATTTATTACATTCGGATTATAATATTATAATATCTTTTTTTTTTAATAAAAGTAGCTTAAGTTACTCGGCTGCCAAGGTTTAGAAGTCCATGCCGGCGTTTAGGTTTCCGAGCTCATATAACCCAAATCTTTTCAAAGTTCGACAGAATAGGCATCTTCTGAGTGAGCTCGCTCTCGCTCCATCATAGGCCTCATCATCGCTACACAACTATATGCTGGATAAGAGCAAACCCATCTCTAATAAAAAAAAGCAGTATTTAACCCATAGCGGATTGACAGGACTTATGATGCCTTCAAAGATCGGTGGTGTTTTAAGACAAGCAGTTTTCCGCACAACTTCATCCAAAAACTATATCAAAGACTCCTTACTTCAAGCCCAATCAAACGTGCTCAATCATTTTACCCTATGTATAGTTATTTTAGTTCCCCTAAAAGATTTTTTTTCTCTTTACAATATTATATTCACTTGAATCTTCCTAATACATTCTCGTAGAACATTCATTCGTACGCATTCAGGTACGTATAAATAAAGTTAGAAATTCTATATTTAAACTTCCACCGTCTGAAATGTTTGGTTTTTCCTCATTAGCATTCGGGTCGGGTTGTTGAGGTTTCTGGGTATATTGAGGGTTTGGTCAGATAGAATTTGTAAAACTAATCCTAAGCCAGGTGTAACCCGGTGGAACGATATTTAAAAATATTAGCACTTAAATTAAATTAAATTTAACTGAATAAATCTATACAAACATATAACTAAAAATAACTACGTTTTACTAAATGTATTACAAACTATATACGGTACTTATAACAAAAAAAAAAACATTTTTTTTTGTCAATCTGTCTGTCTGTTTGTTCCGGCTAATCTCCTAAACGGCTGGACCATTTTAGACAGGACTTTCACTGGCAGACAGCTGATGTTATAAAGAGTAACTTAGGCTACTTTTATTTTAGAAAAATAAAAAATAATATAATAATCCAGCACCGTGCGCGCCCCACGTGCACGCCGCAGTGAAGCGTGGCCGGGTTCAGCTAGTTAATATTTTTTCTTTATATGGAACTAGTGGGTTTAATATGAATTATCTTTCCTACCACGATATTATAAAGGTCAGCCGGATGAAAGATAAGAATACTCTCTAGCATCTCTTAGTTCTTAATTCTTACAAGTTACAAAAATACAACTTTTTCTTCACAAAAACATGAATAATTATTACAATCTGTATATTAGTGTGAATATGTCTAAGTAGGGTCTAAATAACAAACCCGATTTGTAAAGCAAGAGTAGGTAACCTACTTTATCTTAAATCTGTAATCGGTTTAATATTTGGCATTAAATCTTATTATTGCTGAGAGAAACTCTCATTTAGAATGTATAGATGTTATAAAGTTTTAATAATACAAGTCTTTTTAAAAAGAAATTAAGAACAATGATATTCTATGTTACATTTCAATTACTTGGTTACACGAATAATCAAATACAAACAGAAAATTTCTGTAACTAGGGTAATTAGTTAACTTACAAGTTATGTATTGTCTGTTAATTTGTTATTGGAGTTGGAAACAAAGGCTGTTAAATTGTAAGATAAGTATAAATTTGGAACACAAATAATGATATTCCCAGTTTGCTCACTTTATTGGATTACCAATGGTTTGCGAATTAGTAACAGACAGTAGCGGTTACGTTTCTGTCAGTTGATCATTGAAATATTTCCTCTGGTGGCCAATAATTGACAGAAAATTATGGCTGAAAATACTGATATTAGAAATTGTATGCATTTATTTAACTGATATGTTTTACTAATATGTTTTAAATACGGTACATGTAAAAATCCATACTAATAAAATACTAATAAAATTAAATATAGGTAAAAGTAATTCTGTCTCTAACTGTCTGTTACCTTTTCACGCCTTAACTACTGAACCGATCATTATGAAATTTTGCATATGAATATGAAATGAATATGTTAGGCGTTATATTTTATTTTTTAATTTTTCAATTTTTTTAATTTTTCACAGACGAAATCGCGGGCACCAGCTAGGTGTAATACAAATTTTAAAGTAAATCTGTAAGCCTGTATAATGTTGAGAAAAGGACAACAGCTTTTTATCTACTTTTTCGAGCGTGTGAAGCCGTGGTCAAAAGCTAGTTTTATTTAAATTCTACAGAAAGATAAAGTAGATGGAAATGATTGATGACATCGAAACGAGATTACCGTTCCAATCTCTTGGGCTTTTTAAAATCAAACTTATTTTAACTTACATTTATTTTAACTTGACATTCATTCTATCTGTGTCATCCTTGATAACGTTTATTTAGGTTAGGGCACAGGCAGCAATACAAATTATTTCCCTGTGACGTTTCTCGAAATGAATGTAGCACCTAATAACTAAAGGGAATTTCTAAAATACTCTTCGAGACAAAATTTACCTACACCGAGCTAAATTGAAATTCTCATAAACGAAACCGAGCTTGCGTGAAGTAGTTTACTTGAAAGCTACCCCAGTTTTTTTTTTTAAAAGAAATAAAAAACAAACGTCATTTAATGACAAACAAACGGAACTTTTAATTGGAAATCTGCTTCTGACAAAGCCTTTTACCAAGCAATGTTTCAAGGCACCTAATAGTGGTTCGAAATTTTGGCTGATTTCCAAGAACGCTCTAAAACCACATGTCTGATTTGAGTAAATCGAATGCTTTCCTGATCAGGGGGCGTATTGCGGCGTAGGGCGTTTATTCCTGGCAATCATTACACTTTATTTTCTTTAAAAATCTAGTTAAATATTATTTATGTTTAGAGCCATTATAACTCACAAAACTATAAATAGGAAGGATGCTTTTACACCAGTGAGAGTATCGTGAGCTGTTTTTAATTCCAGCGTGATTTACAGCCTGTCAGATTTCTAGAAACTTGGACTGGCACATTGATAAGCATACAAAACTTGTTTATATAATACTTGTTTATTGTTTATAGTTTGTGGCTGCCTGGAATCATACTAGAATTGAGGGCTCATAATACATCCCTTACCAGTTTATAATGTCTATATTTAACAACTAGCTGTTACACGCGACTTCGTCCGCTTAACTATAAAATATAGCCTATGTTATACGCTGATAATGTAGCTTTCTATAGGTGAAAGAATTTTTAAAATAGGTCCTGTAGTTTTTGAGTTTATTCATTACAAACATACAAATCTTCTCTCTTATTTTTACTTTAAATAAATAATTATTTTACATTGGTGTTAAAATAGATTAGCATATTACTGACTACAACATTTTAGATTTTTTTTATCAAAAAATAAATTTTAGCTAGCGTAATATTATTATCAAAAATGATCTGGAACTTTTGATGTCTTTGGCAATATGGTACACGTCCATATTGCCAAAGAAAGCGATTTGGCGACTTATTTCAGCAATTCAATTTTATTCGCTCTTTTTCGAAAAATATACGAAATATTCAAATGTCACACTTTGGAGTTCAAGAAACACTAAAAAATAAGTTGATAACTTACAAGATAAAAGGTAAACTTTCTTTGTTACATAATACTTATTAAAAATCGAGTTTCATCCAGGCAACTATTTTTTTTATTTATATACTGACTAGTTTTATTGCGGTGGAATTGTGAGTTCATAATAAACCAGCCCTGAGGGTTATATCGAATGAGAGTAGCATTTTGCTACATAAAACAAAATTCACCTTTGACCGTTTCGGTTGAATGGTAGAAAAGTACGCAAGGCCACGACCCATAAACTTGCCCTGAACGTTCCTACTTTTCACTCGGCCTGCTTTCTTTTCACAATATTTTGAAAAGAGAAGTGACTTCGCATTTTCGTTACAAATACCGTGCTAGGTCTTATAAATAGACAGGGGAAGCGTTATAAAAATAAACATTACACAATTCTGTATCACCCCTCTTCGTGCAAGATGTTGAAGCTCGCTTCAACATAGTTCGTTTCAACATAGTCCTTTTTGTTTTCAAGTATCTAACAAAATTGGTTTGTCAGAAACAAAAGTGGAATACTTTATGTAATCTATTTGTTTGATTGTTTTTTTTTTTTTAATTTAAAGAAGAGTACAATAATTACGTGATATCTGAGACAGGTCTGAGAAAACGATGAAAAATACAACCTACTTAAAAAAATACAAAATCACAATCCTAGACAAGAAGTTGGATGTGAAAGATTATTCTTTGTCAATAGCAAGCCATTGACATATTAAAAATATATTTTTTTATAATTATTATTTTAAGCTTAAATTTCTTAACGTATCAAAGAAAGCAAAAACGCATGATTGAAGCTATCTTAAAACTCCATAGGTAAACTCTAAAGCTGTAGGTAGCAATTGAGCGTTTAAGTTATATTATCTATCGAAGACTGTTTAAGTAGAAGAAACAATTTGGAAGTTATGAAAGCGAGTATTTGTCTGTAAGAGAGTTTGAAACGAGTTATTTACTACAGGTAGTAACAGCTTAACCACAGCGGAGAGGTGTAAACCGCTTCAATGGCTATTTCACAGGGCGAACTTGTTTCATACTGGCCGCCACAAAGCGTCCAACGCTTGTCCAACGTATAACTTCGTTTTCGCGCCACGCTTATGTGTCAAACTCATTTCGAGCTTAATAAAACTGCATCAAATTTTCTACAGACTTAAATCTGGTGCATTTGTAAAATAATGTTTGCTTTTATTTTCGTAAAAAAAGAGGTTTAATATTATGTATTTTATTTCTGAACTAGTTTACAAAAAATCTTACATCTGGACTCATGGACTGATTTCATTAGATATTTTTTTTTTACTTCTTTCATCCAATGCCCGAATCTTATGGTTCAAAATAAAATCTTACTATTATTAATAGTAAGATAAGTGCGTTTACCTCTTGTAGACTGAAGCCATTATAATTTTGTTACATCCTTACCTGAAACAAAAATGAATACATTTTACTCACATTGAAAATAATCATCTTTATTAAAAAGTAAATTAAATTAATAAATAGTAAAGTTATTTTAGTTTCGTAAGATACAAGGGAACCCCTATGGATAGGAGCATTAATTTGTTGTGTATATTCTTCTGTATGACTCGTCAGCGTCTGTCTGCCAAATTGTACAGACTCATAGCGTCGTAAAGTCATGATAAGTGCTAATATATAAAATGGATCTATACTCATTCATTATAGTAGTTCATTAGATCTTAAAAATTTCAACATCATCTAAATTTATTATAATCGTTTTATCAACAACTACCAAATCACGCTTAACCAACATGACTTACATACTTATTATTATAATTATTTATTATTTTCATTAATTCTATATTTATTTTAGCCTAGCCACTGTAAGTGTTTGGGAAGGTATGAAGTAACTATTGTTCACAACTCTAGGCCTTAATATTAGAGTTTTAAGATGTCTTCGAAGATTCCTCGCAATGTTTTCCTTGATATTTTAATGTAAATATGTATTATTTTTAAACACACATGAAATCAAAAACTTACGCGGAATCAAATCTACGTCTAGTAATTTTAAACCTTTAATTACACTCGTCAATTTGTATTAACAGAAACAGAACTACGAGCGGTTGTGTTTTTTAATCGTCGGCAACAAAAGTATTGAATACTGTCGATTCAACGTCAATTATCCAGGAAATGTTCACAAAAGTGAAATGTTTTCGTTATTCAACGAATCAACATTGGATGCAAAGCACGCATAATAAAATTATCCGGCTTTGTGCGAATTGTGCGACGGATATTGGACGAAATAGAATGGGGGAATATAATCATTGCAGCTGTAAATATTTATTTTTGAGATTAGCACATTTGAAATTGTATTAGTATCGTTAGTAATTGCAATTGATAGCGATATGTTATTAGTGTAGTTAATAATTGAAATCGAGTTCTCAATCAGTACTTCAAATACAAATTTTGACTACAAATAAAATTCATATAGCTTATCTCTTCTATTCACAGTTTTCAGGCATTACCTATACATATATATGTATAAATCTAAAATTGGGAAAGCAAACATACAAGTTACGTAACATCTTTAACTTTAGGCATAACAATTTAACTATAGACCGAAGTATAGGAATACCTACAAGCTAGACATCTTTTACGATCAATGTTTAGAATGAAAACAATGTAGCGAACCCTAGTGGAAAAGCTACATAATACTATAGCCCATAAAACTTCTACATGAAACTATGTATAGATAGATACTTCGGTATTGTGATACTGGCGATATGAAAACAAAGATAATTGCCTGTCAACCCGTCAAACGTATCTAAGTTTTACCGTGAATTTAGAATAACCAAACAATCCAATGTGCCGGCTATATGTCATAACAGTGTTTTTAATTCAACATAATACACGTATTTTTTTAAGATAGCATTCTTTTTCTGTTAACAATATTGTAAAGTAAATAACTACTTAAAATACTTAAAAAAAATTCAGGAGAAAAAGTATCCTATATGTTAACCCAGGTAATAAACTATATGTGTGCCAAATTTAATCCAAATCCGTTTCTGAGATTATTAGAAAATTTTATGACGATGAGTAGTTAAGGCGTGCAAGGTAAAAAACTTACTTTTGAATTTATAAGGATATATTAAGTTAGGATATATTTTTATAAAGTCTCATGGTTTTTAGATACGAGTCGGCTTTACGAAGCCCAATGTCAATGCAATTGAGAGTCCACACAGACAATAAAATTGGTAATGAAGCGACAGAAGTAAGATGAGTGTGACTCCAGGATACCTTAAGGCTTAAAGCTTCATTTGCATACAGATTGATCGCTCTCGAGTTTATCGAAATGGTACAGACGAAATTTTCTTAATTCGTTTTATGCAGAATTAGGCTAACAGTTCATTACGTTTCGTTATTAAACGGACTTCTTGACTTTTGGGACTTTAAAATATATTAAATCTTAAAATATATATATAATACTAGCCGTTCCCGCGACTTCGTACCTACGTGCTGTTTATTTTTGGAAAAATCCCACAGGAACCTAATACTTTTTTCGGGATAACAAGTATCCTATATGTTAAACCAGGTAATAAACTATCTATGTGCCAAATTTCATTCAAATCCGTTAAGCCTTTTTGAGATTAGCGTACACAAACGCACAGACAAACAGCCAAAATTCTGAAACTATTTTATTGACCTCGGTAACATAAGACGTGTACAAATTGATTTTTGGTAATGTTTATCATACATATTATCTTCATTTAATATTAAATGTGAATGTTTGTGAAGACATTTAATTTTATAAGTTGGTTTGATACTCAATAATTCACTAAATAATCGAAGAACCCATACCAACAATTGAAAGGATTTCGATGATACTTAGCACTTAGATAGACGATAAAAATACATACTTACCTCGTCTCGTTATTAATAATAAAACTTAATAGACCAACAAAGCAGCCGCCTAAAGCTGGTTACTTTAAAATAGACCGCGCATTATAATAAATTTTACACATCACTTACCTCAATATCCTTAACTGCTATCTCACTCTTATTCTTTCTCTTATGTGAAATACTCGTTTCTAAAGAGAATCCATCAGTCATTCCAATTTCGTCAACTAAAATTTCTTTACTATTTTTTCTAGAGTGGTTAATGAGATCTGGTTTCTCGGCGCTCATTATATTGCTAGTGTTCTCATTACTGCAATTTTCCTTGCCCGATTTTCGGTCATCGACGGATTGCGATTTATCTGAAGAGCTCTTCATTTTGAAACACGATAACGAAACCTTATCGTCTTTGGTTGCTCCGTCGCGACTAATTGGACCATTTTTGTCAAATTTAGTCTCGTCTCTAATGTGATTTTTCGGTTTTTCAGCCTTCAGACGTTTCTTCTTTCCGTTCCACTTTGAATTTGCCTTTTTCGATTGATTGCTATCGTCACTGGTATCGACGCTATCTGAACAAACTGGATTTACGAGAATTTTCGTTGATTTCGCTTTTCTTTCTATTTTCCTCAAATTCAAAAGACTTCCCGATGAGCTAACTAATAAAGGTGAAGATGTCATAGACGGAGAACTGTCGTTAGTGTCTTCGCTAAGTCGACGGGTACTTGTTGGTAACAGTTTTATGGTTTTCATAGTATCGGCTGTGATATGTCTCGTCTTAGTATTGGTACCTAGTGGTCCCATAACTACGGGTGGTCCTCCTTTAAACAAAAGTGCTGTCTCGGTGGGTTGACACACACAAGCTAACATTTTCAATATGTCATATAATTATTATTTACTTATCACTTGTTTCATTCTCATATAGGTATATATATATATTTGATTGAACTAGTTATAATAACTAAAACTTTATATTTTTATTGGAAACCTTTAACGTCAATATTATTTATTAATTAATTTATAACAATATTAAATATAAATCATATATCATACATTTCCTATGTATTTTAGGAATTGTACATATAAATTGTAATTGTATATATGTATATAAAAAAAAAGATATGGAACTGTCTAGAATAATTAATATAAAATAATGCAGCATATGGGTTCAATTGCCTGAAAATAAATTATTTTTTTTATTGTGCCTAACTAAATTGGGACAAACGTCACCTTCTTTGCTAATATCCTGATTAAACTCAATTAAAATGGCCCTTCTTAACTTACTTCATTAAGAAATCATTATATCAGTATCGCGTTGCTTTATAAAGAGTGTGTAATTTGCATTCGCAGTCTACATTTTTAATGAAGGGAACCAAATGAAATCGAAAAATGAATAGTGAACTAAATGAATGGTTGAAAAGTCAGCTTAACTTTGTTACGCCTCGTGAGCTTTAATTGAAACGCTATAGGATTTTATTTAACATTTTCAACTCAAAGTTCAACTACTTAGTACAGGTTAAAAGGCTGATGGTACACTAAACTTGATGGTAGCCCATAACACAAGCAATGCCACAAAGTTTGTGAGGATGGATCTGTGGATGTTTGTTACTCTTTCACGCAAAAACGGCTCAACGTATTTGGATATAATTTGGCACACAGATAATTTATTACCTTGATTAAGATATAGGATACTTTTTATCCTGGAAAAATGTTAGGTTCCTAAAAATAAAAATTGTCTAAAAATATTTTTTAAAAAAACTAGCTGCTGCACGTAAATTCGTCCGCGTAACTTTATAAAATATAGCCTATGTTTCTCGCTGGTAATGTAGCTTTCTATGGGTGAAACAATTTTCAAAATCGGTCCAGTAGTTTTTGAGTTTATTCATTACACACATTAAAAAATACAAATCTTCTCTTTTTATAATATAATTTCATTATTTACATTCTAACCAGCTAGTACTACTTATTCATGTAATTTATCATTTTTTCTATTTAGTCTCATTCTTAGAAAAAGGAAATCTAGGTACTGTGCTTATATCAATATTGTAAAATGAGTTGCTAGAACATTTGTTAGAAAACGAACATAGGGAACGTAGAAATTATAACAGCAAATTATGTGGAGCTTGTTTACATTAAACAATGGGGTGCCTCGTTTACCGTAGATTAATTAATTCGGTATGTTTTCAAAATAAATACAAAATGAATGATGACCGGTTGGAATTGCAAATGTCATACCGCGGTACTGTTAAACACAATAAGCACAATTCTAACATTAGAAAAAAAGGATTTCAATTCAGAATTCATTTATAACAAAAGTATAATTATGTTTGTATTTATTTTATTTTCAAATCACTTGTTTTGTACACAGATTTCATTATTATTATTATATGTACATTATTATAAATATTAATACATTATTATTCAATCAAAATAATGTATCCAAATAACGCTGTTTTTCACTTGATTTACAAATATTGTGATTGTGATATTATGACTAATTGACATAAATTTTACCTATTAAAATAATTGTTTAGAAACGCTACAAATTTCAAGAGATTCAAGAGAAAACATATTTATAAAGAGAGTCCAAATACGTCATTAGATATAAATCAATATAAATACTTAGTTACAGGGCTCTACGGAAGTAGAGACGGAAGTCAAGCCGGAAACGCGCTACCCTCATCCTTTCCCACATTCGCACTATTGCTCAAACGCCTATTTGAAAATGAATCAGCAAGTATCTATAGAAACACTCCTAAACTTTTTTCAAAGTAAATACAATAAATACGTTAAATACGTGACCTAGATTAAGAATAGGTAGATCTGATTTAGGGTCAGACCGTTTATTCCATACTCCGATCTTTCATATATGAATAATTCAGTTCTCCTATCAAGGCTGCTTCTGACTGGTCCTACTGGAAAATTATAAGAGGTTGATGGTGAAACTTCACCGGACTTATTCTTGTGCAAAATAGTAATCATTGTAGTTCCGTCAATATTTTTAAACTAACAATGACGTATAGTCTAAAGTCTAAATGAAGTACTATGAAGCTGTAAAGCGAGAGAAGTCACATTAATGAATTCACATTAGTGAATAATGAAATTTTTTTTTTGTGTGTGATCCTTTCATATTTGAGGTACATTTTTAAGGTTTATCTATCAATTATATAATGTGTGTGATCTCTGTAATTTTTACATAAACTTTTAAAGTAGGCAGGCAACGTTAAAAGCTCTATTAATAGTCCTATTAATAGTAATAGTAATAATTCTAAAAGTCTGAATGAATTAATATGCAATTGATCGCCACTAATTGTATTGATGTTAGATAGAGTGTACATAAGACGATACCAGTGTGTCTAAACGACAAATTAACTAGGCTCATTGTATTGAATTAAATACTAAGTTACGTTAATTTAAAAATTAAATATTATAAAAAAAAGAACAAAACGTTATTATTCAACTCGACGCTTTAGCGGAAAATTAAGAAAAATTTCACCACACAATGGCAGACGAAATTACTTCTAACTTCGTCGGACCTTCGTTTTACAATGGTGTAAAAGTTAGTTCAGTAACCTGGCAGTTTATTGAAAGCTGTTGAGAAAACAATACTTCAACCGGAAAACTTTAAATTCCATTAATTAATTATATCAACATTCTCATTTTTACCTCTTAATAATATGTTCTTCTATCTGTGGAAGATTGATATGAAAGACAGGTAACGACTTTCCATATTATTCCACATATTAGAACAACTATATTATATATTCGAATCCAGCTCGAATGGGCAGCGTTCGGGAAGCTCCATGACATCTTCTCGTCCGAAAGTCGAGTCTCCGAAAGAGTGTCTCAAAACAAAATTTTTCGACCAATGTGTGTTGCCAGTGATTATATATGGTACTGAAACGTGGTCTCTAACTATGCTATGCTCAACGTCGCTCAACAAGCTATGAAGAGGGCTATGCTCGGGGTTACACTGCGTGATCGAATCAGAAATGTGGAGATCCGTAGACATACGAAAGTTACAGACATAAGCCGGCGGATCAGGCCTTTTTTTTTTTTTTTTTTTAACTATGGGAAATCCTCTTGGATACCCGGCAGTGTAGGGGACACTGCCGGGTTATGTCGGATTCCTACCGGCTAAAACCCAACGACTTTC
Organism: Synanthedon myopaeformis; assembly: GCA_944738685.1. Lineage (NCBI taxonomy): Eukaryota > Metazoa > Arthropoda > Insecta > Lepidoptera > Sesiidae > Synanthedon > Synanthedon myopaeformis. The sequence goes on along the minus strand of OX122927.1, from coordinate 4,182,285 downwards.
TATCAGCGCGGCCGTTCATTGGCGGGGTCACGGGGATGTTGTGACACGACTTCGGTGCCCCGCCACGACTATCCAACGCGGGGAGGCCTTGCTCCCTGTCAGAACCTCGGCGTACCCGAAAGTGTAGGTACTCCGGCCATCTCGGGGGACCATACGACGGGCGGCAGTCTCGGCGGATCAGGGGGCCTAGCCAAGATCCAAACCAGTGCAAACGTTTCGTTGCGTACTTACTCTTGGCGTATTGGTGGTTATTTTCTCCGATATAAAGCGATAAAATGATACCGAGTAATAAATGTAATTTTGCCTAAATCTATTGGAATTGTTTTATTGAAGTCTTAACGCTCACCCCGTTCTTTATAGGTGCCTATATTAAAAAAATACAATTTCAACCTAACGAGATGTATTTTTATAAAGTAAAAATCGCGGTGTAAGCTACGAACGAGATGAATTCTTATTTTCTCGGCGAAAAGAAATCACTGCGCATAACGCATTTCATAATACCGCGGTAAGACGAGAGGCGGCGACGAAGCGGCACCAAATTTAATCCCGCCTCTCCGCGTCCCTACATTTATGAACTCAAACCACGGGGTATACGTTTCCAGGCTTTTCTGAAACCCTTACAGAAGATGTAGAAACGTAAAATGCGATCGCATTTTACCTTGTCGACTCGTCTATAACCGGCTCTTTCATCGTTCAGTAGCGTCTGATTAAAAACTTTGATATAATATTAAAAGGCGGGTGGATGATGCTGAAAAATATTTTAAAGCTATTACTCTAATTATATTATATCGGTATCTGTTATGTAGAAGTCTACAGTTATATCTATAAATATAATAAATCATCAACGAGCCGTGTCTATATACATTAAATATTTAAAAAAAAAAAAAAAGCAATTTGTTCACATTGTACTTTTGTTACCGAGATCAAAAAAATTGTTTTTAGAATCTTTGTCTGTTTTTGCATTGGGCCCGCTAATTTCAGAAAAGGCGTACCGTACCATTCCCAGCTTGCTTGGTACTAAATATTTACCTGCAAATTTTATATTACTCGTATATAGTCTCATACATGCTGGCTGCTTTGCCTCGTATTGCGCGGCTATATTTGCTGACCGAAGTAATAGCCAGCTCTGGAACCGCTAGTTACGTCAAGCAAACGTTTTGACAAAATGTTAAATTATGTATATTGATAATACGACATAAAAATCATAAGGCATTTTTACTTATTTCCAGAGACTCAATTTTCGTTGTACTTGCACGACATTGCGTTGACGTTTTCAAAGTGTGTGTTAGTTCATTATCCACAGCACAGATGCGGATGGTGCTGACATGTGTACATATAATATGGATGGGTCCGATCCCTGATCAATTAGGACGTTATTTAATTATAGCGCCCGCATCGAGGAGTCACTCGTCCCGAATCCGTATCTACGTACATAATGAGAGAAATTCGCGAATTGTCCACTGTTATGTGACCTTTGACATGGCAGCCTTCATGCTATATACTGAAATTTGAAAGTTATGTATATATCTTCTATATTTTAAATAAAAATCAATGTAAGTATGTTTTCAAAATAGCACTACCGATTTTAATACTGTTTTCGAAGCCTGGAGCGGGTCACTAGTACATTAATTGAATTTTTAAGAACACAGTAGGTACTCTTGGTATTGTAGGGTTGGTTTAAAGAATTATTAGAATAATTTTCTAACTCTAATATGAGGGAATTTAAAAAAAATATAACTGTCCCCTAGATGCAAACTCTTCGTTGCTTACTTCGAAAACGAATACAGAACGCTAAGAGAAAGCTTGGTGATTGGTTGTTGTAACGCCCCAATAAAATTTTGACCAATCACAAAGTTTTCTCTTAGCGTTCTCTATTCGTTTCTGAAGTACGCAACGAAGTATTTGCATCTTGGGTAGGGCCTCAGGTTGATATAGTTCTTGTTCAGAAGAATGTGAAGTGTAGGTACAGCCAACAATTTTTTTCTCTATTATATTATCCATTTAAAATAAACTCGGCTTTATTACAAAGTAACCAATTACAGGATTAAATAGCACAGTTCACTGCCTAAAAAGATTAAAAAAAGAGCAAAGAAATATTAATACGATGAAATATTCAGTTGGAATCCTACTAATATTACCTATAATAATCAAGCGAAAGTTTGTGAGGATGGATGTATTGAATGTTTATTACTCTTTCACGTAAAAACTACTAAACGGATTTGGATGAAATTTGTCACACAGATAGTTCATTAGCTTGATTAACATATAACATACTTTTTATCCTGGAAAAATGTTAGGTTCGTGAGGGATCGATCTTATAAAAAATTAGACACAGTCATCAGAGCATAAAGATATCAAATATTTTTTCAGGTGTTATATTTGTCATTTTTCAACGCGGACAAAGCCGCGTGTACCAGCTTAGTCGTGTATAAAACTAAGCTTTTCACGTTGGGGCTCACATCTACATAAATTGTAAACAATTAAAAAATAGAAGGTCGGTCGTATTCAAGCAAATAACGCGATTTCCAGTTCTCTGTCTACACAATCGACGGTTATTTGTTGGGAAATGCTTACTCCAATATTAATTCTACACAAAAGTGAACCGTCCAATGTCAATACAAGTTTCCATTTTGTGTCGATGTCGATATAAGCCTCGGGAAATGTAGCAAAGACGGCTGGCGCAAGACAAAAATTTCTCTTCAATTTATTGGCCGATCGGAAGGAGTTGTGCTCCTTGCACTACAAGCTCTTCAAATTGTTACTGCAAAAACACTTTTTTATTTTTGTCTGAAGACACATTTTTATTTACGGTTAGATGTTTTGTGAATATTTCTTAAAGGAAAATTAATGAAAATAATTGTTCGTCTTCTAAGAGATTGAAAGAATTCAATATTATTCTCTTACAACATGTGATATGTAATGCACACATTAAATCTATCTATATAAATAAAAATGAATCATTAAATGTGTTGCTAAGCGCAAAAGAGCGTTTTTCAAAAATTTGTTAGAAGTTATGAGGGCGGACAGCTAGTAAGAAATAAAAAATGAAAATCCGTTCAGTAGTTTTTGAGATCATCGCGAACATACATACAAACAGATGCAGGAGGGGATTTTGTTTTATAATACACTTAGCTCAAATATAGCCATAATGTAGAATATTCAAAATCGGTCCAGTAGTTTTTGAGTTTATTCATTACAAGCATACAAAAATACAAATCTCTTTATAACATTAGTATAGATATGTAAAGATTTTATATTAATTACCCAAAACTTCAGTGAATATGTTATTTAAAAAATATTACGAAATAAAACAAATGTCAATGTTCGCAGAAACATAATACGCCGATAGTTCAGAAAGACCTGAATAGCATTAATATTATTATGAGAGTTCTGATTCCTTAATAAATAATTCAGATCGATCATCATGGCGTTGGCGGCCACGGATATAATCTGAGGTCCATTAACCCCAATAGTCTAATAGAATCGGGCTTAGTTTTAAACAGTTGTAAATCAATTTCGGCAAGCTCAGACCTCTAATCGACTTACGCGAACAATTCAGATGGAAGATATCTGTTAGGCGGTAAGGTAATTTCGCTAAAATCAGGGATTAACTTTGCCATCGCCCTTGCAAGTTTAAAGCAAAAGCGGTTAAACGCTAGTCTCTGTATGATAAATAGAAATATTCCTAATGGATCCTTTGATTCATTATCGATATTAATGGACCCAATTTGTCGAGCCAATTGAACGTAGCTTAAAGATGTACGCTCTGTATCAACTCTTCCTTTGATTTTTCTGGCGTGACTATAAATATTTTGAGTTTTTTGCCTACAATCCTACAATTTATTCGTAAACATTTTTTTTTTAACAATATCACTCATTAATTATTAACATTCACATATTTATAGTTTTCTTCGATATAATGAATATCCTTTGCAGATTAGCTGACTATAAGTATAATAACCACATCTTAGATAACTTTTTTCAAACTACATATGTAGGTACTCCCAAAAACTATAATCATTTTCTAAATTACATATAATCACTCATAAAAGTAACTCGTAAATAAATGTTTGTGTTTTCGTCCTAGTATAATATTATTTTATTTATTATTATTAATATAGCTGGTGTCTGCGACTTAGTCACGTACTAGCTAAGCTAGTATCGATCAGGTATGGCGAAGGTCCACATTACCGCATAACTAAGTACGCAATATAAAAATTAGTACCGCAACAAAGTTTCCCTATCCTCGTGGCTCAAAATTAGTTTACCGAAGTTTGTCGATGCGTCTCTTGATTGTCATCTTTAGGGTTGGCAACATAATGTAACATTGTTGAAATACAATAATTAATTCAATGTTATCCGCATCTGTCTGTATGGCCGCTTATACTCATATGCTAGTAGTGACTAATATAATTTACATATAAGGAAGTTTAAGCGCAAAACATTAATACACCCGTATATAATACTAGTTTGTGACCGCGACTTAAACCGCGTTGAAAAATGAAAAATATAATACATGAGAAAATATCTGACATATCTGTGTGTCAAATTTCATTCAAATCTGTTGAGAGCCGTTTTGCGTGAAAAGAAAAAAAGTAACATCCATTGGGGATATTGACAACATCCATATTGTTAATTGTACAGATTTTATTAATAACATGCATATTAAGACAGATTCCTCTAAAGGTAAACGAAGAGATTCTTGTGATACCTGCGTTATTCAAATTACAAACAAAAACACTCGTAAAACATGTTAAACATATAAAAGCATAACACAGTAAAACATAACCCTAACACCACTCCTGAAGCAAGGGTAAACTTTTATAGAGCCTCTCATGACAGCCGCAAGCACGACTCCGCTTCGCACTTTATGGGATACCGCACTCACTATACATAAATGCAACAGTAGTGTATAATATTTTATAAACAAATTATAATTTATTATTACCCATAAAAATCGAATCGATATCTACGGGTTTTAAGGTAAAGATAATTCCACTTTTTTCATTTATTTATTTATTTTATTAGCTGAGGTCCGCGACTTGGAACGCGTCGAAAAATAAAAAATATACAAGCAATATAACGCATGACCTATTGTTGCTATAACACTTTCGCCAGGAGTTAGTTTTTTATTTATTTATCACAGCTCTCAACATATTTACAGACAAAAACATGTTTTATATCTTACATCCAATTACTGATTTTACATTTATACAAGAAGAAAGAAAACTTAAAAAATAAATGTTAGATGGATCCCTCGGGAGCAATCCTTTTTTCTTGGTGAAAGGTACCCTATTTACTTTCTTGTATAACTGACAACGTGAATGCACAATTTCATGATGTTTGGTTGAGTAGTTAAGGCGTGAAAAGGTAACAGACAGACAAAGTTACTTTCACATTTATAATATTAATATGGATACTGGTAGTATGGAAATATGGATATATAATAATAGTACCTATAGTATGGACTAGTATAGATTTATTTCAGCGAACTTTTACAAACGCGGGGATCTCGGTCTATCTGAAAGATAGGTTTAGGTGGGTTACTGTAAGTGTATGTACTTAAGAAGCATTTTTGATTTTTATTGGTTCCAAAATTCATATACCTATATGTAGTTTTGATGAGATTTCTACATATTAGAGTTGTTGTACATGTTTGTCTTTTTCATTTTACACAAGACAACCTATAAAGTATAAATATATTCTTTCATACCTAATTTTATTGTAAATATGAAAATCGGTTAAATGAGTCGCGTCAAAACTCGTAAAAAAGGTTACCGGTTCGCGCTTACGACCTCTTTAAAGGTTTTCACTCACTCGACCCATAAATGAGTAAGTATTTTATATGCCGATACATTTATGTGAAATGCTTAAGCTTAAGCTACAATAAAATATGTCCAAATAATTATTAATTTTAATCACTCGCCGCTGTATAAACCTTATATATGTATTATGAGCTCTTTCTTATTAGTGGCGATGACTATGGACAAAAATGTACTGTTCTCTTTTATATCAGTTCGCCACCTAGTTATAACAGTTCGAAAATTATTTTACATACTCTCAAACATGTTTTATTTTAAACTCTTTTAAAAGGATTCTCGAGAAGCAAAAATTAAACTTACTAACCTGTTGGATGTAACACCACTTAAATTAATGCTCGCACTTTCGCGTTCATTCATTAAAGCGCTAAAATAAATGAAGCGGATTACGAGGCAAGGATTTCTGTGCGAAATACTCTTGAAAGAACCGCAATAAAATTCACTTGATTTAGCGCCGCCTTTATTGAAATTTAAGTCGTGCAAACACTCCTAATCTAAATATTTATGATGGATATGTCATACATCATGTAAATGGGCTCTGATACCTACTCGAACGAACGGAATTTGAACAAAAAATGTGCGCCCACAAAAAGGGGTTTCGTCTTCGCGGTATCAATTCGCTTGAATCGTGAAAGAGCTTTAAGAAAACAATAAATATAAGTTAGACACTGAACTATTTACAACTCAGAGTTTAGAAGAAAGTAAAGGAAATGGAAACAGAAATCAAAAATATAAAAAAATCATTATCTTTATCGAAGGGGCGTTTCGATCGAAGTGGCAGGGGTAGTCAACATTTTCCTAGACATTCTAATTATTTTTGCTTTTGAAAATATAATAAGATCTATACTTATGAACAAGTTGTTCATGTTTATTTATAAGTAATTTACATTTGAATTGTTACGGAATATTAAAAAATTAAACACTTTTCACCAGATATAATAAGTAATAACACAAGCAAGATGTTACTTTACTTTATATAAGATACTTTAGTGGCCACTAGTCGGAAATAAATTAAAGATCAAAAATGTTACCAATTAAAATAATAACCTCATTTGTCTGATTTGTCGGAAAGTAGGTACTATAATATCGCGTTAAATTTGTAGGCATAATTTCTTAAACAAGTAAAATATAATATTGCACACAATTGTCATTGTGTTCTAAATCGATTTTTCTTAACATTAAAACTTATTTAAGCAAGAGTCAAATTTTTAAGGAAGCCATTAAGATTATTTCAATTTGCATGGTATTTCATTATAAATTTATGATCTACCTACTTTTAGTATAGTACCTACCTATATTTATATATTCACGAGAAACCCACAGTAGATAAAGGAACGAATATTTTGTAGGGAGGTAATGTACTTTTTTAACTATTTTTTGTATACATATATTATATTGAAGTTGCATTAATATCATGTTTACCCAATCAATAATAAAAGAGCGATATTATAAAAGCAAAAAAACTAGTTTCGATTGATGGATTGTTGAGGAGATACTATCTTATTTTATTAAGAATCATCGCCCCAGTACCAAAGGAAATACCCTGTACCAAGATATCTAACGACTGATAACTGACAATTTAGCGATCATGAAATTCATTGATTATATATTATAACTTTAGATTGCTATATCTCTGAGAATAAACACTTTGGAGCATTATGATTAGGTTAAGGTAACTGCGTATACTCTATATAATCATCGTTTAAATTTATTGCTCTTACTCGTATTACAGGCCACAACCTGTATATAAGCCATTGGTATGAAAATTTATGGGCCTAAAATCAAAATTGTCTCACGGAATGTAAGCACGAATGCGTTACGTTCTATTTTGTTAATATTTTAAAATATCTGAAGTTTCAGAGATACTGCGCCATCAACTTAATATTATTTAAAAAAGAACAATGTTGTTCTTTCGGCATGTTCGAATTGTGAAAATTTAAATTTTATAATCATTCGTAAGGAGTAAACTCCAGTCGTGTGTCGGAGCTGCCAACCCCATTTTTTTATAATTAAGAAATAAGTTTCTTAATTACGACAGCTCATAAAAGCTATGAAAAAATTATTAAGACTTACTAAAGTAAGAGTAATGGGAGCCGCCCGAAATATACGACAAATTACAAATTCCACCGCTGATGGATGGTAATAGAATCCATTTAATATCAAAGGAAACTGAATGTGTTTAGTCACATCACGCCAAAGGAGTATTTTCTCGGTTTATATAATACTTTAGAAAAAAAAATGTATTCAAATTATTTTTGGAGTTTACTCCTTTAGAATGACCGTGGTATGAAATTGTCACACGAATGCGTTATGTTATGCGGTATAGTTACGTTCTATTTTTTGAATATTTTAGAATATCTCTAAGTTTCAGAGATATTGCGCCATCTACACAATATTCTTTTAAAAAAAGAACAATGTTGTTCTTTTGGCGTGTTCGAATTGTGAAAATTTAAATGTATTTTATAATCGTTCGTAATGAGTACTCCAGTCATGCGTTTTTTGTATTCAATTTCAATGAATATTTTGTAATTTAACGTTGTAATTTGTCATCTCGACTATAATAAAATAAAATTTCATTATTAACGAATATTTAATAAATTGTATTATATGTCAAATCATTAATACTTATTAAAATTAAAAGAAGTATATAAAATAAAATATATGAGCAATATATTGTCAGTTATAAATTATATTTTTATTTTTCAACGCGAACGAAGTCGCTGGCACCAGCTAGTGAACAATAAAGATTAAATAAATTATTAATTAAAGGAAAAGAGTTGCCACAACTTCATAAACTCAACTGTGGTTTATATTATTATATTGATTGAATTAATAAATAAATAAAATATGCGCGCATATTTTGTGTAAGATTACACAAATTAGTTTAGTTCCGGCAAAATAAATAGTAGTAGATCTATTATATTTATAATAGATCTACTACTAGATCTACTAATAGATCACGCAAAATATCTCGACAAAAGAAATCTCTAAAACAGAAATTCACACGAGATCTACATCACAACACTAACGTATCGTGTATTGGATGAAATAATAGTATTTTTAATTGAGTTCATGTGGCTTAAAATTTGAACCCAATGAACTAAAATATTTATTGCTTCCGAAATAATTTCAGACCAAAATACACTGAGTATTTATCGAGGTATCACAGTTTATAACGACATTGAATATTAATACTTACGAATAGTGTTGCACTATGTGGCCCGTTTCGACAAAACAGTCAGGGACTCCGACTCACGATTTTCCCATCTCAAGTTATGTTGTCCCAAAAATTACTATCATGGCTAGACGCCTTGTAAAAGGAATAATTTAAACAGACCTCATTATTGATTTTTAATATTTTGGATTCTTCTTCATTTTTGCCTATTATGAAAATCTATACTAATCTATACTTCTATACTAATCTATACTTACTAATATTATAAATGCGAAAGTATGTTTGGATGTATGGATGTTTGTAACTCTTTCACGCAAAAACTACTGAACCGATCACCATGAAATTTTGCATAAAATTTTTTTCATCCAGAAAAAAGGACTATTCCCGAGGGATAAATAAAAAATAAAAAACCAACGCCTGGCCAAAGTTTTATAGCAACACGAGGTCAAGCGTTATATTGCTTTTTATTTTACTTTCAAACGCGGACGAAGTCGCGGGCACCAGCTAGTTAAATATAATACTGACAGCAGTGACAAAAAGTCTTATTTTCATCCCATCAGATGGCGCATATTACAATATATTTATATGTCAACTTATAGATGGCGCGTCGTATTATCCGTCGGGACAAAAATTTGATTTTTTAAATTTGTTTTTGCGATATCTCATCGTATAATAATTACTCATATATTTTCTTTTTCAACGCGGACGAAGTCCCGGGCACCAGCTAGTACTTAATATATGTTCAAACTAAAAAAATATATTATATACAAGTTTACATTTAAGTGAATTCAGCATTGTATAGTGAGGTTTGTACTAATATTGTAAAGGCTGAGTTTGCGACTTGGATATGGATGATGTTTGTTACTCTTATCACTCAAAATGGAGAACGGATTTTGATGAAACTTTAATAATAATACAGTTCATTCATCACACTAACACATAATAAAGTTTTGCGGAAGAATTTGCCAGCAAAAGCTAGTATACTCGTATCATATACTAGGGAAACTTCTTTCAATTATCTATTTTCAATTAAAGATACCTAACCTAAGAACCATTTCTTCCTGTCCCAAATACAACATACAACACTAGCGGAGGCAAGGAAGCAAAAACGTATTAATACGCACGTATCAAATTGAATTTCCATCCTTGAGTGTTGATTCATGTTTCCCGAAACTATGTATTCATTTGGTGCTTGTCAACGAGAATTATATTACAGATAGTAACTTCACGGAATACCTTTACCTTATGTAAATGCAGAAAATGGCTGCTTTAATTTCCGTTGAGAAATATATACGTTCAAGATCAAAGATGAATCAAGTTTTTTCATCTAGCTTATAAATAGAATAGTTATATTCACTAAAACGTGCTAAAAGTGCTGGACTTGGCATTAATACATAAGATTAATTTCTATTCTGGTTATGCATTCGCATGCGATCCAATTTTATTAATTAATTTTATTAATTTTACAATACTTTATTTCTTTCTTTTTTTTGTAAAAGTCGTCAGACAGGTTGACGTTTCATTTGAATGGTAGGTGGCTATTGTCACCTATTAGCACGAAACTAGTGCCACTAGTGTATGAAACTAAGGCTACTGACAGACATGTTCATAAAAAAGCATGCTTATAAGGTTGCTTTAAACTAGCATGCTTCGTAACTGTTCACATTTGGCTTAACCTATAATTTGCACTCTCGTTTCGAATAAAATCGCTGAGGGTTCACTGAGCATTTCTATTGTTTGTAATTTGCCCAAAGTTCAACGTGAATTCGCGTATATTCGCGTGCTACGATTCGATTTATAGCCGTTGCTGGACAAAGCCTTGACGGTTTACTTTAGAGAGCTATGTGCGAACGCATTGCGAGTGTTGAAACCAATGCCTTTGTGCCTTTGTTGAAACGGTACAGTTCGCTTTATTTTGAACTCAACTCGTCTTGTCAATAGCATCAGAACGTTAAATTTAATGACATTATACTAGCTTTCAGCGAGCGGCTTCATCCGCATGAAAAATCAAAAAACCTAAGTCCATATTTAAGTTCATATAGAATTTTCAATCTAAAATAGACTGAAGAATTTTTAAAATCACATAAGTATAGTCTCAAAAATTACTTTACTTACTAAGTTACTAAGTTTGAATCCCAACTTTAGTCCTATACGGATTTATTTCAAAAACCCTTATCATTTTTTATTTCTACTCATAATCGAACTCATACTCATCATTTTATAAATTAAGAAAACCGAATACACTTAGTTTATACTTTGATCTCTATAGTAACTCTGTTAAAGGGATTTTTTTGTATATTTATTTGATCGGATTTTATTTTATTTGGGTAATTTAACAAATAGTATAATTTGCAAATACCCACCTTTCTTTTGTATACAGTTACAATTATAATTACGTATGAAAGGCAGTATAAAATAATTTTACATTTTAAGGTAATTTTCGAAGACGCGAAGTGACGCGACGTCTGGAGATTGCCACCCGTAATAAATAAAGCTTTAGGAACCATAAGCCGCTTATTATATAAGCTCTATCGACGGGAGTCGATAACGTGGGTCTCGTCTATTACAATAAAATGTTACGATGGAGTTAAAAGTTGGGATTGGAAAAGATACTTCATATGCTACACATAACTCGCCAGTTTTACAGTGTAAGTTTACAACCAAAACTGGGTTTTTTTAACAATGGTTGGTTTTTTTTATTTGTCTATGTATATAGTGTATATAAATATAATTATATGTTTAAAATACTTTAGATTTCCCAAGAGTGACGAATTGGAAATCAGTGTCGAGACTACTGTTCGAAAAATATGCTACATGAAAAATGATTCCCAAGTTTTATTTTGTTTTGCATAACGGAGTGCCTTCGGGATTAAAGTTCTTCATGTCTTATATGATATGACAAGTTTTGTGTCCGAATTGTGTCTGTCTGTCTGTCCGTTAACCTTTTCACGCCTGCATTTTGCATAGGTACACATTGTCAAGGATACAAGAAAGAGATAGGGTACCTTTCATCCAGTAAAAAAGTACTGTTCCCAAGGGATCATCTAAATTAAAATAAAAAACTAACATCTGGCCAATGTGTTATAGCAACAAGAAGTCAAGCGTTATATTGCTTATATATATTTTTTATTTTTCAACGCAGACGAAGTCGCGGGCGCCAGCTAGTAATAATATAACGTACAAATCTGCTCTCAATGTAGGTATTTTAAACAGTACAATAACATTATGATGTAGACCAAAAAATTCGTCCGTAAAACATTTTAAAAGTGAGCAAGTCTGGGACAAAACGACAAAAGAGCTATACATAATGATAAGGTCTCCTTTCTAACCTTATTGCAAAAAAATATATAAAGAAATTCGTCCACCCGGTGTTATTGTTGCGGACAATGATGCAGGGAACGTGTTGGCACTGAGGACAATGCGTATCTTTTTGCACAATTGACCATGTGACACCAGAGGGACTGTAGTTCTTTTTCACACGTACAATATTACTGAACAGTAATAGGGCATTTTGTCCGAGAAAGAGGAAGAAAGTGTTGCTAAAACGAATTATCCGAATTTAACGCCTACCTCCGAATGGCTGGTCAACCTGTCCCTTCACTTATCTTCTTCTTTATATTAATATATAAAAATGTTAAGTAGGTTTGTGTATGCTTCACAAACTCGTAAATGTGTATACCGATTTTAATTCGGTTTTCACACATTGAAAGAACGATAAACGGGGAAGATTTTTAAATATAAAAATTACACCCCGAACGAAGCCGGGAGCGGGTCGCTAGTTTCTTATAAAAAGTAACGAATAATGAATTCAAATAATGATGTTCAAGTTCTTCTGGATAGTTTATAAACAATAAAAATTATATTCGTATTAATATACAATATTTTTTTAATTTCATTGTATTTATGTTACCGAGGTGAAAAAATAGTTTTTAGATTTTTTGTACGAGTAAGTCTATGAGTTTGTGCACGCTAATCTCAGAAACTATTTGAATACGATTTTCATTGATTTTTCAAATAAAAATGTACCACGCGTACGAATTCGCGGGGACAGCTAGTATAGAATAAAAAAATGTTTAAAGTAGATATTTATACAATATTTTATGGGGAAAATTAAGTTATTTTACTACCATTCTTCGCTAAGTTAATTTTCTCAGCTAAGTTAAGCATACCGAAATTTACAACTCTAAGAAGAATTTACTTCAAAGATGGGCACATGAAAAAGTGGGGTTCGGCGCCCCGCTGGTTTATTTTCATCTGTTGTTAAATGGCACCTTTTAGCGATAATTTTGGCGCCAGCTAGCCGATGGGATTCTACCCATTTCCTGCTCTAAGTTAACCGTAACAGTTACCCATCAGTTACCTCATCTGGTTAGAAACATTTACTTAAATTACTCAACTATTCGAAGCGCACGAAGTTAACAACAAATTTTCATATTCCCAAGACGTGAAGGGTCCGCTTGTTAATCTCTCAGTTGGATTCCCGTGTTCATAGTTATGAGACAAGCGACACCTTTTACTATGGATTACGGTCATAACTTGTGTTTGTGACTAGAAACTTAAGGAACATAAATAAACGACTGCACATATTTAATACTCAAACAACAATTATCTCTATATATATAAAAATTTCGTGTCACGTTGTTTGTCCGAGATGAACTCCTAAACTAATGAACGGATTTTAAAAATTCTTTCACCTATAGAAAGCTATATTATCAGCTAGCAACATAGGCTATATTTTATAAAGTTTATATATTTTATAAAGCAACAGCTAGTATTATATAAATGACAACAAAATCATCTATCTGAAATAGAAAAATCTGAAATAGCTAGTGCCCGCAACTTCGTACGCGCTGTAGTTGGTTTTTTGAAAATCACACAGGAAATTATAATAACATTATTTTCAGGATGAAAATCATCTTAAACCTTCATTCAGTTAATCATCAATACATCAGTAAAAACCGCATTCAAATCGGTTAAGCCGTTTCTGAGATTATCGTGCATAGACAATCAGACAAAAACACTAAAAATAATGTTTTCGACCTCGTTAACATAAATAAGTACAACTTGTTCTTTTTTTTTTTTTTTTAAAAAAAATTATTTAATAAACTGACATGGTTCGTTTACGATTTTATTATAATGAATCTGTAAAAAATGCTCATAGTAAGAAAAAAATGTTATATGAAGCGTAAATGAGAAGTAAATTGTGTGGGTTACCAATATCTTGTTGAAATAATGAATACATATTTTTGTTTCAAGCATATCAAATGTTTATTTACAAAGGCCTTGTTTGGTTATGTACTTTTCATTCAAAACAAAACTCAACAAAATAAAACAAAATACAAAATGCTTTTGTAGGAAACTCTGCTATCACGTTGTTTTAACAGCGCGCAGTGGATATCTAAATATTGTTCGTGTAATCAAGGCAAAGTCTCAGAGCAAATAAGAACGATAGACACAGTTTTGAGGACATCATAGTGAAGCTGGTTTTATAAACATGTATGTGTAGACCGTTTACTGTTTTAAGATTTTGTATAACATCATTTTTTTATTGAAAATATTAATTTCCTAGTTACTTTACGTGTGAAATGTGATTTTTTTAAAGACTGGTTCTTATACGCAATTCAGCATTTTCACTAGTAAATATTTAAATAAGACGAGGCGTAGTTTGATTGTACTAGTGTGCGTGTAACCGTGTGTGTACACGGCGAAGGCGTAGTTTTACCGGCTTCTCTCTGCCGTCCACAAGGCTCTATCTTTAGTTGTTATTTTAATCTGAGGGCAAAGTAAACAAGTCTACTGCGAGTGCACCTAGTTCTAAGAACGGGCTCTTGGAGCCAAGTTGCAGCCAAAGTAATAAATTGCAATCAAGACGAACTACCGAGCGAAACACTGAGGTGGTTCAATATTAATAAACTTCAGTAATTAAACAGATAACTTTCAATAACACTTTGATTAGATAATACAATTTGTGTTTGTCTATTCGAGATATGAATTAATCTATAGTTGCATTTAGTTAAGATACCTATTATACCACCTATTAGGTACATTATACATTATACTATTACTATTTATATATTACCATCATTCAAAACCAGGTCATTGCTTTTTTTAACTTACACTTTGGAGGATTTGGTAAAAAAAATCTTTCTCAATTGCAGTAATTTCCTGTGAATATTTCATATTCTGTGAATATAATGTAAATGGGGATAACATTCGAGAATTAAAAAGACTTTTTTACACTTTCATGCTTTTTATACTTTCTAACTTTTTAAAATGATAGTAAGTACCTATAATTTCTTCAACCTAAAATAGTTTTGTATGGTCTGATCTCCATACAAAACTCCTTTCATGAGCACTAATGTCTCAGTGTTAGAATTTTGGAATTGAATTATTATATTAAAAAAAGTAAAACATTAAACGTGATAAATTTGCACTCTATGCATATTCAAAGTTTCTCGTTTTTAATGTATATTCAAATATGCATACTGTTAAAGGCAATAAAGTTATATGTTAATAGTATTTTATTTTATTACTCATCAATATGCAATTCATTTCTATATAAATAGAAAAAAATATAGAAAGTGAAAGCAATATTTTCGCAATGAATTCAAAATATTTAACAAGTTTAATTATAATAGAATTTATTTTTAGTATATAAAATAATAAAATGGTCGTCAGCATCTTAGATATATTATAAAATATTCGTTAATTTAAAAAAAATACATCAGCAAGTTAACATTTCAAAAAAAAAAATCCAAACTAAATAAATATTATTTAGTTTTACAATTTTTTAATTAACATACCGATGAACATTGTTCAATTGATTAAGAAAAGCAAATAAATATAAAACTCCGAAAGCCGCACTCGTTAAAGGATTCCAATTTTTGTTCAAAAATTAATCTTTAAAATCACAAATATCTTGAAAATTTCTTTAAAGAAAAGAATGTCTTAAAAACTTCACATTACGGCATAATTCCGCGGTACATTGACATAATTCGTGTTAAGCCGTAATCGGCTGACGGGAGTGGCGCGCGATCGCTCCCCGCCTTAACCCCGAAGCTACTGCCGAGTGCCGGTCGGCTGACGACAGTATGAAAGCTCACACAGGGCATCCCCCACCCTACACTACACTCAAAATGCACATGTTTAACAAGACACATAGTAGGTACCTATTAAAGAACAATGTCAGAAAGGTGGCATTCAATTATTCATTATAGTAACAATATTTATTAATTTTATTGTTATGAAAATTTTAAGTATATAATTTTCATAACTACATTTAATACATATTAAATGTAGTTCCTTTAAAGGAACTACTATTTTAAACAGTATTTATACTAACATTGACGAATATTTTACTTAATCTCCAAATGATTAAACTAGCGATCAAACCCCGACTTCGACGGGCGGCGCCCAAAATAAGTTCACCAATAAAAAAAAAATGTGTAAACTCGTCACGATTCTATTTTTATGAATTTAATACGTCACATAAATTATTTTGTATTGTAATAGTAAACTAGTAGTTTTTCTTGTAGAGACTGCAGAAAAAACTAACCATAATAAGAGTAAAATCTTTATTTATTTTTCTATTAATCACATCAATTTTTAAAATTTAAATTTTACGTCCACATAAAAATTACAATACTAATTGCAGAGTTGAATGTACAGTAAAGACCGTGTCTAGCATAAGCTTGCAAGCGGATTTAACTTTTACTATGTTTGAAATAATAATGATACAGAGCCCAGTCTGTTTGACTTATAGTGATCTATGGATCTACACTGAACTTTCATCATAACATAATTATGATTGCGAATGCTCCGACTGGAACTTTAGAAACACATCAATTTATTTATTATTCAAATTATATATATACACAAACCTTCCTCGTTTAATTCCTTAACATCAATGAAAACCGTATCAAAATCTGTTGGGTGGTTTAGAATAGTCCAGTAACTTTATACATCACAGTATGCGTCAAATCCGGTAGTTCTGATTTTTTGCAGACTTGTTTATGATGTTGGCCTAATGAATAATCCAAGTTTGTGACCTCGAGCGCCGAACGCAACTTTGTCAAAAATCGAAAAAACCGCGAAAAAATCGTTATTTTTTCAAATTTTGGCGATTATAACCCTAAAGGACTAATTTTTGAAAAAACTTTCTTAGGACGTTTTTAAAGTAGACTAAATTTGCTACAATATGATACAAGAACTGTCTGTAGACCCAACAATTTCCGAGATTAAGCCTTTCAAAATTTATCATTTTTTTCGAACTTCGCAATTTTTGCAATATTTTAGATGTCACTCAAATAACTCTAGCGGGATGAAGTTCCAATTACCTCCGACGGAGTGTGCTAGTCTTTGGCTTAGGGAAGATGCAAATGATGTCCATAGTCGAAAAAAATCCGGACATTGAAAAGCAAGCTGCGATTTTTTTCGACACCAACTCTACACCAATCTCTCTCTCTCTCGCACGAAGCGTTACAGTTCCACCTTCCTTGTCCGAACCGCTAGGGAGTGGGCACTTACTAGGTAAGCGTCGTCCACCTTCGGCCACATCAAGTGAGATCGCGGCCAAGCGCTATTAAAAAAAAAAACCTGACGAGATAGCAGCAGCAGAAGAGCGTCATAAACAAGTCTGCAAAAAATCGTAACTACCGGATTTGACGCATACTACCCCATACATTCAGACGACAAAGTTACTGGACTAGAAGGAGTTAGCGAAGAAAAAGATATAAGGGGACAGCTACTTTAATTTGTAATATATATATATATATAAGATATAAATTATACTGTAACAATTTCATGATATAATTTTAATAAAGATACATACGAAAAACATTCCAACTAGGACATTTTTTTAATTGAAGAAAAAATATGATTTTTCATTTTGCAACTTTTAATTACATATTTCAATTTTATTTTACTAATGCCATTGTATATTGGAAATTTAACGTAATCAGCTCATTCGTTATTAGAACCCGTGTGAAACAGTAGCAAAGTTTAATTATAAAATAAATATTTATGGCGTGTGTAAAATAGAATATTTAACTATGAAATATTTTTATTATTATAAAAACTCACGAATAATTTAAAAAGACAAAATTGTTTGTATAAAAAAGAACTTTAAAATTTTTATATTGCACGCGATTTATTCTAATAGAAAAGAGAAATTGAATACAAATCTCATACCTACTTGGAATAGTAAACCTTCACGTGGGGGATGAATGTTTAGAACTTCACTGAGTCTTAAAAATCTTTAAAATACAGCCGAAAAGGATCTAACAGCAAGTTGAATCACCTTTGCACCAACGTTCGTATATATGAATTCTTGCTGAGAATTCACCACAAAGTATGCGGCGAGCAGCTCAACTTACTTGTGAATCTTCAACTCGTACTAACGAGATAGCTGCCTCGAACGAAAGGAAGTTTTATTCATTGTTTGAATAAAACACTACATTCAAAGTTGTGTGCCTGCCTACTTTGTTGAAAGTTATTGTGGCCATAACAATTTGAGAAATGATTAACGTTTCCTTGCTTATAGCAAACATGAATGTATGCAATAGAGATTGCAAACCGGGCCTTACCGGGCCCGGTCACCGGACCGGGGTAGGTATGAAAACCGCGACGCAGGAGGGAGGCGGGAGCGCCAACTCGTAGAAAATTGCCACTCACTAGTGTTAATAGCTAAAGTTTAAGGAAATACATAATATGTTGCTTTTAGCAAATAAGAATTTGTTTTGTTTATTCCAAAGCTACCAAAGTTTATCTATCTATCTAATCTAAGTTGATAAGACATGTTTAGTACTTTAAGCTGCGTTATTAGTTTCTTATTCTAAATTCTAATACTATGTTTTCAAATAGACACTATAATGAGTAAAGAGAAAGACCTGCTTGCTTAAACTTATAAAAATTAATAATTACTAATACTAATGTTACTATTCCGTCTATACCATAAGTAAAAGTAATCAATTCTGTATTAAACCAGTGATTTTAAGTGAGACTGTTATTGTGATAATTGTTGATTTGCTAGTTTGAAATAAATATTAATTCGTAACCTTGTATCATTGTCTTTTTCCATTCATATATAGCAAATTTTCATAAAATACTTTAAAGGTTTCATCGCTAAAACACATCAACCCGGCCGGGTACGCCGGGTCCGGCCGGGTAGGCGACGGATGCTACCGAGCCCGACCGGGTTAAGAAACCTACCGGGTTGCAATCTCTAGTATGCAATGCATGTCAAGTGTGTTTGATGCTTCAATTAGTTTAGTGTACAGATATAAAAGTTATAGCGATAGTGCGCTTACATGTATCATGAAATATCTGAATGTACTGTACATATGTTTGATGTTGATCGCCATTCTAGACAATTGCAGATTAGCAACAATTCAAATGTCTTCAAAGATTGATAGTCTTTTAGAAAATGCAAATTTTCTCGTGAGGGTTTTCCTTCGCCATTACAATAAGTTCTTCACAATTACATTATTTTAAAATCAAATGCACACAAGAAATAAAAAAACTTATATAAGTGGAAGAAAATATATAAAATATTCGATATATGTATATTGCAGTTCACTAAATCAATCTTTTTTTTTTAAAGATAGTTACGCATTAGTAACTAAAGTTAAAATGAAACGAAATCCTAAGGGACCGCCACTTCACCGC
The DNA here is from genome assembly GCA_944738685.1 of Synanthedon myopaeformis. NCBI lineage: Eukaryota > Metazoa > Arthropoda > Insecta > Lepidoptera > Sesiidae > Synanthedon > Synanthedon myopaeformis. The sequence continues at coordinate 4,162,626 of OX122927.1, read as the reverse complement.
AGACGCTTTAAGTCTCCTTTAAGCCGTTCCACTCCATGATAACCCTGAATAGAAAAGTAACGTACCAGACATGTTCCGATCAGATCGTAAATCAGTTCTACGAAATCACATGAAACCTCTGAAATGCACTGTAAAGCTCAGGAGAAAAGGTCGAATGTCAATGAATCCACTATCGACATTGTATCTTTCGCGCACTCAAGAATGTGCTATTCAGAAAAGGGTGCTCCCAGATAGGACTTTATCGATGCATAAAGTATGTTATTATGAAGTTTGTCGGTCGTCCTTTAGACGTGGGCAAAAAGAAGAATGCAGGCCTTTATTCACCGAGGTATGTGTGGCATCTCTTTATTTGCACCTGTCGTAAATTTCGGAGCCTTTGTAAGGGATCGATGTATTTATGGGGCACATAGCGTGAGGGGATTGCGTCAGCGTCGTGTGACTGTGACACCCATCATTGCGTTACGTTTTTATGTCTTGAAATTAGGTTAATTTCCTCTTTACAAACAGTTGTGTCGTTTTGACGTACATAATAACGGGTCATTCAACGAGAAAAAATATTATGGGGGAGACAGAAACAATGGGAGAAACATTTTGATCGAAAGAAATACAAAATTAAATGCCAATAATTAAGAGATTATTTTATTAATTGATAAATTCAATTGTGTAAGATTGCAGATATTTATTTCTCTAAAACAGTATTACTTGTTTTAAATTAGAGCTTAAACTCACCCATGGGACGAATCATTCGATATAGTAAGTTTTACAATTTACCATAATTAAATTTCTTCTTACTAATATTGCTTACCTGAAAACAAAAAAAAAGGGGTTAAATAACACTGTTATAAGTTTTAATTTGGGGTATAAATCTATATTTAATATTATAAAGAGAGAAGATTTGTATTTTTGTATGTTTGTAAAAAATAAACTCAAAAATTACTGGATCGATTTTGAAAATTCTTTCACCTATAGAAAGCTACATTATCAGCGAATAATATGAGCTATATTTTGTAAAGTTACGCGGGCGAAGTCGCGTCCAACAGCTAGTTTATTATATAAATTAACTAAACAACTTCAAAAACAGAGGTCAGCAACTAGTAAAAGAAGAAAATTTTCAAATAATTTAGCAAATTAATAACGCTATTAGATGCAATTTAAAGATATAACTTGGTAGTTTTAACTGCTGTAAAGGTTAGTTAGATAGTCACGTTTTAGTTTCAACCATTTGATACAACGATAATAAATGAAAATGTCAGTCTTAAGGTTACGAGATTAGAGAAGGCAAGAAATAAACCGCCCCTGAAGGGTAACCCGCCTTCCTCGTTACGACATATTGTCTCCCATTATGTCTACATTCCACTTGAAGGCTTTGGACACTGCAATATGGCAACACATTTACATCTCAGAAAGCGAAAAACAAATACAGAAATAACACAGATAACGTTCCTTAAAGTAGGTCACCTTTAAATACCCGAAGAGCTTTGCATTTTGAATTCATTTATCGAAATTGTGCTGACTATCCTAACTAAATATGAATGCGAAAGTCAGTTTGTTTGTTTGTTACGCTTTTACGCATTAATTATTCAGCCGATCATTATAACATTCTGCATACACGTTGTCAGGTATACAAAAAAAAAAAAACAGAGTGCGTTTCATCCAGAAGAAAAGTATTGTTCCCGAAGGATCCTCTCAGAGTAAACATTAGAAAATCAACGCCTGACAAAAATATATGTAATATATGTAACGACTGTAAGTACACAAGAAAAAACATGAAACAATGTAACGTATTGCCAGTAAAACCTTTTATAGTAGTTCATACGACATTATGATATTCAAAGGGCATATTGACAGTAATATATGCAGCTTTTTTACTTCTTTTTTTATGAATGTGTGACATTAGGTTTTGTTGCTGTATTTTTGTAATTTGGCCCTATACATCGGTTATAATAAATAAGTAATATTTAATGTGTATCGAGTCTATAGTGGTATAGTGAATGATAAAGAGTCATTGAAGCATTTGGATGATCCACTCGGTATACAGAGTATTATGACCGTTTAAGAAATTTACGAAGTACACAAGTCTTTCAACATTCAATCCTGGGACGAAATCAGTGAGTGGACAGTTATCTAACATATAATAATAATAATTTATGACCAAAGATTGAAAAGAAACTTTAGCGGTCAATTATGTACGATAAAATATTATAAATCTTTGACACAAACAGTTAAACAGTTATGTTGTTTAATTTATTTAGTACCTACATATATTGCTGTGATCTATTGTGGTTAAGAGTTAAATTAAACAAAAACATTCAGTAAATCATAAAGTAAACCTTTACAATTTATAAAATATTTTTGTATAATAAAAGTAACAGTATTTAAAGAACACTCCGTCGAAAAGGAGTTTCATGTAAGAAAAGGGAAAAACAGCAAACAGTTGCAATATAATTAATCTTCCAGAGATAAGCTTTGTAAGTTTTTTAATCTTTGCAAAAATGTAGAAGGTCGGGAGTTTTACATCGATTAAAAATGTTACCTCGCATTTATTCTTTAGAAAGGACACTTTTGTTTATCTAAGGAAGATGAAGTTGTGTACGTAAGAAATAACGTAACAGTAGAGCGAAGATTTTTCCTGATTTCTGTTTCAAGTTGTAAGATGAATAGAGATGTTTGTTTAAGTAAGTAAATATTGTAAGATAATTTATGTTACAATAATTCCTAATATGATGTTTCACCATTGAATGAAGTGTGATCACGTTAAAGGAGTCTAGTTTAGGAAACTTATCTTGGAGAAAAAAAATATTATCTATACTCAATTCACGAGTTTCTTTAGGTTGACACTATCAGGGTATCAATAATTAAGGGCTAAAGTTCAACCTAAGGGCTCAGATGATAGAAAGAAATGGATAGCCCAGAAACGATGCCATATACAAGACGACAAGAAGAGATATATCTCTGACAAGCTATAATTAAAAATTATAAACTAACCCCCGACTTTATATTAGGCCCAAGCATGCTATATCTGTTGAAACTTGCTGAGGAGTGGGTATTCCGCAGACTACTTGATGCTGCAGCATCAGGTCAAAGTTCTGATGTCATGAAATTAAAATTACCACCGAAATAACAGTATACCAAATTTAAAATTTTTATTTTATTACGTACATAGCTAATAGTAACGCATAACATAAAATAAGTATGTTTGTTACTTTACTCCAAGGGTCAAACAAAGACTATATAAGTTCATTGAGTTTAGATCAATGGGGTCCAAATCACAAGTACAGTAGAAACATATTCATAATATTTTTTTCAGACTGATTCTTTCAATACACGGCCCCCAATACAACATTATATCTGCATAATTCATGCTGACCTCGCACCGTACATTTCATCTTTTTTGAAGCGACTGACGTTCCCAGAGATTCGCAAATGAACTTAATGTCTCGTAAAATTTTATTGCGACTTCAATTAGTTTAATCAGAGACCACCTAAACGCTTCAACATCTGATGCTGTTGTCGGTTAAACAGGATGTTTACAAGTTAAGGGATAATTTCGTCGAAGAGGCGAACGGAGTCAGTGTCGCGAAAACATCGAGATCAAACCCGTACCGCCCTAATGACCTGCAAACACCGGGATATCGCGATTTAGGGTCTCTTCCATTTGAACAGGGTAATTGATGGCAAATACGATACACATGAAAGAAACTGCATCGATTTTTCAATTTATTTACCCAACTTATGTTATTTTACCATTATTATTGATAAAAATTTTAGTAGTTTCACAGTAATAAATTGGAGGGCCGGCGGTTACAAAATTATAAGTTAGCAGGTTGCACGGGTGCCTGGCGGCAGTAACCACACAAGTTACAAAAGACCACTAATTATAAATGTGTTAATAGGCGACTGACGGACCCGGCTATTAAATATTTTTTTTTATTTTTATATTTTATTAAATATGGGTTTGCTCTTGGCCAACAATCAGCTGTGTAGCAAGTATTGAGGCCTATGATGGAGCGATCTCACCCAGAAGATGCCTATTCACTCGAATCTTGAAAAGATTTGGGTTATATAAGCTCGGAAACACAGACTCCGGCAGGGAGTTCCAAACCTTGGCAGTGCGCATTATAAATTTTATATATAATATATTTTTGATTATAGTTGTTTAAATCAAACATAAAATAAAATCTGTAGACGTAATTGCTTTTCATATTAACCACATACGCACTTTTGCTTAAATAAAAAAAAACTGCCAGAGCAGTGTTTGTAGATTCATTCTGATTGAAAGCAAATCCCATATTAATATAAATGTTTAAAAGTATCTCCTTAAAGACGTTTTGTCTCACAAGAAACAGCTTGATTTGACCCGCGTAGCAAGCGAAATAACCCCATTTTGCCAGGAATCGAATCCCAAAATCATCAAAGAACCTCATTATAAACACATTACTATGTACGCTTGATATCTTATGTTTATAGGTCGAATGTCTATGGGTTTACTTATGGATATGAATGGAATATTAGGTATGTATTTTAGTTTAATTTTAAAATTATTTTGTAACTGCCTTTAATCCCTTTAATCCTGTGATTTGTTTCTCCGTGGTGTTAGATTTCTTTGACGAACCTCCCAACAAGAAAACCGTCAGTCTGTTCGCCTCATTTCATAAAAAAAAACGCATTTGATGTCGCCTACTGCTCTAGCTATACAACAAATCCGATATTGCAAAAACCTACTTATACGGGGGCAACCCGTCCGTCACACATCGCACAGAAAAATATGATTTATGTCTCGTCTCGTTCGTCCCAATATTTTGTCCCGCATTCCAAAAATTTAATTCGTCCTTCGTCCCATAACAGTATTAGATTTCAGTTTATTGAAAAACAAAATGTAAGTATTTGAACAGAATTCTCTTTTCTGAATTACTTAAAAACATAAATATTTGTGAATATGCGAGATATTTAGCTAGCATTTCGAACATTAGGAACGTCGAAGGATCGTTCGGAAGCGTTTGAAGTTTTTATGTGTAAAATTGAACGCGCGAACTCACACCATCGTGCACGAGGCTACACGCCCGTTTTGCCCTAGAACATTTTTTCGCTAGTCCTTTTATCGAAGATATTCGTAAAAACTTAACGAGCCGGCTATTGAAGGCAAAAAGTTCGTCAGGCAAATTGACTAATCTTTGCTTTTTTTCTAATATTTTATTTTTTGTTTAGACAAAAAGCATTCCAGAATCAAAATTTGAGTAGTATTTAAAGCACTTTGGTATGTCAAAAAGACGCCATTAAGGGCTTCATGTTTCCCTTATCACAAGCTTTATGGGAAGGCCATGTTTTTGGAAACCACTTAAAGGATGTCGATAAAGGGCTCTTACGTACGTTTTATTGATAAAATTCTAAACGAATAAACCAATGGGTAAATAGTTTGATAGGGTACGTGTGTTACTGACGGCAACCCTTACTCAGTTGATGCTTATTTAAATATAGGATCGCAAAGTGCTTTCCTTAACTGTATAAATGAGTATTTTTGTGTTGTTAGTTATATAAGATAGTTATAATAATTGTTATAATATAATGTGGATTGATAATAAAAATGTAATTGTGGCTATCGGGTGATGGTAAGAGATATTCACAAAGGTTAAAAATTATCCCATTATTTCTACGACGTCAAGTGACATTTAACTGTGAATCTTTTTGAATTTTCTTAACAGTTTATTAATGAACACTTACTTACGTTAACGGTGTAGGGGAACATTGTGAGGGATCTGCATCTTCTAAAATACTGGTAATCTTTCTAGAATATTGGCAGGATATTTGAAGTCCACTTATATTATAGCGTGAGACTATATATACTACTAATACAAAATTATAGCAAAAGGACATCTTTTTGCCAGCAGTGGGACGTAATGCAGGCAAATACAGATCAAAAATATCTGCAGGCAGATACTAAAGGGTTACTACCTAAAAGATTACCTACTTTCTTTTATAGAAGAGCCGAATAGTACAAACTTCATCCTTATTCCATACTTATATAGTCTTTGCCTTATTCTTATACGTCATCTCATTGATCTCGATTTATATAGTCTTTGCTTCATCTATATTTCTCTACACTTTCGAAGTCAGAATTGATTGTAACTCCAATTGCTTCCAAATTATTTTATCGAGACATCGTATGATCAAACACTACTTTCGATAAATAACCTTCCGACTCAAGGGGTCATTAAAAAGACATAAAAAAATAATGAACAAAAATTATGCAATAAAGACAAACAATTCAATAGACACTAAAATGCAGCATTTAGAAGTAGATTACGTACGACCATTACAACATATTCATGATAATCGTTGAGTAGAGCAGAAAAAAAAATACTAATAAAAGTGGAACGCGGTCTCAGCTTCGTTTGAATTCCATTTGGTTGTGAAGAATTTTAATTCTGTCATACAAGTCTTTGTAAGGATTGACAATGTGTGGAATTTCACGCCTCTCCCTAATTTATACTTCCTCCTTTTACTGTCGATCAGTCCTTTGCATTGCAAGTCACCGACCTCATAGACTGGAGACTGTTCATATAACTGTAATAGTCATGAGTTGTATTTCTTTATACATAAAATAAGTTGCAGCTTACAAGGAATCGCGAGAGACTTTGAAGTATTAATTCATGTAAGTTTTTATTCAAAAAAGCTAAAATGAAATTAATTTTAATTTCAGCTAAGGTGCTTAAAAAATCGTGTTCTGTGAGTAGACTACATAACATTTCTAAGTCAATGAATATCGATTTTTGCCATTTTGTCGTATGAAATAACCGCCTTGACCGCTACGTGATCAGAAAACAATATAATAAGGTTTTTGCCAAAATTACTTCACCTTATTTTAAGGTCATGTGTGCTTTGAATACAGAATTAGAGGTTATTTCAATTGCTCATTATTAAAATTCTAGAAATTTCTAAATTTACTTACATTTTCAATATTGCGATAGGAGCCAATAAAATCTCAAACTTCAGCCAAAAGCTAAGACAAATATTCAATAAAAAAAACCATATAGACTTATAAGAAGTGCCAATGTACTACATACATTGCGTGAAAAAGTAACAAAACAAACATGAATCCATACTCACAAAATTTCGCATTTATAATTTTAGTAGGAACTACGAGTAGAATATAAATAACACACTAGTAGCTAAGTCTTTATAAGCTTTTTAAAGTATATTTATAAATAAATTTATTATTCCCAAGTACTATTTTTTATTTTATTTAGTACTATTATTAATTTAATACTATTTTATATTTTATATTTTATTATTCCCAAGTACAGTTGTCTTGGTAATAATAAGACTGATAAGAGAAACAAGTCCAAAGGCCGTTCGAGACAATATCTTTATTCTCTGTTTGAGTTTTATTGCTCCCATTCTACAAATCATTGGCCTCTTTAGATATTATTGATAAAAGTTATTGTGCATTTCTTACTCATTTTGTATAATATTATACGGAAATATATTGCAAAATTATTAATGTGGCGGGGCTATATAATATTTCGGTTAGTTTTTATTATGCTCGCTTCTATTTTTAGAATATACATCCTAAGTTTTTAGAAAATTTAACTTTTTAACTATTTTCAAGAAAATAATATATGATAAGACAATTAATAGAAAAATGCATGATAACTAAGTCAATTTGTTCAATTATCTTAAGAACCCTAAAAGTTATTTTGAAAATTAATTTAGTAACTGGACTACTTTTAACATAATACTAATGAAACCAGAAGATAAACAAAGCGGGAAGAGGCTATAAATAGAAATACATTCATAAATCACTTTAACACCCTTATCCGGTAAATAATTCTGCTATTAAATGGCGTCCTTTGAGTTTAGGTAATGCTCCCAGAGTGTGGAAAAAGGCAGTGATTGCTTTCTAAAGCCAAACAAGGAGCTGTGGATTTTATATTTTTTAAAGGTAAAAGGCGAGTTGCACTCGCTTAGGAACACAAGCAATACCAGGCGGACATAAGTCTGTTGCCGACCTTGAAAGGACAAAAGAAAGGACAGGTAATTAAATAGAAAGGACAACAGAAAAGTAAGCAAGGTGTGGATAGTGGAATGGGTTTCTCATTTTTTTTACTAAACTATCCATGTAACTAAACTATCCAAGAGTTTTTAATACGGATTTCACTAATTGAAAAAGCGAAACAACGAGTTAGATTTGTGTATATTAAATGTCACCCGTGCGAAGAACTGTCTTTTAGAAACTCTGTCTTTTATAATTTCAGGACTAAACCATTCAACCGATTTAAGTAGATGAAATACATAGGAGACGTAAAGTGGACAGACGATCTAATAAGGGCCACATGTCAACCCTGGACTCAGGATGCTTCTGACAGGTCCATTTGAAAAATTATAGGGGAGGCCTACTACTGTCCAACAGTGGACGTCCTACTACTGTAATGATGATGATGATGCTGACATGGGAGACATTGCTTGCTTTACTATAACCTTGATATGCGAACGAAACCACTGCCAAAAATTAATAATGAAGTTTACTACGGTGAGTTCAATTTTCCGTGCTATGGGACCGATTAAAATAATGTCGTGAGTTGGTCCCGACTTTAATAATATGGTTCACGAACAAAAAAATGGGACCGTATAATAAGCTCTCTGTCTCCGACCGGGATATAATGAATTGCGAAATTAAAATTTATAACAACAAGCGTTTCTCTGAAAATCCTAAATGGAGAAAAAATTAAAGAGCGTTTACTAGGTTTTATTCTTCATCATGCCCGTATCTAATAAGAAATCGTAAAACATTATCGACATATCTTCTATAATAAATTATTAATAATAAAATCGTAAACGAGCCGTGTCTGTGCGTAAAATATTCGTTTTTTCTGCGCGCGCGATACTGCAGAACACTGCTTATAATATAGTTATAATAGCTGTTGCACGCGACTTCTCCCGCGTACCTTTATAAAATAAAGTCTATGATAGTATAGTATGATATGGCTGTGATATAGTTACTCGCTGATAATGTTACTCGGTGAAAGAATTTTTAAAATCGGTCCAGTAGTGTTTGAGTTTATTCATTACAAACACACAAATCTTCTCTCTTTATAATATTATTATATTATACTAGCTGGTGCCCGCAACTTCGCCCGCGTGAAAATTATATACTAAAATCTTCCTCGAGAACCACTCTATCCATTCGTGAAACCAGCATGAAAATCGGTGCAGTACTTTTTGAGTATATCGCGAGCAGACAGACAGACAAACGCGGTGGAGGACTTTGTTTTATAATATGTAAAGATATACATAGTATAGATAATATTTTTCTAAATTAGCCAAATTAATTAATTAGCCGTTCGTACTGACTGACTATAAACGCATAGCCACAACTACTAAGTATCTATTGAAAGCTGAAATTCGGAACATTTTTCCGCTAAGAAAGGATTTTTGAAAATTTCAACTTCGTGCACAGCCGGGGGAGGGTCGCTAGTAAAATAAAAAAAATTAATGGAAAAAATATTGAATCTTGCTATTAGGTATACTTATGTCACACATAAGTATTGTACAACATTATGTAGCGATTGTAATCACAGATATTACACTGCTTTTGTGAGACGTAACACTCCGAAATATGTCAACAACCCGTACCGGGAATGCAACACAGAAACAAGACAATACATTACACCAGAAAACTCTTGGTTTTCTCTTTTGTTAAAAGAGACTCTTATTGTCTTGTTTTTGTATTTCTTTTCAAAGAAAATGGTTACTCATTACCTTATTAAGTCACCTTCTCGATCCAGTTCCGTAGTCCTGAGGATCGTCACGTGCAGAGTCGATTTTTAGCATAAGCGTTATTTTTGCCTGTTGTTAGTTGCCTGTTGTACGAGAAGTACTGGAGACATGCAAATGTTGTATTGACCTAAGGAAAGTTGGAGCCTAAGTAAAATAATAATGGAAGATAAGTATTCCTTTATAGTATAAGGTTTATACCATAGCCAAAAAGACAGAAGTATTTCCCGCTTGGATTTTTATGTGTTTTCTATTACATTATGATTAAATTAGGATTATGAGACCGGTTTTAACAATTTTCATTAAATGAGTAGGTATGTATTTTTGTGAAAAATAAGAAAATCATACCTACAAGGAATTTGTTAGCCTTTAGGCAATGTGGGAGAAACGATCTGCATAGTTATTATATATAAAAAACACAAATAAAACTATATGTTAATACCTTATTAAATATCAATTAATAAAAGAAAGAAAGATAGAAGAATAAACAAAAGCAATTGTGAACTTTTACACAGATCCACACTGACACAAAAACACATATGTATTTGTATATATGTATATACAAATACATGTATATATGTATATACAAATACATGTATATATGTATATACAAATATATATTTGTATATATTTAGATTTGGAAGAACGTAGTCTACTTATTTTTTCTTTATGTAATGGTCGTTAGACAGGCTAACATTCCACTTGATGGTATGTAACTTGATCCTGAGGATCGCCTATTTACACAAGAGACGCCACAGGTGCTGCAAGTGCGCTGCCGACTATATTAGAATTAAGGATAATGGATAGAGAAATGGCATGTTGTATAATATTGCTATACTCCTTCTATTATATTGTTGTTCTATAATCTTAATCTTAATATATAAAAATTAAGTGTCTGGATCGATTTTGATCAAACTTTGTAACTATATGTAATTTGGTCCAACTTAAAAGATAGAATAGTTTTTATTTTGAACCCGGGCGAAGCCGGGAGCGGACCACTAGTGTTTTGTAGATGCAACCCAAATCCGTTTTTTATCAAGGCATCAAACGCTTCCTGACCCACTATTAAAAGACGATTAGTAACCCATTATGCTTGTTATCGTGCTCTTTTACAAATACCTAAGAACTCAACAACTCTTTATGCCTAATAATAATATTTCTGTTTAAATATAATTAACGTATTGCATGCTACAAGTCATAATGGCAGCAGTACAGTAACTAGGTAATCACTTAGTGAATAGTTATCATACTGAAATAAATATTGAAATGAATTTAATCTGAATATATATAAAGGGAGATATATATATAATATCATACTGAAATAATATAAAGGGAGATTTGGTTTTTGCTTGTAATGAATAATTTTAAAAAACTAGTGGATCGATTTTAAAAATTCTAGTTTAAATTCAGTAACTTAACTTTAAAATAATTCGTCCTTGCGTCTTTAGGCATTATTATAAATACTAATTAGGTACCTAAAGAAGGTACCTTCTGCCATCTGGCTACAGCCATCTGGCTGTCTGGCCACGATTTAGTAGAAATAGAAATCGTGAAAAACTTTTTTCACAGTAGTTAATCGCAAGCTTTGATAGTTTTAATGGAAAGATTTTTTCAGTAGGTAGTAGACGTATATCGGATTTTAACATTAATCCACAGATGTACTACGGATGTCATATAAAGTCGAAAAACCTAGTAAATGTAAATAAATGAACAAATAAAAACATACGATCCTACTTAATTGCTCTTAGTTCAATATTACAATATAATTGCTATCAATACCGAAAGTAAAAAGGTTTCTAAGAACTTTCCGTTTGGAAGCCCGTGTTGTTAATCGCATATTAGCAGTCTGCAGTCTTCTAAAAAGGCGGATTACCCTCGCACATTAAGCTCCAAATATATCTTCTTATACGGAGCTTAAAGGAATCTTAAGCTAAGGGTGATATATTAGGTATTTCTTGAATAAACTCACACGCATTTACAGTCAAGGATTTTACGTAAATCCTATAAAGAAAACAAAACACGACTTAACCATTTCTTGATAGGAAACGCGTTTGAGCCGCGGTCGGCTTTTATACTTTTATATTCGGTTACCCCTACCATAGTTCCACATTCGTAACTTAATTGATGGTATTAATACTCAATTTGTGTCATGATTTCAGATAGAAAGAAGATATAGCTAATTTAGAATTAATTATATCTATAACTTGTAAAGAAGAGGGATCAATTAACGATAATCTCTAATCCCTGTTTCTACAGGATTTAAAGTATATTCAAATTTGGTTAATTTTCTAATTGGAAAATATAACTTTTTTTAGGAACTGCCAGAGGAAACCGCAATTTTGAAAACAATCGTTTTTTTATTCTTTTTTACTAGCCCTCCGCTCGGCAAATTATAATACCCAAACCATCTTCATTTATCGCTTTCGTTATTTGTAAAAACTGTACCAAAATCCGTTGGGTGGTTTAGAAGAAGTTAGCGAAAAACAGACAGAGGCAGACAGCGACTTTATTTTATAATATGTAAATGTTTTGGACTTCAAAATATATATATATATATGTATATGTAATTATGTAGTTTACACAGAAATAAATAACATATTAATTTTATATTGAAAAAAAAAATTAGGTATGAAAAAGCGAATTGAAAAATCTTCTCTAAATTTTTAATTTTTAATTCACCCGTTTGTAAGAACAAAGTATTACAATAACTAATGTATGTATTTCATAAAACATTTAAATAATAAGACAGGTTGAGTTGCGGAAGAGTGTTCGTTCGTCCTCGCAACTTCGCCTATAGCGGACGCGAAGGACGCGAAGGACGCCAAGAGGTTTAGTCAGTAGGTCTACCCCACTACCATCTAAGGATGGATTCCTTTTGTAAAAAAAAAAGTTGAGACTATTACAATAAAGAAGAAGGGAATAGACTACAGGTTCTGTCTAAGAAGAAACCAATCTATTTTGAACAATAATAAGAGTAAATGAATTAATCAATCTTTCAATAAAAAACATGCAAAGCCTACAATATTTAATAGCAGTTAATTCCGCTATCTTGTGTATAATAAAACATTTTATTGCACGAATAACGAGCGCGCAAAGCACACTTCACTTAATGTAATAGGTACCTTGATACGTCTTACTTAATGAACTTCACTATATGACACTCATAAAATCGTTTTTGTCTCATCGATTTATAGACGTAATTACTGCATTTGATATGCCTATTAACTTGACACTAAGTAAAGCCAATAACAAGTATCTTAAGTGATTTTTTTTTGTACAAGGTCTAATTCAAACTGTTCTTGTAAGCCAATCTAAACAAATTTCTGCTGAAACTACAGCTGCAGCTGAAAAACAAACTAAATTAAACCGTAATTATCCTTACATATTATAAAACAAAGTCCTCCGCCGCGTCTGTCTGTCTGTCTGTCTGTCTGTCTGTCTGTCTGTTCGCGATAAACTCAAAAACTACTGCACCGATTTTCATGCTGTTTTCACCAATGTAAAGAGTGATTCTCGAGGAAGCTTTTAGTATATAATTTTCAACGCGGGCGAAGTCGCGGGCACCAGCTAGTGGACTAATAAAAATGCTTAGAAACGACATATCTAAGTTTCTATTATATATATTTCATAAAATTTAAAATTATTTTAACCTTTGTAAAGTTTTACCTTGACATTTTAGAAAATCCTACAAGAAGCTAACATTTTTACAGGTCGAAAGTGTCTTATATGTTAATCCAGGTAATTTTTTCATGATTTACTCGTAGTACCTAACAATTATCCAATCCAAACCCATCTGCCATTGTATTGTACTAAAACTTTTGCTCCATAGTAATGTTTGTTACGAACACATCTCTTCATAGTTGTACCAAACCGGATGGTTATACGGGCTTAATCTGGCATTTATTGTTATTATAAGAGCCGGGATACGGCCCGGCTCTTTTAGCCATCGCGTATATATCTCGCTTAACTTCCCTTCAAGTAAATCTTTTTCCTATATCCTTCGTTTACAGATAAAAATAATTAGAAAAGTAACAGTTTGGGACAATAAAATTTGCGGTGCGGGCATTATCGGCATAATAATAACCTTTTTAAAGATCTCTTTTATGATATGAACTTTTTAACGTAGCTGAAAAATATCATATAGGTGATATATGGACAGAAATTGTAATTTAACTATAAACTTTCTGTTACATTACGTCAGTTTACGTCGGAACAGTGCAGCTCTTAATAAGAATGAAAAGTTAAGAGAGCTGAAAGTTAAGACGCTGAACTTATAAGGAAAGTTGCTCAACTTATTTACAAAAAATATATAATCAATTTAGTTGTATCTTTTTTAAACTTTCAGTTCTCCTACTTATTTAATTAATCCTTAACAAAACCTTACGAAAACTGCAACATTTTAATGCATAGGTACCATCAGCTATATAATATCTTTTAATAGTACGAAGACAAAGTAAAAGACTAAAATTACTAAAATTAATAGCAAAATAAATGCATTTGCAATTATTAAAATAATGCAATGAATTAAAAAATAAACATGCATATATGCATATAGATGAAACTGTTATACTGTAAATCTTGTTATATTTTAACACTGGCCTCAAGATCAGCGACGGATAAAACTCAAGCCATAAATAACTCTCCCGGAAAAACTTCACTTTAGGGGCTTTATTATAATGCGAACGTGTCTTCTCCCTTATAAAAAATCTATTCTATGCTAGCCGCTCTCGCCTTAACAGAATTTGAAATAGTTTTTTTTTTTAAATTCTATTAACTACTGTTACATATTTAGAAATTGATTTTTAAAAAATCTATCGATTTTTATTGTGTTAAATTTTAAACAATCCATATCGACCAATATATAAAGAGGTCTTCCAAAATGGACACTTATATTTCATTAGGTTGTGTCCCGCAGTTTCACTCGACTCGGCTTCTAAGGCCCATAAATAGCCTATAAGACTACTTCAATGCCTATTGGGCAATCAAATTTTTTTTTTTTTTAAAACTGACTAGTAATTCCAGTTTACGCGTTCAAACAAACAACAACAGTTTTACTATATTAGTATTGTTTATGGACAAAGCCGCGGTGCAAAAGGCCTTACAAACTTTTTTTACTTGGGTGTGATACATACTATTTGTTGTAAGAGTGAAATCACGAGTAATAAATAAAATGAAAATCTAATATGTATATATCAATATGAAATATTTATCTAGGAATCATTAAATGTAATATGGTCCCAGCATACCGTATCGTAACCGTATTCAGTCGTAAATATTAAGCAAAGAAATACTTGTTAGCATAGTATAAGGCCCGCAATCAAGCACACGTCTACCAGAAGACCCTTAGGAGCTATAAACTCGGATAACGGCCCTACGCCCTACACACACCGTTCTACAGTCGCCGTGACAGGTGAACTAAGCTTGGCATTCTGATTTATACGACTAACTGTCGCAATACTAGGTACTTTAAAACGAATGTTTACTTCAAACAGGTTGTAATGGGATGAGACACAATCGCAGGCGTTTTATACTAAACATGCTTGTATGTACGTCTTTATAAGAATATAGAAAATAAAAAAAAATGAATCAATGGTATATAATTATTTGTACTAATATTAATATGTCATAGTTAATTTAATAATTTGTTACACTATGTTTATTATTGTTTTATTTAATGTCGTGGATTTGATAGTGGGCTACGCCTATTAACATAATCGTGGTCGTTTGTAACGGGATGGTTACCGTCTCCAGTCAATTTAAATATCATCTAAATCAAATATTTAACCAAATAATATAAATGATTTTTTTTTCATCAAATAATGTAGGATGAAAATTAATTATTTTAAAAGTATAATTTATATAATAAAGAACATAAATAGTGTGAAGTTCTAATGAAAATAACAGACTCTAAAATCTTGTTAATAAAACTCCACCTTAACAGTAATTCGATATTCCCGAGGAATAATGAAGGATGAAATTAACGAAAGTCCCTGTAATCCGGGACAAAGCTGTCACTGTTGTAAAGGATTATATTATCTATCGTAGACACAATTTACATAACAGTAGGTACAATAGAGAGAAATTTGCAGATAGTTAGTGTGTCACCGTTGAAATGCCCAATTGTGAAGAGGGAGATAAGTTTTCTAAGTGTATTTCACTCGCAGATAACTCTGTAGAGTTGTATATACATATGCGAAAGAGCAAAAGAGTTTTGTTCCCAAGTTCGGTCGGACATGTTTTATTCGTATAGAAAAAGAACCATCAATTGTTTCATACAACAAAATAAAGCTCCCCAGAGTAAATTTTGCATCGGATTTTCGCTTCAACATTTTCTATCCACTGTCGAAAAGTTTTCAGATTCCGTGAACTGTCACACATATATAGCACGGAATTTTGGGAAAATTGCCTCGAGTTACTGTGAAAGTATTTCGCATTAATTGAAACTTATTAAAGTGGTAAATATTTACAAAGAAACTTTAATTAGGTACTAATCCTCTTTTTGTACTTAGTATGCATCATCACAGAAATAATAGGGGATGTATAAGAGCTCTCAATATCCAGTCACTAAGTCTACAGTTCAGCCGTCTGATAAATTTATAAACACATAATTTACTACATGATATAGTGAATATAAATATTTTTAATATGCCAGGCTATTCAGATTACCCAGCCAACTGACTCACCATTCAAGTTGGGATTAAGAGATTACGATACATCAGGCCATTTTATTGTAAATATTTTGATTAAAGAAAACTTGATAATTAAACGAAGATTGTATGTTTTATAATTAATAAGCTATTTCATTATTTGTATTTATTTTTATTTGTATTTAACACTAATGTTTAAAGTTTACAACTATTTGACTATTTAAAAAATTAAAACTGCAAAGTTATAAAACTTCATTTCCAAGTTAGCTGTAGAAATTAAGATACTGTGATGGAAATTCATGTACTGTGTGAAGACGATATTAGTCAAAAGTAAAACTTTCTTGAGAACTAAGACGCGCCTGTCTAGCACAAAACAGTATCCAGAGCAAAACAGTAAGAACATTTACAAATACATATTCAGTGACCTCATTCTCATAATTATAATCACTTAATCAGTAAGAGTAGGCTATCTTCTCGTATCTAGAAAGCAGCGAAAGCTCTCGCAGATTTAAGGGGGTTTTACAGCGTTAGGGTTGCTATACATATAGTCGGACCGGCATAGTAGGGCGGTAGAATCGAATATGTGTAGATGAACGTTCGACAAATTGCTATACTTACTTATAGCCTTGTCGGCCAAACCGGACGGTAGACATTGGCGAATGAAATATGCCGGCCCGACTACATATATGTATAGCAACCCGTATATAATATAAACAACTATATTTTTATAATAGTTTAAGGTCAACGAAACAACGCAAAGAATGTAAACAAATTTTCACGACATCCCTATACCGCGCCGGTCTATATCATATCTCATGCTTCGGCCGCTTTGTATGAGGGAAAAGGGCAGGGGCCGGGTATGTTTACATTGATTGCGTCGTCTCCTTTGTATATAAAAAGAAACAGTTTCACCACTGCTTTTGCTCTTTGTAACTTTAATGTTGGTACCACAAGTTGGCATACTCTTACGCGCTTTATTTCAATTAAAACTCACTAACCATGCACTCACTGATGGCGTCGCCTCATTTGCTTACTATCGAGTCGCTAACTTCAATTAACTACTCCAAAGTTCCTCCTATCTTCGCATGTTACAGATTATATAAGTAGCTACTTTGTAGTGAATGTGTTAAATAGTGAAATGTTAGTTTCATGTAACTACCTAGCAACACATTTTATCATTAAAATATTTTTAGTTTTTAAGTTTAGTTTTAGTTGAGTGAGTGGTAAAAGTGCTAGCTTAAAGTCTCAGGGGTCCCAAGTTCGATTCCCGGCGGGGTCAACTTGGGAAATGATCTTTTCAAAGTCGGATTTGGTCAGGATTTAGAAAGTAGTGTGCCTCACTGCATTTCGTAATCTACGCACTGCGTTGCGTACGTTTTACAGCACCTATGACGTTGCTTGTGTTATAGGCGACGGTAGCCATCTACCATCAAGTGGACCGTCAGCCTGTATGCCGACCTTAACATACAAAAAAAGATATCATACAAATAAGATAAGAGCTACGTCACATCGCCTAGGTACGAAGCTTCAACTTAGTGTAATTTGGTCCAACTTAAAAGATTATTTTTATTTTACACCCGTGCGAAGCCGGGAGTGCGTAATAATATATTGTACAAAGCTGCGTGGTCTAAGAAGACTAAGCTAACATCATGTGATTCATGTGAACAAATCTACAGTGGGGCATTATTGTGCACAACATGTGATTATTACTCCATTACTTTCCTTTCTACACAATAGAAAAGATAGATTTGCAAATAGATTTTATAATAAATGCATTAAAATGGAAATTACGTTAAGCAAATTTCAGTTGCAATTATTTTAAATAACTACAAATAATTGTTATCTACTGTTAGCTAGGAACATATTATTATTCTCTCGTACGATGCCTCATTACAAGTTCGCAAGTCAGAGAAACTTGGTTAAGCCAGCTTCCGTCTGCAATGTATTCTGGCACAATATATGACCCAGCTTTGTGTTTACATATGTGATCATCATTAAGTTTAGTTAAGCAAGAGAAAATAAGTAGTAAGTTGTGTTTATGTATTCGTATTTTCGGCAAAATACTACCTATTTATGAACAATGTTTCATGTTTTGTTAAATTACTCACTAAAGCAAGCAACTTTTATTTCCAAAGTTAATTTCTAATTAAAATTCTATACTTCATCTTCTAAATTAACTACATCCTTCCTACTAATATTATAAATGCGAAATTTTATGAGGATGGATGTATGGATGAAAGATCGTCAAAAAATTTAAAAAAATTGGGCGCCACCGTCGCCAAAAATTGGGCGATAAAGATGTCAGGCGTTATATTATTAAATATATATTTTCTTTTTCAACGCGGACAATGTCGTGCACACCAGCTAGTATATTCATAAATAGAAAAGAAACGTCAAAATAGCTTACGAAGTAAGAAAAAGTATAAAACAAAAGAATTAACCTTTAACCTTTGAAGCTTATCTTATTCGAGATTGATTATAACAGATAGTAGAAATATTATATAATAAGAAAGTTCATCAAAAGGCAATGTTCTTATCAACAGCGAAGTCTGGATTCAATTAGACCTTAATCTTTTATGTTAAATTCAACCAAATCTTTATAAAACTTCTAGATTTAAGACTTTTTTTCTAAGATGTTAAAATATTTATTTAATAGATATTATTGCTCATTTATTTTTTAAGGCGTTGTATTTTTCGTTATTTTATTTCCAGCTTAGAATAACTTCCTCAAGAACTGGGATACCGAAAGCCAAAATCCGACTGGTGGTTTTAAGTTTAAACAAACTCTTACGCTTTATTATATTAGTAAGTATAGATCATTAGTCGGAAACAGAAAGTGTTTTTTTATTTCTATATGAATAAAAGGCACCTATGTCATCTTCTGTACGCCT
Source organism: Synanthedon myopaeformis (assembly GCA_944738685.1). Lineage (NCBI taxonomy): Eukaryota > Metazoa > Arthropoda > Insecta > Lepidoptera > Sesiidae > Synanthedon > Synanthedon myopaeformis. Next base: position 4,143,317 of record OX122927.1, on the reverse strand, counting down.
GGAAACGTGTACAAAAAATTTCATGGTTATCAATAAGGCGTAAAATCGTAACAAGAAAACAAAGAAACTGTTCGGCTTTATTATATTATTAAGTAAGTATTTGTATATAAACAAAATTATTACATGTTTAACTTTATTAAAAAGTTTAATAGACACTAAATTAAAACATTATTTATTAAGTGCGAATTTGGTCGCTTACCTTCATTATTTTGGCATTAAATAATTTATTTAAAAAAGTTAGTATATTTTTACATATATTTTGGTACTAATTAATGAGGTAACCGAGGACACTTACATCTGATTATATAACTACAAACTCAACTTTACTAGGTACATACCTGAAACAAACAAATTTTATAACAATTAATACATTTTGCGGGTAGTCTTTCTGAATTGAAAGAAAGATAAATTAGTGTCATAATTTCACAATGCTATTCAAAGAGGGTCCAAAGTAAACGACTTGTAAATGAGTAAAAATTAATTAGTCCGTTCCCAAGAGCATGGTTCGTTTACTTTGTGACGTCAAAAGAAAAAAGATGATTGCTGAAAGTGAAAACATTTAAGATTAGATTGATACTTGCTAAGTTTAAAATACATTCAAAAAATGTTTAATTAGTAGAAAAATAAGACTAATACTTTCACTTTAAGTTGACCTTGTTTATAAATTTAATTCACTGCATTTTAATCAAATATAATCAGATATTCAAGAGGAAACTAGGTCAGTTAAAGGCAACGTTGTTGCCTTCTTTTTTATAACAGTTCAGTGTTCAGTTAAAAACATAGTCAATGAGTAAAATATAATTGTATGGTGTCGCTTATTTAAAAATGCCTATGGCCAACAGTGGGCGCTTTCGGGCTGGTAATGATGATTAATGAGTAAAATCGACCATGAATTTTCATTTGAAATTCTGACCATTTGATAGGAATCAACTTATAATGGACATACAAATAGTCAAGATTTATTGTGACCTAACAGGCTTTCAGAGACCAAGGCCAATAAAAAAAAATTGTGTGTGTCAGCTCCGACACACGATTACTCCTTACGAACGATTATAAAATTTAAAATTCACAATTCGAACTAGACGATAGAACAACATTGTTTTTTTTTTTTTTAATAATAATATTGAGTTGATGGCTCTGAAACTTCGTATATTCAATCAAAAAATAGAATGTAACTATAACGCATAACATAACGCATTCGTGTAACAATTTTGATTTTGCTCCCATAAATTTTCATACCACGGGCTTATATATACTTATATGCAAATCGATTCTTAAAGAGTAAACTCCAAAAATCATCTATAAAAAAAATCTACAAAACCGGTTCTCTAAAATTATTACAGTAGAAATGGAACGAAACCAATATCTCAATCTCAAATATTCAAGTTAACATTAAAGCAATTAATAAAAACAAGAAATGAGCCAGAAAAAATATTCCAGTGATATTCCAGCGAATAGTTTCAAAAGTAATATAATCTTATTTCACACTTGACTGCTTCCATTCCTGGAAAATTCTTGGAGTAGGCGCTATGTATCACCCCGTATTTCGCTGAATTAGGTCTTTTTGCGAAACGGTCCAATTGAAAACAGTAATGAATTCTTTATCTAACGACGTAATCCGCGGAGGGGGATATAAACGAGAAAATCTCGGATAATTTTATTTTTAAAACTTTTACTTCAAACTTTATAATATACCTCATATTATGAAGTTTGAAAAGAAACAGATGTAATGTGGCTAGTTTTAAACGTTTTAAAAGTTGAATTATCTCTATCGCGTAAAATATCAACAAAAGACACGAATATTATGCATTCCTAGAAATTTTAGACTCGTGCCCTAGAGATAAGATAACACATTTTACTGTAGTGTTCGTTCGTTTTACTGTAAATAATACGATCGAAAGTATGTTGTCTAGACTGAAGGACGTACATTATTGAATCAAAACGTTCATTCATTGTTTTATTTTGATTTTGTTGGTGTAAGATTATCACAAAGATACAACGTTTACATTATAATATCCCCATGAATTTCTGATCTTCATTTCTAAGTGGGAATAATTTAAATAGCGTATTAAAAGTTTACATAAATTATCGACTCTCCGACGTAATATCGCTGGAATTTTTGCCACATCAACAGCCCGACGTTGGAGAGACGCTAAATTTTTCTACTGTCATTGATGGATGGTGTTTAACGTACAAGTTATTTGGCATGAGTGCCCTTTAGTGCTGAAAAATTTATCACAGGGCGAAGTACTTTGTTAACGAATAGGTCAGGCTTTCAAACCTTATTTTGCAAGTTAAAATTACAAAAGCTGCTTGGATGGAAGAAAAGTTTGGTTTCAACCGACTCTATGTCAAGATAAAATAGAAATTGGTTATAATATATAATTTATAAATAAATTGATAACAAATAAAACAAATAAATTGATAAAAGATGTAATGAAAATGGGATCATTCGTCAATCCAGTTAAAACAGAGGTCATAATCCATATACGGCTCTTAAACAGCAGTGTGCCGATCAACTCGCTTCGACTTTTGGTGATGAAGCACCATCTCGAGCTACCGTGTTTCGCTGATTTTCCGAATTCAACCGTGGTCGCACTTGGCTTCAGAATGAATTTCGTGAAGGACATCGATGCTGTACGTGATTGAGGCAAATTGGGCATTAGTTCCACTCGCATACATTCAATATTGCATGAACATTTGGCTGCCAAAAATATTTGTTCGCGTTGAATACTGCATAATTTGACAATCGCTCAAAAAAAGGCTCGTGTCGATTGGTGCAAGGAAATGTTGAAAAAATTCAATCGCGGTGCTTCAAAAGACGTAACAGGCGTAAGATAGTAACAGGCGACGAATCATGGATCTATCTATGAACCCGAAACTAAACAACAATCGACAATCAATGGGTCTTTCAAGACGAGCCAAATCCAACAAAAGTTGTTCGCGCACGAAGCACTTCGAAGCAAATGGTCGCCTGTTTTTTCGGAATAACTTGGACATGTCGCCAGCGTTCCATTAGAGCAATGTCGAACGGTCAATTCTGAATGGTACACCAGTATTTGTTTGCCAGAAGTGTCCGGAAAAATCAGGGAAACCAATCGCAGAAGACAAATCATTCTCCACCACGACAATGCAAGCTCTCGCACATCAGCTCAAACAAAAACGTTTTTGAGCAGTCAAAATATCGAATTGATGGGTCATCCGCCGTACAGTCCTTGTTTGGCACCTAATGATTTCTTTTTATTCCCGCACATCAAAAATAAATTGCGAGGTCAACGTTTTTCGACGCCTGAAGAAGCGCTTCATGCGTTCAAATCACATGTTTAGGAGGTACCTCAAGCGGAATGGACAAAGTGTATTGATATTAATGGAGAATATTTTGAAAAACAATGAAGTCGTTTCCGATTATAAATATTTGTTTTTATTTGTTTATCTCTAAACTTAAACGAGGGCTGCTCGTAAATAATGTAAATAATTTTGAATTCTAGGTAATTTGATTGTTGATAAATTCTTGAAAAGAATGTAATAATAGATAATGCATTTTTTTCTGCATCAGTGGATTTAAAAATATATGGATCGAAAAAAAATTAAAAATGGAGAAACATGGTTCCTATAAATATTCTAATGAAATATTATGATTAACTTCCTTAATAAATTACTTATTAAGACTTACCACCCAACATAATGTAATTTCAACTGACGGTAAACCCATCAAAGTTTACAAATTGTTCCCAAACGAACAGCTAATTGGATTTGTTAGTAACAACACCAGATATTTTGTAAATATTGAATGAACCATCAAATCTGTTAAATGTAAAATAGGGAATTATTTCTTTAGTCATAATAAATTACATTCAAAGATTTTGATTTATGTGAGTACTTGCCTAAGTCTATTATTACCTTATTAATAATTTACCAACAGATTTAAAAAATAATTTAAACATAAATTAAGAGAATATTTTATGCGTAATAAGTAGTATAAAGTAGTATAACGCAACGTGTGGGTGTGTGTGTGTGTGCGTGCGTGGTGCGTGCGTGCGTGCGTTGTGTGTGTGTGTGTGTGTGTGTGTGTGTGTGTGTGTGTGTGTGTGTGTGTGTGTGTGTGTGTGTGTGGATATGTGTGTGGATGGATGGGTGTGGGTGTGTGCGTGCGTGAGTGTGTGTGAGGGTTAAATATAATTTTAATTTTTGAAATTTTAGTCCGTTGTATCTGCATTTTCAATTGTTTTTTTAATCCTTGTTCACCTATTTAAAATATTATCTGCAGTTAAATTGATCATGTTCAATATATATGATAATGTTTTGATGAGGTATATGACCAAAAAAGTGTATGCTCCAAGTAACAGCTAATTATTTATGCAAGTTATCTATGTAAATAGATATTAACGTAGCGAGCTTCATTATACTTTCGAATTCGCTGCTCTAAAACTTGCTTTACTTGGTGTTGAGAGCTTCACATCACATGTAACAATGTAAAATCTCGTTAACTTAGGTACCTATGTTGATTTTATAGACATAACTTGTTTTATATATGTGTGCTCTCTAACAATTCAGATTAATAAAATAAAAAGATTCTAAATCAGAGATAGATTAGATATCTATTGTAATATAATAAAATCGTTAACGAGCCGTGTCTGTAAGTACATAAATTTGTACACGTTTACCCTTATATCGAGGTTAAAAATAGTTTTTAGAATTTTTATCTGTCTGTGCGTTGTGCACGCAAATCTCAGAAACGGCTTAACCGATTTGAATACGGTTTTCACTGATGTATTGTAGCAAGCTTTCCGTAACATTTAGTGTTTATTTTATTCCAATCTATTAACAAACCAAAAATTTATACCGAATAAAGAAATACCTAGCGTACGAAGAGGGCACAGCAAGTCACTTAATAAAAATATTTGGACATAAGCCTAAAAAGTAGGTAGGTAAGTGTTGTAAGGGCAACATTTAGCAATATTTCGTCCACGCTATGCGACACTGGATACTCCAGACAGAACCGAAGAGAACGTTATGCAATTCAAACCAAGCTAAATTTGGAATAGCTAAAATAGTCCCCGACATCGAACGAATCCCATTGCGAATAAATCTCTTGTCGACGTGGTTCATTCAGTTTGCAATATTATAGCTAGATAAAATCTAATAGAAACTTGTAAATATTTATTTTAAGTGTAACGTGATCAAAATAGTATATGAAAAATTCTAAATCTATCATACTGTTATTATGAATGGGAAAATAATTCTGTTTTCACGTCTTTGAGGTGGCTTGAATTTTGTATAATGACAAGGACTACTTTTTAAAATCACATGCATGCAAAGCCATAGGGAAATAAGTTTATTAATAAAATTACTTAAATTATACACACAATCATATACCTACCGTCAAATGGGGTTAATTTTTGAGGGTTTTATTGTTCCTAACGACGCGTTTCTGCGATATTAGATATATTTTTTTACCTCTATAGTACAATTAGTCCTTTGTCTATACAGTCTAATGCTGAAATGGGAAAAAAAATGAATCCTTCTATTTTATTTATTTCTTCTTGTATCAATCAAAGTTACCCAGAGTGAGGGGCTATTTTGACATAGCATTGAAATGCACTGCAAGTCAAAGTAATCGCTTAAAAGCTCACGTTGATAAGCTTTCTACAAAAATAAGAAGCAATATTCATCATTTTGAGTGAAAATTTTATGAAAATTGAATAAAAAAAGGCCAAAATAATCAACATTTCTTTATTAGGAATCATATTTTTTTCGTAACATTAGGAATTTTAAGAAATTAACTTAGGAATAGAGATTCTTACAGTAATAGCGAACAATTAAAGGTACAGTTACTTACTTTAAAGTACTGAGTACTTGCTTAAACATTTTTTTAATTATTAAAAGTAAAGAAACAGAACCCATTGTCAATTTAGCACCAAAATTTGTCAATGTTCCCCTGGAAGTCAAGTCGGGGTACTTTGACGGTGTATCTCTCATTTTTGACATAAGATAGTTTACTAAGTCACATTAAGTTTAAGTATAGTATAGATTTAGGCACTACCATTAGTATCGTTGCCAATTTACGAAAAAGAAAAGTACAATATATGTGTAATACGCATGAAAAGACTATTGAGAAAAGCTTTGATTAAGTGTTTAAGAACGAGATCAAGAGATTTTCCGACAAGAGCATGTTCCAACTTAAGTAGACTTATATTGAGTGCCATTAATAGGGGTTCAAGATACAGGGATTTTACAATGCAAGTACAGTGAGAATACCTCAAGTGTTCGTTTTCGGCCCATATTGCTGAAGCAATATGTCTATCGTGAACGATAGACAGTCTACCCCTGTTGTGAGTACACTGTCTCTATTACAGATGTACCTACGTGTACTTGCGTATAAAATAAAAGTTAATAAATAAATAAAAATAAACTTACAAATAAATGAAGATTTGGTAGAAAAAACCTGCATATTTTTTTATAGTTTGAATGTATTTATTACCAAATTATGACAAAATTGTACCAAAATGTACACACATGATTGCTAACGATTGTAAATCTTTTTTTATGTCGCGTATCTTAGAAGAGGGAGCCATTCACGTATCTTTACGAAATAAAGATAAATCAAATAAATGACAATATTCGGGAACTCCTCACATATACCTAACCCTAAATGCGTTTATTTTAATGGCCATAAAATATTAGTCTTAAACGCCTGCGTAAGATCTGTAAGAAAACAGCGTTTTTAATATATGAAAGTAAAAAATTCAATTAAACGCTACGTGGTTAAAAGCCTCGTCGTATCACAATAAACAATTTTATTCTAATTTTCTAAACATTTTATGTATCCATTTCTTAGGTCATCAGTCTTATGACCTCTTATAATTTTTGCCACATTATTATTTTGATTATACGTTACCCACATAACCAAAATAATAATGCGGAATTTTAAATTTGGCTGGAATATGATTTTCTGAATATGAACTTCATGAAAATATCTCGATATTCGCAGTTCGTTTAAAGCTAAACATATCTGAGTTCAGTAAGAATGTTTTAGCATAAGTAGACTTTCGCGACATCTCAGCAATACGACGTCAGTCATGAGTACCTAATGTGACAGGGCATGCCAAGCGCACAGAAACAAATGTATCTTTAGTTGCGTCGTAGTAAAACATTCTTTATGTCGGTATATTTACGGTTCAAGTTGAAAGAAAATAAATCTTTGCCTGTTATTAGGACTGTCTAGTTTGTCGTTCAAACAGGAAGTATCAATTTCCAATTAAATAACGCTTAAAAAATTCAATGAACTTTTTGGTGCTGTATTTCGATCCCAAAAAGAAGTTATTTTGCCTAATCCCCAATAACACTGTTAGTCGGTTCAACTTGGCATAATCCTATTAATTAATATTATAAATGCGAAAGATTGTGAGGATGGATATATAGATGTTGTTTACTCTTTCAAGAAATAACGGCTCAACGGAATTGGATAAAATTTGGGACACATCCATGTAGGATTAACATATAGTATACTTTTTATCCCGGTAAAATGTTAGGTTCGGGAGGGATCGTTTAAAAATATAAAAAAATGGGCGCTTCCGTCGTCACAGCGGTTTTATTTTCTCATGTGTTATATTTTTCATTTACCAACGAGATTGCGAAGTGCACTAGCTAGTTTTTCATAAAAAAAATGTTTGGCTTCCAGAAACTTCAAATCCTTTTTTTTTTTCCGAAAAACTGATTGCGTTACACAACTTTTACAAAACTCTAGCTAGTACTGACCTCATAAATATTATAAGTACTATTCTGAATGCTTTAAATGTAATATTGCTTTCTCAAGAATAACAAGCGTGAGATAAGAATAACAACATAACAGACACTTCAACATTACTCTTACAATATGGAACAGGTAGTTGTGAGAGTTACAATAAACTTAACTGCAACTTATTATCGGATTACGGACCGGTTCAAATAACATTTAGAACTAAACTAAGTTGTAAGCGTAAAGTTATTGAAGATTTAGATCAATGCTGTTCGGACCCATGTACTTACTAGTCTCTTCTGGTGAAAATATACGACAAATTTCTTGGAGCGTAAACGCTGCAATAGAAAGCGTTTTGAAATAGGTATTGATAGAACACTATATCGCCGCATCCGCGTTGAAAAAGAAAACATATGGCTAGAGCAAAAAGCTTGAAATAAAATATGTATGAAATTATAAAAGTTTAAACTTCTATATTTAAAAAAATGTTAACCAAACAGCGTTTTTGTAGCTTAAATTCTCTACTGCTCCTAACCGGGTATGGCGATTGGAAATATTTACACGCTAAAAATGAAGAATCTTTACACAATATAGAATTTGTAAATCAATCAACATTTTCGGTATGCGGCGCGGGTGTAGTGGGTTACACGCCATTGACTTACTCCAAGCGCCTTAAATCAGATTTAATAAATGCAGTCCTTCCAAATTCAATAACCTCAAACACTGTGGGAACAGTAATCTTGAATATATTTCAAAATAATTATCGTTAAGTTTGAAGTCAGATTAAAATTGTACTTATTTATTTTAATTTTGTAATATCATATTCAAAAGGATTTTGATTTTCTAAATCTATCTTTTCTGATCAGTGAGTATTTTATTTGAGGAAATTATTTAGATAGTGCACAAAAATAGAGCCTCTTTAAAAGACATAAGCTAACAATGTTGCAGATGAGTTTCTACGTAGCACCTGCAAGTAACTGAAGGAACAAAGGAGGTGCCTCGCGGGCCACAAGCTAATTGGAGTCCCAGTTAGCTCGAGAACGAAACTCTGTTTATTTTACTTCTAACATCCTTATTGATAGAAATTCCTATACCACCATTAACATAAACGACAAAGTTGTAATGGCGTAAACCATAGATCTGCTTGAAAGAATTATTTTGTAGAATGAACTAACGACATTATAAATTAAGGTTATCCGTTAGTAACGAGGTCGAACATGACATGTGGGAAATAAAATACCTAGTCAACAATTGGGACAAAGTGGTTATGTGAACACAACATAACAGATACAAATGACAAGAATTCTTTAAATAATACTAAACACTAACTGAAACTGCTTATTTAAAGAATCCGACTAATCTATATCTATACTAATATTATAAAGGGAGAAGATTTGTATGTTTGTAATGATAAAACTCAAAAAACTACTGGACCGATTTTAAAAATTCTTTCACTAATAGAAAGCTACGTTATCAGCGAGTAACATATACTACATAACTATATTTTATAAAGTCGCGCGCATCAGCTAGTATTATTAATAAACTATAATTATTATATATAAATGGGACAGTTTGTGAGGATGGATGTATGTTTGTTTGTTAGTCTTTCAAGCAAAAAAGATGATGAAATTCGGCACATAGATAGTTTATTACATGAATTAACCTGGAGTCACATAATATACTCGTATTATTAAAAAAAAAATATTTTACAAGGAACGGTATTTAAAAAGGCTAAAATCTCTTAATAAAAATAATTAAAACACCATCATGGTTGCAAACGTAAACAAAATACCACATTATGACTACTATTATAATAAAGGCTGATATTTATATATTAAATACATCGGAAAGTTTCACCTTTCCCGCATGATGTGGATTATGTTTGGTTACCTACATTTGGTGCAGACTTTATGAAGGTAATTAACGAAGCGGACGAGAAACACATTGTGGAGGATTATAAAGTTGCATGCAGTACTAATTGAATAGGTTTTATTACATATTCCGTTCGCTGGGGAATATTATACGTTGTACTGTAAACTCGTAACAAGGAAAGCTCGTGATAAATGTGAATTTTAAAAATATTATTTTAGCCAAATAACTTTTTGGTATAATTAAAGGAAAAAGAACAGTTAACAAGATAGTTTCAACTGTCGAAAGGATAACCAATTAATCTTTGGAAACAGATAAGACTGTGGCCTAGATTAACACGTAGGTACTCGTACTTTCTATCAATTTATAATGTGTTCCTATGACATTATGACGTTAGTTATAAAAAATATTAATAGTTAGAAACTTCTTGGTTATTGTAAGAAGTTACAATTAAATACGATTTAATATAACTTTATATTATTATTGAGATCTCATAATCTTCTAAAAACATATACATACTTTTAAAAATTCAGTAGAGATAATGTACCAGTCTAAGGGCCTCTTTCACCAACTACAAGTAAAATGTTGATTACTTACTTTTAGAAATAATTTTATGTTTTATTAAATTATGCAATCGGTTTACTGCATCCTTCGATAGGCGATTTTTTTATTATTTTCTTTTTAATGTTTGGGACTTTTACCGTACAAACAAAGGTATATCAGCTCCATCATTCCCGGTGACCGGTGCCTTTAAATGGCGGTTACCCTACTTGACACTTTACTCAGAGATGGTGAAAGTCTCAGTATTAGCGAATAAATCAGATAACAAAGAAAATTCAGTTTAAGCTTACAGCTACATAAATTTATAAAAGAAACGTTGACGAAAATTAATCATTTTCAAGTAAAGTTGTGTATAGCTAACCTTTTTGTATCCTGCGAGTCGTAGTGCCCTCTGCAATCTCGCCGCTCGAGTCGTCGACAGGTATACTATAGGAACCGCCTCCCCACTTTCCAACTCAATGTCAAAGTCGTTAACTGCCTCACAGAACTTATAATCCTCAAACTTTTTTACCTCACTCTTCATTAGTTTTACAGTGTCTCCGCCCTCACTTATCTCATCTTTTAAAACTTCCCTCTGCGAGATGAAAAGGGGGTTTTCGTAGCAGTGATTAGGAAGTTTCGCATCGCTATCTACTTCTTCGCAAGTCCGCTCGTTGGTGTCGTAAGCTGAGTCGACATCGCTTTCGTCGTCAGGAAAAGTTATTAAATAATTGTCGTTAACTTCGCATTGATCGTCTCTATCGAGAGAATGTTCGATCACAATGGATGTTATATTCGTAATGGATGTGGTTTTTGAATATGCATTCCATCTTAGTCCACTACTAAGTCGACCCTCCATTGTAACTAGTCACTGAAGTTAATTTCGTGGTACGAGAAATTATTTAAAGCAGAAATTCACTACACTTGATGAATGTTCCGATGAGACTGTTTTATAGTGTGATAAAACATGTATATAGTGGGCGTAAGAGTTTCAAATTTCAATCAGCAGCGCAAATGTTTTTGTTATTCAAATAACATATTTCGTCCTAAAATATTTACATGCTTTTCAGCTATATGCTAAAAATATCTAAAAATATTTTTAAAATGTTTGACTTAATTTAGAATTCCAGTTTTATCAGCGGACAGCTGGTGAAGTTTCAAGTGATAAGGGTCAAGAGTGAATCACGTTTCAAACGAAAATTTCAATTTTTAAAACATATTTGTTTGCACGTACATATGCAAAGTATTTTTACAAGCTTTTTTTTTATCACAGATAAAAAACTACATCAATTTTTATTTATACAGTGGCAAAATGAAATAATAAATAGTAATTTAATATTTAATTAATTAATTAATTAAGTATTTATTTAATTAATTATAAGTAGTAATAAAATTAGTACAATGAGTCTTTTATTTTTAATCTTGCAGTGGCAAAATTAAATAGTAAATTATAAAAAAATACAAAAACTTAAATAATTTTGTTCAAACACAAGATGTGTAAAGGTAGATACTTAATTTGGACATCTCTAAGGAAATAAGTTGATATAATATATTGTATTTATTTGACTCACATTAGATAGCTTTTCTTTTTTTTTTCTTTTCTTGTAACTTTAATCATGTCTTTTAAGCATAATATTATTTAAAATAAGTTTTACACAATTAAAGAATCACTTAAAGTAACTGATCAACTTGCCAAAAACAATTTTAAACTAACAATTTATATATCTTTCATAAAACGTTAATAAATTATTGTATATTGTAAAGAACGTGATATATTTATTGTTAACAGTTTTAATTATTTTTAAAGCATATAAAAATATTTTATCTTTTTTTTTCTGGATGAAAGGTAACAGACAAACTGAGTTACTTTCACATTTATAATACTAGCTGGTGCCCGCGACTTCGTCCGCGTTGAATGATGAAAGGTACCCTATATCCTTTCTGGTGTCCCAGACAACGTGTATGATCGGTTCAGTAGTTTTTGTGTGAAAGAGTTACAAACTTCCATACATCCATACATCCAAACATACTTTCGCATTTATAATATTATTACGGATTAGATGGATAGCCATTTACCGGTTAGTGCAAGTAGTGATGACGGCGGCGTCTGGAGTGTGTTAAATCTGTATAAATTAGTGACGATTACGTATCGCCATTTATAAGAGCCGCATATAACTCAGACGGCAGACACAACAATCCAAAAGGTTTAATGTCACGTAACAAAACTGCGACCACCGAGTGTCATTGCACTCTACTTTAATTTGACATAGTGCATACAATTTTATTGTGCACTAGATAATCGCTTCATTAGTATGAATATGCATACTAGAGTTTCATATTCATATTTTTCTGTTACATTACGAATTATTTGTTAATTAAGGCGAGGAGTTAGCAGAAAAACGTTATTTTTGTCGCCTAATTTAAATTCATAGAGTAAAATTAAAATTTAGATAAAAATACAGTGCATAATAGCCTATATTTAAAAAAGTTTGAAACGGACAGACTAAGGCCCGGCGCCCATTATCGGCATAGGCAAGGAAAAGAATCTTTCGGCATCCCTAAATACAAGCGCACACTATCGGAAACTATGCCTTGGCATGCTGCAACGTCCTTAGGGATGCCGAGGCGTCCTTAAGCATGCCGAAGCGTCTCGCGTTCTCTTCAGGGCAAGCTATCCCCGAGTGCCGAGTGTTGCCTCGGCGTGACGTGCTGAAGGATCCTGAAGCATCGTCAAGGCTGCCGACGCGGTATATTGGAAATTTCTACTTTATTGCCATGATGTTAATGTATATTACTATTTGCCACCTAAAATCCTCAGCCGTGCCGGTGCCGATAGTGGGTGCCGACCCTTACACTAGATAAAATTTCCCCTGAGACCGCGTGGTCAGACTGCTTCATCCAATTGATCGGACTATTTTCTGAATCCACCTCTAACACGACTTATTATTGTTTGAGATACAGTTAGGTCTCATGTGGACAGCCCCCCATTAAAGTTAGATTTTCATTAATTAACATTATAATAATGTTCACCAGACTTAATAATTCCGCTCTTAATAGTGGAACTAAGTACAATTAGATTGTTAGAAAATTTGAACTGAGTCCAAAAACTGGAATGATGTATACATTTTTTAACTTAAAAGAGGAAAAAGAACGAGTATTTTGTTCAATATTCATTCTGTGCTTTTACTAGACAAACATACTTAGGTCCAATAAACATTTTCAAGTATATTTTAATCTATCTACAACTCTTATAAAAAATATTTAGAATCTAAAACATATTTATGTACAATATTACAATTTTCATTTTGAAAACATGTTGCTATTAAATTATAAATCTACCACAATTAACAACACCCACATGTATTGGGTATCAACACAACATAGTTATGTAGTAACACGAGAACGCGCGAATACCTATCTAGTACATTGTAAAGATATATTATTTCGATGATTGCATTATTTTTCATGAAAGTATTCCGTTCAAATAAATTCATTCAAAAACTTACTTTAAGTCTTTAACGATACTAACCCTTTCTACTTTCCAACGCATATCTCTAAACATTATGTTAACAAAACTCACAGGGTTTTGAAAACGATATATTTCGCGAGAATACATTGTGAGTGTTCACAGAAAAGTATGTTTACAGTGTACAACATACAATCCTGTTTGTGATTGGTTTAAGCAACAGAAAATGCTTTAAACACTACAAAAAACCTGACTACTGCTCTGACCGAATCTAACTTTAAAGATTTATAATAGATAAAATATGATGTATTTTCCCCTTTATTTCTTTGCAAAAAGCACAACTAGTTATTAAAATAGAAATAAATTGAATTTAAACAAATTATAAATATTTACATTAAATTCTTTTTTTTTTTTTGTTTGTAAACGACCATAAACAACTAATTCAGAAGACAAAAACTTTAAATCGACACTTGTGAAACAGAACTTACATGACATATGACATTTGTAAAACTGTCATATTTTAATTAGAACTATCACTAATTTTATTATATTATATTAACAATATTCAAAAGATATTTAACACTATACGCTAACGATAGGCGACATATGCGCACGCGCCGCGACGCCAGTTGAATCGAGACTGAACGGTCTAAATTTGAAATTGAGTGCGGTTTAATAACATTGCGTATATTTTCACGTTTTCACCGTCCGATGACATTCAAAATGATTCACAATTTTAGAGTCATTCATGTTTTTTATGCGTCTAGTATCGTGAAGTTTTCCTTGGCAACTTCAATTTTCTGTTCTCGTAAATTGGAAAGGTCTTCTACTTAGTGAAGTAATTAAGTAATTCCATCTACAATATTTTGTCACAATATTAACTATATTGTGACTAGTATATTATGACATCTTCAATTTTATATACTCAGGATACAGGAAAGACTACCAGAGGTAAAACATACACGTAAAGTGGAAAATATTATGATGTCAATATTTATCTGTAATCTATAAACGGTACAAAACCATAATAACTATTTGCAGCCTATCCTCTTAGTTCGTCTAGAACTTTTTTCGATATTAATATACATCAAAATTCCTTATTTCAAATGTACCTATGTTATTTCGAATTCCTTATTTCGATGTAACATAGAAATAAAATTAATTAAATTAAAACCTTAAATACGAGTACAACCAAAATCATAGATTAAAACTGTACTTCTATCAAAAAATACTATATTTACAATTGAGCTTAGTATAATTTATATAATAGTATATTAGTATAATAAAACCGCATCCAAATCTATTCCCATTATCATAAATTGTCATTCGACCACAAATATAAACACCATTCAACCAATGCTTGTAATTTATTTATTGCTTAAACCACAAATTTACATTTTCAGTATTCATTGAAAAAGGTCAGATATAAAGTGTTGAAACTGTTATCACAAATATAGGCATTACTGAGATTGAAGGTTTTGTAATTACAATACTATAAGTTAAGTTGGTCCATATGGTCCTTAACTTAACTAAAATTGAAAATATAATTAGTAAAGATAATAATTTGAAGCCAAACAATGTACCAAAAAGAGTAGAATTTGGGTAAAATTACAAGTTATTGCTGTCGTGTACTCGTAAAATAAATAAATAATAATGTGTATTAAAAAAACAATATTATGTGTGTGTCTAATAAGATCAGAAATTTCATAAAAATATACACTTTTATAATATTTTCTATTGTTATTGAATGTAAATACTCAAACACAATGCGTTTCAAATTAACCTTGGAGGTCAGTGTTATTTGTTATCATTTAGAAACCACATTAGAGTGGGTGGCAAAACAATTTTACTGTGCGAAATAAATTTTATTAGGCTGTGTAACCGCGACCTTGCCTTGACGATGCCACAATACAAACATAAGGACAGTAGTTATGCAGACGAGACATTAAGTGAAATAATTGCATATTTGGAAAGTAAATCTTGTTTCATACTTCCTATTAATATAAAATGCGTAATTTGTAGGTTTTGATGATTGCTCAATAATGCAAAAACGACTGAACGAATTTGGCACACAACATATAGGTTACCTTGATTAATATATATTTATCCTGAAAGAAATGTTAGGTTCCCTTCTAAAAATTTAAAAAATCTACGTGAACGTTGTCATAGTGATAAAGATGTTATAGCTCATATATTTTCATTTTTCAATGCGTATGAAGTCGCAGGCACAGCTAGTGAATAATAAAATGGTAGGTGGCTACTGTCGCTTATAACACAAGCAACGCCACAGATGCTGTAAGTGCGCTGCTCCGTATTAGGATTTTAGGATTGATGATAACTTATAAATATTTTCCTTCTCATATTCTATCTCCAGGCCAAATTTCATCAAAAACAGTTGAGTGGTCATTTAGCGACATCTATCGCAGATTTTACAATACGTCTCATTCCTCCTCATTAGATTCTTCCCTGTGTGCGTTAACCATCATCGCATACTTCATTAATAGAAACTGTTATTTATTATATTGTGTGGCACTCTTGATTCAATGCCAGAACTCAGCACATCTGCACATTTGAATGTAAAATTACTGACGGGGCGTATTAAATCCGTCCGATTCTAGATCTAAGTAGGTACAGGTAATATAGAAAAGAAGATAAACGAAAGGTAAAATTACATGTAAATTAAATCAGCAGGTGTGACAAAAATAATGTGATTTTCACTCAATTTTCTCCGATTTATTATTACAAAACGTTATAGGTAACCTGACGAAATTACAAACCTTTTCAATTTAAGATAAAAACAATATAATATGTTATATTATAAAGCACCCCACAGTTTTGCAAATAGTATATTAATTAATTTAGAATTGGTATTGCCTTTTATCAATATAAAAATAGGCGGTTTAATGAGGCACTGTGCTGGAGAAATAAGGTTGAAAATCGCAATGTATTTTAGTTGAAACTCTATATTTAGTTTAATTTAATTTGATAAAATTAAGCAACAAGTAACTTGCAAAATTTTTTGCTATATCTTCAGTAGGTACATTAAATTATCCTTTATGACTATAAAAATATGAAACTTCTCGCACACATTGAGGTTACCGGATTTTTCCTGTTGCGTTATATTTTTCATTTTTTAACGCGGTCGAAGTCGCCGGCACCAACTAGTATTTTAAATTGTGAAAATTGTGTAATTGTGTAATGACCTACTTTTTTATTTCAACGCAAACATAATGCACAGGGCAGTACAATCCCTATGCGTAGGTAAATCTTAGTGAATATCTGAATTGCTTTGCCGATTTTCCATAGCCTTTTTAATTGCTGTTAAGCATCGAAATAATATATCTTTGGAAGCTGTTAAGACTCTCATTTACTCTAAATGTTGCGTGACATTGCTGCATTTAACATTGAATTGTCACAAACAAGAATGTACTCTTGTTCGACCTTTTATATAGGTACGAAAGTGGATCTTTGAGCTTTATTGTAAAGCTCATTTTCACATAAATAATTTACTTTATAAGGGTTGCTATACATATAGTCGGGCCAGCATAGCCGAACGGCAGAATCGAATATGTGTAGATGAACGTTCGACAAATTGTTATACTTAAAGCCGTGTCGGCAAAGCCGGGCGGTAGACACAAATATAATGTAGATGAACGTTGGGCAGAAAGGCCTTTTGGCCAAGCCGCGCAGTGTATATACTAAACAAAACCCGGGTGATTTTGCCGATCGGGTAAGCCGAATGAAAGTAGAACATAATTGTAGAAGGTACTTCGGGTCGGCTTTTTTGTTCAACAAAAAATGCCGAATGCAATGTGGCGATCCGACTATATGTATAGCATGACCCATGATGCACTAGCGAACCACTCCAGGCTTCGCACGGATGTAATTTTCTGGGGCAGATTTTCCAATTATTCTCTTCATAAGAATCTTCTTCGGACTCCAACGAATATTTAAAAATAAAAATTAGCCGAAATGGTCCAGCTGTTTTCGAATTTTACGCTTAGCAACACATTTAGCTAGGTATTTGTATTTTATAGATAAGGCGTTTGCTTCCGGCTATCATACCAAAGTGTTTTGATTGCAGAAGCTAAATTATGGTAAAAATATCCACATTTACATGATATATATTTGTTAATAGAATCCAAAATATTTTTTAAGTGGAATAAGTCCAGTCAAACTATATGTATAAGAACTGCTACAAACCCCGACATAAACGACATAATTGTGCTACATTATGTGCTAACCACAAATAAAACTTTTTTTCTCATTTAGTCTCTGCCGTGCCGTTCGCATCGAGCCGCCCGCCGCCGCTTGATCAAATATTTACTGAAACATTGCTAACGAAATCTTGTACAAGTTCCGACCAGACAAGGGTATATTCAAGTAACCTTTTTATTCCCTAACACATCATAGAAATACTTAGAATCGCCAGGAAATATTGTAAGGGGTTGTAAGTCCCTTACATAGAAGTTTGTCAACTTCGACTTGCTAACTCGTTTTCATTTCTTTTCTTTTTTGTTAATATAATGTACAAAAGATCGTAGAGATATGAAACAACAGGGAACTGCACTGGTGCTATCTGACTCTCATGAGTACTAATTCTAGGTGATCACCAATTCACCTAGAATTGGTAACGCTATGGTGACCCCTTTGGGGAAACCGCAGGTTTAGTTTATGCAATAGCAGACGAAGTAATCAAGACGAGGAATTCTCATAGAATCCATATTTATATGGATATTCATATCCAATCACATCCTTTACATGTTGTTTGAGAAATGAAATTAACTGTTACATCATTTTTATTACTGAACTTCCTACAAGTTTTCTCTAACATTTAGATATTAAAAAATATAATTAGAGCTTAAAAGTTTTACCTTAAAAATTGAATGTCACAGTATTCATGTGAAATAGTATGTGTATTATAATTAATGTTTGTGACCAATTTTTTAAAACGATATAGGTAATTTCCTCACACATTTCCAAACATTATGTTCTGGTGCCACATATAAGAGTATGAAGTTTAAATTCAATACGTCAGAAGTGGATGTATGGCAGGTAATGTAATGTAATAACCCAAATCTTTTCAAAGTTCAAGTGAATAGGCATCTTCTGGTTGAGCTCGCTCCATTATAGGCCTCATCCTTGCTACACAGCTGGTTGTTGGCCAAGAGCAAACCCATCTCTAATAAAAATTAAAAAAATGAAGTCAATGCAAAATTCTGGATTAATGTTGTGAGATACAATAAGATCCCTGGCATTGACATTACCTAATGAGATTCAATTTTTAAAATATAAAAGAGCACCAACAAAGACAATAAATATAATTATTACATAATATGTGTTGAAATTTGTTTACAAAACCAAAATTGAGAATCGTTTTCGAAAAGAATTTGAATAAGAAGAGAATTGAAAAAGAAAAGAATAAATTGGAATTCGTTGCTGAGATTATCCATAGCGTGATGCAATGGCGCTTATATTAAACAGTGCTCACAAGGCAAATCCTCTTACGAAGCATTTCCAATCATTCTCTGAAAATATCAACTCGAATGTCCTAGTTTAGTTTCTCTCGACGGATTTTACAAATTGCTTATCAAACTCTTTGGAGGTCCATAAATAAAAAAAATGTATTGTATAAAAATTGTATGATAGGAACTGTATCACACATTATTTTTGATTCCTAAAGCTTATCCCAACCTCCTAAGCTAACATTAAAAGGAACATAAATTAATCCACACGTAAACGTAGCTAAAAATAGATATTTTCTAGTTTCTGATAGTTGTTTCTAATTCAAAGACGTTAAGATTAAAAACAGTGTAACTACTGTTTCTGTTCACGCGTATCGTGTTAGTAAGCTTCCCCTTACACCAGATGTGATTGCGATTCTCTCCACCTGCCAGAATTGGCGTCACGCTCCGAGAGGCATTACGGGAACAGCTTTGCTCAATTTAGACCCAATTTCTCTTTATTGTTTGGCTCAATTAGCTTTTACCTCCTCTAAATTAAAAGCAGGATCAATTATGTACTAACTCCATTTTCTCACGAACACGTGTAAACGGTTAATTAATTTGAAAAGCATTGTCGTCTCTTTATTACACCCTTAAAACTTCAATAAAATTTAATCGATCAGGTTTCGCTTTTCAGACAATCGTTTCATTTTGTTGTTCGAAGAATTCGCAATAGGAATTTAATAAGCGTCCAGTGATCTTTTTAAAAGGTTTCATCAAGCGGGCTGTGAGATGAATCATTTCCTTGTGAGCTGTGAGATGGTAGTTCAAATAAACACAAGCAAAAGCTGCCGGGAATCGAATCCGGGGCTTCGATTCCCGGCAGCTTTTGGGCAAGGTCAACTTTGCAAATGAACTTTTCAAAATTGTCTCTGGTCTAGATCTGGAAATTAGTGGCAGAGCTTACTGCATTTCGCAGTCATTTGGACAGCTCGTCTGGCGACACTCCTTTACACAAGACCACCGTGTCCTGTTGTGTTTCAGTGAAGGGATGCCAGAGCCCAATTCTCTATCCCTTCCCAGTCCCTTATCCTCAATCCTACTATGATCGGCAGCGCACTTGAAGCACCTATGACGTTGCTTATGTGATAAGCGACGGTAGCTACTTACCATCATGTCTGCATATCTGTCGACCTTAATATAAAAAAGCAAGTGTCAGTATAGGGGAATAGGCACAGGCTTTCCTTACCCAGCACAAAAACACAGTAGGTACCACATACGTGTCTTTACTTCACGGTGGCCTTCTGTAAACAGATAATCCTTAGGATCCTCAATGTATGTATACTTGCGAAAGTTAGCGTGTCCTGCTATTACTAAAATTTATTTTTAAAGGTATTTTTTGATGGCGCCAGTCAAAACGATTTGTGTTTTACGAGTAGGTATATACCTCCAAAAAGTCATTTCTTAGGTATCGCGTGGTACGTCCTGATCAGAAAGTCCTAATTTGGATGCCAACTCATCAACTCCCAGACAGTAGCGGTTAGAGTTAGGTTCTTTTTATTAGCATTTAATATTTCTCAACACGCAACTAACCACACGCACGTCTGGACTTTCACACGTTTTAACTTTTTAAATCAATTTTCAAATTAACTAGTTTTCGAAGATTGCTACTAGTTCTCGGATTTTATTCTATTTCTAAATTTAATAAGATCATTATTTCAAATTTTCACAAGCAAGAACATTTTTTTTTAATTAAAAAATATAAATAGTACTAGGCAACACTACTAGGAGTAATGGATTCCAGGGTCCTTTCCCCTATCTTCGTCGTTTGACTATGACTACGAAAACAGTTAATTGTTGAATTAAATTGAACCTCCAAAATAAAAAATATTTTGTAAAGTTCACTTACTGCTTACGTAATATTCTCATTGAGTGTACTAGATAACTGAACGATAAAGCGGATAAATAAATCCAATCCCGCCAATATAGAACGCGAAGAGGTTTACCGAATGACTCCGTTAACAACACATAACACTCGGATGAAGTGAATCAATAAAACTGCTCTTGTCGGTCTGATCATCAATCATACGCGCGCGGATCCTTTTAAGCTCGTAAAAACTGACGTCACAGTGTCGCGTACATATTTATGAAGCCTCCAAGTGATCTGCGATTGATGGCCCGCCCATTCATCAGCCGAAAAAACCTGTCACCACTCACAAAAACATTGCTTGTAACAAGATTTTATGAATGGTCACCGGGTATATACGGGCTGAAATGTAACGCAATAACTGTAGGTTTGAAATTTAAATTTGATCCTTTTGCCACTAATATAATGTATTCCGATTAATACGGAGTTTTAATTCTAGGGAGAGATCATACTATATTAAATGTAGGTGCATAGTTCCAAGGTGTTGCTAGTGAAATAGAAAACAGTGGAATATATTTTTATATTTAAGGAGAGTATGGTTAATAAAAGAAACCTTGGGTAGAACTAAAAGGATCCGCATCAGAGCGGGATTGATGGTCTATAGTTTTATTCGGAACTGCATCTACATATATATGAGTCTGATCAATCACATGCGGGAATTAGAAATCATGATACCGAGTTCTAATCGGGGTGCCTTTGGTATAGGCAAAAAAAACTGTCAATAGACGATTCATCTCTAAAAAAACGCCAAGGGAAACTTATCATTACCGTAGCATAGGTAACTGAAGCTAAAATGGGACGACAATATACGATAGGTAAAATATAAGATAAGATAGGAAAGTTGATGTGGCAGTGGTTAGGACACATAGTACGGAGAGCCGATGGCCTCTGAGGCCGGACCGTTCTCGAGTTTAGGCCACGGACCGGTAAGCGAAGCGCAGGTCGTCCACTCACAAGGTGTACAGACTACATGATAAGGCTGCTTTTGACCGCTCTTAATGGAAATTATGGGGGAGGTCTATGTCCAGCAGTGGACGTCCTGCGGCTGAGATCTTGAAAAGAAAGAACGGATTTTCACATTCTTATCTTTTCGTTTCTTACACATCGAAACACAACACGTGTTCTTATTACTAGTTCATGGTGGACTGGTGGTATTATTAGTAATGTCATGTTCTTATATGACAAAGATCAAGAACGTGACAAAATCTCAAATAATTATGCACGAGCATACCAAACTCGCCCAAAGGCGAAGTATGTGTTTATTCCACCTTTACTAAATTACAGCGTGGGTGTTTTACCCTGGGTCACATTCTTGTCATAAGTATAATACCTGCAAATGAATTTCCATTTTAATTCCTCACTCCTAATCTTGTACGTTGTATGCATGGTGAATACAATTCAAAATTCAAAGACCAGTAGGTAATATGAAATTTGTTAGTTAGTTCTGCTATTTATTTCTTATTAAAACCCGCCCCCGACTTCTCACGGATGCATTTTTTTTTTCTAAAAATTATACACACAAACCTTTCTCGTTTATTACTCTTTCCATTAGTGAAATCCGTGTTAAAATCCTTTGGATGGATGGCGGATAGCAACTTTTTATACATTTTATAATACTAGCTTTTTATAGTATTACGCCGGACATCTATATCTCTTCATGCTGCCCACCCAATCTTTATATATTTACATAATGTTGTTGGTTTGTGTACGCTTCAAAAACTCGAGAATGGGTAGACCGAATTAAAACCGAATTAAACGGGGAAGATTTTAATAATAACAAATTGCACACAACGCGAAGCCGAGAGCGGGTCGCTATTTTTTTTTTTATATTACTCATGATCTAACTCATTTAGACGATCACTCGTGAACCTAAATTTCAGGATAATTTTATTTTTCAGGATAAAAAGTATCCTATATATCAAACCAAGTAATAAACTATTTTTGTGCCATTCATCCAAATCCGCTCAGCCATTTTCGCGTGAAAGATAACAAACATGCATCCATCCTTACAATATTTAATCCTTATAATATTAGTAGGATTAATAGTTAAATAAATATAAGTGGATCAAAAATGCTTTCATCATATTAATATTATATTAAAAGTTAAATAGATACACTTTTATTTCCTTGTTCTCTTCCAAATGTTTTTTTTTTTCAATACAAATTGTTGCAATTTAAAAAAGAAATGCATTTTAGTTTCTCCAACCGATGCCAACAGTTCGATGTATCGTGAATAAAACTTTCATAAATAGAAAAGCAAGTAGATTTTCGCTCCCGTCTAAGCGATGTATGGGCAATTGAAAACCTATTTCACAAGCGAAAAATTCCCGATGAAACGTTATAATTGGATGAAATCTTCATGTTCGAAATGAACTTGAGATTTTCATTTTCATTGTGATACAATAATTGCACGTTAAATTTAATATTAATATTTATTAAAATGATTTCATAAGATTTCTACAATTATTTGTTAGTCATGAAATCTCTATAAAAATAACTACGGACTGAAGAATATTCAGAAGAGAGTTAAAAAAGAATAAAAAAATCAGTTAATTAAAAAAACTTTCAGTTGCAGTATAGATTCAATAGAATGAATACTTCATTTATATCTTAAGACATGTTTCATTGACGAAAGAATGAAAGTCATGGAGACTTTTTAATATATTCTATTTAATTTTTCGCTTTCCTAAAACGTCTTCATCCCCGCTGAAAATAAAAAAAATAATACCTGAGCAAATATTTTTTAGTAATACTTATATTATTAACGCCTGAAATGCCAGACATCTTTAGTGACGCCGCCAAAAAATTTCTATGAGACCGCGTGGTCCGACTGCTTCGTCCGATTGATCGGACGATGCGAACTTTTTTTATATATTTTTAGATGATCCCTCATTAACGGTACTTTTTTTGGCTGAAAGGTAGCCTATGTATGTATGACAACATTTAAAATTTCATGATGACGGACAGACACGACATTTATAATATTAGTATGGATAACCTAAACATGTTACCGGCTACCGTCCACTTGTATCATTTATGCATTAAAGCGCTTGATATCTCCTGGTTTATTGACGAAAGCAGAGTTGCACGTAAATTGCCACTAGCATATGCATACGATGTTCAATTCACAAAGGACACATACATAATATGATACGCAAACATGTAGTTTATCTTTGAAATTTTTAATATAATTATAATAAGTACAATTATATAAAAAAATTAGTTAGATATTTATTACAAAATACAACTTGTTGCACGCGACTTCGTTCGCGTCACTTTTTTTTTTTTATAAAATATAGCCTAATGTTACTCGCTGATAATGTAGCTTTCTATAGGTGAACGAATTTTCAAAATCAGTCCAGAAGTTTTTGAGTTTATTCATTACAAACATACAAAAATACGAATCTTCTCTAGTATAGGCTGACACTAGACGAGGATTTAAAGTTGTCTATCCTTAAAAGATAATAAGTTGTATAAATTGAAGTCGCTTTCGGCGTCTCTCTGTATAGCCGTTAACTCCTTCTAAACCATACAACAATTTTGATGCGGTTTTCACCATCAGTTAGATAATTTTTCACTGAAGGTTTATGTATAAACAAACCGAATTATGTTAGTTAGTTGAAAAAAAAAAACATTATTTTGCAACCAAGTCGCCGAAACTATTCGCGTCTGTCTGTTTTCTCCGTTAACTACTTCTGAACAACTCAACAACGGATTTTGTTATTATTTAACATTATTATGTCCTTGTTGCGAAACTTACACATCTTAAAGATCTTAAGATAAAAACGATCTTAAAGATGTTAAAGATTTGTTTTGTATGGAAAACGCGTCATCTTATGCTGCCCCTGTGTAACGAGGGCGTAGAATTATCAGATTATGTGTTACTATGAGTGTACACCTCGTTTTTAATCGGGCTAGTGATCGAACTAACATCCGATCCGAGTAGGTGTGTTGCGTATCTCGTATGACACTCAGAACGGGGTCGACTAGACCGTTATGATGTTTATGCCAAGCCTATACAGCATATGCGGAGGCCTCGGACGGGTTCTACGACATACTTCGGTGCCTGTCTAACCAATTATTGTCTCGGTTCCAAAATTGAAAACGTTCTGTTATAAAATGACTCGACAACTATTAGCTCACATAATATATAATAAGTAAGTGTAAATAATATATTTAACAGATATGTAATAACTAAGGGAGAAAAATTTAGCGTTTTAATATCGTGAAGAATTTAACGTCCTTTAATGTCGCGATTTTTGACATCGTTTTTTTCTGTATAAGAAATTCCAAAATAATTTATTCCAAATTTAATAACACAAGAACTTTTAATTTAGTGGCTACTACTATTGGTAAATTATTATAATTTACGCATATTCAAGAGATTATTTCATTATGTGATGTGTGTTTAAGTCTAGGACTTTTAGAAGTGGCTAAGGATGTCACCCTAAGTTTAAGTATACGTGAAAAAATATTTCCAAAAGTTTAAGAATTGTCAAGATCATAATCACACAAAATGTGTATAAAATAAATTTAATTTTATGATAGTCAAAAATAATCAAAAAGAACGTTTACTAAATAATTTGCCAATTACACTAATACTCATATATCTTTAAATGTCAATACGGTGCATCTTATTTCGCGGAATATCTATGTAGGTATCAACGTGCATTGATGTTTACCTAAAGATTATCTAAAGATGCGTAAGATATGTGAGATTGCGTCCGGTAACCTTTGATGATTTTGATAGAAAATAAATATAGGAACAAATAGCACCAAATATGTCCTTGAGGCGAGTTTTATTTTGATTGCCGTATCCAATTGGTAAACATTAACCACCAAAAAAATATTAACCAACCATCTAAATTGGTTAAATTCTTATTCTCCCATATGAATGAAGAGCTAATTTTCATCTTTTATAAATAAAATTCAATTTAAGAAGAAAAATGACTTCTATAAGCAACGTTTCTGATATACAACCTGTAAAATTGAGTCTTTTTTTCGTGTTTTGTGTGGGTGTGTGGCAAACAGGAAAAACACTCTAAAACATAAAAAAAATCGAAATACTAACGAAATGGAACTCATTTTAAATTCAAGCTACCAATTAAATTCAAGCTGGACATTTATACATCATTAATATTATTCACCGTGAAATGTTTCGAAGACATGTCAGAAATGTTTAGTGACTGAAAGAATACCTGAGTCCATGACCCTATTTTCATTTCGTCCTTCATCATATCGGAATTGGATGATGAGGTATTTATTGGCATAGACATCAAGAGCCACCTAACACCATCCTTTATCGTTAAAAACGCTAATATTTCACAATTTAAGTTAATAAAAATGTGTAAGTATAGAAGTTGTCTTAAAGTCTAGTCCACACTAGTAGAAATATTGCGCGATTTTGGTCTCTGAGACTTGTCAGGTTTTATCTACGAAGACATGTCTAATATGTCTATATATTGAGAGATCGCGTACAACTTTAAAAATGTTGCACAACATTTTGACAGTGTGGACGTTACTCCTCAATGTCTAGAGACGAGACACGTCCCAATCTGTTTCAGCCAACGAGTGGTTTAGTTAGACTGTTTAATGTTTTTTTTGTTTTGTTCATGTTCTTTGTAAGTTTACATCTCATTCCACACAAAACAATGTACTCCATGGCGGTCTGTGAAGATGAGACTGAGAAATTGTTATGGTAGTGTGGACGCGAGAAACTTAGTGGGGATTGGTCTACTCTATAGACATGTTTACGTAGACAACCCTGAGAAACGTGTATGAATAATAGGTCTATAAACAAATTGCGCAACATGATTTACTAGTGTATACTAGGAATTAGAGATACCTCAATGTAGGTGTCGATTGTTATTGTTCATCACTTTTGAACGTTTTACCGTATCCATAATGCGTTGTACTCGTTGCCTATTTATTCCCGGACTTAAAGCAACGACTCTTGGCCGTCGTCCAAGTGGCACTTTTTAAGAAATTTATTTCAATTCGTATATATTTCGGGTAGTGTTTGTGGGTCGTCAGTGTAAGTGGTGTTCTCTGACAACTCAAGCATATTTCTTGTTAAATGTGACGGTAAAAATGTATTAGTCATTTCGGTACTGGCGTCCTATTTACTTTGAGAGAAAATTAAAAGTGACAGCCTTTGTTCTTGTCATGTTATACTTCTTAATTTTAGTACTTGAGCTTTATATAAAAGTTATAGATAAAAGATGAATATTTACATTATAGAAGTTGTAAAGTAGTTTAAATGAGCATATTATAAGTCATTGAAATCGACCATTTCAAGATCATTGCATGATTTCATTTTCGTAAAAACAGAAATTTAGCAGCTATATTTATTATTTTATAATCACAACAATAAGGCTTTTCCTAATTGTCCGCACCCTTCTTATGTATTATGTTTTGTTAATTAGTGCGTGACCTCACCATCGGCTCTAATGGAAGACCAACGCAAGTTTTTACAACCTGAATTATGCTGAGTTGGAGTCGGTTTGTAGCGGGGGAGGTTTGTGTTTGTCTTTATATATGTTACTTATGTATGTTCCTAAATGTCCTTTACTACAAATTAAAAAAATCTATTTTATTCTATTCTATTCTATTCTTATACTTCTTTGAAATGTGTTGTTTAGATTTTCATTTAAGTATATTAATATCTAAATGTCATCCGATTCGAATTACGATGTAGGTCAACGTGGATAATGACGAATGTACACTATTGTACACAGTATACATAAATAACAGTAGGGATTTATTTTGTATAAAATAACAACAATAACACTAAGAAGCAATTATGAAGACAACTCATTTTATGAAACTTTGACTTTTAGGTGATATTATAAGTTATTAGGTGATATTATAACACTTTCTTTACACAAAAAAAAAATAAGAGCTCGTATACGAGAAAGTCATACTGTAACATAAAACCGCCCGCCACTTTTTATTTAAGTTTCGGGTCGTAAAATAAATCAACATATTTTAAAGTGGTGTTTTAAAAAAAAACTTTAAAAAAATTATCCTTTTGCGAGATCAGTTACTACATGGTCGTTACACTGTGACATTTTCACGATGACCTACGTAACACCGATGATGATAGATTGTGCGCGGCCTCTGCTATTGTTTTGTATTCTGGTTTAATTGCCTATGTTTATTGGATTCGCATCTAGACATACGCTCAGGCGATTAGTCAAACATACATATCTACAATACTCGATTATATAATATTATATTGTATATAGGTTGGTATATCTGAAACGGATAAACTTATAAATAAATAGTTTTGTATGACCGATCACAGAGGAGTTTTTATGGCCGACATTAAAAATGCAAATATACGTTAACACTAGGCTGCACTGCCTACATTTTAATTTTTTAATATTTGAAATTTACAAAGCGTAAAGTCGGCTCAAATTTACAAACTACGTTGGCGAAAATACAGCAGAATTGGCAACGTTTCATACCTTTACAAAAATATAACAATGGTGCATTCACCCTTCAAAGCGTCATTTTTATGAATAAAGAAAAGTTTTTTTTTTTTAATTTACTCGTTATAAGATAACCTCAAAATATCAAAATAAATACTTATTTCATGGTATTCTTTAGCTTAGAAATATTTATATAAGTATATAATTACACATACTTTATTCAAAAAAATTCATCGAATTCTTAGTAGCATAAAATATTTTAAAAAATTATGATAAATGTTGTCATTATTAGGTGATAGCACCTATTACGCTATAGAGTAAAATTACTTTATATAGAAAATAGTTATAGGCATTTATTTGCACAAAAAAAATATATTATTTATTGTTTTACGTTCTACTACCAGATTACAAACAAGTCATTTCCTACCGCAACGCAAACGAAATCGCTAACAAGGCGAAATCTTAAAGCCTTAAAGAAATCCTCTCCGTCGAAGATCAATCCGATTGTCGAATATAGACTTATTCAAGTACTTTTATACCTATCATTTGCGAATCCTTTTATTTGATTGATATCGTTTGCGATATTTTTTGGCAAGTATTCGATAAATCTTTTTGTGATCTTTAACGACATAGTGTAAGGGAAGTACTTGTAGGTACGTACCAGTTCCTCGGGTGATCCCGGTTCCTTCATACCATTGCTCTTATCCGTGCTCCCCGTCTCTGTAAAGAATAAAAGCAATTTAAGGATAATTTCATAAATCAATATATTTAATAAATATATGGAGATTTACATCTAACATATCTATACTAATCTATACTAATATTATAAAGCTGAAGAATTTGTTTGGTCGAACTCGTTAATCTCAGGAACTACTGGTTTGAATTGAAAAATTATTTTTGTGTTGGATAGTCCATTTATCGAGAAAGGCTTTAAGCTATATAACATTTTGAACGCGAACGAAGTAGCGGGCACCAGCTAGTTGGGGCCGAGTCACTAATATCTACTTAAGTATAAAACTGTTTGTCCTGACTGACTATCGACGCACAGCCAAAACTACTAGTTAATTCTAGAAAGCTGAAATTCTGCCTGTCGATTAATCTTTTGTGGCATAACCAATTTTAATGGAAGTTAATAGACCGCTTGAACCCTGAGGGCCGATGTGCTACTTAGTACTTTATTAAGTTGGTGAAGCCTCTTGCAACTTGCAAGTGAGTTATAAATTCAATTTAAATTAAAGTTTAATTAATATTAAATCGATTCTTCATTAGTATGGTATCAAAATACAATCGAATCCATTTTTAGAGTTCGTAAATATTTTCCGACAATCAACGGACCTGAAATTCGTGAACCAGCCAATCATGAGAGGCGCTTCGTCGCTGGACGTCCGTGAAGCGCTTCATTCATTTACAGCTCGACATTATGCGCTGAATCGTAAAATTTCTCTGATGCTATATTGTTGCCAATTAACGGTAGTCCGTAGGTAACTGCTCTTTTCATGTTGTTGGAAAATTCAATAGGTACTATTTTTTTTTTAATAATGAAATATTTACAAATGAATTTTATTTATAGAAATGAATTCACATTTACAAATTTTTACCAGAGATTATGGTAAGAAAATATTACTATCTCTCTCTAGTAAAGATAAAACTAAGATCTCTAAAACACAATATTAATTCCTGTTAAAGTGATTTTTTCAATAAAAAATAATTTTACCATGCGTGATTTATTTAAATGCTAGTTTCTTTATAAAAACAAAAATATATAAAAACTCTCTTCTGTTAAAATGCAATGTTGTGTAAAAATTTCAAGTCAATTCATCTGCTAGTTTTTGATCTTTGTGGACACAAACATACGAGTAATATAGCAGCTGAATTTTTATTTATAGTTAGATTTTATGAATTGAAACCTATATATTTATAAACTATTTTATTTATTCATAGGTTTCAATTCGAAAAGCCAATCATTTTAAGAATTGAAGTATTGAATTTTCAGTTTTAATGGCGACGCGGTAGGCAAGATAGCCTACCGCAGCAGCCTAGCATTTGTATTACCATTCTGATCATTTTTATAGAAGAGAAGTTATGCATTATTAACCTCGATTGAGTACTGAGGATGAGAAGAATTTGAATTTCGTCAATGTGTATCTGACACGTAATTTTCCATGCTATTAGTTAAATCTCAATACATATCAAAGCAAGATCATAACGACATATGAAATATAGGTCCAATAACTATATTTAGTTTTATTATTTTCTAATCACTTACTTTTTTTGTTTGGAGGCACGTCTATGGTCTCAATGAATTTTTTTTAGAAAAAAATGTCACGTTGATTCATAAAGGTTCATATCTCCCACAAGATTCTGCAGATTGTGCTGTTAGAAGGTTGTTCACTGGGTGTATACAGTAACTGTGACGTTTGCGAGGCGGTGAATTGAAACAAATTAATAGCACGGCATGTCGGTGACATTAATAGGTTAAATTTTCCAACGCCGAAACTAATTTGCGGCCATCAATAGCGAATGACATTATATTGAACGGTTACAATATTTTGTATACAATTTGTCACGATTAAACACCCACAACGAAAGAGGAAGAGAGAAACAAGTACCTAGACAAAAAAAAACAAAAAGCTGGTATTCGGTTTACTTGATGGCAGCTCAGTCAGTCTTAGGAAACCCCAGTGCAAATGCAGATTTACCATACCCGTTTAGTTTTACAACAATTGATTTGGTATTGCACACTTAAAAATACCAATAAAAAAACTTGTTCTAATTTTTATCTACAAAAAACTTGAAAAATATATTTAGAGTGAAATATAAAAATATTAAAGAAAAAAACTGTCTTCCGTACACTATTAAGGTCGACAGCGTACATGCAGAACTTATGGCGTTACTTCTGTTAATAAATAAGCGATAATAATAAAAAAATATATAAATTTTTCAAATAATTTACATAAACTTTTCAGGAAGGGGAAACCGCGGTTAAATGCAGTGTGTATAAGTATGACCTTTGTAATTAATATGTTTTATTATTTCACTAACACCCATTGTAAGGGAAATGAATATTTAAAGATTCGTTCTTGGCCAGCATCTAGCCGTGTAGCGAAGATGAGATTCATGATGGAGCGAGCTCACCCAGAAATTGCTTTCACTCGAACTTTGAAAAGATTTGGGTTAATATGAGGATATTATTAAAACCATTAAAATATGAAAAACAATGTATTCAAGGCGTCAAACTAAAATATTTAAAACTAACATACATATATATATTATTAACATAAACTAACGTATATATTATTATGGAAATTGGGAAACCTTTCAACCACTTTGTGCAGTTAATTAGTTTTCACAAAGGCTTAAAACTCCTGAAAACAGTTAATTGGATTCTGCATTGCACGGCAACAAATTGCATCGTATTTCGATTATTTCGTTAATTTTAGCTGAAATACCCAATTACATGAAAACACTACATCTATTTCATTATTATTATTATTATTATTATTATTATTTCAATTTTTATGTAGAAACTGCATTTAAATATTTACTGAGCAAAAAAATAATGAATATTCCTCTCTGAATAGTCCTCTACTTACTAAGAGAACAAATTCAAAATCCTTACAAATGATTTGTTTTTGCTAGGACACAACCAGTATAGAATGTTTTTAATTTTTTTTTTTTTTTTTTTGTTTTTCCTTGTAAAAATAATGGAAAATAACAGTATCAGATTTAAAAATAAAATAAAATAAAAATAGCATTTGATTTACATTTATTGTATAAGTAGATAGGATGTATAATGCTTTTATGGTTTCTAGAGACGACGTGCCATCACACTTTCTCTTTAAAACAGCAATAATTATTCATTCGTATCCTACGAATAAATAATACTCTTCGTATCATCTTAAATCCCGCGCCACAATAACAGCAATAAAATTATGAAGAGAATATCTTATGTTCTTAGTCTATTGTCTTCAGTTTCATGTGCCGCTCTAATACATTATTCAAGATTCGTAATTTGTGCGATCAGTACATGAGATAAACCATTGTAACATTTAATACTATGCAAATTGTATCCGAATTGTTTAAATTTATAAACATTGAAAAAGCAGTAAAATAAAAAAATAACTACATTCAAATACATATTTCACGACTCAGTTATGAACATAGGCCTCTCTCCTCAGTTGTGTAAGGAGGTATGGTCTATTAGTCAACCACGGTAGCCCATTGTCAGTTGGCAAGATTTAAGATTTATAGTCGTCAGAAAAGACTATAAATCTAAAATCTTGCCAACTTCTCAATGTGTTTTACTTTAACCCAGTATTTCTCAATGTGTTTTACTTTATCATAGAAAAGATGGATCATTATTGAAGAGTTAGATGTGCAAACGCTACGAGAAAGCCTCTACAACCAGTCGGAACAAAGCAGAAAAATATTTGTTATTATATTTCTTAACCATGTAAAAAATTAAACGATCCCATGAAGTATCATAGAAAAACTCTTTAGTTGTTATGAACAATAAATAAAATATCACACAAAACTCAGGTTATATTACGCATTTCTATTGAACAATGAACAAACTTAACAAAAATTATAAAAATAACACTTTTTTTCAAATATTTTATTGTGTTTTGATGGATTTTGATTGCATTTTTTTTTAATTTAATTTTTACATTTTATATACCGTAACTATGATCTGCAACACGATCAAATTCTGTACGATTCGGAATATGTAATTTTAAAAATTGGTAAATTTCCGAATAATCCTGATGAAAGAAGACTAGCGTGTGTGAATTCCAAGCCAATTTCTGATAAGGGCATCTTCCCTTTTAGTTGGAATGCAATTAGAGGTGAATCTTTAGCGATCAGGCTTCGCGTTGTGCTACGGATTTACGTACGTATACCTAGTATGACTTATATTATTTTCATACTTGTAAGGCATCGTGTATACGCAAGCGCATATAACCTATATATATTACATAGTATAATCTGATGTCACTTTCCGCGTCTGACTATATATTTATGTATGTATACAAATTTTAATGCAGTTTTCACTAATTGAAAGAGTGCAAACGAAGACGGTTTGTGTATAGAAGAAATTGCATCCCAAGGCGAATCCGGGAGCGGGTCGCTATAATTCTTAATACTTCAGAAAATATTTTTCATAAATTACATCTTTCATGAACCTGAACAAACATTCTCAGAAGCACACCGTTTTACGTGAAACACCGCAAATTATATTATTTAAAAAGATTAAAATGATTGCATATAAATTTGAACCTTAACGAGAAGCAGCACAATGTATTTTTCAAAATATAAGTCGACACAATAGTTGCATCTCTACGTACAGTTAACCACAGTCTGTTAACATTATGTCACGAAGTAGAATCTTATTTTCTTGGTTCATTTTGAAACTTGAAGTTAACAAAACGAGTCTCTAGTGCGCTTCAATTTAAGGCAGCTTGCATACAAAGCGTTTAGCAGAAATTTTGTAACAAAAGCACTGTTCAACCAATTTTCATTAATACCTCTTTGCTGCATTCAAAACGGTAACATAAATTCGTTTCGTTTAAAAAACTTCCTTCATATTTGCCTTTTAGAAAATGTATAAAATACAATGTTGAGAATTGTATTTTTAATATTTACAAATTTAACATTAAGCAATAATACTCACTTATCTTAATATAGATTAGTTTTTGTTTTCGTTTTGGTGACAAAACAAACAGAACAGAAGATAAAAACGCAAACCCTTACCAAAATAAAGTTTCGAGTTCCAGTAGAATTATATCGAAAAAAAATAAACTAAAGATGTGTTAGACGTAACTCTTAATTTGGTAAAATAATAACTTTCTACTCTGCTCTCTGCTCTGTTAAGAAGTTGTCGAAATACTTTATAGATCATAACAATTATTACTTAGTCGAAACTTTTACGCTAAGTTTGCAAATAGCTTTACAAAGAAGTTTGTATTGTGAGTAAGTTATGCAAGTCTTGTCATGATATCGGATCGCTTTCAAGACTTTCGCCTTCAATTAGGAGAATGCTACCGCTTTCTACGCCCGTCGCTGGTCACGTTTCATACCGACTTGGCGTGACCGAAGTCTTTCCTTTACGTAACGTGACGCCATTGTTTCATCAGTATCCGACAGGGTATTGGCATTGCGATACCAAGTGAGTAATTGCTAAAATAAATTGGCCTCTCCGAAATCAACGTCGCAACGTTATGATTTATGCTTCTGCGTGCCGAGATCTTGCTCATTTTAGAAATAAATTTCATGATAAAAGCAATAAGTCTCATAAACTATATGCTATCCGTATATTATCATCATCATCTAGACGTAAGTGCCACGTTGGATGTCCAGGTCCAGTGCTTAACATAGGCCTCCCCATTAACTTTAGTTATATCAGGACCAGTCAGAAGCAGCCTGGATCCAGCGTCGACCTGCAGCTCTTATTGTGTGGGCTGTTCTGTACTCATCCTACTCGTACAACTCATCCCACTATCATTAATTTACTAACTCGATCTATTGGTATTCCTTACTCAACTCATAGCAATGATTTGATCTTAAATTCCTATGTCGCCTCCTGATTATTCAGGAATATTTTAACAGCACCTGAAGGGAACGTACACTAAATACTGGAATTTACTATATTTTTTAGATAGATTTCTTCCTTATCCATCGATCAACCCTATCGATTGATCCCATAGAAGTAAAGTGTGTTATTAAAATAACACAATTTTCAATATAAGAGCAAATAACGACCATTTCTAATCCACATGTGAAAGTTACAGAGATGCGGGCGTCTTTCTTGTTTACCAACTAAAAAGGTACCTATTACGACTATAAGAAAAATTTAAAAGATGGTCTAACAGTCGATACGTTGAAAAGCAAAAATACACGACAAATATTATGTCCCTAAAAGAAATATAACTTAATTTAAACAATAGAAAGACATGAATATAGTCGCGAAGGACCTCTACTTCAATAATTCATAAAGTTCAACAGGAATATAAATTATCAGGTAATTGGCAATTTCCACCGGAGCATTCACCGCGTGCCACGTCTCATGACGCCTGGCATGTAATTTACTCTTTAATTTGCATGTAATATTTTGACATTACATATTGCAGAAATAATGTTTTGTATAATTTTAAATAAATAATGTAAAATTTGTACAGTTTCGGCCCGTATTTGTTTGCATGAGGAAATTATGGGCTGTAATACGCTATTTCATTGCACGCTGAGTTTTTATGATAAAAGTTACACTCGATGGTAGGTGGCTACTGCTTTCAAGCGACACAAGCAACAACGTCATAGGGTTATACTTCTTTAGGGGGTGGTTACTGCCGCCAGGCTGCTGCCCAACATAACTGCGAAACGTATCTATCATACTATTATTATATACCCACACTTTATCAAAAATATAACATATTCGATCAGAATATGTTTTTGAGTACTTAAAGTTTAATATTTATAGAAATAACTATAGCAAAATAATTTAACACACGTGTCTTTATATATAAATAAAATGAATAAAAAAAAATATTATTACGGGCTATTTCCAAGTTTAAAAACTCTTAAATTTCTTATTAGTTGTTGTCTTGAGTCTTGAGCCATGTTCAACATTGTTTGTTAAGGACAGACCGGACGAATCTTGGAAGGGTAAATTTTAATTAAGTTGCAAACTTCAGAGACCACTTTGTTATACAGGTATGTATTATGGTAATTCCACATAAAGGGGTTTAGTTCTCAATCAATATTTAGGTATGTAAAATAGTTTATCATATGAAGTTTTATGTGGACACTATTTAAGAACTAACTTGACAACGCGAACCAATTCCATACGTAATTCCATGATTACTCGTTAGTTATTGGTCGTAGAAATAAATAAAAACCTGAAAATAATTATTATCTAGTACAATTAATTCCTAAAGAGTGCAGAATTTGCGACATTTTCTTTGTGACAGGTTGAATTCTTGTAATTACTGAATAAAATCCAATAATGTTTTTCCACGAAAACATCCTAGCTAAATGCACATTTAAAATTGGCTTGTCAATAGCTAGCTATAATAAATATGTATATACATTATACCTAAGTACCTAAGTAAAGTTTAAATACTTTAGCCTGAGTTCATCTTATATCGAAATTGTATTTATGAAAAAAAAAATAATTCAAAATACATTTATCGAAACATTCGCACACTAAGTAATTCTTACAACTAAAAAGACAGATTGCTGTTTTAATCATAATGACTAAAGGAAATGATGAAATTGGTTGATCAGTTTTAATGCCACACACAAGACCACCCACCCAGACAATCCCCCACACGATTAAATGGTTAATCGACGAATATAATAAAGCAAGTCAAAGGAGACACCAGAAAAGCGAGCCGACAAATGCTTTTGATCAATTAGCGTTGTATTAAGTGGTATTAACACATTCCCTCCATGCACCTCATTGAATACATTATGGGTTTTAAACATTAATAAATTAAAACATTTACAAATACAATAAGTATGAAAATATAAGAAATATTTATCATCACACTGCACGGTAGTTATTTAGCAGAAACAGTAAACGCTTTTCAATTTTCAGTTAAACCCTACTACACCTTAAATCTTTGGATTTCATTTGTTAAAAATAATTATTATTACTTGAATCTTGGAAGCTTCGAAAACATGTGAAGCCCTGCCAATCTGCAGTGGGTTAGTGTAGTGAGTACACTTAGCTATCCCTTAGTTCCATGCTTTCCATAACCCATCCATAGTCATTGAAAAGAGGCACCTATGCCCAAGAGTACTTGGGATGTAATAAAAACTTTTCCCGCGACTTCGTCCTCGTTTCTTTACAAACTATAGGCTACAATATTGTGCTGGTGCCTGTAATACTTTACCAAAATCATCGTTTGTAATGCGAAGTCGCATTTCATGATTCAATTAAGGAAAATCACACTGAAGTTACAATTATGTTTGATGGTCCTGCTGTCCGGTACACAAGCGCATCTTTTGACGGACAACTTTACCTACTCCAATACTTATTGGGACAAGTTACAAATTAAGAAAAATAAATGTTACAAGTACTTTTTGAAATGTTTCTTAGTTAATAGGAAGGCAATCTCAGTTCAGAGCACAGCACCTACTCGTACTAGTTATCCGGAATCTAAGAATGTCGCCAGGCGAGCCCGGCCGCTTCATAAATATGGAGTTGGCGATTAAGCGGCATAGTCAGGGTGTTTTTATACCGCACCCCTCCTGCCCCACCCCCTTCGAGACCCGTGGCTTAAATGACGATTGGAGATTTACACTTTTTACACAGCGGTGAAGCACGAACAAGAAATAGCGTGCAATAAACAACTTTCAATCCATCAGTGCTGCGTCTTTGAATTCTGCTATGTACAGATACCTAAAATATCACTCGAAATCGTGAGTAATTGATATTGCATTAAAGTAATTAATATAGTAAAGAAGAATAAGAGGAGGCCTTTTGCGGGCACGACTTGGTTTGACAGAAAATTTTAGATATATATCTACTTTAAAAAATTATCTTTTATTGGACTTTGATCTTTTATCACTTATTTTGTACAAGAACCTATCATTATAATATAGTAAGAAAAAATATATTAAAAATTTTAGAAGCTATTTTGATCTTTGTCAAAAAATAATTTGTTTTAAAAGATTTACAAAACAAAGACACAATTTAAATTTAGACGAAATTTATAACATTTCATTTAGTGAATTTTTGACTAAATTTCGAAATTAGCAGTTTTAATTGGCATTAAAATTTGTCATCTAAACACGACAATATATCGCCAAAAGTTGCAAACTTAAACCAAAGCCTTAATAACACTCTTTAGCACTTAATCATAGGTCCCTAAAGCAATCGGAGTGGGAGGGCACGCGTAAGTGAGCCAGCCCAGTGTACGCTGGTCACA
The DNA here is from genome assembly GCA_944738685.1 of Synanthedon myopaeformis. NCBI lineage: Eukaryota > Metazoa > Arthropoda > Insecta > Lepidoptera > Sesiidae > Synanthedon > Synanthedon myopaeformis. The sequence continues at coordinate 4,104,974 of OX122927.1, read as the reverse complement.
TTTGGACACCAACAGAATAAATAGACATGTCACAGAAATCATTAAAAAGAAGCAATTAATTTATATCACAAATAAATCGATATAAAAAAATTCAGCCTTTATGATAGATTAAAATATTATAAAAAGAAAAGAAAATCTTTTTGCTGATTGTTAAAAAATTGTCGCTAGAACTTGGTAAATAAAATTTAATGGTTTGAAAATAAATTATTATTATTATTAAAAAAAATATTGATAAGGGCCAAAAAGCTTACAAAGAGCAGTGTGCATATGACCGAAGCCTCGCTGTGACGACGGCGACGCCGCCACTGCGACAGTCCTCACAAACTTTCGCATTTAACATATGTATTATTAATATTCTATTAATAGAATAACAAGGAATATGTTTAGAACATACAATATCTTTTAATTTTATATTGACCTAACGACATAGTAGAATTACCGGATTATTGTGCAAACCTTTGCAAGTGAGCATTAGTAGTAGGCTTAATCACTAGCAATGAAACTTATCCTTTAAGTAAGACCACAGCATTTAGAACTTGTTTCCTAGGTTAGTTTAAGTATTCAATTATTTAATGTTTTGCACAGTTAATACGCACGGATTTTTGTTCTGAAAATTATATATAAAAATCTTCCTCGTTGATTGCTTAGTGAAAACCGTATCCAAAATACGTTGCCTCGTTTAGGAGAAGTTAGCGGATATACAGACAGACAGACAGACAGACAGACGCGGAAAGGTTTATTGCCAATTAATTTATATTCAATATACATATACTAAGTAGGCATTCAATATATATACTAATAAAAGTCTTTCTTAATTTCAATAATTTGCTGCGAATATTTCAGATTTTGTAAATGTAAATAAAATAAATTAAAAAGACTTTTTGTTACTTTCAACCTTTTTATATATATAATACTTTCTAACTTTTTTAATACTTTCTAAAATTACCAAATTACACAACATTTTTCCAGTAAAATCTATAATTTCTTCTTACCTAATAGTACAAATTTCAACCGTTGAAACAAAAATAATAAAAAAACCAATGGCCTGAACTTCATATATAATAAAACTGATTGATTTTCTTTAATTTAAAAAAAAAGACATTAATATCACTATTCCTAAATTAATATTTAACTGTATTTAATATTTATTTAATTTTTAGAAACGTTGATGAACAGAAGCGAACCATAAATAAATGATAATTCAATTAGAAAACTAGATAAACCTTAGATAAACGGTTTATCTGGGCGTCTATTCAGTCAGCGGGCACCTTTACCTATTTAATGGGAATATTCCACAGAAACTTCCACAAAAGACGATGATAGTGTAAATCTAACCGAGCAAGTTATACGTTCACAAAATAGATCAACCCATTTATTTCGCACAACACTAAAAGTATATAATCTTATCAAGTTGTGTTTGGCGTGTAATGAAAAGAAACATTTCGATTCATCGCATCAATAACGGTCCCCCGAGGCAAAAGGCATCGACCACTGAATACAAGCCTCAGGACGGAAAGCAATCTATTGCAAAAGTCGAAGACGATGCCTCGTTTCGTATGCCAATAGTGCAAGTAGAGTACAGAGAGGCAAGTGCTCTGTGACCTTTTGAAATTTATAGCAAATACCTTCAATGTGATGCAACATTTCGTGTTGATTACCTATAGTTGAATCGCAAGCATTAGGAACAGTGCACAGATCGAGTTGAAACAGTCAATGATCGAACTAAAAACTTTTCAAGATATTTAAAAGAGAGTTTAGTTATTTGACTAAGCCAACTTTGTTAGCGCTTCGCTAACAGTTTACTGATTGAGCTCGTTAAGCGAATCTGTGTAAATATATCGATCCTGAATACAGACCGACGGGTTTACAGATGGATTTTTTTAAATGTAAAATCTGTAAAATCAGTTTCTTTCAGAGTAAAGCGAAACGCCCCAGCTACGTGTGGATGAAATTGGAGGAGTTAGGTTACAATACAGAGCCTATTAATAAAGATTAATAAAGAGGTATAAGTTTGAAAATATTTCACCAATAATTTGAATATAATTTCAGAATTCAGAATGAATACTCTATGCGGGCGAAGCAGCAGGCACCAGCTATTTTAAAAATAAAGATCCAACGCTTGGCAAAAGTATGATGTCAGGATCAAAGTATGTCAGGCGTTTTATTGTGTTACATATTAATTTGCCAGGAGTTTAACTTTTATTTTTCAACGTGGACGAAGTCGCGGGCACCAGCTAGTTTGAAATTATTTAAGTTTTAAATAGTAAAATATTTTTTTCAAATTGTGTTTTGGGAGAATCCCTCGTTTTAACGACTTACAACTGCTTATAACAAATTTACAAAATTCTCTTTCAGTCCATTTAATGGTAAATGGTTACCATCACCTAGTAATACAATTAAAACTATTCAACAAAAATCGCATTGTCGAAAAGGGTAAAGATTTTATGTGAATTTAAAAAGATGATTTTCTAACTACTAAGCTGTAGTAAATGAAGCAACACTTAACGACTCTTTTGTCTAGGAATTGTTGCCACCCGTTGATTGGCTAAGTTCGATTGGATGTGTTCCTTTCGTGCCCTTTCCAACATTCACTAAAGATATTTCATTTGGTAATTTCTTTAACGGAATTGACCGTAATGAAGTGATTTGTTATTTAGTACACATAAAATATTTATTTATACTAATAAATAAAATTGAAGTGTCTGTTTGTAATCTCAAAAACAGCTCCTTTTTGCTAAATACAAAATTTAATATACCTACTTTCTACTTTTTTCTATCTTCTTTAGGTTATATATTAAAAGAAGTGACATGGTTATTCTTGTAAAATATATTAAGAAATTGCACTATAAACATTTTTTGTTATTTATTTTATTTATAAAAATATATATTCCGACAAGTGGGTAGGTATAATACATCGAATCTAAATACATTATATTTCAATATAAATGTATAAATAAATAAATAATAATAAGTTTTATGAAGTCGTTTGGCGATTAATCCTATTACCTGGATTAATGTTAGGTTCTACTAACCAGAGGAATAGTCTAAAAATATAAGAAATGTCGTCAATAGTGGTGGCGCCACCGTCATCATAGCGAATTAAGATGCCAGGCGTTTCTCAGGTGTTATAATGTTATATTAATCATTTTTCAACGCGAACAAAGTCGCAGGCACCAGATAGTGTATAATATATTAAATTAAAATTGCCTCTTAAGTCAAATGCACACGTGCGCAACCAGAATCTGGTAGGTAGTTAGAAGTTTTATTATTTGTTTAGCATTACCCACATTGCATTTACAAAGGTGTGTCTCGCCTTGATTATGAGGCCAAACATGTGTCGTATATTTAGTATGAAGTTGGAACTCGTGCTGTGACTGTTAATGGTCGACACTCTATGCATATTTTGTAATTTGCTTTGGCATCTTGTGGATTTACAACTGCGGAATTAATAAAGAAGCTATACGCAAATGGTTAACGCGTATGAAATTGGATCCGGAATTAATAGTCGGTTAACATTTAATCGTTCTTCCAGGAAAGTGTTTCACATTTTGTAAGACGAGTCCACAGTTGATTATAAATATAAAGGCTTCGACACATATCCGACTTAAGTGCATAGTATTATAATTTTTAAACTTTGCAGCTCAAGATATAATAAGTATGCATAAAAACAATACAAAAAAGGTTAAAAATACTAAAGTGCTTCTAAAAAAGTTAAAATATTAAACAATAAAACATTATAACTAATTAGAAAACTTTATTCCAATTACAACTTTAAATTTAAATTGAAATAATTGGAATATCTTAGCTAGCTTTTAATTCAGTTTATTAAAAAAATATCATAAACATAAATACTTCAGCTCATTTACGACTTAAGGGCATAGTAACTGCCAATATTTTTTTTAAATGTTAATCTTAATTAAGATTAATCACCTTAATTAAAATAAAATAAATAAAAATAAATCGGTATGATCTTGAACTCTTAGACAATCTAATTGTCTTGCTTTTTTTTGCATTAGGTTTTAGTTTGAAGTTTGAAGATCCGTTAAAAGTAAACAGTCGCAGTAATTTTAAGCAGAAAATAAACAGTGGAATTATATTTCAGCGAAATATATTTTAATTTTATACAACCGTATAGTATTATGGGGACATGTTTTGCCACACGAAAGGCTTTTACTTTTCGCCGCGATGGCCTTCATGATAAACGAATATTCAACCTCCACCGACGTTTGAGTGTACAATGTGGATAATTAAAGAAGTTTCCGCTTTGCGATTTTCAAACTAAAATTTCAAAATCACTTTTTTGACTCAATCGAATAGAATTAATTAACCTTCATATATGTACGTTATAAAGCACGACTTTACACATTATACAATAAATACTAGAGCTCTAGTCTAACAAAGTATTATATATGAGCAATAATTTATTTAATGTTTATTGCTGTTATATTTTTGCCAGGTGTTGGATTTTTATTTTTATATGATCCCTCGAGAAAAGTAAATACGTTTTTTGGATGAAAGGTACCCTATGTCCCTCCGATCATACACACATACACACTGTATTTGCAAAATTTCTCGATGATCGGTTGAGTAGTTAAGGCGAAAAGAGGTAACAGACAGACAGGGTTACTTTCACATTTATAATTAATAAATGGATTAATAAAGTTACGTAAAATTTACGGTGGTCTGGTCACGTGCTATTATTACATGGCCACAGCTGTACCACTCTCGTAAGAAGATGGTTTACTGTCGTGAATATGATGCCCAGTTTATGTCTGCGGAATGATGAGGCAACGCCACTACTGACACGTAGCATTTACTCTCATACAACCACTATACATACACACATACATCTACCTGTACACTTAACATTAAAGTAGTCAGCAGTAAATTCAAATCAACATCAATCGCAATGAGAAGCCCATAATGAGTAGGTAGGATAGGTATGTATGTAGGAGCAACACCGTGCGAAAACCGTCGGCGAGCTAGACTAGATTGTCTTTAAAAGGAAACCAACCCACCGGGCACGATGCGTTTCTGTCCCGACATCACTCCACTATTCACAGTAGAATAAAAGCAAAAAACTATTGCACTTCTCAGTAAATGTGTACCTACGTGGAATAACGTATCACTTGGTAGTATTACAATTAAAAAAATTATTTTTATTTATGTCAAAGTCGATAAACAAGCTGACGGTCCACTAAGACTTAATAGAAGGTGGCTACCGTCGCCTATTACATAAGAAACATCACAGAATCACAAGAACATCGCTACTGCACTTGCAACACCTGTGACCTTAGTAAGATAAGGAAAGGTTAGGGCAATGGACTCTGGCATCACCGAAACACAAAAACACACGAGCTTGTTATTTCACGGCGGTATTCTTTAAGGGGATGGTTACTGCCGCCAGACGGGCTGTCTAAATGACTGAGAAATGTAGTTTAGAAATTTTCATTTTTTTTTTTTTTTATAACACTTTACTTATGAATTATCAGATTTTACGACACCAACAAGGCTGATACAAAATATAATGTTTAAGCAAATATTAAGTCCGCTGATTTACTATACAAGCAAAGTAAACTGAATTACTAGTTGCCCCGCCAATAGTGTATAATTAAATATTTAAAAAGTCAACCAACCACATACTTCAGTCTCGTATATATATATATCTTTGCAACAATATGTCTACGATGCCTCTATACATTATGATGAAAATACAACGCCTAAGTACTAAAAGGGGAACAATGCACAAAGGCTATCAAGTTTATATTATTGCTTTATTTTCAATTAGGTGTTATATAATTATAATTACTATTATATTACGTTTTTTATTTAATATTATTTTTGTAGTATTAAACCTTCTATATTAGTATAACGATTATATTCAGGTATATAAAACTAAAAGTAGGAAAATAACTAGCCTATCAGTGCAAAGGTTAAAATCTTGCTAAATAAGGTTTTGGATAGAATTTTAGGAAAAAATAGTCTTTTAAAGAATATTTTCTAATATTTCTATTACCACTGATTGTCATATTGAATAGACATTATTTTAATTTTAATGTGATGAGTGTCCTGGTATTGTTTGTGTTTACAAGCTACGGTAGCCACCTACCACCATCATCTTACTTTACTTTATTTTGTCTATCATTTTTATCACAAAAAAATAAGCAAGTCAGAAAATCGTCTTATTAATTTGTTGATCCAATTAAGTTTAACAATCATAAATTTGATTGAATACAATTTGTATTTCATTGCTGCCGATTATGATAAGGTAAAGATAGGAGACAAGGCAAGGATATATATATAAGCTTTGATTTCCTCCATATTTCAGACGTTACTTAATGTTGGTTTTCTATAAAGAGTGGCTACTGCTGCCGGAGGGCGCTAAGATTTGACTGCAGAACGTAACTGATTCTATAATTGCCTGAAGAAAAAATAGTTGTATTTTACCAAAAACATATAATATGGTGGGAGCATTGTAGAGGCAGGAATAATATTTCTATCATCGCGTGATCGAGAATCAAGAGCCGATATCGAACCATCTACGAAAACGAGCTTATGCGAGAGCAATCAACGGTTTATTACTCCGGTTAACATACTGCGAAAATAGACTCGCTCAGTAATCGGCCACGATGAAAATATATTATACTCATTTGGCTGCGAGTTATTGAACAAAAAAAGCGTATATTTTTACAAGTGTTGACTTTCGAAGTTTAAAAACAAATCATGCCTGTTCGTTCAGTATTTAAATTTTAAACCGTAATTGGATGCTTATGCTTACGTAACCATGTTATATAACCACAGATATTATAGCTGTGCAGCGAACTTGAATACAGATATTATTTCGATGTATCTGTTTTTTTTTTTTATTAAAAACTAGTTGACCCGACAGACGTCTAAAGCTATTGGAATGTGACAGAGGATGTGTAATTTAAAAAAAACGGGTAATTTTTCATTTTTTCTCTCCATAAAAAAAGAATCTTACTTGAACTTCAACAAATATTTAAAAAAAAGCCGAATTGGTCAAAACGTATTTGAGTTTTTTATAGTGACACATTTAGTGATATTTAAGTATAGAAATAAGTTATAATGAATATAATAAAAGTGAATATGTATACGAATATGTATGTATGTATGCTATTAATAACAATAATTATAAATTTTTTGGAGGCGTTGTTTTTCCATCACTTGTTTTCCTGTAACATATGCTGTTTTATAGATTCAATAGGCACCCTAAATTTTTTTGTAATAACTTTAATGCTAAACTATTTAATTCATTAGTAAACAAATTAGAAATCCATTCCATACAATCCAATTGCAACATGCAGAATTTTACATTAGATATTATTGTGTCATAAGAGCTTTAATAAAATTAAAAAATCATTTGTGCCAAACGCACATTATACGCAAAGTTCTTTATTGCATGATGTCGTTCTCGTTTGCGAGGGACAAGTCTGAGCATCACTTAGTACCGACATTAAGGGGACATTAGACTGATCTCGCAAATCCTCAGTAACGCACTAACATGCAATATGAATAATATTGATATCGCAAATGATATTAATCAATGCCTAGATGATATTAACTTAAGATAAACTTAAGATTAAAAAAATATAATTTAATTTTTGCAGTTTTCGTTTTGCGTTGATAGTTGATAAGTCACTCAGAACAAAAGATTTTAGGTATATATTATGTCTGTTAACACTAATTCTCGCCTACAAAAAGCATTATTAATCCTTACATGGACGCAAAACACCGCAGGATTCCCACGTCCATAAAAAATATTGAAAAAAAAAATCTCAATGGAATCGTACAGACAGGCACGCAATTCTTTAGGCTTGCGAAGTCCCCTGGCCTTGACTTGAGACAACACTAAACTATGTGGCTGGCGGCCTTGCCCGTCTGATTGAATAGCTACAAGCAACAAGAGTAAAATGTGTACTGTGCCGGCGTGGCTTGTCTCTTTTCGCGGGCGGATGGTGGGAGCGAGACGAAGCAAAACCAGTTCCGAAGAAACGCCGGAAGCCTTTCTCTTGTGATAGCTATGTCAATTTACACATCATGTTTTTGAATCGACTTCTTTCGTAGTTTCTACACGTAAATTTAAAAATAAATGTATAAATATGAATAAACGACAGTAGCTTGCAGTTATGTTGTCATTTATACTCGCTTATGGTTTTACAATTTTTTTTCTTTATAGAAACCGTCCTCGTGGACTTTAACGAATATTTGAAAAAAAAAATTATATTGCCGTTCTCAAGTTTTAAGTTTACTACACATTTAGCGATACTTTTTTGTTATATTGATAGATAATCTTGGTTCGGCAAGCTGATTTTATGAAGAGAAATTGGCGGAAAAAATAACCTTTAAAATTATTGCTCGTGTGTTTGAAATCTTATTTGTCTGATAGAACTACTTGGTATCGATAGATGAACATTTGTTTACTGCCGGATACTGCCGCCTGATGGGCTGCCCATGCGACTGCGAAACGTAGTGTGCGCTAATATTATTAAAAAATTAAAAATTAAGGTTAAAAATTGTCAACAAGAAATGTCACTAATATCAATATCTATTGATATGTTAACAATAGTCTTAATAGCGAAGAGCCTCGATCAACACCTCAAGAGGCTCTCACTTGATGGCTGGATCAAGGGACAGATACAAAAGGCAGTACTTCTTAACACAGCACGTAGCGAAATTCTTGTTTTAAGTTATTGTTTTTGTATATTTATTGTAAAAAACTTAAAATTAATAAAGAAAGAAAATAAATACTTAGAATCTTAATACAATCAAATGATTCCGTGACTTCGATCATATATGAGTCATAAGTTTATTGCTCTTTATAATACATAGCTATAACAATTGTACCGAGCCACCAATAGGACATGTCTGAGTATAATGGCAACTGTGTTGTGCAAGCGCCCACGTATTCAAATAAATATGCCAGTAATAACTTTCCTATAGAAACTAAATCGTCAAGTCACGATCGAACAAGTCAAACATATCTACCACTAGCTTTCCGCTAGCGACTTTGTCCGCGTGGACTTTGTCAGAATTCAAACAAGGTAACTATCATTATATTATATGTTACTCTAGCTAGCGTATGAACTACTTCATAAGTAGCATAAATTGAATCTAAACTTATTTTATATACTTGGAGGTAAATCACACACTGGGTGCGCTAACAACGCGCGCGCTATCAAATTGATTTCAACACGAGATACGAAATTGGGGATTATATGATGTCGCCGAAAATTTTACAACTATCTTCGGTCCGCAACTTATAATATTATAAATGCAAAAGTTTAGCCCATGATTTAGGATACATTCGTCAGATTCCTTTGTTTATTATTTGTTTATTATTAATCAGAGATAGTTGATTATTAGTTTGTTCATAGTCAGCCTATTAGTTAAAATATATTTCGCAATTGTTTTAATAGTTTCAGATATGGGATATATGTAAACAAAGAAACGAGATCAATGAGTTTTGTATGAAGATTAGAATATACTGTTTTGTTTTTTATTATTTTCGTTTTAACTATTCTAGGTTGTGACGATTAAACTAGGAAAATATCGTGTAATTTGGTAATGGGCTAACTCTTTAAACCTATTTGTATATATAGTACAGGTGTAGACAGTCTTTCTGCCTTAGACAAATCTAGACCTTAGACAGGAAAAAATTGTCGATTAATATTTTATAAAAATTTAAAATCTGATTAATTTGTTGTTGTATGGAGATTAGACCATACTGTTTTATTATTATTTTCGTTTTAACGATTGAAACTTGTGTCACTTAGATAAGAAGAAATTATAGATTTTACTGGGAAAATATCGTCTAATTTGTCTAACTCTTTAAACCTATTTTGTATATATAGTACAGGTGTAGACAGTCGTTCTGCCTTAGACAAATCTAGATCTTAGACAGGAAAAAAATGACGATTAATATTTGATTAATAGTTAAAATCTGATTTGATAGTAGTTAAATTCTTTATATACTTTTAATGTATTTAAATGGAGTAAATTTTATAAGATTTGTATGGATACAGATAATGCAATCAACATCATCTTAGCCGTAGGACGTCAACTACTGGAAAATTATAGACCACGCCCCATAATTTTCCAATAGAACCGATCAAAAGCAGCATGGATCCGTGCAATAGAAATCTTCAATAGCTAATAACGAAACATATCTATGAACTGGTACTAACGAAGTGCACGTGAAAACTGTCTGAAATTTTAGTTTATTAAATTGTCACTGAACAAGTGCACAAATTGGCAGTTTCGTTTCTATCAAACTAGACTCGTGTTTGGAGCGCACCGTTCAGTACACAAGTGTAGGGAATGCAACACTGAAATACTGGTACTAAATACCGCGATCCCGCTTCCAATACGCGGGACTACACCGCTCATAGTTGGAACTACCAGGGAATTTATTACTATTGGATTGATTGGGTCATCTATCTAATCTCATTAGTGTCAACATATATAAAAACACATTTAGATTAATCTATTAGTTAACTAAATAGATTAATCTAAATGTGTTTTTAATCTAATGTAAAATTTACAAAATTTCATGATTTATTTACTATGGAACTATCATTAAATATATTAAATACCGGATCGCGTGGGTCATCTTAATCAAACAGTGTCAAGAAATATGTAATAAAAACATATATAGATAGAATCATTTAAATGTGTTTAAATTTTAATGTTAAACTATTTTATTGTGAAATGTACAAATTTTCATAAATTTTTTTGCGCAGTTACACAGAAAGCCTTGCAGAATTCTGGATTCTGCGGGATAGAGAATGTTCGATCCCGTAAATACCGGTTACCGGGTTCCAAATTTCTGACGCGATTGCAACTCCCGTACAACTCCTGTATGTTTGGTTACAGGAAATATTATTCAAGCACCTTTTGAAACAAAATATTTCAATTCATTTTCGAAACATACATTATTTTATATTTTTTTGCAATATACGAAATATTGCAAAAAAAATGTATGTTTTACATCTGATATATACGAGTATAATACGAGTATGTTTCTAAGTTGGTATAATAGGAAGTCACTTGAGACTTCACCGACACACTCGTTTGTGTTTTTTTGACAGTTTGGTTATGTACTATCCCAATATTCTGATATGAATATATACTAAGTTTATCACAAGAAAATAAAATGAAGTCCCAAGTGACTTCCTATTTGAAAATGATATTAGTGACAGAACAGGACAGGGACAGAGTTCCGAAGTGTAACAAAAAATAATAAAACTAAAGTAAATCTTTCCTATAAAATCAAGTATTTGAAGGAATTTTTAGACATTCGCTTCATCCTTCACATAATAGTACTTCAGAGTAATGTGCTGTGTTAACCTCTAGCTCTGTTAATTTTGACATGGTCAGCGTCCTAATAAATCAGGTTTAGCAAGATTAAGCAATGCGGTGTAACTTTACTAACTCTTGTGTATATACGAGTATATTGTCCGAAAACAACCTTTGAATACGTTGGTTAATATTTATTGATGTTGGCTAAACAAACAATGATTAAATTAAACGTTTATCGAGAAATAAACTATAGATATTATAGTTATACAAACTATAATAAACCAGACCGACACGCTGCGGTTTCTTCAATTGGGAGAATTAGTAAAAATAATATAGGTACACATAAGTACATACACATAAGTACATACAGCGGTAACAGAATGAAATGGGGTGAAGTGAAGACAGGTAAGGCTCGACCATAATCGAGAGCCGACATGACAAGAGCCCTCCAGACTGGCTCGAGACGCTTAAACCCAAGTATAGCTCGGACCTCGTAGTGTAGCAGATCGTAGCTTGCACTCGAGCCAATAAGGCATTTAATATCACAAGCAGATACCTTCAACAGCGTGCTATTGATACTCAATAACAATTAATTCAAACTAAACCCATTTTTGTTATGGAAGGAACTCCATATAACAAAAAAAAATAGCAATATCAACATAGCATAGCCCATTATATATATATATATATATATATATATATTTATATATATATACCGTCAATCCCCCTGTATGTACGCTTAGATCTTTTAAACTACGCAACGGATTTTAATGCGTTTTTCACTAATGGAAAGAGCGTTAAACAAGGACGGTTTTTGTACATAATTTGCAGAAAAAAATTGCACACGTGCGAAGTCGGGAGCGGTTCGCTAGTATTACATAATCAAATGTTATACATTAGATATAACTGGGAACATTAAAACTTTTATATTGTTTTACTCCTAAAACAAAATAAATTGTTTTATCCTTAAATAAAATAAAATTTTTAAAGTGGATTCTAAATGTAAATCTTTATTTTATAAATGAGACACAGAAATTCCTTTTATCGCGTGAGTGGGGCAACAATATATTGTCTAACCCTTGAATCTACTTGTACTGATCCCGAGCAAACAGTGAAAATGGGAATGCTAAGGTACCGCGCAGGTCAAGTCGTAGAGCCAGCTATCTTGATAAACAAAGGCGCCTTTGTAATCCGATCTAGCGATGTGTAATTAACATTCTGTTCTCGGCATAGTATAACAATGACGAAGTAATGCATTTTATCGCCTTGTTCTAGTCAGAAGAAATTTAACTTAAGCTAGGCTTAGGCTACATTTAATTTAGAAAAAATATATAAATATACTTATATTAAAATATATATATAACGTCCTGACGTTATATATATATTTTAACGTCCCATAACGTCAGAGTTTCAAAACTGGCCGCATTAAAGCGTGGCCGGGTATAGCTATAGTTTATAATACGTAGAGATATTTCTGAACAGACTACCTACTTATTTCCACGTTTTAAATTAATTAATAATAATGTAGTATGTATATATATATATAACGTAAAGAGCTACAAAAAATATCTAGAAAGACAAACATGCATAAGTTTTACAGTTGTAACTACAGCAAATATGTTTGCTGCAAACTAAGCAATATAGAGATGTTGGAGTAAATTTAAAACAATTTTTGTTTCAATAAATTTATATTCCTCATAAATTCATTGAAATTTTTAAACTCACCTACTGTGTTCTCGTTACAGTTGGACAGTAAATACGTTGCAATGTCAAGAGCATTTAGGTTGCATTGTAGTCTTAGATTGTTTAAGAATTTAGCACCTAAACATGTTATTAATTCTTGGCCTGCTTTACTAAAACTAGTCATGTATTTTCGGATAAAAAAGCATTTATCTGGATGGGGCAAAATAACAACACTGGTAACACTAAATTGTCTAATTATGCAATTAAACTTATAAATATAATTAATTTAATTAGACCTTTTATAAGACTTGACTAAAATATTTTAAATGGCTTAAGCTATCATTCCCTTTAAAATTCACATCCCCCCCTTCTTGTACACTTTTATGAATTTAACCCTTCTAACTGGTGGTCGAACTAAAAATTAACGTTGTTTTTGGTTACACTTCCTAACAAAGATCACCAGGAGTGTTTCGGTGAGTTAGGGATGCTCTTACCCTCATCTTGACCTCATTATTTACTGTATTTCCTCTTTACACCTTTTTTGAACGACGATGGATATGTTGCCATCTCCCACAATATTGCTTATTACATAAAAAATGCTAAACCTATACTATTAGCAAAAGTAAAATGTTTAAATAGATGCCTTTCTAAATAATTAAGTTACATAAAAATAGTCTCAAGTAAGTAATAAAATTAATTAACAAACACATGACGTAATTTTGACCATTCACTAGATTTCTTTATTTATTTTTTATGTGAATGTGATTAAGTAAGTACGACTTCGTTCGCACTATTTATTGGTAAATTTAACTTGTAAAAGTTGAGATTCAATTATGTACATTGTACATGACTGCTAGAAGTTTTAATTTTTTTACGTTTGGACTTTTTTATTTACATTTTGGGAATCAAGCGATCATTTGGAGATATGTATTGCTCTATAAACATGTTCATTTAGTTAGAGGCATTTTAAAATACATAAAGTTGATATTCCAATATGAGCGCCTGCGGCTACAGAATGTGTGGTATCAAAGCGCGGTCGTGTCACAGTTTTTTGTACGCGTCCACATACAAAAAAAACTGCATTGAAGGTTTTAAAAAATAAAATGCGAAATTCTCTCGCATTTAACAGAAGCTATCTCACGCGTGACATCTGTATTTGAGGGAAATGTGAGGTCGCAGAGGTGTGGTCTGTTGATAATTTAGAGACAATCTCTTCGCACAAGTGTCGTGACACCGAAGCTCTAAAATGTCCTAACGAGTGACAAGCAAAGCCCAGTTAAGCCGGCACTGACACCACCTGTGACCTGTGCTGTCCTGACATCCGTAATGCACACGTTATCTGTGATCCCAACTGAATACTAAAACAAATGGAGTGACATTTCGATTATACTTTTAATTTAGTAGTTGCACCAACAAAGCGATCACCAGTTTATTTAAAACAAGATATAGCGATAAAGTTATTAAATATGTTATAAGCGCATATGCTTGTCTTATAGGCGACGGTAGCCACCTACCATCGATTGGACCGTTAGCCTGTCTGTCGACCTCATAAATAAGCGACAAATATAGGTGCCACCTTAAATATAGGTGCAATCGACATGCCAGACGAGCCACAGTAGCTAATTTAGTTAGATTAATATAAGTATGTTGTCCTGAGAATACAGTACACATTAGTAGCGGTGGAGAATATTCCGTCTTTCTTAGTATAAATTGCAGTCGCTTTTCGCGTCTGTCTGTCTGTATATCTGTATATCCACCAGACAGATAAAACTCTGTCGGGCGGATATACAGGCAGACAGACAAGAAGCAGTGAAGGAAGCAGGGAGCGGGTCGCTAGTGGATTGTAAAAAACAATTGAAAATAAGAAGTAAGTTCTACTTAATGCAGTACTTAATAGAACGTATGATTGTCGTACGCCTACAAAGTGTCAGAAGTCAACCGAATGTCGGAAAAACGTCTACAGGCGGCAGCCGACAGTTATCTGAGAGCGACTACTCGTATACGTTCCGAGCTGTTACGACACATCGCCGACATTGTTGCAAAACTTTGCATGCCTAATAAGAACGGCTCTGTCGCCTACACTCTACGGAAGTTACAAAGGTGTGGTATACACGTAAGAAATTAACAAGATTAATTTATGCAATAACTTACTTACATAAGACGTGTTTATAGCTAACGGCGATAATGGCGCATTAATTTATTATTACACCATCCTCGGGATTGATATTTATAATTATGTTCTCCTTGTTATATTGGAGAATGTTTTTTTTTTTTAATGAAATCTATATACAATATGTTGTTTTTTTTTTTTCTAGCAGCATTTCAAATAATTCTAATGCATACTTTTTAATACCAAAATTTATTTTATTTACATATAAATGTATTATCAACCTTACGCAGATTAATGTATCATATAATTTTTATTTTTTAATGAATTTCGGAATTGACATTTGCTGCAAGTCTAGTGCATAACAATTACTATTAATATTATTATTACTATATTATAATACTATAAATTATTGCTATATTATAACTGCACCGGTATTGAAATTACTATTTATAATGAAGTACATTAAGTTTAAGTTATTTCTTTTTATTAGTTATTTTTATATTACTAACTGCGCAGCATTGACAGCAAAAAAATCTTATTTTTTGCATTGAAACATTTGACCTATTGTTCGGTTCGGACAAAGGTTGTAAATCAATTACAGGTTAATGTTCAAAATATAACATGTTCAGAGTTCAAGGATTTTACGAGTAAAACCAAATCGTGATATCGTTATAGCTACGATAGCGTTTAAACAGCAAACCTGCTTAGCATTATCGCTTACGAAGCATCCATTGATGTGTTTGTGTATATTGTAATTTGACACATGGAGTCCAAACATCAATGGAGAGCGAATAATAGGAAATATCGTAACAACAACATTTGCTAGTGAATCCCTGAGGCTAATGGCCATTCGTTTATTCGACATGTTTGCGTCACATTCACAAATTCGCCTCGTAGATAAACATCGTGAGGACTTCTAACAATGATGAACAGTTATGGAAATGATGATTTATAATCATGGCTTTATACCAGCTATAATTAAAATTATAAACTAACCTACGACTTTCTAATTGCGTCCAAACACGCTATATCTGTTGTAAGTTGCTGAGGAGTTGGGTGTCCCGCAGACTACTTGATGCTGCAGCATCAGGTCAAGTTTACTATGTCATAGAAATACCACCGAAGTAACAGTACACCAAATTTCACATCAATCGAACATGTGGAAGTTAGTGATGCCTGAACAAACGCCTGAACAAGTCTTCATAAATTTAGATAAGACAGATAGACCAATCCCGATCACGTCAGCTTTCAAACAATAAAAATCCATTCATCCGTTTGGGAGCTGCGATGCCACAGACAGATCCACGTAAATAGACACACACGACAAACTTATTACATCCCGTTTTTGCGTAGGGCGTCGGGGGTTAAAATATAGAAACAAAACAATCAAAATATAAGTAAATAGACTCACTACAATTCACTCACTATAGGAAGAGTCTAGAAGAGTGCAATATACAAATGGCCACCCTCCGTCTTGTTTCGAAACGTCACCCATTACTGTATTATGTCGCAATTACCAAATGCATATTTTCATTAAAAAGTGTTTTTAAAACAAAAACTTAAGTACCTTAAGGATTGTTTTATCTAAAAGTAGTGTCTAGAAAGCTGAAATTTAGAATATAGGTTTTATTATATAACATAAACGACCGGTAAGAAATGATTTTTAAAATGTTAATCCGTGCGAAGCCGGGTGTCGCTATCGCTAGTATTAGAATAAATAAGTTAGTTCAATAATTTGGTGCTATTTTACAAAATCTAGCCCTAATTCAAAAGAATACTTCCAATACATAACCTACTTTGACAAAACAAAACTTAAAAAGCAAAGTAGGTACATATTTAACGACGTAATTGATGATTTGATTAAAATAACTTATCAGATTCTTAAACAGGTTTAAGTCAAAATGGTTTTGCCTTCAGCAGTCATTCGTACGAAACAAAATTGTGCGAAACCAATACTAAACCGCAGTCGTAGTACAACTCGGGAACATACCTATGTACGGTTATGTCTGATAAGAAGATAGTAACTTGTTAAAAATATGTTTAAGTACACATTTAATAAAATTAAGACAATTTACTATAAATTCTTTCAATCTTTATAATTTTCTAAATATTTACTTTTTGTTAAGAACATTACATTGTTCCGTTGTTGAAATTTTGTAATTTTTTTTATTATTGTAATGCAATTGAACTTCATAAATGCAAAAAGTCGAAATCGGAAGTTAACTGGGCCATGATCAGCTTTCACGTAACGGGCAATATAGCGATGACGTCACCGGGACACGGGACCCCATTGCAAGCTCGCAACCACTCGGCGCAGTTCCGGCCCAGGAACAATACTCGACGAGTATTATTTAGTTTGTGAATGAATCAACGCTTGACGCATTCATAAAGAATAATGTGGAGGTGTTTAGAAAGCATTCTCTTTGTTCCAAGTACTTACTTCCCTTCTTGTACCCATAACGCTCTTGGCTTTACAGACGTTGTATTTATAATGTGTATGTTTAATTTGTGTGACATATTATAAGTGTTCAAGTGAAATTATTATAAGCTTATTACCACTTGGAAACAAATGCTCATAAAGTTAACTTTAGTTATTAAGTTAAATTCTTTAACTTAATACCTAAAGTTAACTTAAAATAATTTAAAATAGTATAAGGCACAAAATATTAATTTTAAATCATTGAACCGAACACGAACCAACGAGAAAAGAGTACTATTTTTGATTGTAATGTAAATCTCGTATGTAAAACTAGGTTTCCAACGAGTTGAGGTTACCTACATAAACTTTTTCATCAAGCGACGGAATATGTATTAGCAATCCCGATTCTAACCCCGGACTGCGAACAAGCGTGCTTTGTGAAATTCATTTCGCCGGTATTCTGTTAAATTATATACGAAATACGATTATGAAACCATGGCCTTAGAATTGCAAGATCGAACTCAACGACAACTTAATATTATCATAGCGGGTATACCAGAAATAAATAACAAAAATTTAACTGCGAGACGCGAACATGACTGTAAACAAGCACACGCATTACTCAAAACTATTTACAACGAATGCCCTACTCCCGTGAAAACAATGCGTTTGGGCAAGTTTACACCCGATAAAACACGAAATCTCAAAGTGTTCTTTCAGCAACGGGAAAGCGTTATATATATATTAAAAAACAAGGTGAAGCTAACAAATCAAAATATACATATTTACAATGATCAGTCGCCAATGCAGATGAAGTTTGTTAAGGATTTGCGTGAAGAATTATCACGCCGCAAGGAAAATGGCGAGACTAATCTGGTTATAAAATACATAAGGGGCATTCCTAAGATAACTGAAACCATAACAAAAAACTAAATTCAGATAATAGATCTGCACATCATAATATTGATAAATCTTTACTAGAAAATATTACCTACCAACGTGTAAATACCTACCAAAGCATATGCACGTCTTTCTCTTCCTTAAGAATATTTTATGCTAATGTTCGTAGTTTAGTGAAACCGGGGAAACTAGATGAGTTGAAGTGTATCCTAAAATGTTTTAAGCAAACTATACATATCGTATTACTGACTGAAACGTGGATTAAATCTAAAATCGATGCAGATCTACTACAAATTCCTAATTACTCTCATATTTATTGTATTCGTACAGATGGCATAGGAGGTGGTGTATCTATGTACATTCATAAGAGTATTAAATTCGAAATTATTAAGGAAAATTATGTACAGGGTAATAATTTTATATGGGTAAATTTGATAAAACATTCCTTAGTCATTGGAGTAATCTATAAACCTCCAAATACAAACTTCAAAGATTTCCTCAACACTTATATTACATTTCTAGAAAAAATTAAAAAGAAGGCGATTGTGATTGGCGATTTTAATATAGATTTACTGCAAAAGGAACGTAAAATTAATGAATATGTAGATCTTATATATGAATCTGGCTACCACATAATAAACAATATAAATGAAGAATACTGTACACGAGAGACTAAAAATACAAAAAGTATAATTGATCATGTATGCACGAATATCCGGGAGTCAAGAATGCATATGGCAGTAATCGAGTCCACATTATCCGATCATAAACAAATATATATAGAATTAAAGAAATGTAAAAACTCTCTTAGAGAAAAGATACGATATGAAGCCATAGATTATACTCATTTATATAACAATATGCTAAGCAAGGACTTTACCAATAACGAAAATAACTATAATACACTGGAGAAATTTATCAAGGAACAAATAGAAGATGCTAAAGTTGCAAAATACAAAATTCTGAATCCGCCTCAGAAAGATTGGATTAATAAAACAATACTTAATTATATTGATGAAAGAAATAAATTATGGTGCATTTATAAGAAGGATGAAGAAAATGAAGAAATAAAATCGAATTTTTTTGCTGCTAAAGAAAAGGTTAAAAATATTATCAAGCAAGAAAAGAAGAAATTTTATTACGACTCGTTTAATAAATGTAACAAAAACCCCAAGAAAATGTGGAAACTAATTAATGCATTTACTAAAAATAAGACTGAATGTAACTGTGCTCCCCCACAATTAATCATTTCTAATAAATTAATAACGAATGAAACAGAAATTTGCAACAGTTTCGATAACTATTTTACATCAATTGGCTTTATTTTAGCTGAGAAAATAACACAAGTAGATAATTACAAACCTAAAAATGTATTAACAACCACATTCAATTATGATCAAGACTCTATTCTGTCAGAACTACCAACTTGTACAGAAGACGAAATAAGCAAAATTATTGATAATTTAGATAGTAATACTAGCTCAGGAATTGATAAAATAACAACAAAATCTATAAAATGTATTAAAAAACTGATTATCTTTAATTTAACTAATTGTATCAATAAATGTCTCGAGACTGGAATTTTCCCAGATAGCCTTAAAATTGCTAAAGTTACACCTATATACAAAGCAGGAGTTAAGACTGATCCCGGGAACTACAGACCTATCTCAGTTTTGCCGGTTCTATCAAAAATATTTGAAAAAGTATTATTTACGCGTTTATTTAATTATTTAACAAAGATAGATTTCCTTTATAAATACGGTTTTCGTCCAAATTCTAACACACTGTCAGCTACCATTGATCTAGTCACCAAAATTAAAACTAATATCGATAAAAAGCAGGTAGTCTTGGGAGTTTTCATTGATTTGAAAAAAGCTTTTGACACCGTAAGTCATTCACTTTTACTGGACTTATTAAATAGCATTGGTATAACTGCTAAAGCATACAAGGTATTTGAATCTTATCTCACAAACAGATACCAAATTGTTAAAATCGGCAATTATGAAAGTAAGCCTGCAAAAATTGTTTGCGGAGTTCCGCAGGGATCAGTCTTAGGACCTCTTCTTTTCCTAATTTACATGAATAGTATAAGTAGTGTTGGGTTGACGGGGCATATCTCCCTTTATGCAGACGATACATCACTTTTTTATTTTGGTCATACAATTCATAGTGTTATCACTGAAGCTCAAAACGATCTTGATATATTAAATAAATGGCTAAAACTAAATCTGCTTACTATTAATGTAAGCAAAACTTCTTATATAATCTTTGCAGCTAAGAACAAAAATATTCCCAATTTTCCGGCGCTTTCAATAGATAACCAACAACTACAAAGATCCAACAAAGAAAAATACTTGGGACTAATTTTGGATAATAGATTAACTTTCAGGGCACATATAGAATACATTCGCAATAAAATAATTCCTCTAACTGGAGTACTAAGAAACATTGCAAAGTGTGTCCCTTATAAATTACGGTATTCTATATACAATACACTTGTAAAACCACATTTAGAATATCTAATTCAAGTCTGGGGACAAACTACAAAGACTAATCTTCGTTTATTAGAAACAACTCAAAATAAAATTATTAAGGTTCTTTTTAATTACGATTACTTAACATCTACAAAATTAATTTATGATAAAACTAAATTTTTTAATTTAAAAAAGTTATATAATTATTCGATATGTATGTTAATTAGAAAAATAGAAACAAATAATATAAATTCTCAAATCACTTTTCAAAAAAGACTTAACAAATGCAACACTAGAAATAGAAATAAAATTGAATTGCCTATAATTAGAACACAATATGGTAAAAAAAATATATTGTATGAGGGAGCACAGATATACAATGCATTACCTGAGAGTGTAAAAAATTGTAATTCCATGCATAGCTTTAAACACAAATTAAAAGATTACATATGGACCAATGTTGGAAATAACTAATTTATCTCCGATGGATTAAATGTACCTATATTAATGTAGTTATTAAGTTCTCATAGCTTAAGTGGACAACTTGTTCTTTCTTATGAGAATAAAATTCTTTAAACCGAAATAGTTTAAATCTCACATTTTTCTTCAATTTTATTTCACGTTTTCAATTTTTTTTATCACTAAGCATTAGAATTAGAAATAATTACTATATTACCCCTATTTAAAAGGTAAAATCGTAAGAAAATCGTACGGGAAGATTAACAACAAAGACATGTCATGTTTGACAAGGACTCGTAAAGATCTTCAAGACCAAGTGCATAAAAGGTGCCTAGGAAAAAGAATCCTGTTTTGACTAAATAATTGCTGCTAACAGTGAGGTGTATAATAAAGATAATAATTTATTTTTAAACAATTAAATTACAGTATCCATAAGTTTTCGTTCACCCTCCACACTAAGCTGTGCTTGTATCGTGGGAGTCGATTGCGAGTACATAAGCATATATATCTACATATTATACCTAATATACAATAATTTATAATAAATACAGAGCACTACAATTGCACAAATAAAGAATATTCGCCTTATTTTATACTAACTCCAACTACATAATATGTACTTACTCGTACAATACAATCAATGTAGGTATGAAAAATAAACAAAAAGTTAAAAGTTTCCTTTTTTTAAATAAAACACGCTGAATAAAACACCTCATAATGTTTTAACAAAAAATGCAGGGTTGTAAATTAATACAGTTAATATTGTATATTTAATTTGTCTACGTGTGGTAAATTTATATTATATATATATTTTTGTAAACTTAACAATATTTCTTGAAACATTACTCAATAAATTTACGAAATGATTACACGCCTCTTTTTTATGTCGTCAGCGTTTTAAATGATACAATGTTTAAATAAACATGCGACGTTCAATATTAAACAATAATATTTTGAAATAAAGAAATGTAATTAACGCGGTTATATTTATTATAATTGCTTCACAACATTTTCAAACAAAGAGACTCGGCAATAGACTTGATTTTAAATTAAAAATTATTATAAAATAACCCCCAAACACGATATAACTATCTGTTGTAAGTTGCAAAGGAGTTGCATATCCTGCCATGTCTTGGAAATACCACCGAAGTAACAGTACCTATACCAAATTTCACATAAATCGAACCCGTAGAAATTAGTGAAATCCCTTCGTCAGCTAGGAAATGGGCTGTGGTCTTCATATTTTCATATTAATATTTTATTGGAACTTGTATTGGAGTTCGTATGTAGACCCTACATACTATTCATAAGCTTGGGCGATAATTTAAAGAATACGCTTTGAGCTATCACTGTGAAACTATTTTTTAAAGTGATAATCAAGGTAATGAACTATCTGTGTGCCAAATTTCATCCAAATCCGTTCAGCCATTTTTGCGTTATTGAGGAACAAACATTCAAACTTACAAACTATTGCATTTACTAGGATAAAATAGTTAAATTGGGCCGTCAGCCTGCCTGTCGACGGTTACATAAAAATAAAATATTAACTAATATTTATCTTCATCAATAACACGAAAAAGATAAAAAGTAGGAACAGAATTTTCTATAGAGAACGTGTCCGTTACAATGTAAAGAAATGAAAACATTTCTCATTCGAATTCGGCGCGAACAAGTACCAGTAATATCCCACGGGAATCCTTTTGGAAAGGTCTAGAAGCCGCGACCACATGCAACAGCAAAAGGTGGTGAGGCTGAAAAAGGCTGCGTCTGGCTCGTGACTCGCACGAGCGATCCGAGAGAACATTATTGCCGGCGTGACCGAGCTGAGGTTTAGTAATAACTCTCTGGACAACTTAAACGTAATTGCATAAAATCGCTTTTGTTGGAATTCCTCTGGCTCAATCCGCGGAGGGTCGTATTTCTGTTACTTCCTTGAAAAATATTCACAGTCTTCGGCGAAATATTTTCAACTAAATCACAACGTATTTCGCATGCAAATATCTTAAAATTTGCGGTTATTAAGTCGTCAAGTTACAAACACTAATTTCTTGAGCATTTATGTAAATGAAATTACTTACTCGCATTTAAATGCAGTAATTATTTGGGAAGTTATTTACGAATGTAATGATTCTATGATTTTATCCAATAACGTGCATTATAAAATACCAGCTGGTGCCAGCGACTTCGTCCGCGTTAAAAAAGAAAATACATGAGTAATATAAAGCCGGACTTCTTTATCGATGTGACGACGGTGGCGCCATGTTTTATATTTTTGGAAATACAGTACACGATGGTTAGCGGATTAAAATTATGGCGATTATTAACCGTCACAAGAAGGCAATAGTGAAATAACATTCAAACCTAATATTTATGTATATAAGAACCCATTCCCTTATAGTGCTCGTCTTTTCCCTGATACTTTATCCTTGAAAAGGATGTAAAATTTAAAATTCAAAACCTTTCAAATGTACTGCATGTGCTTAGCAGAAAGGATATATACCTACCTACTTTTTAAACAATTACAGTGATATGTGACTATATGTACTTTCATAATAAAAAGGCCTTTAAATAACGAAGAAGTCACTAAAAAATGATAAAAATAAATTAAAAATTGTTAAAAAGAGTAGAAACCTACATAATGTTATTTAAATACGTAATTATGAGAAATCTGCCTAATAAATACCTTGTTCGACGTCGTGTAAAGATTCTATACACTGATAACTAACAATGGTGCATGGCAATAAAGTCTCAAGATAAGCTACCATTTCGCTTTCTCTTTTGATGTGGTTGTACGCACTTATATAATGCTGCTATAATAAATTTAATATAACACGTGACTAGATTTCAAGTTGACATAATAGAAAACAGCTCTTCTATTACTTATTAACTATAATATAAAATAAGTCTATTTCCATTGAATAAATTAGGTACCTATTAATTTTTTTAAAGTTTATCAGTTATTTAAGTGCATTATAGGTTGGCATTATATCTTTGGTCCTCATTTAATTAAAATCTTGATGGAATTCATAAAAAGCTGTTAAATATGTTTTGATTTTTGTAGAAAAACATTAACATAAAAAGGAATTCCAGCTTTGAACATACTTCGACTTTCATCTACATATAAAGGCTTTGAAGCCTAAAGTAAGTTTGAAATACACGCGTAAGGTACTTGGTATAAGTGTAATTCAAAACTAGTCTGCAGTTTAAACTAACAAGGCATTGGTTCGTAAAAAGAAACAAGCAATGAAAAAATAATAATAATAATAAAAATACTACACATTACTAAAAATATTACAATTAGTTAAGTCATATTACCTAATATAATTCCGAAATTATATTAGTTATTTTGAAATGCGTATATTTTGAAGAAATTTTTAGATTTTTTTACATTGTTCTTCGTTTATGCTACATTCACATTAAGCCTATGATATTATTAACACTACTTATAGTCTAGTCACTATAAATTCACACTTAGGTTAAGATTACACCCACACTGTTGTCATATTGTATGTAGTATAGTTAATTGCTCTCCAGGCTAAGTTGGACTAGGTAAAATAAGATACCAATATTATTGAGATACCGATACGGCGTAGAGGAAATCAGGTATTGTAAAATTAGTTAGAATGAACATTTTAGACACTTTATAAAATTAAATCTTATTTTCTTATTACAGAGTTAAGTCATTTGAAAAACTGTTGCACCTAGTTTTGCCAAAGTTACAAAGTAGCTTGTAAAAAAATATTATTAAAATATTCCTTTCAAAAGAAAAGATTGAATGGATGCAAGTGTAAAAACGCAAGAGAAATAATACCTACTGAGTATTATTTAATACCAGTGACCCTCCCCTTCTTTTAACGTTCTGAAATCCTCATGGAATCCTCAAGGAACGTTCAGGAATTCATAGCAAAAGTCGTGTAGTGTTGGATGCCGTTACCAAACTTTAGTCATCGAAATAACGTAAGGAAAATAACCATGTGATAACGGCCGTTATAGGCCGATAACCACAACGTACAAGTTGCTTAAAATGCACATTTGCTTGCGAATACGAGTCATACTTACATGTGTTCACGCATTATACTTCCTTTTTGCAAGGTGCAAAGGGGTAATATAAAAAAAAAACGGGCGTGTAAGGTGGAAACACTTATAGATACTTGATTAATTATCATCAGCATTAACAGCTGCATTGTTGAACACAAACATTTAGGTTGGGGGTGTTTTGTTATTGGGTTGGGTATTGTTCACATTTTCCCACATTTTTTGTGTTTTGTCATTAGTAAGTCATTAGGTATAATAGTAACATTAACAATCTTGTTATTAAAAAACTTTAATGATTGTGGAGGTATATAGACAACATATGTACCTCCACAAATAATGAAAGTCTTTATGTTAAGCTCGACAGACAGACCGGCGGTCCAGACAGGAGCTGCAAGTGCGCTTCCTATTCAGTAGGAGGATAGTAAGGAATCAGGGGCCCTAGTCAAAGTAACAATTTAAAACGAAGTTCGAAAGAATAAAATGTATGGGGTGTATCACATGATTTAGCGACGGCATATGTCAATCCCATACATTTGATTGTTTTCGAACTTCGTTATCGTTTCGTTATCGTTTTAAATTGTTACTTTGACTAGGGCCCCAGGATAGGAATTAAGAAGAGATAGGGAAATAGTAGCCTATAATGAAGGAATATTGTACCTATATGATATTATGACAACAGCAAAGGAAATAAATCTCATTTCAACCCAGTTTCATTGAATTAAAAGCCCACATAATCCTTTTCAGGGAGTGACTTTATCATAATAAGAAGCCATCAAGGCTGTCAGAAGTCACAGTCCTTCTTTCTTATCTAACGTAGTTGTCAGATGTTGACGTATGTCTACAGATTTTGATAATTTTTCTACTAAAATATATTACATTGATAACAGTGTACGTTAGTAATAATAATGAAAGGTTTGGTTGCTGCCGCCAGACAGGTTGCCCGGGCTAATACCGGAAATGCAATGTGTCCAGCTACTAAGCAAAACAGATGTATGGTTCAAATATTACACGCAATCGAACGCTTCGTTGGCTCCCCCTCTATTTAAATAATTGGGACAGTAAAAAAACGCTGTAGACATTATTAAAAAAAATGCAGGTGCACATTGTCTAGCACGCGACAATCAACTAAATGTAAACGTCTTTTTGTTGATAAATATAAACGCAGTTAAAGTTTACTTGTACGACAAGATATTTTTTACAGTAGGTAGGTACGCAACATTACGACAAAAGTTGATAGGGCCTTTATAATCGCTTCATTAAAATATTATTTAAGCACGTTAACTTTAGCTTATTAATCAAGCTTTTGCGAATCACCACTCACTTGGATTTCGATACGGAAGTCACTAATGGAAAAGAGTTTTTGTATATAATTTCCAGGAAAAATTTAAATCCGTGGAAAGATTTAATTTATTGATCGCTAGTATTTAAACAAAAAATAATAGTTTTTATAATTACGATACAAAATTTTAATAGTAACTTAATCACGTAGACTACATATAAAAATGATACACCTGCTCTCTAAGAAAATTTGTTTAACAAAATATACACTCAACTAAGTCCCTTGTAACCGGATTATCCCAGATACACATCAAAGTAATGATGTGTTGTATAAATTTATATCCAAGGAACATATGACCTTATTAATTTTATGAGACCTCTATACTCGTTTACGAGCAAACCAAGTACAATGTAACGTTTTTAATTACATTGTGTTAATGAATCTGGTTTTTGTTATGGACTACGTCATGACATGACCTATACCTTCGTAACTGACATTTAAGACACTTGATTAAATATAATTCTTTTTATTATCATTTTTTTTATGTCTGTAAAATGTAATATTAGTATCTTAATCTATATCTATTAATAATATTATAAAGAGAGAAGATTTGTATGTTTGTAATGAATAAACTCAAAAACTACTGAGCCGATTTGAAAAATTCTTTCACCTATAGAAAGCTACATTATCAGCGAGTAACATAGGCTATATTTCATTCAGTTACGCGGACAAAGTCGCGCGCAACAGCCAGTAATATTATAAAGGCTAAAGTTTATGAGAATGGATGGGTGGTTGTTACTCTTTCACGCAAAAACGGCTGAACTGATTTGGATGAAATTTGGCACAGAAATAGTTTATTATCTGTTTTAACATATAGTATACTTTTTATCCTGATAAAATGTTGGGTTTCCGAGGCATTGTCTGAAAATAGAAAAAAATTGGGCACCACCGTAGTCACAGCGATAAAGATTTCAACGCCGTCGAAGTCGCGGGCAACAGTTAGTCTTCAATAA
Organism: Synanthedon myopaeformis; assembly: GCA_944738685.1. Classification (NCBI taxonomy): domain Eukaryota; kingdom Metazoa; phylum Arthropoda; class Insecta; order Lepidoptera; family Sesiidae; genus Synanthedon; species Synanthedon myopaeformis. Next base: position 4,077,283 of record OX122927.1, on the reverse strand, counting down.
AGATAAAAACTAGCATAAAATATCTATAACACTAAATCTAAAGTTATTTTATTGAAAGGCTATAAAATTAATACTATAAAATATGTATAATAAATCTTTGAAAGGAATTTATTAAAAGCATTCGTATAGCAGTCGTTAATATCAACGAAGTTGATTGAATTACCACCGGACGTTGGCATCGGTAATAATTAAATAATAGACTAGGTAGAAAGGTGTAACGTATTCATTAAAGTCTTAAAAAATAACGACATTTACGATATTAAACACCAAGGTTATTTATGAAAGGTTTCCTCTAAAATTAAAACGCCAATATAATTAAAAAGTTCTCATGAATCGTTTCGGAATAAAGATGAACAGCGTGTTCAATATTCTCTGCCCATGATTGCAAAGTGAAAAGTGAATACCGAACTAGAAGGGGAGATTGTGAAAAATTGGAAGAAATTTGCGAATCTTTCTGCTAAGCGTCTTTAGAAGAAACTAGTTAAAAAGCTCTACCAATTACTACTAAGAAACTATTATTACAAAATAATAGTTTAATAATAATACTTAATCTACTTAATTATGAGTCTGTTAATAGACCTATTAATTAAGAAGAATAATAGCACAGCTACTATTAATATACCATTGTCTAAATTGTAATTTCTTCAAACATAAGTAAAGTACGTAATCAACATATTCTAATTTTAGGCACAGAGAATCACTAGCGACCCGCCCCCGACTTCCCACGTAATTGAAAATTTCAATAATCCTTCCTTAGCTCATTTTAAAATAAACCTATGTTTTAAATTCTAAGCTTTCTAGACTTAGCAAGTAGTTTTGGCTAGCAGGACCAACAATTTTATAACCCAATATAGATCGTGCGATAAAATCAAACACCGCAAACGGTAACCTGTGCAATAAAATGTAAATAGGCTTTAGATAAGCCTCGACAATAACCATTTGCACCTTTGTTTGCGAAACACCTCCAATTCTAAGCTGGATAATGCTATCGCTGTCCCAATAACTGCTGATAAAATGACGTGTCAACGGGAAACTTGTTCATTCACTATTCTAATAACTTCGTCGGTTGGAACCACCGGTCTCATTGTGACTTAACAGTATTTATTTTGAGATTTGAAGAAGTTTGCAAAATATAAGACCCACAGACCTTTACAACGATATAGACATTTTTCTAAATATAATATGACTACTTGGTGCCTTTACACCTTACAACCTCACAGCGCGACTTCATCCACATTGAAAAATAAAATATTGAATGCCTGTCAAAATGTATAAGCAATATAACGCCTAATATCTTCCTTGCGGATACACTTTTGCTAGGCGTTGAATTTTTATTTATAGATTTTTATTTTTAGAACAGAGCGGGAAGAGTACTTTTTTCTGGATAAAGGGTACCCTATGTCCTTTTCTTTATATTCGAAAACGTGAATGCAAAATTTCATAATGATTGGTTGAGTAGTTAAAGCATGAAAAGGTAACAGACAGACTGAGTTACTTTTACATTTACCTAATATTAGTGTAGAAGTATGGATTTGGTAAAAGTTTGACCCTACATTTAACTGACTCCCAAGATTTATTTATGTCGAGTTGATATGTGTGTAGTTTTAATGTGTTTTAACTGAAAAATGCAATTTAAATCAAATGAACTTGACTGGAACAGGAAATAAATAGGAAAAGTAATGGTTTCCCGTCTTAAACGGTTTTCTTAAAGAATTGCATTCGGGGATCACGGCCCATTGTCAGCTCCATTGTCGTGAGATCAGAGATAGCAGTCACAATGAGGGCACGACAATTAAGTGTTGCCATTAGACAGCTTGAAACAATTCACAATGGTCGCGGCACGTGAGAGGAATCGCATGAGATTTTTTTCCATTATAAAAGCACATTAGAATAGATTGAACATAGCGTCGTAATTCTCGCCTACGTATATTAACATTAGCATACGGGCTATGTTTTATGTATATTATTGTTAGATAACATAATAATTATGTATATGAACTGTATAAGAATGATCAATACTGACAGAATTAGAAAAGTAGGCCGCTTTACAACTTCATTAGGTTTGACTCAGGAAAAATGTTTGTATGAAATATGTACAATAATTCCTACATTCCCGAGGGATAGTCTAAAAAAATCAAAACTTGAGCGCTACTGTCGCCGTGGCGGCGCCAACGTCGTCAAGCAATGTAAGTCGGGTTTCTAATAACCCTAACCCTACCTTATTCAAATCAAGAAAACAGAATGTGATTTAATGTCAATCAATGACAGGTATACACAACATTTAACATCAATCATCGACCCTTAAGATTACAGAAAATTCTTATACTAAATTATACTAAACACACTCGAATCATAACATAACTATAAATGACATATATAAGATATTATAAAATATTGTAGTATACATATACACACACACATCCATATATACAATATACACAAACATATACATACATACATACATACATACATACATACATACATACATACATACATACATACATACATACATACATACATACATACATACATACATACATACATACATACATACATACATACATACATACACAAAAACAATATTACATTTGACAAATTAGGTGACATATAGCCCCAACAAGGCTATTCAACATTTGTGTAAGACGGCATTTCCGTATTTTACGATGAAAGCTTGCCAAACTGTCGTGGTTTATATCAATTTCAGGATTAAGTCCACAAATTGAATTAAATTGATTTTTTATCCTAATGATTGGAGCATTACGGCCAATATTTGTTTTGCAAGTTGGATATGCAAACACTTTGAACACGGGATTTCTAGGTACCCTACGTGGAACGCAAAAACGAAGTTCCAACAGGAGTGACGGTGAGTCTGCCAATCCGTGCAGAATCTTGTAGAATATAAGCTATTGGGTTGTTCGGAAAGTCATTTCGTTTTTTTTGGGGAACATGAAAGACAGTTTTCGTATAATGAATAAATATTTTATTAAATTATATATTGGCCATTCTGGTCCAACACCTTTTGCCATCTTTCTGGCAGTAACATAATTCCCCTCTCATAAAAGTTTTGGTCCTTGCTGGCAAAAAACTCGTCCAGGTGGTTTTTGACATCTTCATTTGAGGTAAAGGTTTTGCCATCCAAAAAATTTTGCAGGGACCGGAACAAATAGTAGTCGGAAGGCGCCAGATCTGGAGAATATGGTGGATGTTGCAGTACGTCCCATTCAAGCTGTAAAAGTTTTTGGCGAGTGACCAAACTTGTGTGAGGTCTCGCATTATCCTGGTGGAACACTACACCCTTCCTGTTGATTAATTCGGGCCTCTTCTCTTTAAGTGAATCATTCAATTTGTCCAGCTGATGACAATAGACTTCTGAATTAATCGTTGTATTGTCCGGCAAAAGCTCAAAAAAAACGATTCCTTTGACATCCCACCAAACGGAGAGCATCACCTTTTTTTGGTGAATGTTGGCTTTTGACACGCTTTGAGCCGGTTCATCTTTTCTGCTCCATGACCTCTTGCGTTTAACATTGTTGTATACAACCCATTTTTCGTCCCCAGTAATAATCCGCTTCAAAAATGGATCATTTTCTAGACGTTTGAGGAGCGAATCACACGCGTCAACACGACGACACAAATTTCGCTCGGTAAGGACATGGGGCACCCACACATCGAGCTTCGAGGTTAAGTCCATGCCTTTCAAATGGCCATAAACAGTTGAATTCGACAAATTTAATCTCTCACCGATCTCTCGTGTGGTGATTCGCCGATTTGCATCAACTAATGCCTTTATCGCATCTTTGTCAGCTTCGACCGGCCTTCCAGACCGTGGTGCATCTTCGACATCAAAATTGCCGGATCGAAATTTTGCAAACCAGTTCTGGCACTGGCGTACTGTTAACACGCCTTCTCCATACACATCCGTCAATTTTTTTCTCGCTTGGACAGCATTTTTACCTTTTCTGAAGTTAAAAAGTAAAATATGACGAAAATGCTGCTTATTGCTCTCCATATTTAAAAGGGCACCAACCAAAAACTACTGGGTAGAATTAATAGAACTTTTTCACACACAAGCCTTGCAATATCAGCTCTCAAGACATATAATGGTTATGGGGCTTAAGTGTGAAGTTAGTTTCGAAAAAACGTAATTAAGTCCTCTGGCGGGAAAAAACGAAATGACTTTCCGAACAACCTAATAGATGCCTTGTAAAGGCACGGTGTATGCCCTCTAGTCTTTGGGTTTGCATGGCATAAAACGGGTTCCAGACCACACTAGCGTATTGTATTCCAAGTGACTACGAATCAACGCATTAATAATAAAATTATTGTTTTTATTTAGAATCCCTTTGTATTGCGATTTATGAACCCCATCAAATGAGCTGCTTTCTTGACTATGACATATATGTGAGACGTAAGTTTCAATTCACTGTCTAATAAAATACCCAAGTCACGCACCTCCTTAACCCTTTGTATAGGGTTGTCATTGGTTTCATAAAAGGTGGTAAGAGGATTTTTTTTGTGAAAATTTTATATAATCACATTTCTTAATGTTAAGGTCCATATAATTTACATCACACCACTCGTTAATTCTTTTGATATCACTTTGAAGGAGTTCGACGTTTTCAATGGAGTTTGTAGTTCTGTATATTTTTAAGTCATCAGCGAACAAGGAAAACTTACTATGGAGTATCACTGAATTCATATATCACTTATAAACAGAAGAAATAAGACTGGCCCTAAATGAGAACCCTGACCGCCCATGACCATGACCATGACCGAATGTTAAAACTGTATTATTGTGGGTGTATTGTTGTGTCTTCTGTTGGTGTACCTTAATAAATAAATAAATAAATAAATAAATAAATAAATAAATAAATAAATAAATAAATAATGTTCAAAAAAAAATTTTTTCCCCCGACTGTTATTAGATTACAAGACAAATGAACTGGTCAAATAAATTATACTTAACTCTGGTTTGTCGAACTTGGTAAATATAGTTGAAGACATGTCGTTGACTATAATAATATCGGAGGCAATCGGTTTACTATAGATGATGATTTTTAATTCATTTTCTCTAAATTTCTTTTTTCATCTCGACTAAGACTAGAATTGCCCTGAATTATCGCTCCAAGAAGTCCCGACAAGAAACCCTATCAGCGACATTTTAAATAAATTTTATAACCCTTTTTAAAAAATCTCGTTCAGAGAAGACTAAAAGCCGACCCGCCGATCAACTCCAGCCCACGCACTGTTTTGATCTGACCCGCCAACATTTGCATTTGTGAATTGCCCCTGAAAGTTGAAAATAAATGTAAACGATTTCGTCTACGTCGAAATAGATTACCGACCTCCAAAGGTATTCCAGGTAGGTAATAGTACTCGGAGTAAGGTATTAATATAAGCTGACTGGCGCGTGAAGGAAGATCTATCAAGGAAGTGTACCTTAACTACCTACCACTATAACTTAACAATAGTTGCTTATGTCTACCCGAACAAATTACTCATCAGCAATTAAAAAGCAGAAATTATAGCGAGACATAGCGGATTACGTAATTTATCGCTATCCATTGTTGGACTTTACATACACACCTAACAATTGTTTTAATATATTTTACTTATCGTTCAAAGTTTCTAGACATGATGAGGGGACATAAGATATCTTGATAAGGTGACCACGTGAAAGCACGCGTTGTAATGGGCGCGCCATTACATGGAGCTTCAATTTTTTTTGGACAAGATATCAAGAAATAAAAAACAGTGTTATCATTTAAATATTGAGAACACTATTTTTTTAAATATCAAAACAATAAACCTTTCACTATGAATAACCATCGAGTTTTTTTTTTAATTTTGTGTGACCAGTTTCGAATTAAATTAATATTAAAAAATACTTTTACAAATTCTGTTACAATTATGTGACAATCTGTTGATAACTTATGAAATATTTTTGAAATAATTGAATATTAATATGAACGAAGCATAAATATAACCATGGTTGTGTAACACACTAGGCGCGTTCACGAATAAGTGAAAAACTTGTCTTAGATATATTTTAAATATTTAAATATAGTATTCGTAAAAAAAAATTACACTTATCGCTGCTTCTTAACTCGTTGTTCGGCACCTACACTTGCCGATTCTCGAAACTGGTTCCATCGGCAACCCATCCACTTGATCTTGAACGAGTGTTGGCCAACTTTCACGAGATTCCACGAGGGGCCCGAACCGCGCGCCCGACTCGTGAGAACATTGAACATTGTCAATACTGTCCGGGTTAAGAGGCCGGCGTATTAGCAAACACTTCAGATCTACCCACTTACTTACTAAATACGTTAACTTCTATATAATTATACTAATCTGTTACTAAACATCAAAACCTAGTACTACACTTCACGTGTGTAACAAACATGAATGATCCATTCATGCGTTTGAAATTTATAAAGATTCTTGTATGAAAATAATAATAATAAAACCAGTGACTGAGCGTAAGTGCTTACAATTGGGCGGTATGTGCACCTTACAAAAGACCATCGGTGCTGCCCACCACAGTATTATTAAGGATAAGAGGTTAGGAAAGAATAGGAAGAAATTGACTCTTTCACCCAACTCTATATTATTTTTCCTCACTAAAACTTTTTTACATTGATCTACAGATCACTAAGAGATGATTATCAGATTTATAATAGGTTACACAAAAAATACTAAGTATTATAAAAGAAAAGTATCACGTATGTTTCAAATAGACATTCATTTTCTAATAACATCTGATTAATTGATTGAAAGTTATAGATTGTTATTGAGAAGTCTATAATAGAACTATGGATTGTATAATCGTGGGAATATCATTAAGGTGAAATAAAGACAGAATTAAAGTCCATATTAAAGGTGCACGCTATTCGTAAGAGCAGTTTCAAAGAAATTAATTACGTGTAAATGTGTAACCAGTAACCAGTCAGTTATCAGATCTGTAATAAGAACTAGTTGTGGTGGACGCAATTATTCTTTCTGTGGCAACTGGCGAGCTTGTTTTTCTATCGAACATTCCCATTTCAATTATTTATTGCGATGTTTTGTGACTAGTTACTTCCAATGGTTTGGGTATTATCGTTTCCCTAGGAGGGATGTGCCTAGTCAGGGCTTTAAAACAGAAAGTATAATTTTCGTATATTTCTTCAACAAGAGTAGAATATTTTCTATTATTTTACGTATTATCTAGTATTTACGTATTATTTGTTATAGTATTATCTATTAATTTACGCTCCTAGTCTTAGGTGTCCAGTTGTTTTAGACACCCTTGAATTTGACATACTCGATATTAGTGTAGATAATCAGAAACAGATGTTAGAAAAATAAAACATATCTTTTAAAATAAAACATATCTTTTATGTTTTATAAATAAATTTTAAATTACCGATGAGTGACCGCAGTCAATACTCAATGTTATATGGACATGAAGTTAGGGATCTTTTTACATTTAAATTCTCAAAATCTTATAACTTATACGTATAAATTATACGAACTAGTATTTTTACTTACATAAAATGTGGGATGCTTATGTACCTATGTGTATAAAGCCTGTGTACGCATATTATTATTTCAGATAATAATATATAATAACAGATAATAAATTTGAAATTTGCAACCAGTGTAACCAATTAAACATTTTCGAAGCTCTTTAGTAAATAAACTTCTAAATAATCTAATGGGTTTGAAATTATTTCTAAACTAACAGTATCAGTTCATTCGACATCGGCATCGAATTTAATTAAAGGTATCTCAGGAATGCGCTGCGTCGGCACGACGGAAATCTTTTAAGAATCCGTATTGTATGAAGGACCGTTACGGTTTTTTCTAACTTTATAAAAAGTTTCCGGTTTGAAACGCTTTTAATATATTATGTGTACTACCTTAAGTTTTTATAATAACTTCGTCCGCGTAACTTTATAAAATATAGCGTAACTAAATATAAAATATAGCATATATTACTCGCTGATAATATAGCTTCCCAACAATGAAAGAATTTTTTAAATCGGTCCAGTAGTTTCGGAGCCTCTTCAATTCAAACAAACAAACAAACAAATAAATCTTTCCTATTTACAATATTAGTATAGATTACTTTTATATTTTAGTTTTGATTTTAGTGTCTTTATGTTCTAATATGTTATATCGTTTAAGTAGGTATTCAAAATAATAAGTATTTCTTTACTAGTTAGTGGCAGGGCACACTGCGTTTCGCAGTCATTCGGGCAGCCCGTCTGGCGGCAGTGAACAGAAGACCACTATGAAATAACAGCATATTATTATTTAAGTGGACTGTCAGCCTGTCTGTCGACCATAACACAAAAAAAATAAGAATAGCGTCTTCGCATCAAGTCTATTAAATAAATTTTTCAAGATCAGACTTCTGTACCGTAGGTATCACTTTTAAAATTCAAGAGGGAAACGTTTTAATGCGGTAAGTACTTTTATGAGCATATGATGCTTTTAAAAAACATTTACGTATGCAGCGCGTTGATGTTTTTTTAAAGACAAGTTCAGAAGCATTTACAGATGATATTATCATTAAAAATCATTAAAGAGTTAAGACAAAGAATTTTTATTTTTGTAATTCATTGCAAATAACATTTTTTTTTAACAATTCGCTGAGAAAAATGTACATTGGTTTAGACATGCAAATTCGTCTTGTCCAACCTATGCTCATGTTGAGCCACGTATTTAAAAAAATATACATATGCGGGTTCAAAATATGTATATAATTATGTATTATGTATATCCAATCTTAAGAGGGAACGTATGTTTTATCGTTTCTCTGTAAACATATTAAGAAAAAACTAAATATAAAGCTTGTCTGTATACAAAATGGTATTTCTCGGTACATACATGTTGTAAAAATATATCAATATGTATAATAAGTAGGTACATATCTATATCTATACATAGGTATTATAAAATAAAGTCGCTAACTACCCCCCGTAATTTTTTTACGGTTTTCACTAATGGAAAAAACCGAAAAACGAGAAAGGTTTGCATCTGCGGTCGCTTAGTTTATGATAATTTGATCTAACATGATGATGTAAGTAGGTATGTAAACTTGATTATCGGTCGGGTACTGTTAATATAGGAAAGTACTACAAATCTATAAGTAAAGAATAGTCAAGAAGCTAAATTTTGACGAGTATTTCCAATTTTCACCTCAAAACAGACTAGTTTGTTTGTTTGGCACTGACATTATTAGAAAACTGAACGAACGAAATTCCTTTGAACTAGGTAAATACTAAATAGAAAGCTTCTATTCTAAATAAAACTAGTGAGAACATAGGCATTTAACATAGGTACATACCCTGTGTAACGTTGAAGTGAATGTCAAAATCCTTTTCCAGTAACACTTATCCAAAGAACAGAACACAGGTGCACAAAAATTATACGATACAATGAAACATTTGAATCTTCATCAGAATTCAAACTATAAACTTCGCACAAGCACTTTTAACGAATCTACTCAGCCCGGAGGTACCTGGCGTGATTGAGACCGACATTCACTGAGATGAAAACTGTATATTTCACGTAAACTTCTTTTAAAATCAAACAAAACACAATTAAAATTTAACACAACGTTAATTTAAGGACACAAATGGTTCCTCGATTCAAATTAACACACTTTTATCACAACATTGCTAAAAAACGACCGTTGAATCTAATAAAACAATCGCTATGTTACGGTGTTAAGTTTAAACTAAGTGAAGTCCGCTATAAAGCGAGGAAAGACCGTTGATCCAGTTGACGGTCGAAATGACTGTATACTGTTTTACCGACTGCCGTGCGGATGCGGACACACTTTTATCTCTCCGTCTCTTTCTAGAGTACGCTGCGCGAAAGGAATGGCGTTTCGATGTGTGTTCGTTATTCGAAAGAGTGAGAGCACCGACAACCTGCGCGCGCGCGCAGCAAAGCCCTTTCAATACAACCACATCCAACAGGTGAATGCTGTACATGTGTGTGTGTTTCCCGCTGCGAGTTTTCTTGCTTTCCTGATTGTATAATGATAACGTGGTAATATTGTTTGGTACACTTCTATTTACATACTACTTTCAGCAATTGTATCCACAGTGTACAAAGAAATTTGTTTTTTATTTTGACCAAGTCAAATAACTAAAATTAAATTGTGTTAATATGTTTTACTGACTTTTAACGATGGATGTCGTTTCTCATCAGAGGCAAGAGGAATTTTATCACACCAAATAGGAATATTGCTTAATTTTTTATCACACCGACCGACGAAAAACAAAAACGGAGGTATACTTACATTAGTTTAAGAACTTAGTTATTAAGATTAAATAAAAAAGGTTTATTATTTTTTGCTTTTTAATTTTTTCGGCGGTTTAATTTTTTTATTAAAAAGTTTTTTAAAAAGTTTATGTTTATGATATAACTAGCGACCCGCTCCTGCCTTTGTATCAAAACCTGTAGGGTCCGCAAAACCCTACAGGTTTTGATATACACAAGAAGTTAGCGGTAGAGAAACAAACAGAATCAGACAACGACTTTATTTTATAGGTATTTCATTTGTCACAAATAATTTACTTAAAATAAACTAAAATAGTAATGGATATACACACACAAAAGCACACAATAACTTACTGTACTGTGTGCAATACTGGAAGATCTCTAATAACGGAAAATAAAAACGTAATAAAGTTACACCACTGGGAACATTTCAGCACGAAGTTTATTATTAGCTAAATTCTTTTGGAGGCAAAATTAACCGAATTACTTTTAAACTTATTTTTCTTCTAAACATAAATTGATTGTGGATTCATTGTTTTCAGACGAGACTTCGTCGTCTGAATCTCATGAATAAATATTGTAATTAGATTCCCTCTGTTACGCTGTTACCACAGTAGATGGATATTTATTCTTATAAAACAGTTTTTGAACTTAGAGTAAATGTTCATGTTATGAGCGAGAACTTATGAAATGTATTTTTCACCTCGCCAACACGAAAAGGGTGCTGTTAGTGCCTAAAAACTCGCAGAAAATCGATTCTTGATGCGAGCGTGATTCAAAATTCGAACACGCGATCATTTTGATTTTATTAGTGTGTCCAGCCATAACCGACTAGAGTTGGCCTAGCTGTTAAGATAGTTTCACAGCCGTTCAGAAACTGGTTCAGCATTAGGTCTTGGTGTTTTTGTACTGTTTAGGTAAATATAAAAAAAATAGTACGTCCAGTGTTGTTACAAATGCCGAACTTAGCTTTCTTTCAGAAAAGTCCCTTGAAAAATATCTTCATTCTTACGAATTATTTCATTCGTACAAACTTAGACAGGAGGACCTTTACTAAACATGCAGGTAAATAATACGACCATCACAGTTCCGAACTGTTACCTTTAATCTTACAAATTGCAGTAATTTTACCTTTAACTTTTAATATTTTTGTTAATTTATTTATAATTTATGCTGTGGCTATGTAAATGTTGGCTATATTAAACATAATATTTAAAATTGTCTTAATTGACCTAGTAACGCTGTTCTCGCTGTTGAGGTGAAAAGTTGTATATTTAACACGAGAGCAAATTGTTTTTATGTCTCGTGCCTTTAAATCACTCACTTCGCTCAGTAGTCTATATTAGAATCACTCGCTACTCTCGTGATTAAATTCTAGACTACTTCGCTAGTTCGTGATTTAAAGTCGGCACTCGCAGCAAAAAACAATTTTGCTCTCTAGTTGAACAAATAACTATTAATATGAATTCAGTTATTATTCAAACTGAGTTCTTGTTTGCAAAACATAGCAAAAAATAACAGGAAAAATTGTATGAGCTAACATAATTTTGAGAATTTGTATGCGAACATTGTTACATGTGAATATTGAGTTTGATTAATTTTATATATACTTACCTACTTTCTAACATTATAAATCATCGTAATCGTCTCACCCTGTCTCTCAACTGCTGGATGTAGGCCTCTCCCAAGGCTAGCCACAACACACGTTTTCTGTCCTTTAGCATTATAAATGCGGGTGTATATTATTTGCTAACATTGGAATGGCTAAATTACTAAACAAATTTTGAAATTTTATATGAAACAATAGTGAAGAAAAAGTGTATCTTTAAGCTATACTTCTTTTTAAGAATTTTCTTAAATTCTTAAAAAAGTTATCATAAACATTTCATAGTCATAAACACTTTAATATAGGAGTAGTAGGAACATTAATTTTCATTTTATATGATATAATATAGTATTGATTTAATTGCTTTTGTTACCAATTTTTGTCCAACAAATATTGTAGTTACTTATTTATAATAAGTTTACTAATAAAAGAAATATACTAGAGTCAAACTTCTAGATACTATAAATGAAAAAAAAAATTAAGTACAGAACTTCACAATTATTTTAAGTGTCCATAGTCAAAATGCCTTTCTATTCCTATTTCATATGTACTGTGAACTTAGTGAACGGACGGCAGAGTCGAAGGAAAAACTAATAATCCGTTCGAAAACAGAAGCCGTCCAATTTGGAAGGAGTGCTTCTGCCCATTAATCTTTATCCGTCCATCACTCAGGGCAAATCAGGCAAAAATAAAAGAGGGGCAACTTGTATTGATGACGATCGTGCTGCAAATTACCATCGCGTGACAATTATTTAGTGATTACCGAAACGGCCAAAGTATCGTATAGTTTCGTTCGTGTATGTTTTGTTACTTAGTAAGCGAAAACGCTAGGTATACGACTGTGATTCCAGTAAAATTTTCTAAATTTAAGTTTCTTGACGGGCGAAAAAAAAATATTTATAACCCTGTAGTAGAGTTGAAAAAAGAAAAACAGGGATTTTTTTCCAAATTGTACAAAAATTTAATGCATTTATTTACACAAAACAGTGATGAAGTTAATAAGATGCTAGTTAATGATTTAGGTACCTATTAGTTACGACACAGAAAGATTTTTGTCCCCATATTAAATGATTTCTGCATATACTTAAACAACATTATCCCGCTCTTGCCTGTGCAATGAATGGAAGCAGTCTATCATTTGTTGCAATTATTGTTTATATTAATTTTTGTTTGGTAACATGAACGATTAAAAGATAAGCGACAAATGAGTATGCTGCCATCTAATTTGACAGCAGCAAAATAACAGGAACAGATATGTGCATGTGCAATATAGATAAAGCTGTTTGAAAATTTATTAAATGTTTTGGTGTTAATAATTAAACTTAATTATTGCACACCAAAAGTGTAAAAAATTTAGATTATTGTCGGATATTGGATTAGATATGATTTACTTACCAATGTCCACATATTTGAGTACGAACTGTACATCAGGTCCCAACGCCGCAGCCACCTCCAAAGGCAGTTCGTTATCTCGTAATACTTGAACTGGAACAAATTAAAATAAATCAAATGATTCACCTAAGTAGTCAAGAAATCGGTAAGGTGAAAGAATTTTCAAAATCGGTCTCCAGTAGTTTTTGAGTTTATTCATTACAAACATACAAAAATACAAATCTTCTCTCTTTACTCGTGTAATATTAATATAGATAAATCGAATCCGTAACCGCCTGCTTTTGAATTATTTATTAATTCCAATCAAGTTAAGTTGACCAGTAGTCCTTCATTGAATGCTAGTAAAGCTAGGTGTTTTGAAGGCGGCACAGCTAATATGACTGTATTCCTTTTAATGGCAATCGACAATCGACATAAGACTATACTACATATATGCCATGACAAAAATAGACAACGCATAGCTTACGGGACTAACCTGATGAACAAAATTTATTAAGATTACTATTAGGCACTACTATTTCTTTACATTTATCTTCTAATATAATTTAAGCGAGTTGAAAAAGATGTTGCGCATATAATAAAACCATTAAAAAGAAACGGTGTGATTTCTTTCATGGCCTCTGGTGTTTTACGTATGCGTGACCTCAATTAAGTACAATGATATACCATAAAAAATATCTTAACAAACTAGAAAACGAGTTAATGTAGGTATAAATTTAAATAATGAATACAGAATTGTTTATGATCAAGTCATTAACCCATCAAGTAAATGAAAACTATTAAATGTTTTGTTCACAAAGATAAGTAGGTACTATTTTGTACTGAAACAAACTAAATGCCACTGCGCGCGGGTACACTACGTGGGTCTGGCGACTGGCTATACCAGAGCTCTATATATTATACTTAAACACCCCATACCAGAGCCCTATATACTTAAACTCCCCATACCTTGACGTCCCCTAACCCCCGCCCATAGACGGTGTGAAGAAACACAATGAGGTTTTAGTGGGTAGAAGTCCCACATACCTCACCGATCTCCCCATGGTCGGTGGGATCTGATTCGCAGATTTCCTCTAGTAAAAAAAAAATTCAAGTATCTTAACAAATCGACCAATTGGCTCGTCAAATGCAAATGCTATTAAGTGGACAGTCTTTCTGCCTGCCACTGTTTAAAATAACAAATACTTAGTATTCTATTTAACCAAAATCCATTAGTGAACTCTGTTAAAAAGTTATGTTAAAAATTAAAATAATAAACAAACTAAAAAAAGAAATGTTTGTCATTCTTTTCATCGGTCGACCCATTTTACCAGAGAACAATATATCAATCATTTATGTAACATAGTTGTCCGTTGTGGAACCAGCCATTGTTCTGCAGATTAACAAGGTGGTATGGGAGAGAAAACAATTGTAGTGAACCGAAAGTTACGAATTAATTTATAGCACGGTCATGAATATTGACACAACAGCGAATAAAACCGTTATCTACGCCAATATAAATTTTATAACACCCAATAAAATTTAATGAGAAATATTAATTGCTGGAAATGTATGAATATTAAACAAAAGGTAAGATTCTAATGGCGAAAATTTTTCCCAAGTCTATTGGGGCCTATTGTGAAGATTTAATCGCAATTACGAAATGAATTTACTTCAAACATTTGCTACATCCTTTGATACATAAATATTTATGACATGAATATTGACAGTAATTTATATTTCTATTGATACTATTAATGCTTGTTTGTTGTTATTTAAGCGATTAACTAATTCTACAGGTAATGACGTTTTTTAAGGGGACTGTTATAAAACTGTAAAATACTGTCCACAGAGTATTCAAAATTCAAAATTCAGAGTATTAAAATTTTAATGACAGGGATAATTTCGTTAAATAGTTACGAACAGGGCAGTCGGTCTGGGAGCTGTAACCACACCAGTAGGTACAGAAGACTACTGCGAAACATAAGTGTTGTTATAAATAAACATTGCTTGAACCCATCCCAACTAGATTCTAATATAAAAACGAAAATTCCGCTTTTTTTTCTAGTAAATTTCGTGTAATAGAAAAACTAATAAGATAATATTATATGCTTTAGTCTGCTAAGCTTACAGAATTTGTTATGGAGTTAATTACCAAAAATTCTTCTGCATATAAATATCTTACCTATCATAATAATATTTTTTTGGTACACATTACACATGACAAAGTTATGTATGGAGCGAAAAGCAAAAGCCTCATGTCCCTAGAACTTTGGCTAATTTTATGTCCGTGGTTTTCTTTTTTAATCCTGTTTTCGAAGATTTTCGAAATCTCAAATATTGAGTTGTTTGCCTGACCGTAACACAATTTTATATAAAAGAAGACTTAAAACCAGAGTCTTTTAATTTCTTTTAAGAAACGCCTATAACAAACTTTGGAGCAATAATTGTCTTAAACAAAATTGTTAACTATTATAATCTTACAAGGTTCTTTAAAAGTTAATGAGAGGTTTAAATAAAAATGTTATGTTTTTTGTTAGAGAGCGGATGTTATTATTGTTTAATATTTTTTACAATTTTCTTTAAATTTTATAATAAAAAAATAATAATAGATATCCAACACGAGGTTTTCAAACGACGCTAGCGATACCACGCATTTAGCATTTCTTAACTTAGAGTTGTAAAGAGTTAACAAGAGTACCTACATTAGAAACAAGATTGGTAATTAGGACAAAGGATGTTAGAACAATTACCAAATTAGGCCAAACGATTGCTTCGCCTCAATGGAATCCTTTGTCCCGAATCAGTCTGCGATAAGCCAGATTACTGGACTAGGTATGTGAGAGATAGCGATGGTTAATCACTGCATTATCTTGGATTACTGGATCACTAGATTAGTCGTTAGATAAATATGCTTAAAACATTTTCGTCTGCAGTAAGTAGATACTTTGATTAAAGTGTGACGAGCCCTTAGTCGAGTGGTTATTCTTAGGGGGGTCCCGGGTTCCATTCCCGCCAAGAACAACTTTGAAAATGAACTTTTCATAAGTGGCTCTGGTTTGAATCTGGCAAGTAGTGGCAAGGCACACAGCTTTTCGCAGTCAGTCATTTGGGCTGCCCGTCTGAAGGCATTAACCATTACCTTACAGAAGACCACCGTGAAATAACAGAAAGTGTGCTAATGTGTTGTTTTGTGAGTAAGCTAGGGATGCCAAAAAATACATTGTATATTTAATATTTCTTTTTGATAACTGTTGTATATAAATGAAACTTCAACAATGCGTGAAGATATGTAGATGTTACAGATATACATTTTCATAGCTATAACAAGCGGCACTATCCATCTGCCATGTAATATAACGTAGATACGTAAAATACGTGTAGTATTTTATAAAAGTGCGCCAGTAGAAAAGTGTTATTTTCATCGCCTAATTTAACTGCTTAGCGTAAAATTATAACTTAGACAAAAATAGTAGGCAATTTGAATAGGGCAAATTTGTACAAAAAAAATATATTTTCTGAGAGAAAAAAATGGTAAATTACTGAACAAAAAAACCCTTTAGTGTTACAGTAATAAAAAATTTAAGCGACAGCTGCATTTGTCTATAAGCTTATTAATTAACTTTAGTTCAGTACTAATATTTTAATAAGCTACTTTTAGTTATTTTTTCTTATTTTACACAATATTTCAGAAAACCTTCCAATTTTATATATGTTCGGTAATCTGCGAGAAGCTACAAAAATTTGTTATGCAATATTGCACCTTAATTAATACTTTATTAAGCTGCCTTTATTTTGATAAAACTTATGTTCGGTCTGAGCTTAGTCCTTGCCTTAACGAGAGAACAAAAGGGCATTCGCAAACACAATGTTAGCATATACTTAGTTAAGTATTAGTTGGAGCGTCGCGTCATCGCGTGCTGTCTTTATCTTTGCGAATACAAGTTCATTATACCAAATTATAGTTGTTGGGTAGCAATTTGCAATAGCATGTTACGTTGATGAGCAGATACATTAAGTGAGCTCGGTTCCCGTGGGCTCAAACCAAATTGAAATTTAGTCAGTACGGACGTCCGTAATCTTTGATGGCAATGACAAGTGTACGGTAATTGCAAACGATATTTTAATGTCATTAGGGATCGGTATAATAGATGTTTCAAATGTTGAAGGCCTTCGAAGTAATAATTTAATTGGTACTGGCAAATTTTTAGAATTAACGGTTTTTGTTATCTACTGTTTATATTTACCTTCCGAGATCCGGCTGCTCTTTATCTTTCTACTGCCCTAAAGGGATCCGGCATGGATTTGTATTTCACAATCATAATAATATATATATTATGATCCTACTAATATATATTATGAATAATTACACAAATATGCATAGGTTTATATACAATACTAGCTGACCCGGCTAACGTTGTTTTGCCGTACCTATAAAAAAAATTTGGGGTGGGCCACCCCCAAAACCCAAAAAAACAGCAAGTGATAACACTTAGGGGTATAAAAAATAGTTTACGACCTATTCTCAGACCTACTGAATATACACAAAAAATTTCATAAAAATCGGTCAAGCCGTTTCTGAGGAGTTTGGTTACAAACACTGTGACACGAGAATTTTATATATACATATCTATATTAATATTATAAAGAGATTTGTATTTTTGTTTATAATGAATAAACTCAAAAACTACTGAACCGTTTTTAAAAATTCTTTCACGTATAGCAAGCTACATTATCAGCAAGTAAAATAGGAGTTTTGTAAGTTACGCGGCCGAAGTTGCGTGCAACAGCTAGTTATAAAATAAGGGCGCTGTACGCCTCTGCATGTTTCACAGCTTCTTATACAAACACCGCGGTACTGTTTGTATAAGAAGAGTTGAAGATTCAACAGGGATCTAAGCCGCCCGCTGGAAGTACCGAAAATATTCAAATTTCCTATATTAAATTCGCTACTGATTTTCCCACTGATATTCCTACATTCAATTTAATTACAATAACCCAAGTTAAAAAACTTCGTTCCTTGAAAATCCCAAAGAAACCTAACATTTACCTAGGATAAAAAGTATACAAACCAGTTCAGACGTATAAACAAATACCCTTTCAAACTATCGCATTTATAATATTATTAGGATTATAAAGTAGATGTAAGTACACATTTTAAGTTTTCAACTGAATTTGTTTTTGTACACAAAAAAAAAATATTTAATACGTTTTAAGACTAATATTAATAATGATTTTTTGCCGATTTTAATTTTCCCAAAAAAATTTACCACATTAAAAGTGTGTCGATTTCATATCACCCCATGAATTGCTTAATTAAGTGACCCTTTACACCACGCACAGGTACATTCGCCATAAATATTTATGAGCGCTATAATGGAATTTCCCCTCGCGAATAAGACCTGTACAAGTGTCGGCATCATTGACGAATACTCGCTGTCAAAAGTTGAGAAGTATTTTTTCACACAGTAGTTGTGTAATAAGAAAAAGAAATCCTGTTATAAACGTTGATGATTTGTTGTTTGATATCTACTTATATTAATACTAGCTGGTACTCGCGACTTCGTCAAATCTTAAAAATAAAGTTCCAACGCTTGGCAAAAGTAAAATGACAGGCTTCAATGTTTACATACTATTTTACGAAAAGACTACCCTGAAACAACTGGCTTAGACTATTGAGTTTCAGTGTTCTTTAGGGGCAAAACTGTTGTGCATCTATTTGAATGAAAATCTCTTCTTTCAAGTTTTCTTGTAATCTAGAGAAGGACAACTAAAAATAACTATCTGCAGAAAATATCTAAAAAATACATAATTTTGACAGTCATATCTTAGACAGTCACATTCAGACGACTTTCCTAATTTTTTTCTAAATTCTATTCAATTAACAATACAATCATGTATGGTAATATATATTGTGTAATATATAGTGGTCAATTTATGTCGCAAAATCCAATGATGCCAGGGAGACTGTACAATATTAATTACTATAGGTACAAGACTTAGTGAAAATATATAGTTTAGAGAAATGTATATGTGGTATGTCCTTGATCAATGAAACATGTTCTTTAGGGAAAAGACTAAATAAATATTTAAAAAAAAACATATATTATATGTAATGCCAAAATTAAATGCGTTCGAACTTGACGCAGATGCAAGAGGATAAGTGAAAGTGGCATTTCGATTCGGACATATCTTTCCCACGGACGAACCACTCGATCGGGACGCAATTACGGTGGCGTCACAAGTTTTTTGCATCGAACAAAACGAAATACAAATCACATTTTATAAGTTTCAATTACTGCACCATTCGATACCTGAAATAATTTCAATAATTATTTATCGATCGGCAAGAGATTACGCAAAGTATGGAATGGACTTTTAGGAGACGGGCTAGCAAGAAACATAAAGTAATTTTTTTTTTGTCCTTGCTTTACATAAGGCGTCCCCTATCCCTTATTCTATTCCTTATCCTTAATCCTTCTATGGTCGGCAGCGCACTTGTAGCACTTATGGCGTTGCTTGTGTTAACACAAATGGCGTCGCCTATAAAGGCGACGGTAGCCACCTACCATCAAGTGGACTGTCAGCCTGTCTGTCGACCTTAACATAAAGAAAAAAAAAACAAAAAAAGGCATAGGTTCGAAACCAGCCAGGTTCGAAAAAAACTGTGAACATGGAACAAGACATACATCATCACAGAGAAACTAGGAACTTCCAAAATATGTTAACAGTAGGTAAGTTCATACCTTCTGACGTAGAGGAGAAGCTTACTGTCTAGCAGTATGTACAGGTACAGAGTCAGACATTCAAAATGTTATTCCAGCTAATGGAGGCTACTTCTATTCTGAATTAAAAGTAGGAACTCTATGTTCTATAATTGCAAAGAGATGTTTACAATACACAAGACAATTTACAAGAATGTCCGCGTGTTTCCCTGCAATCTTCTCAGTGTCCCACGACGACGACGGCTAAGCAGGGTTAGAGGCCTATCAAGTACTGTTAAAGAGAATTAAAGTGACATCCCAGTGTAACGGAGCATGCTGGTGTTTTTGTCGCGGCCACATCGCTATGTAGCCGTCACTCGAAATACACAATAAACAACAAACAGTAGAGTAACAACGATTGATTCTATACAGAATTTACTTCCTAATAATATACCTAGTGTAAATGCAAAAGTTTGTGAGTATGGATGTTTGTTACTCTTTCACCATCTAAGTACTACAACTATGGAATTTGCGTCACAAATGCCAAAGAGGCACATAAAAAATACGCCTAAAACGGAATCATAGCGGAATCACGCGGAATCGCCTTCGGAATCAATGGTAAAAGGTAATAAAGACCAAGTTCTATATTGATTTTAAACCCCAATGTGTTGACATAAAGTCACATTTTCTTTGAATGACAGATGTTTGGTTGGTTTTAAATGACAGATGACAGAGTTCATGCTCTACGCATTTGTCACTTTTAAATGTTCCATAAAGTTCGTAGTGTTTTGTATGGCATGCGAAATCCATAGTTGTAGTACATTGATGTCTTTCACACAAAAAGGTCTCATCGGATTTGTCACAGCGTCGTCACAGCGATAAAGATGTTAGATATTTTTTCAAGTGTTATATTTTTCATTTTCCAACGAACAGCACACATGCTTTTCTCATTAAATGGGATATGCTCAGTTTATGTATTTATTTAGAAAAAAAAATACAAAATTATAAATATTCTATACTTTTTAAAATATAGATTAATCATAACTTGAAAGAAAGGTGCTATATACTCGTCGGCGGGGGAAGTATTTTTCGGGGTACTTGTAAATAAATGATTTGAATTTGAATTTTAATGTAAGGGTTTTTCCTAATCTACATCAGCTACCGTTTTAACACGGCGTGGTGTCTAGTTCCCCAGATGGCGGTTAACTGGATACTGACATGTTTCTGCGGGGAAAATTGCTTGGAAAATTTAGGGGATTTAGATAAGGAAACAATTTGTGGTGATATGAAGCAGAAGCATGTAGAATACGGAATCCAGTATTTTGCCAAAAGGAGATACATTCATATATCAGAAATCACCATGTTAATCTTCTAATACGAACTGCACTGAAATAAACGAATACATAAAATCATAATATTATAAAAGTATTTACCTAAACACAAAGCATTTAATTAAAATTGATTTGACTCTTACAAACTCATTCGTACCTCATTCTTTCTAAAGTAGCCCTCATAAAGATTTTCAAACCAAGAGATTACTTTTAAAGTAATTTTTTTTTAATGATTTCAGTTGATGGAATACACACCTCCTTGGTTCGGATGTATGCTGAGAAGCAGGCATGGCTCGTCTCCTGGTTCCCGACAGCAATCGAGGACATCTCGACAGGTTGTCGCCGGAGTTACTGGCACGTGGGTCGGCGCCCATCCCGCGCCGCTTTCGCACCACACGCGCACTATCATCTACAACAATCATTATACCACTAGAAACACCACCGCTCATGTCTAATCTTATGGAAAACTAGTTGGTTGAAGTTTGGCATATAACACAAAATCTGAAATACACATTATTCAGATACATATTTATATAGTATCACTAGCGACCCCGGCTTCGCACGGGTGCAGTTTTTTTTGACGTATATAAAAACCATCCACATTAGTGAAAACCGCATGAAAATCCGTTCAGTAGTTTTTGAGATTATCGCGAACATACAGATATACAGACAGACAGACGCGGCGGGGGACTTTGTTTTATAATATGTAAGCATTTAGATATTTATATAGATAATTTTGCATTATAGTAGAGATTAATTATGCGTCACGATTTACAATTCATATTTGTCTCGAAATTTTTTGGCACCAAAGAATGACTAACAAAACTTACGAACTTAAATTTGACACTAAAATAGAAGTGTAAGTGCACTTAAAGGTTTTCTTCTATTTTATCGATGGTTTTTTGAACTATATGTTTTAAACATTCAGTAGCAAGGTACGGGTGCAGTCTGCGAAAAGAATCCTGCAATATAATGGTCGAGCGAACACCAGAGACGGCTATATCTGCGGCGAGGAAAAGGACTCTCTCGCCTGAACAAATACCATTAGGTACGCTGCATCTTAGAAAACAATGCTTTCAAATTTTATTACGCAGACACATGAAACGACAACTTCTGAAAAGCTCTACAATGAGAACTTTTTTAAAGAAAAACAATTTTTATAATAGCTAGCTGACCCGGCAAACGTTGTGTTGCCATATAAAAAAAAAAATATGAAAAATAGTTTATGACTTATTCTCAGACTTACCGAACATAGACAAAAATTTTTATAAAAAATCGGTCAAGCCGTTTCGGAGGAGTTTGGTTACAAAAACGGTGACACGAGAATTTTATATAGGTATTATATAGATTTTTGGAGTTTACTCCTTTCCATATATAAGCCCGGGGCATGAAAATTTATGGGAGTAAAATCAAATGTCACATGTCACACGTTATGTGTTACAGGCTACAATATGCTTCAATATATATTAATATAATAAAATACATATAGTATATTATACTAGTGGAACGCGGCCACGCTTCGCTGTAGCTCAGTCAACAACGTTCCATAGTGTTGCCATAACAACGGTCAACGTATGAAAATTATGTTTTTTTTAATAAAAAAATCTGTATCCGTTGGAAATTTGGAAAAAAAAGTAAATAAGATCATTCCTCTGTTTAAATGCAATGTTGTGTAAAAATTTCAAGTCAATCTGTCGGCTGTCGGCTTCATTACAAACAAAAATACAAATCTTTTCTCTTTATAATATTAGTACCTGTATAAATAGCTTGAAGTTACCTAATATACTTTTTATTTTTCAGATGAGCAAAGCCGCAGGTAAAGCCTGTATGCGCTGTAAATGTTCACGTTGGAAATACATAGTTAGCGAGGGCCTGCACCAGAGCACTGTGAGTAATTGCAATCCATTAAAAAGTCTAAGAAATTGAATTGAAACTTAATGACGGTCGTCCTCGGTGAACTATACAGAGAACTTTTTATTTCTTGATTCATTAATACAAATTTAATATGAGCATGAAAGGGGCTTTATAAAGTTTTGTAATGTAAAGCTCATTTGCATTGCATTCATTTATTTTGAATAGATTTCAGTACACCATGAGAAACTTTGTGACAGCTTGCAGGTCGGGCTTGCATCGAGTCTTCCTATATCATGTGGTTAGAAATAATTCATATTAGTCTAGAACTTTTTGGACACAAAAAATTTAAACAGGCCATTGTTTTTTTGTTAAAATACATCATCCAAAACCAGGCCATTCTTTTTTTAACTTACACTTTGGAGAATATGGTAATGAAAGTCTGTCTTAGTTTCAATAATTTCCTGTGAATATTTTAGATTTATAAAATAGAGATTCTAAATTTTACAGATTTCATAAATATATATATGAAAATAATGACTTTTCTTTGAGTTTTTAATACTTTTAAATTTAAATATCTATGAAACCTCTTGACCAGATTACACGACATTTAGCCAGTAACATCAATAATCTCTTCTTTACAATGTTACAAGTTTCAACCGTTAAAACAAAAATAAAACTGACGGCCTGACCTCTTTTCTCTCTCTCTCTTTTGAGAATCTCAACTCAAAAATACAAAAATAATGTAAGTACATCCACCGAGAAGAAAATTTCTAAAATTGAATATCGGACTCAAAATCAGAGATTAATGTTTTCCGCTTCATTTTCCGCGTTTTTGATTGCTGCCATGCGACTAATAAAAAGGAGTCATTATTATTCCGCAAAGTCCATCCAAATGGCACGAAAACTAATTATCCTTCTATAATTGGAAGTGTCCACAGAGTCTCGCAATCAATCACATTAACTTGGGAACCGATAGCCAATAATTGTCACGGAGAAAGCCACTTGGGAATCCATTAAGCTCTGTTAAGTATAGGTAAATAACTAAATATGTAAAAGTATTTCGATAACGCTTTCATCAGAAGTTTAATAAGTATAAGTTATTATTATTATTATGTATTATAATTATTATACCAGTTAACTACTTAGTAACTTATTAACTACTTTAGTATATACATAAAACTTCCACGTAGCTGCATGTAAATTGCTCGCACCGCAAAATTTTTCTAAAATGCTTTATTTTCGATATATAAAATGCACCAACAAATATGTCTTCTCGGCGGAAAAATCAATTTTATTCACTTTATACTACTTTATAATTCACTTTATAACGCAGTATTTGTCGTTTTATCACTATGTGCACTTTATTAAAATAACTAGTGACCCGCCTCCGGCTTCGCTACGATGCAATTTTCTTTCTGCAAATTATATACAAAAACCTTCCTCGCTTACCGCTCTTTTTATTAGTGAAAATTGTATGCAAATCCGTTGGGTATTATAGAAGAAGTTATAGGTAACGAAGAAATAGAAGAAGTAAAAGCGACCCGCTGCAAAAAAAATGGATTTGGATGGTATAGAAGTTAGCGTAAAAATAGACCCAAGCGGACATCGATATTATTTTATAATTTGTATAGATATCGAAGTGATTCCGTAACACCTAATACCAAGCCAAAACCAAGCGTAGTACTAATTCTAGTTTTTCTGTAATCTAATTATATTTTGAAGAGGATTAAAAAATAAACGTTTTAAAAGCTCTACGTAAAGTAATTTATCACATTCCGTATTCTCCAAATTGAGAATTGACAAATCCTTACCGGTAGGTATACAATGCCAATTGTTTCTCTTCAATTATAAAGTGAACAGTTGTTCGATCCGTCATTTCCGTTAATTAAACTTTAAAATGACCGAATAAGGAAGGTACAAGCAACAAACAAAAGCACATTGAAAACAAAAGCCCGCAGCTCCCATGTAAGGTACAATCATTAGAATATGCGGAAAGCATTGACTCGCGGAAAATAATTTAGCAATCAGGTATTGTGTAAAAAACTCTCACAAATTTGCCTTAAAGTGTTTCTTGATTGCAGAATATGAGAAACATTAGGATCTGGTCACACAGGAAACTTGATGAATATACTATCAAGTGAATCGTCGGACTTACATGACGCCTTGTTACTAATATAAAATCGTTTGTCCTGACAGCCAGACTACGAAGTCTAGAAAGTTGAAAATTGGAACATAGGTTTATTTTATAAATAAATCATGTTCGACGAAATGGAATTTATAACTGTCTGCAGTTTCGGCGACCATGGTAAGAAAGGAATCTTGATGAATCGTGGCCCCCAAATAGACGCAGCTGGCGACAATTGAAGGGATTTTTAGTGAGTACGAGTATAAATTTCACATAACCCGGTTCTTTTACAAACCAGGTACCTACGGAAGGTTTTCTCCCTAGTTTAAAAAAGTCTATTTTATAACGTCGGATGTTTACGTAGTAGAAAGGATTTTAGAAAATTTCAACTCAGTGCGATGCCGAGGGCGGGCCGCTAGTTTTAAAATAAAAAAAATTTAAAAGGAACATTAGTCTTTAAGAAAAACAGTTGCAATTAATAAACACAACAGGTTAAGTTATATATTAGTATGAGGTGAAGCGTGAAAAAAAATGAAAAAGCGATACGTTTAAAAAATATAGTCTACATTGAATTGCGGCACGCCATATCCGTTGCCCTTTAAACGAGCTTAACCTTTGTTTAAGTACAAAAAAGATAGTTATACTGGTTACTTACATACTGATTATGTCAAAAACATTACAGCCGAAGCCATCGAAAATAAAAACATTTTTGTTTGTGACAGGTTACTTGGTGAACTGATACTGAAGTTACATGGTCCATTCAAATCTCTGTTTATATGACTTACAAACCTACACTTTCCAACTCCCCAAAAAGATGGATATGAGTAAACAAACAGAAAGACCATCTGCGAACTCTTAGAGAAAGTTAACATCATAAACAACAGTGGACTCATGAACACTTTAATGTCAAAAAGTATGTTAATGTGGAATGTATCGTAAAATGCTCTGCCGGATATTCCGCCTTAAGAGCGATTTACGTATCCTTGCCGTCAGCAAAGTACTCGACTCGATATCCCGGGGTAATATGTAAATTTAAACGTAATCACTGTCATCTGCGGACAACTGTCTCTGCGTCCATCAAAATGTCAAACCGAGACCGGTCACAATCTTTAACATTATAACTAACTCTATACACTAACACTATAAACTTTTTCATGTAAAATATAAATATTTCATGATTTGAAACTGAGAACAGTGAAAATAAAACCACATTCAAAAAAAGCTGAAGTTATCAAACAGGCTGCCGGTTCACTTGATAATGGGTGGTTGGCTACAGTCACCTGTAACACAAGCAACTCTACTGTGCTGCAAGTGATCTGCCGACCATAGAAAGATTAAGGATAGGGGACTATGATAGGAAGCGATAAGGAAATCACTTACTCAATGACCAGATCACAACAGCACGCATGTTCTTATTTCACGATAGTATTCCTATTATTCCTTACAGAAGTGAGGGGGTGATTACTGCTTCCGGACGGGCTGCTCAAATGAACGCAGTGTGCCCTGCCACTTGTTTTCCAAAATGGTAGTAGTTTCATTCATCCCAACGCAAAGTTTTAAAGAACAAACGTAATAAAGTGTCTTGAAACACAAATCAGACAAATGAAATATTATTAAGCTTTTTCTTTTTACGTACGTTAAAACTTGTTAAGTTTTTGGGATGAAATGGGAATCTATAGGCAGAAGGAGGAAATTTTTGGAATGTGGTACAAAATATCAGGACGAACGAAGCATAAATCCTACTTTCCAGTGTGTTACTTTAATTTTTTACTTTTGTAAATTAAACTAAAATAATATACATCTTAAATCTATTGCAATAAGAAATAAATTCATGACGTAAAATTAAAACTTTGTGTGACCTTTATTTGCCCTTTTAAACACATTTCCTAACATTATATACTGTGCAGTTGCTTCCCATTAAATAATAATCCTTTATACTCGTAGTCCCTTCTATAATGTGTTGCTTAGACCTAAATAAGCAGAAAAAATTCTTTAGAGCTCAATAAACGTTTGCTTCCTTTTATATGTTAACAGCAAAGCCGACATTCATATTACTAAGTAGGTACCCGTACTTCCAGCAGCTGCCACAAAGCAGATGTTAGGTAATACAATAATTACTTTAAAACGTATGGAATGTTTAAACAAATTATGCCTAAGGAATTTAAATGGTAGAATATATCAATAGAAGCCTCACCGGTATCATTTTTGGGGGACATGTGTGTTCGCTCCTTTAGTTCGCGCCTTCCTGAAACAATTTATATAATGTGTAAGAATATATATTAAAAACAAATTTAGTACTTATTTTGATATATGATAATTACAGGTATTGGTCAACAAAATAAATCATTATTATTATAAAACATAAACAACCATGACCTTCTTTCCGTATCGTTTCTCCATTGCAGTTCTGGCCACAATTACAGTGAAGCATAGCCATACAAAATTTTTACTTTTACTTCGATCGCTTTGTCCTTGAGTTATTTTGAACGGACCAAATATTGTAATGTCACAATTCGTATATATATAAAGTTCACAGTAGTCTTGAAAATTAAATCGAGAAAATTTCTTGATAACCCAATGATTGACTACCCTTGTTTGGTGTAGAAAACGATTTCCATTAAGATTTTTTTATATTTGTACGATGCACTTCACTATAATAAGCTGAACAGTCCCTGTGGCTGCAGAAATCAATACTTTTCCGAAGACAGCCGTAAAATAAGAGCACATACAATGTTTCCTTATCCCTACCTAATTCTTAAACTTTGGTCATCTTGGCTACGGTGTGACGACCATTACATTAAAAAAATGTACATGTTTCGGTAAGCTAAGTAGCTTGCTAGTAGTGATTCTATTCAGCCATAGATAGATACAAAACTTTTTTCTGCTGTTTTTCTTGTGTTAATATAAACTTGTCTGTTCTTTTTTTCATCATAACTAAATTATATTTTATTTATGATATTTAGTTTTTATTTTTCGATTTTTTTAATATTTTAATTAAAAATAAATTTAATACATGAAGAACCATTTTAAAAAATGATATAAAATAAATAAATAAATAAATAATATTTAAAAGACCGAGATAATAGAACGGCTCTGGGTTCGCCAGTGACGTCGACCAAGCCAATAAAAAGTCTTCTTAATTTTTTTTAACTTGTAATTTTTTTTAATTAGCATAATAGTATGTAACACATAATGAGAAGGAATCTTTCTATTTTGACACTAAATTATAAATCTCAGCGTGTGCCGATTGTTGCTTGCTCTTGCAGCCTAAGCCGTGTTAAGTTTCCACTTAACACTGCTACAACAATGAAGTTACAGTTTACAATGAAACATTGTCGACTCAATAATTTCTAAAACGTATATATTTGTACTACGAGACAATCCACATTTTGATTGAAAATGTAATACTAGTTGGAAGCCGTAGGCTCAAGCTGGTCTGTAATAAAAGGGAACTTAACAGATTATATGTGCGGTCGGTTATGGCCAATAACCGGTGGGTTTAGCTCGTGGCTCGATGTTGATCTATAATGATAGGCTGGCGGCGGCTACCGTTGTACAACTTTCTTTCAATCACAACTATACTCGGTTACATGTAATATACCCACTCAGGCGACCTACAATACTTGGCTTACAGTCTCACTTATCAACTTACTTTACTAATATGCGAAATTTTGTGAAACTTCGCATACAGACAGACAGACAGAGTTCCTTTCACATTTGTACTCGTAATATGGATTGATTTCTTAGACTATGTACGGACGGAGGCATTTGACCGTTCAGGTCCACAACTACGAAATCTTAAAATGTTGAATTCCCAAAAAGTTGAATTTTCCTTACATTGAGAATTTTCTGCTTACAAATATAAGTAGAGTTTTGTCTATAAATGAATAATTCGATTTAAGTTATATAACTCATTAGGTAGATTCCATAAATCAACACCATTACACCGGGTGCATTACATTATAAAATATTACTTATTATCTGGTCGTGTTTAGATAGTCTGAACAAAGATACGCGGGTCTAGTTTGTGTAATGGTACACGCTTTTGTTTAGCTGTGAACTAATCTCCGTACAGGAACCGGTGTTATCATTGTCGCATCTACAATACATAATATTGCATCTTCATAAGAAAAATATAACAATAAGTAAAGAAAGTACGAGTATAAAGTGTCCAGTAAATTTCTAATCTTCGAAACTCAATTCTTGTAATATTTTTTAGTTAAAATTATACAAGCACGAATTTGATAGCCAGTAAATTTTTATTGCGACTCCAAACTCGTCCATCGTTGTTTATCAAACATTTTAATGTCGCCAATCCCTTTGAGTTTGATGTTTAATTTCGTTCAGTCGATACAATATCTGATATTTGGTAATAAAAATATCTTTGATGCTATCAAAACAGTATCAAAAAGTTAAATTTGCTAAATTACTCAAGAATTATTTTAAAAATCATATTAAATCTTATATTAGTCCTTTAATACTTCTTAATTTAATAATTTTTTTTTAAATGTTAAGATCGACAAACAGCGCCACAGGCGCTACAAGTGCGCTGCCGATTATAATAGGATTAAGGATAAGTGATTAAGAAGGGAATAGGGAAATAGGCTCTGGCAACCCTTACTCACTTACTGAAACACAACAGCACACATGCTGTATCTTCTGTAAGTGCCTAGTGTGCTCTGCCACTACTTTCCAGAGCCAACTTTGAAAATTACATTTCCAAAGTTGACCTGCTGGGAATCGAACCCGGGACCCCTGAAACAGAGCGTTAAGAGGCAAGCACCCCAATCACTCATCCAACGGGCTCGTCAAAAGTTAGAGCTGTGATTCTGGAAAGTTTACTCAATAGGTATTAGAAGGAAATCATTAGGGAGGATAAAAAAGACTGTACGTACAACCAACACACGTTGTTGAATAGTTTGTTCTAATTATTTAATAATACAATTAATTTTGTTGAGTAATATTTCATTTCATTATTGAATAAAGAAATAATTTCATAACACTAAGGTAAAGGTAATTATCCTAACGCACCTATTCCTACCTGCAGAAAGCGACATAATAAGAATTAAACAAATGAGGAATGTTTTTAAGAATGAGTCATGTTAACAGAAACGTGAACATAAATGCATACATTGAAAATGACGTTCATAATCCTACAGCTTATTTAATCTGCACTGAGACGTCTCTCAAGAACGTGACGGTGACTATACAATTTACATTCAGCGTGCAGCGGCTGAATGCCCACTATGACTGTTGGAATTTGTTGACACTCAATTTGTCTTCTTTGTCGTGCCATTGTCGCTGCTGTGAACACTATTAAGGATGACATCCAAATAGAAGTGCTAATAAATGCGAAACGAAATACAAGCGACTGATTCATGTAGGGAATGTAAAATAAAGATACCGCGGGATATGGAAGTGTTCGGATCCCATACTAATTTTCAGTCAGCGGGATCACGCGGTGATTTACAGGTTTAAAAAAGCAATATTCTTAGGTGCATTAGGTGCAGCTAGTATATTTGATACTAGCTGTTGCACGCGACTTCCCCGCGTAACTTTATAAAATATAGCCAAAGTTGCAAAGTTCCAAGACTGCAGGAAATCGAACCCGGGGCCTTTGAAACAGAGCCTCTAACCACTCATCCAACGGCCTAGTCAATAAAAGTTATAAGTACTTTTTTTTTTCAAATGCGAAATCCTAGAACTTGTTTGTCGTGGGATTGAAATCTCAATATTCTAGGTTTTGACAGTAAATGTTGAATACTAAATGAATTAATGTTAACCTCACGCTATGTGAACGACAAAATCGCTGACACGAGAGGGACAAATTACTCGTCCGCGCTTCCCGGAATGCTTATGGGAGCGTTCGATGTTGGTTGTGGGTTATTCGTATTTTCGGCGACCGAGCTCCGAGCCAAGCTCGTCTGCAGGACCGTGAAATATTTGGTAGCGAACGGGCGCGGCAGACCGATTTGCATACAATGAACGCACACAATCGAGGGAGGGTCCAAGCTTATTGCCATCTATCTAATAACATTTCGGAAGTACCGTTTCTAGTATCATGCGATATTTAATAACTGGGTTGCTTTAGTACCTATGTCTTTTCAATGCCAACACCTACATACGCTCGTATTCAAGCCGTACCATTATAGTGATTTGAAACAAAAAAAAATTGTAATTATTCATGTAATAATTTTCTGAACTGCTTTGAGATCGATAACTCTAAAATAATACATTGCGTGTATTGTAAACTAAACGAAAAAAATATTGTCAAGTCATGTAGTTCTCATAGAATCAATATTCCGAATCAATATTTTTTATATTTAAAAGACTGACGGCACTCGAAATTAATTGTTAAAATTTGATGATTGTGTAAAATAAAATGTATTTCTTTGCAATAAAAGTTCTTTTATTTATTTTTTTACTTATGATAATATCTCTTGAAGTCAATAAGTCTATAATGCTTGATGTTGCAAAGATATATTATTTTGATGGGCTGTCTATAAGCAATAAATGGTAATCACCGGCACCAGCCGGCCAAATAAACAATATCAAATGTCTTATAAAACTTTTTAAACAGCAGCAAAAATCATAATAAATATTAAGTACACAATTTATACAGGACGTACTGAGATTAGTTGAATTAAAACAAATCGGTTGCTAAAGTACTCCTAATAATCGGCCTTATTATTGGACCACCCTGACCAGTTCTTATCGTGTTCACGATAAAGATCAACGTCATCCGAAAGCTACTTAACTTTGAGTTAAGATACTACCTGCCGTCAGTGCGTAATAAAAGAAGGCCTATTAAGCAAATGTACTAAAAATAATCAGACACCTGTCACGAGATAACCAAATTGATATTGTGCTGCGAAGTGTGAGGATAAGTGGACTTTTATTAAATGTTATTAATAAATAAAGATTGTGCTACATTTATTTTTTAAATAAAGATATTATTTTTATTGCTGTGCACTTGTATTTGTACATTTTTACAATACTTACTGTACTTGATCAAATTATTTTTTGGTGAGTATATTATATATTATATATGGTATATTATAATTCGTTGGATTAGATATATTCTAATCATATATAATAAATACGAATGTTTGTATGTTTGTTACATCCAATCGCGCAAAAATGGCTTAATGGATTTGGTTGAAATTTGGCACACAGATAGTTTATTACCTGGATTTAACATATACGATACTTTTTATCCTGTCGGTAGGTCTACCTCACTATCACCTCGTCTAAAAATATAACAAATTCTGCGTTTTTTTTTTTTTTTTTCAGTCATAAAATGAAACATTTTTTCAGTCATGAACTGGGCAGCATGTATGGCGGCATTGGCAATTAGATCACAGTCAAAGCTGTTAACACGGGTTAGCAAGAAAGGAATGACAGAACTCTTTCTCCAATCTCTTCTTTATCCTTACTCATTGGATTTGCTTGTGGTAATTGGTAGTCACATATCAAACATAACCTCTTACATAAGATAAAGAACTATTATTATATGCATTTTTAAAAACAGAAAACTTATTGTTTTTGTCTTGGTTACGTTATCAAGAATATTATATCTACATACCTATGTATAAATCTAGCGTTTCCATTTAGCTTTTCTTACTATCACACCAGAACGCTTTTAATAACAAGTAAAGTAGTGTTTATAACCCTTGACTTGAGGATTGGAGCGTGAGTAAATGCCAATTGTAATGGATCGGTACAACATTTGGAATGGGCAGAAGGTGCGGGATCTCAATACTTACACCCAATCATGTTGTCAAACTGTCCATCTACCCGTCGCCGTGGGAAGCGGCTGCCAATCGCCAAATGCTGCGATATTTTTCTGTTTAAATTCGTTTATGTATACGAATAAACTAGCTAGTCCCACCACGCTACTTTTCACAATGTATCGACTACAGTCTGCATGCCGAGCAGAAATTCTATCTGGCGTAGATCTAACGCTGAGACTCATAAATAGTGTCAAAATTAACAATCAAACAATAAATCTCTTTAGAATTTGTAAATTATAGCTTACTTTTAGTATTATGTATCGAAACTTTAAATTTTACTTCGAATATAATTACAGTTAGCGAAGGTTTATAAATAATTTTAATTTTATTTCAAATAAATGAGTGTTTGCTATTTGATGAAGTAAATATTCTGTCTCTATCTGTTGCAATTTCATTGTTAAACCCATAAAAAAAATATTTATTTTGAATAAATTTCATATGGAGATAGCTAGAACCCTAGAGAAGAATATTGGCTAAAAATTTTAGTAAAATATAGGGAAGAATCTGGCTCATAATATAATTTTTGTTTAATTTTATTTATTAAGGCAAATACAGCTAATGCAGAACATTATATGTAAATACAAAGAAACGCATAAAAAACTAGTAGTTTTGTTCAAATATAAAAAAATATATTAACAGAGAAGGAAGTAACATTTTATGACAGATACTAACAGTTTGCAACTAATAAGCATCACAATTGAGTTGTGGGAAAAACATTTTTACAGGAGCCGCCGTCATCAAACTACACATAATTATGATGATGATACTATTAAATGATACTATTAAAAAATCTTATTATTTATTTTATCAACTGATGTAAGATACGAGAAACGTGTTATCTACTTAGTACAGTGATTATGTTTACGGTTTTCATGGTCAAATGAACACAACGCAACGTATTAACAGTGGGAAAACTACGAATCTCTTGTACAAAAAAAAATTATTGCCGGCTAATAGTCCTAAATTATTATCTCATTATTAATCCATATTTTCATTGTTAACTATTTTAAGAGCGGCTCACCTGATTTCTAATAAAGAGACATTCTATTTGTTACTAGAAGATAATATAAAGTATGATATAAAGATGCAAGAGACAAATTTTGGTAAAAATATATGTCATGCGGCGTTTGTGTTTCTGAGCTCATATAACCCAAATCTCTTTAAAGTTAGAATGAATAGGCATTTAGCTCGCTCCATCGTCGTCGGCCTCATCTTTTCTGCACGGCTAGATGCTGGCCAAGAGAAAATCCATTATTTAAAAAAAAATTCAAAAAATGTCCACAGGAAAGGCCTGAATTTGTCTAAGGTATGACAAATGGGGGCCGGTTGCCATGGCAGTGAGCGGAGCGGAGTGCGTACACATAACTTATAGAAATACAGTAGCGTATTTATTGTATTTCAGTGAGTCATTAAAATAAGATGAGTAAAAATGAGTCCATTTCCCCTGTCCCCTTGTAATTTATCAGTTATCCAAGTCAGCAGGGCACTTGCGTCCTTCGTGTTGCTTGTGTCAATAGCGAGGGTAGCCACCTACCATCAAGTCAACTAGCGTCAGCCTGCCTGCCGACTTTAACATAAAAAATATATTAATAATTTATATTCCCATTTTGTACTATATATACTGTTTAGTTTTAAAACCTGTGTTGGTCCATAGAATTTTATTGACTTATTATTTTCGTACGGTATGAAGCAAATGAATTGTTTTTTTACAAAAATAATTGGAGGTCCAATTTAATTGCCGGAAATTAAGTGCAACCTCGTATATTTACAGCATGCCATGAATCTTGAATATTTTTTGTGGTGCTATTAATTAATTTATTTTTCTCGGAAAATAGATTTTTTACATATAAATTTTCCGGATTCAAATTTTTATTAAAAAATAGTCTATTATGCACTGTATTTTTAAGCAAAGTTTTAAATGTCAAATTAGGCGATGAAAATAAAACTTTTCTGCTAATTCTCAATTTAATAAACTTGCTAATATATTATATACTTATATTATATATATAATACTTATATTATTATATAATATATTATATACATATAATATACTTATATTTGTACAAGAAAATATTATAATAAAAAAACTATCCAAGAGGGTGATGCACACTCCTGAAATCTAATAACTGTTATATAATATGTTGAGACATATCTCACGAGGACATTACCTACATCTGCGTTGACGCCATAAAGTATTGAAAAAGTAAAACAGACTCATATTTTTATTATATTGATATACAATACAAAGATTTGTACTTACATTTGACTATATTCAACAAATACTTTAGTTAAATAAGTGTTTCAAATTCATTTTCTCAATTTCATAACAGAAAACGAATCTTAAAATTATCCAATTAACGTCGAACGAACTCAACTGAACTAAATACAAAGTACAGTATTCAATATTTTTACTCACGACCAATCTTATTTCAATTATGAAAGATGATTGATGACCCTTAAACATTTTTCTCCGCACTCACTAAAGAAGTTTAAAGATTTATTTTATTATACTTCCAAGACTGTGGGTACAAAGCCAATTACGAATAACAAATATTCGCTTTTGGTTCCATTATAACATATTTGTGTAGGGTTGTCAGTCATAAATTTGTATAGTCAAACTTATGGCCTCGTATTTATTTACTAACTTTTACCCGAGACTATAGTCTCGGGCAAAAGTTAGTAATACATTCCGCGATAACAATGATTTAGTTCAAAGGTCACAATATATATATTTTTTAACTAAACTCACATAAATGTTAATTCAACATATATTTTTTCTATGTTAAAGTTAACAAACAGACTGACGGTGCACTTGATGTTAGGTGGCTATCGTCGCCTATGATATAAGCAACGCCTCAGGTGCTGCTAAGTGCTGCCGATCATAGTAGGATTGAGAACAAAGGATGGGATAGGGAAATAGATGCTGGCATCTTTTACTCACTCGCCTAAACACAACAGCACACATGCTGTTATTTCACGGTGTCTTCTGTAAGGGGATATACTTGCCGGAAATCGAACCCGCGACCCCTGTGACAAAGCCTGAGCACCATAACCACTCATCCAAGACTATGTAAGTTTATTTTTAAAACTAAGACGGCGATAAAGATTAAGTGACGAAATTCTCCGCATTTTTTTACCAAATCATTGGTCAAAATGATGCTGTGCCTAAAACGTTATGGCACGTGCCATCAATGGAATGACTTAAAATTTTATATTACTTTTCAGGCCCACCTATGGAGTAAGACTTTATCCGTCGTCTAGCTGTTAAACAGGACCATATGAGGTAAATCACTTAATTGACTTTAAGGCATAAACAAATTAATTTATTCACCGCAATATTTTAGATCTATATCTATGCCTATACAAATATCTATTTATATCTATATCCATATCTATACTAATATCTATCTATATCTATATCTATACTAATCCGTACTAATATTATAAATGCGAAAGTATATTTGGATGTATGGATGTATGTATCTTTGTAACTCTTTCACGCAAAAACTGCTGCACCGATCACCATGAAATTTTGCATACACGTTGTCTGGGACACCAGAAAGGACTTAGGGTACCTTTCATCCAGAAAAAAGGACTATTCTCGAGAGATCAATAAAAAATAAAAACTAACGCCTGGCCAAAGTGTTATAGCAACACGAGATCAAGCGTTATTTTGCTTTTTTTTTAATCGTTAAGCGTTAAGCGAAGTCGCGAGCACTAGCTTGTATAGTAAAATATAAAGTCGCTTCCCGCCGTCTGTCGCCCTATATATGTATGTACGCTTAGATATTTAAAACTATCTACCCAACGGTTTCACTAATTGAAAGAGGGTTAAACGAGGAAAGTTTTATTATTATTTACAGAAAAAAAAATTTAGTTATTAATATTTGACTTTTTGTTTAGGTGCTCTGACTGGTTCAGGCTCTGTTAATGCTCTATTTCTGATATACTTTATTAAATAAACTTGACGCTGCTTTTGCTTAGCTCCTATTCTATCCTTAAAATTTACCAACTCAATAAGGTATATGATTAAGATAAAGAGAGAAATGTGAGGCGAAGAAGACATTAAGGAGCACCTACATTATCATTACACTTATTCAGACTTACAAGCCGTAATATAACATAATGTTGTTGGAGCAGTCAAGAAATTCATTAAATATATAACGTGCTTTACGAATAAAGCTGTAATGTATGATATATTGGGGCTTACTTTGAAATTAATAGCTGCATTTTCGATATAATTTTTTTTTAAATTTGATGGATAATTTTCTAGAATTAAATTTATTGTAATGTCCACACAGAATTTTCAATTTAATAGTAACCTTATTCTTAAAGAATTTTATATCGCAATTGTTTCTTATTTCATTTTATAAGTACCAAGTTCCAAAAATTTTAAGTGAGCCCAGCTAAGCTCTCACGTGCCAGCCTAAATATGTAAAAAATAATTAATTTTTGATTTAATTTTGCATGGTTAATCCAAGCGGGGTTGATGTCTATACTATAGCATTGGATTAGAACGCGCACAATCGCTTACTTATTTATATTAATATCGTAAACATAATTGAGCAAGCAGA
Organism: Synanthedon myopaeformis; assembly: GCA_944738685.1. Lineage (NCBI taxonomy): Eukaryota > Metazoa > Arthropoda > Insecta > Lepidoptera > Sesiidae > Synanthedon > Synanthedon myopaeformis. Next base: position 4,039,644 of record OX122927.1, on the reverse strand, counting down.
TTGTGAGATTTTGAGGAATTTTGTTCCAAGTAAACAATGAAATAAATGTATTTGAAAATTTTCAACCATAACATAATAAGGTATTTTCTTACATGTTTTTCTTATGAAACGAAATTACGTTTCGCAATAACTGGCGTAATTTTTAAAATAGGCCCCCGGCTCTGGACGAACTGCAACGTGGGAAATGTAACCGAAATTGTTATAAATTCTTTGACGTATAACTGTTACATAAAAAATATAATAAGCTATTTATAAAAATGACATTATATATTTACATTTTCATATTTGCGATAAACATTTACTTGGTTTGTTGCCAATTTTCTATTTTGTGCGTATACTGGTCGTATAAAAATGTAATAAAAATGTTATGAAGTTTTCATGACTTATATTTTCTGATAATATCTAGGTATTAATCGTCCCCTAAATCCCGCCCATAGACGGCGCGAAGAAACACCGTGGGGTTTTAGTGGGTAGAAGACCCACATACCCCACCGATCTCCACATGGTCGGTGGGGATCTGATTCGCAGATTTCCTCATGTAAAAAAAAGGACTTCTCGTTACTTCGAAGATTGCTAGTCTTCTTAAACAAGTAATGTATTCATTCGCCTTCCTATTGAAATGTTATTTCAAATCTACACATGAAATAAAAAGACTGGGATTAAAACCTGCATATCATTTCGTCATTTGAACGTACGATATAATTCACTCTTCGTGTTGGAATTATACTTATAATAATATAACTATATCCAGTCACTGATTAGACTCCTTATTTTTGAGTAGTAGTTTTTCCTCAAAAACTCAGTATAAATTTATGTTCCATACGTATACAATACATACACGTAAGTACCGAATGTTATATCAATTCTAAATACCAAGAGGATAACATCTTGTTGTTATGGTTAAATTGAGGAAATAGCTTGAAGGTAGCCCCAAGGCCAATAGATCGCCAAATGATGGCAAAAACTTTTGGGTTCAAGGCACTGAATGACTAAGAATGTGAGAAGCAAAAAAAATGGGAACAAAGAATGCTCAATATTTGTCTATCGTGTTTTTATTACAACAAACGCTAATAAATCAGCGTATTTTCAGTGCTTATGTACTTTTTATTTGAATTCCTTGAATTCACAAGGAAATATTAGGTAATTATACTCGTATGTCAGTTTTATTATCAGAACATTATCTAAGTATATTTAGTATTCTGTGTATTATTATGTGTCTACAATTTTGTTCTATTAAATTTATGATATACAAGCTGGTGTCCGCGACTTCGTCCGCGTTAAAAATTAAGTATATAACACATGAGAAAATGAGAAAATATCTGGCTTCTTTTATCGCTGTGACGAACGGTGGCGCCGGCACGGCGAAATTATATTTTTAGACATCCTAATCATCATAATAATTATCATCATAATAATACATCTATACTAATATTATAAATGCGAAAATATGTTTGGATGTATGGATGTATGGATGTTTGTAACTCTTTCACGCAAAAACTACTGAACCGATCACCATGAAATTTTGCATACACGTTGTCTGGGACGCCAAACAGGACATAGGTACCTTTCATCCAGAAAAAAAGGACTATTCCCGAGGGATTAATAAAAAATAAAAACTAACGCCTGGCCAGTGTTATACCAACACGAGGTCAAGCGTTATATTGCTTTTTTTTTAAATTTTCAACGCGGACGAAGTCGCGAGCACCAGCTAGTAAGCTATAATTTATAAAGATATGCGAACAAAGTCGCTTGCGCAGGCAATAGTAAAGCAAACATCACAATAAAATAAACTCCGTACTGCGTCACAAACATAAATATATTGTCACAAATCAACCAAGGTATATTGTCACGAAATCCTTGTAGAAGCACAATAAGAACATATTATAAATTTTATTACGTTTCAAAGTGGATGTTGCCTTGACGACGAGATTACTATACGTTGCCGCAACGTAGCCTTTATGGTTTCCCACAGAGCAAAGAATCGTCGCGCTACTAGAGACGGCAGTAACAATAATATTGTTCGTGCCGCGCAATTGCGTTTAGCCTACTTAGGGCGGATTTGGACGCCACTTTCAATTTGAACGTTTTTGACTAAACATTATCCAAAAATACGCCTCCATTGTGCTGTGATTTGGTGTAATAATAAAAAACAACGTGAATAAGAAAAAATATAGTATATCATAATATCACAAGTAACTAATTAAATGCAAGATTTAGGTTTTAAAAAAATGCAAGGCGGAATTGTTTTGGGACACAAAACCTAACACATCCTGACACGCTGAATTTGTATGGTCACATGCCATCTCTAGTAGCGAGCGGCGCGGCGATTCTTTGCTCTATGCGGTTTCCCCTCGAAGTGTATATTATAGTAGGTGTATTTTCGATTCTACTAAGTATATTATATTTATATTCAGAAGTGATAAAAATGTTGAGGTAACATTATTCGCTTATACACAATTCTTGGTTTCTGAAAATCATCAATAAATTTATTCTATTAATAATGAAGTGAATCTTTTGCATGCCTTTTAAGACTTATTACGTTTCAATTAAATTTGTAATAAATCATATTCATTCATATTAAACTCATAACTTAAAATGTTTTTTAATTTTAAAAAAGATTACTTCTGAAATCAGAAAATTATCTACTTTTTTTTAATTAGCTTACAATACACAAAGAACCGTTGTAATCACGGAATCGAATAATCCTACTAATATTATAAAGCGAAAGTTTGTCAGGATGTATGGATGTTTGTTACTCTTTCGTGCAAAAACTTTACGGCTGCAGATTAATTTGGATGAATTTTAGCACACAGATAGTTTATTTATTAGTTGGATTAACATACATACTAAGGATACTCGTACTTCAAGCATACACACATCCGTGATATTGTAACAAGCACACACGTCTTTTAAAACTTTCACATTTAGAATATTCGTATAGACAAAGTTTCCCCTACACATTAGCTCTAATGGTTGCTAGTTAGGCTTTCTTATAGCGTACCTACATCTTTCCAAGGACCTATTTTGTGAAAAAACAAAACATCAAAAAAGTACAGTACGAAAAGTTTGTACTATTTTTTATTTTTTACACCCTTAAGTGATAAGGGTGGAACCCCAAAAAAATTTTTTTATTTGGCAAAACAAAAATTGGTTAAAATGCCAAATAAAATGTTTGTCTGTCCGTCTTTTTGTTCCAGCTAATTTCCGAAATGGCTGAACCGATTTTGACGGGACTTTCACTGGCAGATGTAATAAGTACTAAGTTAAGCGATTTTTATTTAAATATATAAGTATATAAGCAGTACGCAGCACTGCAACACGCACACGCCACAGCGAAGGCGGTGTTCAGCTAGTAAGCATATAAATAAATAGAATTAATGTTATAATATAAAAATAAGGGTACCAAACATAACTTCTGTTCGTGTTGTCAGTCAAAATTTTCGTACACAATTAAGTTGTTTTAAAAGGAGAGGTCACACAGAATTGGTGGCGCTATCAAACTTCACTATCCACAACCTATTGTACGAACCGGTTCCAAAGAATCCGCCTTGCGTCACTTAGCCACGTGTAAACATTTTAATTGATGATATTATTATGCGGAAGACAAAAAGTCGAGATTGTGATCATTTGATACAGGTTTCGAAATCTATTCGTGGCGTGTTCATGGCCATGCCATTATATGGAGCGTGAATCGGCAAATATACCTCCACAGTTAAATTAGATTCATTCATTAATATCAATATTATTTGAAAGCTGTATTTGGTCTATGACGAAATACTAAATAAGACTCCAGCGTAAACCCTTATCTTCTAACCTCCCTAACTCTGTTAATTTTAATTTTAACAATAAACGTTATACAAACCTGATAATGGTTTACAGAAATTGTTATCATCTTGTGTATAAATACGTGTTAGATAATAAATAAATAAATAAATAAACACTTTTATGTAAAACTAAATTTTCTACAATATTTATATAAAACTTTTTTTGTAACTCTTACCATTTTTGTATAATTTGACAGAAAAAAAATCTTACTTTTTTGGAATCGAAAATTTCTTTCACCCATCTTTATCAAAATAAAAATATTTATTACACACAGACTATCTACAGATGTGTAACTAACTGTATATATATATACCTACTACATCTATTTATATAATTCAAACGGCACATGTCGTAGTTGATTTCATAATTGCGTTCTTTGATTGCCAGACGACAAAAGCTATAATTCATAATTCTCCGACATCCGGGAACTGAGCAATAAAACTGCCGGTAGCAGATGGACGGTGCTACTGTTAGTCTTGAAACATTTACAATAGACACCTTCTATCTTAATATATAAAAATTACGTGTCACATGTTCCTTCGCGATGAACTCCTAAACTACTGAACCGATTTTGATCAAACTTTGTAACTATATGTAATTAGGTCCAACATAAAAGATAGGATAGTTTTTATTTTAAACTCGGGCGAAGCCGGGAGCGGGCTACTAGTGTTTTATAAAATTAAGAAGAAATAATGTTCCATTAATATACCAAATCCCTGTCGACTACCATGGTAATGCAACGATGCCAATCAATCAAATTACGTTCAGATTATACATTTATAAAAAACGAAATTTTCTTTAAATAAATTGCCTGAAAAGCTTTTTGTGACTCAAGGGTAGATCAAACTAATATTATAAATGCGATAGTTTGTGACTTTCACGCATTAACGGCTTTGGATGAAATTTTGCAGACAGATAGTTAATTACCTAAATTAACATATAGGATACTTTTTATCCTAGAAAATTCTTAGATTCCCGAGGTATCGTCTAAGATTATAAAAAATTAGGCGCCACTTTCGCCGTGACGACCGGCGCCACAGACGTCACAACGATAAAGCATGCTGTTGTCATATATTTTCTCAGGTGTTATATTTTTCATTTTCCACCGCAGATGAAGTAGCGGGCACCAGCTAGTATCAAATATTGATGATAACTCAAAAGGAACCGAAGTCAAATTGAACACGCTCGAATTCAATTACGGCCGAAATAATAGGTCACACACACCACTTAGTTCGCGGAAGCCATGAAATTGTCCGCAAAATTGCCATAAAAACGTATAGAGGTATACAGTAGCGACTACATCATCACTTTTTTGTAGAGTGATAATGACTGACGTAACATGACACGCCGAATAATTTTTATTGTCTTTATTTTTATTGACTCAGCATTATTTATTTACATTCATCGATAAATTGCGCCATAAGTAACTCAATATAGGTGTATGTAATATGTCGCCGGAAATGTGCACTAGCTACTTGCTTTTTTTAATGTTAAGCTCGACAGACAGGCTGACGTCCACTTGATGGTAGAGGGCTACCATCGTCCATAACACAAGTAACGTCACAGATGCTGTAAATGCACTTTAGTAGGATTAAGTACAAAGGAATATGGGCTGTGGCATTCCTTATTCACCGAAACACAACAGCATACATGCTGTTATTTCACGGCGATCTTCTGTAAAGAGGTTCTGGAGATAAGAAACAAAAACTACAAAAAGAAAAATGATTTTTAATAAAATCTCTGGCAATAAATGTCCAATCATCAAGTCAAATGAACAAACACAAAGTAGTCAAGATATAAGCAAACTGAATCTTACAAATCTTTCAAAACAACATAAAGATTTCAAAATCGTTTTTTATGGTATCGGTAAATTCTCACAGCACTCGGTTTATCTCTTGCCGCGAAGTGATCTCTACTATTTGCAATGATTGCCTCGGTTGTGTGCAACAGTCATCAATGTCTACTGGAAACGCTACAAAAATACTAAAAAATATTATAAAACATTGGTAAGTACTTTTTCTCCGTGACTAAAAATACATAATAGAATCACCGACTGTCTCTACAATGGAGAAGTTTCATGATGTTGTTAATAGTATAGTTAACGTTATCGAATTAAAATGTAGAACAAAACTAATAAATCACTGAATTTTTTTTTATTCATCAATAAATGACTGAGAAGCCTCAGCGCCTCTCTTACGACACAAGAGAGGGCTCAAAATGGTTCATTTATTTACCTTAGTTTCATTAGTTACTAATGTAACTATTTACAAGCTATAATTAAAAATTATAAACTAAGCCCCGACTTTCTATTCAAACACGATATATGTGGGTTTTTAAGGAGTTAGGTATCCCGCAGACAACGTGATGCTGCAGCATCAGGTCAAGGTTACCATGTCATGGAAATACCACCGAAGTAACAGTATACATAAACAGTAACAGTACATAAAAGTAACAGTATAAATAAATAAATAAATAAATAAATAAAATAAATACCGAATTCACATCAATTGAACATGACTGTGTAAGTTAGTGAAATCCCTTCGTTAACTACTAAATGGGCTGATGATCTTCTAACGCCTGCATAGATCTATCTATCTATTGCTACAATCCCCATCACGTCAGCTATCAAACAAAAAACACGGTCTATCAGTTTGAAAGCTACGGTTTCACATACAGACACACAGATGCACAGACACACACGTCAAACTTATAACTTATAACACCATGTTTTTGCATCGGGCGTCGGAGGTTGGAAGTATACAGTTGAGAGGCACTTCTAGTGGATGTATTGATGTGAATATAACACTCGGAATGGGAGAGTTGAAACATGGAGTTGTAAATCTGTCAACAACCAAATTACAGCCACGCGAGGACTTCATGAAGGCCTTTTGAAATGCAAGTCGTGTGTGCGTGCGGCACCTATTCGTGATGGACTTCTATTAATGATTGCATTAAGCACAGAGACGCCATATTACCACTTCTTTGTTTCGTACATGAGTATGTAAGTAGGAAATATTGTTTTAAATTTATAAATAAATTCATTTATAATAATTTTAAATAATAATAATATAAAATAAATATTATTCAATTAGTGTTGTTGCTGACAACACATATAGACGAAAGTTCGTTACTTCCATCATTGTTGCATATCTGGACCTTCCAAAGCGTCATACTGCATTCAATATTTTAATGGCATTAATCTAACTGCTTTTTTTTTCATAACGAATTTTACTCATGAGGTGCAAAGACTATATATATAAGTATATTAGATCAGTGATAAGGTGTGGTTGTTTGTTTCTTAATTCTAAATTCAGGTCTGTTCCGGTCTGATATAAATTCTAAGGTCTGCTCAGTTATTGGAATTACACTCGAGCGAGTGTATAACTTGTTTATGTTTTTTCTAAGTATAAACACGCGCCCTACTTGTGTCAATTGAATTGCGCAAAATAATAATAATAAATGTTTAAAATTTAAATAATTGATTGATATAATAATTCTATCGCATCATTTAACAACAGTTGTTTTGTGCTTCTAAAATAAACCCAAATAATTCCTATTAGATCTTAGATACTTAAATTTAATTTTATCATTCAAATACCAATTCAAAACTGTACAATAAAATAAAATGGCTCAAAGTTACTGTTTTATTTAATAATGGATAATTTCTTAATATCCGGTTGCGTCCATGGCTAAACATCCCTTTAGAAAACCGTTAAAATTACATAAATAACCCATAAAGTCATACCTCTCTCTTACAGCTACCATGTAAGTAATTAAAGTAAATTTGTAACAATTGCAGACAATAGAACCTCGCACGGTTTCAAACGACCAATTAACTAGCCACTTACGGCAATTCAAATTTGTTTCTGAGCAAATTTTCTAAATTCTCAGAACACGATAACTACACGTACATTTGAACCCATTGTTATAAAAGTAAATTAGTTTACTTATTATATCAATTATACTCAGGAAATAGTTTATATTATAATAAATATTAAAACATTAAAACATCAATAGGAAATAAAAACTCTGCCGAGAAAGAGAGAAGGTTGCTTTTTTTAAATTCACTATAAATTGTTTGTCCTGACTGACTTACGAAAAATATGAAATATGAATTAAAAAGTTTTTAAAAAATCTAATTTATTTATATAAAGTACTAGCTGGTGCTCGCGACTTCGTCCGCGTTGAAAATTAAAAAAAAGCAATATAACGCTTGACCTGGTGTTGCTAGTTTTTTTTTTATTTATCCCTCGGGAGTAGTCCTTTTTTCCTGGATGAAAGATTTTTCTGGACGCTATGTCCTTTCTGGTGTCCCAGACAACGTCTATGCAAAATTTTATGGTGATCGGTTCAGTAATTTTTGCGTGAAAGAAATACAAACATCCAAACATACTTTCACATTTATAATATTAGTATAGATTTCGAATAAAATAGAAAATATATTTAAAAAACGGTATTTCTAATGAAAAATAAATAAGTATTTTTATATAGATCAAATACTGATTACAGAGACAAAATACGCTCAAGATTTCTTTCAAAATATATTTCAAAATTATTCAATTTTAATTAATGACATTTCAAAATAATAGTTTAGTAATGGCAATGCACACTGAGTTTCCCAATCATAAATTGTTAAGACACTTACAGAGGAGTTTCGGTGAGTAACATTATGCCAAGGTCCATTTTCGTATGTCCTATCGACATACGAAAGGTCGACAGCGCACTTGCATCAATAAAGTGGCATTTATATAAACAAAAAAAGTGTCGAAAAAATCTATTTTATAATAATTATTATATGTATGTACATTACTACAGAGAAGTAGTATTTTGATGTGAAATTATTAAGCGTTACGAACGATTTGGATGGGATTCGAGCAGAGAATCGAACGTAATTAAAGTTCAGACAGGTAACAGTTTTTGTCCTTCCTTCTGTCTCGATTCGGGGCATTGATAATAGAAAGTATATATATATATATATATATATATTATACTCTAGTTAGATACTAGGATACTAGTTCAAGGACAGGCTTAGCGTAGTGTGTGTATCAACGATATCTGTATAAAACTGCTTCAGATATAAAATCTAAAATAGTATTTTAATATATAGAGTTCACAATATTTTCTGCAAATTATTTCGTTCGAAGAAACACATTTTTGGACATAAACTGCTAAATATAGCAACGACATCAAACGGTGTGACATTAGACGCGATGACTAAAACCATTACTCACTTGGACGTTGGACGTGTCCTGTGAAAGCCTGTAACCAACTTAACTAGAGCTTCTTAAGTTTTACAACTGTGAGCTTCGTTAAATAAAAAAAGGAAATAATAATATACCATAGTTTCAACTTAATTGGTTTCCAAGCGTTAAGTATTCACAGAACAATGGACGTCGGCGATATTCCCTCACTTAATTTCAGTCAATGACTATGGTACACCTATTAGTTACAAACGCAACTAACGAATGGTATATTTCAAAGCTCTTTAAGGTAACATCACATATAACTATTTTCATATTAACTTTTATAAATTTTAAGAAAAATATGCTTTGCTTCAAAAATTATCAAAGAACAAAAGCCTTTTAGCAGGTTGCCTAAGCATTAGCCCTGTGTGAAATTTCTAGGCTTTAGAACACCATGTCAGCGAGTCTTCATAGCTTATAAACGAAAGCTCCGATTTGAATAATATAAAGAGAAATTTACATGTACACAATCAAACTTGATTATGAAACTATTTAATTGAATAAGTATTAATATCATGATACGAATGTCATCACCTTTCGATTCTACTCATGTTTTAATTGACTAATTTTAACGTAAACGGTTATCGTGGCTTAATTATAACAGTTAGACGTAATTATATATATAGCCTCGCGAACTTTTTGTTTTTAGTATAAGACACATTTGATATTTTATCAATACGATTTTTATACAGGTACAAAAATTATACAAAGTAATTCCTTCGGTTCCATCCGAATGCATATAATATGAGTAAGTAGGTAAATAAGTACATTGAGAACGAAGCCAACGGATCAGTTGGCGGTGTCGCTTACAACTAAACCCAAATGCGATCGGATTGCCTTCTTGCGGTTTGTAATGCACTGGATCTCGTTAAAAAATACATATAAATGAACCGAGTAACTGGAACAGTACGTACAAACGAATATTAGTCTATTTACTTACCTATGTATTATTTGTTATACCTACCTATAGTATTCACTAACTAGATCTTGCCTATAGTGTTGCCTGCAAGATAGCTTAGTTTGTTAGAATAAAATGTATATTAAATTTAATCAAAATAATCGTTTGTTACAACGTAATAGACAGATCAAATATTTATAATATTTTTATAATATTATTTACATTTACAGACAAACATTTATAATATTTTTGTAGATTCTTTTGGCAGCACATCCGAGCACATCGGAATATCTCATTGCAGAAAGCGCATTAAGGCAGATGCGTTTTATAGGTACTATAAGAATTTTATTTTTAATGTTAAGCTCAACAGACAGGCTACCGTCATTGGACCGTCAGATCCAAAAACAAATATTTAGATGAACATACTACGGTTACACAGTATAATTGTGGTTTAAATTTTACGTAACGTTAGCTTCGGAGTTTGCCGCGAACAAACTTTGAGTTTCTACTTCTACACAGTGGTCTGTCTGCGAGTTCGTAATACGAGTGTCGCATTAATTATGCAAACGTCTTATGTAAATAGCGTCAACCTTTTTTCACCAGCACAACTACGTTCAAGTGTCCGTGTAATTATTGTCGTTTCCTCGTCATTGGTCATCGGCTTTGACACGAAACAAATAAACTACAAATATTTTTAGAAATACTTTTCAGACAAGTTTATTACGTAACACGACCACCAAAGATGCATCGCGTCTGTAGTCTGCATGACTTAATAATAATAATAAATAAACATTAATTAGTGGATCTTTTGGGCAGGACGTCCGGCGGCATTACAAAATACCACCCCCTTACAGAATACAACCGTGAAATAACTCATACTGTGTATTGTCGTGAAATAACTTATGTGTGTTGACGACTCGTTTGGTCTAGTGACTAGTAACCCTAGCTGTTAACCAAACGGTCGCGGGTTCGAATCCCGCTAGGGGCAAATGTTTATGTGTTAACATTTTACCTTTGTACCAGAGTCATGGATGTTTTGTATTTATAATATGTATGTATTTACGAAAAAAAAAGTAATCTATGTAGTATATCAACTGTCTTGTATCCATAATACAAGCATTAGTTGCTTACTGTGGAACTAGATGGTGCTGTGTGGAATGTGTGAAGATATTTTATTTTTATTTATTTATTATTGTTGGGTTTCGGCAAGTGAGTAAGTGATGCCAGAGCCCATTTCCCTTCCCAGTCCCTTATGCAGTCCTTTTCTACTATGGTGGGCAGCGTACTTGCAGTACCTGTGGCGTTGCCACACCTACCATTAAATGGGCCACTTTTTTTACGTTAACGTAAAAAAAACTTACACTTTTCATACTATTTCTATGCATAAGTGTCCTTGATGAGTTCAAAAAATGACAATTCTGATTCTGATTGTTAATTTTAACAAACATAATAATTATTATTATTTTTTTCTTTTATTTATAATTTTAACAATTTTAAGACTAATATATAAAATAACATATAAAATGATAACACTAAATTTAGTAGATTTTTATTTTTCAATGCGGACGAAGTCGCGGGCACCAGCTAGTATAGTTAATATATGCTTCATGACCACGATCATTTTGTACAAATAAAGTTACAATTAAGTGACGAATGTTGGTACTAAACGTAATGACAGTAGACCGCACCGTAGCTCATGGTCAGGCAACGTCGGTGATCTCTCGCATATCTCTACAAAAGAGCTGTTAGAAATCGGCTTTTCATTAGAGGTTGACGACTCGCGACCGTTCAGGATGTGCACAGAGACAAAAAGAATGTAGGACAAAAGCAATTTATCATCACAGTACAAACAAAATGATCCAGTATGTAATCTTGTGCTTTGTTAGTTTATTTTATAATAAGTTACCTTTGGTTGACACATGAGATCATGTAGATATCAGTGGAAAATCAGGAAGCGGAGCCGAGGCGTCACCGACCACATTAAATTGGAGAGGTGTGTAGTGAGGATGTGGCGATTAAGGGATTCCAGAAATCATTGCATTATATTCAGTTTATCTTTTATACCCTCATTTAATGTTAATGTCGATAGACAGGCTGACGGTCCACTTGATGTTAGTTGGCTACCGTCGCCTTTAAAACAAGCAACGCCACAGATGCTGCAAGTGCGCTGCCGACCATTAGTATCATTAATTATAAAGGATTGGGAATGGATATGGAAATACTTTAAGTATCAATTAAAAAATATATGAAAAAATACTATTTCAATTTATTTATTTATTTTTTATTTCTCTTGTTATCTCTTATTTATGTTTCTTTGTTATTATCTCTTTTAAAGTAGTTTACATACTGTTTATTAAGAATATTATGTGTCGTTATACAATACGATACGTACGACACTGTTTGATCTCAACACAGCGTTAAACATCAGACCGTATAGAAACCGCAAAGTGTCACGGTAATGTCACATATACCTGCCAATGAATGAACAATGAACGAACATGCAGCTCACTACAATATACTGACATTACTCGTATGCTCTTGTCATCGATACGCGATCGTAAATGAAGCTGAAACTATCAAAATAAGCGAAAAAATCTGCACTTTTGCAAGTTTTTTAAAGGATTTATATTTCATTAACATGTATGTACCTATATATCTTTTTTATATCAAGGTTGACAGACAGGCTGATAGTCCACTTCATGGTAGGTGGCTACGGTCGCCTATAACACAAGCAACGTCACAGGTGCTGCACGTGTGCTGCCGGCTACAGTAGGATTAAGGATGTGTGATTGGGAAGTGATAAGTCAATGGGCTCTGGCATCCCTTACTCACTCGCCGAAAAAAAACACATCCCCAAACATTTTGATTCCAAAAGCCCGATCTCTGTCTTTTATACTATTAGTAGGTAAGTACTGTACAGATTAAATCAGTTAAAATTACTAAATGCCTATACCTATTTAAAAGGCAATGATAATAATTAAATTTAAACAGGAGCCGCTATCTATTATTGATCGTTAAAGGTTTAATTTAACAACATTTTAATATCGATATAAAAGCGGCAATGATACGAAATGAAAGCAACTATGATATCACTAAGTGCCACTTACGTTAAGTAAAAATTGTAAACGTTTACAATTACTTACAGCCAATAAATTAAACTGCTCGTTGTTTTAATAATCGGAATTATTAGCGCTCTAAATGTAATTTGCATTTATTTCGTTTTATTTTATTATGTATTTATTGGCTTACACATTACACTATTCATTTGAAATTAAAAAATCAATAAATTTAATAAGTCTCAGATCTCCTGTTAGTTTATTGCTTGTATTTTACATATGAGCCTGTAATTTTTCAAAATTTTAAGGATATAATTTTTATTTTAGTCCCATAAAAAATTTTACACAAGGATTGGAATAACAAAACAGATGCCCAAAAGTGGATACTGTTACTTCATTTAATTTATTAGCAAAGCAAAACTGTCATAAATACAGATTACCATACCCATTTCCTGCTACTTAGTCGCTTACTTCTTGTTCGAAGCAGTATAACTCATGCAAATCGTGATATAAATCTCAGGAAAGCGTCAACTAGTTAATAAATCACATTCATCTATTCTCTCTAGAAATATTAGAAAAATAGAGCTATGTTTAAAAATATTTTTTTTTTAATAAATCAAATTTGACAAGTCATTTGTTAATTAACCCTAACAGGATATACAAGGTATAAAAGGGACAAAGAAAATATAGAGAAATTGTTTATTTGAATTTTTTTATATGTAAATAGTTTACTAAAATGAAGGTAACTACATAACATCACTGATCTATTAAATATTTAACTAATTATATTTAAAATTCTTTTAACTAATTGTAAATTGTAATAGGAGTCAACGACGAAATATGTTCTCATTCTTTAATGTCAATACCATATAACATTACACTAAACACGTACTCATATGTAATATGTATTCCTAACAAGCCGAGGGTGGCAGTGGCAGGGTTAGACAGATTAGAGTCGTAAATGTGATGGGGCTTCGCGTATGGCTTCAATGAATTCGCAGTAAGTCTCTCCCTGTATGTAATATGCTTGTATTATTAGCGTGCTACGACGGCGGCGCGTGCATAATACTTATTAGCCCACATATGAATAAGAATATTTTTAATGTCAACCTATTTTTTATCATTAGCACCCCTACACAAAGAAAAGTTTACAAACAAAACTACTATCTTTCTTATGTTAATAAATAAAATTGGAACATTTTCAAAGTATGAAAAAGTATGAAAACTGAAAACAATATATTTGAATGTAATGACTTACAACCTAATAAGTGCCATTGATCCTGGCTGCTTCTGACTGGTCCTACTGGAAATTATAGAAGAGGCCTATCTCCAGCAGTGCATGTCTTTCATTGAGATGGTGATAATGATACTCAACATTTTCCAATGAAATCACCGATAGACGTGGACCACTACAGTTTTTGCAGCTAGCTTGCAGTCTAAACACAGTTCTTCTACAGTCAAAATAAGTCTTCAAGAAATGATGCTATAAGGTAATTATACAATATTTTTCATATTATTTCATGGTTTTACGTCGAAAAGATTTCTTAAGTTCATCCTGCATCTTCAGGCATCTCTAGATTTTTTAGATCGCATAATGGGTTTTAGATTTTATATGAAAACTACTATTTCATTGTGCTACATTGAATTCAGGATTTAGGTACCAGATGTTGCGGAGGTATATGGATATTTGAATAATGCTTTCAGGGTATAGGTGTTATGAAATTTTATCATATCTTTATGCTCATACAGTGTCCACATGGTCCACAGTTCAAACGTCCACATACACATAGATTAAATAAATATAAAAAATATTTTTACATATATGTCTTAATTCGAGATGTTGATAACATTAAAGTAATTTAATGCAGGCTGCTTCTATCAATCATCTATCAATTTATCGTATTAACATTTTTTTATAATATTAACCATATGCACTTGACTTAATCTTTATTAAAATATTCTTAAAAGTTTTTTTTTTGCATATATTATATTTTAAAATATAAAATTCAAACATTATTAAATCAAAAATATAGAACAAATTTAACTTAATATAACTTTATTAAAATAAATGCAAAAGCATAAAAGAAGCATAAGTTGCATGTTAAAATAAAATGGGCTACATACAATAATTAATATGTAGATTATTACTCTGTCTGTCTTGTTTAAGCGACTAAAACTAAAACTGAGACCACTTGACTCAGTTTACAAAATCCATGCGGGGTTCGTCCTCTGGACCTTTAAAATTTCTCTAGAGGTGTATACATTTACAAAGCAATTGTGTAGGAGCAAAGTCGTGACACATCGGCCATTATTCAAACGCACAGAAATCAGCGTATGTCACTGATCGACGATCGTTTGGATTAATTTGCATCGCAAACAGTTTTGCATAAATCCCGTACACAAGGCATAGTACACAACTCATAGATAACTCTATTTTGAAATAAATACTCATGTATTGTGGCGTACAACTATTCGAAGCATACTTTATTTGACACAGTCCATGCATATTCTATGGGGATCTTGCTGTGTTGTTAATTTCCATCATCATAATAAATATCATATGCTGTTTTCATACAACCAAAGAAAATTAAATATTTTTACTTATTTTA
The DNA here is from genome assembly GCA_944738685.1 of Synanthedon myopaeformis. Taxonomy (NCBI): domain Eukaryota; kingdom Metazoa; phylum Arthropoda; class Insecta; order Lepidoptera; family Sesiidae; genus Synanthedon; species Synanthedon myopaeformis. The sequence goes on along the minus strand of OX122927.1, from coordinate 4,024,013 downwards.
CACTTAATAGATCAAGTAGACCACCAAGTATCACTTGATGGCAGGTGGCTACCCTCGCCTATACCACAATCAACACCATAGGTGCTGCAAGTGGGCTGCCGACTGCCTAACTGCCTAATCTAGTCGGCAGCCAGTATATTAGGATTAAAGATGAGGAATTGGAAAAGGATAAGGAAATGGGCTCTGGAAATCCGTACTGTTATTTTAGGGTGTAAGGGGTGGTTACTGCCTCCAGACGGACTACCCAAATGACTGCGAATGTATTTCCCGGCTACTGCTTAAATAATAAAAAATACATAAATATATAAAGGCTTTTTTTGTGTTTATTTATACAATAATAAATATTAATATGGACCTACTTCTTTTATATGAAATATTATAGAATCACTAATTAAAAAAATGTTTAACTTAAAAATTTTACATAAAAAAGATATACAATAGGTACTAAAAGGCGATGAATAATTGAAAAAGGATTTATTTGGAAAATTGGAATGTTATTAATCTGCTATTAATTTACCTTGTTAAGTAAACCTGTCAGTTAATTGATAAATTAATTAGTTTTGTATTTTAATTGTGCGAAATTAATCTCTATATATATAAATTTCGTGTCACGTTGTTTGTCTGCGATAAACTCCTAAACTACTGAAACGATTTTGAAAATTCTTTAACTTATAGAAAGCTATATATTATTAGCTAGCAACATAGACTATATTTTATAAAGTTACGCGGACGACAATACTATATATATAATATACAATACTATATTATATATGTAGTATTGTATATTACTTTTTTAATTATATTTATTAAAATAAAAAAGCACTTTTTTTTGTTTGAAATACAATAATTCTGCCTTCTTTGCTAATCCTGCTAGTACGAGTATATTATACCTACTAACTCCCCCAATTACACCCGGAGAGAGATGTCGGTCTAACTTAATATTATAAATGCGAAAGTGAGGGTGTTTGATAGTACTTTTTATTCTGAATGAAAAGGTCTTATCTGGTGACAACGTTTATGCGAAATTTAATGATGATGACGTTTAGGAAATTAATTTTATTAGGCAAATATTAATGTTATAAGTGCAAAAATAGATATCCTGTTAATATTTTATAGTGTGGGTTAAATTATAAGGAATAAATTTTGCTATGAAAATTTGCATAAATAATAAACAGTTGTACCTAATATTAAAATTCTCGAAATTGTACAGAAATTATAAAAGATTCGATTCCTGGTCGCGTATTAGCGTAATTTGTAAAAGTATAAATGCAGTTTTTATTTTTTCAAAAATCTATGCCATAGTTCCTAAGAACAAATTAAGTTTGAGACTTGAGCTCACTGACCCATTTGGATTGATCATCCTGTATACTAAGACATGCTTTTAACTTAGAATATAATCACATACAAGCTAAGACGTGCCTTTTCGGGATATACCAATTACATGAGCAACTTCGAAAGTCGATTTCACTACACGCCATAGGTTCATTGTTTACGGTACCGGTTAATGTATGGTCTCCTACATACTTTACACCGCTTCCCATAACCGACTTAACTGCTTCGCGGTTAAGTTTCATTGTCAAGTCAAATATTGTAATTTATTCCGAAAGTCAACAAAGTTTCCTGCTTTCTAACAAACTACTTCAATAAAGTAAACATGCATATTTCTCGTTTATAGGTGGAGACGCCATTTTACATTTTGCGACTTGCTAAACAAAGGGAGTTACAACATTTATTCAGCGCATTTTCTAATTTACGGTCGGTAGACAGGCTGACGGTCAACATGATGGTAGATGGCTACTGTCGCCTATAACATTAGCAAAGCCACAGGTACTGCAAAAACGCTGCCGAATACAGTAGGATTAAGGATCAGGGTTTGGGAAGGAATAGGAGAACGGAATTCTTTCTCATGGAATCTGCTTCCCGAATTGTAAAATTCTTAAACTCCGCCGAGGTATTGTAAAATATTAAGTGACTGAAATTTGGTGTTATCATTTTTTATTTTAATGAATATTTTTTATTTGTTTTGTTTTTATTTATATAGAAAATAAAGAAAACATTCTTTCAAGTCTTTAAGTAAATTATCTCCAAACGGGACATTAATTTGTGTAGGTACATCCTGTATAACAATCATTGAACTCTGATCACGCGTAGCGCACTTTCGAATTACTCACGTAGAAACTATCACAATACCCAGATGCTCAGACTCAGAAGTAGTGGCGCCCACGTTCAGCAACACACAAGTTTCGTGGGAGGTTATTGTTCTAGCTTTTAGTATCGAGTCTAGCCATGACGCGGGCGTTAACGTCTTCCACCGACTCTCAATTACATCGTATACGTAACGCAACCATAACGGAGGCTTCATTGTATTCGTGACTTATAATGATGCATATAAAACACGTGTTTAGACGACAAAAATGGCCACTTACATTGAGTTTAAAGCAAGATATGAGCACGGTTCATTAGTCAATCCCACGCGCACTTTGACAATGGTTACAGAGGCATACAATTTGTATTACTATTTAATGTCGTCAGACGTAACTATGAGTAAACTAGGTGGTGTCCGCGACTTCGTTCGCATTATAAAAGAAAATATAGGAGAAATATAACGCCTGACATCGTTATCGCTGTGAAGACGGAGGCGCCACCACGGCGACAGTGGCGCCCAATTTTTTTATATTCTTAAACGATCTCTCGGGAATCTAGCATTTATCCAGGATAAAAAGTTTTTACGTGAAAGGGTAATAAATAGAAAGGGCATACATTCATCCAACCTTATAAACTTTCGCATTTATAATATTAGTAGGAAGTATTCTTCCGGATGACTTTTTTTTTCTAAAATATACGCCGAATGACTCTTTATAACCACATATCTAATGCAGTGAAAGAATTCTGAAAATATTAATGCTTAAATTTTTTTTTATTCATTTCTTAAGTGTAGAAACTCTCCTCTTTTATCTGACTGTTAATTAATTTTATTTGTTAAATTTGCTCTAAGTCCCCAAACAGTGCATTGATCCCGTAGTGGGTTAGATATTGTTCCAACCTAGTTGCTGCTGATCGGTGGACTTGCATTGTTAGCTATCACATAATCACTACCATTATATCCCTGTTCAAGTAATCACAAGTCTCACGTTCGTAACGTCAGCCGATTTCGTTTTCCAATCAGATAAAACTGCCCAATCTATCAAAAGAGTAATATTAATTGGCTATTATGATTTTACAATGCAATAGAGCTTTCAAATTGTCCATTAAAGCACAACTTCGGCTACTTAATGTTGTTACTGTAAATAATTAGTGAACGGACACGACTAAAGCGGTCCCTAGTCGATCATGCGGCATGACATGCGTTTACATGAATTATCATGCTGCGTGATGCATCCTCATGCTTACTATAAATCATTTTATCACAATATAGGACAGTGAAAAGGTCTTCTGAATTTGTCCTTGCCTACTTTAAAAGATACTTTATCTTTTAATTTTGACTAAAGGTTGGACTCATCTCAAAGCGTATAAAACATCGATGGTATAAAGCCATAAAGCATAGCTGCGCTCTAGCTATGGTAATCATTAGCTATAATAGGGCAAGCAAATGTCATAAAAACAAATACTGCCAGTAAAACCTATAAAACATTTACTGCTGTGAAGAATCGGAATGTTTAAAATAAGTATGCAAGAGCATGTTCCGAGAGTGATCCTAACCTAACAATGTAATACTAGCTGGTGCCCGCGACGTCGTCTGCGTTTAAAAATGAAAATATAACACATGATATAACGCCTGTGATGACGGTGGCGCCTTCAAAATAGACTTACATACATAAATAAAAAGTATTTACACATTTCAAGGAGCATATGAGGATTACATCGACCTTAAGATACGAATACATGACTATTATCTCTATTATTTATTAAGCCTGTGGTTGAGTCGAAAAATGCCAAAGTAAACAGTTAATAATCTTTAACTGTATTTACAATGGGTACCCATCATCGGCCGTTTCGGAATTCTGTTTATACGAGGAAGTACAACGTGTTAAGTCATGATGTAGTAAACAACTTATTCTTAGGTGATATGATCTTCAACTAGAGTTAGAGCAAGTCAAAGTGCAAGAATACATGGAGGTGTCTCACAGCTCATTATATCGAATCGTGAGGACGGTAATGTGAGACGCGATTCTATTGTAGCTAGACTCGCCCACTTTCACTTCAAAGTGCCAACATATAACACCAACATTAAAATTATGATAATGGTAAATATAATTATACGCTCTAGTACTAAGAAAAAGTTAAAACAACAAAAACGAAAAGTATTTAATTAACAGAAGTAAAATTTTCTGAAGTGCAGCATTTGCGCTGACCTGATTGCCGTCTTGCAACGATATACTCGTACCTACGATATATTCTGTTCCATGTAAACTCGTCACAGAGTGTGTATCTTTACACTAATACGCGAACATGTTTGGATGTTTGTTCGTCAATAACGCAAAAACAGCTTAACGGATTTGGATGAAATTTGGCATACAGATAGTTTATGACCTGGATTAACATATAGAATACTTTTTATCCTGACACAAAGTGAGGTATGTCGGACGTTATAAACCTTATATATTTGCTCAGTCATTATATATTTTTTTCCCAACGTGGACGAAGTCGCGGACACTAGCTGTTATTAACGCATTCTAATTTGTATTATATAGTTTTTTTATTAATAATGGGTTTGCTCTTAGCCAGCATCTAGCCGTGCAGCAAAGACGAGCCGACGTTGGAGCGAGCTCACCGAGAAGATGCCTATTCACTCTAACTATTCTCTAGTAATTAAATTTACAAATATACATGATAAAAGGGAATGAATATGCGTATTAATTTATTTATCATTTTAAATTCTTAGCAATTTCGCAACCGGCTTCATTGCCAGTTCGAAAGAGTTTCCAATTCAATGATTTAGAACGCCTCAGCACTCTACAGCCGTATGTTTAAGCGGAGTATTGAACTTATTTCCTGAATTTGTTTCCGTATCTGCTTGTATTTCATTGCTACTATTTACTTTATATCAAGTCCGTATTCTTTTAATTTGTTTTTTAAAAAATAAAAAAAGTTAGCGGCTACACAAACAGACGCGTAAAGCGACTTCAATACTATACTAACTGTTACACGCGACTTCGAACACGTACCTTCATAAAATATAGCCTATGTTAATCGATGATAATGTAGCTTTGAAAAGGTGAAAGAATTTTCAAAATCGGTTTAGTAGTTTTTGAGTTTATTCATTACAAACATACAAATCCTTTCTCTTTATAATATTAGTATAGTATAGATATAGATAAGGATGTTATATGTTTTATTCTTTCTGATCTATAACTTATACCTATTACTATAAAGTTCTTTAATTTTTTATTTAGTTTTTTTAGGAAAGAGTAACCAATACTATCACACTATCGCCTTTATAATACTACCTTTCTTTATATACTCGTAGCAAGAAGGACAAATCATCTCTATTATAGTGAAATGCGGTGTAAATTATGTTCACAATGAACTAACCATATTTTAGCACGTAACTTCCTTAGCACCATGTGGTTTTCCATACTTAATAGACGACCCACTCCGTCGTAGGAAATAGTTTAGATTAAATTATGTGATAATTTTATCATTGTATCAGTCACGTCAAGTATCTGTATCTTTGCCTTTATACAAGGGATAGACATAGACTTACTCGTACGTACCATTGCTTGTATTTACAATATGTAGATTGTAGATATATAATATAATATTCCAAACATAGTGGTGAGATTCGAATAATTTTAACCCATGCATCATTATTGTTTAAATAATTAGTAATTCTACATACTACAATACAATACATACAATAACCTTTCGAACAGAGGTTAGTTCTGATTACACTTTTGAATTTTTTTATAAATACGCGTCCATCGACGTGAATATGTTTCTAATTATCCCGTGATTCTAATGTTTGTCATTAGCTTTTTTATTTATATCACCAGAACTTTGGTGTATGAGGAACAATAAAGCAGAGAGGCGTGAACGTTGCTCAACAACCCCGACAAGCTAAGAGCAGTCACCTCTTACCCAGTCACCTATTTCACGCTGATAAACGCGCCATAACAACGGAAGTTCAAGATCGTGCCAGCGATTCACCGCTCTCTTATTTTGTCGGTGGAAGTAAACTGGATGTTGGCAGATAATCATAAATATACTCTTGTCTTGCGGTTGTAGCTGTAGCTATACTCAACAAAGGATTTATTTAAAACTAGTTGGTACCCGCGACTCCTCTGCGTTGCAAAATTAAATTATAACGCTTTACCTCTTGTTGACAACACTTAGGCCAGTCGCTATTTTTCTTAATTTTAGACGATCCCGTGGGAAAGGTACCATGTGTCCTTTCTTGTATCCCTGACAACGTGTATGCTGTCAGGGATCTGTGGCAACACTGCGTTGGCCGTGTGAACCCCGAACGCCTATCAATCCTCAATTATGTAAAATATAATATATTGTCTAATAAAACAGCTAGTGAATTATCGACCGTGTATTTATTATAATAACAAGACATGGTGTCAGAAGAAAAAAAAAGAAAAAAACATAAACAAGTCGAAAACAAATGTACTTAAGTCAAAAAGCAAAGTCCAAGTCAAATAAAATTTTACCAACATGTCTGAAACAAAAAAGAGTCAGAATATACAAACGCTAACTACCTATATGTCGTCTGGAGTCGATGCATTCTCTCTCCGAGGTAACAACATGCCTTTAAATTTTAAAAATTGGCTCACAAAGTTTAAAATATTTATGAGATTAGAGGGTGTTTAACAATTTAGAGGGTGATGAATCTGAAAAACAAAAGGTAGCAATCATGTTGCACTACATTAGATCAGAAGCTTTAAATATATTTTATTCTTTCGATTTAGACATAGATTTTGTAACATTTGCACAATTAACAAAAAAGTTTGATGATCGGTTGAGTACAGACAGACAGGCATACAGAGTTACTTTAACATTTATAATATTAGTATGGAAGTATGGATATGGGTTAAGTTGGTTTGTGTTCGCTTCAAAAACTCGAGAATTTATTTCTCGATTTCAATTCGGTTTTCATATATGGAAAGAGGGTTCCCGAACGAAGTCGGGAGTGGGTTGCTAGTTACACATGTATAAACATTCTCTAAAAAAAATTATCTAACTGATGGTGGAAACCGCATTATGCAAAATCCGAAAGAAATCTTGGTCGATAATTTGAGGTTAAGCTTTTCTAAGCTCGAAAATATCCAAAAATCAGCGCTCTGCAATTTTTTTTTTTTTTTTTTTATTTTGAAATGTAAACATATAATGACTGGATTATTTTGATTTTTTTAAAGTAATAACACAAAAGGAAACACACATTTTTTTGTAAGCGCCTTTATGTATATCTCTTGTCGGCCGTCGTCATGACAACATTATCAAGTGTAAAGTCGCACCCACAACACCGTGAAATTACTGTTTTCATTCATACCGACACCAATAATTATTTTGTCACTACCGGCACACACTACCATGAGAAATTATATTTTTTTAAACATGAACATAAATTAACGTAAATGACCCACCAAACTGGATGCCTGTAACAACCGAAAACATGAACCATCAAGAGGTTTTTGATAATTGCAACCGTAAACGGAGTCATAATACGATTTAAAGGACTACTTCTTATATTTTTATTTGTTTTTATCCAACATGGTCACACATCATAATTGTTCATGTAATTAGGTAAATCAATAAATTTTAAAATTATTATTTTTAATAACGAAAAAATTTAGACAAAAATCTAGAATTATTGCTTTTTGTTTGTTTAATGGTGGCACCTACTATTATTTTATACTTATTTATATTATTTTTTGTCTATTTATATTTTGCTTTTTTTTTATCCATTTGTAGCGTTTATTTATTTTTATATAAAATCTACTCTGAATTTAATTTTGTTTTGAACCTGTAGAATATATAATAGATAGTATTTTTTTAGACTGTTAAATCTAATTGTTTATAATATGTCTATACTAATATTATAATTTCTATACTTAATATTATAAATGCGAAAGTATGTTTGGATGTATGGATGTTTGTAACTCTTTAAAAATAAAATAAATAAAGATAAATAAAAAATAAAATCTGACGTCTGGCCAAAGTGTTATAGCAACACGAGGTTAAGCGTTATATGGCTTTTTTTTTTAAATTTTCAACGCGGACGAAGTCGCGAGCACCAGCTAGTAATATAATATTATTAATGTAGTTACGATTGTTTATTTTTTCTAATATAATAAAATAAGAGAAACTTTATTTTAAAATATGTAAAGATATGATTATTGCTAAGTTACTTGTATTGTACAGACTACAAAAACATGATTGACTGATGGTTAAACATTAAAAATTTCATCTTGAAAATCATAAAAATCATCATTTTGTATTAAGAAATCCATATTTCTTCCAACAAAAAACTTTTCATAGTTTGCTCAACATTTTGCCGGAAATAGACTTAAATATCAAATAATGACGTAATAGTAAGAAATTGCAATAGCAAATAATTGTCGTCGCTCAACGAGTAACTCATCGGGCATAAAATTTATTCTCATGCGGTGATACGGCAGGTGCGCATAGCATAGCATAGTCTGGTTCTTCATTACGTCCATCGATAAAAAAAAAATTAAAAAACATACGGCTACCAGCGTCGGTCAACCGCACCTCGGTATGAGATGCTCTTTATAAATAAAAAAAAAAACATACAAAATATTACCGCATAATTGCCAACTCAGGAACAGAAATAAATGTCTTATTAGTAGAGAGATCATGATAATCTTTAATTTCTTTATTGACTTTGTATTTTTTTTTCTGCTTTTTTTTTAAACTAAGGTTATACTGATCTAATATTTACAAGCTTTGTAATATTATATAAAATATTATTAAATGATTTACTTAATTATCATCATCGTCATTCCCGGCCTGTTCTCCACTTTTTGGATCAGGCCTCTCCAAGGCTTTTTTTAAATTTATTTTTACAGCATAATGTTACGTTTAGTTTAACAATGGTGTAAACACAAACTCATTAGAGTTTTACCGCACACCATGTTCATATTAAAGAATTATTTAGAATATATACATTCAGATATATATAAATATACACAGACAGATATTATTAAAAATATATACAGACGGATAATATAAATATATACACATACTTAATTATTCCAATTACACTTGTGTATAAGAGTAATTAAGTATGCTTCCATTCGAGAACTCGTCTTATCTTAACTCATCGGTTATCTGCTCTGCAACAGATATAGCAATTGCCACTTCTGCTTGCTAATTCTCTAGGCTCCGTCGACAACTATGGATTTTCGATGAATTTCAGAATTTCAGAATCTTATCCACCAAAGAAACTCCGAGCATAGCCCACTCCATAACTCACTGTGCGACATTGAACTTGCGTTTTCGAACAATATACATATAAAATTGTATATTACCTATATATATACAATTAAATATTATAATCTTCTTAGCTAAGAAATTTATATATTTTTTAATGAGTAAAAATTCTCAAAGCCACGGTTTTGCTACAAGTAGGTATTTAGCCAGATCAGGCAAAAGTAAGTTATAGATTTGTGCCGACAATTTAAGAAATAAAAGCCAATAGTTTTAATTTTAAAAATAAAAAAGACCTTACAAAGGTGCAGTCTATGGTTCATTTGTAAATTAATTTCTGTTATTATTTATAAGTAATGTGCTTACCTGTTTTACTGCCTACACCGTAATCATGGCGATGGACGTAACATTTACATGCTCGCATGTTCAAGTAAATTGCCATCAGATGCTCTTGCGCAATATCAATACCATAGAATAGTTTTAACTATAGAACCAAATTCATAAATAATGAAAAAGTGTGTGTAGGTACTTATGTAACACGAACTTAAGAAGTTATACTTATTTCACGTCAAAAAAAATCTTCATACATAATGTTACAAGAATAATAATAAATGTACACTACTATATGAACATGAAAAACCATTTAGTTTTAATGTTAAATTTATAAATAATATGTGTACCTAATACAAAATAAAAATTGTTGGTACTCGCTGTGTTACTCGCTGATAATATAGCTTCCCAACAGTAAAAGAATTTTTCAAATCGGTCCAGAGTTTCGGAGCCTATTCAATGCAAACAAACAAACAATCAAATCTTTCCTCTTTATAATATTAGTAACATAGATTATTTTTATATTTTACTTTTCATTTTAGTTTCTTTATGATCTAATATGCTATATCGTTTAAGTAGGTATTCAAAATAATAAGTATTTCTTTACTAGTTAGTGGCAGGGCACACTGCGTTTCGCAGTCATTCGGGCAGTTGAGCTTTTATTTCTTAAGAGGCTCATAGTTAGAGACCACGTTATGTCATCACTGACCGAGACATTGATCGAAAACTTTTGTTTTGAGACACTAAGGAATTTTGGACGAGAATTTTGAGAATTGGAGAGACGAGGCACAGAACAAAACTTAATAACCTATAGGTATAATAGTTACATAAATAAAAATCTTTGCACTCATTTGCCAATTTTCCTTTCAAATACTTACATTAAGTTTTGTTTTCTTTTTAATGATTCACTTACGTAACCGTAAAATTCTAAATGACATCCTCATTTTACATTATGCATCTAAAAATATAAATAAGATAATCATATTGTACGTAAATAATATATATAAATTAAGAATAAACTTGAATGACCTTTCTGTGAATATAACCAACCAAAGTTTGTGGAAAATAAAGCCAAGTATGTAAGTTAGGTACGCAAGCCGAAATGTTCAAACATTGCTCAACGTATACTTAGTTAGACAAAGGCTCCAACACCACTGTGCCCTTCGTAAACAGAAGATATACCTCCTTACTTGTTTAAAGACCTACTTACGACATCACGTGTAGACTGACGATAACCGAACCTAATAAGAGGGCATAATACATAAGTTTCTTAGACAACATTGGCTCGGGTGGACCTTTTTCGTATGAAATGTGTGGCGATCCACGAAATCCATTTTATTTGTGCCTAATTGGAGACTTTATTGTTTACAAGCTGGAGTCCGCGACTTCGTTCCCGTTGAAAATTAAAAATATATTCCTCTTTTTCTTAATACGCACTGCCAAGGATTGGAACTCCCTTCCGGCGCCTGTGTTTCCGAGCTCATATAACCCAAATATGTGTGTGTGTGAGTTTGTGCGTTTAATTTATTAAACTAAAATACTTTCGGTTTTATCATAGTCAAGTTCAAAGAGCCATTCTCTCAATTTGGACTTCAACTCGTGTTTATTTAACTTTAGAACATTATGAAAATTGTTAATTAGCGCTCATGTAAGTGTATTGTTTACTGGCAAGTTGTTTTTATTAGATGTGAGATGGCAAGTTTTTTTCTTCTAAGTAGTTAGAGGAAATTCAAGGACTGGCAATAGTTCAGCATATCTTCGCAATGCGGAACGGCTAATATATATTTGTCTTACAGTTAAGAGATTAAATTCTTTATAAAGTTTACGTGTGCTATATTTGAAAGGCTTATTCAAAATTACCTTAAGCACAGCTCCCTGTGCACGCTCCAACTTAATAAAAGTGGTCTTCGAGGCACCACCCCCTCACACAACGCCGATGTATACAGTTCTGAGGGTGGATATGTCAGTTGAATTGCGTAGTTTTTAAAAATAAAAGTTAGTTTTCTAATACGATTTGATAGTAATTGTAAGTGTGTATACCAGTTTAAGCAGTTATAAATGTTAATTCCCAAGTATTTTATAGTATTTGTTAAGTCCAATGTAGGACACTCGCATGAACAGGGGTTATTACAGGTATGCGCTCGCACCCCTATTGAGCATGGCGCTGGTTGAGCAGAAGGTCGTGAAATGTATATTATAGTTTTTGTTTTAGACAGATTTAGCGTCAAAAGATTGTCAGAAAACCAGAGCATAATTTGGCTAAAGACGTATTCGGCTAGTTCAACTGTCTCGGTCCAATTGTCTCCTTTGATTAGTAGTGCGGTATCATCGGCATTTACAAAAATTTGGCAATTTTGGAATTTCATGTTACAAAGCTGGTTTACATAAATAAGAAACAGTGTTGGTTCTAATATGCTGCCATGAGGTATACCATAACTAACAGGTTCCGGTTGACTTACGAACTCCCAATTTTAGTGCATTGGGTGCGGTTTGACAAGTAGTCTGTGAGATATTCAATACTATGCCCCTTACACCTATGGCTTCCAGCTTAGTCACGAGAAGTGGAATAGAAACGCTGTCAAATGCTTTCGATAAATAGAGAAAAATCCCGATACATTTGCAACCCTCGTCGATATACTGTTACTGTCTGTTCAACTAAAGAAATAGTAGCATATTCTGTGGACTTGCCTTTTCTAAAGCCATATTGTCCGCTAGAGATAATTTTGTTCGCGTCAAGGTAATTGACTAAGGAACGATTAAGAATTTTCTCTAAGATCTTTGAAAAAGTAGAAGGTAAGTCAGAAATGGGCCTATAGTTATTGACACACCTTTTATCGCCATTTTAATATATGGAGTGCACTATTGCTTTCTTAAGAGCTGAGGGAAACTTACCAGTATTTATTGCGAGATTGCAAATGTAGGTAATGATAGGTGTAAGAGCATTTCTTGAAGACTTAATGAGAGATGTGGGTATGCCGTCCCAACCAACTGCACAGTCATTGCGAAGGCTTCCAATTATATCGTGCACTTCCTGTTCACAAAAGATGAGCAGAAGCTGGCCAAGTGCAAGTCCATTATTCATTAAAAAAAATACCTGAGTAAATATATGAGAATATATAGCCTGACATCTTTATTGCTGTGATAACATTGGCGCTGCCACAGTTAAGACAGTGGCGCACATACAACTCAGGGGGATGCAAACACTCTAGCGGCTTTTGAAGCTTAGGACATATCCTGATAAGATCTAATATAAGGGCAAGGTGTAGATTGCGCATCTTTGCCAACTCACACACCGCTTAAATAAAGGTAATAATTTAGATAATATAATGACTTACTTATACTATCCACAATTAAATATAATTACTTGTTTATCCATAAATAAATAAAAAACACGTTACTTTCTTAAAGCTTCACAGTGCTAAGTTGAACTATAATAGACTCCCATGTAAATTTTGCCTACGTTGGTGAACTTTCTCTCAAGTGGGTTAATGAAACGCGTCGACTGGAACGCTCTTTAATGTTAAAACCTTTTAGACCTTTAACCGTTTTCTTGGAGAACAAAGAAATGTCTATAACCACCGGTTTAATTTAAACAATTAACAGTCATTGGAAATCTGGTTTCTCCTTTCGCGTATGTAGGTACTATTCCATTTGTTTAAATCAATAAATAACTGTGATTAAAGAATGAAAATAAGCTGATTTTAAAAATGATCCATATTAATATTAGCTGGTGCCCGCGACTTCGTCAGCGTTGGAATATAAAATATAACACTTAAGAAAATATATAGCTGTGACTACGGCGGTGGCGCTGCCGTTATGGCGCTCAATCTATACTACTACTGTTATATTATGTAATATTATAGAAAGAAGATTTTTATTTTTGTAAATTTATAATGAATAAACTCAAAAACTACTTAATCTATTTTGAAAATTCTTGCACCCATAGAAAGCTACATTATCGGTGCGTAACATAGGCTATATTTAATAGTTACGCGGGCGAGGTGGCGTGCAACAACTAGTTTTTTTATATTTTTCGACGATATAATACAAATACACGAGACGATAAAAAGTCACAGCGATAAAGATGTCAGGCTAAGTTATATCAGGTGTTATATTTTTCATTTTTCAACGCAGACGAAGTCGCCGGCACTAACTAGTAACAACTATAAACAATTAAAATAACAGATAGATAATTTAATTCCAAAATAAACTTCTTGCGTCTGTCACTCCGTGACGGCGTGAGATGAACAAATTGCCGAGCAACCTTGACCTGTCAGAAACACGGGTCAAGCCTCCAAAGAAGAGCGCAATATTATCTTTCATAATCATTTAATATTTTATTTATTTTCATTTTATTTTTATTCCACGGGCTGTTTTATTAAATTGTACATTTAATGTTTGTTAATTGTTACTTTTAAAAGAAAACGAAACAGTAATTATTTAACTGACTTATCAGTAAGTTATTTAAATAATTACCTAAAAAAGGCAATTAAAAATGTAGCCAAAGATAAATTATATTAAATGTATATTAAGTATGTAAGTACATTCATTTCCAAAATTGTGTATCTATTGTGAAAAGTGTAACGAAATTATTTTTGCACAAATTTTCATTGACATTTGACATATTATGGTATCACCGACTTGCGTATTATTGCTCGCCGCCTCTTAACTAGCAAATAAGCGGTGTCAATGTTTACTTACACACAACACACACGTCGCTCTCGTGCGTGGAAACCTGAAAGGTGCCCCTCGCAAGTACCTAGTTCTGCTCTTTACCTACACTGAACGCCCCCGCATTGTTTACTATACAAAGTCAGCCAGCGCTTAAGACAGCTACTGTCAGGATTAATGACATTGAAACTTGTGATCGGATTTTTAATTTAATTAATTAATTAATAAAATTCTATTGGACTTTTAAATGAATGTAATTAGGGAAAACTATGAAAATTCCGTGAAAATGTACAATTGTACACGAAAAAGAAAGTATTCTTTGCAGTATGAATTAAGTAATTGGCACATTTTATGTATATTTTTTTTAAAAAAAGGGGTTTGAATCAAAATTTTAATAAATAAATAAGTTAAGTATATTAACTAACTATGGTTAAAACAATAATTGACCCGGGTGACTTTAATAATTTTATCAAAACCTACAAAAAATTACCCTTTCACCTGTCTCATCTTATTTCATAGTCCCCATTGGCCCTATAAAATCGGTACGGTTAGCTAAATGAAAACTACCTAGATCTAAACTGATTGGCATTGAAATGCATTTAAGTTATATGTATAAAAAATTTAATTTAATTTTTATATGTTTTTATATTTTTACATTTATATTAGGGCCTCTTTCACCATCTGTCAAGTAGACTAACCGTCATTTAAAGTCACCTGTTACCGGGATAAATGGAGCTGACACTCGTATACCTTTGTTTGTAAGGTAAAAGTCTCAAATACTAAAAAGAAAATAATGAAATAATAGCCTATCGAAGGATGCACAAAACCGAGTGCATAATTTAATAAAACATAAATTTATTTCTAAAAGTAACTAATCAACACTTTACTTGTAGTTGGTGTATCTTATGTGCAAATAATATACACAAATCTTTTATCACTCGTTCCATTAGTGAAAACCACATCACAATCCGTTGGGTGAATTAGAATAAGTCAACGGAAAAACAGACAGAAGTGACCTGACTTCGCATGGGTGAACTTTTTTCTGCAAATTGTATATAGAAACTTCCCACGTTTAACGCTTTTTCAATGGTGAAAACTGCATGAAAATCCGTAGTTTTTGAGATTATCGTGAACATACAGACAGACACACCCTGCCGGGTACTTTGTTTTATAATATGTAAGGATATAAGTATATGAGTATAAGCGAAAATAAACATGTTAGAAAAGTTGTAACAGAAAGTAAATTCTCTAACGGGTTAGTCTTGCTGAAAAGTAACAAACAATCCCATACAAATAAAGTTCAAGACGTTCGCTGCAGTAATTGAAGCGACCTTTAAGTCGTACGAAGTAAGCTTTCATTGAGCATAAAATTTGTTATTGTAATCTAAGCACAGATTGAATTCAGCACAATTCCTGTGCGTTGCATTTGCAATACAGCAATTTATGGGACATACCGATGCCGAATGATTTGAGGGCAACGCTCCCGGTAGCTCTTAGATATTATATGCACGCTGTGAGGTTTGTTGATCTTTCGCGTGATTTATTAAGTAAACATGAAGATGGTTCTGACAATTTCATTGGTCAAATGCAAAACGAAATTCATTGTTTTGCAATACAAATCTATTCTGTTAGGATGACTTTGAGAGACCAGACTTCGTCTATTGATGGCGTGAAAACAAGATTGTGATTTCATTACGACACCTGTGCCTAAATTCTTGTACATAGCCACTTTCCTTAGCACTTTAACTAAGGGATTCTTTTCTTTTGAAACGAACTTTTGAAATTTGGCAATTTTTTTAATATTATGAGAAAAACAAATTTTTGAAAATAATCCGTACTTTTAACAATGAATTGTATAAAGGGACTACTATGTTTATTGATTACTGAACCACAGAGTTGCGCTCTGTGGTTTCACCCGCCGTTTAATTTGAAAGAAATCGGAATTTCTTTAAATTCTTATCCGAGCGGCCGAACTCGGTCACCGACCCATCACATAACAATGCCCGTCAGATTTATTAGTTTTTGCCTAGCAATCTTTCTATTATTATTATTTCCGGCTACTGAGGTCGTAGAGTGATGTCAAATAGCTAACCTAACCTAACCTTCCTCAAGAATTCAGCTATCAATGCAATTTTTTTTAATCCAAATGTTGTTCCAGATATTAGCCGCACTTAATCCAAAATATATATTTACTTTTAAGTATTTTTTTGTCAGATAAGATTTACTAAACTTAGATTTTTTAAAAACCTTTATACATGGTAGGTAGCTATTGATAACCCAATTTTAAATTTAAATATGAATTATAGCTAGGACTTTTTCATAGAAAAACATTATTTGCTTTTAGTTTGTAATTATAAGAATTCGACTCGCGAAAATGTCACAAATTCTGCACAATTTAGAAATTAATTGGACTAGATATGAAATTAATTTCAGTTTTTTGTTTGGATCCAAACCTTCATATTATGTCTCAGAAATGTTATGTTTTTTTTTTTTAATATATATTCATCGAATTACGTAGAGAATTTGTAAGCAGCTCCCTATGCCAAGTGCGCTCTTAACCTAAGTAAGGTTACCGATTTTAGTATACGCACGTACGTCTGTGGTTCTACGCACTTGGGCAATACAAGAAAAAGTATAGAAAAAGCAGTGTGCGGTAGTGGGCCGTACACTTCGATCCTAGTGGAGCAGTGGCCGACAACCAAACTAGTTTCGCTTTACAGTTACGAGACGAGATGATTCGATTCTGCGACCATAGACGAAGGTCGCGGGAACTCGAGCGGGACCGACACGAATTCGTTCTGCGACTTCACTATAACTCAATAACCGATGAAAAACATTGTACCCGAGGTACCACCGACCAGCGTTTTTCAAAGTTTTTCATAGCGCAGCCACGATGCGTGGCAAAATACAAGTATTTCGCTATAATATCCAACCGCATTCAGGCTGCTGTTATCTGTATTAATTTTACAAAGAGGTAAAGTTTGTATTTTTATTTGTTTGTAAGCAGGAGGTAATCTTCGAAACCAGAATTTCAAGATGGACATAGGCTAACTAAATGCTTTAAAGTTCATAGAATTAATAAATACCATTTCATTTATTTTATTTTTCAACAATTTTGTATTTAGAAACCTCTTTAACTTCTGTTTATCTCTTTCTTAGATACTTGGCTCTTGATGATTTTAATATGCCTTAATTTATTACGATTATTATTAGATTTACGATCTTATTTTTTTAACGGTATACCTATTTTTTTAAATACCATTTCTTAAAATATTATAATAACAATAAAAGTAATGAGTGTACTAAGTATATAGACCTGGCTCACGAGGTTACCGCCATGTGGGATGTCGATTCAACAATTATTATCGTCCCGATAGTTGTCTCGGCGAACGGTCTTATAGCGAAAAGGCTCGACGAACACCTCAAGAGCCTCTCACCAGATGGCTGGATCAAGGGACAGATACTGAAGGCAGTACTTCTTGACACGGCACGAATTTTCAGGAGGTTCTTCCTCACTCTTCAGCCCTAGCCACCGGTAGCTTGGGCCTTGCCCACCTGCGCAATTCCAGCTTTAAGTTAATTTTATAATATTTATTGTTTTTGTATATTTATTGTAAAATACTTAAAATTAAGAAAGAAAATTACCTATTTGAGAAATTTTAAACATCGGGCGGTTAAAAATTTAAAACTTAGTGTCATCATTTTCCCTATTTAAATGTACCTACACATTTATTTTATAAATAATCAGATCATATTATACTTATACTGAAATTTTATATATTTTGATATAATTTTTATTACTTGGTGTACCTAAGTGATCAACGTGAATATTTTGTAACGGGAGAAATCTGGTAAAATAAAATAAAAATGTAACATGAACAGTTAACACGAATGTTATATTATGTAAAAGCTGTTGCACGCGACTTCGTCCTCATAACTTATTATAATATAACCTATGTCACTCGCTGATAATGTATCTATCTTTCTATAGGTGAAATAATTTTTAAAATCGATCCAGTAATTTATGAGTTTACCTATTCATTACAATAAAAAAAATACAAAAATACAAATCTCTTATAATATTAGTAAGGATATAGATTGTAAATAGGTTTAATTAACAAGTATTTACATACCACATAATATACCTAATAGGTAGGTACCTACTTATACCTGTTATCTGCCAGAATAGTTTTTTTAAGTGAATAGGTATAATTTTTAAATACAGTATTTGATTGTGCTTTTATTCATCAAATATTCTTTAATATTCATAGTAAATAATTTCTAATAGAAAGTTATATACTTGAATAATGTTCTTATTAAATAAAAAAAACGCGATAATCTTTTAAAAAACTATTAGCAATATTTAAATTAGGGCAATTACACCTTACGTAATACAGGGTACTTTTTCATAAAATAAACATTCTTAAATAAATTATTGTAATTAAATACACTTAGATTTAGTGTTGGTTGGTACATAAATTAAATATATTTAAAAGGAAAACAATTTGTATGAGATAAAAGTTAGCACAGAGAAATAAATGTAGGAAATTAAAAAACTAACCTGCGACTTTGCGGAGCTGCGGAGAAAAATATAAACTAATTTTATGCCAGTATTTGCATTAAAATCAAAACACTAACATTTCATGCGCCAACCTCATTTGATTTTCTTTAGTTATTAGTGAAATTAAACATGTATCTGGATCAGAAGTATCAAGTTGGAAATCACTAAAATATTCACATAAGCACATCAACACAACTTTAAACACTGAAGGATAACCATCGGAATTTAATTAAGGTTAAAACACTACACAAAAAATTAACTCGGCCTTGTTAATGGTTATAAAAAAACACAAATTGTAAATTAACACTGGCGCCCATCATAAATTTTATTGATACAGATAAATCGTAACCAAGTTTGGTAGTAATTTTTAAAAAAACCCCGGAAGTTGTCTACGGATTATTTTTTTACTGGCAACTGGCAATTTATTAGCGCGCGAAAACTGCGACGAATGCAGGCGAAGGTTGCGCGCGCAACGCGCGTGCTTCGTCCCCATGTGCCGACACTTGACTGAATTGCGTTTTGGGTTCGCAATTCAAAACAACACAACATACAATTACATGGTTCCGATTTTTCGCAAACGTTCTTTTATTGTCCGCGCCGGACAACCGTTAGAATGCTAACGATAGATCGCATTTATCTTGTATCCCAATAGATTTGCAATCTAGAACTTCCTGCGTTCTCTATGGGACCGAAGGCATACCCAACAAACACGCACTCCGCGGATGTAGCGCACAGTAATGGATAATAAATTGTACAGATTTACTTCTCCCTGCAACTAGGTGTGATTTATGCAGAGAACTGTGGCGAATTAACAATTACTACCATCAGTGGAGTTCAGTCGAGATAGTTCTACCGTTATGTGGTTTATTTATACATTTATATAGCGTATAAATACTATTATTGCCTGATATATTTTACATACATAATTATTATAAATATGTACTTACCTATAAAAAACCAACGTCACGAAATCTGAGAGATATCTGTCTGTTTAGAATATACTTAGGTACTGAGATAATTAGAACCTTACCTATAAATAGATTTAACTGTAATCAAAACCACTCTTTTCGAAAAGCTGGAAGCCTAGATTTAAGCGATTCTGGGCTCATACTAAGTATGTTTAGTATTGTACCTATATATTTAGATTTTGTGTATAATTGAAATACATAGTTAAGTTTATTTTAAAGATAACGAAAAGAATGGTATCCTGAGTTTCTTTAAGGGTTTCTTCTCAGGATCGTCATCATCTTGGCTTTTTTCGAAACCCTAAGTAATTAAGTTTATAATGATAATCAAAAGTTTCTTGGAGAAAACTATATTTTGATGAATAAATATTTTGATTTGGTAAGTACCTTTTTTATCTTAAGGTCGACAGACAGGCTGACGGTCCACTTGATGGTAGGCAGATGGCTACTACCCTCGCCTATAACACAAGCAACGCCAAAGGTGCTGCTAGTGCGATGCCGACCACTCACCGAAACACAACAGCACAATTTCTGTTATTTCACGGTGGTCTTCCCTAAGGTTACAGCCGCCGATCTATTCCAGAAAGTTCAACTCAGTTCAACCAGTTGAACTAATTGGAAAAAATATTCTACTTATTTTAATTTTCCGTGTAGGTTGAAATAAATGGAACGTTTTTCCAATTTTAGGGTTCAAAAGTGTCAACAAGATAGGTGCCTCGAATGTTAACAGACGCAAAGACCGGCGTATGGAAATTTCAATTCAAAGCGAGATCTCGCAATCATTGAACGTAATCCAGATGAATTTTATCAGCGTTTCATAACAATGAACGAATCGTGGGTCCGTTTTGATCCGGAATCGAAAAAACAAAGTAGGTATATCCTGCATTATGGAAACATCTCGTATTACATATCGTAAACACTTTTGAAACCGAGCAGTAGACCCGTTCACTGAAAACAATAAAAGAATTCCACGAAATAAAACTCTAAGTTTCAAACTAATATAAATATAATAATTGTTTATCTAAACACTAAACTTGTAGATGTTACAGACAGGCATTAAAGTTAGATATAAATAAGTATAAAACATATTTTACATAATCAGTCTCCAGAAATTAATACATTTGGATCTTTGTTGTTTTTGGAATGAATACAAAGTTCTTGGCTAAATAACCAAAACAAAATCTTTATAAGAACCACAATAAATACATTACAAATTAACATTCTATAGATATTATAATATCAAAATATTAAAGAAAATATTTGTAAAGAGCGGCCTCACCGTCTAAAGCCTCGAGTGTAGAGAATCGTAATATTTTAGTAGAGACCTGCTCCTACACGAAATACAGACATTTTAAAGTTTCAATACATTAGCCTACTTGATATTACATGTTTTACAAACATTTACAAAATATGGAGCATTTAAGGAACTAAATAACTAACACATTATATATTAATTATTCTATAGAAAATATCATAAATTTTGAATAATCTTTTTTTAATTTAAATTTAATAAAGTTCGCCTAATTACGTAGGTACTGAAGAATTTCAAGAAAAACATTTTTTCTAAACAAATATTGAAATTGAAACGTTGCTAAACGCTGACAGCATTCTCGATTTTAAATTATGTAGTAGGTATAGTGCGGAATCCGAAGAGAGGTCTGAATTCAAACATCTGTTCACCAGGCGAACAGTATATTTTATCTATGATAAAATAAATCGCGATTGTGTTGCCTTTTAATATCTTTCAAATTAAAACTAGCTGCTATGCTGCGTCCTTCTCTATAATCGCCGGGCCACGGGAACGGGCGCGGGCAGCGCGAACGGTGGCGGCGCGACTGGCAGGGCGGGAAATTCATGCGGCACAATATGCACACCACGGGGAGTAGCGCTCGTCGCCTCGACCAGTATAGACGTACAGCGGAATGTTATTAATTAATTTTAATATCAAAGATATCTTCGATATTGCTTGGGGAGCAGTAGTTTTTTAATTCATGACATAATATTTGGAAGAGATTGTGGAGACGGAGAATTCCACAAGAAATACAGTCAGGGTCACAGACTTCCAAATAGATGGCCTAGCAAAAATTTCAGTAATAAATGTTTCAGTATTCATTATTCGAATATAACTAAACTGCTTTGATTCCCGTACTATTCGCCGCGTCTACCGCTCGATTGATTCATACATTTGTTTCCGTCGCCCACCGCCCCGTAAGACGCTCCTGCGAATCGTTCGTTGGTCGTCACGCTGGTCGCCGCTACGCGTGGCATGTTTACTACATTTCAAATATTATTGAGTTTACTTAGCATGTTATTTATTATTTAGTATAGTTTAGTTTAGTTGTCATGCGTGTGTTATCGAACGTCTCAATTTCTAGTTTGTAGTTTATCTGTGTATGCCTTAAATTTGCCTTTTGTTACCTATTGTAAGTTTTTTGTTTGTGCTGTTGGTGTACCTTGGTTTTAGTCGCAAGACGCTTCGTCATTCGCGCCGCGCCAAAATTCGTTGCAGCGAATGCCCCGTGGCCAGGCGGTTACACCGCACAGTACGCTTAATGCTTCTTTGTCGCACATCTTTGCTTGCCCCGATTTTCAAATTATAAAATTACAGCTTCGATAGTATATAGTTACCTGCGTAAATCCGTTCATAAATTACTATTGAAAGGCTTTGAAAATTTAAAATCGGAGCAAGCAAAGATGTGCGAAATAGAAGCATTAAGCTTACTTATTTTCTCTTAGATAACAAATTGATAAAATATATTTTTCGTCTAGAAAACAGATGGGTGAAGGATGACCTCTCTTCGGATTTTATACCATTAGAACATTATTAAATAATTAATATATTGCCCAGTACAATGCAGTATAAATAACCTTATTTATACGCCTTATAAATTTTTATCCATAAACTGGTGGCAACTTGTTAAACAAAACTAAGTAGGCTAACTTTACGACCCTAGCCTATGGCTAGCCTTACTACGACTAAATTTTAAATGTAGAATTGTTTCATTTCAGTCTTACATCAATGACACAAAAAAACAAACATAATTAATGATGTTCAAATGGCCAAACAATATTGAACTATAATGTGCGGGTGAAAAGTTAAAATTGGAAAAGGAGTTTCATTTTAGGTCGCGACTGTACCTTAGCACGGGTCACTTTACCGCTAGGACTGAAAACCGTGAATTTTTAGTTGGAACTTATTGTATGTTTAAACTTTCATAATAACTCAATATCGTAATGGATGTAATTTGGGTAAATAATAACTGCAGGGTATTGCAACACTTTCGAGAAAAAAAGAACGAAAAAGAAACCTTCGAAACAACCTTTTTTTATTCATAAGAAATAGCCATACCTATTAATAGGTGCGATAAAGTCGCTTTAAATGTTTTTTTTTTTTTTCTCGAAAGTTTTGCAATACACCCCGTAGTTGATATTCATCCCAGATTACCGGTAATAATTTTAATAGCATATTATGAATCAGGGATGTTATGGAGGTCCGTAACCGTAACCGAATCTATAGGATATCTGAAATAAAAATCTTTACAGATGACGTTATGACAGGTTTGGTTTTTGTCTGGTCGAGTCAGAAAATAAAGTAAAATCTTTTATGTTCCTATTTTCATTTTACTTACTTTTACAATTACTTAAAAATCTAATATCCGTAACCGAAACTATCTGAAACTAGCGGATAATCCGAAATAAATTCATATCGGTTAACGTATCTGAAACCAGTCCAGATCCGAATGAATGCAAAAAATTAAATTAGAAAAGTTTTGATTTTGATAGTAAATAGTTTATTAATACAAATTTTATTTACACTTTTAACGTAAGTAGTTTCACACCTATTCTCTTTTTTCTATACATATTTCAGTTTTAAAATCTATAACGGAAAGGTATCAAAAAGTTTATATGTTTAGTTTCTATTAATTTTCTAAAACTCGATTTGGAATGTTATAAAATAAACTGCACTAGTGAAACAGACGAAAAATACTTAAGTTTAAATTATCTTAACAAATCACTTACTTTCTCTTTTACACATTAAACAGGAGAAGTATAAGTATATAATATATAATCGTACAATGTTGTACACTTACCTTTATGTATTTTTATTTACATTAAATTTTGATACTAATTTTGTATTAATTATTATTCATTTTAAAGATTTTTCTATCTTTGATATTAACTGAACCAATAACAGTTAAAGCTTTAGATAAATAATCTTCCAAACTGAACTTTTCCGTGTAATTTTTAACAATTTCATGAATAAAACTCAACAAATTCGAGGCACTAATGATGTTTTCACATTACTTCTTCATATAATAAGAATATATCTTATATTCTATTTTTACAATATATTATTTTTACACACTATTTATTTAATATACCTATCTAACATTTTTTTAAACGCCAATGTACATTAAAAACTCAGCCGATATGAAGACGTTCAACACTAGAAAATTAGCTTCATACAAGGTTGACCTAAAAGTTCGTAGGCTAACACAGAGATTAATAATACTAGAATTAAATCTATATTATTTTTAGTCAACCCTAACCTTGAAAAGACACATGTACAAATTTCACAGCTGAACAAAATGGATAAAAGGAATTCCGTGAAAACGATGGCAAAATTGCATGAATTGGGCTTCGAATTGCTTCCACATCCACCGTATTATCCAGATCTGGCCCACAACAACTTTTTCCTGTTCTCAGACCTCAAGAGAATAATGCTCACTGGAAAGAAATTTAGCGCCGATTGAGAGGTAATCGTCGAAAATGAGACCTATTTTGAGGCTATAAAATCGTATTATCGATCGATAAAATTGTATCGAAAAATTGTGTGACCGCTATAATCGTTGTATCGCCCTCGAAGGCCACTATATTGAATAATAAAATCAAACTTTATAAAAAAAATATTTTTTTTTCTATGTTAGCCTACAAACTTTTCAGCCCAACTGTTATTTGTAAAAGAAATAGAGTTGAATCAAACATACATGCATGCAATATTATTATAATAATATAGTATATTATGAAAATTTTACTGTAATACACCACACATACATGTATATACTTAATATCATCGCATGCGTGATTATATCTTACAAGAAATATAGTATTAAAAAAATCAGCATAACTGATAGATATTCTTATTATTACACTATTATACTATTCATTACATTTTTTGGGAGTTATAAGCAATACAATTGGTTTTTTTAAGCAATACTATATCTTATTTGATGATTAATCAATCAAAGTTTAGGACTTTAACACGATGAGAGAATATAAAATTACCTTCAGTAAAAAAAAATATTACAATCTTCAAGATCTTACAATCAACATTATTATAATAAGAAAACATAGCAAGACTTTGTACCTCCAAAATTGGCAGTAGAATAGCTTAAGTTACAATATTCAAGCTGTATGAAGACACAATATTTCAAAAAATATGTTCAAGTTCAAAGAATACAACTGACTGTAAATATAGAAATTGTTTAAAAATATATTTAACAATAAAAATACTGTTAAGTGTTTAGCAGCTAAACTTTTCCTAACATATAAAAAAAAATGTTGTTATGTATTTGTATCTGTCTGTTCCGGCTAATCTCGGAAATTGCTGAACAAATTATGACGGAACTTTCACTGGAACATAACTAATGTTATAAGATGTAACTAAGGCTATTTTTATTGTAGAAAAATAAAAAATTAATAGTATATGTTTCAAGCAGTGCTCACAGTACCGCGCGCGCCCCAAACGCACGCCGTAGCAAAGTTACTTAAGAAATAAATACCCTCATCTGTTATTTAATGATGGCAAAGATTATCTGGTAGATGATACTTACATTGATAAATTGCGAATGGTTTGCCTAATTAAATGGCGTACCGGTTCTGTTAAATAAAATAAATTATAAATAACTCTCGCCATCCCTATCTGTCACATAGAGTGACGCATGTTACGTTAAGTTTTCGGCGCGAGCGTGGAGAGTGACAGGGAAACGTTGCGTACGTCACTCCATGTGACAGATAGGGATGGCGAGAGTTATTTATAATTTATTTTGGGACTTGACCTGACTGCTTTAGACTTGACGGACCTGTTTTGGAAAACTAAGAAAAATTATAGACTTGACTTGACTTGACTTGACTAACTAGTGTCTGGATCTGCTACTTTTGATTTTAATTTCAATTTTGCCTTTTCTTTTAAAAAAAAAAGCTATTACAAATTGATATTTTTACAAATGACACTGGCAAAATCATAACGCGACAATCGACATTAACTTGACACTGGCAGACAATGGCCATTTTAAAATGAGCCGCATTGCCATTTAAACCTAAGAAGAAGAAGAAGATAATTTATTTTATTTAATAACAGCATCCTATTTTAGATAAATCAATTAATTGATAAATGGATTACTTAAATTGTTGCAAATGTGCTATTATTCTCAGTGACAGGATTTCCAGTCATACATTTCTACACAAATCCTCTGGCTGGCAAACAATTCAACGAGTCTTGGACCTGCACTCTCTCCATCTTTACTAATTCAAAATAAACTTTTTAAGTTCTTCACACAATTCATACACATTCTAAGCGTTTCCCATACACATGCCGATTACATGTTTATAAATTAATTAATATTAATGTTACACGAAAACCTTTATAAATATAA
Source organism: Synanthedon myopaeformis (assembly GCA_944738685.1). NCBI lineage: Eukaryota > Metazoa > Arthropoda > Insecta > Lepidoptera > Sesiidae > Synanthedon > Synanthedon myopaeformis. The sequence goes on along the minus strand of OX122927.1, from coordinate 3,997,437 downwards.
AGTATAAATAAGTTAAATTTAAAATACCAGTATCATAAAGATAATACAGCACATCAAATAACATTAAGACAGAAAGGTCATTTGTATAGAGATAGTTAGGGCCGAGACGCCGACTGACGGTATGGCAGGGCAAGGCATGCTTCGGCATCCCGCGGCATGCCTAGGCACGTCGCGGCATGCTTCGGCACGTCGTAGTATACCACAGTACGCAGCCGCGTCTTGCCGACAACTATTCAGATTAGCACATGTTGCTAAAGGGATGCTTCGGCATGCCGCGGAAAGCTACGGCCTCTTGGTATTGAAATAAAGGAGTGTGCGCTAAAATTATTGGAATAAGGTCAAAAATCCTTAGCCATGCTGCGCCGTGCCATACGGTCAGTCAGCGCCGGCCCTTAAATTCTTAGAAAATGTATTTGCTTATTCTATTTACCATTATTAAACATTAATAATGTATGAAAAAAATCAGTTAATATTCATACCGGTGACACCAAACTTCATCGACGGGTAGTCCAAAGCGACATTCATGCAACCATTCATTGTGTGGCAAGGCAAAAAATTGTCACATTTTCTACCATTCGATTCACCATTGCTGTATCCACAATTCACATTCCTATTCACCGTCTCGTCTATACAGTCCAATAAATGTTCAAAGAAATTCGGAAAGTTATCATAGCTCGGATACACATTTATGTCTATCACCGCGTGATCACCTGTTGTGTTGTCTATGACGACATCGAAGCCGGCCAATAAGAGTCCAATCTCTTTTCTGAGCACTCGAATTATGTGCTTTATTTTCTCCTCGTTAAGAGCCACTTTGATATCGGCTTGAGACTGATCATGTGGATCCAAGATGGACAGTGTCGACTGGCTGTCGGCTTTGCACACTTCTCCGGTACTATAGAAGATCGGTTCCAATTCTTCTGATGCATAAAAGTTTTTCAAGCTTGGTCTTTGGCAAATGTGGTATCTGAAAATAGGTAACAAGCTATAATTAAAAATTAAAATTATAAACTAACCCAGACTTTTTTATTAAGTACAAACATGCTATATCTGCTGTAGTTTCTAAAGAGTTGGGTAACCTGCAGACTACTTGATACTGCAGCATCAGATCAAGATTACCATGTCATGGAAATACCACCAAAGCAAAATATACCAAATTTCACATCAATCGAAATTGTGGATGTTAGTGAAATGATGAAATCCCTTCGTCAACTAGAAAACATGCTGATGGTCTTCAAACACCTAAACAGATAACAACCCATCTAAACCATCGAGGTTTAGAAAGAATAAAAATAAGACAAAGTTACAATTTTATCTTATTATTCCGATTACTGTGGAATTTTATATTTATCTAACAATACATATACAAACAAGACATCACAAATCTAATTTGCATAAGAAAATCTATGACTAATTTCATTGTGTAGATATTTTCCTAGTCTCTGTTTCACAATACAACCTTGAAATTCACAATGAGTCATTGGCAATCAAGTGACGCAGTGAACATTAGAAACTATGACGAAATATTATCAAATGTACCTCTTTTCTAGATTCAATTCGATTAAAGTCAAATATAACCTTGTTCTACATCAACTTTTGATTGGTAGAAGCAGTGAAATCTAAAAGAGTAGATTTCCAACGGGACGATACCAACGGGACGATACCCCAATGCGCATTGGAACCTTCCATAGGGACGTTAGCGGATCCATACTCTAACAGCCTCAACCATCCTTTGTTATTATTTTTTATTTCTTACTGATTCTACATTTATTTTTAAAAGTCAAATAAACAATATTATTACACATTTTGATTGATGTTTTATTATTTTCAGCTTTATCATTCTTAATTAAAAGATAGTAACTAAAGGTAAACAGATTAATTAGGACGGTAGAGGTACATAAAAACACGTCATATAAAATTCAATATTTTACATATAAATTAACTAACTAGTGACTAAATTTTTGTTCTCTTCTTGGTTACAATGGTCCAGAAAAGGTTGGGAGTCTATGGTTTAAACTATTATTGTGTCAGGAATTTACCTTCTTACATAAGAGATTTTAAATTAACAATATTAACTACCAGCATTTTAAAAATTAACTACCAGTATTTTAAACTAACATGTAGGTATTAAAAAATTATCAATTTTATAATTTAAGCAATTAAGAAAATGTCACCACCCCCACTCCCTTAGAGGAAATTACCGTGAAATAACAGCATGTGTGCTGTTGCCCCTTCCTAATAATCCCTTATGCCTAATTCTACTATGATCGGCAGCACACTTGCAGCACCTGTGGCGTTACTTACCATCAAGTTGACCATCAGCCTGTCTGTCGACCTTAATATAAATAAAATTATATCAAAAACATCTCACCGGTTTCCTATAAGAAACACTTTGTGTAGAACTGCATTGTGGTTAACAAAACTCTGAAGTACACACGGCGGTTTGCACATACTCAGTCCTTTCTTGTTAAATATCACAATCATCTCGTGTGCAGACTTTGAACCGTGTGCTATTGTAGGTTTGCATATAACTGGGAAAGTCACTCCTCTCGCTTTCATTATTTCCTGGTTTTTTTCAATATTACTCGATGTGAATTCTGCAAACTTTGGTGTGAATATACCATGTTTATAGAAAGAAGACTCCTCTTGTAATATTGTATAATAAATATACCTGGAAAGTAAATTATTATTAATGAGACCTTTTATTTATAGAAAATGCAATAAGATTTAATAGCCTTGCAAAGCTGGTCGCAGGGATGCAATTTTTTCTGCAAATTATATACATAAACCTTTTTATTGCTTAGTGAAAACTTTACCCAAATCCATTGAGTGGTTTAAAAAAAGTTGGCGGAGAAACAAACAAAGACCTCATCTATGTATAATAAGATTATAAAGAGAAAAGATTTGTATTTTTGTTTGTAATGGAATAAACTCAAAAACTACTGGACCAATTTTAAGAATTCTTTCACATATAGAAAGCTACATTATCAGCAAGTAGTAGAGGCTATATTTTATAAAATTACATGGACGAAGTCGCGTGCAACAGTTTGATTTATAATATGTATAGAATAGCAATGGTACCGATAGTAAACGAAGTAATTACAGTGATGCTTACCTATTTAACAAAATTCTGACATTATCCAAGGGGTCTATAACTACAACGTTTGGGTGGTTAGACAGGTACTGCTCTATACGACTTATTATACTGAATGCCTGTAATATAAATAGCACAATTTATAGTCCTAATTGTTTATTTTTTGGAATAAGACATTTGGGTTTCAAAAAGCAGTTTATTATAAATATACTTATTTAACACTGTGTTATGCAGTCATTTGGGCAGCGTGTCTGGCGACAGTAACCACCCTCTTACGGAAAACCACCATGAAATAACAGCATGTGTGCTGTTGTTATGGTGAGTGAGTAAGGGATGCCAGTGTCCATTTCTCTATCCCAACTGCACACTTGGAGCACCTGTAGTGTTGCTTGTGTTATAGCCACCTACAATCAAATGGACTGACAGACTGTTTGTTGGCATTAATATAAAAAAAAAAATCTTTTGTAAACTTTTATAAAGTATAAGTAAAACATTTTGAAGATTATTATTTTGCCTCAGTTTGACGATTTTCTTACCTTTTGGTCTCCATGGTCAGATGCTGCTATTACATCGGTAAGCTTGTGCAGAAATACATCAAAATGACCTTGGTCTTCCAAAGGTTGTTCCAAATCAACCTAAAGATTACAGAAACACATTAAAAGCCATACTTATATCTGTATACCAGAGATATACTATCCTAAGTCCATTTTCTAAAAAAAAAAATCACTATGATGCCATTGGAATAAGTATTTTAAGATCTAGTAGTTCTAGTAGTAGACGATCATGCTGCATGTCATGCCGCATGATTGTCTAGAGACCACTCTAGACAATTAAAAACCATATCGAAATCTGTTGAGAAAGAAATGGTTACTGTGAGTCATCTGTAACAAATAGATATTCCATCGCCGAGTTTTCTCTTTAGTATCTCTATAGGTCTTAAGGTTAAGGTTTACGTAAGCCATGTAAATTTATTTTTCTGCAACTTAGTTGCAAAATATTGTTTTTTCTCTACTTAAATAAAAACTTTATTAGGTTTTATCTATACTAATATTATATAAAGGAAATATTTGTTTGTTTATTTGCATTTAATAGGCTCTGAAAATGCTGGACCGATTTGAAAAATTCTTTCACTGTTGGGAATCTATATTATCAGCGAGTAACATAGGCTATATTTTATAGTTACGCGGGCGAAGCCGCGTGCAACAGCTAGTAATATATAAAAACCTTCTGTGAAAAATTATCTAATTGATGGTGAAAACCGCATCGAAATCGGTTGCGTTTATAAGGAGGAGTTCGCAGATATACACAAAGACATGCAGGCAGCTACTTCAATTTATAATATATATAGATGTTAATTAACTTGAAAAGAGAAATAAAGTAGGTGTAGAAAACTAGTCGGTTACCTTTATAAGATTATATCCATGTGAAATGCACACCTTGTTCATCTCGTTCCAATTGAGTTTCTGACTCTTTTTATCAGACATCCAAACGGCAATATTCTTGAAACTATTCATTATGTTCCCGCGACCGCAACGCGAAATATTCACTAATAAACTGACGATTTAAATAATTTATAGTTACTTTAATATATAAAAACAAAATCACTGTGAGACTGGCACTACTATAATAGTTTTCGGTCGTAAGCAGTATGTAATTCGGAAATAATATAGCTATCCACCAAATAACATTCATGTATTAATTAATTTCAGATTTTTCTGTCATTAAATTAATTAATTTTAATATTGTAATGTTAAATAGTTAAAGTAGGTGGTGGTGGACTGGTGGTATTTGTAATATAAATTGTACACCGTATTGCTTTAGCAAATTTTTACTCACTGCTTCCTCAGCTCAACAAAAACAATGTTATCTTACTTTTCTTTTTTATAAACGTGCTTTTGGTTATGGTATGGTTGGCCAGGCCAGAGAATAAAATTTAACAAATATTATAAACGCAGAACACTGTGGCTTAACTGTGGCTCCAGTACGAGCTTTTGCCCGAGGGCCTAGTGCGAGTTTTACTTGATCAAGCGCATCGAACCCGTAAACGGAGTAAACGTTAATTTGTGTGGGAATGACTATAAAGACTACATCATTAGTATCTACTATTTAGTTCGTGGACTACTAGTCCAGTCTTATTAGACCATTTTTCGACAAATGAAAACATTAATTACAGCTAAAGTATTGAAGATACATGAAATGAAGTGATTAAATTTATGATATGGAAATATAAGAAAGTTTTCTTATTTAATTATCTTATGGGGCCCATGAAGAAGTTTAGAAGAAACAGAAGTCAAAAAATTTTAACAATTGACATTTACGCGTTCGACGCGTTTGATCAAGTAAAACTCGCACTAGGCCCTCCGCCCGCACTTGCTAGCGAAAGCGTAAAATATTTGTATAAAAAATTGTAAATTGTCAATGTCTGGTGTAACGTTAGAAAGAGACTAATAATTTTGAAGAGGGCTTGGACACCATAATAGACTATCGAATTGACTGTAGTTAATCTATTTATTCCATCATTCAAATCACGTTCGTACGGACGTTACTAGTTACTAGACTAGTGTCACTCGAGGTAAAAAAAATATAAATTCATACTAAAACTACTGACTGTTCATTGAATATAACTAACTCTGTATCCTTTAGTTTAGTCTGTGTAGTATTTAGTTTGTGGTTAAAGTCTATGTTAAGTTGAGGTTAGTTTGTGATTTTGTGGTTTCTGGTTTTATTTATTAAATTTATTTACATTTCATGCTTAAAATTTCTGAAATTACATTATATATTAAATTTTAATGCCCTACTTTCTTACTTACTAGTTAACCAAGTCCTAAAACCCTCAGTAAAATGTCTGATGATGGTGTAATAAGTGCCAAATGTCGATTATTGGATTTATTTGCCGAACTTGATGAGGCCGAATTAGAATCAATTGAGCAGTGGATCTGTACTCATGCTTATAAAAAAGGTATGAATTATATTAATACATACACTTTACTGTGGACAATACTTATCGAAATAATGTAAACCCCGATAAATTGTATTGTTTTACAGATTTGGAGAATAAAAAACTTCTTCAAAACTCCGAAAAGATACTTGTGAAAATAGGGGATTCTATAAAAACGTTAGTGCCGTTAGAAGCCGAAATGCCCACGGAAACAATTGCACCACCAACAGTCGGAGACCAGGCAGATTGTAACTCAATCAATACTTGCCATGTTGATGAATTTCTGTATGATAACGATCAAATCGAAGACCTCGTGAAAGAGGGTAGAATTACGAGACATTATTGTCTCAATTGCTACTCTCGTAATACCAAGGTTTATATATGTAGTAATTTATTTTGGAAAAAATATAATTTACAAATTATTTTTTTTATTTCTGTGTCTGTTGCAGGAGTTAATTTTCATTTCACATTCAATGTCGAGACAAGCTCTTCAGTATGTGTTTAATGTCCTTCTACCTAAAGATTTAGAAGAAAAACAAATATTAGATGTTGGATCTCGTATAGGAGCTGTTCTCTATGCTGTAAGTGTGCAAATGTGATTTGTTTTATTGTTGGAAATTTTTGTCTAAACATTAATATCCTCTATAATTAGCATCACAAACTATAGTAAAACTTGTTATCTGTAAAAACCAAAGTTTGTTTTTTTTAACATACTTTTTTAATCACCACACATCGATTCTACTACAACTATTTCGATGGCACCACACCACAGCACTTTTATAACTTGCCCGTAACATGTTCAAATGATCAAAACTTTTTCTTGTTGTATTTATTTATTCAGGAAGGAAAAATTCAAGACCCTTCGCTTTTTAAGATCATAAATACACTCACACATAAGATAGTTTGCATTTAATACTTTTTCATCCATAAACACAGAGCAGATGTGTTCAATAAACCTCTTTAAGGTGTTTAATCCTTTTTTGTTTGGATCTGGCATGCTTTGAATAATGCTTTTGACCTCAACTGGCGGTATGTCGTCCCATGACGACCAAGCAGCATTTCAGAGCTCATCAAGTGTCCGTGGTGGATTAAATTTGTTTTTTATCTTTTTTTAAGCATGTCCCAGATATGATATGCTCTATTGGATTTAGGTCAATAGTAAAACGGTAAAACATGATCCTGAAGGATTGCTTCAATAAATTGAGCAGCAGTTAGCCAGTTGTCGATGACAGCCAACTCGGTACAATAGTCGGAACTTATTCCTTCCCACACCATTATGGAGCTACCATGAAAACTCACAGTTTGTGTAGTGGTGATGGTTAAAAATCGTTTTCTTTTTCTCCACACTCGTTCTTGACCATCTGGTGCATGTAAAGCTATCCAACACTTGTCAGTGAACAATACCTTGGCCGACTGCTCGTTGTCTGAAAAGCTCTAAGCCGCATGCTGGTCTACGGGCTTTCAAATTGACTTCCTCCATATGTCCTCACCGTGCGCTTGTTAACATTTAACACCTCTCGTGATTTGGAGTCACGAGTGAATTTTAACTGCAGTGAGGAAGTGATTTTGCAGAATTTCAAGGATAATAAAGCGGTCATTCCGGGCCAATGTGCATGTTGCACCTCCACTACTTGGTCTGCAGGTGTAGCCACCAATCTCCTGGTATTTTTTAAATGCCACTTCGCGTTGTGTCAACCCTTGGTTGATTAATGCCATGGCTTGTGCAACCTGAGCTGGTGTTAAGGGCATTTTTTTCGTTTTTTAGCACCTTCGTATATTGGATTAAAAGCACAAAGTAACAGATGTTTGGTAACTGAATAGTACACAATTTTAAAATACGGAGTTTAAAAATTTAACTTAGTTGCTCAAATGACTCGATTCAACTAAAGCTAAAAACAAATGTCAAATTGCACTTCAGTCTGACCTTCATACCAAAAAACATATTATAAACACTAACAACTTTGTTATCGCAAGATAAGCGTTTGGTCAAGATTCCGTGCCGAGAAAAGATCTTAATAATATTACAAATGAATAAGTTTGTATGTTTGGCACACAGATAGTTTATTACCTGTATCAACATATATGATACTTTTCATCCTGGAAAATTGTTAGGATCCTGTGGGATTTACAAAACACAAAGGCATATGGGGACATGTTTTTTTTTTTTTTTTTTTTTTTTTTTTTTTATTATCCAAATCTTGCGATCAGCCTTGTCGGCTATAAGCAGATGTGATGGAATTGCTATTCGGTGCGGGAGCTACCCCCAGTAGGGTACAGCCCTTTTATTTGTGTAGTCAGTCTATATGCTGACTATTGTGGTCAAAGATGTCTCGCCTCTTCTTAAGCCGACGAGTGATTTCTGGTATTGTTAGCTGCCCCGCAAGTTGGTTTGGGTGCCTTTTTAGTCTTTCTTTGTATTTGTCACCATAAGAAGCGACTTCCTGTTTGACTGTTGGCATATCGAGAATCTCGTGAAGCTCTGTTGTTCTGAGGTACCATGGTGCATTCGATATCTGTCTCAGTATACCGTTCTGCATCCTTTGTAGCATAGTTAGATTGGTTGCACAAGCAGTGCCCCACAATTGTATGCCATATGTCCAAATTGGCTTTATCAGAGTTTTGTAGACAAGAATCTTATTGTCTATCGCGAGCTTTGAATTTCTGCCCATCAGCCAATAAAGACCCTTGTATTTTATGTTAATCTCATCTCTTTTCGTCTTAATATGTTTCTGCCAGGTGAGTCTCCGATCCAGGTGCATGCCCAAATACTTCACGGTGTTTTGATGTGGCAGTTGAACGCCGTTCAAGGTGACAGGAGCACAGTCTTCCTTGCGGAGTGTGAATGTAATGTGTATTGATTTAGTTACACTAACAGCAATTCTCCACTTAGCTAGCCACTTCTCCACTTCATTAAGGCTGCTTTGTAGCATTCGTGATGCTTCAACTGGGCATTTATTCGAGGCTAGCAGGGCAGTATCGTCCGCAAAGGTGGCGATTGTCGTGTTTGAGCTCTGTGGTAAGTCAGATGTGAACAATGTGTACAGAACTGGTCCAAGTACGGAGCCTTGTGGCACTCCTGCGGTTATTTCGTGAAATCCTGATGTTGAATCGCTTTCTCTTACTTGGAATATTCTGCTCGAAATGTACGACTTCAGGATTCCATAGAATGTGTGGGGTAGTAAAGTCTTTATTTTACATAACAGTCCTTTGTGCCACACTCTGTCGAAGGCCTGCTGTATGTCGAGGAAAGCCGATGAGCAGTATTCCTTCATCTCGAATGATTTTCTAATTTTCCTACACACTCTGTGGACCTGTTCCGTGGTGGAATGTTCTCTCCGAAAGCCGAATTGGTGGTCTGGGACAATGGATTTTTCCGTTAGGGCACCGTTGAGTCTATGGAGCAAACACTTTTCAAAGAGTTTGGACATGATGGGCAGCAGGCTAATCGGTCTGTAGGAAGCCACTTCATGCGGAGGTTTGCCCGGTTTTTGGATCATTATTACCAGGGAAACTTTCCACAAATCGGGGAAGTATCCCACCCTCAGCATAGCGTTGAAGAGTATGGTTAGGTACACGTTAGCCTTGCGTGGTAATTTTTCGAGGACTTTTTTATCGATAAGGTCGAATCCCGGTGCCTTGTTATTATCCATCGATTTGATATTTCTAATAACCTCGCCGGGCGTTACCAGTGTTAAAGGACGACTGAGCTGGAAGTCTTGGTTGAGGACTGAGTCGATGTCCACTTCATCTGCGGTAGATACAGCGTTATTCGGCTTGAAGACCTGGCTCAGATGTTTGGCGAATTCTTCGGCCTTACTTCGTCCAGATCTAGCCCATTCTCCATTCTGCGTCCGTAGTGGTGGCTTGTGGTGCAATGGTCGGTCGAAGTTTTTGCATGCTTTCCATAATGAGTAATTCGTCGCTTTAGACGCTGTAAGCCCTTCCAGATAAGTTTTCAGGGATATATCATTGGCTTCTGCTATTAGGGTCTTCAATTCTTTAGCAGATTTGTTGAATGCTGCTTTGTCACTTGGATGTCTGCTTGTATGCCACACTCTTCGCAGTCTCCTTTTATCCCTTATTTTCAACCGTATGCTTTCCGAGTAAACCTTGTTTTGCGGTGGACGTTCGGTAGCTTCCGGTGTGCACTGCCAACAACATTCCTGTATGGTTGTGGTTAGTGTTTTCACCGCTCTGTCAATGTCAAATTCTGTTTTTAGAGGTATTTGTAGGTCCAGCCTTTGGTGTACCATTTCCTGAAAGGAGACCCAGTCCGTACGTTTATTATGTAGCTTTGTGGTTTTTGTAGTGCTAATTACTGTGGTTCCAATCGTTAGTATTACCGGTACATGGTTTGAGTTTGCATCCAAGCACGTTTGTATCTTGTGGAATAGACTTAGTAAACCCTTCACAATAAAGAAGTCAATGACATCCGGCAATCTGTTTGGATCACTAGGCCAGTTGGTTGGCTCTGCTGTTGAGATTGTAGTAAGGTTATTCTTATTAAGACTTTTCTTAAGTTCTCTACCTCTGGTGTTAGTCAGTCTAGAGCCCCAATGGAGATTCTTTGCATTCCAGTCTCCTCCCACGATGAAGCGCCGGCCAAGAGTATTGAAAAATTCATTATATTGCTCTGCAGTTATTTTGTGTTTCGGGGGGCTGTAGACAGCAGACACATTGAATGCTCCATTTCGATCCTGTATTCCGATAGTGGCTGCTTGTATGTGTGGCTTCTTGAATTGGGGTTGCTCAAAGTGTTTTATGTTCGATCTTACTATTATTGCCGCTCCAGCATGTGCAGTTCCATCAGGGTGATTTGTGGCATAAATTTCGTAGTTTCTTATCTTAACACTACTGTTTACCGTAAAGTGTGTTTCAGATACTAATAGTATATCGATGTTGTGTGTGTTTAATAGGATATCAACTTCGTCTTTGTTTGGTGATAACCCATCCAGGTTCCAGGTACATATCCTGAGAGAGGTCATTTTGTCTTTTGAGAGACTAAGGTTGTTATGAGACTGATTAGTGTACTCATTTGTTGAAGGATTAGATCCATTTTTTCATTTTGCTTAACGAACATTTCTTCAATTGTTTTGTTTGAAATTACTTTGTCTTCACTGTCGTTATTTTTGCTAGATTTCAAGAGATCAGAGTATCTCTGTCGCTTGTTGATGTCGGGATTCTCATTTGGTCTAGCCCTTTCGTTGCTGATATGTGGTGGGAGCTCAGTAGCCGGAGTAGCAACTATCGCTGTGTTTCCTTTTTGTTTAGGGTATATCTGTTTATTTGATTTTCTGGCCAATATTTCTTTATATACTTCGCACCCTTTGTAATTTGCTGGGTGGGAGCCGTTGCATAAAGCACATGTAGCTGGAGTGTTGCGATCGGTTTTGGGACAGTCCGCAGTTTTGTGAGCTTGTGCACATTTCACACAGCGATATGGCCTCATGCAGTAGTTTTTAGTGTGACCATATTGTTGACATCTTTGACATTGAGCCACTGAGATGCGTTTACGGGGATCTTCTACAATGACTGATTGATGATATATGTATTTTAAATTTTTAACTGCTCCGTTATTCGGGCCTTGCGCCAGATTGGCAAAGAATGTGAAGGTTGGTTTTTTTTCGGGTCCGTACTTGACATTAATGATTTCACCAACAACAGTGTTGCCTGTGCCTTCCAGTGTTTCCTTTATTATATCGACTGGTGTTGTGTGATGTAGATTTCTAATCACGATTCTATACGTTCGTTTGTCTTTCCTGTTAAATGTATGTCCTATCAGGCCTTTCTCTCTAACAGCTGTTATAACTTTTTTGTAGTTTTCCACCGCAGTACAACTGATCCGGAGTTGGTTTTTGTTAATAACTTTGTAGACGAAGTCATTTCTATTCACAACACTTTCTAAAGCCTCCGTGAGTTTGTTGACGTCTTCTATGCCATAGAGAATTATCGGTGGTGGTTTAGGGTTTTTTTTCGGAATTTCAACATCCTCCTCCCCGTCCGTCGGAAGTCCACTGAATCTGTTTGTGACACTTATTTTCTCAGGTGAGGGGGAGGATGCTTTCTTCCTCTTGGCGCCTCTTAAGGTCGGTACTCTTTGCCATGGTGGTGGTAAGTTATTAGAGGCGCCGGTATTGTCGCTTGTATTTAGGGCCGTTGGTATGTTTGCCCCGGTTGCCTGACCCTGGCCGTCGCGCTCTGTTTCCATCCTGTTAGACGAGGATGACGGTATATTACTAAGAGAGGAGGACCGAGGTCGGCTGAAGAGTGCTGGGTGGAATATTTGTTGGACTAGTGTTTTATCCTGGTTTTGGGTTGTTTGTTCTTTAGGTTCCTTCATTTGGTTCCCACGAGTAGGGTCGATCTAAAAGGTCGCTCACAGGGTGACGCCCATTCCCATGAGAAGGCGAAATTCAACGATGTTTGCCAGGTCCATCGTTGCTGGCGCTATAGACTGGATACCCCCCAGCCATACATCCTGTTGGCGCGTTGCCCACCGTAGGATTGGGGTGATTATTTTTAAGAGGTTTTCTTCCTCGTGGCTCGGGCGATGAAGCCGAAGCCACCGGCCCTGTACTACACGAGTGACATACAGGGTTACGGTTTGTGTTGGTCATTTCCTACCACCACAATGCTTGTACGTTTTGCGTACCAGCTAGATCAGGTTAGATAACCGCCGCCTGAGACTCGGCGTTGTCACTCATTTTGCGCCACCCGGGGGACGCGTGTAGGGTAACAAAGGGCACCTTCCTACGGACGCGAGTGACACTACCATATGGGGACATGTAGTAAAATATAATGTTTTCTTTTTCAGGCATATTACTTTTCCAATGTTTCTACTATTGTGGGTGTGGAAATGAACCAAGAATGTTGTGATATACAAGACAAACTCATAGCTCAATATTATTTGGACAACAACAGAATTAGAGTAGTACATGCAGATATAATGGAAAGAAGCGATATTGTGAAAAATTCTGATATCATCGTCATTAATGTTCTAGACTTCTTTGTAGATACCGAAAAACACAGGGAAATGTGGCAATTCTTTAGGAAACATATTAGAAAAGGCAGTTACTTAGTAACGAATAGGAGTATGTGTGACACATTGGGAAGTTTAGAAATATTTGAAGACATCAATAACTGGATAAGTATTTGTAAGCCGTGTCAGTTAGAGAATGAAATATTTTTTGACCTGGAACATTGCAGTGAACTATTTTTGTATACAGTAAATTGAATGAAATGAAAAATATTGTATTATTGAGATGTTTGTGTGTTCAAATATGAGGATAATTACCTATTTTAAGCCTATTTACAGTCCGAAACTATTCTTTTCTTATTTTATAAACATTGTTGACATGTGTTTATTGAATTAATTGTCTGAGTATGTGTGAGTGCTAAGTTTGTGATTTCGGTCAAAGCGGGATTGCAATTTTAAATGGACCAATCCTCATGCTATTCATATAAGTAAAAATAAAGAATTCTGTTTTATTTTGTTAATAAAAAGTTTAATAGAAAGTGCTTCTAAGGACTTAAGGTGGCGTAGAATCTATATTTAATTTTTTTATGTTACTATTTTCATTTGAGCAAGAGACTTTATGTAAACAAAGATACTTATTAATATAAGTTTCATACCCAAAAGTATATTTTTCTAACAAATAAACAATTGTAAGATTTTTGTACTTAACACAGTGATGTAGATCATTATGAGGTTATAAATTTGTTTTCACATTGAACAGTCTAGAGCTCAACATTTTTCAAATTACAAAACTTGTTAATTAAATATTATGTTAAATTTTAATATTATATCCAGTTGCTTAATAGGAGTTTCTATACCTTGTCGGGCTATAATCAGACGAAACGTTAAAATCTTGAAACCACTTTTTTGTTACAGAAAAATACACAGGTTCTTGCTACATTAATTTAGTTTTATTTACCTATTGCATAATAGAAGTTATTATTTGACATTGAATTTTGTGCTTACATAGCATGTATATTGTCCTCATTTAGGTTCGGAAAGCTGAACGGACGTGTACGCATCTCCATACAAAACTGCTGTTTTTTATGGACAAGTTATAAGTACAATTTCTGCTACACACTTTTTCGAATGTGTATTTGTAGGCAAGTTAATATTCATTGTTTGCTTTTGAAAAAGGTAAAAAAAAAAAACAATGTCTTGAAACTTTTCTTTAAACTTTTATTAGGCAAACGTTTTCTATGACTACATTTTAACTCTTAACACAACATTTTGATATAAATGTAACAAATTAAATCATAAACAGATCAACAAACACGAATATGACGTATTAAAATATAAGTAGGTATAAGAAAGTATAGCTGTTGCATTTAAACAAATATTTAACTTCTTAAAACTTGATAGTGACTAGTGCAAAACTACAACCGAAACATTCCGATAATTTATACAGAAATGCAATTTTAAACGTGCCAAAAAATAATTGTTACATAGATGTCAAAATTCAATTGAAATAAAAAATGTCTAAAGAGAATATTATATAAAACTTTATATAAGTATAATATTTATGAAAATATTTTAGCGTAAAATTTTAATAATTATTTTTCATATTAGTTTCCTGTATCCTAACTACGACGTTAATTAGATTCAAATATATGCCAAGACACAAAATACACTTCCAATGAAATATCTTATCATACTATAACTTGTGCTTAATAGAACTATTTAGTATACCATTTCAATTGTGCTGAAATGGTTTAAAATTTTTCTTTATCGACTTTTATAAACAACAAGAGGTCTTCGGATCTTAGACCATATGTACCTACATAATTATTGTGTTAATGTAAACGAAGGAATTTTATTTAAATACCTATTTATAAATGAGTACCCAACATAATTATTTTCGAATTCGAATACAATAGAGATTACAATGGATATACGATGATGCCAGGGAGCTGTACAATATTTACTCAAGACTTAGTATTAAGATATAATTTAGAGAAATGTAGAGGTATTCAATCAGGCTACATGTCCTTTAGGTAAAGCCTCTAAATAAAGGTTAAAAAATATAATCATAATAGAGATTAGAATTGTTTTCCTACATTTGAGATTGGCTATTTATTACTGAAATAATTTTTCATTTTAATATCATTAATACACGACAGCCTTTACATTATGAATAAATATATGGTTATGTACTAAAACATTGATAAAAATTCGAAGGAATTACATTTCATAAAGAACCTATACAAATGTTTAAGCTAATGTCGAAAATATGTGACATATAATTAATTATTCACTTATTCACCGGTTATTATATGCATTGGTCTCTGATTAGAAAAAGGTTGTGTGCATAAAAATTAAAAAGCAAATACTAAGGAAGTTTAAAAAATCTTTCAATCTTAGTCAAAATGAACAAGTAAATATAAGTAAAAAATTGGTAAATTCTTACAAAATGCGATATTATGAAAACAGTTCAAAAACATATTAAAATATTGATTATTTAGAATCTAAATATGGTCCGAAGAAAAGCTTATTTATACAATATTAATTTATTAACAATACAATTTATTAGTACACAACATTAATTTATGGTATTTTAATAATAATATTAATGTTTTTATACATAAAAATAACAAAGAGTCGTGCGTTAGTCTTGCAAAAACTCAAGAATGGCTAGACCGATTTTAATTCGGTTTTAACTTATGGAAAGAGAGATAAACGGAGAAGATTCGTATATATAAAAATTGCACATCAGGCGAAGCCGGGGGCGGCCCGCTAGTTATATATAACAATCAATCGCCGTACTTTATTTAGTCTCGTTAAAACTCAAGAATGGCTAATAGTAGTACTAAATTCCTAAATCCATTTTAAAATGAGATCGGAAAAGTATGTTAGGTATTAATAAAAAAATATGAAATGGAAAACTATTTTAGGTCCTGTTGGGTTCAAAATTTAAGAATAAGATTCGTAAAAAATGGGATAATTTCAAACACATAAATAGGTACTTATTAATTCGTCTGCCTTGATGGAATAAATACAACGATTTTTGACTCACTATCCGCGCATGGTAATTAGTCGTACAAAGGGAAAGGACATTTTGTTGCAATACACGTATTGTGGATAAGGCCCTTCGTAGACAAAGCTACGCAAATATTCGATACCCGACGATTTTGGTCTCTAAGCGACTACCGCAATACAAATTCATAGAGGTTCGTACACAGCACTGTTGTTCCTGACACAGCAATTGCAGTGTAAGACGGTTTTCGAGGTCTGTGGTGTATGAAAACACGATACACGGCAATTAAGTCAGGTAGTTTTTTATTTCTAGCAACATTCATATATAACACTATTTGTGTATTGTTTATGTTCGGGATAAAAAAGGCATAAATATAAACGGAAAATTTCTCAGTAACCTCAGATTTGCAGATGATTTAATTATTTTTTCAAATACTCCAATTCAGTTAGAAAATATGCTGAAGGAACTAAATAGGGTCAGTAACGATATTGGCTTACAACTGAATACATCAAAGACAAAAGTTTCTACAAATGGCGCTAAAAGCCTAATAACGATAAACGACACACCACTAGAATATGTAGAGGACTATACTTATCTAGGAAAACAAATATCATTCAAAAATACAAGACATACAGACGAACTAGAAAGACGATGTAATACAACCTGGAAAAAGTACTGGTGCTACAAGGAAATATTAAAATCCAAACTCCCTTTGACACTAAAGAAAAAAATTATGGACTCATGCCTGCTACCCTGTCTTACGTATGGTGCCCAAACATGGACTTACAACAAAAATATTATAAATAAATTACGCTCATGCCAGCGCGCTATGGAAAGAAGCATCCTGGGATTTAGACTCATAGATAAACAAAAAAGCTCGGATATAAGAGACAAAACAAAAGTCATTGATGCAGTACAACACGCACTAAGCTTAAAGTGGAGATGGGCGGGACACCTGGCCCGAATGCCCGGGGACAGATGGACAAAAAAAACAACATATTGGAAAGGTCCAGGACAAAGAAGACCCAGAGGCAGGCCTAGAAATCGATGGAGCGATGACATAAAGAAGACGGCGGGGAGAGACTGGATAGACGTGGCCACTGACAGAAGCAAATGGAGGCACTTGGAGGAGGCCTATACCAAAAGGGGCCATGAATCTTAACTTTTCCTTTTTAACCTACAGATATTTAGATGTTGCAAGTTATTTATTTTATTTTTTTCAAATGTAATTAATTCCAATTTCTAATTTATGTTATTGTTAATGCATTCATGGTTTGAATAAAAAGGCTTATTATTATTATTATTATTATTATGTTCGGGAATTGACTGTTGTGAGAAGGACCTGAGACAAGGTAAACAGTAATTGTACATGATAAGAAAGAAATGGCTAGATTGCTCGATTCAGTTTGTTTATAATTTCCATTCTTTGGTCTTTGCGCATTGATTTGAATTTGTTGTATGATGACGTCACGGGTACTATTGGAATTTTCTTCATATGCGCGATATGGAATGCCTTCTCTTTTCCTAACATAGTTGTGTAAAATGCATACTGATTTTACAATATTATTTATCTTTACATAGCCATGGCATCTTATTGCAGTACTAAGAACCTGAAATTTCTCGGCCATCTTTCCAAACGCACATTCTACAGTCTTCCTTCCTCTACTTAATCTATAGTTAAATATTCTTTTCGTATTATCCAAAACTCTTTGAGGGTAAGATCTTAACAAATAATGCAACAGTGGAAATGCTTCATCTCCTGCAATACAAAGTAAAATGGAAATTCATAGTTGTTGTCATCATTTTGCAGTTTGCTATACCATATATAAAAACAGCTGGAACTCCATATGGTAGTTTACCTACTCCAGAAGAACAAGACAATGAGACACAAGAATATAATCAGAATGCATCACCAGCGCCCTCAACATCACCACCACCTTACATCCCCCACTTATCAAACTGAAAGCAGTTCAACTCCGCTATTAGTCTCATATCGGCGTAGTTCATCTATCGCCTCAAACCAAAGTTATACGTGTAAAAGGAATAAAGTAAATGAGACTGATGAACTCTTTAATGATTACAAAAAAAAAGGAAAATGAGCAAAAATAACGATGACGAAATGTCGACAAATAATAACACTAACAAGATGTTTTTGTTAAGCTTGCTTTGCTTGCTTGCTTGAATGACACCAACACAACTAAGATCATTCAAACGTCAAGTTATAAATTTGATAGATAACATACTGAATGTACCTCCCAATTCATCTACACAAATACCGACTCTAGTACATTTACCAAAATATACTTCAGGTACGTCATCTTCACCACAGGTACGACATCCACGTTCGTAGTAGCCAATACAACACAATATCCAAGTACATCATCCTCGCAGACAACAATTCGCACCGAATTACCCAATATGATCCAATATACAACTGACGATGGACTAAATGAAGCTACGTGTATATTCAACTACTCCAAGATACCGTGAATGAACAAATTATACCCAAAAATAATGACTTGGTTGAGATTGAGTGAAGATTTCTGTTAATTATATTTTTTTTAATAAAAACAAATTGTAATCATACCTGTTTGTAATTAGAATCCTTTCCTCTGCGCTTACAAACTCATGTGTGTGTACCTCTGGTGTATATGTGGAACAAGCAAATCCACTAAATATCTATAACTCTCTTTGGACATCCTGTACAATGCTATGAATTTAGCATCTGTTTGTTGTAATTCTTTTGCAGCAACGAACAGTCTGTTACGAATTCCTATTACGAAGATTTCTTCGCTTTCGGTAAAGATGGTAAGCCAAAATTATAGTTTCATCGTCACTTGTGTCAGACATTTTGTAAATAAGTCGTGCGAGTCGTGTAGCCGCTACGCCTACAGTGGCAGAATATACAACTCGCAACTTGAGATTCAACGTCGTGTGTAAGGACCGTGCACTACATATATTCGCGACATAAGTTTACAACATTAGTATCGAAGATTTGCATAGCCTTGTGTACGAAGGGCCCAACACATCCAAACGAAAGCGGTTCTTCCCCGGTAACAGTACGGGGGAATAACCGCTTTCGTTTGAATGTGGTGTGACTTATATTATGCGTAGCTCATAGCGTAGCAGTCATCTCATTGACTAAACCATTTGAATATATTTGTCTACTCTCGATTATTACTCATGTTCGTTCGATATTGGAATTTTGGTTGTGGGATCGAGTATTTACGCATAATGTAATAACTATGTATTTGTTCCATCAACATTCGTCTGCTATTCTTTATTAAGACTGTTTTTGGTTATAATTTAACATCAGTTATAAATTGCACTTATTACCTTTAAAAAAAGATATTTAAAAAGTTCAAGACCAAGGCGTAGCATGAAAATTCGAGATGACCTTTAAATAATATTAGTGGATATTAAAATCGAAAGAATTTCAATCAATTAGGTGCTAATTTAAACTTTTTTTTACAGATTTTTTTGGCAACCGATTGTTTAAAAATATTTATCAAAATCTTACAAATATCACACTTTAAAAACACACACACACAAAACAACGTATTTAAGATTCAATAATACCAAAACTAAACTTGGTCATAATTTTTTTTATTTAAAATTTGAGTCAATTTAAATCGAGTCACGGTGAGGTGGATACTGCTGCCAGACAAATGCAGTGTGCTCTTTTTTTTTTAACTTTCTTTTTTCCTATATATATTCGAGTTGTATATATTGCGATTGAAAGATTCATTTCGCTGACATTAGAGACAATTAGATTATATGATAAAAATTATACTTTCCCTTCGAAAATAATTTAAACAGAAATATGAGCCACCATTTATCATTAAATTATTTAAATTTGTTTTACGGTAAGCAGTATTATAACTTCAGTTTATGGTCAATCTATCGTTAGTCAATTGAATCATTGATAAACGTTGATACCAGATTGATTTATCTATAGGATTCTTACCAGTAACCAGTAGAATTAGCTAAACACTATGAAAAATAAAATTAATATATTTTAAAAAATAATATCAATGTTTCATAATACCAAACTGTAGGTAGAATCACATTTTGTGTTTAAATAATTATACTGACAAAAGAGTTTTTCCTAGACACACTGATAATTATATTATTAGCGATAATCGATTGATAGAAATCACCTTAACATATTAAAAACAGAGGTATGTACGTTCACATCTCCTCGATACAGGGTTACTGAAGTAGGACGAGCTGACCTTCCGATAGAGCGTCCTCACTCTGATGTTATATGCTGTCGTAGCTGTTAGGATCGGGGGACGTGGCCGGACCGGCTCCACGGGGAGGCAGTTTGAAACCGTTTGCAGCGAATAGTGCACCTTCCTAGGAAAGTAAGCATTGTCGGTTTGAAATCGAGGAAATCGAGGAATTTTGACCTTAAAACCTTAAAATTATTCAAGTCCAATTAGTCATACTCTGCAGTAGAACTACTTGGACTTTTTTTGTCCAATATTTTTTATCATAGAACTAGTTGGACTAGCAAATTGTTTTTGCGGTAATCGTTTTTAAATTTAAAAAAAAACCACTTTGTTATCTAAATAATTTGTTATCTAAATACCACTTTGTTATCTAAAGAGCCTTGACTCTTCTAAAGAGTCAAAGCTCTTTAGAAAATTTTATAAATTTATTATAGTTTTAAGGAGTTTTATAAAACAAATTCAACATACCCTCACAAGATTAGGTAGATCGGACCAGAAACCCAAGTTTGGTATAACTTCTATACCCGTTGCTCCCATTAGGAATTTTTTAGTGCAAATTCCGAGAACAAGGTAAAAGATCACTAATGACAAAAATATTATGCACAATGTTGATCCCAACGAACGTCCCGATATTTCCACTTGTTTTAAACATGCGAAGCGTGAGTAGAAGGACAACATCTGGAATGAATAAGACATTTTATTTTTGAGTTTAATCAATCTGTAAGTCAGCCTATATTTTGGCTGAATTCATAATCACTAATCTCCCTTCTGAAGTGTTTCCATCTAGCTACAATATGAGTTTCTTCAAGCGTTACTTACTTCAGGTCATAGTTTATATGGGTTATTAAGTCATCTATAGCCGATTAATCTAGGTTAATGTAAATTCTAACAATATGCTGAGCATTCTGATTTTCACACATCCTATTACATTAAAGCACCATGGAATAACTACACCTGAGCTGTTGTTTCGGTACTTAAGAGATGGCATTTCCTAGCTCCACCTTCAATGACATTATATCATTGCCATGATAGACATATAAAGATGTAGAAATTCAAGATGTCACATCCTTCACAAACGGGTCCCTTATATTCCATTAAAGGTCCGCAACACACTGGAGTTATAATAGTAAACGGTAGACACCTATCATTGAGTATTGTCAGCCTACCTGCAGACCTTAACATAAAAAAAAAAATTCTGTCCACTACATCAAAGATTAAAGTATGAAAGAAATTTCGTACTACTTCATTCGGTTCCATTAAAGATTGAACGTGTAATTCATCATCAGTATCAGCACAGATGAGCAGCATTATGGTCTTTCTGGAATGTCAAAAACAAAGATATTATTGACTTTGTAATTTAAATTGTATAAACAATTTATCTTTTCAAGAAGCACATACAGAACTCGTTTTTTGCAATAAATAAGCCTCATTGTTTTTAAAAGGGAGTCAGAAAAACATGTTTTACCACTTTTACTGCTTGTAGTGTTTTTAGATAAATGAGATTAACTAATATTTTAACAATAACATAATTAATAGCTTTAACAATGATTAATAGTACATTCATTAGAGTTACACTTAGCAAAGAGAAAGAAGTTGAGATATCTTATTACTCTACCTACATTGTAATTTCATACTTACGATGGACCATTCATGTAAATAATAGATCTCCCATCTGAACTGAATTTTGAGTCATTGCTGCTTCCCATAAAGTCATAGGCTCCATTGTCTATTGTGAATGTATTATTTACTTCCTTCTTCATTACATTTACGTGACGACAAATCTGAAGAAATATGAATAATAATCGTAAATTTTAATATAAAAATAACAATAACTGGTTAAGTAGGTAGGTACTCACTGATAATGGGCCTATACAAGTATTATTTATTGTAGTATTTGTTTTATACATAGTATCATGACACGGGTGATAATTATAAGTACTGAGTCTATATTCTGCGCCATTATTTAATTCTTCATACATTTGCGTCGATAAAAAATTCGATTTGGATGTAGGTGTTAAATCAATGCCGGTGCCATTAGGAAAAACGCAAATACAAGAACTTCTTGCTGTACACACATCCTCGCAATACACTTTCGATGATAATAATGTAATATAAACAATAAATATCCCGAAAAACTTATTCAGATCCATTGTTCACGATGAGTCGAAAATTGAAATGAAAAATACATACACATCACAATCATTCAAACCATCACATCACACATGACTGACATGACATGACATACATCACATCAATGACAATGAACATGAGATGTCACTGTCATGTAAGTCTGTTCGTTACAAAGACGTTATACCTAAACAAGATTGTGCACTGTCATAATCGGTCTGTAACAAATTATGCTCAATTTTGTTGTAATAAGGTTTGTTTCTGTACAATCTAGAAAAGGGAAAAACGAGCCCAGCGAGAGGCTCGAAATGGGGAGTGTGTCCTTGTCTTTTGAGTATTTATCGTTGATTATTTCTCTAATACAGTGTAGGGTGACCATAACCATTAACATATTTTACAATCTAAAACGCTTGCATTTCATTAGTTTGTAGGTAAAAATAAAAAAAAACCATGTTTGAAGCCTTGTCACAACTAAAACATTTGCGCTATTATTATAATTCTAAAATTTTAGCTTAAACTGCATACTTAAAAAATATAAGTACCTACTTATTAGTAATATTAAGTAAGCTGAATATTAGAGAAAACGTAGGTTGCAGCAACCGTTTACCATTAGGCGGACCGTATGCTCGTCTATCACTCGAGTCTCATAAAAGAACCCGTAAAAGGGATTCAAGGTAGGAGATTCCATAAAAATTTAAATCGCATGGTCACTACATTATACAGTGATGCACTCCCTCTTAAGACACTCTCGCTTGACTCGTTTTTTTCAGCTAAGTGCACAATCTTGTTTAGGTATAAGGTCTTTGATTCGTTAAACCACAGACTATAGCTGACAGACGAATTCAGTGGGTCTAGCATGAGCAAGGATATTGGATAATATAACAGTACCGCTTACTTGAAAAATTGCATTTCCGAAAATGAACTGTATTACCACTAGTTAAAGTATATTTTTCATTGCGCCTACATTACAGAGGCTAATCTAAGCAGAGAGAAAACCAAGCGGAGGTTATGTGTCTCTTTCTTTCATCTTGCCAGACTAAAAAAATGTAGTTGAATAAAATATCTTAGTTGTAACACTCTTGTATGTTAATTTACCTCAATTATTTTAATAAATTTAAAGTCAACGTATTATAATCACATTAAATTCATTAAGTATATATTCTTAAATTATAAAGTTAATATTTATTGTTTCAAGCCTATTTTATATTTTATTTTCTACTGGTATCCCTTTAAAGTGACATTACGAGAAATGTCCATAAATTTGTAGAGCGTTAGTGGATATGATTATGTACAACTGGTGCAAAACTGTTATAAGCAATAAAATGAACAATGCGAAAATTACAATTGGTAAAAGTGTTGGTTAATTCATATTTCAATTTTTAAAAATATTTAAGTATAAGAAACTACTGCTATATGTAAGTATATTACTTACAACATTTAATTTGTCTCACATAACAAAAATTTATTGTCACCTTATTAGAAAGGGACGCACTGCTTCTTTACTACATATCCTGCTCGGCTCGCTTTTTAGCTGCAAGTAATAAATCCTTATTATAATAGATAGATCCATGAGCATGAGTTTGAGATGCTACCTACTATTTACTCTATAGTTTGAGTTTATAATAACCGCAATCGCTAGCGAAAGTAATATCTGTAATATGTTATGTACGAATCGAGCAAATAAGCACACAAAAAATAGATTTTCGGTTATGTATCAATTATACTGGTTTACACAATTTATATACTTTTGTTATAATATGTCATTTCTTATAGATTTAGGGGTACTGAGTACGGAAAAAAATAATGAAAAAATTCTGTCACGTCTCATTGAGAAAATATTTATTAAATAAAAAATCAAATTAATTGCTTAAAAAATAAAATAAAAATATTAAAAAAGAAAAGTCATAGAAAAGTAAACTTAACCAAAGTTTTCTTTTTATATTTTTCTGCGTCAATAGGTATCTCTTAAAATAGACCAACCATAATCTAACATAGGTATTTAGCGATTATGGTGTGTTAAATAATACTCCAGTCGTTGTATGTACAGGAATGTTAGTTTATTAAAAATTGCCCTATTTTTATACAATATTTTACATGGTCACGTGACGGTGTGTGACAGAGAAAACAGTTTGTTGAGTGCGACGGACGATGTTGCTTCACGAGTCGCGAGTACGCATGCGCTCTCGGCGGTGGTGCGAGGTTATAAATATAGGTCGCGTAGTGCGGTCAGCCATTTTCTCGCCGGACGCCGTGGAAGAAACATCTTGTGGATTTTGTGTAACTCGTGGACAATATTGCGAAAAAGACGACTGCGACGACTGCTGCTGCCTTCTATTCGAGTAATTGTTCTCCGTTTGGTGTCCAGTGAAAGTGAAGTGAAGAACACACGTTGATCGCTAACATAAACAGCTCTTGTCAGAGCTATTCCTATATTTAACCGCTAATGGTTGTGTGTGTTTTATTTTCCTATACGAAAACACGTTAATCACTAATATAAACAGCTCTTGTCAGAGCTATTTCTATATTTAACCGCTAGTGGTTGTGTGTTTTATTTTCTTATACCAAACATGGATACGGTAGCTACAGGTACTTTCATCCAAAAAACCTTTGTCTATTTTCAAAAATTTGAAGGTCTTGATGAAAACGCTCATCTTGCTCGTCACTCACGGCGCCCCGACTTTTTTCGGGATAAAAGTCCAGTTGGGAATCAAGAAAATGTAACTTATGACATGGCATTATAGTTTTTTAATAAGTTAGGTAGTAATAATTTCTTTATAATTCTTACTCTATGATTCCCTAAGAATCCCTTGACCATTTTAAAGGATTTCCAAGCGTTTTTTTTTTCTTTTGTAGATAAAAGCTTTTCAAAATCACTATCTTGCATCAATTTTATCTGCAGACCCATAAAAATTCCCTCTTAGTTTTGCGTCCGAAATACACGTGACACTGAAAATCCAAAATAATTCAAATACTTATGCTGTTTTCAGAGATTCTGATATAGATCTTCCTTTTTATTCTCGTACTAGCAATATATGTGATAAAAAAAAAATGAAATCCTGTTAGTAATTCATCAAAGATAGGTACCTATATGAGTTTTTTTATTTCACCACTGTTTTAAATTAAACATAATAATCCAATTTGCAGGATGGTAATAATTAACTTCGTCGGAACTCATGAATGGTTTTATTTTGTCCTTACATTACAACATAGACAAGATGATATTAAAAAGTTTATTTATTGCGTTTAGATTATACTTCCGTAATTTTAATTCTGTTTCAGAAAGTCACTATATTTAATCATAGAAATGAATAAAATATAATTCAAAAATATTTTTCAATAAATAAATGAGCTGGAAATTATTTTCCATAATCGTATTTATCTATTCACAGCACACATAAAATACATCCATGGACAGACGTACATATAAATAGATGGATGGAATCCAAAGTAATACAAATACATCTTATATATCAAATGTTGTGTTGGTTTGTGTATTATTACTCAAAAACTGGCCGACGGATTGACTTGGAATTTTTACACAATATGCAATCCGCTTCAAGAATTGATCATAATTATCTATTTTTCGCGTAATAATATAATCTCGATCGCGAAAAAAATAGCTTTTTTACAGCGCCATCTGCCAAAAGCGAGGAAAACTCACTCGCCAACGAGAACCGCTGCCACACAGCAAAGCGTGGTTGGGTTCAGCTAGTTACTGTATGAACTACAGATTCACAATTTTACTTTTGAGATATCCTAAGTAGGAGAAAGAAGCCATCCATAGTTGCTTGCTTTGTACTGTACCTATAAAATTGCAATTGATACCAATAAAAGAATTTTTGGTAACTATAATTCTCAAACACTCGATGAAATGATGTGTCTATTCCTTGCATCATTATCCCTTGAATAATGATGCAAGGAATAGACTGGTGCAAGAATATTTTTCAGTGTTACTTAATAATACATAAATAAAACAAAAGTTACCTATATTAAATCTATTCATTTAATTCCTTTCTTAATTTTTGTAATTTTAATTTATATTCCTCTTCCTTCCATTGTCGTTCCTTTTCTTGAAACTCACATTCCTTCTTTTTTTTTCGAATTTCTACTTGTAGAAGTTCTTTTTGGAGTTCAACTAGTTCCAACCTTGATTGTGTTAACTTATTGAAAAGGGACGTTGTTTGTACATTACCTGTAAGGAAAAAAAAATAGTGTAAATATGTAGGTATATTATGAACTGTACAATGTCATTATCCTACTTAATGCTATTATAATATTTTACCACTTAGTGCAGGATGTTCCCTATATTTTAAATTATATTAATTCTACTAGTACCATTCCACTTTTTATTTGAAGTAAAAAAATATTTTCTATATTAATACATAACTACTTATTATAGGATTTCCTAACTACTGTATGACAGGAGACTTCTAGTTCATAACAATATGATGTTTGCTAAATATAAAGCTTACTAGTTATTCATGTGACAGTGTATTGGGTATGGTAAATGTGATACTGTGTCAAAATTAACATTTTTTAAATGTGTTACTATTTCTATTGTATAATCTGAAAATTCGAAATAATTAAGTAGTAGAATTTCTGTAAAAGATTAGAATCCATTCACAAACAAGTTAAGGAATTAAAATGGTTTTTTAATTTTATTTTATTAAGGACAAACAATTATATCATTTAAATAGTGGTCATTGTATTATTAGTGACTTAGTGAGAAAAATAAACACAACTTAATTAACAATAAAGTAAAAAATATTAAGAAAGTATCAACCAATATTGACAACGATGTGTAACAATGAAGATAGACATGCCTCTATTTATATAAAGTATAGGATAGCATAAAAATGATGCAAAGAAAGAAAGAAAAAAATTCAGAGATGATATGGATACCAGTTTAGCCGGATACCGGATATTCGGCCAACCTTGTAGCCAGATAGCCGGATATTCGGGCGCCGGCGGAACATTGCCGTTTAGCGCAGAAAGAAACGCGATATAATGTGAGCTTGATTTTTATCTTAAGTCAATGTTAATTGT
The DNA here is from genome assembly GCA_944738685.1 of Synanthedon myopaeformis. NCBI lineage: Eukaryota > Metazoa > Arthropoda > Insecta > Lepidoptera > Sesiidae > Synanthedon > Synanthedon myopaeformis. The sequence goes on along the minus strand of OX122927.1, from coordinate 3,970,008 downwards.
TCGCAATTCTGACCCTTATTCTTAGTGGGCTAATGCTAAACAATACCCAAAAGCAAAGTTGGCCAAATCTACCTTTTAGCACCTTGCAGCAGTGTGTACAGCGCAAGACTTTTTTCTGAAGGTGGCCTTATTTAAGAAGACAAGCAAAAGCGCTTGCTACCACTTAATGCAGGGAAATTAGTATTCATTCACCATAATTTGCCAGTATGAGTACTAGGGTATTCTTTTTTTTTTTAAGTTGTAGAATTATATTGTGATTACTGATTGTATTTCTTAAGTGATAATAATAATGATTAACCACCTAAAAATTATTTTTTCTAAATTCGGTAGTCAGCCGGATAGTATTCATCCAGATAGGCCAGATACCCGATAGTTACTGGATATCCATTTCATCTAGAAAAAATGTTTATTTCTTAGGTACTTCACAATATACAATTATTGGTATTCTACAATTTATATGAATGAAATGTACCAAAATAGTCTCCATTCAGCATGTGGTCATACCATGTAGATATGTACAGTAGTGAAATGTAATTGGTAATAAAAAAGACTTGCTAGGCAATGTTTATTGTTAATTGTGCAACCACATTTTAACATTATATGACTGGCACATACATAAATACTTACCATTATGAGTAGCTTCATCTACAATGAAATGAGATTCCATATCTTTAGGTTCTTTATATATAGAATCCTCATCCACTACAACAAAATTAATGGCATCTGTAAAAAAAATCTATTTTAGATAAAATAGTTATTTATATTTTAGTAAAAAATTTTCATTTTAAACAAAATGAAATGCAAGTTACCTTGACTTCCTTGGGCTTGAGATATATCTGAGTCGTAGTCTATACTTTCTGATCCCTCAGCGCTCAAGGAAATCATAGCTTTAATTTGTTCCTCCACATTATCCAGCGTAGGTGCTATATTTTTACCACCACCGGTACATAGTTCGGAGTGTATTGCAGCCGCCTTTTTTCTGACGGCACGTTTTAGGCCCTCGTACTTAATTTTCAATGTTTTACTAGATCTGAATATTGCTCCAGATCTAGCATTGAACTCATTTTTTATGCTTTTCCAAGCGGCTTCTTTCTTCTTCCATGTGGAAGCATCGTTTTTCTTATTTTCTAATATATAAAGGTATTTTTGTATCAGGGATATTAATAAATCCCTCTCCTGTATGGTAAAATTTGCACTTCTTTCTCTTTTAACTGTATTCATTTTGTTTTAATTTATAACGGTCCGGTTTAATGCAACGCGAGACGAAATAAAATAAAAATAAAGTAAATAAATAAATATAAATTATACAAGCGACGCTAGCCGTTGAGGGAGAATTTGGGGAGAATAGTGAATTAAGCGTTAGCGTACTAAGTTAGTCTGTATAGTCTTTATAATCTGTGCTGTGAGTGAATTGAATAGAATAGACTAGAGAAGCAGTGAGCGTACATACGAATTATGGGTTGCCACATCATACACTTTTTACCCTGTTTATAAAACATCACACAGCTTAACATCATTAATCATCATCACATTACTATTAAATACTGGCTGTTGCCCGCGGCTTCGCTCGCGTAGAAAAGTTACCCGCAGGAACACATTTTCCCGTAATAGAAAGTATCCTGTCTTTCTCCAACCTTTCAACTATCCCTATACAAAAATCAAATCATTCTGACTCCGTTACGACGCGACGTGAAGCAAGGGCAAACAAACAAACTCACTTTCGCAATATTAAGTATGGATTATGATGAGTCATCATTGATCACAATAATAAATAGTATTAACTATGTAACTAGCTTGTACCCGCGACTTCGCTCACGTGTAATAAGTTTTCCATGAGAAGGGATTTCTTCGCGGTTAAAAGTATTATATAGCCGTCTTATAGTTAAACCTTGTTCTTTGAAACTTAAAACGGCATCAAAATCGGTTCAGTAGTAGTTATTTCATTTAATATGGATAATAAAACAATTTTATATGATAACTTTTTGTTTATTAACTCTTAATTCACCTTTAAAGAAATAAATTTAAGATATATTTTTTCAAACATTCCTGCGAGAGATGATGTAAACTTAAAGGATTCCTTTTATTAAATAATTTGTTTTGGAACAGAATTGTTAACTTTTTCGTCTTCCGGAAACCCTGTGCGTCAAAATACACGTGTGTACTTAGAAGGATTCCAATTTTGACGACCAGTTGCAGCAACCCATTCTTTCATTAAGCCAAGATCCTTAAGAAAACTGTAACCAAACGCAATCGCTATTTACTTACAGAAACAAAAACGCATAGAGCTAATATAATGCGTAAAACTAAATATTACCCAACTTTTAGGGAAAAAAATTCATGCGCTGGTATTCCTAAAGAACGTTAGATAATATAACAGGACCGTTTACTTGAAAAAATTGCATTTACGAAAATGAACTGTATTACCAATAGTTAAAGTACATTTTCATTGCGTCTTATACAGAAGCCAATCCGGGCAGAGAGAGAGAGAGAGAATCAAGCGGAGGTCATGTGTCTCTTTCTTTCATCTTGCCATACTAAAAAAAGTCCGATAGTTTGTTTTCACTTCAGATTAGTAAAACAGATTTTCACCTTAACATTCATTATATTATGGCTGTATGTAATCTAAATAAATAAATTTAAAAAAAGAAATTGACCTTGTGTCAACACTCGTAACATTTACTCGCCAATTAGCGTTACTGTCCGGCGGGTACTAGCGAGCTACTGCCGAACGCGTCCAAACGATGCGAACAAAAAATGTTGAATTAGCTCGGATGCGAGCTACTGTCCAACTCGCATGTACGAGTTACTCGTAAGTTGCGTCCAAACAGTACGAGTTACTGCAGTGGACTCACTCGTATGCTAGCTCGCACTGTGTAAACTGGCCATTAAAAGTAACTAATCAGCACTTTAGTTGTAGTTGGCGGAAGAGGCCCTTAATAGTTATAACCAATAACTAAAATATGATCAATATGATATATATTGCAGCATTAAAATAAAAATTATGCAGTCTAATCAAGAAATACATGTGACGCTAAGGCGCTGGGACCTCAAAGAACATGAACGAAAACGTTCAATTAATAAAAAGACCTACTTTTGGACGGAAACAACAGTAGTTATAATTAATTAAATGACAGATAAATTCATTGATCGATTGAAGGACTGTGTCTGACACAGACCAATGTCTTTGCGTGTGACTTGTCTCGTGTTCTTTATTTAGTCTGTTATTTTTATATGGTCTGTGACTAAGCCTAGGTTCTATTCTGTCTGTTAAATAAATAAACTTGAAGTCTTGGATTCACGATTGTTTATATAAAATATGTGCCAATTTATTTCATACATATTTCAATTTAAATACCAAGCTGGAAAATAAATTAATGCAAGGATATATTACCTATATGAAGTGACAATTATTAACTATTCAAAAGGAATGGCGGATAAGAAGAGGAAAATATTTATGTCTAAGGTAAAATTATTGGAATATTTACAATAACTGAGAAAAGGGAAGTTATTCTATTTTATATTATTCAAATTCAAAAATAATTTATTTGCTGAATATAGTTACTTATATATAAGTTGTTGTAAATTTTAGATGATGTCCACATATTCAACCGGCAAGCAGTGTGCAAATCCAAAAGTATCTAAAAGTTAACAATAATTTTTAATAGATATTTCAATATTAATTGTGTTTATTTTATGTTATAATATATTTATTTATGTTAGATATAGCTTGCATCGCTTGCACTATATAGTCTCATCATTAAGTGTATAATATGCCTTTTCCACCAAAAAATTTCATAAGTGAACCTTGCAAGTTGCGAGATTCCTGATATTTCTTATATTTTTTGGAATTTTATTATATAAGTGCGGTGCCATACAAAACACACTTATTTTTTTCATTTTCACTTAGCGATTTTTCAATCATAATCGAGAAATAATCATATCTGTTGCAATTTACCACAAAATTTTGCTACTTGCCTATCCTATAGGAATCGAGTACAACAAGAAGGCCTGTTATACTTAAATCTGATCGAGAAGCCACTAAGGAACAGGTGAAAGAGAAACAAGAAAAAGGGAAGCAGCCCACAATCTTATTAAAAACACGAGAACAGAGCACTCCTAAAGAAGAAAGACCTTTGAGTCCTAAATTATTAAAAGTACAAACAACAGAACATGATGGACCACAACCGTGTAAAATTGCTCAAAATGAAAACAAGGAAAAAAAGATTGCAGGTATACTTTTTGTATTGTACACTTTAAAGTTATTTACGAGGGCTGCACTAAAAGTATCAGGATTGGAATATTTCCATTGTTCCTGGCATGACAAAGTGTTTATAATCGAAAACTCCTCAGTTTTATTAATCAATTACCATTTATTTATTTTTTAAAAAGAATGCGGTCTTGTCGAACTTGTAAAGTCAGTGTGAAAATGGAATTTCACACTGACTTACAAGTTGACTTTACATGGAATGATTTTTATACTTTCCCCAAAATTAAGAGCAAATTCGAATGGAAAAATGTATCAAGTTTCAAGGAGAATACTTCGAAAAACAATAAATATCTTTTCCACTAATAATGTTGTATCACTTCCTTGATTCCCGAAATTTTCAGTGCCACCCTCGTATAACTTCTATACACTCTTGTTATATACTGTTCTTAAAAATAGTTCCTAATAGTTTTTTTGCTTTATATTTTTTTCTTTTCTTCCTTTTTTTCTTCTGTTTTTTGTTGGTACTGTAAACGTTTTTTGGTGTTTTCTTTTACCTTTCCTACCTACCTACCTGTTTAATTCACCTTAGAAGGGGTATTCACCTTTAATTGGTTGCCACACATGTTTGTTATAGTTTTTCCTTAAGTTGTTTGTTAAGTGTATTGTATGTGTGAGCAAATATTGGTGGATCTTATGTAATAATAAAATAAAAATAAAATAAATATACTAGATGGTGCCGTTGTAATAATCAAAAAGATAATGCCTATGATGTTGTGAACAATCCAAAATATAAAGCTAAGAAACTGCTCAGCAAAGCATGCCCGGGTTCAGCTAGTGTTAATATATAGATAAGTAATTTCAAAAAAGGTATAAATGTCACCACTGTGATCTTTCTTTCATTTTTATATTTTTTAATTGTGGACCTAATAAAATAGTTAATTATATGACATTTCCCAGTCCAAATTCTTATAAAAAAAGAAACTAAACAAGAAAGAACTGATTGAGGTAAAAAGAAGAATTCTATGAAAATCAAAGTGTCATAACTAGTTACTGACCTAGTTTTAGCTATGATAGATCCTGCTTTTGTATTTGTACATAACATATTTACATAGGTATTTGAGACAAGCACACAGCTTTGCAAGAATGCAATTTTTTTCTGCAAATCATATCCACAAACTTTTCTTGTTTATTGCTCTTTCCATTAATGGAAACCATATCAAAATTTGTTGGGTGTTTTAGAAGAAGTTACAAAAGTAGACAGCAACTTTATTTTACAATATGTAGATATAGTAAAAATATAACAGAATAAATAAAATCATAGTGAACAAACAATAACTTACAGCACTGAAAAATTTTGGATTTGGTATTTACAGAACCTCTGCATCCGTTGAAAACAATGACACAGCCTGTAAAACTACTAGATGAAAATTTGGAATTTTGTCAGTCTGCCTTAGAGTTTTTGCAAGATTCGAGCACTAGCTACTTAGTTGTCGGCGTTATAGGTAAATAATGTAAATATATAATCAGTACATTTTTTTTATTTTCAAATTATCCTTATATTAAATATTATATTGATCATACAAACTTTGGTTGATTCTCAAGGAATATGTATTGATTTACACCATTTTCAAATTAATCACATAATCCAGCTGACGCCTAATAGATCCGGAATTAGAAATATACCCTTATATCTGTTATTTGATGATAACAAGGATTATCTGGTAGATTATACTTACACTCACGTACAGATGCTGTTAAATTTGCAATAGATGTCACTATAGTCATTAAATTAAAATTTAACTTAACTGCTAAGATTATCTGTTAAAGGTAATAGTGTCACTTGAATGAAACAATTTTCTAATGTCACTATTTTTACTAGTGATTTGAAATAACATATTATGATGACGGTCCCGAGAAGAAATTTCGGAAGGAACTCAGATTACCATTCATAATTGAACGTAAATTTCCAGGTACTCAGGGTGTGGGCAAATCGTTGATATTAAATCTTATTGCAAACAATTCATCAACATTAAATCTTTCATCTCATCTCAAGTCTAATGAAGTGAACGAAAAGTTCGATGTTGAATATCAAGGTGGTGTTGATACTGAATTAGAAAAACTAAGCATTGTGGATACACCAGAGGTTAAAGTTCAAGAAGATAGCAGTAATAATAGTTTCATATTTAAAATGCAGGAAATGGAACAGATCGAAAGAGGAGTTCACTGTACTAAAGGTTGGTAATTTAAACTGTTTTAGGTGGTTTAGAAGGAGTTAACAGATATACAGACGGACAGATGTGGAAAGCTTCTTCAATTTATACTATGTAAGGAAGATTATTCAAAAATAACCTTAACTTTTATCCATACTAATATTATAAATGTGAAAGTAACTGTCTGTCTGTTATCTTTTCACGCCTTAACTAAACCGATCATCTATACTAATCTATATATACTAATATATAAAGCTGAAGAGTTTGTTTGTTTGGTTGAACGCGTTAAGCTCAGGAACTACTGGTTCGAATTGAAAAATTCTTTTTGTGTTGGATAGTCCATTTATCGAGGAAGGCTTTAGGCTATGTAACATCATCCTTATATGTATATATATCATCCCATCAGATGGCGCAAATAGCAACTGATTTTTTAAATTTGTTTTTGCGATCTCATCGTATAATAATTACTCATATATTTTCTTTTTCAACGCGGACGAAGCCGCGGGCACCAGCTTGTTATATAATAAATTGTTTTTTTCTTTCTTAAATATTCACTACACTAAGGTCGCCAAATATTCCTATTCAATACTTAAGACGCCTTTCGAAATGGCGCTTATAGTTAAATCTGATCTATTCCCACTAGGAGGGGAATTAGGGGGGGAACTAGGGTTCAATTAGGAGTTCAATTGATTGAACTATCGAAACTAAAAAATCTCAGTAGTTCATTTGACATAAAATAATTATAATTGGTTAAATAAAATTCTGATTATGCACGATGATCAATTCCAGGCATCGACATGTATGTAACAAATGACAGAGTTATACTCCTCGACTGTCAAGCTTTGTGGTCTCCGTCACTGATAGAAGAGACCAACCTAAACCCCATCACGTTCAGAAGTGCAAACCTCATGACAGTGGACTGTTTACAAATTGCGTCGTTCTTAATGGCAGTGTGTCACGTGGTTATCGCCGTTCAAGATTGGTTCGCCAATTACAACTTTATAAGGTATTTAAATTAATCCTTATGCTACTAATATTATAAATGCGAAAGTTTGTGAGGGTGGGTAGATGTATGTATGTTTGTTACTCTTTCACGTAAAAACTACTGAACAGATTTGGATGAAATTTGGCACACAGATAGTTTATTACTTGGATTAACATATAGTGTACTTTTATCCTGAAAATATCCTGCAAAATCCAACTACGACATACGACGTCGCGAGCACAGCTAGTATATATTGTATTTGATTTTATACTAGCTGTTGCCCGCGGATCGTGTTTAACTTCAGTTAACGCCCGACGCAAAAAGGGCGTTAAGTTTGGCGTGTGTGTCTGTGTATCTGTGTGTCTATGGAATCCAAGCTCCCAAACGGATATATCGATTTTGACCCTTTTTTTTAAGCTGACGTGGTCGAGATAGTTCTTAGATATAATTTATGAAGATCTGTTCAGGCGTTTGAAGACCATCAGCCCATTTCTTAGTTAACGAAGAGATTACACTAAGTTCCACATATTCGATTGATGTGAAATTTGGTATACTGTTACTTCGGTGATATTACAACTCGTCAGCAACTTACATAAGACATAGCGTGTTTGGGCTCAATAGAATGTCCCCGACATTATGATTTAGTTTATAATTGTGCTATTACAGGTACATCCAAACAGCGGAGATGTTAATGCCTTCGCTATCAGCGTCCAGCAGTAGCACAAGTGCGGAAAGCTCCGAGTCCACTAACACGGGTGAAAATCATCCACACCTACTTTTACTGCACAACAGATGTCAGCTGGAAGATTTCACTCCGGACACTGTTAAGATTATGCAGGACTTTTATAGGTATCTACATTGAACATTTTCCGTGGCTTCGCTTGCTCCGCGGTTTCGTTCGCGATAAAGACAAGATAAAGATGTTACTTTGGCCGAGAATTAATTTCAACGAAACGAGAGTAAAGTTGATTAGATATTCGCGTTAAGCGACCTCTTTTTATATGTTGATGTCGACAAACAGGCTAACGGTTCACTGATGGTAGGTGGCTACCGTTGCCAATAACACAAGCAACGCCATAGGTGCTGCAAGTGCGCTGCCGACTTGCGGAAGTGATTAAGGCCGAAACACAACACATGCTATTATTTCACGGTGGTTTTCGGTAAGGTGGGGTTACTGCCGGGCCCTTACTTAATTTAATTACATTGGGCCTAAGTAAAAAGTCAACTATCCTTTTAAATTCAGCGGTGCCTTAAAATTACTTTATTCCATTCAAATCTGTTGTTTTAAAACATAGAGAACACTAAATAAACAATAAACGTCCTGAGGTAAAAACTCCGAAGTTGTGACTTTGACCTTGATTATTTCAATTCGGGGACGTTTTAGGACAATTTACCAAGAGTCATTTTTTGTTTATATTGATGTCCTATCGATTCTGCAAGTATGGTCGGTGGCCGCTGTGTCAATATTTTTTATTTATTTATTTATTTTTTAAGTTTAGGTATGCCAATACCTTCGTTACCCGTGTTACTACCAGTATTAACACGGGTATTTTTTTTTTTTGCCCGCGTTACCACTAACTGCTCTTGGTAGTAACACGGAACATTTTTTTCCCCATATTACTACTGCCAATGATTTTGATAATTTTGGAAGTGCCAAGTGTCAATGATTTTGGAAAAAAGTAAAAAGTTTGAACCATGATAATGGGCAGTAGTAATATGGGAAACAAAAAATGTCCCGTGTTACTACCAAGAGCAGTTAGTGGTAACGCGGGCAAAAAAAAAAAATACCCGTGTTACAAGTGCCAATAAAGTCAGATAGATGGCTTTCCAACTAATGTCAAGGCAACAATATTCAAAATTCTTCGCTATTACCGAACCGCGCGATGTCAACGCTCTCCCGTTCTAATATTCTGATGAAGATTCTTTGATAAATCAACTTTACGCAGTTGCAACAAAGCTTACTATTCCACATAACAAAAGATCGCCTTATTGTATTATCTGACTTTGCAGAAAGGCGTTTCAAAAGTCGAATCTCCAGTTGACTTCTGGCATGTACATGTATACGGACTCGAACAAGAACGGCGTGGGCGTAGATGGGTCGCGGCGTCAGTACAATGTCGAACGTTGCGGCGCACCTATTAACATGTTCCTGCTGCCCGAAATTAACGACGACCAACGTGAGTATTTTTGCTATAGTTTTGTTGGAGGACGGCACGGCAAAGTATTTTTCATTGCATTTTATGCCTTAAGTTATTTTAATATAATTTAAATGTCATTGTATCAATCAGCGTGCTGCGGCATTCCGCAGTAGCATCGTATTAAAAAGGACCGGTTTAGGAGTACCATGGATCCACCTTATCAGATCGTCTGTCCACTCACCTAATCCTGGGTGAGGCCTATGTCCAGCATTGGGCGTCCTACGGCTAAGATGATGATGATTATGAAGATCGAGTTGCCGATGAATGATCCTGTTATTTATTATTTTTATAAATAAAAAAGTGAAAACTTCATCAAGGCGAAGTTAATAATACTAAATACAACTGGTTTTTTTTTTTTTAATATATACTAGTATAGCAGTGACGCGTTGACTATATCTCCCTCACTCCCTCGCTCGATTCAATCCTACTTTATCCGAACGAGCGTTACCGAGAATATATTTCCTAAAGTAAAATTGATCTGTCCGCAGAGGAGACGTACCACGGCCACCCTCCGTTGGAGGAGTGCGGTCGCCGGCTGCGCTGGCTGGTGCTTGGCGTCTCTCGCCACCACCTGACCAACGTGGCCAACCTGTCGGAGCGCGGTTGGTTCGCATTCTGCGCGAAGGCCTGGGAGACCATTCGCAAGTCCACCTTCTATATGGAGTACGAACGGTTCCTACCCTAATCAACGCTGGATGTAGCCGCTTACCTTACAACCGCTGGGGTAGAAGAGTTCTCGAATGGAGGACACGGATTGGAAAGCACAGACGACGTTTATTTAATAAATGCATATAATATAAACATTAACACTATTCATTTTACTTTTAATAAACATGAATCAACTTGGGAATACTGGAATTATTCAGCAACTAAGTGTACCAATTGCATTTAGTAACCAATGTGCACTCGCCAATGTGTACAGTGGAACTCAACGTAAATGGATTTTTTCTAATCAAATAATCAGATATTTTAACAACTGGATAGGTGTTTGTAACTTTGAAACAATAATATTAATAGCATTAATTAAATCTTCATTGGTTAAAATTTAAAAAAAAATAACAAAACAAAACTGCTTGTAACTCTTTCACACAAAAACTACTGAACCGATCACCACACACACACACACACATACACGTTGTCTGGGACACCAGAAAGGACATAGGGTACCTTTCATCGTTCAACGCGGACGAAGTCGCGGGCACCAGCTAGTATATTATATTATTTAAGGAAGCGGTTTGTGAAGATTTAGTTAAACCATTAAAAAAGAACAGAAGAAACCGCGACATTTTGACAAAAAATTCAGAAAGTGTATAAGTTTGAAAACGAAGAACTATCACCTCTTCAGTTTTTAAGGAAAATTGTGTATTTTAAACTAAGTTTATTAATGTCGCGAAGTATAAGGACATTTATTTTGCGCAAAAACAATTTTTTATCATAAGTTATACCTACTGAGAGAGCGTATTTTTAAGTTGTTTCTTTCTATTAAGTTATAAAACATACTTTTATGATACTCCGGTCATTTCATGAAACTGGACATTTTGATACTCTAGACATTTCAATACCGGTCATTTTGTAGAATTGGACATTTTGATACTCCGGTCATTCTGATACATAGGACCTAAAGGACCGAAAGGAATTAACTTAAGTGATTCCTTCGGCAATTAAATTTTAATTGTTCAAACAACAAAAATGTGGGCAGGTGTTTATAGATAACGATCATAAAAAAAGAACAAATATCTTTATAGTTATTTAATTTGTACAAATTTTAAATAAATTTTCAAATCAGCCAATAACAAATCCAATTACATAGTACAGTCATTGGGTGCTAGTCTAGTTTAATTTATTGTATAACTGTTATTATCGTAAAATGAGCCGGAAAAGACATATTGTCAAAAAACTGTTTTCAGGCAAATATAGCAAAATAGAAATTCTGAAAGAGCAAATCGAAATCTACAAAATTATAAATTTTTATAACTCCCGGTAAACTTTCCAGATAAAACTATCGAATGACTGAATAACATTTTTAATAAAGAGTTTTTTGATGATACTTAAATTTCGTTTTTATTCTTAACAAGTAAAACTCATAACTTATTATGGAGTCGTGTTAGGATAATTATGGATTTGGCCAAATGAATACTGAAAGAAATGGATCATCAAGATTTCACTGGTACACGCTAGCTAGAAGCGGCTTGCGTCTTTGTTCGGGAGGTTTGTACGCATGTTGATAAACACTAGCTAACCTCCAATGTTCCGGGTAACCTGTCGCATTTGCGTCTCGCCAAATACTGAATGGAGGTGCTAATGTAGGTATTGTGTAGGATTTCTTAGTGTACGGATGGCGCATTTTTGGTACTTTCACCTCTTTAGAATCAGTAGAAACACTGCTTTGCACAGAATTCGGGTTTCCCGCTTTAAATGCAAATTTGTAGTCTTCTTTTTGTTTCACGTCTTGAGGTATTTTTGTACCGTTACACGAAATGCATTGCTTGTGTTTAACATTATTGTTGCTTATGTCGCTGTCTTTAGTGGAACGCCTATCGTTTAGCGATTCATTTGGAGAACTTTGGTGTAGTTTTCCCTGCGCTAATGGTGTCTTCTCGTATGATTCTAGGCTGTGTCGACTGCGAGCGTCTTTGGTTTTATTGTCTTTTGCCCATGCGTCTTTGATAGGCTGTAACTTATCTGGTCTTGTTCTGTTTTGGCTGCTATTGCGACTTGTTTCACTGGGAGTACCGCACCCGTGTGTTCCATCGCATTTATTTCCGTTAGATTGCGCAGAATTTCTTCTAGTTGATCCAGATCTTGAACTTTTTGCATTTCCATCAGTGTGTTGCGGGCAATATTGCACTTCACACGAGTCCTTTCGCTTTTCTTTGGCCATGTCTTTCTCAAAATATGGTACAGAGTGATGACCGACGTCTTCTGCATAACGATTTTCATTAAATATAGGATTTGAATGACCAGATACAAACTGCTCTTCGACTTCGTCTTTTGGAGTGTGAACCATTGTGAAGACAGCCGGCGCTTTAGAACCATTCGAACCGTCTATGTGTTTAGGGGGTTTCGGTTCTTGTTTAGAATTATTTGGTCTGAAATCCCAACAAATCGCTAAATCCATAAGCGACATTGATTTTTTGTATTGCCCTCCTAAATCAGGACCCGATGTGGAAGGTCGGTGCTTACCGTCTTTAATGGTATCAGTTTTCTTAAGATCGCACGTTTTTGGCCTATGAACTCTCATTTTCGTGCAACATGTTGGTCCTGATGCGCCATAGCCTTTCCAACCTATAGCATAAGGTTTAACGATAATATCAGAATCTCTATGCTCACCGATCTTGTTCAAATTTCGGTAACCCAATGTGTCAGGTAACGGCTGGTGTTCTAGGTTTCCTACGTGCATTTTTCTTGCAAATTGGAAGTTCTGGCATGCATTTACCGCCGGTAGCTTAAGTGTTTTGCTCTTTTTATTGTATTTCATATTCTCATCATACGATTGTTCATTGCTTTTCGCATTTTCATCTACTTTTCTCCAAAATTTTTCTGTTTCGTCTTCTTGAGGACCGTGAACTTGTTCAATTGCTTGTTTGTTTAGTAAATCATAGCTGTCGTGTCTTTTATCTAAATCTGTCAGAGTACCAGGTACGTAGGGTCCATGACCATCTTCATTTACAGGTTCTTTTTTCTCAAGCAATCCCAATTGATCTTGAAAATAGCCGTTTGAATTTTTATTATCTTCTTGAGTCTCTGAATTGTTATTATCATGTGACTCCTCCTTTTCAGTTTCTTGTTGATTTTCCTGTTCATGAGAATCCTTAATAGCACAGACATGTAAAAATTTGAAAAGATTTTTATATATAATAGTAAAAAAAATGATCTCTCAAATTAGATTGAGAATATGTTTGTACATGAGTACTAAATTACAGGTAAAGCTCTTGTCTCCGTAACTTTTTTGCGTTTATAATGGCACGGACACAAATTTTGCTGAAAATAAAACAAAAGTAGGTATTATATTTACAATGAACAAAAAGTTTATATGTATAATCATGCAAATAATTGTTGAATCCCTGTCTTTCAGAAAATATTCATTGCTGTAAGCAATCATTGATTCAACTACCTACTATTCTTCTATGTAACAAGTAATATTGAGTCGGCGCCAAACAAGCAAATTAATAAATTACCTATGTAAAGCGTGATGCCTGGCGGCGGCGCGGTCAAAATTACTTAGGTATACTTACATTAGTTTAAGAACTTAGTTATTAAGGTTAAATAAAAAAGGTTTATTATTGTTTGCTTTTCAGTTTTTTCGGCGGTTTAATTTTTTGTTAAAAAGTTTTTTCCTTCACAAAATCAATAGTACTATATAATATTAAAGCGCGACCGCGCCGTGAAACCACATGCTTTTATAAATTTAATGTTTAATTTTACCAATACGCTTTCTAATTTTCTCAGTGAAAATATAAACTAAATACGACTTCTTAGCTTCTATCTATGTATTATATAACAGGGTTGGAGACAAACAAATCAAAAATCATAAAAATCGGTCCAGCATTTTTCTACTTATACATGGCCTAACACAACTCTTATATTACCTATATACCTATGTGTTTAGTCCATGATATACCTAGCATTTGAAAAATTATATAGTTTACCTACTAATATGTAAAGTTTAATGAACAATAAATAAATAATATTGATATAATTCGGAAAGTGTTCTAAGTTTAATGGTGCGAGTGCTATATTATAATACTATATAATTATATATATTGTATACATAAATCTATGATAAGTGTTACCTACTAAACAAGTGATTAGTTATATCCCTGTCTGGGATGCTTATCACACAGGTGTGCAAGTGCTTTATAATTTTTAATGATTATAAAGCACTTGCACATTTTAATTAATTACATTACAAGATGACTTCATCGTTGTCAATTTACATTTAAAATATTGTGCACCAAAATTCGGTTAAGGTTCATTCAACTTTAAGTCACTAACCTAAATAAATACTGAAGTTTCGTAGCCCGTATCCATACAACGAAAGATGAAACTACATAACTTTGCGGTATCACCTAATACTTTAAGCTCGACAGACAGCTAAAAGGTTTCGCGCGCAAAAGGTTATATACTTGAAAAGACGGCGTGTGGTCTTGTTGACTTACTTTGTACGATTGTTCGTCTTCCTTTGGTTTTTTAGTCTCCTTTCGTTTGTCAGAGCGCATGCGCGTCGATACTTTGGGTCTTTGCACACGTAGGTTTAACCAGTCCGGAAACCTTCCTTCTGGTGGCTCTCGGGCCAATTGTTGAGCTGTTTAAAAAAGAACCACATCATTTAATGTTTATTTTAGGCTCGTATTTTTCCTCCTAGTTCCGCAATATTATCGCTTGTATATTTATGTTCATGGAGGGTCCACGTTGTAATGATAAACTTTGTATGGCACTGCACTTATATAATAAAATTCCAAAAAATATAAAATATATCAGAAATTTGGCAGTTCTAAAACACTATTGTTCTATTGGAAAAAGCATATTATTCACTAAAGAATTTCTAAATGATGAGACTATAATTATAGTGCAAACGATGCAAACAATGCTTTTACATAAATACATCTTTGAAATTATATTATGATGATATTCAATTTAGTTTTTAGATTTGCACACTGCTTGTCTATTGAATATGTGGACAATATTATATGTAGATATACAACATTCAGCAAATAAATTATTTTGAATTTTGTACTGTAGTAATCTTTAACTTCCTCAATGTCAAGTTTTCTGTCCCTAAACTTAAGTACACGCATCTATATACGACCTTCAACTTTTTTATTTATAGAAACTGTAGTAGGTAGGTAATAACTATACTTGACATGCAAAGTATTAAAGACGAAGAGACAATGTACAAAACTGCCTCGTAACACGACACCGTTACAGACAATGGTTAGAATAAATTGGCAAAATAAAGAGTTTATATTAGACATCAAATTTTAGGCGAAGTCAGTGGGTCAATTATTTCACTTATATTGTATGGTTTTTGTCGCATCGTGGACGAAAAAATTTAATATTAACAATGAATATATCGATTTACCGACCATCTAGGTAGAGTGGTTTAGGCAGTGCAATTTTTTTTGCCACCTAGACCTAGTCTTCAGTGACCGATCTATATAGAAAGTGCCGCGGCCGGCGCCCCTAGCACCGCTGCGCCCGTGTGCACCGCACACCCTACACACTAGGTAAAAACGCCTCTGGGTTTAGATGAGAGACTATTCTGTCGCTAGTGATCATTTTCCTCATAAAATCAATTGAAATGACAAAAACGATCGCACAAGCGTCTGTGCACTTGTGCAGTTACGAAGTTGTCGCAAGCAACAATATGGAAGCTGAACCTAAGAAGACGAATCCTGTTGCCCGCGCGATAGTAGCCAATGTACGGTAGCCTCACTTAGTTATAGTATTATAGTTTAGTAGTTGCAGACTTGCAGACGCACATTGCATAAACTGGACAGCGAATTTGACAGCAATGACAACTACTACGCGCGCGAGTTAACTGCACCTCGCAGGAATGCGATGCCCCTTATTATAATGATCTAAATAACAAGTTTATTAAAAAATATCTGAGATTATTGATAGTTTACTCTCTTGTCCAAGTCACCTATATATTTTTTTAATATTTAATGTACTTACTTGTTTCGTATAATTACGTGTTAAAATACTTGTTTCGAAGTAGGTATTGTAAAATTAAAGTTTTATCGATTTTCTTGTATCGATTATTCCCTGGCCCATTAATTTTTCCAGCAGGCTCTGAATCTTTTATGTAGTGTCCAATGTTACCTACAAGGCTATCCACAGTTCACCAACTCATGATTTGGTTAGACGATGAATCTCTTTGTTAGGAAAAAGGTTTATTGTGTCCATTAGGCTCGATTTTAGGTTGAAACTTACCTACTTCTTTGGTGATTTTTCTGGGCAGCTCCCATGTACCCGTATAGTGTCCAAAACATCTGGAAGTACCCCTCGGAGCTCCCGGGAGAAAGTGGCCGTTGATATCGCTTATCGGTTTGGGATTTGGACGCATTTCTAGTGGTCTGGCGCGTGTTGGCGCCCAACGTGGTACTTCCCAATTGCCGAGTCTTTTGGGCATTGATTCTTTACTGAACTGTGACAAAATAAAAATATTATATAAGTACTTAGGTATACTAGCTGAACTCGACCACGCTTCGCTGTGGTGTGCACACGGGGCACGCACGGTACTGGACACTGCTTATATATTTCCTAAAATAAAAATGGCCTAAGTTACTTCTTATAACATTAGCTATCTGCCAGTGAAAGTACTGTCAAAATCGGTCCACCCGTTTCAGAAATTAGGCAGAACAAACAGACAGACAAAAACTTTAAGATTGTTTTTTAGTTATAATAAGTACAGTGTAAATTTTGATATACTTTTAATAAACAGCAGTTATTTTGACATTACAAAAGGTGACGGTAGCTATAAAAATCCGAGTATCATATGCATTGAGTGGAAACTTGCTGTTATTACAGAGCACTTTTCACTGTATACAGACAGGAACAATAAATAATAATTTCTTTAAATTAAATTTCTCAATAAAAGTTTTACATTATTTTTGTATTTTTCTTAACACTAACATACGTTTGTCATGCATACAAAGAACAGAAAGTATTTTAAAGCCCAACAATAGACGCACGCGACCCATCAAGCAGGTGCCAACTGAGCCCCAGTCGGACAAAGTGTCATAATAATAATTATCTTTTATGCTAACAAAGGGTTGCAAATTACTATTTACTTCAATAAATCACGCTTCCATTTGACTAAATCATTAATGCTTGCAATAATTCATAATTTTACTGTCGGATACAAATTTCATATGTGTGTTTAGAAGTAGTAGAGTAGGTATAAGTGGTTCGTCTATCACTATTTACATAATAAGCCGTAGCCGAGACGGTTTCATAGATTTAAAATTAACTTTATTTATAATAATCTTAGTTCTGCTTACTATTGAGTTTACCTACTATACCTTTTGAACAAATTTGTATTCGTAAGTCAAGGATAGCAATGGATACTTGCTTTTTTTATTGTTAATAATGAGTTAGTTTTTGGCCTGCATCTAGCCGTGCAGCAAAGACGAGGCTGACGATGGAGCGAGCTCACCCAGAAAATGCCAATTCATTTGAATGGGTTATATGAGCTCGGAAACACAGACGTCGACAGGGATTTCCAATCCTTAAGCGTATTATGAACATGAGTTTTTAAATGTTCCGAAGAAGAGGATTTTTGACAAGATGATAACCTGCTGTACGTCTGAATGTCCTGTTTATGCAGTTCCTGAACACAGGTAAATCTTACAGAAGTTACAGACTTAATTGCTGCGTCTAGTCGCGCGCTTTGGCGATCTTTTGGGTATGAAGGCCTCTGAAAAACTATATATGTTTGTCGACTGTTCCTGCTGAATGATGACGCTTAAATACACCTTGTTTAGTATAGGTGCGATTTGGTGGACATCAAAATTGTAGGTATATCTATCTACTTACTGTTTAAAGTTTTTCATAGTTTATCGCGATCTGATTTTGGTAATAGAGTATCGATTACTTTTACAATAAATTCCATCTAAACATTCACTTATAATCAGTAATAAAGGTGTAAGGAAGCTATATTTAAAATAAAAGTTACATAAAATGCGTATTTTTGTGTAATCACCCCACCATTAGGTATATTGCTTTTACAGCGCGACCCTGAACTTGCGATTTTACTTTTCCACGCGTCACTTATTTAAGTAACATTAGAAATTATGTTTTTGTCGTCAAAATTCAATTTTAAAATAATTTAATAAAAGATGGTAACTGGGTTATATTTTTTTATATAGGTAGTTCTTATACATAAAAGGCGATGTTACACACATAGCGTATGTCTCCGTATGTCTCCTATAGAGTCCAAAACCGCTGCACCGATTTTGATGAAACTTTCAGACAATATTCAGATTAGTCCAGCGGGTGTTCCTGTGAAGTTTGATAGCGATCGGACGCCGACGAAGTTGCGGGCATATACTAGTTAGGTATATTAATATACAATAATTCGCCCATTACAATAATTCCCTACTACGTAGGTACTAACCCCCAAGTAACCCCCTGGTAGGGATAAGCGAAATTTTTCCCTCCGTAGCAAAATGTACAAGAAGCAAAATGTACACCACACTCAAAATGTACAAATGCAAAACAAAAAATGCACATTTTGCGTTTTGCACGTTCCGCGATTTGTACATTTTGCTATTTATTCATTCTACTATTGCACATTTTGCTTTTTGTACATTTTGAGTGTGGTGTACATTTTGCTTCTTGTACATTTTGCTATGGAGAGAAATTTTTCTTCCACTTATCCCTACCAGTAATCATCAAAATGTCTGTTCTGCTCGACAATATAAACCATAATTATCAAGCCCGTGTAAATCACACTCAGATCATTTATTAGGCAACGCGATATATTTATAAAACTAATGCGCAAACAATTTTTACTTTTATCTGTAATTTCAATAAGATAACGGGGACCTCGACCGATTAAATACTTTGTAAGTAGGTATATCTCCTAACACCCATTATCGCAGCCATCCATTATCGTATTTTCAGGTGGTCAGATTAGAATTGAATCATATGAAAAAATTAAAATAAGTGTGTTAATTTTAAAATAATGAAAATTTTAATTTTAAGTTAAAATATGTTAATTTTAAATCCATTTTCCATATTAAGTTTATTTTAAAAGTGGAAGCTTTGAAAATAACACCTAAATCATTAAATCATTGGGTCGCTATATTTCCTTCGAATAAGATTTAGGCTTTTTAAAATACCACCTGGTCTCTCATCCAAGGCTTTCCCGTAACTTTGTTTATGGGATGTTTCTTTATTATATTACCAAGATTAAGAACAATAATTGATTCAGCATGTCAATAGTGATTGACCTTCTCTTCTTTCTACTTCTCTTACAGATCACAAACCATTGTTGGTTCTTTGTTTAATTACTTGAATTGAGCGTAAAATTGATTTAGTTCATGCGACCTGACCACTAAGTACATCATGTCGGACCTTGTAAAATATTTACCTATCTACTTTTTTTATATATTATATATTTTCAATCTCTTGAAAAAGTCTTTAAGATATCCAATTTTATTTTGATATTTAAACATTATCAAAATAATATTGTCTCTTCTGATATTCAACATTGTAACAAACATTCATACTTATCATGTTAATATTTTAACATATTTTACATTCCTTATTATAAATCATAATATTTATAATCGTATTGTTGGAAATCGTAAAACGATACGGTCTTAAAGCGTGACAGGCTCTGTCACGAATCACGATATGCGCTTGCCACAAATCTATACTCGTATACTAGTATACAAGGTATACCTACTCAGTACGAAACACGCACAGTTATTGTAGACAAATAATATTTTTCTTATAAATATACATTTTTCTATAAAGGATCAGATGGCTGTCAATCAATGTAGGGCAGTTTTTTAGTAGTGACTGGGCCACGTTGCGTTACGCAGTCATATTGAGCAGTCAATAAAAGATGCCAGAGCTCATTTTCTTATTCCCTCTTAATCCCTTCTCCTTTATCTTACGAGTTGAGAGATAGATAGATGCGTTGTAAAAAACCACCAAGTGGATCGTCAGCCAATCTGCTGACCTTTATATAAAAATAGCATGCACTTATTAAGGTACATCAAAGAAAACGCCTTTAATTAATTAATTTAAAGATGAAAATCTATATTTTTACGTAAGTTTATCTAAGTAGGTATGAGCTGTCGTTCAATGTCTGCTCGCACTTTATATTGCAATTTAGATAATATACTTATACATTTATATATTTAAATCGATCAATAGCGTAAAAAAATAATGGGTGTAAGCTTGTGCTAACATTTCTTCTAACACTTGCTTTATTTTTTCTACAAAAATATGATATTTACCTACCTAATCCAAAATTACGATTAACTCTACATAACAATAGGGAAAACAATTTAACACAGATACACGAGAGCTATTAACTAAAGACCAGCCAGATATGTCAAACATGGATTAACAGTGAACACAATGCCGTAAAAAATTGTGCCATTCTCTCCCAAACAAGGAGCATCCCCTATTCAATAAATTTGCACCGACATTGTAAAATCAATTCCAGTTATATGCGTATTAAAATTATGTTCAAATTCGGTTGCGTATGCGAACACATAAGATGTTTACTATTTAATTGAATGTATCTAACTTGGATTAAAGGAATTACAATTTGTAAAGTAGAAAATGTTTCGTAATAGGACTTGGTGAGGGTCAGTAATAGGCGTTGCAGGTGCAGTGTCAATAAAAAATGTATGGGATTAACGATGTATTAGATACTCGTACCTACTTTTGACGTGAGTAGTAGTCTTTAAATTTGCTTCCATAGTAGGAGGCAATCCAGAAAAGTGATGTTATTTAAATCGGTGGACACTGTCTGATATAGCTATTATACAAAGTTATCATCTACATCCAAAATTTAATTGAATAGTCCCAAGTTGTACGTTTCAGGGAACATTGAAGAAGGGAGAGAATTCCAGACCCTCGCTATAAACTAACCCCCGACTTTCCATTGAGCCCAAACACGCTATATCTGCTGTAAGTTGCTAAGGAGTTGCTAAGAGTGTCCAGATGACTACTCGAAGCTGCAGCATCAGGTTATCATGTCATGGAAATACCGCCGAAGTAACAGTATACCAAATTTCACATCATTCGAACATGATCATTGATTAGTAACAGTTAGTGAATCGTCAACTAGGAGTTGGGCTGATGGTCTTCAAACGCCTCAACAGATTTTTATAAATTATAGCTAACTTATAACAACCCGTTTTTGCGTCGGGCGTAGTGGGTAAGAAGACGCAAAGCGCTTCGTGCGAATAGGTGGTATATCCAAAACCTAAGGGTGAACTCTCACCACCGATTACGAAAAAGGGATAGAGGAACTATCAATTTTAAAAGTGAACATTGTATGAATATGACTTGAAAACGTATAACTTGAAGTAAAAGAATTCACTTACTTGTCCACTGTCGAAGTTAAAAGCCATGCCGCAATCTTTTTAACAAAATTTCTAAAACATTAAGTAAAATATTCAATTTATCACAGTCACAAGTTGAAAACTGTCAATGCTATGTCACAATTCCTTCAAATACCAATGTTTTATATATAAATCAAACAATTTGCATTTTTGTCTATGAAACAGTTGAGGAGGCTTCTGTTGTTTTGACTGTAAAATGGGGAGGCTATTGGCCCAACGCAAGGTTGTCATGGTGACCGTCGATATCCCTAAAAGGTTTCCGGGTTCCTGAAGGTTCAATAGTACTCGTACTATATATACCTACTTATGTAGGTTATTTTACAGAACATTTGTTCGCTTCACTTTCTTTTATTCTTTGAATCAAAGCTATTAATCGACTAATCTGCTTAACAACTCTCTTACATAGAGAGGTAAGCCAAATAAATATGTGGTTTAGAAGGAGTTAACGCAAAGCGACTTGCATTTATACTATGTAAAGATATGCTCTTATAGTCTATGCTATCCATATTAGTCTTCTCCATGTCTTTTCTAACTAAAATTTTTCCACTGCCTTTATTTTTTACACCTAATCTCTAAATTTAATTATCAGAATATCTATTTCAAATTGTATATTTGGCAACGTCGGATATCGATTGATAATTATTTAAATTGTAACCTTGCAATTAAACTTAAGCGAAGTTTTCATAGCGTGATAGTCTTAACTGTGTTGATTCATTTCATGTAATATCATAATATCCTTGACAATTATTATTAAACCTTGCGTGTTTGTTTACTACCGAATGCCACTAAACAAAATACGAGTTTGTCATGACCTTTCCGAATACATTTATTGTATTTATTCCATTATTGCTACGGTTTTAGAGCAAGTATAGGTATGTTGCAAGTAACAGTTAGCTGTTATATTTACGTCGATAGCGGAAATTTTTTTTTTCGCTATCGACAGTTACTTAACTTATTGGCTAATAGTTTTTGGCTATACAGACATTTCAGCCCGATCACTTATCTAGTCAAGGTGCTATTCTTATTTAATTGAAGGAATTAAATAAGAAGAAATACATATTAAAAGTATTATAAAATCAGTGGCCTCTAAGTGCTTTCTTGTTCTTAGGCTAATAAGAGAGAAGTTAGTTGAATTAATGAGGCCAATGAAGACTTGGCCGCTAAGTGCTCATGTACGCTATATGTCGATGCTATATGACGATGCCCACAAGCTAATGCCCTTTTTTAATTTTATAATTTTTTTGAATTTATTCAATCCTACCTAACAAGAAGTTGCTAAAGGTGGCATTTTGCGTATCAGCTTATAAATAAGTTTTGCCAGGAAAATAGCTAAAATGTTAATATTTCTTTCGTTATGGTGACTTTAATATGACGCCTAAGCCAAGAACAACAATAATTATTAGGTAGGTATATCGTTGCCTAAGAATCATAAGTCAGATTTGTTCATGCAAAAATATTGCAAACATTTCAGATTAAATGTTTACCATATTACAGTTTACAGTTATATGTAAACTAGGCAGTCTCACAGAATACTGTCATATAAATAACAATATTTCTATGCGAGAGTAGGTATATGAAGGGGATTCTCCTAGCACTATTTTTTTGTCTTACATTATTCTAATTAATCTATCTTTATCTGATCTATGGTGCCAGCCACTTACCACCAGTATTGGTGTTGAAAAGACCGTCACAGGTTAATAAGTAAAAACTGGTTAACGTTGACGTTGACGTTAAAGTTACATGAACCCGCTAACCTCAAATGCGAAATAGCATTAGTCGAGGACGTCGCCGACCGGTACATATTTCTTTGCATGAATTATCTTATAAATAGTGAACCGGAATTTGGGTTCGAATTGATGCTTAGAAATAAGTGAGTTTGTAATAATATTGTTGTAATTTAATTCATTATGGTACCATTCGATACTGTGCTTATTATAGACATTATAGACTTGTAAGTCAGACTAGAGGTTCACTTTTGATGTTAAAAGAATGAACTTAAGAACAGATTAAGACAGATTTTTTAACAGATAATTTTATTGATAACTACACCGATGCATGGTGGAATTGGAGGAGTATGTATAGTACATAAATATACCTAGCCAATATTCATCAGGAGTAATGTACCTACGGTACCTACCTATCAAATAGGTACTTAGGGAATTTTAGAATAGGTTTAGGGAGTCGGGAGTATTAACATGAATGAACTGTATTTACGTACTTAAAACCTATCAAAATTAAATGCTCAGCGATCGTGGCGATAATATAAGAGAAAAAAAAAACATAATTCATTATCATCATTTCAGCCGCAGCATGTCTAAAAAAATTTACTAAAAAAACATTTTTAATATAATTTCTAAAGAACATTCTCTACTAAAATCTTTAAAGCAACTTAAGAACTTAACTTAACTTAAGAAGGGGTTTTTTCATTCTGAAAAAACCCCTTCACTTGTTTTTTTAGAATCACATTCCAAATTATATTTCTTAAATTTATCACCAGTATAAAATTCCAACCTCTAAAACCAATCACCAAGTTTTCTCTATGCGTAAACGACTGTGGAAAGCACACCTGGCTAGGCCCCTAGGGCTCGGCCCCAGGGGCCCTAGTCATCTATATTTTAGATATACTTAAATTCAGATAGATACAAAATGGTCGCCCGTCTTATAGTCGAAGAGTCTACCACCTCTACGTTCTACGTCACTTGACTTCTACGACGTAGCGAACTCTACAACTTTTCGTAGCACAGTTAAACAGTAAGGAAAATATGAGATTTATATAAATACTTAAAAGTTAGAGCCGAGGCGTCAATTACCCGGAAACACCTGCGACTCGTTCTAGGATCGATAGAGGCGGAGCTGTTGCTGGATTGGTTCATCACAGAGAGAGGCGGGGCTGAGATACAGGACACAGATGCTGCAGACAATGTGTGGATAAGGGCTGCAACAAATATTTTAAACACAAATATTAATTTACTTAATTAAACTAACTAATTAGAACTAATTAATTATGTACTAAATAAGTATCCTAAGGCTCAATCAAGTATTGTACTTAAGTACTAGATTCCTGATGACAATTTTAAATGAAATTTCGAGTCGTTTTAACTTTCTCTAATTTGTAATTTTCCGCGTCTGTCTATCTGCATAATCCGCTAACTCCTCGTACACCACCACAGCAGGTTTTGATGCGGTTTTCACCATCAGTTTCGCTGAAGGTTTCAGGTTTTTATGTACCTATGGTAAAAACTAATTTAGTTTTTATGTAAGTAGAAATAAAACAATATTATAATATAAAAACAGACGCAACCAAGTCAGCGTCTGTCTGTTTCTCCGCTAACTTCAGAAGAAGTAAACCACCCAACATATTTTGTTACGGTTTTCTATAATGGAAAACGCGATAAACGAGGAACGTTTTTGCGGATGGATTGGTGTGAAGCCGGGAGCTTGTCGCTAGTTATTTTAACTAATAACAAGTATGTAAGTGTACGTTCTTTATTCAGAGCTACTACTTATTAGGTTATTCTAGACAACGTAGAGTAAAATAAAATATAAATACAAGAAACGTAGCAAAATGATATTTATAGTCGGGCACCGCCCTCTTAGAAAGAGTACGGGGCGGTCGCTTCATCCCCATTCAAAAGGGATGATATAAACTAAACCCTGGTTGCATCTGGACCAGTATTCGACTGTATTTTCAAACACGCTGTAGTGATCATGCATTCTAGTTCATTTGTTTTAAAAGTAACGGTGATATGATTTAAGTGAAGTGCTGGATCTTGTTTATTCTCACAACAGTAAGTTTAAAAAAATCCAATTGTTAATCTTAAAAGTAATTAGTTATTTTTAAATGCCGTTGTATCACCGAAATTTCATTAATTTAATTAAAAAAAAGGATTAAGCAAATTCAATTAATAAAATTGATTACCTTAGTATCTACTTATATCTTAAAAGAATTAATATCATGCCTGTATGCCCTTTTTTTGAAAAAAAAAAAAACTAGATAATACTAAACTTCAAACCTTTTTTCCCTTCTTGGTACCTAAGCAGGTATGTTCTTTCCTTCGAAAATTAAAAATTAGACCGTATCTATTATTCATCTTATTTTAAATTAAATACACTATAATTAAAACACTATAAATTAAACTATAAAGCCGAAAGTTTTTTATATATAAAAATCAATCCCATGCGATTGGTTTTTCACTTATGTAAAGAGAGATAAACTGGGAAGGTTTATTATAAGTATATAAAAATTGTACCCCGGGCGAATCCGGGAGCTAGCCACTAGTTATTCATATTTCAGTGTCAAAATAGTATATTTTAGCTATAATTTGATTTTTAATTATATCTCTTACTATATTTTGTTAAAGGTGTCATATTTATACATGTTCGTTTATATTTAGAAAAATATATTAACTGAGCAATAAATTATAATTTAAGGAGCTTATTTCTATAAAACTTCTTTATCCATTTAATAGGTTAAAAAAATGTCCTACTTAAGTAAATCAAATATGAATACAGGAAGAACAGCGTTTTGTGAAGAGTTAGGGACAACAAATGATGCTGACTATTCATGTGCAATAATAGAAACGTCGAGTGAACGTCTCCACAAAATCATAGTAGGGGAGCCCAAGAGGGGAATTTTGGATTTACTCGAGCGCATCAGATATTGCCACTATATATACCTCATAAGGGATATATGTGTTTATCTGCCGGTTTGGGTGGTGGGGTTGGTGGGGGTTGGGGTAAAAATTTAAATACTACTCGAGCGCATCAGATTTTCAGAGGGGATGTTAAGTTAACCCAAACTAAGCTACCATTTAAAGTACAGACGATTCGGATGTAATGCAAGCTCGTGGCAGCTTTTTGAAAATGCAAAAAAGATTTTTAGCGATTGCTATTTTGAAATACTCGAGCGCGTCAGATTTTCATATAGACGGCTCAACTTGAATCCTGATCGGTATGATCTGACGATTATTTGGAGGATTTTTCTTAATACAACGTCTACAACCTTTTGAACGTCTGTAGACGCTCAACCCACCGTTAAAAAGGAAAACATCATTTAGCCTTTTTTTTTCTTCCTACCATCTAATCTTCAAAATCCAATAGGTCCCCGCTCGAGTGACTCCACATTTAGCATCGTGGGCTCCCCTGCCATCATACTCTGATTAAATTCACAATTTAACAGTATGTTACTTGCAACTGGTTGAGTTACAATTCGGGCGGGGCAGCTCAAGCCGTTTGGGGTTGCATTGTAGCTTTAATTATATTAATTTCAATGAGATTTTAATCATCTGTTTAAAACGATTCCCACAAACAGTAACAGAAAAACAAGACATTCGATTTCATTTTTAAGATATGTTCCGAGGAAAATATAAGTCATAGATACACTGGACCGCAAAGAAAAAGGGTCGGTTAGAAAATCTTCAATATTTTCAAAAATACCTGACCTAGCTTTATGTAATTAAGACTGAATTAAAGCTAAACTAAATAATTTTTTATTTTTATTTAACCACATTAAAATGTTCTTTAATTTAGTCTTTATTTCATTTATAGCTGGGTCAGGTACCTACTTAGCTAGCCTATACCTTACCTATACCTATATTAGCTGGCGGTTCGGTTGCACCGCGACGGGAATGACAGCATAGTTGTCAGAACTGCTGTCAATTTTATTATAATGTTTTGCGCTTATAAAAACACATTTAGTGATTCATATTTCATTGTTATTGATTGAATTTTATGATTTTGGCGCCCACTGAACCTGCCGCCCGGGACAGGTGTCCTGGTTTGCCCCCGCCTAGATCCAGGCCTGTTACTTACAAACAAAAAAGTTATACTTAATACCGAAATACCGAGCGTATGAAGTTGCTAGCACATCTACTTAGTTACAAAATAAAGTCGCTGTCAGCATCTGTCTGTTTCTCCGCTAACTTCTTCTAAATATCTAACCCCAAAGGGTTTTGATTCTGTTTTCACTAATTGAAACAGGAATAAACGGGAAATATTTTGCATTCATCCGTGCGAAGCTGAGGGCGGGTCGCTACTAATATTATAAATAAAGTAGATATGTAATGGACAAATGTGGAACATTATTTAAGATTTCATTGTAGAAGATTACCCCTACCAGTAAATTTAAATTTACCTACTGCTTTTAGTAAGTTTTTTCTTACAAAGACATTGAAACGTGGAATGACAAAACTATAAATACGGGGACACCTATCGATTTGTTACTGTTAGCGAACATGATTGGATTACCAGAAGGGTTGCAGGGGGCAATATAAAAAGAATAAATACGGATTTATTATTCCCTAAAGAGAGCGCTTAGAGCGAGGTGTGAACGCGTGATGTATTATTTATATCAAGTGCTCTTTGCACTTGCGGCCAGTAAATTTAATATGACGGAACCAAAACAAACCGAGTTCTAAGGGTTTGTTCTTGAGAAAATAAATAAGATATTTGACGATTATTCGGAACGTGGCTTAGTATGCCAAATAACACTATTAAAACACATTTAAGTTTAGTTAATTGTCAAAAAAAGTATTTTAGATTTATCATTTAGATGTTATACCGCGATTAAGAGATATTTAACCCACATTAGTAAACCGAGTTTTCAAAATGTGGGACGAAAATTATGTCTGATATCCATATTGTACCCACCCCACTAACAGTTGGAAATTCAACTCTCGAAATTGTTGATGAGTACATTTATTTGGGATAAACAGTCCAATTAGGTAAAGCCAATTTCGAATCGAAGAGGTCAACCGTCGAAACCAGCTTCAACAGGCAGAGTTTGGGAAGCCCCGAAACATCTTCTCGTCCAAAATTCTTCAATTATAACAAAAGTTTTCGACCAATGTATGTTGCCAGTGATGTCATATCGCGCTGAAACGTAATCTCTGACTATAGGCCTCACAAGAAAGCTCAACGTCGCTCAACGAGCTATGGAGAGGGCTATTCTCGGGATTTATGCAAGATCGAATCAGGAATGAGGAGATCCGTAGACATAGGAAAGTTACCGATATAAGCCGGCTGATCAGTAAGTTGAAGTGGCAGTGGGCAGGACACATAGTACGGAGAGCCAACGACCGCTGGGTCCGGAAAGTTCTCGAGTGACGAGACCGAAAAGCGCAGCGTAGGGCGTTCAACCACGAGTAGATGCTAGGAGATAAACTACCAAGTCTATGGGTGAAAAATAGTGTTTCTTTCTTTATATTTACTATTATTTTAATTTGTTTAATGTTAGTTGTTTTGTAAAGATAAACTTCACAATGAAGAGTTGGTTGGAGACTGGAGGCAGCATGGAAGACGATGCTTTATCATGCATGCTTGCAGAGCCAAGGGAAGCCTTGTTACCTATTACAGGACGAGAGAATTTGGCACCAAGGAAAAGGTTAAGACTATTTTTAATATTTCTCTTGCCTTAATCTCAAATCAACTGAGTACCAAACTTATTTCGGATTTACAGTTGTTTAATGGACCAATCTCGCAGTTGTATTTAGGTATACCTAATTATATACAATAAGAAACAGTTGTATCATTAGACGTGTTTCCTACTTGCCTTAGGTAACTAGCTGTTACTAATATCCAATGCACCATAATGCAGTGTGTGTTCCCAGTGATGAAAGTTACTGACATAAGCCAGTGGGATCTCACGACGGGCCGTAGTCTCCCATAGGCCCTGGTATATCTGCTTATTCACCGAAACACAACAGCAGCGCACACTGTTATTCATGGTGTTCACCTATAAAGAGGTGGTTACTGCTGCTACACGAAATGCCGCGTGGCATATGATTGTGGAAGTCAGTGTGACCCGCCACTACTTAAACTTACGTATACATTTTTTTCAGAGACCGGACATTAGAACCGTGCGCTATTTCTGAGGAAGCGTACTTGTCCAGTGGCGCTGGTTCTCCATGCGCAGGTCTGTCCCGCGAAGAAAGAAGAAGGCGTCGGCGAGCCACCTTAAAGTACAGAACTGCTCATGCAACTAGAGAAAGAATTCGTGTTGAAGCGTTTAACGCCGCGTTTGCAGCACTACGAAGACTTCTGCCAACTTTACCACCCGACAAAAAATTGTCAAAAATAGAAATACTGCGACTCGCTATCTGTTATATCGCTTATCTAAACCATGTGTTAGACGCATGAAATTATTTTGTATGTGCAATCCTAGTTTAGGCTTAAGAATTTCGTCATTTTTATCTTTAATAAAACAAATATTATCTATCATAAATGGTGAATCACCGTCTTCCTAATTTGTGTTAGTTTAATTTCATATTTACTTTAAAATGATAAATTATAAACAGAAAATAACATAAGTACTTCTACGAAATTAGTTATTTGTAACTTTCAGATTAAACCAACTCTAGATGTTGATCAATTCATAAAATTAAATAATGAGTAGAAGGCTTAAAGAAAAGTTATTTGAATTCTAAGTAACTTCTAGGTTCTTATATAGACATATGAGTCTTAGGGCCTCTTTCACCATCTCTTTCAAGTAAAGTGTCAAGTAGGCTAACCGCCATTTAAAGTCACCAGTCACCGGGAATGATGGAGCTGATATATCTTTGTTTGTACAATAAAAATCCCAAACATTAAAAAGAAAATAATAAAAAAATTCGCCTATTGAAGGATGCAGTAAACCGAGTGCATAATTTAATTAAACATAAAATTATTTCTAAAAGTAACTAATCAACACTTTACTTGTAGTTGGTGAAAGAGGCCCTTAGTCTTCTGTATCTATAACTACACATTATATAATAAAGTATAGCTGACTGCTTGTCTGTTCTCCACATAAAAATAAAGAAAATGTGAAAATGGCGTATAAAGTGAAAATACCATTTGTGCATCTATTTGATAAGAAAGTTATGAAAAGTACAACGTGAGAGTTATTGAAAACAAACAAATCCTATCCCTATATAGCTTATTGTTATTATTAAATAATAATGGGTGACGTCTATGATCTAGTCAATAGTCATATATCAATAAATATCAATAAAATCGCTTTCCGCCACTTATTCTGTTTCTCCGATAACTTCTTCTAGTCCCTACATATATTTCTGTATTTCTGTATTTTGATACAGTTTTCAAAAATGGAAAGAGCGGTAAACAAGAAAGGTTTGTGTTGAACAAGAAACTTGCAGAAAAAAAATCATACGTGCCAAGCCGGGAGCGAGTTGCTAGTTCACAATAAATAAAAGTGAAATTTTTGGTACCTACTACTTAAAATTTATTATTTACAAAGATCGGGTTTTACAAACTGTAATGGTTAAATCTTAGAATAAGTTACATTAATTAAGTTATAGCTAATTTATAAATAACGCATGGGTACTTCTATATTAAGATCTCAAGGAAACCATATGTCTCGAATAAAACAATTCATTCAAAAACTGTGTTTTCTATTTACTTTTCAGGTCGTTCAAAAAGCTTAGTAAAACAGGGAAAAATATCATACCGTGCAACAATCCCAATATAACTAAACTAAAGAACATTCTAAAGAAGAACACTTCGATAATTTGTGTATATGAAAATGCCAAGACAATGATTGGAATATTTGTAAAAGTTATACCAGTGATTACAGTGTTACCGACAGATATTAATGCGTCGTGAACTCTTTCATTTGATGGTTTCGTACTGGTAGTAAATGCGTAGGCAATATGACTGCAAAATTCAACCGCAATACCTATAGAAACGATCAAATTAACACAAGACACTGCATTCAATGGTATACTCCAAATGTACATGACACCCATCATATTTACAACAACTAATAAAGCTGTGAATATTACAGAAAATGTACTTATGATATTAAACCCTGAAGCAATTAAATTGAAAAGAAAAGCTCCGAGAAGACAGTAAGCGATAGAACTGAATGTGTCAGTCCACATAGTCAAATATTGTTCATAATAAACATAAAATACAGAATATGGAAACACTTCTACGTCTAAGTCTGTGTTTCGTTTGATCGCATCTGTAATGTTTTTAGAAATCTCATAGGCATATTTTACTGCAGTGATATAATCGTATGATGTTACTAAAGTCGAGTGATAAGCCATAAAATTGGTGTCGTATATGACAGCACTGCCCTCGTCATCTAATATGTAATTGACACTATTGAAATAGCTAGCTAAGCCTCCTTTGTTACAACTGTCTGTCGGTGTGTCTTGTAGGAAGAACGGTAAGTATTTCCCAAAGACTTCTGGTGTAGGACGTATTCCATTTATAAAGTTTTGCCCGTCTATTGAACAAAAGGCACATTCATTTGATGTATCCATACTGGGACAGAAACTGCCGTCTGTAAGATTATATTTACAACAAGATCCTGGAACACTAGTCCAATCAATAAAATCATCTATCCAGGAATTTGAACTTCTATACATGTATGTGATATCGCTATACTGAGCTGCTAAATAAATTTGTGTCGTTAAAGAGTCAACATTACACAATTGACCGCCACAAACAACGTCTTGGTGATCAGGATTTGTAAAATTCAAACCGGGCTTTAAAACGAAATACACTGGAGGTCCTAACTTAAGGAGATTATTTACTGCTTGTAAATATTTATAAACATATGAATCTGTAGGTAATGACATTTCTTGATCTAAACCAACATCTATGTGAGGAATAAGTATGCAGCTAGCTAGTAACATGGCCATAAATATGATTGCCACTGCGAGTTTAACTTTACTATTTAAAAGGAATCTTGAGTATGGTTTCATTAAACGTTTAATTACGCTTTTATATGGTATGTCGGAATTTATTGGGTCACTATTGACCAAAACTTTCTTTCGGATGCAGCAAAATACATCGAATCTGTTTTTGGAAGCACGATTGTAGTCGATCGATAGTATAGCTATAACGGTTGTTATTTGCAAAATAAACATAAAGGATAAAGCCAAACACGCGAATATAGCAAATGTGACTACAGCAGGGAAGTTTGCAAGTGTACCAATGCCAAAACATGTGATCTGAGTTGAAGACGATACAAACATTGACGGACCTACTTTACCCAACATTTTTGAAAACAACCACCGCTTTTTTGTTCTAAAACTAAAATTTTCATTGTAATCATCATATTGTTTTAAGTTAGACTGTATGTCATGTAATGTATTAACCATCAAGAAAACGTTATCAATGCCCACGGATAATACAAAAAATGGAATAACATTTATAGCTAAAAGTGTGGTTGTGAAACCTGCGTAACCCATGACTCCTATAGCACAATATATAGCAATGAGTTCTGTAACTATACATCCAAAAGCTACTGTTATTTTACTGTCTATAAACCAAGTTTTGCAATATCTTACATTTCCTAAAAAGATTATTACATAAAGGAACATTATCAAGTAACTTATAGCTATAGGTAGTACTTCTGCCCTTGACACGCGTTCAATTTCATCCTCTATAGATCTCTCTGCTCCATACGACACATCTACAAAGTCTGGTCGCCCTTTTGAATCATATTCGGCTAATAACTCTAAAAATTTCTTTTCCCATTCGAGAACGGGTTCGAGTTCTTCAGTTAGTAAATAATTACTTATTGGGAAATTTATTAATAAAGTATCTGCCTCTAATATATTGTCCTCGTATCCACCAAATGATATTTCTGGTTCAGATCCACCTCCCCACGATGCTGTGCAGTCAAAAGAATAGAAATTATTTAAGCAATTTTGTATCTGATTTAAATATGTGTTATTGTTAATTGTATTTCTATTAAAACCGAGGTAAACCGAGGCAGACATTAAGACGCATTGATCTAAACTTCCTTCAGTACCACGCACTCGAAGAGGTGCATAACAAACTTGTTCTAAAGTAACTCCGCCATCATCTCTACCTATATTCATTATGGCATCTTCGAGTTTAACCAATTCTTCTAAGGCTTCTATTCTGTAGGCTGGACCATATGTTGTATTGCCAACTTGAAAAGGCTCTAATCCGTCGAAACGTAAATAAACTTGTGCAGCACGATAAAAAGGACCAAATCTTGAATTGAAGTAATTTAACTCCTGTCGACTTCGAGAGTTTGGCGCTGACCAAAGTTCCAGTGGATTCGAAGTAATATTAATTCTTAGTACGCCGATAGCCATTGAGAAAACTAACCATGATGTAAGTAAAAGAATGAATACAGGATTGCTCGCACTTATGCCACCTATTTTTGCTAACAGCATTTGAAAGCATTTGGTAAGTTTATTGACATCGCTTTTATTATTCGAAGGACTGTCGTTATTATCCTCTTTTTCTTCTTGAGCCTTAGGAACTTTTCTAATATTTCTGTATTGTAATACTGTAAGAATTGTAAATATTGTAACACCTATTATAAAGAAAGTTATACCGAGGGCAAATCCCAAACAATGTATTGATCCAATCGTACAGTCTTCTGGCACAAAGGGTTCAGTTCCGATAGGGCAACTCAAGGCACAATCAACGCAACTGCAAGGCAGGTCATTTCTGTACGTATCATTGCACGCCAAAACTGGCGCATTCATTGAAATGTTCGGATCTGCAGTGCTTATAAAGTTTACTTGAACAGGTGCAAATGGATTGTTTGCTGTATCACCGGTGAATCCAAACCAAGATTGTGCGTCACATACGGCCACATTACCGCACATAAGATTGATGGCAGGTAAACCTGTTTGAGGAACGACAACACCCAGGCAAGAGGCATGTGCATTCAACATGAAGTCTTCATTCATTCTGTAGTCTACTTCATTGACATACTCTATGTCGTTGCTAAATTCAGTGTAGACATCAACAAAACGGGATTGGTCTGGAGAACAATTCAATTCGCATATTTGTCTCATAAAATTTCGGAGACACATAGGGCATCGTCCTAAAATGGTGTCTGCTAATGATGAGCTCTCTTCCAATTTTCTTATCTGAATAGCATCACAGCATGTGGTAATCTCATTGTCAGGTTTTCTGTTACCGTTTTCATCGTATAATAAGGAAGGACATCTGTGTTCTAAAATTGCAATAATATCGTCATGTTCGTCTTGCGGTATATCTTCGAGTAACCGTGGCGCTTCATCGTTAAACGGACACTGTTTTGCATGACCCCCTATCTCAATGCATTCACTGCGCATTACACATGTTGCTTTTATATTACTCCACAAACACATAAAAATTAAAAACAGTTCTATCGGCTTCATTGTGCGCAGCTTTTATACACTTCTAATAAAATATATCACAAAGTTTTCATTGCCACAATTTCGGTATGAATACCGTAACGATATAAATTGAAATAGACGAATTATGAGCAACGATCAATTAATCTATACAATGATAAGTGCTATCAAAAAATTAACACAGGTGCATGATAAAATAATCTTATTAACATAATTAACATGATGAACAATTATAATATTATATCGTTGTGAAAATTTGCATAGAACATGAGAACTTACAAAGACTCAATTGATAATGCACCAGCGTTGTCCGCTCTTTGGCAAAGTTAAGATTAAACCTCTTCTCTTTATTGCATCTGTAGTTACTGTATTGTTCATTAAAAAATGGTCGCTCTAGGCCCATTAGTATTATTTATTACTTTAAATATTATCCTTTATTAGAATAATAAGAATAAATAGAAAATCATTGTGATCGCGATTTTTAAACACAAAGTACGATAACTACGAGATGTATGTGCATCAGTCTAGGTATGTTACCTATACCTTCTCAACACCGAGAGTGAGTTTAGGTACATCGTAGCAATCAATAAAATTCTCACGCCACTATCTCTAGCAAATGAGAACTGATTTAAAGTAGCTTAAAATTCGGGGTTTTAAGTTGTGTATGACATTTAAATAATATAATAATTTATTTGTTCACTCTTATTTATGTTTTATTTGTTTTTTGCTACACTTTTTTTCATTAATAGGCTGAAAACGCATCTTTTTTGCTTTTTCACTGTACCTGCTTTTTGCTTTTTTGCTTTTTCGCTTTTTCGGTTATAAAAATAAACTACATAATATGCATCAATAGTTAGCTACTAACGTGCGTAAGGGCCAATAAGAGAAAATACAATCTGAAGGCAACCAGACGCAGGTGTACACCCCAGCAAGTAGTTCGCCAGTTCGCAGTCCCTGGGGAGTTTTTCCCGCAGATGTTTCTACGTCGCCCGTTTTCCTAATGTTTTCATACATTTCTTATGAGTCAATAATATGTGTCATTGGATGTTGCTTGGAGCTTTTACTGGTGCAGGTTGTGCTTCCTATAATTGCGGCGGCATCTGCCAAGTGCTAATTATTTTGAACATTGCGATATTGATTGATGCCTGCCTCGTTGGAGGCCTTGTATAAAATAAAATAAAATAAAATAAATATGCTTTTTAAAAATCTTTCGAAAATGTTTTATACTCGGTTTTCAAATAAGTATAAATAGTAAGCTCTAATTGTTTCATGTTAAGGTCAACAGACAGGGTGACGGTTCACTTTATGGTAGGTGGTATCCGTCGCCTATAACACAAGCAACGCCACAGGTGCTGTATAAGTTCGCTACCGACAATAGATTAAGGATAAGGGATAGGGATCACTCACCGAAACACAACAGCACACATGCTGTTGTTTCACGGTGGTCTCCTATAAAGGGAATGATTACTATCCGCCTGCGAAACGCAGGCTGCCACTACTTTCCAAATCAAGACCAGAGCCAACATTGAAAACTTCATCTTCAAAGTTGACCTTGCCAGGAATCGAACGCAGACCCCTGAGATTAACGCTCTGTGCGTTAAGGTAAACACCCTAACCGTTCATCCAACGGGCTGGTTGTATGCGAATAAATCCAAATGCATCTTTTTTGTATACTTATATTAGTACATACATAGGTATCTAATTACAGCCACACGTTCCGACAGCACCGAAACTTTTTTGTTATGGATGTATCTCGGTAAAAAAATTATCCATCAATTACAAGTTGTGCGTATCAAGTCGGGGTTGTAATTGTATTGTAATGGAATTGTCGTAAGTAGATCCACAGCAAGTGCGAGTCGCTAACCGACACACGTGCCGACGCGTGAAATAGGGGAGGGAGCAGATGAACCATCACAATTCTTTTTTACCTAAATGCGAATCGAATTCAATGTAATATTTACGCCATACAAAATCTTAGCAAGGCTTTGGTTTTAAAAGGAACGCAATGCATGACAGATTAATATAATTTCTAAGAAGGCACGCTTATATAGAAACTTATTATTCGGTTTCCAAAATAATTGCAAAATCTAATTTATTAATAACTAACGACCCGCTCCCGGCTTCGGATGGTTGCAATTTTGTACGACAATAGGTGATGGAGTGCAGGCGATCCAGCGAGTCTCGTCGTCGCGTCGTCTTGCTGCGAGACCGAATGAATTTATTTTCTCGCGTGTAGTTTTTAATTTACAATAACTCATTAGATATTTATTTATAGTGCATGGATTGGTATTATTTACCTTACATCAACTACCTCATTTGATGTAAGGCAACGCCGCTTGTTTGATACGTTTTCCATGTACTATTAAATTGTATGGTGTATAGTAAGCTTGAAATTATATTATTAATCTAAATAATTTATTGTAATTGTGGCATTTAATTATAATGTTAATATTATCTTTACAATAAGAGCTCTATTACGAAACATACCTAGGTAAATACAAATTTTAAAAAATTAAAATTCCAGTTATTAAATTAATTAATGATTAGTGACTTAAAACTAACTATTTGTTACATATATTTTTTACATAGTCCATTGTTTTCTTTTGCACCGGTAGCACAGCCGATAGTCGAATTTAAGTATAGTCACATAAACTGATCTGTGCGCTTGCGCGTGACATTCATTCATAGTGCTCTGCCGTAGATTCAATTGTTCAGAGGGAATGTTCTGGAATGTCGTGACGTCGTTGTTCTGTGACTGTGTTAATTTTGACAAGTAGCGATAGCGCGGTTTCTTTTGGAAATTTCTCGAAGACCGAGGTCATAAAAGGGCCTGCGGAAAGGCGGGAAGCCCTTTTCCGTCGGCAACCCACCTGAAGAGTGCACATTAGAAGTTAGCTGTTGTTGTTGAGCCACCTTCGAAATTTCATATTATTTCAAAATTAATCGAGTCATTTTATCGATAACAGTACTACTGTTTATTGTTTTATTGTGTGAACCTCCAATTGTGATAATTGGTAAGTGTTTTGTTCGTTATAATTGCTTTCCCAATTTTTTTATTTTTTTAAATGTTATAACTTGGTAGACGCGTGCCGTCTCAATAGTACTTGTTTGCTTGTCTGGCATAGATTTTTGTGTTTCTTATTAGAACTACAAGCGATGGTTTATTTTGATAAGGATATTTTATATTTTAATTTTATTTTTCCCATTTTAATTTTTTTTATTGACGATGGCGTCCGCCGTATTTAGCTTATTAATTTTGTTTTCGACGCCATTGATTCAATTATGCATTCAAGTATAATTTACCTAACTATCCGCTTATATTAGTTCCGTGTTTATATTCTAATCTTTGCCCGATACCCACATTTAATTATTAATTATTCCTTACACCTGAAATAAAATCGAATTAGATTCCTGGAAGGATTGCATAATAATGTACTTTATTCTAAGGCGTTCCTTCGATCATTTCAGGAGGTTTTTTTTTTTATACCCACAAAAATTTTTCGATCAACTACTTGCTGCGCGTTGAGAGCGAGCGAAACCGTGCGTCCCGCTAGTCATACGTCGCGCCGAGCTTCGAGTCCCGGCGAGCAAACCCGCCGCGCCTCACTAGTTCGTCGACGTCGACAGCGTGATTCCGGAGGCTGCTTAGTCGCCCGACCGCGCCAAGTTTGGCTATTTTTTTTTCTTTTACTCTTTTATTATTATTTTATTTTGAAATCGTTCGGCTCGGATATACCTACGACTTAAATATACAGCTACTTTTCGGTATCGGCTCTCTTTCGGTGGTAAGTCTCGATCCAAATCTCCACAAACCCCTGGTCCCCTTTTTTTGTATTTTTTTCCTGTGTATTTTTTTTTCTCTCGGTTGCGGTACAATCCGCATCCGAAATTGTTAATCTTTTCTAGCAATATATTTGTATAGAATCGAATTAGTAAAATAAAACTATCATTTTTAAACTGACTTTTATTTATTTATTTTTATTGTTGTTGTCTGCCTGTCCGCCACACTACCGCGGAAAAGGTGTAACAATAATTTGGCGCCCGGAACAGGGACAGCGGTAATTTGTGGAGAATTGTCTAGTCTTCGGCTTAGGCAAAAATTGGATCTGAGACTTACATTTAAATTTTAATTTTTTTTTATCTTTTATATTTTTTAGTTACCCTAAATTTTTTTTTGTTGATACAATTCATTTTTTTATCCACCGAAGGAGACCGTGAGGTGCCTTTAGGTTTGTGTTGCCGCGGAGGATAGTGGGAGAAGCTGCATCCTCAGCTTCAGCCTTTGGTGAAAGTACCACGCACGTGCCCATACAGCCGGCCTAAGTTTTATTGCCCGGTGGGTACGTGTCCCAAAGGAACCCATCCCCTTCCTATTCCATCCTTACCCTTAATCCTTATCCTCCCCTACTTACACACCTTCCCTTACCCTACCTCTTCCTTATATTCCTTTTTGGGGGGCAGTTTAGTTTTTTTTTTTTTAAATAAAATAGTTAATTTTTATCATTATTTTTTTTTAATCTTCAATGTTAATTTTCGCTGGGGGTAAATTTTGTTAATGCCACAACACAAGCGCAACCGCACCACCAAATAAGGAATATATATATTATTTTTAAAATTGTGATTGTTTTTTTTTATTATTTAATTTTTTTTTATATAACTTTTAATGTGTTAATTTTTTTTTCTTTTATTAATTAATTTTTTTTGAATAACTTTTATTTTTTATATCTTTTTTTTTCGTGTGTTTTGTTAATACAGGAGCAGTGGACGACTTATCCCCGACGGAGAGCCAATTATTTTAGTAGTCCATTACAATTTCCATTACAATTTTTAGCGGTGCACACTGGTCGTGCAATTTTGCACACTCTTCGTGCAATATTTGGCCCAGTGTTGACATCATTTTAAGTTAGACTTTTAATTTTAACTAGTAGATTTTAGGCGGTTTTACTTGCTAATTATACATTCATTTTTTTTTTAACTTCAATTATACTTTTCTTGACTAGTGTGGGACGAACGGCTTTGGTTGTATTTTTTTAAATTTACTTTTGAATGATATTATTTTGCGATTAACTTATAGAATTCACGGTTTTACGTGCGACTTTAATCTTTAATTTTTTTTACATTCTCTTTTAACTTAGACTATTTTCTTAACACATAGTTGCGAGCGGCTTTGCTTGTTTGTTTTTTTTTAATTTACTATTTTTTTGGCGATTGTCTATAGTTTGCCTTTCCGTGTAATGCTTCAGTTTCATTTTCTATTAAGTTTTTTATCGTTGTTCCCTCTTGACTTTTCCCCGTTATTTTTTTTTTCCTCTTACTTTCTCAATTTTTTTTTTAATTATTATTTTTTATACTTTATGATTAATTTAACCTTTGTGTGACAATGGAAAGGCCTATTGCATACAACCTTTTGAGAAAGGACGAGTTATTGTATGAGGTTTCGATAAGGAATGCCAAACCCCTTAATACGGTGGAGGAGCTTCGAGTCCAGATTCGGGAACTTTCGCAGTCGATTCCGGCTGACGAAATAATTGACACCGCTTATAATTCCCAGGAGGAAATAGAAACCATTAGTTCAAAATTAAAGGATTTAGGAAAATTGTTAGAGGGTAACCCCCCTTACAAAATTTTTGGCAGGGCTAGGGCAATCGCACATCACTTGTTCCATCGTCTGAGTAGGGTGGCCTTGGATGATGATCCTAATATAATAGTTTTACAACGCGACTTAGATGAACTTTTACGGAGAATAGATAGGTTGTTTGTTTCATTTAGAAAATCTATAGAAGAAACCAATGAGGGAGTTAGTGAGGAGTTGCCTTCGGTGGGAGCCCCGCCGGAAGTGGCCATTGTTAACGACCGGGGTGTACAGAAGTTAAATCTTCAATATAACGGCAGGACTTGTGTCCGTACTTTTCTTATTCGATTAGAGGAGCTAGGACAGTCGCGTAATATCTCTGCAGACTCGTTGTATCGTTCTGCGGTGGAGTTGTTTACTGACCAGGCGCTGACTTGGTATCGCAGTGTTCGGGAATCACTGAGTGATTGGAAGGGATTGCGCCAGCAGCTGTTGAATGAATTCTTGCCGCCGGACTATGACGATCGTCTGTGGAATGAGATAAGGAGTCGAACCCAGGGTTCCGGGGAGTCGTCTTCTTCTTACATTTCAACCATGTTAAATTACTTTGGGAGATTGTCGGAGGCCGTTCCGGATAGTGAAGTGTTACGTGTTATTAGAGGAAATTTACATCCTAGATTGGTGACGGCGTTGGCTCTGGAAGATATTCCATCGTTAGAGGTGTTGAAATCAAAATGTCGATTATTGGAAATGAGTCTTTTGCGCGCGTCATCATACAGGGATCCGCCTAGGGTTGGACCCGCGACACTTGTTCCAGAGCTAGCTTATAAGGGAAAGAATTTTCATAGAGTGGAAGCGGTACAGGAGTCCGGACCTAGCCGTCCTGTTTATTGCGTTCGATGTCGGACTTCCGGTCACACATCGGTTGCTTGCCGTTCGAGGAAGGTTGTTTGTTTTTCGTGTGGTATGCAAGGGGTCACCTTGGCTCACTGTCCTACTTGTCGACCTCCTAAGTCAGATCGTCCTATTCCAAAAAAACTAGTAGCGACAAATCGCAGCGAGCAGTCGAAGTTACATCCCAACTTCGATTCTTAAATCATTTTAGCTTTTTGTAAGATCGCATCGATTCGTAGCGAACCGGTAGGGGATGATAGACCTTTTTTTTTTAAATGTTAACATTTTAGACCAAAGTTTTTATGGCCTGTTAGATTCGGGTTCCGTTGTGTCCATTTTGGGAACCTGTTGCTAGCTGATCCACTTACAGAGGGAACCTTTCCACGGAACCATTGGAATTGTCTAGCGCCTCGCGAGATGAGTATGCTACACGATTGGGGGGTTTGCGCGCTGTCTTCGCAAATGTGAAAGAAGCCATCGCAAAAGCTCACCATCGAAGTCAGCGTTACTACAATCGAGGACGCCGGCAAGTAGAATACCAGATAGGAGACATCGTGTGGAAACGAACTTTTCCCTTGAGTAACGCGGCGAATCATTTTATGGCAAAATTGGCTCCCAAATATGAAAAGTGTCGTGTAGTAGGGAAGCCTTCCCCGTTAGTTTATCATTTAGAGCGGATCTCCGACGAGAAACGTATTGGTACTTGGCATGTCCAGCATTTTAAATCGTAAGAAAGATATAACTTAATTTTTTTTTCTTCTCTGCTGTCGAGTTTTCTTTGAATAAACGTTGCAATAAGTCATCCCGTTACGGTCCTAGGGTTAAGGAATTGCTTACCTAGACATCTCAGGGTAATCCTTGACTGAGACACCTCTTCCTTATAGTATGTATTATATCTTTATTATATTTATTCTAATAGCTTTTCGAGCGGTTGGGTAACTCGTTAAATAAGCCTTATCCTGAAGCGGGTCGCGACTTCTAAAACAAGCCTTCGCAGATTCTTCCTTCTACTCTTCCTTTCGAGCGGTTAGTGACTCGTTAAATAAGCCAAGGTAGTGCATAAGTAGACTGCGTTTTTTTTTGTACACGTTGTGTGCAGAATATTTTTGAGTTTGATAGGGTGCGTTTGTAAGCACGGGATTGTGCACGTTGTGCATGCTTTTGTGCATATTTTAACGCCTACTTATGTACTCACCCCCACTCAGAGCGGTTTGCAACTCTGTAAAAAATGAGCCTTTTGCTACTCTCTTCCGTATTTTAACTCTTTTGTAATCGTATGTAGTATATCCTGTCTTCTCTTATATTTATTGTATGGTATTTATGTGTATCTATCTTCTTCCGGGCGTTCTTCCTACCAGTACATCGCGCAAGGTTTAGTGATGTCCTGCGGCAAGAGCGTTCCGTTTAGTTTATTATACAGTATTT
The DNA here is from genome assembly GCA_944738685.1 of Synanthedon myopaeformis. Taxonomy (NCBI): domain Eukaryota; kingdom Metazoa; phylum Arthropoda; class Insecta; order Lepidoptera; family Sesiidae; genus Synanthedon; species Synanthedon myopaeformis. The sequence continues at coordinate 3,927,310 of OX122927.1, read as the reverse complement.
TATCTATTTTATCTTCTTCTATTTATCTTATCATTATAATTATATATGTATTTTATCTCTCAGTCAAGCTCACAGTCTTCTTTTGTTAGTTTATATTTTTTGTTTTCCTTTTTTAATTTTTTTTTTTGTTTTCCTTTTTTTAATTTTTTTTGTGGTTTCCTTTTAATTTTTTTTTTTTGTTTTACGTTCAATTTTAGAGTAGGCTATGTAGCAGGACCTTCTGCTGTCCTCCCGTGTGGTAGAAGCTGGGGACCAGCCTGAATTTTCCTCCACCAGAGCAAAATTCTGATGGCTGGGGGGGTACTGTTACATATATTTTTTACATAGTCCATTGTTTTCTTTTGCACCGGTAGCACAGCCGATAGTCGAATTTAAGTATAGTCACATAAACTGATCTGTGCGCTTGCGCGTGACATTCATTCATAGTGCTCTGCCGTAGATTCAATTGTTCAGAGGGAATGTTCTGGAATGTCGTGACGTCGTTGTTCTGTGACTGTGTTAATTTTGACAAGTAGCGATAGCGCGGTTTCTTTTGGAAATTTCTCGAAGACCGAGGTCATAAAAGGGCCTGCGGAAAGGCGGGAAGCCCTTTTCCGTCGGCAACCCACCTGAAGAGTGCACATTAGAAGTTAGCTGTTGTTGTTGAGCCACCTTCGAAATTTCATATTATTTCAAAATTAATCGAGTCATTTTATCGATAACAGTACTACTGTTTATTGTTTTATTGTGTGAACCTCCAATTGTGATAATTGGTAAGTGTTTTGTTCGTTATAATTGCTTTCCCAATTTTTTTATTTTTTTAAATGTTATAACTTGGTAGACGCGTGCCGTCTCAATAGTACTTGTTTGCTTGTCTGGCATAGATTTTTGTGTTTCTTATTAGAACTACAAGCGATGGTTTATTTTGATAAGGATATTTTATATTTTAATTTTATTTTTCCCATTTTAATTTTTTTTATTGACGATGGCGTCCGCCGTATTTAGCTTATTAATTTTGTTTTCGACGCCATTGATTCAATTATGCATTCAAGTATAATTTACCTAACTATCCGCTTATATTAGTTCCGTGTTTATATTCTAATCTTTGCCCGATACCCACATTTAATTATTAATTATTCCTTACACCTGAAATAAAATCGAATTAGATTCCTGGAAGGATTGCATAATAATGTACTTTATTCTAAGGCGTTCCTTCGATCATTTCAGGAGGTTTTTTTTTTTATACCCACAAAAATTTTTCGATCAACTACTTGCTGCGCGTTGAGAGCGAGCGAAACCGTGCGTCCCGCTAGTCATACGTCGCGCCGAGCTTCGAGTCCCGGCGAGCAAACCCGCCGCGCCTCACTAGTTCGTCGACGTCGACAGCGTGATTCCGGAGGCTGCTTAGTCGCCCGACCGCGCCAAGTTTGGCTATTTTTTTTTCTTTTACTCTTTTATTATTATTTTATTTTGAAATCGTTCGGCTCGGATATACCTACGACTTAAATATACAGCTACTTTTCGGTATCGGCTCTCTTTCGGTGGTAAGTCTCGATCCAAATCTCCACAAACCCCTGGTCCCCTTTTTTTGTATTTTTTTCCTGTGTATTTTTTTTTCTCTCGGTTGCGGTACAATCCGCATCCGAAATTGTTAATCTTTTCTAGCAATATATTTGTATAGAATCGAATTAGTAAAATAAAACTATCATTTTTAAACTGACTTTTATTTATTTATTTTTATTGTTGTTGTCTGCCTGTCCGCCACACTACCGCGGAAAAGGTGTAACATATTAATAAATTCTTTAATAACTTTAAGGTGATATTTCATATATATAAAAGACCTAGAGAATAAAAGTAAAGAAAAGTAATAGGAGAAAGTAAAATTCAACTCACAATATTGCCAACTTGCGTTCTAACTTACAAGACTGAATACATTTTAACGAATTAATCAATTAACTGTCGATAGGTTTAACGGCTGTTGTTGCTGTGTCTTTTAACGTGCACGAGTCGTTGACAGGTCGCGTGCAAATTAGATCGATTTGCGAGGAATTGTCGTCCGGGGAAATCATCAAATCACCCGCCCGCTGATTGCATGTAATTGATACCACGCAGGAGGGGTGGCTAACTTTACAAGTGAAGTTCTCACATACTAAATACATTTTTAATGGTGATTAATCAACGAACCATGTGATGAATGTTACATAGTAAGTAATTTTAGTCTCAAACCCACGGTGCGTGATTGTGATATTCACAAACGCGTAGCTTGGCTTGGGTACCAACACCGGGTACCTATTGCCCGCAGTCGGGTATAGGCGTACATGGTACAGGTTTAAGCGCTTAATTTTTTACTAGGGCAGTTGAATTTATTCGAAATAAAAACTTTATCATATTTAAAAAACACAAATATAAGCAAGTAAACTTCGAGTTAAAGATTTCGCATACAAGCTTTGTGATGTAGTAAGCGTATGTCTTGACCTTAATGAGACTTCTGGAAAGTGGCTTATTATTATTTCACGCTACACATGCTATTATTTCGCTATGGTCTTGTGTACTGACTGTCGGCAAACAGGCTGCCCAAATAACTGTGAAATGCAGCGTGCCCAGCCACTACTTACCAAATCCAAACCAGAGCCAACTTTGAAATGTTCATTTCATAAGTTGACCCTGCTGAGTATCGAGCACCTGAGACAGACATAGCTATTAACATTAAGTAACTGGATCACAAACTTCTAGACTTCTCTACCCAATGTGCTGTTCTACTGAACCTTCCCCGTTTGCCGTTGCTTTGTAGAAACCTAACCATGCAAACTACATTAGCTTGTGAAGCCACAGCCGTATTCGCAACGGGAGTCTAAAATCCCTGTAGAAATGTCCCTAAGTTGATCGGTCTGTCATCTAGTATCAAAAAAGCAAACTAATTTCAATAGCAATATAATAGTTAGTGTCGCCCTCTGTACAAGAATAGCATAATTTTTTAGCAATCATATATATATATCTACTCAACGATAGAGGGCGCTAACAATAACAAATTTTTAATTCTGAAATTACTTTTTATTCGTGTTTTCTAAAATTAATAATGATCAATAAAACTAATTTGAGCGGACGAATAACTTCATACATGGCACAGACATATAAATAGAATCACTAACATCGAAAGTAGTTTTATACTGAACTAATACCTAAGTAAAGCAACAGTAAAGTGGTAATCAGAGAGAACACGTAGGTACATACCTACTGTTAGCTGCTAGCTAGGCTGTACCTAATTTTAAATCATTTTAAGATTTAAATGTAATAAAATTTGGTTTATTGTGTGGTTGAATTGTAGTAACGCTAAACCAAATATTAGATTAGATTAGGTATCCACATACATTGGAACGATTTTATTTAAAGAAATTATCTTAGTTTTCAATATATTTCGCAACAGATTTTTTATTCCCCACCTACTTAGGTACTAAGTAGCCTAAGTAGGTGTATAATTGAGATAGAATTCACGTTTGTCGATGCTGAGCGAGTGTTTACTCTGGTTAAGTACTATTTACTCTATGCTACTACACACAAAATAAATCGGATTTATATGCGGTTACGAATTCTAAACCGCAGATCGTATAAATCTAATAAACTCGATAGTTTTCAGTTTCGTCGTTATTCAGATTTAAACATGAATAAAACATTGCTTGATTATAACATCGAACTATACCCCTACCTTTCAACAATGCCCCTTAAACGCAATTATTTCGAGTAAATTTCTACCTTACTACTTGTAGCATAAAGTTCATTACCGATTTACCATATTACCGCTACCGATTGAATGTACGATGGCTATACGGCGCGCCGCGGTAATTCCGGTGCGGGGCGGGCGGGACCGTTTGCCGTCTAGTCGTACGGTTCGAAATCGATTCTAACTAGTCTCTCATACAAAATCAACGCGACCGTGCGCATCTACGGTGAACGTATTGATAAATTGAACAGGAGACCCCGAATAAAATGAGTCAGGATTTCAATTTGCAACTAATATCATTGGTTGAAGAAAGGCCCATCATATGGGACAAGCGAAAGAAGGACTACAAACAACAACGTTTAACATACGAAGCGTGGCGAGACATATGCAAGATAATGGAGCCGACCTTCGACGAACTGACCAATGATAAAAAAGGTGTGATCGGTATGTATGTATATGTAATTAATCAAATTGTCTTTATTACACCATCAAAATTCAAATTTTGTTGTAGCAGATCAGAAGCGGATATAACCGTACAATTCAAGGCATACGAGTACACCACTGTGTAGAGTGAATAAAAAAAGTTAATCTTTACATAGTATTCATTTGAAGTCCCTTTCCGTGTCTGTCTGTATGGCTGCTGCTAACTCCTAAACCACTCACTGGATTTTAATACGGTTTTTACTATCAGTTAGATAATTTTTCACTGAATTTTTATATACATACTAGTATATGCCCGCGACTTCGTCCGCATCCGATCACTACCAAACTTCACAGGAACACCCCCCTGGACTAATCCGAAGATTGTCTGAAGGTTTCATCAAAATCGGTTCAGCGGTTTTGGAGTCTATAGGAGACACATACACACATCGCCTTTTATATATATATAGATATAATAAAACCAAATTAAGTTTTTTGTCTGGACGGAGCTGGGAGCAGGTCACTAGTTGAGCGAGTAAGGGATGGCAAAGCCCATTCCTAATCTCTATCCTTAATCCTACTATGGCGCGCTCTGTGACGTTGCTTGTGTTATAGACGACAGTAGCCATCAAGTTTAGTAAACCGTCAGCCTGTACCTATGTCAAGCTTGAAATAAAAAATGGGTTATATCCAACTATTATAAAGTCAAGTACCTATAAATAATGCATTACCATTTCCCCTTATGAACTATACGTACCTACTTTCATTTTCCACAGCTAAATCTATAACAAAAAGGTGGACTAACATGAAAGACAGCTGGACCAAATGTTACAAAAAACTGACCTCTCTGTCAAGGAATGAAGCCAAAAAGTTTAGAAAATACATATATTATGATGACATGATTTTCCTGAAAAACGTTATTGATCTTGTTCAATTTAGGACTGAAAAATATCTACCGGGAACTATTAAAATCAGTCGAAAAATAAAAAACCAAAAGACTAACAAGAGAATTAGCGATACAAAAAGCGAAGAGGTTACTAGTGAATTTTCATCACAAACAGAAGAAGAGAACGAATTTGTTGAACATGAAACCAATCCGTTTGAATGTTTAGATGTAGATATGACCCAAGATGACAATGAAGATAATAATTCCGCTAACGAAATCAGCGATGGTGACATTTCAAAGAACAAAGTTAAAAAAGAGACTTTATATCGTAATGGAAATTTCAGTGAGGTGCATGAAAGTGACAATTATTTAGACGGTGAAGGCATTTGGAATGAAAGTAACAGTCAAGAATTTTTGAAGAGGGATTCTAATCTAAGTTCAATATTACAACAAGAGTTCACAGAAGAGATCCCAGACAGTCGAATTATGCATTTCTTTAAAAGTATTGCTCCAACCGTTGATTCGTTTAGTGATGACGATATTTTTAATTTTCAATTTGAAGTACTTAAAATAATTAAGAACATTAAGGAAAAATAAACAATATATACATAAATAGGTATACGTCTTATAAATAGTTAATAAAGACATTTTTTTTATATATATTTTTTATTTATAACCGAAAAAAGTGTACAATTTAGTAGGGCCAAACTGTTCGTTCGTATGGCGATATTTACAAAATAAAGTTTAATTAACAATATATGTATACATTACATACTCGTAGTAGGTATATAATGTTTTTTTTTTACGTGAATGCGTCTATAAATTCGCTTCCACAGTGGGAGTCAATTCATAAAAATGATGATAACATAGATTTAGGATAACAAAATCGGGAGATAGTTTGATGCTGTAGCTACTACATATCATATTTATTGGGTGTCGGACCATTTGGACCCACAAGTTTTGACCCTACCTACGAAAAAGTGCCCGTTTGACCCGCTAGTCTTTTGTATGTCATGTCCCGTTGTATCCCGATTATATAACGGTCTATTGCATATCTATCACCTACATCCAAAATGTAACTGAACAATTTTTTGGTATATATGGTTATACGAATTCGTTGGATATATACATAATTACATACCTATAATACACAAAGAAAACATTACTCGTATTCGTAACGTACACGTATATTCACGTAAAACACAAGGCCGTGTCCACGACACAGCCACACCCAATTTTTATTCCACAACAAGAGCGTGATATTCCACAACGAACGAAGTCAACATGGAAACCGTATAAGGTAATGGTGTTTACAAATAAAATGAATACTTTAATAGATATAATTAACTTTTTATAAAAATATCATCGATGTTTAAAATATAACGAATCTGCTAGGTAAGTACAAAAAATTTCATGGGAGCGGTCGGGCCCCCTCTACTCTCTTTGCACTCCATGGAGAGTAAACAAAGTCGACGATGCCAAAATTTACCACATTCACAGACGCGATAGCGCAGCTGAACAATACCACACAATACATCTTAACACTAAAAATATTCATAGCGTAGGTAGGTGTCCATCTCAGGGTTAAATTATTTGATGAATGCTACTTACTATTAATTTATATAATCAATTTTACAACAATCTGTTTATTTAATCTGAATCAAGGTCAGGCGCATAGAAGATGTTAAAAGAATATATTATATGCCTCCTTTTTCCTTTATTTCTGCAAGAAATTGTTTTACAAAGCAACGCGTGGGTCTTCTCAGCTTCCTTCAGTTGGCCTAATATAAGGTTGGTCTACTCTAGCTAGTAGATTCAGAGGTTCGTATACGCGACCTACATACCTACCAGTGTGGCGGAAAGTTGAAAGTTAGGGTCGGATTACTTTAGTCCAGAGTTAAAGTAATCCGATTATCTGACCCTAGCGTCCGCGAGCAATATCGCGGACTTGCGGACGTCTCCGCAACGCAAACGCCAGGCTACGTCATAAATTATTTTGGCAAAGACACAAATTTCAATTGATTACCTCACTGAATCAGACGATGTACCTACCTAGACTAGAGAATTGAAGTTTTTTCCAGTCTATACCACGCCTCCAATATGATTAATGATTCAATAATAAAACCAAAGACTATATAAGTATATTGGAAGTAGATAAATAAACTCTTTTTTTTTATGAACAACGGAAATTAAAAAATACTTAACTACTTGAAAAGCATGTCCCACGCCACGGTACAACTATTTTTGCATGACCAAGTAGGGTGTTAGTTTACTGTTTTACAAAAATGGAATTTAATATTTCTCCTTTTGAATACCTAACACATGTCAGTCGACTCAAGAGACTTTATCTGACATTCAAACAGTAAATAAAGCCTAGGCATCGAAGTAGGTACTTAGTACATTGATTACATTGATGGGCCTAGGTTTTAACGAGTCTGTAGTTACTCCGAATGATATCGTGTGACTAAAATTATACCGATCTACTAGACATTTCATTTATAAACAAGAACGAATTATTTAGGTAGGTTACTTAATATTGAAATCAGAGACGTTTCATGCATTTATGCTCCAAAATCGTTTCGATTAAAATTTTCTGAAATTAATTTTTTTGTACTTAGGTAGGTTATATAATGGTTATATCTAACATTTTTTAGATGACACTATGCCTATTTATGTACAGAACACTTGCCATTATTGGCACCACACCAAAAGTCATTATCAACAATGGTACCTCTCTATGGTATCTACCTAATAAAATTAAGTTTGGTTAAATGTTTTTAAAAATAAACGAATAACGAAAACGAAACGAACGAATATATTACAATTAATGCTATAGGTACAAAAAATACTTATAATCAAAGATATAAATTTATAGTTTCTTGGTTTCATTCTTTCTGCACTTAGTTTCTGTGCGTCCACGTGGAGCGACTCATTATTTGTTTATTTATTTTCAATGTTATCTGTTTTATCAGCCATTAACCTTCCCAGCACGTGGCTGTAGTAAATGCAAGAGTATCTTATTGGATTTGAAGCTGTAGCTGTGCACCAAGAACAGAAAATTTGCCCCATTCAAGCTCTAGAGAAAGACAGCTAACAAAATTCATTTGGCTGACGACCGAGAAGTATACATAGTACAGAGCTATTCGTAAAATAGAACGTTAAGTTGCCCGAAGTGAAAGAGAGAGGCTTATGACTGAATGCATTGGTGGAAGCGGCCTAAACCGGTCAGGTCAGAGCGTCTGCGTTGATTGGCCGAGAGCGAGAGGCCCTTATGAGCGTTACCACGTGTTGGAAGAGCACAGCGAAAGGTTGCATGTTTTAGCGTGGAAATTTCCACTGCAGACAATGAAACTTGAACGTATGGGTGAGGTATAGGTGGCTTAGTGCTAAGAAAAATAACAAACATCGAAAGTTTCTTTTTTATGATATCAATATATTTTTACATTTTATAGTCAATTTATTATTAATTTAAGGTAAATTAATTTAATTAAAAACGATATACCTATTACTATACGATCTAGTTTGAATTGGTCTGATTAGCAATACTAATTATTGCATAATCAAATAATTGGATTAGATTTCATATTTTTTGTAACTTTAAGGACCTACCATTTGGTATAGAGAGATGGAAATTATAATAATAAATTACAAATAAACAAACATTTACAAAATTATAAAAAAAAACAACATTATTAGATTTACAACCCCATGGATATTGATTATGCATTTATTGCTCCAAACCAATCAAGCCATTTGTCTATATAAATAAATATCAGTTGATATACTATATAGATTACTTTTTTTGTAAATAAGTATGTAATTGTAAATACAAACGTAAAATGTTTATCCGGCAACCGTTTGGTTAACAGCTAGGGTTACTAGCCACTACACACTACATTATACACACTACACTAAAAGGTGTCGACAAATAATTATATAATACCAGTTTATATCATATATAACTATATAATAAAAACTTATACAAACCCTTACTAAATACAATTTCGAAAAAGCGGCAAATTGGCACCTTTACTGGTGTTGCATGTATTTACTGGTGATACACTATCATTATTAGCCTTTCTATTGTCTATTATTTTTATAATTTTAATTCTATAAGTACGTGTTCCTATAAATACGCTAACTCCTTACCCAGATCCTCTCCCTCTATTATTTAGATTTTTTTTTACTTTAATATCTGTTTGCATAGTGAAACCATGTAAGTGGCAATGTAAATGTAATTAGTAAATTTTCTTAATTGTATATCATTTTCTGTATTGCTGTAGGACTTTTGTTCAAAAAATAAAATAAAATAAATGTTGGATAGTTTTATCGATATCGATAAACAAATGACCTCGAAGTAGCACGTCATTAGCGTCGGAGCCCCGCGTCGCGGTCGACGGCGACGGTTTGTTCGTCGGCTCGACTTGCTTTTGCTTGCATAATTATTTTTAACGGTCAAATCACTTACGTGGAGTTTTGGCACTAAGATAGGTAAGTATTAGGTACATCTTTTACCTAGGTACATACATGGTCATAAAGGAATATTACAAAATTATTACCGCAGCTATAAACTTAGAGGCATTAATAATTTAATTTGTACCCTCAGATTAGTTTACTAATCTGAGTTTGTACCCATCGATGTTTGTACCCACTTTAGTTGTATTGTAAGCTGATGTAAGGATTATTGATTTTCTAAAAATAAAACAATTATCATATATTATCATACAGCTACTGTAGGCTACCAATATACTTATATAGTATTTGTATTGTAGGTCAGTTTTTTCATGCAAATGTTGTCATTTATAAAGTAATTATGCTTTTAAATGTTTATTTAATAATTAATTAGTTACGTTTGTAAAGTAAAAGTGTTATTTCATTATTTGTCTTCACATCTGGTGCTATGATATAATTTATTTTACATATTGTCTTAATAATATAATATGTAGGCGATCGATGTAGGCAGTGTAAGTGTAGACTAATACCTATTAAGATTATACAGAGTAAAATTTTTGGAATGTGGGACAAAATATCGAGACAAAGGAGACATAAATTAATTTATTCGGCCCTCGTTATTTTCTATCTAAATTCTTCATGAATCTTATTTGTAACATTCTCAGTACTAACATTATACTTTTACCTTTTACACATACTTACCTACTTAATTATGTTGTAATTTTAATACTTGCTTAGGTATAGAAAATTAATATTACTTTATAAAATAAAAAATATATTTTATAAACCCTTGTCACAATTGTGCGAAACCACTATTGAACCGAAAAGGCATGCCAATATTGTGGCCATGCCATGCCTCTTGATGGTAGATGGCTACCGTTGCCAATTAACACAAGCAACGACGAAGGTGCTGCAAGGGCGCTGCCGACCTTAGGATTAAGGCTTACGAAGGGATACCTAGGTAAAGTGTCCTTTTAACTTACTCACCGAATCACACAATAGCACATATACTGTTATTTCATGGTGGTTTAATGTACTGCCGCCAGATTGTATGAGGAATGGTATGAGGTTACTGCCGCCAATTTTGACTTTCAAATGGTATCCACTATGTACCTACACGCATAACAAAGCCAACACTGAAAAATTTCAATTTCAAGACCAAATTGCAATTTTATTCTCTATTTCGTTCGACTGAGAATTGGTATTACATTTAGGTACCTATATTTTTTAACCTTGGATGTTAGTAGGTTAGTATCAGTGCCTGTATGTTATGTCCGCAACCAATATACTTATTATAGTCATATTATAGTCTTTGTCCGCAACATCTTGTTAAGAAATGGCCTTGACTCTATGTTAGCGGTTAAGGGGGCCTCTACACAAAATGGAATTGAAGTTGAATATTTTGAAATAAGATCGATGGAAATAAGAGTCCACATTGTTATTTATTTTGCACATACAAAAAAAATTATCTGTCATTTATATTCTAAATTTAATTTAATTTAAAAATAATAGTAATTAAACGAGACTTTCTCGGCCTAGATATTTGACAATTTAAAAATTGAAAATTTAAAGAACATGAAATATACTTAAAATGGGAAGTATGTTTTTTGCCTATGTTGATTTATTGTTGATTTTTTTACAGCGCCCATCTGACCATCAGATACATTTTTTAGTCAAAGACTATATAAGTATATTGGTAGTATAGTGAATTTTAGCAACGGTGAGGCAACGGCGAGATTGTATCTTCTGTACGGATAGTGCTGCGCGTGCGACTGTCCAGTCATAGAGTTCACTGACCGCTGGTGGCTTTCTATTTTATGTGTCCGTCTGTCTGTACGCCACACAATATTAATGCACACAATTAATTGCAATTCGCAAATATTTCCACAACATACATAAAACTAGGTCTGAAATGGCGATGTTTTTACCTTTCATTGCAATAAAAAAAAACCAAATGCCTATATTTAATTTAGGTTAATATTTCAAAATATTTTCAAAATTCAATTATTCATGGATACATAAAATAAAATAAAAAGTTTACTATTTTACTCATCCTCAACAGAAATAGAAATAATGAGTTAATATTCCCATTTATGTGATACCAACTAGTATTTACTAATAGGTAATAAAAGATGAAATCACACATTTTATTCAAATAAATAATTTACTAGGTAATTTCTATACTAATATTTGAATTCAAATATAAGAGTAATAAGTAAGTGTGTACCTACTATCGTTTGTTTCTGTATTAGACAGATTACTTTGTTTTCACCAACATGTCATTACACCTGATGATTATTCGCTCGATTAAAAGGACAAAAACTAAGTTCAATGTAAAACTAGGCTTTATAAAATTTATGTAACAGTTAAACAGTTATTTATTCATGAAATAGGTTTCAAAGAAACACTTTTAATACTCATTATATATATTTTTATATAAAGCGTGTATTATTTTTTTTAAATACATTTAATGTACAGACATGGCTCGTTTACGATTTTATTATTATAAGTATATGTAGATATAAATTTCTGTAGGCAGGTACCTAAACACTTTTCTAACAACGTTAATTAAATACTAATAAAGACATATCACTCGTTATGAGACCAATACAATGATTTTCCGGTTTATTTATGTTTATAGCTATATGGCCACGTTTTAAACGCGCCACGCCAAAGAGCAAATCATCTATAAACAGGAATAATTTAAACGATTTTGATTTCACCATCATTTGGCTAACGTCTACTTATTTTTTTCTATATTTATTTTGGTCATTTAATATAGATTACAAGTTATAATCAAAAATATCCCTCAACATTCTTATTGTCTATAATGAGCCCAAACACTCCATATCCGCTGTAAGTTGCTGAGGAGTTGGGTACCTCGCAGTTACTTGCGACACTAGGACACTGTTCGGGTATATGGTGGGAATTTCATATACACAAATCTTATTTATATATCGCTCTTTTAGCTTTTGCACTCACCTTTGCCTGCTTCTAAAATAAAAAAGTTTCTGGCATAGGTTTTAAGAAATCTCTGACAAAAATTTCCATCAAAATCGATTAGAGAACACGCGGATGTTTACATCACTTTTTTACCATATAAAGTTTTATCGAATACTTACTATACTTACTATACTTATATTCTGATACTAAATACTTACAAGGTCTGCAAGTTGCAGTGCGGTGACACGATCCGAACACGTGGCTCGCAAGGTCGAAACAACATTCGTACTTGGCTTGCCCATAGAAAGGTTTAAAACATTTAAAATCTAACTATATTACATTGCGTTAAGGTCTAATTTTATTTGACCTGACTATTTCCAATGAGAACTCACGTTGGAGCAGTTATGCAAATCGTCTGGGCATTGTCTGTAACATGTTTTTTTTACATCAATTGCAGAAGTAGTTTTTGATGGAATTTTTTACGGAGGAGCTTTAGCTTGAAGTAAGGTGAAAAATTTTTGTCATACATGGCCGTGGAATACAGATGAATATTATATACCTGAGCAAACGTTGGTATCTCTGTTTGTTTTTCTATGATTTTCAGGAAGTTCAGTGTTTAACCACAAAGCCACACACTGCCAACCACACATAGGTAATTTAAATTATTATTTTATAATTTTAATTTAAAATTATAATTCTGCCCACATTATAATTTTAATAATTACAATACATACATTTTCATTACACACCGAATTTTAATTTAGTCCTACTTCATTCCTGTCAGGTCTATTTTTGGTGATAATAAAAATAGTTTAACCGCGTTCCGGATTTTATATTTGTCGTGGGCGCATAATTTACTGTAATATTTATGACGACGTTGTATATTTTCAGAATCTTGATGCTTTATACATAAATTTGTTCGCCCTAACAAAATAAAATAAAAAAAAAAAATACATAACGAACTTAATGTACCTAACAAAAAAACAAAACAAAAGATCGAAGAAATCGTGAACATTTTCGTATTTAAAATATATAAGTATAATATAATATTATAAATACTTACTCGTGTACTGTTGGTGTATCTTAAATAAATAAATAAATAATATTATATTAGTTAAGAAAGTCAAATTAAAGAAATAATAAAAAACATGTTTTATAGGTACTGTATTTATTCGTGTTTTACATCACCTACTGAAAAATCAATACTTGATAAGCCTTCAGTTGACATCAATACTTCATGAGTACCTACGACTTGTATTTAGGTAAGTGGTACAAGGATCTTTTAGAAAATTATATTGTATATTAATAGTTCAGAATCAATATGATAATGCTATTAAATTATGAACTAGCTGTGCCCGCGGCTTCGCCCACGTGAGATTGAGATCGTTCCTTACTTGTGGATTGAATTTGAACTGGACTTAACATTAAATAAAAATACCATTAAATATATTATGACAGATAACACGAAACGAGAAAAATTCATAAAATACTGCACGAAAATAGCGCGGATGTCAATAGATAGTAATAAAAACTGACCGTACTAAATTGATTAATGTATGTACAGTAAATAGAAACATGATAGACATAAAAAAGTATAAAATAGATAGAAAAGGTCCCTGACTCTCGCCAGGGGAACCTGAACCCCTCGACCCCTTAACCTAACATTGTCAACCTAGCTGTAAAATTCAAAAATCGTGCGAAATCTAAATATACGGCCCGTGGGGGTGGGGTAACCCCCACGAGAAATAATAATAATAAAAAAAAACATATGCACTAAAAAGCAATAACCATATGAATTAAATACTTGTACGATAAACTTGCTCATTTTGATAAGGATTCATATTTTTGTTGCTAATATGACGAATAAACATCATCTAACGATTTCAATTACTTTTTTTAATACAAAAAAGTCGTTTTTATGGCATTAATATAAAAGTTAGACATATGCTATCGCTGACTTTTTTGTAAACATTATCAACTTTTCTATAGATATCAAATCAATCATACCTATATCTCTCACTCGAAACATTCTAAAGTTTCTTTGCAAATTCGATTACCTGGAAAAAGCCTTTTAATTTTGTGTCCATCCTGAAATTCTATTTTAGAATATTAGCTATTGGCGAAAGAATTTTTTAAAGCGGATTAGTAGTTTCGAAGATTATCTTACATACAAACAAACTTTACCTCTTTGTAAGTGTTATGTTATGTGAATGATATTAAAAATTCTATAAGTAGTTTAGTGACACTATTTTGTTCTGCAATAAACTTTCGCGGACGCACAGAAGATCTGCATTAGCGAATTCCAACGAGGCGTGTTTATATTACTTTTGGTGTCAGTGCCAGAATTTCTCATAAGGACCACTATTAAATGATCTCCCCGTTTGCGACCAACTGCCGCTGTGTGTATCTGTTGAAGACGTGTAAAGGGAAGAGGAAGGGGTCAAGTGAAAATAATGTTTCAGTACCGGCAGTCCCGGCAGGCGCCCTCAGTCTCGGGTCGTACACAAATACACGTCACGCGGTTTTATTTTCGTAGCGAGACTGTGAAAATTCGCAAATGATTTAGGAAATCGAATTGGGTGCCAAGTAAAATTTGGATTGTATCACAAACTTTTGTCGCCTGTAGAGTCTTCTGTTTACAAACTAAAGTTTTTTTTTCAACTTCTACAAATAAAATAATATTATAAATGCCAAAATTTGTGAGGATGGATGTATGGATGGAAGTTTGTTATTCTTTCACGCAAAAACGGCTAAACGGATTTGGATAAAATGTAGCACACATAAATTTTATTACCTGGATTAATATTAAGTATATAGGTTACTTTTTAACTTTGAAAATTTTTGGGTTTTTTTATACCTATATGAGGCGCAAATTTAAGTTGGTTTATATGACCCTACTCATTCACAAGAGTTATAGCACAGCATTAGTATCTCATTTTGTTTTTTTTTACGAGGTAGGTGTATAGGCGCAATTTGTAAATAAATAAATGTGGCATTTTATCAAAAGTCTTATCTTTACTTGATGAATTATTTTAATGACATACAAAAAACTTATCAAGAGATAAGCAGAATGACTACAGACGCTAATTGCTGCAGCTGGGTACTTTTTTAAACTAATGTAAGTTAGTAAATATTATACATGGAATTTTGAGATGAGTCAGTAAAAGCAACTTGCTACCTTAACCACATGTAAAATTTGTAGCCACAGAAAAACGTTAGCGGCCCGCCTCTGTCTTCGTA
Organism: Synanthedon myopaeformis; assembly: GCA_944738685.1. NCBI lineage: Eukaryota > Metazoa > Arthropoda > Insecta > Lepidoptera > Sesiidae > Synanthedon > Synanthedon myopaeformis. The sequence goes on along the minus strand of OX122927.1, from coordinate 3,911,672 downwards.
TGGATCCACAGACGACCAAAAAGGTCCGTCATAAGAAATAAGTAGAGACATTTCTAAAAACTATATATAGGCATTCCATTTCACGAAATAATGAAAAAATACAACTAAAGAAAACTTTTGGGGGAAATGCCTTCCCTACGTTGATTCGGTCACGTACACCGCGTCCTTGACTTACTTTCCTGGATTACTAAACATCCGAGTTCAAGGACGACAACACACTATTTAACCTCGGATAAGAAGATTGGGCTTAGAGCCAAAATAATATTTTTGTGGTGTATTCTTATTTGCACTTTATATTTCGTGTGGGTAATAAATTGAAGGATATTTTTGCAAAAACAAATTTTGTTTTTAATCTTCATATTCACTTCATATTTGTATAATACTAGAACAACGCGTCCCGACTTCACCTGTGTGCGGTTGGACGAGTTAGTTTAGTATGCATAATATACAGCTAATGTCTATTTGGAATAAAATAACTGTGCTTTACAAAAATTAAAAGAATATTTCAAATAGTGATTCCGAGGTTATAGCCCTTCAAGTTAGTCGATATCTAACTAAATTTTATTTTTAGAGCAAGTTACACGATTAATATTCTGGTTTTTTTTTTAGGTTTCAACGCAGACGAAGCCGCTGGTACCAGCTATTCACCAATAAAAAGAATGTACTGAACTAATGCTATTAGTCCACCAATTAAACCCATTGCAAATTTCAACTCTGTATATATTTCTTACTCTTTATAAAAATTTAAAAGACCAGAAAGCAAAAGTACACATGGAGATTGATAGAATTTGTGGAGAACCAAGCATTGACTCTTTGATGAATTACTATAGTAATTTCATCGAAGCATTGATTTATATGTATAAGTATTTTGAAATCATTGGAACCAAGCTACCAGGCTAGAAAGATAATAATTAACACTCCTAGGAAGATTTTCTAAATGTTGTTCGTCTAATATTTGCTTACAAATGAAATTAATCCTTACGAACACAACATTATTTGCTTGTTTGAACAACTAATCCATTGTTTTATCTGACTACGGGCGGTTCTTGCTCGTGAATCACTTAACTTGTGTGGGTATATGTGAATCATTAGCCGAAGACTTGACATTCGTTACGTAGCGAATGCTTTTAGAACGTGGCTAATTTTGGATAAATGTATTATTTTTTCTTGTTGATCCCTTCCTGAAGGTCGTTCTGAATATAATTCGTGACTTTGTGTACTTACAGCGCAATCCTAATAATATTTGCGACTCCTAATACAATGTGGAGGTTAGTGAAATCCCTTCGTCAACTAGAAAATGGGCTGATGGTCTTCAAACGCCTGATCTTCATAAATTGTATCAATTAAAAAAAAATCTAAATAAATATGACATCGAGTCATAGACATGTTGGTTATAATAATATTGTGTTATTTTGTGTATAAATGTCATTGCACTAGTTTTTATACAGATGATGAGTAATTCTAGCTCTAATATATACCTACCGTATTTTTCCGTGGATATCGTCACACCAAAAATGGAATCGTTTGAAGTTTGTTTTTTCTTATACTAGCGACCCGACCCCAATGACTTCTGAAAATTATACCTATACACAAACCTTCCATATCAAACTCCGTTGGATGGTTAAGAATACGTTAGCGTATATATAATAATGTAGACCTATAGATATTATAATGGCGATTGTTGCATTATCTATTTTCTTTATTATTTATACTGCATTTTTTAATTCGAAGAAGTAATTTGACAGGTCCTAATGTCAAATTTTAAAATAATGTTACCAGCGTTTTTTCCGTATAGCTGTAATTAATGTTATATAAAGCATTGTTTACGGTTTTATAAAACCGTAACTTTTTTAATAAGTTCGATTAGGTGTCATCACTATTTTTGTATGGTCAAAAGCCCTAAAAACCTGCAACCCAGGCAGGAAATGTCAAATTACTCTTCGCACCATAGGTTCTTGATTTGCACATTGAATTTTATATTTTCTAAAGTTGCCTAAAACATGATAAAAGATTATAGAGCAACATGAGCTACATTAAAATTTATTTAAATAATCATTATTAAAATAATAGATATTATATTAATTTTTTTAAATATTATTGACTTATTGAACTTATTGACAGACGTATTGGCTAAGAATCCATAGCTAACTTGTCATTAGGATTCTCGCTTATCCTTGTATCGCTTATCCATTTTTTTAAAGACCAAAAATTGGGTTTTCAATTTTTCAAAAGTACAAAAGTGAAATGGGCAGCAGTTGGCAGTATCTATTTGGATTGCAATTCTACAATAAAAACGCGATAAAAGAAAACACATGTTTTAAAATATTTTGTCGCATTCAACGAAAACAAATAAGTATTTCATAACATGTTGTAATGTAGGTAATACATTGAAGTTATTTTGTTTTTTGCATGCACAACGAAATAAGTAAATATGACGTACAACGTGACGATGATAACATAGAATCATCTAATCATACATTACCTTACTCACTTGCAAACAATTTTCCACATTGAAAATGGTAAAATCAACGTCGATAAGTCACGTAGTCAGATACCTAATTTAATTATCATCATGTTAGTACCAGACAGTCGGACATGATTAAATTGTTTTCTAAGTTTTAGTTTGGACCTTAGAGTACACATAATCTATTGGACACACTTTTAAAATCTATACCAAATACCAATACGAGCGAACCGCTCCCGGCTTTGTGTGTGAAAATTCTGTGAAAAATTTCCTAACCGATGGTACAAAACGCATCAAAATCCGTTGCGTGGTTTAGGAGGAGTTAGAGTTATACTATGTCTTTATAATGTCAAAGCATTTTACTAAATTTTTATCTAAATAGCCGGTTAAAATTATAAACCGCTATTCTCCGAAACGGCTAGATCGATTTTGACGGGACTTTCACTGACAGATAGCTGATGTTATAAGGAGTAACTTAGGCTACTTTTATTTTAGAAAATAAAACAAAATATTATAGATAAGCAATGTCCAGTTTCGTGCGCGCCCCACACATAATATACTGTTATAGCAGATTTATTTGTTATTCAACAAACTGTTATTTCTCTAAAGAGAAGTATTTTCTTGCTTTTTTTTTATTTATTCATTTATTTATTATTACAAATTACTTACAAATTACAGATAGGTTAGACTTTGACCCCTACACATATAAGCTCAGCTTGTATCGTGCGTGTTTGCGTAACATTATTTTAGATATATTTTTTAATTATAATAATAGTGTTTTAAAATATAAATAGGTAAGCAGTGAATAGAATGAGATCATTGGCAACCCCTTGTCTCGCTATAGTTACCTCGCTCAGAAAAATAGTAATTTGTTAAAACGTATGTTAAAAATCACTAAGATATATATTAGATATTTTCTATTTTATATATTTTTTTAAATTAAAGGTAATGTTTTGTTTTTTAAATACATTCTTTTGTTTACATAACATAAAGAAGAGCTATTAAATATATATGTAATAATAATACATCTAGTCGTGCACCTGACTTCTGTAATAGATAATTCAGATAGTTGTGTAATGTGATAAAATTTCGTTACGTAAAACATTTACAAGTTATTTTTTTTTTTAAATGGCAGCAGACACTAGCGGTGAAACTACCCTAGTTAAAAAACTCGAACAGCACCAAAACCAACCCAATTTGTTCTCAAGAAAGGATTCTATCTTGATACATTAGGGCACACAATATTGCACAGTTAATGCTGCGAGAAAGGCTGTTTATTTTAGGATTGCAATACACAGTGGTAGAAATTTTCGTTCGTCAAGAAATAGATTTAAAATAAAGTGAATGGAAGTTTCCGTTAAAATTCTACAGTTTTAAAAGTAGGTAGTAATTGTTATCGCTGATATAAAAGTAACACGCCAATCGAATTCAATGACTCAATCCAGTGGAAATTTCCTTAATTCATTGAACAGGTGAACACAGAACAATAGGTACCTATACTTACTTGTGAAATCCAATTCCGTAATCCACAAGCGAATTTAGAAATTTGATATGATAACGCGTTTATAATTATTTTCTACTAGGTTTTGCCCACGACTTCGTCCGCATCCATTTTTCTTATCCGATCGCTACCAAACTTCACAGGATTATCCGCTGGACTAATCTGAAGCTTGTCTGAAAATTTCATCAAAATCAGTTCAACGGTTTCGAAGTCCATAGGGAACATACATATATACACACTTCGCATTTTATATATATAGATTAGCCATAAGTAATTTTGTAGCAAAAGTGTAACATTCTAATAAATCTCTTACACCAAATACAAGTAAAGTGTTGATTAGTTACTTTTAGAAATAATTTTATGTTTTATTAAATTATGCAATCGGTTTACTGCATTTACTGAGGCGAATTTTTTTATTATTTTCTTTTTAATGTTTGGGACTTTTACCGTACAAACTAAAGTATATCAGCTCCATCATTCCCGGTGACCGGTGACTTTAAATGGCGGTTAGCCTACTTGACACTTTACTCAGAGATGGTGAATGAGGCCCTAAAAATGAATTAGTTAAATTTTTTTTAATGTTAAGCTCGACAAACAGGCTTATGGTCCACTTGATGGTTGATGGTTACCGTCGCCTATAACATAAGCATCGCCACAGGTGCTGTAAGTGCTTTGCCTACCATAGGATGAAGGATAGAGGAATTAGGAAGGGATAGGGAAATCAAAATTAATGGGTCATACTCCCCGAATGACGCGAAATGGAGCTTATTCTTGCCACTACTTTACAAATATAGAGCAGGGCTAACTGAAAAGTTTATTTCCAAAGTTGAACCCTGCTGGGAATCGAATCTGGGACTTCTAACACTCATCCATCGGGCTTGTCAAATATTGTATCGTATTTAATATCATACATATTAATCTGTGTACCTCTATTCTTTTTACTATTAGTAACTCATTTTCCATTTATTTTTGTATACTGCATGTAAGAATTTTTAAAAAAAATGTTTTGTTAGCGAAATTGAATTTAATGAAACACACGCATTGAGCACATGCAACTGCTCAATAAATAGCGTTTATCCGTGACGCCATTTCAGATACATACGTCATTAGATGACAATCATATTTTCAGCACTATATAATTTGATGAAATCGTCATGCTCATTACTTGTCGCGCACATAAAATATTTTAAAAATAATGTGTTACCCATACATTTTATTAAAAAAATGAATATAGATAGGTATGCTTAATTAAAGGGAGGGGGCCCAAATTGAATAATGGAGGCCCATTGCCTCATCCCACTTGCAGCACCTACTTTAGGCGACGGTATCCACCTACCATTAAGTGGATCGTCTGTCTGTCAACCTAAATATAAAAAAATAATTCCTATTAGCTTCTAAGATCTTAATTGGGCATTTTCTGTTTTTTATTTAATTTTTATCGAATCTAACATCGATGGAATCTAAGCATTGCACTTAAGTAACTTAACGTTCCACTTAAGCTTCGCCGGGGAATCAATTTTTTATATACTTACACAAACCTTCCTACTTTATCCCTCTTTCCATTAGTGAAAACCGTATCAAAATCCGTTGGGTGATTTAAAAGTATCAGTTAGCAGGAAACAGACAGACGCGAATAATTTCGGCTTTTTACTTGGTTGGTGCTTGGTTGCATAATATTGTTTTTTTTTTCTACTTACATAAAAATGTAATTAGGTTTTATCTATACTAATATTACAAAGAGGAAAGATTTGTTTGTTTGCATTGAATAGGATCCGAAACTACTGGACCGATTTGAAAAATTCTTTCACTGTTGGGAAGCTATATTATCAGGGAGTACATAAGCTATATTTTATAAAGTTACGCGGGCGAAGCCGCGTGCAACAGCTAGTTATATATATAAAGTCCGTGAAAAATTGTCTAACTGATGGTGAACACCGCATTAAAATCAGATGTATAGTATTTAGGAAGAGTTAGCGGATTTACAGATAGACAGACGCAGAAAGCCATTTTAATTTATACTATGTAATGACACAAAGACTTAAATAATTTATGCTAATAGAGAAAAGGTATTTTTGTTTATAATGAATAAACTCAAAAACTAATAGACCGATTTAAAAATTCTTTCACCTATAGAAAGCTACATTATCATTGAGCAACATATGCTATATTGTACAAAGTTATGCGGCCGAAGTCGCATGCAACAGCTAGTAAATTAAGTGTATTTATTTCTTAGGAACAAGGTTCTAATGAATAATTACTTCAGCCACATTTTTCAATCAGTTTTTAAATGTTATCTAGCCTTGAAAGATTTTTTTATTTATTTAGGTGGCTCAATTTATCGAATTATCTTTATAAAACAATTATATCTTTATAAAACAATTCTTTTAGTCTATAATACATACGTAGTTGTTTAAAACGCCATTACTTGCAAAATCAACCCTTTCATCCTTTAAAACTTATTTTGTTTCACCAATCAATAGCAACCTGTCCCCGGCTTCGCACGGATGCATTTTTTCTGCAAATTATATATCGCTCTTTTCATAAACTCCGCAACGGATTTTGATGTGGTTTTGAATTATGGAAAGAGCAACCAACGAGGAAGGTTTTTGTATAGAGTAACAAACATCCAAACATACAAACTTTTATATTTATGATATTATGCATTAGGATTAATAATATTAAATAATATTTCAGCGAAATGATAAAACAAGTATCAAATGATTTCATTAAATTCTTTATCTATGTTTTATCGGCGAATTAACTTGTCATTTCCCTTGAATCTAATGTTCGGGTAATTTTGTGACGTCTTAAGGAAAGAAGATATCGAATGTAAACAAGTGGACAATAACTTATAATGCTTATAATCGATGTATTTATCTATAATATATTTATGTCTGATTGTCATTACTGTCTGTCGAGTAAAGAACGTCTGACAAGAGATGTGAGGTACAGGAAAGATGTACGGCACATCCAATAATCCGGCACCCTCCGCCCTCGCCTCATATCACCTCCCTCACCGCTTTGTTGGCTACAGTGGGGCCCAATTTTTTTTTAATTTTTCAGGGAAACTTTATATTTTTCCTGGTGAACCTAGCATCTAGTATAAAAATGGCTATATGGCTTATCCTATATGTTAAGCCATATAGGACACATATAATAAACTATATGTGTGCCAAATCTCTACCGTTTTTGCGTGAAAGAGTAACAAACATATCCAAACATCCTTCTTCACAAACTTTCACACTGCACCCAATATTAGTACATACGAGTACAATAAACAAACTTACAAAATCCGCTATCTCTATATTGTTAAGACAGATTTCGGTACAAATTCGGTGAATAAAGAGATCGATTTGCGCTGTTTTTTTCCGTACTTGGCACAGTGAACTACTATATGTTATCTGTTATCTGATTTAGCGTCCTTCATGGGTGATTGCCGCCCGGCGCCGGTGTGGCGGTAGCCGCTGTTCAATACCTATCATTTCCATTATCCTATAGCCAATAAATAATTGGATTTAACAAAACTCACTGATGACTTCCTTGTGAATGTTTATTTTGCCTTTTTAACCTCCGACGCCCGATGCAAAAACCGAGTGTTATAGGTTTGACGTGTGCATGTGTATGGGTGTATCTGTCTGTCTGTCTATGAAATCGTAGCTCCCAAACAGATAGACCGATTTTGATGCATTTTTTTTTTTTAGTTTAGAAGCTGATGTGTCGAATTGGTTCTTGGCTATTAGTTTATGAAGATCTGTTCAGGTTCAAGATTCTGTGAGATGATAATGATGATGATGAATTTAGTCACGATTATTCCCAAACATGATCTACAACGAATCAACGAATACACTTTGTGTACAAATCGATGTACACTTTTGATATTAAAACGTTGTCTCGCAAAATAAATATTATTCAAGTGCATTTAGTGTTTGCTAAAGAAGTTACTATGAAAAATAGATGTTATGAAATTTTTATTTAATAAATAAATAAGTAACCTGTTAATGGGTCTGATACCAGGAAATATAATTAGAACGTAACCGAATACATGCCAAGTTGAAATCAAACACGACACACTATAAGATTTCATACACAATTTTATTACAGCAAGATGTCTCTCATTAGTACCTACATCAGAAACCGCCACAAACAAAATATGTAGATGTAGGTAACCTAAGTAGGTAACCACATATATGTAATATTATGATCATATTAAATCATAACCATCCAATAATAAATAAAGTTAAGATATTATTCTTAACTTGTTAAATGAACAAATTTTGCACGAACTATTTTAAAAATTTACTGGGCATCTATATACGAGTATCTAATTGTAAATAAAAGTTGTTGTCCGTTTCTGTCCGTTTCATGGCTAACTTAGTCTAAAGTCTAAACCATATTGTCTAAACCACTCAATCGATTTTGATAACGAGGAAGATTTTTGGTATATCATTTGTTGCAGAAAAAGATTGCATTCGTGCAAAGCCGTAGAATATCAAATAAAGCATGAGAATATAAAATTATTTCTACGTAGTATAAGGACAACATTTCATACTGCGTTCCGCAGCAACTGTGCTATTCAGTGTTGCGGTGCGCAAGTAAAATATACCAGAACACATTTTAGAAGTCCTATCCACCTAGACCTTTATCATATTCAAAGTCTGCAGCGCACTTGCACATTGCTTGCTATATAACATTGCTTGTATTATAATTATAAACGATGGTAGCCATTTACAATAAACCGGATTGTTTGTCTACTTTTGTATCTATATAATAAATATATTTCTTACTTATCATTTTCATTAATCAACATCATCTCGGTCGTAAGACGTCTACTGCTGTGGACATAGGCCTCCCCATAGTTTTCCAATAGGACCGGTCACAAGCAGCCTGGATTTAGCGGCGACCAGGCGTCCATTAATCCAAAAAATAATGATACATTATTTTTTAAGGATTTATACCGTAAAAATATCTTAAATTTTTGGAATTTTCGAGACAGATAATGAAGCGTTAAAGTCGGTATATCATAGATGATTCTTGATAACAATGATTTAGTGTCCACGAGTGACAATCATGCAATGTTTTTTGCTCCGTCCGTCGAAATCGTTGATTCGTAACCGGTTACGACCGGTGGTTGTATATTATGAATTTATGACGCGCCGATTGCTTACTATCTATTGTGAACAAGAATATAGCAGAATTGTATGCAACTAATGTCTGAAAAACATCAGTTATTAAGTTAGTAGTTTTTCAGTTTTTCAGAAGTATTTAGTTGAAAGACGCAGCTAACGTCAGTTGAAAATACATTTTTTTACATTTTATAATTACATTTTATAAAGCGAAACAAAAACAATGCTTTAGTTGTCATCTCGCACGACTTTATTTCGTACAAAATGTGCGAAAAGCCAATGGTAGATATCCAGACCACCACTGTTTTTTTTTTAAATTTGCAATTCCAATTTTCACATTATTAATCGAATTCTTGAAAATTTAGATACAATTTTTATACAAGTTATATACGCATTTATTGTTACAACTAAGTAAATATACTTAGATACCAAAGGTGTACCTAATGCGTGGAGAGATTAAAACGTTATGGGAAAAGTACAGTTAAAGAGAAGGTAAGGTTGGTAAGGTAGAAGGAAAATGTTATGGCTCAAAAATATCAAAATGTTAAACAACTCTTCTCACTGGTAATGGAAATGGAGAGGCTTTGAAAGAATAAGAGAAGATCGAAGCGAGCAAAGCCGCTATTAATAACTTGTGCTGAAATGCATACGATGTTCAGGGTCGATATTAAAATGTATTAGTTTTTTCAGCGCGATCCAGTACACACTAGTGGTTGAATCGCGTGGAACACAAATTGGCTTGCCGCGTGACGTAGTGTTTTGCTCAGGTTATTTTTATATGAGCGCGTAGAAAGGTTAAATATTCAAGTGCATAACACTATCTATAGAATAAGAAAACATACATTACTAACTACCGGGGACAGAGAGACGTGACGCATAAGTGTATCTTCTTTAGAAATACGTAATGACCTAATGTATATTACTAGCTGGTGGCCGTGACTTCGTCCGCGTTTAAAATGTTATATAGCCTAAAGCTTTTCTCGATAAATGGACTAACCAACACAAAAATTATTTTTCAATTCGAACCAGTAGTTCCTGTGATTAACGCGTTCAACCAAACAAACAAACTCTTCAGCTTTATAATATCAGTATAGATATGTCGGTACTTTAAATCCACCTAATAGGTTTAATTATAAAATTGCGGAAAATTTTGAGTTTTAATAAAATATAAGAAACTCCAGCACGGATACATCTCGTTTATATTTCTTTTCATTAGTGAAAACCGTATCTAAATTGTTATGGTTGGTTTAGTTAGAAGAAGTTAGAGTAGAAACAGACAGAGGCGGACAGCGACTTTATTTTAATACGTATAGATATAGATAATATGGGTATAGGTGTAAAAAAAGAAAGGTCAAATAAGACACTAACTTTAGGGTTAATTTATTATAACTTTTATGGGGGAGTTATGGGGGAGGACTATGTCCAGCAGTGGACGTCCTGCGGCTGAGATGATGATGATGATGATGATGAACTTTTGTGTTTTCTTGACGATAAATACCTACACCTAATTACCTTAATTGTAAAAATAAAAGTTAAGAGTAGGTAATAGTTAAAAAGTCTTCTAAAGAATATTAAATATAAAAAATTGTTCGTAATGTTATTTTTTAAACCCTAGTTATATAATAGTTATAATATTGTTTTTATATAATCTCATAAAAACTGCGCATTGAAAATTATAAAAATATGTGTTAGGTAAAGACTTGCAACAATCTAGGTATAATTGGATCATCTGTATACTAACCTAATTAAATACTGGTTGCAAATAAAACTTCTAATGAAGCCGTACACCTAATACAATCAAGTAAACACACACGAAGTAAACGCAAATATTATACCTATATATTTTTTATTTTAAAGAATTTTTAAACGTTACTTTTAGCCCATCCTTCTCTGGCTGGCCCTATTGACCTAAAATGGCTTCCGAATTCTCTTAGGCTAAAAACCAATCCCAACTCACATAAGTAAAGTATCTATGCATGATACATGAATGATGGAGCCTGCGCTTCACCATCCACCTCTGTAGATCCATAATTAATTTTATGCAAACCCTATTCTTAAGCCTACTATGGTCTATGGTCAGCAGCGCACTTACAGCATCTGTGGCGTCGCTTGTGTTATAGGCGACCGTAGCCACCTACTAGCAAGTGGCCCGTCAGCCTGTCTTTTATTTATGTTAGGGTCGGCAGTTAAGCACTCTATCTTAGTGCAAACCGAAAGAACTTCCTTGCCAACCCATATCCGCGTAAAATACCTAAGTGCGTGGATTTTTTTTTAAATATTTATTATTATCAATGCATTTTACACTATCACATGACTTTTTTTTATATTATCGCTGATGTCAAAGTAGTGATAACAACATTTACTACGAATACAGACGTAGGTAATTGTTTTATTTACTGCATTATAAAGTATTAAATTTATCAGTTTCATCAAAGAATTGTTTATGATGCCTAATTGATTATTTTTATACGACAGCATTCAAGGTTTACAAAAATTTTTAATGAGGAAAATTTTAATCGGGATTTTAATTTTTAAGGGAGAGACCTTACAAAGAGCTCAGTTCCAAACATTGTCGGATGCAGTTTGCCCACAATATTCAATACTATCAAACTGTTGCACGTGTATCGTATCTCGTAGTTTACATAGTATAATTTGAATTAGCTATATGGCCGCTTACTCCTTCTAAACCATACAACGGATATTGGAGAAAGAAGAACAAGGAATTTACATGTACATAATTAACCTTGATTATGAAACTATTTAGTTTGATAACGATTAATAACATATACGAATGTACTCGTATGACTAATCTTTCGATTCTATTCGTTTTTTGATTGACTAATTTCTACAAATATCGATTATTGTAACTTATTTGCCTCCCGAACTTTTTTGTGGCTAATGATGAATAAACATGTATTATATTGCCCTACCCTACATTATTATTTTATGAATCATAAATAGTTTTCGCAGTGTACGCCAAATAATGACTTTTATAGTCAAATTTTTATGCCTTGTTTACATTATTGTCATTTTCGTAAAATAATGTAGTTTTCTATATGTGAAAGAATTTCTAAAATCGGTCTAGATGATTCTGAGTGAGTTTATCTATTACAAACAAGCATACAAAAATCAAGTCTTTCTTCTGCATACCTAATAGTGTAGGTATATTTATTTATAAGTCAGTCCATATCGCTTTTAAATTTTACAGTATAATATTATTACATATTGTCAAATAAGGTTTCATAATATTGATTAACTCGCTGTTACACTGACAAAAAAATTATTATATTTCAGACGCTCAAAACTAATACATTTGCTTTCAATAACATTGCATTTTTTTTATGTTAAGGTCGACAGATTATACTGACTTTTTTATGATGAATACAGGAATTCTAGAGTCTAGTCAATTAGTAGACAAAATGTTAAAATTTTTTTAGCGCGTTAGGACCCCACGGACCCAGAGATTTGATACCTATCAAAGGAAATGAAAATGTAACCGGTGCCGATATCTCTGTAAGATATAAATAAAAAACAAAGTGTGATGAATTGAATGAGAAATATCCTTTAGCACAATAGCGTTCATTGAAATGTTCATAACATGTTTAGACCCAAATTGCGTCCCTTGTAATCAAAAGGCGGGCGGGACACCAGCGGGCACATTATGTTAGAACATTCTAGATCGCCTTTGCCTGGAGGCAGGCCGCTGACGTCACTGCGGCAATACATCGATTGAAGTCACTGCCCTGTTGTTATGTCAGCTCAAAAGTTATTACAAAACATCTCAGATTAAATATTATGATTTTGTCAGTCATTTTACACAAATGCAGTCTCTGTCTGTCTGATTTGATGCGGTTTTCACTATCAGAAATTATTTATTTTGCTTATTTTTTAATTAATTTTTAATTAATTAAAAGATAAGGAAAATAAGCGTAACTTTGTAAAATATGTTACTCGCTGATAATGTAGCTTTTTATCTGTAGGTTAATGAATTTTTAAAATCTGTCCAGTAGTTTTTGAGTTTATTCATTAAGTACAAACCAAAATACAAATATTTTCTCTTTATAATATTAGTATGGATTTTGGTTACGATCGCCAATGAAACTCAATCATATTAGTTTTCTACTGAGCTTTAAAAAACTAACATTTTATTATGATCAATAGACCTAGGTATTCTAGGTACTGTCGAAAGCTTTGAGGTCCAAAAGGGGACATCCCCTAATTTATATAGTCTACAGTCTACACTCAGAAATTCAAAAACCTCTATAACGAACATTTCGATGTTGGATTATAACGGATAAAGAAAATGAACTCAATTTATCTGTTGGTAAATATTACACATTTGGAACCGATTCTTATTGAAATGGTTTACAAAGAAGTGTTTTTGCACTCATGTCTACCATTCTTATGTGACAAAAAATGAGTCGTAATATCACAAAATACCCGTGCCCGTGCGTGACCCTCAATATTCGTTAAGTTTTAGGTTTAGATTAATCTGAATTTATATTTTGATAAAGTTTTCACTAATTAAAAGAGCGAGTAAGGTTTATATACCTATCTAATTTGCAAAAAAATTGCATCCGTTCGAAACGGCTCAGCAAGACTGTATAAGTAGGTATATCAGTTTAGATCAATGGTTGCTAGTTTAAGTTTATTTACATATCTAAGTGAAGATTCACCTCAACAAAAAAAAAAATCATTGCATGCAATATAGTATCATGAGAAAAAAGAGGTATGTGTAAAATTAGGTGACGGTAGCCACCTACCATCAAGTGGATCCTCAGATTCGTCAGCCTGCCACTCAGCGCGTACAAAGGTAACTATCGCCACACATTTAAAAAAATATCTTATGACTGAGAAGGAATTATTAATAACGGCTCAATCAGGACTAGCTAGATTGTATTTTGTTGCTTCGTGTCTCAATATGAAACTTTATAAAATATATTAAAAAATTGTAGACATACTTACCGAGAGTCTTGATTGAGCCGTTATTAATAATTCCTTCTCAGTCACGAGATAATATTTTTTTTAAATGAGTGGCGCTAGTGTACCTTTGTACGCGCTGTTAATATATTTAAAAAAGTAAGTGACTGAGCAAGATGCAATAAAATGACCGAAATAGAATATAAGCTTTATATTTTAATAATAATTATGATGATACAAAGTTTTCAGATCAGACAATGATTAAATAAATTTTATCCTGTATTTTTATATGAACACACGATACATATGTATGTAGGTATTTATAGATATTTTAGAGATAGTAGGTATAGATGCTATTACTTAATAAAATTTAAATACTTATTAATCTTATTGAACCATCTACCTACTTAAGTAAATAGTGGCAGTTCAATAAAAATCAAAAAGGAGGAACTTTAATAAACGCACCATTAAAATTAATGTAATCAAAACAAGTATTTCAATATTTAAATCTTATCGCGATATGCCTAAAGTTCAAAATTCTTTCAAGTCTTCGTCATAAATCTATTTAAATTTTTTCGTTACAGCGAAATTAGTTTAACATGTTTTTAATAAAGCTGGTCCGTAATACAGTCAAAGATTAAATTACATTAACACTAAATAAAAACATGCAATTAACAAAGATGGTAATCTCATAAGAAAAAAGAAAGAAAAAACATAGTACACACTGAATTACAAAAATTCTTTTGAATTGATTTCCGTATTAGTATTAAAATCGATGAAGATTTAATCCAATTTTAATTTTTTTTCTAGAAATTATACTCTACTAAGTTATGAAAAAATCGATGAAGATTTAATCCCATTTTAATTTATTTTTTCTAGAAATTATACTCTACTAAGTCGACAAAGTTGATATTCAATAAATTCAATAATTTCTCTTAAGCCCTTCTGTAACTCAGTGTGTTCATAACTTAGACTTACACTATGTGAACTCTATCAACAATATCGACAGTTTCAATTATGTACCAACCATAATTCACACTTATTAGTAACAGTTAAGGTACATTTATTCATTAATGCCTTAATAAAATAGCTTTTTATAAGTGCCACTTAATATTTATAAGTGAATCTTCAACAAAGACAAACACCTCGAAACGTCACTGAGAATAAGAATACTGTTTACATTTCCAAACGTCTCTACTCTCCATTTTTTAATTTAATTTTCAATTTCATCGTAAACATTAATTTTTAAAATAAATAAGACCAAATATCGCTTACGAAATTATTAAATCACAGATACCATTCACAAAACTGTCATAATATTTTATTTTACCTACCACTAAAATCTAAAACTCCCTGGGGTGTCCAGCGCCTAAATTTAGGCTTTCTAACAAAAGCTGATTGAATGACCCCTTTTTGTGGAAGCGTTAAACTACGCGCAGTCTTAAAAACCCAATCGACATTCATTTATACTCGTAAAACATATTAATTATTTTAAATACTGAACCTTAACTACAACCGATAGTCGCAAACATGGAACATGCAAAAAAAATGTTGAAAAAAAAAAATTTTTTGTTAGGCGGTTGCGAGTTAGCACATACTTTCAATGAGTCCATGTTTTCACTACCGTGCGTATCACAGAGGACGTTTCTTTGGAGCCGCCGTCACAAATAGGGCACGCAGGCTCCACACCGCGAATGTCGCTCCGGTGAATCCGCCCGCGCCCTGTTAGAACAGCACGCATTAGCTCATGATGTCCGCTCGTCTGTGCGCGAATCACTGCGCCCTAACGCCCGCCTGAGTTTCTCCACCAACCTGCTGTGGAATTTGTCTGAATCACGGCTTTTGCTGTTCGGTGGACTAGCCGAGCCCTTGCTGGGGCTGTCTTGGGCGTTGCGCAGCGACACCCTTGAAGACGGGGCCGGTGCTCGGCTGTAGGATAAAGACCGCATCGCAGGAGCGCTCCTGTGGGCCGCCAAGACACCGGATCGAGGTGACATCGTTGGCCCTTCTGAACGCGATTCCGACACCTTCCGCACACGTCCGACAACCTTCTCCGTCGATTCTGACGCCCTCCGCGACCGCTGAGAGTTGTAAATGTCCCAATCGTTTTTCATAACTGGCATCATGAACGCCATCTCGGCGAAGCAGACGGTGATTCTTCGTTGTAAACGTTTTTGATGGAAATTCCCCGACAATAGTGCCGAAAGATTTGGTCAGAAATTGCTAGAACGTCGATCAATATCTGTAACGTTTCGCGTGTTAATTTCCTTTCCTTGCGTAGATAAAATAGTTGGGAATTGTTTTCATACACGCAGCCACATAAATCGCTTTTGGTTTTTTCGTAGTGAGTCGATTAGACGCGGAGAAAACGGAAGCTTTCACTTCAATGTCACACGCGCTAAACTATTTAGGAAGATGCTAACCCTAGGACGAATTGCGCTTGAATGAAGTATTCGTGAAAACACACCCTGATTATAAGGAAAACATTGGCGCCACTGTAGCGACGAGCTCTAGTGAAAACACCTTATCTAATTATTTAATTACGTTTATGGAAATGTTTTGACGATTTCAAGCAATAACGATTTTATCGGGGATTTTCCCTATTTATTTTTGTGTTACTCTAATATATTCAAAAGCAATATTTAAAATGTACTGACTACAAACTTCGCAGGCAATAATATTGTCTACGTAGTTCAGCTACTAGGCAAAAGATGGCAGCAAAAATTGTAAAAATCGCACCATCTACTTAAACTAAGTAGCATCATAGAGTAAATAGTACTTAAATATTGTTTACGTAATTCAGCTACTAGACAAAAGATGGCAGCAAAAATTCGGAAAATCGCGCCACGATAACAACGGAAATTTTAATTTTAAACGTAATGTCACAGAACTTAAAATTCTCTAATAAATAATTAATAGAACTGTTTTTATGAATATTTTCAAGATTGAATTCTCCCACTTGTTACTTTGCTACGATATAATATTGCCCTTATGTCGAGTCGTGAGCTTGGTCTTGCTTTTATTCTCTTTACGTCGAGCCTTTTTTGTACATCGTACGCGTTGAAAAGTGAAATGAGTATTCGTTAAACTTCCGACATCTTTATCGCTGTGACGACCTGAATTTTTAAACGATCCCTCGGAACCTAACATTTTTTCAGAATAAAAAGTATCCTATTTATTTATCTAGGTAATAAACTGTGTGCCAAATGTCATCGAAATCCGTTTATGCGTTATTGAGGCACTATCATCCAAACACAAACTTTCGCATTTAAATTATTAGTAGGATTTCAGCCAATCCGAGTAGCTTAGACTTGTGGACTGTTATCCCTTGCCTACCACTTTAAATAAAGTCCTGTGCGGTGAGCCTTTAAATACATGCATTACTTCGGAATATAAGACAAACATATTAAAACTAGCTTTTTGACAGCATAGAAAAAAACTCAACTGATAATTTTGCACTTATTTTATTAGTTTCAAAAGCAGATCAAACAAAAGTTTCTTACATCTTTAACGATAAGACATAATAATAAATGCAACAAGCTAACAACTAGCAATATATTAAATAACTAACATAACAACGTAATTGTATTAAGAGAAAGTTTATTTTAATATTTTACAGTAAATAATAACCTTATAGTTAGTTGAAAAATCAACATAAGTTTCAGTAAACTCAAGGCACGTTAACGAAATAAAAGCATGAGTATTAGATATTTGAGGAACTAACACAATAAATTTGTCTTTAGAATCCTATTAGTAATCTCAGATAAAATAAGAATTAAAGATAGAGCCCTGTAGACGGCAGAGTGAAGCCAGTAAAACTACGCCTACGTCGTGTAGGTACATACACGGTTACACGCACACAAATGCAATCAAACTACTCCTCGCCTTATTAAAATATTTACTAGTGAAAATGCCAAATTGCGATATAAAAACTGGTCTTCAAAAAATTAAAAGATCCCAATTCACTCGTAACAAACTTGGTAACCAATATTTTCAATAAAAATAAACAAAAATTGAGTTTATTGTATGGAATACAAAATATCAATAAAGTAAACGGCCTGCACACACATGTTTATAAAACTGGCTTTCACTATGTTGTCCGCAAAATTCTGTCTATAATTTTTATTTGGCCTGAATTAGTAATCACAATTATATACTATTTCTAGTGAGCGTAATTAAATAACATACGTATGTATTAACATCACAGAATAGTTAATGCTAATAAGCACACTTACTTACTTAGGTGGGAATCTCATTTGTTATTTTGGTAACAATAATATTAAGGTGGTCAGTTAAATAATATAACATAAACTCTTAAAAGAGTTAAACTAATTTGTTTTTAGTATTTATTGAATATATTATACATGTTAAGGAATTCTTAAGAATACAATCAACAGAGCTGATACTTCTCCTTATTGATGTGAAAAAATAACTTTTTTTTTTATATTATATATGTTTTATTTTGTAAACAATCTTTATAATGTCTTTTATTAATAACTAATTTTTGACTGTGACATCGAAACTACTCAACCGATCATCGTGAAATTTTGCATAAACAATGGAAATATTTAAAGTTATATTTTTTTATTTTTCCACGAGAACGAAGTCGCGGGAAAAAACTAGTTAGACATAACATCATACTGCAGTTTGATAAGACTTCATATGTCTTCGAATATTGGTCTTGTATGTGCCTTCACAGTTGATCATCATAATATCTTAATCTCGCATGAATACGACCGACCCAAGTGGGATACAAAGCTGCGTTAGCCATTTCAGCATCTTCATTCAGCGTTTGACCGTTGGTCTATAACTGCTCTGGACTTGATGTTTTAATGGCAGGGCACACTGCGTTATGCAATCATTTGGGCAGCCCGTTTGGCGGCAGTAACCATCCCCCTTACAGAAGACCACCGTGAAATAAGAAGGTGTGCTGTTGTGATTCGGTGTGCGAGATGAATCCCTTCCAAATCCTTTATTCTTAATTCTACTAAGGTCGACGGCGCACTAGCAGCACCTGTGGCTTGCCTGTGTTAATAGACATAACACATACCATCAATTGGACGGGGATTGAAGATCAATGTAGGCTGTTTCTGACTGGTACTATTGGATAAATATGGGGGAGACCTATGTTTCAAACAGTGGACGTCCTGTGGCTGAAATGATGATCAAGACCATTAAATAAAAATGAATTCAATAAACGTCAACAACTTTGTCAACGGTTAATATTAACCGTTAACGGATAACGTCAACACACAATAGCTTATCAAGTTAATTGAACACTATTATTTGTGTCATCCTTACTTTTATCCACATCGTAGTAACCGTTGAAGTTGATGATCGTTAACAATTCCACCAGATGTCGTTGGTATCCACACTCCATCAGTTTTGTGACGACCTTGTGTAGATATTTTGTTAATTTCTTAAACAAATTAAACAATTCCTCCATCTGCGCGAAGTTCGTGTGAGTGAATTGGTCGTTGGCTTCATTCTGTGTCCATTCTCTGTATTAAACAAGCTATAATTAAAAATCATACACTAACCCCCGAATTTCTATTGGGCCTAAATATGCTATATCTGACGAGTTGGGTATGTCGCAGACTACTCGATGCAGCATCAGGCCAAGTTTACCATGTCATGGAAACACCACTGAAGTAATAATAGTATACCAAATTTCACATCAATCGAACATGTGGAAATTAGTGAAATCGCTTCGTCAACTAGGAAATGGTCTTCAAACCCGAGAACAGATCAACATAAATTATAGCTAAGAACCGTCTCGATTACGACAGCTTTCCAACAAAAAAAAAAAAAACAGACCAAAATCGGTGCATCTGTTTGGGAGCTACGATTCCACAGACAGACTCACAGATACACGTCAAACTTATAAAACCCTGTTTTTGCATCGAGCGTCGGAGGTTGCGAATAGGATAAAAAGCGACAATGTCTAACTCTTTGTTAAACCAACAGTTTAAGATTCGACATTATTTGTCTATAATACTCACCCGGTTATCAAAACCCTACCGAATTTAAGTATAACGGTGAAAATGTCGTTCAGCAGCTTCATGACCAGCGTCGACCTGTTGTTGAGGAGACATCTGAAGAGCACCTTCTTAATGTACACCACGTGGCAGTCGTACAAGTCGTCCAAAGTGCGAGCTTTCTTCAGATCGCCCTCGAACTCGGTCCAAGAGGAGAGGATGCACGTCGTCACGATGTAGTTGTCCAGGGCGCGAACTAGAGAGGCCATCACGTGCCTATACGTTTGCACGGCGATGTATTGCTGCGAGCGGATTAGCCTTCGCGAGTGCCGATTCGACAACTTCACGGATAGCTTGAGGTACTGTAATGGGAAATCACCAATTTAATTATTAATTAATAAATTATCATTAATAATTATTATTGTTAATAAATTAAATTTATGTTTATTTTTATTTTACTTTTTGTTTTTTGTACAATATGTGTGTATATTTAAGCTATGGATATGGATGTCTGAAATAGAGTTATTATTATTATTATTTATTCACAACTGTAGTAAATACAAGCGACAGAGATAATATGTGAATTTTTAGCTAAATTAAGTGAAAAAGAAATTATTTTTTTATTTAGAATTTCTTTACAAAAAAGTAATCTATATTTATGGATAACATAAAATCTCTTTTCCAGACTGGCTAAGTGAAGAATCTGTTATGCTCGGAAACAAGGAATTTAATTAAACAGTTGATTAGAAACTCCGAATCGAAAAGTGAGATTGATTATAGTGGCAGCGAATTCGAAGGCATAACTTACATTATATTTTTTGACAGACGATGTTGAATTAGATTATTTTTAATTAAAAAAAAAATCAACGATTCTTTATTGAGCACTAATCAAAATACATAGGAAGGAAAAAAGTAGGGTTAGGTAATATTTGTGCATAGATATTGTAAACAGATGGATACACCTCGAAATCCTCGCCGAGCGTCCAAAAAACGCGCCTCATCTTGACCAGGAACTGGAAGACTTTGGCGTAGCGCAAAAGCGCCTCCTGCGACAGGATAATGTTGAGCGGCCACCGGACGGCGTAACTGAGCGACAGACAGCTCAACACGTCCGGTGAACTCTGCTGGAAGCTCAGCGGCGGCTCCGACATCACGAACGACACGTTCTCCGAGAACTTGTGCACGTCTGGGGGCCAAAATAGAGTCGCATTCACTTTCCACACACACACACACACACACACACTGTACGCTAATACATTCTAAATAGTTTCAGAGTCAGAGCCTAAGGGCCTCTTTCACCAACTACAAGTGTTGATTAGTTATTCCTTCGATAGGCGATTTTTTTTATTATTTTCTTTTTAATGTTTGGGACTTTTTACCGTACAAACAAAGGTATATCAGCTCCAACATTCCAGGTGACCGGTGATTTTAAATTACGGTTAGCCTACTTGACACTTTACTCAGAGATGGTGAAAGAGGCCCTTAATCTTGTATAATAATTTTCTCAGAATTATTTTAATATTATTTTTTTCTTTGTGATTTTATATTTTTGTCTTGTGTTTCTTGTCGGATTAGTGGTAAAATGATTTACCACTAATCCGTTATTATTATTATTATTTTCTATACTTCTATTTAACTCGTCTCCCCCTCCAAAAGCCAAAATTATCATTATTAACTGCATGTATGCTGCTTGGGGTTAGGTTTTGAAATGGGAGGTAGGCTTTTGAGTTACTTGGTAAGAATATCTGGGAATGGATGTTAGTTTTATAATAATATAGTTTTTATGATTAGGAAATATGTCCACAGTTTTGTTTCTAATACAAATAAATCTTCACATACTAGGTTTGACACCCGAAATACTGGTTCTAGCAAAAATACTGTACAATTGTATTTTGTAATTTCTTACAAAAGAGCCAACTTGGAAAAGTTCATTTCCAAAGTTGGCCCTGTCGGGAATCGAACCCGGGGGAACCTTAGAACAGAGCGTTAAGGCAAGCACACTAACCACACATTTAACGGGGGCATTGGTGGTATTCTTTCAGTTTTCTTTACCAAAACTTAAAGATTAAATTAAATCGAATATGAACTTAGGTACTTACGCGAAATCGACGATCCAACCGCCTTATCGAGAATGTTATGCAATGTGCCGAAATTCAACAACTCTTGAGGATTCAATGTTTTCGCCAGTTTAGAGAACAAATTCTGGCAAATACTTCTAGAAAACTCTCCGTCCATGAGAAAAAAGTAATCCTTTAAACTTTTCAAATGCTCGTACATGTCGAGATTGACCAGGAAATGGGTTAATATTGAATTATTGACGACCTCTAACTGATAAGTCAGCGGTAGCATTACAGACTTTTGTAAGCAAGCCGTTAGAGAAGCGATATTGTCGCTAGTTATATTCTGTTCCTCTTGGACTTCCGTCGTGAAATGTGAAGAAAAAGTATTCTGAGAAGGTCTTTTTTTAAGTTCCTCCATTATAATTGCCGGATGAGTGTAACAAGATAACTCCATGTCATAATCCATTTTTTGACTGAAATAATTCGAATTGAACTTGATAAGATCTTTCACACCGAAAGGATCGAAACTGTCCCAGCTGTAAGATCCATCTATAAAATTTATACACGATTTACTCTTAAAATCGTCTATGTTTCTGCTGATTTTGGGTGAATACGCATCAGGACTGTCCATAGAATGAATTTGGTCTATGACGTCTGCATTCTCGTCGACAATACCAGACATGTCGAAATCTTTAGAGAAATCTGTCTCTTTGTCCGGTTTTCCTGTTTCTAAGTTTCTGTCGTCGCTTTGTGGTGTGAACAAATCGGCTGCTACGGCTTCTTCAAAAGCCAGATCTGCTGTATTTGGAGTTTCCAAATCAAGCTGAAAAATTAAACCATAAACAATAACCAAAAAAGTACATTATTTCATGAATGGACATTATTCATGTGCTGTCCTAGTTAGTAATAAGAACTATACAAAAATACAATACAGCAAAAACTGAGTTTCTGGTGGATTTGAGACAAAAATACTTTGAGTGTGAAAAATCCAACTTTAAATTAATGTCAATTTCATTGACATAATTTTTAAAATAAACTTAATAGAAAATTTAGAAAATAAATAAGGTGTATTACTGTTTTTATTCTATATTTATTTTTTTCTTTTTTAAATTGTTTGATGCTTTTACTCTTACAATATTTTTCATACTATGGGTACACATCTTCCATATTGTTCGTAATAAGTTTTATTATAAATAAATAAATAATATTCTAAATTACACAATGACACGATTTGTTCAATTTTAGTTTTAAATATACTAGTAAAAACATGTCACGATGTATTTTATGTCATACTTGAAAATCATTATACGAAAAGACCATTATATTATATCATTATTTAGGAAATATGATTACTCTCACAACTTCGACTTTGAATAAGTCTTTAGAAGTTGTATCTATTCATAATAATGTAATACTAACCCTCGGGAACAGTTCTCCGGGTGTCGTAGGTAAAAGATTTAGCGTTATAGCGGACCTTTCTGCGGTTTCACCGATAGGCTTTAAATTCAACGTGAGTCCAGCTCGTTTTCCAATACCTCGTTTTGGACTCATTTCTTCTGGTTTAAATTCGTCCGACCCTAATACTTTCTTCCTATTCTCTAAAGCTTCCGTTTGCGCTACGTTCAACGGTTCCTTTGTGACCACGACCTCTATAGGAGTATTATATTCGACTCCTAAAACTTTTTGTTTAATCAAAAGCGCCTCTCTCTGTGCATCGGTTCTCGCAATAGGTCTTTGCTTTGGCTCAACAGTGTCGAAATTCTTACAAAATTCCGTTCCCAAAACCCTCATTTTATTACGCTTTGCTTCGGCGTAGGCCGACATGACTTGAACGTTGTTCATCTCGTCTACATCGGGCACTAAAGGTGGGTTTTTAAGTTCATTATTTTCATCATCCTTATTAAAATCGTATGAGGATTGAGTTCCCTGGTACTTTCCGATTTCTTGACTTGATGTCTGATAATTTGAAATGTCATATTTTTCGTCAATTTTCTTGTCATCTTGTACTGCACTGTTCTCGGTATTGCCTTCGGCGTCGACGGAGACAACGTTGCCTTGTGCATCTAATGTTTTATTGTTATCACAATTTTTATTACTACTTCTTGAAACACCAAATATGCTTTTAGCTGCATTGCAAATAGCACTAAACATGTCGCTGGAAGTTTGCGCTTTGAACCTATTTGTCTTATAATCCGGATTATTTGTACCAGTTGCCGACTCTTCATTGATTAAAGGAACGTCATTTTCTTCTTCGACAAATTTCTCTTCGTTAAGACTCTTATTGTCAGTTTCTGCTTCAATATTGGTTTCTAAACTCTGTATAGACATGGCCATGATCTCCTCGTTTCTTTGATGCTCCAACTCTAGCTTTTCCCTCTTTAAGTTTCGCTCCTCGGTAGAAAGCAACTTTATTCTGCTCTGATCCAACTGTAACCTTTTTATTTTCCACTCGGTGTGAATCTTGCTCTTTTTTACTTCCATGTTCAATTTCGAATAATATTCCATCATTTTATTCCTGGAATACAAAAAAAAAATTCATCAATTAATTCAAACTCATAACTTTTACCTATTCCCACATAGGGTCAATCAATTTCCTATTGAATTGTTAGGCACATATATTTCACAAATACAAATACAGTGCCAACATTATTACTCGAAGAGGCGAGTTTCATTTGGTTCATGCAGAAACTCTATCTTGCAAAAACATTGCACTTATCCGTAACACAATACAGTTAATGGTCCTTCGAGCCTAAGATATTTCGGCTTAAGAAATTTTCGTAGACAATAATCCACTAAAATTCTGTTCTAAAGTTTCTAAAGTTGTATTCTAAAGTTTTTGATGTGTGCTAGAGGTGTAAACAATCTGGCGAACCTTTCGTCCTTGGCGTCGGTTTCGTCTAACTGTTTATCATCGGGTACTTGGCGACTCGGGCGCGGTCGGCGTCGAACCCGCGCTTCGGCCATCGCCGCCTCCAACACACGCAGCGAATGCTGCTTCTCAGCTATTATCAGCTGAGCCAACCGCTTTCGTTCGGCTGGAAATTCATAATCATTTATAAGTAAGGATAAGTAAGGATACAAGTTTCATGTGTTACAAGGAGTGATCATTACTCAAACTTCGAATTCAAAACGCCCACCGACATATACATTGAATAAATAAAAATCGACGATGAGTTTGTTTTAATTCGGTTTTCACTTATGGAAGGAAGGTTTGTGTATATTATTATAAAAGTAATAGTATAGGTGTAGATTACGCTTGATGAGTACCAATGATCTTGTCCATGGTCTCCGCCTGCTTGAGGGTGGCGACTTCGGCGAAGGCCTTGGTGTCGGCGTCTCGCTTGAGCAACACCTGCGAGAAGGTGATGGGCTCTCCGCTGACGAAGAGGCAGCGCGTGCGGTACACGTCCAGCAACCGCTGCTGCCTCTGCAACTCCTCGAAGCTGCCGCAGCACTTCACCGTCGGGTGGTCCGACGATATCAACACCACGAGGGGATCCTATAAATAACATATATATTGCCGTGAGAGCTGCAATGTATGTGGTAATGCGATATCATGTAATCCTAATCCTTACATATTATAAAACAAAGTCCTCCGCCGCGTCTGTCTGTCTGTCTGTTCGCGATAAATTCAAAAACTACTACACCGATTTTCATGCCGTTTTCACCAATGGATAGAGGGATAATCAGGGAAGGTTTTTAAAGAAAAAAATGCACCCGGGCGAAGCCGGGAGCGGAACAGCTAGATTTTAAATGGGAGTTTGTTTACTCAATCACGCAAAAAAGGCTGAACGGATTTGGATGAAATTTGGCACACAGATAGTTTATTATCTGGATTAACATATAGGATACGTTTTATCTGGGAAAAATGTAAGATTCCTGTGAGATTTCCAAAAAAAAAAACACGTACGAGCGGGCATGCTTTAATTATTAATATTATATTCGAAGTTAAGGAAAACTTGTCAACTGACTAAAGCTGTGTGTCTAAGTGGATCTATCATGTTGTTGGAAGTGTTAAATTACTATAATAATATAAAGCAAAGTCATGGAGACAACGCAAAGATTGTAAATAAACTTTCAAGGGTTTATAACATTTTCTTGGAAAAACAAATAATTAACACGTGTTTTTACTAGTAGTTCATATTTTATCTTGTAGCGCAACCACTCCTAAAAAGGATCATAATATAACATTTTTATGTGCGAGGGAAAAGGACAGAGATACATAATCACTCAATATTGTAAAACTCAGTATGAGTTGGGTTTGTTTGCATTTTTGGCGTTATCTCCTTGACTTCACTGTAATGTATAAACAATAAAAATTCACTTACACTTGGATTGCACAGTTTAAGTAATCTTAAAGACTTTCCACACAGCAGAATATACTTTGCTGCGGCTCTCAGGAAGTCTGGAATGGCGACACTCTGAGTTATATGAAAGCCTTTGTCCCAATAACGTTTCGAACGACAGTTGACATATTGTGAATCTTTTCTTATGAAGAACTCGTGATATCCGTCGTCTAGTTCACCCTCGAATATGAATCTTTCGATAAATCTGAAAACAATGTTGGGCTAAAGTTAGTTTGAGACGGCTCATATGGTGCGCCATGAGTGGAGTAGGTTGTTAGGCGCTCAGCCTAGCTTAGCTAGCAAGCCTAACCTGTGTCACCATAGCATAGGGTCATTACATTTGGCTAAATTCAGTTCACTAAATTCAGATAGTGAGCATGGGCGAATAAAAAGCTTGCTCTTTACACTTGATCTATATAGCTAACTAACACAGTATAACAGCGAATTTTTTTTTTTTTTTTTTTTTTTTTTTTTTTTTAAAATATGCTTATCCCTTCGACACAGGGTCGTAGCCTATTTCTGCAGTTACTCTTCCATACCATTTCTCGCTTGCTTGCTTCTCGTACTTTTATTCTCCATACTATTTCTTTCTTTTATACATCTCACATTCATACTATAACGGGTGGGATTCCCGTCTATACCCTTACTTCCTATTCTGTAAACTGTCCTTATTTCTACTTTTTATTTCTTAATTACTAGTGACTAGGGTTTTAAATGATTGTACGCAAGGCTTTCATATTATACACATAGACATAAAAATACATACATTAAAACATTAATTAAATTGGTTAAAACATTAATAAATTGATTAAAGACATTACACAAATTGAGCCATTATATAACATTAATAATTTCAAAAGCAATTAATTTACATAAAATGATGGAAATAACTAAAACATTAATAATTTATAAGCAATTTAAAATTATATTAACAATATTAACAATTAAAACAATTAATACAATAAATAATTTAAAACATTGTGTATTAATATATTAAAACTTAAACTATTTGCAATTTTATTCACGTTTTATTCCTCTCAATCACCCTAGTCGCTATGCTTTTACAATATTCCATAAACTTCTCTCTCTGGCTACCGGCGATCATCGCACTAAGATTGGCTAGGCACACTTCCATATCCAGCTCGTACTCTAGCTCCATCCTTTCCTTGGCGAAGACCGGACACTCCAGCAGAACATGCGGGACATCCTCGTTCTTGCTGGAACAAATGCACGATGGGCTCTCCTTGCGCTTGAACCGATGCAAGTACTCGGAGAACCCACCGTGCCCCGTTAAGACCTGGGTCATCACACCTTCAAGGCTCACCTTCCTCAGGGTTTTATAAGCCTCTATGGCTCCAGGGAAGAACAGCTTAGTAACTCCGGCCGTCGCACCTTCCCTGTATCTTTGGTCCCATTCGTCAAGCGAGCGCATACGGATGCACCGCTTGACGAACGAGACCGGACACAGGTCGTACGCCGGCTTTCGCTTACTCTTCAGTGCGGCCTCCCTCGCGAGGTAGTCCGCCCTCTCGTTACCCTCTAGTCCAGCGTGGGCTTTGATCCAGAATAATTTAATTATTCGGTTTTCCTTGCAGATGTTATTAAGGTTCCTTCTTGTTTCAGCTGCTAGAGGGTGCGAGCACTTACTCGCCGCGATGGACTGCAGTGCGGACCTTGAATCGCTGTATATCGCGACGGAAGTTTCGCTGCGCCCGAGGGCAACCCTCGACGCCTCGCATAGCGCCAAGAGCTCTGCCTGGTAGACGGTGCAATACGACGGCAGACCAAGCTTGACGGCCCTGGTTTCGGCGTCGCCCTTCCATAAGGATAGTGCGGCGCCCACCCGACCGTCAATCTTGCTGCCGTCCGTAAAGATGCGCAGATGGTAGGCGCTATTGGCTAAAAGCTCGTCCTCGTCCACCAGGCTTCCGAACTCAAGGCTAACCAGCTCGGCGGGGTGGGGAGCCTCGGCCGCAAGAACCCCCCGCTCGATGTCCCTGTCCCCAAGCTCCGGCTGTGGTACTCCGCTCTTGGCCTCGTATAATGAGGCAGCCTCACGAACTCGTAAGTCAAGGGGGAGTATCCCAGCCAGTAATAAGGCTGAGTTCAGGGACACCGTTCGGTAGGCTCTGCAGATTTTCAGCGCGAAACCCCGCTGCACAGCGTTCAAGATCCGCTTAACCCCCACTCTGCGAGTCGCAGATACCCACGCACTCGCAGAGTAGGTGATAATTGGTTCCACCGCGGCGATATAAATGGAGCGAACGACCTCGGGATGGAGGCCCCAACTGACTTTGGCTGCCCTCCCGAGCTGCTTGTAAACCCCGAGGGCCTTCTTGGTCACACTCTTTACATGTTCCTTGAAGGTGAGACCCTTGTCTATGGTCAGCCCCAGCAATTTGATTTTGTCCCTCATGCCAACGTCAATCCCGCCCATGGTGAGGCGTGGGGTGTCAAACTTAAGCTTTCTGGTCAGCACCATAGCATTGGTTTTGCCTGGTGCGAACCTAAGCTTATTTTTGACACCCCACTCCAAAACATACGCGAGAGTGGCATTGGCATTCTGCTCTATCTGGAGCGCCCCGTCTCCATCAAAGACGAGGACCACGTCGTCCGCAAAGGCCTGGCAGTAGACGCCTCTACTTTCCAGGCCCCGCAGCAGTGGATCGAGCGTCAGGTTCCAAAGCAAGGGTCCGGCTATTGACCCTTGGATGCAGCCCCTGCTCGGCTCGGCACTATGAACCTCGCCGCAGTATCTGACGTTTACCGTCCTGTCGGCGAGGTAGCTGTCGAGGACTCGCCTCAGGTTAACCGGGCATCCCGCTTCCGCCAGTCTGACCCTAACCATGGGCCACCAGACGCTGTCGAAGGCCCCCTCTATGTCCAATGACACCAATACTATAATCTTCTTCTCATCGAGCTTCTTATATATTCGCGACACTAGGTCATAGAGGGCGCCTTCGGTGCTCTTCTGGGGCACAAAGCCATACTGGCGGTCGCTAATCCCCGGCAACAGATGGTATTTGAGGCGAGCCACTAGCATTTTCTCATATACCTTTCCGAGCACGGGCAGCAGTCCAATGGGTCGGAATGACTTGGGGACGGTGTAACTATCCCTCCCCGGTTTCCGAAGGACAATCACTGCTGCTTCTTTCCATATTTTAGGAAAAATATGGTGGGCCATGCAGCTGTTTAATAACCCCAAAAAGACTTTGGGGTTACAGCCGATGGCCCTTGAACAGATGTCAGCAGTGAGCCCATCGGAGCCGGGGGCCTTCTTCGGATTGAAGGACTTCACCGCCATTTCTAGCTCGGTCAGCGTGAACGGGGGGTCGCAGGGTGAGTTTTGCTCCCCCACGTTCACCCCGTCCGCTTCCGCTCTGATCTGGCGGTGAATCCCTTCATCCGAAGTTGCGTGGTCTTTCGGGTAGAACACCTCCGCAAGCCACTCCGCCGATTCCCTCGCATCGAGAGCCCTACCGTCTCGAACCAGCGGCGGGTCCTCCTCTCTGATGGCCGTTCTACCAATCACTCTGTAGATGCCATCCCACATACTCTCGCCACTCTGTCGCTCGCAGAAGGACTTCCAGGAGTCCGTTTGAGCCTGCCTCACGGCCTGCTCGTACTCTGCCTTCTTCCGAACGTACTGCTCGACGACCCACGACCGTCGGACGGGTGCGGCGTTCCTGATTCTATTTTTCCTGGTGGCGACCTCCTTCTTCAAGATTTCCAGGTCCTGCGACCACCACGGCAACGCTAGCTTTTCCCTCGTCCCCCTCCTCGGAATGGCGCGGTCAGACGCCTCTATTACCAATTTGGTGTAATTTTGCACAGCCGAAATAGTTTGTTCCCTATCTGGTACAACACCCTCTCCCATCCCATATTCCCCTATAAGTTCTAAGATTTTGGACCTAAACTTTTGCCAATCTGCTTTTTGAGTGTTGTACCTTCTGGTCGATCTGACCACTTCCATTCCTCGGGAAGGTCCGAGGTTCAGCCTGAATGCGATGCCGTTGTGGTCGGAACCTGTTAAATCGTTGAGGACCTTCCAGTCCTCCACCAGGTCCAGCAGGTCATGTGAACATGCAGTGATGTCCACATGACTGCAGAAACGCCGCCCCCCTCGGACAGTGTCGAAGGTCGGAGCATCACCAACGTTCAGAAGTTCGAGGCCAAGCTCATCCAGACTACCTGAAAGCTCTTCCCCCCTTGAGTCTATCTTGTCACTGCCCCACCATGGACTCTTGGCGTTCGCATCTCCACCGACCAACCACCTCCCAGCCCCCAGTTTGGCCCCCACTCTCTTCAGAAGCCCAATGTAGGGTTCAATTGGCCGGCCCGGCTCGAAATAGAGGGAGGTAAACGTTGTCGTCCAGCGCCCCATCCGTATCCCCACCACTACGATGTTATTAGTGGTGAGTTCTGGGTACTGTGTAACCTTAAGGCTGCTGTCAAAGACTACTATGGCAGCCTTAACAGTACCCTCTTCCGGAGTGGGGTTCTGGAAGACCCGCATCCCCCTCCGACCCCGAACCGTGCCGGCCCCCCCCACATAGGGCTCCTGGAGGAGCGCTACGGCCGTACCCCTTTTCCCTGCTTCCACTAGGAGCTCGGAGGTAGCTAGTCGGCTTCGTTGCAAGTTGACTTGCAAGAGCCCATAGGTGCGGCTACTCTCAGGGGTGCCCTTAGCAATACTGAGTGGCGGAGCGTGCTATGGCATCCCATTTCACTCTCACGGGGCACGCCTGGCTGAGTGCGTTGTGCCCTCGGTCTCCGAGCTTGGCCACAGCACAGTTGCGACAGGCCGGGGGAGTCCCCGCCCTCCACTCGGGGCACACCATCTTTAAATGGTGCCCCCCGCAGTGGCTGCACAGGTCCTCCGTCCCGGTGCAAAACCTTTTGCTGTGACCATAGCCCAGACACCTCGAACACTGCACCAAGGGCGACTGGTCCGCGACCCTGACACGTTGCAAATCAATGTGCAGGGCCCCGAGTTCGGTCGCCCTTTTCCACACCTCCGGAGAGGTGCTCAGAACGACGTGCCCCGTGAGCGGATTCCTTGCTCTCCTTCTGTACTTCACTGTCATCCTCGATTTCCTTTCGTCGAGGCCATCAAACAGGGACCGGTTCTGATTCCTGATCGCCTTTAGGACGTCCTCATCGTTGTTTACCGATAGGACGTCCCAAAGGATCAGCAGAGGATCCCTGTTCTCGACCTCGCCGCAAAGAAGCCTTTTCCCCGACTTTTCTATCCTATCCTATCCTTAATTTTGCTCCTTTCTTCTTCCGTCCTACAACTAATCACTATTTTCCTTTCTTTGGCTTTTCTCACCCTTTCAACCTTCACCCAGCCATCTTTTGCTTTGACCGCCTCCCTGATCTTATCTAAAACTTGCTCCCCGGTGTCCGTGACGTCCTCCGACGCCACGACCACCGAGTGCAGTGTTGGTCTGTCAACAGTTTTCCGCGCTACGGTCTCCGCGTAGGACCTTGCGGGACCAACAGGCTTCGTCTTTTTTGTTTCTTCTTCTAATTTATTTATCAATTTTGTGTGGTCCCGCAATGCCACCTCGTTTGCTTTGAGGAGGTTGGCATGCCTTTCCAAGGCCTCTAATAGTTTCGCATCCGTTTGTGCGATGTGGGCCGGGGGGGGAGGAGGAGGCTTAACCCTCCCCGCCCCCGAGCCCACATGTTTGTTCTTATTCCCTTCGGACTCCGCCTCCTTTACCAAGGCGAGGAGCCGGTCGAGAGCCTGGATGATGTTGTTCTTTATTTCCGTTTTAATGTTTCTTGAGGCACTGAGGCTGAGCTTTGCCTTTTTCAGGCAGGCCCTCGCCTCAGTGACTCTATCGGGATATTCAATTTTTTCCGTTAGCCTCGCCGTGCCCGCCGCCGGAGCCAGGGGAGAGATGGAGACTTTCCCCGTCTCCCACTCCCCTATGCTCTTCCTGACGTTTGGCAACGGAGGCGGAGTCTCCTGGGTTATTCCAGCTTGTGCCGCTCTCGGTCGGTCCGCCGCTGGAGACCGCAGCATCATCGGAGGGATTGTTGTCTCTGAGTTCGGCTGTATAGTGGCCTCGTTCAAGTCTGAGCTGTATATGGGCTCGTCCACACTTAGTACTAAAGAGCTGTAAAACGACTTAATTAACTTAGTGCTAAAACAAACAAATATCAGAGTAAATACAACAAATATACCACGTCAAAATAAAATGAAAAATAAAAATAAAATAATATAACGAATCAAGACTGAACAATGAAATCAATTTCAATATTCAAAGATGTAAATAATAATATTTTTAAAACAGTGTACAATGCAGGTCAGTCAATATTGACTTATGGTATTATATAGTATAGTATATACTCAAAATAGTCACTGTGAAGATACAAATTAGATTATAAAATATAAAATATAAAGTCAAAACAAAATATAAAATATAAAAAATTTCGTAGGTAAAAACAATAATGTCAAATAATATCAAATTCAATGTTAAAACAATATACAATAATAATCCGGTTAAAATATGTACAGAATTAACAATCAATGAAATAAATTCTTTGCACAATGTCAATATGATTAAAATTAAAATGTCAAAATAAAATAAAATATACAATATTAATTAATAAAATTGAAGCTGTAAAAGGGCTCCGTCAAAATACTTAAAACAGACTTATTTGTCACTAATTAAATTAATTAGTACAATAGCCCGATCAATCTTAAATCTAACTTATTCTAACTTAAGCTAAGTCTCTGTATAGTAATTATTTTATTTTTGCCAGAACCCAGACCCGAATCGGGCCCCCAGGGCACCCAGAGAAACAATGGGGGGAGGAAAGGTAGCCAAATAGAGGGTTAGGGAAGGTTATAGGAGGGGAGATCGGTTTGGGAGTAAATTTGGAATAAATTAAAACAATATAAAGCCGAAAACCCACTCACGTCTGACATATACGATTGTTCTCCCAGAAGGAGTGTTGGGGGGTTTCCCGTTTGTGGTCGGTCGTATAGGGGGTGTCCCCTTGTACCCCAGAAAAATCTGATATCCTCGGTACACCGTCCTGGTAAAAAGTTGGCGACGAGATCTCGGAAAGTGTCAGTCGGAGAGGGACGGGATTTGCGGAATGTCATAGAGGGTCATCGGTAGTCGCCACAGAACGAGTCATCCCCACCCCTTTCATACACTTTTTTTAAACTCCATACAACTTTTTTGGACTTTTCAAAGAGGGATATCTCCTCAAGTATCTGAGATAGAGGGACGGTGTCTTCGGGGGGCGGCGGTTTCTCCCCGAGGTCCACCGTCCGGGACCCTCCCCCTCCCCCCACCTCCCCCCCTTCGCCCCCCTTCCATACAAAAGTGGCCATTTTTTTCGGAAGGATGGGAATATCTTCAAAACCATAGACGATACGAAGTCGGTCTCTATGGCGCGTTTCCATCCCTCGGGGGGAAGCTTCTCAGGGGCTATCCCGATTTGCGGGATTTCCATCCCGTCATCCCGTCTCCATACAAATTTTTGGTTTTTCGGAAAAGCTACCTTTTCACCTGGAAAGGGGCAATTTGGGGCGGTCTATCCTATCCCGTCGGATAGAGGATGGCGTAGCGCGTCCCAGGAAATTCATCCATCTTCGGTCCACCGACCTGGTACAGAGGTGATGAGCGGTCCTCGGAAAGTATGAGTCGCAGAGGGGTGGGGTTTGCGGAATGTCATAGAGGGTCATCGGTAGTCACCACCTGACCACTCATCCCCACCCCTTTCATACATTTTTTTTAAACTCCATACAACTTTTTTGAACTCATCAAAGTGGAATATCTCCGAAAGTATCGGGGATAGAGGGGCGGCGTCTTCGGGGCATAACGGTTTCTCCCCGAGGTCCACCCGCCGGGACCGTCGCCTTCCCCCCACCTCCCCCCCTTCGCCCCCCCTCCATACAAATTTATGGTTTTTTCGGAAAAGCGATTTATTTTGACGGGAACGAAGTTCTCTGGAGCGGTCTATCCTATCCCGTCGGATAGAGGGTGGCGTAGGGCGTTCCAGGAAATTCCTCCATCCTCGGTCCACCGACCTGGTGCAGAGACGGTGAGCGGTCCTCGGAAAGTAAGAGGGATGGAAAGATGGCGTTTGCGGAAAGTCATAGGGTATGATCGGTAGTTACCACCGGACCACTCATCCCCACCCCTTTCATACATTTTTTTTTAAACTCCATACAACTTTTTTGGAATCATCAAATAAAAGTGGAATATCTCCGAAAGTATCGGGGATAGGTGAGTGGCGTCTTCGGGGGATAACAGTTTCTCCCCGAGGTCCACATCTCGGGACCCTCGCCCTCCCCCCACCTCCCCCCTTCGCACCCCCTCCATACAAAATCACACCTGAATGGCGATTTTGCACGTTTAGAGGAGGGCGGTCGACCCGCCGCGGAGGGTCTCGAGGCCGGGGGGGCGAAAGACGAGGCCGGGGGGGCGAAAGACGAGGAGGGGGGATAGGGGGGGATAGGGGAGCGCGCAGCGCGACCCGCCCCCCGGCCCCCCCTCCGAGGAATTCGCGACCCCGGCCTCGAGGGCCGCAGCGGCGGCGACAGTGACCGGAGAGCTGCGAAAGTCCGTCCCCTTCGGCCGTTTACACGCAGTCGAGACTCAAAGACCCCGATCCGCCCCATCCTCCCCTTCCATCACGGCGGGGAATCAGAAACGCACCGTGTTTGGGCTCGTTCGATCGGGCTCGTCGCGGGTGATCCAACCGGTCCGACTTAATTACGGCATTGCGCACTCGCCCACCCCCTCGCTCCCCCCTGCATACGAAATCACACCTAAAAGGGATGTCACCGCTCGCACTAGAGACGGCGGTCGATACGTCGCGGAGCGAAGCGGAGCGACGGCAAGGGTCCACCGAGTCGTGTTTGGACTCATTGCAGACGTCTCCCCGGGATAAAAAATTTGGACTCCCCCTTCGACCCCCCCGGTCGTAACTCAGAAACGGAGCGTCACAACCGGGTCGTGTTTGGACTCATAGGAGACGTCTGCCCGAGATAAAAAATTTGAACCCTCCTTCAACCCCCTCGGTCGTAATTCGGAAACGACTTGACGCAGCCGGGTCGTGTTTGGGCTCATAGGAGACGTCTCGCCGAGATAAAAATTTTGAACCCCGCTTCAACCCCCTCGGCCGTAACTCGGAAACGACTTGACGCAGCCGGGTCGTGTTTGGGCTCATAGGAGACGTCTCGCCGAGATAAAAATTTTAAACCCCCCTTCAACCCCCTCGGCCGTAACTCGGAAACGACTTGACGTAGCCGGGTCGTGTTTGGGCTCATATGAGACGTCTCCCCGAGATAAATAATTTAACCCCCCCCTCAACCCCCCTCAGTCGTAACTCGGAAACGGGGCGTCACAACCGGGTCGTGTTTGGACTCATAGGAGAAGTCTCACCGAGATAAAAAATTTGACCCCCCCCTCAACCCCCCTCAGTCGTAACTCGGAAACGGCGGATCACAACCGAGTCGTGTTTGGGCTCATAGGAGACGTCTCCCCGAGATAAATAATTTGACCCCCCCCTCAACCCCCCTCAGTCGTAACTCGGAAACGGCGGATCACAACCGGGTCGTGTTTGGGCTCATAGGAGACGTCTCCCCGAGATAAAAAATTTGAACCCCTCTTCAACCCCCTCGGCCGTAACTCGGAAACGACTTGACGCAGCCGGGTCGTGTTTGGGCTCATATGAGACGTCTCCCCGAGATAAAAAATTTGAACCCCCCCTCCAACCCCCCTGGTCGTAACTCGGAAACGGCGGATCACAACGGGGTCGTGTTTGGGCTCATAGGAGACGTCTCGGGAAGACAAATTTTTTAGAGTAGACCAAATGTAAAAATTTGACAATTACGGTCTACTCGGTAGACCATGGTCAACGGTTACAGGTAGACCCCTCGTGTTGGGTATCATTTGAAAGGTCTCAACGAGGGTGATCTCTTGCCACCACCCCCTCTCCCCCCTCCCCCTCTATTCTTACTTACCCTCTATAGTTATCGTCAATCTTCGTAATTCCTCACGATTTACAAAACTAAAGACCCAATAACTAACCGAAACAATTAGACATGGCAAAAAAACACAAAACAGGCCCACAACCACCCCCCCGCGGGCTGAAAGCCCGCGGAATCGAGCAACCTACTAGTTTTGATATATAAGGCCTAAAATAGATTATTTTAATTTTTCAGACAAAACCGGGCGTAGAACCAGTTAAGGACGATAGGCCGCCGGACAGATCTCAATGAGGCCTATCCAACGACGTATCGCACAACTGTGTACTACGTAGGGAAAGGGAGTTATGGGATTTTCAAATTTTTACAGGTGAAGTCGGGTGGGGGACTATAGTAATCCCGCCAAGTTGGGAAAAAGGTGTTAATTTTCCGAACCCAATGACGTGTCCCACTGAATTTTGGCTTTAGTGGTTGCAGAGTTATGCGCCTTCAAAGATCTTAATTTAATTTTCAGCGGACACGTCCCGGTGCAGGCAGTAGTATAGTTTTGTTAGCCGCGGGTCAACTTAGCGTGGATTTACCCAACGTTTCTCCAGAGTATCCCGGCGCCCAACCGAGTCCGATTCCGGGGCTGCTTGTGTTCCTATATACAACTTTTGAAGTGTAATTCGGTGGTACTAGCTATTTTCCTCTACGGCGATCTTGGACTTCAGGATTAAGCAAAAACCAATGATGACCGACCAGTTGTTTAGACCCCTATGACTGTTTTGGTTTTTTCCTTATATCTCCGGCCTCCGTTGTCCAATCTTCACTGTTCTTCTTCCTTCTCACTTTTTTAAAACAAGGGCTATCTGATGATATTTTTCTTTTTGGAGATTTTTAATATTTGGGGTTTTCGTTTTTTATTTATATAAATTTTGAGCAAAATCCTTTTTTACGGTTTTTGCCAAAGTATTTGTCCTATGAACTTGGTTTTTGTACTAAAAAATACAGGAGAAAAAACTGCACATCACTGTATAGAGGGCTTCCACGCGACTTTATCCCTGAGCGAGTGTAAGCTCCCGAAAAACACTTCACTTTCCCGGAAAACTAAAACTCGTGATATCTCCGGTTTTAGTGGGCCGATTTTCAAAATTTTTTCTCGAATACGCTCGCCTGGTCCATCCGCTGCTTCAGGTCCGTCTGGAATATTTTTCCGGGGCCCGCTAAGGGGACCCAACTGCGGGGGCCTTCGAAGTTTTGGTCGCGGTGTCGTTCCCAAGGCCGGAAAAAATCCGGACTTTCCACGACAAATAGGCCGAAGGTACCCGCTATCCAATGGTACCACCAGCTGCGCACCTTCCCGCGCAAAATTTGGCAGCGTTTTCGCGCGAAGTTTTTTCCGTCACTTTTTCACACTTAAAAATTTTGTATTTTCCTCAAATTTCTTCGGATCTCGACGCGGAAAACACCACTGTGTAGCTCGCGTCGAGCCGCGTCGAATGACGTATTACACACGTTTTTTGCACTT
Organism: Synanthedon myopaeformis; assembly: GCA_944738685.1. NCBI lineage: Eukaryota > Metazoa > Arthropoda > Insecta > Lepidoptera > Sesiidae > Synanthedon > Synanthedon myopaeformis. Next base: position 3,873,809 of record OX122927.1, on the reverse strand, counting down.
AAAACGCACGCACGACTGATTTTTAAGTATTTATAGCCACGCGGAGCTCGTTTAAGTGACCGCGCTTGCGTCTGACCTCTTCGAGCGTTGAACAGAGACCTATAACAGCGAATTCCGAGCGTGTCGTACGTACATAGCACTCTCATGAGACCATCAAAACATCAAAAGCTGTGGCAAAGGATAGAGATCGCCTTGGCTATGGTTGCGTCGAGCTCGATTTAAATTACTAAAAAAAGACGCAGGAAGTGTTGGGTGAAAAAAACACCGTGGATTTCCATAGACACGCTGAATTTTCCACGTTACAAAAAGAAACATGTCAGTCGCAAAACTGCACGTCATAAGTGAAAACTTAGCTTCACAAAAAAAAAGTTTATTTTTTCACCGACAGACGTCGCTGTGCTGGCAGATTATAACGCTCTATTATTTCGTTCCTCAACGCGAACTACACTTTTCATACAAAATTCCTGTTATTCCCCTTTAAAGCCTGTGGTGTTGCTTGTGTTTATTTTGTATACAATGCAATACAATAATGCGTATTTACTGTTTTACCCATCAACCAATAATAACTGCTTTCACTTCAAAAAAGACTACTTACTTAACGGGGGTTAAAAATAAAAAGTACTTACTTAAAATAGACTTTGCACACTGACAACAGTGAATTATACATAACGAAGGCGGTACTAGTGTGCGTCACCAGAGATATCTCGTTGAACAAATACGACATTAACTCCGCTCCGGTAGGAATAGACGTTTGGTATTCTGAAATATTGTCATACAGCGTCAAACAGCGTCATCTAGCCCCAAACTAGTATGTACTATGAGTGGTAGACAACCTGGTAAATATTTATACATGCACTTTTACTATAATATCGTTTACCTTAATTGTACTATCGTTTTTTATATTGATTATAGTTTTCATTAAATTTTTCAGGAGACACTGAAAACTTTACAATATTCTTTATAGACTATACTTATGAAGAAACCTAAAATTAAATTGGTAGATACTTAGATTTTATATTATGTAACTAATGCCAATAAAAATAATACGTTTTGATTGTGTCTTGAAAAATTGATGCCAATTTGTTGAGCTAGCAACTTGCCAATTAAGATAATGATATAGTTTTTTTCGACTTATTCATCCTACTAATATTTTAAATGCGAAAGTTGGTGAGAGTGGATTTATGGATGTATGGATGTTTGTTATTCTTACACTCAAAAACGGCTGAACGGATTTGGATGAAATTTATCACATCTATAGTTTAATACCTTGATTAACATATAGGATACCTTTTATTATGGAAAAATGTTAGGTTCCCGAGGAATCGTCTAAAAAGATATAAAAAATTGGGCGCCACTGTCGCCGTTTCGGCGCCACCGTCGTAACAGCGATGAATATGCCAGATATTTTGTAATGTGTTATATTTTTCATTTTTCAACGCAGATGAAGTCGCAGGCACTAGATAGTAAAAAAATAAGTCAGAAATTATAAAACTATACTCACCAGTGTCAATCAATTTATAAATTGAAGCTAGTGTTTCTATTTCATATTTCAACGGTTCAATGTGGTTAATTATCTCCAACAGTGTTGGCATACAATTAGTACCCACGTGATTATTCTGGCAACCCTCATATATTTTGGTGGCCTTCAAACGAAATTCTAGTAAGTAACGCCTTATGACCTCTCTAGATGCCTAAAATAGAGAAATTAATGAATGAAGATGAAGATTGCTTTAATTTTATCAGAATGCAAAGAAATAAATAACTCTGGTCTGAGAGTCTATGTGGGCAGATCATCTGGCGGCTGTAACCACCCCTTTACAAAAGACCACCGTCAAATAACAGCATGACATGCTTAAATTCAAAAGTACCACAAATCATAAAAAAAATCCAAAAATGTTTTTATTGCAAAAATACAATCACAATCCTTCATATTGTATGTTGCAAAAAGACTTATGGTTATTTTATTCCATATTTAGTATATTTTTATCATTTTTTTAAATTCAAAAGTAACTTATATGCTTATATCTTCTCTAGTATTAAGTTTATTATAAAAGTACTTAAAACATTTAATGCTACATAAAAATACGCTTTTAACGATGTATAATATGCATATATTTGATATATATCTAATAAGAAAAAAATTGACAAAAATAATTAATTTGTAAATAAGTTTAAGTTTAAGTTTAATTTTGTACTTTTGAATTTAAGCAGCGAATTGTGTGCTTTTATGTTTCGGTGAGTGACTTCCCAATTCCTTATTCATCCTTAATAACGGTTGCAACACATGCTGCGTTGCTTGTGTTATAGGCGACGGTAGCCACATACCATCAAGTGAATCGTAAGCCTGCCTGCAGCCCTTTATAATATTAAAAATTTAATACAAAAAAAATTCTCTCCAACCCAACAAAAATCCCTAAAAGTTAATAAAAATTTAAAATTTACCTCATAAACAAGACCGTTACTGTGAAAATGATCGTCCAACGTCTGATTGAACGCAAATTTGTATAGACGTCGATAATATGTTCCAATTAGTATTAGAGTGGTGGTATAGTTCTTTAACAACAGTTTTGATACACCTTCCAATACCAAATTATCTCTCATGTAAAAACAATTCGACTCTGTATCAAATGGAAAAGACGATGTCTCTATGCCAACTGAAACAAACAATTAATTAGGAATTAGACAAGCCCATTAGATGAGTGGTTAAAGTGCTTGCCCTTCTGTCTCAGGGTTCCCAGATTAGTTTCCCGGAATGGTCAACTTTGGAAATTAACTTTTCAAAGTTGGCTCTGGTCTGCATATGGAAAGTAATGGCAGGGCACACTGCGTATCGCAGTCATTTGAGCAGCCCGTCTGGCGGCAGTAACCACCCCCCTTACAGAAAAACCCCTACGTTGAATAAAAATATATGAGATCTTTATCACTGTGATGACGATGGTGCCATGTTTTATATTTTTAGACGATCCCCTGGGAACCTAACTTTTTTCTAGGATAAAAAAGTATCTTATACGTTCTCCAAGTAATAAACAATTTGTGTGTCAAATTTCATCAAAATCCGTTCAGTAGTTTTATGTGAAAGAGTAACACAAATACATCCATACCTCATCACAAACTTTTTCATTTATAATACATAGCAATATGCTGATTGATAAAATTTATTACTCGACCTTATGCAAACTGTTTTATTTATGACAATAATTCTAAAAAAAAACCAAGGACATACTTGTCAAATACATAACATGTCTTATAAATTGCTTCTCAGATATAACATTCAAATCGTTGAGCTCATCTTCATACATCCACCTCCACAGTTTCATTTCTCTACTTGAGGACGCTATAAGTTGTCTCTCCTCAATTGGGGGTAGTTTTGCTGGAAATTAAAAAAAAATACTAATAACATATTATATGTATACTAGCTGTTGCACGTAACTTTATAAAATATAGCCTATGTTACTCGGTGATATATAGCTTTCTATAGGTGAAAGAATTTTCAAAATCGCTCCATTCGTTTGGGAGCTATGATGCCACACAGACACACAAGTCAAACTTACAAAACCCTTCTTTTGCGTCGGGTGTCGGGGGTTAAAAAAATCTTGTTGAGATTGAAGTGCCTTACATTCAGGTGTAAGTAATGCGTCTCATTATAAAGTTACAACAACTTACAAACTAGTTCCCAAATATCACTTGGAATGTCTTTGTCTACTTGACTAGCTAATTCCCAGATATCGACAAACTCCTCTTCTGTTTCACAAACAAAAATGTCTTTGACATCATCTTCATTCGCTTTCATTGGCAATGATATCTGAAACTGTTTAATGTATAAATTAAACTCCTGAACTCTTATGGGATTATCACACCTGAGTTAACCTTTGTATAGTGGTAAACTATTTAGAACTATTTGCAAAACATTTCGAGAAATCAGTTTATCATAAAATATTTATTTTTAATAAAACAAAAGTTTTATTTACATAATCGATAGTAACACTAGTCCTCCAAATAAAGCCAGTAAGTGTAAGTGAGCATGCTACATTGGAAATGCTGTTCCAACATTTTATGGCTCCGCATCAGCGCATACAATAACAAAGTATACTTACTCTGACTTCCTGAGACTGTGGTGATGGTATTTGCATGTCCCTTGGAGCATTAAGTTTTGGATAATTCAACGTTGAACTCTCATAGTATGGTGATAAATGGTTCGATTTTAAAGATGGTAATGACATTGGACTAGAAAAGGTTTTTATGTTACTACCACCATACATTCTTGTCTGAGAGTTATTATCAAGTAAAACTGAAACAGCATAGGAACATTGTTACAACAAACGACATAATAGATAGATAGACAAGATACACAATAGCTGTGACTATGACTTAGCGACATATGATACACATATTCACTGTGAATGTGAATATTTGTATCAGAATGACACTTAACACACAGGTATACTATGTTCATTACAACATAGGATAGCTTTTTTGTTTGGTTAAAAGTACCATGGGATGATATTTCACATTTAGGGCCTGCACATACTGACAGTATAGCACGGCAAGGCACGTTTCGGCATGTTTCGGCACGTCGTGTTACCCCACAATACATAGCAGCTTCATGCCAAAATCTATTCAAGTTTGTATTGTATTACTTGATTGTGGACATATAATTTTGTTAAAATGATTGATTGGGACTTAGTGATAATAGCACTTGTTGCTGAAGGGATCTTACAGCTTCTTGGTATTGAAATAAAGCAAATGCGAATACTAATAAAAGCATATTAATAAGTGCTTTTGAGATTTTTTAAATGAGTAACAAATGCCATAGTCCATTTCTCTTTCCTACAATATACACTTGACATTGATTGTGCTATAGGTGACTGTAGCCACCTACCATCAACTGTACTGTCAACCCATTTGACGAATTACTTTTTCACAGTTCACCATAAAGTGAACTGTGAACTTGTTTGCCCTGCTTTATCATAGAAGAGTATTGTAAAAGTATGTTATATAACTCACATGATTTAGAATCGAAGCTTTCAACTGTGTATTCTGAATATGTCTGTGAATTTTGCTTTTCCAATGAAGTTTCTTGCCGCTTCAATGAATATGGTAGTTCAAATATATAAGAAGGAAAGTAAGAATAGGGCTGTGGAGAGCCAAATTTTTCTGGATTTAATTTTGGCAACATGTCCTCTAGAAGGCCATATGTACACGGTGTCTGAAATGATATTAATTTACACATTTTCAAAAAGCAGTAGAGTGGCAGGACACACTGCCTTTTGCGAAACTACAAACCTACTGCTTTGATGCTTTTGTCCATACTGATACTATGGACAGAATGGAGCTGAATAAATGTAGTTACTCCTTAAGCAACTAAATAAGTGAACAAAGACCTAAGTGTTACAAAAATTACAATATCAACAAGTACCTACCTCAAAAATCTTCATTGACAAATCTTCTTTTATGGTATCACAAAGGGAAATTAAAAACTGTAACACTTTGAAAAAACTCTCATTTTCAGAAAAGTTATATTCGCGTATAGTGTTCACAACCTTCTTCAGATCCTGAGCCTTTTTAAATTCGGCTACATTTCTACAATTCTGTAGTGTCGTAAAATAATATGATAAAAGGTCTGAAACGGGCTCTCCTCTAGACACGGGTATTTGTTGTGATGATTTCTTTAAAATCAATTCATACGAATGTGATCTCATTTTAGACACAAGACGTCTGTGCGATAATCCATTCTTATAACAATACTTCGAAGCAGTTTTATTGCATAGTTCAGTGAGGAGACCAAACACTCCAAGTTCTTCAATATTATCCATTTTTATAAATTAAGTATATTAATGTTGGATGTAGTTTTGCGTGGTGAATAAATTACTTTTCACATCGTAGTCGTCATATTTCTTATAATTCAATGGTAAAAATATAGTTTCAAAACATGGGTCCAATTCTTTGAATATGCATTCCATGCAATATATGTAATAAAACAATGGGCACCAACTACTCGTTTGCGTACCTAATTAAAAACATTAAAATTATCCAGCAGATATCCTAAATTTTAATTTTCTTACAAACAAAATATTTGGTATTATATTATTTACAAATAATAATTTGTTTTGTTTGTATTGTACCGTTCTGCTCAACTGTTGTTTGTTATTTGGTTAATGGTTGATAATTATTAAGTTGATTATTTTTTTAACTTTATGGCTATATACTACACTGCACAGGCTGCTGGGCTGCTGTCATGTCAAATTATTTTTGTGCCTACTTGAAAATCGCCATTTTAGCGTTGTAGCGAAAGTACCCGGAACTAAAATTAGTAATTAAAATTGTCAATGGAACATTTACTGAATACACATTTCATCATGTTTCAAAATTCAAGCGGACACAAATAAACTTAAACACTCCCTAAGCTAAGACATCAACAAATAGAATAAAAATAAAACAGACACTATAATACATATCTATCATATCTATGGAATAAAAATACACAAGCAAAACATCAAAATTAGTTCTGGATACCGTCAAGGGCGGCGTTTCAAAATGGTACACGAAATTATCTGTCATTTCATTTGTATGGGACAGCCTGTCCAGTCCAGTGGTATAATTATATGTCAGTGCTCTAGTGAGTTCCTAGTGCCCGCACTTGGTTCAAAATTGACAATTTGACATTTTCAATTTACAAATTTTCATACAAATATTTTACACTCTCGCTGGTGAGTAAGAGCATTATAAACTCATACTAGAGCCACTAATCTATTTTATGTATGTAGAATACAGAATACATAAATGTGATAAACTATCAGCGATTGACAATGAATACAGAAATTATAAATAACGATTACCTATTTATACCATAACTCTTATTTAATTTGAGCATATACGTACAATATCACAAGCTTTCATATTTATAACAATACTAGCTGACCTGATAATTGTTGCTGCTGTTGCCCTGTTATTTTAATATAAAAATACTAAGCTAAATATTCATAAAATCACATAAATTATTTATACAATACGATTTAGCAAATTTTTCAAAAAGGCGTGAATGAGCCATTTTCTCCAGCTCTAGAGCAATTTTTTCGCGCAATCTAAACAAGAAAATAATACTTATTTCTTAAGATCTTGTGCGTTGCAATGGTCCAGTTTGTTTTTTGTGAATATCATTATTTATAAGCTGGAGCAAATTTTGCAAATTCATAATTGGATGGAGCCTAAAATTTTACATCGATATATGCTTTTGCATTATTTGTAACTTTATCCGGCCAGGGTTACGGAGGTACTGTAGCTACTATTTAGTTTGTGAGTATAGTTAAGACATTTATGTTGGTCTGTGATAAATATTAGACTGTATCACACACATACTTGACTCATTGATCTATGAATGAATTGCTCTGTGGGTGGCTTTTGGTTTGGGGTTAGAATCTTTTCTTTTTCTTCAATCAAATCTCCAAATTCATGGATTTGTTTTGTTGATTTGTTGTTGGTGTTGGTATCTACCGTGTCTAAACTAAGTTAATTTTATTATTGGAATTTATTTGATACGCTTTAATAGACAAAATAAAAATGAATCAGGCAGAAGTATCTAAATTGGTTTCCAAGCTTCGTATTAAAGTTGAACCTTTACCTCGTAAACTCAAAAATATACACGGCCCAGAAGGAAGAATAAATAGATTACGTAAAACTGTAACCGCATTAATCAAACATGAAAGGATAGAACTCATTTACAATCGAGGAGACGAAGCTCGTCAATACACCGAAAGGGTAAATAACATCGATGTTTATGGATGGGCCTTTTCCATAGCAAATAACACTGGCAAAACAATCTGCAAAATTACACGTGTACTTGAGTACATTGGTTTCATTTTGTTCGAAAGTAGCAACCAAAAGTTACTATAGTAACACTATAGTCCTACCTACATGACGGCCGATTTTTACCTACGAATCAGATTGATTTTGAGGGAGTGATTTTTTTGTTTGAAAAGGCCCATCCACCGATGGTAAATAAATATCAAATATGTATATGCTGTAGATAGCTTGTCAAATAACACCACATTTATAACCTTGTTTTACACATATTTATTTGTATAATTTTATACTATTTTTCAGTTTTCACATAGCATGGGTATGGTGATCTTTAATATTTGAAGTTACTGAAGACGTAGCGCCGATAAAATTGATTTAAAAAATATAATAAAAATTAAAAAATAGGAAAATACTAAGTAGGTGCCTTAAATAATATGTATGTACCATCTTTAATAAAGTTAATTATGTTTGTTACAGCTTATTTCAGAAGCTATAAGACATGGCGATTGTCATAAAGCAACAATGGACATTGCAGATTTTTGGTTATTAGAAAAAGAATTGGTGCACAAACTGTTCAAAGTTTTAGTTCCAAGATATGAAACTTATAATACGTGTTATACAAAAATGTATAAAGTTCCTCGTGCACAGTATCAGGCTAATTATGAGAGAGTAGTTTTAGAGCTCAAAGAAAATCCATATCCACCTTTAGTTAACAAAAATGGAAATAATAAAAATTTGATTCAGAATATATTACTTGACGCAGCCAAATATGACTATAGGCAGTCTAAGTATGCAGAGATGGCTGAAAAAATTGGAAAACAGGAAGAGACAATTTGCAACACTCACCCTGGAGCTTCCCAAAAAAATGAAAAATCATAATTTGATTTAATAAAATATAGACTATTATTAGCCATATAATGTAATAAATTTAGTTTACATACATGAGTTAATATTGATTCTTTAATTTTTTTATGAAAATAAACATTCAAGATATTTGGTATAGTGTTTCGCAATCATTTGTGATTGCTTACAGAAGACCACTGTGAAATGACAGCATGTATGCTGTTTTGTTTTGGTGAGCGAGTAAGGGAAGCCAGAGCCAATTTCCCTATCTCTTATCCTTAAATCCTACAATGGTCTGCAGTGCACTTGCATTGCTTGTGTTGAGACGGTAGCCACCTACCATCAATTGGTCCATTAGCCTGTCAACCTTAACATTAAAAAAACATTCGACAACTGCTACAGACTTGGAGTAACGCGTCATCACTTCTAGTCACGTGACGACCGCGTAGCGCTATGGCTACAGACTGAAATTTTATCAGGTACACTAATTTAGAGAAAACCTGAGAAGAAATAATAGTTGTGCAATTGGCCAATTATCCCATTAAAATGTTAAGGATGTCCGCAGTGGCGTAGCTAGCATGCTAGCTGCACATGGGTGGCACCCCAAAAATTAATCAAAACTTAAAATAAAAAAAGTAATAATTTATGGTTTATTAAAATATTACAAACTAGCGGCTCGTTCCGGCTATTGAAATTTAAATTTGTAAATTGTATTATTGCTATCTTTTAATCGTAATATTTAAAATAAATAATAGTATAGATTATATCAATTACTTAAAAATATGTTTGGTTTTCATAAAAATGTCAATGCAATATTCGAACGCAACATCTAAAAAACAATATTGGGTTTATAAACTAAACTGTTAAATTGGTAACGAATTATATTATTTGATAACTGAAAAAATAAAAAGTAAGTACTGGTGACAAAATAACAAATAAAAAGAAGTCACAATCTGGCGACGATAATTGATTTATTTGCTGACAGATCTACTATTTTGTAGAATATAGGTAATAATAATGTTTCTTTTATATGTCGAAAAACAAAGCTTTTACAATTATAGTATCATTATTATAATAGTATACTTTATACCTACTTAGAATATCTATATTCTAAGACTTTCTACTTATTTTTTAAAAATTATTATACATGTTTTTGTGCCTTTATTTTACTCAATTTATCAATAACGTTGTTGAAATCTATTTCTTTCGATACTTTTCTTTCAATTGATAGAATCGACAGATTGACTAGTCGTTCTTGATTCATCGTAGATCGAAGATAACTTTTTATAAGTTTCAGTTTAGAAAAACTTCTCTCGCATTATGCGACTGAAACACAAATGGTCAAAAAATATTGCAGTATAAGTGATATACAGGGCAATGATGATTCACTGAAGTGAGAAGTTATTTAACGATAAATTGAAAATTTTCTTGAGCTGTCCATCTAGCGGCAACGTCCACACTAGTATTGGTTGCACGTAGATGCCTACGATACCTTTTTATTTCTTGCAGTACCTACCTACCTGCTCTATATCAAACGTACGTACGGGAGGCCTTTTACGTACGTTTGATATAGTTTGGTACACCAAACTATACTTCTTACGTACTAAACAGATTTTGCACTTATTTGGGATTTAGCGAAAAAGGACTTCTCGAAAATTATTTTTTTTTTCTTGTATTTTCTCGTCCAGACCACTGTCTCGACTAAAGGAATACCTACATTCTTTTAATAAGACCCCCATTTATGTTGAACATTTCAGATATATTGCTAATATTTATATGGATAGTATTTGTTTAAATTATATTTTTTGCAAAGTCCGTTCTATAAGACAATTTTTATGATGAGAATAGGTTACATAAAATTATCACAAAATAATAGGCTATGTAATGCATTATACTATTTTTTATTTATTTGACTTCACAATTCACATATAAACCGACTTAGTCATTAGTACCTAATCCTGCTTTAAACAAAATTCAAACCTTAAAATAACAATAACACGAATGTTAAATCAATAAAACAAGGTCATAAATATGCATGTAGTTATAATAATACGCCAAGAGTACACTGAGTACACATTGCAACGGCACGGCAGCTGCTACTTGAGCGTCCATGATGAAAGACGTGCGCGTGGTGCCGGCGCCGCAACGACTTTGCGAGTAGTGTGGAGGACGCAAAGTATTCTGAAAGTAGGTGTTACTATCTGGCAGCAATATTAAAAAGTTACTCTATGCCGGTAGCTGTTGCTATATTATAATTTTCTGTGGTTTTTTAAAAAATATATATATTCAAACGCAATGAGTACATACATTATTCCCGGTTCAAAATGTTCAAATCAAAGTTTTAATTTAAAAACACACATACCTAGTTGACAATAAACTATAAATATAGTTATCTAAGTAGGTATACTTATCAAGTTCTTATCAGTACAAGTTATAATAATTTATTAGGTACTTTACTTACATCGTAAATAGTGGCAGGTCATATATAAAATATTCCTTGATCTGAACAAAATGAATAAAATTTTAATTATTGGGTCTTGTAGTGTTGATTTTACAGCGTAAGTATTTTAATATTTACATTGTGTCTAGATAAATATAACTAGGTACATATGTAAAATATTAATGATAAAAAATTAAGATAAAGACCTTAGTAGGAGTACCTATGTACCTAGTAACTTTTTATATTAAGAATCTAGTTTTTCTTGCTTTCGGAAGTGCCTATTAACCTATTTATGATATCTAGGTTAAGTTGGTTACCTATGCATGCATAATGGTAAATGTTTCAGATATGCTTCGAGGCTTCCAAAACCTGGAGAAACAATTCATGGTACAAAATTTGTTACCAGTTTTGGAGGTAAAGGCGGGAACCAATGTGTAGCAGCGGCAAAATTAGGCGGAAATACTAGCATCTTATGTAGAGTACGCTATAAAAATACCTGATATTAAAATATTTTAACTTATAAACAATTTAAAATATCTGTGCATTTCATTTCAGGTGGGAAATGATCAGTGGGGTACTCAATACTTAGAAAACTTAAAACAAGCAGGTGTAGACACAAGACATGTTTTTATTACACCAAATGTTACAACCGGGATAGCACAAATATCCGTGTCCGAGACGGGAGAAAATCATATAGTTATCGTGCCGGGAGCAAATGGGCACCTTTCTAGTGTAGATGTTAATTATTGTGAGGAAACTATAAAACAAGCAGATGTGCTTATTGGGCAGCTAGAAACTCCTTTTGAGACCACTTTGGAAGCATTTAAACTGAATTCTGGGGTAATGAAATAATAATTGATTTTAATTTATGTGCCTCACTCACCGTTACCATAGAGTATTTAAAGTTCTTTACTTTTTTAGATAAAAATTTTTAACGCTGCACCTGCTAGAAAAGATATCCACCAAATACTACCTTACTGTTCTATATTGTGTGTTAATGAGTCTGAAGCCTCTTTGCTTACAGATATGGATGTTAATTTAATGTAAGCCTAACATATTTTTTTATATTTAACTAACTGTTGCATGCAACCTTATAAAATATGTTACTCGCTGATAATGAAACTTTCTATATGTAGGTGAAAGAATTTTTAAAATTGATCCAGTTCCAAATAAAAATACAAATGTTCTCTTTATAATATTAGTACCTATAGATAATACATTCATTTACTTATATTGTTTTGCTAAATATTAATGTGTATCTGGATATATTTACTCAGTACTTTTTAAAACAGGAATTCAACCAAAGCCATAGAAAAACTATTAGCAACTGGATGTGAAACTGTAATCATCACACTAGGCTCGCAGGGGGCTGTTTATTCTTCGAGAAATCAACAAAATTGTATACATGTTTTATGTGATCAAGTAACACCTATAGATACAACTGTAAGTTACTTAATTAGAAAACTATTTAAAATCTCTATTTTCTCACAGATTTAAAATACATTTAAATTAATTTTATAAAACAATCCCATCTGCCGAGATGTGTTATTGTTATTATTATTATTACACATCTCGGCAGATGCCTAGGTAGTAGGTACGCGTCATCTCGCCGACTTGTGAGTCATAGTTTCCCAAAAATTAAAAAGACACCTCCACCCGCACCGCTCGTCTCGACTTCGCTTTGGTGGAGGCAGTAAAGTTGTCCCACCGCCGGCGAGGAACGTTCACTCATTCCTCAAAAAACGTACATTCATTCCGTAAAGTAGGATTAGACTAGCAATAAAACTAGCAGAATATGGGTTCTGCAAGCAAAATTTTATGTGTTGAAACGTTGAAAATAATTGAAATGAAATAACGTTATCGGCTATGAAATTAAAATAAAAAAAAGAACTACAAAATTGGGCGCCAGCTAACTAAAAAAATGAAAAAAATGAAAAATATGTTAGCACTTAAAATATATTTAAACAAAACAAAATAAAATAAATACAGGGGGTGGTCCTTAAGCCCGTACGTTATTATATATATATATATATATATATATATATGAAATTTAATATTTGATTCAATAAATCTGGCTAATAAAAATTAAAAACTTAGCTGGATATGAATAATGGCTGGATGTAATAATATAGTTTTCCTTCTCGGCAAAATAAAACACGCTGCTCATCAGTGTCACCAAAGAAAAATGAAGAAGGCTCATCAGAATGTAAAATGCGGATAAAACCCAGGCTTCATTATATATTATTTATAAATCTTTAATTAAATCCATGAATGACAAAAAAACCAAAACAAAAAACCCTGAAATGAAAAAGAAATAATTAAACACAAATCTAAAAGAAAAAATATGTGTGCCTGACCGTGGGAATCTAAAATTTAGATATAAGATCCCTAAATGTTAATAATTTATTCAATAAATGGTCAGGCAAAAACAAACAAGAGTAAAATAAAAAAATACAATTGCATAAGGATTAAAAATAAACTGCAAAAGATAATAGAATTAAATGAGTAAATTAACAATAAATTTAAAATGAACTAAAACACAAATTATAATAAAAAAACATTAATCAACAATCTATCATCAGAAATAAGATGAAATACGTACCCATTTATAAACCGGGGTTTTTTCACATAAATATTTAAAACTGAATAATTAAAATTTTAAAAGAAAATGAACTGGCAAATACAGGCTATTATCAGCACAAAAACTGTACCGCTCTCTGCGAGCGACAGAGAAACAAAAAACGCTCTCTGACTGAAAATTTTGAATATTGAACGTCAAATGCAATTCTATATATTTAAAAAAAATAATAAGTTTTTAAATACTTAAATAAATAAATAAACAAATAAGGTAATATAACAAATAAAATAAATAAAATAAGTAACGCTACGTTACAGTGTAAGTGGCCATGGCAAGCTAACTTCTGCAATTTAGCAGCTTGCGGGACTTGCTGCAAGTCACACGTGCAAACATCATTTTTACCTTGCAACAAACATTTCTGACTTTATTTTGCAAGAGATGGCAGATCCTGCTTTAAACGAAATTCGAACCTTAAAATAACAATAATACGAATGTTAAATCAATACTTAAAACATGATAAAAAATATATTTTCCGTAAAATATAACTATTTAAGTAAAACCGATATTAGTACAGCACTATATACTACATACCGAAAAAACGCTGGTAACATTTTAAAATTTGACATTAGAACCTGTCAAATTATTCCTTCGAATTATGGAACGCAGTTTAATTTGTTGTAACAAATAAATATTTTATTATTTTAATGTAATTTATTACGTATGGGCTAAATTGTCTGAAATAAATAATAATTATTATACTAAATGATTAATATTCAGTCCTTTAACCATATTCGTTTCCTGCATTTCTTTTTGATGCTATTTAATAAAACTACTACTGCAGCATCACGTATTTTACGACAGTTTAGGCATATTTTATTTGAAGGCACTCACAGAACGTGAAAAGTCTTGTTTGTGAGATAGCTGTGTGTAAACAGTTTCGCAAGTAATTCCAGCCATCAACTGGCAACAGCGACTTGTGATAGAAATATTAAAAACCGTCTAAACGGTTCGGCAAGGACTTGCACAAGAAATTGCCAGAAGTACTTGCTAGTCTAAACCTTGCTTATTAAACATTCCGTATGAACAAAAGGTCAAAAGAGATGCATATATTAATAGTTGATCACTGACTGTTTACACTGCGGCGAGGACTTGCTCCACTAGTTCGTCGCTGAGCGATAAGAACTGTTAATGACTATACACACTTCTCGTCAACTCGTTTTTAGCTCTAATCGCTTCTCGTTCATCGTCGGCGGTGGGACAACTGTCTAAAGCATATTGAAATTTTCGAAACTACCTAAGCGAACGAGATTAGTAATTTAACAAATCCTATGTAAACTTTTAGGCTAAGTTCACATGACCGCGCGGAATTACTAACAGTGCGGTACAAGTTCTTTCTACAAACATTAATGTATCGATCTGTTCAGTTGATCCACGCAGTTTGAGAGTTCAGACGGACAGAAGCAAAGATCAAAGAAATGTTGATGCCAGACTGCCGCGCATACATTAAATATGCTGTCATGTGAACTTAGCCTAATATTGACGCTTCGACTCGCCGTGTTAGTTATAATGTTATATGTTATTCATATTTTGGTATTATCTGTGATATACCTACCTACATCTGTGAGATTTATATTTATTATGCCTTTAACCGCTTGGTTTTGTAGGAGTTCTCGTGCCCCTAGCGCTTGACTCGATGAATCGTAAGGTGCCTCTGGCGAAATAGAGAGGAAATAATTGTCGGATAAAACCGACTTTGTCGGTTAAAGGGTTAATGACCTCAAAAGAATGGAATAGCGGGCTAATCGCAGTCATAAACCTGTCGGCCCGTCAAGAGACAATAACCGACCATACTCTGAAACATCATGGTTTTGTGTTGGATGCTAAAACCAATAACCTTATTTTGGTTTATCGGTTCTCCAATTTTTATTGATTTACATTTTCCACCCCCAACTGTCGCTTAAGTTTAACATAATGTATTAATTTCAGGGCGCTGGTGACGCATTTGTCGGTGCACTGGCAACATTTTTGATGGCACACAAAAATTACCCATTACATCAAATTATTGGAGCTGCTTGTCAAATAGCTACCTTTTCTGTCACAAGAGAAGGCACACAGACAAGTTATTCAACTAATTCAAATATATTTGACAAAGTTTACGAACATATTATATTGGATCAGGATATTTAGTAGGTATTTAAATGAAACGCGAACATGTGATATAATACAGTTTATAAGGCCTTATCAAACATTATTTCTTGTCACATTATTATACATAGGTATTTTATAATGTCAAAGCACTACTCTGTAATAAATGGATGTTAACAAAACAAAATCACACATCAAAGTTCGTTTCATAGCCATCACGATTCAAATGTGAAAGTAGATAAGTACTAAATATATGTAATTTGAAAAGTTATAAGGCCTTAAGCTAACCAACATTATGAAACTTATACATAAATCTACTAAATTAAAAATAAAACCTTAATAATGTTGTTTTATTTTCCAAACTAAAATTGATTAGGGTAAGTTCACACCAGAACGCTTCGCGGTGAGCACTAAGAAATTTTTAATATAGGAATAGAAAATGGTACACAGTCCCAATTATTCACGTGAAGTGGCCCGGCGCAACTTAATACCGCCAACACCACTCGCGAAAGTCGCGAACTGATATTCACTTAACTGTATATTACCTTTTCTTACGCGCATGTAAGTGGATTCTCTGCGAGCGGCGACATGCGCGACTCGTATACCTTGACAAGCTTTGAATAATGAGGATGCGTGTCGCTTTATATTCTTTCTCGCGCGTCATACTAATCACTGCTAGATAGTGTGAACGAGGTAAATGTCAAACGACATACCACGTAAATGTCACTGCGAGATGTCCCCTAGTGAATAGGCGCCCTATATTCTATTGCTAAAATGTGCGCGCTGGGTCGCGTTCCGGTGTAAACTGGTCCTTACAGGCTAACCAAATTACATTTATTGCAATTTATATTCCTCTGCAATATAAGCAGTTTGTGATACACATATTATGCATTGTAGAACTATTGTCATACAAACTTCAAGTACCTTAATTTAAAGAAATAAGAATTTTTATTTATACCGTTTCCTATCTAGAGAGTAGCCACCCACAGGCTATAGCATACCAACGATACCTTTCACTTATATGAATTTACTGAAAATTGAGAATAGCCTAAAAAAAGTGTGTGTCAGCTCTGACGCACGACTGGAGTTCACTCCTTATGAATGATTATAAAATACATAGATTAGTAAATGAATGCATTTTGTTAGCTTTATTAGTCTGTTAATTTTCTCAATTCACAAATAAATATCAATGGATATAAATATATTATATTAATATGTATTGAAGCATATTGTAGCCTATAATGTAAATCGATTCTTAAGAAGTAAACTCCAAAAAATATATATTTATTTGTAAATAATATTCAGACATATATTTTCTGAAAGTAGCCAGAAGTATATTATATTAAAATAGCAAATTGATCAGACCAGTAAGAGACCGTAAAGGCAATGTGGCATTGGCATTTAGCCTTAAAATTTATTATTGATAAAAACAACTAGGTATCTATTTAAGCTAATGATCCAAAGGTATTCCACACATGCAAATAACCAAAATTCCATCAAATTATGACAAAACACTTAATAATTAACAAAATAAAAAGAAATTGTGATATTAGAGATATTAAGTATAACATAAGCTACACTTGGTGATTTTATTAAATACTTTTATACATTACACAATTATGCTCTGACCTCTCAATGTATTAGCCATTAATAAGCCCATTTCATAATTGGTTTCCTCTTTGTCCCTTACATTATTTTCCTACATAAAAACATGCTAAACAATAAATCATATTATATTTTCTTTATTTACAACGTCAAGTTCTCTGAACAACAATAGCACATAATTGGTTGTTAATTTAAAGAATATTTAATTTAATTTACTGAGTAACATGTAAACTGTTTAAATCGCTTTCATTAACAATCTGAAGCAACACATTTAAGTCGTCTAGATTTGATATATATTTGGGTGCTCCTATTAATTCTACGGCTCTTCCTTTCAACTCTATACTATACTTTAAACTTTTTGGACATGTTACCGATTTTATGCATTTACCATCAACAGTCTTTTTAAATATAACATGAGTGATTGACTCCGTTGCTGTTAAGTGAATGCTTTCATGTTTAGATTCCTGTTTTAAGGGGATCTTCAATTCTATTTGCTTTGAATCTGCCAATTGGGTTTTATTTGTGTTAGAGCCTGCTCCACATTGTTCCTCCTTAATCCCATCCGAGTGTTTTTTAAGAATATCATGTGCGTTTGTTTCTTTTGCATCTTTAACGGGTTGCTCAGATGGTAATTGTTCTTCAATACCTTTCTGCAAAGTTTCATCTAAAATGGACGGGCTCCGTAGGTTTTCGTCGACATCCATTTTCTCTTGTAAATTTTTTTCTAAGCCTTCTTTCTGATTGTCATCATGCATATTATTAATTTCTGCAGTATCAACATTCACCGGTGCTATTCCCTCGTCACTTTCGTTTTGCTTTCCAAGTAACATAGCTTCAACATCAGCAGATTTTAAATCGGTTTTCACTTCACTAGAAGCACTTTGATTGTCTTTTGAGATATTTTCGGAAGAGTTATCATTAAGAATGTCCATTATTGAAGGGAAGTCATCACTTTTGCTTCCTATGGTATCTTTTGTTTTTTCAGATTTCTCACTATACATTAGGTCCTCAAGTTCAGCTGCTATTCTGTCGTACACTTTATCGTCTTTCGGTTCTTCACTCTTTGGAAAATAATCTATACACCAGTCTGTCGAAGGAAGTATCCTTTCATCAATGATGGGCAATAATTCAGCCAGTGACAGTTTAGTTTTTAACTCGCTATGGTTATTATCGTTTACTGGTGTAAGAAATACAATACCATATTGTTTGAATCCATATAATAGAGGTTTTTGATTATCAAAATTTACCTTTTTTCCTTTTAGTATCGGCGTTTTTTTTAGTCTATTATTCTCCTTTAATATATTATTTCTTTTTGGTGAATCTGCACTGTTATTGTTTAATATCTTCGCTGTGCATTTGTTGTAAGCATTTTTATGTACAATAAGCGTACCATTTTCTCTGCTTTTTAATCTATTGTTAGAATTTACCAATGATTGATTCTTTTTTCCTTTAGATTTAGTTTCCGTAACATTCTCATACTGTATCTTTACTTTGGTAAATTTACCCAATATTTTATGGAAGTCCATTCGTGTCACGACGACTGAACATTCTCGACATTTTCCTTGTTTATATAAACGTTCAATATTTCTTGATGCCTTTGCCGATTTGGTATTTCTAGCTTCACGGCCCTTGTTTGGAATCATTTTCGAAATGAAATGTGTGTTATAAAACCTTCTAATCACAGCAACATTGGGCATATACAACCAGCATTTCCCGCGCAGATTTTATTACTGTAATGTTTCACTTATTGAACACCTTTATTGACTTTTCACAAAATATACGGCATACAATTTATAAAAACGTAACACATAAACATCAAGAATAAAAGTAAACGTAACTAAAACGTATAGGTATTATCTGTAATCACGCTAACGGCAATACACAAACTCAATGCGAAAAATGGCGTCTACTAGTGGCGTGCCTCATTCCCTTTTTACTACATCGATATAGAAACAGATCAGACCATCTATGATTTATTAAGTTCACATTATATAAACTAGATTAAAGTATTATATATTCACTTATGGACGTATATAATTTATCTGTTAGAGTAAAACAAACTGAGCTGTAAATTAAAACATGTAGAAAAGTTCTAACACAGAACCCTTTGTAATTTTCTTTCCTGGCAATAGTCTTATCAGACACATTGTCATCGATGTTCTTATTTTGTGAATTTATTATGATATTGGGAATTACTTAAGTATATTTTAGTTATAATTTTGTTTCTAAAATATATTCAAAATAAGCATTTTTAAAAATAGAAAGTGGTAGGCAATATAATGCAATAATGGCGATCCCATTTTTAACTCTTATGCTAAGCTGTAACAACCAAGAACGTTTAAATAGGGTGAACAGCATTTTGTTAAATAACAGTTAAAGCGTAGCTGAAACCAGTATTGTAACAATAGGGTGGCAAAACGGGCAAAATGCCAAGTGGCCGCGGACTGAGGGCCCCGACTTGAGCCCATGAATACAAGAGGACACTATCATTTATTATTAAATATATATTTTGTATTTAATAGAATTAAGTTACGTTTTTATTTTTTAAGTAAGAAAGCTTCAATACGCATATATAATTTGACTGTCATGAAGATTAGTTGTTTGTGACATTGTTTTTATTTCGATATAGGTTGACATCAGATCATTTGTTCACCTTGTGGGTGGACGTCATAAGCTGTGCAAACTATCGGACGTAAGTCGCGGACGTGACTTTGGACCGTTCTTGAGCGTTCGGACGTCCGATAGATCTCTGGCGTACTGGATGTGAACGACCCTGCACATATGTCAGCTACGGCTATCGGACGCGTGCGATAGTTTGTTTCCAGTTTTACACTACATTTACCGGTCCATGGCATCCACTCGAGACACTTCCGGAAATGATAATACATTTTCAACTATATGTATAACTATAATTTATTATAGTTATAGTTCAAATTAATTCAAATATGTATTTAAATTAATTTCAACTATACTATATCACTGTTAGACGACGATGATATCGATAACACGGATTGCATTGCATATAAGTACAACACTAGTATTGAACAAAACTACGCAGTGCGCATGTGGCTATACCATAGATAAGAGCTGTGGACAAAATAGACTTTTATTTTCAAGAAACTTCAGAGTACTTCAAATTCTTGGCATTGAAATTGAATTGATCTAAACAAAATTATTCAAACAAAATGGCTGTCTGTCATCAAAATTAACATATTTAGTTGACTTGTAGGTTTCGTTTTTTTACTTATAAAAAACGTGAAATTATATTGTTTGTTAATAAATTATTTTTTACAGTTTTCGAAACAAATATAAACTATACTTTTTCTTTTTAAGAGTCCTACATAAAAAATTTATTAATAATATTTTAAACTTTTAGGGGGTTATTTATTGAAAACATTTGAATTATGTCTTGGCCACCGCCGACCGCTGCCCCTTGGAACCCAGGTATTCCTCCACCTATGAACGTGCCAGTGCCAACTATGAACATGGGAGCTTATACTCCTCAACAGTGGACTGCTATGCAACAAAATTGGGGACAATGGGCCCAATGGCAGCAGCAATATGCACAGTGGCAAGGTCAATACGGGAACGAGGTTAGTAATTTTATTCAATATTTATTATCACTGATAGTATTATTTTATTTAGTTAATTGATCATGCAAAACTATTAGACATTCACATTATGTTGTACCTATAACTTACTTATTAGTACTTATGTCACTTAGTAATGTTTAAAGTTATTAAGTAGGGTACCTACCTAAGTAAATTTAATTAGTTAATAGCTGACCCCAGCCACGGTTTGCTATAACTCAGTCTAATATAAAAGAACATACTTCTGTTAAAATGCAATTTTTCACAGAAGGTTAAAACCTAATTAAGTTTTTATATAATTAGAAAAGAAAAGAATATTTTACAATCAAGTCATCAAAGAATAGATTTACTTGGTTTACATAGGCTAAACCTTAAGAGATACTAAAAATTATGTACTAGAGAATTGTAGGTCTTCTAAAATCCTAAAGAAAACTGCTATGGCATATCTGTACTATCTGTTACAGTGGACTTACAGTAACCATTTCTGTCATTAAAACTTTAACCACTACTTATTATAAATCTGTCATATCTGTTTCTCCGTCAACTATTTCTAAATATATATAAATAAATTAAATTGCCTCTTTGGGTTGGAAGTTTTTGCTTGCTGTCTCTATAACTTGATCTAGTATTCCACCAACTCAACAAATAAGAAAAAATAAAATAGGCAGTATAAAGTAGACAGGTAACAATTTAGTATAGTTATAGATTGTTGATATATGGTCTCAAGAAAAATGTTTTTTATTGATAAAACCTACCTTTATTTTAAATTGACTTATCTTTTTCTTTTTGAGAAATTGATTCATTTATAAATTCTGATAGTAGCTCTAAGAGTAATAATAATAATGTATTTATTAGCTCCTCACAATCACAAAAACCATACAATATGCAGTCAAAGTTAACTTAATTGCTACATACAAGCAATTATTGAAAGCAATGGTCTAACATGCATAGCTTACATAAGTAACACCTATTGTTAATAGGCTAAGGATTTGCTTCTCTTGATCCTTGATCTGCTCATCTTGTGGTTGTGCTGATAAATCTGCTTAATTAATATTTGTATATTTCAGTATGCACAGCAAGTACATGCATTTCAACAGATGGGGCTTCCTCCTCCGCCAACGCAGATGGCTCCTCCCCAACCACCACCTCCAGAGAAACCACCACCACCACCTCATGAGAACAATCAACCTTTGTTTGGCAATATGCAACCCCAGGTTCTTCTGCCTGCACCTGTTCCAACACCACTACAAAGTCAACAAAATAAACAAAATTATAATAACACCATAGTACCCACTGGTACTGGAAATAATCAAAATTTGTCAAAGCTCCCAGAAAAGAGACCCGAAGGCCAACTTAAAATTAATGAAGGTGCTCTGAAGAAATTAGCGGAAGAGGAGAAACTTTTTGATATCCAATTTAAAAAGTGGGAAGAGCAAATCGAGAAATGGAGAGTAGATAACGCAAATCACCCAGACAAAGAAGCATATAAGAATTATGAGGAGAAATTCGAGTCATGCCGGGCAGAGTTGTTAGAGCGGCGGAAACGAATGAAACAAAAGAGAGATGCTCTACTTGGCATTCCGCAACAAGAAAATAAGACAACAACTGGTAGTATGATTGTCACATCTACACTGACACCAACACAAAACACAAGTAGTAATTACAATAACAATACACCATTGAATAATTATAAAAATAACCATGCAAGTGAAGCTTCTCAATTCAATAATTATGATAGAGCATCATATAGTGCAAATAACAATAAAAATGTAGATCCTCAAGATAGATATGAATCCTATAACAATGTAAACGATGATTATACAAGTGCTCCCAGTTCTGATAATGCCAACTTTTTAGAAAAGAAAACTACTGGTATTCCTGGTTTAGATTTACTACCCAATATAGATAAAGCATCTACAAAATATGCAGACGTCATTGACATATCTGATGATCAACCAAATAATGAGCAGCAATCGCCAGCAATAATAAGACAGCAGACGGAAAGCCGTCGTGGTCCAGATTATACAACAATATCAAAGGGCATTGATAATATTCTTGGTGATGAAAAAATTATGAATATTCTCACTATGGTAAAAGGGCAGAGTTCTGCATCGGGACAGGATAGTCCAGACAATCGAAATAACAACATGAATTATAACATTGATTGTCCTGGGCAGAGTATGAACCCTCATAATCAACTGCAATATAATCAATGGAATAGAAATAACAATTATAATAATCAACAATATGGTGGCAACAAACAAAATATGCAAGGTGGCAGACCTGATTATCCAATGCAACAAGATCAGCAAAGCACTTTTATGAATCAACTACGAAGAATCAATGATAATGGACCGGGAAATATGCCCCTAGACAATATGAATCCCAAAAATGTGTCGATGGGAAGACAGCAGCCACAACCTCTACTATCTCAGAATATTCATCCGAATTTGAGAAGAATGAATGAAGGTGGACCAGGAAATGTGCTCCTAGACAATATTAATTCCAAAAATGTGTCCATGGGAAGACAGCAGCAACAACCACTACTAGCTCAGAATATTCATCCGAATCTGAGAAGAATGAACGAAGGTGGATCCGGAAATATGCAGCAAGAAAATAGAAATCCCCAAAACGCAGGGAGGCAACAAATACCACCGCTAATGTCTCAAAACATTACCCCACCAAGGCCATTTCAACAGAGTGCACCACAGGATTATGAACATTTTAATAGAGGTCCTCCAAATGACAGTAAAATATTGGGCGAGAGTAATATTCCAAATATACCGCTGACTTTACCTCAACCACAAAAACCAAAATGGGTTGATGAAGCAATCTTTACTCCATATATTATTGTGGAATACGACCATAAGCCCCTTCGATTAAAAGGTAAGTGTTTCAGGCTGTCGTTTTTTCAATGGAATAGCTGTAGGTTGCGTCCCTACCTATTTTTATGAATGCGAAAGTGAGATTGTTTCGCTTTCACGCCTTAACTACTCGACATGAAATTTCGCATACGCCTTGCTTGGGTACAGAAATGGACATGGGGGTATGTTTCATGTAGAAAAATTTCCGAGGTATTAATTAGCAATAAACATTGAATGAATGTTTATTGTTTGTTTACGATTTTATTATAGGTATACATGTAATGCATATTCTTAAGACTTTATCCTATTGAGGTCGGTATGCAACCCCTACCGTGTGCATTGGTTGGCGACGGTAGCCATCTAACATCAATTGAACCTTTCATAAAAGATTTTTTTTAAAAAAGTTTAAAATATAAAGCAGACCATTACATACAAAATCTATTTAACATGTAAACTTTTTTTTAGCAAGAGATTTCATCGAACCAGTTCATGTATTTGATTATAATCACAAGTCAAAGGAGGAGGATACTAAAAAGAAAGACTTTGAAGAAGAAGTTGATAAATTGTTTTCGAGACTGCCCAGGAAAGAGAAAATTGATGATGACAGATATGGTAGAGATTATGAAAGTAGGGGACCAAAAGATGCCAGAGACGACTATCATCCTAGAGGTAACTCGAGAAGTGAATATGGCGATAGGAGAAGACCTGACAGATATGATGATAGAAGACGCGATGAACGTGACAGAAATAGATCTGAACACCCACTAAGAGAAAGGGAATATAATAGAGGTGAAAGAGAATTACATAGGGAAAGAGAAAGAGACTTTCCTAGGGACAGAGAATTTATGAGGGACAAAGAAAGAGGATCTATTAGGGACCGAGGCAGAGAAAGGGAATTTTCAAGAGACAGAGAAAGGGATTTTGCAAGAGATAGAGAAAGGGATTCTGCAAGAGACAGAGAAAGGGGATTCACAAGAGACCGAGACAGAGACTCTGGGAGGGACAAAGAAAAGGGGTCCGTCAAAGATTCAAATTACTCTAGAGATAGATTTGGTAGAGACATGAAAAGGGATGAGAGAGAAAGAAGTGACTGGAGTCAAGATAACGATTCTAGGAAACGAGGTCTTAGTAAAGAGAGTGATTTGAGTGATCATTCTTCCACTAAAAGAAGTAGAGCTAACGCGCCCAATACTACGGGACAAGTCCCACATATAATGATCGATGATTTATTGGAACCGCCAGGCCGTGATATGAGACCAGAGAAGATTGCTATTATCCTGAGAGGTATGTTTTGCATTTCAACTATTCTAAGTAACCAGAATGGTAGGTACATTAAGGCCCAGGCAATAAAGCAATTATCGGATTAGTAATATCTGAGTAATTTCCAAGTGAATTTAAAAAATTGAGGCCATTTTAAAACAAACGAGGCCGTCAATTGCTATTTCGACCGAGATAATATGTATAGTACTTTACCAACTTGCGAGGAAATAATAGCCAAAATCACAAGGAAATTAATTGTTTCCATTGCAGTATACTCATTTTTATCAATAACTTTTAAATATATCACAATGTTGAGAATATTCGTTAATGACAGTATAAATAAAACAAAATGGCGGCTATTTCCGAGCAAGTGGACATTGTTTAAGGGCACTTTCAAAAATGTGATATTTTACATTATGTAATATTTTTTTAAAGTGCAAATTTTGTAAAAACATATGTTTGCAGATAGTGACAGGGCGATAGTAATCATTTGATTGCAGTATACCGTATTAGTGTTATATAATACGAGGGCGGCACTGAAAATTTCGGGAATCAAGGAAGTGATACAACATTATTAGTGAAAAAGATATTTATTGTTTTACGAAGTATTCTCCTTGAAACTTGACATATTTTTCCATTCGATGGAACCAATTATTAAAGCATTCATTCCATTCTGAAGTTGGGGTATTCAAAATAGCCGTTTTGTAGGCGTCTACAGCTTCTTCAGGTGACGAAAATCGTTGACCAGGCAATTTGTTCTTAATTTTGGGGAAAGTATAAAAATCATTTGGGCTTAGGTCAGGGTTGTATGGCGGATGGTCTAATAATTCAATGTTTTCTTGCTCCAAAAACTCTTTTGTTCTGTGGGCGGTATGAGAGCTCGCATTTTCGTGATGGAGGATGATGCGGCGGTTGTAGTTCTCTTTACGGAGTTCAGAGACGACCTGCGGCAAACAAATGCTAGCATACCTTTCTGCATTGACCGACAGACGATTGAATTGCATTGTCCCTCAAGAGGAATAGTCGCAACATGGCCGGTTTTAGAGACAAACGTGGCCACCATTTTTTTTGCCATGCTCCTTGAACGAACAACTTTTGTTGGCTTCAGCTCATTTTCGAACACCCAAACTCGTGACTGGTTTTTTGTTTCGGGTTCGTATGCGTACATCCAGGATTCGTCACCTGATACGACGCTGTATACAGCATTTGAAGATCCTCCGTTGGGCGTCCTTGACGGGGACCTTCACAGAGCTTGACACGTCCACGTTGTAATTCCGCAAACCATCAATAAATTGTGGTTCTACATCTAGGCCCATCGGCCTTCATCACCAAATGCAGAAATCATCCGATCAACACACTGTTTGTGTGTTAAACCACTTCGAAAGTCATAATAAATCGTTGCTCTTGAATTTTCACGAGTCAATTCCATTTTCACACTGACTTTACAAGTTCTACAAGACCTTGTGACAAGACCGCGTTCTTTTTAAAAAATAAATAAGTGGTATACGATTAATAAAACCAAGGAGTTTTCGATTATAAAGACTTTATTATGCCAGGAACAATGGAAATGTTCCAATCCCGATACTTTTAGTGCAGCCCTCGTACGTGTGTGCTATTTTTTAAAACTTGTTTAGAAAAACACAACTGTTTATTTTTAAATGTACTATGACTTTGTAACAATATTCTCACGAGTTACAATTTTTTTTTGAATACTAATGCACTATCAAAGTTATAAAAAAATTGTTGTCAAATATATTTCACAGGTCCTCCGGGCAGTGGAAAGTCATATTTAGCCAAACTAATACGAGATAGAGAGGCAGAGTTTAATGGTACTGCAAGAATAATGTCGATTGATGATTATTTCATGCATGAGAGTACAGTCGAAGAAAAGGATCCAGTAACTGGCAAAATAGTATGTTTTTTTTTTTAAATTTCTTCATAGAAATTAAACTAAATAGATGAAAAGTGATGATAACAAAACCTGGGGATTCAGATTGAAGCTGTATCATCTACATTCAAAATTTAATTACACCACCGATATATATATATATCGTCCCCTTAATGCAAAAATCAAATAAGTGCGCTTATCTCGAAAACACCATTAGAATCGCCATCTTAAGACCTACAAGGTAGTTTAACCCG
The DNA here is from genome assembly GCA_944738685.1 of Synanthedon myopaeformis. Lineage (NCBI taxonomy): Eukaryota > Metazoa > Arthropoda > Insecta > Lepidoptera > Sesiidae > Synanthedon > Synanthedon myopaeformis. Next base: position 3,846,545 of record OX122927.1, on the reverse strand, counting down.
TTTTTTTATTCATAGCTTGGTTGCCGATTTAGTCTGTATTATAAAGCAACTTAACAGTAATTTAATATCACTACAAATAGCCAAAAGCTCATAACTGTATGCTATTCCAACAGTTGTATACTCTTCTACAAGAAAAATATTGTATCACATTTAATTAAGTTTTGGAATGTCTCATGTTTGAAGGACAGTTAGGATTTAATGTCTGCATAAACATAAAAAAACATTTATATTCGGTATTTGCAGTAAACTACGTAAAAATATTTAAATATTTTGTCACCAGTAACATACTTTAATTGTTATTGTTATTTCACATTTACTACTAAATTAAAAATAAAATCAACAGCTAAAATAGATTTAATATAGTATATTAGGTTTTGCTTGTATCATTTTTCTTTTGAACCAACAAAGTCATTCATGCAAAACCGCATAAATGGTTTTAGAAATTATGCGACGCAGTTTTCATCCGTTTATAGCATTGAAAATGCAAAGAAACACACTGGCATTTATTCTGTAAACGAAAGGATAAACATATTCAAAAAATCACGATCAAAAAAATATCCAAGACATCAAAAAGAGGGCAAAAGGTGAAGAAACAATCTTACAATATGAAAGAACTTAAGTATCATGAATTTATAAATTTGAAACATTTATCAGAGTTAGTGTAGTGAACAAGAATGCATTAAGCGTTACACATTATAATATTATGTACCCAAAAAAGCTATGAAATTAATTAACAGTGTTATGAGACAAAAGATTATAAATGCAATTTAGTGTAAAAAGAGCACTTATTTTCCAATTCACGAAATTCTGTACATGCAAAAACATTTATATGTAGCGATTGTTTCCAAAAAATGTAGTTTTTTTTGGTCATATCTTTAGAATTTTTTCACTAAAACGTAGTATCAAACCTATTTATAATATGTCTTAATAAAAAGATAAAGATTTATAAAGCCACAACATGTTTTTAGTAGAAATTTAGGCATGTAAAACTTCAAACTCATTTTTCTCAAAACTATCATTTTGCATTGCAGTATGGGGTCGATATATATATATATATATATATATATATTCGAATTCCTTGGATATATATACACATGATACGATCAAAGAAAATATTATTCGTAACGTACACGTATTCACATAAAACACACGGTCTTGTCCACGACACAGCCACACCCAATTTTATTTTCACTATTTTTTTTTATTTTACATAATTATCAGTCCTAACGGACCCAGCAGAACTTGCCCGAACTTGAAAAAAAAAGTTATCCGATTGATACGCCATCTATGTTATCCAACCTGCTACCCAACATAAATAACATAAATGTTGTGTCAATAAACTAACTTACATCGCGATCTGTTAGAAACTTGTGGAACTTTACACCCTTTGTTCTATAAGAAAAAACATGTAATTTGCAATATAATCGAAATAAAAACTATCGTATCTTTTAAGTTGGACCAAATATTATTAAATGTATATTTATGTAGGTGTACCCACATACAAAATTGTTCACAGTAAGTTGTTATGGTAAATTTACTTGTATTTCTTTACAGACAACAAAACCAATATTGAAATATGAGTATGACATTAATATGGAGGAGTCTTACATGGCGTCATTGAGAAAGTCATTTAAAAGGTCGCTCACCAATGGTTATTTCACATTTTTGATATTTGACGCCGTTAATGATCAGTTGAGACATTACGCTGACGTATGGAATACAGCAAGACAACATGGTTTCCAGGTTTGTTTGAGACGTTATATTATTAAAAAGTATTTTTTTAAATTCTTTCTCGGCGTTTACCCGAAACTCTCCACTCGAGAACCTTCTAGACCCAGCGTCCTTTGGCTCTCCGTACTATTTGTCCTACCCACTACCAATTCAACTTACTGTCGGTAACTTTCGTACGTCTACGGATTTTCTCATTTCTGATTCATTGTCGCAGTGTAACCCCGAGCTTAGCCCTTTCCATAGCTCGTTGAGCGACGTTGAGCTTTCTTAGAGTGAGAGACCACATTTCAGCGCCACATGTCATCACTGGTAGCACATATTGGTTGAAAACTTTTGACGAATTTTGGTAGTTTCCCGAACGCTGCCATTCTATCTGGATTCGAATGGATTGCAATTATTAACGTATACATTTTAGGTGTACGTGTGCACAATGGAATTGGACCCGCACGTATGTCACAAGAGGAACATACACAACCGCACTTTGGAGGATATCCAGGTGATATGTTGTCGGTTCTTCAAGACACCGGCTCACCATTTGCAGTTGGATCCCACCACTCTGCTGCAGAACGCGGCCATACAGAACGTTGACATGGAAGACGCCGTCATGGAGGAGGACGCCGACGATGACGTCACCAATGTGAAGGATGTAGCGGCAGAGGTGAGACTTACTTGTCAACAGAGAGCATTAACATATCCCACCATATTTGATTTGTTTAGTATCAAAAGTAACTTGTCGCTTTGACTTAACGAATCTTGTTATCATTTACCACAAAAATCAAGTTTTTTTTTTTATAATTTCCAAATTAAGTCATGATTGTAACATCAATACGTAATACGTAATAGAATACTATGAGGCATAAACTGGCAAGAATCCATATGACATGAATATTGCAGTGTATGAAACTTTTTTCTCTGAAGATAAAAAAAAAATGCTAAAGGCAGCACCGGTGGGGGATGTTTTGAATTCTCTATTGACAACTATACGTAAAATGTATTGAATTAAAATGGAATTAACGGAAGATTATGTATCTAGGGCGAAATTAAAATTTGCAAAAGTTAAGATCATCTTATCCGGGACTTAAAACGATGTCTTGCAATTCATGGTTCACTAAATAACCACGAATTGTCGTCGGGTAATAAAAATCTTCCAGTCGAAGAAGTACGTACTAATTCGGGTAGATTTCATAAAATTAAATGTCACCGAGGGTGTTGTTCAAGTGCGCACAAAAAGTGCGCAACGCGCCTAAATAAGTTTTCATTTCAAAAATCATTGGAATCGATGGTGGCTAATGTATAGAGGATAAACAGCAACCCATGAAATTGCACTAGCAAGTTTAATTTACTGCACTTTTCCTTCTTAAAACTGGACGAATTTCCCATCCCGAGCCATTCTTCGTAATTTTTGCTATGCGATGATAATGCGGATTCAAAACATAAGTACCCCTTACCGGTTCTGCCCCTAGCGGATCTTTTAAAAATTTACAGAGGTAAAAGGCTTATTCATCAATTCAAAGATGATCTAATTGTTATCTATAGTTTAAAATTTTTGTATGAAATCAAGTGATATTTTGACATTAAGAATGGGACAATCAAAAGTATTAGATTCAGACGAGTAAGGCGAACATTCTGTTTCAAAAATCAAACAAATAAGTAATCAAATATATACAAAGGAGGCTCTGAAAGCTGTCAATTCGCAAAGAATTTCATTTTTACTTTAATTTATGTATAAATGTAAAAATTATAACCAAAAGAACAAATATTCCCCTTTGTCTAGATATTTTGTGTTTAGGATAGGGCTAATTAATTTTATTCCAGCATTGTGTCCACTTGCTAAAGTAGTAAGGTGGTGTTCCATCACAGGTTGAAAACACTTTTACTTCTAAATGGGAGAAAATGGACGACGTTGACAAACTAGGTAGGTTGTGGGTTCTGTTTTTCTTTTTATTATTTTAGTTTAATCATATTGTTACACCTTTTAAAATTAATTGAAATTTAATTATATTTTTGGTGAATATTTGAATGTATCTTTTAAGATTTGAATAATTTTATATGTTATTCTAAGTTTTGTCGAAAGTAAAGTAGTAGTAAAGCAATTTGTACATGTAAATATTTCTCAGCTGCATCGAGGAAAATCGTGACAAGATGGCGGCTAGACTAATGTCGCAATCAAATGCGTGAATGTTTGTTTTGTTTTCGCGTTGCAGAAATCCCTCAATATCTTTATATTTTTGTACTGTTTTGTATTGTTGATGTGAACAATTTGTTCCAGCGCGCCTGGACGGCACCAGCAAGCCACTCAGGCCGTCACAGCTCTCCATGGAGGACTACCTCCAACTGAATGACTGGAAACCATCTGTAGCCCAACCGGGGAAAAAGACTGTGAGTATACTTGCTTTCAAATTGTAATCTTACTTTTATCAATGTCATACTATTTACTATAAGTACCTTGTAATATGCTATTTTATAAGTATGATTCCCCAAAAAACGAAACTCATCCCCTTTTAAAAAAAAAAACATCTTTTTTTAAAGACTACGCGTTGTGGGAATTTTATTCTACATGTAATAAACATGTTAACGCTACGGTCTGTGAATATTAATGTTACGTTATTACGTTATTATAGCGGCATTTGTTTTTTTTTTTGTTCGGAAACAAGTTTGAATTTTGTCAAATTTTGTTCACTTTGAACTCTTCCTAAACAAATTTGACCTTTAAGGGTCGGGAAATTATGATCCCTGAAAATTATGATTGTTTGCCTTAAAGTTGTAAACGAAACATCTCATCAATGTAAAACGTTAATAACATGTTTTTTTAAACCTTTATCTAGATATTTTAAAGACAGAATCACAATTAATAGGAATTGACTCAATACTTTTATTTTTTAAAAATGAAACTCACAGAGGAAAAATGCGGTTTATTAGTTACCTAAAAGACAAAAAATACCTAGACCGATTACTATTCTCATAATAACTAAAGGACTTACGTCCTTAAGTTCTGTGTAAGAATACAGTCAAACGGATCTTTCGATATTCAAATTTATTCACACGTCTATAAGGTAGAATATCGAATGATCAGTACTGTTCTGTTTTTGCAGGACGATAGTTTGAAAATTGAGTTATTTATTTTTTATTTACAACTCAACAGTTTAACATTACAGTAATATAATAATTTGGGTACATAAAAATAATAAACATAGATGTGTTATGCAAGTCAATTACATCTTTTCGCTCTAAAAGCCTCAAAAAGCTCTTAACGCTCTAAAGCTCGGCTATTAATTTTATAGTTAAAAGCGGCATTACACCAGTAACATTTAAGGGAAAGAACCCTTAATGTTACTGGCAATTCGTTGGTTTACTGTAGTATGATGTCATCAGAGACTTAAACTATAGTGACAGTCATTAAGTTTAAGAGAACTTGATTTGAACTGAACATTTTTAACTTAGGAAACGTGAATATTTCGATAACTACGTCTTATACGTCTGTTCTCGATACAGCCCATTTCCTAACCATTACATACGAGGGGATGTCCAAAAGTTGCTTGAAAGGAAGGAGAGTGGTGCATTCGCTTAGGTATTAAGTAGTTGCGAACTCAGTCGTTGCTAAGACGTTGCTCAGTCGTCAAGTTTTGCATATGTCGCCACAACGGCCCTAATTGCTTCATTTGATGTAACGACCAGCAAACCATATTGGGATCCGGAAGAAAACTGCAACTATGGAGCAAATCTAGTTTCGTGCCGTCATTTAGTTTCTTACCAAATAATAAAAAAACACTTCAAACCAAGTTTAAACATAAACATAGCAGAGAGTATGACCCCCGCTTATCGGAGTTTTTTTTTATCAACTGATATTTTTTTATGTTAAAGTCGACAGATATACCGTCGCCTGTAATACAAGCAACACCATAGGTGCTGCAAGTGCGCTGCCGACCTTATGATCGGCAGCTCTACTCATTCAGAGAACCACAACTGCACCCGTGGTGTTATTTCGAGGTGGTCTCCTGTAAGGGGGTGGTAACTGCCGCCAGACGGGCTGCAAAATGTAGTGTGAAAAGTTATATTACAAGAAAGTTGAAAAATTTATATTACAAGACTTGAAGATTTGAAGAAAATACTACTTTCTGATTCTTCAATTTTGTTAATCCGACACAATCATCTTGACATTTCAAAAGTGAGAACAATATGGGTCCCTACCATTTTTACGCCGCCTCAAAAGCAATAGCGAGTTGAAGTGTTAAGCCTTTGGAGATGTGTGCCAAAGAATTTGGAGTGAATTTTAACTGGATGTGAAACTCGGGTTTATCCCTTTGGACTTGAATCCGAACAAGAGCATATAAAGAATACTCCGGCCCCTAGGAGATTTAAAGATTTAAAGTAGCCACAATTTTTCTCAGAATCCAAAAAAAAGAAAAAAAGAATTGTAACCTCAGAATCCAAAAAAAGCCTTTTTTTGATTGGCACAAAGTGAGTGATTGTGACACAATCACTGGCGGAAGATTACTGGAGAGATTAAAGGAAGCCATCACAGAAAACGGCGGGGAAAAATGGGAAATTTTTGTATTGCTTTTCATCGCACCTATTCATATAAATCAATGTTGTGCTATTTGTAACAATACTTCAATACTCACCATATAGTCTTTACTGCAAGCGATTGTTACAAATTAAAAAAAAAACAAAGATCTGAGGGTTAATTTCGTTTCCAGGGCAAAGAGATTTTTTTTAATTTAGAATAGCTAATTACACGATTTTAGAAATGTAATCAGCTTGGGTTGATTGTATTGAAAACGAATTTAGTTTAGACTGTCCCAGTCCGGCGATTTTTGGACCTCCCCTCGTAAATAAAAAAAAAAATATTAAAAAAAATCTTGTTTATCTTAAGAAGTATTAAGAAAACCACGTTTTTTTTTTCAATTTCGTTTACGTTTCATGAAATTTAAGTTTTTTTTTTCACGTTCTATTTGACATTTACAATGGTTCGCTGCCAAAGTTATTGTCACATAGACAAGGTGAGTTCTTTGGATGTTGAATAGTGGCGTCCCATTTCATCGTAATTGTAAATTGAAACAGGTGCGCTGGGCAGACATTGAAGAGACAAGAGAACAGGAGAAGATGCGCGCCATCGGGTTTGTTGTAGGCCAAACGGATTGGAATCGTATGACCGATCCTACAATGGGCTCTAGTGCCCTCACACAGACTAAATACATTGAGCGCGTCAGGCGTCACTAATCTTTTTTCCTGACTGCACTGCGGCATTGTCATGTGCATGAGTACTGTTGTTTACAGAGAAACATTCGCACTTTTGGGCTATGAATTAACTTCCTTAAAGCGCTAATGTTAGTTCTTAAACGACTCTTTAATTCTGCTCCATAAAAAGTCAAAACCGTTGACTTGCTGTCTAGAATTAAGAAAATTTACGAAGGCGTTTTACTTCAAAAGACTAGTAAAATAAAGTCTATTTTGTGCATGAATCTGTTTTGAATGATATTCTGTTTAACGAATCCGACTCTGAAAGAGAAGTTTTTCTCCCTTTTCAGCTAAAATCTATTTTTTTTCTGAAGCTTCTCATTATTTTAGATTTTATTTTGTCACAAAATGGTCAATATCTGTGGCACGTCTCTTTTTTACAATAGTAAGTTTATTTTTGTATAAAATACAAAATAAAGGTATTATTGAATGTTGTTTAGTTTAAACTCTTTATTTAATTAACTGTAAGTGACTAGAAAATAATATCCTCACAACGTTTGTAGCATTCATAACTTGAAGAAGACTTGAAGGAACTCTGCTGCCAACTAAACAAATATTGAAAGAAAATATTCATGACTGTATGGTCATGAAGGCTGATACGCTTAAGATTTCTAAAATTCTGTTTATACTCTATAATGACAATACTTTATTGAAAAATTAATTATTTGTTTCGCGGTCTTAGAATAACGTCTGACTTGTTACAAGATTGATTAATTAAACTATTTTTTATGCGATATCAATGCAGACCTCATTATAAATATAAAAGCATATTTTGTTCCAAGTTTCATGACCATTGAGTTCCATTAAATTTGTTAGTATATTTACATGAAGTTATTATAGTCGTCGTTTTAGGAGAAGAAATAGATTTAAGGTAGAGACAACCTACGCAACGTATGAAACACAATATGACATCTGTATTCTTGAAACTACAGCTCTAACTAGCTATTGGAATCAGAAAACATATTTCAGAAGGACTAGCAACGTCGCATCTAGGGTTTGCAATCCCGCAGTCTTATTTTTCCAGCTGGAATTTTGCGGTAAATTTGCCTTTACTTGCCTTTACAGATCCCGCTGTAATTCCCGCAAGAGATTTAACTATTAAAAGTGTTTTTTACTATCTTATAATTTTAATTTTTGACTAGGAAAAAGTATCTCTTATTAATGTTTTTGAAATATTTTTAAATTACTATATTAAGTATATTTAAATATTGACTAAGAATCAGAAATCAGCATATTGTTCTGAAAATAAGAGCGAAAAAAATTTGTTGTATCTATTATCTTATCCGCCAACTTATTTCTTATAGGACTACAGACATAACCGGCTGCAGAAAATGCCCTCTCCGCTTCTATGCTTGTAGGGGGCGATAGTTTTTAGATAATTGTGAATAATGGACAAGTATTTTTCTTTTATTCAATCAAGAAACATGTTCCAATGTGCAAAAATTTCCCGCGAGGGATTTCCCGCACACATGCGGGAAATCGCTGGAATGCGATAATGCGGAATGCGGTATTGCAAACCCTAGTCGCATACGTTACGTGAGTGGGCCCAGTTTGTCTCTACCTTTACGATTGTAATTGCTCAGTTTAATTTATGTATTTTAATTATTTTGATATGTATTAAATTAAAATAAAATAAAATAATTTCATAGCACTGCAAGTAAATACAAGTACATACTTATTCAATATAACTCGATTATTTGAATAAAGACATAACCTTTTTAAATGTATGTAAATTAAAGTTTATTTTTCTTTTCAATAGGAATACTTTTGAGGAGCGTCATGTACTAAAATCTTTTAAAATAATCATCAATAATTAATAATAATTCAAATAAACTCTTGAAAACGACGACGTAAATCTGCTCATTGTAATCTTTAGCTTCGACATGTTGACAATTTTTTAACGTACAGTCATGATAAATTTCAACTTTTATAAATAGGTACAAATTTGTTTGCATTGTTTAAAAAGTTAAAGATTGTAATTTGCTTAAAAAAAACTTTCAGATAACTGGCATATTGAAATTCGTAAGTTTTTTTTTCTCTTTTTGAAGATCACGAATTGAAAAATGCATATAAAATATACATGTTTATTGTCCAACCATATTCATGCGCAGTTCCAGATCGCTTCCTATAAGGGCCGGCGCTATCGCCGGCAGTTAAAAATAATATGTTCTTTGCCGTGCCGTGCCGACTGACGGCAGTCAGCGCTGGCCATAAGGATCTTAATAGCAACATAAAATATACACAGTTGTAATAGGAAGTCACCAAACATGCCATTTTAAGATTAAAAGTGTGCTGGTAGTTTAATACGGTAGACTTTTATTGGTGAGTTTTTATAAAAAAATAATTACATTTTAGCTTCTATTGTAATAGTTACAAGAATAAATAGTAATAATAATAAGTAATAATACTAATTCTTAAATTACATAAGCATAAAAGAAAACGTTTCATTTCAGTTTGACCAACAAATGGATCACTCATCCTAATTTGCAACCGTTTGTGTCGTCATTTTGCATTTTACTCTCAAAGAAAGCGATTGAAAATACCGGCGCTTCTATTTGTTTTGCTCATAAAATATTACTGTCTATATTCGCACGTGTCATGGACAGTAAATAAAAAACAATATTTTATCGTTTTTTTTTTAAGTTGACTATTTCGGCAATATCTTAAAACAGAGTATACAAAAACGAGAATGGAGATATAGTTAAAAATTTCATATAAGGTACATTTTAATAATAAAAAAATATATGCTAACAGTATACCGCCGTTTTTAATCCCTTTCTTTAATTGACTGACTTATGAGTTAACTGAGTCCACTCGCGTTCCCGCCATAGGGACGCGGTGTAGGTAACAAGTACTTCAGCTACTCATCTCAGTTTCGCAAGTGAAGGCTGACTTAAAATATTTGTCTATAGCCAGACATTCACGTGATGTGATTTTGTGGAGAATGACGTCACAATATGCCAATGGAGAATGACAATCATCATTTTGGCTCACATGATTTATTTAGAAAGAAAAATGAAAAATAATTACGTGGGGATAAATTCAAAGAATTGCTTTTTTAAAATTAAATACATATTGATCCTTACTTATGTAATAAACATTCATTATTACATAATGGTACATAATGATGTATATCTCTTAAATAAATGTGATTTAAATGTAAAAGTGTTTTTATTTATTTATTAACCCATTAATTGTTATTATAATATATGTCTTCATCCATAGCATTTACAAATTCAGAGTTTTGTTCCCTGCGATATATATCATTGGTAATCTTGCCGTCGGTTTTGATGAAACGTTCACGTACATTTACTTTCTCGTTTTTCGACTCCGCGTGATTTTTTAAAGGAATTTTAACCTTCTCTTTGTATACTTTTTTATTTGGATTTTCTTCTTGTTTTTCGCCGTGTTTGTAAATCTTTTCTGCCGTTTTCGAAATTTGCTCGTCGCCTTCCTTGCCACCAGTGACTATCATGAATTGAGGTGTGCTCATTGCGTTCATATGTTCTTTTAAACATTGCTGAAGTATATTTAGAAAGAAAAGAAACGCCAACAACGTAAGGGCGGACATTGCAGCGTTGCTTTTATGCCCACCGCTGTAGTTACTGAAAAAAAAAAAAAAAAAAAAAAAAACATGTTAGTTACTGCACGTCAGAAGTGAAAACTTGGTTAAAAAAAATAAGTTTATTTTTTCGAAGACAGATGTCGCTGCGTCGGCTGGCTTAACGTGTTATCGTTTCGTTCCTCAACGCGAGCTATACTTTTCATACAAGATTCCTAACTATCCTAACTAGCGGACCCAATCAGGCGATAACCTATCTGAACCCGAAAAAAAAAATTGTAACCCCGATTGCAGCGCTATCCATCGGGTCCAACCTGCTTATCCAACCTTCGGTTCAGTAGTTTCGGAGTTTATCCCGAACATATATCGTGACACGAGATTTTTATATATGTATACTAGCTGGTGCCCGCGACCTCGTCTGCGTTGAACGATGAAAGGTACCCTATGTTCTTTTTGGTATCCCAGACAACGTGTATGCAAAATTTCATGGTGTTCGGTTCAGTAGTTTTTGCGTGAAAGAGTTATAAACATCCATACATCCAAACATACTTTCGCATTTATAATATTAGTACGGACAGATAAGATATAAAATGATGTGAAAATAAAATTATGCTTACTGTTTTGAGGATAGAACATGTTCATGGGTTGTTGGCGTTTGTTCATGCGGATAGTACAAATTGGGATCGTGAGCTGGAAGTTCGTACTCCACGTGCTGCCTATAAAAATTACAAGATTCAAAGTTTGATACTAAAAATATGTGATTACCATCTGACGCTACACTATATATCATACTAAAAGTTTCATCGGTTGTTTCTGAACAGGAAACCAAAATTATAAACGGTAGCATATCTTAAGTCATTTTAAGGGAATCTGACCCCATTAGGTATAGAGAAACATGTTCTTACTAAGGTACCTACTATTTATTAGTGTCTATTTAGTTTCATTATTGTGATGTGTGCTTGTTTTAAGCGACACCACTAACTATCACAAAAAAAATATGTAATAACATGAAGGACACAAAATGAAGGATTCAAAATCGGTATTTTCCGATATTTTCCGAATTTTCGTTTAAAAGGTTACGACTGGAAAATTATTATTATAAAAAAAACATAATTTCGATGCCAAATTTAAATACTTTATTGTGATTATTTTAGTAACATTATTGTGATTGATATGTGCTTGTTTTAAGCAACGATCGCCACTAACGGTAATAGAATAAAAAATCCATACATGAAGGACACCGGATTCAAAGTCGGTCATTTTCAAAAAAATATAACTATAGAATTATGTTTTCTAACTTACCTTTCTGCGAGCGTTTTGGTCCCAAATCCCAAATCGGATAGCATGTTTTCTAGCGCCATTCCGTTTGCTTTATCACGCGCACGTTACGGTATAATGTCAAGGTAGATATGACACTGTGACTGCGATCGCTGCGCGCACGCTCATTTAGGAATTATTTCGCTCTAATAATCTTTTCTCTTTACGGATATAGTACATAATTTTTATAGCGGTACTTTTATGTTTTTCTGACTTTAATGTATTTGCAACGTCGCGTTTAACACTGAGGATTCTGTATTATTTTTTAGATACGTAGATAATAGTTATCTACTGATCTCAAGAGACATACATACTAATTATAGTACATAATTATTTTACTACTTAACTGTGTTATAAGCGTATGTGTAACGGTCACTCAAAAAAATGTGGGTTGCAATTTGTGGTCCGAAATAAATGAAAAAAAAAATTAAATAATAATAATAATTTTTTTTTTGATAAAAGAAATAATTAACATCTTTTCTCAAAATAAAACATTAATGGTCGAAATGAAAATCTTTCCATTCGACCATTAATGTTTTATGTGCTTCTAAATTTACTCAAGTCTTTTGAGGACTTTGGTAGAACTATTAGTTATTCAGAAGAGATGCAATTGTGGAAACTGACACAACTCTCGAAATGATGGTTTTGCAGATTAGAAATGAAAATCAAAATTAACATTTATAAATTTTATTCTATAATCACAAACATACAAGGACGTCCTCAAACATACAATCACACACGTTCACGAACTAAACTAACCAGTGATATAAACAAATAATTTATATCACACAGAGTTTTTACATCAGTCGTTTCATTAGGGATAAAAACTGGCGACATCATCATCATTCGTCTATGCATAATGAAAAGAAATGCCTAATTATTATCAAACTCTTCGGATTCTGCTGGACTGGACTGGGGTGAATCTTTATTTTCGTTTATTTTTAAAACGCCTACTTATTAACTTCTAAAATAAGTTAAATAAATAAATAAATTATTAAAATACTAAGTTGACGCGCTAATAGTCTCCACGATGGGATAATTGTTGAGCACAATATCAATTTCACATTATAAGGCACACAAAAACTGTTTTATATGTACGTTAAATTTTTTGTTTTAACTTTAGTTTTGACTGATAACGTAGCGCTCATTACGAATTCGCATTTAGTACCTGGATTATCTATCACTGAAATCGTATATCACTGAAACGGATTTGACTCGAAATTTTATATTTGTTGGATTATTATCGAATCACTGATTGGAAGTTATTTCAGTAATGGTTTTTTTTGTCACTGCTACATTGTAATGCTATTTTTTTCTGTGTTAATTCTACTGTTATTTGAATTGATGAACCTAAACTTCGTTGCACTGGAGATACATTTGGCGGCAGTCGATGCCAGAGCGTCCTCTGCGGCCAGCCTCATAGAACTCGTCAAAAGTACCACCAGATTGTCTCTCCAAGACGAAGCTCGCAGCGTAACTGTTGAAAACAAGACATTGGTGTAATGTAAAGTTATGTAACAGTAACAAATCATTGAAAAGTTTTATTTAAAGCTACCCGACCCCGACAGTCGTCGCCCTGTCAATCTTTAAATTTAAAAATTTAGCTTCCATGTGTTAATGTCCAAACGAGTTTTGGATTGTTTTGAATTTTTACACAACAATGCATCTTAATAGAAGAGTATTTTTATATTGGGGTGGCCACAACGAAGCGTGGCTGGATTCAGCTAGTCTCATATAAAATGTACTAATCAAATTTCCGACTCAATTACGAGAACAACAACAGAAAAACAGCAAAATCGGTCGTGCCGTTTTCAAGTGATGCTCCGTCATACATTGGCAATTGATTTTTTATTCATGTATATGACGGAACAAAATCAATTTATGTCTTACAACTTTAAAAAGCCATTTCATACAAAATGTATGATAAAATGAATTTTTTCACATTTTTTTTTTCGTGAATATTATTTCAAATGTTTTAATTGTTATTCTGCCATTCTGGGCAGAGACAAATTCAACAAGTCAAAGATCATAAAAATCGGTCCAGCCGTACTCGAATCACAAACGGGCCTTTACTCGCGTCCATGGGCTTTGACTCTAGATACCCCATACGTGTGTGTCCCCTGGGTGACACTGGCTAAATGAGTGACATCTTCTCCTGTGGTAGGCTTAGGCCGTGGCTGGTTACCACCCTTCCGGCTAAGTCAAGCCGCCAAATGCGTTCCGTACCGTGTTCCGGTTTGTAGCTTGGAGAAGCCGCTGAGGAAAAGGGTCTGAGCAGTTGCGTCGCGCATTTTTTAACAGTTACATTGATTCACATCTGCTGCTTCTGGTGGCTGAACTTGGAGGGTAGCGGAATCCGTGGCACGGTTTTCCGCTGGCCGACCGCAGGCAGTAGGGGGCCCAAGTAGTAGACTAGCCATCTATGAAAGGCTGCCGCCCTGCCACCTCGCGAAAAATCCCAGGTTGCTCCATCGTGCCGGTTGGCGCCCGGAAGAAAGGACCCGATGGCCATCCTGGGGGGGCACGGGCGTCCCCGCGCTTTCCATTTCAGCCTCCTTATGTTGTAGTGGTGATGTTTCGCTGTGGGTTAACTTGTGTAACGCTTCGCTCAACTGCCTAATCCTCGCCCATTTCCCCCTTTTTTTATTTAACACGGTAAAGCACAAATATGGAAGAAACGTTCTACAGTAGAAGCACGTCCTTTCACTAAAAACCTTCCTTGACCGAACTGCTAGGGAATGGAATTCATTGCCTGCGTCTGTGTTTCCTCAAAATTACAACCTCGGGGTCTTCAAATCTAGGGTAAATGGGCACTTACTAGGTAAGCGTGGTCCACCTTTGCCGCATCTGTACCTTACATCAAGTGAGATCGCGGCCAAGCGCTGCCTTCTCAATTAAAAAAATAAAAATAAAACGGTGTAACTAACTCGATTTTCTTTAGTTTTCCAATTTAAAAAAGAATTAAAATGATTGTACTCACGTTCCTAGTTGACAGAATATGCTCTTGGGTCCAATGTCCGAGGAACACTCGCTGTTTGCGTCACATATGTATTTCTGGAGGCATTTATCGTCGTTTGTGCCGAACGATCTCACGTAAGTTTTGAACATTGCAATGCCTGCTAGCGAGGCGTCACTGATGGAGTCCTTGCGACCCATGGAGCGAGCGGCGAGGGAACGGTGTGAAAATGAAGTTTTCAGTGCGTCCAGAAGATTTACTACAATGTTGATGAACTGCAAAAAAAAAAAAAGGATAACTTTGTGGAATTAGAGAAATAAAAATTGTATAAAATTAAAGAAGAACGCACCAAATCACGCACTTGATCTTAAAGTAAAATTTTGCAACTGTATCGTTGTCTTTTGTAAAAAATATTAAACTGAATTTATTTTTGTAGTTATTTATAATTTATGTCGTCTTTTGTGTTCGTTTTTTAATGCATGCTAAGGTACCTTATAAGTGGAGTATACAATATTATAAAAGATTGTTTAATTGTGAATAAGTATATGGATTGTTGTATACTGTGTTGGCTTCCTAATAAATAAAATAAAAATTAAATAATATTTGTAATATTGTTTATAATTTCAGCAACGATAAAGTTTTTTCAATTTTCATATTTAAAAAATCCTTTTATACAGCTACAGAGCATGTTTAATTTTTAAATGACAATATTACCATTGTCACAGAATAATATGATTAACGACTATTATTAATACGCTGTATTTAAATAAGTTTGTTAAAATAAAATTTTGGTGTAGGTGTTAAAATACCAAAATAGGGTAGTTATTTGTTATATGTGCAGCAATTATCAATTTAGCCACAATATTGATTGTTTTACAGGGGTGGCCCAATTATGGGCGTCCTCCTTTATTAAATGAAGCATTAACTGCATTTACGATTGCACATTTAGTGGGAAAAGGGAGGGTGGGTTGCGTACCTCTCCAGCCTGCTTTGCCATGGAGGCGACTTGGTCAGGATCTTTTGCCCCGAGCATCGTCGACAGAACCGCAGCCAAAATGCCCTGAAGCAAGCGAGAAGCGACTCTATCTCCATAACCTTACATCACTATTTACACACTAATCGGAGTAACCTCATGGAAATGTGTGTATGTTATAAATTATTGCTTATTGTCAGAGTTTCTTTGAAGTTATTCCGATTTTCGTGAAGGTTGACATTGGTGGTTATCTAACGAGCTACGATATATTCATTTATGGATGCTACTGCCACTACAGGTGAGGAAAAATATGATGTCTACGTGCTTTTTACACTATATGTAAGTGATTTAATGGTCTTATAAGTATCTACAAGATAAATTGTTAGTGTAAAGAAGATTAAGAAAAATGACAAATTTTTACACTTTAAATATTGGTACTTTGACACAGAGCGTCAATTATGATGCAATAAGGGGGAATTCCCGTTTATAAATTGATTGATACTAAATATCCATTCTCAAGTTGCTGACAATAAAATTTAATAAGCAAAAAGTCGATGAATGTTACAAATATCTTTAAAAAGGTAAACGATATTTTCAAGATATGGAAAAAAAAATGCCACTTTCAACGAATTTTCACCATAAATTCCGTGTCAGAAACTAAATTGATACACATAAAAATATTGAGAACATATTATATCAGTTAAAACATTTTTAGAAACAAACTAAAATAAAAGCACATTTAAAAAAAATCCAATAATTTCTGACTTGCATAGAAATTAGAGTTTTTGAAAAAGGTACAAAGTTCATTCACATCACTTTTACAGGAACTGATGCAAATAAGTCTCCGTGACTATGTATTTACTTATAACATTAATTTTTTTTTCTTAATAATTATTTATTATTGGTTAATAAACTCTGAAATCATTTTTCGGTATGAATTCGGTATGAAATATGTACCTACGGCTTTCGTTTTATTGCGGTTTTATGCATTTCGAAAATATGGTTTGAGGATGTTTTAATGACTAGAAAAAAGATTGTCATAAAAAAACGTGTGATACCATTAATGTATTAAGTATGTTTGTCTTAAATTTTCCACACCATTATATTCCCTTTGAACTTTTAATTTAGTCATTTTATTATAATAATTATACATGTATATTATTATGTATTTTAAACAGTAAAACGGTATATTATACCTGCATTGGCGATGAACCATTGTCAACTTTGTCGATGCCGTCACTGGAAGCGCCCCCACCGAGGATTGCCGTTAAGATTTTAAGGCCCATAGACAATAAATTGGCCCAAGGAGACGGCGATACCGTGTCGGTGTCAATGCTGTCACTTTTGTTGGGCCCTGTGCCGCCAGGGTTGAAAATCATTTGCATTATCATCCCTGAAAAAATAAACTACATGCTTTAAAAAAATCTACATTCGAAAAGTGTTTCTTCTGTTTGATTATATTGTTTATTCCTATATTTTTTAATTATTAATATACATAGTACCAATAAACAGCTGGTAGCCGATGTCACCAAGGTATTTCAAAACGGACACTACCTTCGGCAACGAAGAGACTCTGATTTTGATAGTCCCAATATATTAGGTCAATTTTTATACACCTACCTACTTCACCATAAAAAAAGAAATGAAAAGTTTGGAACCATTAAAAATATATTACGTGGATTTTTTTCAGTTAATCTGCGGGTTTTTTACCCAATCTACTTTTTTATCTTACCACATAAATTACTTGCATAAAGAGTGGAAAGTATATTGCATTTTAAAAGTCATAAACTGGGAAACTTGACTGGGGGCGATAACCACCTCTTTAGCGTACATGTGCAATTGTGCATTAGGGCCAGTACCTCTACCACGAGTTATAATGACCGCACTCGCTAGCGAGAGCGTAAAAAATGTATACGAAAAACTGGTAACTGTCAATGTCAAATTGACAATTTTCCATATAAATATTTTACGCTCTCGCTCGCGAGTGCGGTCATTGTAAACTCATGATATAGGTACAGTTCACAATAGAACGCGACACGGCGCGCACTTTTTGAGATAGCAATAGAATATAATACTTATTTTATCTGATAGGCACAATGATTCTTGAGAAGAGAAACACCTATTCACTGAATTGTATACCTTTTTGTGTTAATTAAAATTATATTCTGTTGCTCTTTTAAAAAGGGCTGCCGTATCGCGTTCCGGTGTGAATTGACCCTAAGACTGGCCATACATGGGCAGGCAGTTAGCCAGTGATCAACATACACGGACCGCTCGAGCAGTCATAGTCAACTGCTTGAAGCTGCCATTGATAACTGCGGAAGCAGTTGGTATCACCTGGGTCCCTAGCCAAGATGCAAACGCTTCGTTGCGTACTTCGATAACGAAGAGAGAAAGCTTGGTGTCACTGGCCGCCGCGACCTGCTTAGTGCGCATGTACGTTACGTTTAGAGAAGAACACAGTGGGGCATGTGTGTACTGTACAGTTGCTTCAGTGCATACACGCATAAGAAAGGTATGCCAGAATCCACGCCTCTATCCTTTGACAATTATAGGTACTTTTATCGTTTAAACCCTTTTTTGCGTGTTATATTCAAGGCTTCAAATTTAAGTCACATTTATAGGCGACATTATATTCAAGGCTGTTGTCTCCGTTACTATTTAGATAAAAACTAACAAACGACTCGATATTTCGGTCGCTGTATAACATTCAATTTTGGGGTCTACATAAAACAAAGGGCAAATAACGCTTTTATACTATAAGTAACTACTTAGCTAAAGAATTCAAAAACATGCAAACAGAATCTGGCATCTAAAAAAAATATCAATTTTTTTGCTTCCTCACCTAGCATATTTGACCAGGAAAAGCCGCTGTCTGAAATGGAATTAGTCTGTATGTCATCAATGTCATCGAGCGCCACCTTCTTCAAGGCATTGGGTTTTTCGGCGAACTTGCGTTCTTGTGCCACTTGCTCATGTTGAACTTGCGGTAGCGAATTGCTGTAATACTGAGGATTTTGATTCCGGACACTGCTTGTTGCCTGAAATTGACAAATTTTCTGTCAGAAAGTAATACCTACTCATTATTCGATTAAGGCTTTCATGCCTTAAAGATTTATACGGCATATTTTTCTTTATTCACTAGGTTTTTTCTGAATTGGTTACACATGTTTTCGTGACAGAAAAAGTTGGCATTTGTTTTGTCATTGCTAATTCATCTGAGGAACGAGACATCTAGCTACCTCCGTAAAGCTTAATTATTACTTAGGTTAAAGTGCTAACATTGTATGTCTGAATCAAATTTCAAGTAGTTATAGATGCTTCCCATACGTTGATAAAAATAATTTCAAATAAAAAAATATTCCTTAACAACCCCAAAAATAAGGTTTACAAGTTTGTGAAGCTAAAAAGTTTTTACTTCTGACGTGTAGTCCTACGACTGACATTTTTCTAAAGGTAAGTATTGTAAATTTAAGTGTTAATAATACCTGTGAAATAAGAGGTACATGTTGTGGGTATGCTATCGTGTGAAGAATGGCCGAAGAACTAATTAGCGCCAGCAGCGTCCACCCTGCCAATTTTTGATGCATCTGTGAACAAGATTCAAACGATTATATAAACACTAAGCAACGGTTTAATGATCTAATGTTATTACTAGAATATTCTTTATATATATTTAATTGTACACTCGCTCAACGAACGCCGTTTAGAAAGTGTTCTGATGAGTGCATCGCGCGAATTGATTGCTTGCGTTTGGAGTCGCTTAGAAAGTGGTCCCTCGCGTAGGTACCCGATGATGTATTTTTACGAGGATGCTAACTTAATTACAGGTCGTCAATCATACTAATTATTCACGGTAAAAGCACAAGTTTTCATAAAAACTTGAGCTACTATCCTAAGATTTTCTTCGTGGGTATTACATAAACCTTCCTCAATTATCGCTCTTTCTATTAGTGAGAACCTAACAAAAGAGTTAAAGGCGGACAGCGATTTTTTTATAATCATGGATATAGTTAACCGCTCGTATTTTTTTTTATCCTACGTGAGAGAATGTAAAACGGTGAAACACCGTGTAGATGTATAAATCTGTAGAATATACAAACGCATAAGTTCAGTGAAAACAATTTGAAATATTGTTTCTCAAGTAGTACGGTCAGTATTGCGTTTTTCTATTTCTATCTATCCTGTATGAAGACCTACATTTGCGTACCTATATGTTTACAGTTGCCCGTTGTCTAATATCGATGACCTGGTCTTCTCCAACTGTACTTTAGATGACACCTCACACCTGTCTTAAGGTGCTAGTTATAAAAATTGACGTAAATTAACTTTGACCACGTTTCGTATCCGCTGGTCCACTTTCTTTGACCGACAAAAGCTTTACGCTTCGCATATGAATAAATAATTCGTATTATTCAGTTCAGTAATAAATTGTTATATCACGATTGATTATCTTGAGTTTTTGGCCTCAAAATAAGGAAACCATTTGCATAATAAAAAAATACAATTTATGCAAAAAAAACCCGGGTATTGCCCGTGGTCCACCTTTTCACCTATGTATACCAAACTGAAAGTTTTCGGCCGTCCGAATCGTCTGTAGACTAAATTTGTCTACCAGTGACTTCGAGCAATGGTTCAAGGAGTTCTAAGAGTAACAAATGGTTCAAAGTTCTTTAAAATTATCTGTTATTGTTTCATTTATTCTATACATTAGCGACCGCCCCCGGTTTCGCACGAATGCGTTTCTGAAAATTATATAGGTACATAAACCTTATTGTTTATCGCTCTTTCCATAATACGTTCGATGGTTTTGAAGAAGTTAGCGTATAAATTAAATATTTGTAAATATTTTTGCCCTCTAACGAAATTTCTTTTCTGCACCGGCAGTACCCACATAAATGAATTTATTTCTTATTTCATATTATGTGTAGTTATTGAGTAGTTTTCCCTACTTAATTTTTGTTATATATAACTTGATTTCAAGTAATTGTCCCGTGTGAGTCACTTGAATGAAAGAGTAAAATATATCTATCTAGAATTTCACACGCTTGTCGCCGGTAACAGCGCGCGCGCCGCGGTGATTCTCACCGGAGAAATTTGTTACAAAACTCGGGACGCCGTCTTTACTTATGGTTTATGTATGTTTTACTTCATACGTAAAGTATTTTATGCATGTGCTATTTTGTTCATGTTCTATTGTCGTGAAGAAAGTAGGAAGTTTAGAAATGTTCGAAGTCGAACATAAAACAACATTGGTTTGTTTATTGTCGTAAGCGTCACCTACCACGCCTTCAATAATTTAGTGTAGTTTATACTTAATTCTACAATTTATTTGCTGGAATTTTAAACTTTTATGTTGTAAATAGGTATTTTCACTGAAAACCACAAATAATTGAGACAAATTAGTATATCATGTTTTACTGCGAGCGTTTTTAAATTTTAAATACGATATTCGAACTTTCAAAAGATTTGGTATTTGGCTGAGCCATCCCAAAGCGTGGGAGCAAGACTTGCGTCTTATACAAAGAGAGGAGCTTTGCAGGCATGAAGTATCGTTCCCCTTGTTTAGGATGCCCAGCTTTTTGGGCGTTGTCCGGGCTATGGACTCGATAGTAGTGCCGAAGTTGAGATTTGAGCACAATTTCATGCCAAGAAGTTCGAGATCCTTGGTCGCAGATACGGATATGTATTTTTAAATATACTTAATTACTGAATTTCAAAGTATTTTTGATCAAGTGTATAATATAAGGATATAATATTGATTGTGGCTTGGCTCTATAAAAACGTTAGCAGTAATGGGTTTGTTTTCGAGTAAGGATACTTTTATTTGTTATCAGATAGCCGTAAAGTTAAAGCGATATCAAGTGTTAAAACTCAGGTTGAAATGGTAATAGGGCGCGGCCTATGACCCAGTGACCCTACTTTGCCGTTGCATTGGAGACGCGGGCGCAGTCGTTTTAAATCCGCGGTGCACTGCACGGGAAAATAACCTCACTTTCGATTCAAAGCGGATCTTGTTACTACTTTAGCACTTATTCAATAAATATTGTATATTAATTACATTTTGTACCACATCCAACTTGTATAGTATATATAATATAGATAAAGGTTGAATTTATATTCAAACTATATTATATTGCATAAAATTTTGGTTTAATAACTTTCTTTTCTAAATTTTTATACAATAAGTTGGGTCTTTACCTATGTCTAAAAATTCATTACTAATTAACCTATAGGTATATATGATTGATGAATGGTTAATTGGTAACGGGTATTTGAATGACAATTAATTTAGGGATATTTTATAGATACTTTAAAATTTATTACTTAACTTTTTCTTTTAGCTATTGATTTTTCTGGTACAAGATATGGACAGTTGCAATTTTATCGTGAAAATAATGACTTTGTTATGGATATGAAGGATCATACACAACCCTTTTTTATAATTGTGAAAAGGAACCAAATTAATTATTCGCCATCTACTGCCATTTAACAGAGAATTTGTTGTAGCGTCTAAGTAGAAAGAAGTTGAATAAGTATTGCCATAGCTGGGCCTTGTGGTTGATGAGTCAAAAGAAACGCATGAGATTGAACCTAAGAAAATCTCTGCATTAACTAATAATGTTTTACGTATGTACTCTTTTAGCAAATTCTCATTGGTAACATATATTTTGTAGTTACACATTATCATCACTTACAACTTACCCGCACGATAAAAGGTAAAATTCTCTATAAAGCAATTTTGCTGTATACTCCGTCACAACTTAATTTAAAAACTTATTTTCTTTTAAAACTTTAATATTGCCCAGCAATAGTGGGTAACGCATAACAGCAATGCTAGGCGCGGCAAAGATGGCGATGGGTGAAAGCGAGTCGGGCCGGTCGCGTGTGTGCCACTGCCGTGCAAGGTTAACGTTTTTCTAATTTCGGAGCGAGGACTTGGGCCTACTATTATATACGGTGTGAGTGTTGGCCACCAGATCCATACTTTCATCGGAAATTTTCCGTGGAAATAGATTTAAGGCCTCATTGCCTTAACATTGGTTTAGAACACTGGAACCACATTGCCATTAAGCTAATGTAGGAAATTGTGCAGTGTTTTGATCAGCTTATTTACACGTCACAAACATCGTCAAAATGATATAATTTTCTAAACATTCATATTTATTTTTTAGTTTTTATATTAGTAAACGGTTGCAGCATCAGTTGAAATTTATATTTTTTAATCCGTGAATGATGATTGCAGGATAACAGCTCAGATTAGAAAAAATATTTATTCTTTCCTTTTTCTTTTTTTCTAATCCGAGAATAACAACCGACAGACATTAACTGTTGGATCTAAGGTTTCCCCTATAGTGAATTTATAAATTCAAATAAGAGATTATGTGATTGACGAGTTCAAATTTCAAGCTGTTAAAAACAAGGCATATCATTAAAGAATAATCCGAAGTACTTACAACAGTGCTATTGTGGGCCTTAATTTTAATTTTTCTCGCAACGTTATTGGAATCGTTTATCACGATAAAGATTTTATCGTCTTATTTCCATGAACAGTGTTCTCTGTGTTTTTTGGACTTTTTTTCGCCCACTCACCGACTGGTCCAGCATGCAATCCGCTTTCTAAATCCGTCCGTACACAAGCATCAAACTGAGCGTGCTTCGTACGCGGATGTGAAAATGTTCCAATATTTACTCGTAATATTGAATACATTACATTCAGTAGACTCATGTAATAGTGTTTTCGATTGTGTATGGCCAATAATTGTAACACAGGATATTGATTTCTGCTTTGTGAACATTTACCTACTTTTTAAACTTCTTTAAGTGCCTAAAAATTGGCATCCATCATGGTCACTCTTAACTCTCGAAGCTGCTGCACTAAGTGGGAGAAAATATTCCGACTAAGCTGCTCTTGTAAAATCGTCGACAAAAATGACCTTTTACGATTTCTACTACTTTTGCCTAGTCCGTTCGTTATTAGCAGAAGGATATAGTAATAATTGCCTTTAACGTGACTAGATATTGTAGCTTCCTAGATATTGTACCTATGAATTATAAAGTTGCAGGTATGTCAACATTTCGAATGCTTGCTGTTGTGAGTACAATATTCCAGTAAACAAAATCTCTGACCTTTCTCATTCAAAGTTAAGTCTTTACTTCTATATATTAATATACATTAATGTTTGTTTACTCTATGTCTTAGGCATTCTCTTTAATTTTTCCTCTTCTTTGCTTCTAAGTTTATTTATCTTTATCTTAAGCATCTTAAGTTTTAATAATATTATAAT
The DNA here is from genome assembly GCA_944738685.1 of Synanthedon myopaeformis. Classification (NCBI taxonomy): domain Eukaryota; kingdom Metazoa; phylum Arthropoda; class Insecta; order Lepidoptera; family Sesiidae; genus Synanthedon; species Synanthedon myopaeformis. The sequence goes on along the minus strand of OX122927.1, from coordinate 3,822,480 downwards.
ATAAACAATTTATAATATAATGATTTTTATGATTTAATTCCAAATAATGTTTATATTTATTTAAAAAGTTTTGCACAGTCCAACTTATGTATTTAAAATCTCTGGTATTATACATAAACATGGTGGATGATTAAATTATAATGGCATTCGCATCAAATCCTCTTCGTAGGTCTCCAATAGTCTTAGAGATTTTATATAAAAAGTAAAAAAAATATAACGTACCATATTTTTGCACTGTGCAGAAAACTGAGAAAGAATGCCTAAATTTATCAGGACATGATGAAATTTCATCTTTTTTAAGATAATGGACTGTTTTTGTGACTTCTTTTAGTTTCAATTGTTAATAGGTTGTCAGGTATTTCAGTAGAGTTCGTGTCTAAGAAACATTAGCTGGCCATATACTCCGTATATGCTGTATCAGTAATGTTTGGGGCGGACGCATCAGAAATGGTTGCGGTAGATCGAGCACGCCGCGTGCGTAGAGACAACGCACCGTTATCGCGTTCTCAATGTGGACCAAACGGTACACTTGAATCAAGATGCACTTGTTCAATTGACGCTGACACCTTCACCTACTTGCTTAAATGTTCATTGAAATCAAGCTGGCTTCCCAGTGACACGTGCCGCGTTCCAATTAGCAGCTTATAGCTACAAACGCAACGTTACATTTGAAATAAAAATATGTTTATAAAGAAACAATTCCAAAATTACGTCTACTGCAGAAGCCTTATCGAAACGTGTAAACCCTATATTCTTTTATTAAAATAAATTAATGTTATGTTAACAAAAATGATTTGTTTAAACGGAAACTTTTTTTTGTCTTCGATAATTTAGTCTTTTCTAACAATTAAAAAATTAACCACGCATTTATATTGAACATAGTCTTCTTGCGAATTCTGAAACCATCACATCTCTTTATGGATTTAAAAAAAAAATTGGTTCTTTTAAGCTTACTTTTGTTACAGGTCAATTGTTTTTTTATTTTAAGGATAAGTAAAATTTTTATAAGATAATAAAACGGCATATTTAGATAAGTATGTGCTAAGTTTATAGAAAACCCATTCATTTAAAGTTTAATTTGAAGAATTTATTGTTTATATGTTTCATGATATCTAAGTCTTTCGTGATCATTGAACTATATGTTATTCTAACATAGAAATCATTGTTCGTGATACTCTTTTCTCTGTATTCGTTCTGCTTGAGATAGTTTATTATGGAATAATTTACTCTTGTTACCTTTTTTCTCACAAAACAAAAAAGAGATTTACTACAAATTATAATAGCTTAAAATCTGTGCCGGTATATAATTTTCTTATTAAAATGGTTTCGGTTACTCAACGCGCTGAATGACGAGACGCTTCACTCGCTGACAAAACTTTCACTTTAAAGTTTTTTTTGGGTGTGTAGAACGAATTGAGTTTGATGATGACATCAATCGCAGCTTCGAAAACATCAATTGATCATCTTCGTAAGTGGGTACAAGGAATTATCATAAGAATACTAAGTATTACACGTTAGTAGTAGAAAAGTTATACGAATAAATATATGATTTGATGTTCTTAAATATTTTAAATTTATTTAACGTCAAGTTTCACTTGAAAACCGTTGCTCGATCTCAACAATTTTATTCTATTCCCTTTTCTCTCTAAACATCACACGAGTGTGGGTAATACGAGAAATTACGAGAATGATGACGGCGGCACGCAAGCCGGACTATTGACCATTCCGATCGACGCAGCTTTCCTTGCCACTTTCGACACCGCGCCCGCGCACCTCTAGACACATAATTACACTTGTCACGTATATTTTGACAGACGTCAGTTATTTTTATAGAATATTATTTAAAATTGGAATACTGCCGCGGTAAGTGGCCATGTACTTCTTTAGAACGAGTAGTATTTTGTAGTCTATGCTCTCAATATTGAATCGATTAATTCGCTCTAGATCGCTTTCCTCGCAGAAAATAGAGCAGCCAATCGAGCAGAACAGCAATGATTTTAAAATTAATTTATGCACATTCGGTGTATATTTTTTGGTTGAAAAAATGGGTAAAATTATTAAAACGGAATGCGTAGGTAACATTTGGCTTTTGTGTGCTCTATGAATTATGCAAATGTCCGTAACAGTTAATAATAAGGATTACACGTGCAGAATATTTTTTGTTTTATTTCATCGGGCCGAAGATAATTCATGGTTACAGCATGTGTTTTCACATTTTAGAAAGTGAAGGTTTTTGTTTACATGAATGCCGCGAACAATAACATTAGCCTGTGGCTTCTTGCATGCTAATGCTCACACGATTCCACCGTCTATCTATACGATACCTATGCAAAGTGTTAAATTATTTTACTCGGTGTACTATATTATTATTTTAGCAAATATTTTACTATTAGTAAGTACGCTTTCTTATAGATTAAAATATCTCTTAAGTACAATCGAACGGAATTATTTCTCTATTTAAGAATAGCTAATTAATTTTCATAATAAGTGATTAAGTATTTAAATATTTACAATAGTTTATGTACAGTCGGCAACATTATTGGCAATTGTCAATAAAAATAATATTATTATAAAAATAAAGTTTTATTTTATATTATATTTTCATAAACTTTAATTATAATAATTCTATATACACCTTAAGCAAGGGCTTGGATTATCGTGAAAAAATGAAAGGTTTTTTATTCCAATCCATTTGGATTTGAGATGATCAAACAATTGTGTAACCGACTATACCTACAAGTCCTTTTTACAAAACCAGAAAATTTTGATGATTTTAAATTTATTATATATCTGATAGTTATTTTTTGTATCACATAACATCCACTGTTGTAATTAAGTAGGTATACCATCACGTCACCATACAAAGATCAACGTCCATTCCGTTTATACTTTCACACATGATGCAATATGAATGCAGTATCATCAACACCTTTGCACTACACTGTTGGGATCCCCAAAAATTCCTCTTACCTTATAATATGTTCTTACTGGAACGCGTTCTCACAAATCACTGTCGGGGTACACTATTTCTCTTCCACGAGGTAGCTCGGTAGTCACCGGTGAAAGTGCCGTGGTGCTTATACGAGAGTTTAACTTGCAATGAGTGTTGCGCCTTGAACTTCACTGTATATATATGATGACCCAGTTAATGGCGTCAGTTAACTGTGCTAGTCGGTCCATCTATCCGTGTGTCCAACCTGTTCCTCATCCCGTTGTTTGGGCCAATCCCGGGGCGGACCTTCTCAAGGACGTTGTATTTGTTTACCTAAACGACTGAACACAATCCTTACATATTATAAAACGAAGTCCTCCGCCGCGTCTGTCTGTTCGCGATAAACTCAAAAACTACTGCACCGATTTTCATGCTGTTTTCACCAATGGATAGAGTGGTTCACTAGCTAGTTTTAACTAAAATGATCGCAACCTATGAATTAGGTGCAAGATGGGTGCAGAACATTTTTTTGTAGCTGGTTTGAGATAACCGAACAGATTTAAAATTGGAACGTTTTTCTTAAATATTGTGTAAAATAAGAAAATAATTGTGTTATTTCTTAAATATTGTGAAATAAAAGTAGTCGCTTGAAACTTTAGTACTTAGTTAATTAATAAGGTTAAAAATTTTAACCTTATACTTTTATTTTAACCTTATTAATTAACTATGTAACTAAAGTTTCAATCGGCTACTTTTATTACACAATATTTAATAACTTTGACTGTGCTGAAATTTTTTATTATTTTGACACGAAGGTTTTTTGGGCAGTAATTTACTATTTTTTTTCTCAGAAAATAGAAATTTTCGTATAAACCTGCCCGATTAAATTTTTTTAAAAGATAGGTTATTATGTACTGTATTTTTATCTAAGTTTTAATTTTACTGTAAGAAGTCAAATTAGGCGACGAAAATAACGCTTTTCTGCTAAGTTCTCGCCTTAATGAAATTAAGCAGAAGAAACATTAGCTCTCGTCTCTTACAAACCTCGTTGGATCTAGTCGCAAGAAGTGACATACCTTTTTAACCGGACTCCAGCAACCGTCGACAATATTTTGTATAAAAAAAAAACAAAATAATATCTTTTTAATTAAACATTACAATTATTCAGCTGGTATATGGAAATAGATGGCGCAGAACAACAGAATAAAATTTATTAATAGTTAAAAAAAAAAATGAAAACGATGCGAAAATTCGGTCAAATTCGGAAAATACTTAATAAAGAAATATTAGTTTTACAAAAAAAGGAAGTGTACAAAAAATTTAATTGAGGAATGCGGATAAACTGACATTGCGAATACCTAGAACTAATTATGGAAAAAAATGTATACTTTATGAGGGGGCACAGCTGTCACTTCCTAAAAAGCACAAACTTCCTAAAAATATAAAAGATGCTAAATCAACTAATACTTTCAAAAAACTTGTTAATAGAAACCTTCTAAAATAATATCAATATGTATTAAAACAATTAAAACATAATTTTCTAATACACGATATGATGTCCCTTCTAGTGTTGTATATAAAATTAATTTTATCATTTATAGAATATTCTCTTCTTTTCCTTTAAGTTTCTCACGTAAGTGAATTTGTAATTCTTTGTGAGAATAAATATATTTCTAAACCTTAAAACCTTAAAAATTTTCACAACTGGAATTTATGATTATCTTTTTTCAAAGAACTTTTTCTCATAGATAAATTTTATTAAACATTACGCGCGCAAATTATTATTAAGTTTTTATGATTGAATCCTGCTATCCTTTACACTTAAATTTCACTTAATATTAATACAATGTTTCTTTTTGTTACAGGTAGATTTGCTAATGAAAAATGTAAGAACTGGTGAGGGTAAGAAAATAAGGATGGTAAGGAAAACTCGACATTTTGATCTTGATTCAGGAGTAAGTAATTTGTCTTTGTATTTTCTATCAGTTGTGCAATGTTGGGGGAGTGCTGATGAAGTTTTTATCACTACTGCGCTCCATAGATATACGGAGTACATTCTCACTACTTGAATGGAACTTCTTCGCACGCGCATGCGAACTAGTTGCTGCCGAGATTTTTCTATTAAGCTACAAAAAAGTTTTTTCTCTGTAAATAAATAACTAGCAAGGGTCAACATAGTACATATATATAATTCCTAGAAATGGTAATGCTCATGTCCCTAGACGATGGTAGCCTCATGCATTGAAGTGGCTCGTCAGTCTGTCGTGACGAGTCATTGTGGTCAATGTGTTCATTATACTACCCATAGATCAGTATCACCGTCTAATTTATGTAGAAACCACCTTTATACGTTCGTTCTTATATAAAAGTTTCGTTATCTTTATTGTGTGTGTGTGTTATTTTTTTTAATTGTAATCATGGCAGATACAGGTCCGAGAATTCCATAACAGCGAAAGCAAGCCACCGGCCGAAGCAAAGTCTTCGGTTGGTGGTGCTGCGAAAACATGGGACATGGACAATAGCGCTATTAAGGAGTTGAAGGAAGGTAGTGGCCCATTTTTAAAGCGATTAAGAAATATATAGCGGTCAAGGTCATTCGAAGTCGAGGTCGAGAAGCTAACGATGGTTCTCTCATTCGGACTAAGTGAGGAAGCTTCGGGCTTGTTCAAACTAAAGTCCTACAAATCGACAGGGGCGTGAGATCTTCATCGGTTGAGACAGCCGGTAAGCTGATGTGAGTTTTACAATTTTTATTCCTAGTGTCCCCATGCAGGGCCTGTTTAGTTAAAATCAGGTTAAAATACGCATACATTTTGAGATATGTCGCACTCTTTGTTTATTCCATTTTTTTTTAACTTTTTAAACTTGTAATATTACTAATACTTTTTAAAAAAAATTGAAATAAGACTATGATATGTACTTCTATATAATAATATAAGGATATAACTAAGCTTAGCGTTTGCAACGGTCCAGTTAAAAAAAATTCACTGTTAATGGTAAAAAAATACAAAATTTTTGACCAGACTAATCTTTTAAGAATGTAGACAAAATAGTGATTTTTGTTGTTACGAGTATCGTGGCATTTAATGTCATTGGCTTGTTATTTAATTTAATTTATTACTTTTTAATAAACGTATTTAAAATTTATGCATTGTTTCTATTTATGCACCCTTGAATTCGACAAATTAACCAATTTTACTCAATTTTATTTAACTATAAATAAATGAAAGGAATTATTATTAAAATGAAAGGCTTTTGTTGGTTTTATTAAACCTGCTTCTCTCGAAGACCATATTTGCTTAGTCATACCCTAAGTAGACTTAATCCTGATTTAAAATCATGACGTGACTACCAGTTCGCGGTATAGGCGACGCAGAAAGTGATGAAAGTGAACAAGGAAAACAAAAATATATACCTAAACTCTCACTGTTTACTTCGAAGGTTTTTGATGAATGAAGCCAAAAGGATTAAGTATTGAGTACTTAATACTAGTTTAACTTATATAATTTTTTACCATTTCATTAATTTAATAAAAAATACTATAATTACTCATTCATTCATAATAAACCATTATATTATATCTCAGAATGTCATGTTTTTTTATGTATTGCTACAACCGATAACTAAGGAGTAGACTAATCATGGAATTGGTAAGCAGCTTTTGTTTGCAAGTGAACTGTTAAGTGAAGTTTATAATATATTTTAGAGACCAGTATGTATTTTAGTAAGCTTTAAAGCCTTTACATTGCCCGCATAAAAAAGTGAAGCTATAAAAGCGGTGATTTAATTTTAATGTTAGCAATAATCGCAGTATAGTGATAGCTGCAAGTCCAGTAATATTTGTCCATTTGCATGTTATTCGCTTGAGTGTAACTGTAAAGTTGGAATGCGCGTTCGACTCACCTACATCGTTTCCTCTACTAATCCAAATATTAAAAACGTTTAAAACATTAAAGAGTTCTACAGCCGGTTGGGAGAGTACCGCAGTTTCTCCAGCCATCGAATTGCTTTTTCATCTCAGAATGGTAGGTCTCAGATATAGCCAATCAAGGTAAAAAGGTAGGTTTATTCCCACTAGTTTAAGTGGGAGTGCAATTATCTACATTAGTAAATTGATTAAATTGTTTATTAACTTCTTTACAGCAACTAGATATCAAGTTAAAAATAAATGCACAAACATAACTACTCAATCGATCATCATGAAATTAGAGTCGGTGGCAGAAATTTAAGGTTGTTGTGTTGGTTGTAGTCTCATTACAATAATTAGGTATAGCCTACTGTTGAGTTTTTACTGCTATACTAATAGAAGTACAAGCATGCATCTACGGATCGGAACATTTTTACCTATCACATAGTAGGTAAGTAATTTAGAAACGAGAAAATCACAGATTTTACCATAACCGGTACTTGTTAGAATTAGGACATTGGTTTGACCTTAAAATGTTTGTTGTAGTAACCACAGAGGGCGGCCCGACCACTAATAGTTAGATTCAACCACGATTTAGCTGTTTGAGGAGTGGGTCACTGACTCGCTACAAATTTAGGTAGGTAGTACTGGTCTAGTATTATTCCAAAATAAAAATGAAGTAAGTAAGTAGGCATATCAGATGGTAAAGCAACGCTCTGCAAGCAATGCAAGCAAGATGGTAAGCAAGCAGAAGGAAATGAGGGAAAATAAGATTTAATTTGAGTCACAAATAAATTGATTCTTCTGTAAGGGGGTGGTTACCTTTTTTTGGATGGGAAAATCTACGAACCAACCAGATCCCCACAGACCATGGGAGATCGGTGGAGTATGTGGGACTTCTACCCACTAAAAACCTACGGTGCTTCCTCGCGTCGTCTATGGGCGGGGGGTTAGGGAACGTTAAGACACGCTACCTTCTCCCCCCGCCAGAGGAAGCCCGCACATTGCAGGCTCCACGATTAGGCGCGGAGCTTGACCTCCGCGCCGTGAAGAGGCGTGCCGGATACACACAGCACGTCTTCCTTAGTTGCCCGGTGCTGTGATGGCGGCGGACGACCAAGGGGGTGGTTACCTATTGCCGCCAGACGGGCTACCCAATTTATGACTACGAAACGCAGTGTGCCCTGCCACTACAATAATAATTAATATTTTAGTAAATTAAATATATAATATTTTAGTAAATTACATATAATATTTTAGTAAATTACATATAATATTTTAGTAAATTACATATAATATTTTAGTAGCCGGGGGACACTGCGCTTCATAGTCATAAACTAGGAAGCCTGTATCTGACGACAGTAACCATTCTTTTATAGAAGATCATTGTGAAATAAAGACCTGTGTACAGCCTTTGTGTTTCTCTTTCCTACCAGAGTACCAGAGTGCACTTGCATCCTATCGCGTCGCTTGTGTTGAAAGTATTATGCGTTATAAGGTTGCGGTAGCCATTCTCAATCAAGTGAACAGTCAGACTGCTTACCTTTCATATAAAAAATAAGAATTAGGCACAAGAAAAATCGTTACTACTTAACAAATCGATTGTAGAGACTTCTTGTATGAAAAGTAGTGCAAAAGCGTTTGTTATCTTCCTTATCAAAGAGCGATTTCTGAGGTTGTGGTTAAACATAATAATACGGAGTGTAAACACGCGAGTCGAGGGCAGTGGGACACCAGCGAAAAGCTGGCTTTCGTTCTTACCAGTTACCACCAATGACAGCCTATTATCGCCGTGACCTACAAGGATTCACATTCCGATGGCCTTAGACGGTTGGCGACTTTCAATGTTCTGTTATCGAAGCGGTATGATTGATTTAGTACAGTAGTCATATATACTAAGTTAATATATATGCTTATATATTTTAGAGAAGGCTTGACCAGCATCCAGCCGTGTAGTGAAGATGAGGCCTATGATGGAGCGAGCTCACCCAGAAGATGTCTATTCACTCCAACTTTGAAATGAGCTCGGAAACAGACGCCGGCAGGGAGTTCCAAACCTTGGCAGTGCGTATTATAAAAGATGTTTTAAAGCGCTTGGTCCGAAAAAGACAGATTTCGACAAGATGAGGATGGTAACCAGCCGTACATCTGAATGTCCTATGGAATAAAGGGGAAGGCGGTATGAGCTCATGCAGCTCCTGAGCACACTCTCCGAAGTACATCTTATAAAAGACACATAGACAGGCACAGATATACCGACTTCTTGTCAGGCGAGGAAAACAAGATTCGTTCTCTAGAATATAAACAATTGTAGGTAGATGTGTGTATTTCCTCGTGTATATCTGGTTGGATATGACCAGCCAGTATGGATACTGAAACGGCGTAACATAACATGGTCGCCCAACGAATATGACAAATTTTTAATCAAACCTCATTTTTACAATTTTTTTTGTTGTCAATTGGTTCCTTGTAGTATTAGGAACGATTGGTTGAGATATATAAACTGTCTCCTTATTTGTTATAGGTATTAAAATGTATCTTAAAAACCAGTACCAATATAGAGTTCAATATAAATATTACCTAACTCAAGTCAATTTCGGAATTTTTATTTAAATAATTTCAGTGGGCGTTAAAATAAGTCACGCAAAAGGAGTCTCAGAAGCGACAAGTAGCACCTCGTTCTGGTTCTAATATCGTTGAAGCATAAATACAAGTGGTTGTTAAAATGTTGTCATAACACTTGAACAAGTGAGTAACTAGACATCATTTCTTTTTTCTTGGGAATCCGTGCTACAGGTTACCGGGGCATATACCTAATATAAGTAAATATTTGTCACTTGTATTACCGGAGATTACTTGAATTATGCGAGAGCAGATGCAATTATGAATATTCCCTATATTTATATTTTCTTGCAGAGATTTAATGATATTTCTTCAAGGATAATTCCTCCATAGTTTGAAGTGCTAACGCTTTTGGCTAAACTTGAGTCAAGAGAATGGTACCTAATATAGTATAAAAGGTCATTAAAAATGTTAAAAAGTTATGTAGGTACCTACAACACATAGAACTAAACTATGTGGAGATTTTAATACGATAACAGATAAATAAGATGACACTGCGATTTCATGTTTTTGGGTTGTAAGCGCGATCTTATCTCGCCCGCTCACATTTATTTGACATAAAGATCATCGTATCTACTCAAACACTAGGTATGTCAAACTGTGGGGTTTGGACGTTTGTGTCAATCTGTGTGAAATACCTAAAGTCGGGGTAAGAAAAGGTTCTTCACCTTAAAGTCTAATTTTGTGAGCTGCTAACCACGGGTGCGAACCACAGGGGCTACAAGTGCGCTGCCGACTATAGTAGGATTACCCACTTACACAACAATACACGTACTGTTATTTCACGGTGATCTTCTCTAAGGGGGTGGATACTGCCCCAGACGCGATGCCCAAATGCGAGACGCAGTGTGCCCTTCACTACTTTCATATCCAGACCAGAGCCAAATTTTGAAAAGTTCATTTCCAAAGTTGACCCTGCCGGGAATCGAACCCGGTAACCCTATAACAGAGCGTTAAGGCATGCACCTTAACCACTCATCCAACGGGCTCGTCAATCTGACCAAAGGTTTATAAGAATATCAATTATCACAGAAAAATATCAGCTTCTTATTAGGGTACATTAATATATTATGCTTAGGAACAAAAAAAAGTCCAAATTTTTAGGTTATTTTCAAAAGGCTGTAACTTGAAGACAAATTGTCGTACAGTAAATTTAAAACAAGTAAATTGTAGCTCCCTCCAAGTGTCTAGTTTTCGGATCAGAAAAGTTTCGAAAAAAATTATTTAAGGTCAGATCCAAAAACTAGACACTTGGAGCTACAATTTGCTTTTTTTTTAAATTTACTGTACGACAATTTGTCTTCAAGTTACAGCCTGTTGTAAATAACCTAAAAATTTGGAATTTTTTTGCTTCTTTAATTTTTGTGAGAAGTGTAGTTTTAATAGTTAATTACACAATGAATTTATTTGGATTTGTATATAGGAATTGTTCAAAGACGTAACGCGAACCAGTAAAAGCTAGTAAGAAATGTTTGCAATTATATTGCCATTGCATGAATCATTTTACGTCTTTGCTGAATATAGTGGACACGTTACTTTCAAAATGCTTATACAAGACAAAAGGTGAAAGTAATATATAAATTCATACTTCCTCGAAATAGTCTCTTAAACGTTGGTAGGTACCTGAGCAATGTCATAGCCATAGAAAGTGAAGATTGTTCTCAATGTGAAGCAGAACGAATCATTCGTACAAAACAACGAATCAACAATGGGGTACCTACACCATAACAGAGTATGCGATCCGCCCTCTAATAGCGCACCGTGACCCGACCTCTAATAGCTAAAGGTCTTTCGCTGTTATGTGTCTTTCGCTATAAAGAAATGTCACAGCTGGTGGTAGCTGGTGCCCGCGATTTCATCCGCGTTGAAAAATGAAATAATATAACACCTGAATCTTTATCGCAGTAACGACGGTGGAGCCGCCACCCGAGTTTTTTTTTTAAATATTTTAAGACGTATACATCGGGAACCTAACATTTTTCAAGGATAAAAAGTATCGCATTATATGTTATTCCAGGTTATAAATCATAAAATCTCACATGTTTTTGAGTTGGAAAAAAGTTTTACATCCCAAAAGGTGCGTGTTAGTAGGGCGTTAAAGATTACTTTGCCCTGGTTGTGAATATTTAACTCAAACGAACGTGCCCTTCGTATGACACTTTATTTTCAACTGACTCACAAATTCACAATCATATTTCACTCATTAATAGACATAGAATTTAAGATTATGTGTACTGTATAACATATACCTAGGTACCATTTTTTTTAACTAACTTGGATAGGAAGACCGATACAAAAAATCGCAAAAATTGCTTCATGTACCTACCTAATTAAGATAATAATCAACCTCACATGTTCACCAAATTATTCCAATACAATAGTACAGGTATATCTTCAGCGATTTTAGCGAAATATTTAGTGACACATTGACCTACTATGCAATAACAGGAACTTTTATATTGCGGTGTTAATTTAGTAAGTCTTGTCACCGTAATTAGACTTTTACAGTTTTGTTCTCTTTATCTTCTTTTAAAAACTGTTTTTTGACACAATTGTTTACTAACTTCGTTATATTAAGCACGTGTAGGTATTACATAGGTTAGATGTTATTATTTTGTAATGTGTGATTTGCGGAGAAATTACTGCGTAACCTTATTGTGTCGCATTTTATTTCTTAATTAAGTTTTTTTTATTTTTATTGTGACCTTAACATTCTGCCTTATTCTGACCTTTCACAGTACAATATGTAAAGTTCCGATTTCGTTACATTATTTTCTATTATGTTACAAAATACATGTCTTAAATTTAGTTAAGCATAAGTACCTAATGATTCATTACTTAATTCACACAACATTAACTCACAGTATGCCTCCAATGTAAGTAAACAAATACCAGCATCGCGGTTAGTTTTGATGTTCTGTTTATATCTGCGTTAAAATAGACATAAATTTAATTGTACTTTTATTTTATTAGATTACTAGCTGTTGCACGCGGCTTCGCCCGCGTAACTTTTTAAAATATAGATAGGCTATATTTTATGCGGGCGAATACTCGCTGATAATATTGTTGCTTCCCAACAGTGAAAGAATTTTTCAAATCGGTCCAGAGTTTCGGAGCCTATTCAATGCAAACAAACAAACAATGAAATCTTTCCTCTTTATAACATTAGTATAGATTGTAAAAATATCCATATAAGGTATTGTTGCAATTTTTTTAATGTAAAGATCGTAAGATAACCTGACGTCCACTCGATTACTGAGTTACTGATATTGTATTTGTATCAAACAATACTAAATTTTACTTACAATGTTAATATTTAATACAATAAAATCTTAAACGAGCCCTGTGTACATACATTAAATATTTTTTTCAAAAAACATTTTGTACTCAGTGGTGTAGCTAAGAGTGGGCGAAGTGGGCCCACGCCCACAGCCTCGCGTCTTTAAATGCGATACCACCACCCCGTTTATTTTTAAATTAAATAAGAACCTTAAAAATATTGGCCAGACTCGTCACTTTCCTGAACCTGAAATAACATCAAAATATAACTACTACTTTTACGCTTTATATAGAATGGCAGCCTCGCTCGCTTATTTAAACTTGGCGTGTGACTCGTCGAGTGAGTGTGTCGCTTATAAAACTGAACTGAACGCTTATGAACTGGGGATTCCCCCATCTGTTTCCTTACTACTACTTCCTTACTAATATTATAAATGCGAAAGTATGTTTGGATGTATGGATGTTTGTAACTCTTTCACGCAAAAACTACTGAACCGATCACCATGAAATTTTGCATACACGTTGTCTGGGTCACCAGAAAGGACATAGGGTACCTTTCAACGCGGACGAAGTCGCGGGCACCAGCTAGTCCGTCATAATTTCGTCATTTCTTTGTAAGTGCTATTGAGACTACATCATAAAACAATACATATCTTTGGTTATTTGCTTTTACTACATGTGTTAAATTGTTACTGAGTACCTAACTATACGGATTGTTTAAATGTTATTGAAGTGGTGGTTACTTTCTTTCAATCCTCTGTATTTATTTATTCAGGCTGCCTGAACGAACGAATAAATAAATCATAAGGTAAGGTAAATAAAATTTTACTAATTTTTCAACTGAATGAATACCATCATTTATCATGTAAGAATAATCAGTCAGTATCGTCGGGACCAATTAACAAAAAAATACTAAATAGTCTTCATACTAAAATTAGGAGACCATTTTTAACCGACTTAAAAAAAAGGAGGTTATCAATTGGTAAGATAGTTTTATTAGGTAGATCTTGGGAAAGAAATAAAAGGGGCCTCGCTGATGCGACTTTGCCCACGTCTATATGCGCGCTAATCTCCGAAAGGGCTTAACCGATTTGAATCCTTTTTTCACTGATGTTTTTTTAGCAAGCTTCTTGTAACATTTAGTGCTTGTTTCATTCCAATCGGTTAAATAAAAAAGTTATACAGAACATCGGAACATCAAGCGCTCGAAAACCGCGCTAGGAAGTTTCGGGCACAGCTAGTACTGCAATAATATAATCCTCAAGACATATCAGACGTTAAGTAGCTGTTGTAAAACTTAACAATAATTTAATTAACAGCTCAGTCAGTTAGTCAACAGCAAAGTGCCTTGATTACTTGATTAATTTATACGTTGTTTTAATCTTAATGTGTGAGCAGTTTTGCAGTGTTGGCCCCACTACTTCAACTTTCTCCGAGCCGCATTGACAAACAAGAAAATACTAAACTTACTCGTTTCTTTCACCAACGTTGAAGAACCCTGTTTACTCTTTATGCTTCTATATTCTCAGTTGTTGGTACATATAAATAAAATGTTGTCTATTTATTTATTCGCTTATAAACTTTCATCACTTAGTAATTCTTATGGAAGGATAAATTATTAGTTATTTTTAAATTAGCAATATCATGTTGTAAAAATCTTCTATATCTATTTTTTTTATAAGTTTCCCGTAGATATATTTCAGTTCTACAAAATCGTTAAAATATTAAATTTTGTACTGAAATGTATTATTAGGTATTCATTTTATAATAATATTGCGGTCTTGGCGTTGGTTAATTGAAAAATTCGTGAAGATAATGAGAATAGGCCATAATGTTTTGAATTGAAAGTTGAATTTTGTAAGCGTATCCATACTTAAAAGTTAATATTATCAAAACGCACAAAACAAGGAAAATCCAGCAGAGATCTAACTATAATGGTTTGTATGTATTGCACAAAACGAAACAAAAACTTGCGTATTTCTGTTACAAATCACAATTTCTCAAAAACTAGCTTAGTTACAACGCTATAAGAGCTTCATTCACTGCATTTGACTTTTGCGATTTGGTTTTTGACTTTTAACCTGTAAAAGTCGTGTTTTATTTAAAATTAATTTTATAAAATCAGGCATGTCTTATTTAACTGGGTACCTCTGTGTGCATTCTAGAACACTAACACCAACTCTAATCATCTAAGCCGTAGGACGTCCACTGCTGGATATTAGATTTCCCCCATAATTTTCCAAAAGGAACTATCAGAAGCAGCCTGGATCCCCCGTCGACTGGCTGCCCTTATAGGGTATTTGGTCGTAGACCGTGGTCCACCTACTTTGTCCACTTGGGTGGACCACGGACAATTTTTCTTGCTGTAGTCCACCTCAATCAGGTCGTCAGTCCACCTTCTGTATCCCTAACAACGTGTATGTGAAATTTCATGATGATCGGTCTAGTAGTTGAATTCAATTCAGTTCAGTTCAGTACAATTCAATTTAATTTAATCAGTTAAGGCGTGGAAGCGTGATAATCATGCTCATTTTATTTGAATAAATATAAAAGATAATATAAATATTATTTATATTTTATTCAATCAAAATGAGATACTTATCTACTTCTTGACGATGCGACAAGCGAAGCGAGCACGAGGCCGCGTGTCGACGCTGAAATCAGGCTGCTTCTGACCAATCTTACTAGAAAATTATGGGAAGGCTTATGTACAGCAGAGGAAGCCTCTGGTTAACATGATAACGAACATATTGAAAGTTAATCCCTCATGTTTAACTCTTATCATAGTTATCATTTTTACGGTAAGTACCTATAGGTACAATTTGTAAAAGTATAGTGACTTATACTCGTATATTCCAAGCGAGCCGCCTCCGGATTTTTCTGCAAGGTTTAACGCTCTTTCCATTAGTGAAAACTGAATTTTAATCCGTTGCGTAGTTAAAAAGATTTAAACGTAGGTATATACACAGACAGACAGCGTAGGGACAGACTGCGGCAAGCGACTTTGTTTTTTTACTATGTAAAGATATATACTAATCCACACTTCCCTACTAATATTTGAAATGTGAAAGTAACTCTGATCTTAAAATTTTGCATAAATATATACGTTGCCAAGGATAGACTTTTATTCAGAAAAAAGTACTGCTCGCGAGGGATCAACTGACAAAACCAACGCCTGGCAAAAGTGTAACAGCAATAAAGATGTCAGGCGTTATATTGCCAATATATTTTGTCAGGCGTTATATATTTTATTTTTCAGCGCGTCGCTGGCGCCAGCTAGTAGTAGTAGTAGTATGTTATATGTCTAGGTTTGGTGACAAGCATAAGAGTTAGCTTAATCTAAATAAACAAACAATAAGGAGGCAACTCATGCGTACCTACTCCGTTATGTTGAGTCGAGCTTTCCACTGGACTTTCTTCACGTTAATACACATTTATGTAACACCTTACGCCGCTCACTGCGTCCGCGCAGCGTTGCCAGCGGCGACCATCGATCTGCTATTATCTAATTATGTTGCATCATCTTTTATGAAACGTTTGATCGTTTGTTTAATTTGCTTTGAGGAGTGTCATGTGTGTACACAGTTAAGCCATAAGGCGTGCGAAAGTTTAACAATCAAACAAATAATATAGCGGATTCGTGTGAAATATAGTTTTGAATCCTACTACGTACTTGTAAAGTGTGTACGTAGCTGTCACTTTTACGAATTATAATATTTTTTAGATACACAATGGCTGGCAGACTTACGGATTGCTTGGTGGTAGGTGTTGGTATTTAAGAATAATACGTCATAGATCCACGCTACTACGGCAATATTTAGTTTGTTAATAGGAATTTGTTTATATTTTCAGAATTACTTTCTTACCTATCCATAGTTTGCAACATTTTACAAGTAACTGAAACACTTCAACGTGGTCTACACAAACAAGATTAGGTGATTTCATATTTGTGTATTATATCATAACTTATGTGGATACATAGGAGGTGTTTTGATATTTCTTACTTGTATTATATAACAGAATATTTGGTTATAAATAAAGCAGAAAATCTTCTTTAAGTGAAGCAGAATGAATCTTCTTTAAGTGATTAAGATTTCTGATTAAATTTGTGAAATCTAAGAAAATATTAGTTGACCCGGCGAACTTCGTACCACCTCAAAATTAATAAATGTTGTTAACTTTGTTAAGAGTAACGTTTGTTTCCTACTCTTTCACACAAAAACAGATGAGCGGATTTGCATGAAATTTGGCACACAGGTAGCTTATTCCCTGGATTAATATAATAGAAGATCCCGGAACTTTATATCCCGGAAAAATGTTAGGTGCTCGCGGGATCATCTAAAAATATAAAAAATTGGGCGCCATTTTTTAATTTTTGACCATAACCTCGGTATGAAAATTTTCTTACCTATATGTTAATCCAGGTAATAAATTCTAAATTGTGCTAAATTATATTCAAATCAGTTCAGCCGTTTTGTGTTATTGAGGAACAAAGACACATCCATGCATCCTCACAAACTTTCGCATTTATAATATTAGTAGGAAATGTCAAGAACACTTTGTAGTAGATAACTAACATAGACATTTTTGTTACTAACTACGAGTATACCATGTTTTTTTATTAATAGCTGAATTTGATTGGTGTTATTATTGTAAATGTTCGTGTTGGGTCAGGTCACAGGCCGTGTGAAGATATGATTTCGTGTCATTAAATAATCTCATCTTGCCTAGCTGAGAGCTGAGATCTTCATCGATCAAAGTCGTCAACCGTCTCCAAGTAAATTGGGCAGTAAGGGGTTAACGACCGCGTTCACTTTCTCGCCATGGTCGCTGCGTTGTTTTGTTATGCGCACTCACAGATTTGAATCCTTCCTTTTGTAATGTAGAACAGGTCTGGAATATTTTTAACAGTATGCGGGGCTCAGTGTTTTGGAGAAAAATAATACATATTTGAAGATATAATTATCATCTATGACATAGGGCTTTAAGACATTCTAAAGAACACCAACTGTCACAGAGAGAAAGGTAAGCACTTACCGAAATACGACAGAAATTTCTTTTCGTGAAGTCCGTGAGGTCGTTTCTGAGTTTAGCGTGCACAGACAGACAAGAATTCGAAGAACAATTTTTTGGATGAAATTTGGCACACAGATATTTTATTACTTACCTGGATTAACATATTTATCCTGGAATAAAATGTTAGTTTCCTGTGGGAGTTTTAAAAATCGAACTACAGCGCGAATCGTAAAAATAAAATGTTTAATTAAAGTTTTCTCTACCCATTACACATTTAATATTAAGTAAAGTCTTCTCTAAGGCACATGTTTCCACGACATGTTCAACTTCACCGTTAGGGGAAGTGTTAATTAACTAACACATGAAATGGAAGTTTCACAGGGGCAAGCTCGACCGGGATTCGAATCCTCGTCTGCTTTGACGGCAGTAGACTTCTTTGTGAATAAATAAGAATTAATATTTTTTGAATAATAAAACAATAAGTTAAATATTATTTAAAAATCACATATTTTAAATTGCAAACATACTAAATAGTTACACTGCTTGACTGCATTGAGAAGAGACTGCATCGGCGTTTGGGGGGACTGCCGCCTACCCCAAGAACTACGAGCGCGTGACACTACTTTCGGCCTTCTGTTCCGTGTTAATGATTTTTTTTTAAATCTTAAACAACTTTTTTAAAAATTAAATTATCTGTAATATTGTGAAATAATCATTAAATTCGGTTCAGGGGTTAGATTTTTTTTGATAAACTAACTTATTTTTTCTACACACATGACATATAGGTATTAGCATTACACCGCCTTAATAACGCAGTGGCATTTATAAGTTTGTAGCGACATCTAACGGCTAGGCCTAAAAATTCAATTTACTTAATATGTTTTTAATTTATTTTTTAATTTGCTCAGCAACTAAGGTTTTAATTAACAACATGGAGAATATAGATAAGGAAGACCAACTCTATACACGAGAAAGTTTCGGTCGGCTAACATTAAGTAGGAGGCGCTGTAGTAGCATTTCATTTACGGTGGTTCCATGAACTACGCAACTTCATACTTTGCCTAACGTTTCAGGCGGCCGGTTCGATTCCCGGCGGGGCCAAGTTTGGAAATCAACTTTTTAAAGTTGGCTCTGGTCTGGATTTGGAAAGGGTGGCAGGGCACACTGCTTTTCGCAATCATTTGGGCAGCCCGCCTGGTGGCAGTAACCACTCCCTTATAGAAGACCATCGTGAAATATCTATTAAATTAAATTGTTAGTCTATTAAATTGGTCCTACACTGGCCCTACTATCGTTTTGAAATTGATTATATTTTATATTAGAAGTGACAGTTATTATGTTGTTTCTCACAGAAATTACTTCTATCTTTAATAGCATCTTTGGACGGTAAATGGCGATACATGACAAAACTTTCTAAGTTTTCATCAGCTGGTACATCTTCGCCGAAGACAGTCATTTGCATTTTTGTTATGTACGGTGTTATTTTGCAAACCAAAAGTCGTATGCAACTGGTTTCTTCTTCAGATCCTTGCTCGTCGATAGCGTCTCCAATTAAGTCCGATAACGAATCATTCTTTGCAGTGGCAATCAGATCTTGTAATTTTCTTGACTTTTTGTTTAGAATCCAAGTTTTAAGATCGTCCGTACGATGCGGCTTCTTAAAACTTCTCGGGCCGGTTAAGAAGGTTGATATCTGAAATATTGAACTTAAATTACAAAAATGAAAAATTTTCGTTTTTTCAGTTATGAATTAGTTATTTTATTGAGAAATAATGTGGACATCCTAACAACGTCTGCCGTTTTTTTTTTACGAAACAACTGGCCCAAATGTAATCAGCTCATGGAGCCCTTTCATTTGATAGGTCGACAGGTCTCTGAAGAAGAATTTTTTTTTCATACAAAAAATTGATGTCATAATACCGGAAGATGTATCAGGTGGCGTTTATCCATCCAAGTCTAAAATACTTACTAAACTTTCCTGAAAATACATAGCTATACGGGAACTTTCCCAAAGGACTGCACAGTCAGGTCCCAGGACTACTATTTAGTTTACACTAAGCGTTCATTCTTAATCAAAGCCGTATAACCTTCCTCAAGAATCTTGGATTCTCAAATGCAAAAAGATTTTTTTTAATCCGACTGGTAGTTCCAGATTTTAAGTATAGATAGGTAATATAAGTTAGGGTACATACCATCTGTGCCACGAATATGATAGCGTTTACAGCGACCGCACTGATCTGAGTAGGTTGCAAACCAAGCAACTTGACAAGGTGCCTCAGAGGAGTCATGAGATTTTGAGCCTTGTTTATATTTTGATCAGGGCTATTGTCTTCAAAATTCTCTTCGCTGTTGAGATTTTTGTCAACGTAGGCGTTATTTGGATAATTAGCATTCCTGTTAATAATCGGATTCATCGAATTTGTATTCGTTTTAAATGCTCGTACTACGAATTCTGCAACTTTCAGTGCCACAGACTCGGAACCTGAAATATTATCGTAGACAAAAGTTAAAACATAAGATCATACTGCTGTGTTCGTAGAAGCTTTATAATTGTTTTAAACATTTATTTAACTTTTTTAACAAAAAATTTCATCACAATACTCGGTGAATTTTATTACACGTTGTAAATGGTCTCCTTGATCGTAGGTAGCTAAGGTAGCCTTAACCATGTAAGGGACGAGGTGAGGGAATGAAGAAAAGTAAATGTAGTAAGGTGGTGGATGGTAAGGAATAGCAAATTGACCCTGGTACCGATGCTAAAAATAATTTTAGAAACGGGTTTCTATTAGAGGGCTTATTACAAGTTATTCATAATTTAGGCACTTACCGAGGAAGTTTTTCATCCCGTCACTTAATCTGTCAATAAATCCATCGTTTCTGTTGTCACCGGCCGATCCAATTTGCAATATTAAAAATAAGTAGACAAATGTGTGCACATACGACGCCATCTTGAGGTTGCGTCTGAGATTACAATGAGATGTGTCGCGATGTGCGCCCGCGCAATACTCTCGGTTCGTTTCCTATAGTAATTGCTGAGCGGAGCAACTTACGCACTAGAGCATAAAATTTGCTTCAGATGGCTTTTCTTTGTATACACAAATACAGTCAGTTGTAAAATTAACAAAATTATATTTTTTAAACTATAAAACTTCAAAATTAAATCTAGCCCTTTTTAACTTGTACAAAAGCTTACAAAAATTTCTCATAGATGGCACTGTAGGTAATGATACTGATGAGATTTTTATAATGCATTTGCACTGTTTGTTAAAGTGTAATTTTCCTAATTTTTCTTTTTCATACAATCAATACTTTATATGAAACTAAGTCGATCTCGATCAGCAATCAATTTTTAAAAATGTAAAGGTGGCCAAGTGTAAGTCTGTTAATGCTTTAGCACCATACATTAGTTTTGGATACAGGGTAAGAGATAATGAGGGGATAGAGAATTGGATTCCGACATCACTTACTCACTTACTGTATAATAACTTCTTCTGTAAGGGGTTGGTTACTGCCCCCAGAAGAGCTGCCCAATTTATGACTACGAAACGCAGTGAGCCCCTGACATTATTATTTTTCCTTATATTACTTTTTTTATGCATATTGACATATTACTTTTTTCTGTAAGGGGTTGGTTACTGCCGCTAGACGAGCTGCCCAATTTATGACTACGAAGTGAACCCTGTCATTATTATTTTTCCTTATATTACTTTTTTATGCATACCTCAAACAATAACGACGTGAAAACCACATACTGTATATACTTATTATTTACAGTAGAAATAAGTCAGCATACGTAAGAATAAAATCATTAAAATGGAAGGAGAGCATTAGAAGAAGCGACACACAGAAAATATTCTTTTTCAAAGATTGTATTTGGTTCTGTGCTGAGATACTTTTTATCTATCAAATTTATGCATAGACTTATATAGGGCATTGTATTGTATCTAATCACTTTATTACACTATAATTGATCGTACAATAAATCGATTTTATTCAAGTATATAACTATATACTTATCAAGTTTTAGTAAAGCCAATAAAGGATATATCAAAGAAGTGCTTCGAAATTGAATTAAAAAGTTGGTATGTAAGAAGATTTCAATTGTCACAACTCTTGAACATGGAATGTAGGAACAATATTTATTAGAACATAGGTGAACATGAACTTCTAATAGTGGCGTAACAATAGGGTGGGAGAATGGGCAAAATATCATTTTATACAAGATTAAAAAAATATTAATTTTTTATATAATAAATTTAACTTATGTTCTTATTTTTTATGTAAGAAAACGTCCACTACGCACAGATAATTTGATTATTATGAAAATAAGTTGTTTGTGACTTGTGACATTATTTTTCTTTCGATGTATTCGTAGTTTTCGTTTTATCGGATCTACTTTACTTATTAGTAATCTAGAAAAATTGTAAAAAAAATTATACATTTTTTTTTAAACTGTAAACTACAACGACAAGCTTTTTTATATTAAGGAAGGGCCGAAGCAAAGATATTATAATATTACGATGCCGGCCTCAGACAGAATTTGCAACGGGCCTCATACAGACTATATAATTAATTACGCCACTGACTCTTGGCCTAATTATTCGAAGGCAAAATAAAAACCTATTAGGTAATACAGTTAACACTACGTTAGTCCTGTTAACATGTTTTAGTGGGCTTCTTTCACCATGTGTCAAGTAGGCTAACCGCTATTTAAAGTCACCAGTCACCGGGAATGATGGAGCCGATATACCTTTGTTTGTACGGTAAAAGTCCCAAACATTAAAGAGAAAATAATAATAAAAAAATCGCCTATCGAAGGATGCAGTAAACCGAGTGCATAATTTAATAAAACATAAAATTATTTCTAAAAGTAACTAATCAACACTTTACTTGTAGTTGGTGAAAGAGGCTCTTAGTGTAATAAAATGTTCTCATCTCAGTGACCTGGTTGACGTGACCGTGGTGACAGTTACGCTCGTTGGACCAAGATAATGTCACATGACAAACAACACAAACTCATTTCATTTCATCATTCATCTTTTGGTGAAGTAACGGCAGCATCGCGATGTTGAAAGCTTTCTTTCTTCTTGTAACACTGCACAAGTTCACAAACGCCGAATTGGCTGTAGAAGACATGCAGTTGCTCAACGAGCTGCCCTTAGAGAAACTGCTTCGGTTGAAATCATCTTTACAAGAACTCGTCACCGAGACTTATGAGAATGTTACGTCGACTACACCACCGTCCTACTTGCAAAATTTTGGTGCTCAAGCTATGGCCATGAAATCGTCTCCCATAAAGAGAACGAGTTTTGCTGAAATTCACAAGAAGACCGGCTCTACAAAGATAAGCAACATATTTTCAATGTCGGTGACCACTTTAGCATTTTTGGCTTTCGGTGGATATTTGTTGTGTTTAATTGTGCAAGCGATAAAAGCGAAAGAAACTTATTACAATACAACAACGGTTCAGCCGACGACATTCTTCATAAATGCAGGTCTGAAGAAAAAACCCCAATCGCAGTTTTCACCATATAGAAGACGCAAGAGAGAAAATAGAAAAATGAGTTTGAAACAAACGGAATTGGTTCCAGGGGAATTGTTTTCAGCGTTGTTGCAACTTTGTGAGGGATATGTTAAGTGGAGTGCACAACTTTAATAAAAGTGTATCTTAGTATCATGTTAGCATATGGATAGGTATTATTGGAATTTCTGAATGAAAAATTATGTCCCTTGGATTTGTTCCTGTCATTAGTGATCACTAAAGGAAATAGAATAACTCGTAGTCCTTATGGTAAACTCTAAACTTTAGAGTTTAGCGTACGGCCTAAAGATTTAAGTGAGATTGTTGATAACGTTTATGATTTTGCTTAGGTACACACCTTAGAACATAGAACAAACGTACACACATTGAGGCCCTGTCGCCTGTTATGTACCCAGTTTAAGACAGATTTTTGTTAAATATATATTACATATTTTTGTTTTGATAAATAGATATTACATATAATGTGTAATACGTAATATCTATTTATGAGCTTATAAGTGTATTACAAAATATAATACATATTTAAATGATCATTTTCTGCTCGAGAGTAGGAACAGGAGCAAAGCGCTGTTTATGTAAAAAACAGGAAGCCACATTGCCCGCAATATATGTAATATACCTACAATCTGTAAACGTTTTCAAACTGTCAAATAATCATGCTAACACCTAATAATAGCTGGGTGTAGGCTTTAAAGATTGCATTCCATTTAAATAAAGATTTACTTCCGTACCTTAAAGAAAAGTACACGTTTCTGTCTTGTGTTAGAGTTCAAGTTCGCTTGTTTTGTGTGAGTATTTTATGATATTTTGTGTTGTATTGGGTTTTGTTTGTAAGAGCGGTAATGAGGGGGTCTGTGTTAGGTCCGTCATCACTTTGTGCTCTACTGTTTACGATAGCGTTGCTTTAGATAGCGCGAATGCAATATAACAAAGTGAAGATTTATAAAACAAATAATTTTACCTACCTCCGTAAAATCCTTCAGTTAATTTACCGTGTTCTGTACATACATACATACTTGCTTAAAATTTTTGTTGACAATAAAGTACGATTATTATACTAATAATAGCCCAGGTTGATATTTTAAGTTTTTTTCAAATATACAACAGGATTTATTTCTAAATATATTGCAAAAGTATGATAGTATTTTATCATCCAAACAAAAGAAAGCTACGAGTGCTATGAATGCTATGTCGTATATCATTAAATTGGAACCACCAACAACTTGCACCTTTAATGAGAAATATCCTTTTCAATCTTCAGTCCAAACTATACTTCGAACATAGCCCCTATCACTTCCTAATCTCTTATCATTTTCCTATTACATATATAGTCGGTAGCGCACTTGAAGCACCTGTGCCGTTATTTTTGTTATGGGGGACGGTAGGTTACATAAGTGGACCGTCAGCGTCCTTGTGACAACCTTGACATAAAAAAGAACATCAAGTAACATGACATACTGTGTTCCTCGATCATAAACTGGGCAGAAGAACTAACAGCATGTGTGCTGTTGTGTTACATTGAATGAGTGAGGGATGCCACAGTCTATTCGCTTTTTATCCTATGAATTTCGGTAGAAATTTGATGTAGTAATCCCTTAATTAAATGAAATATAAGCTATAATTTAATAAGAAATTATAAACTAATAGTTCCACTATTAGTTTAATAAGAAATATTAGATAAAAACAGATAAGTGAAAAATAAACAATGTATTTACCAAAAGTACATTTTACTAACAAATAAACAGTTTAAATTTATAAGTTTTTCTACTTTAACCAGAGATATATTAACTAACTTTAACGCTGTGAATAAGTCATAAAAGTATGAAAATGCGTTCGCTTTAGAGAAGCCTTGCCAAACATAATAATAAATTATTGTTCACAAATGGTATAAATGGAATAAATTGTTTTCTTTTACAATAAATTAACTGTGTTATGAAACAGTCACAGATAAATCACCGGCGAAAAAAGTGATGGCTGCTAAAACATAAATAAAGCAGATGGCTTCTGTTGATGATGACGTGTGAACCAATAAAAAGGGCAGACAGAACCTAACCAACGAGAAAAGATTTGTTTGTTTGTTTGCATTGAATATGCTCTGAAAGTACTGGAACGATTTGAAAAATTCTTTCACTGTTGGGAACATAGGCTATATTCTATAAAGTTACGCGGACGAAGTCGCGTGCAACAGCTAGTATAAAATAAAGTCGCTTCCCGCTGTCTGTCCCTCTGTAATATATGTACGCTTAGATCTTTTAAACTGGTTTAGTAGAGGTTTCGCACAACTACGCAACGGATTTTAATGCGGATTTAAAATCCGCATGGATGGAATGGATGGAAAGCATAATTGCAATTGCAAAAAAATCCGTGCGAAGCCGGAGGCGACCCGCTAGTTTAGGTATAATATAAGTAAAAGGAACCTCTAGTTAGTGAACATACGAAACATATCTGTTATTATATCTATGGGCTAGACATTTTTAAGTAGTAGCTTGAAAAAAGCCACGTATTTTCAGTTCAGTAGATAAGGCAGATTTTTTTAATATTCTATTGAAACATTTAAAAATATACGTTTTTTTTTTCGGTTTAAAAGTTAGAAGTTATTTTTCAATTTCAACAGCATTAAATAATTTAACATTTTATTTATACGACACAATAATGCATTAAAATTGCATGTAGTTGAAAATTGAAAAAGCATTACGGTCTGTTTAGGTCAAAGGTTTACGAGTAAGGACCCTCTAAAATAAATTGAATTTAAAACGGAATCGCCTCGTAAAAGAACCGAGTGTTCGACAATTTACAATCGATCTATTCTACTTGCGATAGAGTACCTAAGCGACACTAAAATCATTTACAATGAAACTTTTATACGATAATTAGAAAGACAAGCTATTTGTTAACTTATTGCTACATTCAATGGCAAATAAGGATATATTAGCAAGCAACAATTAAGAATACATGTAAATGCGAATAACAAAATAATAACAGTGAGATTTTATTTAAATTAGCCACAAAGTAAACTTGCCACGCTTTTGTAAAAATCCCGTACATTGAAAGTAAACTAGGAACAAGTCTTAATTTTAAGACTTGTTTGACGACGGTGGCGCCGCCACGGCGACAGACAGTTAAATTTGGAACAAATTCTCTTCTGAGATGTTTACATACCGCTACTAAGAAGAGCTCTTCAAGAAATTTCTTAAAAATCTTTCTCACAAGTATCAACAACACACTTGAAATTTCCAGGTGTTACTTGAGCTCTTAGGCGAGTATATTCATCTACCATCAATTGGATCGTTAGCCTACCTGCTACACCTTTTAATTTAAAAAAAGTATTTAATATAGTGCCTGATGTTGGACGAAGGGACATAGGTCTGTATTTCGAGGAAGCTTGATTCATAAAATCGTTTTGAATATATGTATATATTCTGTGAGACTCACATAAAACAAATATTTACATAATTTGCCTTGCTAGCCCGACGTCTGTCCAAGTTTACATGAGATACGTGTTTACATGGAGAGAAGCTCTAGCTGGCTCTTTGCTATGGAGTGCTTTTGACGCACTCTAAAGCACTTTATACACAGAACTTGAATTCATTTTAAAAACATTTATTATATTATTTATAATTACAACGATAAGCAGAGGTTCCACATTAATTATGTAAAATTTTGTAAAAAATATCATGCATGTTAGGTAATTGTGTTAATGCAATTTTTAAATTTTTTGTATATCAAATAATATTGGGATGGACTTTAGAATAATCCAACTGGACAGTTGTATTAGATAGAGTCGGGAAGTTGCGAGACATCTTCTTGGTAATAATTCCTCGTGGCCTTTTAAAACAAAAGCTTTTCATGTATGTTGCCATTGCCAGTGATGACATTTGGCGCTAAAACGTGGTCTCTAACTACAGGCCTCGTAAGAAAGTTCAACGTCGCTCAACGAGCTATGGACAGGGCTATGCTCTGCGAGATAAAATCAGGAATGAGGAGATACGTCGACAAACAAACTAACGGACGCTGAGGCCAAAAGGTTCTCGAGTGGAGCTCACGGACCGGCAAGCGTAGCGTAGGACGTATCTACCCACAAGATGCACTGATGACCTAATAAGGGTCGTGAGATCTAGGCTGTTTTTGATAATGATAATGTCTATGACTAGCAGTGGACGTAATTTTTTAAAAGTTGCGAAATACTCATGGTTCCCCTGCAGCGTAGAGGACGCTGTGGGGTTATGCCGGACTTCTACCATCTAAAACCTAACGACTTAAGCCGTAGATAGGCGGCACCTGCGACACACCACTTCTAGCGCAGCAGGACTGCGGTACCTCTCTGGCCATCTCAGGGACCTCAAGACTACCGCCCAAGTCCCGGTAGCAGTTGTCCTAATAAAAAGGGTGATTTTTTTTGTCACACTTGTTAATAAATAATATTTTATTGACAAATCCCTACCGTCTGCATCAGGCCTAAGTCGTAACTTATAACTAACGAGATGCATTGACTTTGAATAACTTACTGTGAAAAGTAATCTACAACACTTAGATATCATTTCCATAACTTATAATTTGTATAATCGTAATTTATGTAAATTTACGATTATACATCCAATACACGATTTATTTGCCGATACACCTATATAATATTAGTTGCCCTTATAAATGTTAATTTTATTTATTTATATTTTATTTTTTCCGTTTTTTATTGAAACTATAAACCTGCCCATTATCTAACGAATACAATTTTGTAAGATTTTTTTTCTTGTATTAATTACTTATTCATCTTTATTTCAAACTAGACCGACGCAAGTGCAAGGGAGTTAGTAAACATAATAAATAATAAATAGCCTATGTCTAGTCTGGAATAATGTATTTTCAAATTATGAAAAAAATATTTGAAATAGGGTGCAGTGATTCCGAAGATTATTCTCCACATATAAAAAAAAACTTACATAACGATAAGAATTATGTATTTAATGCGTATTTGAAATATATTTAAATTTTTTATGCCTTCAGTAAATTTTATTATAACGAGCGGCGGACAGGCTGACCAACATCTATATGTATATCTATTCTATATATAAATCTACATATTACAAAAACCACTGAACAGATTTTCACACGGTTTTCACTAATAGAAAGGGCCATAAAAGATGAGGAAGGTTTGTGTTACCTATATAATTTGGTGCGGGTCTCTAAGCAGAATATACTTAAATTGTGAATATATAAACTTATACTGTATGTATATGTATAACAAAAGTAACTAATGACCTAAGACTTCATTCATGGATAGCAATAATAAATAAAATTTAAATATTATAATTTCTGGTGAAATATTGAAAACTTATTCGAACTTATATATACAATTTATATCTAAACTAGCGACCCGCCCACGGTTTTGCACGGAGATGAATTTAAAAAAAATATTTTTTAGCGGATGCTTACTTTATAAAATACTAGCTGTTGGACGCGACTTCGCTCGCGTAACTTTATAAAATATAGCCTATGTTACTCGCTGATAATGTAGCTTTCTATAGTTGAAAGAATTTTTAATATCGGCCCAGTAGTTTTTACGTGAAAAGAGTATTATTCTTCTATAAGTACCTACCCTTTCAGGTTTCCCTGGCGTTGGCGATCACCCTCGAAAAGGCATCGAAAGAGTAACAAACATACAAATTAGTATAGAAATCTATGTTCCAAATTTCAGCTTTCTAAGTTTGCTGCGCATTGATAGTCAAGACAAACAGTGTTCTTAAGTATTGATATAATACTTATATAAACGCACAAAACGATAGCTTCGATATTAAATTGAATACCTATATCTGACTCAATGGAAAAATATCGCATTGTCTTGTTAGTCCAATCGTAATATATAAAAGACATGAGTTAATATTATGAATGCGGAGCTAGCAAATAACGATTTAAACTGGCATCGTTCGTTCTTCTAATAAGATAGTAACGTTTCATATACACACATGCCTACTTAGGCACTACATTAAGAAACTAACAATAAATATATCAGACTACAAAATACATCGCACACTCTGTTGACAAATCCCGCAATAAAATATAAGCATTTACAATAAAATTAATTATTATTTACACGGCGCTGTGGGCGCGAGAACTTAACTAAAGAATTATGTAGATAAGGCACAAATCATCAAATTTTTTTTAAGATAAAAAAGAGATAAGACAGATCTGCCTCTTTTACTCAAAACTTATATTTAAACAAATGATAAATCACTTTAAAAACATTTGAAGTTTACAAAGGAAATATTAAACTTTCTTTAAATATGTATTTTACAGTCCTTATTCACAGAAGGAAATTAGATGCATTACGTATATGTTGCAGACATCGAAATAATATATCTTAGTTCGACTAAATGTATTCTCTCCAACCTTTACATACATACATATATTTACTCAAGTTTCAACATATATCCTAAATTTGTAATAATGATTTTCAATTTTAAAAGTGCTAAATTGCCATAACAATCTCTTCTCAGTTTTATAAATTATTTGTAATGTGAAGTACCCTATGTCTTTTTCTGTACCACTGACAACCTGTATGCAAAATTTCACAGTAATCGATGGAGCGATTTTGGAGTCCGTAGGGAACACATATATATTTATAAAGTTTTGTAGTTTTAATGTGTTAAAAGTATAATTTCTTTATCGCCTACTTCCGTCCAAAGAAATTGAACAAATTCCATTTGTTGGAGATAAATTTTGTTAAATTTTGTCTGTTTCGACTGCACTGCCACGTCAGAGAAACAGGAATCGCATTTCCCACGTTGCGGCGCATGATAGGACTCATGTTATCTTTTTTGCTCCAGAAAATGGTGATCCTGAGAAATAGAAAAGGATTGAGCATGAACAAATGCGACTCCGCGCTGACTGATGTAGTTGTTCCCTTAGCAAGTACAAAGGTTTTGATATGACGATGATGTAATAATGTCGGAATGTCCATGTTTATATCGACTCGAGTTCCGCCATGCTGGAGGTCCGGGGACCCCGCGGCGCCCAGCTTTATCGCACGCTGCGCGCGCGCCGGACACCTCCTTCCCCTCCCTACCACGGTTCGGCCACTAGAGACACCATATTCACGAAACACCGGCATGCACGGAATATATTAATTATAATTATCATACTAATATTATAAATGCGAAAGTTTGTGAGGATGGATGTTTGTTACACTCACGCAAAAACGGTTTATCGGATTTGGATATAATTTGGCACACACACATAGGATACTTTTTGTCTTGGAAATATCCGAGGGATCTGCATAAATACAAAAAAATATATATGGCGCCACTGTCGACACAGCGATAAAGAAAGATGTCAGATATTTTCCCAGATGTTCATTTTTCTACGCGGACCAGCTAATATTAAATATATTAAATACTAGCTGCGTATTAAATACTAGAAGCTAACATTTTCCAGGAAGTTCAGCCCTTTTTCGTGATTGAGTAACAAATATCCAAACATACAAACTTTCGCATTTATAATATTAGTTACTGTGGCTATTAAATTATAGATCATTACAAAGTTTCTATGCGTTTACAAAAATACAATATAAAATGCCAGAAATTAATAAAACATTCTGTTCCTTTTGAAATAATTTTAAATATTATAAAATTTTATTTAAGTTTTAAATTATTTAAATAACGTTTATAGTAAATCTTGTTAACAACCCCTGGCTTCGCACGGATGCAATTTTTTCTGCTAATTATATAGACAAATTTCCATAAGTCCGAATTAAAATCAGTTTGGTTGAGCGGTTTTGGATTCGATAGGGAAGTATATAAAGAAGATTAACAAAAAATTGTTAATTAACAAAAAAAGTGTGAATTTAAATTATTTATATTTAAAATCCTACTTTATTTTTAAATTTATAGTTTTTTTTTTTAAAATATAATTATTTTTTTCTGTATATTATTATTATTATTATTTTCGAAGATAATACAATATCTCAAATTAAGAACGAGGACATGTTATCAGGGTCGTTGTACCACTAACCTTTTGGAGTCCTAGTAGCTTACCTAACAATGGACATTTCTTCTTCATATGACTTTTTAGTTGTTTTTGCATTCATCAAGAACTTTAGTCTTAGCTTTAGCATAGAGGCACTAGTATAATATAAAACAGGTTCTCATTTAGGTTTTAATAATGTTTAAACACAGTTTTAGTGTGTGTTTTATAAAATGTTTGTACACCGTAGGAGCACTGGCTGTGCTTTACGGCCCGATCCCGCGGCAATCATAATTCGTCTCCGTTGCCTCCGCCGGCCTCCAAGGCGTCTCTCAGGACTTTTATTGTGATTTACAATCGCATAACCTTTGTGGCTTCTTGTCGATTTTTTTCTGCTTTTGTAACATCACGAGTAGTCACAGATTACGAGTGCACTTTTACTGAGAAAATCAGTGAAAAAGTAAAACTTATATTAATTTAATAGTCCGGTCATTCTATGTTTTCAGACAAACAAATTAATAAATACAAAAAAGTGTCAAAGGCAAAAATTATCCTCATTTATATGTATGGGTAGAGTTGTGGGTTTTGATCAGCAGACCCAAAGGTATCACGTCACACAAGTTTCAAAACTTTATTAATTTGTTTTCTCCATACATTGCTTACAAATGACTGTATTATTCTTATAAGCTTCAGTTATCTATGTTTTAGTAGTGACAAGGCACATAGCGTTTCGCAGTCATTGGCAGTCTATCAGGCGCCAGTAATCACGTCCTTATAGAAGACCACCGTGAAATAACAGCACGTGTGCTGTTGTGTTTTGGTGAGTGAGTATAAGGGTTGCATTCAAGTTCACTATGGGTTGCCAGAGTCCATTTTCCTATTCCTTCCCAATGCCCAGATCCTTAAACCTATTGTAGTCGGCAGAGTCTATGTGAATAAAAAGGTACATAATAAACAAAATATTTGAGTATTTTTCTAACAAAAAATTCAAAACACCACATTTAGTTGACGTTGAATATTACTCTTGCTACTGTATCTTCATGAATTCCTCGACATATGCATTTTGTATAAAATTCGAAAAAAAAAAAATTCTTACGAACAACTTATAAATTCATATTTTTATTGATTGGAATTATTGATATCTACGATTTTATTACCACAAAACTTCATATCTAAACATTTTATATTGAGCCAATTTTCATTATTAATGGGCGATTAAGATTGAATTTCATTTGGACTTAATGTTTTAAAAGCTATTATGCAAATATTATTAGTTCTTAATAAAGAGTAAGTATTAAAGATTTGATAGGCGTGCGCCACACGAGAGCTCGAATGAAGAGCCCCACTGGCCGCTTCCACTTAATTACAATAAATACAACAGCACATTAGAATCGATCAAATCGGAAAGTTATTTATCGGAACTAATAAACTTGATGTACGGTTATCGGACCGTATTTTTTATTCGAATGTTTAAACAGATATTTGAATGTTATAGTATCCGTGTTGTGTTGTGCCGAGTCTCACACGATCCTGTATTATTTATAGCATTTATTGGACTCAAGCTCATGCACCGATATAAAGCATTTCCTGAGGCGACATACACTGGCGACCCGACACGAGTCCCTATCTTCATCTCTCCGGAGTTTCGTGAAAATATTTAGTTTTTTTCAAATTTAAGAGTAAATATTTCTGGAAAAGTAATTAATTCTTTTTAAAATGTAACGATGAAATACAAAATTTACTGACATAATTGGAAAATTAAAACAGATTAAGGTAAAGCCAATAAATACTAAAGCCAGAGTAAAGAGAGGGGGAGGGGGTGGGGGATAGAGAGAGAGAGAGAGAGAGAGTGATGAGTCAATGGAATAAATTGTTATTTCGGTTTTACTGATTAACATATTTAGGTATTTAGGTATTACTTTAGGTATTAACATCAAAATTAACGGGATATATTTTTTCCATATTACAAACTAGTTCAAGATTTATGTGTCACATACATAATTACGTAATTATTTAAGTTTTAATATATTATATTCACTATTTTAGTTTATTTAATTTAAATGGATTATAATGGAGTATCTAATTCTAGTATATCTATTAATTTATTAAATTTCTGTCACATACATAATTATGTAATTATGTGACAGATAATCTTAACTAAGTAGGTTAAACATACGTTTATCATTGTAACTTTTAGTTAATATTTTTGTGAAAAATATGTTTTCATATTCAATATAACTCAAAAAGTTTCAATATAACACCTAAATTTATTGAATAAAAATGATTCGTTCGTGTTTTCCATGCGCTTATTTATCGTACGTTCGATAGATGGTATCGGTGCAGGGTTTGAGAATAGTGTATCTAGTCTGTTGGTTGGTCGAGTAGAGTCGGCCTCGTTCGGCAGACTTATGAGGATAATTCACGTCAACAATACACTTTATTAACAGTTAGTTATGCGTGTCGTGATGATATCGCGCCTACAATTAAATATTAATATGTGTTTGAAAGGTCGTGGGCGGCTTGTTGGGGATTTATCGCGCTGTTTAATGGCTCTTTAGTAACAATTGTGTAAGTTAAAGGTGAGAAATGTGATAAACGCTAGGACGCGGTATTGTGTTTAAAGTTCATTGCAATTGTTGTTAAGTATAGACACACAGATGCGTTATCGATTTGATAAGGAGTCGATAAAAGTGGCGAGTCTCTTTGAAAACGGAGAACATTATTCTTTTGACACCCGTCTCGATAATTACAAAAGGCGTTTGTATTTTATATGATATTGTAATTCAATAGACCTTATATTATCTATACTAAAATATACTCATACGAGTAAATAAAGAGATGTCATTTCTGGAACCACTGGAACCTATTAAATTATTTTCCTAATTTGAAAGTTACGCAATTCCAGATGCACATATAGACTGTACGCATTATTTATTTATTTTATTTTATTGTCAAAGAGAATCTATTTTTCGTCGCAGGTTACAATGCTGTTCGAAATTCCTTTGTTTCTTTCTATGCCTGTTGAGCAGCGCAAGGCAGGCCTCGATGCGTACACTAGGTATCTCTAGCGATTTCGTAGGGGCACGTTTGTCAACCTTGCCAGTTTGACTCAAATGGACCAATATTGTTTTGCTGCTGCTAATTCAGCCGTAGATTGAGTATCATCACAGCTTCCACGATCATTATTGTAGACCAGTTTTCGGATGACTAAGGCGTTCATTTTTCAGCTAAAAATTTTCGGAACGAAAGCGGCCAAACCAACAACGGATTGTACGTTCGCTAATTCCGACAAAAAATATCTTCAATTAATCAGACCGTAGTAGGTACCCATGGAAGATGTACATCGAGTTCACACGAATCGTAACTGGATCTTGAATATGCATATTCAGAGAAAGCGTGCGTGCCTTAAAAATATTGTGCCTACTTAAATATTGAGAAGGGAAGGGAAAAGGAAAAAGGCCAATTGATTGCCTCCTCGCGTACGTAAACATGTCACTCAGTGAGCGCTCTCGTAAACTGTAAGGGGATATTTTAACGGCGTCGATATTTAATATTTATTGCGAGACAGACACCCAATATGAGCCAACGATTCGTTTAAATATCGTACAGTATCAATGCGGCTGAGGTTGCTCGTGTAAACGCGCTCATTAACAAACAATTTTTATTAATTTTAATGATTATTTATAGATATTTAATTACGGGACAGATTAACCTATTTTATTCAGTGCTTTATTATCTAATAGCTGTGCTCGCGACTTCGTACACGTTGCGCGCATTTTATTATTAACT
The DNA here is from genome assembly GCA_944738685.1 of Synanthedon myopaeformis. Classification (NCBI taxonomy): domain Eukaryota; kingdom Metazoa; phylum Arthropoda; class Insecta; order Lepidoptera; family Sesiidae; genus Synanthedon; species Synanthedon myopaeformis. The sequence goes on along the minus strand of OX122927.1, from coordinate 3,787,437 downwards.
TACCTATTATATCAGTTAACATGGGCGACGTTAGCCATCTACCGCCAAGTAGACAGTGCGATAGACCTTTACATTTAAAAAGTAAACTAGTTTTTTTTAAAAAAAAAAGGGACTATAAAAAATCTCATGTATTTATTGCTGTAGCTTTCACATTTCAAACAAGCTTCTATATATTTATATAATATAGGCATATAAAAATATAGTAAGATAACTATTTTAATAAACATGCCAAACATATCGATTACAGATTTAAACATTATTGAAATAAAATAATTTGTTAGCATTTAGAATTTTTAAAGCGATAAAAACTTGAAACCTGGTGGAACTTGGGTCTTAACATTGGCTAATAAGGATTACGTCAGTGGCTAAATAAAAACGCGTACTAATTTGATAGGCTCTTAGAAGTTATAACAAGTCACTTGATATTTTACTGTTGGCGTATTTTACTGTCAAAATTAACATTTAGATCCGGTGTAGATTAAATTAATTTTATAGTGTCATTCGCGTATCTGAAAAAACACTAAACAAACCTAATGGACTTGTTGTTTTTCAAAAATTCCCAAAACATTGATTCAAAATATTGTCCTGACAGACAACATTCCGGAAGTAGCAAATTGTGTTTTTTTCTTATTATACTTACAATTATTGTATAATCCATTGATAAGGTATTATTAAAGGATGCCAGAGTCCATTTTCAATAATCCCTCCCAATCTTTTATCCTTAATTCCACTATAGGACCCGCAGAGCGACATTCAGCACCTGTGGAGTTGCTTGTGTTCCAGGCCACGGTAGGCACCTATCAAGTGGGCCGTCAACCTGTCTGTCGATATTAACATTAAAAGAATGGATCACTTGATGGCTACCATCGTGCCTGAGCCCATTTCTTTATCCTCTTTTTTTCCCTTCTCATTTATCCTATCAAGGTCGGCAGCGCAATTGCAACAAGCACCTATGAAGTTTTTTTTTTAATAAAGATGGTTTTGCTCTTGGCCAGCATTTAGCCGTGCATCGAGATGAGGCCTATGATGGAGCGAGCTCACCCAGAACGCCTAATTACTCGAACTTTGAAATGATTTGGGTTAATGAGCTCGGAATACGTTGCTGGTAGCCACCAACCATCAAATGGACGGTTAGTTTGACTGTCGACCTTACAAAAAAATCACATATCAACTTAAGCATATACTGAATTAATGACTAAAATACTCTGATTGTATTGAACGGCCATTGCTCCCTAAAGGATGTTATTTTGTATATTATTACTCTTTATCGTTAGAATAGCCTAATTGTGGATGAGCGTAACTTGGTAGACGATCTCAGACATTTACAATGGCTTTTACTGCTTCCAAAACAAAAGCAGACTTAATAAATCTCTCCGTTGAGATTTCCGGAAAGCGATTCGAATTCGTAGGCTGCCATAAATTATTACGACAAGTCGTCTCGTATTCATTTATAAAAAAGTATTTTTGCCCATAAGTAGGTAGCAAGGACAATAGACAAAAGAAATAATGAAGAAAGTCGATTCAACGTTCTAGGCAGGAAATCAGATTTTTTTTATTTTAATTCTTATAATTTATGCCAAAGTAAAAAAATAAAAATACCTAATTATAGCTTATATGGTCTGGTCCGACGTATGGTCTAGTCTGGAGTGTAATGATAAATTGTGAACAATGAAAATATTCAGGAATTCCCATCCTCGCTAGATGTCATTTCAACACTACTTACTGGTTAACGGTGGCGCAACAATAAAGGGTGGCAGATATGGCAAAATGCCGCGGGGCCCGTATACATACAGGAGGTCACTTATTTATTTATTTAACCTTATTTATTATGAATTTAAAAAAAGATAAAAAATGGAAATTAATGTTATCCTAGTTTTAAATTCAGAAATTGTAAAATTAAAATATTTCCGTCGATATAAACATAATATTAAAAAAACGAGATAACCATAGATAACAGAATCTCCCATTATTATGGAGTTGGCAAACATTTTTATACAAATTAAACTAAGAAAATATTTAGTGTCTAATTTTAATTAGGCACGAAAATAGTAAGTAGGTACTTATACTTATGTTTAAACTAGCTGTCCCGCTCCCGGCTTCGCCCGGGGTGCATTTTTTTCCCGTATAATTTTTAAAATCCGCAGTAGTAATTTCGAAGTGTCTAATTTATGTGTACCTATTATATATACTTATACACAGACGATCGCAGAGAAAATATCGGATCCGATAAGTAGGTAAGTATACCGAGTGATCATGTAGGTTTAAATTAAGGTAGGTAATAATGATTTACGGATGGAGCAGCTGCGTTGAATATTGCACGTGTGGTGTAAGTTTTGTAGCAAATCTTTTGATATCATTGATGTTGGCTTATAAGTGCGGTCTGTGCGGTGCCGATTAGTATTTGACGTTCTTACCTTCTTACTTCCAAGTGCCCGTAGAAAATTTGATTATCATAAGTCCTACCAATATTTGATTACCATAAGTTCGATATTCTAGGTAGTACATAAATTACAACAATTTTTATACAAAAATACTTACACTACATACTGAGTGTAAGTATTTTTTCTTGAGATATTCTCTACGTGTGTACGTGTGTGTAAAATATCCATGTTATCTTTAAAAATATCGTCTTACTACTTGTAAAAATAGGCTTACTATTTGGACAATGATGTTTTTAGGTATAAAATGAGTTGTAAGTAAATATATTTATTTGCGTAAAACATTGGTCTATGAAAATATAACTCGATTTTAAATATAAAAAGGAAGCAAGTAAGTATAACTGATAACCAAATATTTATCAAATATATATACCTAAATTTAAAAATGTTAAAAATAAATCTTGCTTTAACGGATACTTAATATGGAAAGTAATTTTCTAATTGTCCAAGTGAGGACATTTGAATCCTGTTCATGTTCAAACGGCCAATCGGCCAAGGTGTTCATAAGATTCTAAACGCACCATGAATTTACACGGTGAAATTAATTTACGCATACAAAACATTATGAAATTTAATAGATAAATAAATCATTCACTTTGAGGCTGGTCATCGATTTATGTTTCGAATAAACACTTTTGGTTTTGAGAACCGATTCGATCTATATCGGGTGGCGCGGATGTACCGCAGGTGTTCTTTGACAGCCAAAATAAACTGAGCCGTAATCGATTTTAGAGTTTTACAACTAAACAATTGCTTTGAGATTAACGTTAGGTATCGCACATGTAACGCCTTCAGATAACTTCTTTTCATAGAACATTAAAAATAAACTTTGTAATGTTCACAAGTGAACGAGTTGCCTTTAGATAATAAAACACTTTACCTACAAATAATCACCATCATCTCAGCCGCAGGACTCTCACTACTGGACACAGGCTTCCCCCATAATTTTCCAATAGGGCCAGTCAAAAGCAGAATGGATCCATCGTTGACCCGCGGCTCTTATAGCTCATCTGTCCACCTTGTGGGTGCTGGACTACCTACGCTGCTCTCACCAGTCCGTGGCCTTCCGAGAATCTTCCGGCCCCAGCGGTCGTCTGCTCTCTGTACCTACTGTTTCCTACCCACTGCCACTTCAACTTACTGATCCACCGGCTTAAGTACTTATGTCGGTAACTTTCGTATATGTACGGATCTCCTCATTTCCGATTCTATCTCGTAGTGTAATCTCGAGCATAGCCATCTCCATAGCTCGTTAAGCTTTCTTACGAAGCCCTAGTTATTATTAGTTTTATGGTTTTAGTTAATTTAATTAGGTTCAACAGATTTAATTAGGTTTTCCTTTAATTTTAATTACCTAGTTTTATTGGGTGCTGTTTCATTAAGGACGTATACCTACTGATATACTAGTTGAGTAAAGAAAAATTAAAATATTAAGTAAGTAGGTAAAGGTCTGCGGCTGAGATGATGAATAATCTACTTTATTAGCTACCCATATATAGGCTATCTTTTTTTGATGCTAGGAAATGCGTTACGCATGCACACACCGTCCAGGGTGACGGTGTGGTTATGTGGGACTCCTCTCCCCCTAATGAGGGAGTTATACCCACTAAAACCTAGCGGCGGTCTTCCTCAGCAGTCAGAGGGGTCCTGGGCTCGCATTAGCGCACCAGGGCCCTCCCTCGCTATGCCCCCCATTTTACGGGAGGGCACCTCCCAGGGATGCTAGTCGCACCCATATATACCTACATAAAATATTATAGGTACCTACGCAATATTTTCTTGCTAAACCCTTGTCGCTAGACATATATGTGAGCAGCCAACCTACAGCAAGTAGGTGGGTTAGCTACTCTACCTATGAAATAGGACAATCAGATGGGGTAATATTTATACAAATATTATATATTAGAGGCTTATTAATAGGTTTAATGAAAGTCAGTAGTTACATACTTGGTAAAACATTGTGAATAAAGTGTTACCCCCCACAACCAAGTAAAGTGAAGCAAGTTAGCCCGTGGCAATAAAATTAAATTCAACTTGCAAACTCATATAAAATACATTAAAGGCAGTTTATTGTAAACAAATGCAACACTTGTTTAAACATCAGTCAATGTTCACTCGATAACGGCGGCGCTGGCGCAACGCCCAGCGTCAATTATCCAATCGCAACGCGCCATTGGCTTAGCCACGCCTACAGCCTGCGCTTACGCCGATAACGAGTCCTCGCTGCTTGTCAGTTTATCAACTACGTCCCCGACGGTAGGACTGTTGATGAGATTGCAGTAAAATGACGTCGCTCAGTACAGAAGTGAATAATTCGAGTAAATTGAAGTTCAGTGTTGAAAGTATATTAAGTAAGGAGTCTTCAAAAATGGCAGTGACGGACGTGTCGCGACAACACCATGAGCACCCTTGTGCAGGGTGTATGGCAGCTCTGTATCGATGCTGCAGGGATGAACCCCCGCTGTTACAATTGCAGCTTCCTTTGCCGTACTCTCATTTACATCCGGCTTTAAGGCCAACCACTGGTAGGTGAATTTTATAAAATAAGTATAAAGAATGTAGGTGTATCTAATTGTTATATAGGTATTTTATTTTAAAGATGACAAAAAGAATTAATGGTATCCTGAGTTTCTTTTCAGGATCGTCTTTTTTTTCAAAATAGAGTAGATTTAGTAAAAAAATCTAATTCATTCATTAATTTAAAACTAATTCACTAATAAAGTTAAGTTTTTCAAAGCAGTTTTTTTTTTCAAAAACCTTAAGTGTTCGCCACTAGGGGACTTCCCCCTAAGTGTTTCTTTGAATAAAGTAAGTACAATTTCACTGTTACGCCTAAATAAAAAAAAAATCTTGAGTACCTACCTACCTACCTATTGTAATAAAAATGTAGGTATTTATATAATTAATGGCATGCAAATATTGGAGAAAACGGAAGTAGACTATACGTACTTGCACTAAGTATTTCAATTCGGTGCTATTATGCAGATTTTATTAGATAGATACATAGGTAACCTATTTAAGGTATAGGTACCACCGGATACAATGAATAATAAATTCGGTTCTTTTTTAAAGTTATTTATATCGGAACTATATACGAGTATATTTTCCGTAAAAAGTTAATGTTATTACACTTAGATCGTAACTAAATTTAAATTTTTTATTTTTGTCTTACCAAAACCTCTAATATGAGTTCTTTATTACTTATTTGTCTATAAGACTTTGAAAAGCTTTTCACAAACACTGCACTGGGTTCATAAATGCTGTTATTTCACGGTGGTCTTCTTTTAAGGGGTAGTTTCTGGCAGACAGACAGGCTATCCAATTAATGACCGCGGAACGAAGTTACTGCCACTAAATTGAAATATCATTTTGGGTCTGATTGGATTTGGGATAATCAGGAACCCACCCAATGATTGGTGTGGTAACATTTGCCTATCTAGCAGTGGCGGCTTGAAAAGCATGTAGGCTAATCAAATTTTGCTGCCCCTACCGACCTCTAATTCTAGGTAGATACATATACAATCATATTAGGAAGGTAATTATTTACAATTCTTTTTTGACAATGAATTTGTAACTTTATCATTTATTCACTATCGTCCTAATTACACCTCCTTTTCCTTATAATAAGTAAGTATGTTATAAACTATGGAATCGGTGTGTCAGTTCCTAGATTATTCTTAGTTCGTAACGAACTAATTACGTAGATCGTAATGAATTAGTTAGGAGTTGCGATTGCACAAGAAATAGCTTTTGGTAGGTATATTTTGGAGATAATAAAAGCTCAATCATGTAGGTACCTACTACTACTAATAAGGTGGGGTAAGGTATATGCCTTAATTTCTGTAAGACTTAAAAAATATTTTGGCTCCAAATTTGCCGCCCTAGTAAATGCTGGTAAATCCGCCACTGCCTATTAATACTTATCTGTAGGTCATATTTTTTCATCTCTTATGTTTGAGCAGCTCTTAGAGGTCATTATAAAATAATATTTAATTTGTATAAAATCATAATATTTCTAGTAATGGAGATAGCGGTAATAAAGGGTGTTCCAAATACTTTTGCCAAAAAAGAAACTGGTGTTATTATAGTAGGAGCCACGTTCTGTCACGTATCGAAAAATAGTCTTAGAAAAGTCTCACGCATTTCGAGTTATCCATATATTTTTTTAGCGTATCGTAGCGACAATTTTATTATTATCCAACTTTGATGTCTTAACATAATACTTACAACTTTGATGTCTGAGTAAGTATAGATATTTATAATACTCAGGTACCGGTGCTCTAAAAAACATAGGGACATATACATTTACCTAATGAAGATTAATTGTCATTGGTAAAGTTGTTACACAAGATAATACAGCTACTTAAAATTCTGAAAACTATTTTTGTGTAAGTATCTAAATGAAAATTGGCCTGAATCAATTTTTTGTAATATTTTGAATAAATGAAAAGTCAATTTTTGGGTTTTAGATAACGAGTTGACCCGCGCGAACTTCGTACCGCCTCAGGGAGAATAAAAACCCGTTTCATACAATATGTATGAGAAAATGAATTCTCTTCATATATTTTTTTCGTGAATATTTTTCCGAAGTTTTAATAGTTATTCTGCTATTCGGGATGGAGACAAATTCAATAAAACAAAGATCATAAAAATCGGTTCAGCCGTTCTCGAGTTATAAATGGTGTAACTAACACGACTTTCTTTTATAATATATAAAAGAAGATGTGATATACAAGAAAAACGTTACGTACATCCCTACTGAATAAGTAGATACAATTGAGAAGCTTCTCTATGAATTCTTAGCATATATACTTACCTACCTGCCTAAACTTTATCATTCTAAAGTACTTATTGAAATGTTGCTGCAAGTTATTTTTTCTATAACCTTTCTTCACGTAAATACTGCCTAAGAAATTTGATTTTTTCATCTTATTAATGCTTAAATTATTTTAAGCCGGGACGACGTCGCAAGTTAGAAAAAACCTTCCTCCCCCCGGTTTCCCGGAAGACGCCGGCGGAAAAATAGAGCAAACGGAGCAAAAGCAAGCAAGCAAGCTAAAAAACTAAACATAATTTAGTTTTCCAATTCAAATCTAATATTGTTAATTCTTATTGTTTCAATATAGTAGAACCATATTATAGACGAGCCCCTTGGTCGAGTGGTTAAGGTGCTTGCTTTAACGTTATGTTCCGGGTTCGATTAATTTAGCCATTAATTTTTCATATTTGGCTGTGGTCTGGTAAGTATGTAGTGGCACACTGCGTTTCCCAGTCATTTGGGTAGCTCGTCTGGCGGCAGTAACCACTCCCTTCATAAGATCACCGTGAAATAACAGCATATGTGCTGTTGTGTTTCGGTGAGTGAGTAAGGGATGTCAGAGCCCATTTCGCTATTCCTTATCCCTAATCATAATATAGTCAGCAACTCACTTGCGGCATCAGTGGCGTTTCTTGTGCTTAAGTGGCGACGTTATTATGTTATTCAATATCACCTACCATTACCCTGTCTGATCACTTTAACATATAAAAAATATGTTTATTTAATTATTTACTTCCATACATACACCTATCTTTAAACTTAACCACAAGTTAAGGGTAAAGGAGTCAGAGTCAGAAGTTTGAAGAGGGTGTTCGATGAGAATGATAATGAAGAGGAGTAGGTATTATCTACTGTAATATACTCCACCTTGAGAAGATTGAATCAATGAAAAAATTATTCCAGTACCACTGGTCGGTCTAATAGGAATTACAGCTGTGATTTCTACCAAAGTAACAGTTACCTAAAAAGATTTAACTTTAGTTCCTATTTCCCCCACGGAGATCTCAATTAGATACCCTATGCGGTATCGTGTAAGTCAGAATGGTAATTTCTTTTATTTTTTAATAATACGGTCTGTTTCCAAGAATTTTGATTTAATTTTTTACGTATATTATTCGTAGGTAAATGTTGAAATAGAAGCTGATTAGGTATATTAGTGATTTTTTTTATTCTAGGTAAATTATAGTACTATAAAGTGTCAGTGTTAAACCTTTATAGGTAATTTGTAAGCTGCCCTAGCTAGACTATCAAAGATATACTTTGTTAGCTGAGTTTGAGATCAAGATAGAGCGCTTTACTTATATTATTATGTTTTCTGTGGAGCATACTTAGGATTTATTTGTGGACTATAGAGTGTACTGTTGCCCTAGCTAGAGTATTCTCGCTACTCTTTAATTGTAGATTGATCTATGAGCTGTTATACGTGATTTTAACGTGTGTATGATTCTATCGTGTACGACGCGCTTTAATGTGTCTTGACGGCATGTTTGGTCTAGTGGCTAGTAACCCTGGCTGTTAACCAAACGGTCGCGGAATCGAATCCCGCTAGGGGCAAATGTTTGTGTTAACATTTTACCTTTGTACCTGAGTCATGGATGTTTGTATTTATAATATGTATGTATTTACAAAAAAAAAAAAAAGTAATCTATGTTTTATATCAACTGTCTGGTATCCATAATACAAGCATTAGTTGCTTACTGGGGAACTAGATGGTGCTGTGTGGAATGTGTGAAGATATTTAATTTTTTTTCAGTATATCGTCTACCGATGCCCACGACATCGCCCACACAGCCGTCGGCAGCTTCTCGGTGTGATGTCACCTCCACGGGCAAGAGGAAACGGTCGTGGTCACGCGCGGTCTTTAGCAATTTGCAAAGAAAAGGCTTGGAGCGGCGATTCCAAATACAGAAATACATAACGAAACCAGACAGAAGACAACTTGCAGCAACATTAGGACTGACCGATGCTCAGGTCAGTTCATACTACCGTTGCGATAATAGTTTCATTCATTTAGTACCTAATGGTAGGTCACCCTGCTTTTCACAATCATTAGGGCAGCCCGTCTGGCGGCTGTAACCATCCCCATACAGAAGACCACAGTGAAATAACAGTATGTGTGCTGTTGTTTCGGTGCCATCTACGGCCGCGCTAGAAAATCGAGTAATTGGGTTGACTACAGCGAGACCACAAACAAAATGGTAGGTGGCTATCGTCGCCTATAACACGTACGAGTATTTCAAAAAGTGCAGAAAAAGGCTAAAGGGATTAAAGAAATACTGTTATTTTAAGATGGGCTTCCGTAAGTTACTGCCGCCAGACGGGCTGCCGAAATGACTGCGAAACGAATAAAAAAAAAAGAAACAAAAAAAAAACGCACTACTTTTCATATTTGACCAGAGCCAATTTTGAAAAGTTCATTCGTAACGATGACCCTGTCAGGAATCGAACACGGGACCGCTGGGACCCACCCTAACCACTTATCCAACGCGCTCGTCAACACTGACTGAGCAAAATAAAGTTTTTCAATGATTTCCCATTATTTACCAGGTGAAAGTATGGTTTCAAAACCGAAGAATGAAATGGCGACACACGAAAGAGGGCAGAGTGGGTATAGGCGCCTCAGTACCCGGTCGGGATCCAGACTCATCGACAAATGAAGACAACGAAGACATTGACGTCGACACTCTTAGCGATTAAAGAACACATTTTTAGTTCTCTATGGTGCATAGAAATCAACGCCCCATAATGCGATATGAATTCGAGACAATTCTGTCCAAACTCACATCTCAGACCAAATAAGAAATATAGACATAATTTTGAGGACAACATAGTGAAGCCAGATTTATATACGTGTGTGCGTGTGTGTGTGTTCCAAGCTGTAACCTCAATATTTGTTTTTCATTGAAAATATTGGTTTCCAAGTTTATTTAAATGGGAAATAGAGATTCTAGCTTGCTTTTTATTTTTTGAAACCTGGTTTTGAATACCGGTTTCACTCTGCCGTCCACAGGGGCTATATCTTTAGTTCTTATTTCATCTGAGGCTCGCATGTGAACTAATTGACGTTCAAACAATAACAGACATTAATATTATTATGGCTTGAAGCCATGAATGCTAATAGGTTGCCAACCAGGTTTGCGTTTTGTACATTTTACTTTAGAGCGAAAATATGTAAGGTATTTTTCCAAATACTTCTTTACCATGTCTGAGGTATTGTGTAAATTGTGTAAATTTTTCAACAGTACAAAATTGATCAAATAAAAAAAAGTGTATTACGCAATTATTTTATTAACCAAAAAAAAAATATAGATATATTTTAACTTCATGCAAATAATATTGTATATTATGAAATTACACATTCTCTTGGAAATAAATATAAATTATTGTCTACTTATATTTAATTTAATTAAAAAAAAAAAAGATAATTTAAAATTACAAAAGTTCATTCCAATATGTTGGATGTACAATACAAAACTTATTAATATATTACTTACAATAAGAAACAAGAATTTCATTAGAACCGCTTAGTTATTCTGCAAAAGTTTCAAGTGATATTCTACAGATGGCGTTACGAGGATGTTGGTAAATTAGCTTATCAATAAAATTCATGTCACGAAACAGATTGTTTATTTATGGGTTTCTCTCAATAAATCTGCATAAACTGCATAACTATTTTTAATAGACTGCAAGTTTTTTTTGTAAACTGTAAAAAAAAACATTACCACACACGTCTTCCGTTTCTCGTAACTATAGTTTTTAATTATTTTAAATATAATCATACCAACACTATCATGTCAATTAGCTACTAATCTACCGTTGTGTATAAAGATTAAAAAAAAAAACTGTCAACAGATTTAAAAACAGTAATTCGCACATCAATTTGGCCTATCAATCAATTAAAATTTGAAATCTAGCAGATATTGTGATACTATTTCAATTTGAAATTATTTCATAAATATTATTTTTCTAGAATATTTTGCACCTTAACGTATTGAGTTTAAATGTGACTGGGGAATGCAAAACCGATCTCGCTAGATCTCGACCATTTTTAGGAGATCAATCCCGAAGCATAAAATCTCGCGAGATTGAACAACAGCCAGCGATTCATTTCTTGTATACTTGGTGCGTGGGCAATGCGCGAGACATTAGGAGAGGCTCCTAAGGGCATGTAAACGTCTTTTATTTGATTTTTTTTGTAGTGTCAGTGGTGCCAATTAGTGCAGTCTGAGAGGGAATTTTCAACTGCTGGGTACATGACTGATTACAGTAACTGAAATAAGATTAGGCTTTTAAATGGTATGGGATGGGTACTTTTAATCATACCCTTCTCGGGTATTATTTTATTTTTTTTGTTAATTTCTTGAAACCAAACCTGCGATCTTAGCTCGAGATTGCATTCCCTAAATATGACGTCACGCCTCGGATCGCTCGTGTTCAGTTCGCACTTGTGTTTGACAAAGCCTTAAGAGCATCACGAGGCATCTACTTCGGAGGTTCAAAAAAAAAAAAAACCGAATCCACATGAACTAAAAGTCTAATAATCTACTAGCTTAACTCTCCTCGAATTTCCTTCTAAACTATCATCACTATCTTGTTTATCGTAGGGTTGAGGTCCGTATCTGTCCCCTCTAAAACCACCCCTGTCCGCGAATGGACGCCTCCTTTCGGGGTGATAACTGTTCTCCTCCTGGCGCGGATAGTTGTAACCTCGAACCGGATACCGTTCGCCTCTATCCTGGTGATATTCATCCTCTTGCCGTCTCCTGGGCTCCTGTTGCGAGCTTTCTCCCGCAAGGTACCTCGGACGGGCCACCGCTATGGCCGGCTCTTTGCCCTCTTCCCAGACAGATATCGGCCTGTTCTGTGGTGATTTGCTTCTCGATCGACTCTTCTTGTCTCTTGATGGAGATTCCCTGGAAACAATCAAATATTATTTTATATAGACTCTCATCTTATAAGCGAACTTGATAAGTTACAACACATTCGTCTATAGAACTATTAAATTTATACGAAAATTTTATCATACAGTAATCAATTGAAAGAAGTGAAAAGACAGACAGACTGTCGGTCCACTTGAAGGTGGGTGGCTACCGTCGCCTAAAACACAAGCAACGCCATAGGCGCTGCAAGTGCGCTGCCGACCACTCACCGAAACACAACAGCACACATGCTATTATTTCATTGACTGATTCAAATGACTACGACATGAAGCTTGCCCATCATTATTATTTTGATGATTTCAAACGAGGTTAAATGAAATTGAAATAATTGAAGAAAATGAGAAACAAAATGAATATAATTCAAAGAATTACCTTGATGAGGATCCACTGCGACTTCCATTCGATCCGTCTTCACTGGATCTTCGGTTTTGTTGGTGTCTCATCTCGCGTTGCCTACAATCATAATATTCTTCATTGTTACGCACTTGTTATATCGTCGTTGTCTAAACCAAAATCCATGTGCAGAAAGTACATACTCAAGAGTATAATAAAAATAGGAAACTATTTTTGTCGATATCTCAAGAGATATCGACAAAAATAGTTTCCTAAAAAATTTTACTAGGTTTATTTTAAGAAACAATATTTAAATTCAAAATCATGCGTAATCTTATGAAAATTTAATAGTTTACTTATAATTTTTATAATAGAGTTAAAACAGATTTTGTTAAGAGGTGGTAGTTAGACAAATGAGTGGTCATAAGCAATTAGCAGTTTATAAAATGTAACTATACTGACTTGCGACGGAGCTTGATGGCGAGCTGGCGCATCTCCTCGTCGCGCCTCGCCTGACGCCGACTCTCCCGCTCCAAGCGATCCGCCTCCGCTCGCTTATCCGCGCGCACTGCGAACGCAACCTTACTCTCTGACACTTGTCACATTTCATTATTTCTTCAACATTACTCTTAAACTTCCGAAAAAATATATTACACGAAAATTTCTTATCTTCTTTATCAGTTTTTATAAAAGTGTATATTTTTGTAACACAATATTATCGTACTAGGCTCATTATCAAAATATACATTAGACTGTAAGAGATATACCATTTTGGTACACTTTTTTTTTATAAATTACTAGCTGTCCCGCTTCCGGCTTCGCCCGGGGTGCAATTTTTATAATAAATATTTACTTAATCCAGCCGATAAATTACCTTACAGCGCCATCTGTGAGAATCTTATGGAACTCACAGATAACTTTTAAAATAACTTATGAAACAACTGTAAGTTCCATGAGATTCTCACAGATGGCGGTGTAAGGTAATTTATAACTCCAACAAATTTGCAATAAAAAAATACTACAAATTGAGATAAAAACTACAGGATAGATAAAAACTATAGGTCTTGGACCAAATTACACATAGTTACGAAGTTTTATCAAAATCGGTTCAGTAATTTAGGAGTTCATCAAGGACACGCAACGTGACACGTAATTTTATTTATTTAGTTGACGCTGCAATCGGAAATTGAAGTTCACGAAGTGAGCAACGATAATATGAGATATGACCTATTAAATATCAATGAACAAAAGAAACAGTACTGGTAGCCTTTTTCTGTACCACTGACAACGTGTATGCAAAATATTATAATGATAAATTGAGCAGATAAGCGCTCTGATTCAGGGGTCCCAGGTTCGAATCCCAGCAGGCCCAACTTTGGATATGAACTTTTCACAGTTGGCTTCGGTCCGATGTGTTAAGTATTTACAGGGCACCCATCTATGGAGACATATGTAAATAGTATAACCCGTCTGGCGACAGTAACCACTCCCTTACACGTGTGCTGTTGTGTTTCGGTGGGTGTGTAAAGGATGCCAGAGATGTTCCTTCCTAATCCCTTATCTTAAATTACACTAATATTGGCAACGCACGTGCGAACCTGAGGTGTTGCTTGTGTTAACAGGAGATCGAAGCCGCTTCTACCATCAAGCGGACCGTTAGCCTGTCTGACGACCATTATATATTAAAAAAAAACTTTTATTATAGGATTAATGTTGACAAGGAACAATAAAGAGGAGACTTGTTTTTATAAAGATTACAACAGAAATACCACGGAATTATTTTAATAAAAAAAACTCACGTTGCCTCGATAGCTGAGCTTGCATTTTCCTTTTCAACTTTTCCTTTAACGTGAGAGTCTCACGCGACGGACCCTGTAACGTTATGACATCATATTAGTTCTAGACATATTTTAATTGTCATAGTTTAGATTCACAAACAACATACTTTGTAATTTTTGTAGTTGCCAAGGCGATCCGTAAATAGGGACTAAAAAAATAATTTCACTATGATCAACATTTGAGTAATTTTTAATTTTTTATAATCTTATTATCATTTTTAAACTTTTTATTAACTCAAAACACTATTAAAATGTAAAATCGCCACAAGTAAATTTATATTTAAAAGGCACAAAGTAGAAATGTGTATAGGAACTGACACAAGCGACACGTATAACAATTACATATTAACTATATTAGGTATTAACTATATTTATATATGTGTATAAATACAAAAAAAAAATAAGTGTTGCTTTTCCCCAATTATGACAAAGTTTAAAAAGAAAATTCATAATTTAAATATTAATAACTATATTCATACAATAATTCATAAAAATATTATAAAATAAAAACAAGTGAATCGACTTTTAACATGTCACGAAGGCGTGACAAAAGCTTTTAATTTAAAAAAAGCTCTATTAAAAATATGCTCAGTGGAATAAAAAGGGGTAAATCAAAATAGATCCATGTTTTATTTTAAAGAATCATTTCTAAATGACATTCACTCCATCACCGATATTAGGTGTTTTATATGGAATATAAATGCCAAATTATTGTAAGTATATAAACAGAAAATATACATTTATACATTTAAAAATTAGTGCAAGACAATTAATGCATTCTTTTTGATAAAGATTACATATTTTTATGATGATTAGAGGTTTATTATTACGACAGTAAATAAATGATCGTGTTACGTTTTTCATATAGAGTAGATATATAAAATAATGTAGTAATAGCACTTTATATCCAGTACTCAATTAAAAAAAAAAATAAGCTAGTTAAAATTAATAGTGTTGTGGTCACAACATAAAAATACCGAATTTTTTAAATTCTGATCATATTGAAGAAGTCTGAAACCTTCGTCGAGTCATGAAAGAAGATATTTCTAAAATGACTGAAGTGAATACTTTAATACTTTAGTTACTTATATTGCAATTAGTAAAAAAAAATTACCAAGGAAGTAACAAGTAATAAGTTAAATACTATTTTTTATAAAATCATAAAATACTGACGACAGTAACAAAACGTACATAAATATGCAAGAGTTATGTAAACATACACATATTACATAATTATGTAAATATTATGCTGTGTTAAATGAACCTTCACTACTATAAATTCTCTCTCTTCTATTGCATGCATGGAACGGTCTATATAATTTTTAACACTAGTTCAATTTAAATTTTTCCACCTAAACTCTGCGATCATGCTATATTTCTATTATAATATAGAAGTTATGACAGTGAGTACAAATTCATATTGTATATTATTGTAACAATTAATTTCTAAATGCTAATGGAATCAGTGTCTCGTCAGCTGTAATTTAATTCAGTCCAAAGGAAATAATAGGAGTTTTTCTTTACTGGCGACACTAGCGGTATCTGTTGATGGCAAGTGTCGACCTAGTGGCGAAAGCAAAGACAATGTCACGAATTCATCTTAAATTTGTCAAAGTTGGTCTACGGGAGAGTCAGTTATACGAATGGTGCTAAAATGAAAGCGAACAAATGTAAAAATAAAATGATTCTTACTGACTTTGGAGCTGGATCCAGATAATCGTAAGTGATTCTGGTTTGTATTTGTTTTGCTGGCTGCCGATCTGTAATGTGACAAACAGATAGTGTTAAAGGAGATCAAGACTAACAGTTTATTTTCGTTTTAGCGGTTCAAACTTGTACTATTAGGTGAGAAAAAATTATACATGTTACTGGGAAAATATCGTGTAATTTGGTAATGGGTTTCATTGATAGATAATTAAGTTTGAAAGTATAAAAACATGAAAAGTATAAAAAAGTCTTTTAATATTCGAATATTATTCCCATTTACAAAATCTGAAATATTCACAGGAAATTACTGCAATTAAGAAAGACTCTTATTACCTACGTTAAAAAAATGGCTTGGTTTTGAACGATGTCCTTTCAATTGACAGGTTATTAATATTGTGTCATTTTTAGCCAAGCTGGACAATGCAGGTTTTCTTTCGTCATTAGAGCGGACATTAATTCATGTTCGATAGCTCCCCTTGCATTGAGCTCAAACTTTGGTTGAATTCGTTGGTTAAGAAATACTATTAAAAAAAAACGATATTACATATCCTGTTCTAATTCATCTAACAGAACCACACAAATAAAAACCATTTTTTAGGCATCATCATTTTCGCAATAACGACACCTGAACACCTCTGATTTAAAGATGTGAGTGATAACCGTTGATGTTGGTTCCTAGATGGATTAATATCAGGCTCAATCTTTATAAAACTCGAAATTTTAATATTATTTCGGCATATACGCTTTTAAGGTATTTATTTTTAACCGACACATGAATTCGAAAAAGTTCAAAGGCTCAATCAAGAGCATGCGTTAGTTAGCCGCGGCCGCAACCGAGCGAGGCCAGCGTTTAACCATCACTGCTTTTTAGGAAGTTGTCAGTCAACTTGTCGGTTAAATTCCAGAACCAGTGAAGTGACTGACTTGGTAGCTGTGGAGGGCGCTTCGACGCTCGAGTCCGAGTCGACGGAGAGCTCCGACGAGGAGCGATCGTCGCGTCGCCGTCCGTAGTATCGCGCCACCGGTCGACTGCCGACACCTACCTTCTCGCTGCTGAAATAGCCACACACCACAATCACTCACGGTTCTAAAGTGGTCTCTAGACAATCAAAATTGCTTGTCAAACATACTTTTTGTATCTTAATTTAAGAAACCATTTTCTTGTCAAATGTAGTTCGTACCTTTAGTGAAACCACATGGCTTGCTAGTCTGATTGTGCAGTTGAAAATATATTTTTGTTTAAACAAAGTAATATCGGAATGTATTGATTTATCTAATAACATTCTAACGAGTATACATGTATTAAATTTATATATGAGTTACATAATTAACGACCGAAAAACGCTGCATTAAACAAAAAATTGAAAACTATTTTTAAACAACTCGTAACCAACTTACCCCTTTTTATATTAAACACATTATTTATTGAGGACATAAAAATAAATAATACAAAGCTTACCTTTCGTACGACATCGATCTCGAGTCATTATGTTTTGCGTAACTGTGGAACAGTAAACAAGTGGAATTAGTTTAGGAAATAAGAAAAAAAAATGTAGCTTTTTGCAGAAAGGAACAAAATGAACAATAAAGACAATAAGAGATCTTTAAAAAATTGTTTAAATTTTAATGGCTGCATCAAAAATATTTAAATCAATTTTTATTTGACTTTAGTAACAAACATGGATTTATTAGAAGTATGACAAGTATGACAAGTATGACATCAAGACTACCAACAAAATAGTAGGTGGCTACCGTGACCTATAACACAAGCAACGCCACAATTGCAAGTGCTCTGCCGACTAAAGTAGGATTAAGGACTCTGGTATCCCTTATTTACTCACCGAAACAGACAGCACAATATGTGCTGTTACTTCACGGTGGTCTTTGTAAGAAGGGTGGTTAAGAAAGAATGTACATTCAGACTTTAGTAGTTTGTGAAGTGAAAACTTGTTTAGGCACGTTGTGTACTTTACAATAATATTTAAATATACAAACTTTGCTGGTGTGCGTGAACGTTTGTTTCTGTATGAGTAAGCTCGCGGCGGTGACCTGCGCCCGGGACTTCGCGACCTCGACCTCGAGGTCACCGATCTCGAGTATGACTTAGAACGAGACCTCGACCTCACTCGTGACCCGGACCGAGATCTCGATCGGGAATAAGACTTCGACCTCGATCTAGATTTAGACATGGATCGCGAATGGGGTCGGTGAGGTCCCATCTTAGTATACTTGGGCCCATCGGAACACCTAAAGGAAACCATCCCATATGAGTGACTTGTTTGTTTCTGAGATTAGCGTGCATAAACACACCCCAGACAAACAGACAAAAATTCTAAAAACTATTTGTCCTCGGTAACAAAGTACAACTTGTACACGTTAATTGTTTATTTGAAAAAATATTTAATGTACAGACATGATTTTATTATGTAGACTAGGGTTCGTTTACGATTTTATTATATGTATAAATTTGACGGGGTCTAGCTAGGTAGTAATATATAAAATTCATGTTGCCTCGTTGCACTTTATAATTCAGAAATTTGTATTATTAACGTCATAAACTTCTTAAAAGATCATAGAGAAAACAAACATAGGTTACATACCAAGTCCGCGGTTTGCGTACAATTTCAGAATATGTTTCCTTTCTGTTTAAATTGTGTTTTAATTTGTCAGCATACAATGGTTTTTGGGGTACACCTGAAAGGAAATGACAAATATGTAGTTATGCACAAAGCAACCTTTGGGAAAAAAGAAAGAGACAAGACTGACTTGTCTTGTTGTCTTCTTCGTCTCCCCCGAAGGAAGTGATGAACTGTATGTTGTGGTTTTGTGGAGAGGGGCTGCGAGTGGGCGACCGGCTTCGACTCGGGGAACGAGCGCTCGGCAAAGAGGAGGGAGCCGCATAACTGGGCGGGCTAGTGGTCCGATTCGCCAACTTCTTGTCACTACAACAATATACATATACAAATGCTATATCTGCTGTAAGTTGTTGTCAACTAGGAAATGGGCTGATGATTTTCAAACGTCTGATCAAATTTTCATAAACTAAGGCTATGAATCATCTCCATCATGTCAGCTTTCAAACAAAAGCAAAACCGGATCTAAAGTGGTCCATCAGTTAGGTGGCTACAATTCCATAGACACACAGATATGCCCATAAACTCATACACAATCAACATACATATCAAATTGATAACACTTGTTGGGAGGTTAAAAAGTCCAGTACTGGCGCTATTAGATATAGGTCTAATATCCATTGAGATGCAGATGGTTTAACAAGCCGCTGTGCTGAAGCTAATACTAACCGATGCGCCCGTCTCTCTCTTCTACTCTTCCGTCCTGAGAACATCGCCTTCTCTTTCTCTTCGCGCAGCAATTGTTTCTGGTGTTCCGCATCGTCAGCGTCTCCGGTGAGGAATGAGAACAGATCGCACCCGGCCATGCCGAACTGTGGACCCACGGCGTTCAACTCGTGTGCCTGCAGACATAATTTGAGAATCATTCGACCAGATGGTCCACGATAATTATGCTTTAATCGCGTATCGAAATAAACAGCATTATTAGACCCAACCCTAATAGTGATTGATACATGAAACGTCTCCTAACCCTTTCTGGTTGACTCTTTTTTTTTTGTGGAAGGTTACACTTGCTAGTTGAATGGAGCCCGTAATGGGTCTATTCCGCCAAGTTCCGCTCGCGGTATAAACTCTGCTTAAGGATGAATAATGTCTGTAATTCATAACATTAGCATATTGAAGTGTAGACAATATGGTTTGGGATTAAACATTCTGTTTAGAAATCACAGGAAAGTTTCCTGTTATATGTCATTTAACAGAGAATATACTGTGAATAATATGAGAATAAGGGTACAAGAGTACAGGGGCAACCACTGTACTTTTGTGTACTTTTATTGATTCTCGCTCCCACATTTTTTCTTTCTTTATTTTTTTTATCATGTTAAATGCTAATTTCATATGTAGAACCTAAAACTTTGAATAAAATTTGGAAACCTAACTACAATAATGATGTAAAATAAACAATAAGTCATTAACTCACCTGAGAAGCCTCCATTTTGTTAACATCTATGCTTAGGTCCACATCAATTATTTCAATATCAGAGTCCTCATCTGAATCTTTCTGTTCCACTGTTTTAGACTCTGGGCCTGTAATTTTAACACTGAATGCCATAAGATTACCCACAAAACAAACCAGTATCCTACCCTCCTTTTGGACCCAAATTATTTTTTATGTCCTGCAAGCATCACAGCAGTTACTAAATGACTAAAGTTTCTACCGTTAGAGCTAGAGGGCTGAGCTCCAGGATCATTATAATTGTATCCTATAGCGGCACCCATTCCTTTCTTCTCCTTCTCATTAAACCTTTCCCTTTGAGCTTCTTTCTCATCAATAGTTACACCAAATTGTTCTTCTATAGCCAGTTGATGGAGAAACTTGTCTTCACCTGAAAAAGTTTCAACATGAATCACATATAAAATTTTAGGTCCTATTCCCAAAATTTTATTTTATTTTATTATCTGTATTGACCACAGCATCCAGAAGTCAATAACAATTTAGAATATTTTTCAACCAAGAATTTGACTTATGGAAGATTGCATTTAAAAAAGGAATTTCAATACAACATAAGGGTTACAAATAATATTCGTTATTCCTATGGAATTTGTTTTTTCAATATTTGTCTCATTTTGTTAATTTTTTCACATGTCTTCATATTGAAAAATAAGTATTATATTTAATTTTATTTTTGCAAATCATATTTTTGTGTATATTATTTTCAAATGACTAATTTAGTTGTTAGTGATTGTTAATTAAGACAAAATATGAAAATATAGCTTTCACGTATAAAAAAAAATATTACAAAGAAATACTGACTTATCCCAAGGAACGAATTTTGTGCAAGAATCCTGTATCTTTCATAATTACATTGTCTTTCTTCTGCACTCAACTGTTCAGCTGGTATATATGGAATTTTAACCTCCGGTATAAAGTCCAAATGTGCTCTAACATCAAAGCGATCTATCATATTATTAGAATCACCCTGCCAAGGCATCCTGCAATGATTGTTTATTATAAAAACATCAATCCAATGAAGATACGTCATGCATTTATCTAGATGTTTTGAAAATATTTATAACTAGCTGGTGCCTGCGACTTCATTCATGTTTAGAATTTAGATGATCCGCCAGGAACCTAACATTTTTCCAGGATAAAAAGTATGATATAATAATGCAATAAAATATCTGTGTGCCAAATGTCATCCTAATCCATTCAATTTTGTAAGTCTTGTATAGATTAATAAACCTGCTCAGTGGATTTTCCCCATTAGTTCTATTATATTCTAATTATAGGCAGTAAGTAAAGAGAAGAGATGCCTGAAGAAAAAAAATTATAAACATAAGGCTGAAAATATTGTGAACTCGTTTGTTTTGGTGGCTTTTATATGTAGACTTAAAATTGTACCCTATGAATATAATATATTAATTACGAAAATCATAATGACTAGAATAGGAAGAAAGTAAGCAAAGCATAATACTAACATAATAGCTGGCCCTTCCCCTGCTGCGGCGACAGCAGGGTCTAAATGAATTTTACATGGTCGACCATGCAGTTGTAGAAATTGCGTTGGTTCCGCTTTCTATAAAAAAATCCAAATTTAGTTAAAAATGATAACATGATTAAAAATGATATAGATAAATTTAATTGCACGGATGAACTCACAATTTTTTCATAAAAATCTTTGCGGCGTTCAGCTCTTCGCCGATAATCAACAATCATACCGCGAATTAAACGCTCCTGTTTCCTCGCTTCGTGCCACATTGCTTAAACAATTGTAATTAGAACGTATTTGTTAATTGTAATTAGAACGTATTTGTTGAAATTTGTTCACAATAAATCATCACTAAGCATATCTTTTATAATTAATAAGCGCCCTGCGCCATCTTGGTGATTTTGGCTTTTTTTTTGTTTAATTTCCTTTCCAACATGGAGAATTGGAGACGGAGAGGTCACAGGACAGAAATATTATCAAATCAAATGAGAATCAAAGTCTGTGCTTGGTGGGTGTCATGTGACCAAAGTTGTCGGACGCGGTCGATTTGGACCTTTTTTCTGTGGTTAACAGTGTATTTTAATATATTATCTAAGTTAATCATTATGTAATTACCAATAAATAAGAAATTAAATTTGTTATATCATTTATAATTCTTGATTACAACCCAGTTTCTTGAATCAAACACGAAATATTTGTTCTGTATCATTAGAAGAACTACTGACATATGGAGTATAGAGATAAGGAGAATTGAGGAGAACTCTCTCTGCTAGGTATGTAGAATAATTTATATACCTATATTTGTCACAGTGTTTATTGTAGCTACTAGCTACTGTTGCATAATTCGTACAAATAAAACATGATTGCTCTTAAATGTTTAAATATTTATTTATAATGTAGAAAATATATTTTATAGTTAAGCACTATGTGGAGCTGGAGAATATTATAGATGCCTACTTCACGCCAGAACAAAACCCATCTGAAATATAAATATATTTTATTAATATAACAAGCTATAATTAAAATTATAAACTAACCCCCGACTCTATTGAACCCAAACACGCTATACCTGCTGTCCTATACCTACCTATGTAAGTAGCAGAGGAGTTGGTTGTTCCTCAGACTACTTGATGCTGCAGTATCAGAACAATGTTACCATGTCATGGAAATACCACCGAAGTAACAGTATCTATACCAAATTTCAAATCAAACGAACCTGTGAAAACCACGGTTAACGGCATCTAGTGAAACTTTTTGCCACCGTTTTTTTGCACTTATTCGACCCTGCTGAACACGATTCTGCCCGGTGTCAACCCTTCCCCGCTAAACCATGCCAACGCCCCCCATTTTTTTCTGGGCCCCTTAAGGCCCCCCTTAAGGTCTCCAACGCCCACAAGGGCGCGTTATCGCCCACTTTGATAAATACTGTTTTACGTTTCATTAAAATATCTGTCATACGTACCTTGGGGGCATATTCAACTAAACATTTGAACAAAAGTTCTGCTCTATCACAACCATTCGCGCCATCGCTAACTGTCTCATCGTTTACTGTCAATTAAGGAATTAAAAAGTTACAAAAGGTTAGTCTTTCAAAGCAAGAGGAGTATTTGTAAAATATGAAAGAATTTGAATAGGTACCTTTTTTACAAATTTCCAATACCTTCTTTCCATTTTCCAATCTAGTAGGGTCTTCTTCGTTTTCTACTATCGTTGCGGTAGCCAAATCTATGTTGTAAATGCCTTTGTCATCCATCTAGAAATGATTTAATTTGTTTAGCTTTTTTTTAAACATAA
Source organism: Synanthedon myopaeformis (assembly GCA_944738685.1). NCBI lineage: Eukaryota > Metazoa > Arthropoda > Insecta > Lepidoptera > Sesiidae > Synanthedon > Synanthedon myopaeformis. The sequence continues at coordinate 3,764,005 of OX122927.1, read as the reverse complement.
AAATATCAAATTATTGCAAATTATTTCCTCGTTTATCGTTCTTTCTTTTAGTGTAAGCCGTATCGAAACCTGCTTGGTGGTTCAGAAGAAGAGAGCAGGGTGGAGGTGGACAGCGACTTCATTTTATAGTATGTAGGTATTGGCTAGCTTTTGTTCGCCCACTACGTTTGCGGCCATTTTTCTTGGGTGTTAAAATGTTTATTCAATCTTAATTGCTCATATACTTTTGTCAGGCGTTGATTCTTTTTTATTTTTAGATAATTTTATATTTTTTTCTGCATGAAAGGTGCTTTTCTGTATCCTTAACAACATGTGTATGCAAAATATCACGATGATAGGTTGTGTAGTTAAGGAGTGAAGGCGTAACAAACAAACTCTTTCGCATTTATAATATTAGTTAGGATTGATCACTTATTCAGACGATGAAAGAAGACTAGACATATTCGAAGATATGTGTGCTAATACTGCAGAGGACTTATAGCTAACACTTCTACATATTGAGGAGCATGTATATAGACTGATGTTGAATATGGAGTAAAAAGAAAGAGATTTACCCATTTCGCCTTCTTATAAACGCAGGCCAACAGACATTTAGCATTTTTCTTATCCCCTGGCAATTTGTGTTTGTATAACATAAGCATGTCTTCCGCGGAAATAGGATTTTCTTTGTTGCAATCAATGGCTAGCTGAGTGAACCATTGCTTTATCTCTTCTTCGCTTTTCGCCTACAAAAATTTCTAATATAATACTCACATCTAAAATCGTTATGAAACCTCGTTCAGGAACTAATATAGCATATACTTAGATTAAATATAGTACTACACTAATAATCTCTTGAAGATTCGCCCGTTCCACCTATCCCTACCCCTACCAGTAAGTTGACAAGAGGTACCTACATTAAGATTTATTATGTTACACTATGCGGTTTTTTTTGTTCTACTGTAGTTGCTTAATTTTTTTAAGACTTAAAGTATTATAAAGTAATATAAGAATTTAGCAACGAAATCTATAATGAATTGGTACAAATGGCGATGTTTTATGACCTTTTTCTATGCAAGATGGCCAAGTATTTCTTAATCGTGTCGAATATTTATTCTATATATTATTGTTCCTGAAAGTAACGTGGAAGCCTCATGGCCGCAATAACATTTTTTGAGATACCTCTCCTTGACACATTTTTGGTATTTGTAGTCTATTATTTTTGATTAATATTAAATATAAGTAGGTATAGCAATTATTAAAAAAAAACTTACATGTGCCACAGCCACAAAAAAAGCGAAGAAAATTAATATTATTGAATTATTCATAATATTTAACAATTTCCAATTGAAAATGTTTAAATAACTAAACTGTGAAATACATTTTTATATACTTTTATATCGGTCGTAGTTAAGAGATAAATGATTTTGTTATAATTATTATTACTACTAATAGAGGATTCGTGGATAAATATCCATATAATTTTTATGACATATAATTGAATTATTAAATTCAGATTTGGCATTACGACATTTATATTATTTACTATAGCGAATCGGCTCCGGCTTCGCACGGATACAATTTTTTAAGCATTTTCTTAAATTTTTCTCTTTATAAGAACCTTCTCCTGACATCTATGAATATTTGAATGAAAAAAATAATAATAATAATAATTTCCTGATTGATCCGAATCCCATAAATCCAAAGGATTAACATTATTTTTATAATGTCTGACAACTTTATCGCTGTGAGGACGGTAGCGCCAAAATTTTTATATTTTAGACGACCTCTCGCCAAACTAACATTTTTCCAGGATAAAAAGTATCCTGTATGCTAATTCAAGTAATAAACTATGTGTGTTACAAATTTCCTTTAAATCCGTTCAGCCGTGTTTGCGTGATTGAGTAACAAACATCAAACACACAAACATCCAACCATACAAACTTTCGCATTAATATTATAAATGCGAAAGTTTAATAATTAATATGGGTAATAATTTTCAAATTCAATGGCGTGCATGCCCAAAATATTGTGTCATGCATGGTACGCATGCAATTGGTTCGCCATCCCAGACTAAGCTATTCGAAATGTTAAGCTTATTGAGCTCATACTAGAATAGCTTATCTTGTATTACCTGTCTTGGGTTTGGCTTATTTATGATATGCAATTAATTTTTATGTAAAATAATTTCCAGCTTATAAAACTTTTATCAATGTCTGTACTGAACAGTACAGACTTTTGATTTTGTTTATCTAATATTATGTAAATTTTTTTCTATCCAGGCTGCTTCTGACCGGTCCTATTGGAAAATTATGGGGGAGGCCTATGTCCAGCAGTGGACGTCCTGCAGCTGAGATGATGATGATGATGATGATGATGATGATGTTGATGTGTTTTTTTGAAATAAAATGTAATGTAATAAGCAAGCGAAATTAGTTCCGTACCGATGGTTTTGCAGTGAAGGTTAAAAGAAATTATGTAATGTAAACATTCGTACAGGCCATTTGTTATGTTGTTTGATACAACAGAGTTGTACTATTTTATGATATTTTACTATTAAGAGTGCCATAATGATATATAATGTGAACTTCACTACCTACTAGAGGTCAACTGTTGTAAGTTTTTTCACAACTACAAATATTGGAAAAGTTGCCATAACTTTTTCATGCAACGAAGATATAGTCATAGGTTCTACATAAAGGTTGAAGAGATGCTTTAAATGCTCGGGGTCACGGACTCTGCGTACTGGCATCCTAAGATCAACATACAAGCTAAAAAAGAAATAAGAAGTATTAGAGCACGTTGTGTTCCCCAGTCATTTGGCAGCTCGTCTGACGGTAGTAACCACCCCCTTTCAAATGAGTGAGTATGGGATGCCAGAGCAAAGTTCATCCCTACTGGTGTTGCTTATATATTGGCGACGGTAGCCACGTACCATCTAGTAGACTATCAGTTTGCCTGTCATAAATTATTATAAAAAAAAAAATGTGAACCTCTTCATGATGTTTCTCATAATGCCTTAGTTAGGTATACCTACAAGCTGATATACTTACTTCAAATGAAAAAATGCAAAGTAATTCCGGCACTGGTGTACTCTGTTTTTATTGTCACGGAAATTGTCTCTAATAAGTGTTGTATTGTACTGTATAATTACACATTCTACATTGTTCCATACTCGAGTTCGCCCACTTAATTACTTTTGCTTACTTGTCATAGAATTAATAAGGTTTTCTTCTTTGGATTTTTTATGTTGATAACTCTTTTTAGAGTTCCGTAATGAGGAGGGTTTTCAGCGGCTCTTACAGCTCTTACATACTAATACTCCGAGAATTAGTATGTAATAATCTAATGGCTTTCAGGGCTGCCATAACTACGACTTTGCAGGACATAACACCCCTATAGATAGCTCTAGCAAGAATGTTACTGGAGTATTAAGGATAATAGTAGCAGGACCACTACTATTAGTATCACGATGACGAAAAAAATTGAAAACTACAACGTCAATCAGAACTCAATTTATTTATGGAAAATAGAATATTTCTGGGTTCGAGTTGTAGATACATTTAGTTACGTAAAATGCCGCTTCACAGATATCCTTGTAGGCGTCAGCTGTAAATGTAAACAAACTTGAGATTTTCTACAACATGTATCTTGATGTAATATTTGGGCCTCTTGGCTCTACTGGTCTACCCAGGTCTAAATATGCACGTTGTCAAGAAAAGATCATAGAGTAGAGGTAGCCTTAAATTAAAAAAAAAGTCTTGTTTCAGAGTAATCACCCAAAAAATTCAACTTCTGACAAAAATATATCCAAACTAATATTATAAAGAAAAAAGATTTTGGTATGCATTTTTACATAAAATTTTGTTATGTTCGTTTGTGGATGAACTCAAAATCTACTTATACTATTTATAATTAATAATGTAACACAAGGTATCAAAAATATGCATATAAAAATAATTATTTGTAACTGGAGATTATTTCCAAGTATGTCTGTCATTGATTCGGCACTTATAGTCGAATGTCGGGAAAGTGGATAGAATTGTCCTTCTCAGTTTTATCCGCACCTGTACCTAATAAACAACCCCAATTATTCTTATTTTATATTACATATAATTACACATTCGGGAAAAAATAAGGAAGCGAGACAGATAGGTGTACCGACTTTGTGTCATACTATTTTAATTTCAAGATTTTCTTAAAGTGCTTCCATCGACCCAGAAATCTGACTCGTGTAATGTTATATTCTTAAGAATTAAAGACAGTATTAAGTTACAATTATGTAAATGACAATATTCATTTAATACTTACGAACTTTCTTGCAGGATGCCAATGCTGCTTTTGCTGGTTCTTTCAAATCGTCAGGTAAAAGTAAGTCTATTTGTTTCACAGCGGCTTCGTAACTTAATTTTCCATTTTTTACCTTCAACATGGAGATTTATGATTTTTAGAATATAAATTTCAAAGAGTAATTATTAAAAATATAGACTCGATTTATGAACATAGATAAAATAATATGTGAAATGTGAGGTCTCTACCTCAGCGGATTTTTGTTGAATCCAGTAGGCATTCAAATTAAGATTAGATAAAAATGCGTATCAATAGTTGACCTCGCCAGGAAATGAGTAAAGCACTCCTCAACCATTAATATTTGTATAAATATCGGTACACAAGTTAATGATGTTTGTCCAGCTAGCTCTAACTACATACTAGTATATACAACGACTTTCGTTCATATAAAAAATACAGAAAATAATTTAAAATACTAACCGTATTTAACATTTTCATGATGCACGCCATGTAGCACATTACCTCCTTTTCTTCATAAAATATACCATCTTTAATAGGATCAAGTTTTTCTGTAACAAAATATGATCAACATCATTAAATAAAATCAGAGCTTGTTTTTTGTTATTTAGCTGGAAGTTTTTTATATCCCCTTGCATTGTATTGCAACCACAATATAATTAAATATAATTAAAAAATACTAGCTATAATTAAAATAATGAACTAACCCCCGACTTTCTATTGAGCCCAAAGACGCTATATCTGCTGTAAGTTGCTGAGGAGTTGGGTGTCTCGCAGACTACTTGACGCTGCAGCAACCGATAAAGGTTACCATGTCATGGAAATACCACTGAAGTAACACTAAGTGTATCAAATTTCACATAAATCGAACCTGTGGAAGCTAGTGAAGGAAATATAGTAAATACTATTTTAAATCTATTAAATAGATAAGAAATAAAAAAGTAACACATAAATACTTCTTACCATCTTCGACGTTGTTTTTTGGCTGGCAAGTCTTTCGCATCATTTTCCCTGATTGTTTTATTTGTTTCATTGTCATCTAGAAGCAAAATTTTAATTGAATTATTAACGACCAAAGATGTTAGCTGGTCGAGTTGTTGGCAGGAGTGGATTGTTTGGTTAATGCGTTCAACCAAACAAACTCTTCAGCTTTATAATATTAGTATAGATTAAAGCAATATCTTACGTAACGTAACGTGCAAATGCGCTGCCGAGTGCCGACCATATAGTAGGATTAAGAAAGGATGCTCTTTTTTTGAGGTGGTATTCTGTTAGAGGGTGGTTACTGCTGCCAGAACAGTGTGCAATGCAACTACATGCCGAATTCAGACTAATAGACCACGGACTATGATAACACATATCTTAATTTTTTTGCCGGTAATGCATTTCCATAGAATAATTGGTTAGCATCATATTTATGGCGTAATAAATTATATATAATACATATGATAATAAAATTATTAAATAAATTAATAAAATAATAAGTATAATGTGCTTATGAAAGTGCATTGTCTACACACCTAGAAATACATTTTAAAATAAGTAATTACGAAAAGATATACTTACAGCTTCGCAAAACGCAATTATAAGGAATAACTTAAAGCACGCATTAAGTAACATACTTTATTTCGAAGAATTTTACTCAGTCGGACATAGCCCAGCCACTCAACAATCTGGAAACCTTAAGTTTTACTAAATGCTCTATATATAGTGTTGAGTAATTGCTCAGTGATTTATCAATTAACACCTAATCATAAACTGCTGTACCCATGAATTAAGCAGGTATTAATGGCGATTAAGTCGCTACTATGTAATTAAGAAATATCTCAAGTGTTACAAAAAGTTATTATCGTTAAATGTTCTAGATTATTTTATTGAGAAATTCAAAGCGAAAAATTACGATGGTTCAATATTAATTTGTTTACGTATTTGGCTTATTTACAGTTAATTTATATATCTTCATATTCATGATTCACGACGGGTATAGTGTAAAGTACCTATTTAATATTTAATAAAGAATTCCTACAGCTTGAAGGAAGATTTACAAAGACCATCAAAGCTCATTGCTACGAGTTAAGGGAAAAAAAAAAGGAACCACATACGAATGTGTCAAAAAGCTTTTAGAACTGCATAATGTATAACCTTTTTTATCACACAAAGTTGTAGCAACTATGATAAGATAATATCTTTTATAGGTAACTAGCGGGCTGCCCCGGCTTCGCGTGGATTTTTTCTGAAAATTATAGTAGTATATATTATTATATAAAAACCTTCCTCCTTTAACACTTCCCATTAACATCCGTTGCGTAGTTTAAAAGATCTAAGCGTACATACAGAGGGACAGACAGCGGCGGGAAGCGATCTTTGTTTAAGGCTAAGTTCACATGACCGCGCGGTACAAGTTCAAACTAAACAGTGTCTCTTGTACCCATGTGAACTTAGCCTTAGGCCTGAAACACATGACCGCGCGGTACCGCACGAATCAAACTGCACAGGTCTATACATGTTTGTAGAACTTGTACCGCGCGGTTATGTAGACAAGGAACACTGTTTAGTTTGATCTTGTACCGCGCGGTTAGTATTTCATGTTCGGTCATGTGATCCTAGCCTTATACTATGTAAAGAATGTTGATGAGTTGTCTTTTTATTTATAATAACTTATTGAATCAAACAAGCACAGAAAATCACAAAGGGTTCTTGAATTGTTAAGTCAAGGTAAACTCAATTAAATTAAGTTAAGGTCAACATTGATAATTATATTGATGATTGCTGCACCTATAATTAGATGGATTGAGTTGTTTTTTAAGTTGCTTAAATTGCAACGTGTTACTTAATAATACCTTATTATACAGAAATAAGAGTATTTTGTTGGGTGTTTTATATCTTTTATTAAGTATACAATAAGTGGGTGTTACGCTAGTGTTATGTCGTACAAATGATATAGGTTTAATGACTATGTGATGTTTCGTTTCTTATAATAACTGTGAGGATATTTTATTTGTCATTTAACACATATCTGCTGTTAAATATTGTTGTCTTCTATCCACTTTTTTTAAACTGTGACCATGTATAGGAATTTATATAAGATTTCTATTTTTACGATTGTCATACAGTTTTTGTTATTCAGTGTTTGTTATGGGGTGAGTTATTCATACTATTCTTATATATGTAATAATAAAATCGTAAACAAGCCGTGTCTGTACATTAAATATATTTTCAAAATAACAATTTGTACACGTTGTAGTTTACTGAGTTCAAAAATATTTTTGACTTTGTCTGCTTGTCTTTGCGTTTGTGAACGCTAATCTCAGTAACGGTTTAAGGAATTTGGATGAAATTTGGCACGCAGATAGTTTATTATCTAGATTAAATATAGGATACTTTTATCCTGAAAAAATGTTACGTTACTGTGCAATTTTGAAAAAAAAAAAGAAAAACGAACTATAGCGCATATTAAGTCGCGGGCAAAGCTAGTTATAATCTATCTCTTTCTTCGCTGAAAAAGGTGCTCGCTTTGTTTGCAGATGACAAGACAACAATTAAAAAACTCTGGGAAGTTATTGAAGAAATCGTGCATGCCTAAAAATGATGTAACAGAAGGTAAATTTAAAAATAAATTAAAACACCCTATACGTTACATTTTTCTTAATTTTGAGAGACTGGCCAACCCTGTAGATGTTAGGTTGATAATGATATATTCCCTGTGAAATAGTTACATATATAATAATTTTTATTTTAGATCAAATTGGTGAAATAGAACAAGGAAAGTTCATAGAGGATCGAAATGTGATGTGCTACGTCGCTTGCATATTCACGATGTCACAAGCAGTATGTATAGATTATACATCAATAGAAAAGTCGATGGTTTAATAAATTCAATAAATTGAATTCTAATTTCTAATGTTAGAAGTAAAAAAATATTCAGAAGACATTCAGTCCTTTTTTTTAAATTCTTTTTTAATAAAAAAAAAATAGTATGTATTAATATTTTACTAATTCCTTTATGTTGATATGAGGATATAATGAGTCATTCGGAGTATATTTTAGAAAAAATAATTTAGCTATTTCCTGTCAGGAGGAGCCCAAACTAGGCGTGTTTTCAAAATGTTTTAATTTTTTACGAAACAACTAGCTGAAATGTAATGGTGTGGTATATTTTTGGAATCAGCTTATTGAGCTCTTTCATTTAAGGGCCGGTATTTCAACTATTACTATTCTTAGGAATAAAATTTAAGTGAGGCTTAAATTTACTATAGCGTATTTCAACTTTCACTCCACACAAATTCGTTTCTGAGTGAAACCCTTAATGTCAAATTTTTAGGTGACAGTTGAGGTGTCACTCAAGGTGATTAAGTTTAGCTTAAACATCGACGCCTACTAGTTAAGACAAGGAATTACTAAAAGATCAATAAGCTTAGCTTTATGGTACAAAAAATCGATGGCATCATAACTGGAAAACGTACCGGGTGGCGAATCACCACCAAGTCTGAAATACTTACTAATACTCTTACTAAACTACTAAGCTTTCATGAAAAAAAAAATCAATGGATACTTAATTATTGCAAGAACAAATTGCAAATAAAATGTAACTTGAATATTCATTCAAATGGCAATTAAAAATGACAAGGCACTATTACGAGTAAAGCGAATCAAAGTAGTAGAAATTGCTTACTATCTTTTTTTATATAGTTAGTCATTAACATGTTTTATAATATTAATAAATTAAAATGTTAATGTCTATGACGCTTATACAACCACGATTATGTCGAAATATTCTTGAACATTAACAATTTTTTTAGGTGAAAAATAACAAATTAAACATTGAAGCGACTATAAAACAAATTGATATGATGTTTCCACCGGAGTTGAAGGACGGAGCAAAAGCTGCCGTAGAAAAATGCAAAGGTGTTGGTAAGTTCAGAACATTAATTTTAATTAATGTTAATTAACAACTAATCTATATCTAAAACTAAGCTATTATATTTATACAAAATGTATATAATATATAGCTTCGGTCCCCTACGTACAGGGTCCGAAGCATGTTGGCTGCATTACTTCGTTGTATCTTCTCTTCTCGTAGTGCCATCTCCTATCGGAGGTCGGCTATCATCATGGCCATCCCAACCCTCGAGGCGGCGGCTCGAAACAGCGATCTGGTACTATGGCCATACCTTTCGTAGAGATTCTTTAGCCAAGAAGTACGTCGTCTGCACGGCTTGCGTCTACCTTGTATTTCCCCCTGCATGATCAGCTGCAGGAGATTATACTTCTCGCCGCGCATGATATGTCCAAAGTCTTCCAGTTTTCTGACTTTTATGGTTTTCAAAACCTCGTTGTATAGCAAGGCAAATTTGTTGGCCAAGGTAATAGCCAGCTCTGGAATCGCCGATTATGTCGACCATAACCATATGACATTAAAATTAAAATGTTTATATGTTAATTAATTAATGTTATTAATTTTTAATATTAAATTTTTTTTTCGTAATATGTAAGAAAAGAGTAAAGTTAATTTAAAAATTTAACGTAATTATAAACTCCCGCTTCGCACGGTTGCAATTTTTTTCTGCAAATTTTATATACAAAAACCTAAGAGGAATTAGCGGATATACAGACAGAATAGACGCGGAAACGACTTCAATCTATACTACGAGTATGTAAGAAAGAATATCAATTTCAACCGTAACTTTATATGTTTGAATTTTGACAGGCAGATTGACGGTAGCTTGATGGTAACGCTATAGAGTTTGCAACTTTGCAAGTACGTTGCCAAACTTACTAGGATAATAAAATATAAAGCGGGGATAACGTATTGCGCTGTTATTTATGAATTATAAATAACCATAAAGTAATACTATGATTTTACTACAAAGTTGCCAATCATTACACGCACGTGTGGTAATAGATTTTAATATTCAACCAACAGACATATATTATCTTAATTTTATAGTTATGTTTTAAAAACCTTCTCTAAAATGTTTATCATAAAATACTAATCCTATCAAAAAAGTCTGTTTTAAAAAACTTTTTAAAAATTTATCTATTGATACGATTATATTTTCTGAAGTAAAAAAAACTATATATTTTATTTGTTGATTTATATTTATTTCTCCTTTCAGTTAAAAAATACAAAGACGTTTGCGAAGCATCGTTTTGGACAGCGAAATGTATGTATGACACCGATCCTAACAGTTTCGTTTTTCCATGAATTTTTTATATTTATTTAATTGAACTATAAATGATGTTATAAATAAAACAGTTTTTCATTTGAGTCCAGGTGCTTTCTTGAACCAAATGTTACATAATAATAAATTAAAGGTTTTAAATATGTGGTTTCTCGACCAATCGACTGCAGCCTACCTGACTAACATTCATTTTACGAGTATAAAGAGAATACTTGAGTAACTTGTCTTTGAGGAATTTTCAGTTAACGATGGTACCGCTGAGTATTGTCATACAGTACACAAATAAATAATCTAATTTCTGAAAATAACTCATAATTTATTTATTTGTTTAGACACCAACAGATTAATATACAAATAATATAATATTTTGGGTACTTTAAAATAATATTTTTTTTTATGCAACCCAATTACAGGGTGACAACATTGACCAAGAATAATCAAAACCTAGAATAAAAATTAAAAATTAAATATCGAAAATTTAAAAAAACTGATGTCAATGTTTCGTGGTATTGATTTGTAACTCAATTTGCACTACAAGTGCAACTTTAAAAAATAGAACCTGAATTTCTTTTTGTCAAGACTTAAAGAGGAAAGTGAAGATTAAACTTTTCTCTAAAACCCTATTTTTTAACTATTACCTACTGCTAATGTCACCACTAGGTACATAGTTAGCTCATTTTGGGTCATAATTTTATCATTATTTTTTTAAATTATTTTAAAAATAATCAATAAAACAGATTAAGTTTGTCATTCTGAGGTCTTAAATTCACCAAGACACAAATATTTTGCGACATTGCGACACGTGAGTCGATTCTTTTATACTCACTTAAGGAACCAAGGAAGCAAGGAGAACCAAAATTATAAATTATTAGTAAATAAACAATAAATTAATCTTAAATGACAGAGTGTGACAGTTTTATAAAATTAAACAACTTTGTTGCAATAAAATTCTTTTCATTGAGTGAGTCAATAGAGATTGTGTTTTTTGTTGCAAATGAAAATGAGTTAGAAATTCGAATACGGATGTGTAATATACTTACGAGTAATTATAGTAAGCATTGCATTTGTGATATCGGTAAGTAAATTTTTTGACTATTTCATACTAAATATAATTATTTCGTCTTTATTTAGTTTAAAGTGTGAAAATATTTTAATAGGTGACATTCCGATTTGAATACAACCTAGTTGAGTTTTTTTTATGAAATAAAACTAATTATATAACTTATTATATTTGGATTTCTTGATGACTAGAAACTGGCGAAGAAAGCGTGTATGCCGAAGAACGACGTGACTGAAGGTTACACTTCACTCTTTAGAATAACTGCATCACAGTGTTCTCACAATCTCACATACTCGTACCGCAGCCGGACTCCTTTATTGTTGAATGCATGCCGTCACTGCTTATATTTGGTCAAGGGTCAGGGTTGTCACAACAAGAACTACTTAAATATTTTACATAAAAGTTTTAATTTGAAATAATGAAATAAATATATATAAATACGTAACCGATAGATATTTTCTACTAATTTTGTTTTATAATGTTTTTAGAGTTCTGTTTTTAAAGTTTTACATAGAGACTACGAGTACAACTTCATTTACCTGTATAGTAACAGAGTTCTATTGTTTTTTTAAGTCGATGGTTTATTTTTATTTTTATCTTTATTTTTTTAATTTAATAGAAATTTTATTACAGATCAAGTTGGAAATATTGATAAGGGACAGTTCTTTGTAGAGACAAACGTTATGTGCTACATAGTTTGTATATTTATAGTATGAGTCAAGCTGTAAGTAAACTTATGCAGTAACTAGATCGACGCGCCCGGCTTCGCTTAATTGTGGAAATTTATAGTACACAAAAATGTAGCCTATGTCGCCACAAAAATATATTCCACGGTGGTGGTTTATCAGTTTTTGCTACACAAAATATAGTTGCTGAACATTTTTTATTATTTTTGTAGTCCCTTATTTCTGTTAAGTATATTTATGTTAAGGTTTTGACTTTTTATTTTTTTAAGATCTAATCTATTTTTTTATTATATTTATTTTATTTAAGTATAAGTTTATCATCTGAATTAAAAGAATAATTCACGATCAGTTCAAAAAAAAAAAAATTGCAAATAAGAATATGAGAAATACTCTGTTCGTCTCCACTGTCAAGTTGTGTATTTAATCTGTCAAGGAGACTACACTTAACTCGTCTTTATAAGTACAAAATTCCTAATTTGTGTGTTTATAGAATAAATAACGTACAATTCGCGTTGACAATCCTCAATTGAAACGCAACGGATCTCTTTAAATATATGTGTACATAGGTAAACCCTTGTTAGTAATCTATTACATCGTGAAAAGTAAATGTGATAATGTGAATCACGATGAATTCGTTTATGTTTTTATTATTTGTTATCATCGTTATAATGGATGGGGTATCGGCTGTGAGTTAAAATGATTTATATTATGAAATTGCATTTTAGGGCATCAAATAGATTTTACCCTGTCTAGAATACAAATAGCATAAAATGAAAATATTATTTATTGTTATACGAAATATTTTCAATTTTATGTGTATTATAAAGTTTTACTTACAATTTTCTTTTTTCAATGTCTGGGTAATTAATCAAAACTTTATTATAAAATCATGAGGAGGCATAAAACAATAAAACTACTATAATTATAATTATAATTATAATTGGTAGTTTCTATATTATATCCTATATTAGTAAAACCTTAACTAGACCATTAATGTAAGTTGAAAAGAGAGATTTTGAGGTTCGTATATTTTCTTAAAGAATTAGCATTCACCAACAGATGGAAGTAATTTTAAATAAATGTTATAATTATGACAATATGTAGTTGCTAAATACATTAAAGAATACTTTGCTTGATTGACTTAAATTGACGATCTACATTAAAGAAATTAGCAATCGAATTATTATTAACCAAATATTATTTTCTAAATTAAGATTTTAATGTTTTCTGTTGTTTCGCCAACCATAATTATAAAATCCGTCGTGTGTATAGCCAGACCACAAATCTTGGTCTCATATAAAAATCGCTTAGAAAAATCACTTTCACTTGTTCCCGAATATTACAATTTTCAGATATTTAAAAACTGTACTCAGACTAATAATACACATTTTAAGAAATGGTCTAATCCCTTAGCTGTATTGTCAAATGATGCGCTCAAAGTTAAACCATTTCGTCTTATATTTATATCAATTTTGATAATATATATGGATTAGAAATTAATTTATCATATTTGTACATTGTTTTGAAGACGTCTTTTGCATTGTTATAATATAGTAAATATGATTACTTCGTTAGATGACAAGGGCACAGTTGAAAAATTCAGGAAAAATGTTCAAAAAGAATTGTATGGGAAAGCACGATGTCACTGAAGGTATGTATGTCTACCAACAATAAAAGTAATGATAAACAAAATTAAATACACGAAAGGCAAACTCAGCAAGTACATAGAACTATCCCACTGTCGACATCATCGACAATCATTGTCGTTCTGATACCAAAGAGCCTCGACCAACACCTCAAGAGGTTTTCGCTAGATGGCAGAAGGCGCGGCGGAATAAGCTTTGTGATCCTTACTTAATCACTGAAACACAACATCACAAGTTATTCACTGGTCTTCTGAGTGGTTATTGCCGCCAGACGGGCTGTTGATTTTTTTACTGAGAAATGCGGTTTGCCTTACCCAGACCAGAGGTAACTTTGAAAAGTCCATTTCCAAATTTGGCCCTACCGGAATTCGAATTCGATGCCCCCGCGTGAGAGCGCTAAGGCAAGCACTTCAACCACTCGACTACACAGTCTTATCAATAATTTCTAAATCTATACTAATCTCTATAATATTATAAAGAGAGAAGATTTGTATTTTTGTATGTGAAATGAATAGACTCAAACTACTAGACCGATTTTGAAAATTCTTTCACATATAGAAAGCTAGACCTATAGAAGCTAGCTACATTATCAGCGAGTAACATTATATTTTATAAAGCTAGTCGCTATTGGTGTTCTACTTTGAGTTAACAAAATTTTCCATTGATAATATTGTGTTTACAGATATGGTAGGTGGAATAGAGAAGGGGAAATTCATCGAAGACAGAAATGTAATGTGTTATATTGCATGCATATATCAAATGTCGCAAGTCGTGAGTAAATATGAACATAATACTATCATTATAGATAGGCGTTGTCAAACTAAAATTGCTATACGTGCAAAAATTATACTTTTGATATACATGTATTTTTGTAAACTTTTGTATGTATTGACAAAAAAGTTTTCCTGAAAATTTTTACACGTTATTTTAAAAAAAAGTATTTTATTTGTTACTTAGGGTTGTTATGCGTAAACTTGTTTCTCTTTTAAACACGAAAGTTTAATAGTTTATTAATTAATTGTATAATTGAGTAAATTATTAGGCACGTAACAGATTATAGCTGTTAACATTTTATTAAGAGGTTCGACAAGTAGTAAGTACTTAACAGTTTTTTTTTTTCAATAAGGCAGTGAACTCTTTATAAGATCCAAATGTTGAAATTATAAAAAAAATGCACATAGCAGATTTTGGTTTGACAACGACATTATTATTATAAGCAGGTTTGTTGTTTTATATTTCCAACTCTGTAAGTTAATAAAATATATTTTTTGCCAGTTAAAATCCATTTCTTCCTATGAAATACTCATTGTTTTTTATATAATAAGTTTCAAATATAAAAATGTTTAAAATATTTGTTAATTCAGTGTTCTGAATTAACTATTGAATTGACAGTATGAATAAAACAAAATGGCGGTCCTTTTTTTTAAAGTCGCGCTTTAAAACTGTCCAGCGTATTATTCTTTTTTTAAAAATAATGAAGCCATTTTCGACTTACTGACTGACTTCCTTGGGAACAATAATATCTGTTTAATATGTAATTGTATATCTTTAGGTGAAGAATAATAAATTGAGCTACGAAGCATCAATAAAACAGGTTGATACATTATATCCGGCAGACATAAAAGATGCGGTTAAAGCCAGTATAGACAACTGTAAAGATGTGTGTAAGTTAATTTTACATTTTTATGTTAAGGTCGATAAACAGGCTGATGGTCCACTTAATTGATGGTAGGTGGCTACCGTCGCCAATAGCACAACGCCACAGGAGCTGCAAGTGCGCTACTGTGGTCGGCAGGTTTGGAAGGAATAGGGAAATTTGCTCTGGCATCCCTTACTCGCTCACAGAAGCACACATACCTCCTATTACTTCACGGTGGTCTTCTGTAAGGGTTGGTTACTGTCACCTAAACGGGCTGCCCAAAAGACTGCAAAACGCAACGTGCCCTGCCAATACTTCATTCTCTTTTCATTGAAGTTTTCTTTTCTTTCAGCTAAAAAATACAAAGATTTATGCGAAGCATCTTATTGGACTGCAAAGTGTATTTACGAAACTGATCCTAAAAATTTCATATTTGCATAAGACAATAATAAATGCTAATCACAAAAAATTTAGTTTTATTTGCCTATAGAAAATACTACTGGATTCAACTCGTATACGAGTACGACCTTAGACAGGAAATTACGTCGCTTATGCTTAGCTATCGAGGCTGCATTGTCACTTATTGTAATTTTAAATAAGTACTTAATTGTACAAAAAAAAGAAGGTTAGTTAGGCCTTTAACTCTAAAGCCTTGATATAATGTTTGCAGAAACAACTAAGAGATAAAGGCAGATAATAATAATTTTTATAAACAGCTTTACTGTTAATTACTTACTTGTTACTTTACTGTTACTGTTAATTAAAGTTAATTGTTCAAATCGCTTAAATCGCTAATAGGTAACGTCGAATATTAATTTTATGTACTGTTTAAAGTATTGAGACTAGATTTGACATCATTGAGACTTTTGAGACATTGAGAGAAAGAGGGATAAAGTAATTTATAAAAAGCAATGTCACCTCACGATTGCTCACAATCGCATCAACGAGTAAGTATGTGTAATCATATAGTGGCTTACCTGTCTCTATATAATTACAAATAATACATGTCAGTAGTAGGTAAATTGAACTGGTTCTCTAGTAATCTATACCTACTATCAAATAAAATTGAAGTGACTGTTTGTAATGTGAAAATAAGAGCTTTTTTGACATTAACAAAATATACATCAAAGTAACAAATAAAAGCAATTAGAAAGTTTTATCTGTCTGTTTGTTCCGACTAATTTCTGCAAAGGCGGTACCGACTTTGAAGGTACTTTTACTGGCAGATAGCTGATGTAATAAGAAGTAATTTATGCTACTTTTATAATAATACTTAATCTAATATATATAAATTACGTGTCACGTGTTTGTGCGCGATGAACTTCTAAACTACTGAACCGATTTTGATAAAATTTCGTAACTATGTGTAATTTGGTCCAACTTAAAAGATAGTTTGTATTTTGCACCCGTGCGAATCCGGGAGCGTGTAGCTAGTAATAATATATTTATTTCGGATAATTAACAATTCACAAAAACAAATATTTACAATGTTAATATAGTAAGGATTTAGCAAAATAAATACAATCTATAGCTCCAGTTTGGGATATCAAACGGTAGGAGCCAAGTCTCCTGACGTGTTATGATATCTTCATTTCGATTAGGCTTAGGCTTTATAATAAAATTATAGTGTTTTATTATAGTCCTTTAATACATGGGAGATAAGGCAATAAATATTGTATTGGTGCATAAATATTACAAGTGCAATAATAATAAAAAAGTCTTAGATAGCTAGACACTTGTTTAGTGATTTGCATTGGGATTTTCCTCTATCTAATTAAACTTTGAACTTAGACGCGAATAACAAATTTGCAACGGAGACGAGGAAACTTTTTTTGCATGTGTAAATAATAATTTATCTTATTGTTGAATGCTCGAATAAAAAGAATACGATGCTTACCTAAAATTAATTATTTGGGATACTAAATGTACACTAAATATAACACATATTCTTCTAAAAATATATACTAATTTTCTTAAAAAAAAAAACCTTTTTGTCTACGTTTAACCAAAAAACATTGTGTGGCTTTTGGTTGTAATGCGACCGGCTGTAATGCGACATGCGATAGATAGACGAAAAAATTTGAGGCGATGGAAAAAACAAATACTTTAAAAAGTTTAGTCATTCTAAGTTGAATCTATTAGTCATCATGTGACAACAGCCTTGCTCTATGAAGTTTAGTAGACGATTAATAAATTAGCTTCTAGGAAAATTAATTTTTAAATTAATAATATTAATTAAAATAATATAGTTTTCTATATTAATTAATATATGCCAACAATAAGTGTTATACATTTAGTATTTCAAATAATAAATTTTAAGTAATCTAGAATATTCGCCAATAATAAGAAGCTCATATAAGATTATTATAAAAAAAAAGATTTACCTAAGGATTCATTGAACTTACACTTGACAGGGTATCTTATTTGCATATCAGGTTGAAGTGTTTACCCATTTGAATTAATTAAAAATGGCTTGTGAGCTCTTATTGTTGCTAAGGAAAGCTTAAAGTTGGAGAAATATTCAGATAAATTTTTTGCTAAGCGAAGTATAAAATGCAAGTATAATTTATGTAGTAATTTAGTAGTAATTTATGTAGTAGGTTATAATATAACCTCGACCCAACCGACTGTTGGGTATTGTGGTGTACCCACGTACAGCAGATATGTAACATGTAGGTAGCATGTATTTTTTTAGTATAATAAACAGTCTTTTACCGCCACTTGTAGTTTCAATACATACGTATTTAACTGGCGACGAGGATCTCGGTTTTCGGTCAAATATCGTGTTTAATAATGCCTTACGGCCAAATAGAACAGTTTGACTTATCATCGCGCAAATGGACGACTTATGTAAACCGTGTAAGACAGTTTATAGCATTAAACGAAATTAAAGAAACTTTGTATGTGGCTACCTTAATAACTGTCGTCGGCGAGTCTACCTACGATTTAATGTGCGATTTGTGTGCACCGAGCAAACCCGAAGACAAAACTTTCGACGATCTAGTTGACGTCGTGCAGAAACATCTAGAACCCAGGCGTTCCGACATTGCAGAGAGGCATATATTTCGTCAGCGACGTCAGAGACCAGGCGAGGAACTCGGCGAATACTTGCAGCACCTCAAACACCTTGCCAGCACGTGCAATTTTGCGGAGAAACTAGAGGAAAATCTTCGCGATCAATTTGTTTCCGGTCTCGCGAGTGACGAAATGCGTAGTAGATTATTTGCGGAAGCCGAGATAGACTACAAGCGAGCGGTGGAGCTGGCGTTGGCGCTGGAAGCTGCAGAGAGGCATGCGGTGGCGAGTGGAGCTAGCGGCGCGGCGCAACAGGCGCCGGCCACTGGGCTCGAGGCGGCGGCGACGGGTGCGTCGTCGGCCGTACACAGGATCGATTCCGCGCGAACGGGCAGCGGGAGCAGTGCGCCGCGACCGCACAAGTGCTGGCGGTGCGGCAGACAACATGCAGCGGACAAGTGTCGTTGTCGTAATTTAAATTGTGATGAGTGCGGTGTCAGAGGCCACATTAAGGCTATGTGTAAAAGTGCGCGTCGTTTAGTGCCTAGACGTAATCAGTTTTACGTAGAAACGGACTCGGATATGGGAGAAAACTGTTTTTTCGGCATGCAAGTTGATGGAGCTAATGATAAACCGTATGTTACGGAACTTGTTGTTGAAGGGGTGCCGATCGTATTTGAGATAGATACGGGGAGTAGAATTTCGGCTATTAATGAATCATTATATTATAAGTATTTCAAAAATCTTGCTATCTGTAAAAATAATTTAAAATTACGATCTTATACGGGCGGCACCATATTACCTCTCGGTTTTATAAATGTGTCGGTGCAATGGCAGCGGGAGGGGCGCGGCGGCTCCGGCGCGTGCGCAACCGGAGGGGGGCAAGAGGAGCCCCGTCCGGCCGCCCGCGCCGCCGACGCCGCCGTGTCGATCCTACCATTATACGTAATCAGTGGCGGGGGGCCTCCGCTTCTAGGTCGCGCTTGGATGCATTGTTTGCAAATAAATAATATTTACATTAACTTTAACTTTTTAAAGCAGCGCGACACATTTGTTGGAACTGATGACATTGTTGCACAATTAATTAAGGAATATTCGAATGTATTTTCTCCCGGCCTAGGCAGCTGTACTAAAAAGTTTAAATTAACCTTATTAGATAAGGAACCAGTTTTTATTAAGGCTCGTAATTTACCTTTCGCGCTGCATAAGCGTGTAGAAATAGAATTAGAGCGGCTGGTCAGTGAGGGAACAATCAGGAAGGTGGAGCACTCCGAGTATGGTACTCCCATCGTTCCCGTTATTAAGAAGTGCGGCGGTATTCGTATTTGTGGTGACTATAAGGTCACGATAAACCGCAAGTTGAAGAGAGAACCCTATCCGCTACCCCGTGTAGAAGAACTCTTTGCCGGAATTAGTGGTGGGCAGTTCTTTTCTAAAATTGATTTGGCGCATGCTTATGAACAAATATTTTTAGAGGACGAGTCGCGTGCGTGTACTACCATCAGTACGCATATTGGCACTTACGAATACCTTCGCACTCCGTATGGGTTATGTTGTATACCGGAAAAATTTCAAAAATTAATGGAAGACGTGCTTAGGGGGGTACCTATGACAGTTGTATTTTTTGATGATATTTGCGTATCTGGTAATTCTATAGCAGACCACGCAAAGAATTTGCGTGAGGTGTTAGCCCGGTTGCACACTGCAGGGTTAAGGGTGAATTTAGAGAAGTGTGATTTTTTTAAACCAAAGGTATCTTTTCTTGGACACGTTATCGATAAAAATGGCCTTCACCCGGATGTTGATAAGATCAAGGCGATGTCGATGGTGCCTCGTCCGAAGGACGTCCATCAGTTAAGAGCATTCTTAGGACTCATTAATTATTATGGGAAATTTATCCCTCGTTTAAGTACAATATTATATCCATTGCATCAATTATTAAAGAAAAATCAGCCTTGGTGTTGGAAGTCCGAGTGTGAGTCGGCTTTCAAAGAAGTTAAGGAAATATTGAGTAGTAATCTAGTATTAGCACACTTTAACCCTATGGTGCCATTGGTCCTCAGCGTGGATAGCAGCGCGTATGGCATTGGTAGTGTCCTGGCCCATAGATATCCCGATGGCTCGGAAAGACCGATTTGTTGCGCATCGCGAACCTTGAATCCGGCTGAGAAGTCGTACAGTCAGTTGGACAAAGAAGCGTTAGCTATTATCTACGGAGTTATCAAACATCATCATTACTTGTATGGCACGCGTTTCATTATTCGCACAGATCACAAGCCGCTGTCATACATTTTCGGAGACAAAATAGGTATACCTCAAACGGCTGCGAGCCGACTACAACGTTACGCCGCTCGCCTGGCTGCGTACGATTTCACTGTAGAGTGGGTCAGTTCAGAGAAAAACGCGCCTGTTGATTGTCTTTCGCGTTTGCCTCTGCCCGATAACGGCCGGCCGTGTGATAGTGATTTCTCATATGTGAACTTTTTGGAAAAGGATTTTCCAATCAGTCATGTAGCCATAGCAGAGGCCACACTGGCCGATCCTATATTGAGTAATATATATAAGTATGTTGTGTCCGGCTGGCCTAGCACCATAGATGTAGAACAGGAAAAAGAATATTTTAATCGTAAAAATAATTTGTACGCGGAATCTGGTTGTATATTTTATAATTATCGTATTGTAGTGCCCCCTAAGTTCCGTGAGAGTATCTTACGTGAGTTGCATGTAGGTCATTTAGGTATCGTTAAAATGAAACAAATAGCGCGTAATTATGTATATTGGCCTAAAATAGATTCTAATATAGAAGAATTATGTAAAGAATGTAACACTTGTAGGCAACAGCGAGACGTTCCACCCCACGCACCTCTTACTCCTTGGGCGTTTCCACCACAACCTTGGCAAAGATTACACGCAGATTTTGCTGAATATGGTGGGCAACATTACTTTATCATCGTTGATGCCCACAGCAAGTGGATTGAGGCCTTTAAGATGAATAGCACCGCAGCCAAGTTTGTTATTGTCAAATTTAGAGACGTTTTTGCGCGCTTTGGCCTGCCATTGCAAATAGTAACGGATAACGGTCCTCCTTTCACTTCGCAAGAGCTAAAGATATATTTTCAAAAAAATGGAATAATTCATAGCTTGACGAGCCCTTATAGACCAAAAGGTAATGGGGCTGCGGAAAACGCAGTTAAAACGGTCAAAAATTGCATAAAAAAGGCGGTTTATGAAGGGGTGGATGTCGAACAGGCCTTAAGTAGAATGCTATTTCAATATAGAAACTGCGAGCAGGCTACCACAGGAGTCTCACCAGCCGTAGCGTTAATGGGGCGTAGACTGCGTGGTCGCCTGGACGCATTGCACCCGGATAGTTCGCGGCGCGTGCAGGCTGCTCAACTTAAACAGATCGAGAGAGCGGGTGGCACGCAGCGTGATGTTAGTCGCGGAGATAACGTATACGTTCGCGATTACAGTAGGAGTAAGGATAAGTGGGTTGAAGGACGGGTTGGCGAGAAGGTGGGTCCCAATTCATATGAGGTTAAATTGCCTAATGGTGTCGCAAGGAGACATGTCGACCAAATGTTAGCTGCCAAGCCAGGGAAAAACCGATACTCGCTAACCCGTTATGATACCCCTAGTGTTGAGAATACGTCCCTCGCCTTGCCTGGTTCGCCGCCTAGCTCGCCTGACGTCGAGCCGGGCAAGTCAAGTGTCATCGCTAACGAAGGCTCCCAAACCCCTTCGCCTAAGACCCGAGGGGCTGTCGGTCGGCGTGCTTCGACGAACGATTCTTCGCCGAGTACTAGCGATTATAAAACTCCAATAATCAAACACCGAATGGAGTTGCGCCCCCGTCGAAACCCGCCACCAACAATAAATAAATATTAATGTACTATTGATGGTAATAGATAATGGTGTGTATATGTGTCTTATTAAGTGAGGAGGTGTTGGGTATTGTGGTGTACCCACGTACAGCAGATATGTAACATGTAGGTAGCATGTATTTTTTAGTATAATAAACAGTCTTTTACCGCCACTTGTAGTTTCAATACATACGTATTTAACTCCGACTACCATTTTTGTTCCGCAATTTGAAAAATTTTAGCACGCAAAAAAATTTCTTCCCAGGAAGCAGTACAAACAGCCTACAAACAGTTTGTGGAGTCAAGTCTAGGTCCCCAGAGTTTTATCGCAAAATATTAAATGATCTTCCGATTAGATGGCAGATATGTATAGGCAACGAAGGTCTATTACATACTTTGATTAATTAAAAATATTTTATGCTACAAAAAAAAATTAATTTCATACTTTAAGTAAATAAAAGCAATTTCATACTTTAAGTAAACAAACATACTCGCCGATAAAAAAATAAAGAACAGTTAAAATATTTTCATATACGAACAAAGACGACATTATGCAAATACAATTCATTTATCTGGATTCAATGAACTTACTTGAATACTTGACAGGTTCTTCTATTTGCAAATCTAGTTAATAAATAATCGAAAAGATTTAGCGTCTTGTTTCGATTAAAAAAGTAGTGAAACAGATTAATATAGAGTTTATTTAACAATTCATTAAGGCAATTCTCTTAATGAATTATTATTAAAGTAATGTAATTAATAAATGATTTTTGTAAAGATTAATTACACTTTTTTTAATGTTAAAGTCGTTAGACTGGCTGATGGTCCACTTCATGGTAGGTGGCTACCGTCTCCCATAACACAAGCAACGCCACAGGTGCTGCAAGTGCGCTGTCGACCAGATGAGGGAATGGGAATAGATAGGGAAATGGGAATTCATTAAAATATAATTCAAACAATTACTTAAAAAATGGATGAGTAAATAAATATTCACTGCAAATTCACTACAAAATTTTACATAATGCACGGCCGTTTTTGCCAGACGCAAAAACGGAATGTTATAAGTTGTTTGTGTCTGTTTATCTGTGGAATAGTAGCTTCCAAACAGATGGACCGATTTTGATCCGTTTTTTGTTGTTGTTTGAAAGCAGACGTGATCGTTCTTAACTATAATTTATGAAGATCTGTTCAGGCGTTTGAAGACCATCAGCCCACCATCAGTTGACGAAGAGATTTCACTAACTTCCACATATTAGATTCATGTGAAATTTGGTATACTGTTACTTCAGTGGTATTTCCATGAGATGGTAACCTTGACTTGATGCTACAGCATCAATAGTCCTTAGCGACGAAGAGCAGGTAAGGCATGTTTTAATTATAGCTTGAAGTTAAAGTTATCGATTAAAGTGTCCCATAACTTACTTAAATTCTGAATGATTAAATTTTTTTGAAACTATTTCAGAAATTTCTAAAATCTTTTTTTTAACTTCATAGTTTTTTAACTATTTCATAGTTACTCAAAAATATATATTTTAATTGACAACATGTCTCCAGTACGATCGCTATCAGTAGGTAAACAAATCGAAATGATTAGACAACCTTAGCGGGTATTTTCCCGTATAAATTTTCCGTATACCACTTTAAAAATAATGTTTCGTTTTTTTGTTATAGAAAAAGTTGATTTTGCTGTTGTGACCATGAACATTGTGCTTTTAAACACTCACTTTACAAAATATTATTTAATATTTTATGGTCGCATTTAAATTTGGATCACAACACAATAAAAAAAATGTGACTAATGGCTTCGTCGACAGTTTATTGCCAATTTAGTAGTACATCGCCCAAAGGTCAACTTTTTATTCTAAAAGATAATTTACCTACAAAAAATTTGATTATTCAGTGACTAAACACTAACAGGTAATCACTATACATATAAATAGCGGCCGTGTGTGGATAGCCAGACATTATTGAGTCGTCTTACAATAAGGACTCATTTAAATATAAATTAAATTTTGAAATTTTGAAAAATAAAATAAAATGGCCGCTTCATATTTAATGCTCTTTGTAGCTTTGTTTGTTCTTCAAAACGCTCAAGTAAGTATTATTAAGTGATGTATTTATTCCTACTTTAGAGTTAAGTAAACGTAACTTCATATTTTAGAATTTATTTTATAACCTAATTATTCTCAATAATTTATCAGAATTATTGATGAGTTCGATTGTTTGATCTGAATTATCCTTTCCCTTTTTCGTGTATTTCAATGTTCGTAATCTATTTGTAATCTAATAAAATCTATATCTTTATTACTAATATTATAAATGTGAAAGTAACTCTGTCTGTCTGTCTGATTTTATGATGATCGGTTGTGATACAGGGATATAGAAGAACATGTTATTTCTTTCATCCAAAAAGAAAGTACTGTTGCCAAGAGATCTTTTAAAAATAAAATAAATTGTTTTGTTAAATTTAACTACAGTAAAGATTGAATAATGGTTGCTAATATTTTGTGAGGCGTTGTATTTTTTATTATTCAAAGCACACGAAGTTGTGGGCAAAAACTACTGTCAATATAATTATTGTTTGATTCTTTTAAAGGCGATTACAGAAGAGCAGAAAGCTGAAATTAAAGCAAAATTATCTCCAATTATTACCGAGTGCGGTAAGAAGAATGGCGGCATCACTGAAGAATACTTGAAGGAATTCAAAGAACAGAAGAAGCGTCCGGACGACACAAACTCGTGTTTCTTTGCTTGCGTCTTTAAGGAAGTTGGTTTGGTGAGTACATACCATTAATACTTTTCTACATAAGTGTACTTCTGTTTCAGATTAGATGTTACAATTTTTAAACTGCATTGATTTTTTAAAGTAAAAATAAATTAATATATACTGGCAAGCTAAATTATCGGTCACTATAGAATTTCATAAATCGAATGATATATTTGTCGATTTTTTTTTTGACAAACAAGCTGACGATTCACTTGATAGCTGGTGGCTACTTGCTACCGTCGCCTATAACACAAGCATAGGTGGTGGGATTGAGGTTAAGGGATTGGGGATAGGGAGAGGGATAGGGAGTAAGTAAGGGATGTCATCCCGAAACACACAGCAACGAAGCACACGTGCTGTTATTTCACTGTGGTCTTGTATAAGGGGGTGGTTACTGCTGCCAGACGGGCTGCCCAAATGACTACGAAACGCAGTGTGCCCTGCTATTACTTAATTAATTTAAAATAACCATTTTAAAATAACACTGGTTAAAACTCAAAATCCATTTAAGAAGATGTAAATTATGGTTACTACGAGTATATTGTACGAAAAATATTTATAAAAATAAGTACTTTGTTTTACTTTATACTTCATGAACTGGTTTAATTGTGATTATCATTTGATTTCGTCTTATATTCTGTTATTTTTTATAATATATCTAACAGTTGCTATTAGGTAATAAATTCTTGTTGAGTATTTTCATACTTCTTCAATTCTAAATAAAAACTTTCTGATTAATCAGAAGAATAAGACTATACCATAATAGACCATACCTTTAAAATTTCAGCTCGACGACCAAGGCTTGTTTTCCGAAGAGAAAGCTGTTGAAAAGGGACTGAAATATGCTAAAGCAGAAGATGCCGACAAAGTGAGAGAAGCTGCTAAAGCTTGTACTAAAGGTACACATTTACTCATACCTCCAATTTGATATATCCATAATATTTATTTACTTAATAATTGTAATAAAAATAATAAGTATATAACATAATCCGTACTAATATTATAAATGCGAAAGTATGTTTGGATGTATGGATGTTTGTAACTCTTTCACGCAAAAACTACTGAACCGATCACCATGAAATTTTCCATACACGTTGTCTGGGACACCAGAAAGGACATAGGGTACCTTTCATCGTTCAACGCGAACGAAGTCGCGGGTACCAGCTAGTTATTTATAATATACTAGCGACCCGCTCCTGGTGTCGTCCGGGGTTCAATTTCTATAAATAAAAAGCTTCCCCGCTTATCCATATGTGAAAACCGAATTAAAGTCGGTCCACCCATTCTTGAGTTTTTTGAAGCGTACACAAACCAACATAACTATTATATTATAACTATTATATTAACCAACATAACTTATATTAGTTATAACTCGTATTAAAAAAGAAAAAGAAATTTTTACTTTTTTAGTCTTACTTGTATCTTGCAATGAATTATACAAAACAAAACGTTTAAAAGTACATAATCTATATAAATAAAATGGAACAGGATATATTTTTTGAATATACGTGGAAGTCCTAGTAAGGTTCGTATTAAAGAAAAATATAAGAAAAAAATTAAAATTTGAACTCCCGTGCGAAGTCGAATGCGGTTCGCTAGTTATTAATAAAAATGTAATTGTGTAATTATTGTTAAAACTAATTTTACTAATTTCTTAGTATTTAGAATGTTAATAATACATTTTTATTAGTGAGGATGTAGAATTTATATTATTATGCCATATTACTACTTTGACTTTTATAATCATTATCCCTCTATGATGACCTGATGAAAATTTAATATCTGTAAATACCTATCAAATATAAAAGTGTTTGTTTATTCTTGTTTGTGTGTCTAATGCATATTTGCTACGCTGTGGTATTTTGATTAAATAAATAAATAAAATAATATTTTTCCATTTTAATTTTAGTGAATCAAGAGTCTGTATCTGATGGCGAGAAGGGTTGTGACCGCGCTAAGCTCCTCTACAATTGCATAGCTGAGCAGAAGGAACAACACGTAAATATCCATTTAAATATTTGGTTAACAATTTGGTTATTTTACCAATACAAATATACACATACCTCTAAATTGATATATCTATAATATTTATGGACTTAATTATTATAAAACATAATATATTGTGCAACATCTATGAGAGAAGTGCTTGTATTCGTACATATTCGTAAGTGATAATTTAAAATATTATTAATAATTAGAGTTGAGTTTGTAATTTTTTAAAATTAAATTTAGTTTAAATATTTAAATTCTCTCGTATCAATGTAGTGTCATTGTTGATTTATTTTTTAAAGCAATCTCGATAGGCCAATTAAACATGGTTAACAAAAGTTAATAGCATGATGGAGTTTAATACTTAAATATTTTAAAGTGGTGATATTTGACTTAAACTGTTACGTCATTATTTGCTGCTCTCACAAACAGCTCTATCAGAAAACGTAGTTAAAATTTTTCTGATAAAACGATCAGTATAAAAATATAAAAGATTTATTATTTATGAAAATTTTTATGTTTTGTGTTAGAGAAATTAATCTACAATACTATTGTATTGTATCTACAATAATAATATTGTATAACGATATTGTACCATTTTAAAACAATATTCCTCGATATTTTAAAATGATGATATTTTATAATCTATGGTTTTATTATATATAAACTTCTTCTTCTTCTTCTTAGGTTTAAATGGCAATGCGGCTCATTTTAAAATGGCCATTGTCTGCCAGTGTCAAGTTAATGTCGATTGTCGCGTTATGATTTTGCCAGTGTCATTAGTAAAAATATCAATTTGTAATAGCTTTTTTTTTTTTAAAAAAAAGCAAAATTGAAATTAAAATCAAAAGTAGCAGATCCAGACACTAGTTAGTCAAGTAAAGTCTATAATTTTTCTTAGTTTTCCAAAACAGGTCCGTCAAGTCTAAAGCAGTCAGGTCAAGTCCATATATAAACTTTTATCACATTCAAAATGGTCGACCTCCCTGAAGTTCTTGTGTCATTTTGTTTAAATTCGCAATACTTAATAAACAAAACAATTATCTTTTGTTTCAGTTTGGATTTTCTCACTAATGTTGTACAAAAGAAGAAAATACGAAGAAAAGGACACCCAAGTCCTAATAATCAAGAATTAATATTATGTATATTTACTAAAAAAACTTATTGACCAATAAAGATTTTTAAGAGAAATACTACATTTTTTTTTTCTTTACACTTAGCGAGGTTCCTTTTACAGTAATGTAAGTTGCATAAAGAGAGTAAGTTGAGGCTGCCTTGTATTTCGTATTGACAACTCAATGCTGTTTTTCAATATTTTTGGAAAAGCATTGATAAATATATTACAACTCGCTCTATTCTTTCATATGAGTAATATTCTACATTTCGCTTACTCAGCCAACCTCTGATGCACCACATATGACAGCAATTTCTTGTCGTGTTTGATTCAGTTCAATGAAGTAATGTAATTGAATTACTGAAACGGAATAAATAATAAATAACAATAATAATAATAAAATAATAAAGTCCCAATAGTACATTGAACTCGTTATTAAACTAATGGGAATAGACCGCATTTTCCAACATTATAATATCAAACGTTAGCTTCTTAGTGTATATTTCTTATATATATACAGTATAAAATATATTCGTTGTACGCTTATGTTTGTTTCTCGGCTTCTTCTAAATCACCCAATAGATTTTAATACGGTTTTCACTAAAGAAAAGAGGGATAGATACCACGGCCGAAACTCTCCGTGGGCTTAGATTTTAAAATGATCACGTGGATCATTTTAAAATTTTGCATACACATTGTCAAGTGCTAAAGCACCATAGTAAAAGTAAAAAAAAAAAAAACTTTTCCACAATACACCCAACGATATTATGTATATTCTAGGAACATATCAAAAATGCCCCTGAGGCACTCAAATTTTGATTTGTGAGTTAATCGTTCCTGGACTATTTCTGAATGAAGACACGAACACCGCTTACACTTATATGTATACAATAATAAAGTTGTAGTTATTATAGTAAATTGACCATAGCGCTTTTCCGCAATAAGTGACATTGTGTTGATTACATCCAAATCATCATAATTTCCTTGATGATGCTCATAAAAACTGACTAACAGGATGCCACCTGTATTTATCATAAAAACATACAGTCGAAACTACTCCTTTGTATGCAATATTATGCTACTGTGCGAAAAT
The DNA here is from genome assembly GCA_944738685.1 of Synanthedon myopaeformis. Taxonomy (NCBI): domain Eukaryota; kingdom Metazoa; phylum Arthropoda; class Insecta; order Lepidoptera; family Sesiidae; genus Synanthedon; species Synanthedon myopaeformis. The sequence goes on along the minus strand of OX122927.1, from coordinate 3,734,664 downwards.
CCAGACAATTAACTCTGAGCAAATTGCCTTATTTGAGACGAGCCATATAAAAATGTACACAGCACTCACTAACAGTAGACAGAATAGTTTGAGCCGGCTTGTGAGAGACGACTTTGAACAATAAATTATAATTATAATATAATAATGTTTCGCTATTCCTTTATATTTTGTGCTATAATTTTTGCAAGCATATGGAGTATGGAGGTAAGTAGCCACCTTTATTTATTTGATTTAGTACACAGAGAGATTGAAATTAATTGAAAACCATAAAATATATGTATAAAAGATTAATTGCTAAAGTGTAGCCCTAAACAGTGTACATAGCATATTTAAGATATAATAACTAATGAGATAAATTACTTTACGCTAATGTTTAAATAGTAATACTAAGTAGTCTACTTTACAAGAAATTCCTAAACTTACCTAAACAGTGACCTTAATATATTATTCTTCTATAGAATTCGGGCACTAAATCTTGACTTAAGCTGGCAAATTCACCAGTTGAAAGAGCAAATATGTCGGTATCGTTCTGGGCATTGTGTAACACAATCTGTGAGTTATTTCAACCGATTTGTTTTTTTCTAATATTTCTAGTGTTTTACTGAGGACGAACGAAAAAAATTTCATGAGGAAATATTGCCAATGCTGTCAGAGTGTACGTCTGAGTTCGGATATAATGCGGAAGAAATAATATCTGCAAAGAAATCTGGAAAAAATGAAGATATAGACCCCTGCTTCATGGCGTGTTTCTTTAAGAAAATCGAAATTGTAAGTTGCTATTATCCTAACATAGTATAAATTGAAGTCATTTACCGCGTCTGTCTATATAGCCGTTAGCTACTCCTAAACCACGAAACGTGATGCGGTTTTCATTTCACCATTGGTTATATATAAAATTTTTATGTTAGTAGAAAATAATACTTTTTGCAACCAGGTCGCCGAAAAATAAATTTACATGGCTTACGTAGGCTAAACCTTAAAAGATACATAAAAATGATGTACCTACTAGAGAAAAATGTATGTCATTTAAAATATTCGCGAGAAAACTCCGATGGCATAACTTTATCAGTTACGGCTAACTGCGAGTATAAATAGTTCTAGATTGAGATACGGCTTTCAATAATGGAAATAGCAATCAAATAGGATCAATGATATGTAATCAAAATATATGTATTTCAGAATTTCTGATCCTATCCACCAAAGAAACTCCCAGCATAACCAGTACCATAGCTTGCTGAGCGACTTTGAACTTGTGGATCAGACCTGCCGTGAAGGGCTACGTTTTGGTACCATTCGTCATTACTGATTACAAACTGATTACAAAGCATGGTGTTCAGAAAAATTGCGGCGGTGTTGACCCAGCTGGATTCTATTGTCAGCTTCTTTATTAAAGTTGTTTCTACCTAACTGGATAGTTTGTCCGAAATAAATATAAACCTGTAGAACTTTAAGAGTCACGCAAAGGTAATAAATAGGTCCTGGAAAAATACGCGCCGAGAGCCGACATTGCGGCTATCCAATATTCAACATCTCGCTGAGTTCTTCTATAGTTAATTTTTTTTTCTCATGTTAAGAAAAAAATTAATTTTCTCTGACTTTCTATTTCAGCTGAACGATAAAGGTCTGTTTGATGTGGAGAAAGCTATAGAAAGTACTAAAAAGTTTGTTAGCAGTGCTGATGATGCAAAGAATATTGAAGAAACGGGGAAAGCGTGTGCCTCAGGTAATTTGAATAAGTGTCAAGATTTGTTTTTAGTCGTAATGGGATGGATTTTGTAAGCGTGTCTCTTTGTACTTTCAGTAAACGAAAAAACAGTTAGCGATGGGGAGAAGGGCTGTGAGAGAGCTAAACTTCTCGAGGAATGTTTTGACAAATACGAGCATTTGGTATGTACAAAATCTTAATAAGAAATGAGTTAGATTTAAATAATACTTTTATATCAAATTTTAAAATGTAAAACTATGGGGTCACAATATATAATAGTTAATGTTAAAACTGTTTGAGACACTTGTAGTATCTTACTAGAAATTTTATTCAACCAGCATTTTCTTGTTTTAATATTTCGAGCAAAAGATAAATGTTTATATTATATAATTTACATTACAAGTATTTGGTTAACCAAGTTCGAGCACTATTATTTCCATAATTATGTGTCGTAGAACAAGATCTTACTACTATACTAGCATTTGCCCGCGACTACGTCCACGACCCTCGAGAATAATATCTACTTTTTACTGAATTACTACATGCTGGCTGAATAACAACCGACAGGCTGACGATCCACTTGATGGTAGGTGGCTACCGTAGCCAATAACACAAGCAACGCTTAGGTTCTACAAGCGCGCTGCTGACTACTTAGATATAAAAAAGTCTTCCGCCACGTCTCTCAAAAAGGAAAACTGTTGAACGAATTTTCATGCGGTTTTCATCTATAAACAGAATGATTCCTGAGGAACGTATAGGTGTATAATTCGTTAAGGTTTTGTGTAATTTAGTTGAAATGTGATCGTCACATGTCGATTGCTGAAGATATTGTAAAAAAATCAAGCCGTCTGGGAAATTTCATCGTAAACGCTTATAATCCATTTGGGATGTTTGAGATTTGAGATTTGGTATGATTGTATCTCTTTTATACTCGTAGGTCTACAAAGTCCGCAATGGCTTGTCTATCTTTTTAGGATACATTACTATACACATTCACACTTAAAAAAAATGATTAGACGGATGATTTGGAAAAGCTATTTAGAGGGATACAGTATTAATCATTTTATAATCAAATTAAATACATTAGTTAGTTACCTTAAGCATTGGAATAGCCAAAATATCTTACGATATCTTAGGAGCTATCGTAAATTAAAAACTACGCACGAGAAAATAAATTCAAGAGGTCTCGCACTAACGCGAGGCGACGACGTGACTCGCTTGTTGCAGCCACGCTCCACCAACCGCTGTCTATAGTAAATTTATATTTAATATTGTATCATTTTTGTGTTTTTTTAATTATGTGTGTTTTATTTCGCAGTTCAGAGTCAATGCATGAACTTTCTACACATTTACTCAAACGACGATGAATAAAAAGCAGAACAAGTCGGATCCATGTGATTTATAATATAATTGTATTAATACTTACTCATAAGTTTCTTTGTGTATCTACTTTATGGAAATAAATAAATAAAATAATTATCTGAAATTCGTTTCTATAACATCAGACCAAATAAGAACTATCCTAGATAGAATTTTGCTGACAACATAGAGAAGCCGGTTTTATAAACATGTATGTGTAGTCCGTTTACTATATCTGAGTTTATTACAACAATAATTTAGGTTTATATTACTTTTATTCTCATTAAAGCTTGTAGCTACTTACATGAGAACTAACAATATTTGTTTCCCCGACGTTGGCGATCACTCTCGAATAGGCCTCTCTACCTCTCTATCACGCGCACTCTGAACAGCTCTTTTACTTCCGTGTTGTCTGGAATAAGTTGTTATAAATTTGATGTGTATGTCTGTGTATCTGTGTGTCTGCTGTAGAATCGTAGCTCCCAAACGGATAACATTCTACTAGAAGAAAAAAGAAAACAAAAAATTTATGACATAATATTTTCTTTATAAATTTTAATACTTACAAACTAAGTAATTTACCCTTTTATAGTATTTTTCACGTGAAATACAATATTTGATATTGTTTAATTCGATTTAATCGTCGCTACGTCTCCAGTAACTTTTCAAATACGAGTACCAAACGTCACAGTAACCATGCCACGTGAAAAATAGTAAGTCAAATAAGAAACTGTGCTATATTTTATTACAAAACATTAGACCCAATTTCGTTTCGCTCGCGGAACTAATTTGAACAAGGTAGCAAATATAAAGGAACCAATTTTTACGGTTAACGTGTGTTTCCTGCACTAAATCGAAGGCCAGAAATTACCAGCGTAGTCATCTGCCATTCATGCATCAAATGCCGTTGTAAGTATATTGTATAAATTAGTCTGAAATTCTCAATGTAACTGAATACTTGGAAGTCATCGTTATCATATAGACATGCAGGCATTTAGTTTGATTTGCGTATCTTTGCTTGGATTTTTGGCAAAAGCTGCCACCATGGCGAGTTTAATTTTAATAATATTTCTTTTTATATATTTTTTTAGTTTAGCATAGCATAGCATTCAAGACCTAACTGCAGTTCTGTGGGGAAGTTAGCGCATGGAGATAATATACTGTTAATTTTTACATTTTATTCCCACTCCCCAAATCTTTTACGGCTAAGTATCGCCTAAAGATACTAAAGAATAAAATTAGGTTAAATCATCATCTTCTTCTTATGTAATTGTTTTCACATATACTTAACTCTAAAAATCTGAATTAATGGGACTCGCTTAAAAGAAGCTTGTAATGGCGGTGTCATATTTGTTTTCTGTAAATCAGAATATTGCGTTTTAAAATCAATTCTTTTAAAGGGTGTAACAGACACACAAAGGGCGGCCATTCAAGGAAAAGTCTTGTCAGGTGGCATCGAATGCATTCAGGATAATCCTCTATCAGCAGACGATATTAAAAGTTTTAAGAAGAGAATGATACCAGATGGGGAAAACGCCAAATGTTTCGCTGCGTGCCTCTTCAAAAAAATTGGTCTTGTATGTATTATTTAATTATTTCAAGATTTCTTTATATGAACAAAAAAATCCAATTTTATAATCTCAACATCATCATATTATAATTTTGTTATTTTTTTTAATTTAGACAATTTAAAAAAAAAAAAATGTAAAAACTGGGCAATCCTTGTGGCGACAGTAACTACAGAGTAACCCGACCGCAAATTTAAATTGGTTGAAAATAGCTTAGAAAAATAACATATAATTATTTCTATAATTTTGTAGATGGATGACATGGGTAAAATATCGCCGAGCAAAGCTAGAGAAAGTGCGAAGCAAGTATTCAAGGATGAAGATCATTTAAAAAAAAGCGATGAATTGATTGGAAAGTGCGCTTCTGGTATGATGTTTATGTAGAAATTTTGGTCTTAAGTTATGTATACCTTGATCATGGTGTTCGTTGAAATGTATTCACGAGGAAATTTATTCACAGTGAATGAGGAGAGAGTTAGCGACGGTAACAAGGGGTGTGATCGTGCGAAACTTGCTTTCGGATGTTTGGTTGAAAATGCTGCCAAGGTATATTTATTTATTTAACACTAGCTGTTGTAGCGTAACTTTATAAAATAAAGCCTATGTTACTCCCTGATAATGTAGCTTCCTATAGGTGAAAGAATTTTCAAAATCGGTCTAATAGTTTTTGAGTTTATTCATTACAAACATACAAATCTCCTCTTTTTATAATATTAGTATAAATACCGACATACATACACACATACATACATACATACAGCTTTTTATACCTACACAAGGTAACCATTGAAATGACTAACTGACAAATTGCTAATAAATAGTCTTATACTTATCACAAACTATTACAACCAAGAGTAGAATATAATAAAACAAATGTATTTCTTTTTTCTCAGTACAATTTATTCATTCCTACCTTGTTTGTGCAATTTCTAAGTTTTGTGCTATTCTTAAGCGATTTTCTTTCTATACACGTTCATATGCAATGGTTCATGCTACATTAGTTTAATTTTTTTTTATATAATTGTTCCTTTTTATTTCAGTTTGGATTGAACGTGGATTTTTGAACGCAACCAGCAATTTGAATTCGTATTGTTAGTGTCAATTTGGTTTAAATATTTTTTAAGATAGAATTTGTATTTAAGATAAAATTTATTCCTCTTGGATAGTGGACTCTTTGTGATGTGTTTAATAAATGTCAAGTTAGACATCTCGTATTTTATTTGAATTTTATGTATAGTTTGGTGTTGGAGGCCCCGTACGTTTGTAAAATATAAACATAGACAGATACGATTATATTATATAAGATTATATCCAAAAATTGATAAAACAAAAGTGAATAATAAGATGGAAAAATTTTTGACCATTTGTTTTTCAGTCTGAAACGTTGAAAATAATTGCAGTAAGATAACGTTATCGGCTATGAAATTAAAATAAAAAAACAAAAAAATTGGGCGCCAGCTAACTAAAAAATGAAAAAAATCATATGTTAGCACTTAAAATATATTTAAACAAAAAAAAAAACACAGGGGGTGGTCCTTAAGCCCGTAGGTTATTATATATATATATATGTGAAATTTAAAATTTGATTCAATAAATCCGGCTAATAAAAGTTAAAAACTTAGCTGGATGTGAATAATGGCTGGATGTAATAATAAGGTTTTCCTTCTCGGCAAAATAAAACAGGCTGCTCATCAGTGTCACCAGAGAAAAAATGAAGAAGGCTCATCAAAATATAAAATGCGGATAAAACCCAGGATTCATTATATATTATTTATATATCTCTAATTAAATCCATGAATGACAAAAAACCAAAACAAAAAACCCTGAAATGAGAAAGAAATAATTAAACACAAATCTAAAAGAAAAAATATGTGTGCCTGACCGTGGGAATCTAAAATTTAGATATAAGATCCCTAAATGTTAATAATTTATTCAATAAATGGTCAGGCAAAAACACACAAGAGTAAAATAAAAAATACAATTGCATAAGGATTAAAAAATACTGCAAAAGATAATAGAATTAAATGAGTAAATTAACAATAGATTTAAAATGAACTAAAACACAATTATAATAAAAAAACATTAATCAACAATCTATCATCAGAAATAAGATGAAATACGTACCCATTTATAAACCGGGGTTTTTTTTACATAAATATTTTAAACTGAATAATAAAATTTTAAAAGAAAATGAACTGGCAAATACAGGCTATTATCAGCACAAAAACTGAACCGCTCTCTGCGAGCGACAGAGAAACAAAAACGCTCTACTGAACTGAAAATTTCGAATATTGAACGTCAAATGCAATTCTATATATTTAAAAAAAATAATAAAGTTTTAAATACTTAAATAAATAAATAAACAAATAAGGTAATATAACTAATAAAATAAATAAAATAAGTAACGCTACGTTACAAGTCGCATCATGCGAGAGAAGTTTTTCTAAACTGAAACTTATAAAGAGTTATCTTCGATTTACGATGAAACAAGAACGACTAGTCAATCTGTCGATTCTATCAATTGAAAGAAAAGTATCGAAGGAAATAGATTTCAATGACGTTATTGATAAGTTCAGTCATAGAGTAAATAGTATAAATAAATACTATTTACTCTATGGTTCAGTAAAATAAAAGCAACGAACACATGTTTAATAGTTTAAAAAAATAATAAGTATAAAGTACACTACTATAATAATGATAATATAATTGTAAAAGCTTTGTTATTCGACATATAATATAAACATTCTTATTACCTATATTCTACATTATTTCTTTGCAAATTGCCGGTTACGCTGCTGAATGTTGATCCGTATTCTAACTTTCTCACCCATATCGTACGTTGGGCCTTGGGCGTATATTACAATTACATAAAGCGTAGAGCACATACATTATAAATACTTTATTTTTTTTTTATAAGCCATTACATCTATATTATTCATTTTTGATAAAATATGCACTAAAAAAAAAATCTGAGCAGACCGGGGCCTTATTCAGTGTTGCCGCTCTGAGCCTCCGACAGGCTTAGCCGGCCACTGAATATAATTAACACTTATGAAACATGAAGCACAGAGAAATAATTATCCAAAAACTCTTCTTTTATTCTTATCGATTCATTACGATATACATAAATATTGTTAGTTTTTGACTACGTTTTGCAGTCATTAATTGGGTAGCTCGCCCGGAGTCAGTAACCATTCCCTTACAGAAGATCACCGTGGGATAACAGCATAAGTGCTGTGATGAGTTAATAAGTCAAGTCAGCACCTATGACATTGCTTGTGTACAATAGACGAGGTAGCCACCTACCATCAAATGAACCGACCTTTATATAATATTATATAAAAAAAATGTAATTACACATTTTAAATTTCCTAGATTGCAAAATATGATATTTCTCAGAAAGCAGTGTTTTAAAATTTACTTTATATTTTAAGTTTTCCAACCACATCATAAACAACGCCTGAAATTATTATATCTCAATATTGTTTCTTTCTCCGGATTGAAAAAAAAAAATATTAGGCGTATTTTGAATATTCAACACTAAAGATAACTATTATAACTATTTAATTGTTTAATATAAATTGAATAAAATGAAAACGCAATACTTTGTTGAATGATCACCATCATCTCAGCTTTAAGACGTCCACTGCTGGATATAGGCCTTTCTAATAACTGGACAAAAAGAATAATGAGGAAGTATCTAAAAAAAAAAAAACAAATTGAGAGTAAGATTTTATTAATTATATTTTCTAATAGCTACACAATATTCTAAGAAAGTCCACAATCCTTTATAACTAAATGTAAACTAGATTAATTAATGATAATATCTACAATGGGTTATCCTTCAATAATAAAGTTGCCGCTGGTTTCTCGAATTCAATGTTTTTCCATTGCTAATTTTTCTTTATATGTCCCAGTTAAATTCAAACTGCAACAAAATAAATAATTAATTAGAAACTACTACAGGTTACGTACTACGTACAGGTTACGTTTTTAATACAAATAAGTATTATTTCCATACCTTATCCGCGTTTTCAATAAGGCAATTGTAAGTTAGTTTTGCACGTTCGCATCCCTTTTCACCGTCTGAGACTTCTTCATCATTTACTGTAACATTAAAATCTATATCTATACTATTATACTTATACTAATTATTATATTATATTACTATTATTTATACTAATATTATAATACTTAATACTAATATTATAAATGCGAAAGTATGTTTGGATGTATGGATGTTTGTAACTCTTTCACGCAAAAACTACTGAACCGATCACTATGAAATTTTGCATACACGTTGTCTGGGACACCAGAAAGGACATAGGGTACATTTCATCCAGAAAAGGGGACTGAATCCCGAGCGATAAAAAAAAATAAAAAAATAACGCCTGGCCAAAGTGTTATAGCAACACGAGGTCAAGCGTTATATTGCTTTTTTTTAAAAATCAACGTGGACGAAGTCACGAGCACCAGCTAGTAAGCCATAATTTAGTTTTCCAATGTCTTCGAATATCATATGAAATTTAAAAATACTTAGTAAAGTTAAACACTAATATTATTGTATACACCAGCCCTTGGCTTCTAACGGATACAATTTTTTCGCGTTTATTGCTCTTTCCATTAATGAAAAACATATCGAAATCCATTGAGTGATTTAGAAGAAGTTAGCGAAGAAACAGACATTTAAGGCAATTTCAATATATTTTATGTATAGAAATAAATATAGATAAAAAAAAACAAAGATAATTTTCACACAAACGTGGTTTTGTACCTTTTGCGCAAGTAGAAATATACTCGCCGATAGTTTTTAAATCATCTTCGTCATTGAATATTTTCTTTGCGTTGTCTAACGTAGTAGCGTGAGACACAGCTCCTTGGTCGTCCATCTGAAATAAATTAGGATTCACGCACATTAATTATTAATCAGGTGTTTCCAGTTGTAAGGTGAGTTTAGTTCATTCATGTCCATTTAAATCCTGGACTTTTATATTGCTTTTACATTCCCATCCCAGTTTCTGTGACCGTTTTCCTAACAAGGTATTAATACTTATTTATTGTCAGATTGCTGAGACCTGATTTGTTAGAAAGGTACGTTATATCAGTAAAGATAAAAAATATTAAAGCCATAATAACTTCACTAGCACAAGGTATCTATATCATTCATAAGATAATAAATATGAGAGATACAAGTAACCTTATTTCCTTATGATCCAGTTTGTAGGATTATAACCATTTTCTGAATGGCTGATGGATACTATTACTATTTTTGGCAATAACCTAGTGTTTTCAAATGGAAAATCAGGACTTATTTTGTGTAAACGAAGCACTATTTTAAAATTTAACTTACTATGCCAATTTTTTTGAAGACACAGCCTATGAAGCACCCAGCATTTTCACCATCAGGGAATTTCTTGTCTTTGAAAGATGCGACGTCATCGTCAGTAAGCGGATGCTCTTTGAAGCATGCAGTACCAAACTCCAAGAACTTTGATTGTAGTGCTGCTTTGTTGTCGTCGCTGATGGCCTGAAATTATAAGAAAAATACTTAATGAAAAATTATCTCTTCAAAGAAATCGTTTTAAAGAGAGTATGGTAATATCTAAATTGTACGAAGATTTCTATTTAATGATATAATTATATAATATTTTAATATTATCAATATTTTAATTTTAAAGAATAAATTTTTTTTTAATAAAATTTAGATAGAGATTATGAGATATATGTATCCACATCATAAAGAGTAAGGTGGAAGAGAGAGACGCGTTGTGCGAATGTTATGAAACATTCAGGAGTGGACTGGAATTGCTTCAGTTGAGCAACTTTTTTATTTGACAGAGACAGGTTCAAAGAAATGATGCCAACCTTCAGATCTGAAAAGACATTGAGAGAGAAAGATAAAGATGAGATCAGAAACAAGACCACTGCAAGAACTTACTCTGCTAAAACCAACGTAATATTTCACTTGACCTACCAGTGCGTTATCCAATGCGACGACAGCCAATGTGTAACAAACCAATGATTTCAACATTTTTATTGTTGTTACTCTTCAGATTACTTGGACAAATGTGATAACAATCTCAAGATTCTATCGGTTTTATACCAAAGTAAGGAACACGATATCCTGTATGAGCACTAAAAGGCCTTCGAACGCCTCTATGCGACAAATTGATTAGACAATTTGTCCAATACCATTCTTAAGCGTTAATAAGTGTCGATAATTGAATGTAATGGTAATGCCAAGAAAAATGACACGCCGTTTTTGAGTAAGGTGTAGGTGAGGTCTATTGTTTTTGTAAGATTTTTTAGCCTCTTGGATTTTGTAATCAAGTATTGCTGCATTTGGTCCTCTTACAATTTTTACACAAATTACACAAATTTTGTATAAGTATTAACTATATAACATGTTACGTCCATATCTATATCTATATAAGTTTAAATTATTGTGAATTCGGGATGTTCAATCTGCGTGGACACACATGAATTAGCTTCGCTTGAATTTTAAATATCATTACATGACTTTACACAAACTTCTGTTACCCTATCAGCGTATTTTCCAAGTAGTGACACTTGACTATTATTAAAGATCAGACGCAGGTAATAGAAGATTAGTATTATTCTTAAAGAGATCATGTGGACAGTGCTGTTATGTGTGACTTTTGTAAACATTCAACTATCTTATGTGTGTATTAATGTATTATAATATCTAGTTTTCTTTTTGTTAAGGGTAAAAAGGGAACAATCTTAGTCATTATTATAAATGTTATGTAACAAATTTAAAAAATATTGTAAAAGTAACAGGCGTATCAGTGTGCTAAGAAGTAATTAATTTCGCATTAAAATATTGATAGTAATTTTGAATAAATTTTGAATTTTGAATAGGACACAATACTGACCCTGGCTATAGTTAGAATAAGGCAACAAAGATTTTTTTACAATTATACTTACATGCTAATTATCAACTTATATATATATATATATGTGTGTGTGTGTGTGTAAAATACAGAAATGATTAATACAAACTTTTACATTTTATATTCACGGGCTTCATGAGGGACAAAGACAAGTTTAGTGTTCGTAGTCCGTTGATTTTTTTTATGTTAAATTGTCTGTATACATTGTTCTCCACCGCTTTATAGGGAGACCAACATTTCATTAAATTTCTATATTTCAGGGTCAATCGCCTTTTCTAACTGATGGACACAAAATGAAACTAAGTGATCATTTTGTTACATACGGCTTAGAGTGCTTTTCAGATTACACAATAACTTATCAGGATGTGAAAGCTTTGCAGGCATTTACTATGCCTAAAGGCAAAGATGCGCCGTGTTTTTTCGCATGCATCTTAAAGAGAGCTCGAATGGTATATAGATTACAGATGTTTAAAAATTTATAAGGAAATTTATTAAGAATCTTCATGATTTTGAACTTTAAGTATTTTACCTCTCTTCACTCCCGATGCAGTTTCTAATAACTTAAATCAAGTGAATAGATAACGATAATACATATACGTGTAATTGATTAGATGATATCTAAAACAATTTTAAATAGCACTGAAAAGTGAAATATTTAAAATTAAAATTGAATGATAATTAAAATGTTAATAGGCAACAACAACCATCTACCATCAAGTGGACCGTCAGCCTGTCTATATTTTTTTACAATAGCATAAAATATAGTATAAAATATATTTATATTTTTTATTTATAAGAATTTAGAAGTATTCCTTTAAATTCTTTTGAGAAGCTACATTTTGAATTTGAATAAATTATGTTGTTATTGCCAAGAATAATTAGTTGGAAAGAAATTTAAAATCACCGCAATTGTTATAAATACTACATAGATTGACTCCTGCAAGCCTCGTATCACCTTATGTTTACGTTATATAGGTTAAATTTTATATAATTATTAATTTTAATTAAAATTTGAAATGTTTATTGTATGTTTCTTAATATCTCTATATTTTTTCAGTTGGATGCAGAGGGCAAGATGTCTCCAGAAGCAGTATTACGAGTTGCTACTGATCTATTTAAAAATGAAGACGAATTGTATGCAGTCATTTCTGTGTTCCAACAATGCGCTTATGGTGGGTAATACATTGCATCTTTTTTATCTAGTTGGAGTTTTTAAAGTTCAAGGCATCTTCTGGGTGAGCTCGCTCCATCATAGACCTCATCCTTGCTACACAGATGGTTGTTGAAATCCTTATCTTTATCCTTTATCCTACTATGGTCTTGCACTTGCTATAAGCGACGGTAACCACCAACCACTAACGCCCGTTTTCAATAATCTATCTATCCATCGTTTTGCCTTACTACAGTAACAACGTGTATCTACCATCACGTTTTTCGATTTCAATAAACTACAGATAGATAGCAAACTCTATCTTCAGTAGTTATCTATCCATCATAGGGCTTATTGTTTACTGTTACTGGAGGTTGTGAAACCCAATTGGAGATAGATAAAAAGTTACTAGTTATCACAGATCTATCCGTGTCCAGAAGTACTTTATTAAAAACGGGCGTAAATGGATCGTTAGCCTGCCTTACATAAAAATAAAAACATTTACATAAAAATGAAAATAAAACACATTATTCTTCATTATTGACTATTATTATCCTTATTGTCCCATATGCTATTTATTTTCTTCCAGTAAATGACCTTAAAGTTAGTGACGGCGCCAAAGGTTGCGACAGAGCAAAATTTGTATTGGAGTGTATAATTAATCAAACAAAAAAGGAAGAACAGAGTGCGAGATTGACTACTCCTGGTGATAGAGAAATTAAGGTACTTGAATAAGTAAATTTTGTTTAGTTAAATTATTATGACAATAGAATTAAAGAGAATTTAAGTAGTGGGGCAGGGCATACAGTTTCACAGTCGTCTGGCCGCTGTAACCACCCCATTACAGAAACCACCATTAAATTGCAGCATGTATGCTGATTTGTTTAGGTGCGTGAGTAAGGGACGCTAGAGCCCTTTTCCCTATTCCTTCCTAATCCCTTAACCTTAATCCTACTATTATTTAAAACTGGTTTTGTTCCAGACCTCCACCACCTTCTATAGATCGAAATAATCAATAAGTCCCTACAAGCCATTTGGTTAAATCTTTTCCCTCCATAACTAGAAAAAATAAATTGGATCTCCGTACCTTGAACATATAGTATTGATTTTACTATTCGATCGTTAGAATGAATCTTAACCTCTACCAGTGGAATATTTCTTTACAAAATCAGACTAGGTAGAAAAACTCTAGAAACAGGTAATTCAAAATTTTTTGGCGTCTCCCTTGAATTTCGACTTACAGCGGTCTTACTGTATATACTCGTATATTTTTAATAATATTATACATTTCTTTCACAGGCAGAAAGAAGCAGAAGTTTAACGGACATCTTTAGAAGTGTTCTACAAGGATTAATAAGAATAGGGTGCAGTAGTGTCAGCAAAAGTTTTTTGCCTGGAAATATTCTGACCAGGATAATACCCGGACTTGATATTGTTAGCGGATTATGCAATTTACTGGTATAATATAAATAAATAGCTTTCTAACAAAATGTGTTTCTGCTTTTTCATTTTACCGTGTCTTTGTAACTTGTTTTGTTAACTTTGTCTTGTTAACTTGGTCCGAAACAACTACTTAGTTTAGCAAGTATCTTTTACGATTTTTAAACTAAGATATTTAACGAAAATAAATTATATCTTCTATATCAATATAATAAAATTAAGTCTTTGTTCTTTTGTTTCCCTCCTAACTTCTTCTAAATGCCACCACGGATTTCGATACGGTTTTTATTAATGGAGAGAGCGATAAACGCGAAAGTTCTGTGTATATAATTTAAACAAGAAAATTATTGTTATTGCATTCATACGAAGTTGTTGCTGGTTGCTAGTTATTACATAAACTGTGTTTCAGAAATCAAATAAACAGGTCAATAATGGCTGGAACGCAATTGAAGATTAAACATAAATATTTTTGATATGCATTTATTTAATACCTACTAACTTGTTCATTATCACAAATCTTAAAAATACCTACGCTATAATAATAATACCCAAACAAATTTGGGTTGAGCATCTTCAGCGGTATATCGTAATTTTATCTTATTTTAAACGTCCAATTAGATATCGAAACCAAACTGTAACAAAAAGAACACGAATATAATAATTTACAAATTTATTCAAAAAAGGTTTACGTAATAATTGTGTTTTGAAGTAAAAAAAAAAGTTTTAAGTATTTTAAAAGACATTTCGCATTAGTCATTTGTGAACCCCGTCTTGTGGCAGTAATCATACGTGAAATAATAGCATGTGTGCTGTTGTGTTTAGGTGAATGAGTAAGGGATGCTAGTGCCCATTTCTCTATATCTATAGTGCTTAATAAGCACCCATCGGTAAGGTCCGTTACAAATATTTGTATTTCCTATGGACTCCAGTTATATCCTCTCTATATATCACATTTTAGTCATAAATATTTTAAATTAATATCAAAAACATCAACTCAAAAGCATAAAAGCATAATATTTTTTTTTATATTTTTTACCTGGGAAGCATTTTCAGTCATACACTTCAAAGATAGCATAGCGCGATCGCAACCCTTCTCACCATCTGATACGGGTTCATTGTTTACTGAAAAAGTAAATAAAAATGAAATGTAGAATCCACATTTAATTGAGAAGACACACTTTGAGTAGTAATAACTGGAGAATGATGGTTAGTATAAATTGGAGACCTTAAACATCTATATAAAACCATAAAGACATCAAATACAGCGCGACACATGCTTGGATATACACTAATTATACTGATAATACGACTATTTTGTTCATAAATTGAAAAACGTATTTTTACTAGCGGTAGCAGGAATTACATCGTTTACCTTATCCTGTTTACTAATTTGGGTATACTTTGGTCCAGCTAACAATATAGCTTACATATAAGAAAATTAAATAGGATTTGAAGAGTCCATTGATCGAGTGGTTAAGGCGCTTGCCTTAGCGCTCTGTTTCAGGGGTCCCGGGTTCAATCTCTATAGGGCCTATCTTTGGAAATGATAATCATCATCATCATCAGTCTGTGTCTAACTTTTCTAAATTATCTCTGATAATTGACGACACGTTTGGTCTAGTGGCTAGTAACCCTATAGATGTTAACCAAATGGTCCATTTGGTTAACCCTTAGACACTTGCAGTCGGCGGCGTACTTGCATCACCTGTTACGTTGCTTGTGGACCTGTACCATCAAGTGTATCAGTCAGTCTGTCTAAGAACCACATAAAAAAGCATATTTGGTGTTCCTAGCTCCTTACAGTATTAAAACTTTTGTTTTAATTAGAATTAAATTTGCAGTATTACTTACTGTGTTGGCAGGAGTCCATATACTGTTCAATTCGTTTAACTTCTTCTTCGTCATTAAAAACTTTCTTAGCTAAATCCAAACCATGTTCCTTAGAGATCATTCCTTTATCGTCCATCTGGAAAAAAATTGTCCGTTTATCAATCGATGTTTTATCGAGTTAATGGACAATTCGCACGAATTTGTCTCGCCCGAGTTGGGCGAATTGTCATGTTTTATTATATCGATTAATTTTAGTATAGAATTTATTGTTACTTACACAACCAATATGTCTCAGCATACAAGCCATAAAGCAAGGAACATTCGCACCAGTTGGTATTTTTTTAGTTCTTAGAGCAGTAATATCATCCTCTGAAATTGGGTTATCCTTTATGCACTCCATACCAACTTGTTCAAAGTGCTCCTTTATTTTCTCCTTCTGTTCAGCTGTCATTGCCTGAATGAAAATAGAAATGTGCTTAATAATTTTCAGCTTCATTACCATGCGAGCGTTACCATACCATGAAAATGTCTAACAATGCGAGATTTATTATTATTTATTTTATTTATAAACTTGTCAATTTTAGGAGGAATTAAATCAATTTCAAGAGGTATGAAGTTCATTGGATCCTCTAAAGTCTAACTAATGCATATTTATAAAATTATTTTTCCTGACTAACTATCAACGCATAGCCTAAACTTAGTGTAGAAAACTGAAATTTATACCATAGATTTGTTTATTTTACAAAGTAAGTTTTCGTTAAGAAAGTATTTTTGAAAATTTCATCTCTGTACGAGTACGAAGCCGGTTCACTAGTATATTATAAAATGACGAGTTTTTCTTACCTTTACATAAATAGAAGGAGCAATTGACGCGCAGATGAGGCAGCATAAGAGCAGTGACGTCATTGCCATTTTGATGATTTTAAATAAATGTGTTTAGAATTCAAAGAAACCTGTGGACTGTGATCTAGCTGACAGACTAGATGTCTTTCGCAAAAATATGCCAAAAATAGCGAATTTATATGAAAAGCAACCTATTAATTACGGTTTAATAAGCCATTATAATAGCATTGAAAGTCTGTACATAGTTGTTAGTTGTCCAAATGTATGGTTTGGGAATGCGACATTGAATATTACTCACAGTACTAAGTCCAAAATTAGATGATTGTTGATTTTCATTAGAGGAGAATTCAAAGGTCGCTTACTTGAATCATGATATTATTTTTTCATAAAGATCCCCACGAATAGTGGGGATAGTTGGTAGGAAACTAGGGATAGGTGGAAAAGGCGCTCTAAAATTTATTTATTTGTATTGTAGTATGATTTTAAATCATTTCAACGATAAACAGCCATTTAACCTTGGCCCTATTTTACATTACACCACAAGTGCTAATATCAAACAAATTTTCCTTTACACAACATTACATATATTATTATTGTTAAGGGTTTGTACATACTTTGTTGTATTGTGTATGGCCATAATAATTATGATTTTATAGAGCAATCATTTGCTATATAAATTGATAGTAAATCACTTCGCACATCCAGTGCATTGAATAGTTGTAAACATGTGGCATTCGTTATTAAATCTTTCTGCAGTGTGCTTCGGTTTTTTTGTATTAAAAGTTTCTGTAAGTATACTATCTTATACGCAATTATTTTTAAATATTGATCTTATGTTGTAATTAATTAATTAACTCCTATATATCTTTCTTTAATTTCATTAATGGTTTATTAAATACCAACTTTTTTCTGCAACGTCATGGGTTTATCTTTATAAATTACAGCTGTGTTATTCTGATGTACATAATATAATAGAAAAAAAAAACCCTTGCGGTGGTCACGTGACTAGGAGACAATAATAAATAAATAAAATAAAATAAGTTAGTGCTGTAATATTAGGTACCATTGAAATCTCAACATTTTACATTTTTCAGGCACAATCATTAGACGAACTGAAACATAATTTCGCTAACACCATAATGGAATGTGCAAAGCAGTATACTATTACGTCCGAAGAAATAAACCAGTTAAAGAACAGACAGCTGCCAGATAGCAGAAATGCTAAATGTTTATTCGCCTGCGCTTACAAGAAAACTGGAATGGTATTACTATTTTACGTTAAACTAGCTGGAGTCAACGACCTCGTCCGCGTTGAAAAATAAAAAATATAACACGTTAGAAGATATCTGACCACCTTTTTAGTTGTTACAACGAGGGCGCCCAATTTTTTATATATTTATACAATCCCTCGGGAACCTAACATTTTTCCATGATATAGTATATGTTAATCCAGATAATAAACTATCTATATGTGCCAAACTTCATCCAAATCCGTTAAGAAGTTTTGGCGTTGAAAGAGTCATACATCCATCCTCACAAACTTTCGCATTTTTATTATTAGTGGCAGGCGAAGGCTCCGTTTTTGTAACCCGAGACATTAGTTTATATAAAAAGAAAAGAACATCGAAATAATCAATTTAGAAAAAGGCTTTTGATTTATTAAAAATCATATATTTTTCGCGAACTTCGATTCGTGGCCAAATGCACTAGTCAATAAGTAGATGTTTAACATCTACTTACTCGTATTGACTAGATGTAACACAATATAATATACTTAATATTTATTAATTCAAACTCGCAACTGCTATTTCTATTAAAATTTTTCATCTACTATTAAATTTAATAACATTATGCATTTCGATTAGCGATAACATAAATTTTGTAATATTTTTTGGTTTTATGACGGAAATGAAATGTAAAAGAGGAAATAACTATTTCAAATTATAGTAAAAATCGCATTCAAATTAGTAATCTAAATGACATAATTTAGAAGAGACACACATATGCACATAGCTATATGTACCACAAACAATAAAAACCCTGTTTATTACATGAGGTATACGAAGCGTATAATTGGCGGTTTACACAGGTTGACCTTGATGATATCATTGGCACAACTTATTGTATGATTCAGTAATATTAAAGATTAACTCTATTTTACTTTTTTATGGGGACTTTAAGCCATGGCTGTACAAGAAAGTATTAGTCATTTGGGCAGCCCATCTGACACGTCCTTACAGAATATTATCGTAAAATAACAGTATGCGTGTATAAAAAAATTGGGCGCCACTTTCGCCATGGCGGGGTCGCCGTCGTCACGGCGCACACTGTTCTAGCATGTATGGGAGGAGCGGTCATAATCGAAAAATAAAAACTTTTGAAAAAATTTATTTAATGGCCATAAAAAGAAAGATGATTAATGACTCCAAATTATTTGTAACATTGATGGTCGGTGTCATTTGTATTCCTTGAGATATCACTCTCACTAAATGGCTTACTGCTAAATCATTTCTACGCAGCGCATTATTCCTGCAGTTTAAAATTTAAATTACTGATTACATAAAATTATTTTATGTATAAAAATAGTCAAAAGTGTCATTTTATGTCACTACAAATAATAATACGTCAAATTCAAGACGTAAATAGTTTTGACCAAGCGTTTCATACACTCTAGTACAGTGTCCGGCGCGGCGGTAAAGATCTCAGATATTTCTCAATATTTCTCAGGTGCTATAAATTTTTCATTTTTCAAAACGGACGAAGTTGCGGGCACCACCTAGTTGAGTAGAAATTGTTGACTACCCAAGTTAACTTTTTAAAATACTTACTAAAAACTTCATGTGTTTTTTTGGTAATTAATATTTTTAACATATTGCGTAAAATTGCGTTTAAGCAATTTATTTAACTTAATAAAATACTTAAATAAATGTTTCAGATGGACGATCAAGGAATGATGTCAGTTGATGGAGTACGAAGAATGACACAGAAGTATTTTCACGATAAACCCGATATAATAATGAAGAGTGACAAATTTACAAATGCTTGCATAAGTGGTACGTACTATTCGAATTAAAAAAAAAAACTTTTTTTGCATTCTCGTTAATTATTTTTTAAAACTTTATCTAACTCTGAATACAAACAGACGAAACACTAACTGACCGATGATTAATAAAGAACCCCAAAAACTTATAAGGTTAGAATCATGAACGTATTTATATCAGACCATAAAAGAAAACATGTCGTTTTTCAGCAAGAAGTTGGTTACTGTGACCAGAGGACCAAAGTACTACAAACTACAACAAAGTACAAACTGAGAAACACATTGCCCTATCAAATAAAATAAAAAATAATTTTCTGATTACAGTGAATGAGGCTGCTGTATCGGATGGCGCACTAGGATGTGATAGGGCAGCTTTAATTTTCAAATGCAGTATTGATAAGTCTCCACAGGTTTGTAGATGAAAGCTATTTTATCGTGGATTTTTAAACAATAATTCCTTTAAACTTCTTATGACTTCTTTTAAAAGCAAGTTGTATCTCCGTTGTATTGCTTGTGTTGTGGTGGTAGCTCTCATTTCCGACTTCACAGATTTTGAAATCGACCGATTTTCAACTAATCAGATTTTTAAGTCGTCACTTAAATAAATACATAATAAATTTTCAGAAAATTTGCAAAACATTTAATACTAGCTAGTGCCAGCGAGTTCATTCGCGTTAAAAAATTAAAAATATACCTGACACCTGACCGACATCTTTATAGCTATGACAACGGTGGCTCAGCCACGGCGACAATTGGCGCCCAGTTTATTATATTTTTATTAGACGATCTCTCGGGAACCTAAATTTCCCCAGGGTAAAAATTATCCTATATGTTAATCTAGGTAATAAACTATTTGTGCCCCTAATTTAATCCAAATCAGTTTAGCCGTTTTGCATAAAAGGGTAACAAACATCTATCCACCCTCACAAACTTTCGCATTTATAATACCTATATATCTAATATATATATTTGTCTAAATGTATTATGAGCCAATTATCAACAAGTGATTAGTTGAGAGTATACACATCAAAAAATTATGATAATATATTTTTATTTGTTTCAGTTTGATTTCGCTATATAACCGAAAATCTACGGCATACTTTATTACTTCAGTTTAGGAGTTTGTTGCAAGATGCAATTCATAAATTCTGATTGTGTTGTATCAAAAATCTAAAACGTACAATTAATCATTAAATAAAATTAACGAGAATTTATGTTGTTTTAATTATTGTCACGGAATATGTAACGCACGTGAAGACGGTTACTAATAACCTATAGTACTAATAAAGACGATACGATACTAATAAAGACAGAAAAATAGCGAAAAATACACCTTTTAACTATAAGACATATTCTTAACCTGGGGGTCTCGACCCCTCAGGATTATGGCTCTTGGCGACTTATCACCTTGTCCCCCTTTGGCGACGTCCATAAGTACATAAGTTTGCTGTTATGTTTCGGTGATTGAGTAAAGGTTACCAGAGTCAATTTTTCTATACTCTCCTGGTACTTCTTCCTTTATCTTACTATGGTTGGCATCGCTTGTTGCTTGTTTTATAGGTGTCGATTAGCCAACTATCATTTTACATAAAATATCTTAATATAAATTAAAAAAGTATAATTTGTGTGTATTGTTTTTTTTTTATCATTGACATATAGTGTGGCCAATCGTAGTTTATATACTTTGATAAATAATCATGATAATATCCGGAATAAAATGATTGCTATCTGTTCCGGATATAAAAATTAAATAAAATACATGGAAATGTAGAGTTTTGGTTCAATTACTGCGTGTGGTCACAATTAATAACAAGTGTTTCAATATGTGGAAAATAATCTTACTTCTTTTTATGCGTTACGTTTTGGTTTTTGTAAGTATTTTTAAAGTTATTTATTTAATGTAAAATATAACATTTTTAAAAATATTTTGGTTAGGCAGTATCTAATCAGTAATAGCGACAAATATTAATTTGAAAACTTCAAACTACTGTGTCATGTAAATGAACATAACGGCATGAAACGAACGTAGTGACGGGAACGGATGTTTTGGGAACGGGTGTTTTAGTAAACCGATAGCATGTTCCGAAATGCCTGTGACGTCATTTCAGATTCACCCAATCCAGACTGTATTTTATTAAATGGGTGTTTAAAACTATTTTTCTTGGCGGTTTTTTCAGTTAGATTAATATTAATATGACATATATTTTCTAAAAGCGATAAATCAATTTTATTTTATAATTATGACAATATTTTTCATACAGATAAAAATACTATACTAATTGATTATACCTAAGCAGTTTATAAAGATACTAGGGACCCGCTTCCGCCTTTGCAATAATGCAATTTTTGTCTGCAAATTATATTAATTGAAATAAAAACTATCTCCTATCTTTTAAGTTGACTTTTAAGTATCAAAATCGATTCAATAGTTTATGAGTTCACCGAAGACACACAACGTGACTCGTAATACACACACACACACACACACACACACACACACACACACACATAAACACATATATATATTAAGGGCTCTTACATCCTTTACCGCCTACCGAAATACAATTGCACACAAGACACGCTGTTTTTTCACTGTGGATTTCTGTGAAACTTGCTACTTATGAAATTAGTACCGGTAATCTGGGGTAAATTACAAATTTGAATTTGAAAATTTGTATTTTTTTTATCTCGTAAGTGTAGTCTTTTTTCACCCTGCAGTTTTTATTCACACCAAATTACGTACCTATTTCCCTTTGATGATTTTAAATGCTAACCACTAGGTTCAATTTAACATTTCAGACAAAAACAGACAGCGAGTTAAAACAGGAGTTCGTTAAGACATTAATGATGTGCACTAAAGAGAATCCGGTGGAGATGTCGGAACTTTTCAATCTGGAAAAACATATAGTGCCGAAAGATAAAAATGTTAAATGTCTTTTAGCGTGCGTTTATAGAAAAACAGGACATGTGAGTTACTGTTATATCATTTCGCAAAAAAATACATAGTGTTATCTTAAAAAATACACCTAAAAAGTACATACATGCAATGTATATTTCATTATTTATCAATTAGTTACTCATAAATAAAGTCACAGCAGATAAGCATCTATATTTTAATACAAAAAATTATAATAACGCGATTCAACAAAACAATCTTTCACAACAATATACAATGGGCACCCAAATTATTCGATTCATATAATGACAAAATAATTGAAATGATAAAGCTCCTAGATATTATATCAACTGTAAAGGCTGAAATGTTCTAAAACTTTATCATTAACATAAATAAATAAACTTATTATCAAAAAAGCAAAATAATATACACCTAATGCAAGGCCAACAAAACAATGCAACAAACTTCAAGGGTTGTCAAGATGGCTTCCTATATCATGAAACATATAGCGCCGGTAGCTTCATGTGAGGGAAAGGGATAGAGGGCCGGGATTGTTTGCGTTGTCTCCTTGGTTTTACTATAACTATAACTTACATACATTTAGAAGCCGTAATTTCATATTACGAATTTTACAGACAATTTCAACATTATAACTTTGTTTATTCCAATTATTTAATTATTTGGATGTCTTAGAAATTTTTACGGAATTTTTCCACTGACGTTTTTATTACATTCTTCACACAGTTAAATGAAAAAGGATTATTTGATTTAAAAAAAGCTTACGAACTTGCCGCGATATTGAATACCCCTGACAATGATACCAGAGAAGCCAAGGGAAGAAAACTATCCGACATCTGTGTGAAAGGTAAACCTTTACGATTTAAGTCAATCAATATACCTAGGGGTAAAATATTGCAAGCACTGCATAAGCAAGATAAATATCAATCACCTTCGACGACGTTGTGATCTTGGCGAAGTTGATAAGAGATATGATGCTCGAAGACCTCGAAAGTTTTCTTAAGGATGAATATAGTCATAAGGAAAGTTATGCCCACCCCAGTAAAAGTTGTGAATTCAACTCTCGAATTTGTTTTATACTATACATACATATACTTAGGACAAACAGACGCTGCAACCGGTATATCGCGTTCGGGCGGGGCAACGGCTGCTGAAGCCGCTAGTATAAATAATTAAATGATACCTATTACTTTTCAGTAAATGAAGCCGCAACATATGACAAAGAGAAGGGATGTGATAGAGCTGCGATGATATTTAAATGCTTGGTTGAAGAGGCGCCTAAAGTAAGAAAAAAATATGAGTCGAATATGACTAAGAATTTTTTGTGTAAAGCCGCGATCAGACATGTGCCCAAATGGGCGTATTATCATATTTGATTTTTACCTATTATTTCAATAGGCATAATGTACAGTCCGATACATTTGTAATTTAATTTTGTTAACAGAATGAAAATTGCTTCTTTTTCTTATCGTTAAATCGGATATTTTGATATTGCGAACCCTGAATATGATATTTCATTTTTGTTAATTACTGTAAATGTTATTGAAGTTTAATACAGTAATTAATATTTTATTATATTAAGTTTTTATGTTCAACTGTACAGAATCATCTATAGTGGGCGAGTTGTCTATTGAAATAATAGGTAAAAATCAAACATAATAACTCGTCCATTTGGGCGAGTAGTCCATTAACTCGTTCGGCTTCGTATTCGCCAAGTAGTGTTCATGTTCATGTCTATACACCCATGCGAGCCTTAGTACAAGTGGCCGACAATTAGCTGGGCAAAGACGAGCACTGACAAATGTTGCTCGGTGATTTACAAGCACCTACTATTCACGATTCGGCGAATAATCGCGGCTTCACGTCGCGGCTTAAAGGTTGGCAAGCCTTTAATCAAAGTAAGGTTTACCACCGTACTGCGCGTCATAGATCCCGGATATAGAACTCTACTAGAGCAGATGAGTAGAAACTTTATCCCGTGGACGCGCGAACTTGGAACAATCTCCCTTCGGAGGTGTTACCACTACCTACAATATAGGCTTTTTCGAGCGAGCCGTAAAAAATCCTTACAGAGTTGACAGGACTGTGTATATGCGGATGGTCACTTTAGCAACCGATATTGAGCTACTATCGCTCGGCCTCTCTGAAGGCTGCCACTTCATATTAAAATTAGTATTAGTATTAGTAAATTAAATGGACTATCTTTTTATTCCTACCTAAATTTTCTAAATATAACATTTGATTTTCTCTTTCAGTTGGGATTTAAGTTATGAGCCAATCAATCGCTTTGCTGTGCTTCTCATAAAAACACCTTGCTACAATGAAATGCACAAGTTAGTTAAAATACAAAAATAAATAAATATTTGTATGTTAACGACAAAAATAAATAAATTTTGAGTGGATATGGAATTATTTTTTACTATTATTATTTATTTTGTTTGTAAACCAATGAAACAAACCAAAAACAAATGTTATGGGAAAACTTGCTACAATACATCCAAGATATATAAGTGTAAATCGCATTCAAATAGGTTAAGCCGTTTCTCAAATTAACGTGCACAAATGCACAGAGAAGCTTTGGTAACATAAGTACAAGGTGTACTTGGCTTTTTTTTAATAAGTAATAATTTTTTAATTTTTTTTTATAACACGGCTCTACGATTTTATTAGAATTGTAATGATTAAAGAAGTTACAGGATAAGCAACACCTATTGCTCACATGTAAAACTAAGTAGAGACCACGATGCGACGCGACATAAATTACCAACCTACTTAATATTGTAGGGCCAGTTTGATAGATGTCGCTATATACTACAAATTATTTTTATTATAAACTAGTGACCCCGTCCCCGGCTTCGCACGAACCTTCCTCAGAATTAAAAGAATATTGAAGTTGAAATAGACGTTAGCCAAATTGGTCCAACCCTCAGATTAGATAATCTGAGGTCCAACCGTTCACGAGTTTTGCGCTCAGGAACAATTTATTTATTTTAAGTACCTATTGAAATTACTTATAAGAATTACCTATAAGATATTGAATTATACAGTAAAATAAGTTCATTCGGACGACTTGTAGATATTCTTAAAGAAATATTCAATTTTAAAATTTCATCATTATCTAAAATTCTCTACTTGTTTATGTGCGTAGGTAATTTAGGTATGATAATGACTCAAAATACTTGCTTATCTATCTCTGTGTGTATTTAGATAGTTCGTTGCTTGCTGTTTCAAGTAAAATGACAGACAAACCCATCCCCCTTTTGACGTGCCCACAAAATGCCCCAGCCCCAGTCATATCCGTATATTACAATAGACGGATTCCCTGTTTCTCTCACACACATACCAAAAGCGAGTTTTTCAACACTGTCTCTCGCTGGCTGCGCCCGAGCATACACACATCTGCATTAGTCCGCGCCACCAAACAAGTCCCGAGGCTTAAACATGAACTAAAATTGGCACAACTAGAAATGGCTTGAAAACTTGAAAACAATATTATAAAATGCGATTACAGCGCCGCGCCCGCGGGATTTGATTGCTGACGCGGACTTTAGCTAGTCATTAGTAGCCAACTTCATTCGACACCGACTTGTTTGACAATACGTATCATTCTGTTCAAACTTCACTCTCATTATAAAACGCCGTATGCGTATGATCGTTGGATCGTCTCGTATTGGTGACGTTTACTACCTAAAACTTTTGTTTGACAGTTTAGTTTGTTGTGTCAATATTTGGAAGTGCAACAGATTGTTTGAGCTCCCGTGAGCCTCTATAAATTTTGTTATTTTAAAAGTTTTACTTGTGTGTAATAGTGTTTTTCATTTAAAATTGCATTTTTGCACGCATTGTATTTTGTTCGGGGCGATTCCGAGTTTCATTTCTGTTTGGTGAGTTTTTTTAATTGTTACTAAAACATTTTAATTGAATTTTAAAATATATTAAAATCCAGTTAGAAGTAAAAAATATATTTATTTTACAAAGGATATTCCTAATAACATATTACTCAATTATTTATTTTTTAATATGAGAGGTATTGGTATGAATTCATTACTATTTTCGTGCGAATATTTTTTCCTACCCAAAACCGTTACTTTAACCGGTGATTTTGTATGAAATTTCTTGAGGACTCTCTTATTTAATACCTCCTTCTGGTGTTTGATTTCTTCGGAAACGTCTCCGTCCTTTCTTATAGAAACATCTTCTTTGTATGAGAAATTTGGTCTTTTAAGAGTAACGTAATTGTTAGGGATTTGATCTGTGTCACGTCTTCTGCGTCCTGTCGCGACACCGAGTTGCAGAAGAACCGGATTGCTGACCAAGGCTGCTGCTGCTCCTAGCAAAGCAATTCCAGCTATGGGCCATAGAACTGCTTTTGCTGCAAGTGCCTGGAATGATATTTTTAAATTATAACTTTTTAAAATAAATTAAATGTGTATTTCTTTACGAAATAAAATAATAATGCTTTTACGAAAATTGGGTAATTTATATAAAAATATATATTAAAAAAAAGTTAGTAAAAAATTACGTTTTCTTTATATAATATATAAACATCTATAAAAATTCGTCGTATAAAAATGAAGACGTGAGTATGGCGCATTTTTGGGCTTTTTCGTTTTTTTGCGTTGATGAAGGTAATATGTCCATATAAATGAAGTGTTTAATTGCTAGGTATCATACCATTAATATTTTAGGTCGTTTACACAACTTTGCATCATAGTCTTTATATATAAAAGAAAGTCGTGTTAGTTAAATCATTTATAACTCGAGAACGGAAAGAAAATATGAAGAAAATTCATTTTCTCATACATTTTGTATGAAACGGGTTTTTATTCTCCCTGAGGCGGTACGAAGTACGAAGTCAGCTCGTTTAGTACTTACAAAAATCAGTTCCGTGGCGACTTATCTCAAAAATTAAAAGTTAAAACTTTAACCTCGACTTACTCAAAATTGGAATTAAGCGACTTATCACCTTCATCCATTCACGTCTTCAAATCTTATGACATAAATTATTTTAGCAACCCGCCGCGGCTTCGCACGCATGCATTTTTTTTCTGCAAAACCTTCCTCTTTTTATATTCTTTCCATTCAATGAAAACCGGTTGAAAGAGTTAAAAACGAAATTTCAAAAAAGTATCTAATTAATAAAGTAAGTAGTCATCGTACATTAATTACATACTACCTGGTATCTGCAACTTCGCTCTAGTTCGTTTTTAGAAAATCTCACACGAACACAACATTTTTTTAGGATTAAAACTTGATAAATTTTGCATCTTTTCCCGTGACGCTAGAACTGGATTCACAAAACTATGTAAACGTCAGCTGTCACGAAACTAGATTCTTGACATGAGTCATGTCAGTTCAAACGGAATACTAAACAATAAGAGATTTATAATTACGCAGATAATCGGATATTCAACTCGTGGGATAATAACATTAACGGACTAAGCTATTGTTAAGTAACATAAGCCTTTTCGCAAGTGAAGTTGCAATGTCTCAAGTGGTAGGCGTGAATTAATTCATAGTTTCCTGTGAGACAGATCTGGGCAACGATATAGACGCCTATGCGCAGGATCTTGCGTAGGTTGCTAAAGGTGAACGGAGTCCTTGTTATGTGAATGCAGATCTGAATAAGATTATTGCTTGTAACAGTACAATCAAACGCAGAAATTAGAAGGCTTTAGACAACATGTACGAGTATGTTAATACTAATTAAACCTTGTAGTTTTGCAATTACAAAACGGATACTTATGTGAAATTACGTCAACGTAGATAACGAAAGCCTGGTTCTTCATCCTGTCAGGGATCATGGCTTTGTGTGGTGTCCCCCTGGTTTTGTTAGTGTTATACAGTCTCATGGAACCGCTGGAGTACTCGGCGGACAGCATAACGGTTTACGAGTAAATTCAGTTGCCGAGCGACACACTGACGAACTCCTGCTTGCAATAGTGCGATGACTTGAGCAGATTCAGCGGCGGTGGTTTCTATCTTCGAGGGTTGATTTCTTGCTAGAGCTCCTTAGATGTGTTTTCTTCGACGTTTGGACAGTGTATGATTGACATTTGACACCCAAGGGAACAGGCACAACTAGCGACCCTTCAACCGCGAGTTTTTATACTTTTTTTTTAACGTTCAGACCTGGACACCTCGTGGCTTTTTATTTAAATTAACGTTAATTGAAAAGTTATTAAACGTGCTTTCATTTGATATCACTATTAATAATGTAAAGTAATTTTTATAAAGTTTATATTAGCTTGAATCAGATTTTCGCGGAGGGGCAATATTTTTGACGCCGAGTGTACTCGTAGGTAACAACAGACAAATTAAAAGAGAAACTAAATTCATTGCTCAGTTCGGAAAAATTAGTCTCATATGGTTTAAAACGCAAATGGTCTATAATGGTAGCAACTCGTCTAAAAAACCATTTAGTCTTATAAAGACGTCTTAATTGTAATTTGTACAGGGTCATCACTAAAAACTATTTTTTAAAACTGAAGCTTACAAAAAACGTGGGGTCTCCTTAATTTATTACTCCTAAAATGGCCTTATGTGTTTTAGAATCTGCTAACTCTCAGAAGCGTTCCAAGCACTGCATGTTGTGGAAGTGTAAAATCAATTGGATACTCACGTGGTGGTCGTAATGTTTATGATGGTGCCCATAACCCGTGTGGTGGTGACCGTGATGATCGTCATGATGATCGTGATGGTGATCTAGACCGTGATGATGATCGTCGTGATGACCGTGATGGTGATCTAAGTCATGGTGACCATAGTGATGATCGTATCCATGATTATCATCATGATAAACGTAGCCGTAATGACCATCTTCATAATCATGCAATCCGTAGGCTAAAATGAATTAAATATTAAAGAAGAGGGAATCGCATAGTAATGTTTCTTAAATATTAGTACCAGAATAATGCATCAAAGTTTCTTAGCATTCTTAGGTATTCTCCTTATTTATTTATTGATAAAAGTATCCGAAAACTGGCATTTGTCGAATCAAAATAATATATCTTTGCAAGCAGCGGCAATATAAACCTAAACTGCCGCCCGAGATCGACTACTCTAGGATTGCGTTTGAATTGTACTACAATTATATGTAGTAAGCCTGACACCGCACTGCACAGTCAGTCAGCTAGTTTGCAGTCTAAGTGCAGTCCGTAAGAAAAACAATTGCATGCCAAGAACAAGATATAGTGTCAAGCTAGAACATAGAAAAGGAAGCAGCTACCCACCTTTTGATAATACTTTTGTATTCTGTAATTAATAATCTTTAGTAGACACAACAAATGGATGTAGTATCTGCACATTGCAATTCACGTTATAAATTAAGACCTAATGTCTGTATAATATTACAAAATAATGAAACAAGTGCATTAATGCAACTTCATTAAATTATAAAGTAAATTATGCAATTAAATACATTGTGTAACTTCCAATTACCTTTGCGACTTATCTTACCAGAGTGTTCGTGGTGCAACAAGCCACGACTGTGGGTTGAACCAGACAAAGCATTATCGGGAATTTCCTGCGAAATATCAAATAGAATTAAACATAAATTTTATATATAAAGTACAATTTTATAAAATAATATGGCCTCACCAGCATAGCACTGAACACAAGTGTAATACAGATTTATTTTATTGCTAACAGTAACTAAGATTTTGACAAAGTAAGCCACGTTACGCCCGAAATTATCTAGGCCGCAGAAAACATTCGAGATTTCCATGGTTTTTCAAAGTAAAACAAGAAATTTTGTTAAATTGAAACGAATTTCAATCTATCTGTATTGGTATATCTGTTGGTTAGCATTTAATGCCAAAATCCCTCGACCGAATTTAATCTAAACTAACAATAGTTGATAGTATTAACTAAGTGTAAGTTTTGAAGATAGAAATATGCCTACTAATAATAGTGCCTACTACTGGTACAAATAAAAATTATATGAACATTATTTTAAATAACAATCCAATAGAGGCAATTGTAGATTTAGTAATTCAGGAAACATTGATTTCCTCTAATTTACTCTCATCATTATGATAAACGATATCCAATAACGACTTTTTATTATAATACAAACCGCTGTTTTATCACGCTGACCAAGCCGCAGATATGGCTAGTTAATTTATAAGGAATCTCGTAGACTCGTATTTCGTTTCATTTTCCAAAGACAATTAGAGTTAAGTAGTCCTTAACGCTCCGATGGTTCGATACGAATCGTCTGGCCAACGTTGTGATCTGCCCCCTTTTCACACAGCCCTTCACACTAGCTGCCATGTACGTATTTTAAAGAGTCATTACTTTAATCACAACTTATTACACTGCGGCACTTTTTACTTTCTGCTTTTTATAAATAAACAAAAAGGTAAGGAAAACTCAAGTAGCTTAATGCCATACTAGTTTGTTAGCGGAAATTCATCTAGTTTCTAGTGCATAATTTGTGTAATCATTGGTAATCTTAAAATTGTACTTTAATTTTTCAGAACGTATTTGATAATTTTTAGTTTTACTATTATTTTTTTATTAATAAATAAATAAATCAAATAAAAATAAAGCATTGATTTTAAAAACAAAGAAGTATTTTCAAAAGAAAGATTTAAGTAATGACTTATCTCTTCAACTATTGGATACAAATTTTAATAATCATATAAATTTATAATTATTGAGTAACTTAATATCTTCATTTAAATTTAATTGAAATACTACTAGTATGGAATCAGTCTTGTATATTAGATACATTTACTATAAGATATTACTGATGAAAAGATTATTCATCAATCCCAAGAAAGGATCTGATATCTGACTAACTGTAGAGCGAAGGTCGAGGTCGTCATGGGAAAAGATTCCCAGTTATGTTCTGATTCAAGCGATAGTAAGTATGTGAACCAAACGAAACCGTTTTAGATAATAACGTATACATTCTGATAAATTTAAAGCTAACTTAAATAAAAAGAATTAAATGAATACAATTTAACATTGAATCGAGCGTTCGTTGAATCATATTTCCGTTCCAACAATTTTATCAAGAATGTGGGACATGTCAGCGATATTTCCATCATCACCGGTCCATATTTCTGCATTTAAAATGCGCTGAATGTCGTTCTACGTGTAGCTGTAATGGTCTGCAGTAAAACTTCTATTAAGATGCCTGCCTAGACTCTTGAGGGCCATTTATTATTAATAGTCCAGCAAATAGATGCGTAATTACAAGTAAAACTGGTGTGGTTGGAAAGAACACGAACGAACTGGTTAAATAATTTGAAGCATTACCTTGAAACGAATAGGGTTGCGTACCGGCGCCAGAATAGCATATCTTCCTGGTTCATGCTTTTGCAAAGTTTTCACAACAGTTGAATTCTGCGAACAATTTTACATATAGGTATTGAATCTTGAAAATTGATCTTAGTGTATGAGGTGAAACAGTTGAAATCACTGACTGCATTGTTGTCGTGGACTAAATAGTTTCTAATGTTCTCGTTGAAACTGCTATTAGCAATTGCATTACACTTAACAAGATTACTGAATGAAAACGCGAGTAGATTAAGAAAAACTCGATAGGACGATCCGCGTGATTGAGCCAACCACATTCTTGGTCGCGGAGGTAATGAAGTCGGAAGAATATGGAACGCAACAAAAACTGTAAGAAATCACAAGGCGCATTGATGCAGGTATTCATACGGTACACCTTATAAAAATACTGTTGAAAGGAGGGGACGGTTTGGATGACAATTTGATAGGAGGCGAAACAATGGCAGAGTCCAACTTACGGATACACCCCGATGACTTCGTTGCGAAGTCGTTTCACCGGCTTTGTTTATCATTATAATGATGCTTGATGTCTACGAGATAGTTTCATGGTGTATGCACCTTGCTACGGATATTCTTTAAATTGTTTAAATGTGTGTTCTTTTATTCTGTAATAAATTGTATTATTGTGTGGTAACACACTATACTGAATTAGATAATTAATTAAATTGATGCTGATGATGGGGAAATACAATTGGGATTTGTATTTAGTTTCATTCGGTTTATAAAGAAGAGCTTTATTTCAATTACAATAAAGTTAAATGATTATGCGGACTGTATAACAATTTGTTGATAAATAAACCAGTTTTATTTTCTTTAGACGTATTGGTGTTGCGCAGGATATGGCGAAGGAATTCGCCGGCGTTACAAATTGCTTGACGTAAACAATTTGCTGCATTTAACTACTTGTCTGTTTTTATTATATTTTCATTTGTAAGTTTTAAACTTAATTAATCAGAGTATGTTTTGTTAGGAAATTGTAGTATTCCTAAAAATAGTGCTGAAACAATAGTGACGATGGTAAAAGTTCATGTAACGAGTCCGTAGGAATTACGAGTATAATATAATTACTTGGCGACCCGCCCCCGGCTTCGCACGGATATACATACATACAGCAGATTGTTTTATGGGCGACGGTAGCCACCTATCATCAAGTGAAGTAAGCCTGTCTGCCGACCTTAACATAAAAAAAAATACTACTTTAGAAAGTATATTTTTAAAAACGTAAGTGACGAATTCTAGATGATGATACCTTTTAATATGTTGAGGTGAATGCATTTTCCTTAAACTTTAAACAAATGCAAATGAGTTCGTCGACACGGCTCCGCCTTCAACAGAACTGTTACGTGTTAACTTATTTACACTTGTAAGGAGAACATCTCCTTATAGGGCGATCTCGACACGTTTCAACAACTTACGAATAAATCTAAACCGCCTCTACCCAATCGTTACGGGCACGAGGCTCGCTTTTATTAGTTTTAAATTATTTATCTTCACCACCACAGATTTACGATTGGCACCGCGATATATCAGGCGCTCACCAATAAAATTCGCTGTTACAAAGAATTAAAATCGTCATTCGAGTCTGGAATCGAGTTATTAGTTTTATCTAAACTAGCAGGTTTAGATAGTTTAGTTCTATCTAATCTAACTAAATTTATGTATTACAATTATAATAAATCCGAAAGTAACAATGTTTGTGTGTAACTCTAATGCATATTTACGGCTAAACCTTAAGCCGATTTTGATGAAAAAAGTTATGGGAATCTTTAAAAAGGAAACAGGTACTGTGACTAGAGCTATGGCGATATTTTACAAAAACATTGATATAATTATTATATACCTGTAATGTAAACACGAATGAGTTTTATTTATTTATTTATTATTATTTTTTATTAAAGATGGGTTTGCTCTTGGGCAGCATCTAGCCATGTAGCGAAGATAAGGCATAATTATGATGAAGCGGGCTCACACATGAGATGCCTATTCAGCCGAAATTTTAAAAGATTTGGGTTATATAAACCTTGGCAGTGCACTAAAAGATTTTATAAAAATTAAATAATCGTCAGACACGTTTTTCTAACTCTATATCCGTGTAAACATTCGCATTTTCTAGACATCACCCCACAGGTACCATTCAAACCCCCTTTATTTTACGATCTTAAATTCTTCACGAGAACATAGGTGAAAAAAGTACGCAATACTTTACCGATGGCTACCCTGAGTGGTAGAAATTGGAAAGAGGGTGGCTAAATGGTGCAAAGTAAATTGCAAAATAGAATTAATGGTTCTCGTATCCTAATTTACCTTTTTGGTTCAAAGGTTTTCAATACATTTGTTTTAGCAGTGCGTCGAATTGTCGAACATGATAGATCTCTATTTAACCCTTTCTTTTCCTTTTTTTAAGGCGTGCCCAAGAGGAGTTTTAAAATATAAAGACAAATTATTAAAAGTAACTTCTGCGTGGAGAAGGTTAGAAACAACATTAGAAATATACATTGATAAATCATTTTGTATGCTCAAAAGTGTGCAGTACTCGTAGAAGTGAAAAAATTATAATATTATAGTTGCACCAATTTCTATTTAATAGATAGAAACATAGAAAAAATATTAAAATAAATCAATTAAGTTTTATATCTACAAGTATGCATGCAAAACTCTATAAATATACTCCACCAGAGATCAGTTCATTGCTCAAGTGATTAATATAATATACTTATCTTAGCGCTCCAATTCGACGAGTCCCGGGTTTGATTCTCAGCAGAGCCAACTTTGGAAATAAATTTTCAAAGTTGGCTGTGATCTGGGGTGTTGTAGTGACAAGGCACATTGGTTTTCACTATCGTTAATTGAACAGCCTGTAACCACTCCTTACAGATGACCACCGTGAAAAAACAACACTTGTGCTCTTGTGTTTCGGTGATTGAGTAAGTAAGGAATTCCAGACCCCATTTTCCAATCCCTACCTTACTCTATTAAGGTCGGCAGCGCAAATGCAGCATCTGTCCACCTGTAACGTTGCTTGTGTCAATAGGCCATTGTATCTGCCTACCAGTAGACTGTCAGCCTCTCTGAATACCTTTACTTACATAAATAAATTAGTAAAACTAAATTTGTGACAAATTTCCTAGCACAACAATAACTTTGCAGTATCCAGTAATAGTTCTCCTAAGTATACAAATACTTACAATAAATTTTCTAGTGAATGTAACAAGCATCTTTTCTCGTATCAATATTTTTAAGCTTTCAAGAACATCGATCAATGTCTCGAAGCGTCAAAGGAGTATACCGGAGGCGAAACAGAAGGTGTCAAGGCAGATGGATCGAGTCGTAATCGAGTATCAATATAGATACGATTTACGTGATTTGTGATTGCGTCGGGCTGTTTAGAAGCCATTTCACTCTTTGACTGATGGACTCTGATAGGATCGTTTGAGTTTAATATCAGTGTGTAAGTATTTGACTGCGGTGCCATGGGATTGAGTAATGGTCTACGGATGAGAGATGGGTTTGTGTCGTAACGGTTGTTTCTTAATGTTGGTTATTGTTAAAGAAATTCTTTTTCGTAACACTTTGAAAGCAAGTCGTCATGTTTTAAAAGAGATGATAACTTGTGAGGAGTTTAAGATCATATAAAACTCATATCTATATAATTATTTTATACATGAACAGCCAGTATATTCTGCACATCTATTGGATAAGTTCGAAAATTCTATGATTTAATCCAGCAGAGAGTTTATTCTTGTTACAATTTTTACCCAAAACTGTTTACGCTTGATTGACTAACTAATAATGATACTATGCATACATACTTTTCGAAAATTTTGTGGGCAAAATATTTTCTTAATTATAATGTTATATATAAAAATTACGTGTCACGTTGTGTGTCCTCGATGAACTCCTAAACCACTGAACCGATTATGATAAAACTATGTGTAATTTGGTCCAACTTAAAAAATAGGATGGTTTTTATCTTAATTTATAGTAACCCATAATATTACAGAGATTTTCGGATTGAAACGGATTTTGCAAATGACTGTGAGTCTTCCAAAATGCTTACAATTATTATGGTATGATAAAATGCGCCTTATGCAACAGGAACATACAAAGTCGGGCCGCGTCACTAGTTCTCGAATGCATAAACAAACAATGACAAGAGAACATTGAAAATTGTCAACCACAAAGACATAGACAGGACCTTGTCTCCCACATTTGCAATATGAATGTGACACGTGATGAAAAATGCCGCAATACCACAAGCCACGAACATTAAACCACGTGAATATGCGAGGGGATGAAAATGTGAGGCAGACGTGGGGATTTAAAATAGAACTGTGGGGTGAGATGTCTTCCATACTATTTTGGTAGGCGAAATGTTCGGATAAAGGCAAATACCTGGAGTGCACTGTTAAAAATAATCTTGAAAGTAGTGATGTATGGTTTTAGTTATTGCTTTTGCTTCAAATATAATATTCAGTCCCTGGTAAAATTCAGTAGTTTTCTAAAACCGTAGTAAGTGTATAAATAATATAAATTATAAAGTATCCGATTTTGTGACTTTTAAAGCTATTCAATATAATCTTTTTTAAAACCATAATACTTATTGCAACTTAAGTTTACTGCCCCCGCGAAGTGTGATCTTCCGAAAATGCTTCCAACAGTACGTATGTACATCCAAAAGAAGCGGGAAAATTCTAGAAAAATTACAGTCGTTAAGGCTCGAGGAATTGGCGTTAATAAAAAACGCACCGTAATTCGTAAGTAAGGGCGTTGACAAACGAGCCGACTAGAGCGGCCTAATGAGCCGGCTCCTGTATCACCTGACGACCGAATAAAACGCCTATCTGAGCGTGTGCCGATTTGTTTGTCTTTGCTTTTGAGGGGCGGAAATGGAATTTTTATTAAAAAGAGAATTCGCTCGTGAAAAAAAAATGCTTGTTGCTTTTTTAACAACATCATTTATTGTTTACACAGTATACAAATATACAACGAGTGGAGTTGAGCGTAATATAAACTACTAGCTGTTGCCGCGACTTTATTCGCGTAACTTTATAAAATATAGCCTATGTTACTCCCTGATAATGTATGCTTTCTATGTGTGAAAGAATTTTTAAAATCGGTCCAGTAATTTTGAGTTTATTAATTACAAACAAAAATACAAATATTTTCTCTTTATAATACACTGGACCGCAAAGAAAAAGGGTCTGTTAGAAAATCTTCAATATCTTCAAAAGTACCTGACCTAGCTTTATGATATAAAGACTACATTAAAGCTAAACTAAATAAATTTTATTTTTATTTAAGCACATTAAAATATTCTTTAATTTATTATTTATTTCATTTATAGCTACTTTTGAAAATATAGAAGATTTTTTAACAGACCCTTTTTCTTTGCGGTCCAGTGTATCACATAGATACATAGATATAGACTATCTATCTATACCATACAAGTTTAGTCTGACCACATTTATTTAGAATCTAGAATCACGTCATTTGCATACTACCCAGCAATGGTTCATAATCTATATTACTAATCTCGTAATATATTTCTGATTTTGCGGATTGGAAAGATATTAGGTGTCTTCGAATTTTTCTATAATGCAGGTTCTTGTTTTCATGCTAAGAGATAGTGATCACTGTTACTAATCCACATAATGTAAACTAAAACAGATCCTACGTCTTCCGTTTCAGTAAGCGTTCGAGATCTGTGTCAGGGTGTGATGTGAAGCCGATTAAATGGTGACATCTTCTTTGATCTCCAATACAGTACACAGGTTTAGGTTAAAGGTAAGGGGACTTGTTATCTATGCCCTAGATAATGATTTGTCTAACTGAACAAGATTACTTGACAAAATTGGAAACGGATCGTTTTCAGATCATTTTTGTCGACAACGCAGCAATGAAGACATTTAATGGTGTGGTAAATCGTTTGCTGCGAGGTTTATTGCGCTGCTGGGTGTCCTATAGACAAACTAAAGCGCTGCTACAATCGGATTGTACCTGGCATCGTTCCAACTGAAAGCTAGTAAATTTAAAAGTTTGACCGCAACCAGTGGATGATATACTTTTTTTAAACCCACTCAGTTCGGCAGCATAGGTAGCAATATTTGGCGCGCTTACAAACGGTATAAGGTATGACCTTTATAAGAGTAAGAGAAGTATTTACATCTATATAATCTAAC
This sequence comes from Synanthedon myopaeformis, assembly GCA_944738685.1. NCBI lineage: Eukaryota > Metazoa > Arthropoda > Insecta > Lepidoptera > Sesiidae > Synanthedon > Synanthedon myopaeformis. Next base: position 3,696,416 of record OX122927.1, on the reverse strand, counting down.
GATTTATATTATATGTATAGATAATAGATATAAACTCAGCGTCAAAAATATCGCCCCTCCGCGAAAATCTGATTCAAGCTAATATAAACTTTATAAAAATTACTTTACGTTATTAATACTGATATCAAACGAAGCAAACGAGCACGTTTAATAACCTGTCAATTAACGTTGGTTAATTTAAATAAAAAGCCACGAGGTTCCAGGTCTGAGCGTTAAAAAAAGGTGTCAAAACTCGCGGTTTAAGGGTCGCTAGTTGTGCCTGTTCCCTTGGGTATTAAAGATCTGTATAAGGTCAAATGTCAATCATACACTGTCCAAACGTCGAAGAGAACACATCTAAGGAGCTCCAGCAAGAAATCAACCCTCGAAGATAGAAACCATCGCCGCTGAATCTGTTTAAGTCGTCGCACTATTGCAAGTAGGAGTTCGTCAGTGTTATGTCGCTCGGCAACTGAATTTAAGCCGTTATGCTGTTCGCCGAGTATTCCAGCAGTTTCTAGCTGGTCGGCGACGCTGTAGAGTTAAGTTAGAATAAACATTTTTCAACTGACTTACCAGCAAGTGAGCAACAATAAAGGTGTTATTATCTTTATACTAGGTATAATAGCTTTTACCCGCTACTTCGTACGCGTATTATAGCCTATATTATGTCAGTATTAACATCTCTACATAATAAATTGAGGACGTTGTCCGCGACTATCTGTTTCTTCGCCAACTTCATTTAAACTATCCAACAGAAATTGATACGGTTTTCACTAATGAAAAGAGCGATAAAAGAGGAAGGTTTGTGTTACATAATTTGCACAAAAATATGCATCCGTACGAAGCCGGAGGCGGGCCGCTTGTATACTATAGTAATGTAAATTGGTGGACCATTATATTGGTAAAAGGATTAGAAAAGAGGAGAAAAAGAAGTAAAGCTCATGTCTTCCAAGATTCCAAGGCTTTCCAAGACTTTCCGCCTTTAGATCTAATAAATAACAATATGTATAATATAACTAATCCACATATTATGATAAAGGTTTAGGCCTTATAACACCTCCTTACTCTCCTATACACCTAATATAGTTACTAATGTAGACTAAACCGGATTTTCATTTGTTATTCATGCACATGATAAAGCGGCACAATAATAAACGTTCATGCATAAAACAATGTCTACAACGCTAATTACGCAAACGAATCTCGACAAACAGTAGTTTAAAATTGTACGCTCTCTCTATATTTTGCAGGTGTGCAAACAACCGCATGTTTCTGTAATCCCAGTACGTTTTGATATCGGTGTTGGCACCGGCACAGCGGCTGCCGTAGACCAAATAAATCGCAAACCCAAAATGACACCCGAACAATCCTTTAATCCTACCACCGCGGACGAGACACGCAACCATTTAAATATTCAAACCAATACTCCGACATTTATTGGGTTTTGAATTAAGAGCGATTCGAATGCCTTATAAAATTCAAAATATGAGGAACGATTCTTTTAAGAGAAAGTCTAGAATATATGGATAATTAGGGCTCTTTCAATTTAGACGTTTTAAGTCGGACCGCTGCCGTACGTTTATTGGGCCGCTTGCTGCGTCCTGTAGCGGGACCGCCAGCAGGATGGTAACCGTCCGACATCAACCGTCTATATTGAAAGCGTATCAGACGGCCGTGCGTTCGTAGGTTAGTGATGGACTTCAGTCGAGCCATGGACTCAGACGAAGAAACATTACTGTTAGTGGTAATATATATGTTATTTTTCTTATATGTAGAACATATAAGAAAAATAACATATATATTTATCAAATTAGGTATAATTGTAAATATTACAGTACGTACCTGTTTGTTAAAAAAAAACTTATACGATATATAATATATATGTATATATATATATCAACTGTTACCCACAACTGTCCTGACGCCATATTTTATTATATTCATAAATTCAAAACCTAAGGTGTTTAATTACTGGATATGAAATTTTCCTATTAGCCAAGTCTCACACAACACTTCACTTTACGCGTGATTGACCAACACACATCTTAATAAACTTTCACGGTAGTGATGTTTATGAAACAATAAATAATTTACCACCTTTTAACAGGTAACAACAGTGGACTAAACGTCTCCCTTTTTGTTTCAACCTATCATAAATACACATCTCGGAAAAGCGTTCAACCCTCTTATGCAAATTAGTATCGTTTATGTTACGAATGCATAACTCACCCACAAATGACATAGGGCTTGTGCACATTAGCCGAACTGTTAAAATATTTACAATAATCTATGTCCTATAAATATTCTTAAACATAAATACACTCGAGAATATAATGATTAAGTTCAATTACAGTATGAGAAACTTTTTACAGGGTTTTATGAATAAATGGCTGGTGCCCGCGACTTCGTCTGCGAAAAATAACACCTGAGAGAATATATGACATCTTTATCGCTGTAACGACGGTGGCGCCAGGAATCCCATCTTGGGCTGGATATATGTGCTCGAACCATTGAACTACATAATTGTTATAGAGACTAGAACAGCAAATCAGAACAGTAGTGAGTTAGTACCAAGCAGAGAGGTACGGTTTGTATACTCTAACGCATACATTATAAGTTTTTACAATCGTAAAAGCACTCATGAGTTCATTGGTTAATCGTTTTAAATACGACATAAAGAAAATTCTCTCCATTTTTCACTTTATAAGCGTAAAAGTGAATATGAGTTATGTGTGGTTCTCGAGCCACAGTTGATTAGGACATAGTGATAATGTTTTCGTAAAATATCTAGTAGGTAGTTCATCGATGGTAAAGTAGTACGTAGATATCGATGGTTCTTGTTTAGCTCGAACGAACGAATGTTGAGCCAGTGTAAACGAACCTTATGTTATACGAGTAGCATAACGCGTCAACCGCCTACCCTTTTTGCAAAATGACACTCATTTTTGGCAACGGAAATTGCGAACGACTTATTACCAGTACGCTTAAATGTTTTGGGTTTCACAAGTACAAGGTAATTTGTTAAACGCTTCTAACTGTGAAGGGGATGCTTCGGCACATGAAATTTACGAGTTATAAATTTCCCTAAGTTGAAAACTTTATAAAACGTAAACATATAAATGTTATTATATATGTATATTTTTGTATCGATTTGAAACGTTGTGACCCACGAACTTTTCATATATTATTTAAAGTTTATATTTTTAACTTAAATATATAATCTGATAGTATAATAGGTAGGTTGTAAACTCGAAATTCGGAATATCGAACTTAGGTACTTACGATGTAACTATAGTAAATCGATTTAAATTTGAAAATGGCTTTTATTCAGTTTAATATTTTATTAAATTATTCAGTAGAGCATCCCTTCTGCAATTTCATCCTTTCTATGGTCGGCAGCGCACTTGCAACACCTATGGCGTTGCTTGTGTTATAGGCAACGGTAGCCATCTGCCATAAAGTGGACCGTCAGCCTGTCTATCGACCTTAACATAAAAAAAGCAGTTGGAACTGGTTTGCAGACGTATTCTTGTACGCGTAGACCAAACAAACGCAGGGCGAGTCCTAATCTGTGTTTTGAACTGAAGAAGTCTCCAACGAGGAAACTTATTTTTAACAATATCGTCATAGTTATCAGCAGTGTACACCAGTGGACACATTTTTACACGGTTGCGTCAGAATTTTTAAGACATATTTTTGAAAAAATTACTTGCAAATTGCTTGCTGAAAATGTTTAACGTCTGTACCCTAGGCAATTTGGTGTCAGACGTCCATTGCATGGCAACGGTTCGGCATTATGGGCATTCGTACGCAAATTGCTGCGTCCAAATATAAAGAACATCGTACATTACGCACGACAAATAAACGAGAACTAAGTTCAAGTGATTTTTATATTAAAAACCCTTGCCCTCATACATATTATATTTAAAAGTTCATAACTATAGAGTTATGCTGTTAACCGCAATACTACTAGCACTACAGAACAGAATAGCCTCTAAAAGAAACACGTAGGAGGAATCAGAATGTCACTCGTAATCACATCGGTGCTTTTGTATAGTTTGAAAACTGTTCAGAAACGCATTAAAAAAAGTTCTATATCTTTACTTAATAGATACAGTGTAATAATGATAGCGGTATAAATAAAAATAAAAAGTATAAGAAAATCACTGTAAAAGAACAGCAAAAATAGATAACAAGAAACATTTATTTTTGTTGTTGTTTCATTTTTGTTTTTAAGGCGTTGAATTTTTTTTGATCATCCTTAGGGAACAGTGCTTGTTTTCTGGATGAACGTTACCCTATTTACTTTCCTTTACTTCTAAAAACGTGTATGCAAAATTTGATTATTATCGTTTGAGTAGTTAGGATGAGTTAGGGCGCAACAGCGTATCAAACAATTTCTTGTTGTTGTATTTCATGATATCTCAACTAAGGCGGTTATTATGCGTTCGTCTTTAATTTTAGGGGACACTTCAACAGATATTTCTGCGAATTGTTAGAGGGTGCGAACAAATAAAGCGGAATATTCACGAAACTCCTTCAAGAAATTCCAGCTCTTTCTGTGATCACTTTATATACTCGTAGTTTGAAAGGGGGCTCTTCAATTATCGGACAAGATTTTGAAGTCAGATTTCTTCTTAAAACTTTTAATAATTCCATTTAATATTATTCTAATTAAAACTTTAGCTCAATGGAGTAAAGTTGTTTTTGGAATATTGACTATTTGTCTGCAACAAGCACGTACCAAATATGTTGGCACACTTTACCAGCTAAAAGGCTGTAATAGAATTTTTTTTTACGGTCCACTTGATGGTATTTGGCTACCGTCGCCAATAACATAATTGGAAAGTTGAATGAATTCCAAAGTTGAGCCTGCCGGGAATTAAATCCGGACCTCTGCGTCAGAGTGTTATATGACAAGCACCCTAACCACTCATTCAACGGGCTCGTCAACGTCAACATTTTAATGTGCATAAAGTCGCGGACACTTGCTAGTATTAAAATAAACCTAGAATAAACCTGAAGTGCTCTATTATACTATACTGTACAGAATTTTTGACCATGCAGATATAACCTTATTGTCTCTTAGTGTACAATTTTAAAATATAGCTGCTGACCGTCGCTGTTGTCAGCCGACGCAGATAAAGATTTATGAATAAAATACAAAAATAAATCCAAGTGCAAGTAAATATTTCATCTACTCATCTCTACTGGCCTATGACCGCTTGTTTGTTGTACAAAGGGTATAATCTCCTCACTAGACGTGGGCACACGTACCAAAGACAGTGGCTATATTTATTGCGTTTGCGTTTGACCATGTTGTAATCGTGATCACACATAAATTTCTAAAGATGCATTTTGCAAGTTCTATATGTAAATCTTAGCGCCCCCATACTATTAATTGTTTGCTCTTGATTGCGAATTTAATACTATTCTCATATAAAGTATGGTATGTGATTATTTTCAAGAAATATTTGTTATTTTCGCAGATATATCCGAAAAACGGTAGATACTGATACCGACGGTACTTTGACAGTGTTATATCATCCCGAATAAATTTTTATCATTCCACTTTTTTTTTGTTTCAGAAAAGAAAATGTCAAACATCTGCCAAAGGTACATAAGACGTCACTGCGAGGAGAGAAGTGGAGGATCTTATATGAAGGTAATGCATTCATATCATATGTTTATCATAATTATAGAATTCAAAAGAAGTCCTAAAGTTTCAAGTCAATTAATTGGTTTAATTAAAAGAAAACATACGGAAACATTACACGTTAAAAGGCGGTTAAATATTTCAACCATTTTTTTTTTGTATTTGCGTTAATTAGTAGCCAAAGAAAGCTTTTTATCTTTCATTAATTATTTCATTTTGTTAGACGATATCATTTTTTTAAATATAAAAACGCATCATCTTGACTTTTTTATGTTATATTGATGCCAGGCTGACAGTCAACTTGGTGGTAGAGTGCCTAACACAAGCAACGCCACAGCACAAGTGTTGCATAGTAGAATTAAGGTTAAGGAATTAGGATGGGACAGCGGTTTATTATAACTTTTTTAAAAATAGTAAATACATACAATATTTTTTGTTACATCTTTCAGATATAATATAAATGAAACTTTTTCGATTACCTTGCTCGTCTGTTACAATAATATCGTTATTATCGTTTGCAACATGTTCCCATAACGTAACATAGTTATATTCCGGCATTGCGTGACGATACAAAATTGTAACAACACTCAGATAAACTCCTAGGTTGAAATTGATTAGCTGCAATGTTTGCTGACATGTTTTACTGTAAACGTGAAACGATATTTATATAAATGAACGTTTTATAATTTTTTTTTACACGGTGTAAGTAGTTACCCTAATTGTTTTTGCAGAAAAAAATTACACCCGTGCCAAGACGGGGGCGGGTCGCTAGTAATAATATAATTTTAAATTTACTGCTTAAAAATACCTGGAAAACATCCTTTATAATGCGCACTGCCAAGGTTTGGAAGTCCCTGCTTCTGTGCTGTCTGCTGTGTGCTGAGCTCATATAACCCAAATCTTTTCAAAGTTCTAGTGAATAGGCATCTTCTGGGTGAGCTCACTCCATCATCGGTCTCATCTTCGCTATAAGGCTAGATGCTGGCCACGAGCAAACCCATCTCTAATAAAAAAAATCCAAAAAAATCCATTTTCATATAACATCACAAGATTGAAAATTGAAATAGAAACGAATAGAAATTGTGATTCTGTTAGAATTGTACTCCAAACGTGCTAAAACATTCATTTTGCGAGCTCGTTTTACATTCAAAATGTCCCTCGTAATACAGAACGTGTGGTCATAGCACCACGTGCACATGTTAACAAAGAAGGAAATGAAAACGTCAAGTGCAATCTCATTTCAAATCGAGCTGAAGAGAAAAATTAAATGTCATCCGTCTGGACACGCTTTCAAGGGCCGTGTGGTCACTGCAATAAATTAGAATTCATCGTACCTGTCTGAATATTGGTACGTAGTTGTTTCTTATATAATACTAGCTAGTGCTCGCGACTTCGTCTGCGTTGAATAATAAAAATTATAACACTTGAGTATAATATATAAGTAAATATGACATCTTTATTGTTGTGACGACGGTGGCGTCGCTACATTTTTTTTGATATTTTTAGATCGGGAACAGTATTACTTTTTTTTTGATCATGTTCTTTCTTGTATCCCTTACAACGTGTTACGTGTAAAATTTCATGATGATCGGTGAGAAATTCACAACATTCATAATTAAGACGTGAAAAGTTAACAGACAGACAGTCAGAGTAACTTTCACATTTGTACCTAATATTAGTATGGATTTGTTCGTAATTACACGGTTCGTAGAAAATTCTTGAGAAAAAAAAGCATTGAGCATTGAGAAAAAAATTAATTAGGTCCAACCTAAAACCTAAAAAACAGCCGAGTGTTTGACTCTGTAAAGGACATCGTTCAAAACCATTCCATTGGTTTTTTTTTTATTTTATACTTTGGAGAATTTTGTAAAAAGTCTTGCTTAATTTCAGTAATTTCCTGTAAATATTTCAAATTTTGTAAATGGGGATAACATTCGAAAATTAAAAAGACTTTTTGTACTTTAAATTTATAATTTCTTTTTACCTAACGGTACAAGTTTCCACCGTTAATAGGTGGAATATATTAAAAAACTGATGGCCTGATCTCCATACAAAATTGATTGACACTTTTCGAGGCAAAATTAATATAAAAGAAATAATAGGCGAATGTGATACATTCCAAACTAATATTTTAATTGAAACATTCAGAACAAACAGAAGAATTGCTTGAAAAACAATATTGAAGAAATTACATGTGTCCAATTGTTTTTAAACGTATCGAATGTAAACATCCGCGCCTGCGCAATCCTAAGAAAATTACAATAGCCATTGTTTATAATTACAATTTGTATGTCTTTTATTTTATAGCTATCCGTTAAGAGTCCTACGACCCAGACTAGTTTCCTTACAAGTATCAATTAGAGTTTGCTACATGCTATACTTCGGAGCATTACTTTACAGACAGGCAAGTAATAAAAAAAATAGAAAATTTATCGCTTACCCTTTACTTTCTTACATATTCGTGAAAAGCGCAAAAGTCCAATTCACGTATGACGTACAGAAATTATTTTATATTTTTCATTGATATTTGATGTATATGGATTTCTTTGATATTATTATGTAAACAATATATTATTAATAGGTAAATATTGTAAAACTCCTATATATTTTATCGTAGCAATATTTTTCTTAAATAAGTTTTATTAAATTTTTGATCAGGCATAAAGTTAATTTAACTTTTATTTGAATTATTTTAGTACATAAAAACAACACTTTATCTACAAACTACTTAATAATTAATTCAAATAAAAATATCATATCAACTCTGACGATTAAACAAATACGAAATTAAGAGGAATTCTGAGCGATGAAAGTCATAAATTCAATAAAATTAAAGACTAGGAGCGGAAACTTTACAAAATGATCATTAAAACTTTGGAATACAATCACGAAAATTGCCCATTAGAGGGGACGCAGAGGGGCCAGAGGACACTGACTTCCAAGAAATGCATAACAAATTATATAATAAACAAACAAATTGTGACAGTTGAAAGTTAAATATTAACTTAGTAAGTAGTAGATAAACAAATTGGAATATGAAACAAAACATTTTCCCAGGATATCTAGGTAACAAACTATCCGTGTACCAAATTTCATCCAAAACCGTTAAGCCGTTTCTGAGATTAGCTTCCAAAGACAAACCGACAAAACTTCTAAAAACTATTTTTTTTTACCTCGGTAATACAAGTACAACGTGTACATTTATATTTTATTATTAATGTAACACGGCTCGTTTACGATTTTTTATATTATAGACTAGCTGTTGCACATGACTTCGCACGCGTAACTTTATAAAATATGGCCTATGTTACTCGCTGATAGTTTAATATAGTTTTCTATAGGTTGAATTTTCAAAATCGGGTCAGTAGTTTTTGAGTTTAATCATTACAAACATACAAAAATGCAAATCTTCTCTATTTATAATATTAGTATAGATAAAGTGAGCAGAGCCCTGATTTAAATTTTAGTTTAATTATTATAATAATTTTTTCTATGTCATTAGTAAGCGTAGGTATCAAAACCTTAGTAAATATTATTTACTAAGGTTTTGAAAATGTAGCGAGTAATACCTGACATAAACATTGGACGCTTTAAGAGGAAAATAACAAATACAGACACAAATCAACCGTGGTTGTTCCTTGTAAACAAAAAAATGTTCTTGTTTTCCAGATTGAAAATTCTCTCGTGTCATAGAGTTGGACACTATGCAAGAATGAAGGCGAAATACTCTTTGTACCCAGTGAAAAGCCAAAATTAATTATTAAATTATGTTTTGACCTTGTATTATCAGTTTATTTTATTTTAATATTATTGAATTTTACTATTTTTTGCTCGCGACTTCGCCTGCTTAAGTTGTATTTAATATGACAAATTTCATAACAAAAGTTGATAAAACAATCAAAGGTTCACGTCAAGACAGACTTAAGACCACCATGAAATAACAGCACTTGTGCTATTGTGTTTCAGTCCCTTTCCCATCCATTATCCTTAATCCTACGATTAAGATTAAGTAGTCGATAGCGCACTTGTAAAACACCCATGGCGTCGCTTGTGTTATAAGCGACGGTAGCCATCTACCATCAAGTAGACCGTCAGCGTGTCTGCCGACCATAAAAAAAACATATCAAAGAGGCAAACTCATATACAAGTTAAATCACATCACTAAGCGACAGACCGTCAATGGATAACTTTCTTCATTAACGCTCAGTAGCATCGGAGAACAATGCCGTTGAAATATTACGGAGTTTCGGATTTTCATTGTAAACATTTTTCAACGAAACAAAAAGATGGACAGAGAAATGAATATTACAGTACATTCTGTTAATTAAAATTCTCCATTATATATATCCATATATGTAGTAATAACTTAACCAGAACCAAAAACACACAAAATTAAATTTTGCGATAATTATAATGCAATGTAACAGTGTAACATTTATCATTTCTATTGAAGTAACAATAGATTGTTATGAGATATTTTATCCCGTATAACAAAGGCGGTATAAATCCCATAGAAAATGTAACCAATGTACGCGGAGTCGATTCGTCTTCGAATGTTATTTCGGCCGATCTCACACATGGAAACAATTGCATGAAAAATTAACATCTTGATTTTTAATGAGAACAGTAAATAACTAGTTTAGTTTGGAAGTACTTAACGAACAATTTATATATATATATCTTTACTATCTTTACATAGTATAATTTGAAGTCGCTTTTCGCGTCTGTCTGTATGGCCGCTAACTCCTAAACGACACGACAGATTTGCGTTACATAGAAAATTTTTCACGAAATTTTGATTTGACTGTTTGTTTGTTTGTTTGCATTGAATAGGCTCCGAAACTACTGGACCGATTTGAAAAAATCTTTTACTGTTGGGAAGCTATAATATCAGCGAGTAACATAGGCTATATTTTATAAAGTTACGTGGACGAAGTCGCGTGCATCAGCTAGTATATTATAAAACCCTAATTAAGTTTTTTCCTGGGCGAAGTCAGGAGCGGTTAATATTATAAACGCGAATATGAGTTGGAGTTGGAATGGAAAAGGAAATAGAATACTTTTCATTCTAAAAATATGCTCTTTTTGTATATCGAAAACCAATAGTAAATCCTCCTCAGTGTTCCAATAACATTAAGTAAAGGGTATCATTTGTTACACAAAACGAACAAGGAGAAGGAAGGCGACACTATTTATCTCTCTCCCTTATTGACGTTTTCTCCTTTTATTCTTTATTTGTAATCTTTGCCATTTTGTTTTTCATTCGATTTGTAATTAATTATTTCCCTTATTAAAAAGCCTCATTATCAGTGTGTACAAAAAAAAAACCATTATTCAGTAATTATTTTAAAAGCTAGTAATATTTTAAAAGTAATGAATACACTTCAAGAGGATCTATAAACAAACAAAAGGTTGGGTGATTTCATACCTGAATGTAATTGTATTGTTGAATACTAAGGTTGAATACCATAGTTAACATAACGTTTGTGGAGATTCTAGGAAAAGTTTCGATATCCTACCATGTATAACATAACAGAATGTTTTGTAGAGTCAGTTAAAAGAAAAACGAATCTCAAAATCACATCATCATTAATAAGTTTTTGTGTTACTTTTAAAATGTTACAAACTATAACATATTATCAATTTATTCGTTCGTCGACAGCAATTATTTTATATATTATCTATCGACGTTCAGGAAACGATAAATCGCTAAATCTGTCGGGAAAAACGATACCTAAGTTAGTTACCTAACGATTAAAAGTGTTTATGCATTCATTACCCCTTTTTTTTACGTGAGGTTTGCGAATCAGATCCCCACCGACCATGAGGAGATCGGTGGGGTATGTGGGACTTCTATCCACTAAAACCCCATGGTGTTTCTTCTCGCTTGTCTCCCCCGCCAGACGAGGCCCGCACACTTGCGGGCTCCACCTCGATTGGGCGCGGAGTTTGACCTATTCTCCACCTCTCACAGCGGGCAATCAGCGAAGTACACCATAACCTCTTTTCCGCGGCACAACCTACCGCAGAGTCGGAGGCCGCTTCCACCTGACACTCTAGGATAACTTCTGCTCGTGTGGCTGCTCATCTCCACGCATTCATTACCTCTAGTGAACGTGTTTGTTTTAAACAACTGAACAATTTGTCTCATTATAAACATTGGACATTTACAAACAATGCTTTATTTAGTGAACAACATCACATAGCCTTTTATCAATGAATTATTCATGAATAAATTCAATGGCTAAACTTAGGCTCATTTGTTTATTGTGTCACAGTTGAATAGTTGAAGAGAACCTATGAGGTTTCTTGCCAAATTCTTCCTCCATAAAATTATTTCTGCATTCCAAACAAGTGGTGTCGATATTTGTATATTGGTGTTGCTATCTGCAACATACTTTGACGAGTAAAATTAAAAATTACATCTATGTAGTGACCTGGAAATTTCATTAATTTTGTGGTCAATTCATCCAACTTGATTATGAATTTATGTACTTCATCGACACTGGAAGTTTGATTTATTTGTATTTTTATTTTTTATTAGCGACATGCTCCTTGCTTCGCTCAGGTAGCAATTTTTATTTTTTCTATTCGAAAGTTTTGATCTATGTATAAATTCTTGAGTTGAGCAGAAAAAAAGTTCCAAGCTAAATTACTATTAGGCAATTTAAAAGGCAACGTATACAAATATGATACTTGAGTGTAGCTGCAACGAAACACATTATTCATAAACCGAGGAGCTATGGGGGCGGGGTGGCGAGTTGACACCCGAGGGACGCACTGTTTAATGTCGAAATTTGCATACTCAAGTACACTTCGCGGCTGCAGAGTAACATTTTGCCAGGTTGACGGAAAAAAAAAATTAAAATGCTGATAGTCATCAGCAAAATATTTAAATTTAAAAAAGGGTTATGAATTTTATGTTACTGATGGACAATTTTGCGAAGATATTTTTTAAACTTGTTAATTCTGTGTTTTATTGGCTACGATATAATAAATAATATGTATTTTAAATCTAAGTTCAGCTATATGAGGTTTTTCTTAATTAAGGTCGGCATTTAGGGTCTAACGGACTACTTGACGGTGATTATGCTTTGATTATGTATGACTATAAAAAATGTCTTCAAATAGTGAAAAATATTCTGTAATATTTCATTTCCCTTTGTAAAAATTAAAAGACTGTTTCATCTAAATCCTTATAATATACTTTGCACAATGAAATATTATCTCCTAACTTTAAACGATGAAAAAGAGAAATAAAAAGTATGATAAGTAGAGCGCCCACATTCCCTGGCGGTATTAAAGGACACTTCCAAACAATTAGACGGAGGTCGTTACGTTTACGAGTGTTTTGAACGCATTTCACCGTTTCAGTTCATTTTCATACTCCATAAAAACCTTTCATTGAAGTATTGTATTCACGCTAAATAATATGACAATTTTTTTTTTAATTCTAAATAAAACTAAACTAAACTAAAATCTAAAACTAAATAAGCCTAAAAAATATCTAAAAAATTGGGCGCCCGTGACATGGTGCCGATTTATTGTTTCTTTATACTTTACTTGCTGACAACTTCGACTGTGCGAAAGCTTTAAAGTTGATAGTCTATTTTAAAAATCTCCATAGAGATTTCATTAACGCCCGACGCAAAACAGGGTGTTATAAGTTTGACGTGTGAATCTGCGTGTTTGTCTGAGGCATCGTAGCTCTCAAACGGATGTACTATTTTCATTGCTTTTTTTGTTTGAAAGCTAACGTGATCGGGATCGTTCATAGCTATAATTTATGAAGATCTGTCCAGGCGTTTGTTCAGTCTGTTCAGACCATCAACCCATTTCCTAGTAGACGAAGGGATTTTACTAACTTCCTCATGTTCTGCGGGGCACCATCAAGTTGTCTGCGGAGCACCCAACTCCTCAGCAACGTACAGGTTTAGTTTATAATTATATTCGTAGAGTAGCCGCTACGAAAACGTAACAAACATAAAGAGGTACTTTCGTGTTAGTAATTACTTAATTAGTAATATGAATAGTAGACTTCGCTCGCATGGAATATTGCATTTATAATGTTAGTATCGATTGACTACAATGCCATGAGTATCAACAAATCGACGGCAAGCTAAATATATATCTTGCGAGTTTACGTCACACGAATTTAGGTCTATTGAATTATGCCAAGCATGGTTATGTCTGACGAGTTTACATCCCGCGAGTTCCGAGAGTTTAAGTACGTTACCGTTAGTATTAATATATTATTATATTCTGTGGTCTTAGGTCCCGCGAGTTTATGTCAAGCGTCTGTAAGTGACCCGCGAGTTAAGTGCGTTATTGTCAAAGGGAAGATACTTAATTCCTGAAATATTGAGTTGAGCGCAACGATGGATGTAAGAGATGGTAGAAATACTTTATTTAAAAATTTGCATAGTAACTGCATTGCTGGTTTCAGGAAATTTCAAACCATTGGAGAGTAGTTCTACGAGTACTACAGTTGAGAAAAACCGTAACTTTTTATAACTTTGTTTTCAACTCCTAGGAAGTTTCAAATGAAAACATGTCGTGTTTTTCTTTAGATAAAAAATTTGCATTTTAATACGATTGGACTTGTATAAATTAATTTTTGGTATTCCATTGTCCAGTGTAAAAATAAAGATAAGCCACATAACTAATAACCCATCCGGATGCATTATACACTCTCTTTCCAGTTTTGGTTATAATTTCGCACTTATACTATAACTACACCCGATTACTCATTATTTGTTATTGGCCGTTAACTTTGCACACTTTTCCTAAAAATAAATAAAAAATTAAATATAAAAGCTCGTCAGTTCTACGAATTCCCGTCCATTTAATTATATTACGCGGCCACGCCATTTTCTTTCTTCCTGCCCTAATTTGAACTTCACGATTAGTCAAAGCAATTAGATGTGGAGTAAGCATTACCAAGGACGTGTCTTAAGTTAATTATACGCTTTTTGATGTTACGCGTCAGAGATCGGGCCCTTGACATCGGAAATCATTGGATGTCCTATAAAAATGAATAAAGATTTATTTTAGGACACTAAACTAAATATTTTCAAACAATTGATAGCAATATTGACATTTTCAAGCAATACACGTACAACATAGGTATTATTTTTTGCCTCTTGACCAATGAGGCGAAAGGTATTTCTATTTCTTGTTGAGAATTTTACTAAAAAAATTTTCAGGTTGGTGATTGAATTCTTAGTTATCTACAATGAAATAACGCTACGAATGAATTTTATGTGTTACTTATAATAATAATCGATATAAAAGCTCGCTAATGCACTGTTTGGCATACTTAGCATTGAAAACAAGCTTTATCTAAAGAATTTAGACTTTACGCATAAAGAAATAAAGAACAGAATAAGTAGATTTAAATTTAGAAATACTATGTTTTTAGTTTTGGTTGCTAAGTTACGAATTGTGTGAGTTTATTGACCTTTTTGTCACAAAGCAAACGGGAAATCCATTGACCTATATCTTTGAAACAAACTTGTTTACTTACATTACATGAGCTTTTTTTAAGTAAGGGTGGTAAGGAGGCTGACTGTCCACTTGCTGGTAAGTGGACGCAAATGTCCTACTTTCAAGCAAAAATAAATAATTTTGACATTTTGAGATAGGATATTTTATTGACCAAATATTTTATTTGATTCACTGTGTATATTACTTTTTTACGTCTGTCCTTCAAGTGTATAAAAGTGCCTGTACCGACCACAGGCATAAAAGAAGTAGCTAAGTACTATATATGTATATATTTTTATTAATATACTATTCCATGTAAATCATTGTACATTTCATGAGTAAATAACTATTTGCATAAAAGATCAACGAAAACTGAATAATTAGTGAAACGTTTTATAATATTACAGTGTATTACAGTTCGATAACGATTTCTCCTCGCTTCCTGCATACATTAACATAAAGGAAATAATGTATGCACATTAAATGCAGTCGTATGCACCAATTAATTGTAACTGTAAAATGATCCTGCGACGTATTAATGTTTAATTTTAGTGAAATTATTTGCAGGTTTTTTTTTAAAATGTCTAAATAGATAGGTAGCACAGTATAACATCATTCAATCTATACTTACTAATATTATAAATGCGAAAATATGTTTGGATGTATGGATGTTTGTAACTCTTTCACGCAAATACTACTGAACCGATCACCATGAAATTTTGCATACACGTTGTCTGGGACACCAGAAAGGACATAGGGTACCTTTCATCCAAAAAAAGGACTACTCCGGGAATAGTCCTTTTTTTATCCCTAGGGATAAAAAAAAATAAAAATCTAACACCTGGTCAAAATGTTATAGCAACACGAGGTCAAGCCTTATATTGTTTTTTTTTTTAAATTTTCAACGCGGACGAAGTCGCGAGCACCAGCTAGTCCTACTATAAATGCAAAAGTTTGTGAAGATGAGCCGTTTTTGCGTGAAGAACTCTTTCACCCAAAAACGGCTCAACAGATTTGGATGAAATTTCGCACACATATAGTTTATTACCTAGATTAACATATAGGATACTTTTTATCCTATGGTTGCCGTAGCGACGCCACCATCGTTACAGCGATTCATGATATTTATAAAACTTTTATTATAAGTACAGTTAATAGAAAAAAGGAAATATTTTTTAAAGTAATTAATTCTTAGTTACAATATAAAACAAGAACACTATAGGCGAGTAAAACTACAAGATTAACTTCAAGATAGAAGACACTGTGTAGTGCATTGTTTACTTTTTAGAAGAGGTCATCAAGAAGTCTTGGCGCAAGATACATGGTGTGTGGAAACAGAGGGTGGAGAAAGCTGCTTGTGCTAATAAAACGTGCTGTACTCAGTACCATACGTAGGGTGTTACGCGTGGATTGGTCGCGGCTTGCTCAGAGATTTTTATTTGAGAAACTTTTTGCCGCGCCACCCCGTCTGCGAACTAAGCAAATACTTTGGCACACACAGTCGGATCCGACAACATTCTGAAGTTAATACGCCAATTTCAAATGAAGATTTTTTGATTTCTAATCATGACACTCTGCCGCGACCCTGATTTAAACCTTTACATATTAATATGCATTATCGGCGGACCGTACATCTCATAAGCCTACCAGACCACTACTGCAAGTAAATATATTGTAGTATTTGTAGTATATTTCATACACCAACCTCAAATTAAAAATACTTTTTGTTACTTTTAATTAATTAGAAATTAATGAATACTGTTATCTAGGTACATTCTGTTCTCGACCCTTAATATTTATTAAGGTTTATTTATATAATAAAACCTAATAAAGTTTTAATTTTTATGTAAGTCGAAACTGTCCGCATCTGTCTCTTTCTCCGCTAACTTCTTCTAAACCACCCAACGGATTTTGATGCAGTTTAACTAATGTAAGGAGCGATAAACGAGAAAGGTTTGTATATATGTAACAAACCATTGCTTCGCTCTAGAATTATCCATTTCCACTTTAGGTTCGCCGTTTTCCATAGCAGTGTATATCACATTAGAGTAAATACCTAAATCGGCTGCGGCGAACAAGGTTTAACTCATTTCCTCTACAACGAACGGTTCCAATATGCTTCTGGGGTTGAATGGAATATCTAACACTCATGGTTCGATCATTGATTTTATAGATTGGTATGTGTGACGGTATAACATTGCTTGTACCCAATTTGTTCTATTGCGTATCTGTTCTACTATTAAGTAACCAGAATTCATTTAATTGATTAGGTATTTAAAGTTATTCTTTATGTGTCAATATTTAAACTGGATATCCAGTTTAAATATTGACACATAAAGCGAGAAGAAAGAAGCACTCGTGCATGTTTTCTGTGTATTATTTGTAAAACACAAAGTAAATACCAATTTTCTTAATATATGAATAGGACATTATCTAATTACAACTTATTTATGTGTTTATAAAATAAGTTGTAATTAGATAATGTCCTATTCATAAACCGACTAATAAAGTTTGTTATTTTTGTATGGGCTTTCAAACGCTTTATACCATTAACACCCAAGTGAACATCAAAATGAAGCCCAATTCAAATGAGACCGCATAGTACAAATCCTCACACTTTGAGGGCCTTTGAGTTTGACGTTTGCGATTTCATATGAAATATTAATCACATGCTTATCGACGAAGGAAATCGGAGTTACGAGTACTTGAAGTTCTGCTAGTCGTTTATATAGGGCAAATTTGCATAAGATTGATTTTAAAGGAATAGCTACTACATAATTTTGGGTGTAATAATTATAATAAAGTTTTTTTTATTTCAGTTACTCAATACTCTATCCACGGACTTAGAAGAGATGTTAAGTGAACTATGTGACGAGAATAAACCAATCAGGTATGTCTCTTTAGTTATTCTAAAAATGGTATGTGTTTTCTAATGTGTATTTCCTGTTATCAGCTAAGGTATATAATTTTTACGTAAATTACATAAAAATAAAGTGGGTATGGTAATATGGTTCCAGTGGGTGAGAAACGAGCATTACCGAAAAGAGTCGATAAAAATTATGCACATTTCGGCCCTGCTCGATAATAACTTTTAAATTAAATGACGGTTGAAACCCCGGGACACAGCTATTAAATAATAAAAAAAGGAATCCAAGGATAATAGGTACTCGATCTCTTTTTGATTTAATTATTTCGGAGCGAAGTTCAGTAGCTAAAGATGGCTAAGAAACAATTGGACTAGCAACTGAAATGTAACTGAACATTTCTCCCTCTCAGGAGAACAAATATATTACTCGAATATGAATCATAAGCCTTTGTAATAAAGTCTGATAAGTAACTAGTGGTGAAATCATTTATTTTGTTTTCCGAAAGTGGGTACGAAATCACATTATTGGCGCAGTGGCGTTCTCCTACCAATAAATCGAATTACACGCGGTCCCGGGTTCGAGTCGCGAGTCAAAGGGCATGCTTTTGATACTGGAGCTATCTGAAACCCTTTGAAATATCTGCCTGGGTATATAACTCAATTTATATGTTTGTCATAAATAAAACGTGTTTTTTTTTAAAGAATACAAGCATCTACTCGCGACTTCGTCCGTTTCTCTTTTAAAAAATATGCCAGTGCCTGACAAAATAATATAATAAGCATTTTTTATTGCTGTTATATTTTTATTTTTAGATGATTCCCTCGGGAATAGTACTTTTTTGGGAGAAAGATACCCTATGCCTTTTTCTGTATCCATGACAATGAAAAATTTCATGATGGTTGGTTGTGTAGTTAAGGCGTTAATTTTTCGGCCTCACAAAATCCCACTCCCATCTTTCTCTTGACTTGTCCTTTACCAAAATGTGTTTTTTTGCATAGTATTAATAAAACAAAGTCGCTTCCCGTCGTCTTGTCCCTCTGTATATATGTATGTACGCATAGATATAAATACAATTTTTTTTTTCCAAAAAGTTTTTTTACCCGTGCGTAGCCGGGAGCGGAACGCCAGTTTATATTAAAATACTTTATTTAATCTAATTTACAAATAAATCTTCAATATGATATTGTAGCGTACCTATACACTGCATTAAAAATGAATGCAAAATGAAACAGCATATACATAACTGTGCTTTGTGTTTTTTAATTAAAATCCAACACTCCATAAAAAGAACATGCCCGAAAATTACCGTTGGTTTTTTGAAATAGTACACACAGATGAATAGAACAAAAGAAGTGATGCAATCCCGCTCAACGCTCAGACAGGATTATACAGTGACCATGTGCTCGGTGAAATTCAATTTTTTCACTTTCCCTTCACGTATGGATTCACTTTAAATCTAGTTAGCTTAAATTCTAAAATTGCAAAATAATCTCACATATATGGTTTACAATCATTCAACCGTTATATTGGTAATTAAAACACTACTGCGTTTCGCAGTAATTTGGGCAGGCCGCCGACAGCAGTAACTTCCTCCTTGCAGAAGGTCAACATGAAATAACGGCATGTGTTCTGTTGTGTTTCGGTGAGTGAGTAAGGGATGCCGGAGCAGGATACCAGAGCCCATTTCCGTACCGTAGATGCTGGTCCTCTGTGGACTCCAAAACCGCTCAACCGATTTTAATTCGGTTTTAACTTATGGAAAGAGGGACAAATAAGGAAGGTTTGTATACCTACCTATCGGAGCGGATCCGGAGCGGGTCACTAGTTCTTTATAAAGATAAAACTCAAGAGACATAAAGGGTTCTTAAATATGCAGTCATTTTGAAATTGTATAATTTATAAAAAAAAGTATGTTGAAAAAGCATAAGTTGGAGATCAAACGAAAAAGACATACCTAAGAGGACGTAATTACACTATGATAACTTTAGCGTAATATGCACTTAAACATTCTCAGATTCCAACAACCACTCAGCTATTTCCCTCGTACAGCGAATAAAATCCGCCCACAACGCAGATTTTTCTCTGCGAAATCCAAGAAAATTGTACCTACACACCATCAAATTATGCAACCAGTGTGAGATTATCATAAACGTATAATATATGTCATCTCTCGTAGGCAAATACTATCTCCACCCCTGCATTTTATCCCTGCATACATTTGAAAACGGATTTATTGAGAATAGATGTTGAGCCTTTTTTGTGGGATAATAAATAGGAAACAACTGGTTCAAAGGGTGGAAAATATAAGATCACTATGCAGGTAATCTACACATATAATAAAATCGTCAACGAGCCGTACTGTATGTACGTTACCTACTATAGAATTTCAGTAAAAATCTAAGGAAACACTTGTTCAAGATTAGAAATATAATTTCGAACAAGTGTTTCTTATCTATGTCTGTGTGTTTCTTGCACTCTTAAAATCTTACACTTTATTTATATATAATGATATTCTATAGTATTCAATCTCTTGTTCCTAGCAAAAGGTAAGTATATTATTATGAAAATATTCTTCAGTTACCAGATAAGTCCATCTCCTTTTGATGTTCGTAATAACTCGACCTTCGTTCATTTCCTTTGTAGACTGACACACACAATTAACTTTTAGGTGTTGTGAGAGAATTGTCAAAAACAATAGAACATGTCCGAAACAGAAGTCCGGAGTTTGGAACAAAACATTATGAATAATGAAACACCCTGCCTGCACCGGGCTTCGCAGCCGTCGCCCTTTGTAGAATAGGATAGCTCGTTCGCTACAGCTTAAAATTTGTGGTTAAATTGTCGGTGGGGTGTCGTTCGGAAAAAAAATGCCACTACAAAGTGTTTTTTACGGCTCTAATACGAGTTTATTAAAATATTTAAAGGGCAACTTTAGCGTGAATTTCCCTCAAGACACCCGGATAGGTCCCTCGCTTACAACTTGGCGCTATCTGACTTGGGAATGATAAATTAAAACGAAGCGAGTGGATGACACGTGTTAGGATAACGAGATTTTTTTGCATATAATTTTTTTTAGGATTTAGGAAAATTTTGATTTAATTTATTAATAAAAAAAATTTTTTGATTGATTTGTGTGCCTTTAAAAATCCATTAAAAATATTCCCCCATAGATATCACTTTTGTACGGTACTGTACTTTTAGTTCAAGTTTTTTTTATGAAAATAATAATTATGCGAAACACCGACTAAAAATATACTTAATTTTAAAGTCACTTCTTCGCACAATTCGTACGAAACAAAATCGTGCGAAACCTCTACTAAACCGGTTTTTTACTTACTTAAACTAGCACTTATTATTTTTAGAGATTTTCGTGATTTCGAATTTTAGGGTATAGTATATTTTATATTTAAACTAGTTCTTTAAAATAATTTTTAATTATTTACTATTTTAAACAAAATTACTAAAGATATAATTTGTACTTATATAGAACATGTTATAATTATAAAGAAGGACATTGTGCAGAGAATTCAAGTTTTGCTCTACTTTCAAACCAGAGGCATTGTACTGTTCGTGCCGTTCTCCTATTGTACTCATTCTTTGTCAGCACAATGACAAAAAGATAACTACTGAAAAATGAATTCTTGAATGATATATTAATTTTACTAGATACATTTTCAATAAAATTCCCAATATGAATAACTCTATCTGTATTCATATTTGGAATTTTATCCCTCCGGAGCGTCCGTTCTATTTTTGTAACCGGTCAACTTGTACGAGTATTTGTTCTTTATCACAATCACCAAACTTCGAGTAAGTTTAAAGTTTGTGTTTAAGTCGTGTTAAACAATTTTATCTACTCACTTCTCGATCTTCTCGATTACATGTCTCTTCTGAAATTGTTCAACAATTTCAAGAACAAACATCCAAATTTTCTTCATGAACTTTTAAATATCAGTAAAGTAGTTGTAGGTTTAACAGCAATTGTGTTGGTGATAGTGACATTATTATGTGATGGTACTGAGAGCATTTGTTGATTTTGATATTTTATTTTACGCGTTTCTTGTTTCATTTGGAATAGTTTAATTTTAAAAGTTTATCAATATTATAACCCCAGTTGACTGTACATAAATGTTCGTGTTCCTTTGTAAAGGCTAGACATTGTGACTGAGCTCTTTTGTGGTTTCCATCCATGCGGCTACAACTACATAGAGGGCCGTTGCACTTTTAGTTCTTAAAATCCACCCCTTATTCAGCCCTTTGCATCTAAAAATAGTGATGTAACCTAGCCACTATTTTAATAGCCTAAGTTTCTGAAAATTTTAATAGCAAAATACAAACGTGAGTAGTTGTGATATAACTGTACTCATATTATGTTCAGATTAATCAATCGTTTTTCTTAATTGTAATTGTAAAGTAAAGTGTACTGAAAGCTGATGAATACTGAATTCTGAATACTAAAATCCATACTTCACGCATATTATTCTCTATAGGGCTGAAACTATGAACTAAAGCCAAATTATGGAATATCGCTGGACTCTTCTGGAATTCTCTAGACTGTGGCGCCAAATGGAGATGGTTTTTTTGACACCATCCAGTGTTAAATATTTGGAATAATTCACCAGTGTGCTTGTATAGACAAGTTGCTTGTATAGACCACGATGACGGTCACCCACCATGTATCTCATCCATTTTCCTCATGAAATAGAAATTCAGCTTGCATGACTTTCTTTGTAAGAATTATTTATTAGATAGACTAAATTTCTACCACCAATCGTCATAAATATGGTAGATTTGGTGGGTCATAAAGTGTAGCCGTTATCGAGCTGACAATGTTCCCATCCCTCACATACTGCCTCTGAGTGATTGCGAGCGAGTCACAAACAATGCCCGCCGAGTCAATCCCAGCGAATGAATGCACTGTAACGGAATATTGTACTGTTTGCCATCAATGTTTGCAAAAGATACTCATATAGACACCAATGTTCATATGGCTTCATATGGCTCTCTACAAATTCTGTTGTTCTATTAAATATTTGTTGGAACTACGAGTACATATTCCAGGTTTAAATACTCGTGCTGTTCGATATTTAGAATCAATGAAAACGTTGTAACGCATGCTGCTTTTCTTTTTTTATGAACCTTAACCTTAACAACCTTAATAACAACAACAAGAAAGACTGAGTATAGAGTAATTGTATTGAGCATGCATTGTCGTGGCCAGTGAGCATTTTAATGTATTTTTGTGCATTTACTGTATCAGATACGGCCGTTCAATCTCAAATTTTTTGTAGGATCCTTTTGCCTGCGACTTTGTTTGCGTATTTTTACTATCCTCACAAACTTTTGCATTGCAAAAACTATCAACGCAGCAACACTTTCAACACCCGTACACTTATCAAACGCATTATTTTATGTGCCCGCCTCGCTCTTACTTTATTTATGGACAGGATGCTCTTTACTTGACGTTTTAAATGCTTTTGCAAGGTTGCAAGGACATCATAGCAAGTCTATAGCGCAGCATGCGTGCTCAAAATGACCTCCCCAATTCACTCCCCACCTTAACAAATTTGCGGTAAAGTTAGTAAAATTGGTAAAACTCTACATATATCGAACGAACACTTGTAATGGAGTAATCCATATCTAAGTATATCTATACAATATACATATTATAATATAAAGTCGCTCTCCACTTCTGTTTCTCTGCTAAGTAACTGCTTCTAAACTACACAACGGATTTTTATATAGCTTTCACTAATGGAAAGATCGATATAAGCAAAAAAAAAAAAAATACAACCATGCGAAGCCGGGGGCGCCTCACTATATCTATATGTGTTAAAAATTTCGTGTCACGTTGTTTGTCGCCGATGAACTACTAAACTACTGATCCGATTTTGATAAAACTTCGTAACTATGTGTAATTTGGTCCAACATAAAAGACAGGATAGTTTTTATTTTGAACCCAGGCGAAGCCGGGTGCGTGTAGCTAGTATACGTATAAAAATAAGCCATTTCCCTATCCCTTTCACCATAGTGGGACCATAAGGGATTGCCCTTATCCTTAATCTCACTATGGTCGGCAGCGCAACTGTGGCGCACCATCAACTACTTAGGTACCTACTAAGTCCAAAGTATGGTAAATAATTAGTTTCATTATAATTATGAAGTTTCTGATGTACAAAGTTTTCGTTTTGGCTTTTAATAAAAAGTAAAAGTATTTCTGATGCCGCAGCTGATATCTCCAACAACCCTGGTACCATTCTGCGAAGATTTTTTGCCGTCAGTCACATTTAGGGGAGAATGTAGGCAATAATTATTTCCAAATTAACCGGGAGTTGGGTAACCGCCGGCTGCGCCAAATTAAATCGAACGACAGCGTTGGACGGACACCGATCAGTACGTTTACCCCTGAAGTGTAATCAAAATATACGATCAAATACTTCGCAAATGACGGTTCTAATGTATTTTTAAAGGATTTTTGTAACGTTGATTTTTTGATGTCACGCAGTTAGGTTTTGGTAACTAACAAGTGTTATTTTGTATGTCGAGTCCGGTTGAGTCCAATGTTCTTCCATCTTCCATCTCCATGTTGTCCAATCTTCTTTACATAGTATAAACAAAAAATATCTTACAAATTATTGTAAGATTTTTTTACGTTACACTAATCTGGCATCTATAATATTTGCATTGGCAAAGGAATAGGTATAATATGAAAAATATGATAATCCGCAGCTATTTCTTTACGATAAGTAACCTAGAAAATATTTTTACATAATTTAGATGTTTACATTTACCTATGAGTAAATTTTAGTGCAAGTTTGACAGAAATTTCTGACTATTTTTTGCTCTTTCTGTGATTTCCCCTTTGATTGAGATTAATAAATCCAATTGTCGGAACGAGGAACGGTTTTTATTTACCCCATCATAAAAATATTGAATTGCTCTCCCCACACCACAATCGGGTAAAGTGTTGCCAGCTATTACAAGCGACAAAGACAACGGGCAATAACTATAACAATAACATTCTACGCCTCCGTGTTTGTCGACTTGTAGCACAGTATAGAAACCCATAGAAATGAAATTTGGTATTTTTTAATTAATAAAATTACATTTAATTAATAAAATTACATTTTATTAATTAAAAAATACCAATTGTCATTGGTGGAATCACCTCAACGTTTGATTCATATACTCGTTTTGAATACACATAAATTCTTAATTTAACTATGGCAGTTTACTTTTTCTCAAATGTTCATTTTATGACATAAAATCTATGACATTTATGACATTTTATGTTTTAATTTATCCCACCAATAGTTTTTTTTTTTGGGCATAATTTTATGTAGGTTCCGAAAATAGGTTCTGAGTCCTCTTAGTATTGTGTTTGTGGGAAGCTAATTCCTGAATATACAACAAAATGTCATTGCTTTCTTAAAACCCTTTATTCCATTAATTTCAACCTTACTGCTGTTGTGTTAAGGGCCTTATTTATTTAGTGCAACGGTAAACTAAATTTACATTACTACATTAGTCTGTCTACTGGTAGTATTTTGAAATCTAGCAAGAAATTGTTGTTTGCCACGAAGGAACCGTCTAACTTGGCAAAATGCATAAACGCTTTGAGAACAAATTACATTTTTTATACATTTCACATTTCCGATGTTATTCATTACGACTTGTAATATTTGCAAGGTTTGGTTACTTGTTAATTAATGGCTTTTCTTTGAGGCTTCGCTTATGGTCCAAGATCCCTGGTATGTCAGACTTATTTTCTTAAGGATGATTTTTCATATAGGTATGTTGTGTATAATATTGGTATAAAGTCATTACAAAATTTGATTTTAAAATGCTTAGTGACGAGTTGTAGTATCATTCAATCTCGCTGACATTTTTTGTCTGGTTATAATGGTCTACAGAGCAATTCCGGATGGTTCCGACTGTACTGGTTCCAATCCCTGTTATATCTATCATCAAACAGGTACAAACATTTTCTTATTATAACTTTAACGAGTGCATAAGGAGATAAGTTGCATGTACGTTGTTGTCCCTTATAGAAGGAAATGGAATGGGTTTACTACACCATATGTTATGTTATTTCGCGAGTCTTTTCTTAGATGGTTACTACCGCCAGACACGCTGATAAATTTATGACTGCATGTCCGCAAGTAGGTATATATGCCCTTATGGGCTGAGATATATTATAAAACTAGCTGATGCCCGCAACTTCGTCGGTGTTCAAAATTAATAAAATAAATAAGCAATATAACGCTTGACCTCTTATTGCTATAACACTGGCCTGTTGTTAGTTTTTCTCTTGGGAACAGTACATTTTTCTGGATGAATGGTAACCTATATCCTTTCCTTGTATCCCTGACAACCTGTTTGCACTATTTTATGATGATCGGTTGAGTAGTTAAGGCGTGAAAAGGTAACAGTAGACAGAGTTACTTTCCCATTTATAATATTATACAGTAAATGTAATATATAGTATGGATTAATTATAAAAAAAAAAACTTTCCGCAGTAAATTTTTCAAATAAAATTCCATTCTGATCTAAGTTTAGTCACTAATTTTAGAACAAACTCTGTCACGGCGACACTGTCTTTATCCTTCTCATAATTTAGTGGTTAAAATAAACCTGAGCTCTAATAAATAACAGGCTGTTTTCTCGTAATAATCTTCAAAGAGCTTGTGAAAACAACGAATAAGAATAACTCGCGTACTTCGGAGATATTTTTACTGGAACAAAAGCAAATCCCTTAGTAAGCTACATCTCACATCTTTATCCTTATGCGTAAAGTGTGGTGCTACATAAAATCTTAAGACAAAAAGCTTTCCCTGCTGCGAACGAACAGATGTGGTTGAATAATTACTCTAGTGTACGACTTTATATCGTGATAAAAGAAATGCATATATTTTTTGTTTTAAAAAGTAGTTAGGTATTTTTTGCTTACGGCTTTTTCATTCTTATAATTCTTATAACTAAGATTTATTTATGTAATAGCGCATTATGATGTAATTTTTTTCTGTAAATTATATACACGAAACTTCCCTGGGGGATTCAGTTAGGGGATCCTGGTGGACTCACTCCGTTTGTCGCTCTTTTCATTAGTTAAAACCGTATCAAAGTCCCATAGGTGGTTAAAAAATAAGTTAGCGGAGAAACAGACAGAGGCGACTTTATTTTTAAATATACTAGCAAGTGCCAGCGACTTCGTCCGCGTTGAAAAACATCTTTATAACTGTGACGATGTTGGCGTGTAATTTGGAACCTAACATTTTTTCATGATAAAAAGTATCCAATATGTTAATCAACGTAATAAATTATCTGTGTGCCAATTTTCATTCATTATTATATTAGTAGGATAATAAATGCGAAAGTACATATTGTTATATTATAGAAATATATAACTACAGTAACATATAACATTAAAAATATATATTTTTCCTATCTAAATTGTTAACTCATAAGACGTATTATATATATTTATAACTAAACTCTACCAGATCATAGTAATTTTGATTTAATTATAGTTTTTATGAAAATACGGTTGGGCACCTAACAATTACCGCGTTCGAATGAGTTCACCATAATTCAACCAGGCACAATCTATTGATTAATTTCTAATGTTGTTTCTCGAAATCGCTTGAGGCAGAATTACCTCAGGTCTGGTACAGTTGCGGTCACCGACACGAAATATACATTATCGCTAAAACAGGATTAACGGCCACGATGTATAAGTGAATGAGGCACATAACCATTTCATTGTATCTATTACTAAGTGAATAAATTAAACAAGCTATAATTAAAATTATAAACTAACCCCGCTATGTGCTGTAAATTTCTGAGGAGTTTGTTATCCCGCAGAGTAATTGATGCTGCAACATCAGGTCAAGGATACCATGTCACGGAAATACTACCGAAGTAACAGTTCACATCAATCGAACATGTGGAAGTTAGTCAAATCCCGTCGTCAAGTAGTAAATGGACTAATGGCCTTCAAACGCCTGAACAGATCTTCATAAATTATAGCTAAGAAAATCCCGATCATGTCAGCCTTCAAATAAAAAAAAAAAACGGATCAAAATCGGTCCATTAGTTTAGGAGTTACGATTCCACAGACAGCTACATAGACAGACACACCAAACTTAGGACACCCCGTTTTTGCGTAGGGTAACAATGCTTAAAAATATTGTTAGTAAATAAAACAATAAAATAATTAACTTGATAGACACTGCATTCTCCAATACAAAGAAGACGTCCGCGAAATAATATGTGAGCTGTGTTTCTGTAAAGGACGCCAGGGCCCATCTTCGTTTGTCCTCATCCCTTTAACCATAATAAACCTTAAATCTTAGTTTAACCTAAACATGTTCAATTTTATATCCGTAAAAAAGTTCAAAACGAATACCCATATTTATATCATCAGATGGTGTTTTAGAATTACTTAGGCGGAAGTTACGTCCGTACCTATTCAAAACAAAGTCGAAACTCCATTAGGGCTGTGTTTACAAGGTTGGTAAATTTAAAACCGATCCCGAGGCCGGAGCACGTAAACTGTGAACCCTAAAGGTAAGAGAAGCTACTTTCTCGAATGGATATTATTATTTCATAGCGCCTCTAGATCGGGTATATTAACATAAAGTAGGTAACGTGTACTCAGCTCTCTGAATTGGGAAGGGAAGTTTATTTTGTGGAGTTTGTCTATAGGTAGAAAACACATACAATATACCTAGAATTTTCTGCATTATAAGGATTTTTTTTTTGAAGCAAATAACCATTAATAATGACCTTTGTTATATCTTGTGGTTTCTACATATAATATATGTATTATCGAAACCACAATAGACGGTTAACAACTGATTTATTTAATAATAATCATCGTCTCTTACTTACATGCATTTCTATTTCTATGTCTATACTAATATTATAAAGAGGAACGATTTGTTTGTTTATTTGCATTGAATAGGCTCCGAAACTACTGGACCGATTAGAAAAATAGTTTCACTGTTGGGAAACTATATTATCAGCAAGTAACATAGGCTATATTTTATAAAGTTACGCGGACGAAGTCGCGTGCAACAGCTAGTAATATATATGTATATAAAAATGTTCTGTTAGTTTGTGTATGCTTCAAAAACTCTAGAATGGCTAGACCAATTTTTATTCGGTTTTCACATATGAAAAGAGGGATAAACGGGGAATGTTCTTATATATAAAAAATGCACCAAGGGCGAAGCCGAGATCGGGTCGCTAGTATCTTATAAAGTTATAAGTTACAATAAAGTTAAGTCGCTGGCGCGTTTGTGATTATTCGCAAACTTTCTAAACCACCCAACCGATTTTGATAAATACACCGATGGAGCGGGCAAAAGCTACAATAAATATACTAAATATTTAGAGTTGCATTTAAGATATTTAATGTCCATTGACGTTGGAAGTTAATGAATCAGCCATTAACTGTGCCTATTGTTTAATCGTGTTTAATTTCTTGCTTGATTCCTCCTTAACTATGTTATTTGACCGCAAACTGTTGTAATATATCTCTTGAATTAAGCGAATTTACGTAATAGTTGTCTGACTGGACAATAGAATCCAAACCACATCAACTATGCGGCTAAATGCTAAAGCTATATTATGTATGGTGTGTGTCCACATACTTAGGTATATCTAACATATTATCTAAAACTGTTCCCTAACATCGTCTGTGTATGAGATTCCTCAACTAGTTTAAGTCGGGGGCCATTAGATTAGTTTCTATCGAGGGATCTCAGACCCGTGAGTGCATATCCTTGTTTGACATGAAACTAACTTATTTCGAAATGTAACTACTAACTTTGTTCTTAAGGGTAACAAGTCTATTTAAAGAAATTTTATGTTTTACATAAATGTAAACTTAAAAGGGTTGATTTAAGATTAAGAATCCAACTTAGTTTTTGTCCTGGTTAAATAAATGCTAGATAAAACATGTATAAGATGGTACGTATGGATTTTAAGATTGTGAACAGTTTAAGGGGACTTTATTTGTGATATTTATTTACTCAATTTAATTTAATTGTGACGATACCAGGAGCATATGGCCCTTGGGTAATAAACGCTTGGCTGCCACCAAGGCATCAGTCATAAGTGGCAGAAATCAATCAGAAATATCTATATAAATAAAAATAAATCACTAACTAAATATGTTATTAAACGCAAACGGTTGTACCAAATCGACTATTATTTTTTTTAAATAATTAAAATTCAACGGGATTCTTAGCTTTGATAACATTTCTATTCTATATAAAACATTTAGTTTAAATTTCTATTATAAGTTAAAGTCAAACCTTCACCTAGTTTAGTTAGTTTAAAATCGCGATAACAAGCTAGAAAAAGTCTACTGATAACTCAAATGTTATGAAAATACTAAAAAAAAATATTTCTGGTATCTACATTGTTACAGCATAAGGCTGTATTAGTTTTAAATATACATTGTATATTTCTTAATTACGAGTATATTATATTTTTAAAACATAAAATATATTCCTAGTACGCTACGCACAGTGATTTTGTTTAAAATAAATCAGTGATTGTGATTTTTGTAAATTTTGTATTTCCTAAGCTACGAGTATATTCTCAACATACGAGTACATCTGTTATGCCCCAGGCTCCTGTATAGAAAGGGCCCGAGTTCCATTGTAATTATTCAGTAGGCCTTCAGAGGCATCTGTGCGCTCCCAGAAGCCGAATCTTTTTTATTGTCTTAAAATATTTCTAAGACTAAGTAAGTAGGTAAGTACTGAAATATATCACGCAGTAAGATTTTTAAAGACTTGCGTTTTATTTAACGAGGAATAAAAAAATATATGTTACGAAATGTTTTAATAAAATAGAATTATTATCTTTTCCTAAGTCTCTACTTACGTAGGTTTTAAATAATAATCATAATACGTTTTTTTTAACTGAGATAAACACTCAAATCATTTTATTAATAATTTCATTCTATGTTTAAGAGATTTATTTCCAACATCCTACGTTATATAAGACTTATAAGAAACTAGTACATCTTCGATAATAAATGAACGTTACAGTCTACTAACGTTTCATGTATTTTATGCATTTTATGTAACAGCAGTCTGGGGAACAGATTGAAGTAGACTTAAATTTGACATTCAAACACAAGTTAGACATTTCTCTTATAATACAAAAACACAGGACAATAGGTCATTATTCGTCTAGTCCACTTATTAGTGTACAGGAGTACATAAAATGTTATATTTAGTAACTTTTATAATTTTAATCTATTCGACTGTACATGCAGTTATTAATTACTCTAAATTCTATTTTATGGAACCCTTATAATAATGTTCCGCATAAAAATCGCCGTCAGCGCGTCCGTAGCCTGGAGGGATCTAATTAGACAGCAGTCTGGTAATGGAGTGTGAAGATAAAGGATACGAGGGAGATTTATAGGGATGCCCATAACTGTGTGGGGGACCGCTATGTCTATGCAACGAGAAAAAAAGCGAGTAATTAATTAAATACTAACTCTTGCTCGCGGATTCTCCCTTTTAATATGACAACTATTTATGGCCATAGAAAAGTTAGAAGTAAATTTCAGTTTCTTAAGATGTGGTTATTCTTCAGTTGTTTTGTTAAATATAGTAATTCATAAATATCATTAAAAGTATTAAATGACATTTGGCTCAAATCTATATTTACTAATATTATAAAGCTGAAGAGTTTGTTTGTTTGGTTGAACGCGTTAATCTCAGGAACACTGGTTCGAATTGAAAAATTCTTTTTGTGTTGGATAGTCTATTTATCAAAAAAGGCTTTAGGCTATATATCTACTGTTACTTCGGTAGTATATTTCCATGTCATGGTAACCTTGTTCTGATGGTGCAGCATCAAGTAGCCTGCAAGTAGCGTGTTTTGGCTCAATAGAAAGTTAGGCTTTTATTTATGTGATCATTAATAAAAATTAACACAAAAATTGTATACTTAGTTTTTTATAGGCATTTCATTTCGATATTGTTCCATTTTGTCACCTAAGTGAAATGCATTTTGTATAGAAAACCCATCACTTATGAAAAAATCGTGGTAAAATAAGATCATTTCAATCACAATAAGTAACATATTATATTCTCAATTGATAATAAGGTACTCCCTCGTATATTTAATTCTGAATACGAATATAATTCTAACGAGCATTTGTAATTCCGCGATACTGTGGCACAAAACTTTTTGCAGTGGTTTTGTACTAATCGAGTTTTGTTATTGCGAAAAAAGCCGGCGACACTTTTAACAAAACGAATACCTGCTGCGGTTTAAAGGCTCTACGTACACCACGTATCATAACAAATACAAATTCCTAGTTTTGCTTTGTTTCTTTTTTTTTTATTGATAGATATAAAAGCGAATATGCCGCGACCACAACTCAGTTTATCAATCAAAATATATGATAGATTTTTACCACTGCATTGCTTGCCTCGTTCCATGCATTAGTATATACCTAGTCATGTTATAAATTCTGTTGCACAATCAAATTTATAATTTAAAAAGTTTTGATTATGGCTATACAAAAATATTTATTGAATTTGAACTTCGAATAAAAATCTTTTATGGAAATAAAAATGTGAAATATTTTGAATTTGATTTATTTTTAGTGGACGTTTAAAAAATACCCTAATTGCCTATTATCGCGCTGCATCGGTGCTGTTATGCGCCAAATCAGATTTTCAAACTACAGAAAATTTTAATATTACCAAAATATTCGTTTGTCGCTCCATCAAACGATATAATGAATACATAATGAAACATAACTTGTGTTTATAAAAGAATAGACGATAATATGAAAATCTCTATTTCCATTACTAAAACGAATCGCAGACCTAGGTACTTTTACAGTAGTATTAATCATAAACACAAGACACTAATAATTAAGCGTTGGAATATAAGTATATTTACAGAGGGACGTATAAGAGGTATCGTAAATGCGGTAACAATGGTTCGTGATTGCATTCGCCCCGGAGCGGGCGGCGCGGTTACGAACCCCCGTCCGGACGCCGAGCGCCTGCCAGCCGACCGCAACGCTGCCGTCTGCTCTTCTCTAACATTTTATATGCAGCTTCATTACTTTGTTATTAATTAACAAATTCATTAAACTTTCACACACAATGTTTCGCTTACATGAAAAGTTTTAAATTCAATGTAACGAATTTTCAACATTTCACAGACCCAAGCAGAACTTAGAGGTGCAAATGTTTAGAATCAATCCGTTTTGTGATATCCTTGACGCCTTAGCATGTATACTTTTTTTTAATAGATTCGCTAAGATTAAACACCAATTGTATGCCCCCAAAGTATGCCTGTGTTATGGGATATCCATGCAACACTTTTTTTTATTAAATTCACCAACACCAATTGTATGCCAAAGACCTGAGCACTATTACGCTTGTGTTATGGAATAACCATACAACGGACAGGGAGCAAACCTTGCACATCCAGACCAGAAAATTATCGAAGAAAATCAATCAGACTGCAATGCGATGCAACCAATCGCAGACACGTAACCAATCTTGTTTCCTCAAAGCGATAAATAAAAGAGATTGTGATTGGCTTTTTGAGTGTGACGGTCGCTAGAAAACTCAAAGGCGATTTTTATACATCTCGCTAGATGCTGTGGTCTGTAATTCAATTTATAGAGCTCTCCCTCGGCAGGGACGTTTCAACCGATAATGCAATCTGATTGAGCCTCTCATTGGTCCTTTACCACTTCATTACTGCCAAATTTCAATCACACTTCCCAAAGGGGTGAAAAACTTCAGTATTTCTAATTTTATTTTCGAGTATAAAAACGCCTCAGCGCAATATCGTCTTACTGTCAACAAAGGAAACTTTTCACTTCGTCTCTTGACACCTGACTGAATATAAAGGGAGATGAATGCAATGCTTTGTAAAAGTTATTTTATTTTTAAATGCTAAAAATTGCTTTCACTTTTAATACCGCGTCCCACCAGGTACCGCAGCCCTTTCATTTTTTAGGGCGATTAAAAAAGTTTGCGCATTTCACATTTTATAGCTTTGCCCCTTACCCATAGAACAAAAGGAAATAATGTTTTTTATACTTTTTATGGCGTTTCACACAGTCCATATATAGGACACGATAAATTAAATACTTGAAATATATATGTATATTATATATATATATATTTTAACCTGAAAATTAGTTGTACCGAAACACGATACTACATTGTGTTGTTAAAGTATGATATATTCCGTAACAATATTACAACTGGCTTAAGGAAACACCTATACTAATATACTTATTTATTCTATCCTAACTAATATTATAAATGCTAAAGTCAGTTTGTTTGTTAAGCTTTCAAGCCTTAACAACTCAACCGATCATCATGAAATCTTGCATACACGTTGTCAGGGATTTAAAAAAAAGTGCTGTTCCCAAGGAATCATTTAAAAATTAAAAATAAAACAACGTTTGACAAAAATATACTAATAAAGATTGAAGAAATGTCGCGGGCAAAAGCTTGTTTGAAATAAAACGATCCCTAAACACTTTTCGCTCCCTAAACGGATCTAGATCTTATATCTAGATATTTGTGCATATAAAAGGATTTACATCCTCTAACTAAAGCCTTTTAGTGATTTATACTGCTCTGCGTGATAGAAATGTCTCAACTTCTCGGTGAGTTTAAGTAGACTCTAAAGTGGATTAAAGTTTGAGCAGTTTTAATACAGTGTCTTAATACTAAAGCGAAAGTGCTAAATAATTTTAAGACAGCAAGATTTTTGTTTTGTAAATGACACGTTATTTATATTACTTATCCCTTATCCTTTATCTTCTTAGGGTCGGCAGCAACTTGCAGCATCAGTCGCGTTGCTTGTGTTATAGGCGACGGTAGCCACATACCTCAAGTGGACCGCCTGCCTTTAACGTTGGGAAATTTGCTTTCCAAAAATGACTCCGCCGGGAATCGAACCAGGAACTTCTGAGAGTCAAGCACCACTCACCCCATGGGCTCGTTATTCAAACTTATTATTTAATTCAAAGTACAATTTTAAACAGAACTTGTTCAAATCTGTAAATAAACATTACATTTATGAAGAATATTTACACGAATGAAGCAAAGATTTCCACTGAAATGTATGGGTATGTGGGAATAACTTTCCTTATGATTCCGTTTAGAAGTAATTTCTTAGTGGCATTTCAGTAAGGCTTCATATAGAGAGCGTCGCTCTCCGCACAGCAGGAAGGCTCTAAAATTGAGCGCATAAATCATGGCGCCATCGAAATGAGATGTGATCTTTCATAACTTTCCCATGAAATAGTAAATGGTTTCTGTAAGGTATTACAGAAAGAGATAAGAAAGCTTTAGGTTTCTAATATACATTGTTTGAAAAAAAAAAGAACAATATAAAGATTACTAGTTTAAAATTGAAAACTGATAAAATTTCATTAGTTTTAATGTTTACTTAGTTTTATTAGTAAGCGTACTCTGTCTGTGGTCGAAAGAGACTGCATTTTACGTTTATCTGAAAACTACTTATTTGTAAGTCGTTCTTGGATTCTTGAAACTTAAGTATGAATTAATTTTTGGAAGCTTGGAAGGGTTGACAATATACTAAACGCTCACTTGGGATTAACTGGGGACATGGACATTCACATTCACTGGCTTTTCCCACTATTGAAACAATTAGCCATTCAATTCCATTTGTCAGTTGTGTAGTAGCTTGATAGCGGAGTATTTTGGGTACATTTGCTCTTTTAGGAAACCCTTGACTGCTGATTGTTGTGTGAAATCTAAATCTGTAGACTTGTTAGTCAAAAATGTCTTAGTGATGAGTGGTTATGAATTACTCCATTTCTATTACCCCTTAGTGGTGCTTCTGCTGCGTTTCGCTTCACTATGAACGAGCTGTGGGATCGTAAATATTAAATAACAGCTTAACGCAACTGTTCTGGTTTGAATTATGCCTCAATATAGCTCGACCCTCGCCACCTGTGCGGCAGCTTTACTTATATTGTAGCCTATGTGTATAAGATATTGATTCATTGGTTATTGTTCGTAATAGACTCTGTGCACGAGATGCCTCAATATATTTTTAGTTATTGTGAGCGCCAAAAAAATAATAATATCAGCTTCGGACCAGTGCGAGGACAGTAGACAGTATAAAGGATTAGTTCACTGATCTTAAACTGCTTCATATGCAGACCCCTTAGCGCCTTTTCTTTAAATCCAGGCTGGCTGGCTTCCACACGCGACACGTTTCGCTAACAGGTATCTTTTTAACCTCCGACGCCCCGATATCCCGGTATCCCGCAGACTACTTGATGTTGCAGCATCAAGTAGTCTGCGGGATACGACTATTATTCTTGTGATTCTATATCTGAATATAATTTTAATCGGATGTAGGTGGTCACATCTCTGTAAATACATTAGTATTTCAAAATATAAGTAAGTTCTTCTATAAAGTATTCTCAAAGTTACTTAGCTACAAGTATTTAATTCAATATATCGTCAAACAAGTGTATTTTCAAATAACAATGCCAGTAGATTGTTTCGCGTACAACTCCACGAGTAAGTAAGTTCATACGTTTCCTTTGTACCTTCAGATTTGTACGAAAGGTTGTATTGTAGACTTGAAACATAATTAAATGTTCCATTGGAACCTTCCTAACGTACTCGTTTAAAAGTTTAAACAAGTTACTCAAATTTAACACGAGCTGTGGTATTTTGTTTGTTATAACAAACTTTTATCGACTTTCTTAATTTATTTTGTACTAGCTGTGCCGCAACTTCATACGCTTGGTATTTGGGTATTCGGTATAACTTTTTTTCATAGGAAATTAATTGGAATGAAATAAACACTAAATGTTACGGAAAGCTTCCTAAAATACATAAATGAAAACCACATTAGCGCGCACAGGCGCACTAACAGACTCAAATTCTAAAAACTATTTTTTTCACCTCAGTAAGATAGGTAGATACAAAAAGACATATTACAAATTGTCTTTTTGAAAAAATATTTAATGTACAGACACCGCTCGCTTATGATTTAGTTATATGTACAAATTTGCGACGTAGAAAAATCTGAATTAAAAATTGAACTAAACTGAAATTGAAAGTATTTCATTAGTAGTTATTTCACAAGAAATTTGAAATAAATAGCCACTTACTTTAAAAGTAATATAAAGCCCTAGTTAAGAAGACAGCAGGTCAAATCAAAATCAAAACATTTATTCATCAAATAGGTTTCCAAGAAACTCTTTCAATTATCATTATATATATATTTTACAAGGGTCATCTTTGCCTATTGCCTAACTAAATAATCCTCGATGATTCCTCTATCAACAGTCTAAAATTTTATACTGTAACTAAATCAGGCACTAAAAGCAATAATAAATTGACTAAAAGGAAGGTTTCGTACTACGAAGACAGTTAGTTGCATGCATCCACCATTAACGAAATAGAAACTAAAGATGACACTTCCGCATATAAACTTAAACAAAGGCTACACTTTAAACCTCGTAAAATACACTATCCAGTGGTGACCAAGATTTATGAGCGGATAGTCCTCTTCACGAGTCATTGCACCAAACTTTCCGACACCGATTAAGATTTACAACGGGGCGGCCCTAAATAACTTGAATAGCTCAAACAGTCCTATCCGGTACGTCTCTACATTCTGAAAACTATTGTATGGAACAATTCAATGTTCGTCAAGTGAAAATCCAATTTAATGATATGAATTTGAAGCTACATCGAATCGAGGCATTTATGAAAGCATTTTTCAATAAAATTAACTGAATGTGTTGTACCATATGGCTATTTCAATAGATAAAGCAAGCAAACCCGCAGGAAACAAATCGTTTAAAAAATATTTCCCTGATTGTACTTACATGATTCATTTGTAATATCAAGACCGAATGGATAGCCTTTCAATTACACACATCTCGCGTACAAGAAAGGGGCGGATCATCTGAGCACACACACTTTGTATAAATTGTACTCTAACGTTACGGTCGACTTAGACTTTCTAACCTTTTTTAAATGTTCTATTTTGTTGATATTATAATTATCATACTACTAGCTGTTTCCCGCTTCTTTGCACGCGATATTTCACGGTGGTCTTTCTGTAAGGGGGTGTTAGCTGCCGCCAAACGAGCCGCCCAAATGACTGTGAAACGCCGTGTGCCCCTGTCACTTCTTTCCAAATCCAGAGCAGAACCAACTTTGAAAAGTTCACATAATTATGATACTTAAATCTGATTTTGTTGTTTTGTTCACATAAAACTTAATCAAATTAAGTTTGATATTGACCTCTTATCTGAAATATTATATGTTTGCGTCAAGTCTATCGAAAAAAGTTCTGCAACCATCAGCTGTCAAGGTAGATTGTATGGTAGTATATATAATATTAATCACATCAATAGCGTCTCTCTCAGGACCGACCCGACACAGGGTGTAAGGGGTGCATGTTTTACTTTTGGGGAAACCGAGAGTCACTAAAATTCAAATAATATTATGTACTTTCAAATTAAAATTCAAGCTTATGAAAAATTATTAATACAATGATCAAACATTAATTTATATGGTTTTAATGTAAATATAATTAAAATTTACTAATTTTTCGTATTTCCTTATGTTTAGTAAAATATAGGCATACGAAAGTAAGTAGGTATTAACGTATCTATAGACAAATTTGAGATATTTTGAAGATTTTGGTCCAGGGAGTCCTCATCCTGGAGAATTTTCACAATTTTTCATCCTCGGTCAACTACTGAATTTAATACAAATATATAGGTTATTCATCTCTACTTCTTAGATAATCTTAGCTCTACATATTATAAACTGAAGTCGCTGTCTGCTTTTCCGCTAACTTCATCGCTAATTTGATATGGTTTTCAGTAATTTAAAGAACTATCAACGAGGAATATTTATGTAGGTATATAATTTGCAGAAAAAAATTGGATCCGTGCGAAGCCAGAGTATATTATAAATATTTATTTTTTCCCCAATTATTTTTCACATCCATGTTCCTTCTCCGAAAACTTGTGTATCGCGCCTGAATAAAGATTAAGAGGCATTATTTATCGAGAATAGTTGAGTTATTTGTTTTGTTCAGCACAGTGGCAGCAACAACGATATTAGTTCTGGGGTTCGGATAACTTATAATTAATTAGTTGGTTACATGTTGTTTGCTCTGCTCCATATTACAACTACATAATACTCGTGTAAGGGTTTTATCCATATCTAAACATTAGTTGTAGATAAAGTTATTCATAATTTGAAACACCGGTGGTATATGTTTTAATGTTATAATGCTGTAAATAGTTTTATTAAATGAGCTCAATGTAATTTGTATTATGAAATAAATTTATAAACAACTCTTTGTTGATATTTTCAAATGCAGATATTTTAATGGCATTTGATGAAAAACTTACACACTAATAAACATATATTTGAGATATTTACGAAACTTTTTGTTAATATCTCAAAAGTATACTTTTTGAAGATGTGGATATGACAACGATGATATGTAATATCTGACAAGTCAAAGACAAGCAAAGACGACATAGGGTTGAAATAGTACAAAGTGCAATTAAGTAACCGAATAACACTATGCTGTTATCTCACATTCCGAATCTAAAGACTCATTTTATTTTTTGCTTATAATGTCTTCAAGTTATTCCCTGAAAACAAGCAAAATTTTTTTCTTGGCAAATTAAAGAAGGTTAAGGTAATTAATTCATTTGAATTTCAATTCGTTTCCGGCTTTATCCAAATAAGTGTTTTTGTTTTAAATTTTCATTAAGTATGTATATTTATATTTTCATGATAAACATTTTTCTTCTGGCTATCACGTATAAATGCAATTACCACATACTTCTTCCGTTATGGGAGCTGTGTAAATCATTAAATCTTTTTTTTTTAAATAAACTTTCCGTGTAAAATTTACACTTTACACTTGTAACAACTATAATTACATCTTGTGCGGGGAATTATGGACCGGCAAGGAATCTCAAGGATAGGTAGGTATTTATTTATAAGTCAATCTCTTTATAATTTTATTGAGGTATGAGCACGGTGTGATAAGCAAAACATCGTAAAAATGCAAATTGTACCCTCTGTACACTTTTTGTCTTAGCGAATGCATTAAATACTCAGGCACCACCTATATAACTTTGACAATATAAATATTTATAATTTATGTGCAAAAAGTTGATTTGATGATTAATGATTTTTTTATTTTGAAAAAAAAATAAATAATAATATGAAAAATGTACTCCTGATATTATATTAATTGTTATATTAATTGTATTATTAATTTCTACTTTCAGGGTCCTATTTTATACTAGCTGACCTGTCTTTTATATAAAAATACGATTCAATAATTTTCGACTTTTTCCGTGGATTAAAAAAAAAATACGAAAAATCAGCAAAATCTGTCGTTCGTCTAGATATTTACCAATTTTCATCTAAATCAACCATCCAGGAAATAATTAGTAACAAAACAAAAAGATAGGTTACTATGTTTATTTATACAAAGTTTAATTGGACTCACAGTTCCAAGTAGATTCGCCCACGTGTTGATGTCACTTCACCATAACTTGTAACGCCCAACCTCGAACCAAGATTGCGAATTCATAATACGAGTTACATAATCCTACTAATATTATAAATGCAAAATTTAATGAGAACAAAGAGTACCTTTCATCCAATAAAAAGTAACTACTGTTCACGAGTGTTCATCAAAAAATAAAACATAAAAATTCAACGCTTAAAAAATATATGAGCAAAAAAATAAATGTTTTAACGCCTAAGAAAAATTGGCGCAGACGAAGTCGAGGGCAAAAGCGAGTTATATGACTACTTGCTGGAATTTAACTAGTAGATTACAATGTGTGCTGACATATACGAGTCGTGTACGGTTATGTATAAATCTTATTGTGTACTACCTTTTATAATACCTACACGTGACTGTGTATACGATTCGTTTTTCAATGGTTCAGCACAATTCAACCCTAATTAATGGAACAGTTGACTTTTTTATTTACAAAGTACACACAGATTAATCTTCATTGTGTTTCTCTTAAAGTAGACAAGTGAAATCGATAACTATCACGTTTACGTCAATTTAACATTTTCACGTTTTTAGTATCTCGAACTAAGTTAATTAGAAAGCAATAGAGTTTAGAATCTTATAGACCTTGACAATCTGTCACATATATTTCTTTCTTTTTTTCAAAGACAATAATACAATAATGAACTAACATTTATAAATCTGTAAACTAGTTTTTGAATTTGGTTGAGTACAATTTGAAATAACCCATTCCACTAGGCATTAAATTAAGAAAGTTTTGTTATATTTTCCTATCTATTAGTTTACAAATTTTGAAGAAATCAAAATTCCAATCGCTCATATAATAGTAATTATACGAACACTTTGTTTCAATTATGAAATCTATAGAAAGTGAGTTTCAATGTAAAACTTAAGAGCGAGTGTTGCAATTAATTATGCGGTATCATTGGCACACTAATGCGCCAATATGTATTCATAGCCCTGCCTTCATTAGAGCTACACTCTAGAGTTTTGAAGGCAAAATATACCTAAACAATTTGAGACGGTTCATGGACGTTTCCCTCAAGACAACAACCAATTTTAAATAAAATTGCAGTTCTTTGTTGAGTTTAGAAAGTAAGTCATACTAAGTAAAGTTGTACATATAGGAATCATTCTATAAGCATTGTTATATAAGAAGAACCATATGCCTTGATTACAGTTCTCGGTATTAAAATTTGAAAAAATAAATAAATGGTAAAATATAAGTTATTGAAAAAGTTACTTTTTGTTATTTTCGCCTATAATCTGTGCTCTCAAGGCCAGATTAAATTTATAAAATTGTTAGTCCTGACTGACTATCAACATCTATCGCACAAACGAAACTACTAAGTTTAGACAACTGAAATTTTAACATAAGTTTATTTTATAATGTTTATATCCACTAAGAAAGGATTTTTAAAATTTTGTTACTCCATGCGAAGACGGGGTCGAGTCTCTAGTAATATAATAAAAAAAAAAGCTCCGACACAAACAATGTTTACTCCTTACGTACGATTATAAAATTTAAATTTTCACAATTCGAATACGCCGAAAGAACAACATTGTTCTTTTTTGAAATAATATTGTTTAGATGGCGCAATATCTCTGAAACTTCAGATATTCTAAGATATAAAAAAAAAATAGAACGTAACTACGAGTATAACGCATAACATAACGCATTCGTGTAACAATTTTGATTTTACTCCATTTTTACTCCCATAAATTTTCATACCACGAGCTTATATACATGCAAATCGATTCTTAAGGAGTAAACTCCAACAAATTCTCTCAATTATCTACCTCTCGAGATCAGAAGTCAAATGAATCGTTTATCATATATTGAATATTTTGCTCTTGCATTTAATGTCACCGTAAAAATAAAAGCCATCGCGTTTATATAAATTTTACTTTCATTGGTACATTATTTATTTATTTATTTATTTATTTATATTAGGGAAACATACAACATACAATATCTCGCTACACATTATATATATACATACAAGAAAAACATAAATCAGCAAAGTTTCCACTAAATTACTATTATTATTATTATTAGCAACCTATTCTATAAAATGACCGACTCATTTCAACTGATCTTTTTTACTGACTATTGCTAGCTATAAAAGGTTATGTCCAGATAACTTTATTCCACATAATGCGTCCTATCCCTTTGAAAAGGAAAGTTGTATAAATTTTTCGAGACCGCTCCCCTTTTAAGGCGACCGGGACTCTGCTTTTTATTGCAGAAATGGACGGAAAAGGGACCGTTCTTGGACATTGTGCGGTTTGAATTACATCAAAGGATTGCGCCGACACTGTATTCGTTTTCCTTCTAAAATAAATTATATGTTTCATTAATAGACAGCTCTCATGCCCCATGGTGTTGTTTGTGTTCTTAAGGAACGATAGCCACCTAACTACGAGTAAGTTATGTCAGCCCGCTTGTAACCATTTTTAATAGATAGATTTATGTGTACACATGATACGTGGATAGGTAAGGGATAAGTCTTCGGAACAACATCACACATGCTGTAATTTCATGATAGTCGGATTTTTTTATGATAGACGCGAGACGGATTATTCAGATTGTGAGTCATAGTGACCCCCGACCCTAAATTTGATTTAAATTAAATAATTTAAATTAAAAAAGTATGCCTAGGCACAATTGACATAACTGCAGAACGGCAGCAGTGTGCTAGCACTGTCTAGAAATCCATACTAATATTATAAATGTTGGCTGTCTGTCTCGTAGCTTTTCACTCCTTAACTACTCAACCGATCATCAGAAAAAAGTACCAACTTTTCCCGATGGATTATCTAAAAAATAAAAATCCTGTCAAAACTATGACAGCAATAAAGATGTTAGGCGTTATATTGCTCATATTTTTTGTAAGGCTCATTTCTTTTATTTTTCAACGCGGACGAAGTTACGGGCACTAGCTAGTAACTTAATAAATTAAACGATTATTTTAGATATTTTACATTTTTTTTGGCAATAATGCACCATCTCTCGTAAATGACTCGCATAAAGGTTAAACACCTCGAGGAATTTCAAATCACCGTCTTCGCGTCGAATTCGATTAAAAAGACAAACAAAATTGCATCCCGTTCGTAG
Organism: Synanthedon myopaeformis; assembly: GCA_944738685.1. Classification (NCBI taxonomy): domain Eukaryota; kingdom Metazoa; phylum Arthropoda; class Insecta; order Lepidoptera; family Sesiidae; genus Synanthedon; species Synanthedon myopaeformis. The sequence goes on along the minus strand of OX122927.1, from coordinate 3,652,701 downwards.
AGTCCACGTTCAAATTAAATCAGTCTCGTCCTGCAAGGCGCGTGTACGCACTACGTCCAGTCAGTACCTACGAATATCAACTTGAACCAAGTGGCAGTGCGCTCGCGCCGATGTTTCCGATCGGACGATTGGGTAGCGATCGTGTGCAATTGCGAAAACATTGCTAATAATATTAATATATATTTTCGCGCGAGGAGTGTCTTGAACGAATTCAATGAATTCTTTATGAACCTGCAAGTGATATGGAATTCTCGTATTACAGTGCAGCGCTTTGGTATTTTTTTCTCTCAGCATACCTAACCATTGATTAGGTTGTTTGATTAAACTCGTGATATTGTGCACTATGGTGACAGTTTAAATATTCAATTACTATTCTAAACGTGATGCTCGTTTGCTTAATTAGAGTTCGTTGACTTGGCTGCAACTGCAACGTCTACTTGGATATTTTACGTAGCAATTTTTACTTGTACATAATACATAACAATCTTTATACTTTTATGAATTACACTATGATAGGCTGTCTGCGATTTCGTTTATGTGAAATTCAAATATTTATATGCTTATTTATAATTTTATGCAATTAGACAAATTCATACATTCCTATACTTATATTATCACATTTGAAGTGTGATTTAAAAAAAAAATCTGCTATCATATTTCTATTAAAAATTGTGTGAGTCTTTTCTGTATTGTATAAGTTATGTTACCTCATTGTGTTACCTGAACCACCCTGAACTTATAGTATTTACTTGTACTTTTAGTTTTATAGTATTTACTTGATGAGATTCGCTTTCATTTTGAAGTTTACTTACTCGTGAATTTTTCGTTAAAAGACTTATCTATTGATTTGTTTACAATAAATACGTTTTGAGGAATAGCGGATGTGAATCAACCATTGTTACCAAACATAGATATTGGATGATCTAATCGCCACCCACGAATCCCTTGTCGACATTTATTTTTATTCGTCTATAAATTATCGATACTAATAAATAAACAGTAATGTCAATGGTTCACGAATCACTAGTCGTTAGTCAACTCGACCGAAGGCTTTTTGCCCGAATAGACCAATTACAGTATTCACCTAAGTATTTATTTAGTTTATCAATCGAAATAATTAAGTATTGTAGTCACAATACTTAATGTCATTATAATAATAAGTCACAATATGACAAGTATCTTTTATTTTTTGAGTACAATTTTTCTGTCGAATTCTGAGTATCTACCTATCAGACCTAGTCTCATACATTGCATTTCATATGTACTGTATAGGTATACATTTTTTTAACTCGGGTAACTTATAATTTATTTTCAATTCCAATTTATTCCAACACTAATTAAAGTCTTATCTGCTTCTTTTTAGATAACTTTGCAATATTTCTTATAGGTTAAAAACCCTTTAATATCTGATAAGAACTTCTGTAGACCTTTAAAGTGGTATGCGTTGTATGTTTTATTGATTTAATACTTCAGAAACATCATCCATTTATCCTTATCAGCTCCATCATTCATGTGGAATGATGAGCTGATGTACAAACAAAGGTATATCAGCTCCATCATTCCCGGTGACCGGTGACTTTAAATGGCGGTTAGCCTACTTGTCACTTTACTCAGAGATGTTGAAAGAGGCCCTTAAGGTAATAAAATAACTTGATTGTTGGTATAGATGGCTCGTTTGACGTCTTATATTAACCAAAGATTTGCGATTTGTTTAAAGTTATAAGAATTTTTAGTGACTGTCTCTGGGTAGACTAATTTGTAAACAATCTTTGTATATAGGCAGTACAGTGTAGCCTTGGTTTAAGTGCCCGCATCATGTCTGATGCAGTAGGCAATTACTTCCAGGAAGTCGCATGGTCGCGACAATGACTTTATTTCATCAGTTAAGAGCACCGGTCTTTGTCGTATAGTTAAAGTAATTCGTACAACAACCAGACGTTGCAGTTTTTATAAAATTTTCTTATTATTTTTTCTGTTTAAACTTCAATGGAAATAATTCGCAACAAATTATGACGGTGGTAAATAAAATAATTTAATCAAAATTTACCAGTTTAAATAATTTAATCTTCCAGGTGTTACTGATATTACCCCAGAATTAGAAATTGTTACCAACTACTGAACCTACTTCTATTGATATTACCAATGGAGATATTGCTAAGAATTGGCTACAAACTTAAGTGTAATATAAAATACACTTAAGTTTTATAACTTAAAAAATACACATAATTTGCACTTAACTTAAAAATACAGATAATTTATTTAAGAAGCTTAAGTGAAAATAAAATTATCAAAATAATATTAGCTAATTCACATCTCAATACTTATTAGACCGATAATTAATTTCAGATTTTTCAGTAAGTAATGCTAATCAAAAAATTTGCTCTGACCCTGACCTGACCTGACCTGGCCTAGATCTTCATACAAATAAATGATCGGTTGGTCTCTACTGTTTATTTCTCAACCACATTTTCTGAGATCTGATTATGTATGAAGTGTTACAATGAAATCGTTTATTTATACGAAGACATACTTACTCTTAATTATCGGAACCAAGGTCTGTGCATATTATGTTTCGTAGCATAAAATTGTTTATGTTAACAATGACAGTTTATTGCCGACTATGAATTTTAATCAGCGAATAATAATTGCAATGATATTTACTGCATTTATTACAGACAAAAGAAAAAGATATATATCTCTGTCTAACTTAATTAAGTTGGTTGCCCATTCACGTGATTAATTTAAGTGCTTAAATACCCATTAGAAGCTAAGATTAGATGTTATATTAAAGATTACATTAGATTAAATGTTTAAAATTATAAAGTCATTGTAGCTTTATCCCGCGACTTCGTCCGCCCTTTTTATTAGGTGTTAAAACATTTATTTAACATATATTTTGCTGACATTTTTTTTAAGCCGTTAATTTATTATTATTATTTTTTAGATAATCTCTCGAGATCAGTACCTATGTATTATTACTTTTTTTTTAGATGTAGTAAGGTATGTCTTATAACGTGTATGTAAAAATTTCATGATTATCGGTTGTGTAGTTAAGGCGTGAAAGCGAAATAAACAAACAAACAACTTCACTTTCGTTTTTATAATATTAGTTAGTAAGTAGTTTTGTGTTTTAACTTATTTCTTACATTCTTACACGTCATGTGTAAGATTATGATATTTATTTTAGAGTAATAATTATATAAAAAGTATTAAAGTGACTTAAAGTTAAATGAATTAAAGTTAATTAAAAAATTCTAAAAAAAAACAAATGAGTTCCAAATGACCTATAACAAGAAAATGTCACCAAGTAATTGACTAGATCCATATAAGGCTGTCTACAAATAACTCTTGAGCGAAACAACATGCCTTATCGAGATAACTATCTGTTCCTGAATGTAATGAAGCCACGAACTTGAAATTCAATTAGTAATTTGAGCGACTCCAATATTTTGTTGTACACTTTTTTTTAATAATTATTTATACTCAACAAAATAATTTCAGCTTTATGCGAAATTGGAAATGTAACACACTCTCAAGCAGTTACGAATCCATTTCCGGAAGTAGATAGTTGATACTTATTAATCGTAATATAATAATAGTAATATAATTATTTTAATACATAATAATATATATAATAAAAATATGATTTTACAGTAAAATTTTAATTTTAATGTATGTATTTATACCTACAGCAACACCACTCAGCTTGAACCGGCTTATGTTTGACTTATATTATACAATATCGTACGTTCGTGCGGTAATGTTTGATTTTAGACGTGCGCTCTTTTTTTTAACAAACTTTACCATCTTGTTTCGGGATTTAAAAAAAAATGTTAATATATTCAAGAATCCATGGTTGCAATTCCAGTTAAATTACACTGAAGAAATTTCTCGTTCACAAATTGCATGTCCTGCAGTAAGTTATGAAGAGGGCAATGCTCGGTATTTCTCTGAAGGACATAGTTTGAAATACAGACAATCGAAGACTACTGACATAGCTCAAACAATCAGTTACATAAAGTAGAATGGGGATGACATTATAAGATGTACAGATAACTTATTTCACGGTAATCTTCACTTGCATAATTGTTCAGTTTTTCTGTTACTAGCTTCTGATATCGTTTTACATACTTGTATAAAAATTAAACCACACAAGTGTTATTATGTTGTACTGGATACATTTTCTTTAATTAAAGGTCAAATCAATATAAAACATCAAATTAACTTTTTATACGTTTAACCGAATTTTGTCGTTGTGAAATTTTTGTAAACCAAATAGCCCTATTACACAGTCTTTCATAATATTAATATCGGTTATTGGTTTACAAGTGGACGTAATTAAAAAGTTAACGAGTTAACTCACTGATAAAATATCTGAGATTTCTTTCAAGATATGACCTTTATAACCAGCTTCTGGTTGCGAGTGTGCTCGTATAAAGATTACACAAAATACATTTTATAATCTTTTGTGTTGTGATGTGATTTCATAAGCACGGTGACGAGATGATAACGATAAAGGTTACTACCTTTATCGTTATCAGCCACTTATCATGGAAATAAGTAGAACAAAAATTATGTCAAAAAGTTAAAGATTCAAAATTAAAAAAAAAGTTAAAGATGTTTTCAAAAAAAGTTAAAGATATGTGCCTGCCTAATATACAATTTAATTCGTTTTATTATTATCCCCCAAGCGTCAAGTTATATATTTTTATCCATCAAATCATCAGAATAGATTGTATTAAAAGTCAACATTGGACTTGTTTGAATATTGAACCAATTGGAACTATGATTTAGAAATAGGTCAAGACAGTTTAAAGTATATTAATTAATTACTAAATGATTTAAAAAAAATACATTTTAAATTTTAATTAGCACAACCGCGGAATTTTAATTTTATGTGACATATATAGGATGCTGGGAAATTTTTTTTAACTGCAACTATATTTAACTATAAAAAGTATAAGTAAAGGTAACTATAGTAATCAGTATTCGTAATTAACATTACATTAACAATAATTAAACATGAACTTCACGAGACACCAAAGATAGAATAAAACGTACGTAAGAGCAGATGTAATTGATTGTTTCAATTTAAATTTCTTTGTAAAGATGAACCAATCAATTTAGTCGTTTTACCTCTGCGCGAGTAATAGTGTTCCGCGACTCATAAAATGCATCTATTTCTACACAGTATTGTTTATTTGCTGTGGATCCACTGCAGTGGTCAATGACACGTACCGTTTTGTCTCCGGTAATTGCCATGTCCCTATAAACAATCGCCGGTAGTCTTGGCAACGCACCGATTGTTCAATAGTATGCGCTTACAGCTTACAGGCCTCTGTGCCAAAGGACTGTGAATATGTTTATGTGTAAATTCCATTCGCAAGGATACTTAAGAATTGTCTACTGTCTATAGAATGTACAGCTAAATATGGTTTATGCACATAAACTTCAGTATAAGAAATTCTTTAGGGATTTGAAGTCCCTCTGCTACCTTTTTAGGTAAAAGATAGTAGAGATACTGCTAATGTAGGCAATTGAAATTTTTTCTTAAATTATACATATATATTAACAAATCTATCTAATATTACTAGTAGATAAAGTTTGTTTAAATGTAATAAGTAATCTCTGATATTAGTGAATTGAATTGAATAAAATTGAATAACTTTTTCAAATCGCTTAATTAAAATATTATTTACTAGATGGTGCCCGCGACTTCGTACGCGCTGTAGTTCGTTTTTTTATAGTCCCTCAGGAATCTAACATTTTTTTTTTTCAGGATAAAAAGTAGCCGTTTCTGAGATTGACGTGCACAAACGCACAGACAAACACACTAAAAACATAACTACAACGTGTACAAATTGTTTTTTTGAAAAAATAATTCTACGTTTACGTTTTACGTTTTACGTTTTACGTTATACATAAATGTAACCCATTTATTCTTTATAAGTACCTACATAAAAATGTCTTACTGGAAATTTGTCCTCAGAATTCTAAGGCCCTGAATGGTTCATCTGCATAAAGATTCTTCACATACGAGATAATATTGGTGACATTTATTTGACGTTGCTAGATGTACTATTGAATTGACGACGCAATAATTCTGTACGAATAATGTTACACGCTAATACGAGTAAGAACCTATGCAAGATGCCATTTAACTTTAGAGAGATTAATCATTGTAACTATTTGCGAAATACTCTTTAGATTGAACATTTCTTGCTACAGTCAAAGGTTATTTTGAATAATATGCAAATTCATTTGATTTACTTGTCATTGTAAAATGGCAACATTACTGACATTAGTATCATTTCAATCCAAACTTAAGGTAATACCCGCAAAAATCAACAGATAACTTTAACTCTTTGCGGCAGACGCAATCTGCCGTTACTGAATACGAATATATCTCATTAGTTTCAAGTTAATAAATTTTCTACTAAGCTAAAGCACTTTTAGTGCCGTAAAACTACTAAAAGTACTTAATTAAAGCTTAATAAAAGTACTTACGTATTAAAAATTTATGCATTTATTTCGAATTTAACTATTATAAATCTTTTCTCTGTTGCAGTTAGTGTCAATTTTTTATTTATTTTTCAACCGACATTCTGCTTATATATAATTAATAATATAGCACAACGTATAGGAGCCACACATAATTCACAATATCCCGTTGTTTAGTAAGAGGGTTATAATAACGATGGTCAGCCCTGCATGACGATCGACGGACACCGGACCTGAACACGTCAGTTCCCCAGCGGCTTTCCAATGCTTAACTCAAATAAGTGTTGTAATGTTCTAAATCGGAGGATGTATTAATTTTTATAAAGGATACGCAAACATTAATTTTGCAGTTTCAAGTGAAATCTTTACAGAAATTTGTTCCGATACTTGAATTCAAACACAGTGTTTCGTGTTCGGCTAGCCAAAGTGTAACGTGTTTTGTGCAGTGCAAATAAACTTCAACAATGTTGATAACAAAGTACACGGCGATCTTGTTGGAGAGCGCAAAGACTACGGAAGCGAGGAATTCAGCTTTGTCCAGATCTGGACAACGTGTTTGGACTTCATCATTGGATAGTGCCACGAGTAATCGCAGGCCGCGAAGGAGACGTCACTTCTTTAACAGGTGTGTATTTTGCTTTAGTGTTAAAGCGCTCTTCATATATAACTGTTGTAAACAACAGGTAAAGAAAAGTCCGCCTCTTCCGATCAATCGGATGAAGCAGTCGGACCACGCGGTCTCAGGGAGTATTTAGATGACATGAAGTCAGTACCTAAACCTATTTCCCTTAAAAATGTATACAATTATATTGCTGCATTACGTAATGCACACTTAAGAGAAAGATATGAACACATTAAATATGTCTCTGCAGTCCCCCATTGAGGATAAAACGGTTGCACTGAGCAACATCCAGTCACAAAAAGCATTAGGTATTCATTGAATGCATCAGTGTAGCATTAAAGGGTAGTAAATAGAGACGGGAGACATTACGAGAATTGCATTTTTATTAGCCTCAATTGCATTGTGTCGCTCGGATTGGCACAAGATGTTTTAAAAGTATAAAAAGTTTAAGAATAAAACAAGACACGCTATGTGGCTCACGAGTCTACGCCACACTAAATTGGTTTTCATTAAATTGATGAGCAACTTATGAGTTCATTTGTATTTCATACGAATAGTCTACAATAAAAATATAAACATAAACAATAGAACAGAACAGAGTAGGCACAAATTTATGAATTATTTGAAAATATAGTTTTCTCAAAAATGTTGTTGATAGTTTAACTACCTGCTAGATTTATTAATTAATAGGTATTTGAAATTCTGGGTTTCCTTTTTCTCAACTTCTATGACTTTTATGATATATTCTCCACTATAGGTACTATTTACTCTATGCTATTACTAAAAAAAGCTGAAGCTTTGGTTATTCACATTCTCACATCCTTAAATCCTTAATTCTTTAGGAGCTTACCGACTTACACTTTAAAGCTGTAATAAGTACACATGTAATAAACTGTATAGTTTAATCGTCAATTTGATAAACAGATTTAAATTGTCTATGCAGAATACAAAAGTGTAGGTACTTTTGTTCTGATGTTGTAATAGAAATGCATAGAGCGTAGTATGCACAATCGAGTGAATATAAATTGTGTTCTAGAGAATATGGATTTTATTCATAGGATTCTTAAATAGACGAAGGTCAATTGGTTACATCCGTAGATGCATGTCCATTCGTTTCATTTCATTGATAAAATACTATTATAGATCTTTGGCAACATGAATAATTATTTTTATAGACAAGTTTTGATACCGTGCTTATAAAAAAAGCTTTGCAAAAAGTTAATGTTTTTAAAACGATTGACATCCACAGTTTAAATCCGTGTACAGTTTTTTCAAGGAAATGAAAATATTCTAATGAAGTCATTAGTGCTGCGTGCTGATTGACAAGTTGCTTTTTATCTGCTTTATATGATTAATTCACTGTCGTGCCGTCGTGTTCTATTTATTTTATGTAAATTTTAAGTTCTGTGGTACGTATGGTATTTCAACAATTTAAAGAGAGACATCCATAGGTCTATGCATACACGTACCTACATCATGTACATGCACTACCTACGATTATTTAAAAGATTTCCTAAGTAAGCCCTAAATTAAAATAACTTTTTGCAAACACAAGTATTATGAGAAACTTAGCTCAACTTAACTTTGATAAAGATGTAGTAAATTAAATAAAAAATCACTTACAGAAATTGTATCAGAAATTAAAAAAGTTAACTTATAGAAAAATTATAAATACACGAGGCTACGAGTATAAAGCATTTGTACTTATGTCAGTTTAAACTTTTATGATTTTCATATATTTTTGATTATTGTCAGTGGCGCCCAATTTTTTATATTTTTAGACGACCTCTCGGCAAACTAACATTCTTCTTTGATAAAATGTATCAACTATCTGTGTGCCGAATTTCATCCAAATCCGTTCAGTACTTTTTCCATCCATTCATCCTCACAATTTATAATATTCGTAAGTTTCTGATATACTTTTAATCTGTAACAAGCGAAACGTCTTTTCTGTCATTGTCGTTTTATTTATTTTCTTATAGAGACCAAGTATTTTTAGATTAAAAAAACACTTGAAAGAGATAAGTTCACGGATGAAGTAACAAAGTCCTGCAATTAGACATTGCAACTTGCAACACTATAATCAAAAGCCAACTTCAAGTGCGCCAGACCAGACTAAAGTAAAGGTATAATTACCTATGAGTTAGAGGGTTATTTTTATAACTTAGTACTTAACTCAGTAGCATGGGAGTAAAATTAATGTTTTTGCAGTAGCCTCAGATATAATTATGTTATTTCTTTCACATGTGTCTTTTCGAAAATTAATACCAGCTGATGATGACAATTATGATAAAAGAAGACAGATAAGCGGTCTACCGTTGCCTAAATACTCAAGTTAACCAGGACCAATGAATACCCCGATAGGTTAAAGGTTAAGCAACCCGTTTGCGCTAGAAGAAAGGGCTCTTGCATCCCTTACATGTGCTGTTATTCCTTGATCGTTTTCTGTATAACAGTCTTAATTTCCACAAAACAGGTTACCCAGTTTTTGACGTATTACTAGACTACTCGCTGGAATTTAACTCGCTTGAACCGACGAGTTATCATGTTTGATTTTTACCTATTATTTCACTAGACAACTTGCGCGCCAGCATACTGTACTGACCCAATATTACCCAATATTTATACTGCTATTGATAAAAATTAAAGTGAGAAATAATACGATTTCTGATCATATGAGATGACGACGATTTCAAATTATTTTCTATTAAAATTATATTTTTATAATTTTTTTTTTGTGAAGACAACTAATACTTATTTTTAAACCTGATTTATTATCGTACGTTAAAATGGATCTAAAAATATATTATTACATCCAATATAGCGTTTAGCAACGCACGCGCATGTATAATTACAATTTGCAAGGATACTGTTCTCGTTGCACAAGATATTATCGGCAATCTCGAAGTGCACTCGCCGAAGATAAATCCGCAAGATAACGCGGACAATGCACTTTATTGTTACATAATAATGTCCGCTGCGACTTCGCACAAATTATTTGAGATAAAAGTCACGTGATTAATGAAACTTTACTAAATAAGGTGCTCGAGTGCGGGTTTGATTCATTCTCATATCCTCATTATTATGACCCTTATTTTTTATTACTTTCTCTTCCGCAACTTCTACTTGAACGACAATGTTGTTTTAATTTTAACTGTTTTTCGCATGATCCTAGGTACATTTCCTATTTCCTACTAATTTATAAATGTGAAAGTTTGTGAGGGTGTATGGATGTTTGTTATTCACTCAAACAAAAACAGCTCAAATCAATAAAATATAAATATTGATTGAGCTCAATAAAAAAAAATACATCAAAAATTTCAGTATTTATATTTCACTCTCTTTATACAGACACAAGCATCATTTGATAATTCTATTTTATTTTAAATTGAATTTAATTATCTTGGTCATTTCAGTTCACTAAAAACAATTCAAGGGAATTCCCATTCTTGTTAAAAGCGTTGCAATCATATTTCTTTGTTTTTTTTTATTATTATTATTATTTCATTTCATTACCAATCTCCGAATGAAAAGGCGAATTCAATCCATACTAATCATATACTAATATTATAAAGACGGAAGATTTGATTTGTATATTTTTGTTTGTAATGATAAACTTAAAAACTCTTGGACCGAAAATTCTTTTACCTATTGAAAACTACATTATCAGCGAGTAACATAGGCTATATTTTACAAAGTTAAGACTGGTATAAATGATTATTTATACCAATAAAATTGGTTTAAGATATTACTAAGACTTTTAACTTCTTCGGGTTAAATTATATCGGAATTATGCAAAAAGCAGCCGAGAAAGAAACGAATATTCAAGAACTTTTATTGCATTCATTTATTTGCACGATAAAATTCGCCCACGCTATTCGCAAAGGCCACGCTGAATATCAAGTGACAATTATTTATTTAACCCTTTTGTGTACTATCACGACGAAGAGTTGTGTTACTTCATAAACTTGGAATTTCCGATGCATTACATGTTTTTTGCGTGAATCATCATTTTTTTAAACACCTATATCGATGTGATGTAAAGAAGTTTATGTTTTCATACACCATTATAGTGACAAAACCATACCTCTTAACATAAAAAACATAAGAACTTACTTTAACATTAGAAAAACCACAGTGAAATAGTGACGAACTAAGTAATTTTCTTAATATTACAAAAAAAGTCTGTAATTAATTGTGTTGCTGCTATCAGAAAAACTATAACGTGGTGAACGAAGGATGGAGTGTATGGTTGAAGTCTTAAAATAACAAATGTTTGTATTTGTTATGGTAAATTGTGGCAGATAGGCTTTATGATTGTGTAGGTGATTACCGTCGCCTTCAAACACAAGCAAAGCTAGGAAGGATGAAATACGAGTAAGCCGGAGCGGTTGTAGGGAAATAAGTTTCAGCAAATATAGAGAAGAGGCACAAGTTTGTAAATCTACACTCCATTAAAAGTTTCACCGAGTACCCGCAATACGAAAATGTTCTGTCCAGTGTTTGTTTCAGTCTTCAAATGTGGAATTTAAAATTTAAATGCATTTCCTTATTCAAATTATAAAATAAAATAAAATTAAATATTTTCATTCATTTAGACAAAATAATTAAGATTCGTGCGTGTTCAGCCATTGGAGTAATATGATCAGTACTGGCAAGCATGGCTTTACCCATGTTAGGCGATTCGCTCGCACCCCACGAAATTACGAGTGATGTTTGCGGGTTACTCTTCACATTTACAACCGAAACTTCGGCTCTCTCGGAGCACATTAATCCGTGGAAATTACAAAACTTCGCATGAACCTATGAGTCACGCGAGTTCGCGTTATGGTCAAACTTGGCCAAAGTTTCATCAAGAGAAGACGACTGACATTTCATTTCATTTATTACATTATGTTAAAGTTATTTTTCGAAGTGTCAACAAAGAAACGATTCCTTTCTGTTATAATAACTGTTTCTTAGATCTATTTTGAAATATTATCCTATGATGTACTTACCTACAATCTAGCTAGCTCTTCGGTCTAACTAAAGGCTTGTTAGAAACTCGTATTGCAAAAATTGCACCCCGGGCGAATCCGGAAGCGGGACAGCTAGTCGAATATAGTTCTGAACAATGTCCAGTCCCTATACAAATTTTCTCACGTTCAATACAAATTGCATTAAACTTCCAAATAACCAGAAACGAAGCATTCTCCCGAAGCACTTAAGTTAGAATTGGCACGAACTCCATTGCCTTCGTTTACATTTTGATTCTAACTTGTAACAACTAAATATTGGACAGTTTACATTGATTTCACATAGTAAATGGTTTACTTATTTACTTTATCAGTAAAAAATAAAATAATGTTATGTTAACTTAGGGATCATTTAAAAATATATAATGACTGCTCAGAACTCACATATAATTAAGTGTTCTGTGTTATTTTTTTAAAAAAAATAGATACCAACGATAAAAAAATAGATGGCTTGTGATGTAGGGGTAGGACGTCCACCACAAGGTGGATAGACAATCTGATAAGGGTCGCGGGTCGACAGTGGATCCAGGCTTATGGCCGGTCCTATTGAAAAATTATGGGAAAGGTCTATGTCCAGTAGTGGACATCCTACGGCTAAAATGAGGATATTGATGATTACTAATATAAACTACTATTCCTAATTGTGATTAAACTATTCAAAGTCATACAAAGTGCTATTTCAAAAAAATAATGTTCGAATTCTAACTAAAGACTATTGAGGTATAGGTATTGAGATTTGCATATTTTATTTTATTCATTAGGAAGCCAAGACAGTATACAACAATCCATACACTTATTCACATTTAAACAATCTTTTATAATATTGTATACTCCACTTATAGGCTAACTAAGAATGCATTAAAAACCGAAAACAAAAGACATATATTCTCTTAGCTAAAATATCCGTTCGCTTGGAAACCGTGTCCGTAAGTATGTATCTTGTTTACCGTTACATTGCATTATGTAGTTCGCATAATAATGTAAGTTGATAGTTATTATCTGTACTCCGTCTGTGAAGACCCATCGCGTATTTGATACGAGTATACACATTTGGCTATAAGCTCGTGCTTTACATAAGTAACTATGTATGACATAGCCTCATATGAAACTTAAAACTTTAATGTTGAATTCTTTTTATCTACACATCATTTTAATTTTTACCTTTGAAGTATGCCAGAGCTTCTCCTATTTCTTCTGGCTTTGAATATAGGTAGTAGGTAGCCTTAAGAAAGAAAGGTATTGCCAGGTCATAACACTTTTCTGCATTGTACAAATTCACGGCATTATCAGATAACGGAAATACAGCTGTTGTGTAAGTACCTAACTACTTGAGGTAACAAAATAAAGGAGGCCAGAATACAAAATATATTTTTCAAAATACATTGCAAATTCTTCTTCAAAAATATGAGATCCCCTGTAAGTGTCTGGAATCTTGTTTCTTGAAATAAAGAATATATTGACACAACATGTACTTATGAGTAAGTACTTTGTATGTGAAATATCCATATTGTGTTTATTATATACCTACTCTAGAATGTGTTTTTTTTTTCATACTAAAATAATTTAATGGAGTGTCGTATAGTGTTGTGCAGAGACACTTGGGAGTCCTCGACACTCGTGTTTGGGTACTCGAAATAATTGTCTAAGTAATTGGACAGGTGAAAATAGTTTTACTTGTCTTGGTTTAATTTGAGTAAAAGAAAATAAAAAAAATGTTTACATACCTAGTTACATTTCATGTGCTCATATGGATGTATTCAAATGATTACATTCATTTCTATATAGAGAATATAATACAACGTATTGGGCAATAAAATAAGTATACAATTTTGTTTAACAGTTAGTATTTTAAATTGTCAGCTGCTATATGAAGAAATCAATTTTATGCCAGTTGCATGCTGCAAACAGTGTTTATAGAATGCTAACAACTTTCTAAACCAATACTTTATTACATCTAACTAACTAGGTAGGCCAATATTAAAGTGTATCAGTTTAGACAATTTATTTTCAATAATAGTAAATTTGTAATCTAACAATTTAGTTATACATTTCTAAAATTAATGCCAATCAATTTTTCTGTGGTAGAATTGTAGTTTGAAAATTGAAGATTGTGTACAAATGCGCCCAAAACTCACCAAACGATCCTAGGTTTAAAATGAAATAAAACACAGGGAATACAGATAGTAGGTAAATCGCTCTAAAAAAATCTACTTTATTAAATAAACATTTCGAATGCTTAAAAGACTCAATGAATGAATCGTTCACGCGTACGTTTGCATATTAGCGCCATTTAGATACAAGTACAAGTCGTCGCTACTTCTTAAATTTCGATTTATCAGATTGTTTAACCGACTTTTGTCCCTTCATGGACTGCGACAAAGAGATGGGAGACCTTGTAGGTAAAATAGATGAATAGCCATGCAGTAGTTTGTAAAAATAGAACCTCACTAACACGCTTAACCACAATATACAGAAAAGTAGTAAACTTAATTAAAAGCTTTCGATGCAATCAAATAATTCCATAAACTAACGTTACATAAAACAGCAAGAAAAAATAAATTAACAAAAATCAGAAACTAGTTGTAGTAAGTGTTTTTCCCTCTTATGAGAGGATATCCAAAATGACCATGTTCAGAATTATAAAAGCATTAATAATTGATTTTATGTGAAGATTCCTTCACAACAGTCAATAAGTTCTAAAGTTCCACGGACGCTATTTTAGAAACAATCAATCATTCAGTTACTTGAATTTGGTCTCGTTAGTGTACTATTGGTCGACTTCAGACCTCTTAACGAACGTTTCCTCGACAAATTGGGCCCTAGTCTGGTTAAAGTTTTGATTCTACTGAGACTAGGTAGGTAGGTACAGTTGGGGTATAAAACCTTAAAGTCGACATATGCTTGCAACCAGGACTTTATTAGTCACGCCAAAGTTTCATTTCAAACGTCTGTTAGTTGCTTGCTTAATGCTTTAGTTTCATAAGGTACTAAGAGTCTAACGACTTGGTAAATGAATGAATTTGAAAACTGTCGAAGGTTTTAGTACCTCGACTGTACGTTAGATATACACAGTTTAGACGTAGTTTTCCAAAAGTTTACTGAATGTCTATGTAAATGGACTAACAGGAGTTCTTATTACCATAATTTTTAATAAAATATTTTTTAAGTGGTAGTCGTTGGGTTTTAGCCGGTACGAATCCGGCATAACCCCTCAGTGTCCCTTACACTACCGAGTATCCAAGAGGATATCCCAACGTTAAAAAGGGGGCACGCTGTATTTCGCAGACATTTAGGCAACCCGTCTGGCGGCAGTAACCACCCGCTTACAGAAGACCACCATGAAATTATAGAATGTCTGCAGTTGTGTTTCGATGAGTGAGTAAGGGATGCAAGAGCCCATTCCCCTATCCCTATCTTTAATCCTACTTGTATATGGTAACAACAAAGTAGCAAGTAACTATATTATTTTTATATTGAAGATTTTTAGTGCCCAAAGGGCGGTAGATGTGTTGTCTTCACTTGAAGTAAGTCCATAAGTAACATTAGTGGGTTTCAAGTGCGTTTCCAAGTTTCTAAGTAGGGAAAGTATCTGTCTATACTTATTTACAGCTTCCTAAAAGAACCCAACTTTGTAGCGGGGTGCAATAGACATATAGATTTATCATATTTTTGGTTCATTACTCGTATAACAAAGTATTGCTAACTGTTCTATACAGTGAAGAAAAATTAATAAATTTTGCAACATTCTTTGATACTAAATAAAAATATTTAATCAAGCTTCAATCTCAAATTATTGCTATTCAAAAACTGGGTCGTGACATTTAGTAATTTATAATTTAGATAAAATATTATTGAAGTTAATAGGAAATGAAAATGCTTTTAGCTATAGCACAGGACTCTGATTATTAGTGAAGTGAATGACCTATTTAATGACCACCATGTTATCGATATTGATGATGTAATGTCTAATTTCTTATTTTGTTTGAAAATTTAATCAAACGTGATTGTATTACTTATACATATTTTTTCTTTTACTTTTAGTAAATTGTAATAAGTTTTTATGTTTTTCTATGTGTATTTTTCCATTTATTTCTTTGTAGGTAATTCATCTACATAGAAATAAATAGCATTCTAGTTAATGCTACATAGTTTATTTAAATACAATTTATTTAAATGCTACTTGCATTTAAATAAATTTAATGGCTTTTTCCAATTATAATATTTTAACTGGATACAAATTTCATAACATTGTGAAAGAAAAAAAGATGGTGTATATTCATTAAGAGGTTTTGAGTTTTTTTTTAATTTATACTTTACTTCCTGACGATATCGATAAGTAAGATCGTTCGGCTGTTACATCACTATAACCTCGATCAAGCAGTTCTCCGCAAATATTTGTTTCAATTAGGAGTCTCAAGGATCCCTCTCTCCTTCGCGTCAAACTAATGATGATAGCTGAATTGAGAGTGACACGGAAGGGAGGTTCTACGGCCTAAGGCTTTTAAACGTTTTTGTACATACAAAACTGAAATCATCAAGAAAAATTTCGTTGTTTTTTATAATAAAAAAATTAGATTGATGAGGTATAGGTAATACTTTAAGTCATATTTACCATCTGTCACATAATAATCCTAACTTTTTTATTTATCCTTTATTTTAACGGAGCGCATATGTTACGCCACTAGTTTTGCTTGTGTCTTATAATCGAGTGGGCCGTCAGTATGTCTGCAATGCTTTATAATTAAAAGTTATTACAGTTTAATGTATATTATATACATTATCGTGTATTATGCACAACACAAATGTAATCAAAATTTCAAAAGTATCTGCTAAGTATTTTATTTATTATGAAATTATTTTGAATAAACACATTTTTCCTTTAAACGCTGGGAATTTTATATAGCAAGTTATATAGGCCTATATAACTTTCCTATAACGTTATTATTTATGCAATGCATGATTACGGTTACAATTAAATGCTCTAATGTAATAAAAATATTAAAATAAATTTATTAAATTTATGTTCCTATTATAATAGAAAATTTAAACAAGTTTATATATATCTAAATAGACGCGAAGGATGTACCTTTGTAACGAAACAAAAATATTAAGCTTCCGCCTTAACTTCAACTTGACAAAGTTTTTCGCGTTTCTTATAATTTTTTCCGCCACCCAAAAGTAATTCCCCTTAACAACCCCCGTGACTGGCCTCCGACATCTTTAATTAAACGCGACTTAAGACTTTTAATGACTTTTGGGACATTTTTTGAGCTAACACGCCTACATTATTAACTCCTGGTATGAATTAGTCTGGAAAGTTTTCTACATCTCGTTTTCTCTTGTTGATCTCAAAGTTATTTGTGTTATAAAAATCAGTTGTGAATGTTGTGAGAAAGAAGTTAGTTATTTACTATACTAATTTTATCACTGTCCTTAACATACATTAATAGTCTATATTTTAAAAACTATTTAAATAGGATAATTAAACATGCTAAAATTTGACTGCTACTGTTTTTACACTGAAATTTTACAATGTAAAAAGCAAATGGAATTTAATGAAGCATCATATAGCAACTCCTAGCGCTCTTATCGCTACGTTTATTATTCGAGCGTCAAGTTGCTATAAAAAATCAGTAAGGCGCTTCATAAAACTATTTTAAATTGATTTTATTTCTAAACTCATTTCTCATAATAACTTCGTTTATCATAAACAAAATAATATTTTATTTACTTTTTGTTACAGGTAAATAATGGTGTTACTACGGTTTCTTACATTTTTATAAATCATATAGGTGAGTATAGTTTTTAATTTGTCATAGTACGCCTTGCTGTGGTCATTTTTTTCCCGTTACCGTTGGAATTTTGGAACAAATGGTATATTTAAAAAGTATATGACAAGACATCCGCGACCCGCCATGGCTATCCAGCGCGGGGAGGACTATGATGTACCCCACGCGTACCCGAAAGTGAGGTACGCCGGCCATCTCATGGGACCTCACGAGGGGATGTGATTATGCCCTAACGAAGAAGGAAAATATCAGCAGGAATACTTTGTGCCCAAGTAGAATAACAGTAAAGTTACGTTAATTTCTACTAAGGTACTAACTAGGCAACATGTTACAATGTTCGAAGGACTAATTGCAAAGAAGCCCTCGGAAAAGAAGTAACACTTACATACTTAGTTAGGTATCTATAGTTATATATTATAGAATTGCGCGCTGGAGTATATTTCTCTTTTTGAAGCAATTTTTCAATTTTAATTTAAAGCAGAAAGGATTTAAAAAAGTTTGAAAATTATCTTCTAAGAATGATTTCATAATTACTTAATATCGATAAAATAACTGTACTAGATTTACTGCAGCATTCCTAAAGATTCCTCGTAGCTTGCGTGCGGAAGTACATGAGAAAATAAACTTATTTTGAAAGCAAGTTAACATATTCAAAAAGGCTTTATTACATGTGTAAATAAGTCTACTCTCTCTACCTTACGAAAGCACAAAGGGAGATTTTTAATTAGTCTAATAAAATATGGCGATATACGTTCATGCGTTTAGTTAACGAACCCACTTCTCTATTAACAAAAAGACCTGCTTCAAGGGTTTCTTCTGCTAAGTTAATAATCTAACCGGAGACTGCTATTTGAAGTAATAACGAAGCGAATTAACCCTGGAACTGCTTGCTATACAAGTAAAATTACCGTTATTGTTTTGAATGTCATAATAATATGACAATATGTTGGATTCATACTAACATGCATAGATTAGGAGCAGTCATATCTCTCTTAAGGCAGACAGGCAGACGGCCCACTTGACTGTAGTTGGTTACCGTTGCCTACTAACAAAAGCAACGCCATAAGTGCAGAAAGTAGCGATCTAAGAAGGAAAAATATAGGACCTTAAGTAGGATAAAGAGGGGGATAAAAATAGGTTCCGGCAACCCTTTACTCGGTCACCGAATCACCGAAACGAAAAGATTAGGAAGGAGGAAGGGAAAGTGAAAGGGAAATAGGCTCTGGTAGCATATGCACTGTTATTTAACGGTGGTCTTCTGTAAGGGGGTGGTTACTACCGCCAGACCTTCTGCCTAATTGATTGCAACTACTTAACATCGTTACTGTGCTACTACAACAGATAACCTTTACCTAATAATAATTCTATGTTGTACTCGTATCCAGTCATTCTATGTATCAGTTTTTTGCTAGTCGTTAATATAATTTAGCGTACCTCTAGTTGGCACAATCAGGTTTTCCAGCTTCGCTAATTGTCGCTTTATACTTTACAAATTTGTACTCTATTTTGTTAAACTGAAAACTTGTAAAACTAAAACACGAGAGAATACTAAATTTCTATAAACTTTTAAATAGCCAGTCTGGGAAGGTCTTGTCGCATTCGTTATTGTAGAATTAGGAAGATACTTGAACTTGTAATTACATAGTTATAATATGCATAAGTATAAACAACACCTTTGTCACTAGTACAAATGAAATTTACATTATTTGTAAAACAAATCACACAATGAGTTTTATTGTGTTAACAAAATACCTCACTTTACGTGATCAATTATCGTAACTTTGTAATTAATCTCGGTTGTTAAAATCAATGAACTCTGGACGGCCAGTCCCGTGCCGTGTCGAGGGCGGCTTCAGCTTGAAAAATAAAATTTATATCTACCTCCCCCTTTCATTAGACGCTTTAATTGATAGGGAATATTTCGCTCATTGCTTTAACAATTCTTTTAACGCGAGACTCTTTTAAGTGGGTATTGTCTGGGGGATATTTTCGACACCTATTTGAACTTAGATTTATAATCCACAGTCTGTCTTTTCTTACGTTTTTTTGTCACGTATATTGCCAAATTTCAAGAAACTGTACAAGAGTTGAAAGACAAAAGTTGTTCTGTAGTATTGAAGTATTCAGTTTTTTGAACAATAATTGCTACTTATGCAGATTTTTACTACTTAACTTTTTATGGAGCGTAGCAATGGAAATATATAAATATTACTAGCTGTCCTGCTCCCGGCTTCGCCCGGGGTGCAATTTTTATAATAAATATTTACTTAATCCAGCCGATAAATTACCTTACACCGCCATCTGCAAGAATCTCACAGTTGTTTTAAAACTTATTTTAAAAGTTATCTGTGAGTTCCATAAAATTCTCACAGATGGCGGTGTAAGGTAATTTATAACTCTCTCATATAATAAACAAACAATTTGCAATAAAAAAATACTATGAATTGAGAAAAAAACTATCCTATCTTTTAAGTTGGACCAAATTACACATAGTTGCGAAGTTTTATCAAAATCGGTTCAGTAGTTTAGGAGTTCATCGAGGACACACAACGTGACACGTAATTTTTATATATATAAAGATAAGCATTTAATTTCGAAAAGATATAAAGTCTTTTACGGATAATAATGAAACTATTATTTGAGTAACAAACACTAGCAAAATAAATGTCACACTACTCGGCTTAGCGTTGATATAATTAATTATAGGCGTAATGTTAATCCTCATTTGCAGACTCCTGAAATGTATTAAAGCTATTTTCCACTTATATTTAGTAATAAATAAATTTGTTGAACTTCATACTAATCATTTATGTAATAACTTTAAACGACCAATTCTTGTATAAGTATAGGTATCTTTATATACATTTATAAATTTCACGTCTCACAAACTTAACGATTTGATGAAATTTTGTTTTACACAAGAAAATTCTTGTTTTACACAAGAAAAGCGTCATTTTCTTAATCTTAATTTTGTGAGCTAGAGCGCCTTAATAAATACGATTATGTTTTTCATTCAATTAGTAACAATGCAAATTGTGTTGACCGGCGTCGGTTGCAATGCAATTATTGCACAGTATTACAATTTGTTATTGTTAAACTGTGATTATTGTGACAATTTTAAGTCCACGTTGGCGTAAAGAATACCGAGCGCAGCTCCCGATCGCAGGTTCTTATGTATATACAATAACTATGTATGTATATATTCTTTACACTTACTTCTAAAAATGCAGATATATACAAATATTTTATGATATATGTTTCATTGTGTTAAATATAATAATATGTAATTTATAATACCACAATAAATCGCAATGATTTACAGTCAATAATTACACAACTGTAACATAGACTGTAACATAAAAGGAATTAAGTACAATTTGACTTAAGTACGTAGCAAATGTATAAAACTTCATACTCTGGTTGTTTTATTAAAATTATTAATGCGCATATCATCATACAAATCAATAATTGTTGTGTTGTGTATAAGGGCCCTTAACAGCAACAATGCGGAATTTGCATGCACAAGAGCGAGACGGTTTCGAATTTGTGGGGATTTATTTGCTGTAACGTATATGTTAGTTTGAATTTAATTATTACACGGGATAGACGTGTTGTTCAATTATTTATCTAAGAACTTTGTTGGTTTTGAAGTAGGTATACAACATTAAGTTCTTAAGGCCCTGTTCTCACTATGACGTATTATCATGTTATGTCTGTCACGAAAAACCTCTATTGGTTATTTGAATTATTGAGTTATTTGGCCACTTATTTGAGTATCTAGTAAGTATACAATTGTTGCTTAAACCTCAATGTATAATAAATAGTAAGGGTTGTTGTGTTACGTGTGTTACTAGAAATCAATAATAGAAAATAAAATTATTTTTAAATTATAAATTAAAATAATACTTTTTTTTTTATTTCGGTAACTTATGAAGTTATAACTGTTATTTGATATTTTAGGCCGTATAGGGCCAACAAAGTACAATAAATGGAACCCCAACAAAGCTTTTAAACAAAAAATCTGCCTTAGTTTGTAAAACTATCAATCTCCCTTTAATAATTACAACGAATTATGATTTTATTAGTTCACAGTACATTTTAGTAGTAACCTTATACTTTCATATTTATGTTGACTGTGTAAGTACATGCACAAAGAGAAAATATACAGTGTATTCGACGTTTCAAAGTAAATAATTTATTACAGACATTTGGTTTCCTGTATTTTTGTCAAACGCCGTGAAAGCGTGCATTATACATTCAGCGTCTGTGACATATACACTACTCAGATGAAATATGAATTACTGTGGGGAAGCTGGATAAAAATTTCATGTTCATTGTAGTAAAATATTTCATCGCTTCTTATAGGTACCTTCTCCGTTACTGAACGCTTAGTTAGAGGGACGCATTTGTGAGCATATAAAACATTCCAATTTACCTAAGACGTCTACAAAAATCCGATAGAACAACATTAGCTATTGACACATTTTCGGTCAGAAAAAAATGGAAATGTTTGTTTTAAATTGATACTACTATACCGACCCTTCGGCCTGTCTTCATGAAAAGATGATATTCTTTTCATGAATCCATTAATGAACCACTTTGCAGATTAACTGAATTTGTACATCAACTGAAGTTAATATACAGATCTATTCCCACTAGTTCAATTAGGAGTTTAATTTGATTGAACTATTGGGACTTTTTAGTCTCATTAGTTTAATTAACATAATTATAATCGGTTAAATAAAAAAACATGGGTTTTGTTGGTGTTATATTATTGTTCTTAAGTGTCGTAATTTCACAGAGATTATTCTAATAAAAACTATTTGGACAATTTAAGAGGACGCATTGGAGAGCAGGCTGTAAATTAACCTGAATAATTCATGTAAATTGAACCATCGTATTGTAGTTAGGCGTAATTGAATTAGATCGGTTATCACAGAGCTCACTAAAGCAGGGCTACGATAAATCTAGACCAACGTAGATCTATCTATCTATTATTAGAAAACTGTAGGTATAATATTGACGGTTTTTACAATTTATCTGTGTGTCTGTGTGTCTCTCTGTTTAACCGTAGCTCCCAAACGGATGGAGAGTTTTTATTCCGATTTTTTTTATTTTAAAGCTGACGTGATCGGGATGGTTCTTAACTTCTTAGCTTTAATTTATGATGATCTGTTACCTACTGTTGCTTCGGTGATATTTCCATGACATGGCAACCTTGAACTGATGGTGCATCGTCAAGTAGTCTTCGGGGCACCCAACTCTTCAGCAACTTACAGTACAGTAATTTTTATTTATAGCTGGTAGTTTAAAGGAAATTATAATGATAACCCTAGGAAACAATCTTACATTTAGCTTTAGAAAAAGAAGAGTTATTTTTAGTTTATATTGGCATCGCAACTTAGTAACGATAGTTGTTACAAAGTGTGCCAATTCAATACAATTTATGAGATGGCTGTTTGCCGCCGGTTATGATTTTGCCACGTTTTATTTTAACTTTATCGTTTTATGGCATAGTATAAGCGGTTTATTATTAGTACACTGCAATATATTTGATAGAATGAGGATTCGCAAACTATAAGCTCATAATTTTCATTAAATTTAATTATTAAATGCTATTTTCAATAGGAGCCTTTCTGATGAGTTCAGGTTAGTATTGATTAGACATCTGTTCAGCCATACAGACCTGTGTACCTGGAGACAGTAAGGGGGCGGTCCTTTCAAAAAGAAGAATGATGAAAAAAGATGATAGATTTTGTTATCATCAGTTTTCTAAATTGACTCCCATTATGAAATCAAATTTAAAGATATATTTACGTCGAAAAGATTTTAAAGGGATATCTCTAAAAAAGAAATACGTACGTAAGCCAAATATTGTATGCATGTGAAAAAGGAATAAGAATTTAGTTAATTAGAAAAAGAATTTCAACCCCTTTGAAAGCTTTCGCGGCCATTGCTTTGAAAGTACTTTTGATCCATCATTCTTCACATTAGATTTTCGCACAACTTCCCTATTGCGGGAAGCAATAATACAGCACTCGTGAACACGGAGTGTTTATGGTTCGCTTAACTTTATATCAAAATCGTTAGAGCTTTACCAAAGTTCCGCTTATGTTTGAAATACGAATCACCATGCTCACGCATTAAAGAAAAACACTCGTTGGAATATTCAAATACCCTATGAACCATTGCTTCCTAAGTGAAACAGAATGATTATAAAACTCTAACAAAAACAGAAATGTAAAGAGTTGTGGTGAATATTTTCGAATTTTGAATTTTATTTAAGTTTGGTGGTACGTGTGTCTAGTTGTAATAACGTTTCCGCTCTTTAGCTCGCTGTTTGCCAAGCCAGTGCAAACAGGAGAGATTGCGCTACGTAAGGATAAAGATACCTTTATGTTTACCGATATTTATATGGAGAGATGTAACCTGTATAATTTTTATTGTCACATATTCACTAACAGTACGGGATCCGAAAAGAGGTTATCCCTGACCCATCTGTTTACCATACTTATATTAGTATATTTTATAAATTGTTATCTATAACAAAATAAATTGTTTTGCCTATTAAAATATGCTCATTAATATCTTATATTAAAAAAAAAAAAATTAGCTGCTATGCTGCGTCCTTCTCTATAATACGGCACATTATCGCTTAAATTTTTTTATGCTAAGATCAACAGACAGGCTAACGGTCAATTTGATGGTAGGTGGCTACCGTCTCCTATAACAAAAGCAACAGGTGCTGCAAGTGTTCTGCCGTTTATAATAGAATTAAGGATAAAGAAATTGGGAAGGCATAGGAAAATGGTTATTCCCTATCCCTTCCTTTCTTTTAATGCTTCTCTGACGCACTTTGCTTTGCTTTGCTTGCTCCGATTTTCAAATTTCAAATCCTTGCAATAGTAACTCATGAACGGATTTTTCGGAGACAACTGTATACTGTCGAAGTTATAATTTTATTTAAAAATGGAATAAAAGCTTTTTCTGCTGCTTGTTACGGTTATCGGCTTCAATGCAATGTCCAGTAAATCATGTTAATATGCAATTGCAATTAAAATCAATAACAACACAATATATCACGTCCATTGTAACGTCTCGTTGGTTAATATTAAATGTCACTATCCATCGTTGGGAGACAATAAAGTGATAATTGCAGTCGGACGCAGCAACTGTACCGAGAGTGATGTTGCAAATCACCAATGTTTGACGAATTGTTCATTTGTTCAACATATTATTATGTTTTGTGCTCTAAATCAGAAAATAAAACGAGCATTTAACCAAAATTTAAGCCGTATTTGTATATTTTATAGCTTTATATATTTATATGTTTCATGAATTAGTTTAAATAAATTAAATAACTAATTAAGAAATTGAAAAAAAAAAAAATGAATGATGAAAACATTTATAAGTTTTGTGAATTAAGACATTAAGACATAAAGCTATTTTAACATTAAAGTTGGACTTACAGAGGATACGACAAAACACCAGCCAAAGACACTACTTACTTAGTTGTCTCTGCTGGATTAAACTTGGGAACAAACTCCGACTTGCACAAACTAATCTGATTAATTTAAACGTAACTTGAACTGTTTGATTTGCTTAACACATATCAATACTGTTTCATTTTAGCAAGTCACTAATTAAGAATGATATTACATTATCTATCTGGCTAAGTACGTAGAACAAAACATACAAAACTTTAAAAAAATATTGATATTCTTAAATTTTAGTAGGTAATTAATAATGTTAAAATGTTTTTTTTTTTTTCGAGTGCAGGTGAAATAAAACAGCTGATAAATGCACCTTTCAAATTGACTACGAGGAACTGATAAAGACGTGACCCGTTTATTCATTCAGATTTAAGTCACCTGGAAAGCAAGTTTATTTTAGGTCTAAACCTTTAAGGGACTGTAAATATTGCAAAGGCCTTTGCAAGAGCTGTAGTTCACTTTCAGCTCTTGATCACTTATATTCTTGGCGATGCATGATGATACTCGTAACTCAAATATTTTATACAATAATACTTGCTAACGGTAGCATCCACCATCAGATCTATTGTCGTCTACTAAGCTGCCATCCTGTACACGTGTATATAAAGTTATTTATTTATTTGTTTAATCATATTATTATTATTTTTTGTATTTTTTTTCAGTACGTTTTTAAGTTAAATTTTCACCAACTAATATTATAGTCATCGAATATAAAACATTGAATATATATAACAGAATGTCTGGATCATAGATCGGGGGTCAGTCTCGATCCTCTCGAAGATACAAATACATACCATTGTTCATTGTGTGACAATTTCACTTTTATTCTCAGCACCATATACGTATGTCGTGGTGAAAGTGAAGGATACATTACATTGTTGAAAGTTGTCGGTAACAATTCGACCATAAAAATATAGAATAATGACCCCAGTGCTGCTAGACTTCAAATAATTTTAGTCTAAACTGCGAAGTCATGGAAATGTGGTTAACTCGTATTGCAATTAAAACAGTTTTTCCTTTCTTTTTAACTACCGACGCCCGACGAAAAAGAGGGGTGTAAGTTTAACGTGTGTCTGTCTGTAGCAATTCCAAACGGATGGGTGATTTTAGTGCGGTTGTTTTTCTTTGAAAGCTGATTTATTTGTATGTATTTAATTAATTGTATATTATACTTTCATTTAAAAAATTTAACTGCTCAAATCTCCTTAAATGTTTCCTTAAATCTTTATTAATCTTTTTAACTTTATTAATCACCAGGTGTTAAACCTGAACTGGCTTTTGCCGTACTTACTTGTATGCATGCATAGCTTGTTGCAATACAATCACGATCGACCTTGTATTGTGATTTAAATGCTATCTCTCTCATTTCAAATGTACTTTATCATCCAGTTCAAACACTTATCTACATTAAAAATTCATTGAAAGGACAATGTTACATTTTGTATATGTTTATTTAAAATATCGTTTTAATTTTGCAAATTATTTTGTGGAAGTGCTGAGAAATGGGTTCCGGACATGCGTATTGGAGCGAGACGGCGATATTGCTCGTTTACTAAACGTCCATCCATACGAACGACAGTGTTGGCCGAGCATCGCGGCGTACGTTACGTGCTAGTTGTCTGTCGGTTCGTCCGCGTAAAATATTAGTAGTACACATATCAAATTTTACGTGAAAATTTGATATAGTCGTCGATTCTATGGGTGAAGTGTCCGATACGAAACGTGCGAGTTCGGTAAAATTTCAAGTCATCTCTTTGTTATGTTTTGTGCTTGTAAGGTTATTTTGCGCTATTGTTTTTGTTTCGCTCAGTGACTTCTGAATGTTTTACACTAAATGTACGTAAAATATTTTGCTTATTTTTTGAAGTTGTGTTGTTAAAAATATAATCTAATTTCTAATAAACTGTGTACCTTTGAGTCTACGTGTACAAAATGATATCACCAACAGATTTGCTTTATCAGCGCTGATAAATAACTTGACTAGACTTTTTTAGAAAAAAATACAAAAAATATTGTATATCTACATACAATATAATATTTTTCGTATTTTTTCTAAATTTCGAACATTACTTATAAATATCAATTTTGTTAAAGGCGAATGATATTATGTAGATGACATAGGTATGTAGGTATGAATTACAAAAGACTCTATCCAAATATTTGCAAAAAATAACAAATTTGAAATTACCTACTTAAATGATTATCTAAAATAAAATATAAATTAAAATATTTATCTTTTATTTTTGATGAAACTACTTATGATGATGATGATGATGATGACCTTACTTTTGATGCAACTGATTGTGCCAAAACAACAAACGCACTAGATAACGCTTAAGATTGTGAATCACTGACTGTATGAAATAGGAAAGACAAAGGAGGGATTTGAATATAAGACGAGGGGGCCCTTGAAATTGATCGCACCCAAACTCCCCAGCCTCTGGTTAACCGTACGAAACAACACAAGTAAGACTTAATACGCTACAAATTCGGTTTAAAGCTTCCGTTCTCCGTTCTCTGACAGCTCTAGGTTTATATTGAGAGTAAAGGCTAATTCTTAAATCATATATCAATTCACCAACCTATAACGTAACGCCTTTGGAAACAGGTTAAACGAGACGAACGAAATGAACTCGTGCCAGATGTATTTAATATGATATCAGCAAATATTCGGTTGACCATTAAAGCAGCTATGTATTGAGTCCCATAATGACGTAAAGACCCCTTTTTTATTTCCGATCGGTCTCATTGTTGTACCCATAGGGTGCAGGTCGTTGACATTACAATTCCCTTTTAATTTAGGATTTGCAAGATATTTTTCGACGCATGTCGGATTAACGGCATACATCATTTCTAATTCTATTATTGCTTCATAAAAGTATGAAGGTTTAATCTTTTTTTTTAATCCGGAACATGGGCGAACATGAATGTTCCTGTTTCGACCGTTAAGCCATAATTGCTTTTAAATGTGACATTTATTAAATATTGTAGGTAAGTACTCATTTATTGTTTGTTATATTGTTAGTTAATTACAATAGAAACTTTATTAGATATCGTAAATACACGTAGGTACTGGCAATTTATTTTAATTATAACACGACAGCAAAAGTATCATTATTATTACCAAACTGTTTGAGGACTGTTTCAAATGAATTTGTCGCGCAAGAGACGGTAACATAGTGCAGCCGGTGTCCATAAATCGTTAACTAGTTAGCCCTAGCACCTACTTGTTGAGTGTTTGTCGTATTTTGCTATTAAATCTTATAAAATTATGACGTTTATTTCGAAACAAATCGCAATCGCAATTTTATGCCGCAAATTAACTCCTACCTAACGGTTTTTGTTCTATTTCATGTCCGCAGATCAATCACAAAAATATCAGTTTAGCTGTAAAAACGTCGACGCGGTAATTGCCTTTAATTTAATCTTCTGCCGTTATTGTAATAAGTGAAATCTAAATAACAATCATGCACCGAACGTGTGGTTTGGTAATGTTTAGACGAGTTTTTAACTATAATATGCATATCAATATTTTCACGCCAATTATTTAACAGAAAGTACTAATATTTACATCCCAAACTTTTGATCGGTTATAATAAATTAAACGTTATACGCCTACTCTAATGAAGTTTCTATTGTTAACGCTTACTGACCTAAGTTAATAGATTTTTGAATGAATCAAACGTATAATAGGTAGATTACTTTTTCGAGTATGTATTGGCATCATCAGTAAACGAGGCAGAGCTGCCCCAGGGGCGTTGCACTGGCGATGGCGCCGCGATGGAATGCACCCGGTCGTGGTTACGAAATGCCGTGACTCCACAATCGTGGCTCTCCATCCGAATATACAAGTATATTGTGAATCAGAATATAGCTTCTCTCGCACCGTAGTCTAAGTAATTAGCAATTAAGAAACTATGCCAATAATGCGGCAAATAGTTTACAAGACTAAATTACTATGCTATAGTAATAGAACCAGTAATTGCCATGCGACGCTTCGCCCGCCGCTCTGTTTCTACCTCTCAACATGGCTTTTTAATTACCTCCATGCATGTGGTACATTCACTAATGTAGACTGTTAAGGCCGCTCCGGAAAACAACGGGCTCCATTGTTCTGAGCAGCTCCTTATATTGCGCATAGCGGACCCACTTTATAGGCTTCTGTGGAACTTCGATGCGGTCTAACGAAATTCTTAGAATGTCTGCTGAATACAATTAGTCAACGATATTCGTCTTTAATATTAAATTTGCGACGGCGCCTCTATAACCAAGTAGGTATTTGAAGTTATAGCCTAACTTCTTATTATAAATATAATAATTCAAATATTGTTTAGATACTTGTCGATACAGTCTATTCTATAGAGAATACACCGAACTCCCATAGTTGAACTTTGGAAAATTATTTGTGATAAAGTCCTCTATAACCTATGTGTCTATAGATATGGTGTTGTGTTTTGTCATGTGTAATTATTTTCTGAAGAAGATTCTTGGGCCATTTTTCGTTGCTCTCAACGTTTGGAAATCATTAATCGTTTAGAATATATTCAAGTCTGAATCTTATCTCTTCGCCTTACACTTATAGCTAGTCTTAAGAATGATGGAAGCAATTCGTCATGTTCAACACACTCTAAGTGACCTACTTATGTGAAGGGTCCGGACTTGAAATCTATACTTTTTGCCTGAGAACGCCTGAGTACCATTAGAAAAAAAAATGGTGGCCCCCATTTACGAAATCAGTCTATGTCATATTTTTTTCACCCCCCATATAACTTACATTACTCGTATCTGTATGATTTGGACTAATATTTATTTTGGGGAAAATCCTTTATGTAACTTACGAATGGGATTTCATTTTAATATCTATCTTTACTTTTAACTTTGCTACAGCATAATCACAACATACACAAACTTGATTGAATGGATAATATTATTAGACTTTTTTGTTAACCCTCCGCGAACTCATCTGTAACTTTTTTGTACGTTGATTAATGATTATCCCGTTCTGGCGCGATATTTTAAGAGAATTAAAAAGTGTTAGCACTTTATTGATTAAATATTTTGATCACGTCTTACCGTTTTAAATCACGTCTTCTGTTGATGTTTTAAATTTGGAAATTAATCGATCGCTTTGCTAATTAATGTTGCCAGTGCTAACAGCTTTCCTTTTAGCTACTCCTTGTCAAATCATCACGTTTCTATTAACAACGTATATCTAAATTATCAGACTTACAGTTTGTACTAAAGTGCAACATTGAAAGTGAATATTTAGAATGCTACTGCCATAATGTCAAATTGAAAATCGAAGTTCTGATATTTCCTGTAGAATCCGTTACAAAGCGATCTGCAATCTCATGCAATAGAAATTTCTGGCGATTGATTTTATTGATAACATTGTTGGAATATGTATATATTTTTTAAATACCAGTGTATTAAGAAGTCAAATTATTCGACAAAAATTACGCTTTTCTGCTAAGTCCTCATTTTGATTTTGATTCAATTGTGATTTTGACCCCATTTTGATACAATCATGCATAATATAATCATTATTCTGATCGCATTCTGGTCGTATCAACTCATTCACCAACACAGCTAATTTCAGGTGCTGACATAACCCGCATCGTTTGCTATGTCAACTTGCTGCGGCTGTTTGCCCGACCTGAGCTGCATCCCAATATCAATACATTTGTAGGGTCACGAATTTAGAATATTTCATGGGATAGTGCCAAAACGGCAACTGTAAGCACGTCTTTTTCTGAAATAATTTATATGTACAAATAAAATAGCATTTTTGTAAATAAAACCTCAGTAATAAGAGTTTTATTACGAATATCTATATCAAGTTGCGGCTGCTAGTAATTTCTGAAGATAATACCGCACATTTGTAAAGATTAGATAATTTTGTTTTCATGATAACAAAAATGTGTCACTTATTTAGACAAGGGTCTAATTCAGTTACACATTGGCTTCGCATTCATATGCGAAAAAATGTAGGCAAAAAATTATGTATTTACAATCCGATCACAAAAAATATCTCCACACTCATTGACCTTGTGTCTGTTTTTGTATAAAAGATTTTTTGTCGGCACCTCCACTCAGGCCTTGTAACTGCCTCGAACTTGGTATGCGTAAGGCGGTGGTCCCAAATTACCAAGACTTTTTATCATTCAGAAACTAAAGTGTTTGTTTCTTTTTAACCAATCTTTATATTCATTTACTAATTTAATAAAATCAATTTTCTTCTTTTTCTTGCGCATGAGAAATTGGTTTTATAACTTTAAATACATAGACTATCTTACTCGCCTTATTATATTTGGATAATTATCATTACTTATTATATTTCTACTAGCAAAAGAAAATAATATGATAAAAATTAACAATATTAATAAATTTGGTTTTATTCGCAACTAGGAGTAGTATAACTAGATGCCAAAATATATAGGAAAAATTAATTGATCCTTGTACATAAATATAAATATAAAATATATTCAATGTTTTTAGGAATAATAATTATAATTTTGTCATTATAATCAATAACCTTCACAATTAAAAATTATATATTCAATGTCTATAAAACTTAACTCCATAAAAGACATTGTGGCTTTTTGCCTTCCTGTATGGGTTGGGTGACGTCTTGAATATAAAATGATTTCTTTTGAAGGTTTGTCTTCAATAAATGTTTCGATATCAATTTTAATACTCTCTGTGATAGTCTAAAAATAGGATATTACTGTAGATAGAAGATAACGAACTTTCATTAGTAATTAAGTACACAGAAAATGTAAGTGAAGTGACTTTGACATTAACTGGAGTCATTTAAAACGGTTTTGGTATTTTAATGTCTTACTAGACTCAATTACGACAAGCAACGGGCATTGACTTTTTTAATATTCCATTATAATACGGAGTTTAAGATCCAGTTATAGTGGCACGTGCCCATAGCACCTGCTTTCTGTCCAACGGCCCCTGGTTTTACCTGTTGGCCCGCATCGCTTTTTTTCTTCATTATAATGGAAATTTTGTATTAATCTTTGACCAACACATAGTTACTTAAGTTATGAATAATATTATTCGTTTTTGTTAATTCGTTATAGTTGTATTAATGCTCCCTTGCCCCCCAAAGGTTTCATGAATCTCTGGATGACAAAGTTCTATCCACTTAACATAATTAGTAGCAGGGCACATTCTTTACTCAGTCATAAATTGTAGACAACAAGAGTACTATTACAAAAACCAATATATTAATAGCCAGATTAGATATTGTCTAATCTAGCCATTTATATAATTTAGCGTTATTATTAGCTTATTATTCTATAATTAACGTCCCCCTAAAGCCCTAGCCAAAGAAACATTTTAAAAACGATAACGAACGAACGAAAGAATAAAATGTAGGGGATATAACACGTGATTTAGCGACGGCATATTATGTCAATCCCATACATTTTATTCCTTTCGAACTTCGTTTATATCGTTTTTAAAATGTTACTTTGACCTAGCCCCTGGTCTGTTCATCAAAAAACTAGTATATTTGATCCCAATTATTCCTTGTCGAATAAGTAACTAAAGATTTTTTTATTAAATCAAAAACAAATCTATTTAATATTTTGTATGTCAACAACACAGTCATATGAAATTCGAAAATCTATGAAAATAAGTTTGTAAGTAGTAAAGTAAGTACATCATGTAAGTTGTAGTCTAAATTAAGCAGTACATAATTTAAGTACTATGACTGGATGTTGTCGTTAGTAAACAGCGTAAAACAACACACATTTCTTGAGAATTGAGCGCACTTGTATTGTATGAGATGTCGCTAATGTGCCAATTTAAAATACAAACTGAGTAACAAGTTTTACAAGAAAAAACTGGTGATCTATTTGATCACAAGTAACATTCATTAAACATTTTGTCTAGACAGACTCAATTAGAAGTTTTTTCTAGAAAAATAGTCTAAACAAGGGACTCTGTTTAAACTATTTTTCATAAATCCTCGCTTGAAACCAAATCACTTACAGAAGCTATTTCTCCAATGCGTTATAGCTAATAACATATAAATAAAATAAATAAAAATAAAAAAGCCTTTTATTTCTATGCAGTATTAAAAAAAACAAAATGTTGAAATTACAAGATTTTAAAGATTTGAACATTTAAAGAATGCCAATTTTTAAAAAATATATATTTAGTTCTAGAAATTAAGTATCTGCAAGAACCCCTCTACAGGTGAAGGCCTCCTCCAAAGTTTGCCAGTCTTCTCTCGATTGGGCTTTTTGAATCCAATTGGTGCCTGCTGTGTTTCTTATTTCATCTTCCCATCTAGCGTAGGGTCTTCCTCTCTTTCTATTGCCTTGTGGGCCTTTCCAAATTGTCATAACATATACTCGTGGTTTAATGCTAATAATACTCGTACCATTACATAGTTTCATTGATGGAACTGAAGCAAAATTTGATTGATTTAAAATTTATTGTGTTATAGTGCAGTAACGAATGTGTAACCAAGTGAGTTATATTATCTCTGTTATCAAGGATTTTTGTTGATATTATCATTAGATTTTGAATACGTATAGATAACTCAGTAGCTGCCTTGCAAATTTTCGCAATGCTAACATTACATTTAAAAAAAATAAAAGGTTTTAAAGTAAAGTAAGTTTTAGAAGACAAGTTTTTGTAGGGACATGGCACACTGTGTTTCACAGATATGATAATAATATGGGCGGCGACAATAACCCTTACAGAAGACGGCTATGAAATGATTGCATATTATATGTGATGTGCTTCAGCGAGTTAGTATGAGATACCAGAGCCCATCTCTTATCCTTCAAAGTCGGCAGCACAGTTGTGGTCCCTATGGGCCCTATTGCGTTGCTTGTATTAATAGGCGACGGTAGCCATCTACCATCAAGTAGACCTTCAACCTGCCTGACAAACTTTACATAAAAAGAAAAGAAATTTGCCATATTATTCGAAATGTTTTTAATGTAACAAGTCTTAGTTTATTACATTGTATTTTTTTTAACTTAAGTCATTACACAAATGATTGAATATACACCTCATTACACTAAAAACATTGTAAAAGAGCCACTGAACATACTACTTGTATTTGAACATAAATCATTTACAAATAATTACACTTAACTCTTACTTATTTGTTCAAATAAATACAAACCTTATGCGTCTAAATTCAAGTGTTGTATTCGCAAATATAAATCTGCTAATATTAACTCTGTAAACAGTGAAGTAGTGAATAAACTCTTGTGATCATTGATCCGTTAATCGAGCCATTGATAGGTAATACTTATCTGTATTGCAAAACTACTAAGCATGACTAGCATTATATCCATTTCGGGTGAACGTTTAAATTTATAATTTGGTATTCTTATTCAAAAAGTTAATCAAAATATTTGTATATTATGTTATAAAATCGTTACACATCTTGTCGAAATCTTTTTAATGGCTGGTTACCATCCTCATCTTGTCAAACTCCCTCTTTTTCTGACCAAGTGCTTAAAAACATCCTTTATATGATGCACACTGCTAAGGTTCGGAACTTGTTATTATGACTATTACACCTATATAAAATGTCACTATTAACTTTGTTACTCTGCACTGTTTTTAAAACGTTTAAGTATAATTTATTTCATGGCCAAGACAATAATATTAATAACATTATGTTTAAGAACGAGAAACGTGATGCTACAATGTGTTTGTGGTGCTACGCTATATGATTGCTACCTATGTATTGGAAAATATTTAGGAAAATGCTGTGGGATGTAAGTTGAAGAATATTTACCATTACTACTGATTTGTAATGCCTAGATTCTTTGGTAATCAAGGTAATAAATTGGGTAAGCAAAGCAATAGAGCGATGATTCTTGATATTTTGTAGCAATGCAATAATATTGCATCACTTAAGTTGGTACATACAATAGATTAGGCTAAATTATCACAGTCATATATACCTAGTTGCCTGCGTACCTATATTGGTAGTTAAGTTGCCCAGTAAGTTGGTAGGTACTAGCTTTTGCCTGCGACCTCGTCCGCGCCTCTTAGGCGTTAAAATATTTTATTCATATATTTTTGTAAGGCATTTTTATTTTTTATTTTTAGATGATGGTCCCTCGAGAATAGTACTTTTTTATCAATTATGCATACATATAAAATTTCATGGTCCTTGATAAATTACTTTAGGAGACCTAAATTTTGACCAAAATTTTTTATACATACATATTTATAAGAGACGAAACTAAATATATTTTAAGAATTATTTGTGAGAATTTAATGTAAATATTAAAAGCTAGTATAAGTGTTGTCAAGACGCTTAAACGATGAAAGCTTACAGAATATCCATCTCTCAACTCGTTTATGTTTTTGTTGATAGAAGACGTTTATCTCTGTGATGGCGAGCACACAAGTTAGCGTTCATCAGTTAACACAAATCTCATCGCCAGTAAATCTATTGAAGTTGTAAATTATGCAACAAGCCTAACGATCGCGTTACGCAAATGTTATATAACCGTTAGAGACGGTGATGCATGAGAGGATGTGAAAATACCAATGTCCGCTGATATTACCAGCCATTCCATTTGCATCGTAACCTCGATTTGTAATGGCCGGCGTAATAAAAACACAAAACACCAATAAAAAGGTTTCTGTAAAAATTGTCCCATAAAATACTATGATGTGCCTATGGATTTTATGTCATTATTAGCATATTGTGGTAAGTATAGATGCCTAATGATTTAGGGACTTTACCTGGTGTTTTAAGTTCACCT
Organism: Synanthedon myopaeformis; assembly: GCA_944738685.1. Lineage (NCBI taxonomy): Eukaryota > Metazoa > Arthropoda > Insecta > Lepidoptera > Sesiidae > Synanthedon > Synanthedon myopaeformis. The sequence continues at coordinate 3,616,518 of OX122927.1, read as the reverse complement.
GCGTGTACTACGGGCAATTGTTTGGACCCTTGGTACACCTCAGAGGTGTACATACTTACTATAGGATATAGCTGACACTTGATTAGGAATTCTAAAATGTTTAAAAAATATAACATAAAAACATCAAAATAATAGTCGTCAACTTTATTTTTAAGTTTCAATGTATAATGTGCAAGTGCAAGTAGGTATAGGTCAAGGCAAGATGTTAGTTTCAATTTGTAAAATACAATAAAATTAACAAAGGTCCAACACAGGACGTTATTTAACAGTTAGTCTTTGACCATGATACGCTCAGTTAGTTAAATAACCTTAAGTACTTTGTGTCCGGTTATGAATTGTTATGAAGCTCTAGATCATCGTGTATTATTATTATTGTTCACAATATCAACAGTCTTTTGTTAGGGCCCTAACAGCTGTTTCGTTAGCGAATCATTTTAGTGAGTTGCGGAACTCCGAGTATCCATTAACCTAAATTGAACCCTGTTGTCCAATGTTGAGCACTTCATTACGTTTTGTTTGTAGCCCTGCGTTATTCAGCACCTTTACCGTTTAAAAATTGTAATTTAGTAAAGAGACAATGTAATTTCTTTACAGCGAATTAAAAAAAAAACAGCGATTAAAATAAAACAAAACTGTTGATGATATCGATTTTGTTAAAGTATTTGAAGATAACGAAGTCTCTCTTTCCTTTGCAGACAAAAATGTAGAAAAAGTGAAAGTAGGTTGCACCTACATTTAATAGTACGATGTCCATAGATCAAGCATCACCACTGGTGCCGATCAAGCCTCAAGTGGCTTTGCAGAACAGCGCATTTATAAAGAATAGCCATAACAGAAGTAGTTTCTGCGGGGTGTCACCCTCGCCAGCGAATGATAATGGAACGTTTAAAACTTTCGCCGTGAACCGTAAGAGTTGGAGCGGGAACGTGACGTTGCCACTTCAACAGTTCACACCAGATCCGGAACAAACGCCGCGTCTGGCAACGTTTAGGTCCGGAACGGGTACGTTTCCAAGGAACCGGGAACGGAACAACAACGCTTCGAATGGAATATTAACACCTAACGGTAACACCGTGCAAACGTTTAAAGGAAATGAAGTGAGGAGGAGCGGATGCTCTAACGGTCGACGCTACGCTGAAATCGGAAACTGGAGTAAAAGGTTAGTGACAATGGCTACGAGTGCATATTTTTCCAAATTATATCTACATAAATTTAACTAACTAAATTACAATTTAAAAAATCACCAGAGGTACTCAATACATTGCTGACTGATACATGCACTTCTGCAGGTGATACGATAGAAATTACTAATTACAATTACGAATTACTGGATCCCTGAAGTACCTACATAATTATGAACAAAACTTTATATCAACTTACAATATTTTATGTCAATTTGCAGTAATGCCAATTTATATCAATGCCAATTAGCGTTTATAGATCAATTATAGAATGCTGATTTATGATCTATATAAAAATAAGTATAGACAGCAGTTCAGTGCCTTCTCTCGTTTATTTTTGAACAGATTTTCTTTTTTTTTTATTGGTTATTGACGTTTTTAAATGATATCAATGAAATGTTAAAGGTTTTTTCCACAATTTCGAAATATTTAACATAATTTATCCACCAGTGGCCTAATATTATTTTAAACATTTTCCCAATTTGACTTCAATTCAATACAATCAAATAATATGCTTATTTACAATTCATACGGTTGTTTGTAACAAAATCAGTTTCTTTTAGCAGGTAAGTAAAAAGGTCGGCTTACCTACTCCGCCAACTTTTCTAGGCCTTATTTATTTTCTCCTTTTTCATGTCAAGTAATTCTGTAACAAGTTTTCCAATTTCATTCTCTCGTCGCTTTCATTTCCTCTCATTCGGGCGTCTCGCTCCCTTAGTAATACTTTTATTAGCTCGAAATGTTTAACAAACATTGGTCTCGAAATCTAATAAAGGTTGAATTAAATTTCAATAAAGGAAATGTCTTTGTTTAAAACGTAAAGACCATTATTGAGAGTTATTTCCTCGTTTGAAACGTTACGACATATTACACGGCTATCTAATGGTTACATTACTGTGTAAATACAGTTAGTTACATTTATATTGTGAACCGAAACCTATTCGAATGTTTACCACATCTTATCTAATCGAAATCTTCATTATCTTTTATTAGTAGGTAGTGAGTGGAAAGTTTGTCCATAATTCCCGCTCAGTCAATTTGGGGCAGACTTGGTCGCACGATAAGACGTTGTGCAATAATCTGGGCTCCAGTACTTCCTTTCTTTATTAGGGGTTGTGTTTATCGCATCATGATTCGTCGACACTAACATTGATGTTATCGCTCCCCTATTTAGCAGTTCTTCCATTGTCTTTTATTTATAGACGATGTTTGCTTTGACCTAACCAAAAATTTTTAGACTATATTTATGTTCGTAAGATAATCGTCTTCATAAATAATAAGAAGTAGGACCAAGGTATACCATCCATCTGCAGAAATCTGGTTTGTTTTAATTTCATTATATGTTTTTACTAGCGACCCTCCCCAACACCCACTTAGTAAGTGTTGCCCTCCCCAGAATTCGAACGGAGTTGACATTATAAAAAATCCTTACTAATATTCTATAACAAACATATGTTGCAATGTAGGCAAAATTACAACTAGTCAAATTGCGTTTTAGACCGTCTGAGACTAACCCCTAAATTTCAGCTTTGTAGACTTAGTACTTTTGGCTGTGTTTTTATTTTTTTTGTTAAATTTTGTTCATTACTCTCTATCTGAATAATATTCCAATGTTCATTCCGCGTGCACTTATACACTCATTGTCTGCAAATTTAATTCCTCATAAACTCGACAAAAACTTGATTGCATACTCTTTGAAAATTCCCAGGAGTACACTATTGTATTTTATCTTCCTTCTTCTAGTCCTTGAATCTTTAAATGTTTTATTCAAACCTGAGCAGTACATGAGATTTTAAGATTTTATTCAAATGGATTTAGAATAGAGTACTACTTTTGTTCGCCTGTGTCTTCACTTAAATAAGTAAGGCAACTTTTAACCGAAATAAGTTCGGTATAAACACGGCGCTTATAGGCAGGCACTTAATGTGTCGATAATATCTTTAATATATCATATAATGTTTATTTAATAACTAGCTGGTGCCCGCGACTTCGTCCGCGTTGTAAATTATATACTAAAACCTTCCTCGAGAACCACTCTATCCATTAGCGAAAACAGCATGAAAATCGGTGTAGTAGTTTTTGAGTTTATCGGGAACAAACAGACAGACAGACGCGGCGGACTACTTTGTTTTATAATATGTAAAAATGTAAGGATTATTAATCATAAATAATAAAATATGATGTAATTTTCAAAAAACATCTATAATCGTCAAGTATGTCACATTTTTTTGTTATCATGCATTATCACCGGTTCGTGATACTGGTCGTATGAAAAGGAAACTTTAATTTTTTTAAATAACATGCATTTTTTTATGAAGTCCATTAATTTTTTAACATTATAACTTTATTTAAAAAGTTTGTAACTTGGGTTACATTTATAACATTTTTTCAAAGGACACACCTAATTAAGTTTCTTTTTAAAAAAATAACATATTATTAAATTGAAAGAATTGTTATTTTTGCACTTAAAATACATACAAGAATGTAAGTTCTTGTCTTGCTATCGAGAGCATAAATATTATGAGTACTCGTCTAATTATGGGTCGTCAGACCACTCTTATTCAAGACTCATCAAAGTAAAAAACTGTATGAACCACATACCAATGTTTCACCATTTAGAGAAGCTTGATTCTAATAGAAAAAGTGCCAGTTAGACCTGTAATCATGTCGAGAGTCCCTTGAAGACAGTAATTTAGTCCAATTACGATCGGTTCGACTTTCACTGGATCTGTGACGTTGGGAGTCCGTACTAAATCTTTCTCGCTCAACGAATTAAAAAAGCAATTTGAACCAGTTTTAAGTTCAGCTACCCGTACTTGAGCTACTAACATTTTAACAATACGTTTTTTTACTCTTATTTTTAATAAGTACAATTGCAATGAGTTACTTAATTTTAAACCGTAATAAAGTTACAAAGTAGCAATACAAATTACAAGTTATGCATAGTTTTTGTTTGTATTTTCTTTATTAATTTTAATTTTAATTATAAAATGAAGTTGTACATTTGACAACCTTTCTCTAGTCCTTCTGCGAAATATTTATGGTTAACGGGCACTACCGTGCCCTCAGATGTTATTTGGACTTGGACTATTTTCCAAAGTATTTCCAATACATTTCAGAACGGGCACAACCTTCAGCATTGAAAAAGACTACTCTATATATCTGTCTATCTGTTTTTTTTATATTTTTTTAATGATAGTGAAGTTACATCTTAGTCTAAACTTTTTTTTCTTAAATACTTCTGCTGCATTTTTAAAATATTGTTTTGGACTTGAATTTTCTTTCTATGTTTTTAGATTTTTTTGTAATAAAATTGACGTTACATCTTGGTCTAAAAGTTTTCTCTCAAATATTTATGTGCTTCTGATTAAATATCTGTACAGAGTGGACATGGATTTCCTTTCTATGAATTTTTAAAATGAAAATGCCGTTAAATCTTTGTCTATTACTGTTCTCTCAAATATTGATACGAGTATACTTTTGTGATATCAATGTTACTTGGACTATTTACATTTTAATCAAAGCCTAATAAGCCTATTCAATTATTTTTCAAAGACTTATTAATTACTTATCATATATTTTTAAAAGAATATTAATTAAAACAACATTAGTTGTCTTTGTTATTTATCTGCAATTAGTGTCTTACTCAAGTTTCAACACTAAAATAAATAACCTGAACCTAACCTCAAAATTACATTCGAGTAACAAGAAGATCTATTACCGCAGAACCGTATTGAGAAATTGTTGTCATATGCAGCCACATTTTGCAATATGATAAATGTTCGAAATAAAAAGATTTCATGGGTAGAATGTATCGAAAATACCAGACAAGACAAGATCCGGAGTTATAATGTGGTAGTTTATTTTGCCGTATTACAAAAACTTATTAAAAATTATATACATAATGGATTCGGCATTGATCCACATGAACACAGATTGTGAAACAGAACTTTGTATAAAAGCCTAATTCTTCTTCTAAACGGATTTCATAAAATGGAGCTTAATGGTGTTTATAGGAAAAAGATTAAAATTATACTGGTCACAAATAAACTATAATAAACTATTGATCACGAAAAAGTATTTTATTATTAAAGTTATATTTTAAATAACTTCAAATTTAAGTTGAGTTAAGTTTTTCTGTACCCCTGACGTGTATGCAAAATTTCATGCCTGGTTGAGTACTTTAAGGCGTGAAAGCGTAACAAATAAACAAAGTCTACAATTTCTGCGAAATTACATAAGTTACAATAAGGCGTACTAAATTTTAGCTTAGTACGCCATCTCTGTAAACTTCATATTAATTATAATATATCTTATTATAATAGGACGGCAGACCAGCTAACATTAGAGTACAAAAAAAACTTATGATACCTTAAACTATAGCTGTCAAATTTATTTTTAACGCAGTTGCTTGCCATTACTTACTAAGACGCATTATACCCATTGATTAGAAATTATTAGAATTATAATAGTACTTACATTCTCTTTATTAAAAGGCCAATACCAGCTTCCTTAAACCGTAACAATAGGCCACAATAATATTTTCCTTGGTCACCATTTAAACCGAGGACCGAGGACAAAAGGTTGACGGGAAAAATAATTTTCTTTCCAGACGGGGACATCTTACACTATTGTCAACGGATTTGAAAGACCCTTTTCACGGCTTCCCAAGCTATTAGACCCTGCTTTTTTATCTATAAACACAATGTAGACATACAACCTACCTCATATTTTTCGTTTATAATAAAATTATGAATATGAATGTTAAAACATGTCAAGAAAACTAATTATAATTATTTTAACGCGATTTTATTATATGTGTGATAAGATTTTACACTAACGTGACATAATATTAGTATATTAAGAAAATATCTCCACTAATGTATACCAACTGGTAGACATGAACTGATTATTTTCAATTAATCCCAACCAATGGGGGTGCATGGTAATTCATCATCACTGGTCATCTATTCCTACTCTGAATTGTCAAACAGAATGAAAATATCTTCTTATATATAAAATTCTCGTGTCACAGAGTTTGTAACTAAACTCCTCCGAAACTGCTAGACCGATTTTTATGAATTTTTTTTGTCTATAAAATAGGTCTGAAAATAGGTCGTAAACTACTTTTTATACCCCGGATCAACTAGTAAGTCTATAAAATTAAGTCTGTACAAACGATTTTTTTTAAAAAATTTTTAATACCAAAAGGTTTTTTGATTATCAAGAAAATACCTGTTTTAGAACAGATGAAATTTCATCCACTCACTCCTTTCAGGGAACGAGCTGTACGCATAGCCCTACGCATTTGCAAATATGAGAATTTGTCAATACAAAAGGGACCGGAACACCTGCCAGTAATGTTTGGAGAGTAAATAATGTTGCAAATAACAAAATTCGACGCGTAGCTCCTTTATATTGAATAAGCGAGTGTCCTTATATCCGCTGGTGCCTTAACTCCAGCTCATTGCGTATTCGGGACGCATGGCGAGGCATAAATATCCCTTCGTCCTCATTACAATAACTTCGTCTCAGTTATGGACGTCCCCGAAGGCTGCAACGGATGCCGCATCCCGTGGGATGTCACTCACTTAGATAATGGATTTCTAGACCGAAACAGTGATTCCAATTATTTTATGGGTGACCGTGATACAGATTCCAACTCAATACTTAATAATTTAATATATAGTATATAGGTTCATTGTATTATTCGTTTTGTGTTTATCCTAAATACTTCCCTATTTAACCTCTTTTTGGGCAAAGTTTTTAAAAACATGCTATTGTTATTATCTAGATTCTAGATGCATATCTAAACAAATATATTTACACACTTGATTTACAAAAATTTCATCAACCTTATACAAAGTTTCATGTTTTTATCTCCATTAGGGTCTGTCCAATATCAAAAGATTAGAAAGCTATAAATATCAGTATCCATAAAAACAAAAGGACACCAAATATTTATTTTTATTATCACAATACGAATCCACTTAAAAATAAATATTAAAACAATAGAAATAATAAAATATAATACTTATTGACTTAAAAAATATTGTAATATTAAAAAACATTAAATTTAAATATAGCTTTTTAAATGAATATACTGAGATGTAATTTGTCAGTGTTCTATTACTTTTTTTTTGAAATATACATAACTAGTTCAACGATTTGTTCATAGAAGGGCCACCATTTTCAATTATTCTTTTAATTGACTCGTTTATCGATATTAACACATAGTTATCGATAAACGGGCGAGTCTATAAAGTTTCAGAGTTGGATCCATTTTGAAAGTGGATGTCTGAAAGGCCGATACGGTCTGGCGAACACGAACGTGGTGGATGGTCCGAACGTGTGGTTGATACCAACTGGCTGCGATCGGACCCAGCAGAACTGTTCGTGCGTACGGCTGTTTGTTATGCTAATTGGCCCTACTGATTTGCACAATAAAACAACCCTGTTTTAACGAGGTGGACCCGCTGGTTGGCTGACGAGACGCATATGTCCCATGCGACAGAACATATGCCTCCTCTAAGCAAACATTGATACCGAATGGAATGATATTAAAACTATAGAACCCGTACGAAGCCGGGAGCGGATCGCTTATAATATTATGGTGCTTAAACATTGATATTAGTGTACCTTTTCGCGGTTAAACTATTAAGCAGCGATATTATTTCGATGTTACTAAGTAATTCGTGTGTGAAATTATTGATGGTAAACTAATTGCAATTTTTCTTCTGTATGGCTAATATTTGTGTTTTAACTTTATAGTTGTATTTGTTCGTTATAATATTCTTTCTGTACCTACTTCAGTTTTAAATCAAAAACGCAGACTGATTTTCCCTTAACTTCGCATTGACCTCTAAGCAATAACACACTTTTCTATCTATTGAAATGTATGATTTTCATTGTAATATCTGGCCATTGACTGCGACATAGAATTGGCGCCATCGCTAATTGCACGGAATTGCCTTTTAAGTGGACGCTCACATGAATGGCCCACTTAAAGACGAAGTTATTATGCGTAGTACTGTCCTACATTATACGCTACATTATCATTAAGATTCATTCCAAATTACTACACAGAATAGACAAAACACTCCTAATTTGTAAATACTGGAATGGAATGTTTTCCACTCGACCTGTGGATAGCATTTATGTGTAATAAAGTAAAAAAGCTCCAAAATATCGTTAACTATAGTGACTCGCATCCTTGCAAAGACCGTTTCGCTCCTCGCTTCCTACGGATGATTTTTTTTTTTTCAAATTAATTTTATACACAAAACTTTCCTCGTTTATCGCTATTTCCATTAGTGAAAACCGTATTAAAATCCACTAGGTGGTTTAAAAAAACTTATCGGAGGTACAGACAGAAGCAGACGTATGAATATTAATTATAACATTTACATTTTTTAATTTTTAATTAAAAAAGTATTTAAGAATTAAGGTCCTAATTTGTCTCACTATCAATGCATCAGCCTATATGCGTACAGTTCCGTTGTGTATGCAATTTAATCTGTTTTATTGTAGGCAAGTGTGTGTGCTATAATAATATTATAATACTGAATCACGTTAGGAAGTTTCGAAAGCAGCTTGGGGAAACCACCGTATTGTATGATTCACGTCTAACTCCCTCTGTTGCGTTTCTATGGATTCTGTCTGGCGGGATGCTTTCTTATGACTCATAGTATGTATGTTAATAACCTTGTGATTGCTAAATATTGAGTATATCCTATAACTAATTCCCGTAACTATCTCTAACTATATCGTTTTGAACAATAAAGGATTAACATAACACATTAAATGTATTGGCAAGCTATGTTTGACGCGACGAGACAGTTCAATCAAAAGATAAAGGCCTGGGGCATAAATCGCTCCGAGCAATAATTAAAGCCTACATAAGCGGATTGACAGTGTTGCTGTTAGCTCCGTGTACACAAACGGTCCTATTATATTTTCAATAGATAGCTAATATATTTATTATAATCCATTTTAGTGTAATATTTGCTTTTATAGTATTTTTAAAATAGAAGCAGTTTTCCTTTAACCTTTCATCTTAAACTAGCGGCCTTTCATCTTAACTTTTCTGCAAATTACATACAAGATCGTTCTTTCCATTAGTGAAACCTGGATGAAAATTACTTAGTTTTATAATATGTAAGGATGAATCGCCAAGACTAAACAAACTAATTGTATAACACCAAAATAACCACTTATAGGCTTATTTTCGTGCACACTCAGACCACAGTCAACTTTGAAATTTTTTTTTTTTTCAAAGTTGATCCTGCCGGAATCGATTCCCGGGATCCCTGAGTCAGAGCGCTAAAATAAGAACCTTTACCATTCGTCCAAAGGGTTAAGTAATTTTCTTTAGCATTTTATTTTTTTAAGTTTTTAATATGAAGACGCTGTCTGCTTAGTTCTTTAAGACAACGCAACGGATTTTACGCAATTTTCATTGTCATTTTTGTATTGCTTAACGCAACGTGTTTCTAATTTAACAGTTCTTTTATAAATGTATTTTCACATCCAAAACTTGCTTCCATTCCTTGATTTCGTATTAAAGTATAATTTTTAAAAAATACACTACGTGCTCTTAGACCTCACTAGAGTTCTCACTATTTCTTTGAAACTTGGAGATAGTTTTAGCAAAAGAAATGCAGCGAAAAGGAAAATAATGACATACTAAACTTGCCCTACTTCACCTAAAGTACCGAGACGTATACATTCAGTAGCGTTTTTTATTTGCTATTAACAAAGAAAAGGAGATATTTTGTATTAAGAAATCAATTAAAAAGAATTTCGCCTAACTTACAGTGTTCTGGCTAAATTTTAAATAACGACTATATTAAAATAATGTATTTTTTATAGTAGGGTTTAAAATTAAAAATGAAGTTAAAATTTTAAACCCTACTATGTGTATGTAGTAACCATAGACCAATGTTATTATCTAAAATTGTACGTGACATTGGTTATAATTATCTCCAGTTTCCAGTCTGGTGAATAATGTGGAACTAAGCGGGTGCTCATTGTGTAACACACGCTCTAATTATATGAACTGTTTTAACGGTCAGGTCCCCGTACCATAATTATTGGTTTATCGTGGCTAGCTTTGAACTGAAACACCTGAACAAATCGTCATAAATTATAACTAAGAACCATCCTGATCACGTCAGATTTCAAACAAAAAAATTTGTGTGTGTCAGCTCCGACACACGACTGGAGTTTATTCCTTACGAACGATTATAAAATTAATTTTTCACAATTCGAACACGCCGAAAGAACAACATTGTTCTTTTTTTAAATAATATTGTGTTTATGGCGCAATATCTCTGAAACTTCAGATATTCTAAAATATTCAAAAAATAGAATGTAACTATAACGCATAACATAACGCATTCGTATGACAATTTTGATTTTACTCCCATAAATTTTCATACCACGGGCTTATAAATAAATAAATAAATATATAAATCGATTATTAAGGAGTAAACTCCAATAAACTTCAAAAAATAGTGATAAGAATCGGTCCATCCGTTTAGGAGCTACGATTCCACAGACACACACGTATGTATAACACCCCGTTTTTGCGTCAAGTTTCGAGGGTCAAAAATATGTCACTGTTGTACTACTGAATCTAGATTGAATATATTAATTGGTGTTTTGTTTTTGTTTATATTGCTACCAAAGTGAAAGCCGTCTTTTATTGAAACCCTTGTTATGCTTGAACGCCCAAAGGGCTAATTTTGAAAAGCGATCAAATTACTTCGTCGTCGTAGCCTTTCGTGAATTCAGCCAACAATTTATTAAGGAAACAAAATCCGACTGTTGTTGCTTCAATAATATTCTTGTCTTTGATAAAAATCTAATAACTTTAAACGAGCAATTTAAATTTATAGAAATTTATTTCGGGTGTCTCTGAAACGGCTCCAATGTTTTGGAAGAAATTTAGAATGTAGATAAGGTTTTGCTTTTTAAGTTTACCTTATAGGTAATTCTTTAAACAAAAACCGCAATTTTACACAAAAATGTTTCAAAACTATTTATTAAAACGCTATCTCATAAATTTTTGTGGTACCTATCTACAATTATTGTTACCGATGAATGAAAACTGTTACTTCTAATTTTTGTGAGATGGCGTCTTATACGAATATATTCGCCTTTTATCCAATAGTAACAATGGCGACGGCTACAATGCAATTATTGTGACTATCTTAAGTCCACGTCAGCGTAACAGAAAATACCGGTCGCCAAGGTACTTATAACGAAAATGAATTCTATAGATATTAAAGCAATAGTATCTTTTGTAATTATTTTTTAAAAGTATTGTGCAGTTTAATAAAGCCTGTAGGCGAACCTGATCACACGGTAAACCTTGAACCTTTATTTAATTTTATTCTCTATTCGCATTTGCTTAAAGTCTAATTTAAAAGCAACTTTTACCAACACCGTTTCAAGTATTGGGTTTCCGTCTGCCTAGGGACAGGCTACGAAATCTTGTTTTATTTTCACATCGTTTGCAATTTAATTGATGAAATGCGGAGTCTATTATCTTCGAGATTCTGTTATTTGAGCGCCCACCATTTAAATAAAATACGTTTTACTAAATATACACTATTTTAGAAACGGTTTATATAGCTTATTGAAGCCTCAATCCGCTTCCTTTCACGTAGCCACCAATTTTTTATGAATAAAAAAAAAAAATAACTGCCACTGGCGGTAGCAGTTCACTTGATGACAAATGACTACCGTCGCCTAAGGCCCTTGAATAATGGTGACCATTTTTACTTGAACTTTGAAAGAAAATAGCGTTTGGGTGTTAGCGTGTAAAAGGTACAAGGATTTACAATATTTCCAAACATACTAATCCGAAATGGGTATGTTCCTTAGATTAGCGCGTACAACCAACCAAACAAACAAACTTTTCAGTTTTATATAAATAGTATAGACTTTATACTATAGAGATATGTAAATGATGTTTAATCAGAAATTCCATTGAATCCTCGAAATCGATGCAATTATTGTTACGTGTCACTGATACGGAATGCTCCCAGCATTCCACATATACGTGGATATCAAACCGTTGTTAGTGGTCACCCCTGGAGATTGACAGATAAGTGGCATGGAAACATTTACATGTGTAAATCGAATTTCAATTTCTGTATAGCAGTAATTTCATTGATTAAATTTAACAATTATTTTATAACAATGTTTGTTACGAAATAATGGTTACTTTAAAATATTGGGACATTTGTCAGAATTGTCTCTTTTTTCGTAATTGTTTTAAATGTAGTATTATTATATTGATATAATATATATTTTTTAAATATGTTGTTTTGAGGTTTTAATACGGAGTTAATATTAATCTTTTGTGAAAAGAATTGTAGTATGTGTGTTTATGCTACAAAGTAGAAAAGACATTATATTTTTAATTTCATTTCAACTCCATAGAAGACAAAATCATACTAAAAAAGTAATAATCTTTTTAACAAGAGTTTTTGTTTGTTTGCTTGTTTGTTTCTTCCGCTTTCACGTCTCAATACTTAACTGATCACCATGAACAGAATATAGCATAGCAGCAATAGCAGAGTAGCTTCAACCCGAGATTATCTAAATACAAAAATAGAAAAACTAATATGATACATCTTGGATCAGCGACAGAGGGTGACCACCCGACGAAAAATGACTTTCCTAGCATTATATTTTCTAAGTAGCTTACTTCATTAATGAAAATACGATTTTACGTTTTCATTATGAGTCATACGTAACTATAATAGGTTAATCGAAGTATTCAACTATGTATATTGAATATGCTTAGTACACTCGATATGTCAGTATCTTTGTAGGGTTTCCACCCTACCGTCCGGCTCAGGCCACCAGTATCACATAACTGTTTGAGTGCTGATTGACAGCAGACTTCCCTGTACAACCCTAATTGTTCGCCCGCCCTCATATTACGCAGAATTTAATAAACATTGAGCGTGTACACACTTTAATACAGTTTCCAATAAGCACTGATTGAACTGACCATGGAAACGATTTTATGTCCGTATTCAATGTGAATATGTATGTGAGGAATAGTTTTCATGCTGATTCTAAATATAAATATCTGTAAATGAAGTCCCAATTTTTTTTTTATTTAACATCGAAGATAGGCTGACGGTCTACTTGATGGTGGTGGTAGGTAAGCAACGCCATAGATAGGTGCTACAAGTGCGCTGAAAATGATTAAGGATAAGGAATGGGTTCTGGCATCCCTTATTCACTCATCAAAATACAACAGCATATGTGCTGTTACGATTGTCTTCTTTAAGGGTTGGTTACTGCCGCCAGACGGGTTGTCCAATTGACTGCAAAACGCAGTGTGTCCTTTTACTTCTTTGTTATGTTAGTGTAGAAGACTAGCTGTTATTATCATTCAATTCAATACAGTTGTAGAGATTATTTTGTTTTAATTATAAATTCCATTTCTACTACAAAAGACATCGTTCACAATTAAACAAAGAGGTAATAATGTTGTAAATGCGTCATGCGTGTGAAATGCACACGCGACTTGAATGGCTGCCGTAACGTTCTTCATTCAAACAATAACGTGACGTTTAAAACACTTCAACTTTCTCTATCCTAATTACGTGTGTCGTGGACCCGAACCAATATTTTACTTGTTGTAAAATTTCTCATATTCATATTACTAATCTAAACTATTATTATACTAAATATTAATAAATCTAAAACATTGCATAATGTCTATGATATGCTACATCTGAGTGTAAAGGTCTCTAAGTCCCATCGTTATTCAAGATTAGTTTATTAGTATCTCTAATTTTCGAAGAAGGCTTGTTGTACACGTAATTGGAGAGAAAATTCAAAATTTCAAAACTTATTCCAACAGATCAGTGTGCATTAACTCCGATTCATCTATTTTCATTATAGACAAGACTTTATTGAATTTTGAACTAGAAAAGTTTCAATTTACTTATAGTTAATATTTTGTAAAACTATAATTTCAACATACCTCTTATTCACGTTATGTTATTTATGCAATATTGCAATACATTTTTCAATAGCAATAATTAATAGCAATTCATTCTAATCATGATAGCAATTATGATCGTCATGACTACTAATTTGAGTTAGCAATTTACCAACTTAAGATACGAGTAAAGGTGTATTAGCCGATTGTTAAAATTGACTTGAGAGATGCGAGTCGTAGATATAACGGTATGAAAATGCGTTATTAAAGTAATGTTATTGAACACAGATATATAACGAAACAAAATGTAGTGCAGAGCTTTAATATTCCTACATAAGCTATTTAGCTCGGATAATATTTAGTTGTCCAATGAATGTATTATACTGAAAAATGTTATTTAAATATTTCATTAAACTATTCTTAAACTTTTACAAGATTCATAAAAAAGTTTAACAGCATGTTATATTTTAAAGCGATTATCATAATTATTGTTCTACAAACCAAGATTAATTACAATTGCAAGCATGCTCTAGAAAATTTATGCCACACTAGCTATTGCACGCGACTTCATCCGTGTATCTTTATAAAATATAACCTGTAGATGTTACTCGCGGATACTCGCTGAGCTTCTTATAGGTGAAAGAATTTTTAAAATCGATCCAGTAGTTTTTTAATTTAATCATTACAAACAAAAATACAAATCTTTTCTCTTTATAATATTAGTAAAGTATAGATAGGAAATTTATCTATACTGATACATTATATTGAGGTCAATGTAGTGGCATATTATGTAGTTATCATCAATTTTGTCGTTTTCAGCATCCCTATATAACCATTATCATTTCATACACCTTGACCTGTGGCTTCATCTTATTCACCACCATATCCAAAATCATCATCGTCATTGACACACTAATTTTAATTTATAGGTTAATCTATTAAGTTTAATACAGACTATAGACCGTTTAAATTTACTGATGTAATATTCTTAATGTCAATGAATCCTTCCGGTATAGATAACATCCTTAATTCAAACCCCAATATGGCCGGAAGTCACCATTCTAAATCAAACATGGCGCCAATCCGTGCAATTTAGAGGGAGGGAGAAAACGCATATTTTAATACTCGTATTGGTACGTAACGATGAATTCATTCGTACAGAAATATTGTAATTTAATAGAAAAAAAATGTCTTTTATTAAACAGAACACAAAAAAATATGGAACGGCTATTCCGTTGTTGAGCATTTTCTTTTAATGTCGTTAAGCACGTATTAGAAAATAACTTCAAAAATGTTGGTCTGTCTAGTTCTAGAATTATTGTTTTTTATATGAAAACGTGGCGACAATAACAGAGCTATTGCTTTTATCTCGCAATAAATATATCTATTACAAATTCATTTAACAATTTTTTTTTCATATTTTAGAAGATTGACAATATCGAATACTCAATTTATTGACTTGCTTAGTGACGATTATCCACACTAATTCACGCACAGCCTAGCGGTAGGCACATATAACCGTGTACGTATTAACAGATTATGTAAGTCATCTATTTCAAAATTATTAAATTTAAATAATATCGTAAGTATACCTACAACAATTATTACTATAATCTTATTACCTACTAGTGACCCCCCTTCGCAAGATACAATTTTTTTCTGCGAATTATGTACACAAACCTTCCTTGTTTATCGCTATTTTCATTAGTGAAACCCGTATTAAAATCTGTTGGGTGTTTATGAGAAGTTAGCGTAGAAACAGACAGAAGCGGACAGCGACTTTACTTTATACATATTAATACTTATTAATACTTAACAGATATTACATAGATGATATCATTGGTCTTTAGTGATTGTTATTCAACAAAGAGCACTTTAATACCACAAGTGTAATTGAACCGAAGTGTATTGACAGTACAGGTGTATCTAAATTGCAAGCCGTGGCGTAAATATTTAAAGCGGCCATATAATGCCTGCAGGATCCCGTATCGCTCGATGCACGCCTAGTCCATTTCCATAAAAGCCTCTTCAATCTCGCAAAACGTTTCGGGAATTTCAATTCGCGCTTAGCATTTTTTGCTTCGCTACAGAACCTTTTTAATAAGTAAATATTTTATTGATTCTAAAAGAGCGCTTTGTAACGCGTAAAGTTTATATTAATTTGAGGACGAATATTTTTAAAGATCTTGAGAAATAATTTAATGTTAGGCTCAGAATTTTAAAAGATTTTGTATAAGCAACAAAATATTTTTGTAAAACTAAATAGAGTAACTATTTACGATACAAACAAACTGCACTAGAAATTCACAGTTCTATCACACTTTCGTAACGAAAATAAGGCGGAGCACTCACAAGCAGATGTCGCCAATCGTTACATTGTGTCCACTACATTATCTCATTCGCTACTCGTTATGTTACTTTCATTATGTGCACAGCACTTATTTTATCATGGTAATTGAAGTTGATTTACAGATTTCATTTCAGCCAATTTTAGAATAACTGTTTTGCTATTTTCTAACTAAGTAACAGTTTGTAACATTTTATACAAATTTTGTTCTATTAATGATATAAAAGATGTTTTTATTTTCACTCCCTCCCAGTGGTATAACTGGGAGTAATAATTGCCACTATTCTTACTGGTAATGATTTTGGGAAATGACCGTCAAAATTGTCCAACAAATACATACTTACTTACTGTTTCTTCACATTTTTTTGTTCAATGTAATATAAGTACACTTTTTGCTAATACATACTCGTACTTATATTGATTTTTATTTATATACTAGGTTTTTGCCTGCGACTTCGTCCGCGTCCATTTTTTTCATCCAATCGTTCCTAAACTTCACAGGATCACCCATTATGCTAATCTGAAGTTTGCCTGAAAATTTCATCAAAATCGGTTCAGCGGTTATGGAGTTCATAGGGAACATACATACATACACACATTGCCTTTTATATATCGCACCCACGGTGCAACAAAGTCCCAACAAATCATTTTGTAATTTTACAGGAACAGACTTTTAAGTTTTTTTTTTTTCGAACAATTTTCCTTGTTACTAGATTAATATCTAACAGAATATTGCTATCTAGCAGAATATTCAAATACTTTCGCGGCTATCTTTGTTTCCCCAAACGACGAAGGCATGGTTTATAGACAATTTGGCATACTTAACTCATTTTTGCAATTTTGCCTACTTGGAACTTTGTTGCACCGAGGGTGCGATATATAGATAGATAGGAGATAGCTATACCTCGTCCACCTTATATACGGTCCATATGAGAATCCGTCTGCTTGGATTCTGTCGTTAAGAATCTGTCCAAGTGAGCTTGAGCATTTTTTTCTTCCAAGTTGAAATAACAGATTGAATGAACAAGCTCATGGACAATGCCTCTCACCTATTCATTGGAGCGTATCAAATTAAAATCAATGTACTTATGTAGAGATCGTGTGTCAGTGTGCACACGGTATAAGAGAGGCCATTGCCCTCCAAGCAATGCGGGCTCCAAATTCGGTAGTCGATGCCGGCGGGGACATTAATCGGACGTCGCCGGTCTTAGATACCACTTGGGAAACACGGGCATAGAAGACGGGGAAAAGTACATACAAATTTAAACCCAACATTTTGGAAACACAACATTCATCCCACTGTTCCAAGGTAGTATCTAAATATTGGAGTCAATAAGAAATTCGACCTTGATAATCTGGTAATTGAAACAGAATTTTTTACTATATTTTTCACAAGAATCTCGCTAATTTAGTACGGATTGCATTATTAAATCTGCAATCTCTAAGTAATCAATAAATTGTAAAACAAGGTCTGTCTGTCGGTTTGTTCATAGCTTCAAAATGATTTTAACAAGTTTTTCATTTCTATTATGTCATCTCGAGAGGTTTACTTTTATGTTTCATATTCTTACAAAATTTTAAATAAGTACTTGTTTTCAATTATTTAAAATTTATTACTTATTACAATAGTTACATTTTAACTAACATGTTAAAAAAATTATAACTGAGGCTTCAAAACTTATAAAAACGCAAAACACGTTTTTTCATATTTGGCAGCGATGACTTTTTCACTAAATGTAGATAAATTATGCCCTTGAGTCATATTTTAAAATCAAATTCACTTCAAAGTTATTTCCAAAGAGAATCAAAAAAAGTAGATGTTATGATTCAAAATATTATCAATGTTATCAATTTAATGCTTTTAATGTCAAACATACAGACTAATTCCATATCTCCAGTTGATAGTGCCCTACAGAGAACTTGTTGATAGTATAAATCTTTAGGAGCCATTTCACGCATGATCGCAACTCTCTATTACGCCTAACTGAATTTTATTTCGTCGCTTCGTCGTTCGCGGTGCAGAAAGAAACTAAAAGTGTATCAAACTGATACTCTCTAACTGTGAAATCTTGTTTATACATACATTTTTGCACGAATGTAAATATACAGCCAAACATTTTTTAAGAGATAAAATCTTCTTGCTTAAACTAAAGAGCATTTTGCTCTCTGCCTAATCTGCACATATGAATCACATTTGCATTCAATGTGTGAAATTGTATAGGTTTGGGCTAGTCCAACTGCAGATTGGTAGGACTTCAGATCTGGGATGATTGATGATCTCAGTCACAGAGGCTTTCTCATGGTGTATTCTTTGACAGTTAAAGCAAATAATAATTCACACATAAAATTGAAGGACCCAGAAGTCATATTTAAAGTAGGTATAGAAACATGTTTTGATCAGTGTTAGAGTCAAAACACAATTAAATTTCGTTTATATCTATATAATTTTTAAACTAAATATGCTCTGTTTTGACCAACATCTACTTGATGGGAACAAATTAGGATATAAATAAAATGTTAATGTTAACAAAAATTAATAGGTTAAAAAAATTTGCGAAAATATTTGGTTTATTTTTATTAAATCATTATCAGGTAGCTAAAATATTATACAGCGATGAAATCCAAATATCTACGTGAAATTCGAACTAATTTATGTGCATTAAGCAATTGGAAATGTTGAAGCAGGATACGATACGATGAAAATAAAGACGGAAGGCGAAACCGAAATTAGATTACAACTTCCCTCCATGAGCGAGATATTAATGTAACAAGGCTTACTTACTGACAAAATTGCTTCGACCGCATTAATTCATGGCCTATAAAGTTACCTGTTGAAATACCCTTGAGATACTTCAAAGGGATTTCTTGGCTGCCTCCAAATTGTCTTACTTAAGTGTTACACTAAAGGCTGAGCAATTTATTGTAGCACATGTGATGCATATTTTTTACGCATGTTAGCATAGAAACAATCAGTGCTCATCATTGCCTATACCTATTTGTACAAAGCCTATACAGTTACAATTATTTAATCCTATAAAGTTGTAGGTACTTAATTATCTAAAACATTCATATACCTTTGAAGTTTGTTTTCATTTAACTGCTTCTGTTGCATTGCAAAGCTGGTGAATGGAGTTGTGCAATTCAGTTCCGAAACAAGGCAATTTTATCTTCGTAAAGCTATTACGATAAAACTGAGTAAACACGAATGTGTTTTAATCTCACAACACATGATAAAACACTTCGTTCACATACTGACATAGTTTTCTTTTTTGTTGCAGGTAATTGAGGGCATCACGGTGTTTGAAAAACTTATCGAGCTACTGTCCGTTCGGTATAAACATTCCATTTATATCAGAGTAAGCAATGGTAATCATTTCTTCAAAGTGACCGGCAGTTGTTCTTTATTATCTACCTACTATGATTAAATATTTGTCCCACATGCGCTTAATTATCTATTGAAACCCTTATCTATTGAATTCTCGAATGGAAATCATTGCAGGAAGCGCCTGCGTCTGGATGCGAAGGGAAGAGGACATTGTGTTGTGGCAAGCCTTGGGAGAGTCCTATATCCGACTGTGCAGAGGCACAGGCTTATGATGATGGTGATAATACACAAGTAGTTTAATAATAAAAATAGTATTAAACTGGTTGTTAAATATCTATGATATAGTGTCTTACTAAGAACTCATAACAACAAATTTATACACAAAGATGTAAATGTTCATATGACTTAGACACCGATACAATATTTTTTCAAGCTAATTTCGTAAATTTGTCAAATAAAATATCTATTAATTCTCTTTATTAACTTAAAAAACTAAAACCTTATTTTTTTAAGAGTCATTTGTATTATCCTGTTATCAGTTGAAAAGTATAATGTGTGAAGATGGATGTTTTACTCTTACACACAGTAACTACTGATCGATTTTGATGAAACTTTACACTAGTATAGTACCTATATGAATCAAATAACATATAGGCTACAATTAATAGTGACATATAGACGAAGTTGCGGAAAACAGCTAATATAATATACAGAGTGATACAGATGTTGTGAATGGCGATATTTGAATTGTAACAACTTAATTTCTTTCATATTGGAGCTACGTTGCTATGACAAAAATCTTCTCATATTATTCTAAGTAACATTTTATGGAAAAATCAACATTATCGACTGCTTGCGAAATTGTTCGCGACATAGTCTGCGATGAATTCTCTCTTTCCGCATTCAAGGACACATTTGAATACTGGAAATGCGACTTTATATTAAATGAATGAAATAAACACACAAAATTATTTAATATAAACTCAATTAAGAGAAATTAAACTCTGTCTCAATACGAATACGATTTAATTTGAAATGGATTTGCAGTCTGCTCTAAAGTGTCGCAAGTTGCCCTATCGAACGTCACTGCATTCACATAAAGTATCTGAAATAAGTCCTCTCTGATGTCGCAGAGCCGTGTAGGAAGTGAATGCGTTTTATTGGGCCGTTATACTGGGACTAGACTTTCCACTTATGTTTGTGTAATATGAAAGAAAGCTTTGAAATTTAATTGATGTCTATGGTTAAATGAGAAAATTTTTCTTTAACATTATCTTGCCTGTTACTCTCAGAGATAGTTGTGATCTCTGAGATAGTTGTGTCTTTATTTTATACACTTTCCTTAAACGTATTGAACATGTACTTGGTGACATTAAATTTAAAAAAAAAATTTTTATTAAAAATAATTTTTAGAAAATCATAAACGAACCAGTTACTTAGTTATAACTACCTACAAAATGATTAGAAAGTCACATCAATTCGCTCCTTAATTTGCTATGAATTAATTTGTACTCGGTATATCGATCATTGAATTTTAATGTTGGTTATTTGAAGAATTTATTTAAATGTATAATTTTCATATCTTCATGCTTTCATACTTATTTCATAAATGCGAAAGTAAACCTGTCTGTTATGTTCCTCTGCAGGTTCTTGTGGATAAACTTGTGATATTTATGGGTATACTAATATACATACTTCGAATTATGTAATTATTTGTATGTACGTTGATCTCGAATCCAGTATACGTAAGTTACGGCGAGATTTTATTCTAAATGCATATTCGAATATGATTTTTTTTTATTAAATTCCTGCCTGTATTTTTTTTAAAGATTTCTAATCCAAATTTTACGGTCTCGATTTAAATGTTGGAAATTAATATAATTCTATCGATTTATACAATTATCCAATGATCCAACTTAAATAGGCGAATCCTAAAATTTAGCAAAGTCTAAAAGCTCCACTTTATTAATAACTTTTTAAGAAACGAAAAATATAAATCTTGACGGGAAAATGAACTACGAGTATAAACAAAACCAATGATCTATTTTTAAATTTATGTATAATTTTGTAATTTACTTCATACTATGTTTTTTAATATATTTTTCATTGAATATCTCCATTGAATTCTCAAAGTTTTGTCTTATCAAAAGGTCAGTAGAGACCGATTTTTATTATCATGTTAAATTGTATTGTGTCCCTCATCCTCTGGGACGTCTTGTTGGTATTGTATGAAAGTGTATTCTCGGAAATTCCCCTCTGTTGGACAGTTAACATATTGGGAGACCAATCCCACTGGCACCTTCATTTAATATTTATTTCGTTTGTTTAGCTGACTGGATACGGAAAGTAATATCGTTTCAAATATTACGTGGGTAACTGTTTAAAAGAACAAATGCTTGCCGAAATTTAACCTACTTTTTTATACGGGTTAACGAGTTACATAAAAAAAAGCTTATATTTTTGTGTAAAAGACGGCAAACAGGGTAACATAAACTTGAGACAAGATATAAATAATATCTAATATCTTAAATAAGGACATGTACCTACTACTGGTATCTGTGTGAAAATTTTTATTAAAAACCTTTCAGCCGTTTACGTGTAATTAAGTGGCAAACATCCAAACATTTTCACAAAACACAATTTTTTGATTTAAATTAATGACTAGTTTTATTGTGAGCTTTACTTTAAAAAAACCAAATAACATATAATATAACTAGCTGTTGCACGCGACTTCGTCCGCGTAACTTTATAAAATATAACCAATGTTGCTAGCTGATAATATAGTTTTCTATAAGTGAAAGAATTTTCAAAATCGGTTCAGTAGTTTAGGAGGTGGACAAACAACGTGAAACGTAATTTTTATATATATAAAGATATAGAGATATATGTGAGCAACGCATTTATAGATTGTTTAAAATTTAGAAATATCTCGTGATCAAAAATATCTGTTATGTTCTCAATATTTTAGCTATAGAGTCCTCAATTTTCACTATAATCATTCTTAAAAATAAAAATACAGTTTTCGATATATGTATCTGTATAGAGGCCTTTTCTTATAAAGCCTTAAGAGACGCCTTAGATGCGTTACCAATCCAGTCACCCCAATATTTACTACTACAAACTACAAAGAGCAGTGTTACCCCACACCCTTTAAAATCTATTTGTAAAGAGATGAGTATATAATTTTCTCCGACAAGTAGCGTTCGCTGCATTTTTATTCCCTTCAGGCTAAATTGTTCCCCTCTGTGTTTTCTGTCCATTGTATGAGTATTTTACTATAAATGCAGTCCAATATAAACTTGAAGCTTTAGCAACATTAATGCATTTGCTACTGACAATTTTTTGTAAAATATTTCCTTAAGATTCCATCGAAATATTTTTCTATATTATAATTCACATCAGGTTATTTTTCTGTACAGTTCAAGTCACAAAAAAGGAGTCAAAATTTAAGAACTGCTCAACTCTGTGATATGTGCTTGCAAATATATATTATTTCGCCCCTCCCCTTTTAAAATTTGACTTAATAAAAACCACGAACACAAAATCATAGCTTGGATTTTTCAATGCAGACCTTGATTTTCATTATTCTGTTAAGTAATTATTATTTATTCACGATCATTTTCGAATCAAGTCACATTGTTTTAAACCGCCCAATCTTTTAATGTGTATTTTATTTTATTTTAAGATTGTCTATCTTGTTTCCTTTTTCGATTAATTATTACAATCAAGTTTGAAGTAAATAAATGCTTTAGTACAATTGATTTATTCTACGGTATTTGTTTAGTTAACCACATGCCTGTCCGCGTCTGACGCTTGACACCCACATTGGCTTGCTAATTTACATTCATTCAAAGAATAATCGCGCCCACATACGTAACTATAAGTAAAGAGTGTGTTCACTGTTACATAATAAACACTCAAGTAAATAATATTAAGATTGTGGATATTTTATATGACACACTGCTTGCTGCATTAATGTGATTTAGCTTTATACATAAGCAACTCCAGAATTTTCAAGTTGCCGCCCATCGTCCGTGATAGAAGAAATTGAATTTCAATAGAATTTTAAATTAAAATAAATATTATAAGTTGAATGCAGAAGACCTGACAGAATGTGTGCTGTTGTGATTGCAGAGCCCATTTTCCCTATCCCTTTTCAATTCCTTAACCTTAAACCTACTGCGGTCAGCAGCGCACTTGCAGCACCTGTTGCCTTGCTTGTGTTATAGACGACGTCGCTACCATCAAGTAAGCCGTCAGCCTGTCTGTCGATCTTAACATAATAAAAATGCAAATGATTAAATCCCAGGTCGGTCATTAAGTAACGAGACTGACAATTATTATATCGCTATTATACACATAATTCTTATTTTTACTTTTTATATAATACTATTATTATTTTCTATAATAAGAAAAAGAAACATTTAAATTCAACCTACATATTGCAGAGCTTGGATAAGTTGGATATCTGCCCAATAGAAAACACAGTTGGCCAATGAACAATGTTCCCTGTCCCAATAAATAAAGATGAAAATTCCAAGCGGATCTCATTAAAATGTAAGGTGGTGTTGGTAGACGAGACAACTGTCTGATTTAATAGTGTTTACGTATTCGGTCGTTCACCTATGTTGCCATCGGAACAAATCCTGTGAAGATCTGCGAAGGGAAGTGTTATTACGCGGATACTCTCAATGTGGGTCGTGATGTGCACATATGATAAGAACACACTTGTGGAAATAATTTAAGTCTTTTTATTTAATGTTTTTTTTTTTATTATTATTATGTTATACTAATATGTAAACTTCTATACTACTTTCAAAGAAATTCCATACAAGCATATATTTGTGTAAAAACATTTTAATCAAATAGAATATAAGAATTTAAATATTTGAACAATGATGAGTCTTTAATAGCTCTCTTAAATTACTCAGAACGATCTATAAATTAGTTTTATTTTAGTCAAAGTATTCAGCAGTTTACGTTTAACTGTTCATACTGTTGATGTTTCGTTAATGGGCCGTCTCAACATCTCCTTCCATAATAAACAAACTTTTGAAACAAAATAAATTTTGAAACACAGATTGATTTATTTTCATTATATCTACTACAACAAGAGGAATCTTTGTTTCGTGCCAAGATAAACTTTTATTTAAGCAACATTTTATTAGAAAAGAAAAATATTTTTTTAGTTTTCAATTTGGTTTTTGTTTGGTTTGATTATTTTTATTGTAAACGCAGTTTTGAGCGTTCGATAACCACACCGATTCACAGTAAATCTTGGTAATGTCAACTTATGGAACAAATTTTTCATAGTTGGCCTTTTTCTGGACAAAATGTGACCTCAGTCTCTTGTGTAGTGTCCATAGTAAAAAATAGTACATACAGTTTGCGAGTTGATGAGTTTATCTGGCGATAAAAAAAGAAATTTGTTGCGGCAGGTTTTGGAAGGGTCAAGACAGACTTACCGATAGTTAACGGAGGTTCGCCTGCTCTTCCAGCGCTGGTTCGGTTCCACCACAACACAGAGAGTTTTTTTATTGATTTTTAAGCGTTTGATTCTTAAGATATCACATACCACACACACGCGTAAAGAGTTTAATTTAGCGGAGCGATATGCGAGCGCGGCGACAACTTGTAAGCGTCTGTCTTGGTTTTAAGGGTAGGAAAAGGAATAAAAAATAGATAAATATGTAGGTAGGTATGCGTGTGATGCGTTCGTTTGCATGTGTGAGGTGTGTAGCAAAAACGGCGTCAACATTATCCCCCGGCCTGAAGGTATCCTTCAGAACAAGCGGCATTAATGCGAAAGTATAAAAATATTAGCGAAATGAGATTAAATAAAAATAAGGAATAATAGCGAAACAGAAAAATAAATAAATTAAATTAATTAATTAATATAATTTATTGAGTTGGTAGCGGGTAAAGTTTAACCACTGGCCGCACATAACTGCCAGTTTTAGTTTTCACTTTGACTGTACGAGTGACTCCATCCTTGCCGGGATAAAGTTCCTCTACTACGGCCAAAGGCCAAGTAAGCGGTGGCGATTTATCGTCCCGTACTATTACAATGCAACCCCTTTCAATTGGATTGGTAGGCGTATTCCACTTTTGTCTGTTTTGAAGTGAAGTTAGGTATTCTAAACTCCACCTATCCCAATAGGATTGTACGAGTTTACTTAATAATTGATAGCGATTGAGTCCATTTTCCGAAATATCACTTAAATCCTCTGCGGGCAAGTATTTTAATGGCGTTATATTTAAAAAATGAGCGGGAGTCAATGCTGTAGGGTCAGATGGATCAGAACTCAGTACACACAGAGGGCGAGTATTTAAAATTCCTTCTATTTGAATTAAAACAGTGTTAAATTCCTCGTATGTTAAGACCTGAGTACCTATCACCCTATATAAGTGCGTTTTAACTGATTTAATATTGCTTTCCCATATGCCACCAAAGTGGGGAGCTAAAGGAGGATTTCTCTTAAATTGAATGCGTAAATCGGACAACCTTTGATCTAAATATTTATTATGCGTTTCTGAATGCAAAAGAGAAAAGAGTTCATCGAGTTTGCGTTTCGCGCCAACGAAGTTAGTGCCACCGTCACTAACTATCATGGAAACAGGTCCCCGTCTACTAATAAAGCGTTTAAACGCGGCTAGGAATAATTCAGAACTTAAGTCTGAGACTAGTTCCAGGTGAAGCGCCTTAGTTGTGAGACAGATGAACAGGCAGACATATGCCTTTACACTTTTGGCTCCACGTCGCCTGTATGGCGTTACAAAGAACGGACCTGCGTAATCAACGCCAGTGTACACAAAACTTTTTACTTTGCTCACCCTAAAGTACGGCAAATCTCCCATTATTGGAACCATATTCCTAGGTTTTAATTTAAAACAAATGTTACACATTTGTATGCGTTTGCGAACCATGCCTCTTGCCGCGAGAATCCAATATTTTTGACGTAATAATGGTAATAATAGGCTAGGGCCAGCGTGAAGATTAGATAAATGATAAAAATCTACAATTAAATGTACAATGGGATCTTTAGCGGGTAAAACAATAGGGTGTTTGCGTGAAAATTCAAGTTGAGCGTTATTAAGGCGACCACCTACTCTAATTATATTATATTCGTCAATAAAAGGATTTAACCTCTGCAAACCAGTACTACATAGTTTGCCTTGTTTTAAGTTATGAAATTCAGACAAAAAATGATTTTGTTGAATTGTGCGTATTATAACTTCTTCAGCGTATTCTAAATCCAGAACTGTTATAGACCCTTTAGACTTCAAGATTTTTGTAAAGCGTAAAATATATACACAACAATGCAAATATTTATTCCACTTTGACATGCGAGTGGCTAAGTCATAGAAAATACTTTCAGATTTTTCTTCTACGTGTGACAGAAGAATGGTGGGTTTAGATTCAGGAAGCGTATCTAACAACTTATTTATAAATTCCTGTATTGGCCACTTTGCGATTGGTAGCGTTGCCCAAAATGGACCGTGAAACCATAATTTATTATTAGCCAATTTACTAGGCAGTACAGGACGAGAAAAAATTTAAAGCTTTTCAATTGGTTTCTATTCCAAGTCATGGTTACGGTCACTATAGTTTCTTCTACTTTTTTTATTTATTTGATAAAAGCAGTCTTACGATACAATGTTTACATGGTAATGATAACAACCTTAAATTATGTGGGAGTCATTAGCGTAGGTTATAGGCGTAGCGCAGGTCATAGTTGAGAGGAAATGAAAATATGTAAATGAAATATTGGGCGACAAAACAAAACGAAGACTCCATATAATATAATATTGTGTGCATGTGTAAAAAGTAACAATTTATAATAATATACCTACTCCAAATTGTGTACATTAACGAATGTTTAATATGGGTCTGAAGTAGTGCACAATCCGTTTTGCAATCATTTGGGGAGCCCGTCTGGCGGCAGTAACCACCCATTTACAGAAGGCCACCTTAAAATAACAGCATATGTGCTATTATGTTATTATGCACGGTGGTGATGCCAGAGCCTATTACCCTATACTATACCTTCCTTATACCTTATACTTAATCCTACTATGGTCGGCAGCGCACTTGTAGCACCTGTGTTAGAGCCTGCTTGTGTTAGAGCCACCCACGATCAAGTGACCTTCATCATGTCTGTCGACCTTAACTTAAAAATAAAACAAAACTACTTGCTAACATTTGCCTCGTCTATTATTTCTTCGTTCGGTGATTAAACATGCACGTTATGAAATATGTTCATTGTACAGATGCACCTACTGTTATGATAATGTCTGCAAACTGCCTGAAAAGGCAGACGTCCTTTGTCGGCGAACCTGTCTACGTTTATACAGAGACACGCCGCTGCGATGACAATCCCCTATAAATTTGCCTCTGCAAATTCACTGGGCAATATTCAGGCGGTTTAATTTTGACAGACGAATGTAACTAATGTTAGGATGTTACACAAGAGAGTTAATTGTGTCTTCTTACTTATATGAGTCTTTGTCGCACTTCTGAGCTATGTTATGGCGCGCAGCGATTTAAAAATTCTCTATACTCGTACTGTACCTATTTGTGTATCAATTTTATGTACATTAATATTTATGCATTGCTAGCGACCCACTCCCAGCTTCGCAAGAGTGCATTTTTTTTTTTTTTCTGAAAATTTGTAAATAAACCTTCCTGTTTTACGCTCTTTCCATTAGTGAAAGCCGCATTATCGTGTTTTTAAATCGTCAGGAAAGTACATACTTATATACAGAGGTGTCGTTACGGTTACGGTAAGAGTGTCGCGAGTTCAATGGTTGTTTCCCATCTCAAAAATTGTTTTTTTTTTTTTTTTTTAATTAATATCAGCGCTATCTTTGTTCGCATTGATGTATTATTTCAATTCAATTAGTTTTCGCAGGGATGTATTAGTACGTAACATATTCTAGTTTCAGTGGTATTGTGTAGATGGCGCAAATTTACAGAGGTTTCGGTTACACGGTTACGTTACGGTAACTGGTCGCGAGTTCAATGGTTTTTCCCATCTCAAAAATGCCCAACGCGCCTAAAGAAGTTTTCACTTCAAAAATTTTTTGGGGTGACTTAGGGGTATAAAAAATAGTTTACGACCTATTCTCAGATCTACCGAATATACACAAAAAATTTCATAAAAATCGGTTAAGTCGTTTCGGAGGAGTTTGGTTACAAACACTGTGACACGAGAATTTTATATATAAAACTGACATTTCTAATATAGAAGAAATACATTTACAAATATTCTGTGATAACGAATAAAGGAAGCTGTACATAATAAATATTATTCTGATGCCTTTAGATAAAAGGTTGAACGGTGACTGTCGGAAGTGGTCGCTCGTGCGCCGGCGGAAACAGATTGCACTCATTTGCGATTTGCTTGCATTATTTAGTTGGACTTACTTACGGCGTCTTAATATTTGCTTTGAGGAAAATTTATACGAAATGTTTTTAAAGGGGATAATGGCATAGAATGTCTATGATAATAATAAAAATTGATATCCCAGTTATGAACATGGCATCTCGTGTACTTTTCCTTATGTCCTTTTTTCTTTATAATTTCTTTTTTTAAGCTTAAGAATTTTTATTTTAATTTTAATTGAAAGTACGCGGATATGTAGGTATTTAACAATTACATGTCGTGACGTTCACGAAACCGTCCTAATGTTTTGAATATTAATAAGATGTAATTTATAAAGATACACGCACGAAGTCGCGCGAAAAAACTAGTACTTAATTCATATTTTTGGGTTATTTGGTTTAATGTTTCACACGGGAAAAGAGTGATCGAAGCCTGTATGTTTTTTTATTTCATATTTTAAAATAAATGTATATAACACTAGCTGTTGCACGCGACTTCGTCCGCGTAACTTCATAAATTATAGCCTATGTTACTCGCTGATCTGTAGCTTTCTATTGATGGAAGAATTTTTAAAATAGGTCCATTAGTTTTTGATTTCATTCAAAAATACAACCGTACAAACATAAAAAAATGCAAATCTCTCTTTATAATATTAGTATTATGAACCTTGTTTTTATAGGTTCATGATTACTATAGATGTAAGTACATTCGCTTGTAAAGCTAAGCTATGTATTTAAAAACAGAACTTTTAAATACGTACCTGTAGGTACATCTGTATTGCACTTTTTGATGTTAAAACGGTGCATCTAATTAAGTAGTCTGATCCCGTAAGCATCCTCCTATAAATATTTATAACGACTCTTTTGCATTCAAAATAGCACAGTAATTAAAGAAAGAGCCTTCCAGCCTTATTTATTTGCGAGAATTTTCATAATACATTAAGCATAAATAACTTTTATATAAAAAGATCCTAATTGATAATTTATTAGGTAGGTATAGACTTACCAATAAATATTGCAATAATTACTTTTTTATGCTAAAGAGTGGCAGAAAGGGTAACTGTTTACTTGATGGAAGATGGCAACCGTCGCCTTTACACAAGCAATTCCAGTAGGGATGCAAATGCGCTGTCTATCCTTAGAGGATAAAGGGAAGGAAGAAGATTGGAGAAGGAAAATGGGTTCTAGTATCACTTACTGACTAACAAAAAACAAAAATGCTCTTGTCCTGACACTGTCAATACACAGCCAAAACTACTAAATCTAGAAAGCTGAAACTTGGAACATTAGTTTATTTTATACGAAATTATTTGCAGGTAAGCATCCGCTAAGAGCCTTTCTTAGCGGATGCTTAGGTACGTTTCAAATCCGTGCGAAATCTTAGTGTTTAAACTAAAATGTTTAATCAGTGTTGTTTATTAAAAGATTAGTTGTGCATGTATAATTATGGCCTCAGTCGGCGTTAGTTGCCAAACATCAAGTTTGCGGTCGCGACGCTCTAGTTCTCATCAAGGTGATTGTCGAGTAGTGTCGAGGCGTTCATTCATTGACTGCATTGAAAGTTGATAATAAAATGCAAATATTATAAGAAAATATTCTTAAGTTAATTTTATTGGACTTAATCTCCAGTAATTACTTGGACTGTTAAAATGAAAATCAAACCAATTCTAATCATTATTCTCTTTTTAAACATACGCTGTATTTGTTTAGCTATTGCTAAAGTTAGAATTTTAACCTAAAAGTTAAGACTTTAGCTAAACTTAAAATAGTTAAGGCTTAACGCCGGAAAACATACAGCAATATTTTATTTATTTAAGCAATAAAAGCTGATATAAATTTTGGCATGAATTGGTTCATTGGAGGTGTTTCAGAAGCTGAGAGAGAAGCGAAACGGGAAAACGATAAATCAGAAAACAACTCATAATGATCGGTGGAATAGTTAAGGCGTGACATCGTAACAAGCAATAAACTCATCGTCGTACCATAATAATATTGAGTTAAAATTGGTTCATATATTACACCCTAAAATCGTAAAGTGCTTTTATAATTTGCTAGCTTTAGCAATTTGTAATTCGGACCAGAAAAGTGTGCGAAATATTATAAGTTCATCAGATTTAAAAAATCTTTCACCAATAGTTACAGAATAGAATTTCAGGATGTACATAGGCAAGGCATATTCCACGTGAGCGAAGCATGCGGGCCACACCAGATATCTAAAAATAAAGATCCAACGGTTGGCAAAATTGTATGTCAGGTGTTATATTTTTAATTATTTTTCAAAGCGGACGAAGTCGCAGGGATAAGCTAGTTTAATATAAAACTTTTGATGAGTTAATATCAGTGTTTTTATTTTAATTATTAATACCTAACCACTAGCTTATACGAAAGCTTAGTTTGTAAACAGAAAGGTGTACAAGAAAGCAAAAATTCTGTATATAAATCAGTCGGAGACTCGCTGTTTCCACCTTATCTTGCTTCCAGTCGTAAAACATTCAGTGCCAGGACCAGTCTGCCACCATCCTGTTTCTTGCGCTGTAATTTATTTTCTTTTATAACTATATCTTTATAGAACATTTTAGAATGTACGCGTTAATATGCTACTGGTTTTACCGGAATTACTACTAGGTACTATTAGCTAATTGATTCTGTATAGGGAATATAACTCAAATAAGGTATTTATTCTTCAGATTGTAAATGTATAAACGATATGTGCTATGAATGCCGATATGGTTAGAATTAATGAGCTATAAAAAACAGAGATAGTTCTGGACAGATTGACATTATATTTCAGCATAATTAGTAGTGGAATAGCTAAATGAATTTAAAACTGTTATCGCGGCAATTATCCAGTTAAACGGTTATAGTACCTACACGTATGGACCGCGATAGATATGCGCTCCACTCTCGAGGGGACGATTGTGTTTCTATCTACATACTATCTAAGTTGTTTTGTCATTGTAAATGTCAACACACAGAGTTCTCACACTATAAATCTGTACATATGTACATAAAGGAATTTAAAAATATCACACGAATTAACTTATTTTAACGAAATCGTGATCTTTTAAAGAATTCTTGTTTTTCCACGTGAGTTACATTGAAGTTGTCGGCGCGTTGACCCCTCGCATATGTTTTGTAATGTCTACATTACATTGTTTCTCTTCGTTATTCCGAGAGGCGTGCTTTGTTTGAATACTTGACAGTTTTTCTTTAACAATTGCATTAAATTTGCTTACTTTGAAATAACAATTGTAATCACATGATTTTTAAATGTCGAAGTATTTATATATTAAAAAGTTACCTAAATATTTTTTTATGTATAAGTCTTCAGACAATCTGACGGTCAATTGAGATTGGGAATTGAATAAATAAATATTTTCCCTGAGATTGACGAAAAGTGTCTTTCGTCAAACGCAGTCGCCACTTCCTTGATTATATATTTTAATTTTGTTTGATAACGCAACGCTTCCTCAATATCGTTATTATATGGCGATAGTGGAAAGCCATATTGCGCCTGTCACAGTCCAGTGCTCAGTGCTCCGTACAATATCCACGGACGCGGGCGGGCGTACCACCTGGCGCCAAACGGTCCGTGCACATGACTGCATTTCGTAAAATGTACGTACACTTAACGTACCTAACTATAAAGCTACGATTACAAAGCGAGCGTAGCAGCAGCAGAAACTCGCCAAATTTATTTAATATAAAACCTTACTGGAGCGCACGATGTACATCTAATGGACTTTATTAAAATTTAATCTATAATCTTATCTTTCCTTAAGTTTATATAGGTACACATATGTTATGTATATTTCATAATATATATCAGCTATTATCAAAGTCTAATTGACGACTTTTATATATACGAAGTTGGCAAAAGCGAAAAAAATTATTCAAGGCAATAAATGAGCGTTGCGATTTTTTTCAATGAGTCCCAAAAGTTTAGGGATTAATATTTTTTTTAAACTAATTATTTTTTATTTAACTGCAAGTTAAACATTGGAATTTTTTGACAGCTTATGACTTTATCACTGCGAACTAATATTAAATAAGGTAAGGGTTAAGTTCAGTTTTAAAATAATTATTACTCTTTCGTTCTGAAATTGCTTACATTCTCATAAAATAATTTTTAATTAGTCTCAGTTTTGCTATAGGGAAATTGTCGAGTGTTCTCACTCAAAACCGCCAGCGGTTTTCAAGTTTTAACTTCAGCTCGACCATTCTTTACTGCGCTTTATTATGCAAATATTTTTATGAAGTGACCAACATAAAGCTATATAAGTTCACATAGACACTGACTCTTCCGGGGGAAGAGAATTTCTAACTCCTCAGCGTGGTAGTCAGCTACGCTTACCCGAAGGCTCCCGGGAATTCGTCAGTGCTTTAACCGCAGCCTCCCTGACAAGACATGCCTCCCTTGATAAGTTCTTGGCAGACTAATTGAATTAATTTTTATTTTAATATTAAAATTTCAAAATAGTTGAAGCATTTCATCATCTCTGTCAACTTTAAACCTTTTTGATAAGAAATTCGGGAATACTTACATATTATAAACACGTCTATGTATGTTCGCGATGATCTCAAAAACTACTGAACGGATTTTCATGCGGTTTTTATCTATCAACATAATCATTCCTGAGGAACCTTCTGTATATAATTCGTTAGGGTTTTGTATAATTTGATATTGTGCGAATTATTAGATTCATATCTAAGATAACTACTAATATTATAAAGAGAGATTTGTATGTTCGTAATGAATAAACTCAAAAACTACTGGACCGATTTTAAAAATTCTTTCACCAATGGGAAGCTACGTTATCAGCGAGTGACATAGGCTATAATATTTTATAAAGTTACGCGGGCAAAGTCGCGTCCAACAGCCATATTCTATAAAGCAAACTATGCTTAGTTAATATTAATAATTACATTTAGTATGTGTCACTATATTATAAATATATGTAAAAATAGTTTGTATTGAAAGTATTTTAACCCTGTCAGTTGAGGCCATACGTTATTTTTGCCAGTAAGCCAGGTCAGTACATCGCCAGACATTGCGTGAACGCGTTCCTTAGACTTGTCGCACGCTCTTATCTCCGCTTCTGACGTCACTTGGTAAACAAAAATAACACCTATTGCTTCAACAATAAGGTTCAATGTAAATGAGAAGTTAATTAGACTCTTCTAATTATTTGACGGCGATGGAATGGAGTGACGCGTTGTGAGAATTTTCTATTAAAACTTTTGTGAAAATTTATGTCAGTTCACTTGAGTTTTTTGTTATTTCATATTGTGTTTGTGACGTAATAATTTATTTTTGAGTTCTGATAGTGATAATGTGAGATATTGTCTATTGCTATAAGTAGGTGATTTACAAATTACTATACATGTATATATATGTATGATTTCTTGTTTTTGCTGTCATATGTCATTCATGATCTTTATTAAATAATGTAAAATATTGTAGCTATATCCGCCATAAGTACCTATACATATATCTGGCTGTCTGTTTTGATGCTGATTTCAATATAATTTAAAGAAATGTATTCAGAAACTACATTAATTCGTGGTGTACAAACTGGTTGATTTGCTGGCTGTAATATTATTTAATTAAAATTATTAATTCATTAATGTAATTAATTAATTTACTATTTGATCATTTAATAATAAAAAAAGCCTTCTTTAAATTGTCTTACATAGATTCAAATTGTCGCAGATTGGGAAGGAAGGAAGTTGGTAGTTATATATTTAAAAACTACTGTACCGATTTAAAAAAAATTTCACCTATATAAAGCTACATTATCAGCGAGTAACATAGGCTATATTTTATAAAGTTACGCGGACGAATTTGCGTGTAACAGCTAGTTATTAATAAATTCAATTATAGATGAAGCCATCATGGCGCAAATATGCGTGTTTAAGTAGGAACGTCATTAATGTTAGTTCCTGAATCAAATGGCAACACAATACCATTAGCCGTATCCCTCGTTAGTCATGTATTACAAAATGTCAACAGACGACGCCGTCTCCCGCTCCGCCTAGTCCACAATTCACTTCATCCTAATGGATTGTCAGATGCGCGCATATTACTTGAAGGTTTTGTGTTAGCATTACATTACGCTAACGGTAGATGTAAATAAGTGTAATATCCTATTGCCAATCGAAAGAATAAATCATCAGGTTATATATCAGCACTTCTTTGCTGGTTTTGAGCTGAATATAATATACAATATGTCCTAAAACTCAACTTGTTGGAGAACTTGTTGTTGGAACTTGTTGCTACTGTGTAGCATTTCACACATGTTGAAAAAAAAATGGGATGTGGCTATGTCGTGGACACAGCCGTGTTTATACGTGAATACTTCTACGTATTACAAGCAATATTTTTTTGGGCATGTTATATGTATATATCCAAGGAATTCGAATATACCATATCTTTATACCAAAAATTTTTTTCATCCTTTCGCTATAGAGTGGTGTAATTAAATTTTTGACAGATATAAAACTGTATGCCGCGATTTTTTTATCATAACTTTTCTGAATTTCCTCCCACTATGAAAACAAATTTAAAGACGTCAAAAAAAATCACATCACAAAGATTCAGTAATAGACGACGATTTTTCAAGATTTTCAAGTATGTAATGACAAGTGTCAAATGTGTAGTGCTTTTTGTCGGAGAAGTGAAATATGACGTTTCATCGTCGTGTATCAAAGATGTCATGAGCCATACCTAACTCACTCCTCTGACATCTTTGTTACACGGTGTATATTGTTTTGACAGCCTCACCTTGTCCTTAAATACTTCTTTCTAGTACATATTTCTTTTGATATTGATCTTTGTTTTTTTTTATTTGTTGCTAAGTTATAAAGGAACAATAATCAGTTGTAACAATACGAGTATGAATTTATTTCATACGTAAATTATTGTGCATATGAAATGCAGAGTAATCTTCAAAGCGTACCTAAATAAATTCCTTATTAAATTTAAATTAATCTTCTGTTTAAAATAAAATTTTATAATTTACATTCATGATTATTATGTAATACGAATAAGCAAATATGAAACATCATTGCCAACATTTTTCTAATATAATTTGTTTAGTTACTTCATTGTATACATTCATTACTAATATTAATATACTAATGACACATTGTATTTCTTTTCAGGTACTGGTCATCAAGTCGGTATTAAATATTTGTAAGTACAAAAATAAGCTTTGCTTATGATTTATGAGTGAAGACGCAGTGCCACAAATAGAGAGATGGAGAAGCCTTCTAAAGAACGCGACCAACCTATCAGACGACGATCCATGACCATAACCACAACCACTCCGCCAACGGTCAGGAGTGTAGGTACAACTAAGAAAAAAAGAACTCTTTATAACAATGTAAAATTAGTGTCACAAATGGCCCTGTCAACGTTTATAGGGGTTTTTAAAAGTTAATACACGAACAGCTCGAGTATGCTGCCTTGTTTTTCTTTATTCTGTCAAATTCCTTTTCTTAATTGTATAAGTAAAATTAACGATTTGTTTTGGGTAAGGATTCAAAAGATTGGGTTTTGTTAACTATATAAATTACAATTATTTTGCTTCGTTCAATTTGGAAATTTGAAGACATTTTCAGAACAATATATCATACTTTACGATATCCAAGAAAGGCATCCAAAGTGGCGCGGAAGGCTCGTTTAACATAAATATTTGCAATTAAAATGAAGGCTACAGCCATGCTAGCACCCCCATCCGTGCTATTATTCAAATTGCACGCCACAGGAGACCTCAGAAAGTTTCAAATTAATTAAGAGGGCCATAAGACGGCCCGTTAAGGAAATAACAATGGTATACCCTTAACTGGTCTCCTTATTTATTATGGGCTGGAGGCCTATTACACTTGCCCCTGTCATCATCTGGCGGCTGCTCTCAACCCCTTCTTCATATTTTCCGAACACATGCAGACCCTTTTCATATTGCATATTCATTTTCAAACGCCATCTTATAGCAAATTACCTATAATATCTAATACTTACTTAATACTATAACCAATAAAAATCTCATTTTTTTAAATGCCTAAAATCATTTATACTTTGATTAAAAGACAATGCTGTTACCGTAATGGTTTATAAACGTATCTACTTAAAAAAAAATTAGAAGAAGGCTTATAATGAAAGAGATTCTTCAGTCTAGAGCTCCCAAACGGATGGGCCGGTTTTGATCAGATTTTTTTTGTTTGGAAGCTAACGCGATCGGGATTGTTCTTAGCTATAATCTATAAAGATCTGTTCAGGGGTTTGATCAGCCCATTTCCTAGTTGACGAAAGGATTTCAATAACTTCCACAGGTTCGGTTGATGTGAAATTTAGTATACTCTATACTGTTACTTCGGCGGTATTTCCATGAAATGGTAACCTTGACCCGATGCTGCAGCATCTAGTAGTCTGCGGAATAACCAACTCCTCAACAACTTATAATAATCAAGCAATATATAGCGTGTTTGAGCTCAATAGAAAGTCGGGGGTTAGTTTATAATTTTAACTATAACTTGTATCATATAGTTACCTTTATACCATATTTAAATAAATGATTAATAGTATCGAAGATAATAGATATATAATATAGCTATTATCTATCTGTATAATAGTCTCACATAGAGACATATTGAATTACAGTAATTGATGCACACGACAGCGGGTGAATAAATAATTTCCCGTAACAAAAGTTCAATTTTCAAAAGGCAACTTTCAATATTACGTACGTCTATTTTTCACATGATACAATTTTTCACATGCACACCTGAAATTTCTCGCGAATAGCGCTCTTTCAACAAATCGCTCTGTTGAAAAGGGAATCTTTTGTACGATCTAACATTGTTAAGATTCATTGGACATGTTTGGTTTCAATATACGAGTACTTCTTGTAAAATAAATAAACTTAAATAGTATTAAGTTGACTACACAAAGTTTTCTTTTTGTAAATTAAGTTATTATAGATATTATCTGTTTTTAAGATTATAGTTTTTATCATTTTTTTAGTGGAAGGTGTACACTGCGTTTCTATACTGGTTAATCTGTCTGGCACCATCAATCACAATACATGTCTTAGAAGAATAGTAAGTTGAAGTGGCAAAGGTACACAGAGTACAGGAGACGCCTACCGCTTGGGCTAGAAAATTGTTGAATGTATTCCACGGACCGGCAAACGTAGCAAATATAACCAACTATCTGGTGCCCGCGACTTCGTCCGAGTTGAAAAAAAAATAAAAGATAAGCAATATAATGCCTGACAACTTTATTGGATTTACAAACATATGGTCCACATCGCAAATGGTCCACTAGTCCACTTCTCAAAATGTCCACATCGCAAAAGTCCATATCACACTTTTACCAGGCGTTACTTTTCTTAATTTTAGATCATTCCTCGGAAACAGTACTATTTACTGGATAAAAGGTACCCTATGTTCTTTCCGGAATCCCTTACAACTTGTAGGTCAAATTTCATATGATCGGTTAAGGTGTGAAAAGGTAACAGACAGACAGACACAGAGTTACTTTCACATTTATAATATTAGTATGGATGGCATTTACCATTATGACGGCAATGATAGAAATAAAACAAGTAGTTTATTTTATAGCACATCATTTCGATCCCAGTAAAACATGACTGTGTCATAAACCTACTCATATATACAGCCTTGCTCAGGGACGGTAATACATCGCTGACAGTGTTTCTCTACAGAGAACACGACGCGTAGCCTGCGCTATGCGAGTAAACGACTTTGATGCATAAAATGCACTTTTCTCAAACTCACCAAGTCTGCTAAGTTTAATACTTCAGAGCTAACACGTAATATAAATATGTCAGTAGCTGTTTTTTACATCAAGTTAAAAACTATTAATCTAACGTTTATATATTGATAAGATGCGTTTATGATTGCTGAGTTCTATTCACGGCAATGGAAATGACTTTTCAACATTTGTTACTTTTCTGCTTGCGAGTAGCACGTGTCGTTGTAATTGCGCTTTTCACGGCTTTATTGGCACACACAGTTATTGAAATTGTGAATTGAAAAAAATATATACTCACATTGTATTTATCTATAGTTGAAAATTTTTACTCAAGAAACGGACATGTAAGAGATTATTCATGTATTACAAATAAATGAACATACATATTTTATTATATTCTCTTTTACTTCATGTTTTATCTTTAATTTATTTATTCATCATCCATAAAAATTTTAGATACATTTATGCCCGCTTATCGACTCCAAAAATTCTTATTCCTAATTTAGCCTAATTTTTTACGTTTCTGCGTACTATAGTCTACTGTTTATATAATATTAGTAAATCAAATAGAATTTTTTGTGTTTCTAAATTTAACCAGTTCTTATTATTTATGCAGTTGGTGATAACATGTAAAATAAAACCACCTACTGTATTTTCTGTGTACTGAAGTACAAATAATTTTAAGAGAAAATTGCCTTTGGAACGTCCGAGTTACGAGCTCATTGTTCTTAACTTTTAAGCTGGTTGTTTCGTTATTTTATTCTCGTAAATATTTTACACGATATTGTGTATTTTTAACCACTGACAGAATTGTAACGTAATAACATGTTACGTTACGACCTTTATAGACTTTAAAAATGTCTCCTGGCAGGAGAACGTCCTAAATCCTAAATTTGGACTTTTCGAGTGCTTAATTGTTTTACATATAAGAAACATCTGTTTAACATTATTTAATATCTAAGAACATTATTTATTTACTTTTTGAGTAAAAGTCAATGAACTGACTATAGATAAAATCTATTTACAAAAGAATGTAAACCAAACACATTGAATAAATACTTATGTACCTTATCGGTTCTAAGAATCTTTGAACATCTTATGAAGTATTTTTTAACCATAATCTGTTTATCAATATAAATAAAAATTAATAGGTAAATGTTTGTTGAAGCCTTAAGAAGGGTCATTAGTAATTGATATAAAAGGATCGGACCTTTTTTAAAACTTACAATCTTTTATATATTTTATTTATAACCTAAGTACATAATAAAATTGCAATGTCGCGACGTGTCTCCTCTATGAAAATAAATTATGTTTCCGACGAGTCTCGTAATGATGTCTTGGGAAAAAGTTATCTATTTTACAGTGATGTAACAGGATGCTATCTTACATAGTTTTAGTTTATTCCAGTACAGTACAATGCAACAGTTTTTTTTTATTCTTTCTTTATTTCCTAAACGCGCGGACTAGGGATTAAGTAGATGAACTCTTAGTTATTAAGTTTATAATATTAGTTTGCATATCGTCCACACATATAAAACATGCTATGTAACATGGTTTATAATATATTTTCTTTTTTTAGTTTAGACTCATCTTAACAAAGCATTTAAGTTGGCTCTTAAATGCTTAACAGAAATAGGTTCTGGAATTGAAGGCCAACCTTTAGGACTGAAGAGGCGGCGGGAGAGAGAGTAAGAAACAGAAAAAATAATGTAAATCTGTTCTTGAAATTGTAACTGTTTTGAATTGTTACTCACAAATTATGTCCATAGTTAAAGAATTTTTTGCTACAACATATACTTACTTACATATTATCATTAAATTGTTATATAGTTTATATAGTATACTTGTAGGCACGGAGTAAAGAATGTGCAGCCAACGTTTAGACACAGAGATACGCTGTGCGACAAATGTGCGGAACGTTGAAGTAAATTTCGCAAATGAACATTCCTTCATAAATGCCACACACTGAGTCACACGCGGCGCTACGAATACCGTCCGCATCTAGACTCCTCCATTATATTTTATCTATCCCGTATAACGAAAGTGATCCCACTGGCGTCGAGCCAGGCCCACGACAGACAAATATTTTGGGGCCAATTCATTTGGGCACACAGTGCGTCGGCCTAGCCGCGTGCCGCCGCCGCGGACATTAATTTTGCCACTATTTATATAAACGCTAAATATAACCGTTCACTTTATTGCTCAAGTCAAATTGTCTCTTATGTTGTCATTAATATATAGACTCTTTTATGTAATAGTGAATTGTTTACTTTTAATATTGAGCTTGAGTCTTGTTATTGTAGACCTCCAGCAATAGACTCGATCAGAGGTAGATAACATAAGTATAGTGTTGAAATTGTTTTTTTTTTTTATGAAAAAATATGTAAGGTACAGACACAGTTCGTTTACGATTTTATTATATAGTAGGTACCCGTTGCACGCAACTTCGTTCACATAACTTTATATAATATAGCCTATGTTACTCGCTGATAACATTGCTTTCTATAGGGTGAAAGAATTTTTAAAATCGGTCAAGTAATTTTTGAGTTTATTCATTACAAACATACAAAAATACAAATCTTCTCTCTTTATAAATATTAGTATAGATATAGATGTCATAGAAGGTTGAAAAGGATATAATATATGCATTGATTGATGAAGCATCTATTTTTCTTTAAGAGTTGTTATAAATATAATTTTTTTAGCGTTATTATCATTACTACTAAGGTTTAATGTAGCAAGTGTAAGTTGGACTCCCTTATACAATAAACCGCTGTAAGATAACTCTTCAGCTTATATGTTTCGGTGTTTGACTCAAGGATGTTAGAGCAAAATCCTTTATTCTTTACCTTTCTCTATTGTAACTTGTATTTTGGCACAGGCAACCTACCATTGCCATTAATGGACTGTCAGCCTGTCTGCCA
The DNA here is from genome assembly GCA_944738685.1 of Synanthedon myopaeformis. NCBI lineage: Eukaryota > Metazoa > Arthropoda > Insecta > Lepidoptera > Sesiidae > Synanthedon > Synanthedon myopaeformis. The sequence continues at coordinate 3,574,605 of OX122927.1, read as the reverse complement.
CCATTAATGATAAAAAACAATAATTATAATAGCTTTGAGAATAGTCAGAATGAGTGAATGGAATGGTAATGACTAGAGACCGCATTGCGGTATTCCACTGCGCGTTTTGTATTTACAAATCCTATGACAATTTGCGTAACTGGTGTGTAAGTTGTTCAACTGCGAGTATTTAATATGGCACATCAACTACAAAGCACACGTATGGTACACAAAATTACATTCAATCAAGCCAATACGTGCAAACTAGAAAAACGTGCTTTAGCATTGGCCGCCAAGACAACTTTTAGCAACTATGTATATAAAAAATTAATAACAAATTGTTCAATAACGATTTAACAATATCAAAAGGCGAACAAAAAAGAATAGATAATGTAATTTAAATAAAAATATTTACATTAATATAATGATTACATTTAAAAGAAGTTAAATTGTTAATTAAAATTTTCATTGATACGCTGTAGACGTTTTCGTAAATAAAACCTTTTTGTTATTCGGAAAATTTAATGCTTAAAAATTACCATTGCTTGCTTTGCTTAGTTAATAAATTGTATTTATCAATTGATAATATTATTATCAATTAATTAGTGGAGCTGTTCGTAAAGTTTGATTCTTTAGTAACTACGGAAACAAAATATAATATACAGAACGTGACGAAATTGAAATACCTCTTAACATGATTATTACGCAAACACCATGTAACCCCATTTTGAATCTCGCTCGGAAATGAAATCTGATCCCAAGTCTAAAAATCGAGAAGACCAAAAGAAATCTATTAATAATTTTCTCATTAATTATTAATTATGTTGCCAATGGGTTTTTCTTATGTCTTGAGAAGACTAAATTTATTTTCTTTTAGTACATTAATTAATATTTATTTCATTATTGAAGAAAGATATTATATATTTTAGTTTAGTCAACTAGCAAGCTTCATTAATGCTAATTTATAATAATAATATTTTATAATATTTTTTACCTGAATAAAATTTGAACAGAAGTTTCTCGGGAGTTAACAAAATAAAGTATCGTTGATGAAGCATTCGACACAGGTGCGCCTCCGACCCTGCAGGAATTTGTTTACAGCTCATTTCAAGAAGTCCATTAGTAGCTTCTCTCAGTCTAAAACACCTGACAAGGTGTTTTAGTTCAAAGTTCTCGTGTGCGCGGGATAAAGTTTCTACTCATCCGGACTGTGCGCAGCGGCATCTTAACCCAAATAATGCGGATGAACTCCGCATCTATGGCAATTATAACTATGGTATAAACTCAGAGTAGATCTCAGAACTCTTACCATTGGTACAACAAGTTTCCTTGCATACTAAGAAGCCAAAGTTGTTGTGTGAGCCACAGATTTTGTATTATAAAATGTTTGATTATTTTATCATTACATAATCCCTCTGTAGTAATAATATTTAATATTAGCAGAATATATCAGCTCTCTACTAACCTACTTTAAGCCAATCTCAACATATGGTTCGTACCATATGCCGTTACAAGTTTAGGCATTCCGCATTTGACGCTTTTCTAGAATCGCAACACTCTCAACAGTTTAAGAGATATGGTGTCTAAGCACTGGGATGTCAGTTCAGTAACCCGAACTAAATGTTACCAGAAACATTTTACAGTACCAGGAAGGAAAATCTAATAATATCTGTACTAGATAGAGACTGGTCATCGACATTATAACTTTATCCGCGATTTACAATGAACGTTTTCAATGTGTACACTTTATTACCTCATAAAATATGAATTACGACTTGCCAAACGCTCCGGTAATCAACGGAATGAAATTTTACATTGCATATAATAGTTAACCGATACTAAATACGTACTTAACACTCAAAACAAATGTTAAAGTGGGATCAAAGAAAATACCGGAACTTTACTTTGGGTACTTTATTTACTTCCTTTCCATTAATTTTTTTTGTAAAGTTAAATTAATTTAATAACTAATATTTTACTTAATATTTAATGTAATACTTGTTATTAATAAATAATTATTATATTTAGAGTTGCTGACCCGACAGACAGCGTTCAGTTGATTTCTTACAAAAATATCATCCTCCGACTTAAATCGTAAAATTTCCAAAAAATTTCTTTCATACAAATCTTGACTTGATAAGCCACAGTAAAGAACACAACAGAAAAAAATATGCTCAAAATCAAGTGATGCTCCGTAATTCATGTGGAAATTAATTTTTATTCATATCGATTGTTAATTTAACTTTTAATTTAAGACTAATTAAGTACATTCTTAGTTTAACATAGGATTTTATATAATTATTCAAAGTCAATAACTTCTTCTATTGTTTCTCTATTAAAATTAAAACTAAGATTAATACATTAAGACAATGAATCGAAAAAACTAATTTTCACAGCCATTCCTTAAAACGTTCACCCTAAAACGTATTTTGTGTTCAACATATACCCCGCCATTTTCCTTATAATGTAACTACACAAGCCGCGAACCAAAAAGAGAGGCGGTATTACAAAGACTTACAAAAGGAAGTCTCCGAAATTGATGGCAGGTGGCTACCGTTAAAATACAAGTAACCTTACACATATTTTTTTACCTTATCTCGACTTTTAAAATTAAAAAAATATATATATATATAATTTTTTTTTTTCTTAAAATGTGTAGTAACGTGCAAATAATAGTGTACTCGATTTGATATATTTATAAAAAAATTAGATTTTAGTTATAGAACTTTTTTCAAAATTTCGCACAGATAAATATACATACTCGTAGTTGTCTCCGTACATCCTCAGTAGTTCCCCTTAGAGGTCCGGGGATTTGTCTGGGGTTGATAATGAATCCCTCACAATACTACATCTTTCACAGGAAACGAGTGCAAAGTGTTTTTCTATTCCCTTGCGTGCACCATTAGGGCGGGGGTGCAAGTGGATCTTGCTTCAAATAATTCTCATAGAATGATCAAGTTTGACCATAGTATGAAAATTCTATTGCCAATTACAATATCAATTGTTAATTGTTATAAGTTTATGTGATAAACATATATAAATTGTCAAGCACGTGACATCTATTCCTTTCTAGTTTTGGCTATCATAAAATGATATCCTTAGGTTACATTATTTTCAAATATTCATACTGATGAAATATAAAAAAAATTATTCCTCGGGTTTGTACTTGCTATCTGATTCAGTAAGGCAATTCGGCGATCCCTTCTGTATATAATGCAATCTTAACATGTGATTTGTATGTAATTTTAGGTAGTAACCGTAATCTGACAGACATAGAACATAAATAACGGACTGTTCAACTGCCTGCCACTCTATATAAATTAAAAAAAATGTAAATAAAATATCACTACAAATCTTCATTTCACTTCGACATATCAGTACTGTAATCACCAAATCAATTTATCTTTATCCCCCTTTATACAGTCATAATAAAAAGTCATACCTGAGCTTGCAAATCCGAGTCCTTACGACAATCTCTTCATCCCTGCTTGGAGATAGTGTTTCCTTAGGAAATCGTGAACATTTCGCCGGTGCAATGGCGCAGGGCGGTTTATGTACTGTGAAGACTTAAACACTCCGCAAGGGAGAGAAGTACCCTTTCAATCTTCATCTTTGCAACTATGTAGGGAAATCTTGTCTCGCAACTGGCTTCAATCTTCATAAATCAAATTCCTTTCTCATTACGTGCTAAATATTTGACTGGCTTAATACTGTTATTATAATCAATAATAATAATAACATTTAAATCTTTAATCGTAACATCTATTTACTAACATCGAAGTTATCAAAAGCTTCATTGAAATAGGACCAAAAGTTAAATTCTTAAAAATAAGTTTGTGCGAATAATTCTTTAATGAGAACTCCCTTCGAATTAGGTACCTATTTATAGCGTTCTAAGATTTATTAACAGCTCTTTTTAGACCTTTTTGATGTGGTCTTATGTTTTTAAAGAAGCTTTTGGGCTTTCGGTACTTTCGAAGAATTATCGTCATTCTTGCAAGGTTGTTCTTAGGTCTCTTTACCATTAAAGAGAAACTGATTAAAAATTAATGTATTATATTTATTTATCTCTCAAAATCAATGACTAATCCTTCTTTTATCAGAATTATTTAAGATTTTTTTCTCGTTTTTAATACAAGTTTATCTTGGATTATCTTAGCTAAGGTATGTCTCATTTTGATTGTTCTCTTTGTAGGAATCCACAACAAACAGCGCAATCAATCAAATTGGGTTTCATTAATCCCCTTATATGTTGACCTAAATATTGCAATAAACGATTGTCCACAATCTTATTTGTCCGCACGTGACGAATCCAATCTCCAGTTATGCCAATAGTCACTTCTTATATTTTGATTACATTTCGGTTCATAGCCAGTATTTTAATCTGTGATGATTAATTTTACTGTCACAAGGATAAGGGATAAGGAAGGGATTAGGTAATGGGCTCTTGCATCCCTGGCTCACTCACCGAAACACAACAGCACATAATATGCTGTTATTTCACAGAGGTCTTCTGTAAGGTGGTGGTTACTGCCGCCAAATGAGCTGCAGTAACAAACATTCTAACAAACTGCATTTCTAATATTAGTATTATTCTAAATACTATTAAAATTAGATTATTTAATCTATTATTTGTAGTAAATTAATTGATGAACACGGAATTCTCTGTTGCAAGTAGATACTATAAGTTAATTACTCATGTAATTTTGTAATGTATCTGTCAGATCGCCTATTCACAGTCACTTAGTTAATTAAGAAATATATGATCATCCAATTAGAAAATGGAATGCAGGAAAAGTTTGTTTCCCAGTGTTTCAATGCTATTTCATTTAGTGTGAGAATTTTTCCCTGCGAAATGAAATATCAGAGCTCGAGCATGGGTTTGGTACCGATATTTCTTCCAAAATACAAATAAAGTACCTATTATAAGGAATACTGTTCATCTGAACTGTTCAATGCAACTGTCAAAACATTCGCCCAATTAGATATTATAACGTTTACTAATAGAGCATTGCTTATCCTAATTAATCACCTACAAACCTTTATTCTTCTATCTATACCTATAGACATATTATTATTTAAGAACCCTCGCAAAATTATAAGCTAAATTAGAATAAATTTAGAGTCCCTAAATTCATAGTTAGACATACCTATGGATTGATGTTTCAAAAACTCTTTCATGCAAAAACGGCTGAACAGATTTGGGTTAAATTGAGTTAAACGCACATAGCTTATTACCTGGATTAACATGTAGGATGCTTTTTATCCTGGAAAAATGTTAGGTTCCGGGGGGATCGTCTAAAAATTTAAAAAATTGGCCGCCATTGACATCAATAGTGTCGGCGCCACCTTCATAGCGATACAGATGTCAGGCGTCATATATTTTCTTTTTCAACGCGGACGAAGTCTACATACTTAATTATATCAAAAATATCTTCGTATTTTTCTTTCTTTATGGTTAACATACGAATTAATTGTTTTGTTATTATTTATACCTTGATGAAGTATTATAAAAGTCTATAATATGAACTCGTAAAAGAAAGTACTGTAACAAATAGTATTAGTTTTAGTGTATTTCCTCTCTTTATTAAGAATGCGATGGCTCTTCCTCGTGGTGTCTCGAGCCAAGCTCTGGTAATGATTTATATGACCGCAGTAAATTATACTTCTGGCTAGTCCCAGTGGCGCGAACCAAATAACTTCTGTTATAATAACATTCCTAACTATTTTCTTTACGTTGAAGTTAAGTTTATAGCCGTTTTAAACTAAGAATGTGTTTTATGTTGAGAAATGTTAGGTCTAAACTAACTGCTACCTAAAATTAATTGTTCAGGAAAAGAAAATATAAGTAGGTAATTTTCCAATTATGAATGATTATGAATGATATCGTAAATCTATGAAAATATTGAAATATTTTATGTTTTTTAAATGATTAGTCAGAAATCGATACTTAGAAAGTTTAGAATTGTTGTTTTATAAAAACTTTCAAGTACATCGGAAATCTTATTGGTAAAGCCGAAATAATTTTGTTAAGACCGAAGTAATTTAGAGTATAATTTTTTCTGACTTATAAAAGTTCTGAGACATAAAACTAGTTATTGTGAATTTAATTATTTTAAATTAAATATTTGTGCCAGTTTATTAAAAGATTAAATGTATTATTTTTCATTATTATCTCAAAAATAAGGTACTATAATATTTACTTTTTATCGTCAATATAACAAATTAAGTATAACTAACAAAGTACCTACTTAATGCCAAAGATATAAAAACATAATTTGGAATGAGTAGGTATATTTCATTTTAATTAAGGCTCCTTTGCATCACGTGCTGGCCATAACGAAAACCTTCAAAATGGTGAAAACGATAAAAAACAAATGCGCCGCGAATTACAATGAACATTATAATATATTATTATTTAAAATTAGAATGGCTCGCTCGTTTTGATAAAAAATAATGGCTGGAAAGGCGTCATATTGCAAAATGCAAAATGCAGTAGACTGATGTTAGGGGCATACCGTCTTGAGTGCTTGCTCTTCGGTACAGCGAAGTTTAGGAGGAAAATTTTTAATAATATGACGCGGGCTGAGGACGATAAGTACTTTCGTGTTTACGTTTTCAACTTTTAATATTTTTATTCATGCTCTTGCGTTTTTCTGAATTTTTAAGAGCCATTCGTTTGTATTATCTCTCACTTCGTTTCTTTTTAAAGTTTGTTTAATTGTATGACACTTTATGTAAATTTTGCCATTAAGAAAATTTGCAATATTTAAAGATTACGAGTATGCACTTTTGAATATCGTAATACATTGTACTTAAATACGTATTTATAATACTAAATATTTTTTATGGACATATTTGCTGTAGTGTATTTTAAGATTTTTAAGATCTCAACACCAAGAACGTTTAAAAAGTCGAATGATCAATGATGAAATAGTACAACTCGGTTCTATGGTAAAATTTTGTTATTAATTTACTTACAAGTAACAAAAGCAGCTGTAGATTTGCTAAATTCTACTAATATTATAAATGCGAAAGTTTGCGAAAGTCTTTCACTCAAAAACAGTTTAACGGATTTGGATGAAATTTGGCATACAGACAGTTTATTGCTTGAATTAATATATGTGTGCGTAAATATAAGTTTAAGGCTCAGATTATCTGTTTTAATAGTCTGAGAATTAAGGATAATGAATTAGGAAGGGGATGGTGAAATGGCTCTTAATATACTGGAAAATGGTCTAGTACTTAATATTTTTAAGAAAAAAATGCTCAAAGAAATATATTAAAACTGATCTCATTGCAAATAAAGCCACTTTTACAAGAGCGTAAAAAATCAATGAATTCAAGTATCTAGTTTGTGTGATTCGCAGTGAATGAAATCCATCCCACAGTTGCAGTAAAGAGCTTATTGCAACGATAAAACGCTCCGTAAATGGTCGAACGTATCCCACTCAGATTCAAGTGCATTTTGTACTATACCACCATTTTATTTGCCGAAGCGATCTAACTCTTCTCCTCTTCAATTAAAGGCTGATTTTCCTTGATATAAAAGGAGTGAATATTTGTAAAGAAAGCGTTAGGATTGACAGTATGAAAGAGACGTTTTTTAAGAGACAAGATTTGGTTGAATTGATTGGAACGTCTTTAAAATTTGAGTAAATTTTATTTCATTTTCGTACGAGTTATGAAATTCCTTTCAAAACGTGAATAGTGATAGATGTCTCCAAGTGTGGTACCTACAGCTCCCGGGCATGAACAAATTTACTAATTCACTACGATCGTAGGTACAATAAAGTGCACTGTCGAATTATACAGAATAGAAGAAGGTGTAATGTAAGTCAAGGATGGGATGTGTTCTAGTGTTCTGATATCAGCACATATAGGTAGGTACTGTTGATACACGGTGATCTTATGTAATTCCTTAATGTATTAAGGTCAACAGCGTATTTTAATTCCTTGTGATGTTGCTTATGTATATAGGCGATGTTAGCCACCTACCATCAAGAGGACAGTCATTTTCTGCCACCCATTAAAATAAAATATACGCACCCTATATATTAATCTTAAAGTTTTCTGCTTTCACATTCAATAACTGTACGTGAACTGAAGTGTTCATTATCCATGAGTCAGAAAACAACACGGCGGAGCGTGGCCATCAAGCTTCCTGGAGCTTAGTCGCTCTAGCGGCAACCGGCTAGACAAATTGCTATAATCAAGCCACCGTAGATCACAGTACAAAATGAGAAAACAGTAGCCGACACTAGTATTTAGCTGAACATCATAAATCTCTTATACTCGTATCCAACGGACGCTACTACGAGAATTTGCTTCAAGTTTGATTATAATGAGTAAAGCATATTTATTGATTATCATAAATAAAATAAAATAAATAAATCATTATTGACTATATTTTGAGGTAATTATCTACTGTGGCAGCTCTCTCCCGATCGATAATTCCTAGGTTTTAATTTAATCTATTTATTAAAAAAGATTTTTTGTAAATTCACGTTATACAAATAATTAAAAAAATTAACAAAAATACACTACAGTGTGATTCTATCAATCGGACTAAGCAGTCGGACCAGGCGGAATCAGAGGGGATAATTGAAATATTCAGAATCTTGTGGTTAAGTAATGTCAGATCTCATTCTGACATTATACTGACTCACTCTACTATGGCGTTGCTTGTGCTAAAAGTCGACAGTAGGTTTTAGATATCACCGAATCATTACGAGTACACCCACTAATGCTGTTATGTTGGTAACGGTGCATAAACAATAGAATCAAACGGTTCTCTCTCTATTTTATTATTCACCTATATTGACAGCGCTTTCAAATCTTGTTGAATATAAACGAATTACACACAAACACATATTATACTATTTCGTTAAAAAAATAAGAGATTCACATATGTTTAACTCCAGTTTTATTGTATTTTTTTAAATTAACTGAATGCATTTATTATAATATAGATATGGGGTAATTTTCTTTATATCTCATCAGACGGGCTAAGCTCCTAGTCACGTGACCACCGTGAAGCTTTTTAGCTTCACCGAGCAGCGACTCAAAGCCTGTTAAAACTGTAAGACAATATGAATAAGTGCGTAGTAATGCAAAATGATTACTGCATAAAATTCCCCACATATTTTTAAAAAAGAAGTTTAATATCCCAACTAAATAAAAGCGTATTTGAGTAAACTCCTGGAAACATTTTATGCAGTAAATTAATGTAAACATGCGGCTTTGAGGAGGTCCTCATTACGTATTAACCTAAGAAGGGCTGAGCCCATTCCTCTTTCCTTTGATCGCCCCTCGTCCTAATCCCTAAGATTTAAGATGCTCCGTTGACTTCTGACTTTTGTTTAATTTTATTCACTGCGTCTTCAAGATAAGAATCAATTTACCCTTACATCATTTGTAGACGCTTTAAACTTTTACGTAATACTAGGCAACACGCTCCCAGCTTCGCACGGGTGCAATTTTTTTCTGAAAATTATATATAAGAACCCTTAAGCCTTAAACAAGATTAACGCTCTTTCCGCTAGTGGAAACCGCATGAAAATACGTTCAGTTAGTTTTTGAAATTATCGCGAACATACAAACAGACAGACGCAGTGGGGACTTTTAGTTTTAAAATATATGATAAGGATGTGTGGAAGATTTTCATCTATTTCCTAAAATAAATATCATTATATTTATTTAGTAATAAGCCCACTCCCGGCGTCGCACGGATGCAATTTTCTTCTGGAAATTGCATCCGAATCGGTTGGTTACTGCTGCCAGACGAGCTGCCCAATTTATGACTTCAAAACGCAGTGTGCCCTGCTACATAAAATGTGTTTAGCTTTTAGTAAATGAACAAAATGTATACGGTCTAATCGCATTAAAGCCTGGCATAATCCCAGTACACATCAGTGCGGAAGCTAGCGCTTTCAGGCCACCGGGCATCGACATTAATAGGGTTAAAATCGCTTCACGTGACGCCACAGTATCCTTTTAAAATATCCCGAAGCTAAGCAAACACTTCCCAGCTTTTGTTTTTAATTTTTTAATAATTGAGAGTTAACCTCGTTTGAACAACTACTAAGTCATACAACTACTCTAATTACAAATGCTGACAAAAAAATTGTAACTAATTATTATTGGTGACCAATGTATAAACTGAATATAATAAATACTGCCTTTTAATATATCATTCATAAAATACTTCATAAACATCACCAAATTCATAAAACCTTATCTATACCAATTTTAGCAGTAATCGGATGAGGCTGTATTAAGGTGAGTTGTCCTACAGCGTATTAAAAAGAGTTGTGAATCATAAAAAAACAGATAGCATAAAAACCTTCTATCGTTAAAAAAAGGATGAAAACCATTCCGTGTGGGTTAATTTCAAAAAACGTTAACATTTTTCGATATGAAAATATGTCCTTTACCACATACTTGTACTTTTATCCCATGAAGTACCCTATGTCCTTTCCAGGAGTCCAGCTATTTCTATACTGAGTTTCATTAAATTTAGATGTTAAAAAGTAACAATAAGAGCTACTTTCGTATTTATAATATAGCATAGATATACGTACGTACGTACATACGTAGACATACTATGTTATAAATTAAAAACTTACAGTAGTGTGTTAGAAATGAATAATTGTATGTGTTTAATTGTAAAAAATAAAACCATTTGTGGTGTTTAATTTAAAGTAATGACTTTAACTTTAATTAAAGAATCAAAAGCATTCTCTAATTGTTCAACGCTTTCTTTGGTTGTAATCTAGACTAGACAACCTTGAAACCTTTAATATACACAAGAAAGTGTATAGTGATAAACAAAAAAACACCAGACTCAATGTTACTTAGAACAATTTTCTCTTAAATTAATTACTGGTTAAATGAAAGGCTTGACTAAAAGCCGTCTGATGCGACTTTAAGAGCATGCGGGAGAAATAATCGTATTAGTGCAAGCGTCGACTTACTTTCGAGACGAGATAGTGAGTGCGCTAGGATTTCCGGCTGTAACAACTTTACATACTTAGTAAAAGTTATTTATTAACTTAGGACGTAAAAATACTGTTTTTTTTTTTAAAAGCGTATGTTTAAAAAATTAATTGAATATTGGATTTTTTTACAATAAAATTGTAATTGAAATTTGGGTTTAATAGAAAAGAAAAAAAAAATACATCCCTCCCAATCGATCATTATCACATTAATTGCTTTCACGGTTTTAAAAATAGCATTTTTCACTTACTCTATAGAGTTGTCTATAGGCTATTTGTCTAAAAAAAAACTTTTATTTGAATATATTAATATTAATTTACCATAAAAAACAGAATATTTTGTGAATGCTTACATACATCATCGTGGCGTATTAATAAATAGGTCTCTTTTTCTAATGTAATAAAAACAGCAGATTGACTAAAAATAAACTTACCTACTATACATTTTTTGTAGGCCTACTTTAGATATGCTTCATTGAATAACTCGTGTTCACAGTTAATGAAGCAAATGCTAACAAGATGTCTTGTTAACTGTATTACAAAATTAATTAATAAATATTCACAACAATCTGTGACGTTCACGAACAAAGAAAAGTTAGTAATTGAATTTTAATTTTGCATAATTTGCATCCATTGCTTTTAAAACGTTTCATTAAAGTACGAGTAGATATATCCTAAAACGGTAACCGCCGCAACCGAAGCAAGTCCGCTCGATATATGATTCTATGAATCTATCTGCGATTTCGTATGCTTTAAAAAGTAAAAATATATGAGTTGTAACGCCTGAAATCGCTGTTACGAAACTTGAAATTCTGCGCACAAAATTTCAAATTTCCAGTTAAAATTTAATCCTATCTACCCCATTTTCATATGAATGAAACAATGCAAATACGTACCTATTTCGTGACAAACGGCATTCATGAAATTGACACCAGCAAAGTAAAAGGGTTCTATTGAAATTCACTATTTCACTGCACACTCCTTTTGTGACATCGACGGTTTCCTTTGCGACATGCGACTCTATTTTATTCATGCATCGGGAAACACGTCACTTTTAAGTGCTGGGATATAATGCATCGCGTTCCTTTAAAATATATGTTTCAAAACACCCAGCAGGACATAAGGATAGCGAATTGACATATTTTATTATTTTATTTATTTATTTATTTATTTACAGGAACATATATATTTAGTTTATTGGCTATGAAGACACACACTAGGCATGCAAGCCTGTATCGTGTGCTTCATTATAATTGCAGACATTATTGGTAGCAAGCCACCAGAAATCCAAAGCCCATTTTCCTATCCATTAATCATACTATGGCTTGCAGCGCACTTGCACGGCGTATATTCTCTGTTTGTTATCGGTTCTGATAAAATAATACTTATTAAATTAAGTGAAGTGAAGTGAAAGTCATTCCTTTGTGTGGAGAAATAACACTGGACCCCAAGGGTTAGCTGCAAATGAAGAAAAACAAAAGCCGGCCATTAGGGTTCTCGTCGGCCTATCACAAACAATAGCCACAACACAAAACATCAACACTGCTCTGCTACAGGGCAGGGTCATGTTTTTCATTTTAACAATAATATTTTTACTTTTTGTTCAAAAAGTTTCGTACGAGTATTTAACAACATATCAACGTATATAAAATAAAATAAACCTGTGTACCAAATTTCAGTTTTCTATAGGTGGTTGTGCGTTGATAGCTGGTTGATAGTCTGTCAGTACAAACGATTTTGATTTTATATGTTGTATAGTTATGTGTAGTATAGATTTGGGGAAAAATCATTTCTGACTCTTCAGTTGAGAAATACAGTTTCTCAACTCAATAAACGATAATAATTATTATTAATAATAAGTAATAGATGTGTTGTTTTTTAATAAAAATTAAAGTGATTATTTTTGTCTATAGTTTTTTTTATTAAAAGTTTTTTTTTTTGGACAACTATTCGCCGAATGTCGAATAATAGACACTATTATTCGGTATTCGACGAATAACAAAAAATGTCGAGTAATGCCGAATACCGAATAATAGCGAGTATTCGCGGCATCTCTATTTAAACAATCACCTTTCGGCGTCTAGAGATCAACTAAATATATATAAATATTATATATAATAGTCTGTTCGAGGACAGCTATAAAGATGTCTGATATTATCTCAGGATATTTTTCATTTTTCAATGCTGACGAAGTCGCAGGCACCAGCTACGAGTACGAGTAGTACGAGAATATAATAAATATTATTTCTTACAGTATTTTTGCCACATTTCCCTGAAAATCAAAAACGTTTTAAATTTGTATTATAATTTCGGCGGGAAATTTCGATACTTTTAATTACATATTATTATAATTGAGCCATCAAAAAAATGGATGATATAAAATTATTTCTACCTTCTCATGTTAACACAAGTGGAGACGGCATCAAATATGACATTGTAATTAATTATGTACAGCCGTCACCCGAGCGTCAGCCGTCACCAGGGCAGATGACGGGTGATGCGATACTGATTTGTTGCTGTGGACATTGCATGGACACCTGACATATACGTCCATTAATTACGACAGGATTTATATGGGATATTAAGGACCGGGGTGTCTTAAATATCACCGAATAATTAGTACTAGAGGTCGCCCATTGGTCGAACTTCTACCATAAACAAAGAGTGTCATAGAACAAGTAATAGTACTACATAGACGTAGTGTCAAACATGTGTGTGTGTGTGTGTGTGTGTGTGTGTGTGTGTGTGTGTGTGTGTGTGTGTGTGTGTGTGTGTGTGTGTGTGTGTGTGTGTGTGTGTGTGTGTGTGTGTGTGTCAAACACGCGGTAGTGTTTATAATTTTTATGTTTAATAATTCAATGTAATTCTAATGCATCACTACATATTATAAAATAAAGTCCTCCGCCGCGTCTATCTGTCTGTCTGTTCGCGATAAACTCAAAAACTACTGTACCGATTTTCATGCTGTTTTCACCAATGGATAGAGTGGTTCGCGAGGAAGGTTTTAGTATATAATTTTCAACGCGGACGAAGTCGCTGGCACCAGCTAATATTACATAAAATGTTAGCTTTCTCCAGTCCAAGTTTAAGTAAGTATACCAAATTTCAAATTCGTCAGTCCGCACAGTTTTCTTAAAAAGGTATCCAAAGTTTTCGCTTCACGTATTAATACATAGATTTGTTACTAAAATGTATACTAATTTGTAAAACTGACCATCTGAAAGTCTGTCCTTTTGAAAATCTGACCTTTTGAAAGTAAAGGTAACTCTTCTGTTTATGGTCAAGTTAAGAAGAGATTTATATTATACGACTGTATACTCTTTTCTCTTTTTTATGGTCCAATTTCGACCACTAGGCGACCACTGGCGACCACTAGTTCATATAAATATGTTCACCATGTTGCATTCACTTTGTTGACATTTATTTAATTTCATAAATTATTTTTATAAACTGAACTAATCTCCTTTTAAAGATTCTAATAATTGAGGTCGTGTAGCAAATTATGAGTCAATGCGGTTAAACAATATACGTATCAGGAAGTGCCATTAAGCCGTCACCAAATAAATAGAGTGTCGCCTTCGTGTCGCTGTGGACAGCGTTGTTAGCAATTTTTCATATCAATGGGAGACTATTTGCAGAGCTTTAGCCGCATTGACAGCTCATAAATAGACTATGGGCTAAACATCATTTAAAAGTGTTCTTTTAAAAAATATGAATTATAATGGCGGCTATTCAAGCTTAAGCTCATTACATAGTATAAAATAAAGTCGCTCTCCGTCTTTGTCTGTTTTTAGCTAGCTTTTTCTAAACCACCCAACGGATTTTGATATGGTTTTCACTAATAAAAAGGGCAATGAACTAGGAAGGTTTATAATTATATTATATGATAAAGGATTACTTTATTGTCTTCATAAATAAAATCTGTTGTTAACAACTATGATATGAAATAAACGTTTAATAAAGATGTTACAAGAAAGTGTCAACGCAATTGGTTTGAAAAAAATATATGTTATACTTAAACATGTGAAGAACAAATTGTATTGTTTAGAATTTCCATCGAAGTAATAGAAACTCCACAATAAAAGTTAGAACATAAGAAGAATTTGACTTATATTAAAAATTGTTTCGAAAACGGCTTATTGCGCGCAAATGATTCCTGCACCGATTAATAAGTCAATGTCAGTTAAAAAAATGTATTTTTTTTATATGGTTTTAATGGTAAATACAAAAAAACCACAAATGTCAGGCCTGTTGAATTGTCTCCGCCGCCTGGGAGTTCTAAATGTATGGAGCTTCAGTGTATCAGTGACTGCGTTGTATTTGTAATTAAACGGAATTTTTTATAAATTAAAAATTCCATTTAATTACAAATACCAACTCAAAGTTACTATGTTTGTTTTTACACAATATTCGTAACTTTTTTATTTTATTTATTTTATTTTATTTATATTATTTATATTATAGTTTATCAATTTTTTTACACATTCTACGGATAAGTTCCAATCGTAACTTTACCAGGTTACCAGCAGACTTGTTGAGATAAAGCGATAGCCATTACCAATATCGTCTGCAGCCGCGTCGCTAACAAATCAAATTTGATCTCACCATAAACGTATAACCCCAGCCACACATGGGGCTCGAGAGTCGAGTGACCAGACTAAATGGACATTAACTAAGATTTATTCCCCGAATACGGCCAAGCCTCGTATTAATTAAAAACCTGTGCACGCTGGGCTGCAACTTAAACGCAGCGCCAAATGTTTTAGACAACCCCATAATTTACCTTTGGCCTTAGCACTCACTGAGTACTGTTAATATTAATTTTACTGTGAAAATATATACCTATAAATAGATTTTTTTAAACTATGGTTATCACATTAATAGTAACACGACTTATTGATGAGAATAACTTTAATTGGAACTTTAAGAAAAAATAGAAATTACAATTTTACATTTTACAATTTTCAATTGAGAATTCAATTGGTTTGGTCCCATATCGTCAGAGTAGGAGTTAAGTTAAAAAAAAAGAAATCGAAAGTAAAGGCACTGTTTAGTTGCATTATCGGGGAGTATTGACAAAAATCGTTAAAAAAAACCCACGACTACTATTCCTACTTGTATTCAAAGCCTTACAAGAGGGTGCAGCGTTACAAAATTAATAAACTAATATAATAAAATAAGAAGGGTACGAATTACCCTAGAACTTTTTTTATTCTTTTGCCTTTTAATTTTATTATGCTCCCTTTTTAATTAAGAATAATTTGTTAACAAAACAAATTCCAACTAAGTCGTGGACAGTAACTAGTCTAATACATCGATGTCTATATAATAGTATGCGTATTAAGTCTCGATAAAGACACACTGTTTATACATTCTGGTCTTACTTGTTGCAGAAACGCGACATTCCTCGAGCCACACCTTCAAGGCGTGCGACGCCGTGACAGTCGGAGTTCGGACTCTGATCATGACGAGCGATCTACCGAAGATGATGAGAGATCGCTGCTTCGCAGTTCCCCCCGCGACAGGCTACCACCCCCACCGCCACCTCCCCCCGACGACGAACCTCCACCGTTGAAACCGAGGGAGTTTTTCGAAAGACTGCAAAACCAAGCGATGCGGGAAGCCCAAGAGAGGAAGAGACGGGACGTTGTACTGAAAGATACTGAATTCAGACCGGTCGATGTTGATGGCAGTTTAGGTGATAGCCTTAGTCAGGTAAGAAGTTTTAAAAAATATGTTCAATAAATATTAAAAAAATGCTACATTGTATGTGTAAAAATACTTTTGTGAGGCGCAGCGATGTAAGTAAGGATTAAATCTACATATTTATTATTTTAAGCTAAACTATTTTATGTGCAATACAATTTTATACAAATCTAAAGTTATCTAAAGTTCCTTATAGATTTTCAATTACGTTTAAAGTAAATGAAGTGATCGTAATGCTTTCAAATATTCTGTTAGTTGGCAAGTTCGAAAACACAGGGAGTATCAAAGAGAATCGTATCGGGTAAATGATCTCTTCCGTGCATCGAGCCCCGCCGAAGTTAGAACGATGTAGTTCCATTTTAAAACTTGCCGATCTAAACTAATGAACCAAACTGCGCTCCTGTTAAGTTTCGCTAACTCTTACCCCAACTTTGCCCTTAGTTTTGTTCAGACATTTGCATGTCGTATTGCATTAACAACTTCTGTACCTAGAGAGAGAGAGAGAGAGCGAGAGAGAGAGAGGAAAATTGTAATAAATATCGACGTATTTAAATCCTATAATGCTATGAATATGCAGTGCAGTGCAGTTAGAGAGAAAATTGGAAAACCCGGTACCACTATCATTTACGCCAATAATAAAATTTTATTCTATACTAGCTGTCCCGCTCCCGGCTTCGCCCGGGGTGCATTTTTTTCCCGTAAATACCTTCCCTGATTATCCCTCTATCCATTGGTGAAAACCGCATGAAAATCGGTGCAGTAGTTTTTGAGTTTAACGCGAACAGACAGACAGACAGACGCGGCGGAGGACTATGTTTTATAATATGTAAGGATTATCTTTGAAAACTGTTAATTACAGGAATTTTGGGAATTAGGAAGGAAATTAGGATAATGTGGGAAAGGTATTTAGAGAAAATCTTCTTATTTAAGCCAGTCTTCTATTGTTTACAATCCCCTTCTATTGTTTCTATTGTTATTCTATTGTTTCTATATGTTTATAAAAATATCTTTAAACCATTAGATAAACTTAAAAAAAATTACAGTTAAGTAAGAGATGTTTCGGTCCCGTTACTATATGAATAATGTCATACAAACACAATATTTTCAAAATTCTCGACACGAAATCTAATTCTAGGAAATGTCAACGGGGCGTTTTCCGAGGAAACACTTTTCAACTTCTCTATGATTGCGCTTTGTGCATTTGTTAAGGTTTGTATGATAACAGAAAAATAAAACTGGAGCGAAATGGACTAAAACATGAAATCTAATCATAGATAGAGTTGTTATGCATAGTTTTGGAAACTCTGGGAATCAGTTAAAAATCTTGTAACAGTGATAAACTTTTTAATATGTTTTTAAAAATGCTACAGAAACCCAATCTGATGTAATATATCTTGGTGTATATTTTACAGTCGCAAGATCAATCCAATCGCAAAATTATCAACAAATTTAATTTATGTATTTAAAAAAATTAAGCTATAATTATTTAATATGTTTTTTTTTTGTTTGTCAGTTAAACCAAGATAAAAGCCAATTTTCAATACCGATATCCTATCACGAAATTTTGTTTAAGAATAGCCAATTGAGATCCAATCACTTTACTTTCAGTTGTTAATTTTATGAATTGTCAATTTCGCGAAGAATCGAGGGTGTCTAAAAGATATGAAATACTATTTTCCCTCCAATAAAGTTGGTGTTGAAACGACTTATTGCTTTTCCTGTTTGAAATGAAAAATGTATTATATAACAATGTTATATTGTGGAAAACACCCTTCCATCCCTTTATATTTAATATTGTACGAGATAGGAAAAATATTCTCAAAAAATGTATGATTTTTAAGCTGGGAGAAATCTTGTCTTAAAGCTGCTATGTCGGCTAGAAACCCAATACTTTTGCCCGCGCATAAGAGTGGGATGTAATATAAATGCAATATTATCTTCTTGCAATATATTACAGATTGTATTACAGTTACAGTTTACTGTAATGTATTACAGAAAGGGTTACATCAAGATGAAATCATAATGAAATCTGTATCCGCCATAGATTAGTCTAAAGGCCACATAATATGTGTCAAGTTTAGAACTAAACCTCCTTGTGATTATATAGTGTTCTGTCCTTAGAACTAAGTTAAGGAGATACGCTTGTGTAAATAATAAAATGGTCATTATACAAGGCGCTTAGCTTGGTGAAACACAATTCTATTTCAGAACAGAACAGTACAAAAATATGTTTTCTCTAATAAATTAATCTTGATTGAAAACTTAAAGCTTCCTTAAATTTAATACAATTCAAATTTTTTATTTTATTTTATTTTCAAAACAGCAGCAATTATAACTTCTTCCATTGTAATTTTTAAAGTCACTAGGCGACTTTGTCAGCACGCTCGTTTTCTACCTATACGCGACTTCGTTTGATTACCTTAGCACATATAACATTTTAATTTTAAATATAAGGACTATAATAACCTTTTCCGAGAATTTTTCAAATCCTTTTAGTAGTTCCAGAGATTAGGGCGTTCAAAGAAAACGCTCTTCAGCTTTATTATATTAGTATATATAATACTTCAAAACTGTTATTTTACTAACATAAAAGTAACGCTATAATAACGTTATTGCCGTTTTATAGCAAAACTGTTGTAGCGGCAAAATTGAAAAGTTTTTCTTCGATTAGTTGTGGTTAGCGATGGCTGGAATGTTTGCTTGACGTGTTTAAATAATAAACGCTATAAAGTAACTTATAATTCTTTATATTTACTTCATTGAAGTTTGCTTCAGGTATGTACGCATGTAAATAAGTAGATAGAAGTAAAATGAGGAAGATACAGTACGTTCTTACATTGCGTAATCGACGAATGTTCTAGATATATGCATATTTACATACACAGCTACAATTCCTGCTAATCTTTACCTCATCCTACTAATCTATAGCCTATAGAATACGTGTAATAATAGATAGAAATACAACGGTAGCGGAAATGAGATAACCATATTGCTACGCATCCACATACAAACGAATGCTGTTATTCCCCGTTCAGTTGATAAAAATGTTCTTATGTAAATAACTATATTTTATGAAGAAATTATTAAATTTTAATGTATTTATAAGGTAAGTGATATAATGACGTGCCCTTAGTTTCTCGTCTTGAGTAACTTTTGCTAAAGGCAACAAACAGTAGAACATATTAAAAACGTTTTTTTTTCGAAAAAAAAAAAAGTAGTTTCCGAAAGTAATATTTATTAACTTATTGAGCTTACTGAATGAAACTGAGACCACTGGACTCGGTTGCGCGAGTCCATGCGCGATTTGTGAAGACACTTATCTTCCTTTTTTCTTCTATCTACGTGTAGATGTATAGATGATGAATGTGTGCGATTGAGTTGCGTAATCGTCATATTTAGCTATATTTCACGGTGCTGGGCACTAAATTGAATTTCATAATATCGATGTGAAAAGTAAAACAATTATGAAGTCTGGCATGCCATTGTTATCCGTCCATTTATACAGGCAGGCGACAATATTTGCGTACAAACACGTCGCTGCACTCACTTTCCATACGACAAGTACACTCTAGTCGCACTCGGCAGTCAATTGCGGGTGTTGCTTTGCGACTACTCGAAAACTTGAAGCTCCACACGGCTACAGCTTTAGCGATAATGTAGGGGTTTCGCTAGCGTTTCTTATAACAGGAAGATTTACATTGACTTTCTTGAAAAAACTATTCCTAACTAGTTTACCGTCAGACGTTGTCCTGTCCAAATTGCAATAACTCGTAAAATGGAAAATTGATTTGTCACTTGAAACATCCCAGTTTGTCCTAGGTAAATAAATTTGTGTAGAATAAAGCAACTAGGCACTTCTACAAAATATTCTTGTTTAATAAATAGTTTTGAAGAATTAAATAAAAATTACTTTTCTTAGCTAGTTATGAAGCACTGTTATCAAAATGGACGGAACATAAATCTCTTTGGCAGATGCGAAACAAGACAAGTATTTTCTAGGTGACAGGTTTTTTTTAATTAGAGATGGGTTTGCTCTTGGCCAACATCCAGCCGTGAAGCAAATATGATGGCCTATAATGGAGCGAGCTTGCTTAGAAGATTCCTATTCAGTCAAACTGAAAAGATTTGGATTATATGAGCTCGGAACCCCGGCAGGGAGTTCTAAACCTTCGCAGTGCGCATTATAAAGGATGACATTGTAAGGTTCTATTAAATGACTATTAGAACTTTTCTTAGGACCCCTGTTTCCGGGTTTTCCTATAGGTAATCTTCTTAGCATACACACACACACTACAAGTATTTAGTTACTTAATTTAAGTTTTATTAAGAAATTGTGTTTAAATTCATTCCGTAAGATTAATTAACATAAGCAATACAAATTATTTCTAATTTTCACTACATTCAACGCAAGGCTCCAATAAAACAGTATAGTTGTTACAAAGGTGATAATAACCCCCATTTCTATCGTAGTATCGCTGCTAAAGGGTTAAGGGCTTAATATTCATTACGCTAAACTCGGAACACAATTCGGTATCACAATTAACCCTAAAATTGTAGCGCTCGGTCCCAAGTAACTGCCTTTGTGGGACACAAAATGGTGCCGTTTAATGACTTGGAGTTTTTAGATGGGCGTCACACACTGGTCACATTAGGGTTGTAATGGTTTCTATAATGGTTATTTATTTCTATAGAAAATATATCATTATATTTTACGGTTTTCCTGATTATACCTTATATTATATTCTTCATTACTATAGAAATTTTTGTAATGAACTTAAGCAAATAAACTATACTTATATGAAATACTAGCGACACATCCCCTCGCACAGATAAGTCCTTACTTTTTATTTAATTATTAAAACAATTTATTCTCCGGTACAATATTTAACAAAAGCTTTTACATAAGGTCAAATAACTTCAATTTCGCTCACCTTACATATAAAACTCAGCATAATAAATACAAACTATAGAATACATTCATATATATCCATAAATGCAATGTACCAATCTTGTTGGCTTTTAATTGGGTACTATTGTCAACTGGAAGCGATTAATAACGCCGGTGTGACTTCCGACTTACCCCATACCATCAACTGACACTCACTGGTCTAGAACGAAAATAATAGTCGACAATTACAAAAATGCACCACCCCCAGCTGAATTTGCATCCGTTGTTGGGCGGACAACCCGTGCTCTCAACAATAGAGCGTTGCGATCATTTGAGAATTTTTATATTGGCTTTTTGTTGAAAAATTTTGAATTGCTGCATCTATCTTTCTTGACATCTACCCCCATTGTCAATACCTCTAAGTAACTACTTAATTATATGTAGATGAAATAGACAAAGCCCATTTTGGATTTAGCAAACGTTGTAATTAATAGATTTTTTTAAGGCGGATAAAGTTTTGATTTGTTTTAAAAATCTTCTCTTTTTAATTTTATTTTATGAAATACATTATGTAAAGTTTGCAGTTACCTATACATAAAGTTTATTTTTATTTAGTTTTTATGTGTTTTGAAAATATTAACTTCTAAATTTTTTAGAAACTTTTCATGAAAGTTTAACGATTTTTTTTGCATATTAAGAGTTGACATTCTGTAGGTAAGCTTTTTGATTGTTAAATTTATTTACAAGATTTTTTTAGAGAAAATAAAATTCCAAAAATTGCTCTTGAATCAAAAAACAATAACAATTTTTGCAGATTTAAAAACATTTAAGTGAAATTCATGGCTAATTCCATGAAGGCCATGTACATGTATTGGCGACCCGCCCCTGGCTTCGCACGCATGCAATATTTTTTTTTTACAAATTAGATACACAAACCTTCCTCATTTATTGCTCTTTCCATTAGTGGAAACGGTATGAAAATTCATTGGTTGCTTTAGAAGAAGATAGCGGAGAAACAGACAGGCAGACAGCGACTTTTGTCAAAGGCCTCCTGCAAAATAAGTTGGTTTTTATGGACGTATGAAATTACTAAAACTAAATAAAAAAAAATATAAGGAAAAAGTTCTATTAAAACTCATGAGACTTATTGATTTTAGCCTCTCGCGTGAGTCATCTGCCATTGCACCTACTCCCCTGCATCCCTCCCCCCCAGACACCCCATAACTACATCCCCCCTTCGGCCTGGACCACAAGCGGTGTTTACTTTCTTTGATTGAACTAGAAGTACAGTAAAGGGTCGCCCATAGCTTGCTTATAAATTAATAATTTCTTTATTCTGAGGCCTCTCTCTCCTCAGACTGGACTTTTTGTAACTATAGATTTTTTTGTGCCCGCGACTTTGCTTTGTTTATAAATTAATAATTTCTTAATTTTGAGGCCGTATACAGAAATATTTTTAGATGATCCCTCGGGAACAGTACTTTTTTCTGGACGAAAGGTACCCTATGTCCTTTCCTGCATCCCTGACAACGTTTACAAAATTTCATGATGATTGATTACTTTCACATTTATGATATCAGCAATACATAACACGTATTTTCTATACATACATAATCATTCCTCTAATGATCTCCAAGTTGTAGTCGAATAATGGGTCCCTATTCTCAAAGTTCAGCGGTCGCAGGTGTTGTAAGGCTACTCCTAAAACGTCGTCCCATTTATAGCGTAATAGCACGTGCTACCACTTCGCACTCAGTTCCAAAGTCATATAAAAGTAAACTGTTATGCGACTCTTGTATATTTTTATGAGTTTCAAAATTGAAACACAGCTGTCTCTTAAGAGATTGGAAACGCTAGTTAGAGTAGGCCACCGGTACAGTCGGCATTAAAAACAATTATATAAATTTTCTAATTTATTTTTGTAACTTTTTTTATATATTTTTTTAATTTATTGTTTTAACAATAATGCGAAATATTAATTACCCATGTATAACTGTGACAACTTCATTTCTTAATTTGGTTTATCTAATCGACTTATTTTGTGTATTTCAACTGATTTTGAATGTGCAGCGTATTCTGAAATAAAAGTTAGTTTGTTTTATTAGTAACACAAAAATATTGTATATTTATATAGTCATCAGGTGGCCATATTTTATTTTTTGGTATAAAATCATCCTACTAATATTATAAATGCGAAAATTTTTGAGGATGGAATGGATGCACGCACAACAACTTAATGGATTTGGATGAAATTTGGCACACAAGTAGTTTATTACCTGGATTAACATAGGGGATTAGTATTTTTTATCCTGGAAAAATGAAAGGTTACCGCGGGATCGTATAAAAATATAAAAAAATTGGGCGACACGGTCACCATGGCGGCGCCACCGTCGCCACATCGATAAAGATGTTTTCTCAGCTGATATATTTTTCATGTTTCAACGAGGACAAAGCGTGGACACTAGCTAGTTAATAATATAAATGTGATTATTCGCGTGCATATATCGACATCATATAGACGTCTTTATTTAACACATAATTATTTTTATAACCCACACAATACTTATCAGACTAAATTGTTTCTGCGAGATAAAACTTCAATTTTAATAGCCAGGCGAAAACAGCTTGTATTTGAATATATAAATTTTGATTTGTCTATCATCATTTATTAAGATTTTTTAAGCTGCCTATTCATTCTAATTATAAACCCCAACTGGTTACTTTTTCTTTGAAAATGCCTTCTGATTATGGAATATTAAGAACAAAATTGACAAACACAACAACAGTTGAAGAGCATAAAGTATTCAATAATCATGTGAAAATTATTTTCACAATAGGGCACCTAATGGCTTCACAACACAATACAACTTCCCACATATTGCATTCCGTGGCTCAAGATGCGACTCGCGATTTACTTTCACAGTGAAACTAATTGCTATCTGACTTTCCATATAAATCTAAAGCTGCATATTTGAGGCGTTATTCGGTATGGGGGAAGGCGGTGGCCATTGTGTTGTTAAATTTAACGCCTCTACGGTCGGAGGCGCCACCGCCGTTAGGTACCATAGAAGCTTTTGTCGCTTATGATTCATGGCGGTACCAGCTCGCACATTATTGTTACCGATTTTCAAATTAATTCCCCCGTGTGTGTCCGTGTGCCGCGGCGGGCTTATAATGGTCATGTTAAAATACAACTAATTGCCGTAAATTAATTTTCAGAAAGCATTTGTTTTGACTACACTTGGCTCTTGTAATATTAGAATTTCCTCATACATCATTTTCCTGTGCATAATTTTAGTTACTATAATAACAATCTTTAGAGTCTTTAAATGAAAACTACCTTATTTAATGAAGCATAAAGAGCTTTGCACTATAAGAAATATTAACAGATGAGGCTAAAGGGATTTTTTTGAATTATTGGGTTTTGAAGTTTTGTAGGTTATTTTACTTTCAACTTATAACTTTACTTATATATTTTGCTTCTATAAAGTTGTTCTAAGCTAAATAGCTTTGAATGAATTTCTTATATTAAGTATTTATTAATATTAAGTATTTACTATATTATTTTTTATACCAACTTATTTATTATTTATTATTTTTTATTTCGACTAGCAACACTTATCGGGATAATCCAATGGTGAAGCATTATTTTTTAAGTAAATCCTGCCTTTGTGTAAATGTAAGACAAAAAAATACTTAATATTAATATTTCCTAATTAATATTTTATGTTTTTGGTTTACTTTTCCAGCCCTTCCAAAAAAATTAAGCAAAATATCTGCCTATAAGTTACCTTAATATTAATCCAAAAAGTAATTTAATATTCGAATACATTTTGTTTGAAGTTTATGGGGTAATGCGTCTGCATTCTGCAAATGAAAGCCTTTTGCAAGGTATTAATCGGCTTACGGTGCACAGAGTACATAATGCAGTGGTGGGTAGCGTGAAATATTAATTATTGATGTGTGTGATGGCATAACCGCCCGCCTCCCTACAAAGTTCAGTAGGTACTACTGAAAGCGATTATTGAAATATTTGTTGTAACTATGTGGGAAGGGTAAATCACAAATATAAATTGTAATTGTTGGAATAAATATTATTTTATATTAAGATTTTCAGCTACATGTAACGTATAATATTTATGACTTATACGAATAATATTTTGATAACTAATTTGAATGTAAAAAAATGTTTTAAATGTGTGCGCCATTTTATTTTACACTTTACAATATTTTACAATATTTTAACTACTTATCAGTAAACTGATCAAATGACGCTGACAAAAGTTTTTTAAAACTAACAAGCAGTCCTAATATAATTATTATAAATGCAAAAGTTTGTATGTTTGAATGTTTGTTACTCTAATGCAAAAACGGCTAAACGGATTTGCATGAAATTTGGCAAACAGATAGTTTATTACCTGGATTAGCATATAGAATACTTTCTATCCTGGAAAAATGTTAGGTTCCTTTGGGATTTAAAAAAAAAGAACACTCTAAAACTCCATACAAAAGTTCTATACTAAATATCAATAAATATCTCAACAACTACTATTACATCACCAATTGTGGGAGTCTACGCTTTCAAAGTGACCATACCCTAACTGTATGGACCAGCCGTCTGAGCATTTTACTCGTTTATTCAACATCCCCCTATCAATTTATAGAGCAATAACAGCGGTTGGTGATATTCGTTTCAATTAATAATTTAGCGGTTTTCCATTTGTAAAGTAAACTATTTGATTGTGGACTTAGCAATGTATTTTGAAATTTGAAACCTTAAAATATGACTTCATTAATCGTATAGTGTATAATTTTATATAAATACACAAGGAGTGTTTTTATACTTCCTTACATATCGCATCTGAGAGATAAGTAAATAAATAAAAAATCTGTCTGTCTGTATATCCTTAACCACGCAACCGATTCAAATGCGGTTTTTACTTATGTATTTTAGCAAACATCCTGTAACATTAAGTGTATGTTTCATTGCAATCAGTGTATAAACAAAAAAGTTATACCAAAAACCAGTACGAAGTTGCGGCCATATATAGCTAATTATATGTAGGTATAATATTATAATATAACTTGTTTCAGCACTTGCTTGATAATAATTTATACTAAAATGTATTTAATGCGTCTATTAGAAGTGAAATTGAAGTACGAACGTTAAACATGTTTTCTAAGTGTAAGTTAATATAGATAGATCAACTAATTTTCCAGCGGTTACCGCTCAAACGTCGACTGCTAAGGCTTCGCTTCAGTTTACCGTAGAAACACACATACTAACACTTCTAACAGTATGATAACTTAAATTTAAATGAAAAAATGATATGACAAACTTACTTTGGTTGTAAAGAAATGTTGCCACAAT
The DNA here is from genome assembly GCA_944738685.1 of Synanthedon myopaeformis. NCBI lineage: Eukaryota > Metazoa > Arthropoda > Insecta > Lepidoptera > Sesiidae > Synanthedon > Synanthedon myopaeformis. The sequence continues at coordinate 3,547,664 of OX122927.1, read as the reverse complement.
ATTTTGAATTTTTTTTCATTATCCGATTAAAAACTGATGTAATTGGAATAAGATTTTTGAATTATTATAGTTAATTAATAGAGGTCTTAACTTTTTTATTATTTTAATAATAAAATGTAATTATATGAATAAAAAAAATTGATACATAAAATGGCAAATACTTTTATAAAATATTCAAGTTGTGGGTTCAAAGGGCCACCTTGCTGTGGCATAACACAAAAGGATTTTTTTTCGTAATGGAAAACTCTAGTTCATTAAAGCACAAGTGCTTCTTTCAGTCCACCACACTTTCAGAGAACACTTCTCACCTTACCTACTCTTACTCGTAATTCTATCATAGCCGGCAGCGCACTTACATCCTTCTGGTGTATGTATTTATAGGCCTCACCCTTAATAGCTTCAAAAGGTTTATAGACACACAAAAGAAGCCTCATCCTGCCTTACTAGAAATTATTAAGCCGTCGCGAGATGCCTGCCAGATGTGAAACATTGAAAATATTTTGTTTAAAAAATTCTTTCGGTTGGAAATGAACGTTTTCTCTGGTCTGGATTTGGAAAGTAGTGGCAGGGCACATTTCGTTTCGCAGTCATTTAGGCATCCCTTCTGTCGGCAATAACCACCCCCTTACAGAAGACCACCGTGAAATAACAACATATGTACTGTTGTGTTTTCAAATCCCTTATCCCCCACTAAGGTCGGCAGCGCACTTGCATCACCTGTGCCGTTATAGGTGACGGTAGCCATCTACCATCAAGTGGACTGCCACCCATTACATATAAAATATTATTACTGTGAATATAAAGTTTAAATAGTTCCCTACTGTTTACAATACTATCACGCTACGCACAGACTTAAGGAAATCTAATCCGACAAATTATACTGACGGCTGACTTTCTACGTTTCTACCAATTACACGTAGCACTATACTAACAAGTTTTCCTTGCAAATTAGTCTGTATGAGTCATCTCATAACCAACAGCTATTCAACTTCGATTCAACAATGTGAGACTGACAAATAATTAATATTATTATCATTGTGCGTTTAAGGGATACATAATAAAAATGACATTCTGTGCTAGTAAGAATAATATTTGCATACAGAAAGAATATTTATTAATAAATATTAATAGCAAATAATAATTGTTTTTAAATTTAAAAAAAAAGGAAAAATAAAACTAGTAGGTTCTTATACTTATTACGTGTGTATACCCTCAACAAATGCCTCCCCTTATCCCCATCTTAAAAGCTCACTGCTTTCAATGCCCAGATAAGATAAAAAAATTCATGGCATAAAATCCACTAAAATAAAAAATATATAACTTCATGGCAAACATTTAGTTTTGAGTTGTAGTATGGGGTGATACCGGGCTAAAAATCCATGAGAAGCCGCCGACGTTAAAAGAGTAGAAAAATTCTCCCTAAATCACCCTAAATTTATTTTAAATCTCCCTAACACGTATTAAAAATATTACAATTCACGTATTTATTTCACAGCTTTATTTCACTTAAAACAAATCCTAACCTAACATTAAAATAATAATACCTAATGTGGCTGCGGCTTCATGGTGTAATTGTAATTAATGTAAATTTGGCATTTCCGCTCTGTCGCGTGAACATGTTCGCGTATTAATATTCATTGTTTGGGGACTTTTAGGGGGAGCATTAACTGTTTTAATTGAGACAAAAATCTCTTGCACCGAATGTGCAACGTGACAGCTACATTTTGTTACTTAATTAAACCTATATTTTAATTATTATGTGGATAAACTCACACAACTGCTTTACTACGACTTTTATTTGTAAATTCGTAAAAAAATAATTAAATATTCTTTCGGAAGAACTGCATATATATTATGGCGATGTCATAAATCATAAACCAACGTAAACAACAACAAGTTTTGTTTGAAATACACAAAAACATACGCAGAAAGTTTACCGGCTTCCATAATAAGATTTTACACATTTCATTTCGATTCACTATCATAGCCTTATCTGAGAGCAATGACCCCTTACCCGAAAAGGGTACAAGATAACTTTAACATATAAACAAGAAAACATACGGAACTTAAATCCGAATATATGAGCATATGCGAAATTGCTTGCCTTCTTTGTAGAGGCCATCGCCGAACCTTTTGCGGGGAAATCGCGCAATATTTCTGAGCCCGTGAACACAGGACTTTTTATTTGAAGTGTACGTAGAGAAAATATGTTACATTCCTATTTAAATAAAGAAATATGGAAATAAGTGGCCTTTATTTGAAAGTTCTTTTTTCTTACAAATGATGCAATCCGTGACACGTTCGCTTTGCAGGAACATTCCTCGGTCTGCAGCAATCCAGTCTGACATCCAAGCTGTTTAAATTATTTTTTCAAGCATTACATAAATGCATACTTAGCGCTAAAGCATATGAAAGGTTACTGGCTTAGCTTCGCTATCAAGCTTTAATGGCCTATCTAATATGCTATTATTGGTTACTTTCCAGAGCCGAGAAAGCATTTCTTCAGATGGCGAAGGCGCAAGAGGAGACTGCTCTTCAGTTGATTCATCGGGGTCTGGATCTGAAGAACAACCGCCATGCGACATCGGTCTCCTGGAGCGACTGATCAGAACACACCCAGTATGGTTTTTACCGGGTATTCAAAGAGCTGGCGCTTTTCATCTCCTGCAAGGCAAAGAGGAAGGGGTACTTATACTCTTTTAACTTAACTGTTTCTATGTATTACTTGTCATAATATCATAAAGGCGTTGTCCCCCTCTGTTTTCTTGTCTGATAACTTCTTCCAAATCACCCAATGGATTTTGATAAGGTTTTCACTAATGAAAAGAGTGATAAACAAGGAAGATAAAAATTTAATATAATTTGCAAAAAAAATTGCTTCTTGCGTAGCCGAAGGCTGGTAGCTAGTTATACATATAAATAACAGATGCACCACATACGGTTTTCCTAAACTTAAATATGGTCTAAACGCAATTCCTCTATTATTTATTTTAATATTCCCTCAGTCTTTTATTTTCCTATAATATTTGTTATCGATCTGTATTTTCATATGTGTGGCATATTATTATTACGTTTTGGAAATATTTTTATTAAAATATATGAAAATGCGTTTTTCAGAACTTTGTGGTCCGTCAATCTAGTCAACCGGACACGATGGCAATAAGCGTTCGCCTTCCAGCCGACAAGGGACCTTACATCGAACACTACCTCATACAAGCATCGGGAGGTCGTATCGGCCTTGAAACCTCCCACAATCGCTTTGACAATATACCCGAATTAATTGCTCACTACTCGCAATGTTGGTAGGTTAATCAAACATCTTTTATTAAAAGTCGACTACTACATAAAAGCCAAAATCCTTGACCAGCTTAGCTTTTAATCGAACGCATAAATTTGTTATGCCTACATTAATATTATTTCAAAGACAAAGTGAGGATTAACTGTTACAATTTCCGTAAATATCACCATTGACAACCCATGAGCTCCGCTATAGTTAGCTACACTTTTGCCATACGTATATCGCTTGTTTTCTCGTACAATACCTACTCCAATATCTCATCTTATTATAAATACGCACATATTTTTTATTTTCAGTGATGAGTTACCAGTTCAGCTTCAGTTACCACGCCCTCTCCGCGAAGCAAAAAGTCGTCACCAATTGAGCTCTTTAGCGTTATTAGGTCAGGAGTTTTGGGGTTATCCTATGGCAAATCCAAAGAATAATCCTCAGAATCTTATGTCTCCTTGTCAACTTTCGAATGGCGTTGTGCCAATGGCAGTTACACCTTCCGATACGGGATCTAGTCTTAGCAGTTTTAACGCAAGTAAGTTTTATTTTTCGGAAAATATTTTCAGACTGCTCTCAATCAGGAATAAATTGATGTAAATAAATAAATAAGTTATTTCACGCATCACTTAATTACTTTCAGGCACAGGAACAAATTCAAGAGAACACACCCTTAACGCTGAAAAGGATCAGAATGTAGTTTTGAAAATGTCCCCAATGGAAACGTCAGGTTCCCCACCGAATCAAAACAAGAACCTTAGTACGTTTAAGGGCCGAACAGCTCCATCACCACCGGCTAAACCTAGTGGAACATTTATCCGAGCACCACGACCTACCCCACCAAATACTCTTAATCTAATGTCTAGTACTGTAAGTAACATGATCCGTACAAGTTACCATACAAATCTTGCTTAATGGTGTAATTACAAATACAGCTAATGAATGCTTAACTATTTTCAGGCTCATATTACGCAACCTCATACGTTTCCAACAACCAATGCTCCACATTCTCCTACTCAACTGATCAATGTTAAAACCACTCCGCCTCCGCCGCCTCCTCGTTGGGCCAAACCACCGTTCACAAAAACATCCATATCACCGAAATCCGACATCCAAGCTTTTAGCCCTATTAACAAGGCTTCACAAAACGGAAACATAACAGTCACAACGACAGTCACGTTCAGTGTCAATAACACTCAAATACATAACCACCAAATTAATGAAAGTATACAGAGTGATCGGCTACAACTAACGCTTGCGTCTAATGCCCTCAACAATAACAATAGTGCAAACTCGGTGTTTCATGTTGGCGATGCAACGAAACACTTTACCGAGTCTAATGGAGATTCTCAGGTGAGGACTTCTGTTGCAGTTTTGCGTGGCATTTGTGCGAGTGTCCACCCATTAAAAGCATGATTTTCTAAATTAAGAATGCTTTAATGTTATTTTTAACTAACAGCAATGTTTTTTATTTTAGTCTTGTTATTTTAGTGTTTTAGTCTGGATGAAGTGACAAGATTTTATTAACTAAAACTATTCCTATTCCTGTATAGAACATGTTGCATCGGCTATCACCAGAAGGAGAGTGCATCAATACAATGACTGCTAATTTGCACGGCAGCTTCAAAAGGCAAATGACAGAACAAAACAATACAGCCCCCGGATCCCCAACCACAGAACCACAATCTCAGACGAACACGTCGGAAACCATTGATCCAATTGCGAACAGCCTCACCAAGACCAGCAACAGTTTTCTGCCTCATCATTTAATTTCACCAAACGGTACTAACTCTGTAACCAGCGGCATTTTCTCTCCAACAAGCCAAATTAATTCCCCAGTATCTAATGATACTATTTCATTGAAAAGTGGCGTATTTTCTCCAATAAGTCAAACAAATAAAAGCGAAATTTTTACGCCCATATCCAGAAGTTCTCCGGTTTCTAGTAAAAATGTATTTTCCCCTACATCAAATCAATGTGTTATCTCTCCTGTACTGGGAACAAATCGAGAAAAAGTTTTGTCGCCTAACACAAATACGACAAGTACTACACCCTCTGGTAGATCAAGAAGGAGTAAACACTCCATGCGAAAAGAGTCCAGACATTATCAGGTAGGTTCCAGTATATTACTGAATGCTACTTTCCATTGTTATCCTGTACATTTTTACTAACTGCATGCAGAATTAAAAGAACTTACTAGCTACTTTTTTTACCAAATTATTACTTTCAGATCAAAAAAAAAGTTTTTTTCTGTACCTTTCAGGAGTCCGATATACTAGAATCTCCGGGTGTGTATTACAAAAGTTCACTAATGGATAAAGTGTCTGACTATGAAGATATCTGGGGACCAGAAAGTAACAATTGCTCCACATTCAAACCAGTTAAACCTGAAATAGAAAATACAAATAATGGGCTAATGAAAAGTAAGAGGCCTGATCTTTTGCCCGATACATTGCGTAAGTAACAAATAGTTTTTTTTTAACCAATATCCATGAAATCCTTGCTTTTTGAATGGTGTGAGTTTTACATTTTATTTATGTTTTAGCAAAATTAAATGCAGCTAAAAGTACACAGTCTATTTTGGAAAAAGAAAATATACATATACTCAATTCTTCAGAGAGTTTAAATGAGAAGAAAGTATTTTCTGATAATTCATTAGTAAAAAGTTTTAAAGGTTCTTCTAATGACATTATTATAACGACTAATAGTAAAGGAGACGTGGTTGCCAAAAGGCCAGACAAACTTAATATTGCTATGAATATGAATAAGAAACTGACTGAAGAGATTGAGGCTGCTTTTAAAAATAGAGAAAACTGTAACGCTGAAAGTATGGAAACTGTTAAATTAGAGGACGATTGTACTAAAGAGTCGATTGTTGATGAAAAGGACAAAGCTGGAAGCCCCTTCTACGCGGATCCCGTAGACGCTTTGAAAGAGGTTTGTTATACGTTTTATTTCCTGTTTAGTGTATAAACACTTATTTTAATCTGTGCATTAAATTCTCATGATTATGATGTTCGTTTTCTAGGCTGCCCTGCCCCCTGTACAACGAAGGAAACTGCTCAGGGTCGGAGTGAGTCTGTCGCAGCGTTACTCTGAACCTCCAAACCAAAACCATCCGTACTATCCACTAAGAGACATGCACAGTATAGAAGAACTATCACGTAAGTTAAAATCAATAACCATTTTTTTATCCTTTTTTTACGATATAAGTGGCACGATGACGATCTATGTGATGCTTGGTGGCTATAAACATAAACAATAGCAAAGGGGATTCAAGTACCGGTTCTGGCATAGGAAAATGGTTTCTGGCTTCCTTTGCCTCACGTGTGCAGCGGTTACAGTTGCCAGACAGTCTTAATAAAATCTATTTTTTTATAGCATCATCACCCAACACATCGACGTCGGTGGATAACTTGGTATCATTACGGAATAAACCAAAGATGAAGCCAGTGCAACCTCCTCGCGTCACCAATAAGCCAACAGGCAAGAACGAAACTTGGACCATTGATTCGAGTTGGGAATTTATAAGTCAGTGTAACGAATATATGAGTAGAATTAGATATGTAGATGCTTTCAAATTTATTTTTATTACTTTTTAAGGGAAAGACCTTTTGCTAAATGATTTTTCGCCACACTGACGTATTCAATTGATGCATGTATGTTGCTTCGTATTTCTATAAAATTATAAACGTTCTCACACTTTTCATTTCATTCAATAATTGCACTTATATCTATATGTAGTAAATAAATGTGTTGTTAATTACTAGTACAATTTGGGATATTGCTTGGATTCAGCAACCAAATAAATCTAATTATTTTCAGTGAGTGAGTTGTAACAATGAGTACTACGAGTATGACCGTTCATGTATTTCAATTTTTTATATAATTATACACTTACATTATTGTGTGTTATGACAAAGTTATCACACGAAAATAAAAATAGAACGGATAGACGTGTAGATTTATACAATTATATTTTAATTAAGTAACTATAAAGGCCGGCGCTGACTGACGGTATAGCACCCTTTTTTCCTGGACATATTATTTTTAACCAATTTTTTATTCCAATGATTTTAGCACTTTTACTCCTTTATTTCAATACCAAGAGACCGTAGCATTATGCGTCCTTCCGAAGCATGCCGCTGCATCCCTTCAGCAAAAAGTACAACCTTCTTCAAATTACATAACGCAATGGTAACCTGAATAGTTGCCATAGTTTCATTTGAACCATTAACCCGCATAATTAATGGTGCAAATTAACTATCTTTTTCACCATTAATCAAAATACAAATGTTTTCCCTCTGCCTGAAATATTACTCACTTACTAATTTTTTTGGTACGACACGGCTACGTACAATGGAATACCACGAATACATGCCGCAGGATGCCGATGCGTGCCTTGCCGTGCCGTACCGTCAGTCAGCGCCGGCCCTTTAGTGTACTGGTGTTGAATTTTGAAATACTGATAACGAATATAGTCTACTTTGCAAATTTTTAAGTTTGCAAACAAAGCCCAAGACTGTCCCAAACTGTACTCAAACGCACTTTATTGCACATTATAATAATATAAGTCGTTGCTTGTTGTATTTTGTGTGTGTTAAGTTATTGAATACCTTCAAGATTGAAAATAATTTCAGTTTGTATTTCAGACAAAAACGACGAATGTTCGAACAGTGAAGGGACTTTTCCTTCTTTGGCCGAACAAGAAAGCAGACTGAGCGGAGTTGATGATGGTGCACAGCATTTGACAGTTCACCAAATTGTTGCTCAAAGGTAATATACTTAATTATTTTTAAATCGTTGGGTTTGTTCACAAGAAATGTGTTTTAGCTTGTTAATTAAAAATGACAACAACTAAAATCAGCGTCGGTAATTACGATTTTACTTGAATGTTTTTAAACTTAGACGCTACAAATGTCAAAATATCCGCGTTTTGAAATAGATGGCGCTCGCTAAACACATTATTTTGTCATTTTTGAGTTTTCAAAGCAAATTCACTAATTTATCTAATACAAGTTTCAATAGTTGATGTAGCTATTTTTGACTAAAATATTTTTAAGGTTTAGTCTAAATATGAAAGCCTATATTTTATGTACTTCTACTTATACATTAAATGGTGACAGGCAGTCTGACGACCCTTATGCTAATAGGTGAATAGTGTCATCTATGAACACAGGCAACTTGAAGAATGGGTTCTGGTATCTTTTACTCACACATAAAACAAAACAACACAAGTAAGTCTTCTATAAGGGGGTGGCTAATGGCAGGCGGGTCAACCAGTTTAATGAAAGCAGAACGAAGTGTGCCCTGCCACTACTAAATACTTTAGATGTAGTAACTAACTTGCCTATCGAACTTTATGTGATTACTATCGAAAACTCATTGTTTTATTTAAATATATAGATTTCCTGAGTTGAGATTGAATTCCGAGCCGGTGGCGTTGCCAGAAGAAGTGCGCTCACCGCCGCGAGCATCCTGCTACGACAACGTTCATGATCTCAGACCTTTGTCAGAACAGGTGGGCTCTTTTTATTATTTATTTATTAAATGGATAAACACGATGAATGCTAAAAAAGAAACTATTGTAAATTGAGTAATAAAGATTTGTATGCATAGATTTGAAGAAGAATGATGAGAGTTAATATCAAATGTGCCTAAAAATCAACAAACTTTATTGTATACGAATTTCGTACTAAGTATGATTGACCTCCCGTAACAAATTGGTAACAAATTTTTAATTATAGCAACGGGCAGTTGCTATAATTAAAAATATTTTACTATTTTACAAGAATTCTATTTTTTCTTCGTTACAGGCAAGTGACGATGGCACAGTGTTTTCTGAGCCATGGGACAGTTCACAGTGGGACGGTTTATTGCCAAACAACACACAGCAAGCATATGATACGGTAAGTATCGAAAGCAGACCACACTGCATTCTACTGGCATAAACAGGCAGCTCTTTTTTTTTTGTTCAATCGAATAAATTTTTCATTTTTCATTTATCCCACGGGAATAGTTTTTTTTTTTTCGGATGAAAGGTACCCTATGTCCTTTCTGGTGTCCCACACAACGTGTATGCAAAATTTCATGATGATCGGTTCAGTAGTTTTTGCGTGAAAGAGTTACAAACAACCATACATCCAAACATACTTTCGCATTTATAATATTAGGAGGATATATTAATAAATTGTTTAGAAAGTGACATTTTATTGCAATGTTATAGTAAACTTTGCAACAAAGTAGTTCATCACTTGCACTGAACGTGCTTGATAAGATTTTTGTATGTGGTTCACAACTGATTGTATATTTTGTTTAAAGGAGGAGGGCTGCGAATGGGACTCACCTTTGCCGAGGCGAGGACCTGCTGCTGCGACCAGAGGGAAAAGTTTCAGAGACCGATTGGACCCATTGCTGGGTGAGTAAGCTAAGCACGGTTAAGCTAATCTTGGGTCTAAGTAAGTTAAACTTAAGGGCACACTGTACGAACGAGCGAAGTCAGTAATAGGTAAATATTTAGGGGAATTTGTTGTTCTCAACTTATGAATATGCGAATATTCGAAGACAGAATGCGAAGCAACACATTCGCAGCACTTATTGAACTCACGAAATCAATAAAACATACTTGCGCCAACAATTCCAATATTTTAGAAAAGCCTTTATATATTGACAACTTTTTCTTACTTAAGTAATACAATCGTAATATATTATATTCAGGATATTTTTCACTACTTTAAATCTACAAACTAAAAATAAGCTTATTTAAAATAAAATAGCATGCTGGCTGCATTATCTCGTTGTATAGCAATCTGTTGACCGAGGTAATAGCCAGCTTTAAAATCGCCGGTTATGTCGACCAAACGTTTAGATAAGATGTTAAAAAAATTAAGAGCTTTAACAACCTAATTTTAAATTCATTATAGCTATGATGTTTCCATCTAAAAATATAATTGGCTTTTAGTTAAGATTGATAGAAATCAATTCGCGAAAATGTCACAAATTCTACACATTTTATGAAATTAATTTCAGTTTTTTGTTTGCATCCTAAACTTCATACTATATTTCAGAAATGCCACGTTTTTTATGTATTGCTATGATCAATTACTAACGAGTAATCATGGAATTGCGTAGTACTTAATTGGTAAGCAGCTCCTGTCACCAAAATCAAAATCAAAGTATTTATTTATCAATTAGGTTTCTCCAGGAAACTCATTATACATTTAAATTATCTTGTGATCGTCATTATACATTTAAATTGATAATGACCGCATTATAAATTTAGTCTCGCCACCTAATCCACAGATAGAGGATACAATTAATGGTATCTGAGTGTCGGTAGCCGAGCTGTAGTGTTACTGAGTTATCACTACAATCCTTTTCTTACATATTTAGTACATGGAGAGGTTGTCCTATGGCTGTAGCAAAAACACTATAAATGACAAAACCAGAAGACATAATAAGAAGCATTATCTTCAAGGAATATTCACACAAATCGAGACATCGCCAATCGCCACTTTTTGATAATATTTTGATCGACAGTCTTTCAAATTCAACCCTTCAGCTGTTTCTTTTACACACTGCATTAAAAGGTGTTAAATTTGAGATATATATGGTATTATTTTTTTAAGAAGATTTGTGATTAAGTATATCTTTGATGTGATATGAATCATTTAAATGACGTTTATATCACATTTGTGACATCTTAAATAATGAACAGATCAAAAGTATGCTTAATATAGGCTTAATTTAAATCCATTTATATTCCGTAAGTCTGTACAATAATATTACTGGTATTATTTAAGCTTTAGTCCCTTAAAGGTATAATAGGTATTGTCAGCATACCTTTTTTGTGTGATTTTTTTATTAATTCAAAAGACATAAAATATTATGTTACTGGCCTGCAAATGTAAATATGTTTGTTGTTTGTGTGGCTTAATATTATAGATTTTTGCTTGCTGTTATTTTAAAAAAATAATAATAAATGCCTAGATACTCGTATTAATACTTTGATGCACTAGTTAAGCTAGCTATTTTATCTGAAAAATAAATAAATTACTTTGCTCTTAATTTAATTCTTAATTTTATTTATCAACTAAGTTTTTATTCTAACATTATACCTAAACATTACCTACGTAATATTATTTATTATCTTACTATGACTTACAAAGAAAGTCCAGTTTCTTTGAAAATGATCAGTAGATAAGAGTTATGGTCTTTGTTACATAATTAAATTTCTGTGTGTTGATAAGAATATTTACCGAGTTAATTAAACCTTAATTAAACAATACGCCAACACTGTTTGCTGTTATTTTTTTACGTAGTAACATGTCCTATCTAAATTTTATCATTAACTGTTTTATTTGAAAATTAACGTCACTATAAAATAATAGAATAGAACAATCGGTTGTTTGACAATAACAATAATCGGTGTGCTCTAAATACCTCAAACCTTGAGACAGATATGCATACCCATTCCTAGTGCACATAAATATTGGTACAATCAATCATTACACATCATTATCAAATTAATTTGTGGAAGTACCTACAGTACGCAGTAAAGTAAAACCAACAATGGGACGCGCATCTGTATTTAAGATAACAGATGTACGCAGCGATCAAATATGAAGTAATTGTTTGAATTATGTGAGTAAATATATTAATATGGCTAAAGGTTAAAAGGTCTGCGCGTGCCGTAAAATGTCTTACTCATACCGCGATTAGGGGAGCAACACTGCACAGTCGCTTTCTGACGCTCGGTCCGGAAGCATCTTCAATACAATCGTTTTGTGTGAATGAGAAACCATCGCTTCAAGGCTTTCGTGCACGCGGGACAAAACCGCAAAGTGATCAGTCATGAAGTGGTTCAAAAAGTTGTTCCAAGGAAAGTGCGAGAAAGAGTTTGAAATCGCACCGAGCTCGGCCAAACTTGAGGCATGGTCTGATCGGAAGTTTGAAGCCGTCGCTGACGAAACCGTCGCTGACGATGAGAGTGCTTCGAGTATTGTAAAAGCTGCACCCGAAATACCTTCAAAAGTGGGTAACGAAGAAGAAATGTATGCACTGACAACATTTGAAAATTTCCGCGGTGATACCCTCAAGCGGTACGAATTTGAAAGCGAATGGGTATTGCTCAACCGTCAACAAGTTCTTGAGCCGAAGTTCCAAAAGTGTTTGGAGAGGTCAGACAAATTAACAGCTTTTTGTAAGAAAATAAGAGAGGGGAATTACAGAAGGAAAGAAAGTGTGATCACAGCTGTCCCTCCGCATTGTCATTGCCTCGAATTAAGTGTGGAACGAAGCGTAAAAGAACAACCACGCCATGGAGTTTTCCAAAGATTTGTACAAAATATTAAAAGGATTTGGAACAATTTTTGCTATAAGATAAAGTCTTTCAAAGTGCATTCCCGTAAAAAGAATATTAAAAATGCACCAACGCGTCCCGTTTTTACTGATACGAAAGCATATTTATGTAAGTAATAATACACAAATAATGCCGCAAACAATAATAAAATAACAATGTAAAATTTTTAAAGCAGAATCAAATTAAATGCCACAAAAATACACATCTTTATATGCATGTCTTCCTAAAAAACTTGCAGTATCCTAAGGTTCCCGAAGGATCTTATGATTAATTTGGAACCTTTTTGTAAACACATACTCGTAAACTAAACTGAAGTCGTTTGTTTGTAGCTGACTTATTCTTGTAGTTTGAACAGTCTCGTTAACACGTGATTTTATTCATCATTTATTGTGATAAATTATTTACTAAGTTTATTATCTTAGGATTACATCACAATATCTTCATTCTAATTCTAATGACATCTTTCTTTATGGTAAACAACATAAATTTCTTTATGTTGTTAAATGTTTTATTTTATTATCATTACAAATTTGTAGGTAGCCAAGTATATTTTTCATTCTTATTAATTCAATATAAATATATTAATATCGATTAAAACTGGCTTTGAAGCCTATGGAAAATTTTGTTTTCTCTTGGTTTTCTCTTATTTTGAGTCGGCCACGCATCGCTGCAACATGCGCATGGAAAATCGTGACGACTCGACATATATAAATAAGATATTCATGAATTATATAGGTACATAAACCATCCTCAGAATTTTTTTTACCGTCGATACAATCAGTAACAAAATCCGTACACAATTTTCGGAGATTTGCGCATACATAGACAGAATAAAAGGAATAAAGTACTATGTACTTATTATGTTTTCTTTTGTAAATAGCAGCGGGACGAGTGCGAGCTCTTCGAGGTGGAAGGACATCGCGTGGTGCAGGAGCAGCTTTACGGGCGTATGCTCTTCATCTTGCTCAGGACAAGAGTACAACCTTCGCACAGAACATTGACAATTTCATCGCCTGCACCTTAGACTCGAAGGAGACTTCTCCGCAGGTAAACAATCATACAAACTACTGGAATAAGGTCATTTGTATGTTAATGACACTGTACTAGCGAGTAAATAATGTACCTACATTTAGCTAGTATGTTTTAATGGAAAAACATTATTGCCTTTTAGTCTAGTCAATAATTACAAAAATGTCAACCCGCAAAAATGTCGCAAATTCTGCACATTTTAGAAATTAATTATACTAGATGTGAAATTTTTTTGTTATATCCAAACCTTCATATTTTTTGAACATTTATTACCTTCACCTTTTTAAAGTATTGCTATGGCCAATAATGAAGGAGTAATCATGGAATTACGTAGTATGGAATTGGTAAGCGCCTTCCTTTGGCAATCATGATCAATGTTTATACATTGGTCATTGGCGGAACCCGCCAGTCCCACCACTACTTGCATTAAAAGCTTAAACTTAATTGTTATTTTGACTCAGGTGATGATGAGAAACATGAGACAGTTCATGTCAGGAATGAAGAACTATCTGGTGAAGCATGGGGAGCGCGAGTTCGAAAAGGAAGTTGAAAAGGAAAGGCTCAAGGTAAAACAATCTTGTAGAAACTTTAAAAGTATTTGCTGCGATTTTCGCACATTATAGTCCAACGAGTTGACAACGAACTATTCACTGCTTAGTGAATAGTTCACTGCCTTATCTATCTAAAACTGCTAAGTGCTTATGAGCACTATTTGTCGAACTACAACCTCTTAATAAGTAATATGATGCATGTGCAGCAGCTAGAATCAGTTATATGCAAAATTTATTATCAAAATTATAAATAAACTATTAATGTTCGTGTTTAAATGACAAGTAAGTGTACGTAAAACAACCCTTAGTATTTTACTATACTTACGTATTTTATAAACTTTCACTTTAAAATTTTCAGGAAATATTTTTAGTCAATATCTCAAAAGTATAGGTACTTTTGGCACATAGCAGATTTAAGAGTATTATATGATTGTGTTTTGTTACAGTTGAAACCAACTGAGTTTCTAAACCTAGACGCGATACTAGAAGGAGTGATGCACCGGCTGGTTGTGCGACCCTTACGTTCTAAGCTGTACACACAGCTGGCTGCGTGGTACTCTGCCGACGTGCGGCGGTTACATGCCGCTATAGAAAGAGCCCAGCATGCCACTCCTTTGCAGCTCGGTATTAAGGTAAATATAAGAAATTTTATTTATATTATTTTTTGCATCCCAAACTTTTTAACGCCCGACACAAAAACGGGGTGTTATAAGTTTGACGTGTGTCTGTCTATGGAATCGTAGCTCCCAAACGTATGGACCGATTTTGATCCAATGTAACAACAATTTTTTTAATTCGTAACAATGAGATAATTATTTATTTAACAGGAATCAACAAAAGTACCATCATCAGCAGTGCTAGCAGTGATTTCGAGGCATTTTTTGAAAATGCAAGAAGCCGACTCGCCTCTTGACAAATTGGAGAATCTTCTGGCTGCTATATCTGTTATGTTTAATGCTGTAAGTGTTTGAACCTTGTACTTTCTTTTTTTTTCGCTTATTATATTGATGATATTTAATACAAAAATAAACCACCACTTCCACTTAAAGTACTATTATCCACTTCATCATTCCGACGATGTTACGACTTTCATTACTTATCTAAGAAGTTTTATTACATCATCGTACTATGTGGACTATTACTTAAAGGATCTTGCTTGGGTAAATATAAAGGGGCAGTCTATTTAACTAGGTATTTAAATAACCTAAATTAATATTCAAATTTCATTGGCCTTCCCAGATTCGTGGCGAGTGCGCTGTCGGAGCGGATGACCTGCTGCCTGTCCTCGCGTGGACCGTGGCTAGATGTAGGCTCGTGTGTGCCGAATTGGAAGCAGAACTAATGGCAGGTTTGCTGCCAGCCGCTCTTCTCGCCGGCGAAGGAGGGTACTATCTCACTGCTCTGTTCTCTGCTGTTGCCGTGTTGAAGAGACTGGCGCCGGAAACGGGACCTGATAGTACTGCTCCAGTAAGTTTTACATTTCCTCGTATGACTAAATGTTTGTTTATCAATAATGCAAAAACGGCTGAATTTATTTGGATGTAATTCGGCACACAGATAGTTTATTCCATGGATTAACTTTAATCCTGGAAAAATGGGTGTGCCCGAAGGATTGTCTAAAAATATTTAAAAAAATCTGCGGCGCCACTGTCGTCACAGCGATAAAGGTGTAAATATGACGGTTATAACACTTTTGTATTTTCATTTTTCAAGGCGTACGAAATCGCGGGCGCAGCTATTAAATTTATATACAAGAATTGCTCATATAAAGATATTGAATACCTACTTAATTTACAGAGACGCTTCGTTTATGATTTTATGCTATGTATAGAATACACGTGTAAGGTTTGTGTGGTGCAGTGGCGTCGCGGTTCGCTGGAGAACGGTGGCGGCGAGTGCGCGGTGGTGCGCGTGGCGCTGCCGGACGAGTGTCGCGGGTCGATCCGGCGCGTGGCGCTGCCGTGTCGGCCGGGCGCGCGCGCGCGTGACCTGTGCCGTGCGCTGGCTCACGCCGCTGCCATCACCAACCCCCAGGACTACGCGCTCTTCGCTCTGCACGACGGACAAGGTCGGTCAATATTTTCAAATAGGAAGTCACTCGAGACTTCACAAACACACTCGCTTCAGTATAAATGTTCGAAGATAATATTCGAATTATTATATTGGAATAGATATTGATTTTAAAGGAATAATGGTACGGTCCCAAGTGACTTATTATTTACAAACTACTATAGCCTCACACAAGTGCACTTATCACCAATACAGACATTGACGACCCCATTGCATGGCTGGTTTAAGCGCTTGCGAGTTTAACCCATTGCATTGCTTAAGGCGAGGAACATACATTGCATAGGCCATAGACTATATTTAAACAAGTTTGAATCAGACACATTAATATACAAAAAATTCTAATATTATATATTTTATTATATACGTCTCATTTTTAAGGCAACAAAAGTGTTGTTATTATTGTAACGGCTTCACAAAATAATCTACTCTGTTATCGCTAATGTTTACAAAGTTTGCGTTATAATTTAATTATCCTAGTTAACTAATTAAACAAATTGATGCATTGCGATGATGTCTTTAGACTGTCTGGACAAACTGAACAATCGAACTATTTGTGAGCAAATAAAGACGAACATAGACGCAAAATCGCCTGTCTATGTGTCTTTTATAAGATGTACTTCGGAGAGTGTGCTCAGGAGTTGCACGAGCTCATACCGCCTTCCCTTTTCTTCCATTGGATATTTAGATGTATGGCTGGTTACCATCCTCAACTTATCGAAAACCCTCTTTTTTGGACCATGTTATGAACTCTTTACATTTCTATGATTTAGACAATTTAATAATTCTTGTTCACATTCTTGTTATGTTTCATGGCAAAAAATCGATTTTTATATTAATATTTTATTTTTGCAACACTGCAGTGACGTCCGCGCGCGCGCTCATTGGTCAAATCAAATAGCGCGCGTATACCTAACTCGTATAACCCTGCTTTTCCGTTTCATTTGCACGATTTTACTCTCACGAAAGTGAGCGAAAGGATGTTACACATAAAAAAAAAATTAAATAATGTTTATCAAATTGTTACAGAAACGATGTTGAACGAGAACGACTGCCCACAGGAAGTGATGTCAGAGAAAAGTGGACACAACTTCATATTGGCTTATAAGAGAATAGACGCTAAAATCGCATGGCCGCAACAAGCGTTATCATCTTATCCATAAATATGAAAACAATTGACGAAATCTCTTATGACAACAAAGACTTTTTTAATGTATCTCGCCGGAATGTTTGGAAGGAATAGTACCTATATATATTTTGTATGAAGTGATATTTTCGATATTATTCATCAAATATTTCGTACAGTTATCGTTGAATAATTGCGAGTTGCGAGCAATGTTTTTTTTTAAAGTAAAAGTTAATCTTTACGTTTGAATGAATGAATGGAATGCAGAAAAGAGTTTGAAAACACTGTGTTCTAATAGTGACCGACATGACTCCCACAGAAGCGAATTGCTACCCCGATATAGAACTAAAGTTCTATCTCTGCAATTCTGCAAAAGCCAGTTCTGCAGAAATTTCAAAATTCAGAAATTACATGAAAATTGCTGTAAAAAGTAGTCTAAATGCAAAAAATCTCAATAATTTTTTTTACTCTTTTTTTTTATAAAAGATGGGTTTGCTCTTGACGAACAACCAACTGTGTAGCAAGGATAAGGCCTAAGATGGAGCGAGCTCACCCAGAAGATGCCTATTCACTCGAACCTTGAAAAGATTTAGGTTATATGAGCTCGGAAATACAGACGCCGGCAGGGAGTTCATATGCATGTTACTCCCTTAGCGGTTTCATATGCAATAAAAAAGTATTTCCTTTTTAACACATGATCGTTTTTTACTTCAGACTGGATTAATAAAGGATATGCAAACGACACAGAACAATGAAGTTTTGAAGGACTATGTAGAATAAATGAATATTGAAGTATTTTTTAAAGTATTATTTTAAGAACATCATAATTTCTGGTCAATCATCGGATACTTTGTTCGCACTTATTGAACGCTGACTGTACCGTCGCAAATGAAGCTTATCTTATTATGTAAGTACAATGGCTTTATGCAGTATTTTTAAAGCAATTGCTACTCTAATTCATACTAACTTTTTCAATAACGGTAGCTTTTTCTACTCAATAGATTAGTACATAACATTTTATATGACTAATGTATTCGACTGAATATTCGAGTATTTTTTAAAATCGACCTTTTGTAAATTTTATACGTGGATTTCATTCGTACAGTGAGGGACAAAAGTTTCTTGAGTTTAACGTTAGATTAGTCGCATTAAGCACCTTTGTCCTCGTTTGTACTTTTGTGTTCCTAAATTAAAATAACTTACCAAATTATTATTGTTTTATAGTAATTAATTTAAGTAACTATCTCAATACACATTTGCTAGGTTTTTATCTAAAATATAAATTTTACTTTTAAAGTATTGGCATATTTAACTTTTTAATACTAACTTGTTTATGAACTGTGATGTTATTCGTATTAGTAATATAAGAGTTTTTTTTATTGATTTTGTATATGCGTTTCATAATAATTATAATTTATTGAAATTAAAACTTAAGATTGTCACGCGGGCTACCACTAAAGTGTATATCTTGAAAATCGATACAACTTGTTATGGTTTACTGTACTGTATTGATGAATAAATTTAAGACATGCAGACAATTAACAATTAAGGAATATATACCTACATACCACCTAAGACCAAATAAGAACTACAGACAGAATTTTGCGGACAACGTAGTGAAGCTAGTTTTATAAACGTGTGTGTGTACGCACTCATTATTTATTGTATTGTAGACCGTTTATTGTATTGAGATTTTGTGTTACAAGCTATAACCTCAATTTTTGTTTTATTTTATTAAAAATATTTGTTTCCAAGTATAGGTACTTAAATCCTTTCACAATGGAATTCGGCGTTTTCACGAGTAAATATTTTAATAAGGTGAGGCATTTGTGTACGTGTAACCGTGTAGGTACACGACAAAGTCGTAGTTTTACCAGCTTCACTCTGCCTTTCACAGAGCTCTATCTTTCTTATTTTATCTGAGACTACTACTTGTCATTGTTATATTAAGTGACACTTCGATTTCCGAAGTTTTTTCTTTTTCCAAAATTTAAAAGCAAGAATTTAATTATACTAGTCGGCCTATAATTTTACATTAGTTTATTGAGAGACACACCTACGTCTAGTATAGGTAGCTATTTACACCACCGTCAAATTGAACTATAGTATCAATATTTAAGTGTCAAAATACATGAGGTTAAAATAAATTAGTGTCTAGATTTATTCATCACTATAACCAGGCACTAAATATGCTCCGATACTTGCCTTACTTTGCCATATGCAACGTTATCTCTTTATATAAACTCAAGTTTTGAAATATTTGTTAATTTCTAATATGTTTTTGGTTAGCTACTTGTTCTAATTAGTTAAGTGCTGTGATTGTGAGATAAAATAAATAATTGTATTTTGGATTTACGCCAAAAATCTTACAGAGCAACCAAAAGCTTATTGAAAAATAATCAAAACTTCGAATCGCACATGATTTTCTATCCGATTATATTTCAATGAATGTGTGGACGGGCATAGTAAATAAAATATTTTTATTGTAATTAAAATCGTTTTGGTAAACGAATTAATCTCGTATGTCCAAATAAATTGTCCACTGTCTGGAGAACTAAACTTAAATGACTAACCTTCAACTAATGTGGAAATTTAATATGTTTTATACTGAATGAAAGTTTTATAATTAAATAAATTAAAGCAAGGCCATGAAGTCAACGAAAAGAATGTCAACTTTCAGGGGAACATAACATTTTTTTTAATAAAATAAATAGTTAACACATTACACGTATTTTTAGTAGATATTTACCTAATATCGCAACCATTCATAAAAAAGTGGCCGAATGTTGTCAAGATTGCTTCCCTGTAACATGAAACAGGCAGCGCCGGCCGATTCTGACATTTTTAACGTGCAAGGGAAAAAAGGACAGAGATACTCAGTATATGGGTCGGGTTTGTTTACATTGTTTGCATTATCTCCGTGGCTTTACTTTACTATATGTACACAATATTTCTCCCATGTAATTGCCAAATCGTAATTTTAATAAGTAGTGTGAACGTTGCATTACAATGTGGTGCATGAAAGCGAAGGCAAGTCGTGTGAGTTTAGAGGTGCGCCGAAGTCTTACGCGTAATTTTATTATGGTGTTTATAAACAGTTTTATATTTATTGCATTCGTGTATTTAACAGTACCTGTAATGTAACACAGGTTTGTGTTCAGGTAACAATTTGAGTCACGTTTGATAAAAAATAAATGATTTTTTACCATACATATAATCTTGCACTTTTATTTCATTATACTTTAATATATTTTTTTCTATGGGCCTTACGAGGCCTCTTACGAGAGCGCTCAACTTCTCACAACGAGCTATGGAAATGGCTATGCTCGTGTTTACACTACGACATCGAATCAAGAATGAGGAGACCCGTAGACGAACGAAATTACCGATGTAACCCGGCGGATCAGCATGTTTAACTGGCAGTGGTCAGCATACATAGTACGGAGAGGTGACCGGTAGGTTCTCGAGTGGAGGCCATGGACCGGCAAGCGCAGCGTAGGACATCCACACACAAGGTGGACAATCGACCTGATATCCAACCGTTAGTAGGTACTAACGGTAGTATATATTAAATCTATGCTGAATGTTAACCCACCCGATGCCTGTCAAAATGGACGCAATAGCTCCATCTGTCAGCTAGCAAGAGAAATTGTATTGATCACTGATAGCATTACTAACAGAGGGCGCTGTTATCTGTGAACGTATGAAAATAAAGTATCTAAATTCTATTTCTAATACATTTTGTTTTGTATTATACAGCTATATATTTTTCAAGTATACAATTCAAAAGCTATATATTTGAAAATTGATATATATTTCGAAATTTCAAAGTATACAATTCAAAATGGAATACGTTAACACATTGCCATGAAGAAAAAAAGGCAATTCCCTCTCACACATCCATGGAAAGCAAATTACACTAGATCGATTCCATTACAGAAAATCAACCTGATGACTGTCATAAACATCTTCTCCAATCAACTGCTTTATAAGAATGATAAATAAATAAATAAAATCATCACACATTCCACACAGCACCATCTAGTTCCACAGTAAGCAACTAATGCTTATATTATGGATACCAGACAGTTGATATACTACACAGATTACTTTTTTTTTTTGTAATATATACATATTATAAATACAAAACATCCATGACTCAGGTACAAAATGTAAATGTTAACACATAAACATTTGCCCCTAGCGGGATTCGAACCCGCGACCGTTTGGTTAATAGCTAGGGTTACTAGCCACTAGACCAAACGTGTCGTCATGATAAGATAGTTTATTTGATAAGCTTTATTCTTTTATACGTTATCTATCTGTGGAGACGTTTATAAAATGCAATATCTGTTAATTATTAGTTTATAGTGTTATTTTTAATTTCTGTTTGTGTCCCAAATAAAATAAAATAAAATAATGTTCTTAACCCTTTAACCGCTTGGTTTTGTAGTTGTTGTGCCCCTAGCGCCTGACTCGTATTTTATTTATTTTTTGTTAAGAGAAAGCAACTCAATGATTTCAAATGTAAATAAACATTCTACAAGTAGAAGAGGTATATGTCGTATATATATTATGCTCTGGCGAAATGGACACGAAAATAATTGACGGATAAATCCAGTGATATGTTAAACAATATCTCTGGATAAATCCAACTCTGATGGCTAAAGGGCACAACTGAACTGAACAACTGTACAACGAACAACATACATAATTATCATATATTATATACTAGCTGGTGCCCGCGACTTCCTTCCCGTTTAAAAATTCTATCCTGCTTCCTACTCCTAATAATATTAAAAAAGCGAAAGTTTGTGATAATGGATGTTTGAAACTACGTATTTTACGTAAAAGCGAAAAAACAGATTTTGAAGTTTTTTACTTAGATTAAACAGGTTATCCTGAAAAAATATTTAAGTTCTAAATCTATGATTAAAATTGGAACACAATTAAAAAAAAAAGAATCCTAACGATGATGTATCGCTGAGATACATCGTATACCTTTTTTTTGACGCGGGGATGGGGTACTGGCAGGATATTCGGAACTTTTAAAACCAAGGAACATATATACTCTCTAGCGATAATCTAAAACCCCGCGGTGTTCCTTGTCCACGTGCACGTGGGACGGGAGAGAGGTGTTAGCGCGAGCATTTCGTCCTGTCTGCGTTAGCCCAAAGGGCGCCTTCAAGGGAACATCGGTAGGAGGGGGGCGGTAGACTCCCTCCTCCCCGGATGGCTAGGTGTGGGAAGACGTGCCGGAACACGGACACGTCTTTCACCGAGCCCGGGTTGGTAGGTAAGCGGATTCCAAATCTGCTCACCCCCCGGCTGATCCTCCGCTACCCGGATCGTTTACGACGGATACATCGTATACCTAGATACTTAGCTATACTTACATGATCTTTTTCAGTTGGTCCAAGTGGAATGTTTTCTTATGCATCGGCATTTATTCGGCAGGTCAGACCTGTCGGCGTGCCGATTAGGACAATACCATCCTGTATTTGCTCGATCGATCTTTTTAAAATTATTTTATACTACAAAAATAAAACTGCAAATGTCGGAAAAACAAAAACTTTATTATATAGAACCATGAACATATGACATCAGTAGTACCTACTTACTCAGTAGTAGGTACCTAGGTATTCAGTCTTATTTAAAATGCAATAAACTAAACATTTTTAATTAAAAACCTATAATTTGGAATGAATGTGCCTGAAGGGATTACATCAATGATGAAAATAAGTAGGAATAACTGAACTTATTTAACATGAATGTGCTCCTTGAAATTTGATATTTATTTACTTTTCCTGACCATTGGCGGCGGGCTGAGACACTTGATCTTTAATTTCCTTTCTGACGGGTCCAGTTTGCGAAATAGGTACCGAGCGTTCATTCTTCAATTGAGGTGCCGTTCTTGGTGCGACAATGGACAAAACTCCGTCCGATGAAAGTCTAGATTCGACAGTTTCTGGATTACAACCCTCCGGAATCGCGTAGCGTCTAGTGAACTGACGGGAGACGTAACCATGTTCGTCCTGTTTCTCCTCATGTTTGCCTTCAACAATAATATATCCGTCCGCGGTTTTCACAGATATGTCTTCCGGTGCAAAGTGTTGTACGTCCAGATTAATTTGGAATTTGTCTTTGTCGCACTTTATTGTAGAGCCAATGTCCCTCGCGGCGGCTTCTAGTTGACGCCAAGGTCTGTAATAATCCCTAGACAGCATAGGTGCTACGACAGCCGTGAGCAGATCGTCTGGGGTCAACGTTATTCCGAAGTCTTGATCTCGCAACCGGTGCGGGCGCTCCATGCCGAAGAAAAATGGCAACAGGGACATATTTGTTAAGGTTTCTTGTTATTTATAACTTATAACAAAACTGGCACACACTAAAATTGCTTCTGAGAACGTTGACAAATATCTTTTTTTGATCACAATAAGTAAATAATGCGCAATTCGAATGAAATCACCAGCGAAATGCAAGCGAAATGTCGATTTGTTTGTTTCGTCTGAGCGTGAGCGTCTGATAAACAATGATGTCGATTCGCCGGCGGCAAAATATTTATATGTTGCCAACACCACGCCTAGTGACATCTGGCGTCTAGTAGAATGTTCAAGAAGGATGGTAGTGTGGCGTGTGATGCCGAGCGATATTCTAGAATGTGTGCGTTAACTGCGCATGCCTGTAATCAGATAGCACATGATGCCACGATCGACAAATATACCTACACATTGCTCCTCGCCTGCGGTCCGCTGTATAGCGGATACAAGTACAACCAACAAAACTAATTATAAACATTTATGTTATCTTATGTAATGTTAACGAAGCCGGGTCGCTCCCGGCTCCCTTTATCATTTATCCCTCTTTTCATTAGTGAAAACCGTATCAAAATCCGTTAGACCGTAGACAGAAAAAAAGAAATACGCTAACAGTTTCGGCAACTCGGTAGCGAAATATTGTTTTTTTCTTCTTAATGTTTCTTAATAAAACTTGCGTGAAAAAATTATCTAATTAATGGTGAAAACCGCATCAAAATTTATTACGTGATCTTGTTAGTGGATATACAGACAGACACGCAAAGCAACTTAAATTTTTATTATATTAGGATTATGTTATATTATCAACTTCATATCAAAGAAGTGAACCTTCTGTTTACAATGCCCTATAATCTGTGGCCACCCTAAGGTTAATGCCCCACCCGAGTGACACACACAGATACATTGTACATTCGTGTAATTTCTAGAATGAGCTGTACGATCAATAGAGGGAGACACAGGTAGATACAATACTATATTTATAGAGATAGAAAATAAAAAGCGTCTGTTTCTATGCTGTTCTAGATTAAATTTCTTTTAATGATACCTGCACTTACAATAAACAAATTACTGTTTACCTACGCTTTCTTTGGAGTAAAAAAAATGACTCAATAAAGCACATTTTGCACTCATAAAGCACATTTACATTATATTCGTTGGACATAATCTCGAGAAATAGGTACCTATCAATTATTTCTACAGGATTTCTATTAGTTCAATAGTTGAATTACATTTTACAACAGTGTGACACTAACATCCATGTTTAGACACTGAAGACTAAGACAAAATAAAAATACAAACGTTTAAGTCGAAATTTGGTCAACATCCTCGGTTTCTCTGGGACTCCGGTGTTTTCAGTGGCCCCCCTTGATTATGTGCGTTGATAGGTCGTTTAATAAGTAGTGGAACGTTAGTACCTAGGTACTATCATAAATATATCGTTGAAAATATATTTAGGTGTTCTGTAATGAATAACATGACTTGCTTATATGTGTATATACAATTACTGTACAGAAATTCTATTGTTGGAAATAAAATATACAATATAAACAAAACTTAATTTTTTTTACCAACATTAACCTTTGGTAGGCCAGAGAAAATGAAAAAACATGTTTTGCAATCTATCGCAACTGTCATGAATTACGCAGTAATGCTTAACTTAGGTGGTTAGCAATAGGCTATAGCCTAAATTCTGTTGCTATGTAATAAGTTATTAAACTTATTATGGCCATTCAAAGTATGTTCTGTCTAGTAAATTCCAATTATTTTTAGATTACCCCTATCTATATTACAAAACACAAGCTATATCTTGCAACAGATATTGCTACTCGATAACAGATGGCGCTTAATAGGTAATTCGTGAGAACCAGCGCCTTCTCTATCACAAGCCGTGCTACCGAAGTT
This sequence comes from Synanthedon myopaeformis, assembly GCA_944738685.1. NCBI lineage: Eukaryota > Metazoa > Arthropoda > Insecta > Lepidoptera > Sesiidae > Synanthedon > Synanthedon myopaeformis. Next base: position 3,522,025 of record OX122927.1, on the reverse strand, counting down.
TGACAACGTCGCGCGGGTACCTTACGGGAGACCCTACAAGTATTATGATATCGATTTGTACTTAATCTAAAATTGTGTTATTCATTTATATAGGTAATTAAATTATATTTTTATTTATAATAAATAGTTACCTAAATTAATTAATACATCACTTTAGAGTTTCTTGCCGATTCCTTTCATTCAAAAGGTGTAACCGAATCGGCGGATTAATAAAACATTTTTCAATTTTGTACATGTAAATATTTTATTTGCTATAATTCCTACTTATCTTATTAATTTACTATTAGGTACTTTAAAATATGAAATTTATTACAATTTTAAAATTAACTAATAAAAGTTTTTAGTTTGTCTTATAGTACGAACACGCTTGGCGCAAGCTTTGGTTACGCTTTTAAAGTCCTAGGACTAAAAGTTATAAGCAACCGAAAAGAGGAATCTAATTTTAGTGCGGTAAGACTCCGTATTTTAAAATAAGCAGCCCAGAGTGCTGTGTTTATACCTTAACCGGGGTACCCTTTAAAGGTTTCCCCTCATGTAAATAAAATATAAAAAAGTACTTTTTGGAAAAAGCCAGGTAAATTTGTCAATCTTCAGTAAGTTAGTAAGGTATCATCTAATGTATATTTCATTAACTTAACCTCCTTATATATTTTTTGTTTATTCTGTAAAATAAAATAATAATTCTCAGTCTATGTTTTCCTAAAGGATAGAATTTCCATGTTTAGAATATATTTAAAGGTACCTACTAAATGGATTTATGGCAAAAGTTACCTTATAAGTTATTATAGTGCACTAAATCTCCAATAAAATGAGATAAATTAGATAAATTAGACCTGATCAAATTAAAAATTGTTTAAACCTAAAGCTTTTAATATGCTTGACATAATATATAAATTTAAAGAAATTAAAGATTCACGTTTCATTTCTACATTACGCGCGTTAATCACGGTTCCCCGTTTAAATTTTTGCGACGTTGCCAAATTTAACAACACGGCTTGAGATAGAGAAGGCGCTGGTAAGAACACAAGGACAAGCCGAACTAGACACTTCTCGATTGGCTGTCTAGAACATTCGGGTAAATACTCAATCCTGATTGGTCCGTTCAGTTGGGTATATAAGCACCCGCTTTTCGGCGGGAAGTCATATTTATTTGAGCAATCAAAGCGAAAAAACGACTGAGTGGAGCGAATTATCGCTGTTTACACATCGAAATATTAAACATACCTACGTTTACTACTAGTGGAGTTATATTATCGATAAAGAGTTTCAAGAGGAATTTTTTATAATGCCAGCTGTTGGAATAGATCTCGGAACTACATATTCCTGTGTTGGAGTTTGGCAACACGGGAATGTGGAAATCATCGCCAACGACCAGGGAAACAGAACAACACCATCGTACGTCGCGTTCACCGACACGGAACGCCTCATCGGCGACGCTGCGAAGAACCAAGTGGCACTCAACCCAAATAACACCGTGTTCGACGCGAAACGTTTGATCGGTCGCAAATATGATGACCCGAAGACGCAGCAAGACATGAAGCACTGGCCATTTAAAGTGGTCAACGACTGTGGCAAACCTAAGATCGAAGTGGAATTCAAAGGCGAAAGGAAACGGTTCGCGCCCGAAGAGATCAGCAGCATGGTGCTGACCAAAATGAAGGAGACGGCCGAAGCTTATTTGGGAAGCACAGTCCGCGACGCAGTTATAACCGTGCCAGCTTATTTTAACGACTCTCAACGACAAGCGACGAAGGACGCCGGTGCAATCGCCGGCCTGAATGTGCTTCGCATCATAAACGAGCCCACCGCGGCTGCACTCGCCTATGGCCTCGACAAAAACCTGAAAGGAGAGCGAAACGTACTCATATTCGATTTGGGAGGAGGAACATTTGACGTATCTATCCTTAGCATCGACGAAGGGTCGCTGTTCGAAGTGAAGGCGACCGCGGGAGACACTCATCTAGGCGGGGAAGACTTTGACAACAGACTAGTCAACTTCCTGGCGGACGAGTTCAAACGCAAATACAAGAAAGATCTGCGAGCGAACCCGCGCGCGTTGCGTCGTCTGCGAACCGCGGCCGAGCGCGCTAAGAGGACCCTTTCGTCGAGTACTGAAGCAACAGTGGAAATAGATGCTTTGTATGAAGGAATCGACTTCTACACTCGGCTGTCGCGAGCTCGGTTTGAAGAGTTGAATGCGGATCTGTTCCGTGGTACTTTGGAGCCGGTGGAAAAGGCGCTCAGAGACGCGAAGCTAGACAAAAGCCAAATACACGACGTGGTGCTCGTCGGCGGCTCTACACGCATTCCGAAAGTTCAGAGCCTGTTGCAGAACTTCTTTAACGGGAAGAAACTGAACCTGTCTATCAATCCTGACGAGGCAGTTGCTTATGGTGCGGCCGTGCAAGCAGCCATATTGAGTGGTTCTTCGGACACTCGCATCCAAGACGTGCTGTTAGTCGACGTAGCGCCACTATCGCTCGGCATCGAAACCGCCGGCGGCGTCATGACCAAAATCATCGAGCGCAATTCAAAGATCCCTTGCAAACAGAGTCAGACGTTCACGACGTATTCTGACAACCAGCCGGCTGTCACCATCCAAGTATACGAGGGCGAACGAGCGATGACCAAGGACAACAATTTACTAGGCACTTTCGATCTGACTGGCATTCCGCCGGCCCCGCGCGGAGTACCAAAGATAGATGTGACGTTCGACATTGACGCGAATGGGATTATGAACGTGTCAGCCAAGGAGAACAGCACGGGGCGCAGTAAGAACATAGTAATAAAGAACGACAGAGGGCGGTTGTCGCAGGCTGAGATAGAGCGAATGCTGGCGGAAGCTGAGCGCTATAAGGAGGAAGATGAGAGGCAGCGCGAGCGAGTGGCGGCGCGCAACCAATTAGAAGCTTACTTGTTCAGCGTGAAGCAGGCGTTGGACGACGCCGGCGATAAGCTCAGCGATCAGGACAAGCAGACTGCACGCCAACTCTGCGACGACTCATTGCGCTGGCTTGACAACAACACTCTCGCCGACAAGGACGAGTACCAGCACAAGTTGGAGGAGGTGCAGCGGATATGCTCTCCCATCATGACTAAAATGCACAGCGGTGGGGCTGCCAATACTGGAATGCCCGGCGGGATGCCTGGAGGAATGCCCGGTGGAATGCCTGGAGGAATGCCCGGTGGAATGCCTGGAGGAATGCCCGGTGGAATGCCCGGTGGAATGCCCGGAGGAATGCCTGGAGGAATGCCCGGTGGAATGCCCGGTGGAATGCCTGGATATCAACAATACCAACAGAACAGTTACGGCGGACCCACAGTTGAAGAAGTAGATTAAATGCAGTACACAAAAAACTATAACCATCATTCCTACAATTTATATTTTAAGACTGATTAGTGAATAAATTTTATTTATTGTTTATTTATTTATAAAAGATAAATAATAAAAATCATGTTCCCAACATATTATTTTTATTTCATTTATTTACGACATACCTATATCATATTTTATAATAACTAGTACATACACGCGGAACACCCGCCGCACTAATCTGACTGAAGATTGTCTGAAAGTTTCATCAAAATCGGTTCAGCGGTTTTGGAATCTATAGGAGACATACGGAGACATACATACATTGCCTTTTACATATGATTGGTAATATACTTAAACTTGAACAAACCAACCTCTTATGACAATATTCATTCTAAAACAGGGTGAAACAGTTTACTAATAATAGGAATAAATTTAAAAACCTTTTATTAAAAAATTATAAGACCCTAGGCCTTTAGCACAGTAATACATAAATAAGCAGTTCAGTCAGAGTGATTGGCCGTTTATTCTACGTGATTTTCGATCTTCTCCGCGATGTTATAGATTTTATGAAAGAATCGGATCGGACAACGACTTTATTATCATTTTGCCTTTTGTACATTTTGCTCTGAAGGGATTTTATGGTATGTATGATTAACAGATTTAACAGACAAAAATTCTAAAAACTATTTTTTTAACATTGACATACATAACATAATTATATACTCGAATAGGCTAGGTTCACATGACCGCGTGGAACTACTAACCGCGCGGCACAAGTTCTATACATGTATGTATCGACCTGTTTAGTTTGGTCATGTGTTTCAGGCCTTACTCGTACTTGGTTGGATGGAATGGAAGCCCTGGTCTGGCTGGTACTGGTATTGAATTTTCCAAGTATATCTCAATTCTCAGTTGTCACCTTCCCTACTTCGGTTCGGCTTCGATTTTACTTATGGCTACAGTACAGCTAAAGCTTCTAGCTAGCTAAGTAAATAAGCTAGACGGATTTTGATTGGATTAGTATTAGGATTACGCTTAGATTAACTTTGAACTTCGTAAACCTAGTGTTATATTTGATTGATTTGATATGAATAATTATAATTATAAGATAGACATAAAGGCCTATCTCATTTCAAAAATTGTATTGTGTCAATACACAATATTACATAACATGGTGACCCCGAGTGATTACGAATGCTACATAAATTCATGATGTAAACTGAATAACAGATAAACGTAACGATACCGCGATATAACTTCTCGAGTGGGCGCCATCTATTGAGTTACAACCACAGAAATCAGAATAATATTATTCCGATTCCTGTGCACATTGGGGTCGAATTAAAAAATGAAATAGCCTTTGTCCTTTCAAATTCCAAGAGGTTACGCTTTCTCCACACAAACATTTAACTAATTATTAAAAATATGGTGCAATTGTCTATGTATGACCGAAAAACTTTGACTTACTTTCAAGTTTTTTTTTCGGACATAGGAACATGATTGTTATAGTATCGGCTTTTATAGTAAGTTGAGAAAACAAACTTTCACAAATAAATACTTGTTGTAGTACCTACCAACTATTTATTCTGTGCTATTACTGACTCCAAAGAGTTATCAAAAGCTTATTGAGCAATTACTGTTCCCATTTGTATCTGAATAGATGCTGAATTTTCTCTTTTATGAATTTTCACTTAAAAGTATGTACTTCGTTTCATGAATAAATGGCAAATTTTATTTGCCTGTGTGTGTTGCCTGACAGATTTGTATGGAGGAGACGGAAACCACAACTCTTCGCCATACCCCGCGCAAGAACGGATTTGCTTGGCAAGGCTCCTCTGACACGAGGCTAGAACCTTAATAAAATACCACAATTGATTGACCTATTCCATTGCACACTGAAAGAATTCAGTAGGGTAGGACTATTTGTGATGTCTTATAGTAGGTAATTTTGGTTTATTATTAAGTATTCTTGTAATTTCTATAAAATAATAAATAAAAAACAACAAGTATATATATTACAAAATGTATTGAAGAGTCTTCAAGAGGGTGAATTTTCTGTGATCCATCGATAATAATGTGCTATGTTTGTGTAAACACTGGGGACGCCTTCACTGCCGCAATTTTCTGAACCAAACGACACTATGCCGATCTGTAAATTGAAAATTGCAATTGAAATAGAATTGGTTTATGTTATTTGGTAGGTTTTAAAGTATATTTACGTTAAGATTTTTCGTTAAAAGTTTAGAATAATTAATCAGAGGGGCATAATTATAAAACATTCTGATAATTATCAGATACTTAAGTGAGAAGTATTTTCTTCCAAAATAATATATATAATTGAAAATCTCAAGTGACATACTGTCTTGTGCTCTTCAACAAGAGAATATGATACAAAATTAAAATAAAAAAATCAAAATATTTATTTATTTATCAATTAGGTTTCTACAAGAAACTCTTATGATCTTCATTACAAATTTAAATTTAAAAGGGTTTTGGAAAAAAATGTCAAGATGACGATCCTGAGAAGAAACCCCGAAAGAAACTCAGGATACTATTTTGTCATCTTTAAAATATAAAATAACAACAATTACACTTAATTTTTTTTAAAAACATATCAAAGTATGTATACAATACTAAGGGTTGATTAGTTACTTTTAGAAATAATTTTATGTTTTATAAAATTATGGAATCGGTTTACTGCATCCTTCGATAGGCGATTTTTTTTTATTATTTTCTTTTTAATGTTTGGGACTTTTACCATACAAACAAAGGTATATCACCTGTATCATTCCCGGTTACCGGTGACTTTAAATGGCGGTTAACCTACTTGACACATGGTGAAAGAGGCCCTAAACATAAAAAGCGATTTCAATTTATACTTTTCTTCTTTCTTCGTTTCCTTCTCTCACCTGCATATAGTGACCATCTCTGTTGAGGAGTAAAGGCGCTCCTCCGAAACCTGAACAGGCATCTTTCCCTTCCTCACCACCAGCACATAATTGCCCTTCGTGTACTGGAACTGATTCTCCAAATATACGCTCGCAAGTTTCCAGAGGCACAAGTGGCACATCTAATTGTTGCTGTCGACTCACCTGTCAAAATAAGAACGTTTATTTTAATTAAACCATTCAATTAAAAAATATTAATTAAATTCCTTGTGTTGTCAGTGATACTTGTAACATATGAATATTTTTTTCTAGTAAGCAGATATTATCTTTTTTTTTTGTTAAGTATAAATATAGGTTTTTTTTTGTTGTATATTTATAGATTTAATTTTAACTATTTTTTTTTTGGTTTAGTAAATGCGTGACCTCACTATCGACTCTAACGCAAGACCAGCGCAGGTTTTTACAACCTGCATTAAGCTCAGTTGGAGCCGGTTCTATATGTTGCATATATGTCCTTTACTACAAATAAAATTTATTCTATTCTATACTATATGACTCTGAAACGTGGTCTCTTACTAAAGGCCTCGTAAGAAAGCTCAACGTCGCTCAACGAGCTATCGAGAGGGCTATGCTCGAGGTTATAAGATACCACAGCAAGGTGGACAGACGACAGGATAAGGGCCGCGGGTCGACGGTGGATCCTGGCGGCTTTTGACCGGTATTTTTGGACAATTATGGGGAGTCCAATGTCCAGCAGTGGACGTCCTTCGCCAGAGATGATGACATATCCTTACACTGACTTGTGACATTTATGTTATCAGCGTCAAAATCTCTGTAGTTCTGTTGTTCATATCCTTTCCTAAACCGTATCTTTAATCCTACTATGGTTGGCAGCGCACTTGCAGCACCTGTGGCGTTGCTTGAGTTATAGGCGACGGTAGCCACCTACCACCAAGTGGACCGTGAGCCTGTCTGTAGAGCTTAAAATAAAAATTAAAATAGATATTAAAACTAGACATTTTTATGTCTGTTTTTAATAATTATTTAGAAAAAAATGACCTTAATATTAACTTTATCTCAGATCAATCTACTCAGTTTTTTCAATGACTAACAATTTATAAACAAGTCGCAAATCACTTTTACGTATATACTGTTTTTGCTACCGCGTAATTCTGATAGACGGTTAAGGTCACACAACAAAATGTAATTGCTTGGTGACATTTAATATCCTGTATCTGCCGTAATATATATGCGTGCTTACCAGATTGTTTTGTCCCGATAATTTCCCCCATCCGACCAGCATTGCTCGTTCGTTTATGACAATTTCGGGTTTGTCGTTCAGGCAAATCGGAGCTGCAGTCACTGGTAAACATTATTTCATTGGTTAACATAAACATTATTTCACACTCTGCAGAATGAAAGGGGTCTAAAAAGCGTCTGGCAGGAGTTATTTTTTGTATGAAAAAGATTTTATCCACCCAATATATCAGTCAAGTCTAAAATACTTATACTAAGACTCCTACTAAACTTTTCTGAAAAAAAGAGATTCTCCATACGCGAACTTCCTCACAGGACTACAGCTAAACGACTAATCCTAAGTTGGCTAAGTTTGTCTGGACCAATCTAATTTAATAAACGATATTGATTAGGTACAGTGTTTTCGTAAGTAATGAGGCAGACGATACATAAACTTTCGCTTTTTATAATATCTAGTTAAGATAGTTAGAATTAATAGGATTCAAAGTTTCTGTGCTTTATACTCCCATGCTTTGTTCTCATTATAAAAACCATAGAAGCTATTGGTAATTAAATACATACCAGAATATTTGATTTCTTCCTTAAGAACAATTAGGGATATGTCATGTCTAAATATCTTCTGCTCGTAACCAGGATGAACGATAACATTCTCGACTTTAATAGCTTGCGTCGGTGGAGCGCAGAAGAAGTCACTGCAGTCCGGGCTTCGCCCTATGTCCCATTCACCTATAACTACGGTTGATCTGAAAACAACTCTCATACAATTATACACGTAGGCATTGGTAGATAGCACAGTGTATTTGAATGTACATTTGTATAGTAGAATACTAACAAAATCGAACAGAAAAATCGTGATATTCCTAACATTTATTTCTTTATACCTAAGTAGAATATCTAGATATTCCACCAAGGTATTTTAATGTCAAACTCGATAGACAGTCTGACAGTCCACTTGATGTTAGGTGGCTATATTGTTGCCTCTAACACAAGCAATGTCGCTGTTGCTGCATGTGCGCTGCCAAGCATAAAGTAGTATTAAGGATAAGGACTCATCCCTAAGAAGGGATAGGATGAATGGGCTCTATCATCCCTTACTCACTCACCGAAACACAACAGCACATGATATTATTTTACAGATTTCACAGTGGTCTTCTGTAAGGAGGTGGTTACTGCCGCCCAAAATGAACTATCTTTAGATACTTACAATTTGTATCCCTCGGGTTTAGCTAAAGCGCAGTGTGCAGCTGTTAGAACAACGCGTTTGTTTATGATGGATCCACTGCAAGCGAACCTCACGTTTCCTGTGTCTTTATCTGTAATTTAATTTAAATAAACAATTGAGAATTAAAAGTATTACTTTTTTTTAATATCAAGTATTCTCTGCAAGGAAAATCATTTCACCATATTTAATTGGGTGGTCACCTTGTAAACCACAAAATATTTTCATCGTCATCATCATCATCATCATCTCAGCCGCAGGACAAAATACTTTAGAAGGCTGTAGCTTTTACATACTACGTTAGTTACGGTTAATTCTCTGTAACTCATTTAGTCTATTGCAAGCGAGTGCTTTATTTTGAAAACCGCAAGTAATGCTATTTATCCCAGAAATCCAATCCAATTGTGACCGTGAGTGTAAATTTAATTTTTTATACATAGTAAAATACATAAATAGATGTTTGAAGTTAACTGAACAAGCAGCCTACCCACCAAAACTTTATTATAAAAAAAATGATCTTACATGTGAATCCAATTCTGGCAACCCACGGATGAGTTCCAAGTCCATTGTAATCAACGCCTCGTACCATACTCTGGCCACATTGCTCAGTTCCCGGTTGGTAAACGCGCCCACAATCGCATGTCGGGCAGCACACGAAGTCCTCGTTGTTCGCGTGACCACAAGTCAATTCATTTAGACGATGGAAATATCTATAAACAAATTTACCATATTGTTTATAATGTAGTCTTTGCAGCATACAATATTTCACAGAGAATGAACATGTTATCAATGAACATATTAACTCGCGGACTCACGCGAGTTAATTACAAGCGAGTTGACTTATAATTCTTTAATGAAATAGGTAATAAATTTATCTCTAGCTAAAGTAGAAATATGTATGAACAGACGTATGTTTAAAGAACCATTCATTAATAACGTAAGTAATGCACTTGCTCACTTGTCAGAAGAAAAGCACGAGAAATCCAGTAAGTCTTCCAACATTGGACACGAACTTATTGGAACGCATGTTGTATTCGCCGGGCATGACGTCTGAAAAAAGATTTCGCAAACATGATTACTCCACAAGCTACGAGTACAATTAAAATTATAAACTAACTCCCGACTTTCTATTGATCCCAATGACCCCCGATTTTGTATGGAGCCCAAAGTCAATACAAAGTCGGGGGTAAGTTTATAGTTTTAATTATAGCTTGTATTTAGCTATAATTTTAGTATTAATAACAGCTAAATGATTAATAACTAGAGTAAATGTTTAATGTGTAATTTGCTCTTACATTTAAACTTTGTTCGTCATCGTCAGTCGCTTTTTCCATGCCCACGCTTATTGAAACACCTGCAAAATGTATTAAATAAATGTAAATGTTATTTCACTATTTAAAATAAGTCGCCATAATAACTTGGTTTTTGTAGTAATTTGTTCTAAAGAATTTTTAAAACAGTTTTATTAACTTTTATTTATGTTCAACTATTGTATTTACAGACTAGCTGTGGCCGCGACTTCATATCCGTTAAAAATATATGAGTTATAATATGCCTGATCGCTCGTCACAGCGATAAAAATTATCATAAAAAATATCAATATTAAGATTATCATAAGATTATATAGATTGTCGCTGTGACGAACGGTGGCGCCGCCACTGTTACTATCTGTATGCCAAATTTCATCAAAATCCGTTCACCCATACTTGCGTTATTGAGGAACAAAAATGGAGCATACAAACGGTCGCCTTTATATTATAATATAGTTTTTTGACATTTTTCTGGAATTTCCGTCTGTTTATATATATAATAAAAAACAAACCAAGGCCAAGGCTAAGGCTAAGTTGTAACCGGGGCTATAAGTTGTAACTTGCAAGTTGCAAAGTTTGGATCGAAAAATTGTAGCAATTTTGAAATCAATCGTGCTACAATTTTGTTTTTTACAAATATGAAAGGGATTTTCTTGTTATATTTTTTTGTCTGTATTTTTGAGACAGTTTATCCATGTGAACAGTGTATACGGAGAAGTGTTATGAAATCCCGGGGAACAATATTGTTTCCCGGGATGATCAGACAATATCTATAAAAAAAAATTTTAAGGTTAAATCCAAACTAAAGTCTGTTTCAAAAGTGAATAGAGAATCACTATAAAAGCGACAATAAATCCTGGGTTTAAACGATCTTATGCTATTTTTACTAATGATTTGTGTTAGGAACGTAACGACATCTTGGCTACTGAAACCCTGGTAAAAGTATTAACCATTGTATACTATTAAAACGAGAAAAAAATTGCATGGGTGATTTACTAAGTATTAGCCTTGAAACACATCATATTACATATGGCCGATGTAATCAAGGCTACAAAACGCATTGTGCCATATGCAATTATCAGATTCGGATCACAATGTAATATTTTATTTGTCAACTATGGACAATATTTCATAATTGTGTCATTTTCAGCGATTTTTGAGAACACGATTGAAATTTTCTTCTATGATAAATGTTGGTAGGCAGGCTGACGATCCACTGTATAATCAATTTTTTTAAATTAAATTTTTCATTAGACGAATGACCTTCATCGTACTATATTTGACGATTAAACAATATGTAACCATATTGTTGGTAGGTCGCATATTAATGGTAGGTGTCAAGTTGGCAACCGACGCCAATGACACAAGCAACGCCACAGGTGCTGTAAGTGCGTTGCCGACTGCAGTAAGTATTATTAAGTATAAAGGATAGGGAAACACAACAACTGAACACATGCTGTTATTTCACGGTGGTCGTCTGTAAGGAGGTGGTTACTGCCGTCAAACGGGCTTTATTTATAGATAGGTCTTCAAATTCGCGCGAATTATTATAATACATAATTATGTCTATAATAAACATTATGTAAATGAAATTAGATTATTATATAAATTTAAAAAATAAATCAAGTTTAAGATTAATTTAAAACTTACCAAAAATTAAAAATTCCAATAAAATTGTAAATATTTTGAAATAAAAAAAAAATGGCAAAAATTACTCACGTCCAAATTGTGCATTGACGTTGAATTTGTGTTCTTGTACGATAATTAATAGGACTATTCTAATAATAATTTTATCTATAATCATAATTAACAATCAATAATATACACTACACACTTTGTGATTGCAAAACATATATCAATATCATTTATTACTGTCACTTGAACACCCTCGACACGATATGAAAGTCGCGGAATCACAAAAGCACTGACATAGTACAAAGCCTCCGAATCGACTACTAACAACAGGGTTCGTAAACATTGTTATACATTTATAAATGAATTATCACAATTTCTTTAAATTCATTTCGAGGGCTAAGTTTTAATATTGAATTTTTTATTACATTATAAATGAGCAAAATTGTTTTAGTAATAAAGTGATGTCAAAAAAAATCATAATTTTCCTGAGTGAAGTTCTTTTAAGAAATGCGAAATGAGTGTTTTGGGAAAGAAAATGGGTAAGTTTATTTATCAATTTTAATTCATTGTGAAGGGCAAACATTTTGCCCTTTCAAAATAACATAATGATGGGCAATGTGTGGACTAGTCAATACCATAATAATTTACTCCTGCATAACCGAACAATGTTGTTTTTTCAATATTTTATAAACAAAATATTTTCGATGAACTAAACGGCTATGAAACTAAACGTGAATATTTTACAAATTGTTGAGGAGCCCTGGTTGAATGTGAACCACCGCATCACTAAGCCATTTTGCTTCAGATTGGTTCACGTATTCACACTATTAATAAATTCTATTAATTAAATACAATCGCCCACAAAAGTGCAAAGTTATAAAAACAAATTCTATTTTATTTATTAAAAAAAAGTTAAAAAGAAGTTCTTTCCCAGTCCCACACAAAACTAGATATAATTGAAATGCTAAGCGTTATAATGAAATAACGAATAAATCTTGAATTACTAATGTAAAATTTGTTTCTAACTAGAGACCCTCTAAAGAAAATAAGTACATGAGTATTATATCGCCTGACATTTTTATCGCTGTGATGACGACGGTGGCGCCGTCACGGCGACAGAGCCGCCCAATTTAGTCGATAAATTCTTCGAGTACCTAACATTTTCTAGGAAAAAAAGCATGTTAATTCAGGTAATATACTACATATTATGTGTGCCAAAGTAACAAAAATCCATCACATACATGCATCCTGACAAACTTTCGCATTTATAATATTAGTTGGATAATCTGGGTAGGTAGTGATCTATCCACTATGTTATAACATTGTTATTGTACACTCAAAACCAAAATTCTCATGCGGCATTTCATCGAGGGTCCGCTCGGTCAAACGAACCGTAACCACCTAATCTTGTTGTAAATCAGTTCTTTTTACTTTTTATTGTTGAGTTTTTGCGAGCCCTGATGTCATTCACACCACATAGTACATGTATACCAACAACAGAGGCTTTGTGCTGTTTAATTACTTGGTTGATAACTGTGGACTAAGTATTCGGCCTTAAGAGCTCAATTGCCAACGGGACCGCTTACCGATTCTATAATATGTTATGGTTGCTTCGTAGTTTATTGGTCGTAGCAATAAGTAAGTATAAAAAAATATTCATATGAAAAATCATAATAAAGATTTGGAAGTAAACTAAAAAACAGAAATTAATTTCATATCTATTCGTATAACAATGTTTATACGACATTCTCTTAATAGTAGTTGAGACCACACATTCTCTTAAATACCTATTACTTACTTGCCAAGGTTTGGAACTCCCTGCCGGCGTCTGTGTTTCCAAACTCATATAACCCTAATCTTTCAAAGTTCGAGTGAATAGGCATCTTCTGGGTGACCTCGCTCCATCATAGGCCTCATCTTCGCTACACGACTAGATGCTAGCCAAGAGCAAACCCATCTCTAATAAAAAAACTTCACTCGTTCGTACAATGTAAGCAATATCTCCCAAGACTTATCAAAAGCTTCTTGAACAATTACTTTTGTTCCCAGACTGTATTCTCTATACACTATACTTAAGTACTAACCCTTTTGAATTTAAGCACAAATTGTTTCCAGGTTGTCAGACACTACCAGACAAGCACATCCGCATCAGTTCACAGGCCGCTGGCTGCCATTCAAAGTATGACACCAACATTGTTTACACCATATAAAAAAATACTTCCTAATCAGATAATGGAATAATTTGGTACAATTATATGGTATGGCGTATTTCGGAAGCGAGAGTACTATTGTAGTTTGACCTTAAATGCGTGACATCAAACCATTTTTCACCCAATTCATGCTTTGTATTTTGTACTTTCTTTGAATAATATAAACAGGAAGTAGTGAATAAAAACGTGGTCTTGACACTAATTGTTACACTACATACGGTGATTGGTACTGGTGTATAAAAACAAAAATATCTACACTGCTTTCCGTCTTATATAGATTTTATTATTCCATATTTACTACATCTGTCTTTATATCTACAAGTTCCTAATAGTTCGATTAATCTCACCAAGCGACCTTGTAAATGATCATCGTGGTCGAACCACTGGGACCGGTACTATTATAGCCCGCGTGATTCGATTCCCAAATCGAAACAACGGGAAGAAAAAAGTTCACATACTCCGATTTACATAGTCCGATCAATCGAACTACGCGGTTGGAAAAAAGCGGCGCCTCAGCCGTTCCTAATATGATATACTATATTTTACGCATAAATACTTATAGATCTAACTACAACAATATAACTGTGTTAATGTGTCATATATGTATGTATACTAGCTGTTGCACGCGTCTTCGTCCGCGAAAATTTATAAAATATAACCTATGTTTCTAGCTGATAATATAGCTTTCTATAGGTGAAAGAATTTTCAAAATCGGTTCAGTAGTTTAGGAGTTTATCGCGTACAAACGTGATACGAAATTTTTATTATATATATATAGATTGTGTATGTATATCATACTTTATACATACATTAATGTATATTAAGATTTTATTCACATATTATAAATAATGTGGCTCTTGTGTTTTCACTGAGAGTACAAGTAAAAATATCAATTTGATAAACTACTATATTGCGAGTTCAAGGAGTCAGTTAGTTCTGCCAAATGGCTGTGTTGCCGTCGCTTGTTAACATATTTATCCGGATTAAAAACAGCTCATTTCTCTCTCTCTGCTGTCTGAGTATGCTCTTAATATATACTCCTTGCGAATGTCCAAATCTTGACACGCAAGGTTGCCTCTAAAAAGAAGAACTTCCCTAACAGCTGTCAATTTAAATAAATGTCATTAACAAGTATAGACAGATATTTTTTAAAAGGAAGATGTAGTCCCGTCGAAATACACAATATCACAATAATTTGGAGTTAATCATAAATTATTGCTATGAACCCGACTTGGGAGAAATAAGTTTACAAATCAAGCAATATTTGAAGATTGTTCTAATATCAACAAAATGGACGCTTTAAAGACAAAATTTAAATTACCAAAAAGCGCTTCGGAACAAAATGTGTACTTTAATTACGTGTGTTTAGTTAATGATATTGTTCCGGAAGTAAATAAGGATCAAGTAGGAAACATTGAACCAGAAATGGAAGAGGTAATTTTAATTTGTTATTGGACCAACTAAACTGATGATGTACATCATACGATGTACTGAAGGGTAACATAACTCGTTCGCGCGTGTCTGGATGTGCCACATCTTTATTCGTTAATCACAGTAAGTTTAAGTGGCAATGGGCAGGACTCAGAGCACGGAGAGCCGACGGGCACTGGGGCCGGTAGGGTCTCGATTGGAGGCCACGGATAAGCAAGCGTAGCGTAGGACGACAAGGTGGTCAATGATGGATCCAGGCTGCTTCTGAAAAATATGGGGGCGTCATATGTCCAGCAGTGGATGTCCTGCAGCTGAGATGATGACCTTCTGATATCATCTCAGCTGCAGGACATCCGCAACTCCAACTCCAATAGACTATCAACCTTAGATTTTATAAAAAAAATTATTTTTTTAAAATTTAGATTTTTGTACATTAGATTAAATTATAATTTCTGAATTATTTTTTAAAGGTTGAGGACGAAGATGAACCGATTCAAGTGGCACATTCCAAAGCACTACACGAACTTTTTCAAACTTACATTATTGAAGACGTAAACAATGATCGAAAATTAAGACCTGAAAATGATGAGTTGGTAAATACTGTTATAAAATTTCTTTTCCACTCTAACTTCTCTACTTTGAATAAATTGCCTACGTTTCTTGACAATTTTTGAATTTTATGACAATTTGCAACAATTTTTGAAATTAATTCTACTTTCCGACTAATATTTAATTTTTTAAAGAAATGTTCTTGAAACATTTTGTTAACAGCCTACTGATCTACCAGAGGATGACACTGATAATTTAGACAATCTTGAAAGCCAGTTCTTACAGTATGATAACCCAAATATTCTGAAATTAACCCGAATGAAATGGCTTTCTGATGGACATGACGGAGCACCGGATGCAAGGTACATTTTAAAAATGACTAGGCTTTGATATTATAATTATTAACATTACGTATAGACTCCGTAATGTCGTTGCAGTAAGGAAAATGCCCTTACAGGAGCAAAAATCAAATCTT
Source organism: Synanthedon myopaeformis (assembly GCA_944738685.1). NCBI lineage: Eukaryota > Metazoa > Arthropoda > Insecta > Lepidoptera > Sesiidae > Synanthedon > Synanthedon myopaeformis. The sequence goes on along the minus strand of OX122927.1, from coordinate 3,505,735 downwards.
TCAGAAGACGATTCAATCCATTTCGATGTTCTTAAGGTAAATTGATTAAATATTTATAGAAAACCTTTATCTTTTAAACATACCTACTAAACTTTAACAAATTACTTGGAAAATAATTAGTTCCTCAACTCAATTAATTTTGAAATTTATGTGAAGGTGTCGCATGTATTTAGAAATTATTTTCCTTGCCGTCACTTTAGGCCGTCAAGGAAAGAAAGTTGAGAGCTAAGTATAAACATTATTTCGTAGTCATGGTCTCGCGAAATATTCATTAATTTTTCTAGCTAGCTAGAGTTTAGTCCCTAACATTCAGATACATGGTTTGTTACATCGGCAATCTATTCCATTTATTTTTTCCTCATTCAAAACAAATATTTTTGTATGTTTTCTTTTTTAATAGATTCACACAAATAAGTAATGATATTTACATTTGTTTTCAGTTCGCCATCATTATCGCCTAGCATGTCGCCATCACCCACTATATCAACTACAAGCAGTAATTGCAGTCAAGACTCTAGTAGTACTCTCGGCAAGCGGATGAACGTAGGGGAAAAATGTTTAAACACGATACTTCAATTGGACAAAGAACACAATTTGTTTGGACTATCGAACATAGCCATTGTTGGGAATGGACCATCGAAAAAAATACACAAAAACAACGACAAATCTGTATTTCATCAAACAGCTATAGTGCAAGTTTGCTGTAAAAGAGTATGCTGCAGACATAGAGTAAGAATATCTTAAGATTTTTTTTATGTATTAGCTAAGCTGCATTGTTTTATATTTATATATCTACTGTAGACCAATTTTGACATTACTTTTCCTTTGCACTTTTTGAGTTAATCAAAATACTTCTCATACCAATATTACCTATATAGGTACATATATAAAAGGAAATGTGTGTATGTATGTTCCAGTATGTTCCCTATGGACTCCAAAACAGCTGAACCGATTTTGAAGAATGATACCTATAAATGCGAAAGTTTGGTCTCAGACCCTTTGGAGTCAGTTGTCAGACCCCCGTGTCAGTTTTGCCCCTACCTGTGAAAAAGTGCCTGTTTGACCCGATTCTTATGTATGATTCGATTTTATAAAAGTTAGGCTTTGTGAAGATGGATCAATGTATGTGTGCTACTCTTTCATGTAAAAACTACTATACGGATTTGGATGACATTTGGCACACAACCAAACCATTAGTTTATTACCTAATTTTTATGCTGCAAAAATGTTAGATTCCTGGAGATTGTCTAAAATATAAAAAAAAATCGGCACCGCTTCCGTCGTGCCGGCGCACCGTCGTCCAAGATATTTCTCAATATTTTTAATTATTCAATTCGGACGAAGTCGCGGGCACCACCTAGTCGTTAATAATGCAATAATCACCAATTTATTGACTGGGTGGTTAAATTCATATCTTTTCGTTTTCTCTCATTTATGTAAGGGTCATTTATGTACCTTACTTACTCCCAGGAAAATTACAGCAAACATGTTGTTTTGGGCAATTAGTTCATAGGAATTATTGTTTTGTTTGTTACTATACTATGCATATTTTTTTTTCAGAGCAACACGGACTTACCATCTTCATTAAAGGTAAAAAAGTTATAAGGTAAGTTCATCATTATCGCTTTCCCATTCGTTATTCGGTAGTCTTTAATGGGAGACTTTGTCGCCTATCGTTATTTCTTTAATACTCGGCCAAGTCTAACAAACGGTAGGATCCATTTTTTTATTGAGGAGGGGAAAGCACATTTGCGGATTGTCCTTCGCCGACGCCGATCCCGGGTCACATATTTACCGCCGATGATGTAACAAGTGCAGTATTGCCCGGTCGAGTCCTACATGCCTCTTCGTCGGCGAGGGACAAACCGTAAATGAGACTCCTCAAAAAAAAAGGCTGGAATCACATTTAACACGTAAGTAAACTTGGAAATCAATATTTTCAATAAAAATAAACAAAAATTGTGGTTATGGCTTGAATTGGAACACAATCTCAATACCTACAGTAATACACACATCTCTATAAAACCGGCTTCAATATGTTATCCGCAAAATTCTGTCTTATAGTTCTTATTTGGTCTGATACGGCGTACCTCCAATTAAAAATTGTAAAATTTTTCATAACACATAATTTAATTGGTTTATCCGTTTTAAATATTTCAGTGTGGAGGGTGCAACGGTTGTTTTCGATGCAGACCCGCTTGTGGGTCGTGTACATCATGTTCAGTAACATGTCGCATTCCATGTGTAAGTAATATTTGATAAATACTCATTTCATCCAGTCATTTATTGTTTTTATTTTTTTTTATTTTTTTATTGAATTTATTATTTGTAGGTTGAACCGCCGACGTGTCCATCTGTGGTAAGTTTATGTAAGCGGACCTTACAAAGCGAATTGAACAAATACCGTATGAAATAACAAAAAAATGTTTTTATGTTTACATATCTCGTAGGTGCCATGTATCGTAACACCGAACTGCGTAGACTGTTACAAATGCAACGGGCTAAAGGTGAGATATTTATATCGGTTAATTGTATATGTACTGTATTTAATACTGTATTTAATTAATACAATGTTGAGAAAAAAAAAATTAACAACAGATGTTTTTATGTTAAGCTCGACAGACAGGCTGACGGTCCACTTGATGGTAGGTGGCTACCGTCGCCTATAACTCAAGCAACGCCATAGGTGCTGCAAGTGCTCTGCCGACCATAGATAAGGGAAGGGATGGGGTAATGGACTCTGGCATTCCTTACTCACTCATCGAAACACAACAGTACATGTGCTGTTATTTCACAGTGGCATTTTGTAATAATCCCCCTAAAAACTTAACCTTTCGATATTGCAGATTACGGTGAATAAAAAGCCTGATTTCGTTCCTGATCCAGTAAGTTACAATACACATTGTGCAACGCTTCGACAAAACTTAAGTCAATTAAAAATGTCGATTTCATTTACAGCCTCAATTGACTCCTCGAGCCAGCTGTATTCTTGCAAAGGTAATATAATTTGACTTGTAACAAAACTCATTATCCTCGTCTTAATCGTCAAACAGAGAAAGGAAATTTTAGGTACGTTTGTAACAGTAATGAGCCCAGCGAGGTTTGTAAATTTAAATACAGACAAAGTTTGTAGTTTGGATGTCAGTCAAACACTGTTCTACTAAAATATTTAAAAAGCCAATCTCGATTGATTTTGTTTGATTGACTTTTGCTATATTGACAGTTCTTTAGTTTTGGTTTTCTTCTTGACAGCCGTACGCATCGCGGCCATGTCCTCACTGCCCTCCATGCTTGCCACCATCGTCATGCTTCCCGTACTTGATGCCATGCTTTTGGCCTGCACGACCTAGCGCTCCATGTACCAACCCTTCAAGTTGCTTCCACAATCCGCCGTGTCCACCGCGACGCAAGCCAAAGTCAAATTTGCCAAAAGAACTTACTTGTCCATCGGTAAGTATTATTTGTATCGTGCTAAAAAATCATTAATCTTGCATACAATAGTGTCTCTCTTTTAGTTAATAAAACTACTAGAAACAGTCCAGTAGTTCTAGCTACACAAATAATGTGTTGATAGGTAAATTTTTAAAAAATCACAGCGAACCAAAAAAGAATCAATCATTATCTTCTAACCTTCCTAACTTTAATTTTAATTTTAGCAAAAATAGTTTTAACATTTTTATTTAAAACTAAATTCTGTACAATATTGTCTGAAACTTTTTTGTAACTTACTTGTTCATTTTTGTATAATTTGAGGATTTTTTTATTTCCACCCCTTCTACAGATTGGAATCAAAATTTCTTTCACCCATCGATATGACATAATATTCTAGAAAGAGTCCCTAAAGGACTCTTTCTAGTTTGATTTGTTAGTAAATTTTCCTGGACTATAAATAAAGGCTTCCCCATTTTATGTAATATACTATCGAATAACAATTTATCACAATGAAAATTTCTCATCTCTTTAATTTTAATTTAATTCTTAATGGCTTACTATTTCTTTTTCAGAAAGGAAAATCCAAAGATCAGGGTAAAAACGCAAAATGCACAAATCCTTTGTGTGTAGGAGTAAGTATAACTTTGTATTTTTTTATTTTGCAGGCACGAAAAAGACAATTAATTTTCCAATTACTTAACACATAATTCTAAGATTCATCATCCCTACACTATATATAAATTTATATGAAATAAATGGTGAACTTATATTTGTTACAGAATATCCCTGCATTCAAAAAAGAATACGAAAAAAGATACAAGACATAGATTTATAAAACAAATTATATATAGCGTATAGCCTACATCTTTTAATGATTCCTCAATGTGCACTTTCAATTAACCTCAAGTTGTTTATAACTAATTTTTCACACAACAAATAAAAAAGTAAACAATTTCGATAGTTTTATTTATGTAGATCACCAAACTAAAGTTGAAAATCCCTGGAAACAATGTACCTCTGGGAACAAGGTTTATGGGGTTTCACTACGTTTATTTGATCGATAACGGACGATGGTGAAGTGCCTCGAGCAATGTGACAGTAGTCCGAGCAATACATGAACGGGGCGATGTTGGTTTGATATGGATTTGGTGGGAACGGAGCAAGATCGAACGTTTCTCCGTGGGACCAAGACGCGAGGGGCGAGCTCGCGAATGGTATTCTATATTTTTTCTTCATTTCTGATATGAATACACTGAAAACGATAAAAAATAAATTGCAATTATTCCTTTGAATTGAGAGAATAGCGAATATTTTTCCTCGAAGGGATTAATTTTTTTACTCGCATTCAGAATCTTCAATGCGACTAACTCAGATCTAGTCTGTTATCGTCTAGTCTTTTGAAGAAGTCTTATTGTGTACAGTTTTGTCAAAAACTGCATTGAATGTTAAGGCTCACATATAGTTATGCTAAATTATGACGATACAGTAATAAACAAATTATCCATAATTAATTATTTCCACTTTTGGATCAAAATGTACCTCCATATTCGTAAAAATTCTCATCCATATTCCCAATATTATTATAATATCAAAACTTTAGAACTATCACCAACTAGCTGACCCAATAGATGTCGTTTTGTCAAAAGCTATATTGGATTGTCGGCTAGGAACTTTTGAAAGAAAAAAAAGGGACATTTTTACATTTTTGTGGGAATTTTTTCGAATAGGAAAAATTTGAATTTTTTTCACCATATTAAGGTTCTTCCTCGCATATCAACGAATATTTAATAAAAAAAAAGGTCGAATTCGCGCAGCTCGAGTTTTGAGCTGAGCAACACATTTAGCAAATAATTTTTATTCACTTACATACTTACCTAGAATTTAAACCAAGGGAAAGTAAAAAAAAAAATTATTTAAAGATTAAATAGAATAGAGCTTACCCTTTAATATTGTTAACTGGGTTATGACATGCCGCCACTTCCTTGTACTCCTTTTTAACATGAATTCTGTCGTACACATTGCGATGAACCTTCGCAGTGAGCGGCATCCATATCTCTTTATATCTCGGTCCAAATCCGCGGACCTTTAAACATTTTATATTAAAACAACAATATCTTTGCTTATTTGGCCTGCCTACCTTTAATACTCATTTTTATTTACCTTTGGGGTATTAAACTCCGAGTAGAAAGTGATCTGATCCTTAGAACCGATTCCGTACTGGTCTTCAACTGAAAAGGGCTTGTGGTATTCCCGATAAGTCGACAGATAAGGGTCGAGGAGGCGACGAAATCCAGTTGCGTTTTCTGGTATAACCGGAGCCTCATTTCGTCCGGAAGCAACTACCTTGAATTCAAAAAATATGGTTAAATTCAATATCTCTGCCAAGTGTACTGATTAGTTATGGATGTAAATATAAAAAATACGTGTTTCTTTACAAACACTAGTAAAATAAAGTCATTATAAGACAAAATTATACTGACTGGTGGATAATGGTGAACAATATTAAGTAGCCCCAATTTGAGGCCGAGTAAATAAATTTGAAATGTTGATACGTATGTACCTAGTACTTACATCAAATATATATTCCGGATCAGGTGGTTTAACAGTTACTTCAGGCGGTGCTGTCGGTGACCTTTCTGCACCTCTAAAACTACTCTTCATCTCAGACATAATAACAGGCTGTGTTATGTTTTTGCTTTGTAACTGAAAAAGACAATTGCTTTACCGAAAATTTTAACTAAATATAGCAATCTATTAGAAAAGCGAAAAGATGAAAAATTTAATGACGCATTTTTCAATGCAGTTCAAATTAAGTCTTAATGATTAAGTTTGAATTTATGTACCGATAATGATATTATTTACAAAATTTAATTGGTCAATCATCTAGACGAGGCCGATGATGGAGCGAGCTCACCCAGAAGATTTTGAAAAGATTTGGGTTATATGAGCTCGTAAACACATACGCTGACAGGAAGTCCCAATTCTTAGCAGCGCGTAATGAAGTATGTTTTAAAGCATTTGGTCCGAAAAAGAGGGATCTGACAAAATGGTAACCAGCCATACGTATGAGCTCATGCAGCTCGTGAGCATACTAATTATACTAAAGGCATATTGCTGCTTATATCGCTTTATATATATTACAAACGCAAAATGTAGGTACCTAGCCCCGACTATAAGTATACGGTGTCAGGGCCGGATTTAGGGGAGGGCAACCGGAGCTACAGCCCCGGGGCCTCCACAAAAGAAGGGCCACCACTTCGGAAAAAAAATCAAATTCAGACTAGTAAACACTAGTAAACACCTCTTTCTTTGATTTTTTTTTTTCGCTTTTTACCTTTACTTAACAGTACTTTGTACAAACATGATTATATTAAATATTAATAGAAATCATCGATCTATATTTGTTCACTCCAATCAGGCAATCAGTAAAATATCAAAATATTTATATGTTTGTTAAATAATAAAAGAATCTATAGGTTTCAAAATAAATTATTTATTGGAAAACTCGACTGAAAAAATTGTCCATTTTATTTAGAAAACAATTTGGGCCCAGGGGGCCTCCACTCCTTTGTTGCCCCGAGGCCTCCAGATCGCTAAATGCTCATAGGTTTATTCGTCAGCCTATAATCAAATATTGCATATTCAGTTGCTTACTGTTAATATAATTAAACATTTTACCCGTTTCTCAACACCAGTCATGAATATAACGCGTCGACAATTGATAGCACAGTCTGAACGTTCCATGGCTTTATTTGGATTAGGTTTGACACAATATTCGCCAGTTGTCGTCTTATACGATTCCTTTTCCACAACCATGTCGCGTCCAGTCAGTCGTTCGGGAAGAGGATCGTCGATTTTCTGGTGAACGGGAAAGTAAGTTAGAGATAAGTATGGAATGCATAAACAAATACTTCTATTTCAGATTTTGATATAATATTTTTTATTTTTGTACAATGAACGCGTGAATTTTATGTGCATAGGGACATAAAAGGCAGCATAGGACCATTTAAAAATAAATTTAAAAACGTCTCACAAAAATTTATCAGCAACTAGCTGTTACACGCGACTTCGTCCGCGCAACTTTATAAAATATAGCCTATCTTACTCGGTAATGTAGCTTTCTATAGGTGAATTTTTTTTTTTAAATCGGTCCAGTAGTTTTTGGGTTTATTCATTACAAACATACAAATCTTTTCTCTCTCTTTATAATATTATAGATATAAAATCTTTATAGATTGAATAAATGTTTTAACACATAAGAAAAAGAAACTTGGAAAAGTCGCTGGCTGATTTAGTACCTAGATATATATATTTTTTTATTATAATAAGACATTATACTTACACAATCCAAACTATGCGGTATGGCTGGTATGTGCCGCAAGGCAATGCTACTTCCAGACCTAGTTTCATTGTTGGACAGTCTCAATGGTATATTATATTGAACATTTCCCCACGTGTTCACGTTGGGTATCAATAAGTCGTGAAGCACTAACGGCTTGGCAGAACACGGTTTCATAGTTTCTTCTGGTGATTGTTGGTTCTCCATATTTTGTAGGTAGCAATAAAAATGTAACTTATGAAACAGTTAATGGAAATATCATATACACAAAAATATATCTAAAATGCCAATGACATACATTGTCAATGTCAGCCATGAGTTTTTTTATTGTAAGTAAAGAAGAATTAACTTCTAGCTCTTACTTACGGTCATTTATTTTTATGTGTAAAAGTTGGAAACCAGATTGACGGTCCACTTCATGATAAATGGCCACTTATTGTCAACTATTAAGTATTACCTTTTGATCAATAGGGTAAAGATTAATTAGAAGATAGAGGAATTGGCCCTTAAAACCCTTACTCACTCTCCGAAACCTTACAAGTTTTTATTGTTAGCTCACATCTTATTATCTGGTGGTGGTCTTCTGTAGGGTGTGGCTACTGTCGCCAGACGGGCTGCTTAGTGTATGATTGCAAAACGCAGCGTGCCCTTCCAATACTATATAGGTGATATAAAATGTTAATCATAAACAAGAAACTACTGTGCCATGATTAAACCCGGTTTGCCTCAGCTAAGCTTTTAGATTCTAGGCTTCAACAAGAAGAGTGAAGTGAAATACATCATTTCAAAGAAAAAATTAATAAAAATAGTATTTTTCATCAAAACACTTTATTCAATATGAGGGTATAAAAAGTATTTAAATAAGCATCTTCCTTATTCTTCTTGTCTTGTTCTTGAAAGCGGGATGTCTGCTTAGGTCATGTGCAAATTCAGCGTTATAATTAGGCTGCATGTACATAGGTAGAACAATATCGTTTTCAGACAGCCACGCTATAACGTAATCACTTATGGCGTCTAAGTACATATCCTTATCGAACGCAAACTGTAAATTAAAAACTTAATTTTGATGATATGGAAATAGGTTTAAATTATTTCTGTAAGTAAAGATTTTAACTCTTGGTGGATTCGGTTAGTAAAAGAAACGTTTCAGGGCGACAATGTTTTGGGAGCATTATTATTATAAGGCATATGTTTATACTTTTCCATTTCTAATTGAAACAATTCTATTACTTATGACATAGCAAACAGCTTTCATAGTGTATACAGTCGGGGTACGAAAACTTTCGTCAGTTTTCAAATTATTCCTTTATCTCGTCGTAGACTCTTAGTACCTACCTTTTAAAACTAAGCAAAAGTCAATATTTCTTTTGAAATGAAACATTGGCAATACACATTTTTTACCCCGAGGGTAAATATTTTTGGATTCTTACGAGAGAATTACCGATCGCTAGAAATTGTTTGAATCTTATTTTCACGAATTCTCAACAAACCTGAAGAGTAGTTCTGTCACTAATGTATAGCGAGCGCAGTGCTTCTTTCATTGTTTTCCCATTGATTTCTCCCTATGAAAAAAATTCACAAAGACGAAAATTACCTATAATAAAAACTGTTCTCAACCTAAGTATAATTAATACAAATTATTACAAAATTAGTATCAAAAGTAGGTAATTCGTCAATCGTTTCAATAAATCTTATCTCATTTATTATTTTAGTTTTATGAAAAATTGTGTAGGTAATAAATATAAAAACCTTAAAATATATTGACCTAATTAAACATAGTAAATCAGATGAATTTGACATAGTCATTATTTTATAGTAATAGTAAACATAGTAACGAAATCTCCACATCAATGAATATATTATTCAACTTGAAACCAATATGCCTACAAGTATTACCTTTGGAAACAATTCCTTGACCATAGCCAGAAGTTCAATAACTCGTTCATGATAAAGGAAGGAAGCCCAGGGAGCATTGAAAAACGAGTAAAAGTCGTCTATTTTATTTGTCTGCAATTGAAAAACATAATTATCATTACCTGGAAAGTTTAACGGGAGTTTTGAAAATTGGGGATTTTATAGATTTCGATGTGCTCTTTCCGAATTCCTACTTGGCCGCCACGTATCTTTGCCGCTCGACAATATCTCCTTTTCAAGTTATTTTATTTTACGATAAAACTTAAATTCACAATTGGATCCGATAGGTAGCGTTGCAATCACTAAAACATTTAATGCTAAGTACTTACGGCAAATCTGATGAATACATTATTAAGTAATGATGAAGACATTCCGTAGACACTGGCGTAAATTCCGAGAGGGTACGATTCTTTAGTTAGACAAGTGATGCCGTTCACCACTAAGTCCCTGGTGGTGTGTAATTTGAAATAACCGTTGTTGAATGTTTCCATTACAATGCCCTAAGGGAAATTACATTTTTTTCAATACACCATGTATCGACAATAGGTCTGTCTATGCTCACACAAAAATTATTGTATGAGATTATATTATGTGTGGGATTTAAAATTATGTAAACATTTAGGGTTGCTGGCGTATATTTTATTATTTTTACAAGTTCAAGGTACAGGATGTCCAAAAGAAAAACATTCTGTGAGTAAATAAGTGCATAAGTTAGCGCGTTCTGATTCTGCTCTTTCTGGTTTTCTTAGTATTCTGAGTTATGATCATCGATAGGTATAAAGATTACTTAAATATAGTTATAGTTTATCTAATGAAACGGTTAAAAATCTTTCATAGAGCGTTTAGTAAATTCTATTGGCTTATTCTAGACCTCCGACTTAATTAAAATTTCACTATTTATTTAACTCACATTGAAGTCCAGTGACTGTATGTAATGATCAGACAGTTTAATTCCAGGGGGACGCACATCCAAGTATCGTAGTCCGCCTGGTAGTTTACACAAAACTACTATCGGCTTTGTAAACACAGGTAGTTTTGCATTCAGCACCCTGAACATTGATTTTTTTTTGTGAAAGTTGTACTAATTTCAGCATACTCGTACTTTGTAATGTTATTAATATGAATTGAATCATTTACTAAAAAAAACTTAACTACTCACGAGTTCTGTGCTTCTTCCGCCTCATTCTTTAAAATAGTATCATCAGCTTTTTCAGTAGCTTTGAATAAAGGATCCAGGTCGTTCCTTATCTGTTCTCCTAACTAAAAAACATTGATGTCAACAGTTTTGTTACAGTTAACAATATTGCATGAAAATTTAATTCCTAGATGACAGATCAGTGACATATTTAAATTAGTGACAGGCACAAAGGCGATGCTAGGAAGAATTAGAAAGCTTTGAAATACTTTAAAAATCACTAGTAAGTACGTAAAAAGTAAGATAGTGGTGTCTAACTACAACCAAGTAGTTAATTTTCAACACAAATTATAAACATATTGTATAAAACACTGTCACAAGAAATTCTCAACACACCTTAAATCCAATATCGTAAGAATCACAATATTTCTGTTTCTGGTTCTCTGCACGATATCTTCTGTTATAATTGGTGAAAGACCCAGCAGAGTATACAGAGCTGGCACTTGTTTTGAAATTGTGGTCAATCAGAACACCATTGTCGAACGCTATACCACTTTTTTCGATAGCTGTGTAGGAACAGTGTAATGTGACTCTTTTATTTTTAGCTGACAAGTTTTGTTCATAATTATTGAAATTATAATTAAACTCAAATGTTGGATATATAGCCACACCTCGCAATTTATCGCGATCCAAGGTACGCAAAATACTACCGCCTGCATCACAATGTCTAACTTCCAGAAACAAACAAGTTAAGGAAATTCATTTTGTTAAGGAATAACTTAGTTTGATTTGATGAATCATATATCAAATAAAGATTAATTTTCCGTAACAGTCACCATTTATAGCTGAATTAGCGACTCGCCACAGGCTACGTACGAATGCAATGTTTTTTTGTTCTTTATCGCTCTTTTCAAAATCCCTCGTTATTCCCTTGGGGATATGATAGGATCACAGTTAGATATTGTTCGGATAATAACGGGTGTTTGGGAGAACCTTAAGGTTTTAACTATTTGATACAATTGACTATATAATTTACTTAGAAAATAGTTAGTAGATATACCATACCATAAAGTGCTTCCGCGTCGAAACCACGTATCCCATAATAAATTAGGGCGGAACATTTAATTCGTAACAATTGAAAATCTGATAGGATGGTTATTTCACTGATTAAGCCCGTCTCATCCGTTAGACAGCTTTGAATGTAACACGACCTGTAAGTCGTCACTTTTAGCGAATTGATTTCTTCCCAAACATTTTTGTAAACCTGAAACAGTTTTTGATCTTTTTATAAAATATAACTATAAATTACATGCGACTTCGCCCGCGTATATTTATGAAATATAGCCTGTTACTCGCTGATAATTTAGCTATAGGTGAAACTATTTTCAAAATCGGTCCAGTAATTTTTCAGTTTTAAATTCATTAAAAACATACAAATCTTCTCTCTTTACAATATTAATATAGACTACTTAGCTATTCCAACTAACAAATAGTCAACTAACAAACTAAAGTTTTGTTCAAACACAAAATTGTACATGAGCTTTTTTCAAATAACATTAGTATCGTCCTCATACAATCAAATGACTAATCTGAAAGAACAAGCGTACTTAGTTGTTTGTTATTTACAAGTTGTTGTTGATCAATTCTCACATCTCCTGCGGTAAGTAGATTCTAATATGTGTGTCTAGATTTACATTAAGTACCTAATACACAAAAAATGCATATTCATTTAAAAATTAGTTGGTGCTTGCGACTTTGTCCACGTCTTTGATAAGTTATTAATAAACATTATTTTTAAATTTTCTTACTGATCCCCCATTAATAGGTTACTTTTCAGGGATCTATACCCCTAACAAGGTCAGTGTCATTGTCAGTGTATTGTCAGTGTTCCACGTCAAAACATCTTCTGATAAATAATAATAAAATAATCATTATGATATTATGTTATTATGATGACTATTGGGGATATTTAAAGAGTACATGCGTAGCGAATTAGAAAAGTACTACAGCGTAGACAATAGGAATATTAATTATTGTACTAACATACGCGTTACAAAACACAGGTATTCTGGGCTTCGTAGGATGTTCCGGAGGAAAAGGTTCAATAAATATCAAGTCTTCATGTGGGAGATTAATTTCTAATAAGGACGTTAAACAACAGTAAGCGTTCAGCGAACAACCGTAAATGACTACTTTATCTGGAACAAAATTATGGCTATCAATTATATCATAATATTTTAAAAAAGAAATTTAAATTAAAAATTATATGTTTAAAGAAAAAAAAGAAACTGATGATTTCTAATTTTATTGACCAAAAGAACACATGAAGTCCACACGATACGATTTAACTATCTTCCACAGGTTTGATAGTAGTGAAATTATGTGTTTTATGATCTAATTTAAAAAAAAAAAAAAAAAAAAAAAAAAACTCAATGTAAACCTCTAATAGTAAGGTTATTTAAAATATGCAACAAAACATAATCAAGCTACTAACAAGGATCCAAATTCGTCATAGAATGATTGATGTATGCGATAGCTTTATTTGCATCAGAGCTGTTGTTAATTACAAAAAGATTATCCGGATTTGATTTCATTAAACATATATCTTTTCTGTTTGGAGTGACATCGAAACGAGTCGATAACAGCTTAACATTGCCGCGTCTGAAAAGAGACACTTTAGTCGACTCTAGGACTACAGCCTATGCACGAATACAGACAGTTTATGCAATGCCAGTAGTGAAGCTGTGTGCGTTTTGGTCTTTTGGGCAGTCTGTTTGGCGGCAGTGACCACAGCCTTACAAAAATAACATCATTGTGCTTTTGTGTTTCAGTGAGTGACTAAGGTAGTAAGGGATCCCAGAGCCCATTTCCCTATGCCTTCCTAATTACTTATCCTTAAAGCATCTCTGTAAGTAAGTGACATGAAAAAATACCCACAAAAAAATATCACTACTAAATTTAACGTTTTATGTAAAACATAACATATTATCATCAGTACCTAATGCATCACAATTTTTGCAAAATTATAAATTTTAACTTCATGTAGTGAAACATACTAAAATGTACTATTCAATAACATAACAATATTTCAGAACTAAGTGCTCACCGAACTTCTTTTTTCTTTTCCTGTAATTTTTGAAAGTAACGGGGGCACTGAAATTGTTTGCCAAAAAATAAGAAGAGACGATCATACTCGCACGTGGATCCATTTGAAAGTTTAATATACTTCATTTCTCTGAAATTGACCATCGAAATTTTGTAATAGTGAGCAATAAGCAATAACTAATTTAATAATGAGTTCTTACTTATTTATCTCCACCACAGTTCCATGTACTATGTTTACATAATAAGTATAAGGCATACTCTTGATATATTTATCAGATGGGTTTTGCGGGAACATCGTTTCGACATGACTTTTGTAGTATTTTGAATACGGTAATCCATATTGTGTTACCAGAGTGATATTTGTAAATGTTAAATATGATGAAGAATCGCTGAAAACATTTCAGAAAAGTTAACAAATTTATGCAAGTAGGTACCTATGTAGCGTAATAATTAATTAGGGCGAGCGTAATAATTAATTAGCCAATTTTACTAATAATATGTAAAAGTTATCCCATTGTCAAGTTAAAATTTGAGTTACCTACTATATGTACAAATTAATATTTACTAAATGATCTCTGATTGTGTGCTAAGTTTTCAAGGATGAATCTGGTTTTTTTTTAATATGTTTCTTTTAAAATCGCTGATGATTTCGCAAAGCAAAAATATAAAATTAAAAATTTTAAATTATTTATTCATAAATAATTTACATCTGTCCATGATAACGTTTTGTCAGAAAGATAAACTTTTTTTAATTTAACTTGGTCGACAGACAGGCTGACGGTCTACTGTTGTCTATAACGCACCGCAGGTGCTGCAAGTGCGCTGCCGACCATAGAAGAATCAAGGATAAGGGATTAGGTAGGGATAGGAAAAAGAGACACTCAAATGACAAGTTACCTGTATTATTTATTTTTATTGCATTTATACATTTTTTAATGTAAATGTTGGCACGCAAGCTGCGGTCCACTTGATGGAAGGTTAAAATCCATAGTGGTTTCAAGTGCGCTAACAACCTCGTAGAATAAAGGAAACATAAGGAGAAGATTGGAGGACCCTGTTATTCTTTACTAACATACCAAAACGCCACAGCGCGCCCGCCAGAGGGCTGACCAATTTATGAGCACAATATATTATGGAATGTCACTACTAAGGATTAGCATAGAATATGGTTGGTTATTTTGGCATAGAGACGGTTCGAATCCTGTGGAAGTGAAAGTTATTCTTCATTATTTCCCATACTGGATTGAGAAGAAAAATCTTGTTAAATTAATGGAAATGAAAGTACCTGAACAATAAACTATCTAAGAATGCAAAAGCAGTTCTTGAAGCACCAACGATGACTATGCGGGTGTCGATGTTAACTTTAAAAATACTGGTTTGTTTTTTACCAAGAAACCAAGTGCTGAAAGGAGTCCTGTATATACATGAAACAGAGTTACAAATATTTTTCAGATTGTCAACAAAAATGCAAAGTTTTGTCTTAAAAATTGAAAATTAATAAATTAAATTATTGCTAAAAATGTTAAGAAAACCTACGAATTTCCGAATTCTGAGACGTTGGAGTCTGACGTGTCTTGCAAAGTTTTTTAATATCTACTTAGAAAATTAGGAAATGGGCTGATTGGTGGTCTTCAAACGCCTGAGCAGATCTTTATAAAAATTATAGCTAATAACGATCCCGATTACGTCAGCTTATAAAAAAGAAACGGATTAAAATCGGTACATCCATTTTGAAACTACGGTTCCACAAACATACACACATATACCTACACACATATCCACACAGATACAAACATCAAACTTATAACGCGTCGGGGTTAGTAAAGTTTTTTACAGTAAAGTATAACATACTTATATGTATACTCGTATATATCAATATAATTAAAAACAATAAGCTACCATGGGATGCAGCTGCGATGCCAACCCCACAAGATATTTATTTCTATCATAATATCCATATACAATATCATCATGATATTGTATATATTCATGTAATATAGATGAACTTCGCGTCTATGTTGCACAATAGTTAGGTATATGGTAAAAACTCGAGGCAGGAACTAATTGGAACAACTCATCAGAGCTTTCCATTGTGCACCCGGACAGAAAGGCTAAACTCCTTTTTATATGAGTTTTGGCAAAGCTTTAAATATTAAACATTACATATTACCTAAATAATGTAAATCTAAATAACCTAATAAATCTTTAAATAAATAATATAGCACTAAAATTAGTATACGTACAAACTTTTCGGCGAATCTGATTCATATATGATTTCAGTTTCAATTTTCCGAGGTAACAGAGGTATCATTGATACAACGGCAGTGTTTGCTTTGTTTGTGGTCTAAAATAATTACGCACAAGTCATAATAATTATAAGATCCATAGGTATTCCTCCCACGTGAAGAACTTAAAGTCACTTCGTGGTATAATAAATTTAAACTTCTAACGTTTGATAACTCAAACGCATCTTGAAATTTAATTTGTTTCTAGCTTCTTGAGTTTATAAATTTTTATAAGGCCTTTATGTGTCTGATGTACCAGTTTAGTGTTTTAATTGTTAACAACTTACCAATTTACTTCTGTAACTGGTCATCCATATCAAACTGTCTTGATCCGATAAGCGTAACATATCTCGGATGAAATATCTGAAATGCGGTTCGAATACAGGATAAACTAATATAGTCTTGAGTATTGCAAATCCACCGCTCAAGACGTGTCCCTTGTTATGATATTTTTGAATGTGTAACGAGTTAAAGTCGTACTTCCCTCTTATAGTGTCTATGTTTTGGCATTCTCTGAAATAAAAAAAAAAGTTCAGTCATATTATATGAAAAGTAGTATAAAAAATATAAAAGTATAAACTTACTCCAAAATCCCAATGCCAATTAACGACAAGTCCGAGAAAAATACGTAAGAATTATATTTTCCAGTATTCATTACCGACAACTCAACGGTTTTTAAAGTCTCGCTGACGTCTAAACGTTGCAAAAGAATCGCTATTTGTGGAATGTCAATGATTTCAGCTCTACGAACTCTTAATTTACTGAAACCGAAATTTTATTTTTGATTTTTGAACAGTCTACATACGTTGATTACAAAACGATTTCATGACAATAATAGAGCACCTTACCCTAAAACAGAGCTTCTGTGAGCGACATAAAGAGCATAATCGCAACAGATTCTACTTTTCGTTGGAACAAACTAAAAGAAATAAAAAACAATTTATAGTAATTTGAGCCAAGTTGAAGTTGAAATAAAGTCGATATTGAATATTCTTACAGTAAAATGCTGGAGCAACGGACAGTACATATCAGAACAGGGCACACGAATTATACAATAGTCGTAGATCTTCATTATTTCAAATGCTGCTTCTAACATATCTTTTGCGTTTCTATAAGGAATTAAATTTGTATATTAGTTTGTAGATTGCCATAGGTAAGAAGGTTTGGTAGTTACTATAGGTACTATAGGTATAGGTTATAATTAATGAATATAATCTGTTCAGGCATTTGAAGACCATCAGCCTATTTCCTAAGTTGTTGACGGATTTCACTAACTTCCACAGGTTCGATTTTTGTGAAATTTGGTATACTGTTAGTATAATAATCTTGACCTGATCCTGCAGCATCAACTAATCTGCGGGATACCAAACTCCTTAACAACTTACAGCACAGATATAGCGTGTTTGGGCTCAACATAATGTTACTTTATAATTTTTAATTATATCCAATAGCTTATTATACATTATTTTTATTTATGAGATTATACCTTTCATCAATAGAATCACAGAGGCCAAAGATTTCAATCATAAAAGCATTGGGCTTTCCACTATAATGATCATTTAGTCTTATGGACATTCTGCGTTGATCTGTAAAAACATAATTATATTTCCCTTATATCCCTGTTTCTAATGAGATTTTTGACTTCTTTAGGCGCGTTGGGCATTTTTAAGATGGGAAAAAACCATTGAACTCGCGACACTGTTACCGTAACCGACACCTCTGTTGACAATTATAAAAGAACACAGTAATTTCAAACAGACAGACAGACAGAGTAACTTTCACATTTATAATATTAGTAAAGACTAGTAAGGATAACGTACACATATTCACGTAAAACACACTGCAATGTACACGACACAGCCACACGCCATTTTTTTTTAATGAAAAGGTCGTTAGATAAGCTGACGGTCCACTACACGGTAAGTGGCTACCATAGCTTTAACAAAAGCTACGCCACAAGTGCTGTACATGCGCTGTAGGGAAATGGGCTCTGGCCCCTTCTGTAAGGGGGTGGTTACTGTAGCCAGACGGGCTGCCTTAATGACTGCGAAACGCAATGTGCCCTTACTATACTTAAATTTTAGTTATATTTAATATCATTTACGTACAAAATGAAAAGAAAATGCAATTTGAATTGAATACGATATTAAAGTTGAAGTAATATTATACATATATTTAAATTCTAAAAAGCTTATGGCTCTTACAAAAAGTTACATACGGATATTTTTTCTTGAAGAATATTCCGAAGAGTCTCTTGGCGTTGAAGGAACTCTGAAATTAAATATGTAATGAATGACACCTCATATAAGCAAATTAGTTTTTACCTGCAACTTCGTACGCCAGTATCATTACGAGGTATAGCCTACATCTTATTTTGATGTATATAAACTATATTACTGTAAAGTTTTATCCAAATCTATAAGATAAGCAAATTTTTGGATTTTGCATGAAAGAGTAACAAACATACAAGCGGAGAGAAAAGACAGTTAAATTCTAAATAGGACATTTAGAAATTGTGATAGAAATCGGAATAATCTCGTACGAAGTGCCACCATAATATACTTTCTAGGAATAAAACCAGGTTCTTGCATTGTTATCTATTATTGGTAGAATGATATGGTAAAATACAACATTGCTATGTACCCTTTTGACACGGATATGTGAGGTATTTTCAATAGTTTCTCGTCTATATTAACAATCTCATATTCAAAAGGATCATCTTCTAACATCATTGGTAATACCTCTGGTAATATTGAATCTATACTCAAAAAAACATCAGAGAATTCGCTGTAGTCTTCAGAAACGATGTTGTCTAACATCGGCATTAAGATAGTCTTTTTTCTTTCAGAGTGATTCACTTTATTTCCTTTATCGTCGATTGTTGATTTTGTTAAAATACTTCCCAAGGATTTACTCGATTCTATTTTATTTGGTGTGTCCTATAAATAATATTCACTTATGTATAAGTAGGTACATTACATGTAGTTGTTGAGCGTAAGGGACTCTTTATACAATTTAAATATAAGTAATATATGATAATATTTACTAAGGATAAGGACTACTTGTCGAAAGATAACGACTTATCGAAAATTTTATATTATGTTTCTAAAATATTATGTCATTAACATCATCTTAGCTGCAGGACGTCCACTGCTGGACATATGAACCATATGATTACGTAATGAATCCTAAAAACATATAAATTTTGTAATCCTAAACACTTACTGCAAATAAGTAAGTAAAAGTACTTTCTTATATAGCACGTATAATTCTTAGTCGATTCGAATTTGCACAAATGTTGCATGTTTGCAGAAAAAGTTGCATCCGTGCAAAGCCGTATGCGAGCCGTTAGTTTAGTATAACACTAAAAAACTTTTAGCGACATAATAAGAACCTTACACTATTAGAAAGAGACAAATTTCCTTTATTTTCAAGTGGATTCCATTGTCCAGACATTATTGTTTCTCTGTAAGAAAAAATCAAGTTAGGGCGCGTTTGGTATAAATACTGTCTTGGTGAAAATTTTATGTACCCAAATATCTTAAGTAAACAATTTTCCCTTTTCATTTTCTCTTTCTCGAGAGGTGTGATTTTTGTCAATCCGTTGTACAGTTTTAGCTCATATTTCTCTTGTAACATTTCATAGTTGATGTCTGAATTGATGCACATCACCCCAACAGCTGTATCAAATTGCTGCAAATAAACAGAAATCTAATGAGAAATTTACAAAGGAAACCTTTAAATAGCTGTAATAATATTAATAACCAGCTGGTGCCCGCGAATTCGTCCGCGTTGAAAAATGAAAAATATAACACCCGAGAAAATATATGAGTAGTTACTAATCCTTCGTACTAATATTATAAACGCGAAAGTTTGTGAGGACAAAAACGGCTGATCGGATTTGGATGGAATTTGGCACACAGATAGTTTATTACCTGGATTAACATATAGGAGAGGTAAGCCTTTATCTTGGACAAATGTTAGGTTCCTGTGGGAAACGAACTACAGCGCGTACAAAGTTTCGGGCACAGCTAGTAATTAAATAGGCACAAAAAATAATTAACTTACGGTAGCAACCACGATTTTTCTTTTACTTTCAAGGCAACGACCGACTATTTCACTAATATAATAATCTCCATATAACTTTTTCAACTTGGGGCATATCTTATCTAATATTTCAACTACATCGTCGTTATCTTCTTCCCTATTTCAGAGAGAAACTTGCTTTTAGTATCTCACTTTTAATTAATTAAAAACATTAAGGGCCTCTTTCACCAACTACAAGTGTTGATTAGTTACTTTTGGAAATAATTTTATGTTTCATTAAATTATCCACTCGGTTTATTGCATCCTTCGATAGGCGAATTTTTTTATTATTTTCTTTTTAATGTTTGGGACTTTTACCGTACAAACAAAGGTATATCAGCTCCAACATTCCAGGTGACCGGTGACTTTAAATGGCGGTTAGCCTACTTGACACTTTACACAGAGATGGTGAAAGAGGCCCTTAGTTAAAACTAGTTAAAACTAATGTTAACTAAACCATTTTGTATTCGTACTTACACGGCGCGCCGTACTTTTAGTTTCGGACAATAGTCTTTTCTCAAAGCGACATACAAACATTGCTGTGCGACCTCTTCTAGACCGGACTTATTGCAAAATTTCTGCATTGGACATTTTCTCACTTCCTGAAACAACTTTAATGCATCTGCAGAGAAAATAAAAACTGGATCAATCATATTTTATTTATCATAGAAGGAATAGAATCGAATATATGTCAACTTAAGCAGTGCTAAGCAGTGCTTAGTTGACAAGTATATCCTATATATTAATATATGAAGCAAAAAATTTGGAACCCCCTTTTAAGAAATCGGACGGAGTGTAAAATTTGTTACATAAAGCTTATAGATGGTAAAAGACCAGATAAAGCTAATATTTTAGACCATAGTCTCCATTCAATAACAGATGCTCTCTTGAGGTCATCAGGCTGTACAACAGATATATCCCGCCCACTCCAACTTCCGATTCTTTGGAATATCTCGTAACGTCGGCCATATTGGTAGAGCAATAAAACATTGTGTATTTTTGCATTCCTTTTTTCCCGCATAGACTATCAAACCTAGCTACGTATAACGAACGAAAAAGAGAACTTACCCGTAGGACATCCCGGTGGGATCACTATGACAATGTTGTGTAAATATACATCATTCCGAAACACAGATGTTAAAGCTTCTTCCAAAAATAATCCAGTTACAGAATCGTCACAACACATGTAATGGACAAACAACGTGTTTCGAGATAAGTAAAATCGCCTAGAAACGTTATACACTATAAACAAAATAAATATCCTGAAATCCTATAGTTCCAATAAATTACTATAGGAACGCTAATAAATTCAATCACAATGAAATATTACTAACTGAAACATATTCCGAATCCAAAACTCCCATTCGGATGGATTTATCCCAGGAATATTTGGATGGTCGTCTAAAGCCAAAAATCCTTTCACCATTTTGTTTTTGTCCAGCATGCATATTGAAAGCACTGAAAGTTCGCTGAAATTGTTTGAAAAGTGTTGTTGAAATATATGTTGTATAATTTTATCTTATTGTTTATCGTCGCCGTAGCAGCAAGTCGTGTTTATTATACCAAATAAGTACCTATATAAATCAAAAAGTTTAACAATCCAGAAAATAATGTTAAAAAAGTAGCATACGTACCTATATCGTCCAATCATAATAATTGCATGCCATGTACTGAGCCAAGAAACGAGATGGATTCGTAATAATTTCATTTTATGAAAAAACAGGACTATTTATAGATGACTTAAGTCCAGTACTTATTCATAGTGTGACTACTAACTAGTAAAACTAGAATGGCCTCCCATACAAGGAATCAAAGTTAATTTATGTACGCTGGCGGTTTTTACTGTACTGAGATCCATATTCAATGTTCGAGTTATGCCCGTAATAAATATTATTAGTGTTCAGTGGTTCAGCCATAAAAACGTTAGAGACTAACTTTTCAGCGAACTTGAATCCAGAGATATATTATTTCGATGTAACTTTCACATTAATCAATAATACGGTTTAATACTACTATGTTATCGGGTAATTATTAATTGCAAAACCAAATTATAAGGGCCATTTCTACCTTGAGTTTGAGGCCCAAACGCGCAACCTCACAGTATCTTTGGCTCATTGCGTATGAGTAAATTAGGAACAATAGAAATAAACTGGTGATTTACCAAGGGCTAAAAATAAGTCTAGCTATATACATACATTAACGAGCCGATGTCAACTTCGCCAAACAATTTATCTGTTTGCTTATAGAACAACTCTATGTCACTTTTGTCGTCTCCTACAGCCCTCCTAAACCTACGTCCATTGGGGCCTATATCGAAATCGAAAAATATGGACATGTCTAATAAAATTTATTTATGTAGAAATATTTTCTTGTCAAAAACATTTCCTTGTAACTAGAAGGCTATGTCTTTAGTCTACAAAGAGGGTCTTTAGTCTACAATATAATAATTTTCGAGAAGGGAAATTCATATATAGGTACTAATAAATAAAATTGAAATGTCAAAATAACTGCTTTTTACAAAGTACCTATATATGTGGTACTAACAAAAAATTAAAAAATGGTGTTCCGGCTTATCTCCGAAATGACTAAACCGATTTAGACGAGACTTTCACTGAGAGATAGCTGATTTTATAAGGAGTAACTTAGGAGACATTTATTTTTATTTAAAAAAAATTCAATATATCGCGAAAGTACAGCTAGTAAGAAATAAAACAAATATTTTGCTTTCCATAATATAATATTTATTTACAAAAACTAAAAAATACTGATTATATGTAGGTAATTATTAAGTACAAAATGAAGCCACTGACATGAACTATAGATACTCGGTGAACTCAGATTTATTAAGATTTCATCAGTTCAATCTATCAATCTGAAAAGATTGAGACAAATTGATCATGCACCGACTGACTCACGGACTAACCATCTTAATGGAAAGGTTTTTTTTAATTATCCATCTACAAAAGGATAAAGTAAATTTTTCAAGTGAAACCTCTGCGCCTATTTGAAGAATACTTTCATAAGTTGAAAAGTTTCTTCCTGAAATGTTTATTTCAGGAAGAACTAACTCCATAATAATATGATGTTATTATTTTTGATTTCTTGTCATATTTAACTTTTCATCACAATTTATCAATTAATCTGTCTGTCTGTCAAACAAGTTAGACCAGACTGATAAATTGAACTGAAATACATTTTTGTTTAAACTCCATTTCGTAGAATTTAAATAAGAAAGATTTTGTTGCTTAAGTTATGTTTAATGTTATTTAGTACTTTACATTCATAATAAACAGCTGCCGGTTTAAGTCTATATAATAAATTTATTTTTAAATGTACCTATACTAAAAAAAAATGACATTTATAAAACTTTAGCGTTCAAACTTCAAAGTGAAAATTGTTTTAGAATTAAAAAAAAAAAACACGTAAAACTAATAAATATAAGAAACCCGAACTAAACAGCAAATATATTTTAATACTAGATACATAATGTCACGATAAAGTACTAATGTTTGTACACCTACATAAACATAATATTAATATTAAATTCTTTAAAAAAAATCTGAAAATAAAAACGAGTATCATTCATGTCTATCTATTATAAATTTCTGAGTAATAGATCCTAAATCAATAATTGCTTTTATTCAACAAAATTAAAAGTAATACAAAATGACGACACAATTTGCGAAAAGGCAAACATTAAAAATTATTAACTAACATAAATATGTACAATAATAAGAGAATTAAATAAAAAAAATGTTTTAGTCGAATCAGGCGCGTGTTAAGGTGGGACAGCGTTTCAGCGCTAACGTTAGCGACGATACACAACCTCAAAGCAAAACCGTTAAACCCATAAATAAACAACTAATTCTAACAAAAATAAAATGTATGTATCATTCATTATCACCTACAAAAATAATAAATTTCAAATTCTTAAAGACAATTCTAAGATATAAAAGTTGTTTTTTTTTTTTTTTTATAAAATAGTTACATATTTAAAAATATTAATTCTGTAGAAAGATAAAGTGATTTGAAAAATAGACATTCTTTTATAGGAAACTATTGGCGTATAGAGAATTAGCTGTTTGTGCAGTCACCTTTTAAAAAAGTTCACCTATCAATTTGTACGAGATTTGATTTATTTATTGAGACCAGAAAATGAAGACAATTCAGTTTACTTAAAATACAATAAAAAATGCTATTGATTGTAGACAATTATAAATGAATTGGCTCTATTTAAATCGTTTTAAAAATATTTTTATAAAAAAAATCTACAATAACTACATTTTTCCGTAATTTTTATGTGAAAATTTCTAAATTAAGCTATGTAAAAAGGGTGCAAGTCGTTGCCTTAAAAATTATACACGTGCATTTTTTTTAAGTTTTTGCATTCAAAATTCTACCACATTAAAAAAAATCTATCATTCATTCACTTGAGAAATTAATGATTCAAATAAAAGCTTCATTCGAATGATTTGTAAACTACCAAAAAGTATACCGGTTGAACCTTCTATATTACAGAATAGGCGGCAGATTCTTGGCGCGCACCAAATGAGTATGCGATTTGGATCTGTTAAGGTTGTTCGGTGTTGTCTTAACGTTGAGGGCTGAGGCGGTGTTGTGTCTTTGCATGTTGCCGTTTGTGGTGAAGGGTGTGCGCGGTGTCAAGAAACCGCCCTTAACTGCGGAACGAGTTTGCCTCGTTGGGGTATTCAACAAATTATTCTTCGAGGCCAGGGGGGTAGTGTGAACATTCTCCTTGCCGAGTCTGGGAGTTCCCGTGGGAAGTTTTTGCTTCTTCTGTGAGGTTTGCTTGGGCGTGTTTTGTTCGTGTATTGTCGTGCACGTGACGACGACGTTGGGCACATCGGCAGCTTTCGTGTTGGCCATGGAACTGCGACTCACCTGCTTCTCGTTTATACCATCCTAGAAAGAATATTAAAAATTTTGGTGACAAGTATCTTGAGAACTGCTAAGTGTAGAAAGCTGCAATTTGGACTTGAAAATTTCAACTCCGTGCGAAGCCATTTTGGGTTATATTGTATTCATTATGCAACTGAAAAGGAAACTGCATGGGACAAGCCGATTTCCACACAAGTCTGATCTGTCAATTGACCAGAAATCATCAATATATATATAAAGGTTTAATTATCTTATGTTTAACCACTTTCGTCACCAGTCAAATAAAATGATTTCTGTATTATATGTAAAATTTTTAGTTGCAAGTACAATTTTTTTTAGTTTGAAAAGTGAAAAAATAGACTGTAAAAAAATTAATTAATTTATGACAAATAAAAAACTCAGGGAAAGTATTCAGCATTAGGCTAAGGATAAACAAGCAAAAAGGAGGATTTTTGTGACAACTTTGAGATATTTTTTATGTTAAGGTCGACAGATAGGCTAACGATTCACTTGATGGCGCTGCCGACCATAGTGGGATTGAGTATAAGGGAAGGCAGCTCAGTCATTTGGTCACCCCTTCTAGTGGCAGTAACCACCTTCTCTGGTTAGAGAAGACAATCATGAAATAACTTCGGTTTCGGTGACTGAGTAAGGGATGCTAGAACCTATACACTATCCCTTCCTAAATCCTACTTTGATAGCCAGCGCATTAGCAGCCACTGTAGCGTTGCTTGTGTTATAGGTGACGGTAGCCACCTACCATAAATCGAGTGTCTCGTCAGCATGTCTGTCGAGCTTAACATAAAAAATAAAAATGATAAGCTCAGGTCCACAGATAAGTACCTTAAAGTCCGTATATGTGGTAAGCATCGTAGAGTCGACCAAAGGATCGCGTGCAGACGCTGCTGTGCTATTAGAGCTGCGAGATGTCTTGCTAGCGGATCGCCTAGCGCCGTTACTACGACGCTTACCTAACGACTGAAATTATCACCAACAAGGTGTAATGTCAAACAATTTTTTAAATATATGTACTAGCTTTTTTTAGCTTTAGCCATCTTTTGAGCTAGAACCAACCATACATATTTACAAAATTATTTAGTTAATTTTCACATATCGCTATTACCTCTGAAATTCTTGTCACATTTGAGCTGAACTCCAAAACCACAAAATTTCAGAGAGTTAGAAACTGTGATTTAGGCTGAATAGAAAATAATAGACATTAAAAAATTTGATCAGAAGTATGAAAAATAGAATAGAAGCTGTTGTAATTGATTTGTGTAGGTTCATTAATAAAAGTTCAAGTAATTTCAGTATAATTTGTCACATTATGTTTATTAAAATTATTAATTTAAAATAATTTAATTTTTCTCCGATTCTACTTGTCACGTTTAAAAAAATGTAGAAAATAAATTATAAACAATAATTTTATTGAAACATTATTTACCGTAAAATATAATGATAACCAAAAAGTCTTTAATGCTCGTTTTTTTTTGAAAGAGAGTACTTACCTCTATATTTTTTAAATTTGTCAGGTTAATTAAGTTAAAGTATCATTCTTAATCTGTCACACTTAGTAAGTAGCTTCAAGTATAAACGAGACAGTTTGTCAGGGTGTATTTTTTTTTTTTACATTTTCAAGCAAAGACTAGAGAACTCTAAATATTTAAGTTATTAAATAACTTCTATCTAAGTTGCATGCACAAAATTTTTTCAACTTATTTTGTATATAAACAACTGCTCGTGATAAAGAAATGTTAATAAAATTGAAGACTCACCGTTCTCTTATGTTTGAGTATGCAGCCGTTGACTCGGGGAGACTTTTTCACATCCACATCATAGTCAAGCTTTCTCTTTACGTTCTGTGAATTTTCAGCGAGGGCACGGGTCGCCAGGCGGCCACTGACACGTCTGAAATAAACAAATCATCCATTTTAAATACACATAAAATATTCAAATACATTTGAATCTTGTTAAAACAAGAACTAACATCAGACCAAACACAATTTTAATTAAATGAGCGCAACATAATAAACTATGAATTAAGGTGCAATATTGCGATTAAACCTATCATTCAATCGTGTGATAGCATTACAGCTACATTTACACTAATAAAAACTAACATTTCTCATTCCTCTACACAAATTTAATATGAAAATCACTAGCAACAAGAAAAGAACTCACTGTATCACGTAACGATACTCACTTCATTACTTCACTATTGATCTTCACTACTGCAAAGGAATGAAAAATATTGCTTTACTAAATCACTTCACATTAAAACATATTTAAGGAACACTGTCTCGTAAATACACGATTTGGATCTAATTTCTATATAATTATATGAAAAGTTATCAAACAATATAAATGTCTTGAAGGTTTTACCAATTATTATTTTTGTTCTTTAACGAGTATACTAAACATTTTCCCTCTTGGAATAGTATTAACCGTTTTAAAGGGAGAGAATATATAAATAAATTACTTTTTAACAGTGGTTATGGCGGATCTTTTCATCGCGGAAACGTTGCTAGAGATTGTGTTAAGCGCTTTGTTAGCGCTGCCGGTGATCAACTGGCGCTTGAATACCCTGCAATGCAACAATCAATACACATTATGAGGTGTCTTTTTTTATGTTTATGTCGGCAGACAAGCTGACGGTCCACTTGATGGCAGGTAGTACCGTCGTCTAGAAAATAAGTAACACCACAAGCGCTGCTAGGACGCTGCCTACTATAGTAGGATTAAGGATAAGAGAGGATAAGGATGGTTTTTGTGAACTTAATCTTAGTGAAACATAATGAACTTTTCAAAGTTGGCTCTGGTCTGGATTTGGAAAGTAGTGGCAGGGTACGCTGCGAGTCGCAATCATTTGAGCAGTCCGTTTGGCGGCAGTAACCACCCCCCTTACAGAAGACAACTGTGAAATGACAGCATGTGTGCTGTTGTGTTTCGGTGAGTGAGCAAGGGATGCTAGAACCCATTTCCCTATTCCTTCCCAATGCCACTGTAGTCGGCAAGGTACTTGCAGCGTCTGTGGCGTTGCTTGTGTTATAGGCGACGGTGGCCACCTACCATCAAGTGGACCGTCAGCCTGTCTGTCGAACTTGATATGAAAAAAGGATGGAACGTTTATGATGATAATGAGGTCGAACCTGTCTTCTGAAGGTAGACCAGCCGCGGTGCGGTTTCGCTTGCCTGGAGGTGAGAGGGCGAGCGAACGCAGCTGAGGAGTCGAAGGTGGAGCCAACGCCTTTTTGCGAGCAGACAGCTTGTTCGTCCTCTCCTGGAATGCATTAAGGTTCAGTTCGCATTGCGCGGTCGATTCAACTTCGCGAAAACGAAAATGTTACAACTTACATTAAGATTTTTTTTTGAAAAACAAATTAACCTAGTGCAACTTCAGAACACTATTTGATTAAAAAAGTGTAAATGAGAAACGAATAAAAAAAAAAGAAAAAGTGAACATTAATATTTTTTGAATTCATATCATTGCGTTAGATATGAGAATATATATTTTAGAAAAAAAAAAACATTCAGCCATTTTCTGCCAGGTAGAGCTCAACTTGGTATGTTTTAAAAATGTATTTAATTTTTTACGAAACAACTGGCTAAAATATATTATTAGAATTAGCTCATGGTAGCCTTTCATTTGATTCTCGATAGGTATCTAAAGACTTTTTTTCATACAAAAAAGTCGATGACGTCATAACTGGAAAATGTAGCACTTTGCGGATATCCACCAGAGTCGAAAATACTTATAAACTCCTAATAAACTTTCCTGAAAAAAAAAAAAAAATCTCCATACGTGAACCTTCCTACAGGAATGTAGTCAGGTACGAGACTTAATATAACAAGTTATTAACGGAAATTATAAGTGCTTCACTTATGACTCCAGTTTTCAATACAATGATCTACTCACAGCTTTCCTCGTTTCCCAGTCTTCGCGAATGACGTCCAATAGTGGTTTACCGTCGATCATGAATGTTGTTTCATTAAGTGCTTCATACTCCAAAACTAGTCCACGTAGTTGAGTTTCGATTTTCGGTAACTGAAAACATATGAATTTGTTATGGCTATGTTTATAATAATATAATAAAAAGAGCTCTAAAAGACGGAGCTGGCATTTTTAAAATCTTTACATAAGAAAACGGATTGTCAATCCCAATTTTATTAAATTTCAGTAAAAATATTTGATTCTATAATATCAAAATATATTTAATTAGCGACCTGCCATCAAGTGGACCATCAGCCTGTCTGTCGACCTTAACATTTAAAAAAATTAAGTATCTTATTACCATGAAAGCGAAGTGAGTACAGGCTCGCTTTTATAAACCAGTAAGATGGTAGAAAAAGTTAAAGCTAGATTGTGTTTCGTTTAAATAATTAAATGAAAAGTGAGTCTATATGTCAGTTTGTAAAGTCTAACCAAAAAATAATTACAGATTTGGTCTTACATTGTTAACTATCGCGTTCCTTTCCTTTTCTTCCTTGAGCAATTGTCCACCGCGGTTATGGTAACGTCCGGGCTCAGTCGCTCTCGCTTCCAACTCGGTCATCTTGAGCCACAGATTCTTACGAGTCGACACCAGCTCAAAGATGTGCCTGTAATTCAACAATTCAATCACACAGTGCTGTGCAAATTAGTTAGGACAAGAATATTCTTGCCAATTATCATCATTTAAATCAGATATAAACCCAAAAAGCTTCAAAAAGGTCAAAAAGTTGCTGATGAGTTGGGTGTCCCGTAGACTACTTGATGCTGCAGCATCAGGTCAAGGTTACCATGTCATGAAAATACCACTGAAGTAACAGTATGCAAAATTTCAAATCAATCGAACATGTGGAAGTTAGCGAAATCCCTTCATCAACTAGGAAATGAGCTGATGGTCTCCAAACACCTGAAAAGATCTTCACAACTGCTTCCAAAACACATTTGCCATAACGCTATGAGGACAATGAAATTCTTGGATTTTTCAAAGGAACTTGATTTCCAGTAATGAATTATCCTAAAATATGTAGTTTAATTTAAGCATTACTTACTTGTTTTGCTCGTAGTATTTAGTGATCTTGTCCAAATACATCTCGTGGAGTGTGAGCGTGTCCTCGGTGAATATATCTTGAAAATAATGAATAAATTCTTCCCTCTGCTCCGGAGAATACATCACGTTGTCCCACATTAACTTAATTTTTGTTCTGACATTCGACACAAACACCTATTGAAAATTTAAACTTATTAGTCAACTATACACTTCCGGTCCATTACAACCAAATCCCAAATTGCCTGTTTCCCATTTTGACTGAAATGCAAATTACCTTTCCTAAATCAACCAAACATTAAAATGTCTTAGTCCCAGAATGACTGAAATCCGAAATGCCCTAGTGCCAAATTGACTGAAGATTTGAATATTGAAAAGTATTATGTGTGTTTATTGTTTATCAAAGCCAACTTTGAAAAGTTTATTTGCAGTTGACCCTTTTTTTTAATTTTTTTTTCTTATTTTTTGCGCGGGAAAATCTGCGAACCAGATTCCCACCGACCATGTAACTCTTGCTCCTGTAGCCGCTCATCTCTAATCTGTAGCTCGCTAAGGTGGCTGAACATTTCCACATCAATGGCGGCAGCACCAATATTTTTTTTTAAGATACACCAACAGAGTGTTTTCTCTTCTGGACGACTGCAGAGGGCGGTTACTAGGCCGGCCAGGTACTACCGGGTCTTCACCGCCCTCCATAAAGCCACGATTGCAATATTCTGCTAGTCGGTCCTTCCATGCCGCAGAGCTCAGTCTTCGCGCGCGTTGCTCAACTACCACTGAGCGACAGAGCTATTCGAGAGGTTTCGCCCCCTGCTACCCGCACCGGTATTCGTGCGCAGAATCGAGACCCATACGTCCACCTACCATCAAAAAAAGCCACCTACTATCGAGTGGACTGTCAGCCTGTCTGTCGACCTTAACATAAAAATTAAAGAAATGTGCGGTAATTAAAAATTAAGTCAATTTGGCATTCAGTCGAATTGGGATTTAGTCGATTTCCGATTCAGTCGATTTAGGATTCAATCAATTTGAAATTCAGTCTATTTGGGATTCAGGTGTATTCACATTTCAGGCAATTTGGGATTTAGTTGTAATGGACCGGGAAGCAACTATACATTGTGTTAATTAAATCGCAGTTTGAGTAGCATTTATTAGAATTTAAATTAATATTATATTAATAATTAGGGAAAAATGTTAGTTAAATCGTTAAACAGTTATTTCCTGTATTTATATAATTTAATTTAGACCGGCCCCATATTGTAAGAACTTGTCTATTAGATAATTTCTATAAAATGTACTAAAGGTATTACGAAAAATTAATATTTTTCTCCAACATTTTAATAATTACCATACAAACAATATGTCCCAAAAATAGACACAAGTTTCGAAGGGCTTGGAATAAAGAAAGTTTTTCCTTTTAGTCAAATAAGCATAAAATATATATATTAATAAATTTTCACGCCTTAGCTACTCAACCGATCATCATGAAATTTTGCATACATGTTGTCAGGGATACAAGAAAGGACATAGGGTACCTTTCATTCAGAAATTGAGGACTGTTCCAAAGGGATCATTTAAATAAAAATGAAAAACTAACGCCTGGCTAAAGTGCTACAGCAGCAAGAGGTTAAGCTTTGCTTATGTATATTTTTATATTTTTCAACGTGGACGAAGTCGCGTGCACCGGCTAGTATAATATAAACGTCATACTTGTATCTTTTGTCGTTTGATCTGATCGCAGCGACGGATTTCCTCTTTAATGGCATTTTCGGTGTGCTGATGACAGCCAGGGTGTGCGTGTAGAAAATTCTCGCGGTATATTTGGTCTTCCTCCAAACATTCCCACAGTTTTGATAGACGTTCGCGCAGTTCCAATACCTGTATGCAAATTTATTTTGAAACATGTTTACAGTAACATTATGTACCCACTATCCAACTTAGGTACTTCATTGATATTTTTACCTTTCTGTGTTGAAATTGGATTTGGATGGTTGAACTATATAACCTCCCACTGCTGGGTATACACCTCTCCGCAGTGTTTGGGTAATACTATCGATGAAGTGATATTACGTCAAATATTTTAAGATTAGTTAAGTCTAAACTCTGAACTGAATACACAACAAATAAAGAGCTAAGTTTACGATCGTTTTCTATATACACACTAATATAAAAAGAAAGAGCCAATTTTGTAAATTTGCTTATATTGTAAAGTGTGAGATTTTAATTAATTAGTATAATATCCTGAACCTCTGTCCCTATTTAAAAAAATCTTTTATTATTTTAGTCTAGCGGTAGAAGGTTATGATCGTGAATTAACAAATTTATTACCTTTTAGACTATGACTACTCGTAAATTCTAGAATTTATGTAGATAGCACAGAAAAAGATAGCCGTCAACTAAAACAAAGTAATTGTTATTAAAATAATGACAAACCCTATTGTTGGTGTGTTCGTATTTTTCTTGCATCTCTTGGTGTAGTTTGGCCAAACGGTCCATGTTGAGATCCGTTACCTTGAAATCGACTGACAGAGAAGTCACTACAACATGTTCAAATTTATTCTGCGGCTTGATCTGTAGTTTATCTGGAATGGAGTAGACATTTTGGGTCATATTTCTTACAATATCATAATTTGTTTTGGCTTGGGAAGTTATGAATTTACCTAATGATACTAAAGTCTGATTTACTAAGTTCTGAATTTTTATTCTATATTGTGGCCATTTCTATTAAAATATGTCTTTTTTTTTCATACAGATGTTTGGAATTTTATAAAATAACTATTTAATACACTGAAAGAACACACGTTTAACATGATACTTGTAGTATTTTTTCTAATGTTTTATATTTAAAATAATTAAAATAAAAAAGACTTGGAAAAAAATGTTGAGAAAATATTTTTTATTTAACTCATGTATATTTTATAATTTAATTAATACAATTACAAAAAAAAAAAAAATAGCAATTGACAAAAAAATATTAAGTTTTTACTTGCACAGTAATGAAACATTCAATCACATATGAAAGCATTTATTTGATTAGAAATTTAAAAATGTATAATATGTTATTTTTTATAAATACCCATTATATCTTTCACTTCAACTTGAATATTAAGGAAAGTCTCCGCTCTCTTATCCCTCTCCGCCTGCAGAATCTCAAGGTGGACCTTGAGCTTCTCAAGTTCCTCCTCGGAGGGCAGAGGCACATCGTTTAGCTCCTGAATGGTAACACCCAGTTTGTCAGTAAGATCCCGCTGCCATTCGAGCAGCCGATTGATCTGATGACGACGTTGTTCCACTTGCTGCCTGTATCTGTTAATTATTAAAAAAAAATATTTCTATCTTTCTTTACATGGACACCCTTTGCAACGTTTTGTCACAAAAACATTGCCCACATGTTGAATAATTTCTATTGTCTTTCTAATAATATTGATTAGATATCATTTAACTAATAACCCAGAATTTGACTCATGACAACACAAGCAATGATGCTGCTCATTGTAGGGATCAGCAGTAACAGTAGCCTTGTAGTTGTTAAAAAATTGTAAAAATCTAGTAGATGTTCAGTTAGAATCTGACAATATTTATCATTTATTGTTTAACATTCTCCATTACTATAAAAATCTATAATTAAAATTATAAATGAACCCACAACTTTCTATTGAACCCAACACCTGCTATATATGCTGTACCTAAGTAGCTGAGAAGTTTTGTGTCCTGCAGACTACTTGATGCTGCAGCATAAGATCAAAATAATCATGTCATGGAAATACGTAGTATAAGTATACACACTTTCACATCAATCGAACCTGTGGAAGTTAGTGATCCCTCCATCAACTAGGAAACGGGTTGATGGTCTTGAAACGCCTGAACAGATCTTCATAAACTATAGCTAAGAACCAGCTAATCCAGAAGTTTAAAGTCGCTCAGCAAGCTATGGAGCAGGTTATGCTCAAAGTTTTATTGGTGGATAGGATCAGAAATTCCGAAATTCGCTAAAGGACTAAATTTGTCAACATAGCCGAAAGAATTAGCAAGCTGAAATGCTGAGCTGAAAGCTGAAATCCATAGCAGATAACCACTATGGAGGTCATTAATTGGGAAATGCAGTGTGGGATGCCCTGTGACCAGATGGACAGACAACCTGATAGGCAGCGAGTAAGCGGCTGGAAGCGAAGGGCAGAGACTTTATATGGTACCTATGTCCAACAGTGGTGAGACACAAGCTGATGATTACGATACATAAATCCATAAAATGTTCTTACCCTATAATCTGATCTTCCAATTCTTTCTTGTAATCGATCAGCATCATATTCTCTTTCATATCTGCTATAGATATGTCCACTGACAGACATCTGCTTAATTCCTCCGTTTCTTCCTTCAATTCTATAAAAAAGTTAAATTGAATTAAGGTGATACTTGCTAAAAGCAACACAAAAACAAGCTTTTTGTTTCCATTTTAAAACAGAAAGATTACAGACAGAACTATTTTTGTAATAAAATATATGTAATACTTATAATTTAATCATTTTTGTATACCTAATTACTAGCTGACCTAGGGAACTTAGTATCGCCTCAGAATAAAAACCTACTGCCAACTGCAGTATGATTAAGGATAAGACTGGGAAGAGATAGGGAAAATGGGCTCTGGCATCCCTTAATCACTCGCCAAAACACAACAGCACACATGCTGTCATGGTAGTCTTCTGTAAGGGGGTGATTACTGCTGTCACACAAGCTGCCCAAATAACTTTGTGACAGAGCATTAAGGCAAGTACCTTAAACACTCATCCAACAGATCATATTTAGTATTTAGTGCATGTGATCATTGTTTCTATGGGATGTCTGCCTCTTCAGCCTTTTTGTACCATATTT
Organism: Synanthedon myopaeformis; assembly: GCA_944738685.1. NCBI lineage: Eukaryota > Metazoa > Arthropoda > Insecta > Lepidoptera > Sesiidae > Synanthedon > Synanthedon myopaeformis. The sequence continues at coordinate 3,470,638 of OX122927.1, read as the reverse complement.
ACTAACTTTATAAATTAAAAATAGCTTATGAAATAATACAACAAAATAAATTTAGTTAGGTAGGTACTACTTTATACTACTTACTATCGACTTGGTCCTGTAGAATTTGCAATTTCTGTCTAGTCTCAGAAATAACATCTCTGTGAAGATCTTTCTCGATCTGAACCAATTTTGTTATATTTCTAATCTTGGCATTGTCATCCACGCCAAGATGTGACCAGTTTAACCACAATTCCCGCATCATGTGCGTAATATTTTCGCAAATCTCCTGTCGAACTTGCTCACTGTAATATTAGTCTGAACTACTTAAGAAAAGCCGGGTACAATGTATAAATAAAGTTGTTAAGCTAAAGTTTTATAACCTACGTTCTGTAAGTATACGAATGATGGGTGTTGGTCATCTACATGAAAAGTTTCATTACACAAACATGTAATGAGATTTTGTTGAATGTGTATAGTTCAATGCTTTGCCATTTTGAATGTTTACGTACTTTGACAATGATATAATATCTATCTAGTTTATGCAAGAATATTAGTAGATAATAATCTTTTATCAGTGAAAGCAATAATAGTAACAGACAAATATCACATCAACTTACAATATTTTGTTCACGTCTTCCGATATTGAAGCCATTTTACTTGTTTCTGTTTTAAAATAGTGTATAATCTCACGTTTCTCTTTTTACAATTCAATATTCAGAAACTATCAAGGAAAAACTAACTAAACACAATCTTTTCCGCCGCGATATGGCTGACCAAATTGAACGACAAAATAAGTTTTAAATCCCGTTTCAATTCAAGTAAAAACGAACGCGAACGTTAAAATTCTAATGTCAAACACAACTCAAAATGCTATTATGTGATTGGTTCGGAATATTTGTAACGCAGATCAAAAACAAGTTGGTCGTGGCTTGGTTACTAGTAGTTCTCTGCTCCTGTCATGTGCATTAAGAGCACAGAATACTTTATCGACAAAGAGTTTTTATATTTTTGTGTATATATGTGTGTATGTATATATGTATAGTTTTCTCTGTATAAAATTAGTTTACCAATTCGTTGAAAATGTCCTTGATTGCACTATTATCTTTATTTATGTATGTTTCTCTTTTCCAAATTTACTATTTATGGTGTAATTGTTTGTTTTCCCAAATAAAATAAAATAAAATAAAATAAGAGAGGCCACAGAAGATATAAAGTAATAATTATTATTATGTTATATTTTTTACTTTGGTTGTCACAATCAAAAATATTATTATTTTGGCAGCTGGCTAGTTCGTGGCTGCTACATAATATTTTTTCACCAATTGTACATAACATACATATACGCTACAAATTAATGACTATTTACCGTCATGCATGGAATTATTATAATAAGGATTTATTACTTGCAGCTAAAAAGCGAGCCAAGCAGAACATGTAGTAGAGAAGCCGTGTGTCCCTTTCTAATAAGATGACAATTAGATTTTTGTTATGTAAGACAATTTATATGTTGTAATATACTTACATGTAGCAGTAGTTTCTTGTAAATATTTTTTTAAATTGAAATATGTATTAACCAACACTTTTACCAATTGTAATTTTCTCATTGTCCATTTTATTCCTTATAATAGTTTTGCACCAATTGTACATAATTATATCCACTAACGATACAAATTTACCGTAATGTCACTTCAAAGGGATACCAGTAAAAAATAAAATATAAAATAGGCTTGAAACAATAAATATTAACTTTTTGTAATTTAAGAATATATAACGAAATTAATGTGATTATAATATGTTGAATTAAAATTTATTAAAATAATTTAAGTATAATTAACATACAAGTGTTACAACTAAGATTTTTCAATTTAAATTTTTAATCAACTACATTTTTTTTAGTCTGGCAAGATGACAGAAATATTAACTTTTTGTAATTTAAGAATATATAACGAAATTAATGTGATTATAATATGTTGAATTAAAATTTATTAAAATAATTTAAGTATAATTAACATACAAGTGTTACAACTAAGATTTTTCAATTTAAATTTTTAATCAACTACATTTTTTTAGTCTGGCAAGATGACCTCCGCTTGGTTCTCCATCTCTGCCCAGATTAGCCTCTGTATAAGGTGCAATGAAAAATGTACTTTAACTATTGGTAATTCAGTTCATTTTCGTAAATGCAATTTTTTTTCCAGCAATCGGTCATGTTTATATTATCCTACGTCCATGTTCAGCACATAATACTATCTATATAGAATTTGTGATTTGAATAACTAAAACTGTACCCTGTTTTTCATTAATTCATGCAGTTAATACCTAGGACAATGCAAAACATCTTAAATAGGTACCTATTTAATTTCCTTGTAGGTACTTAAATTAAATGAATATTATTTATTGAATTACTAAAGTACTCATATGAAATGTAAATGTGTTAAACCTTTTAAGGCATCGATGTTTTAAAGTAATCATTTATTTCATGTAGGTTCTTAAGCGTTAAAGTACCCTTAAAGTAGAAATGAGCCTCTTATGTTTTTTTTAAATTAAAGCGACTACTAAACTTCATTTGATACGAATACGAGTATAGGTAGTTATAATATTATTTCCAATGAAAAACTTATTTCGCTTTAAAAATTATGACGTCAATTAATTTCTTTATAAATATTTTAAAGAGATGTGTTCTAATTTGATGTAATCTTTCCAAAATTACAAAAGTTTCTCTTAGAAATTCCAAAAATAACGTTAGGTACAGAAATTTTTAGTCTTCAGGATTCAGGATCATTGACAGAACATTTAATTCTATTTTTCCAAAGTAGACGACGTCCAACCAAACCTGGGTGCCATTCGGTTATAAGTATTAATTAACTCTCACTGTAAGCGCCTTCGCTCCCTTTCAAATATACATCTAATAGTCACAAAGAAAAATAATCACTATCACAGGCGAATGTTAATAAGACAAATCAACGCAGATTTTTTGAAAATCTAATGATTTAGGGTTAAATTATCGCTTAATTCCTTGCAAGCGTCACTATAAATTTAACTCAAAGTAACCTAAGATCTTTTTGTAGGGATGATTGTTATTATACCTACACAAGTAAATATGTGAATTTACGTGTGTGTGACTTGCCCATGTCTCGCACGAAATGCGCCAATAATGGCCAGTGTTCTAAGTAATTAGGTGGATACAAAATACGTATATTCATTAGTGAACGCAATCACCGCGGTGACAAGTTGATCAAGCTTGTCAAAATGAATTGTCGTTACCTAATAATCTACCTAATTAGGTATTACATAAAAGTTAACTGTTGTCGTTTACATACAATAGCAAGTTTCCAAGTAACATAACAAGAAGAAATGTAATTTACTTACCTTAATATATATCAGATATATTTACTTAATGGGTGTGCCGTTTTTCTTTTTTTATAGTTTTTTTTAAAGGCAGATAAATGCTTACGATATCAGGAGTAACGATTCTCCTTGAGTATTCATAGACACATACTTACTTTATAATATAGATTTGTTAAATCAAAATAAACATTATTATGCCATTAATTTAACATTGCCCAACGTAATGGGCCTTGTAAGAGCCACGACTTCTCAACCACCCAATGACCTAAAATATCGCGCTTTGTCACCCAGGGATAGTTAGCTTCCCAACAGTGAAAGAATTTTTCAAATCGGTCTATTCAATGCGAACAAACAAACAAACAAACAAACAAACAATCAAATCTTTCCTCTTTATAATATTAGTATAGATGTATAGATAATAATGTGTAAGTTCAGGTTTTATCCATTACAGCGACAAAGGAGATTATTTATGTCTTACGCAGATGAAAGTTTGTTTTATGAAATTCCACCAGGCTATTATGTAATCAAGTTTAATTTGATCTCAACGTTTAATTTCAACGATTTCACAACTCTTCATTTTATTACTCTATGTTACTGCGAAATTACTTCATCAGACTACCTATAGTGTCTGACGTAGTTTACCTAGATGCGTGGTTGCAACTTGAGACCCTTTCTTCCATATCGGATATATACCTTACTAGCGGGCTGCCCCCAGCTTCGCATGGATTTTTTCTGCAAATTAAATATACGAGTAGAAACCTTCCTCTTTTAACGCTCATTCCATTAGTGAAAACCGCATTAAAATCCGTGGCGTTGTTTAAAAGATCTAAGCGACCATACAGAGGGACAGACGGCGGGAAGCGACTTTATCTTATACTATATAGATAAGAAATTGATTAGGGTACATAAGTATATAATTTTGTAACACCTATGCAGAATTGTCTTGTCATCTCTCGGAATGAATGAGAACAAACAGACAAAAAAAAACATGATATTGTTTTATTTAAACGTGGAAATGATGTGAGAAAAAGATTAATAGTATCTTGTCTCTGTTTATTTATCACATTTCACAAGCAAATAGGAGCTTTTTTGATAGTACCTAAACGTTTTTTCATCATCATAAACTTGTCTAAAATTAAAACTAAGTATTTGTCTTCAGTCACAGTCACATCGCTAAATCTTGCCGAATTGCGTACATACGAGAATAAATTCAAGGTTCATCATCATGTAACCAGTTCTACTTTCAAGATCATTCATTAATTATTCATCTGAGTCTGCTATTCTATAATACTAACGACCTAACAGTTGTGAAACTCAAGAATGTATAATTTTTTATCATATTTAGTGTAATAAAAATAGTGTCATTTTTATTGGCTTAAAATCATCAATATAGTCAGACTCGGAGTTCAAGTTTACCGACTTTTATTTTTGGAACATACCAAAAGCATCTTGAACCCATTTCCTACCTCCATCTTGTCTCTTATCTTTTATCGCATTAGCGTTTATCAGTAACTATAACAACCCGCCCCTGGCACTGACCATTCTCTTGCAGAAAACCACAGTGAAACCACAGAAAATCCAAATGTGCTGTTGTTGTTCAGAGCGTGAGTTAGAGTTATTGCCATCTTGTCTTTTAACTTTTAACCTATCAGGATTGGCAACGAACTTGTATCCATCTGAAGTTACTTGTGTTGCCACCTATCTACCTCCAAGTGGATCTTCAGCCTGCCTGCCATTCTATATCGCATAAAAAAAGTTTTGGTACTCTGTCAGCTATAAACGTTAACATATCGCAAACTGCTTAAAGTTTACTTTGACGCCTAGTCAAATAAACTTTGACCCTTAAAAGTTGACGTTTAGTTTAAGATATTTATAAATGTATATGTAAAAATTATATCGATACATTTGTTGAATTAAAGTTAGATTGTGAATATATACGTCTGGGTTTTGTCGTTGCGAAACAGAGAAATTACATTGAAAGTGCGTTTGATATTTTATAGACAGCCGTGTCTTTAGTACGCAATAAATCAATTGTCTTCTTAAAGATTGACCTTTCACTATTAATACATTTTAATATCGTTGCTATGTAACAGAATGTAGGTACCTATACATAAACGAGACACTTTACAATAGGTGTACCTACCTAAGTCAGAATATATCAAATAAAAATAAAATGTATTCTCCCAGACCTGCGAGATATATTTACGACCCGTTGTGGTACTACTGTTCATTCGAAATTAAAGAACTAACAGAAGCTGTTTTTTTTTTGGAGTTATAAACTCGGGGTATGAAAATTTATGGGAGTAAATCAAATGTCACATGTCACACGTTACGCGTTACAGGCTACAATATGCTTCAATTAATATTAATATAATATAATACATATAATATATTTGTATTATATTTATTTGTGAATTGAGAAAATTAACAAACTAATAAAGCTAACAAAATGCATTCATTTACCCTCATTTACGTAATAAATGTATAATATAATAGTTCCTATGTATTTTATAATAGTTCGTAAAGAGTAAACTCCAGTCGTGCGTCGGAGCTGACACCACATTTTTTTTATAACAAGTAAAATAATAAGAGTTGTCGTTCTTTATAGAATAAGGTTAGGGAATAAAGATGGGATAGAAGAATAAGGGGGCCTAGCCAAGTGGACTTTATTGTAACGTTACAATAACCAATCACCAAGTTTTCTTCTAGCGTAAACGACTGTAGAAAGCACACTTGGCTAGGCCCCAAGCTCTGCCATCTCTTAACTCACTGAAAGAAGAAAAACTTCGCACCTGCTTTTATGACTGTAACAGATTATGATTGTAGACTTATTACAATTTATATTAAAATTTATGTTTATTATTCAATAAATATATTGAATATTATTTCAGTATAATAGAAAGATGTCAGGCGGTATCTCATATTTTTTTCAAGTGTTATATTTTTCATTTTTCAACACTGACAAAGTCGCGGGCACAAGTAAGTTTATTATATTTAAACAAAAATAATCATAATTGCAATTTAAATCAAATGTTCCCTCATGAAGACCCTATTTTGCTGAAGAAACTTGAAAAATAAATGCTAAAAGCAATTTTGAGCTTTTCTCAAGTATTTTATAAACAATAATTCTGTCAAAAAGGTTTTCGAGTAACCTTCATGCTGTAAAACTTGCTAACAATTCCGAAAATAAAAACATAGTTTTAAAAACCTGTTACGTTACCTACCGAGATTTTAATTCATTGTAAGATTGCATAACACATGAGACAATTGGTGGCCGAATTTGCCTGAATTGTATCAAACGATTGCACGGTTCACAAAATGTATAAAGAAGTAACTTACAATTTAGTTATGTAAAATATTGAATAATAAATTTGGTAAAATATTTTTTTTATAATAAACGTTTATATGGTACTCACAAAAATTTGTTTATAAAAGTATTCCAACAAAATTTTGTGTTCTACGATTGAATTTATTATTCAAGAACTTAAAATTAGAAAAACTAAGCATTTGTCAAGTCCCTGTTCCACCGAGAAATCTTTAGTATAAATGTAAAAAATTAGGAATACTCAGTCCGACCAAATATTTACAAAAAAAATTAAAAAATAATCAATCAAATCATTATACTTATATTTATATAAAAACACACGATATTTTAACAGTAAAAGGATACCCTAATGGATATTTTTATGTAAGATCGGCAAGCAGGTTGACAGATACGCGATGGTAGGTGGCTACCGTCGCTTAAACAAGCAACAACATTTTTCAAATAATTAATATTAAGAAAATAGGAGCATGGGCTTTGGCATCGCTTACTCTCTTGCCGAAAATCAAAAGCACGCGTGCTGTGATTTCACGGTGTAGTGTCTTACAGTAAGGTTTTCAATAATTAACTTAATAAATAATACTTGTTGCAAATAACATAATATCGTAACAATATCGGCGATCGTTGCATAGGTGCGTTCGCGTCGTCATGTCAGTTACCGCGTTGTGGTTTGCGTTTGTGTGTTAGTGTTGCCACCTTCACTCTTAGCGGTTATTGGACTAATTAAATTTCATTACGGTACCGACATTCGTACTTTCTTATCGTTTTGTATTTTTAAAAACGGATTATCGGAGGGAACGGCGAATGGAGTTTCGAAAAGCAAACATATGACCTTCAGAGATAAGACACATAAAAAACTAATTAAAAATACTCTAAATTTCTCAATATAATGTGACATTTAAGCTAACTAGCGACAAATCGCTATTTCGCCCGAGAGTAATTGAGGGCCAGGGGCCAGCGTATAACCAAAACAATTTATATCTGCAAAAAGGTGTTTTCCTTTTATTATAAACTAGCGACCCGCTCCCCGCTTCGCACGGGTGATATTTTTCTGCAAATTATATATTAAAACCTTCCTCGCTTGTGGCTCTTTCAAAATCCATTGTGTGGTTTAAAAGAAGTAAGGAGAAACAGATATAATACACACAGAATTTATTTTATAATTTGTGTATGATAAAATAATATAATAATATAATATAATACTTAATAATATATCTAATAGTTTATAGATTGTTGAGATTGTAGAGTTCTTACAGTGATATAAAAATATATTTTACATGATTTTCTATGTATTATACAATTTGTTAGACAACACCTTTGGAACATAAAAATCTCTACTAATATTATATACGTGAAAGTAACTATATCTGTATGTAACCTTTTCACACTTCAACTAATCAACAAATCATCATGAATTTTTTTTATCAGGCGCAAATTTTTTATTTTTTCAACGCGGACGAAGGCGCGGGCACCAAATAGCCTACTAATAAATTTTGACATATAATTAACGTCGGCTCTATAAAAATAATTTATTTAACAGTTAGCAGTTGTGTTAATTTTAAAGATAATAACAGAGGTTCACGGCAATGGTTGTTAAAATTCACTTAAAATAATATGTAATTATTATTTATACTAATTATTTTGTAAGTTAACAACACTTACAAAATAATTATATTGTGTGGAATATATAACGAATTTGTTATTTATTATATTGAGGACAATCCCCGAAAATATTTTAATTTTTTTAATAAAAGTGAACAATTTTAAATTATAATTTATTGTTTTTGAATATCTTATACATATTTCAGGCTTAGAAATATTAATTAAGGTAATTTTAGCTTAAATCATGTACTCTGAAAATTAAAATATATCACCGAAATAAGCATCGAAAACTTATTTGTTTGAAGACTTTAAAAAAAGTCATATTCAAACATACAGGTATGGAACGCAACTTAAATCTCTGATGTCTATCTAAGCTGCTTTCCATTTGTCCTTTACGATCCCATCTTTCCAAGGAAAAAGACATAAGACTTTTTCAAGGAAAAGATAACATTTAACATTTATAAAAGTTTACAAACAAAACATCACAAAAACTGAAGCATCCGATCCGCGGGCAATTGTATGCAAATAAAATTCGCTTTATTGATTACCGAAGTATTACGAGTGACGATAGACGATGTTGCATTACATGAGAATCGATCGCTAAATATGTTAATGTGTTTGCCATCGGTTTTTTTCCGTACATCTCCCAACAAATTTCTATCTATTGTTCTAAACGAGGCACGGATAGACTGACAATTGGAGCTCGGAGTCACGTAATGCAAGCAGAGCACTCACACACGCGGAGTCGGCGCCAGTGAAACCGAGTATAAAAGCGATGCAAATTACAATTGCTTGCATTACCTACCACCCTCCTGTCGAGTAAGGTGTCCAACAGTACCAAGCCGTTCACCATGAAATATCACGTGCGTAAATACAGTGTACCTAATAACAGTTTGTGACAGTGCTCTTAAAAAAATCAGCAAACATAGCGTACCAATTAAAATCACATTTAAAATTGTGTCTAAAGAACAAGTCGTGACAGTAAAAAGTACAAGAAACGCCGTTACATTTAATGGCTGTTTAAAATTCATTAAATATAAAAGTCATCGAAGCAGCAAAGGGAACTCTTCCTGTTATGTTGGCATATTTTAACACTTAAGTGTTATAGGAAGCTAAATCGGTTACATAAGCCTCAGATGCCAGTTCCTCATGTTTCGTGATCATAGCTCGTTGAGAATCGGGTTTCTAAATATCTCACACGATTGCGATTGGATCTCAGATATCGTATTTCTTGCACTAATTGGCAGGCCGATATTTGCTGTAACTACTCACAATTATGTAATTTAACATTTATTTCTACCTGTTTGCAGATTTTCCTGGGCTTCTTGGCGGTTGTGGCGGCGTATCCTGGTGTAATCCATGATGAAACTCCTCATATTGAGGAGAAGTTTGATCACGCCGCTTTGATCGGAGAATCGGAACACCATCATCATGTCCAACATGAACACGCTAAGTCACATCAGTCCATCAAGTTCGAACATTTCCACCCAGTTCCCGTATACGTTAAGAAGGAGCACAGTCATCTCTTGAAGCATCCTCTTGAGAAGGGAAAGTCTGAGCATAACCTGAAGCAGATCCACCCCGAAACTGAGCACAAACATGGTGGCGGTTTAGTTCTGGAAGATCACAGATTTGACACGGAACATCTCATTGCCTCCGCTGGTCTGCAACATGGCGGTCTTGAACATGGAGGTCTCGAACATGGCGGTTTCGAACACGGTGGATTAGAACATTTAGGCGGCGGTTATGAATCATCCGAAGGCTTGAAAGCTTACGCTGAACTCCAACAGCCGGAATATCACGGTCATTTCGCCGGAGCTCAATCCCTCGCTGACGACAGTGAAGGCTACAAATACGAACACTATTAAGATATTTTCAAACCTGAACCTTGGGCATTTTGTCGGAGTATACACTCCACAATCTAAACAAATACGTATACTAGCCTATCTCACTTAGGCCCTAAATTTTGTTGATAATTCAGCTTATAGTTTCTATAAAAACCTTGTGCGTATGATTAAGTACCTGACTATTTAAGCGATGTAATTTTAAATTGGTTTAAGACATCCGTGAATATTTTTTTAATACTCATAATTCCCAAATAAATTATAAAATGTCTGTCCTAAATGTGATAGAAAATCAATGTAATAGGCTTACTATTCTTGTTGGCGTGAATGTTTTCTGTTTAGTTAGTTATTGTCTCTTCGCTTGATACTCGTTAGTGTTAGATAATTGTGACTTAGACGTTCGATTGTTAAGTCCCAGTGAAATTGTGATATAAATAAATGTTGGTTTTATTATTATAAATGACGTTTTCATTTACTTTAAAGGAACAGTAACAGTTTAAGTTAATAAGTAATCTAAGCATTTAATATACAGGAAATCAATAAACAATATTTATAAAGTTGAACTACATAAATAACATTAAGATGAAGGTAAAACTTTGAGTTCATTTTAGAGCTCAATGTCTATAACTGTATTTTTAACTGTCAATTTCAAAAAACAGTTTCAAATATTCTTTAAATATGGCTTAACAATTATACTTTTACAAATAAATCTATACAAATAAAACTGAATCGCTAAATGTGTTGCTAAGCGCAAAAATCGAGAACGACCGGACCGATTCCGCAAAGTTTTTCTTACAAAATATTCTTTGAGACCGAAGAAGGTTCTTATAAAGAGAAAAATTGGAAAAAAAATCCCGGAATCGCGCAAAGCCGGAGGCGAAACGTTGGAACAAGCCGCTACTACAACCACAACATAAATTTCAATATTAAGTGCTATATCAGAAAATAACTCAAAATAACATAACATTTAATAGCAGACACTTACAGTCAACACAAACCGCTTTAAGTATTACTTAATGTTATTGGCAAATTTCTAATGACTGGGTACACAAATTTAGCGAATATCAGGTTAATAATAAAGTAGGCACCGTCATTATGTTTGCGGCTGGTTGAGCTTTATGATGTAAATAACTAATAACTGGGTCTAGGAATCCGCCCGAGCAGCCAGTTGTTACGTATTGTCAATGAGTTTGATTTATCACCTTTCTATGTCCATAATGTTTGCATGCTATGCCAAATGTACATATAAGTATAATGGAAATTGTATCTGACCTCTACAATTGCGGTTTATTTCCATATTTTACTGAATTGTTGAACAAGAATCTGACATAAGCTGACGTTAATTCAGCAGCGAAACCGAGGGTCGTTAGTAATTTTATATATTACTAGCTGTTGCACGCGACTTCGCCCGCCTAAATTTATAAATTATAGCCTATGTTACTCGCTGATAATATAGCTTCCCAACAGTGAAAGAATTTTTCAAATCGGACCAGTAGTTTCGCAGCCTATTCAATGCAAACAAACAAACAATCAAATCTTTCCTCTTTATAATATTAGTATATAAGATATTTTTTATTATAAGATATTTGTTCCTTGATCAATTACAAGTTTGAAAAATCTGACGATTTGAAAAACTGACCATCTGAAAATCTGTCTGTCCTTTTTAAAATCTGACCTTTTGAAAGTAAAGGCTTTATTTTATACGATGTAAATATTTTTTACGGCTTATGATTGACAGCGGACATTAGTAGTTTCGAAACATACTCATAAAAATACCTACAAACTTAATGTCAGAAAACAAAACTAAAACTAACAATATAAATTAGTGCGTAAAACAATAAAACAAACGTAAGGTCTTGCGTAAACCTATCTGAAGTCTACATACGAAATATTGAGTAACAAAACGAAACGATTATCGTTCTGTAGTTCTATGTACGAGAGGAGATTTACGACATGCGTTCAATAAATACCTTTTTAGATAAGTCACGAAAGTGAGATTTGTGAACTCTTATAGAAATTCTGTAAAGTCGATAGTTTTAAAGCAAAGTCTATGCTTACAAAAAAGATCACATCTTACAGAGATAAGTAAGTGACAATTTTTTTTTGTTATTCAGAATCGCGACTCTATTTTGTATTTGACAAAATAGAGTCGTAATAGAATTTTTTACAAATTCTAGAGACAAACCTTCCTCTTATCACTCTTTCTATTAGCGAAGAAATTACTAATAGAACTTCTCCATAGTTTAGAAGAAGTCAGCGGAGAAACAGACTTTATTTCATTCCCATTCCTTATTCATTTTCTTTTGTCCATTTTTTATATTTATTGGCAGTACTACAAGGTCATTAGCATCATTGCTAGCAGTCCATTAGCAGTACTACAAGGTACGGTGATATATTATTGATTACTGAACAAGAACTTACTTAGTAGTGTAAAGATTTTTTATTCAAAAATTTACTAAAAGTTAAGGGCCTCACACCATCTCTGAGTAAAATGTCAAGAAGGCTAACCGCCATTTAAAGTAACCGGTAAACGGGAATGATGGAGATGATATGCCTTTGTTTGTACGGTAAAAGTCCCAATCATTAAAAAGAAAATAATAAAAAAAAATGCCTATCGAAGGATACAGTAAACCGAGTGCATAATTTAATAAAACATAAAATTATTTCTAAAAGTAACTAATCAACACTTTACTTGTAGTTGGTGAAAGAGGCCCTAACTCTTTTTTGGTATAAGTATTTGAAGCACTAATAACTAAGTATCAAAAAAATGTCTTTGATACAGAGTGAATCCCGCACTCCGCAATAACTTCACTATTAAATTATTTAGTATTATAATTATGTTACTATTAAATGTTTTGTAGTTATCTCCCTAATAAGTAAGAAAGTTATGAAATGCTTTCATGTAACCATGTTACGGTATTCAACTAATATCCCTAGGCATATAATTATATTACGGTTGCAACTATCTCACTGCGACATCTACATTATAATGAAAATATGCACCTACGTAAGAATGTCTGTGTTTAAAGTAACCTTATATAACTTCTTTTGTGTCTTTATATCTTAGTCCAAATTGAATTTTAATAATTAAATTTTAAAAATTAATATATAAGTTTTATGTTGTTAATTAATAAATTTATTTGTTTGTTTTGCTTTAATTGGTTTATACATATTATTAGATCGAAAGCAATATTAAAGGCATTATAGGGTAATTTATTTTAGATTTTTAATTAATGATTCGGTTGTTTATTCGTGGGTTTAAAATCCAAAAATCACATGGCAACATCAGGTGAGATTAGGTCAATCGCTATCTCGTGTACAAGTAAAAAAAATATTATCTTAAAATTTTTTGTCACTATTTTGTTTTCACTAAAGTAGTCATAATCTTTATGGCCCAGTAAAACTTTCGTGTATAAAATAATTGAAACACGGTAGGAACCTTACTACATTTTTATAATTGACTACCTGGTGCCCGCGACTTCGTCCACGTTGAACGATGAAATGTACCCTATGTCCTTTCTGGTGTCCCAGACAACGTGTATGCAAAATTTCATGGTGATCGGTTCAGTAGTTTTTGCGTGAAAGAGTTACAAACATTCATACATCCAAACATACTTTCGCTTTTATAATATTAGTACGGATATTCTCTATAGGTTATGTTGTATGCATTTAAGTACATTACTTAGTTTTATCTGCGCCGATCTTGTACTCGTTAGCCCAATTATTACAAATTGTGAAAACATTGTGGCAACAAAACCAAAGAACAAAGGTTTGTTTCGCTCTAATTACATCACATTATGATTATTATGTATTTCTGTATTCTATCTTCATAAACACAATAAGGTTCAACATGGGTTCAACCAAGAATTCAAAGGTTTTTCTAGGGAATTTTGATGTACTTAGGTGCAAATGTATTATTACATTGTCCAGATTGACCAGATTACATTGACCAGATAACACATCTGATTATAGTCAAGGGTTGATAGTAGATAAAAAGAGGAGCGAATAAAAAATTATAGCTCTTTGTGACATTCCTTGTGCTGCCCCTGTAGCCTTCGAATGGAAATTAGGTACTTAAAACCTGCATGAGCTCATACCGCCTTCCCCTTTCTTCCATCGGACATACAGACGTACAGCTTACCATCCTCATCTTGTTGAAATCCCTCTTTTTCGGACCAAGCGCTTTAAAACATTCTTTATAATGCGCACTGCCAAGGTTTGGAACTCCCTGCCGACGTCTGTTTTTCCGAGTTCATATAACCTAAATATTTTCAAAGTTCGAGTGAATAGACATTTTCCGAGTGAGCTCGCTCCATCATAGGCCTCATCCATGCTACACAGCTGGTTGTTGGCCAAGAGCAAACCTATCTCTAATAAATAAATTAATAAAAAAATATTTTCATTAGAGAGAAATCGCTATTTATAAACAGAATAGTCATAACGACTCAATTGTCATTGTCACAACTTTAATACTTCTTGTTTATACTCGTACCACCAATGTGAGTGAAATTGTAACAATGACTTGTTGCGTTTGTAGTAGGTATGTAATAGTAATCTTTACAGAGATAGTATAATTTGATTTCGCGTCTGTCTGTATGGCCGCTAACTCCTCCTAATTTTGATTAGAAGTTTTATATAAGTACATATAATAAAATACATAATAATAAAATCTAATTAAGTTTTTATGTACAATCAAGTCTTCGAAAAATAAATTTACATGGCTTGTGCGTAGGCTAAACCTTGAAGAGATACATGAAAATGATGTACTAAAGAATTGTAGTTAATCTAAAATCCTAAAGAAAACTCCACGATGGCATTTATGTCTATTTGTTACGGTTGACTAACAGTAGGTAACCATTTCATTCATTAAAACCTTAATCTCTTCATATTATATATCTGTCATGTCACCTCGCTATTCTATACCACCCCAACAAAATTTTAATACAGTTTTCACTTATGGAAAGAGGAATAAATGAGGAAGGTATATGTATATAAAAAAAAATTGCATCCTGGGCGAAGCCGGGTGCAGGTCGCTAGTATAATATATAAATATACCTAACATTAAACAAATGGCCCACTTACGCAACCTCTTACACAAATCTTAAACGTTATGTTTATTTTAAAGGCGACATCACAGTTTCCTGATGATTTTGTATTCAAACAGTAGGCAGTAACTTTCTATACGATAGAATACAAGATACACGGAATATGTTTTGCAATTCAATCAAGCGGAAGAAGGATGAAATTGAAGCATAATGTACACTTACACTTAATCGGTATATTCCTAATACTTTCATGTCTTACTAAACCTGATTGATAGTTCGTTACGGACTATCAATCAATAATTTAACAATATAATGTTTTGTGCAACATTGAATTGATGATTTTGTACGAATATTGCAAATCAATACTTGTAACGCCTGGATTATTTTATAGAGCAAATATACCTTCACGAGTATTTTCATAACTATATCAAAAATGTAATATGAAAAAGAGTATTTTCATTACAGGCACAATTTATCTAAACTATTGATTTAAATTTATCTATTCGATCAATTAGACATTTCACTGTGCTTTCCGCAGTCATAAACTGGGCAGCTCTTATGGTGACAGTAACCACCTTTTTATAGTAGATAATAATATTTCAGCAGACATAACTTGCTGTTTTGTTCAGTATGTAAGCTATTCCCCTGTCCTTATGCTTATCCTTTGACTTATCAAGGTCAGCAGGCGCTGGCGAATCACATTTAAAAGCAGACGAAGACAAATAGTCCTGCTGCTTGCTAGCTAAAGGTGCTCCCTAAAGATTTTTTTTAATAAATTGCATAAATGGCTTTTATATAAAGAATTTTATAAATTAGAAGAACATTTTAGTTTACCTATCTTTATTTAGGATTAGATTTTATTTTAAATAAGCTTATTTTTTGTTTGTATTATAATTACTATTATTTATGAGTACCTACTACCTATGTAATTTAAAATATTAATTATTAATTTAAACCAATACATACTATTTGTCGTTATCATTATTGATAACACAGGACATTATTTAATTAATAATTTATTTTGAATTCACATTTTATGCAAAATATAAAAAAGTAGCAAAAGGTGTAACTTCCGATAGCAAATTATAAGAATTTAAAAACTATTTTGTCTTTTTGTTATGCGTCTTTGTCTTCGATGGTATTTGGTACAAAATTACAAATTTTTATTGTTTTTTTTTTTAAACTATATAAAATAAAAAATAAAATGCGCAATAAGAACTTAAGTAACAATCGTTTATTAAATTAAATTAAATGTTAATAACATAACTAAACAAAATATAACAATTATTGGTAAATGCTCTTGATCATTGTACCACAGTCTTTATAATGAGTGATCCCAAATGTGTCTGAGTATTGTCAACTTTTCAGGTTTGTGTATTGTCACTTCGACAGGGACTTCCTTTTTTACTTCAACTGGCACAAACCGTTCTACAGGATATGGTTTGTCAATATTTACGTAAACTTTTTTCTCTACAGGCACTGGAATCTGTTTTTCCACTTCAATCGGTACCGGTTTTTCAACTTCCACCTTTTCTGTTTTCACTATTGGTATTGGAATGGGTCGTACTATTTCTAATGGCACAGGGTAAGGCTGAGGTACTTTAACTTCATAGGGCTCCGGCACTGGAACAAAAACTGGTGTAGGAACTGGTATTTGTACGTGTTTAATCAAGCTTATGGGGCGCCGTTTGATTATATTGATATCCTTGTTAACAACTATAGGAGGCGAGTTGGCTATCGCTTGGAATTGAGCTGCAGCGTTTTGTTTTTGTAACTCAATATTTCTTATTATTTTCTCTATGTCCACTGCATATTTCTCGTCGTTAAATTTCGGTGCATACTGCAAATTAGCGGGATCACTTTGAACGTGAAAATTGCGTGAATTTTTTAAAACCGATTCGTTTTCAATCGAAGAATCTGCAACTTCATCTTGTTGAATGTTTGACAAATCCGAATTTACATATTTAACATTTTGTTCGTGTGGTATTTGAATATTTTTATCTGCAACGTATTCGTAAGGTACTAATTGATATTGTTGCTGTAACAACGGATCGGTTTGGATTTCTATATGTTTCTCCTTTAAAATTGGTGATTCTCTTTTGTCATGAATTTGTGGCTGAAATAGTTGTAACTTGGGTGTTTCTTGTGACGACTGCTTGTTCAAGTCAGTAAAAAAGTGTATGTACGTGTAACTACGAGGTTGTTGTTTATTTGTTTGTTCTGTATATTCATATTGTGATTGTTCTTTATGCCTTGGTGCAAATATATTCTGTTCTGTTCTCACTTGTTGTTCTGAATTAAATGTTGGTTGATTCTGAACATTTTGATTGTCATCTTGTTTTCTTTTTGGAACCAAAGCAGGCCGGCTGTATTCTTGCTTTACATATCTATTTTGTCCTTGCAATGGAATTTGTTTTTGATTCACTCTTTGCTGGCTTCCAATATATTGTTCAAGTGTAGCAACGTGTTTAGAATCAATTAAACCTTTACTATGAAAAGCTCTTATTTGTGTAGGAGTAAGGTACATTATAACTTCTTTCATAACGTATCGCGGTTGAATTTGAATATATTTTTGTTTCGTTGTTTGTGCTTCAAAGTTGCTATTAAACGTTTGTGGGCCCTGGTCTGCGGGGTTTCCATATGATGTTGCTAGTAACAGCGAGACGAAAAATACCTGAAAATAAAAATTTATTAAACTATATACTAAGAAAATAAATCTTTAAAGATTATTTTTAAGAATTAAAGTTGACTATTATTAGTTCAGATCATTGATGTACTACAACTATGGATTTCGCACACCATACAAAACACTACGAACATGGAACATTTAAAAGTGACATATGCGTAGAGCATGAACTCTGTCATCTGTCATTTAAAACCAACCAAACATCTGTCATTTAAAAAAAATGTGACTATCAAAATCAATAGTAGAACTTGGTCGTTACTACCTTATACCATTGACGCGCGATGGCAAGACTCCGCCATAATTCCGTTTTAGGCGTACTTTTTATGTGCGCCTTTGACGTTTGTGACGCAAATTCCATAGTTGTAGTACTTCGATGGTTCAGATGGTTCTAAGGGTCTTGCCATTAATGAAATATGGCTCTGAAATGTAGTCTCTAACCATGGGCCTCGTAAGAAAGGTCAACGTCGCTTAACGAGCTATGAAGAAGGCTATGCTCGGAGTTACACTGTAATCGAATCAGGAATGAGGAGATCCGTAGATGAACGAAAGTTATTGCCATAGGTAAACCGGAGGATTATTAAGTTGAATTGGCAGTGAGCAGGTCACATAGTACGGAGTTCTCGAGTGGAGGTCACGGACCGACAAGTGAAGCGTAGAACGTCCGTCGATAAGGTTTTGGAAAATTATGGCCATGTCCAGCGTGACGTCCAACGGCTGAGATGATGATTCTAAGGTGATTCTAAAATAGATCTAAAGTCATTTAAATGTGACATATAAAATAATATAGCCACACATGGCCACTGACACAATAATAAACCACTTACTAGTAATTCCATGGCTGCTACGTGTGCTAGCCGTGGTCAGAAGCGTTCGTAGTTCTGAGCGGAAACAAGGAAGAACTACAATTTTATACGTGACTTGTTCGCTTCGGAAACGCCATCTGATTCGTAACAAGCTTTCTGATGAGGGCTAGTGATGAGACAATGTCGATAAATCGACAAGTGTGATTCACTTTTTTATATAATTATAATTTATTTGTAATTAGTTTTTATAAATGTCAAAATTTAGTTTTAATTTTTTTTTAAATTCAGGCTAATCAACTTTGGAAATGATTTTTTTTTTTAAATTTACTCTGGTCGGCAGCACACTTGCAGCACCTTTGGCATTGCTTGTTTTATAGGATAGGCGACGGTAGCCAAGGTTGCCATCTTCTAATTTATATTATCTTGCTCAATTTAATGATTTCTTTTCTTTTAAATTGAATCTAAATATTTTTTATATTAAATCTAAATATAATATTTTTATCTGAACTTTTTATAATATGAACCTACACTATGTACATTTAAAGTATATATATTATTTTTTTAACTCTTTCCATGGTGGTAAAATAAGTTATTTTTTCCAAAGATGGCATGTTTTATCGATATTGATGCATCTCTTACTAACTTATGTAATATGTATTGAACTAAAAAGGTATTATATTTGCCTTATTCATTTACTTAAGTGAGGTTAATAAAAGAGTCTATTATTTATGCTTAAATTAATTAAATATGTTAATTTATTATTTGATGTCATTGGTCCTAAATTTTAACTGGTATATTAGAAATTCATAACAACATTTGCTGCATTAGATAATAATAATAAGAATTCGTTGAACTTATAACGTTACTTCAATATGACTTCTATGTCATATTGAACTAATTGTAAATAATATATTCAAGACTAAAGACTAGTAATAGAAGAAAATAATTAAAACGGTAGTCTACTTTTGTAAATAATAATTATAATATTATACTTTTTGTAAATTATTTGAGCTTCCGCATATATTTAACTGCCCTTCTTAAAAAGAATTTCATATTTTTTTGCTAATTTTATCGTCGTGAATGTATATATTTTCAATATATATCTGTGGCCTGGTGCTAAAAGGGCCAATATCTATATTCCTATCTTTCGGTAATAAGCATTAGAACAATGAACAAGAATTGATAGTTATAATTTACATGTTATATTGTAGTATTACTAAAATATCTTTTTGTTATTGTTAGGACAAATAAATATCATTCTTTTTCAACAACTTTGCTGTTAAATCCCATTTTTCACAAAAAAAGGACTTTGGCCCTTTTAGCACCAGGCCATAGATATATATTTTAATCCATATTTTAATTATATTTTAAATTTTTAGTCTCACTGGCAAGAATACTGGAAAGAATAAAATAAAATAACTTCTATATTTTAGATTAATTTAATTTATTTTTATCAAATAAATAATTAAATTAAATTATTTTTATCAAAAATTATATATATTAATATAACATTGGTATTGAAAATAAATATATTTTTTAACGAAAAGCTTTGTCATAATATTATAATGTTTAGCCATTTTGTACGGGTGATAGCCGGTAATAGTTGTTTCTGACTATTCTAAAGTCTGCACGTGACTGCTTAAACCTGCGAGAAAATTAGTAACCTCTTCAAGTTAGCTGCAGGGCACACTTCGTTTCGGCATTTATATGCGGCAGTAACCACCCCTTTACAGAAGACCACCGCGAATTAAAAGCATGTGTGTATGCCAGAGTAAGGTATGCCAGAGCCCATTTCCCTATCCCTTCCTAATCCCTTAACCTTAATCCTACTATTGTCGGCAGCGCACTTGCAGCACCTGTACTTGTGTTATAGGCGATCTATCATCAAGGTGACCGTCAGCATGACCTTAACATAAGAAAATATGTTAAGACCTCTTAATCCATTGTGACCTACACCTCTCACATAATGGAGCTTTGGAAAAATTTTATAGAACACGAAACGCATTTAATTTTATTAGAAAAAAAAAAAAAAAAAAAAAAACAAAAGTATATAGAAGCGCCATTTTTCTACTGTTCATCTTATTATTTGGTAATAATACTGCAGATAAAACACATTAGGACTTTTTATACGCGTTTCTACACGCGTGTTAGTATGTACACTTCAATATTATATCAAGGTTAAGTAGGAAGTTGATTGCGTAAAGAACGCAACCAAAACGGTAAAACTTGGTCGCATAATAGCGAAATTCATATAAGGGCATTAGACACGATCGTAAGAATATATATCTTATACCAAGACGGTGACATAAGTCAATACCAAAAAAAAGAAAAACTCTATTGAAATTCACTACTAAAAGGGTATTTTTATGCCATGTGTTAACGACAGGCAAACAGCGACACTGTGGACTTCTATGTGTACTGTAGAGTCTGTAAGTATTGGCGGGGCATCGAAGTCGTGTCATAATGTCCCCACGACCCCTCCCATCAACGGCCGCGCTAGAAAGAAAGTCGTTGGGTTTTACCCGGTAGAAATCCGGCATAACCCCACAGTGTCCCTTACACCGGGTATCGAAGAGGATTTCCTAACGTTAAAAAAAAGGGTCTGTAGGTACAGAAAATATATATATTATAATAATAATATATATTTTCTGTATATATAGCTTCTATATATATATAGGCATCTAGTGAGAGCCTTAAAAGACTCTTGACTAGATGGCTGGGTCGAGAAACAGATACAAAAGGCGGAGTCTTGACACAGCACACGTCATCAGGCGGTTCCTAACCCTTCAGCTCTAATCACCGATGGCTTTGGACCTAAGAAACCAGTGGACCTGTGGAAAACTATTTTTTTTTTTAATTATTTTTATTGTTTTATATATTGAAAAAAAAAAATAGGAATTAAGAATGGAAATGAATATTATAATAATATTTATACAAATACATTTCAGAAGTACCGTATCATTGGAAACGGAATTCTTCTCAAGTGTGCAATTTTATGCAATTAAATGTAATTACTACAAAATACTAATTGCTAGTGCCTTAAGCAGATGTCTCGTACGCCGAAGGGTTAAGTAGCCTAGAGGTTAAATTTTATGACCGTTATAAAATTTATCTTTACGGCAACATTTTTAAAATGAAGATTAGTCGTAAAGAAAGTCTCTACAAATTTTAAAATTGACGATATTCGACATGGAATATTTCTAACTGTAACTAATATTTAATATTGATATTTGTCCTAATTGGTTACAATTAATTAATTGTCCTAATTACTTCAATACTTTCAATACAAGTTCACCGGTTATTTTCTACTGTTCGCTTTTCCTTTTAATTGATTGACAACATGAATCTAATAATACTTGCTTGTTAATTTTTTATCCTGATCACATAGGTCGAGTGTTTCAGGTGCATGCCTTAACGCTCTGTTTCAAGGGTACTAGGTTCGACTACCGACTGAGCCAAATATGGAAAGTTGGCTGTGGTCTGAGTTTGGAAGTTGTCACAGGACAGTGCAGTCATTTGGCCAACCCGTCACTTCTCAGAATACCAAACAAGAGCATGTATGGTGTTATGTTTCAAGGGTGAAGGGACGCCAGAGACCATTAACTTATCTTTTTCTAATCTCTTATCCTCAATCCTACTAAGGTCGGCAACGCACTTGCAAGACACGTAGCCTTGCATTATGTTATAGGCGACAATGTTAGCCTCTGCCATCAAGTGAACCGTCAGCTTTTTTGAGTATTAATTTTTTTTTACCAAAGTAGTAGTACCAAAGTACAGAGTCTAATAGTCCTCGTAGGTGGCTACCATCACCTATACTATAAACACTAGAAAAACTGGTGGTATCGTTTGTATGTGATACTCCTAGTATGGATGCGAGGATAGCGGATTTTAATTGTTATGCACAAATATCGTTTGTCTAAATGCGAACATTATAGTCTCCACGCGAATAACCGATACCTACTTTAGGTGATAAATAAAAAAAAACTACAATTTGACTATTTTTGTTTTTATTATGTACAGTTACACCTAATGACTAATATATTTACAGGTTCAATCTTTATTTGGTATGTTCTATTTCAAATTTACCAGCAGCAGCTCTTCTTTTGGTAATGTGTGACGTGCTTGATGATATGGATCGGGTACGGCTTCCACACGGCTACAGGTACCTCCACAGTCTTTTCTATGGGCACATGGATCTTCTTGATGACTTCATAAGGCCTCTCAACAGGCACATGTACTTTCCTTATCACTTCTATCGGGACATGTTTTACAACTTCAACTGGTACAGGCCTCTCAACTTCCACGGCATGAGTTTTGTATACAGGGTATGGCACGTGTTTCACAACATCAACGTGGACTGGATAAGGTTGTGGAACAGGAACCCTCACTTCTTGACGGACAGGAACCGGCACGGGATGAGGTACCGCTAATTGTATATGACGTGTTACCTCAACGGGTACACGACGAACAACATTCTGAACCACCGACTGGAGCTCGTATCTTGTAGCTGAGACCGATGGACGACCAACAGTCACTGTAGAGCCAATCACTCTTGGTGCACCAACAGCTGTTGTAACTCCTCCTCTAGCAGGAAGAGTTGCGTCAAGATTAAGACTGCCTTCTGTGTAAGGGCCGCCTGAAGCAATTGAGGGATCTCCAAGAGCTCCACTGTTAAGAGGGGTGATGGGTCCATCTAGTGATGCACCGCCTGATGGATCACCAGCTAATAATCCTCCATCATGATAACCGTGACCGCTAGGGCCCGAAGAAACATCTCCTAGATTAAGAGATCCGCTAACGTGTGGAGGTCCATAGGCCGTCGAAGGTGTACCGTAGGAAGCCGACGGTGCACTCAAGGAGGATGATACGTATGAATCTGAACCATGATGACCAGCTAATCCAGCTCTGGCACCATATATACACATAGACACGAAGAGTACCTTAACCTGCAACACACATCGATATATTAATCTTTTATAAATTACTGTTGAATTTTAATGTTTATTAGTGCTCATCATATCATCATAAACTTACAACAAACGCCATGGCTTTTAGCTAATCGCTTCAAAGCCAGCCTAAAAGTGGGTGTTGTTGTCTCTTCTAACTTTAGACTATTTGTGATGGTATAACGTCACATCACCACATATTTATACAAGTCAAAGTGGTCGCTATTTCGATACTCGCTTATGAATAAATTAATCAACACGAACGGATGTCATTGTATCCGACACGACGCATCTGGCCAATATTATAATTATGATAATTTTTGATCTAAATCGTATTAAATATTTCTCAAGGGTGTTGCAATTGGACTGATTTAAAGCCTATGCGACCAAATGTGTTAATGGTGTTCATCTTGTGTCGGTTTATGAAATATTTCTGGTTTTATTTAAGAATAGAAGATTTATTTCATCATTCTCCTAAGTTAAAGATTCCTAAGTGAATATCTATTCTTATGTGTTATATGTATTTGTTTCTAGCTTGGTTAAAGTTGTTGTTTATGTTAAACCTTGCTTTTTAGTGGTTTTGACAAGATTTAGGGAGTTGTATAGAGTGTTGTTCCTTAAAGGCATTTAAAGACATTTTAAAGATATTTATTTCAAATTAATAAATTTTTGTTCTAAAATATTTCTGCCCCCCACACTTGGCAGAGCGCCTAGGATTAAGATTGTCATTGAGGTGAGGGAGTCCAGTAAAATAATTCTTTCTGAGCTTTTCTCTCATTGGGTGCATAAAAAAGTAAGTTAATGTCTTTAATCGGGTTTCAAGTTATTTTTATATCATATTTCACCAAAATCAGCTCAGTTATTTAGCCATGGATTTTAATTTTAAAGGATGAACAGAGTCAATTTCGCATTTGTAATGTAGGGATATTTTAAATGTACCTATATCAATGCAAATAAAACGATTATAGTCAACTAGCTGGTGTCCGCGACTTCGTACGCGTTGAAAAATGAAAATATATGAATTTTAAAGGCTTGACATCTTTATCGTTGACGATGGTGGCACCAATTTTTTATATTTTTAGACGATTCCTAACATTTTTCTAGTATAGAAAGTTATGAGTTATCCTATAAGTTATGAGTAGGTAATACATGACAAAGCTTTTACCTTGTTCGGTCCTATACTCTGTAGGCTAAGAGAGGGGTAGTGCATCCCCCCTGGTTTTATATATAACTAAACTACATACCGACATAACGAACAGAGCATTTCGCAGTTATTTGGGCAGCCTATCTGACGACAGTAACCACGCCCTTATAGAATGTGTGCAGTATGTATTTCGTTGAGTGAGTAAGGTATGCCAGAGACCAATTCCCTATTCCTAATTTTATTACGGTTGGCAGCGTTATAGGCCTTGTATTATAGGCGACGGTACATATCATCTTGTGGACCGTCAGCCTGTCTGCTGATCTTTATTTACATAAAAATATATATTTAAGAGCATATATATTTTCATACACGGGGATTATAATAAATATTCTAAGTACCAAAGTAAGAAATATATATCCAATTATGTCAACACCATTTCTTTCAACTAGCCGTAATAAAATTAACATTTAACCTATTTAAATGATTTTGATTTATAATTGTTGTGTCATAATGGCCCTTACGTCTATGAGTTATGCAACACCAAAGATGTCCCGTTCTTGATTAATTTGTTATTATAATAGAACCTGTTTATGGTTTCTCCTAATTTCACCTTCTACGTGGGAATTTGTATATTGATGAGTAATAAAGAATCTAGTGACCGAGTTGCTAAACAGAGGCTTGCCTGCGTGCGGTTTCTTCCGGAAATATATTGCATAATTCAATTCATCTGAATATTAAAAGGTGATTTTTGGTTAATTTGCATACATTTAAATGTGTACGCATTGGTAAAATGCGATAAGTTACACACATTTGACTGCAAAAGAGGTTATTGATGAAGATCGAGGGATCACCTTATGGAAAGCTTATCGACGTTGTGCAAAATGTCAAACTTAATTAAATATGAATGAAGCATCGAGACATCTTCTATATATGTATTATAAATAAATCCTCTGTTTGTCGGTCAGAAGCAGCCTGGTTCCATTCGATCTCTTGTTGTAACCTCAAGACTAGCCCTCTCCATAGCTCGTTGAGCGACGTTGAGCTTTCTAACATGGCCCATAGTTAGAGCGTTTCGCGTTTCAGCGCCATATGTAAATCACTGGCAACACACATTTGTCGAAAACTTTAGTTTTGAAACACTGAGGAATTTTGGACGAGAAGATGTCTTGGAGCTTTCCGAACGCTGCCGAAGCTGGATTCGACGATTGACCTGCTTCTCGAAGGATGTTTTACCTAATTGGACTGTTTGCCTCAAGTCAACAACTTCGAAAGTTGAATTCGCTACAAATTTCCTTCTATTTAGTTAAGGCGTGAAACAGTAAATACCAGTCAGTATGGCTGGTATTACTCTTTCCCATACAAAATGACACGTAGCATAAAATGACAGCTGGCATAACAAAAAAGAAATCAACCAACTCATAATATGATCACAAGGAAAGCTATGTATTAATTAACGTATGTTCTAATTACATAAGTATATATACATGTTCTTTATGTGAGTAAATATTTTGTGTAAGTAATTATTTTAGATCATTATTTCGCTAGCCAGCAGCGGTGTATGTTTATTTTTGGTGTCCAAGAAATAAACTCATACTGCATACAAACCATTCATACGAGGGCGGCACTGAAAATTTCGGGAACCAAGGAAGTGATACAACATTATTAGTGGAAAAGATATTTATTGTTTTTTGAAGTATTCTCCTTGAAATTTTTCATTCACATTTTTCACACATTTTTCCATTCGATGGAACCAATTATTAAAGCATTCATTCCATTCTGAAGTTGGGGTATTCAAAATGGCCGTTTTGTAGGCGTCTACAGCTTCTTCAGGTGACGAAAATCGTTGACTACGCAATTTGTTCTTAATTTTGGGGAAAGTATAAAAATCATTCAGGCTTAGGTCAGGGCTGTACGGCGGATGGTCTAATAATTCAATGCTTTCTTGCTCCAAAAACTCTTCTGTTCTGTGGGCGGTATGAGAGCTCGCATTGTCGTGATGGAGGATGATGCAGCGGTTGCAGTCTTTACGGAGTCTGAACTCCGTAAAGTCTAGCATTTGTTTGCCGCAGGTCGTCTCTGAAGATGACCTGCGGCAAACAAATGCTAACATACCTTTCTGCATTGACCGTTCTTTGTCCCTCAAGAGGAATAGTCGCAACATGGCCGGTTTTAAAGACAAACGTGGCCACCATCTTTTTTGCAACGCTCCGTGAACGAACAACTCATTTTCGAACACCCAAACTCGTGACTAGTTTTTGTTTCGGGTTCATATGCGTATATCCAGGATTCGTCACCTGATATGACGCTGTATACAGCATTTGAAGATCCTCCGTGGAATCTCTTGAGAGTTCTGACACACCAAGTAACGCGAGCCGCTTTTTGCTCCTCACAGAGCGAATGCGGGATCCATCGGGAAAACAACTTTTTTACACCTAATCGTAGTTGAATCCGCGAAACACCAAAAGGCATGTCGCATATAATTGTTTTTGTACAAATAGTTAGAATTGTTAGAGCTCTCGGTGTGGTTGTCCTTAATAAAGACGAGGCCCGTTTTTTGAACAAAGTTTTTAGTTTACAATTTCTAACACTATACTATACTATTCTGGCAGGAAGTATTTTCTTTTTAGTATTTTTTTAGACCTTTGTATAGTTTTACATACTTCTTTGTTCATCTGTGTAGGTTACATCTAGTGCTGTAAAAACCACAAGAATTTTTATTTCATTATATAAGAAGGTTTCATTTGAATTCATGACCCAAATATTTAGCTGTAATAGCAAGCTGCTGGTACACTAAATCAAATTAAAACCATAAAAATATATTTATAACTTCATATGTATTTTTCATTTTAATAAAAGCTCTTTAGTCCATTTATATAAAATACAGTTATAACTTCAAATTCATTATACCACTTTTAAAATGAAATGAGTTAAAATAAAAGATTGCATTCTTTGGAAATCCATTTTTTATTCAGTGATCTTACATTAATATTTACAAAACGAATTCATAGCTTGAACATGCTTACATATTCACCTTAATTAATGACTTAGTTATCACCCTAGAGCAGCCTCTCGATGAGCTAATGGCGTGAGGTATATTTACAGAAGACCGACATGGGAATGACTGAGATGATTGAGGGATGAAGATCGTTTGGCTACATTTTTGCTTTTCTACAATTAGATCAGCCGGACCAGCCATGATGATGGCCGTGACTATGTACTTTATGGTGAATGGTCTTCACAACAGGTACTGGATATGTCTTCACTACGTGAACTGGTACTTTAATTAATTTGACGACTGGCACCTCAACGATTTTCTCTACTGGTACTGGGTGTTCTACCGGTACTTGTACCACTTTTTCAACTGGTACTTTGACAATTTTCTCAACGGGATACGGCACTGGCTTATCTACCTTCACGTGTTGGATTTTCACAACAGGAACAGGAACGTTTCTAACTACTGGAACTTGTACTGGATAAGGCTGGGGTACTGGCACCTGAACGGGTTGCGGTACTGGTACTGGTACTGGCTGTGGCACTCTATGAGTAACTTCACGGTATACTTGATAGGGCTCTTCACGAACACGATATTGTGTAGGTGCTCCATTACCATTGGCTAAGCCGTGAATTTCGTTGATAACTGGGGCTTTAGGACCAGGTGGAGGCGCATCACCTCCAATACCTCCAGCGAGGCCAGCTCCGCCGATTGGTCCGGCAAATCCACCACCTGAAATAGGTGCACCCAATCCACTGCCTAATCCGCTACCTAGCCCGCCACCAAGCCCGCCACTTAGTCCACCTCCTAATCCATTGCCGAGTCCACCAGCTAATAAAGATCCGGAACTGTGACCGCCTAATCCAGAACCGCCATAGTGTCCAGATAATCCACTGCCTAGTCCACTGCCCAATAAAGATCCGGTACTGTGACCACCTAATCCAGTGCCGCCGTAATGTCCAGATAATCCACCGCTGATTGGAGCGGAAAGTCCACTATCAATATGTGATCCATATCCGGTGCCACCATATCCTCCACTCAGGTCTCCTCCTAAACTAGAATGATGACCTCCAATCAAACCAGATCCAGAGTAAGTTGCTGATGGGAGGGAACCAGCAGGAAAACTGCTAGGAGCAAAGCTGGAAATCGCTGCTGAAGAACTAGGAGCCGAAAGGCCTGCGATAGATGATCCATGATGATGATCGCCGTGTAGATGATCGTCATGTATGTGATCGTGACTGTGATCATGACCGTGAAGGATACCAGCTTGAGTGCTGCTTACTAGAAGGACTAACATCGTCATATATTTCTGAAATGTTAAAAACATATCTTTTAGTTCATTCTTGTGACCACCTTTTTTACTTTTTATTTATTATCACTGTTGAATCAGATACTTACAAAAGCAGCCATTCTGATTAGCTAATCGCTGGCTACAAGATGTGTGTCTAATAACAAGCTTCGCTTGTTTGTGCGCTTCTTTCTGCTAACTTCAATATTTATATAGATAATGGGCCTTGTATCAAGAGTGTGAAGAACAGGTTCCATACCATCTCTCCGCTATTTCGCTGTCTAAAGCATTATAAGACAAAATGAATATCGCGATCGATTACCTAATAACCGCCAAATTGAGGAATATGGTTCATCATAGCGTCTTATTAGTTTTACGGCGCTATTGAATATTTACTCATTTATTTCTTTACGTAAGACTTTTTGGGTACACGTGGATAGCATTTAATTCGTGAATATTTTCTGTTTATAATTGATACTTTTTTTGTAATTAAATTTCATATCTACACTATTTTTAATGGTACAGCAAAATTAGTTAATTTAATACTAAATAAATATTATAGTCACATTATAGAGAATTTTTAAATTATTTCTAAACCATATTAAAATCTTAACTGTGAAACAGATAGTTGATTAGAATCAAAGTCGGCATTTGGTGCTTTTTGACAAAAATGTGTTATTAGTTTGGCAAGACAATAATAAAAAAAAAAGTTTTATGCTTTCTTTTGTCTATGACTTCGTCTGCGTAAGTATTACAAAATTTATTCGAAAACTCCCATAACGAAAAAAAAATAAATAGAATTATTCTTTTTCATTTATGAAAAATTCTGAAAGTCAAATTGCCGCCTTTGAAAGTATTCAAGTCCGTAGACAGTGAGTTTGTTTTATACAATTCGGAAATAAAGATTTCATTTGAAATAGTTTTAAAAGGTAATATACCATAAATATCTTTTCAGTCGATTAGCAATACACACTTACAATCTGACAGTGCGTTCAGAAAGCGAAACACACGCGACAACGTTCTTGTGTACAGATTTATGAGCGTTACATTCTGAATACTCGATATGAATGTATGTTATGCACCTATTGATGCTCTTCAAGCCATAACAACAGATCCCTTAAAATAACATATTATATATGCGTAAGTAAGAAATGCCTAAGCTCATTCTCCATGAAAAGATAAAAATTTTGTCTCCATTAGCACATTCCCAGAGGGGTTCTGGGATTGCAGTGGTATTAATAAGTTCTTATGAAAAAATAGTCAGACACGCTAACGGTAAGTGATGATTGTAGGTTTTTTTATCATTTTACTTTACGAGAATACTAAACTATATAATGTATGTAACCTTAGCAAATTATATTTATGATTTGTGAATATTTTAATTGAATTTATGTCATACAAACTGTGGAGCCTGTTACTTGAAATTTTAATTACATATATATTTTACTTTATTTTACATTGAAAGGGAAAACTTTGTGACAGATATGCTGAATTCTTTCGACCGTGATATACTAATGCAAAGATATTCAATTAGTTGCGTAATACTGTTCTCGAGTACATTAATCTTTGTAATTGATCATTAACATTATTAGAGAGAAATCTGAGGAAAATTTCATGTATAAATGAATCTGCACGTTGACGTGATGTGATGTCATATTTTGTGCACGATATGCTAAGATAGTGCTTTTTTACACACCGTTTTTCACTGGTTTAAATTAAATTTGTAATTAATTAGCAGTAAAAGAACAAAATAACAAAGTGCCTTCCCCTTAATAGGGTCAATAAGACTCGAGTTAGTGGACATTATTCTTAGCCAAATTAGGTTAAAGCAAAAATTACTCATTAGTCTTGAAAGGATGCACTTTTTCAAGTATGGCAAATTATACCTTACAAAAAAATGCAGTAGATTTATAATAATAAGTTAAGTACCTACTTACTTTTGTAGCGGTGTCATAACAACTAAATAATACGTCTAGCTAGTTAACTTGTATTATTCTTATATTATAGTTAGGTATATAAAATATCGTTGCTCCGAACGAAAAATATACTACCTTAATTTTTCACGAACATCACGAAAATTATAGAACATGTTACTTAATGTTTGTAAATGTCATTATAATTTAAAACGTTAGAATTCGTTTAGAAATTTTTTTTATTTTAAAAACAAAAACAACATTTTTATAACATTGTAATTAACGTACAAAAATATAGTTATTATCTGACCAAAAATAAAACGTAACTTATCACAAAATTAGTATTAAAACATAATTATATAACGATAATATTAAACTTAAATACGACTATTTACAAACTTATTAGCACCAACTTTGTAGAAAATATTTATTTATTATACTTATAATTATAAACTATAAAAAAATACGAAGTCCCTCTGACTTGGCAGCCACTTGAAGAATTGTATTATGAACTTTATTACTTATTTATTAAGGAAGACGTTACCTAACTAACAGCGACAAAACATCAATTAGTATAAATTTAATTATTTTTTCTACATAAAAGTTGATGATTGGTTTGTAAATTGCACCTGTTAAACGGACTTCGTATTTGAAATAGTTTTGTCAATACAGTCTTTGATTCGTATTTGCATTGATACTATCTACTGATTAAATTTAAAAATGCGTTGATGACAACTACCATGAACGATTAGATCTAATGTCCTTGTGCTGTTACTTTTTACTTCGAAACAACATCAAATAACGACTAACGATGCTACTTTATCGTTTTTATGTAACTCTCTAAATTTTACTCGTACCTCTGTCTTCATGTCTCCGATTATATCGGATGATTACTTATTTTTAAATACAATAAATATAAAATTACATACAAACTCAAATGTGATTCTAACTAGGCGTGGAATAAGTTGATCGGATACTAATTATTTTATAAAATTAACAGCACTTATATTTGAGTAACAAGTAAATTATTAATGGATATAGCACTTAATTACAGACTAAATCAGAATAAAGACAATTGAATAATAATAGCTATATAAAATTCAGATATGGAAAGCGAAATCATACCAGTAATACCGATTCTACTTATTCACTTGTTCTTTGTCAGATTTTGCTTCTGCTAAATTCGGTGGTGGTCTCAAAAGTGTGTCAACTTCCGTATCAGCTTTATCATTTGAACTGTCAGCTTCGAATAATGCCTCGGTTTTTAAAATTCTTGAGAATTTCGGCTTACTAATGCGCCGTCTCCGTGGATTTCTGTGTCTGTTGAGTTCCATTCTTGACGGTCTAGGCGGAGGTTTCAAAAGAGGATACGGTTCTGCAATATCTGATTTAGGATATTTCCTTTGATATGTATGTCGTCCTGATAGTAAAGAATTTGGATGTTTATTTCTCTCGTTGACTGCTCTATGACCTGAATACTGTGTTTTTGGTATTTCTTCGGAGAAATGATCAACGTTTACCTCATCGCCCTGCGTTAATACATCTGATCCCGTACTAACTTCACGTTCACTTGCTTCGTCTTGTTCCATTACCGCGCCAATAGGGTGATTGTTAGATGCATCGGCAATGGGAATTATGCTTTCTTCTTCTTCTTGACTTCGAGAATACTTCACGCCTTGGTACGGATATCTATCGTTATTGTAAATATCTAAATAAGAATTTATATTTGAGCTGACACCATCGTTAAGAGAGCCTAAACTGCTGAATTGGTCATTTTTTAATAAGAGTTGTTGTAATTGGGCAATATCTAATTTAAGTGGAGATGTTGGTTTGTGAAACTGGTCTCTGAGGGATGGTGTGTGAGGTGAATCAATTTGTTTTCCTTTTAACATTTCCGCAACTAACTTAAGATCAACATTAAAAGGGTTTGCTACTCTAAATCCATTAATTGTAGGTAAACCTGAGGTTTGTGGGTCAATGTCTGGTCTATTGAAGCTGGGCTGTTTATTCATCATTAGTTTACTTAAAATGCTGTTTGTGACATCTATTTGGTGACTGTCGACGTTTTGATTGAGCTTTCCAGGTAACGGTGTCGGTATAGTTCCTTGATCGAAATTGTTGTTGTGAAGCCGCATAGTGTCTAGTGGTAATCCTTGAGTTAAACGATGTGGGATATCATTTAATTTTAAAAGATTTGCCATATTATCCGGAGAAGAAGGTTGATTCTGTGGACGCTGCAGCATTTGTTGTATGTTACCTGGAGACTGGATACTGTCTTGGTAATTTGAAGATAATTGAGGGATATAATTATTAGTTTGCGACGCACTATCACCATATCGTTTACTATCAAAAAAAGCGCCTTCATTATAAGCCATGTTTAATTGCAATTGTTTTAGCCTATCGTTTCCAGAAATTTCATCAGGTTTTGATTTTATATTATATCCATATCCAGTATTTTTATCTCTGTAATATGCATCTGCGACTGGTTTGTAATACTGTTTCAAATTTTGTTCCATCTGCTCTTTGCCATAATTTTGCAGGTTGAATCTGTTAGTATTACTATCAAAGTCAGTTACATCTTTCATTTGAGAATCTGAGTTAGGAACAACGTTAGATACATCTATGGAAACTATATTCTTCAAAGCTTTCGCATGATCAAACGGGAATTTAAGTTTACTCTCCACATTGTGATCCTTCAAATTAAAGTAATTATATTGAGGTGCGGTTACTAAATCTGTCTGGGAATTGCCAAAGTTATAAGAGTTAGAATCTGAACCAAAAGAGTACATTTTATTTCTCTGTTTGTCGTTGATGTTATTGCCATATGAATTTAAATTTACCGAGTTTCCTAATTGATTGTTCTGGTTATTATTTGAAGGAAAATTATATGTATAAGATTGTTGTAATTTCATATTTTCATGTGCTTTTGCTGCTCCTCTAGCGAATTCTTGGGCTTCTAAAGTGTCTGCGGCCGACTTTGATATTTGTTCAAAGGATTGAGGTCTACCGCTATCCATATGGAAACTCATTTGGCTTACCGGTGATGTATCAGATGGTAGGTCAAGAGACTGCCGCGAAAAACTCCCAGATGAAAAACTGTCCTGTCCTAATAAAGGTTTTTTATTGTTATTCAATTTCCATCCAAAATCACCGTGCGAGTATACATTTTCCGGTTGTCCAGTTTCGTGTTCTAAGTCCCTCGTGCGTGACCTAATATTGTTAAGGACTTGATAATCTGGTTGTGCAAAATTCATATACATATTATTGGCGGAAGGTATATTTCCAATACGATGTGTATCGTCATTAATGTTTTCTATACTTGAATCCAGTCTTCCGTCTTGTTGGTTACTATTAAATTGGGAGTTTTGGTATTGTGACAAGGAAACATCCTGCAAAGATTTTGATAAGGAATTTACGCCAGCATTGAGTGTATTCTGCCAATTATCGCGTAATGTGTCAGAAAAAGGAGAAGCCGACGAAACCGTTGAAGTTGATAGCTCATTTTGATAAGGATATCTCATGCCATTAGCAGAATTATCAAAATGGTCTAACTGAATCTTTTTACTTAAATCCTGGTTTTCAAAACCTAAAGAATTGCTACCAATTGTAGTTGTTATTTTACTTGAGTAATCCGGCGTTCCCGGTGATGAAATGTAAGATTGTATATTTTGCGGACTCGAGAGATAAAGCGGTGACGAGCTAGATACGTATGCGTTGCTTGGTGTGGCGACGTATTGACTGTTTGGTAATGAGGATGTTAAGAAAGGGTTGTTAGGCGATGGTGTACTTTGTATATTATCCACGTTAAAACTAGGATTATTGTATTGAAAGGAGTTAGAATTTGAAAGAAAACTTTGTGAGTGAGATATTTTAGGTTCGAGTTGCTGCATTTGATTTGACTGCTGACTATTGTTGTCAAAAAATGATGGCGAATGTGTTGACATCTGATATTGTGGTTGTGGTGTTGCCGTATATCCCATGTTGGGAAGTTGCGTGGATAGATGCTGTTGATAGAATTGCTCCGCCCTCATTTGTTGTAGAAATTCGTCTGGTGGCAAAGAGTACTGCATAGAGGCATACTGGTTACTAGCTCCAGCGTTATTGTCTTGTTGAGGTGTATTGTTGTCTTGCTGTTGCTGATCGTCATCGACTTGTCTTTGAAAAGGGTTTTTAATACGATACACTTTTTTACTTCGTCCACGATCTGCACGATTGTAATCTTGGTTCTTTTCATCGTCAGACGTATGATATTGTAGGCTCATAGAACTTATTGATTGACTGTTCGGATCTCTTTGTATTATATTAGTGCTGTAACTTGTGATTGTTTCGATCTGTCCATCGTTTGCTAATTGTTGGAGCCGAAGTATGTCTTGATCATTAAAACCATCTTGACAGCGCACTTTACCAATAAGCAGTATTATGACTAGTATCCGTATCTGAAATCAATAAGAAAATTTATTTATTATTATATTAATTTGTATATAATTTATATTTATAATATTAGTTTAAATCCTTATGTACATTTATTATTATTCAAGTATATATTTTTCTTTCTTAGTTTTAAATTTTTTTACAATATAAATAAAAAACAATAAATATTATAAAAAACTTAAACCTAGAGTTCCGCAAGTAGCGGGGCAAGGCCCAAGCTACCGGTGGTTAGGGCTGCAGAGTGAGGAACCTCCTAACAATTCGTGCCGTGTCAAGAAGCACCGCCTTCTGTATCTGACCCTTGATCCATCCATTATTATTATACATATCCCACACATTTTTTTGTATTTAATAATATTTGTTGTAATTAAAAGTTTTAAAAACTTCATAAACTGGGTCATTTTTTTTGGAAAAATAATTAAATTATATACCGGGCGAAAGTAACTGCCCTTTTATAGAACACCCCCGTTAAAAAACATTGAGTTTGTACTGTTGAGTTTCAATGCTTTTTAAAAGATTGCAGAGCCTGCTTCGAGCCAATCGAATTTCGTCAGTATTTTGTATCATATACCAAAAAATAATAATAATATATGGACTAACATCCGAAACAAATCATAAATTACTAAAAAGGAGAGGAAATACTTGGAAAAATACACTATACGAGTATATGAAAGGAGGATAACAGCCTTGTTATTCATTATAGAATAACAGCCATGTTTTTCAATAATTATAAAAAAATATTCAGCAGTACGTGGGCATTAGTTACTTTGGTAAAAAGTGTCATCATTTTGCTGTAACGCAGACATTTAAATTATTTTTTAACAAGACAAGAGTGCAAGTGACTCTCTATATAAGTAAATAACAACATTCCCTTAAAGATATAAAAGCGCAGTGTAAACAAGTTACAGAAGTAATTTATTCATAATGTTGAAGTGCAGGGTTTCTCTTTCAATGCTAAGGTGGGAAGGGTCAAACTCACGCATTTCAAATTTAACTCATCCAACCATTAAAATGAAGACATCTTTAATTGAAGCGTTTTACTAGAGCTTTCTAGTAAATAGTATAAATGATTCAGCTTCCATTTCTACGATCAAAATTAAATCAAGTTTGTAAGCGCACTATATGAAGGCTATAAAATCTAGGTAGATATTATCTCATCATTAAACTACTAATTCCTTTTACGGATCCATGAAGGTACATAATAATCCGTGAAAGAAAACTATATTAAAATCTTTTATTGATGTTATGTCGTACTGAATACTGAAAGAGGCAGAGTAGAAAAGAGGGCGATAAATAATATAATAAAAATTAGAAGATTTCAAAAAGGGGTTAAAAAACAAATTTTATATCTGACTAGCTGTTTCACGCGACTTCATCCGCGTAACTTTATAAAATATAGCCTATGTTATTCGCTGATAATGTAGCTTTCCATAGGTCAAAGAATTTTTAAAATCGGTCTACTAGTTTTTGAGTTTATTCATTACAAAAACATACAAAAATACAAATCTTCTCTCTTTATAATTTTAGTATAGGGTACAATTAAAGACAATATCAGAAAGAACGGACTCGTTGGATCCACAGTTACTTAAAAAAAAAATTAAAGTCACAATTAGCTAAAGTAATGAGTGGTTTTTTGACATAGTACGAGTCTCGATACGAAGTGCAATGACTGTACGGTCGGCGGCCGCATGGAATGTGATACTGCACCCAACCATCTCAATCGTCGAGAGTGACAACTGCCATGAAGTAAAACGCGCTCTTGCCTTTTCTAGATACTTACCGTTTTAGTAGCATCGCCTTATATGAGGATTGTCAATAAGGATTCTAAGTTCATTATACTCGGTGTAATACCAACGGTAAAGTGCGGAGTACTTTTAATTAAACCTCATTGGAAACTTGTTGTGTTATAGGCGACGGTAGCCACTTACCATATCAAGTCGACCGTCAGCTTGTCTATAGACTTTAACCGATCGTTTCATCCACCGAACCAACCATGGCACCGGCGGTCGCTGAATAATATAATACAAAGGCACAAAAGGTCGTCAGAAAGGCTGACAGTATACCGTCAGCCTCTAACAAAAAGAATCAATAGCATTCAAACAATTGTTGAAATATTTGCATAAAATCAATTTATAAAAGACCTCGCATTAGAAGTTATCTATAACCATTCATGGAAGCTTAAATTATGGTGCAATTGTGAACAAAGAGAGAGTAAACATTACTATAAATAAAGGAGCAAGTAAAATTCACAAGAAACTCTCATATAGATAAAGACATGCACCGGTATTCGCGTAACTCACGAGTGATTCGCACAACAGAAAGTGTTTAGGGTCAAGAGAAGCTTTCGTTTCGTGAATCGTGAGCATTATGCAGGCACATCTAATAGATGACATGGGAGGGTGAACAGAAATACATAAATATTGCCTCCATTACTATCCATTGCCAATACGACGACGTGATTTACGGTTTCAAATAATGCATCATAAGTTCTCACGGAAATTGAATACGTATGGAGAAAATTATATGAAGTTTACGTAGTTCATGTTGTAATAATATTGTGGTTCGTATTGATTGAATTTATATCAGGATTTTGCGAATATTCGCAACCGCAATAATCAATGCGAATCTTTTGCGGATGCGGACATAGAGCTAGTCCTAAATATTTCCCCAAGATTAATTATGATTGATTTCACTTTATTATTTTAAATTATTTCAATTTTCTACTTAAAACTTGATTACATTTTTTTGTGCTTTAAAATCTAAACCTATTAAAAAAAACTTGATATCCTCTAAAAATCCGCAACAAAACTAATTCATATACAATCATCAAATATATTTCTCGTAAGATACCTACTAATATTAAAATATTGATATTCATAGTTTAATACTAAGCGGAAGGAGCTTTTCTTTTGGTTATTTTCATCAAGTTCCGGGTTACACAAAATGCAACAAAAAAAAATATCAGTCAGTATGAACAAGGCATGCGTTACATTATGTATATTTTATTTACATAACTAGCGACCCACCCCCACCTTCGAAAAGACGCAATTTTTTTTTTTATTTATATACACAAACTTTCCTCATTTATAATTCTTTCCATTGGTGAAAAACGTATCAAAATTTATTTATTTGGTTTTAATAAAATTAACAGAATTAATAGCAGAGACAGATGCGGAACTCTATCCATAACTCTCCATAACTCTATCCCATTATCACTGTTGCTAAACGCTTATTTAATTCAATCGAAATCGTTGCATGGTATTATTCAACAACAGCCTTGAGTTCAGAACAAATTGATGTCAAACACCTTCCTCTGTAAGCGATGACTGAGCATCTCTTTGAAAATCATTAGTCATTATTGATCGACATATTGATATTAGCTTTTAACTTCTATTTTTATTATTTGCAAGACATATTACCCTTCTATAATTAAATTAATTTAAACTTATTTTAACATATGTTATAATAATGTTGGCGTAATGGAAAAAAAAACACTAGGGACGCTTGTTACTGTATTTACTCAGTATTTAATACAGAACTGTATCCACTGTTTACGAGTATATGTGATTAGAAGCATTGGGTGAAAGAATTTTCAAAATCGTTAGAATAGTTTTATTCATTAAGTACAAACATTTTATACAAAAATACAAATCTTCTCTCTTTATAACATGAAAATATAGACTAGCTGTGCCCGCATTTTGGTTGGTATTTCGATATTTGGTTAAACTCTTTATTTGTAAGCCTATTGGAATGAAACAAACACTAATGTTTCACCATGTGTCAAGTAAGCTAACTGCCATTTAAAGTCACCGGTAACCGGGAATGAAGGAGATGATATACCTTTGTTTATACGGTAAAAGTCCCAAACATTAAAAAAAATTTGCCTATCGAAAGTATGCAGTAAACCGATTGCATAATTTAATAAAACATAAAATTATTTCTAAAAATAACTAATCAACACTTTACTTATAGTTGGTCACCTAAATGTTATGAGGAACTTGTTACAATCGGTTGCATTCAAATCGGCATTAAAGTCGTTTCTGAGATTATTGTGCACTAACGCACAAACAAAACAGACAAAAATTTTAGAAACTATTTTTTTAACCTCTGTTACATAAGTACAACGTGTACAAATTGTTTTATTTTATTTTTTGAAAAAATAATTAAAGTACAGGCACGGCTCTTTTACGATTTTATTATAAGTATTGATTATGTATAGATAGATATACAAGTAAAAGTTAAATAGTTGCTTTAGACAAAGTAGTGTTGGAATAAATTAATAGACTAGCAATAGGAAGCCGGTGGAAGGAGCCAAGTGACAACCGCATAAGTTGGATTCACTTAAGTCCGGGATAACTTAACTTACACTTAAATTATACTTCAAAAGTTAGAATATTTAAAAAAATGTATAAGAATTAAAATATTATTTTAATGTTTGCCTTAAATCGTAAATTTAAATGTACAGTAGTAAATATCGATAAGTACCTATCTATGTTTAAATCGTAAATATCGATAAGTACCTATCTACTTCAAAGGCTATTTCAAAGGGCATATGATCAGCTTTCTCTATAACCTTTCTGATGGGATGGTAGATAGACTAAAGACTGCGTAGGATTTGTGTTTACAACGCAATAATTCAAGTTAGCCTCCAAACCCTTATTCAATGCACTGCACATCGTGAGAGTTAGCTAGGTATTATATCATAGCTTTCCTTTGTCAATATTCACGACATTTTTGTCTGAGCACTTTCATTTTTATCTATAAAAGTTTAATATTAAATCGAAAACGTCTATTAAATTAAATACCTAATAATAATAATACCTATTAAAATTAAATTAAGTATTAAATCTAAATCTATCTATTAAATCTATGTTTCACATTTATTAATATAATATAATTTAGTATTAGTATTATTATTTCTTAGTGAGTATAAATTCTGAAAGTACTAAGTTACTCGTATACCTACTAAGTTTCTTCCCGCAACTTTGTTTGTCCCTCGGTACTTTTTCTCTGGTTAAAAGATTCCTAATGTCTTTTCCTATGAATCTGTAGATGAGTTTTTCGATACTCAAGAAAAAGTCTCTTTAATGAAGAAATAAAAAAATATTAAAAAAGTTACCTAAAATGTATCGAAGGATAAGGCGACTAAAAATGTTGAAAAATAAAAAAAAACCCGATGTTTTAATTTTCACTCAAGTTCTAAGAACTCTTTGATTCATAAGCACCTATCGTATACTTTGATATACATTTAGTATAGAAAAAAAGCAGTTATTTTGACATTACAAACAGACAGTTCAATTTTATTTATTAGTATATTTAGATAATAAATATTGTAGTGTTATTGTAGACGAATAATAATTAGTATAGCGTTGAAAGTGTAGGATGTGGTAAAGAGATAAGCTGCGAAGTCAGAGGTGAATGCGACAGGGAACATGTTATGGCAACGGGTGGGATGCGCCCAACTAGTTTCTCTGCCCTTTGCCGGTCACACGTTTCACCCGGGTGGCCGCTAG
Organism: Synanthedon myopaeformis; assembly: GCA_944738685.1. NCBI lineage: Eukaryota > Metazoa > Arthropoda > Insecta > Lepidoptera > Sesiidae > Synanthedon > Synanthedon myopaeformis. The sequence goes on along the minus strand of OX122927.1, from coordinate 3,429,779 downwards.
GGAAAGTGGTAGGCGCTTCCGACACAGCCTCGTATACTTCCTACATTTTAATGAATAGTGAGAACCGCTTCAAGAACCTTTTATTTATGTAATGAGGAAGATACGGATAATGTCTTCGTACATTATTAGACCTTTGAAAGCGATAATTAGATATGGGAATTATCCATCGAAATAACATATCTTTGCATTCAAGTTCGCTGGAGTTATCTATGTTTATATTATGTATATGACTAGCTGACAAGACAGATGTCGTTCTGACTTCTGGGGGCTCGTCGATAATTTCTTAAAAAATTCTTATTCACTTTATTCTTGTAAATTTTTATGCAATTTTTTTCTACTTTTAGCACCTAAAATTTATTTTTAGTATCACAAACATTAATCGTCGTTAATATTCATAGCTAATATATACCATATACATATATTATGTTACGGAACATCGGTAGGCAGTTCTGTGACATCACCCAGATAAGGTAAACATATTTCTTATGACTTTCGTAAGAATTCGCATTGAAAGTAGGCGATTATTATTTATGAAATACGTTTGTTCTCAATTAGGGTAATAAAGAACTAACAAAAATATATGAATAATGATTTAATGTTATATGTAAATACATTATTAAAAATACGAGTCTATTGAACGAGGGGTTAAAGTGCTTCCCTTAGCGCTCTGACTGAAAGGTTCACATTGTGTTTTGTAGTCATTTGGGCAGCCCGTATGACGGCAGTAACCAACCCCTCTCAGAAGACCACCGTAAAATAACGGCATGTGGCTGTTTCTATTTCGATGAATGAGTAAAGGATGTTTCCCTTTTCCTTATTCCTAATTCCTCATCCTTAAAAGAACTATGATCGTCAGCGCACTTGCAACACCTGTGGCGTTGCTTATGTTATAGACAACGGTAGCCACCTACCATCAAGTGGACCGTCAGCCTGTCTGTCGACCTTAACATACACAAAATAGCAATATAAAAATATATTTCAATATTGTAAAAGTACGCGAATCAATCACCGGTAAGTGTACGACAAATTGTTGTAAAATGAACGAGTGAGCTAATCAGTTTCAATTCTTACGACACAGCATGTAATTTTCCATGGGTCATTAAACTTTGTACGCAGGAGGGTTTTTTCATCGAGTATTACTTGAACAGCACTGCTACCACTGGCTCTGGCTACGTTGCAATTATGATGCTATTATGCAGATAGCCATTTTCCAATCACTTTTTTTAGTCTTAATCCACAGTGTTACTATGAATTACTAGCTGTTGCACGCGACTTCGTCCGCGTAACTTTATAAAATATGTTACTCTTTGATAATGTAGCTTTCAATAGGTGAAAGAATTTTTAAAATTGGTCCAATAGTTTTTGAGTTTATTCATTGCAAAATAAAATACAAAAATAAAAATCTTCTCTCTTTATTAGTATACAGTGTGGAAAAATAAGTCGGGCCCTGGAGGGAAACTACCTTAAATCCTTAAGTTGGCTCATTTTACATAAAGGAGACATTCCTTTATTTTTAAAAAGAAACAAAACTGCATTCAAGGAGTTTCTAAAACTCGTTAGCCTCGCCCGGGACTAGAACCAACTAAAATTTAAAAAAAAAAAAAAAACACTCGCTATTTTATTATACTAATCGATAGGATTATTATTCAGGATAAAATTTCTCTAACAAACATTAACTCAACATGTTTTAAATGTATTAAAAATATCTTTGAATTCACAATAGCAACGGTCTAATAACCATTCTGTCAAAGTTCTTGTAAATTAGGTTGTAAACCGGTAATTTAGATTATTGGGTAGCTTATTGTCTATTATTATGCTTTAACTGTCATTACATAAACATTTCAGAGATTCAGGTTTCAGAGGTAAATATTATGCATAATACTTGCGATAAATAATCACCTTACATACAGTAAGTACGTTGATTGTAACTTCTGATATAATCGGAAGCAAAGATAAGTTTTATTGTTTAAATGAAACTAATTGGTTCCACTTACTTGATGGCTTCCTTTTTAGTATTGTTCGTATTTTACGGAAACATTAATTTAGTTCTAAGATAAAACTGTAATCAGTAATCTGCTAATTTTTCTTTACACAAATTGCTGGCTTTTGCCCGCGCCCCTTCTTCCTAGGTGTTTAAACATTTATTCAATCTTTATTGTTTATATATTTTTGACAGGCGTTTATATAATTCATTTTTATTTTTAGTAGATCCTTCAGAAACAGTACTTTTTTCTGAATGAAAGGCACCTATGGTATTTGTCTTTTTCTATATCACTGACAAGTTGCGTAATTCAGGCATGAAATGTTACGCTTTCATGCCTGAATTACGCAACTCATACAACATACAAACTCATTTTTGCACTTATAATGTTGCTACCTTTGCACGCGACTTCGCCCGCGTAACTTTATAAAATATAGCCTATAGGTGAAAGAATTTTCAAAATCGGTCCAGTAGTTTTTGAGTTTAATTCATTACAAACATACAAATCGTCTCTCTTTATAATATTAGTATAGGACTAGCTTAAATTTTTGTCTACACTTAAAATCCATTAGTGTTTCCGAAGATTAGCAGTTAATACAGATAATGCTAATGAGAGTGAATAATGTGAGTAATGCTAATGCTTATCTATTAACTCTGTATTATACTAGCTAAAATACTTACTATTCTTTAGGTTACATTTACATCACATGAAAATATAAATCTATATTTCCAACTACATATAAGTACTAATAACTTTTTCTCGCGACTTCATATTCGTATCTACAAATTATATGTGTTCTGATGTATAAGCTATATTATCGACTGTAAAGTTTCATCAAAATCCGTTCACAAGTTTTTGAGTGGAAGATGAATAAACATTCATACATCCTTACATCTTCACAAATTTACTCATTTATAATATTAGTAGAATTAGTAGCATGATTAATTGTATCAAGATAACTCTATTCTGTAATCATATCAAAGACACGAGCTGGTGACGAATACAACATCCCATACAAGACAGCCTTCGATTACAATATTGAAGTGTTACATCAAACTAACTTCAGACCGAACACAATTACCAAAATGAATGCAACCTAATAACCTATATATTAACGTGTAATATTCCACAACAAATTTTTGTAGATTCTCGGAGACAACCGAACAGATTTAAAATTAGGAGGTTATTCTTAAATATTGTATAAAGTGTGAAAAATAAAAATAAATAAAGGCTGTTGAATAAAATTTTAAGTAAGTTAAAGTAATTAATAAGCTTAAAAACAAATATAGTTGTTACAGAAAATAGTTTTTCTTTTTTTTTTTATTAATATGGCCGACTCATACTTATTAAATATAGTATATTATGCTCTGTATTATTACCTTTTAAATTTACTCTAGAACTCAAATTAGGCGAAGAAAATAACGCTTTTATGCCAAGTCCTCGCCTTAATAATTAATGAAAATTATATCTCTCCTTATATGTGGGAAAACACAAAATACTCACAGCTTGCAGTACGGTCTTCATCGTATCGCCTCTCAAATTCACCGACCACCAAAATATGTTTTTCAACAGTCCCAACACATACTTTACACACTTGGTTAACACTTAACTTCGCGCTTTTCGTGTAAAAATAATTAAGGGTGTATTAAAGAAGGGGCGGTTGTTCAGCGTTGCAGCCGTGGAGTGAAGTTCAAGGCTAGGCAATGTTAGGTTTATATACGGGGGTGGCGGAGCGTGGCGGCGCGCCTGTGTGTGCAATGAGTGGGTGCATAGCAGACCACTGGTCCTGCTATCTACGATGCACACTTGTGCATTGGTGCCTGCGGTTCTCAAACTCTAATTTATTTATATCTTTACGACAATATTTTCGTTCAACTTAGGTTTTGTCCCCGTCTTATTGTTTGCCTACACTACAAGTCTTTCGATCCCATCATAATTTTTAGGTGACCGTCGTCGTCCCCATGCTACTAATATTTTTAATGTATGGTCCGTAAATCAAATGTAAAGACGCTATTTGTAAAATGACATGAATTTAAAATTATAAGTTATGTAAGTAATTTATAGTTAAAGCGGCTAATTGCTAATGTTGCATTTATTATAAACTGTATTTGTATCAATCTAGACACACAATACATATAACATAAAACTTAGAGTGGCACCACACATGGTAGAGTTAGTCCTTAGTACCAAAAAAACATATGAGTTATTTTTTAAATAGTCTTGAACTATTTTGTAAGCCATAAATTAACAATCGAGTGTTTGTTTCTTTTAAAAATAACGGACGCTCATGTGGCTTAAATGTGATTAGGTATTTCTTACCCTTTGTCTCTAGTTATTTTTTTATACTAAAAATTCACGCTAACACTTTCCTTCCACTACAACTCCTTGGTTCGTGTTTTATATTGCTTTTATATAGCCTCGCCCCTTTTAATAAAAATCGTATTAAAGGGTTACTATTCAATTTTTTAAGACTTTTTACTCTAATAGTTACTTACTTAAGAGGCCTTTGTTATAGTTTGGAAAATGCTACATAGATAATTATCATATTATTTACAGTTTGAGAGTAAGTCTTCAAGTAAATGTGATTTTCAAGACAGATTTACTTTAGCATACTTAAACTCGAGCCCTTAAAATCCTTTAAAATCTCACATAAAACATTTTAATTTCAAAAGGGCTTTTATAAGAGTAGACGAGATTAGATTACGTTAATTCTACAAATATAAGGACGAGCTGCTTATATTATGTAGTTTTGCTTTTAGGACATGTGTTCATGTCTTCATAGGGTATTTTAATTAAATGTCCTTTCGATACGAAGGCATTATTTTGACGTTTTACTGCAATTTCAAAATATTATTTTGTCTTGAATTTCAATCTAGACACACAAAAAGTCCCTCTAAGCTGCTTTTCACTCAATCTCCATCATTTCCTGTTGCATAAACAACATGAACGATATCTAATAACGCCTCGAGAACAAATTGTATTGTTTACCAGTTCGATTTATTGCCATCTACGGGCAACTGCAGTTATAGAGACAATTGAATACTTTATTGTGTAATGTACGGTTTGTATTCGTAACTGGCAACCTTCAAATTGTCCCAATATTTAACATGAAAGTTCCATATTTTTTCCGAAAACCTACGTTACCATTAAACTAAAAGAATGACCACTTAAAAATAATGTAAATAATAATATTACTGTTATGATGATTATTTAACTCGTAATACTGCTTCCACCCTGCTAATTTCTTATATTATACTTTATATATATATTTTATATTGATAAAGTATATAAGGACTAGAAACCCGCCCCCAACTTCGCACGGAGTTGATGTTTTCAAAAATCCTTTCTTAGCGGATACTTACGTTATAAAATAAAGTTAATTTCCAAATTTTTGTTTTCTAGACATTGTACTTTTGGCTGTGGGTTGACAGTCAGTCAGGAAGGAAAAGAGATTTATCTTGATGCAATGACCAAATAGTCTATTGCACCCGTGCAAAGCCACGGTAGGCTTGTAGTAAGTTAAGTTTTTTTTATTCTTTTTTTATTATGATTGAAAAGTTGAAATGTGCTGCCTACTTGATAAGATAAAGGGTGGGGATGGGGAAGAGGAATGGGCTCTGTCATCTTTTGATCACTCATCGAAACACAAAGATGAGTGATTAAAAAATTCGTTTAGGAGCTACGATTCCACAGCACACATAGATACACATATACACGCGTCAAACTTGTAACACCCAGTTTTTGCGTCAGGTGTTGAGGGTTAAAAATCAGTTTTGTTAAGTAAGTATTGGCATACAACCATTCAATCATTGGCATAAGCCAGTTTCTTCGGGGCATTCACCTTAAAGATCCTTATGAGTCTAACTCACCGGCTCACATCTAGTCCCTTCCACTTTCCTACCAACTTTAGTAACCCGTTATTACAAAGTAAAGTGGGTACTTTACGAGATTTGTATAGGTCGTTATACAACTAATTATGATATCGAAGGGTGAAATCGTTTTTGCCTATCCCTTAGAGTGGCTTCGTAAGTAATGAGGGGTCCGGCCAATGGATAACTTCATCCGGATTCTGTATCAGTCTTATCGAATTGCAAATCAAGCTTGTAATTAACGGTTGAAGTAAATTACACAAGTAAACGACATTGATAAGAAGTTCTTGTTTCTTCTTAATTAAAGGAGAATGAAAGTAACTTTAATATGTACTAGTATTGCAAAGCGGCTGATGTTTAAGTCACTGTAAAGTTCGTTTCTATTTCTAATAATATGTTGCTATATAAAAGGTTAAATTTTACAAAAATGCTCGTAGCTTTAAAAGCATTTAAATTTATGTGACAGAAATTCTGATTTCCAAAAATAGTAATAGAACTTTTTAAAATTTTAAAGTAACTTTTAAAATTAATTTATTTTCTTTTCTATTTCAAGAAGATTGTTTAGTTAATTTTTAAATTTTTAAATAGCCATGTCCCGGAGCCATGCGCTCCCAAGCTTCTTAGGATAAAGGCAATAGGCATAAGGCAATAGAACCTAACGTCCCTTATTCACTCACTGACACATCAAGGCAGATATGTTTTTTGTGTTCTCCTTGTTTATCTTTTCAATTCATTTAAATGTTCAACTAATAGGCATGTATGCCTATTAGTCGGCAACGAACCTATGACCCTATGACTCTCAAATTCTGAAAGAATTGCTCACGAAGACTTACTATGAATTCTTGTGTAGCTGTTTCATTTATCCACAAATAGATCTGCAGCTTAAATCTTATTTATAAACTAATCCTAGTACCCATTACCAACTCGTGTCCCTCAGTTAGTTTAATTACTGAACGGATTTCAGATGTCAATGATTTAATAGTCAGCTCGTTTGATGGACATAACATTTGCGTGTCTAGCATGATTTATAAATTATTTTGCTACTATTTCATGACTGTATAAAGTAATAAATTTATACACAGTAAAGATTTATTACGGGTATCACTACACAGACAAATTTTTATTGCTATCTATACTGATTATGCTATATTATTATATCAACTTGAATTTGAATAGTTACTCCTGCTTTTGCTTGTCAATAGACTGATTGAAATAACGCAATTTTGATGATTTTTTTTTTCTGTTATGATGATACTTATCAATATTTTGCAACCAAAACGCTGAAACTGTCCGCGTCTGTCTGTTTTTTCGCTAAATTACTCTTCAATAATAATTAGCACTCGTGCATAACCGGGACAGACGGAAGTTTCTCATATTTTGTACATAAACTAAATTCATTCGTATGTTAATTGGAAAGCATAAAGTAAATGTTGGTCTGTTGAGTTACTCAGTTGTGTATAAGATGTCTTTGTAAACAAGTGTCTATTAGTCAAGTCTCAAACGCTTTTCCTGATACACGACAACCGGTACACTTACCGGAACACCGGAAAATGCGGAAATAAACCGGATAATGAGAGTGAAATGCCTACGCCCAGCCCCCTACGGAGAGAACCCTATGTTTATTTCACCGACAAGTTTTTGCGTGAACAGCGCTCATTACTTATAGCTATCGACGTTCAAGTGGTTATTAACAGTCGCCTATTGAGAAAAGCGGTCTTCCCTAAGTCATACCTCTAAATTTGGTTATACCTACATAGTTATGTAGTCTGTATATGAGAAATGTGGGCATAACTTTTACTGTCTTCATTTAATCTGGTATGGAAATTAACTCGAATGCAAATGCGCTCAATTAAAGTAAAATCTTACTTGTTTCTTATATCTATTTTCTATTACTGGTGCCAATTCGAATCAGTAGTTCCTGAGATTAATGTGTTCAACCAAACAATCAAACAAACTCTTCAGTTTTATAATATTAGTAAGTATAGATTAGGGAGCACATATCCATATTACAGAATAAAATTGAAGTGTGTTTGTGATGTTAAAATAACTGCTTTGTCTCTCCACCTGTGACTCTCCACTCCTGGATGCATGCTTCTCCCAAGTACTAAATTTACTATAATAAATGTAAACGTATAGTTCACCATACGAGCACCCTCCGTATGGTGAACTATACGGTGAATGAACAGAATGTATGCTGTTGTTCTTCGACGAGTGAGCAGAGTAAGGGATGCCTATCCATTCTCAATACTTTATCCTACTAAAGTGTTCAAAACCGCACTAAATAAGCCTCCCTCCACTTGGCTCCCATGGGATTCTAGGATAATTCTTTTAAGGGTTGACGATCCCGTTGGATGGGCTCTGGTGGCACTAGCGGTCGTAACCACCGCCTTACAGAAGATCACCGTGAAATAACAGCATGTGTACTGTTGTGTTTCGGTGAGTGAGTAAGGAGATGCCAGAGCCCGTTTCCTATTGCTTCTTAAACCTTTATACTTAATTCTACTAAATTCGGCAGCTTAGAACATCTATACTTACTTATACTACTATATACTACTTGACATACATGTACATATGTCATGCTGATGTCATGCGTAATATTGCTTTACATATTTTGTGAGGTATTAGGTGTATCTTTTATTTTTCAGCGCAGACGAAGTCGCGGGCACCAGCTAGCTAAAACAAAGGGCTGTCTGCCTATCCTTAATACATCACATAAGAAATTGTATTCATTCTAATGTTCCTAGAAGGTTTTTAATCAGAACAGATTAACAAGAATTAAAACTAAGTAATCTAATATGCAGATAATTCAGCCAAGCGTATAACCACATACGAGTATACTCGTATATCTACCTCAGTAGTAAAGAAAGTCATTTATTCAAAGCAATTATACAACGAGCACGTACAAAATATACGTCTTCATTTACTTTTAATGATGTCTCAATGGCTACTAATCATAGTCCTGCCCCCATTCGTATCAATTCACATTAATAAAGTAGGAGCTGGGAGGCAATGTGTGATAAATGGTTGACAAGTAAATAAATCTCAATAAATCGTCGAATTAGATTACAACAATAAATAAGCAATCATGCAGAAACCATTTGACATAAATTATTCGTTACAACGCTTTAATGAATTAGGACTACAACCTAAGTCGGGTAGTTGGTAATAATCAGTAAACAGAAGTTGTTATTAAACTCAAATATTAAAGGAAAATATTTTTAATTTTTACCAAACAACTGGCTGAAATGTAATTGTATTTTATATTTTTTGGATTCAGCTCATGAAGGCCTTTCATTTTAACTGATTTTTAGGTGGAAAGATTTTTAGGTGGTAACAAGTTAATATGGTCATCTAGGTATCTATTAGTTAATAAAGGTTTATTTAATTTTAAACTTTTTGTACTTTATTTGCTAAATTAAAGATCAATTTTCAGTAACATGTTTGTAACAATTTTTAAAAAATTTCCATCAAACAACAGATGATCTATTAGATATGTAATACATTAAGGCTTTTGGAGTCTCACTTCTCAACGAATGAGAAAAAAATACACCTAAATAGAATTTATAAAATTTCAGTTAAGGAAATAAGCACTCTTAAGTAATTTATTGCACATTTAGACAGCCATAATTAAGTAGTATAAATAATAAATAACAGATACATAATAATAACAGATACACTTAAGTAAGAAATACTTACTATATTCTCCTGATATAACAACGATTTGTAAGAAACAATAAAATGCAAATTAATTTAATTAACTCATTGCTCAGATAAAATAAGAACTGAAAATAGAGCTCTGTGGACGGCAGAGTGAAACCGCTAAAACTAAGCCTTCGCCTTATTAATACATGGTTACACGCACACAAATGCAATCAAACAATGCCTCGTCTTATAATAAACTAAACTTTTAAACCAATATTTTAAATAAAAAAAATCAAAAACTATCTCAATACAGTAAATGTCCTACGCACACATGATTATAAAACCGGCTTTAATATGTTGTCCGCAAAATTATGTCTATTGTTCTTATTTGATCTGAGACTCATGACCTGCTTTATTAGCAATGTGTTTCACGTATTACTATTACCATAGACATTAGTTCGAACAATTAACCTTAACAGTATATTTACAAGAGAGAATTTTCGATCTTAGGTCTAATAGACAGTGCATATTATTTACTACGCCGATTTCTTCTCACTTTTTCCATTGCTTTTCTTTAAAGACGAAGTCGACGCCGTACTCTCAGTCTTTTCGGGTTTGACCATTCGTTTTGGATGTGAATGATAATTTCTAGGATACGACGGAGCTTTTTGTGAAGACAGTGGTATATACTGAGACCCAACTGTGTACTCTTCTTCAGGGTTATACTCTTGGTTAGTATTAGCCACTTGAGAATAATGCATTGGTAAAGTGTGAGAATTAACATATGTTACTTTTTCGTTACTTTGACTTTTAAGGACAGTCCGGGGAACCATCGTTTTATACTGTGATTGATATTTTGATGATGGTACAGGTGTGACATAGTCTACACTTTGTACAGTTACTGAATGTTGTTTTTTCGACGCCTTGTAACTTAAAGGTAATACTGTCGCTACAGTATGATCTTTGCTTGGATAATTCTCAGAAATGACAAGAGTGTTGCTGGCTGAATTCTCGTCGCCTTGTTTCTGGTAAAGATATCTTTGGGTGGCGCCAGATTCAGGATTAACATGATAGTTTTGTACCGTATGACTGTGCGCAGATGGGAATGTAGCTACTGTTTCTTTTTGCTGCGCTCCGTAATATTCTTGGCTTTGTGTTTCTTCATTTGGTGAGCCGTACTGAACAGCTGGTTTAGATAAGTAACTAGGGTAACTTAGTTTGTATTCTAAAGGAACGGTACCTTTTGAGGAATACTCCATGGTTTCTTCCGGTGCAGCTGGCTGTGCTACTACATATTGAGCATTGCCTTGCTGAGGTGGAGCCCCATATTCAGCCGATGGAGTTTCAGAAGACTGTTGGTGTGCTGGCTGTTGAGGGACTCCATATTCATTACTTAGAGCAGGATCTTGTCCGCTGAAATGCTGTTGGGCAACTCCAGCATCGTTCTGCAACGACTGTTGAGAAGTATCTTCTGATTGTTGTTGATATTGTTGTTGATATTGTTGTTGTATGTAATACATTTGTTGCGCTAATGATGATGATTGAGGCATGTACTGGTATTCGTATTGCTGTTGCATTGGTTGTTGGTAAACGATTTGTGGGCGTTGTACAGAATATTGTTGATCGCTGTAACTGGATGGATATTTGGCCATTACAGGTTGAACAGCTGAGTATTGAACGCCTGAGTAATCAGCTTGCGTATATGTGGGTTGAACGTAGGGATTAGCGTATTGTTGAGGTTCATAATTTAGTACAGGCTCAGAAACTGCAGAGGCGCCAGAGTTGCCCGACAAAAGTGAATTTTGGAACGTCATTACTTGTGGTGCGTGGGAATATCCGATTTTCTTAAAGTATTGATTGACTAACGCTTGCAAATTGACATTATTTAAGTGTTGTGATAGTGGATAATTACGAGGTAAATTTGCGTACAGCTCTGCAGTAGGGTTTCTAAGATAAGAACTCGGAATTCTCAACACCAACACAGGTACGACTCTTTGTTCCAAATGTGGTCCATGCGGACGCAAATGTTCTTGAGTCAAACCGGCACTTTGGTATTGTGGATTTTGTAGAAGTTGGGATGGGTCGACAAAATAATTGTTCATGAGTTTTGGAAACTGGCCGCTAAGACCCGCGAGTTGTTCGCCGTTGTAGGTTGTGTACAAAGTAGATGGCACATTTGACTGCTGCTCGTTATTGTACGAGTATGGTGGTGGAGGAGTTTCTAGACCTTTTACATTTTCATATTTAGATTGAAACTCTGTTACAGGCTTTTTGTATTGATACGAAGATTGCTGTTCTTCTTTTACTGGTACCAATTCAAATGCTTTTGATGGTTGAATTTCAACGTTAGGCCTTGAATTTGATTGAGAGGAATGTGGTGAATAGTTATGATATGTTGGACGACTTGGCGGAATATCTTCTTGTGAGTACGGATATATCATAAACTTTCCTTTATCTTGCGATGGTTTTCCAAAGTAAGTATAAGTGTAGCCATTGTTAGTTCTATATCCGTATCCCAGATTAGCGTCAATAGTTCTTTTGCCTTTGGAACTAGTATCAGTATCATTAACGATTTCTATAGCAATTACACCTGGAAAAGGTTGCTTCAACGCTGTCTTATTTTTTTCAGCAGTATCACTCTTTTTACTACTATCAATTACTTCTGGTTTGATTCCAAATTTTGATTCAACTTCCCTTAAAAATTTTCTTTCATCATCGGTTAAGCTAGAGTTGGTTTGTTTTTCTTTTGTTTTCACTTCAGATTTGTACTTCTTCGGCTCCGGTTCCGCATTAACAGCTAATAGCGCCACCCATAAAAATATCTGAAATTGAGAAAATTATTTCATTTTTAATGTGAAAAAAAAAAATTAAGTGACTTTATTACCTGTTCTGTTCTCATCTAAATCCAATTATAATCTAAGATTTTTAAAAAGATGTTTTACCTAACAATATTCATATTTAATTGACATATTTAAGTTTTTGCATCCATTCATATTTAACAGTAAATATAATAATAATATCAATGGGTATAACTTCATATATTCATCATATATTCATATATCATATATTCATGTGAGGCAGTTCTTAATTTAAGTTAAGGTTTTTGTAATTTTAAATACCAAAATACGAAACCCAATATCAAATATATTTTAAGAAATGCTTATTACATAAAATAAGTCATTAACTAATTTATCTAATTGCAACTGAATTACAGTAGCCTCTTACAATTAATAGATCCTATGACACAAGTTCATAATGTAAAATTGTAAGCCGCAAACCAATAAATCATTTCATGGGGGTTTTTTTATTTTAAATCCATCTATTAAAAATAATACCTTATTGCCATTTGAAACAATGTAATGAAAATGCCCCTCAGTAGGGACTTCTTTAAAAAAATACATTATCAATGTGTGTTTACTTATAGCAGTTGTAGCTCATTATCTTACATAACCGCCATTTTCTCGTGGCATGCGCAAGAGCCGCATTTTGCGACCCGAGCGATCACTTTCCACGACCTCGAGCACATAATGAGTTACCTATAGTTATTTATTATAATATAAGCTGTATTAATTAAACTCATAACATAATATAAAAAAATATTTAGAATAAATTATAACATTATATAACTGACGTAACTGGTATGTACCGTTATATTAATTTGTACCCGATTGCAGCAAAAGTTAATAAGGTATAATAAGGTATATAATATTTTTTAATTTTATTTTTATATTAAGCGGACCGTCCACCGCCAACTAAACTACGGAACTGAAAACTAAACTCAGTGAACTAACTTATAAAATATCCGTTTACCGAAAAATAAGTTTATGATGGCCAGTTTGTGTAGAACTTTGAAGTAATCGAACGTAATGGAAAAAGAGAATAGCTATGACGAAAGTTCAGAGAAGGATTACAATCGTCATAGGAAAAGAAGATTGATTATTGCTCATTTCATAAAGAAAAAACGCAAACATAGATACTGGATAAGCAAACATATTCAATCCTGGAAAACAAGTAGCGAATTTAACACTTCGTTTAACTAACTAGACGATGACAACACTAGCGACAGTAGGGGCCAGAGGGGTAAGGTAAAGGGGCTGAGAGGCGCTTAGTTAGCTCACGTAGTTACGGATTGGCCTACACAACTATTTAAGTTAGTTCGACTATTTTACGTAGCTTAGTTAGCATAGTTTGTGGTGAACGCACATGTATTAAAAACTGGCTCAACTATGCGAGCTAAGTTAAACTTATTTAGTTTAGTTGGCGGTGGACGATCGGATAGATCGGCAGACACGCTGACGGTCCACTTGATGATAGTGGCTACCGTCACCTATAACACAAGCAACGCTACAGGTGCTGCAAGTGCGCTGCTGACTACAGTTGGGTTAAGGATAACAGATTGGAAAGGGATAGACGATCTTAAATCCATACTATTCTTATATAAGTGTATGTTGATAGTACTGGTGGTAAAATTTTCTTCTAAATATATAAATTAACAATTACCACTCTTGATTGTTCATTAATTCAACAAATTATTTTTCTTTCGACAAATTGGTTTTAAAAAATTACATAATCAGACAATTGTCTTGTTTTGGAGCTGATACTCACTCTTTATTACATTTTAATATGGATAAATTACCGACTACATGGATTGCATCACAATCACGTCCGTTGAGGTAAGGCAACTAGCAATATAAATATAGTGGGATAAGTCGACTTATTGCAAAAGTGAAAGCTCGTGCCTTCAGTATCTAATAGTTTGAATAATAAAACGTTTCCTTATTTCGAATTGCACACGTTTCAAGTTTCATTGTAGAGGACTTTGTTTTATTTAAAAATTAGCTGGTGCCCACGACTTCGTCCGCGTTAAAAATTATATACTAATACCATTGGTGAAAACAGCATGAAAATCGGTGCAGTATATTTTGAGTTTATTGCGAACAGACAGACAGACAGACGCGGCGGAAAACTTTGTTTTATAATTTGTATAAGGAAGGAAGGATAGATACAAGACAAAGAAGAATATAAGTGAAACTTGTTTACGTCTACTCATAGACAATTGTCTCATACCAGGTTATGTAACGTTACATGGACACTTTTTTTTTTTTTTTCAAAGACTGCTGTAGCCAAACACGTAGGCTACTTTCAACTTGCGCGGATCTGAATCATAGTTTAATTTACTAACATAGTTTTAACATTATTTGTTCACTATTATGTATATATGCGTTTATATAAAATGGAACAATCTGCGGGTAATATACTCGTATATGTACCTGAACCTTTATACGATAACTCATTGGTTAAACAATTAAGGGTTTAATACTTTACTCTTCATTTGATGTAACTTAACCGCTAGAATTATATCGAAAAAAATCCGTACAATAAGTACATAATATAAGAGTTCAGACAACGACTAAACGTAATTACTGCATTCAAAATTAAACTTACAGACCGTTATTAGTCGTAAAATTCTTCCCCTAAGTATTATTTTTATTGCAACACTGAACAAAACATAAAGGCATTGTAGCCATATTACGTAACCATAGAGCAGAATAATCTTTAAATTGATTTCACGTCATTAGTCAATGTCATTGCTGAATATACCGGAACGTCACTGTGAAAAAGGAACAATAGCGCAAACACAAATAAAATAATGCGTTTTTTAAAACAATCGCTATTAAATTCGTTCTTCCGAATAACGGAACTCACTAACTTAACAATGACTGCAAGTAAAAATAGGAAAGTTAGGTTATTATCGTGAAAGGTATACATGTTAGACTACAGATATAACAAAGTATGTATGTAGGTATACGCGTGGATAATTCATGTTATAAACAAAATAAAATATATAATATATAATAACATAATATCTTCACACATTCCACACAGCACCATCTAGTTCCACAGTAAGCATCTAATGCTTGTATTATGGATACCAGAAAGTTGATATAATACATAGATTACTTTTTTTTTGTAAATACATACTTATTATAAATATAAACATCCATGACTCAGGTACAAATGTAAATGTTAACACATAAACATTTGCCCCTAGCGGGATTCGAACCGTATGTTCTGCCACTAACTAAATTTAATTGGATAAGAACTAATAACATGATACGAATGTCATCTTTCGATTCTACCAGTGTTTTGATTGACTAATTTAAACAAAAAACTATTATTGTGACTTAACTACTATATAACTATAATAGTCTCGCCATATAAATATTTTTATTAAGATTAATAAAGAAAATATTTTTTTAAAAAATAAGATTGTTAATATTACTTTAAGTATTTGTTAAAAAAACTTTCATAGAGTGATTTTATTTTTACTCGCTCTTTAATACCTTTTTAGAAATTTTCATAGTGAATAGAAAATAAAAAGAATCCAACCAATAGAAAGTGCTTTGACACTATAAAGTTTTTGTTATTATATCTACTATTGAGACGTCCAAAAGAGTTTCAATAAAATTGATTGATATAAATTGGAGATTGGCCTGAATTTTAAGCTGGTTAATCAGCTGTAACATCAAAAAAAGTTCCTTACTGCTTTTGAACCGTTTTTTATATTTATTATCTTAGACTCGTACTTTATATTATCACATAATATTGGATAATTGACGAGCCCTTTGGTCGAGTGGTTAAGGTGCATGCTTCATATTTAATCAATTTAATCACTAGCGATCCGCTCTCCGGCTTCGCATGGGAGCAATTTTTTCTACAAATTATATATTAAAAGCTCACATTTTGGCATTCTAACAGTTAACAAATATAAATCTAAAGTAGGAGCAAGGTGCACTATTTTTTAATCATAATCCAGGCTGCCAGTCTGTCGACAGAAACTATACCTTACTGAGAAGACCACAGTGAAGTAGTAGTATAATACCAAGGTAAGTAGTATAATTTCCCGATGCGCTCGTAAGGAAATCCATTTCCTTATCCACCTTATCCCTTATTATTAATGTCGGAAGCACACTTGTATACTCTGGGACGAAGCTTGTAATTATAGACGTCAGTCAGTCTACCTATCATCAAGTGGACATTATCCTGCTTGCGACCACACCATAATCATATAATATATGTATATTATATAAGTAAAAATAAAATTAAAGTTACTGCTTTTGATTCTCAAATATATTTTTTCTGTGTGCCTTTGTTTGTCCTTTATAATCTCTGACTTAACTATTTTTAACGCGACTTTCGTAAGTAGAGGTAACTAATGAATGAGTCTTAGATTTTTCTGGGAGAAATTTAAATATTATTTAAGGCAAAGTGTATCTATCTACAAGTTGAAACTCTTTAGCTTAATCTTTCAATGTTTGAAAAAATGACGCGTTATCCCAGGCCGCAATTATTAGTTAGATTATTAGGCAGTTGGTCTGTTGGTAATATAAAAATGGTTGTACCTTGGGGTACGCTTTTCCCCATGGACCAACTAGTTGGTCTGATAGTTGGTCTGTAGGTCATGACAATAGCTTAAAAATTGAATGACATGAATAAGAAAAATAAACAAATTTACCAATGCGATCCACCGCATTCTGCTCGCGTTGCACGTCACAAAATCAGGACACTCTGTCAAAAGAAAACCGTTCCGTTAACACGACACTTCACGGCACAACACTTTTATATATTTTTGGGTCACAAATAAACACACACAACCTCTTAATTTGTCAGTATTACATGTGTAGGTACCTGTAATTGTACAGCCGAAGAGCGGCTGGACAGAGGTGCAAGGCAATAGTTCCGTGAATCACTATGTTACGTTCTTTTATACCTCGGAAATGTTCTCGCAAGATGCGCCGCCTGCGAGCCATCGCTTGTCCAAAAGCACTCACACAGGTACAGCCCCCTAAACTACACACGCTAATTGAGGTTGCAACTTTTTATCATATGAATTTTAATGTCATGTCAACGTTGTCAAACCAAAATCTGCTGTGTGCAAAAAGTATACTTTTGAGATATTAACAAAAATGTTTTCCTATTTAAAAAATTTTTCATGAAGGTTTATTTATAAAAAAAAGTAATTTATTTGAAACTCAGGACTTTTATACGTAAACTTATTTGTCTTATATTATAAGTAAACTAAAATAAATAAACTAAGTATTAACATGAAAATTTATACTTAGTTTATTTATTAAAGTCTACACATAGCATATCTTATTAAGAGGGCGTAGATCGACAAATAGTGCTCATAAGCACTTATCAGTTTTCCTATACAATAGATAAGGCAGTGAATAATGACTAATGACAACGACTGTATATAAAAAATGCTAGGGCACATTGCAGCAGAGTGAGTAGGGCATTTCCCTATCCACTCCTAAACTTTACTTTTTGTGGTACTAAGCACGTGCTTGTGTTAATATGCGACGGTAATATCTACCATCAATTAGTGAACAGTAACTGCTGAACTTCAGAAACAAAACAAAAATATTATGACTACACATTCATTTAGCGTTACAATTATAAATGGCGCTTTCGATTTATTTGCATATAAGTTGGGCTCGTGCACGCGACGCTTTTGCTAAAGTCGAATATCCAGTAATCATTATTGGCAATGTTTATTTTTTGCAATGCAAATCTGTGTTCAGTTCGACCTATAACGGTACTTCGGAGATAAGCTCTCAATAAGCACAGCAGTGAACAAAACCAATAATGGATGTTCACATAAATAGTTTAAAATGCGTTTCCTGATTGTGGACTTTAAAGTATTTACGTCTTAGATAAAAAAAGTGAGTAAATAGTATGTATGATTCACTTGAAGAAGCTTTACGATGTAAACGAGCAATTATTTTAAAATTACCATTTTTTTTATCTAGCTACCTTTCTAAATTTCGAAATAATATTTGTAAATGTACAGTTTTAGTTATTTTAATGAATAAAATTTCAATTATATTTTTAAATTGGCCATTGGGATTTATATATTTTTGCTTCAAAATTACGAAGCACCCCCAAGCACGGTCTTCTGTCTTTTGCATTCAGCCGCTTCCCACTAAGCCTTTCAAGTCGTCTGTCCACCTGGTCACAGGGCATTCCACTCTGCGCTTTCCAATTCATGACCTCCATTCGAGAACTTTTCTATCCCATTGGTTATCCGCTCTGCGACAGATGTGACGTTGCTACTATAACGTGCTAATTCTATTGGCTACGTCACCAACCTTGTACAAACACACTGTATACAGTACTTGTACAAAATAATAAAAATAATAAAATGCAATCAAAAACATAAAATGTAATAAATGGCAAATCTCGTTCGTTCTACTACAAAAAGTAGGTACACTCATATTGTGAAAACAAGTCTCAGTTATTTTAGTTAGTGTCTATGGAAGCACCTATTCAATAACTTTGTTATAAATTGTTATCTAATCAATTGATTAGTGATAATTCGTAAACTAAGTATAAGGTTTAATTTTATTAGATATAATTAGCAATAAATAGCCAGTTATAGTCCTCTTTATCAATAAAAAAAAATCCAACAAACTTCTTGCTTTGAACTTTGAAGTTACTGGGGGTCAAAAGTGCTGTGACGGCTGTGAGTCACTTCTTGAAAAGGGTAGTACGGTTGTGCTCGCGTTGAGAGGCTTGCTTTCTTGGTGCATAATACAAACATTTGAACATTTCCTACATAAAAATACTGGATTTCAACATATATCTATAACGAATTGCTCTTTTCAATTTGTAATTAACATCAAATCCAATTAAACGAATTAATCTTCCAATTCAAATAGAGCATTGATTAAGCAAGACAAGGAGAGAAATCACCATGATATTTCAAAAAATAACTATCTTGTGACCGAGTGAAGATGCTCAAAACATTCTTAATTTTCATATGAAACAATGGCGGGAATCTGGCAACAATTTTAACTGTATCATAATGATACAGTGAAAAGTGACAGTAATTCCCTCTTACAAAAGACATGTTGCATAACAGACGCTCAACTTATGAATTCATTAAAAATAATTATTATATTCGTACTTATAGTACAATTTATAGTGTATTAATATCCATAATATCTCTTGTTATTAAACATCATTTATTTTAAGTAATCCATTTACTTTTTCTTATCTACTTATATAATACCTTTCTTTTCAGTATTTTCCTCACAGTTGAGGATCACGGCTCCGTAGCTATTGATATTTTCAAGCCCTTCGAAGACGGAAATATTAGTCCAAAACTAATACTAAGTAATTACTTTACTATATTTTAATCAACCATATTCGTGAGATTTTAAGATCCTCTTGTAAGACTAAGTCTGAAGTCTAGATGAAAATGTTATCTTTTTAAGGTCGACAGACAGGCTGACAGTCCACTTGATCGTATGTGGTTATCGTAGCCTAAAACACAAGCAACGTCACAGGTTCTGTAAGTGCGTTGCCTAGTTGGGATTGAAAATAGTTTGGATAAGGGATCGGGGGGATTGAAAATATTGAAAATAGGCTCTGACATCCCTTAGTTAATCAATGTGAAATAACAGCACTTATGCATTACCACTACTTTCCTGATCCAGACCAAACCAACTTTGAAAAGTTCATTTCCAAAGTTGACCCTGTGTTCTGGGAATCGAACCCGGAAATCCTGAGACAAATCTTTCAATAGATATTCGAAATTTAAAAATCACTTCTTCATTTATTTTAATATCTTAAACAAATTACAAGATACAATCCATTAATTACGGAATATGTTGTCACCATCAAAATTAATGACCAAAAACTATAATCGGTAAAGATTTTGATTCATCGCTAATGGTAACATCTCGAGCACACTTTTAACCTTAATCTTATACTTGTACCAATGACGTTCACGCAATTTTGAACAGTGTTCATATGTAACTTGGCTGAAATTTGTTTAGCAACATTAATTATTGCTGTTTGTATCTTGAGTAATAACACGATAGGCGTATATAAAAAAAAATACTATGGCAGATGTACGTGAGCTGTGGATTTGAAATTGACGAAATATTGCAAAAGTTACAAAGAAATGTTACGCAATTTAGCTCTCCAAAACTGTGACATAAGAAAACACTTATGATCGAAATTTGTCAAACCGTGCCGAAATTTTAAATTTAAATAAAATGTAAAGGACCATCGTTCAAAACCAAGCTATTGGATTCAGTCGATTTAAAATTCAGTTTATTTGGGATACATTTGTGTTCACATGTAATTTGGGATATAATATAATGTAATGTATAATGTAATGTATATAATATAATGTAATGTATTAAATATAATGTAATGTATAATTTGGGATTAGGTTATAATGAGCCGGAAGCGATTTTTTTTTAAGTTACACTTTGGAAAAATTTGGTAATAAAAGTATTTTTTAAATTCAGTAATTTCCTGTAAACGTTCGAAAATTAAAAAGAAAAAGATTCCCGTTACTCAGTATTCTAGATCGGGGTAGTAGTAGACTTAATGCACCTGGGTAAATTCACCTATAGGTGAATTAAATCCTTGTTTAACTTAACTTCGAAATTTAACTCATATGAGATTTGTGTGTACCCTTTAGTGATTTCAGGGTAATTAATATCTATCTACCCATAGGTTTTAAAATAATGTAGGTCATACCCGACTTTGTACAGTATTAGAAAAACAATTATTCCAGTCACTCTCGTTTAAATATATCTAACTTATGCCAGAATAAAAGATACATATATAATTTTATTTATATAACTAGCAAATTTTTCCGCTAGAGGCCTTATAGCATGTATAAATAATTATATATTATGACAAAATTATGCAACGCTCATGCAATGTTAACATGAGAGTGTTTTATGACTTTTTACTATCACATAAATAAGTAAAACCTTTTGCGCAATTTGTTTATTTGTTTGCGGTATTAGATTTACAGATGATGTAAAGTCTTATAATATAGTTTATTGCTATATATAATTAAATTATTTGTGTAAGTATAATAAACATAATCTATTTTGACATCTTTATTTAGAGGCTTTTCTTTGAAGGACATCTCGCCTTTATCGAGATGTAGAAAAGTTAATTGGTAGGAGAAATCGAAATAATATATCTTTGCAGGAGGTGTATAGAAATTGCCTTCGTTTCCTCCTTTAGAAGTATCTCTTACTTTTTACTTGACCTACATACGAGTAGGTTTTAGAAGTAATGGCAGCTGTAAAAAATCAAGGGCAGACATTAGCTAATTAGAGAAAACTACTAGGTAGTTATTCTGTGAAACATATGCATAGCAATCATTCTAATTTAATTCTGCACTATCTTATTACGACTTAGATTACATTAACATCTGTATAGTTTAGATTGTACCATGTATTTTTAATACTTAAATCATTAATATCATTAATATTGAAGTTGGCATCGATTTGCTCATGTCAATCACACTTACACGTATGTATGTAATAATGTAATGTAATATGATGATTGAGCATCATTTGTAGAATTATTTCCTAATAACAGAAGCGGCTTGCCCAACAAAGATACATAATATCGTAAATTTACCTAGTTCAATTACGAAGAGGTCGAACACACAACTCAAAAGAACATCGTCCATTTGACAGTCGGTATCTATGCATAAGATTTGAATGTTTGTCTGTTATTTGTAGACCAACCGACAAATTTATCAAACAAAAAAACGGTGGCACTCCGGGAGTGCTGACAGAAGTGAAAACTTGAACAATTTCGACCAGGTGGAATTGGAAGACCTTAGTATACCTCTATCTGGAAAAATGTACCTTTAAAACAGATAAGTATTATATTTCAAATTGGTGTAGTGTTTCTGAAGATTTATCTCTCCACATGAATAATATTACAGACTTTTGCCCACGGCTTCGCCACCATGTAAAGTTTAACAGTAAATTTCAAGATAACATCAAAAAATGTTTATATAAATTACATAGGTAAATACCTACTCCTATAATGCGATCGTACAAGGCAAAGCACAGATGACATTGGTTTAAACTTTATCAAAAGTTATTTGGAGAGTAAATCCAGTTGTCACCGCTAGTTAAACAGTCGTATGTGCGAACCGTGTTTTGTTATATAATCTAAAAAGGCATAAAAGCACCTCGACGTTGATATCATGCGTAACGCATCAAACACTATATAACACGTTCTATTTCAAATATTAATATCTTATGTGACATGCGTTGTGTTTTATTTAGCATTTAGGGTACATGTCTTATTTTAGGGTGCAATTACTGTGAGATCTAATTTTTCATTATTAAAGGTCAGACGATCCCTCTGGAACAGTGCTTTTTGTATGCTGCTACAAATATCCAAAAACCATTTGAAAATAATATTTTTAATTTATCTATTTTGAGATCGAAAAAATTGGAATGGAAGGCAGAAAGTAAGTAAAATAGGAAGTAAGTTCGGCTTGAAGAAAATATGGTATATTTTACAATGAACAGCACTATCTTTGACGTTGTGTTTTTCTATAACATTATGAATGTGAATAATATATTTTCACAGCTAAATTATTAAATATTTATCATTTGATGGTATTTCTAATTTGATTGATTTACTTGAGCTAGGTTACTCTTTAATTGTTAACATCAAAAAAGGTTATATCTGTAATAAAAAGATCTTATTCAAAAACTAACAATTACCTACAAAAAGATAGGTGTATGTAATATGATGCAATCGTGTCGTCGTTACATTCTCAAACTTTCTTTTAGGCTCTGAGACTTTGGGACAATGACCGCGAATGCTCTGGTGACCAATAAAAAGACACATAGCACTCATTAATTTGTGTCTGTATTGTTATTGTAATAAAGTTTATAATTGACAGTGAGAATTGGAAATTTGTTTTTGCAGTTTGCGTTCGACTATTCATTGTCACTGCCAAGTGAAAGGCTAATCTTGTTTTGCCTGGCAATGCAGTCCTATTGTATATGAATATTTATACATATTATAATACATATGTTAAGTATATTGTGTTAAAAGATGTTAAAACTATAGCATAAGTGAAAACGGGAAAATGTAACTAAAAAAAAATTAAAATGGACTGTAAAAATGCTGCATTGTGATTCCACATAAAACGTCGACGTATCCCTATATAAGTTGAAACAGCATTGTATTCGAGCGAAGATCAACTGTCGTTCTAGTATTATTTTATGATTTTCTACACATTTTTAAGTTAAAATGTTACGAAAAAAAAAATCTTATGTTATGTGATACTTTAAAAGATGACCAATTAAGATTTTTATGTCTTTTCTTAATTGGTAGACATTTAAATTTTTAATTTATGCACGATTTATATAATCGCCAACGAAACATAATATGCACTAGATTTTGAGACTATAAGTATGATTGGTTATTTACTTAATTCCGACATTTAAAAAAATTAACACTAATAAAATTTAAAAACTTGAAATATGTAGGTAATTAAAGTCAATATAATGGAAAACATTACTATAAAAAATTATTACTATGAATTACTAAAAATTAAACCAATAGCTTATATATTTCAATTATTTCAAACTAGCTGTTGCCTGCGACTTCGTCCGCGTTGAAAAATAAAAATAATAACACCTGAAAAAATATGTGAGTATTATGTGACATCTTTATTGCTGTGACGACAGTGGAGCCCATTTTTTCTTTATTTTTAGACGAATCCTCGGGATCCTAACACTTTTTCATGATAAAAAGTATCATGTATGTTAATCCAGGTAATAAACTATCTGTGTGCCAGATTTTATCCAAATCGCAATCACGACAATTTACAATCGCCAGAATTATTATTACTACTGTCATAAATAATCTCATTATTTTAATAATAACGCCAATATAATGTCATAAATAGCCTGCTAAGCTAAAGCTTTAATATTTTAAAACTGCTATAAAATTCTCTCAGCCAATACTCATTCGCAATTTTTTCTTTTTTCTTTTTATGTTAAGGTCGACAGACCATATATATATATGGTGCAAGTGCACTGCCGACCGTAGCAGAATTAAATTGGGTAGGTATAGGGAAATGGGCCTGGCATGCCTAACTCACTCATCGAAACACAACAGCACACACGCTGTCATTTCACGGTGGTCTTCTGTAAAGGGGTGGTTACTGCCACAAAATGGGCTGTCCAAATGACTGCAAAACTCAGTGTGGACTTTTGGATGATTTTAACAGTAATTAAAGTAATGATGCTAAACAAACGTTAGTACTCGTAACGCAGTTATTTATGCGATTGCAGTTACGTGCGTCCGCCAAGTAAAATGCGAGCGGTACGTTTTCACTTTTTCATCTCAAACGAACCATCCTACTTTAATTATCATGCATGAATTCGGGTGTAATAACCGGCGACATGTTACCACTGCATTATGTATGAAATTAATCATGCGCCATACCGATCTCGCTGTTATCCATAATGCCTAATAATTTTGGCTCCGTTCGACCTTACGTAACGTTTTAAAAAATATACATAATATATTAAAATACAAAATTTTGCAACTAAACTTTCGCTTGCCAACTTTTCTAAGTGGTGGTTGAATTTTAATTAAGTAAATAATTTATAAAGATTTTCTATTATGCCCAAACACGTTAATATTATCTTCTGTATGTTGCTCTGTTATCTATAAATATTATAGAATAAAATCGCTGTCCTGCCTTTCTATGTATCTCCGTTAACTTATTCTTCTTAACCAACCAACGGATTCACTAATATAAGAAGCTTTGTGTTATACATACATACAAATTCTATACAAAAATGCACCCGTGCGCTCTATTTTTTATCTAAGTTTAATTTACTCTAATTTACTTTAATAAATCAAATTTACTTTAATAATTTACTCTAATAATTCTAAGTTTAATTTTACTCTAATAAATCAAGTCAGGCGTTGTAAATAACACTTTTCATCTACGTCCTTGAATGCCTGAAATAACAGCATATTATTTTGTGTACTCGTAGGTGAATGAATAAAGAATGCCAGATGCCAGAGCCCATTTCACTATCCCTTCCTAATCCCTATCCTTCCCCTATTCCTACAAAGTGCGGCAGCGTATTTGTAGCAGTTATGGAGTGGCGACGGTAGCCACCTAAAAAATAAAAAATAAAAATTATAGAGCCTAAACACTGCAACAATTAAAAAAACATGTTCCTTTTTCTATTGCTAAACATTCTTTTATGAAGAGTTTACTGTTGCTGTTACAAATGTCATGATAATTACTATTGTTAAGTTTCACTGTACCACAAATGCAGCCGCTAAATGAAGTCATATTGCAGTTTTATTGCAGTCACAATGCAGTGTGTCAGTCACACTATCTCCTATTACAAAACTATGCAAGTATACATGTAGTTGGTGATCTATGCATTAAAGTCTGAGCAATAAATATTGCCATATATTTTTATAGTTCTTTTGGAGTTAGTACATAAAATTGTTTCAATGTTCTTAATACGTGATAACAATAAATGAAATTAATTTAATCAATTATCTAAAACTCCTAAAGGCTACCTAAAGGCTCCTAATACCACAAGAGCCTCTTTCACCAACTACAAGTAAAGTGTTGATTAGTTACTTTTAGAAATAATTTTATGTTTTAGTAAATTATGCACTCGGTTTACTGCATCCTTCGATAGGCGAAGGATTTTTTTATTATTTTCTTTTTAATGTTTGGGACTTTTACCGTACAAACAACGGTATATCAGCAACATCATTCCCGGTGACCGGTGACTTTAAATGGCGGTTAGCCTACTTGACACTACTCTGGTGAAAGAGGCCCTAATACTAAAAAATATTACATACATTAAAACAATATTTTTCTAAACTAATTTACTCTTTATAACATCAGCTATCGGAACATAGATTAGCCGGAATAAACAGACAGACAGACGAAATTTTTAAAAGGTTTTCTGTTATAAGTGCAAGCAGCTATAAAAAATGGAAAATTCTTCAGCTATTTTAAAAAATTGCTAGTGACTGAAGAAGTAAACAGAGACATCTCTTAAGAAATCATCAAATCACATTAATATTATAGCAGATCTGTTGCTCACTGTCGCCATCTATTAGAACTTAAGTTAAATAATAACCTTCAATTGAAGTTAACAAAACTTCATTTGAAGGCCCCGAACTAAATAATGTCAAGAAAATATTATAGATGCCGTTAAGTAATTGTGGTGAACACTAGCATATAATAATAATTAAGTAAGCTTTTATTTTTTTACATTTATTTTATTCGTTTTTGAGACAGAAACAGAAATAAAATTAAAAAAAATATAGTAAAAGACAATAAAATGAATAATAATTTCTTTTTCATAGTTTTATAAGTTAGGAATTTTAGTTGTTATTTTACTCAACTATATACTATTTTTCATGACTCGTGTTCTGAAAGTACCTACTTATATAATATAATTCATCATCATCATTATCATCATCTCAGCCACAGGACGTCCACTGCTGGACATAGGCATCCCCCATAACTTTCCAATAAGACCGGTCAGAAGCAGCCTGGATCCACCGTTGACCCGCGGCCCTTATAATATAATTACTGGAAACAAAAATTTTAAAACCTAAACGGAATTGTAAGTTGATTTAAAATTCTAAAGTGTTCTTTGACTAAGAAACTACTCATTAAGTACTGTCGAAATTACTTACTTATTTTGCATAATGGCAAAAGAAAACACATATTCTTTCTGCCTATCGTTGATTGAGTTGAGTTTTATTTTTTAATTGACCTGTGTGTCTGTATATCTGTGTTTCTGGCTGTGGCATCGTAGCTTCAAAACGGATAGACAGATCTTGATCAGTTTTTTATCTAGATAATCACTAGTTTTATCCAGTGAACTTGCTTGCACAGATAAAATTATTATTTCGATGATCTTATCGCACTCTCGAAAGATTATGGTCGAACTTATACGATTTTTTTTAAAGTTGCTTGAATGTCATTTCCATTATCACAGTAAGATTATACCACTTTTAACCTTTCATACATTATTCTCTGCTTTATTTCTTAACATAGAAATGTGGATAGGTAGGTATATCTAATGTTCGTACTCTTAAGTCATACTGTCCTGTAACACTTGCTAAGAATTTATAATAGCAAATTCCGTGTAAACAAATTTTCATTCTAAGTACAATCACGCGAGTAATTGTTAAAATTATAATTTCATTTAATATGCCTTTATCTAGAACACTCACTTGACAGTAGGTATCGTTTGCCATTTGCTACGTGCGTTTGTTAAAAAAAACTGAGTAAAATATTTCAAACTTTATAATTAAATCTATGCCCTATATAATTACATAACAAAGACTGTAAGTAGATCTAGCGAAATTTTGTTTAAGTTAAAATCAAGACTGACCACTGTAACGTAGCGTTACTTATTTTATTTATTTTATTAGTTATATTACCTTATTTGTTTATTTATTTATTTAAGTATTTAAAAACTTATTATTTTTTTTAAATATATAGAATTGCATTTGACGTTCAATATTCAAAATTTTCAGTCAGAGAGCGTTTTTTGTTTCTCTGTCGCTCGGAGAGAGCGGTTTAGTTTTGTGCTGATAATAGCCTGTATTTGCCAGTTAATTTTCTTTTAAAATTTAATTATTCAGTTTAAAATATTTATGTAAAAAACCCCGGTTTATAAATGGGTTTTTTTTTGTTATGGTTTTTTGTTTTGGTTTTTTATCATTCATGGATTTAATTAGAGATATATAATTAATATATAATGAATCCTGGGTTTTATCCGCATTTTACATTCTGATGAGCCTTCTTCATTTTTTCTCTGGTGACACTGATGAGCAGCCTGTTTTATTTTGCCGAGAAGGAAAACCTTATTATTACATCCAGCCTTTATTCACATCCAGCTAAGTTTTTAATTTTTATTAGCCGGATTTACTGAATCAAATAATAAATTTCACATATATATATATATATATAATAACGTACGGGCTTAAGGACCACCCCCTGTGTATTTTTCTTGTTTTGTTTAAATATATTTTAAGTGCTAACATATGATTTTTTTCATTTTTTAGTTAGCTGGCGCCCAATTTTTTAGTCTTTTCTTTTATTTTAATTTCATAGCCGAAAACGTTATCTTATTTCTATTATTTTCAACGTTTCATTGGCGCCCAACGTTTCATTGGCGCCCAACGTGTTTTTTTTACAGATAACATATATTGTTGTTACTGTAAAGTACGTGAAATTGTATATATATATTATCTTATTTATTTTTAAATATTTGATTCACTAATTCTGTTGATTTAATTTTTTGTAAGTTATTAATTTCTTCAATTTCCTGTTTTTGTTGCAGAATGACATTTTAATTAATTTGTTATTTCAGATTGATTATTTCTTAATTTTCATTTCTTTTCATGTTAATTTATTTTAATTATTTTAATAAATTATTAATATTTAAGATGTCATTCGCTATTTTGTTGTAACAGGCAAATAGGTTATTGATTTAATTTGTCACTATCGTCACAAATAAGATGTTGTTTTTTTAAAAAAAAAGGAATTAGTATTTTCATCTAATTTTTTTTTAATTTATTTTTTATTTTTTCATATATTTTTTTTTTATATTTAAATTTTATTTATATTTTATATATTTTAAATTTATTTTAAATTTTTATTTATTTTTTATTTTTTATATTTTTTAATTTTTTTTAAATATATATTTTAAATTTTAAATATATAAACATATATTTTAAATAATATATTTCATATATTCATTTCAAATATTTTCATCTAGGCTCCAGACCTTTCCAGATGATTTGTATAATAATTATTTAGGTATTATAATACATAATATTATAATTCTTGATTATGTACATATTTACTTAATATTATTAATTCCTTAGTTATTCATTTATTTAGTTATTTTTTAATTATTTAACTAATTAGTTTTTATTATACCTACAGAGCGGATTACAACTCTTTAAACAAGCCCTAAAGTTCATAGACAGAGCGGATTACAACTCTTTAAACAAGCCCTAAAGTTCATAAGCAGAGCGGATTACAACTCTTTAAACAAGCCCTAAAGTTCATAAGCAGAGCGGATTACAACTCTTTAAACAAGCCTTAAAGTTCATAAGCAGGGCGGATTATTAAATAAAATAATTTAAGCCTTGAAGTTATCGTCTAGTTATTTTTCTGGGCGTTTGTTATTATTAACAATGTAGTTCCTTTTTGTTTTTAAGGAATCTATTTTGTTTAAGTATTCTTTGGTTGAATGCTTAGTTGTCTGGGCGTTTTGTTCGCTTGGTGTTAATTGTTTCCTCTAGTTAGGATTCAGTTATGTTAATAATTAATTATTTTTTTAATTTATTTATTTTTTCTTTTTCTCTTTATACTCTTCCTCATTTGTTCCTTAAACACTTCTGCTTTAAGGTCAGCAGTTTTATACTACTGCCCTATCTTATGCAAGTTACTTCTTCAAGAAAATATCTTGAATTAGTTTTTTTGAAAGGAAACATTTGAGTACCACAACACAGTTTTAATAACTAGTGCTGCAATTCTCACTGTTAATAGTATGGAAGGTTTTATTTTTTGAACGTAGGATGAAAGTGGTAGCATTTGTGTATGGGCGCAAAGAATTTTTTTTTATCCTATTAACGGAAAAAAAAAAAATTCTTCTGTAGGAAGAGGGGATATGTAACGTAGCGTTACTTATTTTATTTATTTTATTAGTTATATTACCTTATTTGTTTATTTATTTATTTAAGTATTTAAAAACTTATTATTTTTTTTAAATATATAGAATTGCATTTGACGTTCAATATTCAAAATTTTCAGTCAGAGAGCGTTTTTTGTTTCTCTGTCGCTCGGAGAGAGCGGTTTAGTTTTGTGCTGATAATAGCCTGTATTTGCCAGTTAATTTTCTTTTAAAATTTAATTATTCAGTTTAAAATATTTATGTAAAAAACCCCGGTTTATAAATGGGTTTTTTTTTGTTATGGTTTTTTGTTTTGGTTTTTTATCATTCATGGATTTAATTAGATATATATAATTAATATATAATGAATCCTGGGTTTTATCCGCATTTTACATTCTGATGAGCCTTCTTCATTTTTTCTCTGGTGACACTGATGAGCAGCCTGTTTTATTTTGCCGAGAAGGAAAACCTTATTATTACATCCAGCCTTTATTCACATCCAGCTAAGTTTTTAATTTTTATTAGCCGGATTTACTGAATCAAATAATAAATTTCACATATATATATATATATATATATAATAACGTACGGGCTTAAGGACCACCCCCTGTGTATTTTTCTTGTTTTGTTTAAATATATTTTAAGTGCTAACATATGATTTTTTTCATTTTTTAGTTAGCTGGCGCCCAATTTTTTAGTCTTTTCTTTTATTTTAATTTCATAGCCGAAAACGTTATCTTATTTCTATTATTTTCAACGTTTCACCACTCCACTCGTGACTAGAATGACGGAACCTAATTAAGTTTAGAATGTCAAGCATCGAGTATAAACCTGCGCTACAGTTATCCGTCGTTCATTTCATAAATTGTCAATTATGTAAGCTCTATTCTTCCAGCACTTTTTCTATAACATCACCGATCTTAAACTAAATTAAACTTAAACTTAATTTAAACTTTAATTTTTAATATATTTCTATAATTTTATATTTTTTTTTTAATTAAAATGGCATTGTGATTCTTTAATGTTTATTAGTTTCTTTAATGTTTAGCCCAGATCCTAAAAGTAAGTAAGAAGATCACGCTAGCCTACTGTGGACTTTACAGCCCTGCATGTTTAAGCTAACACAATCGTTCCTTTATTTAATAATTTAAATTATAAATTAAGTATTTATTTTAAAAAATAGGAAAAAAAAACATAATCTACAAAAACCATTGAATACAAATATTTGCATGCCCTTGTCTGGTAGAACAGCAACACACAATGCTGCTGCCGCTGCTGCTGCTGCCGCTGCTGTTGTTGTTGTTGTTGTTGTTGTTGTTGTTGTTGTCGTTATCAAAATGATCTTATTCGTTATTAAACTGTCTGTTATTGGTTAAATAATGACCGATACTTTTATAAGTCCTAAGTCATACAAAACACGCGATATAGTTCTGAATGTTATGTTAGGTTCTCGATTGCTTCCGACAAAGGTTCTTAATTTTTTCCTTCATTGCTTAATTAATGTGTTGATAATGTATTGTAAATTAATGTATTTTATGTTTCAGCAATAAAGATGAAGTATAAAGGGTTTCAATGGTGTTTTGTGCTAATGAATATTTATGGCAAATGAATTAAACGATACTTTTTAAGTTTATTTTGAGGTAAATACTCTTAAGTATATTGTTTCACTAAGGGCCTCTTTCACCATCTCTTAGTAAAGTGTCAAGTAGGCTAATTGCCATTTAAAGTCACCGGTCACTGGGAATGATGGAGCTGTTATTGTTGTACCTTTGTTTGTACGGTAAAAGTCACAAACATTATAAAGAAAATAATAAAAAAAATGCAGTAAACCGAGTGCATAATTTAATAAAACATAAAATTATTTCTAAAAGTAACTAATCAACACTTTACTTGTTATTGGTGAAAGAGGCCCTAAGTGGAAATTAAATAAAAACACTATAATCAACAAATCATTTATTTATAAATAACAAAACATAAAGGTACTGACCATTGAACTAACGAAGAAACAGAAATTAAATTGTTTAAATATCTATTATACTAATTTAATTTATTTAAAAGCTATTCTTACCTATATTTTATTGTACATTCATAAATGCTCGTACGCAAAAATTTAAAATTTAAATATTAGTTAATACTTCCTGTTTTCTTAAAAAAATTCGTAGTTTTGTTTCTTGCTTTCATACAATCGGCTGCATAAACATTATTACCCTTGAGACGAAGGATCAAGTTTTGGAGTTCTTTTATAATGTCCAAAAGTGATGCCTCCTGCCGCCGTATGGTACATTTGATTTGGCAAAAATCCTCTCTCATAATGTTTAGGATAAGGTACAGGAGAGAAACGAGCACTGGACAATGCCTCGTAGGCAGCCAGAGGATCCTTCGTGTAACCCTTTTTGAGATACTCTATTTGAACGCTTGATGGAATGTACGAATCCAGCAAAGATGTTGGACGCCTCTTGTATGGAACACCGTACACTTCGTGAGGCCTTTGCGTGTATGAATTCGATATTATACTACCACTGGTAGCATATATGGGCTTTGTAATTGGTCGGAATACAGGTAATGCTTTGGGAATGTGAGACAAATGTGGCGGTGGACCTTTAAGAATTAACGGGTTGGGCGGAGGCAATTCAGATATAGATCCATGTCTGTGGTCTTCCCTCAGGGGAGTCCGAGAGTTGTAATAACGTGGATATTCTGGCTGGGGGATTTTAGTGTAAGGCACTTCCGTTTGAGTGGCGTATTGCTTTGGACTTTCTATTTCGTTTTCTTGCACTTCTTCGTCTGCAGTCGTTTCTGTATATTGCTGTTGACTTTGATAATATTCCTTGGGTACAACAGGTGGCGCAGCTATTGCAGTGGGGTACTGAACCACAGGCATTTGATAAGTAAGTACAGGAGCAACTGTTGTTTGTGCTGGAATCATTGCTGTAGGCTGCGCGTAGCTCACATAAGCTACCGGTGAAGTATATTGTTGTATAAAAGTTTTTCCCGTTGGTCCCACGTAAGTTGGTACTTCTATATAGTTTGTCTGTTGTTGTATTGCTTCAGGTGCTGACTGATAAGCTACTCTAGTGACTCCTGATGCTGTATACGGAACACCGGATTGAGTGTTAGATGCTTGCTGAGTAGGCTCATTATAGTATTGTGGCACGAAATATATTTGCATCGGGACGTTAGACAGGTATCCGACCATTGCCTGCTGGGCTGTTGGTGGTCCGTATTGTATTTTAGGTGCTGCCTGAACAACTCTTTCTGGCGGTTCTGTCACAGCATACTGTTGTACATAACGTTGTGGCTGATGTGTGGGGCTCTCAAAGTATCGTAGTAAACCACTCTTTAAGTATTCCAAAGGCACCAATCCTTGTGATTCAGGCTCGCTGCTCTGTGATCGGGCTTCTGATTTATCTGAGTCTTTTTCTTTCTCGCTCTTAATGTTATCATCTTCGATGTCTTGCAATTCGATTTTCTTCTCAGCTGCAGCTGCCGTAGCCAGGATACAGAGTAGTACGATCTGAAAGTAAAAGTGGATAAGTGAGTTGTGTTACAGAGGTGGATGTCCGAGAATAAGTGGCACTTACACCACATTACCAAAGAAGGAATAAATAAACAGGCGTGCCGCACACCACTCGCGTGCCTAGCATTATCAGCGGGCAGGTGAGCGGTAAAAAATAGAATAGACTACCCTATTATGAAACCAGTTTAGGTCTGCGACGTCTCGCGACGTACTTAGCGGCGGGAATGGCAGCTTTTACTCGTAATTCATGTGGTTAACACTTTCGTGGTCGCTACTTATTTGTCTTGATTGTACCTGCCCACATACGCGTGCGGTTACATGAGTTCATTATTACAAGCCGTTACAACATGATTACCGAGATAACAGTTGCGAATGACGAGTCTAATATCAACAACTATAACTTTGTTATGTAAATTCTCTTGATTGTTAAAAAAAAAGAAATGTGATTGATGCGTGTAATTTTCAATTGTCGGTACAAATTTAATTATATGCAAATCTAAAACGAAATCGGCTTTTGTTTTTGATTTTCACATAACAAGCGGTAGTTGTTTGTTTGGCGAAAGAACAATTTGAAGTGGATCATGGTCTGGCGACTTTCGTTAGAACGTATTCAATAGCAGTTACCCCGTCACTATTGGAATTGAATAGGTCGCTGCTGTATAAGAACTGTTATACGAGTATGCGACGTTTAATTTATCAAGCGTCAAGTCATCAAGCGTTAGCATTCACTAGCTTGTCTTTTGTTACTCAGTGACATATAATCAAAAATTTAACGAGCTTAGAATGCTAAGCTAAGATATATCCGGGAGTGGACTGGAATTGCCTCGGTCAGGAAACTATTCCAGTTGGCTTTTGATTGGTTCAGGGAAATGACGGCTAATTTTCAGGACTGAAAAGGCAATGAGAGAGAGAGAGAGAGAGAGCATTTAGTGCACGTAACGTAATAAAATTTACAAAAATGACCTTACGTAATATAAGGAATCTTACTTCACACTAAAAGAGTAAATGCGAAATTTTGTGATGCTGTTTGTAACTCTTGCACGCAAAAACTACTGAATGAATTTTCAAAAAGTCTACATTTTCTGTTATTTAAGTCGCAAGACAGGCTGACGGTCCACTTTTGATGGTAAGTGACTAACTTCACCTATAACACAAGCAACGCCATAAGTGCTGCTTGTGCGCTGCCGATTATAGTTTCGAATTTAACATCTTCTCTGAACCGACTTGGTATTTATTATCTTTTTTTTTTCAGTGCCTTTCCATTATTGAAGTTTGACAGTCAAACTCTTAAGCCTTTCCTTGTCTACTGCCAGTGAGAAATATTTTTCAACTTTACTGATCCATTCTATGTTGTTTCTGAGCCATGACATTTTCCATCTATCTGACTTCCTCTTTCCCTGTACTTTTCCCATCATGTTTTGACGACACGTTTGGTCTAGTGGCTAGTAATCCTAGCTGTTAACCAAACGGTCGCGGGTTCGACTCCCGCTAGGGGCAAATGTTTATGTGTTAACATTTTACCTTTGTATCTGAGTCATGGATGGTTTGTATTTATAATATGTATGTATTTACAAAAAAAAAAGTAATCTATGTAGTATATCAACTGTCTGGTATCCATGATACGAGCATTGGTTGCTTACTGTGAAACTAGATGGCGCTGTGTGGAATATGTGAATGTGAATATGTTAAATGGTAACGTTACTGTGGAATTATAGAAATAAAAAATAAAAGAAATATTAGATATCAATGGTTAGTCCAAATCTTTGAAGTTAA
The DNA here is from genome assembly GCA_944738685.1 of Synanthedon myopaeformis. Lineage (NCBI taxonomy): Eukaryota > Metazoa > Arthropoda > Insecta > Lepidoptera > Sesiidae > Synanthedon > Synanthedon myopaeformis. The sequence goes on along the minus strand of OX122927.1, from coordinate 3,394,444 downwards.
AATTTTTGAAAGTTCTCTGACGAAACTTCTCACGATGGGTAACCTATGGGTAACCAAAAAAAAAACCGTGATCGATGCTGACACCTATCCCTTTCGTTTCGCTCGTCTCTTGTTAGATAAAAAAATTAATAAAGCGATATGAAACGATGTTGGCGATAGTATGGGCGAATATTGTTTCGAAGGTGAATGTTGCTTTCGCAAATGCAAATGTTTTCGTCTGGGTGTGCTTTTATCTGCTGGTTGTTAGACGCGATTGTGCAAAGGGAATGGTGGGTGACGGTGAAGCCATCTTATTTATCGTGTTAGTTGACAGACAGGTTGACACTAATGTAATTAGATAAGCAGCATCAGGGAAAATATAAATCCGCTGCCAAACGGAATAGGATAAACGCTTTCGTATCGGAAGGAAATAATATATGTCATTAAAAACGTTCTTAAATAGACAGATATATGCTCAATAATACAAAATAAATTTATATTTAATATATATTATGTAAGTATTTAAAGAAAAAAAAAAACAATGGTAGCCCAGTGACGAGTAGTCCATTAACTCGAATTGTAAGGTCACTGCCAATTAGAACCCCGGGTGGGCCTGTTTTGAGTGTTTTTTGTTATAAAAAAATATATACGAACAACGCGAAGTAGGGATATTCTATTTTCTAATTTACCCCATGGATCTTTATTGATCCTATGATTTTTATTTTTAACATTTTTATTTAAAAGTACAAATAAAATTGATTAAAATAAAAATCACATTAAGTCATTACGGACTTTATAAATATAAAATTAAGTAGGTAGGTATATGAATTGAGAATGAGAATATAGGTACTTGTAATAAATAAATATTTAGCTGCGCATAAAAAATAATGGGCACTAATTGGCAGGTGTTGAAAAACGAAAGTGAATGAGAAAGATTTATACAATGCACCTACTTATTTGTCAGAACTATTACTAAATTATGAAGCAAGCTTAGCTTGAAGGTAACACATCCCATTTGAAGTCCTGCAATACGCAATGGGTTCGTATGACGAATTATCGAATTATAGTTTATGAGCTTTAGAAATAGATGCAGTAACGGATAAACATACAGTCGGATACATGGATGATCAACTTATTCGTAGGACGTCCACTGTTGGACATAGACCTACCCCATAATTTTCCAATACGACTAGTCACAAGCAGCTTTATTAGGTCTCAGTCCAACTTATGGGTGGACATCCTACACTGCACTTGCCGGTCTGTCATCTCCACTCAAGAACTTTTGACCTCAGCGGCTGTCGTTTCCCCATACTGTAGGTCCTGCCTACTGACACATCAACTTACTAATCCGTCGGGTTATGTCAGTAACTTTCGTTTGTCAACGGATCTCCTGTTTCCTGATTCGATCTCGCAAATAAACTCCGAGCAAAGCCCTCTCCATAACTCGTTGCAAAATCTTACGAAACCCATAGTTAAAGACCACTTTTCAGCGGCATATGGCTTGAGGAATTTGGGATTTTTTGATAAGGAGATGTCTCGGAGCTTCCGGAACGCTATACATACATCTGAGCTGGATAGCGTCCAGGAATTTCTCTCTTTCGAAGTTGCCTATACCTAATTGTTGTTTGTTGTTTTCTGCTCCACCTAATTGTTACCTCTCATAAACTTTTCAATTATCACAATAACGTCGGAAAACCGAAGGTGAGTAATAGTCTCGTAGTTACTTGGATAGTATACTTGTTTTAGAGAATTGTACAGCATAGTAAAGGAAAAGTATAAATTGGATTATTCTAATGTCTAATAAAATCCTAACTAGTATTATAAATGCGAAAGTGAGTTTGTTTGCTACGCCTTCACGACTCAACTACTCGACCTCATATTTTGCTTTTACATTGTCCTGGGTACAGAAAAAGACATAGCGTAGCTCTCGTTCAGAAAAAATACTGTTCCCGAGGGACGTGGTTGAAATGGTGTTCAAAAACTAATAATAATTACTAATATCCTGGAAATGCCCCTGAACTTCTGAGAAGAGAAGTCCCGGTAGTCCCGTCACGATACAACTGAGTATAGCGGCAACTAGGTACTGAAAATATGTATACTAATTTTAACTGTTCACTCGAGTGGGAATTAATAGGTAGTGGAATTACAATTTAATAGGTACTTGAAACCTTTGTATACTAATTATTTGTTTTACTATGTCTGAATTGATGTCTTCTTTGAAATTAATTCAAGAAATAGGTACCTACCTACATTGGATTCTTTTAATGACTATAAGTTATTACAACTATTTACTTAAACTTTTTTTAAATGGTTAGAAATATTGTTCGAAGTTAAACTTAATAACACCCCATAACTACTTTTAACAAAACTTTTCCTTTTATAAATCATAAATATACTTATTTACTTGGTTATTACTTGGCAAGCTAAAAATTAAATATATTTTTTATTTTAAATTATTTTCTCATACAATAGTTTTTTCGTTTAATAAGGCCAATACAATAAATAAAATGCGACACAACCGTATTATGTGGACATACGCGATGCGTATTAAAATTTTAAATTTCGAATGCATTTTCATAATGGGACCGTTAGCCCTTTTTGGTCAGAGAGAATTACGTAAACGATCCTCTTTAAACTTTTGTGGTCTCATTTCATAACATACTGAGAAGATAAAATATCTCAATACTTTAAGTGGTAATTTCTTTCTTACTTGGTTATTTTATATAATAGATAATAATTAAGACATGTTTCATTTATAACCTTCATGAATTGATAAGTTAATATTAAATAGGTTTTTTTAAAGTAATATTAAAGTTAAATTATTGTCTTGATTAGAATACTAGGCTATATATCATAAACAAAATCTATGTGCCAGAATGAATGAAATATCTAATGAGAATCCGAAAATGCAAAGGAAGAATCCGTTCATCTTTTTAAGTGTGAATGAGTAGGTAATATAATTCTAACTTAAACGCGTATCTTTATAAATTATATCCTATATTGAAATTTTTAAAGCTAGAATTATATATTCATTCACAAAAAAATATTAAAATCTGGTAGATGGAATGTATATAGTGACTTGTGATTTTATTATATCACTAGCGGCCCGCCCCCGGCCTCGGCTTCGAATATATACAAAAACCTTCGCTGTTAATCGCTCTTTCCATTACCGAAAACCGCATCAAATTATGTTGCGTGTTTTTTGAGAAGTTAACGGATATACAAACAGACAGACGCGAAAAGCGACTTTAATTTATACTATGTAAGAATTAAGATTATCTTTTTTATTGAGACTTAACCCTACTGAGAATTTCCCCAGGGATACCAAGTCTTTTAATGAATCTGTTGACCTTACCAGTATTATATAAAAATATATCAATGACCACGAACTTCCTTCGGGGCTTTTTGAATGCAATTTTTTTTTTAATCAAAATGACTGTAAAATTAATAAAAAAATATACTTATATTTTTTTATTTTAATAATTCTGAACCTTACCTTAACCAGGAACATGGTAATAACTTCTGATATAGTTCCTCAAATAATCACAAAACACAATAAACTGTCACTAAACGGACACGTCACAATACTTCGACAGTTCTCTACCACTATCTTGACATGGCGTCTGAATTGGCTGCCAATCCATCCACAAATCCGCTGTTTCTTCAACCGTCCACGCAAGCGCAGCCAAAAGAAATCCTATAATTTGAACAGACCCATTAGTTAAAAGAAACCCATTAGTTATCGCCAACGATTACACACGATAATTAGTTCGACTGTTGCCACAAACTACACATTATTTTGTTCTGTGACACCTTCGTCGGTTAGATTGCGCGGGAAATGAAACAAATTTGAAATTTCAACTTAGAACTCTATTTGCCTCTAAAATTTTTAATTTTAAATCACTATTATTGGCAAGTATTTAAAAGTACAAACTTTTTTTAATTTGTTCTGACACACGTATGCGTTTGGCAAACGGGCCGGTTGGTAAGTGGTCGCGCGTATCAGCTGTAGAGATGTTAAATACTTGCACTACTCTACATATCGGTGCGGCAATTCAGAAAGGCGATTGTAAGTTATCACAACACAGTAGATAGAGCAGTACAATTGTTTGATCCCAGCAACAATATAAAACAAGGTATCCATGAAAAATATTTAGAAGCGAAATAAATTTGAAAATTAAACAAAAATTTAAAAAGAACAAAATATTGGTTTGTTAAGATCCTCCAATTTTAAAATATGTTCTTAAAATTGTATAATTGATTCGGAAGACTGATTCTGTACTGATTGAATTTACAATACAATATCAATAATGAAGGTACAGGAATAACGGGAGAGATCTTAAGGAATAACAGGCAGCCTATAATCATGAAAATACAAATGCTGTAGATTCATATGAAGCAATTACATGTTTGTTAATACCTAGATACACAAGTACCTAATCGAATATTTTTTATATATTTATGGCTATTTTTAATTTTAATTAATTATTTAAAACAATGATTTCCAAATAATTATTATTAAAATTTACTTAACTGTTAATTATTAAGACTTAAATAAAACACAAATATATTTATGTACCATTTTCCGACAATTTACCCTTTTAAATTTGTATCCCACTATGTCCTTGCTCCCATATTTTTTTATTAAGAGGGGTCGAAGTTTGGCGGCCATTTTTTTCCCGATTTCTTTGCCTATGATAAATTATTGTATTTAATACCATTCGGTTTACATATTAACTTTCCACTTTCTGTTTTTCTAACTAGATATGTAGGTATCATTTTCAAAGTTAGAAAGAGCATCGGTTTCGGGAAATATTCTATTTCCTTCATAGGAAAATCGCTTTCTTTCAAACGCATCTAACAACATCAAAGATGTTTCGCCAAAATGCATTGAGGCCAAACATCCTCTAAATACCGTTAAAGAATGCTACAATTTCAAAGTTCGATTTCACGAAGACAATTACAAACTTATTACTCATATTTTGACAGCCTCTATTATGCTATTATATAAGTTTAGATAAGTTGTGTTTTTGAGACTATTGTTACGAAAAGACAACGTGCTCTACTGATCGATTCTTTCGTTAAACATTGTAATTTGTGAACAATTATCAGCAATTTCTTTTTAAAGTTCAAACTACTAAATCGAATTTCATCTTGAATTTTGTTTTTCAAGACATATTCATGATTGCATAACGTTAATAATTCTGTCTTTCTCTACTTTTTTGCTAACTTTTTTGCACACATTTTTTTGTAAACTAAAAACCGCGAGAGTTCAAGCTAACACCATTTTTAAATTTAGTCGTTTAATCTTAACAGAGAAATAGTGCTACAAACAAAATTTATTTGATTAATAGATACTTACTATAAATATAAATACTGTAAATAAAATATAAATACCATATAATACTGGGATGCAGGTGAATACCAGTTCTGTTGCTCCAGATTGCAGCTTATATGCTGATTTGTAAAACTTGTATTATTTTGTACATTTACTAGTGTGTATCCGTTAATTGAAATTTGTCCATTTTAGAAAAAAAAAAAACTATTTCCAGATTTCCAGATTTTTATTGATGTTTAATTAAGAAAGCTTGTCAATAGTAGCTAAACTAAACAAAAATAAAATATATCATAATAATTTTGCATATATATGTATGTTGACATAGGGTATTGAATAAATTATTGCTGATATAATTTGTCAAGCGTTATATTATTCTTATTTTTCAACGCGAATGAAGTCGCGGGCAACAGTTAGTCTTTTATATAAAAAAACAATCTCCGTTCGTTTGTCTCGCAAATACTCAAGAATGGCTAGACCGATTTTAATTTGGTTTTCACTTATGGAAAGAGGAGTAGTATTTAAATATAATTGTTCACATGCGAATTTGAAAACTTTGAACCTGACTTTTTATAATATTTTCTAGTTAGACAATATAACTGGCATTTAGTTGCGGTAATGGGAACGTGTGAGGAATCGCTCGCAATCTTTGGGGTCAAAGATTTTATAATTATGAAACCAGTTTAACACTATTTAACATCACTGTCACTTTATATTTTGGTATAGTACGTAATAGTTGCTTTTATTAATTACCTAAGATTTTATTTTATTAATTACCCAATAGTATTCGTACTTTCTTGTCTAAACAACTCAAAGAATCATACATATGAATACTTACATAAATTATTATTTTTTATAAATATAATTCTAACACGAAAGGTAAAATCATGTACCAACCTACATGACATACCTTTTTTCCGGTGATGTGGTTAACTCGGTAACTCGGATACAATGGAAGCCATTACTTGAAAGCCATACAAAGTGACATGACGATGACTCCGCATTACTTTTCAAGTTGCATAACATCTTATTTCTTTATCTTTTAATTTTATCCATTAAAAATAAAACGAACAGAAATATTGCCGAAGTAATAGTTTATGAAATGGTAAACTAACAGGGGCGTAGCTACCAACGTATCAATTGTATGGAGGCCCCGCCCTCCGCCGCAGTGGCCCCGAGACGTATGTAACCAAAAATCTGAAAAATGTTACTACAATTAGACTACTCTAAACTCTAACTCTAGCTTACGAGTTTGTGCGTTTGTAAAAACGCTTAGCGTTATGTGCTGTGTCTAAAAACATACGAGCTTTTTTATTTCTTCTTCTGTGAAAAAATATTCGCCCGTTCCACCGAGATGTTGATAAAGATCAGTAGCTAGGGAACCGTATAAATCAACAATTTATTTTAACAAATAGAATACACAATATTATTGTAGATAAAAATATACACTTGATGGTAGGTGGCTACTGTCGCCTACTTATAATATAAGTAAAGCCAAAGGTGCTCTTTCACCACTTGCCAGATCTAGGAATGGACTTGGAATTGGGACGTCCCTGAGACAGAGCGCTAAGATAAGATCTTCACAGTTAGTGTGAGTTTTGTCTATCCTATCCTATAAATATTATAAATGTAAAAGTTTGTGAGGATGGATGAATGAATTGGAATTTAATTTGGAATCTGTTAGTTTATTGGCTACCTGGATTAACATATAGGAATAACATAACTTTTGTTCCCGAGGGATTGTCTAAAATGAAAAAAAAAATGGGCGCCACTGTCGTCGTGGCGACGCAACCGTCGGCACAGGGAAGTATCTATACTATATATATAATATTATAAAGCTGAAGAGTTTGTTTGTTTGGTTGGAATCGCTAATCTCAGGAACTACTGGTTTAAATTGAAAAATTCTTTTTGTGTTGGATAGTCCATTTATCGAGGAAGGCTTTACAACATTTTGAACGCCGACGAAGTCGCGGGCACCAGCTAGTAACTCATATATTATCTATTTCAACGCGTACGAAGTAGCGAGCACCAGCTAGTCTTTATATTAATAATGTATTAAAATAAGGTCAAATTGGAAAGATGCGAATTTCGCATACCTATGCCTTTTACACATCAAACTGTCTACAACCGTGTGAACAAAGATTGCAAGATGCAATCTCTGATTTTGGTGAAACCAAGCGTGATACTCAAATTTATGTGCTCTGCCCCATAGCCTGAAGTTACAATATGCATGTGCATACGTATGTTTACTTATGTGTATAGGAATGCATGCCATTTAATAGCAATTATTTTTATCAATATTATTATATATATTTTTTATTAGAGATGGGTTTGCTCTTGGCCAACAATCAGCTGTGTAGCAAGGACTGAGGCCTATGATGGAGCGAACTCATAAAGAAAATGCCTATTCACTCGAACTTTGAAAAGATTTGGGTTATATGAGCTCGGAAATACACAGATTTCCATTAGTTGTAATTAATTGTACAGGTCCAAATAAAAGAAAGCGTCTTGTCTTGTATTGTGGCTTGTATCTAAGTATGTCTTGTATCTCTGATCCGCGGATTGCATACCTCCATCTCGTTCGAATGACTTTTCATAGCAGGATTCAATTGTTTCCATTACTTAGTAGTGTTATTGTAATTATTGCTGTAAATAAATGTATATATACGAGTATGTGTCTTTGTCTACGTCTACTATTTAAGTTAATAAATAAAAATTGCTATAGTTCTCAGTTACATCGACATTGATATAAAAGAGCAGGTTTATTGTCACGTTTCCCCGGCCAGTTCAGTTTCACTAACACCCGATATGTACTTTCTAAGTAAGTGGAGCAGCGCCGATGTCCTATACCGATGTACACTCCCTTCGGCTGCGAATACACACATAACATTCAAAAGAATTTCACTATTCATTCTATGCTATTACTGATATGCGTTTACTAGCTTCGATCATCGTTTACCGAAGCTGACTTTCCATTTAGATTCCCTATAGATCGCATTGGCAAAATGACACAAAAGGAACGTTAAAACTGGAACATTGGATACAGTAAAGTTAAGGTGTAAATAAGTGATGCAAAAACCCATTAATTATCTATTTCCTCAATGAATGGGAAATCGGATGCACCAGCCAAGCACTATATTTTATACTCCCTCACAATCAAGACGACTATTATACAGGGAAGTTTTAAGTGACCGTACTTTCGTCTCTAGATTTCATAGATATAGACTTTACTGAAGAGTTCGTATACATCCTATTTATAGTTTCGCTACTACATTTTTTTTTATAAATGAATTCACGTTTTCACGTGACCAATATCGATATAGTAAAAAAAACAAAGGCGTGCAGACGTTATGTAAGCCGTTCATCTAACTGGTTTCGGTCAACGACATGTCTCTATTTTTAGTTCGCGACAAAAAAAACAAAGGCTAAGAACATATAACAGTTAAGAAAAAACTTTAAAGAAACCCTTCAATCCTTTTCGAGTTAAAGAAAAACTTTTATTTTTCGTATGTTTATATTTCTACTAGCTGGTTGCATCCGTGCGAAGTCGGGGGCGGATTGCTAGTCAATAATTTAAAGAACCCTTGATAAAATTGTTGTGGATTATTTATAAATATCGTATCGTAATGTTTATTTTGATTTGATCCACTTCTCATCTGAAGAAGTTTAAATTGAACATACTAAACGATAGAAATATTCACAAAGTAAACGATTCTCCTCTCACTTTCAAATTGGAAGTCTATAAAAATCAAAGCACTTACGCATCATGTAACTTTACGCAATAAATATTTAATAGGAAAAGGGAGCGGTCTCCGGACCACTTATAATATAATAAAATATGCGGCTAGGGTCAGGTGTTCTCAACTTTTTTACTTTGCTATGTAAACTAAAACTTGGCGAGCCCGTTGGATGAGTCGTTAGGGTGCTTTCCTCTGTTCCAAGGTTCCCGGGTTCGATTCCCGGCTGGGTCAACTCTGGAAATGAACTTTTCACAATTGGCTCTGGTCTGGATAAGCTTAGTAGTGGTAAGGCACACTGCGTTACACAGTCATTTTTGGGCAGCCCCTCACAGACAACTAGCGTGAAATATCAGCGCGTGTGCTGTTATGTTTCGGTGAGTAAGTAACAGATGCCAGAGACCATTTCTCTATCCCTTCCCAATCCCTTATCCTTAATCCTACTGCTGCTGTGTTGCTTGCGTTATAGGCGACCATAACCACCTACCATCGAGTGGACGGTCAGACTGTCTGCCGACCTTGACATAAAAAAAACGGTAAACACAAAAATGAATTTACTTATGTTGATGATGGAGTGACAAATTATCAAACTGAATTAATAAATCTCCTTGTTGAATAAAAATATTGATGCTTTCACATAAAATAAAGCGCACCGTCAGCCTTCCTGTTGACCTTTACATATAAACATTAAAAAATATTAGTTACCTTAAATAAAATGTTACAGTTTTGTTAGTGCTAGCGACCCTCGCGCCACTGCTTGAACATGGCTGGCACATATAACTTGCCCTTGCGTAATAATAGAGAACACTTAAAGAATGTTCCCTTTTTAACAATGTTGCTTATATCTTTTAGCTTACACATATCATCCAATACTTAATTGAAAGTGCACCTAATAATTTATTGGTGTTAACTTAATATAGTTTAGGGAGTGCTCTAAATTTTTAATGCAAAACTTTCGAACATTAGTCAGAAAACATGTGTTTTTTTTTTAAATTTATTTATTAATAATGGGTTTTCTCTTGGCCAGCGTTTAGCCGTGCAGCTAAGACGAAGGCAACGATGGAGCAAGATCACCCAGAAGATGCCAATTCACTTGAACATCAAAAATATTTAGGTTTCCAATCCTTGGCAGTTTATAAAAGAATTTTTTAATAAGTACTAACCTAGTATGAGTGCATAAACTTCATGTTACAGACTATCTTTAGTATTATAGTTATCCAAACAGCTGCCGCTTTTTTATGTGATGATCGTCAGTCAGGCTGACGGTCCATTTGATCATAATAGGCCACTGTCACCTAAAACACAAGCGCTGCAATTAAGCTGTCGATTATTGTAGAAAGAGAATTAGGGTTTAGAGAGGAATAGGATTCTTTAGGACACCCCTGTTTAGCATTTTTACCCCGGTGTTAGTCAATAACAATTTGTCGAAATGCACGCACTACGGGCTAGGATTACGATAATTGCTTTTGTTAGGACACACTTATTTTGAAATGGTGTCATTTGATTACAGCTGCATAAAAGTGTCTACATTACTGTTTACTTAAGAACGCGATTTGTCATCCAGGAGATGATAATACAAGGTTTTAACTTGTTATAAATATATTCCAAATGGATAGTCTGAATAAAGAATTTCCGCCGTACAAGCAGGATATACAAAGTCTAGTAACGGTTCCTCCACTAAACATAATATAAATCCGAGATATCAAGCTATAATGGTACTGTATTTGATCACGTATCAGAAGGCATCGATAATTCAACTAGAGAGAAGGAAAATGACCGCATGGTTGCCAACTCTAATGAAATTTTAAGTGTTGATAAAATTATTGCATATTCAAACTGAAGTAATTTTGTTGCTTTTTGATTAGTTGAATGCACGTCACTCTAAATTTAATGGCAATTTTATATTCTGTCTCACTGAAATTACAAAAAGAAATATTTATTTTCTACTTATTATCTTTATCTATACATAACAAATAGTCTCAGTCTGTGTCTCCGCTAACTTATTCTAAACTTTAAACCTCAGGACAATGGTCAAAAGAAATAAGTCCGAGCTCTCCTAAAAACGAAAAGGAAATCTTCAAATATGGCCTTAGTTCCAGACTACACTAATTACAGGGTTTATATCCAGGTCGTTGAAAGGATTCCTTGATAAATTCTATAGAATATTTAAATTAAATACTCACATTTAAACAACATTGCTGTGATTGCCTTGAATTTAAAAAAATGTTTTGTGTGAGTTTGTATCTTACATCAAATGGTTTTCCACTCAAAATTTGAGAGATTTTGATAGATTCTGAGGAGACCATTATGATGTATAGTGAGCCTTAAAGAAAAGAAGCAATAGAATGCAGAATAATCTAAGAAACATAATTATTTAGAGTTGGCAACCTTAAATGACAATCGTAAGGAAGGTGCGTAGCCAATGGCGGGAAAGTTGTTGTAAAACAAGAGAGCTAAAGTAGGACTCGAGTAATATATTACAATTAATGGCAACTCGACTATTACGAGTAATACGTAATAGCGGAATTTGTCGGCATTGGGTTCACGTGTGAGAAGAGCGGACCGGTCTGAACGCAATACACTGTGCGAAGGGTTTGGCAATAATTTTGTCAAAAATGTAATTGCCAATTATATTTTTTGCAATATTTCGCACGATTAATAATAATTATCAGAGAAAAATGTTATTAACTTATTACCCAAATTACCGTGCCAGTGTGTGGTGCATTTTGAAATTAGAATTTTTTGATGGTGAAATCTGTCATTGAAAATATAACAAAAACAGAAATATAGAATTACTATAGTGTCATGTTTTTATTATGCTGAGGGATTTTTTTTAATTTCTTTGAATCTTAAAGGCAGATTTAAGCTAAATACATTAATTTTATTAAAATATTTTATAGTGAAATGTCAACACTGCATCTGACAGCCCGTCTGGCTGAAGTAACCACCATGAAATAGACACAAGACCATGCAGGTGAAATAACAGCACGTTTGTTTCGGTGAGTGTGTGAGGGATGTGCGTTGCTTATGTTATGGCGACGGTAGCCACCTGCTATCAAGTGGACCCAGACTGTCTATCGTGAAAAAAAAAAAACAATCCCTATGTGACTGTAGACATGGTTGAACATTTTTAATAAACATATACTTAAATAGTTTAAAAATGAAAATGTGAAATTTGTCATTTTTTTTGTTGTGTTCAAATACTACATAACATACTCATTAGTAGAGCGCCCATCGAACGCAATAATAGTTGAACATAATTATGAAACATCCTATAAGTGGCCAGGTGGTTCGATTGCGCATCCAAATGATACAAATACGACGAGCAATTAGCACCGAGAACCTTTCACTGAACACCGATGTCACAGGGTCAGTAGGGGAACGCCCCGAGTTAAATAACATTATAACATCTTTAAAGCAGCGAACTTCTTTAAAGGCATCCTTTACGAGCGAATGTAGTCATTAATAGATATTTGGGAAAATTTGTTATCTCAACTTACTAATGCGAATAACCGAAGACAGAATGCGACGCATGACAAAAGTATGCGTCAGCATTTAATATATTTTAGAAAAACCTTTATATATGGTATAAAGATTATACCATTATAGATCTTCTGACAACCCAATTTAAAGTGTGCATTATGTTTTCATGGAAAAATATTATTGGCTTTTAGTCAGTAATTACAAGAATTCAATCCGCAAAAATGCCACAAATTCCGCACATTTTAAATTAAAAGATAATTTTACCTTGACCTGATATGAAATTTCATTTTTATTTCCATCTAACCCATGTATTTTTTAATAATAATTAACGAGTAATCATGGAATTACGTTGTATGGAATTGGTAAGCAGCTCCCATTGGCAAGTGAGCTCTTGACAGTAACGATCACACCTACAATCTTCACTGTGTATCTATTATACGGTGGGAACGGCAGTCAGTATAACATCATTTATCAATTGTCAAGAATGTTTAAATGACGGTATTAATAAAGAAATGATTAATTGCATAAAATTATTTGGCTACTCAAATTGTAAACACACATCTTGTAAAGATATATTCGATGGTTAGGACATTCTTTTTATTTATTTATTTTATTTTATTTTTAATTTAACCACCGACGCCTGGCGCAAAAACGGGGTGTTAAAATTTGGACGTGTGTCTACACGTCGAAATTTTATCGTTTTTATCGATTATCGTTTTTATCCATTATCGATTATCGATTCCACAGATACACGTCTGTGTATCTGTGGAATCGAGACTCCCAAACGGATGGCCCGATTTTTATCCTGTGTTTGTTTTTATTTTTGTTTGCAAGCTGACGTGATCGGAATAATTTCTTAGCTATAATCTAAGGCTATAATTTACGAAGATCTGTTCAGGCGTTTGAAGACCATCAGCCTTTTTCCTAATTGAAGAAGATAAACACTAACTTCCACAGGTTCCATTGATGTGAAATTACTGTTACTTCGGCGGTATTTTCATGACATGGTATTCTTGACCTGATGCTACTTACCTATGAAAATGTGCCTTTAACACACTCGTGTTTTGTAAATAATGATTAAACAATATGCAATGAGTCACTGCTTTCTGTCGATTGACTTGTGCAGTGGATATAATACCAATTATTGGTTCCACCGTTGCAATTTTGTCCGATACTGAATTTATAGAAAGTGATATCCAAGCGTCCAGTATTTCTCGGTTGTAAATAACTGCATTTTATGTATATATACAATCCAAGTAAAGGCGAAAGTTTTTCCGCCTTATAGAATTAATACATTTACCAAAACTTGTTAAGAATATAATAAAATTTGTGCTTAAATAAATTATATTTTAAATTATTGTAAATTTGTTTTTAGCCATAATTACGCAATATTTATACTCATATTTCCGCATATTCAATAATTTGATTTTTCATCTGTTGTAATATTAAAATAATAATTTTTACTAAATTTATGTACGGTGTCGAAGTATATTACGGTTGTATATTACGGGGTTCAGCTAGTAGTGCATAATATTGGAGCAAATATAATCTAAACATTTAACTCAACAATAAAAGTCCATTAAATAACCAGTCTTTTATTGCAACAACATATTTAGTAATGATTAACATTTTACCTTTTAACATATGTTTAAATACAAAATATATTAAATTAAAATATTTGTTTTATTTAAATACAAGGGCTATATTACACGTTACACTATTATTAAATTAAAACTTAAATTACCGTATCTCAGAAGAAAAATGTATTAAGTCCATTTTAAATTTAAATTTGCTTCCATAGTGGCAGGCAAATCAGAAAAGTGATGCTAACAGTTTGATGCTGTAGCTATATTTATTAGCTACTTCCAAATTTTAATTACCCCACTCGATAGACTAAACGATCAAAGAATTTTCTTTTCAATTTTTATCCTATTATGTAAAAATTTAAAGTTGGATTTAACGCTTTTTCTTTACGAAGTACAGTATTCATGGCAATAATCTATCGGTTGAAAAGCCAATATCACTATAGCTTCGAGTATGAGCTGGAGGCATATGCACTCTTATAACTAGTATTGTCATCAGACGGTGTAATATATTCGTTATTTTGCGTCGCGATTTCATTGTCTTCTTTAGAAATACTTTGAGTTGGAGCACCCTTTTCATATTCAACCGACGCTTGTGGTGACGTTCCATACGATAAACTATATTTGGTTTGGGCTGGTGAGTTGAGTGGGTTATAGTTGTAATAGTTTTGAAGTGGATTCTGATATAAAAGATTATTGTACAGAGATGGATTTGGAGCGAGAAGAAACATAGAACTTTGACCTATATGTGGACTGCCGAATGGAAGTGACTGGAAATTCGGAGCAATATTGAAATGTCCGTGTGAGGGAAGTAGGTTCAGGGCTTGCTGTTGATGTAAACCAACCGACTGTGCTTGACTTGGCGAAAACAATTGAGGATACGACAGCAGCGAAGGTGCGGGTACGTTGGACGGTTGAGGTATAATAGCTAACTGTATATTGCCTTGTCCAGGCTTCGGTTGTACAAATTGATACTTAGACTGATAACCAGAACTTGGTACGAAATTGAGTGGCACGAATTGTGATGAGCTTGGCGGTGGACCCAAATGAACTTGCGGTTGCTGGGCGTAAGAAGACGCATCGTTGCCTGAATTCGACGACGTATAATACTGATTAGCTTGACTTGGATAGAAAGTGTTGGAAACTTGTGCTTGCTGAGGTTGCGCATATTGAGTACTCTGTACGCTTGGATTTTGCGTGTATATGTTGTACGTATATTCTGATTTTTGGGCTCCTGTGGGAATCGCGTTTAAGTTATTTGGTTTTCCGACGCCTCTTTTCTTTTGATCAATATCGTTCACTTCGCTGGAACACACCAACGCAGCAAAAGCGATTAAGATCTGAAATCAATCATTAGCAAAACAATTCATCACTGTTCCTTCAAGAGAGGCGTGGAAACCAATCATTCATTTTCTCATTACAAATGTTTGCATCTTTTAAATGAATCGTTTACTTTATGTAATTTGTAAAACAGTTAAATGAGTATTTGATGGCGTATGTAAACTTACCACAATCACTATTTTCGCCATGATAAATTATTTTTTGAAGCGCTGATAACCTCAAGGGTGTAATATTACATTATTTTCTGAAAGAAAACGCGCAATGCGAAAGGAAAAGCGTTCTCTACAGCTGCACGCGGAAAAGTGCAACTCAGTATCAAGTTCATGCATTTATATGAGTGCCCGTGGACAACTTTCCTCTAGCTCCAGATTACAGCCGCCGAGGGAACTGACCGCTCTATGGGTCTTTGTCCTGCCGCGTAACATATCTAGTTCGCTACGTGAGTGCCTGCTTCCTATGTTTACAACGGAAGCGATACACACATATCGCAGAACAAGTTTCCCATTTCCCTCTTCAAGCAACCTGTCCTGATTGCAAATCGAACGCAATCAATTTGCAGTATTTCTTTATAGCCTCACATGAATACACAAACCTAGTAGGAGATTTACTTATTTATTTGCCTAAAACATGGCAGTAGGTAAGGCGTTACAAGAAAGTTAAAAAAGGCATGCAAAAATTCATTTAACAACATCAACAATATGATTACAATATTTAGGATAGTGAGATGTCAGATAATTATTTATGTTTCATTTAAATTTCAGAAATTCATTAATACAATAAAAATATATTTTTCTTTAAAAAAATCATTCAGTAAGAGTCTCGATCTGGTGTATTGCTTATTTTGTATAATATCTACACTAACAAATAAAATCTAAGTGCTTGTTTATAATGTATTATACAAATAACTGCTTTTTACTAAATGTATATCAAAGTAGGTATATAATATACATTACTTATAAATATAAATTTTATAGTTTTTGTCAGTCTGTCCGTCTGTCTGTTTGTTCCGGCTAATCCTGCACAAAAACAGTCACTACAGTAACAGGTAACAGTTGGATCGGTTTCAGCTGCTGGCCCAGTACTTGCTCAGATGTTTAATTAAAATATGTATATAATTTAAAAAAAAATGGAAGCGCGCAAAGCGGAGAGCGGGTCGCAATATGATATATATATATTTTATAGGTAAAGTAAGTACTAATAAAAAAATAAGCTTAGCATACTGATTTCAGCGATCATAGTCAACATAACATACTCAATCGCTGTTACTCGTATTACTCAATAGTCTTGAACCTACAATGAAAACACTGTAGGTACTCTGCCTTACAAGGTAGCTTACTTTACTATTTACTAACTTCCTTTGTAAGAACTATATAATGCACTTTATAAATACTTTACTAATGTTACATAAAAAAAATTAAATGTGTTATAAAATTGAAATTTCTAGAAAAAAACACCTGCGCTTAAAAGGGCCAGTGCAATGCGTAATCAGAGAAATATCTCACGAGCTTTCTACGGTAACCGGCGTGAATGAAGCCTAATTATAGGTAGCTATTAGACGCCATTAATACTGCATTCGCTCGTGGCTGCCGCACGAATTCAACTATAAATTCTAGATGTGTTTATCGTTCGTGAATAGGATCATTTTCTGTATATATCTATATTTTAAAAAAAGTCCTGTACTATATTTATAAAGCCGCAGTCTGCTTCTATGTGTTTCTTTATTAACTTCTTAGAAGTATGGAAAGAGAGATAAACTAGGAAGGAAGGCAATACACAAATATTATTTGCAGAAAAAAATTAATCAATGCGAAGCCTAGGCCTGGTTGCTGTACATAAAAATTGATGAAAAATATTTATATAATAATGATAACTAATAATAATGATAATAATGATTCATTTCATAATTAAGGTAATTCTCTTACTATAAAAAAGCTTAGAGATATCTATATATATACTATTATATATATACTATAAACTACTCATCCGATTAAAAAAAAAATTAATAGAATTTTAGGATACACATTTCAATATGGCACCAGCTATCAAAAAATAATGATCTAACGCTTGGCAAAAGTATTATTTCAAGCAACAGGCGTTATATCTTTTATATTTCAATACGGACGAAGACGTGGGCACCAACGAGTTCTTTGTACCGACAGGAATTCATTCATTTACATTACATTTTGTTTTATAGAACCAGTTCCTTTACATAATGTTGGTCATCAATTTTGGCCAGATCTTCTCATTGCTTCACCTCGTTATTATATTCATATTGGAATGACTTTGAGTTCCACTTACGATCAGGCTTTTTAGCGTAATTACCCACCGTGCGCATGCGCAACGTAACATCAATTTAACACAGGTACGTAATGTTTTCGACTTTGAATCGCCGAAACCGATGTCCGTTCGCCGGACTAGTGCCACTTTTAATTATGCCGTAATACGGTTCTGTTAATTTAGAAATCAAACGAGTCACAAAGACATGCTAAACAACGTAAGAACCACACGTACACTAAATATAGTCGCTTTTGTTTCCAATTCGTATAAGCTTTAGAAAGCATAGATACCCACCTATATTATGTAGCAGAGGCACAAGACACCAAGTGTTAGTTGTAAAACATTTCATTTTCCATTCATTTTCCTTTTCCTAGTTTTAACAATCAGGGTCAGGGTGGATTATTTTTAATAATAAAAGAAAATAGGATTGTTAAATGTTTTTGTTTAACAATTTTCCTTATGAAACAAAAAAACCAGGAAAATAATTCATTTTCCTATTTTAGTTGTATTATTGGGCAATTATTCCAATTTTCACTTATGAAGAGAAAAATTATGAACTTGTATCAAAAAATATTTCCTCGGATATATTTGAAAAAAAAAAAAGGCGAATAATGTAATTCAAAACGTAATCTAATAAACTAAATGTACGACCCATTAAACTGTTATTTGTATGGTCACAAGCCATACCTTGTAATTTCCTTTAGTTCCAGCGACGGATACTTGTTTTGCCGTTTCAAGAAGATTTTATTGTCCAAGCCCATTTTAGGTATAACTTAGGCAACATACCAATGCTTTCCACTTGTGACTTAATTTTGAAGGCGTTAGACGATTGGTTAAGTTATGAGCTCGCAGCTTGCAAGGTTCCTAATTCAATTCCTTGCAAGGTCAATTATAGAAACTAATTTTAATAACTTCAACCTTGGTTTCGCTGGTATTAGGTTATTAGCTCTCAGTATATTGCATGGTGACTCATAACACAAGTCTATTCCGTGGTATTCATAATTTAGTCAAATATTATTTTTTCATAATATCATAATTATTTATAGTTTTTGTTTTAAATGTATATACTACTATCATATTTTTCAACATCGATTATCACATAAATGTCACAAATTTACTATAGGCAAAGGTTAAATTTCATAAGTTAAAGTTGAATAAAGGGTTCACTGAAGTTTCACTAAGTTGTTGTAGTTCACTGACACACAAAAGCATATTGTATGCTATTGCACGGTGGTCTCCTGTAATGGGGTGATGGTTACTAACGCCAGACGGGCTGCCCAACTGATAGCGAAATGTATCACACCCCGCACTACTTTCCACATCCAGACTAGAGCCAACTTTGAATAGTTCATTTCCAAAGTTGACCAATTTGACAATGCCGGGAATCGAACCCGAAACCCCTGAAAAACAACGTTAAGACAAGCACCCTACGGGCTCGTTGGATGATAGTAACAAGGCACATTGTGCTAAGGTAATAAAGTGAGTAGTCTGACTAGCGATAGTCGCCAATTGTATCGGTGCGCGAGTAAGGGATGTCGGTATACAAGCCTGTTACCCGACTTTCTCCTATCAGCAGGGTACTGAAATCCCCCCTGACGTAGTTTGAGTTTATAGGCGACAGCAGCCACTTACTATCAAATAAATCAAAAGTCTGTTTGCCGACCTTAAGCATTAAAAAAACCATGCAAAGATGTTACAGAAGATAGCAAGAGAAAGTCACAGCCACGTAATATTTCAGACCAAAAAAGTTATAATAATGTATAATACTAACGTCGTTTAACGCTTAGTGGTGTTGTAAAGAGAAAAAAAAAACATCAACAAAGGAGTAGCGGGGCTTTATATCATTTGTGCTTAATTTGCGTAATAATTTCTTCATTGTTCTGTGGTATCACCACAGGCGAATCTGATATAACAATAAAAAGTAGAATAATATGACAATATAATATCGGAGAGTTCTTGACGATTTTGCTTTTCGCATTCATCAAATCTAACTACAGACGACCACTGAGACCTATCCTATTTATTCCATGCCCTTTTTCCTGTTAAAGTTAACCGCATAGGTTATCTAAATGGACTATCAACTTGTCAGCCAACCTTGACATAAAATTCACGTTTGTTACTTAGTATTAAATTTTCAATTTTAAAGGACATCGTTCAAAATCAGGCCAGTTTTTTATTTACATTTTGGAATAGGTATTTGGTAATAAAAGTCGTTTTTAATATCAGTAATCTTTTTTAATATCTTTTTTCCTGTGAATATTTCAGATTTTGTAAATGGAGATAACATTTGAAAATTAAAAGACTTTTTATACTTTTAAATTTTTTTAATACTTTCAAACTTAAATATCTATGAAACCCCATTAACAAATTACACGATATTTTCCAAGTAAAATCTATAATTTCTTTTTACCTCATGGTACAAGTTCCAACCGTTAAAACGAAAATAAAAAAAAAACCTGATGGCCTGATATCCATAAAAAACTGATTGATCTCTTTTTCTTGTCCGTACGCGTTTTCAGAATAGTGCGTAACTTTTTTGTTTAAAACCCGATTTTAATGAAACAGACTCTAAATGTTACAAAAAGCTTGCTTCAATACATCAGTGAAAACCGCATTCAAATCGATTAAGCCATTTCTGAGATCGCGCACAACAACATAAACATTCTAAAAACTATTTATTTGATCTCTGAAACATAATATAACATGTACATTTTTTTTTAATTATTCTGTGATCGTATAGCTACTAGTAATCTAATCCGTACTAATCTGTACTAATATTATATAAATGCTAAAAGTATGTTTGGATGTATGGATGTTTGTAACTTTTTCACGCAAAAACTACTAAACCGATCACCATGAAATTTTGCATACACGTTGTCTGGGACACCAGAAAGGACCTTTCATCGTTCTACGCAGACGAAATCGCGGGCACCAGCTAGTAGTTTATATTTTAACTAAATACGGAATTGAGAACGCCATCTGTAGAAATATATATACAACACTTAACCCACACTCGATACAAACTGTTTGTAGACATGATAAAAACTGTCAGCAAAGTTGCTACTAATTAGTATAGATGGTGCCGTTTTACAAAAACAGCATAATCTATCAGACTTGTGAAAAATATTAACAAATTCAAAAAGAATAGTTTTAAAGATAAAGACACCGTCGTTGATTTAGAATGTCTATATAGTTTAGATGGAACTAGCTGCTAAAAAGGGCATTTTTTTTTTCTATTATAATGAACTTAAATTGTTAAAATAATGCGTTCATTAAACTAATAATTCTGTGTAAGAGTTAACTTTCAATAAAGTATTTTCTATAGCTTGCTTATGTATACTCTAAGGTTTTCTGTCACTTATCGTTAAAGAGACGTTAGAAATAAAAAATACTTTTATACACTTTTTTGTTTATTTATTCCTTTTTTAGTAGCGTTTCGAAGTCATTCCCGCAACCCGTCTGGCGGCAGTAACCACCCCCTTACAGAAGACCACTGTGAAATAACGGCTGTGAAATAAAGACACATACGCTGTCTTGTTTCGGTGAGTGAGTAAGGGATGTTATTGTTTTTATTGTTCAGTTCGAGAGTTAACCTTATCAGAAATCATATCCAGAAACCTTTAACCATTTAATAATAATATCTAAACAGGATGCTCAACATAACTATAATAACTTAATCCTATAAACAAAATACATTTAGAATAAGTGTTACGTAAATACAAGACCAAGTTAAGTTTTCCTAATTTATTAACTTTTACATCCACTTTCAAAAAAACTTACATAAGAATATATGCGCAGCCTCATCATTAACGCTTATTATTTATTATTATTATGACAATTTTGTCGCGACGAAACAAGATGTGTACGTTTTAAAAAACTTGTTAACAGTAAAGCTAGTATTATTCAAATTTATGTCATTTGAATTGCTCATATGTTTAAAAGAACAGCTGTGAATTGAATAATACAATATTGACCTTAGAACGACATAATTTTAGGATTGTTTGAGTAAAATTATGGTAAACTTGTATCATGGACTATAATCATGGTCAGTCAACCAATGATCGTCTCATCATCATAATCAAAGCTGTAGATATAGAACGTCTATTGCTGGACATAAGTCTCCCCAAAATTTTTTAAACAGGACCAGTCAGATGCAGTCTGGATCCGCGGCCTTTATTAGGTGGTCAAAGAACTATTGAACATAATAAAACATATGAATCTATATCAATAAAATCGTTTTTCCTAACCGACTATCAACGCTCAGCCATAACTAATAAGTCTAAAATGCTGAAATTAGAAGATAGTTTTATTTTATAAAGCAAGCATCCGCTAAGAAGGGATTTCATCTCTTTACGAAACCGGGGCGGATATTATATATTATAATAATCAGTCATTTAACAGAATTAATAGAAAATCATTATAATAATTTAAAAATTTAGAAAATAACAGTTCTCTTTTCAGTTCATCGTCGGTGAATTAGTACTGCCAAGAGGTAGTAAGGACATTACTCGTACCGTAAATAACAAAAATATCACCCGAAATAATATGAACGAAAAAATACCACAGTATTATAATTAAACGCGTAATTGCGGATACGGGTGGAATCTAAATGAGACATGTTATGATATGATAGGTTTTTGTTTGAGACTAGTTAGTCATTATAGGATAACATTACGAATTAGAAATTAGATAAAACTAATATCCGTAAACGAAACTATCCTATATACGTATCCAGATCCTAATTTTCATATCCATAAAATGCCTGGGTATTTTTTTTTGGTCTAAATAATGTAAAAAAAGTGTTATTTTGGTATACCAAACAAACAATTTTATTTATTTATTTCTTTCTATTGCTATTTATTAAGTGTTTACTTATGTATAATCTACATCAGTCATCAATATATTTGTATAAGGACGAATAATTCAAAAACATTAACGACTTGTGCTAACCCATTTTCAAAAAGATAATATACTCGTACATCTCTCGATATTTTTCCCCACGGAGACACGATAAATTATGTAACAAGGTATTCGGAAGTGAATGCATTTTACTTTTATTTGGGATCCACTTGCCTCGCGGAGCGTGAAACGTAAGTATATTGAGCAACTTATTTTGCTGTTCCGAGAAAATACATTGAGTCATTCAATATACGTGACATTAACATAAATAACATAACAGTTACGACGTTAATTATTGTGTTTTTTATTTTTCAATATTATATTAAGACGAGGACTAACCTCAGAGCGAACACCATTTTTACCTAAATGAGCGCAACCTAAATAAGCTTTGAATTAAAGTGCAATATTGCACAACAAATTTTTGTACCGGACAGATTTAAAATTGGAAGGTTTTTCTTAAATATTGTGTTAAATAAAAAAAAAAAAAGAAATTAAGCTGTGGCTAAAATTTTTAATTACTGTCACGCCTAAAGTTGTTTTTTAATTACTACGAGTGTATTTTTAATTTATTATTATATATTTTTTCCAGAAAATTGTTTTTTTTATATAAAAAAGTCTTAGCCTTAAAGTCGTCAGACAAGTTAATCTTCAACTTGATAGTAGGTGGCTACCGTCGCCTACAAACACAAGCAACGCCACATATGCTGCAAGTGCGCTGCCGACCATTATAGGAGTAATGATAGGGATTAGGAACGGATAGGAAAATAGGCTCTGTTACCCCTTTATTCGCTCAGCGAAACATAACAGCACACATGCTATTATTTCACGGTGGTATTCTGTAATTGTATTAATTGCATAAGCTATAGTTTTCTAAACCGTAATATTTTTTTTAAACTTAAAATCTATTTAATTTATCGACAATAACAGAGTATTTTATTTACACAAACTTAAACCTGACCAAGGCACATTAATAGAACATAGAAAATGTCTTAGTTTTCTTTCACTATTCGAGTGAAACCAGTATTGAAAGTATTGATTACAAAAACAGGTATGTTATAGAAGAATCATATTTCCTGTGAATGTGCCTGCGTTATAATGAAAGTCTTCCACGTCGATATAAACTGTGTTTGTGCAATATATGATTACAGAATATAATATCTGATTTGCTCTTACGAGCCATAAAATGTTATTCAATAAAAACAGTTTAGTTAAACAAAAAACTTTTTTATTAAAAACAATAACAATTCTCATGATAATAAATAGACTACATTAAACGCTACATTATTTACACAAACTACGGCTACAATATTTATGGGCGGTGGTCGTTAAAAAAATGATTAATAAAATTTTGTCTATCGAATTTCTCTTAATGTATATTATGGAATGTGGCACCAGTCACTCAAGAGACGAAATGCATGATTATGCAGCTGCCGAAATGAAAGCAAACCCACAAGTATCCAAAACACGTAGCCGACGAGACGATCTACAACAAAACAAGCGCCTGCGCACAGTCGCGCGCGGCTAATTAACGGAACGGACGCAAATAAATAACACTACAGACAACGCTTTCGCTGAGACACGCCCAACGCAATCGCTGCGTCTAATTACCGCATCAACCCTCACACATCACGTTTAGAACTATATTTACAGGGAAGAATAATTTTCTAAAATCACAAATGTCGTTAACTTTAATTCTTGTATTTTATTAATGTACGTGAGGCTTCAAATCTTCGCTATATTTTATGGTATCGTAGGTAGACTCAGAGTAAGCACCGTGGGAATCCTTGGGAGCTCCATATCTGGAGTTAGAGCCGCTGAATCCTCCGTAACTGTACTTTGGTCCGGATGAGAAAGAACTCGAGGCGCCATTACCTTTTAGCGGAGCTTTAAACGAAGAGGTACCTTCAGCAAAAGCCGCAGATTGTTTAGGGAATACGTAATATTGTGGGTTGTTAGAAGATGCAGCATAGGCCGAATTTGACGAGAAGGCAGACGAAGGGCTTCCATAAACACTGCCTGAAGGAGAAGAGAGGTGCCCATTAGAAGCAAAAGAGGCAACAGACTCTAACGAGGATCCGAAACCTTCAGATTTAGAAGGAATATAATTTGGCGCAATAAACTTAGACGAACCGCCTCCGAAGCCACCTAGAGAGCCGAAGCTAGCACCATGACCACCAGAGCTCAATGAAGCAAGTCCACCGTGACCACCAGAGTTTAAGGAAGCTAGTCCACCGTGTCCTGCAGAACTAAGAGAAGATAATCCGCCGTGACTGCTGGAAAGGGAAAGACCAGCTAAAGAAGGACTGCTGTAGGAACCTGATGAACTGGATGAACCATGACCTGAATCATCGTGTCCGGATGAACCTACGTATGTAGAAGGTTTAAAAGATGCTCTGCTGGGAAGAACATAGCTAGAACCCAAACTCTTTAAAGATCCGCCGAAAGAATGACCAGATCCACCGAGTGAAAGTCCGCCCAGAGAATGTCCTGAACCACCTAGGGAAGCTGCACCACTTGATTCGCCGAATGAATGTCCGGAGCTAGGACTAGCATAATTCAGGAACTGTTGCTGATTTCCGTGAGTCTCAGGGTTGAAAAGAACGGGACCGGTAGAATAAGAACTAAGGCCTTTAGTGCCAGAGGCATATGACGGAGGTGCTTCAGACACAGCGTACTGCTGAAGTTTAGGTCCTCCAAAACTATACTGAGGCAGAGATAATGCTTGACCACCGTGAGATGCTTGACCAGCGGAGGCATATGAACCACCGAAACTGCTAGGAGATTGTAAGGAAATAGCACCAGAATTGAGGCTATGGGATAGTTGACTCATTAATTGGCTCAAATCATTGCCAGCGAAACCACCGTGACTTGGCTGCAAAGTGATGGGCGCAAGTTGTATAGTAGCATGTCCGCTGGATGGTAGACCTTCTGATGAAAGATGATGTCCAGCACCTGAACCTTGTCCACCAAAACTGTAACTGGGCTTAGCCCCACCAACGCTGTAGCCAGCACCGATGCTTATAGCACTGGCGTCTTCGTGTCCCAGCGAAGGTGATTGCAAGCTATATGATTGTCCTGATGAAGGCGACTGTAAACTATATGAGTGTCCCGATGACGGTGACTGCAAACTGTATGATTGTCCCGAAGAAGGCGATTGTAAACTATATGAGTGTCCCGATGAAGGTGACTGCAAAGTGTATGATTGTCCCGATGAAGGTGATTGCAGACTGTACGAATGTCCTGATGAAGGATAACCCAAGGGCGCTTCTCGCTTGTCCTTGGGTTCTTCCGATTTTTTATCTTTAGCAGCCCATGTCGTCGATATACTCAGCAGCGTAATGAAGGCGACCTGAAATTTGAATAAAAAAAAAAATTAGTTAAAATTATAAGTAATGTAACCGTAAGTCTAATGAGTAATTGTTTTACTATATTCTGTATGAATTTATATTTAATAAAAAATAAAAGTTAAGTAATTCATTTTAAGCTTATTTTAAGAGTTGATAATGCAACCGCCAACTGAAACGGTAACCCGCATTCCATTAATCAACATGGAAAGCCATATTATAAATATCATGACATTTCACTTCTACCGCTTTGACTTAATAGTATTTTGTATTACTATAATTTTAAAATTTTAATATTCTTATGTAAAATCAAAAAATAAATCGTTTTAAATTATAATTAGTTCGCATAGTAAGTAACTATTCTTTTTAAAAATAATAAATTCTCCATTTATATGACATTTTAAAACATTATATACGCTAAATTTTATATTTTTAAGTTCTCAAATTAAAGTAAATAATTTATTAAAAAATAATAATTATATCTCATTGAGAATTAAAGTCAAAAATCACTAATCACTGTTAAAAATATGTAGATATCACAAACTCACCGTTAATTTCATTATGTCAAACTTGTGTATTAAACTGAGCACGTTGTTAAAACTAAATCACTATCCGATTTCTTGGCACCACACTAGTATATAATGTATAATATATTCTTATAACACGGATCGACCGGCTGTCTCGTACAGCCGCCGAATTTGTAATGTGATGTCGCACAGTTTTCACCGAATTTATAAGAGAACGAAATTGCAGCGCGCACCCGGGCTGTTGCGCCTGCGCAGGCGACGATGCCGGGAGGGTAAAAGTGTATCGGAGGACCCTTTCACTGTAGCAACTGAAAGAATGAGAGCGAGCCATCGAACTTCCGAGCCCAACAATGAGGTAATAGTTACAGGCCGGAAGTATTATGTCACGGATTGATCACGGTCTGACGTTCGTATCGGTGTAGTGCAGATGTCATTCAATGCTTGGCTAATAGAGCCCACATCAGTTGCTCTTATTTGAAATTGCTTTAATTAAATAAAAGTAATATTTGAATTAGTGTAGGATATCTGTACAAGGTATGTATAAAGCTTTTCTTGACCATGTAGGTCAAATACATTGAAATGAAAAAAAAAAAAATTTTAATTCTAAAAAAAATTACTTTTGATACAGGGCTGGATGAAGAAACTTCTGGGCCGATTTTGATAAGATTTCAAATAATAAATATATTTGAATAATAAAGGCTTTTAAAGCAATATTTAAAATAATAATATTTGAAATAAACTTCAACAAAATAAATAAGTAATTTATCTTCGTATAAACCTCTAAAACAGTATTTTAAACTATACATATTATCTATATATATTCTATATCTATTTATTTACATATTACTATATTTTTTTCTGTATAAAATTTATATGTATATATTCAGCTTCCATCTGTTTCTCCGCTAAGTTCTTCTGAACTACACAATTAATTTTGATACGGTTTTCACTAATGGAAAGAACGATAAACGAAGAAACTGCGATTCGTTGGGCGTGTGGCTTGTAAAAAATAAATTATGCACAAAGACCCTACGATCTTTCAAATTAAACATTTTCACATATAATATACTGCGTTATTTCAAACAATACAATGTGTTTCGAATCTGAAATACGAGTATGCACTTTCGTTGAATTGATGTAAGTAATTTGTAAACACGATGAGATCGTGAGGCTACTTTAAAATAGCTTACTTATATCCATAGCTAACTAGCGACGCGCCTCCGGCTACGCACGGATGCAGTTCTTTTTTTTTGCATAATATATACTTACATAAATTTATCGCTCTTTCCATTAGTGAAAACCTTATTTTAAATTTCACGATTAATGAAAATCTATTAGCGGAGAAACTCATAGAGGCGGACAGCGAGACTTTATTTTATAATATATAAGAATAGTATGTAAGATCACCTAACACAAAAAGCGCCACAGTAGGTGTTGCAAGTGCGCTGCCGACCGTTTTGCCGACCAGGATAAAAAGTATCCTACAAGTTAATCCAGGTAATACACTACCTGTGTGCAAGATTTCATCAAAATCCGTCCAGCCGTTTTTGCTTTATTGAGGAACAAACTTTAACATTCAAAAATCCAAACATACAAACTTTCGTATTTATAATATTATTAGGATTAGGATTACTTCACTAGTTTTTTGGGAAATAACGTAAATATAAAGGAGATAATTAAATTACATAGATAGATAATATATATTTTTGCCAAAAGTTTATCTCAGGCCTGTGTATTGTGTAACATGAAGAAATGAATGTCAAAATGATTGATAAATTTGTTGCACCTCGAAGGCGAAGCGTAGTGCTTAGTAGGACGTTCGAGTGTGAGAAAAAGTGATAGATTCGTATTTCTAATCCGACTGAAAGCAAACATGAAGGTGGTGGTATAAACAAAATGGTAGTGTAGTCCGTTTCGCGGTCATTTGGGCAGTCCGTCTGGCGGCAGTAACCACTCCCTTTCACAAGACCACTGACCGTGAATAACAAACATGTGAGCTACTATGGTCGCACTAACAGCACCTGTGGGTTGCTCGTGTTATAAGAAACGGTAGCCACCTACCATCAAGTGGACCGTCAGCCTATCAGTTGACCTTAACATTAAAAAAAGTTAAATTTTAATCAATTCTCTATGTTCTATTTGACACCCGGCCGTCAGCCATCTGGCGGCAGTAACCACCACCTTACAGAATACCACCGTGAAATAATAGCATATACGTGCTGTTGTATTTCGGTGAGTGAGTAAGGGATGCCAGAGCCCATTTCCTTTATCCCTTATCCTTAATCCTTCTATGGTCTTATAGGCGATAGTAGCCACCTACCATCAAGTGAACCGTCAGCCTGTCTGTCGACCTTAACATATATAAAAAAAACACTTTCAATGTACGAACATCTCTTCGTTTAATACAAATATTCGTGTTAGATACAGACTATCTGTATATTATTGTGGCGTTTTATTTAATCTTGATATATTAATACTGAATTAAATAACTAAATTTTTTTATTTGGTTTTATATTGTACACACTTCAACATGTAACGCCTAATGCATAATATATAATTACATGAATGGAAGCGTTGACTGTGTCTGTGTAGTACATCAATTCCGTAAACACATAACATCGTTTCTGAATAAGTTCTGCTATCTCTTTCTATTTAATGTTTTATTAAATGCCAAAAATATTTATCCATACTTACCTACTTAATCCATACTTTATATACTACATAGGTAGTATCCATCCATATAATATTACTATCCATACTAATATTATAAATGTGAAAGTAACTCTGCCTGTCTCTGTCTTAATGAAATTTTGCATACACGTTGTCAAGGATACCGGAAAGGACGTTCTCGAGGAATCATCTAAAATTAAGAAAACTAAAGCCTGGCAAAAGTGTAAGATCATGACTTCATCTGCGCCCAATTTTCTTAAGGCCGCCACATACAGTCGGAATTTCGTTTCGGAATTTCGATTCGGAATATCGATTCAGAATAACGATTCGGAATTTCGATTCGGAATATAGATTCAGAATATCGATTCGGGATTCCGAACGCATTAAATCCATACTTGGGGCCGCAACATACAGTCGGAATTCCGTTTCGGAATTTCGATTCGAATAAAATCCTAACGGAAAAGTACTGTATGTATGTGGTAGATCCATAGATTTGTATGGATTTACTGCGTTCGGAATCCCGAATCGATATTCCGAATCGAAATAATTCCGACTGTATGTGGAGGCCCTAAAGACGTTGATTTTGATTTTTAGGTGATCCCTCGCGAGCAGTACTATTTTTCTGGATCAAACGTAACCTACAACATATCCTGTAACCCTGACAATTATGTATGAAAAAAATATTTGTTATACAATAAGATAAAGGAGATTTGGGGTTTTGAACAAACTAACATTAAATTATTATTGATAGATATCAATGACAGGTCAACTCATACAATCTTATAGAGGAGACTTGAAAAGCATGTACTTAGTTAAAACTTGTAAATGATTTTTGTTATTGAAGTTACCGTGCTAGTAAAGTAAAAGTAATTGCGCTATTATTTCGACACTTGAGCCAGAGACGCCTGTGCCACTGGTTTCACATTATACTTTATACTTCTTGATAATAACTTAGCATTAACAAGATATCATCAGTAAGTAGATATATATCTCTTGTCTTTAAACAAGACATTATGTGTCAGTAATATGAATTTTATCAGACGGACACTGTGTGAGTGTGAGTGCGCCATTTAATATTATTAAAATATATAAGTATACTAATAATATTATAAAGAAAAAAGATTTGTATTTTTATTTGTAATGAAACTCCAAAATTACTGGACCGATTTTAAAAAATTCTTTCATCTGTAGAAAGCTACATTATCAGCGAGTAACATAGGCTATATTTTATAAATTTAAGCGCACGAAGTCGCGTACAACAGTTAGTATATAATATAGGTGCACTCGCCGACACAATTAACCGCCGACCCTGATTTTAATGTTTATTTCAAAAATTATTCAACATTAGCTGTTGGTTCATGTAAAAACTTTTTTTGACATTACTATTTAGTATCATATCACTTAGTATAGGATTAAAATAAGTAATTATGCTGTTCTATTAGGTCGTTAACAGATGCTTCGCTCGAGATATGTAGAGTTAGATCATCCACTCTTAACTACGTGAAAGTAGAAATATTTTAATAAATGCGTGTTACTTTATTTTGACAATTTGCACTAATATTCTATTGTTGAGCACTCTCATGTGTACGAGCGCGTCTCGCAATGTCTGTTTACATAATTGCTATGATGTAAATCCATTGTTTTCAGAGATTGATCACATATTCCAAATATTATTACTAACACTTAGCAATGGCATTCGATTTTGTCTGCTTAACATAACTTATGGCAAAAAAGACTTATGCTTAACATACAGTAAAGAAGACATACCTTATACGTCTTTTTAAAAGTTTTCATAATGTTTTCAAAAATTTGGTAAGCTCACCTCAAATTGTATTTTGTATTGTAAAAAATGGCATCAGTGCGAATAGTAAAAGATAAGATTGAATTCATGAATAAAAAAAAAAACAAAGCGAACACGGACATTACTATCTACCTACACATAACAACAATCGATAAAATAATCGCTTCTTGATTGTATCTCGGCGATGTGGAGCGTCCTAACTGAGCGTTACATAAATGCAACATAAAAACAGGTGCTGGTCATCGGAAATTTTATATTTATTTTCACTTTTATGTGCTTTCCTATGCGTTGTCTCACATCTACTACATTTTCACACCCACTCGTAAGAAAGCGGACCTGCATCACATGGCGTATCTCTCATACCTTTATTAGGGAAAAGCCGCTGATATTTAATTACAATACTCACTGAACCCAATACAACAGTTACAATGCCGTAAGAATACCGACGGCGCAATTTTATATATAGGTGCTTATAAAATAGTTTGTTATGACTGACTATTAAAGCACACCAAAACTTGTTAGCCTAGAACCAGAAATTGTAGTCTAGAAAGCTAAAATTTGGAACATAAGTTTATTTTATAACATAAGCATCCGCTAAGTAAGGGTTTAAAAACTTTCCGTCCGAAACTGGGTGTGGGTCGCTAGTGTTTAAAAACTTCCAACACAATATGTATTATTTACGAAGAATTCATATTCAAGTACTTCCTGCTGTATGAACTTTTTATTATTTATTTTAATTGATAAAAGTTTCCTAATTGTTCTAAAAGTATAAATAACGTGTGCATGCCAATCAAAGATCATGATAATATAAGCATTATACTAGATGTGTTCTCATAATTATTATATAGTGCAAATTTAAGAAAAATAGTATCATAGCTTACCCAAATTAAACTTAATAAATAAAGATAATTTCGTTGTTCCTAGTCGTAGACTTCTAGATTTTTTTTAATCCATACCTACATACAATACTACAGTACTAGTAAATGGGCTGATAGTCTTCAAACGCCTGAATAGATCTTCTTAAATTATAGCTAAGAACAATGCCGATCACGTCAGCTTCCAAAAAAAAAACGGATTTAAATTGGTCCATCCGTTTAGATGTTACAATGCCACAGGCAGATACACAGTCAAACTTATAAGGCTTACTGACATCGACTGAAGTCGATGCTTACCGACTATTTGGACACAAACTATCCAAACAGTTGTCAACATCTCCTTTTTGCGTCGGGCATTAAAAATATTTAAGTAGTGCACAATTTTACAATGCTGACTGTACCAGGGATTAACTCGTTGACTGGCTTCAGAAGATTTAATTTCGCATTCACATCTGGCCTGCTTTCTACGGCGCGTGCTAAGAATTTAATCATAAATAATGTTACATAAATATTTTATTAAATTTTTGAATTGTACACCAATAATAATGGTAATTATTCAGATGTTCTACTAATTTAATTAACTTTAATTACTTTTAAGTTAATCTGATCAAGTTAATGTCATCGCTTCGTTAACTGCGTTTCGTATAATCTGTTACTTTGTACTGGGCTTTTGAGTTTGCATGCAAACACAAATTGTATTTTTATACCTTGTATGATTTTTTTTAGAGATGGGTTTGCTCTTGGCCAGCATCCAGCCGTTTAGCGAAGATGAGGCCTATGATGGAGCGAGCTCACCCAGAAGATGCCTATTCACTGCAACTTTAAAATCAAAATCCGTTGCGTTGCATGGTTTAGATGGTATTAGCGGATATACAGAAAGACGGACTCGAAAAGCGATTCAAATTAAGTATGCTATGTAAGGATACATTACTAGCAACCCGCCCCCGGCTTTTACTTTTGTCATTTGTAAAGTCAAAGAAAAGTTAATAGAAAAATTTTGGCCGAAAAAGTTTTGATTGTCTATGACAACTTAATAGTCGGGTCTCGTCGCGTAGACCGTGTTCATCATGTTTAAAACATAAAATTACGACAACTTTACATTGTAAATTACATAAAGTATTAAAACACAAGAAGAACACAGATATTATTTAAAATAATTACCAAGAAATCTTAGATAACATTTTTAATGTTTTTTTTTTTTGATGAGCATTTAATTTTATGCATGTCGCATACTTAGCATATATCAAAGACTTTCTCACGAATTAAAACATAAAATATATGATAATTATACTAAAGTTTGCCTACATTTTACTCCGTCAGCCTAACTCATTCCAACATTTCTCATTAATGATTATGTAACTGTTGTTCATATTGACGCTTACAATTTTATTTCTTCTAGTTTTATCAATTCGTTTCTGATATATCCTACTCGTAATATAAATGCGAAAGTTTGTTAGTATGTATGGATGTTTGTTACTCTTTCACGCAAAAAGTGGCTTAACGGATTTGGATGAAAATTGGCACACAAATAGTTTATTATCTGGATTAATATACGGGATACTTTTTATCCCGGAAAAATGTTAGGCCTTCCCTCGACAATCGAGGGATTGTCAAATATAAAAAAAAATAGGCGCCAATGTCACCGTGGCGATAGAGATATTTTCTCATGTGTAATATTTTTCATTTTTCACGGCGGAAGAAGTCACGGGCACCAGGTTGTAATAAATAATGATGAAATTAATTATTTTCGGAGACTTTTTTAGTCTTTGTTATTTCTAAATTCTAAATCATCCTCCTAAATTATTAGTCTTTTTATACTTTTTAACTTCAACTGATAAAAAAT
The DNA here is from genome assembly GCA_944738685.1 of Synanthedon myopaeformis. Taxonomy (NCBI): domain Eukaryota; kingdom Metazoa; phylum Arthropoda; class Insecta; order Lepidoptera; family Sesiidae; genus Synanthedon; species Synanthedon myopaeformis. The sequence continues at coordinate 3,360,750 of OX122927.1, read as the reverse complement.
GTATCAGTATAATTAATTTTTATACGTATAAGGGCCTCTCACCAACTACAAGTATTAAGTTGATTAGTTACTTTTACAAATAATTTTATATTTTATTAAATTATGCACTCGGTTTATTGCATCCTTCGATAGGCGATTTTTTTTATTATTTTCCTTTTAATATTTGGGACTTTTACCGTACAAACAAATCAGCTCCATCATTCCCGGTGACTGGTAACTTTAAATGGCTGTTAGCCTACTTGACACTTTACTCAGAGATGGTTATATACTGATACATTTTCTATGTACATATAATTCCTTTTCAAAAGCCTTATTACCACATACTAACTCATACTTTTCTATCTATATAAATATATATATTATTATCAATAGATATAACAAATAAGTTGAGTGGAAGGCGATTGCAACCGTAGATAATACATTCACAGTAGATGTTGAAGCGTTCGCAGCTATTATGAGCGAACATTTACCTTTTTAGTTTTTTTTTTTAACTTAACCGACTTTTACTACTTGTGTACCGACCGCAGACTCGAACGTACAAAAAAGAATGACATAACTTCTAATACTCTCAAAGCGTGCCTTATATTATTCGAGTTCTAAATTCCACAGCGAAACCAGAATTATATTTGAAATTAAACTTTAAAGTCTGTAAACTACTGGTTTGTGGGACAAATTAATTGAAGCAAAATTTAATTAACAGTTAATCGCGTGATATCATATTCGATTCTGTCAAATGTCATTATCAAATAAAATAATAAATGTTTCAAAAGTTGTCTTTAGATTATATTCGTTATTCACGTGAACGTAGATTACAAGCAAATACAAAACATTTAATAATTAATATTAAAACAGACTGGTAAGATATTTATAAACAATAAGGACAGGGAAATTCCAAAGTTAATCAATTAATATATATACAAGTTATACATAGACATTAGTGTATATAACACCATCAGACTAGTAGGTAAAAAATTACTACTGGACATTTACAATAAAGAGTTTAAAATTTCAAGATAGATAATTATATTTATACTCCGTGCATAAAAACAGCTCATGATTAGCGATAATGGTGTATTTACACCATTATCATTAAAAGATATTGTCAATATTTTTGATAGTATCATCACACTAATTCTTTAAATATGTTGAATATAAATTATATAAATGTTACAATCAGAATTTTTAAAACAGACAAAAGCAATATCGGGGATGAAAATTTTAAACAAGACCTTCAAAAGAACCTAAAAAACTATAGTATTTACAATCGTAATCTAATATATAAAATTCTCGTGTCACGATGTTCGTTCCCATACTCCTCCGAAACGGCTTGACCCGATTCTTATGAAATTTTTTATGCATATTCAGTAAGTCTGAGAATCGGCTACTATCTATTTTTCAAACTTCTAAGTGATAAGGGGTGTCCACCCCAAAAATTTTTTTATATGGCATAACAACGTTTGCCGGGTCAGCTAGTAATATATATATTCTTTATTTAGGTTATTCTCTATAGTTATTGACTTATTATTTTTAATTTTTTTCTAAATTTTTAACAAAGAACATGTAACATATTATTATAGCTGTAAATACCAGTAATTGGTACGCAAATGTAAACGTGTTTTATAACTGATGTATGTGACTTGGTAAATTTTGATGTGCTGTTGGTATCTCGATTAAATAAAATAAAATAAAATAAAATAAAATAGTTGGAGAAAAATTAAACAACAGACTTCAGACCAAAAAAATTTATATTAATTTGCATACAAAAATAGATAAGTATTTAATTTACATTTTAACTGGAGCATGAACAAATTTCAAATATGTCGAGGAAATATAAAGGAGTGATTGTTCAGACGACGGTTGTGACGACCCCGGGGGACACGATCTGATGACCGCCCCAGCCTAAACCGTTCACAACGGTCGGGCCGGCCACTACAGTCTGCAATCATTATTAATAATAAATAAAACAAAATTCATTTATTTCAGCCACATGAAAATATGTCTGCACGGAGTTTAAGCCATCGCAAGCCAGTTACTGCCGCCAGACAGGCTGCCCAAATGACTGCGAAACTCAGTGTGCCTACCCTGCCACTATTTTCCAAATTCAGACCAATTCAGAGTCAATTTGGAAATGTTCATTTCCAAAGTTGACCTCGCCGGGAAACCATCCCGGGGCCCTTTTAACGTTAGGCAAGCACCCTTACCACTCATCCAACGGGCTCGTCAAATACCACTTAAATTGATATATTTTTTATACAAACCCTAGGCGCGATGGGTGCGATGGGAGCGATACCCGGTGCTATAATACCAGGCCATGCGGCGAGAAATTGGGGCTGGGGAGCAGCGGCAGCGAACGCCAAACAGCACAGCAGGAAGAACACCTATACAAATTTACCATACATTTTATTAAATACTAGCTGAACCTACGCGTGCACTTCAGAAGCGCGCGGTACCTGCTTATTACAAACTATAATACATATTGTTAGCGTCTGCTATTTATGTCAAGTGAAGTTGATTGATTAAGGCGGAAAGTATAGTAAAAAGTGCTCTCTAACCTTGCAAATAGAGGTGCATGAGCACAAGGTTAGAGAGCACAATGAATCATTCAGATTCATTCGGTGAGATTGAAAAGGTATGATATTGAATGGTATTGAAAAGGCGAAATTGAAATATCAGTCAGTTGAACAAATGCGTTCACGAAGAGAGGTCGATGTCGTATGTCCGCGCACCTTATAGTTTGAATTGTAGTTCTGATGTATCGGTCGGACTCTTCATAAAGTGGTTTAATTAATGTACCCGAGCAGATGATGCTAACAATAATAATATGATATTTTTATCCGCCTATTGCGTTTCCGTGAGATATTAATAGTGGAAATTGTGTTTTCTTTTTAGAAAACGTCTTTTTGTTGATGAAAATAACGTCTTTCAAAGCCGAAAAAAGAAAAACATTGTTAGTCCAATTCAAAAATAACGAATCAACAGTTAATTGTCGTAGTATTGTGACAGACAGGCAGTAGGTACGTGCGCACTAGATTTAGTATCTAAATAAATTGTTGCAATAGAAATTACATAACATTTACCGATACACTCACCAGACCTTTCAGGAGAGGAGAATCTTTTGATTGAGAACCGTTAAATTGACTAATTTTATATTGTGACAACGCTTACTGTAATTACAATAACTGGTGTAAAAAAAATTGTAGTTTCATTTATTAAATGCTAGCTTTTGTTCGCGACTTCATTCGTGTTACATCGTAACTGTTATTCTGATTCATGAGCTATACTTTATTGCTGTAAAGTTTCATCGAAATGATTCTTTAGTTTTTGTATGAAAGACTAACAAACATTCATATACAAAGTAAACTTTCGCATTTATAATACTAGATTTTCCCGTGACTTCATTCGCGGATTTTTGTAAAGTATAGCCTATGTCTTATTTGATGCATATTACTGAAATGTTTCATCAAAATCCGTGCAGTAGACAAAGAATAACAGACATCCATACGTAAATAGGTACCTACGTCCATAAATTCATCGTAACAAACATTCTCATTAAATCAATATTAAATGTGGTTTATACAATAAAATGAATATTTAATATTTAAAATTGGAAAAAAAATTAAAATCTGGACATCCATGCGAAGACGAAGGCGCTTCGCTAGTATATAAATTTATAAAATAAAATAATATGATCTAATATATAAGTAATGTAAGCACCCCGTTCAATTAGTTACGTTACTGACGCCTCGCTATCCATAATATGCAGACATCGCGTAAGTATGTCAATATTTTAACCTATTGTGTTGATATATGGATCAAATGTTTACTTACGGCGTATTTCATTTTGAATGTTATTGTATAGATATCACTAGAACTGCACGAATGCCTTCTGAATGCAAACTATGCTGATCTGAGAATGACTGATGCATATATAGGGCCCGAGAAGGTCGCCTAGTCGGCCCTAGGCCCAGCGCCTCCTCTATGGTCAGACCTTTATGAATAAATAATGAAAACAGTTGCTGTCTACAAAAATATTCCTGTCGACAGATAATTATGCTATAACAATTATACAATCGCAGACAAACGCATAGCGCTCGTTAATTGGGGACAACTTTTCACTGGCGCTCCGTATTTAGCAAAAAATCGATCGACTCTACTTTACTGTTTATATTCATTTAAAAAAAAAAACTGTTTCGAACAAAAGGTTTTATATAAATAGTTGATATTTTTAAAATGTAAGTATATGATTAATTATAATAAATTCATAATTATTATATCGCATGTAATATTATATTTAACTGTTTATTTCCTTTATTAATAAGTAATATATTTAAATAAATAAATTGGTGAAAATTTACTTGAACTTATCTTTGTAGATAATTACTTTACAGTTTAATTTATTTATAATAAAAATAAGAAACAAATTGAACGCGAGACAGAGACGAGCGACAACGAAAGGTGACATGTGAACACGCCACATTATGGCGAATTTAAGTCGAAGAAGATGATGTTATTATTAATTTAATTATCAAGAAATTATGTGTTTATATGATCCTAAAGATTTAAATTATAAGGACCTAAATATTCGGGAAACTATTTAACCGTAGATTTGAACTAAAATAAATTAAGCTTATTTAATTTATTTAGTTTGATTTTGGAGTCACATTATTTTAATAAGTAATTGCCGTGCCATGCATGTGTTTTCCAGAGTGGCGTACTTTTGTCGCTGTCGTGTTCGGAAATGCAAAATTGCATGGGTTTATAGAAGACATATCTATCAATAGAACCATTGGTTGTCACATGAAAATAAAATGATAAAACAATTCCAAGAGTTATTCTATTATAAATAAAAAAAACTTGATTCATTTATAAAAATAATAGTTATAATATACCAGGAAGCAATCTTCAACATTCCACTGATAATGACGGGAGAAAGGAGATTCTGTAACATTGTTGTAGTGTATATGAAGAACTTGACGAATACTTTGGTTTGGCCATACACGAGGCTTTGGTTATGGTTTACGAGTAACATACTAAACGGTTGCCTTCTAGCTGGTGGCAACCGTTTAGTATTGAGGCTTGTGAGACTGGGCTTGATTATACAGTACACACAGTATATTTTTATTGTATATGTATATTATACCTACAGTATGATCTTTTTTTCAATATCCAATTTTATTCTTTAACTGTCACCTAAAAATTCTATACAATTGTAGTTCGACATTTCATAATAAAAGAAATTTACCTTCAGGATTAAGTATGAGTCCTGTGTGAACCCTAAATACGCACAGTCTAGCTAGAGGTCTCAGGGTCTCCACAGAAAAATGTTATTATTATATATGTACTTATATTATAGCTTCCAATTTCCACAGTAGGTATATATTGTTTAAGATTTTGTTTGAAATTTTCACACCTTAAACTTATTTTAAGCACTAATCAAAAAGTTTAGCAATTTCAAAATACATAAATGCCGATTCGTGTGAATCAATTCACACGAATTGATATAGGTATCCGAACAATACTGTGTACCCTGAAGCCCAAATCTGTCAGAAGCAACCACCCCTTAAGGAAATACACCGTGAAATAACAGCACGTATGCTGTTGTAATACAGTAATTGAGACAGAGATACCTAAACTCATTATCTGCCCCCTTTCTATCAAGGTTGATAGCACACCTGCTTACACTCTGTTATATACAGCCTGTATAATAAATTATTATTAGACTGCAATCATGACAATAACACAGATAAATCCTTAGCACCAGTGTTTCTAGACCAATGTTTAACATTAAGCATGGTACCAATACATCTTTATTAAATAAAAATCTATTTACATTCAAATTACCTACAGTAGAGACAAAGGAGGCAAAGACTACATGGACTAAAGTCGAAATGTAGGCGTTTCTCATAAATTAACTTAGTCATTCGTCAAGAATGTAAATAGCTGTTTTAAATAACACTTATTAAGGGCATGTGACCATGACAATAAGATAACACTGACGCTAAAAGAGTAGATGCAAAATGGGACGAAGAAGGTGAAATCAATCATATGAAAAACAGTGCCTATAGTTGTTCTTCAAAATTACCGATCGGCCCAAAGTGCATTTAATTCAAGCCAAAAAATCACTGTCTGGTTAACATTTTTTTTAATATAGAAGTTCTGATGGTCAATAGCCACCAACCATCAAGTGAACAGTACAGCCTGTCGACCTTAATATAAAAAACATGTCAAAATAAATACTTATTATCCTTCTTTATATATAGCAAAAAAAATTGACAATTTACAAACACACTATACTCAATTGGCGTCTGTTTGTTTGTTCACTTATTTCTTCTACACTTTCACTATCATTCAGAGAATTTCTTTAGAAAGGTTTATTTGTAGAATACATTTTCAGGGTAAAATGCATGAAGACTATACTCTCGAGCGCTAACAATGGCTTACGATGGCTAAAACTCGACTAAATTCGCCTTTAAGCCTATTGCATTCGTGCAGACAGAATGCATTGCTAAGTAATAAAATAGGCTGATTGTTAGGCTGTTAATATTGCATCACCTATAAACGTATTGCTTTGATAAAACAACTTTTTCTATTGAATGTATTTTCCATATTATAAATAAGTTCATTCCTCGATTTGTCAATTGAATATTAATAAAACTTGTTACTATATTTTATATTCCACTTATAGTTGTATTGGCTGTTGCTATATTTTATAACTAGCTTCGTCAGCCCCATAGATAAATAAGATTATTCAATGTTTATATTAAGGGAGAGAATAAGGGTAATATAACTGACGTCCTAATGCCAGATGGCCAGATGGTCAGAAGCATCCTGAGTCCAGGCTGCTTCTGACTATCTGGCTGATTTTAGTGGCAAATTACAGGGAGGCCTATTTTATTTTTATTTTATTTTATAAGGTCAAAAGACAGGCTGACGGTCCACTTGATGGCAGGTGGCTACCGTCGCCTATAACACAAACAACGCCATAGAAAGAGAAAAAAAAAGTGAGTTGCCGACTTGAGAAAAACTAAGGATAAGGGATAAGGAAAGGATGGGGTAATGGGCTCTGGCATCCTGCTGTTATTTCACGGCGGCCTTCTGTAAGGGGGTGGTGACTGCCACCAGATGACTGCGAAACGCAGTGTGCCCTGCCATTAGGTACTTAATTACGGGTCTCCATAACTCATTTGCAAGCTAAGTACACGTAAACGCCGTATTTTTCATGGCGCTTTCGACCTTTTGGTCGCGAACTCTTACCGTATTTGACAAATAATTTTGTTCCAGTCACCAAGTATAATAGAATACATTATAGGTCGATGGCCGAGATTAATATAGTAATGAGTAGGTAATATAGAAACACTTACACCATAAATATTTTAATCACAAGAGATCGGCTTTTCGGTATCCAATCTCATGTGTTCGTGTTCGAAACCACGACAGGGGTCCATAAGTTCAGCGGCGTCAGCCCTGTACACGGCATTTTCGATCCACACAGCGATCCTGTCCGATATGGCCACCATAAAACGGGCTAAGCGGCCGGGATGTGTGCGAGAAGGCTTTGATTCTCCTAAAATCACATTTTTTATCTCAATTAAGTAAAACTGAGCATTGAAGTACATACATGAGAATCTATCTACTGCTTTTTTTATTATCTACTGCTGGCCCGGCGAACTTCAAATCTCCTCAGAATAACAAACCGTTCCATGCAAAATGTATTAGAGATGAATTTTATTCACAATTTTTTTCAGTGTTATAATAGTTATTCTGCTAATTGGGGCGGAGACAAAATCAATAGAATAAAAATCATAAAGATCAGTCTAGCCGTTCTCCAGTTATAAATTGTGTAACTAACACGACTTTCTTTTAAATATATTTAATAATACGCATTTTTTATATATAAAAAAAGGCGAAAGGCAGGCTGATGACGGTCCACTTGATGGTTGATGGCTACTGTCACCCACTAACCCAAGCAACGCTACCGAACTTAAAACTTAAAAGACAATTAAACGGCAAGTGAAACCGTGGAGCACAGCTAGTCTACACTATTATATAAAGCTGAAGAGTTTGTTTGTTTGTTTGGTTGAACGCGATAATCTCAGGAACTAAATACTGGTTCGAATTGAAAAATATTTTTGTGTTAGATAGTCCATTTATCGAGGAAGACTTTCGATGTGCGTCAACTCTAGCACCATCAGTGAATAGTGACATTAAATATAATACTGGCAGACTGATGAGACAAAAAGTCTTATTTTCATCCCATCAGATGGCGCAAATAGCAACTGATTTTTATAATTTGATTTTGCTATATCTCATCGTATAATAACTATTACTCATATACATATTTTCTTTTTCAACGCGGACGAAGTCGCGGGCACTAGCTCGTGTGATATTACTTATTTAAATTGATATAGAACCTAATATTTCAGCAACTCTCTCCAATACAACGTCAGCAATACTTCTCAATCTGTTTGAGACTAACATCTCCTTTTGACCCTTGGCAATGTAGTCGCACAAACGGTAGGCCACCTGCGAAACGAAATAACAATCTCTTTCTTTTTCTTAAAAAAATGTCCCATCAAAATCCCTGAAATATATAATTTCTTAATTCTAAATTAGGCTTCTTTAGGTGCGTTGAGCACTTTTACTATAGGGACAAAACAAAAAAAAAATATCAAAATTAATGGACATATTAATTATGGGAATTTTTTTTTACACTTGACTGTACCACTTCTTAGGAATGCAACATGAGTCGGCACAAAGAGCAAAGGGAACGAGTTCACATGAGAGCGATATTGTCGGACAAATCTTGAGATATCGATTTGCAATATTTTTATAATGAACTTGTAAACATAACACATGGCCAACATAAAAGGTATCTAGTTCCTTAGTTATGAAAATAGAAACCTGAGCGCTGAAATTGACGAGCCACTTCTGACGCAGCTTAAACTCTTTCTCTTTTTCCATCTGCTCCTTGCGGTTGACCATGCCGGTTTGGCCAGACCAACGTTTCGAAGACGCGTTCAAGGCTTGAAAATATTGCTCCGTTTGTCTAACAAATGGTAGATAGGTAAATTAAGTATAGCATTCTATTCGTTTTATAAACTTTATCGAGCGAGGCGATACCCGCAAAAAATAGTAGCAAAAAACAAGCCATTTGATTCAATTTTCAAGACACAAAGCTTAAGTAAAAGATCCATAATTTACGCACCGTGGAACCATCTCTAAATTTTATAAATATAAAAAAGTTTGTGAGGATGGATGTTTGTTACGCAAACACAGCTCAACGAATTTGGATGAAATTTGCCACACAGATAGTTTATTACCTGGATTAACATATAGAATAATTTTATCCTGTAGAAATGTTCCCGGGGTATTGTCTAAAAATATAAAAATTTGGCGCCACTGTCGTCAACAACGTCGGCGCCACCGTCTCGTCGTCACAGCGATAAAGATCCAAATCGGACGAAGTAGCGGGCACCAACTAGTTTATAATATATATCTACCTATTTATAATTGAAAAAATAATCTGACGCACTTTGACTATCCAGTAGATCTACGATTAGATGATACCTGCTCTACATCGCAACGATCTAATATTTTTAATAATTAGTCGACGTTTAGTTAATATACGTATTAAAACACATATTCTGAATACACCCTACGCAAGAAGGCAACCTACTTATAGATGAAGTACAATAAAAAAAAATCTCACTCGGGACTAAGAAAGTAATCTTCCTCCAAAGCGCTTTTGATCTTGTCCCTTCGATCTGGCGGCAGTAGATCACATTTCTCGTCCCACAAGGAGCGCAGTCGTCTCGCAGCCGGACGAGCCAGCATTTCAACTCGCTCCAAGTTGCGACGTTCGCGAGATGATATTTTTTTTGGTGGAGTATTATCTAAAATTCGAAGGATTAAGACCATTTTTAAATTTTGATTAAATGGGCCATCTCTATCTTTAGCTATTAACTAAATAGATCGAACTAAATAGCCGTGTAGCGAAGAAGAGGCCGGCCTAGTTATGACGGAGCAAACTCACCCAGAAGATGCCTATTCACTCGAACTTTGAAAATATTTGGATTAGGTATATAGGTAAGCTGGGAGACACAGAGTCCGCGCTTGCAACGAAAAAGAGGGATTTCGACAAGAATGGTAACGAGATAATAGAAAGAAACTAATACGAAGTTACCTGATTCAACTTTCTTCAGAATTTTAACATTTTGATCTGATTCAGAGAGGAGAGACCCCTTGGACTTATTAAGCTTTGACGATTTCTGTTCCAATTTTGATTTTCCAGGCATTTTTGTAATTATGCACTTGAAATTTATAAATTTTTCAAAATAAAATGAAACAAAAAAATTCAGTGGACTAATAATATTTAAATGACAGTGATTAATCTAGTGACAGGAGTGTAGTTTTTCGTTTTAAAAAGTTCAAAAGAAGTGTTTTCAAACCTTATTTATGTAGTTGCTTAGCTGTTTATAACAGTGTGTGCAGCTTTCCTATTTTAACAAGTAAATTTTGTTTAGTTTATAAAAAAACAATGCTATTTAATAAAACTAGTATTGGGTTAATCAAGAGACCCATACAATTTTTGCACCTAACGTACCCATGCCCTACTTCAAACCAAAAAAATGGGGCTTTCGAGTGGTGCACTGAAATTTTGGATATATATGATAGATACGTAGGTACAGCATCAAACTGTAGAAATCCTTCGATTTTGTTACCTTCAGTTTTCTATTGCCTCCCACTATGGAAGTGTGGGATCTCATATTATAAATGGTTACTTTAAAAATATTTTCGTTGCCCATTTTAGCTGTAGGCATTTAAAAATATAATTTTATGTAGGTAGATTTAAAATTAATAGCCAATTAAAACATTTTGGACTTTATAATGCTTTTTTATTTCAAAGTAAAAACGTCATTTTGGTTACACGATGATAGGTCTGCGTGCCAAAGCCATGGAGGCTATGGTTTTGATCCAGCTCGAAGGACCATGCATGATTTCGCCCATATATTGTATATATAGTTAACACCGAATTAAACGTTGGTATATTATAAAGTTTTATGAGTTTGTTTACATTTTTTTAATTAAAAATAATTAATATTTTATGCAAAATCAAACACAACATGTTTGTACTTATGATTTTAATGCCATCTAGGCACAATTTGGAGGTACGACAATTTATTTCCCTTAAATAAATGTCGATTTAATAATGGACTTACTTATTTGTATTTAAAACGAGTTAGTAAAATAATAAACTACCCAAGTATAAAATCGCAGGATTAAGTATATTTATATATCAATTTCATATCAGCTTTCTTTAACATTTGGGCTCAAACACAGCCACGAATTCAGATCCGGGACGCCATCTTTAACTTCTCCGCTTGTCTTTTCTCGTTTTTCGTAGGGTATATGCCACCCATTATTTACTTTTTGGGCCCATGGCGTGAAGCGGAGTGGAGGCTGGAAAAAAATTATAATGCATTAAAATATAATCATAAACGTAGTGGCAGGGCACATTAAAGTTTCGCAGTAATTTGGGCAGACCGTCTGGCAACAGTGACCACCCCTTGCAGAAGACCACAGTGAAATAACTGCACGTTTGCGGTTGTCTTTCGGTGAGTGAGTAGGGCATGCCAGAGCACCTTCTTCCTTATCCCTTATATTAATACTACTATCCATACTAGGGTCGCACTTGCAGCACCTGTAGCGTTGCTTGTGTTATTGGCGACGGTAGCCACGTACTACCAACAAATGGATCATCGCATCCCATACTACATTCGATGTTATTTTTTATTAGAGATGGGTTTGCTCTTTGCCAACAACCAGCTGTGTAGCAAGGATTGAGGCCTATGATGGAAGCGAGCTCACACAGAAAATGCCTATTCACTCATACTTTGAAAATATTTGGGTTATATGAGCTCGAAAACACAGATGCAGGCAAGGAGTACCAAATCTTGACAGTGCGCATTATGTATCTATCTTAAATATTGCCAAAATGCCAATTGTTTAAAGTTTCACCATATACCTGAATGTTGAAATAGGGTGGTTTCCCAGAAGAAAAGACATTCCACTGATGTTGCCACCGCCATTTCTTAAAATATGACTGCAGTTCACTGTCTTTTAATATGTACAGGTGGCCCCTTAACAAGTCCTTCGATACAAGATCCGTGTGAGATCCATTTAAAATTGCGGCTGTTATAAAGTAAGGGTCGTCTTGAGATCTGAAAATTAAAATATTATATGTTTATTGTCTAGGGAAACCCAACAGATATGTGCACCAGAAGTAGTAGAACAGCATTATCTTAGTCACAGTTCTGGTTTAAAAAAAAAAATACTTTTAAAAATTATGGAAAACTACTCCAGGAAAATTTACTAACAAATCAAAATTCGAGACCCTTAGGGGCATTTCTGATAAATGTTCTTGGGTTTTTGATATAATATCGATGGGCGAAAGAAATTTTTGATTCCACCGTGTAGTTTTAGTTCTAATTATACAATAATAGTAAGAGTAAAACATAAGCGTCATAATATGTCATTACTAACAACACCCTTAGAATCACTAACACTGAACTAATCTTCTTTTAGTACTTCTTAAAAAGAATCTTTAAGGATATGCTGGTAACTTCCGTTTGTCTAAGAATCAACTTGTATCTGATTTGATCTAGCAATGTAGTGTAACCCAAAAGGCATAGCCCTCTCCATAGCTAGCCATGTGATTTGGAGAAAATAAATAAAAGTTGTATACTTACAAATCATCAGTAAGAAAGTAGGAGGTCTTCTCTAAAATCCTGTTCAAAGACTTCTTCGGCCATTTCAGGACATGTTCTCTACCCAAAAGTAATATTCTTTTCTTATTATTTGCTCTAAAGTAATCTATAACATTTTCCAGAACTTCAATTCTCGTAGTAGAAGTGTTACGTGAGGACATATAGAACAGATTTAGAATGTCCAATACGATATCATATGGTGCTGTACTTTCTATGAAGTTCATAAATTTTTTCAATTCTCCCGGTGACGTTTTCAAAAACAAATCTTTACCAACAATCAACTTGTCCTTTATATTCTTTTGTAATTTTTGAAACTCCTCTTCGGTTAGCCTGATATGTTGCAACTTACTTTTACAGCTAGTGCATTGTCCACTGAAATAAATAAATTATTATAACTTACATCTATACCATCTATCTATATATACAAAAGGCGATGTGTGTATGTACTACTAAAGTCCAAAAGTTTCTGGCCTACCTACATCAGATTAATTGAAGATATAAAATGTCATTGAATTACTAGATTTTTTGTCACCTACCCACGAAAAAGGTATTAAATTATTTCATTTTGTTACGAAGATATTGGTTGAGAAAGTTTGAGTGTAGATAAAAAAAATCGAAATGCATAAAATCGAGTATCGAGCTGTGATTAAATTTTTGACCAAAGAAGGAAAAACCGGTCTAAAATAAACGACTCTGCATGACAACGCGCCGGTTCACACGTCTGCTGTTTCCAAGGCCGACATTAAGGAATGCGGTTTCACTGAACTCGATCATCCACCATATAGTCCAGACGTGGTCCCAAGTGACTATTATTTGTTCTCAAGATTATTAAAATTCGATTTGCGAAGAAAAAAAATTAACACTGATGATGAGGTGAAGTCAGCAGTTGTGTCACATTTTGAAGGCAAAAATCCATATTATTTTTTCAAGGGCATAGAAATGTTAGTAAAGTGCTGTGAAAAGTGTATTGAAAAACAGGGAGATTATATTGAAAAATAATATTAGTTGTTTGAGATTTACCCTTCATTTTATAGTTCAGGCTGGAAACTTTTGGACCTGACTATGTATGTATGCATGTATGTTCCCTATGGACACTGAAACCGCTAGTCCAGTGGGTAATCCTGTGAAGTTTGGTAACGATCGGACGCAGACGAAGTCGCGGACACCTACTAGTATTACCTACTATATAATATTATAAAGAGAAAATATTATAATGTCTGTAATGAATAAACTCGAAAACTGATGGACCAATTTTAAAAATTCTTTCACCTATAGAAAGCTACATACATTATCAGCGAGTAACATAGGCTATACGTAATAAAGTTACGCTGCGAAGTCGCGTGCAACAGTTATGTATAAAAAAATATAATGAAAACTCATCTATATCAGTATCTATTTCATACTAGCTGATCCAGCGAACTTGGTACAGCCTCAGAATAAAACCCCATTCCATAAAAAAGGTATGAGGAAATGAATTTTCTTCATTTTATTAGTTTTATTCGTTTTAATAGTTATTTGCTATTTGGAGCGGAATGGACAGCTGAATGGACTCGGAAAGCTGAATGAATGCTACAAAGCTGCTGTTTCCTATGGACAAAAGCTGAATTCGGCTGAACAAATGTAGTTACTCCCTTAAGCACCTAATTTGCCAGAAGTTACCTCCAATTAGTCAGATAATAAAATATAAGAAATAAAAAAATACCTGTTTCTTTCAATACTTGTATACTGTGCATTCCAGCCCAGAGACTTGTACGTGTCCCTTAACTTTTCCGCAGTTAAAAAGGGCACCACTATAGAATATTTTGCTAGGTGCAAACAAATACTGTCTAATTGCTTAATTTTTTCATTGTTATCTTTATAACATCTAAATATGAAGTTTATCCACTCTTCGTAAGGTTTGTTCATTAATGGCCTGTTGTTTTTTAAACTCGTCATTATTAAATTCAATGCTTCTGATTCTTTGTTATTCTTAAATAAGGTCGCAATTAGAGTACTATATGAGGAATGTGTTGGGGTTGAACTGAATGAACTGTTTTCCAAAACCTTTAATGCCTTCTCCCATTCATTTACAATACAAAGGGCATGTAAGAGTTTATCGCAAGTTTCAGAATCTAACATTTTGTATTTCTTATATAATTCGTCATATGTTTCAATAATAAATTGTTTCTCTATATCCGTTAAAGTTCCAGTAATACTTAGCTCATAATAGTATTTCAACAGACTATTTATTGCACCTAAATTAAGTTCTTTCTTATGACTTTTCAGATAATTTGCAAATTTCCTTGCAACATCCATTTTTTCACTATTTATCATCATTCTCATTAAGACAGCGTCTATATTTTTCTGATTTATTGAACCTGGTAAGTTTAATACATTCTTCTTCATTGAGGACCAATTATTAACATCGCTATCCAGTACAGAATTTATGTATTCTATTTGTTGATTGTTTGCAAATTTATTGCCTGAAGTTTGATTTGCTCTGTTAACATTTTTTAATAGAGATTTGTTTTTAAGATGTCTTAAAACCAAATGATGATCTGAAAAGAGATTTTTTTATTAACTTCCCACTGTATAAATAAATACCAGGGGATATGCCATTTTCTAGTTGAAATTGAGAAGTAATAAACATATATAAATCTCTTCTATGATCATTTTATAACATTGTTTACATATTAAAACTTACGAGAAGTATTTAGTACGAATAATTGTCGTGAAAGTGAGGTTAACATCGCAAAAGAAAACAATATTAAATGTCTATTTTTTTTTTACTTTTAAATAAACTGTCTTAAACTTAAATCTTGTTATATTACAAAACAAAATAAAACTGTATATAACTTCATTTACAGTGATTCTCTTTAATTAATATTTGAATATTTTGATTGAATGTTTAACAAATGTCAATTGTCAATGTCATGTCTAAAGAATATTAACTACTCTGTAGCATAGTTTACAATGTCTTTGATCTTAATCATGCATCTGGTTATCTTTATTCCATTTTATTCTAAAATTTTATGTTATTTTTGTATTTACAAATTATAAATTAAAAGTCGTCATCGGAATCGGAATCATCATCGATAGAATCATTATTTACATTTATTATAAATGATTCCGCTATGTGTGACTACTTCAGTTTAGTAGTGTTAGCATCTTGTTACCTACTGTTGCGGGCCCCGATCAGTTCATCGATAACTTTTGCCTACACGTGCACATTACTAAGCAAAAAATAAATTATGACTCGACCTGCAGCGACATTTTGTCCTTACTTACTATACTATATACTATATGCCCGCAACTTCGTCCGCACCGTTCGCTACCAAGCTTTACAGGAACACCAGCTGGACTAATCTGAAAGTTTCATCAAAATCGGTTCAACGGTTTTGGTGTCTATAGTGGACATACATACACACGTTGTTTTTTATATATTAAGATTAATTAAAAATAAAAAATAAAACTTCATTTCTATAACTGGATATAAACATGCAAGTTTGGTAGCACTACATGCCCTCCACCAAACTCACACTAGAGCCTCAGATTATCTTGTCTATGAATTTTTGTGATGTTACTATTATAGAGTTCTGTGCAAGAGTAACGAATAATCCTATTCTTACCTTTCTCTTCTATGTACTAACTATAATACAAGAATAAATTATGTCTTATGTCATTACATATATTATTATACATATTACTCTTACTCTTACCTTACTCTTTGTGTCATTAGTAGTTAGTAGTATCTTCTAATTCTTCTATGTAGTTTGTGGTTATTATCACCATAATATCACATATAATTACGTACATAAATTTATTTTAATTGTATGTTTTTTGTGGTGTCATTTATTGAGAATCTTCAACAATTTTTTTATCGCTAATAGTAATATAAGTTAAATATGGACAACGTAAAACCTACAAAAATGCCTAAAGTGGCAAAGGTACACAATCTTTAATTTTATCTTTATTTATTAGGTCAAAACTGTAATTAAACGTTTTACTATGTATTTGTTTCTTTATGTTTTTCAGGTTAAAAATAAAGCACCTGCCGAAATACAAATTACTGCTGAGCAACTGTTGAGGGAAGCTAAAGAGCGTGATCTGGAAATTCTTCCACCACCACCAAAGCAAAAGATATCTGACCCAGAGGAACTGCGAGATTATCAACATCGTAAAAGAAAAGCTTTTGAAGATAATATTCGTAAAAACAGAATGGTATGGAGAAAAATATATATATCTGGAATGTTGTAATAAGTTAAGCTGCCTGCTTGTATTCTGCAGCTACATTGTCATGATAAATGGTTTTTCTTTAAAATGAATACAAGCTGATCTGTTACCATAAAA
Organism: Synanthedon myopaeformis; assembly: GCA_944738685.1. Taxonomy (NCBI): domain Eukaryota; kingdom Metazoa; phylum Arthropoda; class Insecta; order Lepidoptera; family Sesiidae; genus Synanthedon; species Synanthedon myopaeformis. Next base: position 3,343,654 of record OX122927.1, on the reverse strand, counting down.
GTCACTGCCCTATCAATTTCTTGTGAAAATGCCATTCAAATTTCTAATTTTTCTTGTGAATTTTCCATACAAATTTTATCCTGACAATTATGAACACAACAAAAAAAAAATCAGCAAAATCAGTTGTTCCATTCTCAAGTGATGCTTCATCTTACATTTGGCAATTGATTTTTATTTATATAGATTACACATTATTTACAACAAGCTATGCAAAAAACTACACACTAAAATGTATTTTTATTCCACATTTGTTTGAAAATTCACCATCTTTATGTGTTATTCTAATCTATAAAAGAGTAATAAATATCCATCCTCAAAAACCTTTCTATTTTAGTGGTTTTAAGTTGAGTTTTAACTCACTAAAAATTATTATTTACAGGTAATTGGAAACTGGCTCAAATATGCTCAATGGGAAGAGTCACAAAAGCAGGTTCAAAGAGCTCGATCAATATATGAGAGAGCTCTTGATGTCGACCATAGAAATGTTACTTTGTGGTAAGATAAAATAATAACTATGAGTGACATACATGTCTAATGCAATAAATAATTTAAAAAAAAAAAAAAAAAAAAAAAACAAAGTATTTATAGTAAGGGGCTTATTTAGAACTGATTTTTTTTTTTAATTTTGACCTATCAGATTGTCGTTTGCCACATAGGCCTGCTGCGTTTCAGTTTTAGAATTCATGAAACATTTTGAATGTCCAACATAAACATACAAATAATGGGAAAACTTTTATATTTCAGGTTAAAGTACACTGAGATGGAAATGCGTAATAGACAAGTAAATCATGCTCGTAACCTCTGGGACCGGGCAGTCACTATACTTCCAAGAGTTTCACAGTTTTGGTATAAATATACCTACATGGAAGAAATGTTGGAAAATGTCGCTGGCGCCAGACAAGTAAGTTGTATAATTTTATTGTGTACATAGACCTTCTCTAATTATAAGAAGCCTTGTAGGACCACAGTTAAATAACAGCATGTGTGATGTTGTGTTTCGGTGAGTGAGTTAGGTATGACAGAGCCCAGTTCCCTATATGCCGACCTTACCATTAATATAAAAATCAGAAATGAGTTCTGATTTGGTGATTTTGAAGTCACTGATATAAAACCTTGCAGATTATTTGAAGTGTCAATAGACAGGACACAGTAGGAAGCCAAAAGCCACTGAATATCCGCCTAAAGGATAAACAAACTACCAAATAAGGGTCCAGGTATCAAACCTATTGGAAAATAATTGGGGAGGCCTTTGTCCAGGGAGTGGATGTGCCCCAGCTGAAATGATTTTGGCGCGATTCATAACTTTCTGTTCAACAGGTATTTGAAAGATGGACAGAGTGGCAACCAGATGAACAAGCTTGGCAAACTTACATAAATTTCGAGTTAAGGTACAAGGAATTGGAAAGAGCTCGGCAAATATACGAAAGATTTGTTATGGTTCATCCAGACGTAAAGCATTGGATCAAATACGCGAAATTCGAAGAGAACCACGGGTTTATCAATGGGTCAAGAAAGGTATACGAAAGAGCTGTTGAGTTTTTTGGTGATGAAGACTTAGATGAAAGATTGTTTATAGCATTTGCTAAGTTTGAAGAAAATCAAAAGGAACATGACAGAGCGAGGGTTATATATAAATATGCCTTGGATCATATTCCCAAAGATAGAAACAAGGAGCTGTATAAAGCCTATACGATTCATGAAAAAAAATATGGCGACAGATCAGGCATTGAGGATGTAATCGTTAATAAGAGAAAATACATGTACGAACAAGAAGTTATTGAAAATCCAACAAACTATGATGCATGGTTTGATTATATACGACTCGTTGAAAACGATGGGAACGTAGATGACATAAGAGATACATACGAGAGAGCAATAGCTAATGTCCCACCTTCTAAAGATAAGCAGTTTTGGAGACGCTATATTTATTTATGGATCAACTATGCTCTGTATGAGGAATTAGAAGCTGAGGATGTGGAACGCACTAGACAGGTCTACAGAACATGCTTAGAGTTAATACCACATAAGATATTCACATTTTCCAAAATATGGCTAATGTATGCTCAGTTTGAAGTTAGATGTAAAGATTTGAAACAGGCAAGGAAAACCTTGGGCATGGCTTTAGGAATTTGCCCTAGGGACAAATTGTACAGGGGCTACATCGATTTGGAGATACAGTTGAGAGAGTTTGACAGATGCAGAATTCTTTATCAGAAGTTCCTAGAGTATGGCGCAGAAAATTGTATCACATGGATAAAGTTTGCAGAGTTGGAAACATTATTAGGAGACATAGACAGAGCGAGGGCTATATATGAAATTGCAGTAAACCAGCAAAGGTTAGACATGCCTGAACTCCTTTGGAAAAGTTACATAGACTTTGAAGTCTCTCAGGGAGAAACGGAAAAAGCGAGACAACTATACGAGAGATTGCTCGAAAGAACTGTTCATGTTAAGGTGTGGTTGTCTTATGCAAAGTTTGAATTAAATGCAGAAAACGAAGACAATATTAATGTTGAGTTAGCAAGAAGAGTTTTTGAGCGTGCAAACGATAATCTGAGAAGTGCAAGTGAGAAAGAAGCGAGAGTGCTTCTATTGGAAGCTTGGAAAGAATTTGAAATTGACGTGGGTGATGATGAAAAACTGGAAAAAGTGATGACCAAGATGCCAAGAAGAGTGAAGAAAAGACAGAAAATTGTTAGCGAAACTGGTGTTGAGGAAGGATGGGAAGAAGTATTTGACTACATATTTCCTGAAGATGAAATGGTTAGACCTAACTTGAAACTGTTAGCAGCTGCTAAACAATGGCGAAAACAGAAGGAGCATACTGATGAAGCAGATGACAAAGAAGATAATTAAAATAAGTTTATGTGAATGTCAAAAATACAGTTTTATAAGTCTAATTAATTGTTTTATTTTATTTCAATATAATACAGGTGAAAATTTTTACATAATATAATCTTTAAAATCTAGTCAACGTCTTCAGGCCTCACAGGATGTGTCAAAGGGATGACGGATTTTTTTTGTACATCCCTAGAACAAGCTTTTCTCATGTCTGTAATGGAAAAAGGAATTAAATTATATTTATAAATTGAGTATATAAGATGTACAATCACATACATTGATGAGCCCATAGGATGAGTGGTTAGGGTTCCCGGTAGGGCCAACTTTGGAAATTAACTTATCAAAGTTGGCTGGCATATGGTAAGTAGTGGCAGGACATGCTGCATTATGCAGTCAATACAATGTAGGACACAACCACAGCTATTATGTTTCAGTGAATTAAGGGATGCCATAGTCCATTTCCCTATCCCTTCCCAATCTTAATCCTATGGTCGGCAGCACACTTGCAACACCTATGTCATTGCTTGTGTTAAAGATGATGGTAGCCACCTACCATCAAGTGGATCGTCAGCCTGTCTATCTCTACCTTAGCATAAAAAAATTACAAAATAAATAAACTACTGTTACCATATGCATCTTCATCTGGGTATCCAGAGTAGTATTCTAGAACAGTCCGATAAACAATGTATCCCAAGTTTTTATACATGTTAATTGCTACTTTGTTGCTCACCCTAACAAACAAGTCCACAAAATAAGCATTTTTCCTGTAAAAAAATATTAATGTTTAATATTAAAATATACACAGGATAGAGAAGAGCGGAAAAGATTATAGGAAGCCTTTACTTTGCCTTTTGGGAAGTGAAGTTTAAAAAATAAAAAAAAATTCAACTGGTCAAAATACAGTTTTTAAACAGAAGTGAAGAGAAAATAACAGTTTAAAAAATGTAAAATATATTATTTTTTTGAATAAAGAGCTTAAGATAATAATAAAAATATACAATAATTAATAAAAAATAATAGCATTAAAATGTCTTAAATATAAATTGCTTTTCAAGTTAAGTTTTATCAACATGTGTTTAAAAAAGAAAAACTTACTTTTCTGAAATGTCTTCTAGGATGTTCATTAAAGTAGCTGCTAAACCTAACCTTCTGTAATCAGGGCTCACTGTAAGGGCTGTTACATGACCATGCCAATTTTCCCCAAGGCCCTCTGCTTTACCCATTACTGAAATTTTAAAATATTACTTAAAATATGGTTTAAAAATATTTCTACAATATACAAATGTATGTTCTTAGAGTTATCTATTCACTGTTCTGCAGATTATCCTCTTTTATTGGAGACACAATTTTTTCAAACCTATACCAACTTTTAAAACATTTGTTTTTTTATTTCTGTAGGTAATTCATAGTAACTATTTCTTTATTATCATGGCTTAAATAAACAATCAACAAATTAAGTAAATGTATGTTTTTAAGACCCATGTTTTAACAATAAAAGGTGTTACCCAGCAATTTGTTATTTCTTTCTGAACCAAATTTATTTAGATGTTAGATACCTATAAAGTAATATGTAATTAATGTTTAACAATTCATACATACTGTATCCCATAATTTCGCCACTTGGAGATTCAGCAACTTGAAAATATTCTGGCCAGTGTGCTAAATATTGAGTATAAAACGATAGTCCGTAAGTTTCCGTTAAAGGATCCAAGTTCCTGGAAGTTACAGAGAAAAAGATAAATATAATATTAAAAAAACTCCTCAGTAATTGATGACAAATGAGTACATACACGTTATTAAATTTCAACATATCTTCACACGTAAAAGGCCTTATCGTAGTCATATTTAAAATAGGACTTTATTTATGTTAGGTATAAGTCTGTACTGTTTGATTGGTTTAGTGGTTCAATAAGTAATTGTTTTTAATTACTTAAGAGTCACCAGTAAAAATATATAAGCAAAAATAAACCAAGAAATAATACTGTGTAATATAATAATAATTGGCGGTGTCGAATTGTGGATGAGATGAGTGAGAGAAGAAAAATAATATAAATTATAAATAAACTTCAAACTTGGTTTAGTTAGTAGAAGTTGTTAATAGTTGTATTCACTGACCTGTAATATATACCACTGGACAGGATGTCCCATATAAAATACAAATGACAGCTAAATTTTTGTACCATTTTGAAACGCCGCCCTCGATTGTCCTTAGAACTAATTTTGACGTTTACATATTTTTATTCCATAGATATGTGTATGTATATTCACTAATTTTAGTTCCATGGACACTCGTTCTATAGCATACAGAGCAAAATGGCGTTTTTCAAATAGGCATAAAAATATTTTGACAGCAGCCTGTCGAGTGGTGTGTATATAACAGGTCAGTGGTTGATTGTATCTACAGAACACAAGAAGAGGCATCGAATCACAAAGTTCTACTAAGTTATTTCGTCTAATTGTGTGATTATTATTAATAATTTAGAGAATGTTATAATCGATTAATGACCAGTAGTGTTAATTGACTGTTGTTTTTGGTAAATTTTCTCAATGAAGATGACAAGTGTTTTTTTTTTTTTTTTTTTTCTAAAAATGCCAAAGTAATCTAGAAGTAATAGAAAATAAAGTTAATTACGATATTTTCAAACTGTATTCTACACAATAAATGTAACAAAATCATAGAAATTAGTATTTATACTGTTGTTAACTAATAAACAGTGACTGATTTGATGTATTGATGAAAGCTATATTTCGCTATGATAACTGTGGCGGTCTTAAAAATAGAACTTTAGAGTAGAACCGACAGAATAGCGAAGAATCGTTATTGTTGCGTATCAGTTGAGCGTTATTTCTGCGGACTCGCCTATTCAGACCTTAGTTGCGTAGGTCTGCAGACTCGCCTATTCAGACATCAGTTGAGCAGATCTGAGAACTCGCCAATTGAGACATTAGTTGAGCAGGTCTGTGGACTCGCCTATTCAGACATCAGTTGAGCAGGTCTACGAAATTTGTAGCGTTGGTGGATTTGTAGCGTTGGTGCAAGGAAAAGAATCTTGTACAAAAAAGTTACATTTAAGCCCACACAATATTTTATTATGTACTCTGATTAAATATTAGCTTGTATGTAGTTTGTATAATGTAGTATTCAAATTTGTCTCACATAACAAAATTCTTATTGTCACCCTATTAGAAAGGGACACACAGCTTCTCTACTAGATAGTCCTCTTAGTCCTGCTTAATATATTACGTCCATGAGTTTTGTATAAGCACAGACTAAGTCTACATAATGTAAGAGAGTCCATACTTTGAATGATCTTCACATAGAATAATAATGGATCTTATTTCCAATGTTACCAGCTTGAAACGGAAGAAAATACTGAAGAATTTGCCATTTTAAAATAAAGCTACCAGTCTGTAACCTACCAAACGATTATTTCTGACTCCTTTTAACACATGTCGAAAGACATATTTATTACTCTTTTACAAGCAGCAAGCTCAAGTGGAGCGATCTATGGCTTCATGCAGTTTACCAACACGACAATGGCCGAATGAGATATTTTTTATAAGGCCAATACAGCCAAACCTGCCATCCTGCTATGTCTTTGGTTTTAAAAATGGCGTATACAAGCTTTTTGTTTGCCGGTTTACGCTGTTGAATAGTTTTCCTAAACTCGTGCGTATCCGAATGAACAGTAAACGTCGCGAATATGAAACTAGAATACATGTGTAGGTATATAAAACATCGCTATGGACTCCGTGAATAAAATTTCAGTGGCGTTATGGTGAATTAGAATGGTGCCTGTGGCTTGTCACTCTTGCACGTCGTCAGGTTACCAATTCGTAACGTAAATATCGTCTAGCGAGCGTTTTATATTTCAGATATGTTAGCGTCGCAAAACAGTAGATAATGGAGAGTTCAGAAGATGATGCGGGCACCGCGAGAAACGCTTCCGGCCGTGAATCGGCGCGGGAAAAGGATATCGCACAGATCGAGGACAACAACGCAACTGCTAGTGTCCATCAAGGGCCATCCGAAGCTAGAGCATCGTATCAAACACCCGCGATGTCGGAAGAAAACTACGACAGCGAAAGCGTTCCATCGCCGTCGACGCAGGACCTCAATACAAGCACTGAAGCCATCCTAGACATGATTGACGAGTTCGTAGACGGGCCTAAGCGATTATCGTCGGGCTCTTCCGAAGTCCCGACGGTTGCCCCTACTACCTCCGCCACCCCGGCTAACACCGAGGACGATCATGAACAAGAATCTGATAAGACCCCATCACCTGTCACTAGTGCCAAAAGTGAAAATATTTCACAAGAAAACATAGTTGACATACATATGGGATGCGCTTTTAATTATGATGTATCAATAGAAACAAACACCGAAAAACATGAAAACTCAAATTCCTGCTCAGTCAGTTTAGAGGCAATGGAAATGCCTGTTGCACCATTAGAAGAGTCCGCTTTAACAGCTTCAGATGTTTCTAGTGTTTGCTTAATAACGAACCATCCTTCCAGCAGTGTCTCTGTAGAGGAGTCAGTTACAAACAATTTAGATATAAGTCAAACCCAAAAAAGGACAGTAAAGTGTGTAACATCCAGTGATAACCAAGATAAAGTGACTATTGAAAATGCTGAATCGACATCAGCTGTAGATGGTAGTTCAAGTGTGAGTGTAGTTCCTACGGTGAGTGCACCCGGGCTGACTCGGTCACCTTTAAGGCGCCGACTCATACGGCCGGCACCTAGCGACCGTAAGCCAGACACCACTGTCTCTTCCACAGTGGATTCACAGGTTTGTGGCCTACATACAGAACAGACTGTTAGCGAGAGCATCGCGAAAGATGTATCAAGTTCATCAGATGCTGTGCTCTCAACACATGATAATGTTATTAAGGATTATGAGAGTAGAAGTATAAGTGAAATTAGTGTATGTAAAGCGGAAACTTCAGTAAGTTCACCCAAAAAAATTAAAATTAATAGACAAAGACTAACCCCATCTACAAGTCAGTTGCCAGAGTTATTACTACAAAGACAATGTCAGCCTACTTCCTCAAACAGTGCAGCATCTGCTTCAATTGAATCTGATTGTCACTCGTCAAGTCATATTAGCACATCGGAGCCGTCTGTTAAATTAACTAGTATATCAAATGAATCTAGCATCCATAATGATTCTCCTGTACAAGTAAGTGAGTCAAATAATGATTACAATGATCAATTACAAGAGGAATGTCAAGAAAGTAATTTATCATCTAATGTAGTGACAAAAGATGATAATAAAGACATATCTTTAAATGTTCCAAGTGGATCTGAAATTCCTTCTAATGAAAGAAGTATCAGTAACACTGAACCAATAAGTGAAAAAGATACTGCTAAAGAAAGTGTTGTAGAGGACACTGACTCAACGAAGCAAGTACCTAAACTGACAATAAAATTAGGTGTAAAACCATCTGAAGAATTAAAGTCTCCAATACCTAAATTGACAATTAAACCAATAAAACCTCCTATGGGAGAGACCAGCGGGAGTAAAGTAGAGGACCCTGAAAAAATCCCTAATGTCACTAAAATTAATATTAAACCCATACTTAAGCCCCCAGAAAAAATTAATGATACTCATAGAAAATCCAGTAGTAGTGAAATATCTGAATCGGAATATTCAGAAAATGATGAAAGCACCTCTGATCAGGCATCAACATCAGACCAAGGATCAACAAACATAGTTCCAAAGGTTACTATAAAACTTGGAAAGCCAGGTACTGAAAGTGAGTGCAAGCTGTACACAGAACAAAAAGTTCCTAAACTTACAATAAAAGGGCTACATTGTATAGAAAATGAAAATGTAGAGTCTGCATCAACATTAAAATTAATAAAAAATGAGGAAAAAATACCCAAATTGACAATAAAAAATGTAATGAAATCAGAAACCCAACCAACCAGCCCAAAATTAACAATTAAACCCATTAAACCTCCAGAGAACGAAATTAAACAAAGTGATAATCAGAATATTCCTAAAATAAAAATATCTCCTGAATCATTATCTTTAAGTGGGGATATTAAGGAAAATACACATGTGCCTAAAATAACAATAAAACCAATCACAAAATCAGATAGTGAACTAACTGTTAAAACCCCAAAAAAGATTTCAAATGATGATTCCGAGATAATACCTGTTGTAACTAAATTAAATATCAAACCTGTATTGAAACCTATGTGTGCTAGTGAATCTAATGTGGAACTAGTATCTGAAGTTACTAAATTTAATTCAAATGTAGATGAGATTCCTAAAATTACAAAATTAAATATAAAACCTTTAAGAAATCCTGAAGAAAAAGACTGTGATGAGATGAGTGACAACAAAGAAAAGAATCTGCCTGTTGTTACTAAACTTAATATTAAGCCTATAGTTAAACCACCGGACGAAGACAATAAGGATTCAGATAATCAATCATCGGAAACTGGAAGCTCAAGCGATGATAATGTTGAATCTATACCGGCTGTTACAAAATTGAATATCAAACCAATTATGAAACCATCTGAATTGGAAGAACTTACACAGTCAAAATCCTCAAACGAGGAAAATATACCAGTTGTAACGAAACTGAACATTAAGCCTGTGCTCAAGCCTGTGGATGCTACATCACCTAAATCTCCTAAAAAAGATCCTAATTTAAAAGCTATAGATCCTAAATTGTCAGAAATACCTGTGGTTACAAAATTAAATATTAAACCGATAGTAAAACCAGCAGAGACTCAGCTCGAACAAGACAAAACAAAGGAAATAGGAGACATAAAGAATCCTCCATTGGTTATGAAAATTAATATGAAGACCTCACTTCTCATAGAAGAAATGCCTAGCAATTCTCTTGATAGCAAAGACCTTATTTATAATAATGTTGATGAAAATTTGCCTGTAGTGTCAAAAGTTATCATAAAACCTGTTGTAGAGTTGCAGAACGACACACATGAAGAAGCAGACAAACCTTTGCATAATGATGTAGTCAATTGCAAATATAATAGCAACGAAGAGCAAGTAGAAAAGGATGTTCCCTCTCAGTTAACAGGAAAGGACATTGCAATTCAAGATGTATCCAGAATTGATGGTGAAAATCAATTTTGTAAAGATCATACTAATGCTACCCAAGTTTTACAAGTAAGCTCTAATGATAGCCCATCAGTCCAAAGTTTACCTGTAAATGAAGAGCCAACAATTGATGTCAATATGAAATCATCACCAAGTCCCATATCAAGAAAAGATATAAAACATACATCAGAACCTGCATCAAAACTAAATCAGATGCATGAAGAAATTGCAACAAATAAAATAACAGACCTAAAAATGTCTGATCTAAATAAACAGGAAATTAGCGCCATTCAAAACTGCACTTTATTGAAACAACTTTTAGTAAGTAATAAGGATATATCAGACAAAAAACAAGATAGAAATGTTCATACAATTTTGTCTCATAAAGATAAAAGTATAGACAGTGAAATTCCAAACAGATTTGGTACAGGGGAAATAAATGATTTAAATTTTAGCTCCTTAACAACTAAAACACATCCACTACAAGAACTAATAAAAGGGGCAAATGAAAATGTTACTAAACCTTTAGAAATTAACACTTCTGAAAAACATATAAATCAAGATTCTGGTCAGGATTCTCCAAGAATTATACTTAAAATTAACAAAACGGAGCAAGGCCCTCTAGCAAAAATTATAACCGATGATGTGATATCTGACACAGATCCACAACATACTTCGTCTACAAATGTATCAGAAGTAAATGAAAAAGTTAATTTAAAAAAGAGTGTTATTAATAGTAGAAGAAAAGCTAGCACAGATACATCTTCAAATATTCCTATGGGCAAAAGGTTGAGAAGCTCTAGAGTAGTACAAGATGTTGAAAAGTCTGCAGCGATCAGAAGAAATAGTAACAAAAGACCATCTACAACAGAGATCAGTCCGACGCAAGTCAAAGAGCAAGACATTACCATTTTGGAAACGAAAAGGTTAAAATTAGGACAACTGTTGTCAAATAAGTCATTGAAAATTACTCCAATACTCACTACTAGTACAAAATCTACAAACACATCCCCGACAAGAAAAGTCGTGTCGGAAATTAAGCAGGGTTTGAAAGCTACAAATCATTCTCTATTAAATAATGAAAATTGTTCTAAAAATGGCAATTCTAAATTGCACAGTATTATATCAAACTTACAAGCGAATAGATTACAAGAGATGTCATTTAATCTCATTAACCATTCAGAATTGAAGCAGCCTATCATAACAGAGGTCGATAGTAACACTTCAACAGGTAGTTCAGATGTTACAGGTAGTACTTCTCTAGAGAACTGTCATCCAGAAGTGCAAGAGATGATTATACAGGAAAATTCAGAATCTCGTGAATTTAATGTTCCTGATGAAATATCTCAGGATCCTTTGGAAGTAACACCGAAATCTTTATCCGAAGTAAGCAATAGTCCAAACATTCCTATAGGAACTAATTTACTAGAATTGACTCCTCAGCCTAAGAAACGAGGTCGACCGCGGAAGCTGCCCGTTTCTGAAGGCGCTAAACCAATAATTACCTTACCAACAACTGCACTAGAGGAGAGGCCGCAAAGATCTCTTCGTTTGTCCAGGTATGTTTTTACCCCTTATGATTATATTTTGAATCATTAAGCTTATAAAAATATAGGTAATGTTTAATTTGCAATTAAAATTCTATATTCCTTTTTAAACCCATACTTAAATCATTATAAATATTTTCATACAAAACAAATGACCCCAAATTCTCATACTTTTAATTAATAATAATAAGAATAAAGAAATTTATTTCAGAATAACAAATTTAGTTTTAACATATTTCTATCCCCCACACTAGGCTCTGCCTGTCCTATGAGGGAAGTAAACAATTGTGTTAAATAAATTTTAAATACTATGTACATTAATTACAAACAAAAATTAAAACAATATTATACAAAATAAACAAACAAACAGTAGCATTATTTTGAAAGAAATAAAATAATAAAGTAAATTTGAATTTGTGAGATGTGATTGTATGATTGTAATGTATGTATGTGAATGTGTATGTGGTGAATGTGTGTGAATGAATTTTATAACATAACATCTTATTTTATCTTATTACATAAACATAGCTATATTTACTAGTCGTTTCGCAGTCACATGGGCAGCCTATCTCGCGGCAGTAACCACCTCCTTACCAACTGAAATAGTAGCATGTGTGCTGTTGTGTTTCAGTGAGTGAGTAAGGGATGCCAAAGTCTATTAAACCTATCTTTTATGCTTGATTTTACCAAGGTGGCTAGCACACTTGTAGCACCTGTGGTGTTGCTTGTGTTATAGGCGACGATAGCACCTTACCATCAAGTGGTCCGTCAGTCTGTCTGTCAACCTTAACATGAAAAAAATATATGTTTAAAAATAATAATTAGGCTTAGCCCTATAACATACCTATAACTAAACAGTGTGGAACTAATTATTACAGAGACCGGCCAGCGATTCTGGCGAAGCCCAGAGGCAGGGGGCGTGGACGCGGCGCTAAGAGAGGCACCGTCACTCATCCTGCCGAAGTCATCGTCGTCACAGACACAGAGGAAGCGGAATGCAAGCCAGGGGAGATTGACCCGACAAGCTCGCGAGTTAAGCTGCCTCGGATGACCGAAGCTCTCGACAAAATGCCTTCAACGTGTACGGCGACACCCTTGTCTAGCAGAAGGAGATCGAGTCATTCGAGCAACGAGTTGAAACTGTTTCCTGACACGCCAGAATTGAAAGTGGTATTAGAGAATACGCCGACAATAGGATTGGCCTTCGTGAAATCGCCCGATGAAGAGAGCGGAGACTCGAGGGGGTCACGCGGGGGTCGCGGCCGGGGATCGCGTGGGGGTCGCGGTCGTGGTACCCCCCGGGGGAGCAGAACTCGAGGCAGGGGTCGCGGTGGTGGCAGAGGCGCTATTTACATGAAGGTTTGTTACGACATTGCATCTTTATGTCTTTCTTTTATCTTTTAAAAAAAAGAACATCTAATTCTGAACTAGACCTACACATGGAATAAATGTATTGGATATATCTTCAACTCTTATAAATTTTATTGCAAACATAGTAAATATTATAAATGCTAAAATTTATGAGAATGAATGTATGGATTTTGTTACTCTTTCACGCAAAAAACGGCTTAATGTATTTGGATGAAATTTAACACAAAGATAGTTTGATTAACAGAAAGGATACTTTTTATATTGGAAAAAAGATGTTATATTACTCATATTTTCGCATTTTTCAACGCGGACGAAGTCGTGGGCACCAGCTAGTAGATCCATAAACTTCTTTCTTAAAAATGTAATAATAAAAAAGATTTTTCTGCTGCTCTATATGTCGTGTGCATTGTTTTTAAATCCAAAATTTTTTTTTTTTTTTAATTCAGGAGACCATGGGCATCTACGGAAGGGTTTGCGGTCCATCTACTACAACGGTACAGTTATTTGAAGAAGAAACGTGTATGATGGACGACAACGCTACACCTTCCAAGTATGTCTAGTTATTTAATTACTTTTTCTATAGTCATGAGGTTTACATTAAATGGAATCAACTGGCATAATATTTTGGCTAAATAAAAATGAGAATGATGTTTTTGGAGATGGCATATCCACAAGCCTCCTTTGGAGTCTCAGGACTTTAGGTAGTAAATGTTGTGCCTTTTTAAACGGTGTGATTACTGTTAACACTTTTGGATTGTCAGTCAGTCAGTCATTTCGATATATTTGTACAGTTCTTCGAATCTAGTAAACTATAAGATAAATTTGAATAATAATAAAAAAACTATAAATTGTTTCTAGGAAAAGTGTGATTTTAGTGTTTTTTTAATGATGAATGCATAAAATTTGCCTGAAAAAGTAATATAAACTTTGGTATAACATTAACCTCTTATTCAAATATTAAAAGTTCAAGATTTCCTAATGTAAGCTTTCTTATTATAAATGTTCTCTTATGAAGTAAATTAATAATCCCATGGGGCTCTTAATCACGTCATAATATTGTTTGACATGTGAGCATAAATTTTACTTATTTAAATAATTACCTTTTTACTGTATGTACCGTGCCATAGTGGCATTAGTACAACACAAAACTAGGTTTTGTAAAATATGAAAGAGTTGCTTTTGAAGAGTTCATATTACATATGAAAAGGTTGGAGGTATTCTTCTTTATTTTATTTTTATAAATAAAAATTTAGTTGTCGTATGTTAATGTCCAAAAATATCCTAAACTAACTGGTGAATTGACAATTTTTACACAGGCATTTTAACAGAAGAGTGTTTTTAAATTTTTATATACTTGTTATTCCAATTGTTTCATTTGATTTCTTCTCCAGACCGTCTCATTTACTAGATGAGGATTCACAGAGTTCAGTGAAGAGTTCAACCAATGAAAGCAGCAAAACGAAGAAATCTAAGTTTGCAGATTTATTTGACAGGTAATAATATTTATATAAAGTCAGATATTCCCTTTGTTTGTGCATCTGTCTCTTTGTAAATTATATATCTACTTATTCCTAAAACACGTAACGAATTTTGATGTGGTTTTCACAATCAGTTTATTTATATTAATAAAACCTAATATTTTTTTATGTAAGTAGAAAAAACCTATCGTTTGCAACCAAGTCGCCGAAACTGTTCGTGTGTGTCTCCGCTAACTACTTTGAACTACATACGGGATTTAGATCCCGTGTGTGACTAATGGAAAGAGGAATAAACTTGGAAGGTTTGTGTTTATAAAAAATCACATCCATAGACGCTGCAAATGCGCTGTCGACCTTAGTAGGATTAGGTTTAAATATTTTTTTATTTAGCCCTGTATTACTTTTAGTGGGTAATAAAAAGACATATTCTAGAGACAGCAGGAGTCCCAAGTAATATTCCAAAATGAAATTGTATTTTTTGTTTACAGTAGTAAATGGACGGCTGCTGAGGTCAAAGAATACAGCTGGCCACCATCGGAAAAACCAGCTCCAGATCAACAGGTATGTTTTATCTATACTTAATATTATTAATGTGACTTATTTTTACTATGAAACCACTGAGCAGATTTTCATGAGGATTCTAACTGTCAGGGCGGCGCTAAAAATAATAATTTATTTATACCAACAGTTTATTTTGTAGCCCCGACGCCCGACGCAAAAACGGGTTGTTATAAGTTTGTCGTGTGTATCTGTGTGTCTATCTATGGAATCGTAGCTCCCAAACGGACGGACCGAATTTGATCAGTTTTTTGTTGTTGTTTGAAAGCGAAATGGTTCTTAGCTATAGTTTATGAAGATATGTTCAGGCGTTTGAAGAACATCAGCACCATTTCCTAGTTGAGGAAGGGATTTCACTAACTTCCACGGGTTCGATTGATGTGAAATTTGGTATACTGTTACTTCAGTGGTATTTCTATGACATGGTAACCTTGACTGATGCTGCAGCATCAAGTGGTCTGCGGGATACCCACATCCTTAGCAACTTAAACAGACATAGAAATACAAAGATACACACGTCAAACTTATAATACCCCCTTTTTGCGTCGGGCGTCTGGGGTTAAAAATAGCAGATCCCCGACACATTTCAATGATTTTTTTCACTAAATTTATAATAATGATTTGATTGATTAATATTTTTTTCATTGGTTTAGTTGGGATGCTGAATGCTAAACTTAATTAATGATGGTGTTTTGTTAGGTGATGATGATCCAAGAGCAAGTGGCGATGTTCCTCGGAGTGAAGAGCTTCAAACGCCGATATCCGGAGCTCAAAAGGCGAACCGTCGTCGGGGAGGAGAAAGACTATATTCTTAGCAAAGGTGTTGTCACCGAAGCCCTTTGCGATCTCGGTGAGCAAACATTTTTATTTAATTTTTTTATGTGAAACATCTTTTGAGGCGGGTGAGACCGCAAACATTTGGCTAAACTTTGGCCAAAACATTGACACTGATTTGTAGGTGCAGCGCACTTGCAGCACGTATGGCGTTGCTTGTGTTGTAGGCGACGGTAGCCAGCTACCATCAAGTGGGCCGTCAGCCTGTCTGTCGATGGTAACATAAAAAAAATAAAGAATTTTTTAAGCAAAATATTTTTGTTTGACGTGCGTGTGCTGTGTCTGTTTGTAGAATCGTAGCTCCCAAACGGGTGGACCGGTTTTGATCTTAGGTGGTATTTCCATGACATGGTAAGGTTACCAGACCTGATGTTGCAGCATCAAGTAGTCTGCGTGACACCTAGCTCCATAGCAACTGAGCGTGTTTGGGGTCAATAGAAACTTGGGGGATTAATCTATAATTTTTAATTATATAGATATAATATTATATAAATTTATATATTTTTTTTTACAGGAATAACAGCGGTCGACGCGAGCGATGTACTGGATATAATGTTATCAGATTACCCTCACAAGTATGAGGAGTATCGCTCTCACCAGCGGCAAAAGACGCGCAATGAAACCTCTACTGCAGATGAGACCGCGACTGTCAATAAGGTGGAAGAGGGCTCTCTGGAAAAAGTCGAAATGAAATTGGAAACAAAGGTGGAACTAAAGCCCGAACCACCGAAGGTCGATCCAGAGAAGACTAAACAGGTAAAAATTTCATACACTCGAAACTAAACTATACTTTCAATGACGTACGCATTCAATACGTACGACGTGTCGATGTGAGCGGCAAACTGCGTTCTATGCTTGGGCCACTAAATCAACGCTCGAAGCGAATTCGCGTCAAAGGCGAGCGTCAAAAATTTCGCTGCAATTTGCTTCGCCGTGTTGTGGCCTCTTATATGTACTACAACCATTTGTTTTTAACGCTCGAGTCTGACGCTTACAGCGCAAAGCGTTGGTTACGTGGCCCAGGGGCAAAGGAGAACACAGCCTTGGGAAAGTTAAAGTATTTAATTAAGCGGCATGTGTGTGAAAGTGATGTGAATTTAGGACTTGGCGTTGGCGGCGATGGCGTCGGCGAGCGAATGGAACACGCGCATGAACGTGGCGCGTCGACGGGCCTGCGCCGACCTGCAGAGCCTGAGCGTGCTTTGCTGCGCGCCGCCCCAAGCCACGCCGCCTGCACCGCCGCGCACTCACGTGCGACCGCCGGCCGGCTTCTACCCTCACGCGCTGCTGCCCGGACAGTATCAGCACGTCTACCGCCGCTACCCCGCCGACCAGCTCAGGTACGACGGTATCAAAGTGTGCGATTCACCATACAAATGTATGTGAGATACTCCGCGAAAACTCAACCTCGAGACTTGCGTAGGATACTAGTCACTTTTGAGTATGAGGGCTGCACTAAAAATATCGGGATTGGAATATTTCCATTGTTCCTGGCATAATAAAGTCTTTATAATCGAAAACTCCTTGGTTTTATTAATCGAATACTTGAGAAAATTCAAGAGCAATGATTTATTATGTCCTGACAGCCCGAATGATTTTTATACTTTCCCCAAAATTAAGAACAAATTGCCTGGTCAACGATTTTCGTCATCTGAAGAAGCTGTAGACGCCTACAAAACGGGCTGTAATTTTTTTATATTCTTATTTCGCAACAATTAATTTCTAACTAACCTACATTATATCTACATCAAGATATTGTTTAATATTTGAGTTAATATTTGAGTGTCGTTTTGCAGATATTTCCCATTGAACACCGTGATGGCGACTCCTGTGATGGCCGACAGCAGCTCTGAGTCAGAGGCAGATTGGGGTTCGTGCTCAGACTCGCACGACTCAGACTTAGACCGACCCACACACTCTGCTAAGGTACTCGTTTACTCAGATTCTCTAGGTCGTCCGCTGGTGTTTTTTTACTGATTCTAAATCCACAAGTGTTTACTTCATTTGCAGTCGAATCACTTTTGCAGTACCAATAGGTTGGTGAGCCTTCTGAACATACATTATTACTCCAAATACTGCAAATACCTTTTCCTGCAATCGAACCTGGACCCCTGGAACAGAGTGTTAAGGCGGGGACTCTAACCACTCATCTAAGATTAAGATTTAGCTGCATACTTGTCAGCTCTTATATCAAAGCGTCTATAACAAATGTGTTACGGAGTACAATTATACAGATTCAATTACATCAAAGGTTATAAATATTTTGAGGTGTACGTCGTAGCGTGTGAAACGGCGTAGGAGTATGAGTCTTGAGTATTGAGTCTTGACGAGTGTATTGTGTTGCAGCGGAAAAAGCTGACGAAGCAGAAGCGCAGCAGCGTGGCGGAGACGGGGGGGAGCGGTAGCGGGAGCGGTGCGGTGAAAGAGGAGACGAGCGGTGCGGGGAGAGTGGAGGAGCCGGCCGAGTTGTGCCGCGAGTGCAAGCTGCGCGAGGAGGGCAACCGCAAGTACTCGTACGAGCGTTTCCTGTCGTGCGCCAAGTGCGACGCGAAGCTGCACCCGGCGTGTGTGGACCTGAGCGCTGACACGGTGCGTAAGTGCCGCGACTACGCGTGGCAGTGCGCCGACTGCAAGACGTGCCAGGCGTGCAACGACGCGCGTGCCGCGGACATGCTCTTCTGCGACCTGTGCGACCGCGGCTTCCACGCGCAGTGCGTCGGCCTGCCTAAGGTGCCCCAAGGTGAGTCAACATCAACAACCGTCCACTCCTATCGCTAGAGCTAAGCCACGGAGACAATGCGTAGAATGTAACCGAACTTTTAGGGGTTTTAACAAAAGGGGGGGGGGGGTTTAGGGTTTTTTTTTTTTAACAAAACAAATAGTTTACACGTTTTTTTACTAATAGTATGTATTTTATGTATTAGCGCAACAAATTCATAAAAAGCTGACCAATTGTTGACCAATAAAATAAAAAGCGACGAGTAATGCGTAAAAAGAAAGTGTACAATTCCTTTGTACTATTGTACAAGACTTATGAGTAATTTCTTGTTCATGACTCAAAATTATATTTTTTAGAAATGTACTCATAGGCTGTGTGCTGTATAGGCATCACTTGACTGTTAATAGTAAGGTCGTTGGTACTCACCTTTGTTAGATTACAATGCAATAGTTACGATAATTATCCCAAGGAAGAACTGTAACTGCGTTGTGTTAGAAAGGTTTGTAATTTTAAAGATTAAAGCGCAAAATACACTGGGCAGTAGTCCGGTAGCAGAAAAGCGGCGCGGTAGTCCCATAAATTGGCAAGGCTCGAGTACAATGGAACACAGCTACTGCTCTCGCAAACCGCTTTTTTTGGCCCCTGTATGTTTCCATCTTTTTCTTACATAACACTAAACTACACTACACTAAAAAGGTAGAGCAAAAAGAGTTCTTATATATATAAAGATTTGATTGGTTTGCACTGCAGGTCGATGGCACTGCGTGGAGTGTGCGATTTGCAAATCGTGCGGTGCACGTGACCCCGGAGGGCTTGCAACAGGGGACACGGGGGGCACGCCGGGGGGTGCGGCCCCCGAGTGGCACCACCAGACGCGGCGTGGCCCCGGCGGACATAAGCTCTACTCGCACTCTCTGTGCACACCTTGCGCCAGGTCAGTACCAACTCTTTAGCCTCAATTGTGACATCACAGTATAGAGAGGGTAACTCATTTAACATAATCTTCTAATTTATATATATACTTATAAAATCGTTGTCTTGACTGACTATCAATGCACAATCGAAACTACCAAGTCTAGAAAGCTAAAATTTAGAACGAAGCTTTATTTTATAAACATAAGCATCATCCACTAAGAAAGGATTTGAAATTGAAAATTTCATCTCCGTGCGAAGCTGGTTGCGGGTTGCTAGAGTGTTTATTTTATTAATTTATGACAAGTGATTCTGGTTATGAAAAAATAAAAAAATAATCATAGTGTCATCGTCTACTTACATCCATGTTGCCACATGTGGCGTTATGTTATGTGGCGAAATATTCACGAAAAAAAATGTTAATAAAATTCATTTTCTCATACATTTTGTATGGAACGATTTTTTCGCCAGGTCATTTTTATTAACCCTTTATATTAATTTTGATACCTTCTCTATTCTGTATACAATAATAAAACTGTAAGTGTATAATATAGCCGAGGTTAAATAATTTTATTTCATATTTTTACTTATTTTGCTCGCTAAAGTTATGACAATGATTTATAAATGTTTAATTTCGGCTTGTGTAATGCGTGTCAGTCATACGATGGACGTGATGACATTTTTAAAAACAATTTTCGGTTAGTTTTCATTCTAATGAAAGATAGTTCGATTTTTACTATTGTTAGAAAAGAAGGCATCTCGCCTGGTTCATACTACATTGCACTAAGTTATAATACAAAATAAATTATGTATTAAATACTAAGTTAAAGATGCTGCAAGTGCGCTGCCGACCGCAACAAGGAAAATGGTCACACATGCTGTTATTTCACGGTGGTCTTCTGTAAAGGGGTGGTTACTGCCGCCAGTAGGGCTACAGAACGCATTGTGCCCTGCCATTACATTTTTCTTGTAATATTTCATTAACTGATTCCTATTGCTTTTATTCTGTTTGGAATTATATTTACATTGATACTAATATTAAAAGAATTTGTAGAGAAATGAATGATAGAAATCTTTCTATCATTCGAGCTGCAGTAACAACTTGGCCACGTCCATTGTATGATTATGACCTAACTTAACATTAATATACGATTTAAATACGCAACTACCTTATTTCAATATAATTATTATAATCCAGTTTTAATCCAGTGTCTGAGAAAAAAGTTGGCTATGTATTTTGATAATACATATGCATTTCATTTGGCCAGTTTGCTAAAATATTCTCAAATGAAGTGAAACTATTCTAAAGATCTATTTTATACTTAATTTTACAATTTTATAAATTGAAGTGTTATCTTTTATCCACCTTTCACATTGGGTTCTTCACTGTATTCACATTCCAGACACGTATTCTGTGGATGTCTGGAATGTCATAGAGAAAATGACAGTTTTTCTATGGATAAAAACTGATTTCACCTGAATAAATGTGGTCACTCCTTAAAATACCTAAATCAATCTTGTGATGTTTTAAAGTGAAGAATCGATTGTAAATTAGAATCTCGTGTGTAAATCTTATATGTGTTTTTTTACTATGGGGGCAGAATCCATGTCATCGATTCCATATTATTTTTCAAGTAAATCGAAGAGGGCCTTCAGCAAATCGTGAACAAGTAGATTTGTACTGAAGGAGAGTGTAGACAGAGAGATGCAGACGAAAAAAAGTATATGAATACAAATGATTTTATATGTTTTTTTTTTTTTTGGTGTATACGTTGTCAACGTATGTTGTTAATGGTTGTTCACTTCATTCCCATTTTGCGTGTTCAACTAACACTCAGGTGTTGAGCGTCTGTGCGCCTTCACTATTTGGACGACCGCTTTGTAATCGATGGTTATCTCGTAGTGTTTGCCCCTGACCCCTCGCAGAAATCCTTCTATCATTCGAGCTGCATGCTTACACTCTTAAAACATAAATTATTTCTACTGGCCTGATCTCTAAATGCGCGGTTGCTCACTTTTTGGACACTTTGTCGGAACGACCGTTTGGAAAATGTTAAAACTGAGCAATCTTTCTTTTGAAACAGTCAATTGAATCGTGTTCGAGTTAATATTGTCAATTAACTAAAGTAAAGCCATGGAGACAATGTAAACAAACCCGACCCATACTACTAGTAAAAACATTGTTTTATTAAAAATATGCTACGAGCCCCAGAAAGTTTGTTTACATTCTTTCCGTAGTCCCCATGGCCTTGCTTTTTAAATTACGTTATCTGGTAGTATATTTTTGAAGTGAATTAAAAAGCAAAGTTTAGCAAACTATTTTAAAAATTTCCAAAGTAAGTGATTGAAATAATTCTGATAATTATTAAATATTTATTTACAATTGCCCCGACATATGGCCTTGATTAATATATAACATGTTAGAAATAATATTAGCTTAACTATTCAAACATGAATTTCAATTTGACTGTTTGATTCTTTTTTTATTATTATTATTATTCCCAGTTTGATTAATTCCAGTTACATCATATTATCTGGCGCAATACAAAATCACAAATCCTCAAGTATTGTAATTGATTCGATTAGGTTTTTTTTTAATAACTATTTCTCAAAGATTCTGCTAGATATTTGTATGGCGTCAATTAATAATGATTCATCCTTGGTGTCGACATATTCATCATGTGATCATTGCTGGTTGATTACCGATGTACTTTCTCACATTTCCATATCAAATGTTCAACTAACACGGGCGTAATCATAATCATCAATATAACGCGTTCACTAACATTTTAATGAATACTTTATTACTTGTCTTTGGGCTGCACAACACAACAGACATAAATACACAATACACTATATACACAATACACGATAAATAATAAATACTATTGATGTAGTAGGATTTTTAAATGATATACATTGTTGTTATATACAGTTCTGTCCCTCACATTAAATACAAAATCCGTCGGAAACTTCTCGGCATATTGCAACAAATGATTTTAACTTCGCTTTGTATGTAAATGTATGACATGTAAGACACATCTTCTATATAAATAAAAATTAATGTAAGTATGTTTGTCCTCTATGGACTCTAAAACCGCTCAACCGATTTTGATTCGGTTTACACTTATGAAAAGAGGGAGAAACGAGCAAGGTTTGTGTGAAGCCGGGATCGGGTCACTAGTACTAAATAAAAATAAAAACAGCTATTTTTATTATAATATACAGAATAATATTTTTGTATTATCACTTCTTTGTAGAATGTAGACCGTTTGTTCTGTACTTGCATTATTTCGAGAAATTTCGACTTGTACACACATAAATAGCTCGTTAAGTTTATTTCAAAATTAACTTTATTTTTTATAAACGTTTAGATTAGAAATTTTCAAGCCTCTTGAAGCCACGTCAAAATAAAGAACACGTCAAGATCTTGAGAATGCACAGTATTTTTTTACATGCGAAGTAGAAGATACAGTCCGGTCTGTTTACCTGTCATGATATCAAAATCAAGGCTATGACTACGTGTTAAGATTTACAAAATCAAGATTACGATTTCGTGTCAAAGTACCCCTGAAAGTTTACTGTGCAAATGTTAAAGTACGGTTTAAAGTGATTTTGAGTCGTGTTTCTAGTCCTTGGTAACACACATGAAAGCTTGTTACACAGCTACACTGTAGTCCGAAGACAAGTGGTAGTAGCGAGTTGGGCGTGTTGATACTAATGGCGTGTTTCTGTGTTCCGGTGTAATGCGCGTACGGTCCGTATGTGTGTGTGGTGCTTAGGGCGTATCGCATCGGTCGCTACTGCCCTCTGTGCGAGCGGTCGTTCATCGGGCCCAAGGGGACCATGCAGCTCGTCATTTGTAAGCTCTGCGATAGGCAACTGCACCAAGGTACGTCAGCTTGCCTCACACACGCACAGATACGGCTATGCATACGGCGACCTCGCACTTGTCTAGTTTGGTACCTACAGCTTTCAACGTTATCTATAAAACGTCTCTGTTAATGTATGAAATCTTAGGAAGCTATTGCAAAATTCAAGCTTTTGTCCATAAAAACCGGTTTCGTAAAGTCTAGCTGGAGTTTTATGGACTTCCTATGGACAAAAGCTGAATTATATTGATTTGAATTAACACTAAGAAGATATTTCGTTTTTGGTCCTTCGAGCCGGATCTATATGTAGAATTACTTCAAATCGCATATTTTATATAAAATATTTGCAGATTGTCCTTGATTTGTAAATATTTTCTAACCATTTTCCATATTAAGTTTTAGATTATGTCTGATGACTTACGTTGCCGTAATGTATACGTCAAAAGCTGTACGTATTAAGCTTGTATTTGCTGCTACCCAACATCACGATGCAGACCCGATTTGTGCGTACATTCCAAGTTCGGCGCAGTTTCTCTACTCCGACATTAACACTCGCTAAGCTTGTCGCCTCGTTCTATGTCTAGCCTTTATCTGTCGCACATGACTAGAGCTAGTTAGCTTTTAATGTTTTTAAAAGTCCACTAGTAAGTTTGAAATATTATTCTCCGAATGAGTTTGTTTTTTTGCAATACAAAATTGACTTAAGAAATTTCATTTAATACCATACACTGTCGTCGGACTAATAAACTTTTATATATATATATATATTTGGAGAAAACTGTTTCAAACACATTCTGGGGTGCCGCTTTTTAGCGTAAGAGCAATATTCTAAATTTAAGGAAGTTTTGCACTTTTAAAAATTTCAAGAAAAATAAATATTATTTATTATTGTGTTTGCTTAAATATATTATTAGAACGTATTATTCTTACGTTACTCGCTTTGCTCGAAAAATTTGCATGTTTCAAACATTATTTCATTAAATGTCCCGTTTCGATTTGGCCCAACCATTGAATTGCCAATGAAACCAGGTCAACTTTTGTCGTACTGCATTTAATGTTCAATTCAAGAATGCATGTTTTTTATTTCTCATATAATTGTTTAAAGTAATTGGGCATGTTATAGATGGGTCTCGTTTGACGTTAGATGTGAAACGGAAGCGTATGAACAGGCGAAAATATGCATACGTAAAAGGTGATATATTATATAATATAGTTGTGTGCTATGGGAATGATAGCAGCCGTCATGTGTTATATTTATAATTAGGTGTAGGAAGTTGCGTGCGAGTGTTTTATACTTGTCCACAGCATGGACTGAAAAATATGTAACATCAAAATATAAAATTTGAAAAATAGGTTCATCAAAATTTATTTAGAAAAGTCATTTTATTCACTATTACCTACACCTACACAAGATGTAGAGCGCAAACTAATGTAAAATTTTTTGAAGTCCCTAAATTTATTGAAATTACTTGCATGATCCGACGTGACAATATATGTGTCAAATTCACAATGCAATAAAGTCCATGCTGCAGACAAGTGCCTATGTAGAAGAAACGCCAAGTACCCTATTGTGGAGCTACGTTAGCGTAGCGTCAGTTCACACCGAAAGGCGACGCTGTTCGCTCCTTTTAGGGTAGCAATACAATGTACTCAGTTCGGCGAGTTACGTGCGCGACTTCGTGCTATGCGTCGCGTACTCACCGAACAGTGAAATGTTTAATACGAACCTCGAATCGCGAACAAGTACGTAACTGGTATTCCACTGGAATATCGGATCTAATGAGTATCGTAATGTGCGAAGAGCCAGACCCTATTTGTTCATAAGTAAATTATTTGTACATTGAATTGCTAGCTTAAAATGTGCGCTCACCCTCGCGTCTCGGTGTGAGCTGACCCTTAAGCCAGCGCGTTGTGTGTGCAGAATGCGTTAGACAAACGGTGTCGAGTCTGAACGTGTTGGACTACACGTGCAGCGAGTGTCGACGCGGTGGGATCACTTCTAGAGCGGCCGCGGTCCGCTTGGCGCCGCGGACCATAGCCACTTTGTTTATGGCCAAGCGGCGGTTCAACAAGTACGCCCATCGCCAGTACATGCAGAGCCGGCTTGCGGAACGTGCGGAGCCCAAAGCGGACGTAGCGGAAGTGTCATGCGGATCTGACGAACCGGCGGACGCGGAAGGCAGCGATCCCTTGGAGATCAACGATCCGCTCGACGCCGAGTGACTCGAGTGTTGATTGTGGTCAAAGTGCATTAGTGCAAGAATACCCCCCTTGTATAGTCCAACTGTGTATTATAGTATATCTATATATAGTTATGTGTAAACGTAATTCTTATTCGCTTCGGTAACGCGGTCGTAAAGTAACGTACACACTGTTGCATAAAAATCTGATTAATATTATTACTAACTAACTATACCTATACTAGTGTAGGGTTACTTAAGTTATCGGATAGTGAAGAGATACTAGTGTATGGATGGATGGCTCGTTTATTATTATTATTTTTCGCTGCATTCGTGATCTGATTTTATAACGATTATGATCGAATATAAGAGACTGTGCATAATTGTGTTGTATTTGTATTGTATGCGAAGCAGTAGTCTGTCTGAGCCGGCGTTTGAGTGGGCGTGTCGACTAACATTTATAAAACTGTACAGTTAATACTAACATCACTTTAATGGGTAGCTGGGCAATCATAATATTTTTAATATAAACTAGTTTTTTTTTGTTTTGGAGAATATGAGTAAGCTGTTAGAGAAATATACTATGTGTCGCGTGCATACATTTTCTTATTTATATGTCAGTGCGGGACGAGGTCGGGTTCTCGTCTCGGTTTGTCGACAAATTTGGAATGTATTCCATTTATAAAAAAACATTTAAATTTGAAATAGCAAAAGGTGGTAGATTCCGCCTCTTTCTGCATTTTGTGTAATACGTAAAAATAATCAGTTGTTTTGATTCGTTGTTTTAGACGTTCGTCGTTGATTGTTTTCTGAAGACAATGCGCGTTTTGTTCTTGGTATAGTTTAATTTTTAGATTGTTAATTTTTTTTTTGCTTCATAAGGTACCTATTTATTTTAGTTATACTCTTATAGCGTTGGATACAGTCGTATAATACAAAGGTTGTGTCCTTCGCGTCGTACACATTCGGCCGTAGAGAATGCGCACGCGAATCCGTGCGCGGTATTATTTGATTAAAGATAATAATATATCAAAGATTATTGTGATTGCAAACACTGGAAATTACTTATTCGGGATGTGAATAGACAGTTGTCCCGACTGCGATTTAAGTAGAAATGATTATTATTATATACTATAATTATGTAGCTGTTAAGATTATTTTAAGATTTATTACGTTTCTTAGTATATTTGTGTGTGGACGAAAATGTGTGCGGCATTCTTCCGTGTCTGGTCTTTATTTTTCGCACTTAATTTCTCTCCGAAACTGCATACTTACCCTCTCACAGAGGACACTCGTTCTGGCCATTACTGCAACTAGATTGATATATTTGTAGTTTATTATTATATATATATAGGTATACAGATCAAATAAATTATTGAACGCAGAGTATGTTTATTTTCATTATTAAAAAAAGGAGTATTTATTTATTGTACGGTGTTGTTAAGATGGTATAAATATAGACATAAAATCGTGCAGTAACTAGCTGAGCGGGTGGTGTGCGGGTCATCAATAGACAACGAGCAGTGGTGACAGGTGACAGTGACACGTGACACGCACTCGGTGGTACTTACTCTATGGTCTGTGGTCGATGCCGAGCCATCTGACACACGGCCGCGTGCAATGTCTCCTAATAACGTTGTGTATCATATAAATAATATCGTATTAGTACTACTTATATGTTAGTGCAGACTGCTAATTAATTGATCAGAGAATCTATCGGAAGCTAGCTGATCGACTAATGTGTAACGTTTAGTTTGTAATTTTTGCTTTGGTTCTATTATTAATCGTAATTTACTTAGTGGCAATTTTTTTTTGTAAGATTTATGTCCACTGTTTTTACTTCATGAATCATGTTTAAATGAAAAAGTTTTCTACGATTATACACAACCGGTCAGGGTGTGTCTATACACCTCGTTTCGTATTTGTTTATTCCAAGTTGTCTGTCTGTCGCAAGTTGAATAATAACTTAATACTTAGATGTTTCTCTAAAAACACTTTTGCATTCAGTTTTGCACCGAAGTTCTCTTTCGTTCACTACATATAATTTAGTAC
The DNA here is from genome assembly GCA_944738685.1 of Synanthedon myopaeformis. Classification (NCBI taxonomy): domain Eukaryota; kingdom Metazoa; phylum Arthropoda; class Insecta; order Lepidoptera; family Sesiidae; genus Synanthedon; species Synanthedon myopaeformis. The sequence continues at coordinate 3,316,209 of OX122927.1, read as the reverse complement.
TAACAGCTGTCAGAAGTTTTTTTTTATTTTTTATTAAACTACCCCTAACACGATACGCGTTTTTAGAGAAATGTCAATTGGTTAAGTTACGATGGGTTGCCGTTTATTGGAAACAGGTGAACTGTTAACGAGTTACTTGTAAGAAAATAATGGTAACTTTATGTCTACTTAATGCAAATGTATAAACATTCTAGAAATCTCGCACTGTTCGGTCAATTTTGTAAAAAAATAAACCTTTAATTTGAATTTGCGCCTTTAATTTTCCACGTTATATTGTGGCAGAAGACAGACCTATGTGTGTCCTATCCTTCCGATGGAGAGGTATAAGATTCACGTCGTATTTCTTCGTCACCATAAGTTGTATTAAATTGTTAAAATGACTATTTTTCATAATTTTCAGCGTATTAAGTTTTTACAAATACTTACTGTAAAAATACAGTTAGTATGTATGTATATTAATCTGAATTTATTTTCAACCGAGATCCATTTCATAGATAACAGTTAAACACATTTTTTTACTCACACATAGCGAATTTCTATTACCTAGGTACAGTTGAACGCAAATATTAATTTAATAAGTTTTTATTTAAATACAGTCTTCTCTGAAATAATTTGAACATCAAGTAAGTATGTACATTATTTATTTAATATTATATACTTAGGTTGTATACAACGGTACCAGGTATGTTTAAAAATAAAAAGTGTGGTACCCAAACCAACAACTAAATAGTTTGTACTCAAAATCTGACCTTTTGAAAGTGTCTACGCGAACGAAGTCGCAGGCATCGGCAAGTTATAGAATAAAGTCGCTCTCCGCCTCTGTCTGTTTTACCGCCAATTACTTCACATCCAACGGATTTTGATACGGTTTTCACTAATGAAAATTGACCGATGGGTAAACGAGGAAGGTTTGTGTATATAATTTGCAGAAAAAAGGCGGGTCGCCAGTTTTACTATATAAAAGCAAGTCAGGGATCTTGTGTAGTATGCACAGGGCTATAAATAGTTGTCATTTCGTGAACTCTTGGTTTAATTCTTTCCTCCATCTCCAAATAAGTGCTCCGTACGACTATTATGAAAAATAGTAATAGCACTGAAACAAAAAAAATACAAATATCAAGTTATGTAGTTTCAAGTGTTCTCTTTATCTCGAGTACTAGCGATGTGAAAAAATAGTTTACAAGTATTAGGTAGGTCTTAACCTGTAAATTGTCTATTATTATAGTAAAGTAACTTACCGCACCACGACAGCAAAGGTACAGCGGCAAAGAATCCCATAAAAACAGTGCTTATAACGACAAGTGCTAATGCTAAGCCCAAAAGGAATAATCCACCTTTGAAATAATAGCCCAGAAAGTTTAATTTATTCTGCAAGAAAGATTAAAAAATATATGTTTTATAATATTAAACGGAAACATTCTTTTCTTACATCGTTTATTACAGAAATGATTTGCTATTCTACATATTAAAGCCGCGTATGTCACGGCTATTAAGGCTCATAAACGATGATAAGTACTTAATAAGTAGCAATAAGGTGACTACTTAGCTCCAAAAGTGATTGAAATACGAGTAAGTGACATCAATGCTTAGCAACGCTATTTCTTACCCTGTGGACTCCAATGATTAGCAACAAACTGAGGATTATATCGAACATGAAAATAAATAAAAAGTAAGCGTGGGCCAAGTAAACAATTGTTGCAATTCTGTGAACTTCCTCAGCGGTATGTAACTCATCGGGTTTTCTGTTTCGCACAAATAAAATCACTCTATATAGTGACCACGATACACTACTCTTCAAGAAACAGGAACTTATCTGGAAATTAGAAAATAAAGCTTTTTAATTTTAATATCAATGTAAACATCTAAGTATAACTAATACTAGGTACACTAATATAAATAGAGAATATTTGATTTTTGTATGTTTTTTGTAATGGATAAAATAAAAACTAATGATTGATATAAAAAAATCTGTTTTCCGCAACAGATTTTGTTACGGTATTTACTAACCGATAACCAAGGAAGGTTTGTATACATAACTTAGGGTTAGTCCAACTAGTTCTACTATTAGGTCTACGATTGAAAAGTTTGGACAAAAAACCAATTCTACTGCAGAGTATGACAAATGCATCCGTGTGAGGCCCGGAGCAGGTTGTTATATACAATAAAGAAATATAAAAACAGCTTAAATTTAGAATGCCTGCTGTTGAAAACCGCCTGAAAACAACAAACAGCCGGCACATGTGTTGATCCTTGCATAATAAAGGCATTTTTTTCGACTTGATTTAAATATTATTAAGTAGGTAAGTATATGAACTGAAAACATACATCGAAATAAAACATAGTCCATGTTACTTATAAAAATAGTGTAGCTAAAAAATTTTTTTATTCGGTTTTGCAGTTTTTGAGTTTATTTGGTTCATATAAACAAACAAACAAATTTTACCTCTTTATAGTTGGTAGTAAATTATACCTTTTGGGGCCTATTTCACCAACTACAAGTAAAATGTTGATTAGTTACTTTTAGAATAATTTTGTTTTATTAAATTATGCACTCGGTTTACTGCATCCTTTGATAGGCGGATTTTTTTATTATTTTCTTTTTAATGTTTGGGACTTTTACCATACAAACAAGGTCCCTGTGACCGGTGACTTTAAATGGCTTTTAGCCTACTTGACACTTTACTCAGAGATGGTGAAAGAGGCCCTTGTATAGTCACCGGGAATGATGAAGCTGATATACCTTTGTTTGTACGGTAAAAGTCCCAAATATTAATAGGTAGGTACACTCACAAGAGAGAAATAACCAATGAGCAATGAACCAGTCCTCAGAGGGAGACAGCAACAACATCTTGAAATTCTTGGCAGTGATTCGTACAACATTTTGACACAGGGTTTTCAGTAAATACGCACTCACTAATTATTTACTAAAACTACTCAGATGGCTCATACATTACATTTTTTTCTTTGAATGACTGGACTACAGTGCGTGGTTCTGACATATTTTGATAACCGTCGTTGGAAAGGAACATATCTCTCTCGCCGTTATCTGATAGTAAAAATGGTGATATTTAGATAATGTATGGTTACAAATAAGTAGGTACTTACAAAATTATTTACCAACATAAAAAGGATTTTGTGACAAGCCCATTGATTGAAGTAATTGTCAACTACATAACATATATATAATAGCTATAATTTATGATTAAAGGTTTAGTTAGCACTATTTAAATCTATAGGTATATGCTAACTGACCCGAACCCGATGGTCATATAAATTTCCGACTTTTCCTTGTCCTGATAATTACGAATACGACGAAAATAATTTTTTCCTCATATTTCCTAGGTCACGCAACGGTTTTTGATGCGGTTTTCAATAGTGGAACGAGTAAAGTTCGTGTAAAAATGCATTCGTTGGAAGCTGGGGCGGGACACTAAAAAAATAAAGTGTGTTTTCTTCTGTTTGTTTCTCCGCTTAGTTCGCTTAGCCACGCAACAAAAATATTGTAGTCGGCGTTGCTTGTGTTACTTATAGGCGACGGTAGCCACCTACCACCAAGTGGACCGTTAGCTGGTCTGTCGACCTAAAATAAAATTAGACTCATTTTATTTTTCAATCGAACAAGCAGTTGAAAATAACGCGTGTTCATTACGAACTATATGGTCATAGCATTAATATTTTTATCAGTACTTTGCCCATAGATTGCAGTAGGTACTATTGTGATTATCGCAGTATGTTTACATACTTATGATTATAAGCGCACCATTATATTTTATGGGTTAGTATTTTTCGATTGCAAACGTTTGACTGTGGTATATAAAAAAAAATACGATGAATGTAAAATTGCCTGTTCTAAAAAGATTTTGTTGCTGTATTCCTTTGAGAGTAGGTGCAACAATTATTGGATATTGGTTCGTTGTAAGTTAAAAATATTATTTCTAAATAATTTTTTTGTGACTAGTGGTAGTGTTAATAAGAATAATAAAATTTATTTGCTTAATATAGGTTGGTTACAATGGTTTTAAAATAAACACAGCTCGCTACATTCTACCCTTTGGGGTATGCAAATATTTTTGGGCTATTGCATAACAAGCTATAGGTAATTAAAAATTATAAACTAACCCCCGACTTTCTATTGAGCCGAAACACGCTATAGCTGCTGTAAGTTTCTCAGGAGTTGGGTGTACCGCAGACTACCTACTTGATGCTGCAGCATCAGATCATGTAATATAATTATACTAAATTTCATAATGCCTACTTACCTACTGTAGCTGCTCCTTATTAATTTTTCCAGCTTCTCAAATCATGGCAAATCGCCTATTTGTTGCGTTTGTTAACGATAATTAATAATGATCACAAGGTTATCATGGCCCGAATAATAATGTTTCACACAGTCGGAATTATAGTCAATCTTGTGCTGTTGGTCCTCGGTGTCATGCTGCTAGTCGGAGTTCATAAGGTAAGTAAGTAATAAATTACTTAATTCACAATTATGAAGTATAGTGGTATGTTTGAGACAGATTATGTCTTTTTGAGAATCTGTCCTTATGCGAATAACCCATTCCATATATGTTCACTACTGGACATAATTCCCGCTAAACGGAACGTAACACGACTAGATCTTCTTTAAGTACCTCACCATTACTGAAGGTTTGCAGTCAAACTCTTAAATCTTTCGTTTTGTATTGCATACTTCGTCGTCAAATGTAGGTACATAGTAATAGGTAATTAATATAAATTTATGAGTAGAAAGAGATATTCGGCGTAATATGATTTTGTTATTTTTTAAAGGTAAGGGTTGTGAAACAGGCTAACGCCATAGGTGCTGCAAGTGCTCTGACGACCTAAGCAGGTTTAAGGATAACAAATTAGGAAGGAACAGGGAAATCGGCTCTGGCATCCTTTACTTACCCATCGAATTAACAGCACACATCTTGTTATTTCATGGCGATCTTCTGTAAGAGAGTGGTATGGTAGATCACAAATTCCTATCATACAGCGTCACAGAAAAACTGTTTTGTAGAAGATATCTTGTATTGTAGCTATACGGATTCAACGTCTCCATAAACCCTTTATATGTTCCAGAAAAAGCCAAAATATTTACGTCACTTCTTCATGTGGAGCCTCGTGATGTTGGTGGCCGACATTGTTGTAGTGTCGGTGAGTGTTCTATGGTTGCATTTATGGGTTACCGCACCGTATTACGTGTTCATTAGTAAGTACTACACTAAATTAAATATCATTAAATTTTGCTAGAACATGACTTAAATGGCCTAGTAAGAGTATCAGAAGTCCGATTACTTAGTTATTGTGATGTTAGCGGTGAAATTAGTTAAATTAATTAGAAAACAAAATGCAATTAATGCAATTTAGCATTTTTATTCACAAGGCTTTACTAAATATACTATCATCATCATCTCAGCCATAGGAAATTCGTTGCTGGACATAAGCCTCCCCATAATTTTCCAATAGTACCGGTCAGAAGCAGCCTGGATCCACCGACTATCCTAATATACATATATTAATATAAAACTAAGATATAACAGTATATATGTCTACCTATATGCTATCGTGCCAAGGGAAAGGAAAGCAAGTTAAATTTAAATTAAATTAAATTTTCAGTTATACACTTCTATTTCCTGTTGGTGATCAGAAGCACTTACCTTATGATGGAGGAGAAGGAAAATCCAGGATCTACGAGAGGCGCAAGCGATAAGAACGTTTGTTGGGACACAATGCAATTAACATATCATTCGTAACATAGCAAATTGCAATCTACTTTTGTATAAATTTGGCACATGTAAGTGTTTTTCATACAGTCCAATTTTGAGACATGAAATCTCTCAAAAAAGATAGATATTAGTCGTATATTTTGATATTTAGTGTACGTTTTGGTGGTTTTTGAGAACTGATATCTATTGAAAATATTGAGAACGATAAAATTGAAGTGTTTTTTTGTTTGTTACATTTTAAACCCTATAACTGATCAACAAAAATTTGTTTGGTAATAAAATAAAAATGTGTAATAGTATAGTGTGTAAAGCTTTATTTTGTACTTAAGACGTTTTTTGTGCATTCAGATAGGTACAAAATGTAGGTAAATTCTAAGTTTACAACACTTTATTTATAAAAATAAAAAGTGAGGTTTATTCGTGAGATATTATATTAATAATATCATACTCGTATAACATCTAATATATAAGTAAATATAATTTATAATTTCCTACATATGCATAATGATGTATTTATTGATTCTGATATTATTTATGTAAACCCTCCTAGCTCTTCTTTTATAAATTATTATTAACAAATATATAAGCAAACCAATTAAAATTTAAGGCCTCTTAAAAATACTATAAAAAGACTATGTAAAAATATATTTCGTTCTCAATTACTCCATTAAGGAAAATATCAATTCGAAGTATGTTTAGGCTTGGGATTTCATATAATATATACCTGCATACTCGTACTAACTTGGTGCTCGGGAAGAAAAAATATATGAGGTGGCGCCGCCGCGCGACAGTGGCGCCCCATTTTTCTGTATTTTTAGACGATCCTTCAGAATCCTAACATTTTTTCAGGATAAAATGTTAGTCTATTTAATATACTATCTTTGTGCCAAGTTTTATCTAAATCCGTTCAGTAATTTTTACGTGAAAGAGTAACAAAAAATACATCCATCTATCCTCGCAAACTTCGTAACTTTAGTATAAAATTTATATAATAATATATTTCAATATAACTATACAAGAATAATGAATATTCACCTAAATCTCTTTTTTTGGTATCCTTAAATTTTAAATTATATCGAAATATCTCGTTTAGCACCCATTCTCTATTGTTTTTATCACTAATTACATTTATTTTAGAAATAAAATTAAGAATGTGTAAAATATGTACAACTTAATTGTAATATTCATTGATCGTTTGTTTGGCAGATATATAAGTATTCAATTTTAAGTAATTAAGTACTAACTAAGTAGACTCTTAAAAGAATTGACTATTTTAAATTATCCTGAAGTCTGACCTGGAACTTAATTGATAGAATTAATCATCTTTAATACGATTTCGGAATCGATTAAACTGCCCATCCGTATTCTGTAGTTTTATTGTATTCGTCATGCGTCTCTATTGCATCAAAGCCTAGAAGAGTTTTCGGTGGGACACTTGTAGCAGAACCTTGGACGGAACTTGGTTTGGGAAATCCACCTGAGATTGTCGGCACCATAAAGGGTCTGGCGGACGGTTGTAAATCCTTTTCAGCTATACGCTGCTCAAGCATCTGTTTGTCATATTCTTTACACAACTTTTTATCCAATTGGAACAGCGTCAATATGTAAATGCATCTGAAAACTGAAATGAAAGGGGGAAAATCATAAGTATATTATAATACTAGCTGGTGCCCGCGAATTCGTCCGCGTTGAACGATGAAAGACAACGTGTATGCAAAATCAATACATCCAAACATACTTTCGCATTTATAATATTAGTTTAGATAGTACAGATATAGCAATCGAAATGTACTACTATTTTATTAACTCAATTATCTAGTATTTTTCAGAGATTTTATTATAATCATCATCATCTCAGCCGCAGGACGTCCGCTGCTGGACATAAGCCTCCCCCACATTTTATCAATAGGACAGGTCGACCCTTGGCCTTTATCAGGTCGTATGTCTTATGGGTGGACGTCCAAGCTGCGTTTGCCGGTCCGTGGCCTCCACTTGAAGACCTTCAGGCCTCAGCGGCTGTCAGCCCAGTCCTACTTCAACTTACTGATCGCTTTGGTTACGGATCTCCTCATTCCTGACTCGATTTCGTATATTAGTAACCCCGAGCATAGCCCTCTTCATAGCTCGTTGAGCGACGTTGAGCTTTCAGTGCCATAATGTCATCACTGGCAACACACATTTGACGAAAACTTTTGTCTTCAGACACTGAGGAATTTTGAATGAGATGTCTGATTCGTTCGTCCAAAATTCCTTAGTCTTATTGTAAGTATAACGGTTAAAATAATAATACATACTTATGTATCCAACAAAAATTGTCGCCAAGAGTCCATTTGAAGTTGAACAGCATATGCGTCCTAATAATAATGCAGTTAATAAAATTGTAAACGTTGTTGTCGTTCCTATAACAAAGAACTTCATAACATGAACTGTTCCTCCTCCCACCTGAAAGCAAGAAATCAAATTATGGATCGGCTATATAATTTTTTTTTTAATTTGATGAATAATATGATTAAAATTTTACCAACTTCTTGGTCTAGTGGTTAAGGCGCTTGTGCTTGCTTTAAAGTTTTGTCTCAGGGGTCCCGGGTTCGTTTCCCGGCAGGACTATTTTTGGAAATTAACTTTTCATAGTTGTCTGGATCTGACAAATAGTGGTACCCCCTTATAAAAGACCACCGACAGCCTGTCGTCAGACACACTGCTTTACGCAGTCATTTGGGCAGCCCGTCCGGCGGCAGTAACCACCCCCTTACAGAAGACCACCGTGATATAACAGCATGACTGTGTGCTGTTGTGTTTCGGTGAGTAAGTAAGGGATGCCAAAGCTTTTATATGCTTATTATGCGGCTGAGAACATCTAAAATAAAATATATAAAAAAAACTAACGCCTGGCCTAAGGGTTATTATTTATAACAACAAGAGGTCAAGCGTCATAATTGCTTATATATATTTTTATTTTCAACTCTGATGAAGTCGCGAGCACCAGCTAGTAAAAAATATTTGAGCACTGAACTTGGAATACTTACATACAGACATACAATACATGGGCGAAGAAGATACGTAATTAATTTCTTTGATGCTCCTCAAAGAAATAGCTGATAACTAGATTTAGACACATAACTGATACCTACTTCGATTCTCTTGCTTGTGATAAAATTCTCTAGTTGACTTTAAATATGCCAGAAATTGGATAGTGTTTGCACGAATTAATACATTATTTTCCTTGTAATGCAGCGTCCACGGCTTTATATTTTAATTTTATCATTATATTTTGAATAAGAAATTTATCCTTATTAAGGAATAAGGAGTCATCCTTATTTATCCTTATTCAAAATGTCTTTGGACTTTCAAATCAGATGGAAATGAATGAATATTCAAGTCAACATCTTTATATAGAATTATATGTAAAGATGTTCACTTGAATATAAAATAAAGTTGCTTCCCGTCGTCTGTTCCTAATTCCTATGTATGATTTTAATGCGGTTTTTACTATTGGAAAGAGCGTTAAAGGAGGTGGGTTTTTATATATAATTTTCAGAGAAAAGTCCGTGCTAAGCACGTAAGTATAAAATACAAAAATTGACCTGAAAATTAATTGATTTTCTATCAATAATCAACATACATGTATGGTATACATAAATGGTGTACCTACTAAAACTTAGTTTATTATAAAAATTTAAAAGATATCAAAAGAATACTTACAATCATAAGTAAACTAATAAAAAGTTCCGTAATTATGTAAAAGAAATAGGGCAGGTGTTTTACATCTTCAGACACTTTATAAAAAAAGAAATATGTCGATACGCTGAGTACCTGAAAAATAACACACAATAGTTATTAGGTTAATGCAAAGCTAAAGGCACTTATTCAACAAAAGTTAAAGTCGCTTTTCGCCGTCTGTCCCTTTGTATGCGCTTAGATCTTTAAACTACACTTAGATTCACAGAGAGGATTTATATAATAACTAGCAACCGGGTGCAATTTTTATATGTATTTATCTCTCTTTCCATATGTGAAAACCGCATTAAAATCGGTCTACCCATTGTCGAGTTTTTGAGGCATACTCAAACCAACTTAACATTTAATAGATTTGCAGAAAAAAATTACACCCGTGTCCCAGGTCGTTAATAAAGTACAAAATACTATGAAAATTAGAAATACTTTGCCATGCCATATGCATGAGCCGTCTCTTGGAGAGCGCCTTTAATAAATAATTATAGAAAAATCTCTTGTCGTGTCTCACTGATTGATATATCTATCGCATGGACGAAATTACTAAGTTCATAAAGAGGATAAATAATATTTGAGCAATTTTATTAAATATTGTAGACAAAGCAAACCTTATATTCTTACGTGAACTCTAAAATACTTACACAGTTTATGCTTATAAAAAATCCGTATCGATAAGGAATTGTGAATTTAAAAGTCATTTTGGATTTGGTTTGAGTTTATTTTGTTCTTGTGTAAGTAGGTGATATAAAAACAAAATAATTTCGTCTTAGTGCATAAAACACCACAGAACGTTTTATTACGCAGCAATAGACATCCAGGTATAAAATAAGCATACACGCCCTCGTGTGCTGGCTTGGCCGCACGACGAGTCGACGACGACTAAGCTCTACGACTGGCGCCAGCCGGCGGCGGTACTAACTATGGACTGTGCTATAGATGCACTGTACATTTTATTGGTCAAGGCCAACAGATAAACGGGTCGTTGTAAACTCAACCGTACGATTAGTATTATCTTCTTTACATGGTATAATTTTATTGCAGCTGCCTCAATGGTGGTTAATGGTAGCTGAAAACTGGACACAGAGATCCAGTTTTCAGCTAATTTTAATTTGAGTAAATTTTAGTGTCGCGTATCGCGGCCGGAATGTACCATAACCTACGGGTTATCGCACATCAGTGACTATTTAAAAAAAAAAGTTTTGATTCAAGGTAACTTTTAAAATATTTCATTTAAGATTCACATTGAAATTAGTACTTTATATTATTTTTATTTTATTTTACATGTTAAATTGTTCTCTCAATTGATCGTGTTTTATATAGGGAAGCATTTCATAATTACAAAAACCCAAATACGTTGCGAAAAATAAAAATTGCGTCTGTTTCGCGACATCATACGAATAAAGGTGGATTCACCTTGGAGTTTCGATCAATAGCTGTTGACGTAAACGCTTTTTTATTCTATTTTTACCATAGATAATGGAATGTCCATAGATATTTTTACCATAGATAATATTATTACCAATACTTTTACCCAGGGTTTTCTGGTAAACTGACCTTATTCTAATCATCTTATCTAAGGCTTTACTCGCCAAAGGCGGCAGATAATTTTCAAAAGCGGAAAATGGGCACCTTTTGACGAAACACTCAAGTTTTTAATAATAATAAGTAAAAGCGAAAACCTTTAATTTAATGCCATTTTAAACTAGTCTGATATGATTCTCAAGATGAAAAACGTTTTATGTTTTATTAAACATAAAACATTAAACATAACATAACATAATAGTAAGCATTAATATTTGTCGAATTCTTTCACTATGTTAGATGAGAGGATATAACGAGTCATTCGGAGTATATTTTAGAATAATTAATTCAGCCATTTCATGTCAGAAAAAGCCCAAACTTTTAAATGATGTTTTGAAAAATTTTTTTTTTATTATTATTTTACGAAATAACTAGCTGAAATGTAACGGTATGGTATAATTTGGAATCTGCTCATGGAATGGAACCCTTTCATTTGTTAGCCCAACTCGATAGGCTTTTGAAGAAGAAAAATATCTTCTTTTCATACAAAAAATTGATGAAATCATAACTGGAAAATGTACCAGTCTAAAATAAAATACTTACTAAGCTTTCCTGAAGAAAAAATTTCCATACGTGTATTTCCTCACATGACTACAGTCTGGTCCTGGATCATGACAGCAAGCCAAAGTACCTACTAACCCTGGCCTAGCTTACTCGCCTCCTAATAGTACCTACTTCGCACTGGCATAGAACAAAAGAGGGCGTGATTTTTATTATATTTTGCAGATTTTATTGAAATTTAATAAAATCTCCAAAATCTTGCTATGATTTTTGTTGAATTGTTTCACTATGTTAGATGCGTTCTCATGAAAGGTCAACAAAGTAGGTTAAGTACAAAATGGTATACTAGCTGGAGCCTGCGACTTCGTTCGCGATGAAAAAAATTATTGCTGTGACGATGATGGGAGCCATCGGCGACAGGGATGTCCATTTTTTTATATTTATAGACGATCCCTCGGGTACCTAACATTTTTCCAGAATAAAAAGTATCCTATGTTTTAATCCAGGTAATCGTCAATACGCCAGTGAAAACAGCATACAAATCGGTTAAGCCGTTTCTGAGATTAGCGTGCACAAACGTACAGACACACAGACAAAAATTCTAAAAATTATTTTTTGACCTCGGTAACATTAGTGAAACGCGTACAAATTCTTTTTTTTTGAAAAAATATTTAATGTGCGACCTGCTTACGATTTTATTAATGTATAGATTTAAGTACATTCATATAAGTAAACTCAATCCAAAAATATAAACTATGAGATCTTATTTCTAACATATTTGACAACTTAGACCATTCATTAGTAAGTTAGGCATTCATTTACATGTGATATTTCAATCGCTCAATCGCATAATACCAGATTCAGAAAGATACTCAAAAATCTAACGATAAAAAAAATTCTTAACTACACAGTACTAGAAAACTGAGAACTAGAAAACGAGAAAAGGCTGAAGAACTATGATGAATCAATAACATTTAATTTGGGTTCATTTAACGTATATAAATATTATATTATTATTATGTTAAGATTTTATAGGACCTACATAGGCTCTCTTGTTTAAATTTTGGTATATTCTGGGCAGTCTATTTTACTAGTTTAAAATATGATAAAACTATTGGAATACACCTCCCACATTTTATTTATATATATTTTTTTGTTTGTCCTTTTAATTTTTAACCAAATCATTTATGATTTAAACTCGTCCTTTAACTAGCATTTTCTTCTTCTATGTCTATGTTATGGACCAAACATGTAGTCTGCTTAAAAAGACAATCTATAAGCATCTGTGCAATCAGAAGCAAAAATACAGATATTTGATCATCATACAAAAATTTTAAAATTTTCTTTAGTGTTATTACAAACAGTTTCTACTATCCCACCTTCGAAAAGATTTTCGAGCAGTATTCAAACACAAGTATCGTGAATACGATTCCAAAGTAAATTAAACTGCCCAACCATAATCTGCAGCCTTTTTCTCCCCACCGTGATTTGCAATTGTATCCATGCCTTGACCTATGGAATCCCCAGGCATAGGTGGCTTAGCGCTTAGAGCTGATCCTTGGAAAGGATTTGATTCAGATAATTCACCGGTGAATGGTTGCTCGTCTCTTACAGTCATGCGCTGCTCCATAATTTGTTTCTTATCGTATTCCATGAGACACTTTTTATGCAAATAGAACAGCATCCACAAGTAAATACACCTGAAAACTATAACAAACAGTTGATCAAAATTTATTGCTATTTTAGTATTAGCAGGGCTTTTACTAACTAACAGCATAGTTGGCGCAGTGGTTTCGTGTCTGACTATAACCTGCGTTCCGATCTGAGAGAAAGCAGTTCGAATCTCACCGTCGTTATAGTAGACTGTCTGTCTGTCTGCTGAAATATACTTAAAAAATCTTTAACAATATAAAACATCATACCTATGTAGCCCATTAAAACCGACAGCCACACAGAAATGGGAGATGTACAGCAAACATGTGATGGTACTAGTAAAAGGGCGACAATTAAAACTAGAAACATAAATGTTGAGAACATCACAACATATTTAAGAACTCGAACGGTTTCTCCCCGGAACTGAAAAGAGAGAATAAAATCATTGGTGTAATCTAAATATTTTCACGTTCGACACAAAAATTTAAAAAATGGAGTTTTATAGGTAGTCCATTTCCCTTCCTTCCCCAATCCCTTAATAGTTTGCCAACTATTAGGATTGCGCTCTTGAAGCACATTTTTCGTTGCTTGTGTTATAGCGACGGTAGCCACTTACCATACCATCAAGTGGACCGTCAGACTGTCTGCAGACCTTAACATAAAAAGAAAAAATCCATGTTTCAGTAATTTCCTTTGGGCATATAAAATATAAAAACAACCATGTTTCAATAATTATTTCACAATAAACATGTGCCAGAACCTATGACCCGAATAGGTCATTTTATGACCGTATGAAAAAGCAGTTTTTTCGGCATAACAACTGAACACGTCAATTTTACTTATTAGTATAGACACTTGAATTTTTGTCTATCAACGAAATGATTAATTAAACTTAGGATTAATTAAACGATTATTTATTAATGAATTAATTAAAATTAATAAACTAAATTAAGGATACTTACAATTATAAGAATACTAATTATAATTTCCGCCAAACCAAAGTAGTAAAAGGGCTTCACTTTCATAAAATGAGACCATTTATAAAATAATACATAGACTGTTATAATCAGCACCTGAAAATGAAAAAAATATTCATGTTAATAACAAATTAAAAAGAAGTCAATGAAAATACTCAAGGAATAATTTTAAAACCTTAAATAGTTCAAATCATAGTTTTTCATAAATATCTATTTTATCTATGTCGTTTATATCGTCGTAGACTAAAAATAAGCAAAGTAGAATTCTGTTAAATATTATATCTATATATTTTATATATTTTTTAAAAATAAAAATACATATTACAAAATAAACTCGCTATCCGCCCCTGTCTGTTTCTCCTCTAACTATTAAACTCTAAGCAGATTTTGATAGGCTTTAAACAAGGAAGTTTTTTGTATTTATGTTGGAGAAAAATGTATCGATGCGAAGCCGGGGACGGGCCGCTAATATTTTATATATCTACAAATTTCATTAAATATCTACAAACATCCGAAAAACGCCTATTGCTAGACGTACTCGTAGAATAGACTCCCCAACCCCTGTAAAGCACCAAAACGCAGGGATAGTCCCAAAACCATAGACAAGTTACCCACCAAAACGAAAAGTAGCGACCTACCCCCGCTTAGCACGTGTGCAATTTACCTGGATCTTTTTCCAATTTTTCTCTATAAGAACTCATTGTACTCACAACAAATATTTTTAAAAAATAGCCGAATTAATGCAGCCTTTTTGAGTTTTTTTATTATTCCCCCCGGGGGTTGGACCATCCTCGTGGACCATTTATTTTGTACAAATATTCCTTTCCATCATTATTATTACACATTTTACATTCACATTTCAGATTTTTTTCCTGACTATTTCAGATGTTTAATAGTTATTCTGCTAAATTCATCAATGTCGACCAATTTATAGGGTTGATTTAAGGGGGTACTTAACTTAGATTTGAGTTTAGTAACACATTTAACTTTTCATATTTTTATATAGATTATTATTGATAGTTATTATAGTATCCATGAAATATAGTTATATGAATTGAGAAACATATAATATTGAAATGAAATCAAAAATATCTACACTGTTATTAATATTTAGATTATTAAAGTAGCAAAATCTGTTACTAACCTACCAAAAAATTCTGATATTAATTTCAAAACATAACTTTATTCCAGTTAGGTATAACTAATTCTAAATATACCTACTCCAGTGAACCAACTTACACAATGTATTACTATACAAAAACTATATCGATAAGGTGTTTTGTATCTAAAACCCATTTTCTACAGAAGTAAAACAAATTAGCACACACTAAATTCACATGAAAGCGCACACGCCTCGCGCAGTGTGTCGCTTTCGAAGTTTACGTCCGACTGGTCAAGGTCAAACAAACAATTTGAAAATCCAAAATGGCGACGATGACGCCAAATAATTTGTGAATTAGTGATGTGTATTCGATTCGCAAATAAATCGATTCCCAAATCTAATAGTCTGTATCTTTGAGTCTTTTCAATTAAACGTAGGATTTGATTTATTTATGCTAAGACAGGCTGACGGTCCACTTGATGGTAGGTGGCTACCGTCGTCTATAATACAATCACAGGTGCTGTGACGTCACAGGTGCTGCAAGTGCACTGCCAACTATAGTAGGATTAAGAATAAAGGGATTGGGAAGGGACAGGGAAATGGGCTCTGGCTTCCCCTACTCACTCACCGAAACACAACAGCAAATGTGCAGTTATTTCACTGTGGTCTTCTGTAAGGGGGTGATTATTGGCGCCAGACGGTCTGCCCAAATGACTGCGAAACATAGTGTACCCTGCCACTATTTTCCAATTCCAGACCAGAGTCAACTTTGAAAAGTTTATTTCCAAAGTTGACCCCGCCGGGAATCGAACCCGGGGCCCTTACCACTCGTCCAATGGGCTCGTCAAAACGCATATTTTGAAGCTGCGATAGACTGGTACTGGCATCACCATGACAGATTCAAAACGATGTAGTAGCCAAATGCAAATCAATCAAAGCACTTTGAACAGTTGTTATTGTAATCGCACTACAATTGTGTGTGTTTAGAGTGTACTCTAGATTCTAGTGTACCTATTGCGTATTTAAAGAAAAAGAGTAGTTGCCTCATCACTTAGTTTATTTTGATTGAAGACTATCTTACTGGTAGAAACCAACGAGTGAGTATAGAAAATAGAATTATCTATGATTATCGAAGAAAATATCATTATTAAATATGGCGTATCCCGGGAACAGTATTATAAGTCCAATATTTCTCGCAATCGAATAAGTAATAAGAAAAGATACGAGTATAATTCGATTACTAGTTTGCACAGATGAGCACATCTCTTGAGTCAAAGACGTCCCAACGCTACCTTTCCTTTGTCTATATCGTCTATATCGATGGCCTGGGTTTATATAGAACATACGTCACATAGAGACACACAACTATACATGCTTTTACTTTTGTGTTTATCGCACTATTCGCATGTTTTATAACCTCTCTGCGTTCCCGTTAGTAGCTGACTTAATCGCTGTTATTGCGATATTTTCATCAGAAACCATTTAACTTAACTTATTATTGTATTATAAATACGGCTAATTGCTTTTTTTAAAATATTTTAACTTAATGCTGGTTAAAATTTCCCTAGTACGAAAAGCCGACAGCCGCTGGGACCGGAAGGTTCTCGAGTGGTGGCCACGGACCAGCTAGCGCAGCGTTTAGCGTTTGACCAACACCTACTGTTACAGCGAGTGCGGGGTGTAGGACGCCCACGTCGCGGGTCGACGGTAGATCCAGGCTTCTGAACGGTCCCATTGGAAAATTATGGGTAGCCCTATGTCTACCAGGGAACGTCTTGATATTGAGATGATGATGATGATGATGATTATGACACACACACACCGAGAGAGAGAGAGAGAGATATTAATATTAGATACTATGTCGAGAGCGGAATTTGTTAGTCAAATCAAGTCATATTATGTTCACAGTAAAGTCACAGTTTAAACTGTCAGATATAATGCACCATCCCTACTTTTACAGTTATAGTTCATGAGGCTTATGGGTTTACCCGACAACGGTATGCAAAATTTCATAATGATCGGTGTAGTAGTTAAGGCGTGAAAGCGTAACAATAAAACAAACTTACTGTCTCATTTACTCGTATAATATTACTTATAGTAAAGGATCCGCTCTAGAAACGACCTTCACCCATCTGTTTAATGGATGAAAAGTATTTTATATCAAATTTAATATATTAGAAAATATATCTCGAGTGGGTTGTCTAAAACATTCCTAGCCAGGTTATGATTAATTAAAATTTGAAAAATGACTTTTTACTAAATATTGCAACTCATGAGTTTAACGAATAAATTTAATACCAACCCAACGTATGTGAAGCCTATGGAACATATAAACGTTGGGTTATCTATTTTTTTTATTTTACCGTCTCCGTTTGGTAAAAAGTTTGTGAGAGGTTCTCGGAATCTATGAGGGATAAAAGGGTGGCGTTTGCGAAAAGTCATAGAGGGTCATCGGCAGTTACCAAATCTAGACCCGTCCCTATCCGGAACATACATTTTTTTTAAACTCCCTACAACCATTTTGGACTTTCCGATCACAAACACAATAACTTTATCACAAAAAAAGTCGGTTGCGCACTTGTATCATGGCTGCGGTTACTTGCGTATGTAGGCGAAGGTATAATACGTCTAGTAAACTATGAACCTGCCCGTCGACCTATACATGAAAAAAAAAAACCAGATAAATAAAAGCAAAGTTTAGCAAACGAATGTCAATTACAGCTAATTTTTTTAATCACTAAAGAGATAAACAAAGTTTCCCGACTGGTATTCCTGGAGCGTACTTTTGATTAGATAAAAACAAATGTACCTACATGTGTTTTGGGCCTCTGTCTAGTTCACTTCAATGTAATCATATCTATTCAATGTATTTAATGTCAGTGTCCTGTTTGGTGTACAGTAAAAAATGAATCGCGTATTTTTATTGCAATAAAATACATGCACAATTGATGTAGGTATAAATATTTCTATATCTATATATATATATTCACATTATAATTATCTATAATTGACATTATATCATTTGCAAAAAAAAAATGCATCGTGCGAAGTTGGGGGCGGGCCGTTTACCAAAGATTTAAATCTTTGGTCCTTACAGTATAAATTGAAGTCACTTTCCGCGTCTGCCTGTCTGTACATCCGCAATTTTGGAGCAATGAACCAAAGACTATATAAGTATATTGGTAGGCAATGAACACTATTTTGGAATTCAAAAATCTCCTTCCGGTACATGGCTGTTTACATGAGGCGTCAAAATGTAAAAAGTTTAATTGTTAAAATGTTGCAGTGACAAAATGACAAAAGTTCACATTGTATTTATATGTCATGCTTAAGTTATGTTATATTGTTGTTTATTTCGAATAACTAAAAATCAATGTTAAATACTTTGCTGCTCAATTACATCCTCAGACACAGGCGTAATACAGACTTGTCTAATCTAATATGTGTATTCAGTTGAGTAGGCGGATCGGGACCCTGGAAAATCCGTGACGTCACAACGTTATCATGGACGCTGCAAACTTTTAAATAAAATAAGTAAATAATATTAAAAAACAAATGAACACTGCAAGTAAGTATCATTTGTTTGTTGACAGGCACAGAGCACAGTCATAATAACATAACAGTTTGTGTGGGTGACACGAGGTCCATTAGATAAACGTAGTTGCAAATGATAAATTAACTAGCTCCACAGTTTTTCACTCATTGTTAACTTCGTCGTAGTCTCTTTAGTCTTCTAAAAATGTATTGTGAGCTGCAAGAGTTTGGAAGGTGCTGCTTCTGTCTGCCCTTGAGAAGAGGTATTATCTTGTTCGGATATCTCAGCATTGTGAGTTTAATATAATACTTAATTAATAGTTAAACATATAATAGCCAAACCAACTTTCAACATGTCGATATAAAAGGTCATTATAGTTCCCTATTATTTATCATGTTTCCTACATTATATCAGTCTTTTAAATGTTTGTGAGTTTGTTAATATTTATACTGGATATGTTAATATTAACAGTTTTAATATTAGTATTATTATTATTATTATTTGTTTTTAACGTTATGTACCTATATCTAATTTTTTTACATTTACTAAAATGATTTGGATACTTTCGTATTAAAATTAACATGACTATTCAAAGATTCAGAAATATATTATACCTATAAATAAATTTAAAAGTGTAACCAAATTCAAACTATTTTTTATGCTAAGGTCAGCCGACAGGCTGACGGTCCACTTGATGGTAGGTGGCTATTGTCGTTTAGGTATAATACACGCAACGCTACAGTATCTTTACCATGAGTTTACAATGACCGCAATCGCTAGCGAGATCATAAAATATTTATATGGAAAATTGTCAATTTGACATTGACAGTTGACAGTTTTTCATATAAATTTTTTACCTTCTCGCTAGCGAGTGCGGTCATTGTAAACTCATGGTAAAGTTACAGGTGCTGTAAATGCGCTGCCCCTTACACTTGAATTCGGCATTGTCACTAGTAAGTAAATATTTTAATAAAGGCGTAGTTTGATTGCATTTGTGTACGTGTCAACCGTGTATGCGAGGCGTAGCGGGAAGAGTGAAGCCGTCCACAAGGCTCTATCTTTATAGTTCTTATTTTATGTGAGCAAGTATTATCAGTATATAATATTTCTTATAATTATAATATATAAGAATATAATATTTCTTGTTTCAGTTCTTCTCTATCTTCATGATCACATTATATTCCACAACAATTCTAGATGAGAACAACAATTATCATACCTTGGTTTATCACGGTGCTGTCACGAGCACACCAGTCCAATTGTGCATTGCGTTGTACGCTGTAGAAATTATATTCTATATAATTTTGCTCTTCGGTGCTCATATGGTTAGTATATTTTGTTGACCTACTAACGATTCGCCCTGGATTCGCAAGGGCACATATGTATACTTTTTTTATTCAGAAAATTACTTTCAGCAAATGCATAAACCTTCCTCGTATAGCTCTTTTTAACTTCCGACGCTGGACGCAAAAATGGGGTGTTATAAGATTGACGTGTGTTTCTGTGACTTCAAACGGATGGACCGATTTTGATCCGGTTTTTTTGTTTGAAAACTTACATGATCCGGATCTTTTTTAGCTATAATTTATGAAGATCTGTTCATGCGTTTGAAGACCGTCAGCCCATTTCCTAGTTAACGAAGGGATTTCACTTACTTCCTCATGTTCGATTGATGTGATATTTTGGTATAGGTACTGTTACTTCGGTGGTTTTTTCATGACATGGTTATCATGACCTGATGCTGCAGCATCAAGTAGTCTGCGGGACACCTTAGCAGCAGCACCTTAACTTAGCAGCAGATATAGTGTGTTTGGACTCAATAGAAAGTTAAGGATTAGTTTATAATTTTAATTATAGCTAGGTAGATATTTATGTAGATAGTTATGTACAAAAGTTTAAAATAAGAAAGTACTTATTCGTAATTTAAAATAGACGGGATGTCGTGTTTTTATTTTTTCAGAAACGGATACTTTTTGTGAAAATATTCTACTACTACGCTCTGGTGTCCATAGTAGTAACGTTTGTTTTACAAATTGTATTAATTTGTTACGAAAAACATTGGTGGTTTCTGCTGTCCGAGGGAAACGCTATGGTTTTTGCTGGGTTATGTAAGTATTAGTATGAAAGAGAGCAATTGGGATATTTGATAAATCCTGTCAGGCGGGCTAACTGTCTACATTATGTTAGATGACTATCCCTAGGATAAGGATTAATAAGATGGGTTGCCCGGTTACAACTATTTGTTGTGCTCAAGTCTAAATTGAATCCAATAGAATAATATTATAATTTGGTATAATAACAACTAGGTAAAGATACGCTAACGTTCAGATCTATTCCAGAAAGTTCAACCAGTTGAACTAATTGGAAAAAATATTCAACTTATTTAAACTTTTTTAATTTTCCGTAAAAGTTTTTATTTTACTCGTAATATTCTCGTACAATTGTAAATATATATAACTTAGTTTTAGATATAGATTAGAAAATTTATATTTTTTAACTTTTTTGATTTGGATGTGTAAATTTTAAATAAATGGAACGTTTTTCCAATTAGTTCAATTAAAATAAATTAATTTAAACAGATAGTAACGGAACACTTCTCGATTCCCCACATTTTGATGTTAATAATTATTATAACGATAACATTTGTCCGCAATTTCAGGTCTGTTGGGTTACCTAACTCTACTAGTTAGAAGTCTTCTGAAGAAATTGGAGACTAATGGACCTCAAATGTGGGAGAACCAGCTTAATCAATTTGTTGAGGGCGAAATAAAAGTTGAATTAAATGGAGTTTACAATCCTAATTCCGTCCCTATATCAAACGGGGCTTAAAATTCTTTTTTTGAATTATATGCATGTATTTACTCGGCTTGACCATGCGGTTTTTTGTCATTTTCGTACTTTAGAAATGTGTGTAAAAAATGTGCGTTTGTGGTTTTGAGTGTGTATTTGTATATTAAAAACTAGCTGATGCCAGCGACTTTGCGTTTGCGTGAATTCATCTTAAGATATGAATATATTATTTTCTAAACATTCTAATATATTTAATAAAATACATTATTAAAATAAGGCCCGAAACATATGATAATGGATTTTTTATGTTTAATATCTATTAAGACCAAATAACAGACCAAATAAACAGAATGTATTAAGATTTGGAGTTCCAAGAGGTTCCAAGCCAAGCTGTAAGAGGCTGTAAACTAAATTTTTGTTTACTATAATAAAATTGGAAATATTGGTTTCCAAGTTGACTTAACTTAAGATTCTGTGCTGCATTTTATTTTTTGAAGACTTGCTCTTACATCTTTTCACTGTACTTTCACTACGCAATCGACATTTTCAATAGTAAGTAAATATTTTAAATAATTCACGGCGAAGGCATAATTTTACCGGCTTCACTCCACCGTCCACTGAGCTCTATCTTTAGTTCTTATTTTATCTGAGTTTAATATACGACAATTCTGGAAAATTGATAATGCTTATCATAACCTATTGGTCTTTGTGATAAATAATTATTTAATAGACTTTAATTAACTTTTGTAAATATTCTTTTAAGTGAGACTCCAAATAAATATTTATTTAAACAACACGATATTTGACTTAACCTAACGAATTATGGATTTACGCTTATGGAAAAATATGAATAGGGCGACTTACAATATTATAAGGGCGATTAAATATTAATCATAAAATTTAATGACAAAGTTGAATTACATGAACTCTTTTATGAACAAGCTAAAATAAAAAACTATAAACTAAACCCAGAATTTCTGTTGAGCCCAAACACCCTATATTTGCTGTAAGTTGCAAAGGAGTTCGGTATCCCGAAGACTACTTGATGCTGCAGCATCAGGTCAAGGTTACCATGTTATGAAAACAAACCGAAGTTACTATACCAAATTTCATAACAATCGAACATGTGGAAGTTAGTGAAATCCCTTTGTCTACTAGGAAATGGGTTGACGGTCTTCAAACGCCTGAACAGATATTCATAAATTATAGCTTAGAAAAATCCCCGATCACGTCAGCTTACAAACAAAAAAAAAACCGGTTCAAAACCTGTTTGGGAACTACGATTCTTCAGACGGACATAAAGATACAAATCAAACTTATAACATCTCGTTTTTGCGTCGGGCGTTGGTGGTTAAAAATTTAACAATATAACTCACAACGACGGTTGTGAGAACCCTTAGTTTAAGAAGAGATGTAGCCTCTCTTTATGTGTTCTACCGGCTATGATATACTAAATCTTAGAAATAAATTTCTAATTAATGGCAGGAGGAATTCTAATAATAGGAAGGTTAATAAAAAAAATCTTAAAATAGGTATAAAAATATTAAGACAATTAAAAAAAAATTTTTTTTTCCATAATCTTCTAATTCAATAAATTTAGAATACCCCTATTCCAACTTTCACTATTCCATCCGCAAAAAAAAAACATTTAATTGAGTCTCCAAAAATTCCTCTACTGCAGCCATAACTGAGTCATCATCGTGAAATTTAGTTCCGCGTTGTTGACTATAATAAATATATTGTTTAAAATCATTTCTTAACTGTTTAACTGATTTTCTTACCTAAAGATGACCAATAAACGCTTTCTCGCTGGTAGAGGTGAAAAGTTGTATGTTTCATACGAGAGCAAAGTTGTTTATGTCTCGTGCCTTTAAATCACTCACTGCGCTCAGTAATATATATAAGAATCTATATATGCTCTTTCAATTTTGGGAATAAGTGAAAATCACTGGGAGCTATAGTATTGTGAATTTCCTCGAGCGCAACTTCCGACCCTAGAGCAGGAGCATTATCGTGAAGAAACAACAAGCCTGATGACAATTTTCCCAGATTGTTTTCCTTAATTGCTTGACGCACTTTTGGGATTAATTCTACATAATAAGGTCTATCTGTCTATCCTTTCGGAATGTAATCAATAAAAAGGATTCCTTCACAATCCCAGAATACCCAGAATTCTGCCAGCGGTAGGAGTTACTCGAAATTTCTTCAAGTGCTGAGAGGATGGTCGTTTCCAAGACATGGTGATTGTGAATGGTGGAGCCACAGAAACATAATTGTACAAGTAGTACGTTCAATTTGGGAAAAAGGAACGTTCGGTGCACTTTTTCTGTTGTGTATTTTTGTTGTGTATAGGTGTATTTTTCTACTGTGATTTCATTATGATACAAGTTAATAATTGTGATAATAAGGTTAATAATTGTGATACAAGTGAGTAGAGTTTTATTGTAATGTATGTATGTACTGTATAGGTAAATAAAGATAATTAATACAAGATTATAAAAAGAATTAAATACAGACAAAATTCTGTACTCATTTATGTGATTAGTTTGTGAATCATTAATAGTGACAAATTTTGTAAGTGAAGTCATAAATATCATGTTTAGAACTGTAATATTATCAACAATATTTTTTTTTATTAAAGTTTAATTTTTTAATAAAAATATATTTTTGATTGATTTGTGTGCTTTTATTGCATTAAAAATATTCCCCCATAGATATCACTTTTGTATAGTACTGTATTTTTGGTTCAAGTTTTTTTAAGAAAATAATATTTGTGCGAAACAGCGACTAAAAATATATTTAATTTTAAAGTCACTTCTTCGCACAATTCGTACGAAATAAAATTGTGCGAAACCTCTACTAAACCATTGGAACTACGAAACGCCAGGCTATAAATAAATTCGAGGCCACCAACTCGCTACGCAACAGATGAGTGCGTGGCATAACTGTCATTCTAGCGCTTAAGATATTAGGAAACAATAACATTCTTTTTCATATTAGAAAATTCTTTTTCATATTAGTCATACTAGAAATAGAAACACCATATTATATTATTATAAAGAGAAAAGATTTGTATGTTTGTAATGAATAAACTCAAAAATTAAAGATCTGTACCTGCACACAGAGGGACAGACGGAGGTGAGCGACTTTGCTTTATACTATGTAAAGATGTTAAAAAAGTAATACTATTTTACATACCTACTGCCTATATTATGATGTTGGTGGATTGAAAGAATCGGCGCGCCGCCGGTGACGTCATCTGATTCTGAATAAGCAAGAAGGCCCTCCGGTCCAACCGGAATGTAATTCGCAAAAACATTTGGCGAAACAGTTCAGTTTATAGTAAACAGCTGTACTGTTTTCACGTGTTCTAAATACTCTGAAGTTTTTGTTTAAAAATTATGTGCAAAATGTTGTTTAAAAGATGTTGTTACTGTGTACCGCCAAGAATCGGTATTCTCATTTGGGCGTATATTAATATGGTAAGTGTAATTTTTAATAATATGATGGGTAGGTACTATTTTTAATATTAGCGACTTGGGTCTAATGAGAAAAATGAAAATACTAAGGGCACGTAATCTTCTTATTTATATAGTGTAATAAAATACATAGTATAAAATAAAGTCCCTTCCGGTCGTCTGCACCTCTGTATTTACGCTTCATTTAGATCTTTTAAACTACGCGACAGATTTTAATGCGGTTTTCACTAATAGATAAGAAAAGTTTTCATATTTAATTTGTATGCGGTTTTCACTAATAGATAAGAAAAGTTTTCATTTATAATTTGTACTTATAAAAAACTAATATATTTATTAAACTTTTCAGCTAGGAATGCTAGTGCCTATTGGTTTTTACGGATACGTATCGCTTGTAGTAATAGCGTTTTATGGATTGAATTCAGATATAGCTAAAAGCCTGGGAGTGTTTATAATGTTGTCTCTGGAATTAGCTTTCAATATATTACTAATAGTCGCGGCTCATAAGGTAAGAATTTTAAAGACCTAATTTATAGCGATAGAGTAGACACCTATTTTCTATGGACATACTTATTAAACCGGCGTGTTACCAAAAACTAGGATAAATCAAAATAAATTAAATGCCTTAATCCCCATAATTAACGTCCCTAATGCCTGACAGCTGTCCTGTACTTTTTTAAGTATTTTTGACTAATACGATTTGATTATGATTGAAAATATTATATCTTAGACAAATCGTATCAAAAATTTATTTCAAATTTCTTTGAAGATTTGGAAGTATAGATTGTGTGACGTGGTTGTGACCATTTGTTTAAGACTTACATAAATAGATATGAGGACAAATTAAATTCTTAAAACTTCTCTGCAATTGACTTTATAATATAGCTTCATTCCACAGCATTTGTTATTACAGAGTCACAGATTTTCTTTTGTTGTTTTTTCAATGGCATAACGAATGGCATAAAAATTTTTTCCTTGCGCTTGAAATTTCTATTCAAAATGTCTAAATTTAATTAAAGTTTAATCTTAAAGTTTATTAAAGTTTAATAAAAATAAATATTGAAAAAACAAGCCTTGATAAACCTTAATGGTAATATTTAAACACTTATTAAGTGTTTAAATGGTTATTTTATTACCATTTATTACTCATAAATGTGTTCCTTTGGGATCTATTTATCTCAAAGATGTTCTACGTAGACAGGAAATAACCGGTTTTGCATTATGGAATAATTAACAATGACATATAGTTAATAAATTTTTTTTTACTAATAATCCATGACTATTATCTAATATAATTATAGTTTCATTTACCTAGTAGTCTTAATTCTTTATTACTCGACGGTCTCCTTTCGTAACTTCTTTTTGCGAATTTTTGCAGTAAAAAATGCATTAAAATGATGACATTTCTTCCAGGAAAACATAATACTGCTCAAAATCTTTTTCTACTACAGCTTAATTTCAACACCATTACAGACTGTGTTGTTCATCTGGTATACTCGATGCTGTGATGAGTTTTATAATTCTGATATCATATCAGTAACAAATCTTTTTACAATAATTTTTGTAGGTAAGTATTTAAAGGTCGTTCAGCCAATCTGTCTTACTAGTTAACTTTTAATTTTATCCCTTCATATAAATTCCTTACTTCTTAATTTTCAACCTGCTCTTCTACATTCTGAATATTAATCTTGCCCACACGTTTTTGCACTTTTCAGAAAATTTAGCCAAACGTATTAATTTTTAACCAGCCGTCGTTACAATAACATAAGACACCTTACAATTAAAGTCTCGAAGTACCGGAACGCACCGAGAGTTTAATGAAATAAAATTGTAATTAGGTTAATTTTTGGATGGATATGTTAATCAAAAAGGGATTTTAGTAAAAATCAATACTTGTTGAATATAAAATCAAATGCGAACATTTGTAACGTTACTTATAGGCTTTAGGCTTTAGGCAGTAAAATATTATAACTATAAAAGAAACATTACAAAGCTAATTCTTAATATTAATAATCATTAATATCTTCGACCTATCATTTGTCATATTTATCATTAAAATGTTCTAAAGTTAAAACATACTTAGAATTTATAGTCATATATCTATATATATAAGCATAAATAATCTTCACCTAGTCTCTATTCATCGGCACTATAAATAATATAATGATAACAACTAGACTTCTTTACTGGCTTACTTATAATAATAGTGCGGAAGTAAATGAAGTAGTTTATTTTATGTATGTGTATCATTTTGAAAATAACATAACATTTTTAACTACTGTGTCTTGTCTCGAGTCTCGACCTTAAAGTCCCGGGACTTCGTGGCACGACACGTCCCGGGACCCAAATCCTAGTCCCGAATCTCTATTCCAGAACTTTCCGTTCCTATCTTCTGTTTTATCTCCGACAAATATGGCCCACTTCCTTTTCCCTTTTATTATAACTTTAAAATTTAAATATTAAATAATTCAGTCAACTTTAACACCAAACTCCACACTTGCTTTAACGCTCTGTTCTATGGTTCCCGGGTTTGATTCCCGGCAGGATCAACTTTGGAAATGTATTTTTTTAATTTGGCTCTCGTCTGGATTTGGAAAGTAGTGGCAGGGCACACTGCGTTTCGCAGTCATTTGGGCAGCCGGTCTGGCGGCAGTAACCACCACGTGAAACCACCAGCGGCGCTGTTGTGTTTCGGTTAGTGTGTAAGGAATGCCAGAGCCCATTACCTATTCCTTCCTAACCCCTTATCCTCAATCCTACTATAGTCGACAGCGCACTTGCAACACATGTGGCGTTGCTTGTAGCATATGCGACGGTAGCTACCTATCATCAAGTGGACTGTCAGCCTGTATGTCTGTCGAATTTGACATAAAGAAAAGGTCGGTCAGCAGGCTGACGATCCACTTGATAGTAAGTTGCTACTGGTACCTGTAAACAGAGATTTATTTTTTACGAGAAAACTTATGAGACATTCGTTTCAAATCTTATGTAAAGGTCAGCATGCAGGTTGAGGATCCACTTGATGGTACGTCTCTACCGTCGCCTATAACCACATCAACACCATAGACGATGTAAGCTGTAAGTGCGCTGCCGACCTTAGGATCAAGAATAAGGAAGAGATAAAGAAATGACTGTGTCATCCCGTACTTTCTCACTACATTCATTTAGTGGAATGTTGTATGCAATTTTTAGACTAGATAATCTCTAAAAAATTTCTTTTGTTTCAGTGTTCAAAATTTATATTACGATTATAATTAAAATTGAAATTAATACATTGAAAAATAAATACAAGATTGAGTCAGAAGATGGCAATGACGCCCAGTGCGCACTCGACATGACACAAGAAAAAGAGAGGTTTGAAAGAAAAGATTGAGATTGTGTCTTTTCCAAAACTAAACGTTTGTTTGGATATATATACTCGTATTGTTCAACTTTAAGAACTTTAAGAACTATACTATTAAAATCAGTCATAAGTTACTTTTAAGTTAAGTTTCATAAACATTAATATTTTGTTATGTATTTTTACGTAAATAATATGAAAGCCATATAGGAACCATTTGATATTATCAGAAATTTAAGTAGCAAGCTATATAATATATTTGCCGATGTACAAATATTTTTAAGAAGCCACTTATCACTTTTCCACTTTTCTAAGTTTATTAAGACAAATTAGTTTACCTAATTACTTCATTAAAGTTAATTATATGCGACCAATCATTTGTAGTAAAGTAAGTAATTAATAAGTAATATTGTAAGACGGTGTATCCTATTGGAAAATTATGATGATGATGATTGTAATATTTTTAATGTAATCTCGAAAGCATTTTTTACTTAGGTAGTTTCTATAACTTATCGACTGACATTTTATTTTTAACAATATGTTTTTTTTTTACTAATAAATATAGAAGTACTTAAACTATAACGTTTTTACAATTTATAGAATAAATATTTGATTAAGAAAGCGAATTGCTTTTATTATAATATATTTTATTTCATATACGAACTATAACGGCCCCACAATAGTGCTGCAAGTGCGCTGGCGAGCATAGTAGCAATGAATGGGGGATTAGGAAGAGATAGCATAATGGAAACATAAAGTCACACATGCTGTTATCTCATGGTGATCTTTTGTAAGGGCCACTCCCTCACAAAAAGATCACCGTCACTGTCACCAGAAGGGCTGCCCAAATGCCTGCGAGTAGTGTGCTGTGCCAGTACCACTATCAGTGTTTAGTTATATCAGTAGAAACCAACGTTCTCGGGTCATTCTATAATAAGTATTCATATAGATATTTAATTAAGGTATCCTAACTAATAAGTGTTGCCTATGTAATATTGTGGCGCATTGACGAAAATGAATTATATAACCGTTGATCGCCTAACCAGGTCGGGACTATATGCAGGATGGCTTATAAGTTTTACGTTTTTCATCTTCAAAATTCGTTTGTCTGTCTGGTCATGTGAAAACTAGTTATTATTGTAGTGCAATATGACACTGCGTTTATACGGTTATTTTTACGGAATTCGTTAATGCCTTCCGGCAAACAATAATTTTTGTGTACCAATCCCTAAACACGGTACAACAAATCTCCAAAGCAACAGGTAGCCTTGTGTCCAGTTTTAATAAAAAAAGAATTTTGGTGGTATAATAATTATTAAGTTTTAGTAGGATAATTTTTACAGGTAAGTTTTTAAAGGTTGATCAGCCAGCCTGTCTATGTTTAGGTACTTCCTTTCCTATAAATTCCTTGTTTTTTTATTTTCAACCCCCTCATCAACATTTTGAATAATGATCTTGCCCATATGTTTTTGCATTTATTTTCACAAAATTAAGTAAAACGTATCCATTTTTAAGCGGCGATCGTTTTAAGGTTTTCATTGCTTCTTGTCGGTTTTCTATCCACATTAGTTCGCTGCGTCCTAAGACTATTCCTTCCCTTCCCAACTCCGGTTTTATCTCCGACAAATGTGGCCGGCCCACTTCCTTTCCCCTTTAGTTATCACTAAACAATTCAGTCAATTTATCTCCGGATTCTACTATTAGAAGCTTGTTCTATTGATAACACTAATCCATTCCATTGAAAAATATTAAATATACTGTGGCGAAACCTATCCATAGCTAACATATTTAGGTCTCCCAATGGATACATATTAAAATTTATAGTTTTTAATTAAGATGATAAATATTATAATTGTATTTTTGAATATAGTAGGTATATTAGAATAATTTGTCTATCTTTTACATAATATATTGAAACATTTTTTTAATTAGAGGTCGGACAGCAGGCTAAAAAAAGTCCACTTGATGGTAGGTTGCTACAGTTACCTGTAAACACAAACAACACCACAGTGATTTCATTTTTAAGAGAAAACTTATGCAGTGCTAAGCAATTTGACGGGCCTCTTAAGCCTAGTTACTTTGTAAGATAGAATAGATAGATCCCGCCGTGATCCGTAACCACTCTAAAGTAAAAAGAATTTTCAAATATACATTTGATTTATTTGATTTAGGTAAAGCCAAGGAAACCAGCCAGTCGCAATAAAATATAGCCTATCAGACATGAATAATGTTTCTTCACCTTTATAAAAGAGTTTTGTATAATAAATTTTTATTTTTTGTTTAGTTGATACTAAGGGCAAATTTCTCGCCTTGAAATTTGAAAGTTTAAAAACTTCTAATGAAATGAATACACATAAGTTTCAACTTTTATGGAGATCGGCTTTCACAGTTTTGAATACCTATAGCGTTTACACTTTATGCATAACTAGCTGGCGCTCCGCGTTGAACGTTATGGATGTTTGTAACTCTTTCACGCAAAAACTACTGAACTGATCACCATGAAATTTTGCATACACATTGTCTGGGACACCATAAAGGACATAGGGTATGTTTCATCGTTCAACGCGGACGAAGTCGCGGGCAACAGCTAGTCCAAACATACTTTCGCATTTATAATATTATAATTATAATAGGTACTGACATAGACCTAAAAGTTATGACTTTATTACAGCAATTTAATTAATGAGATAGTCATTGAATAATTTAAAAAAAGGCTATTTTGTTTATAATTTTTATTTAACTACTCTTTTATTTTAAAATAGTGGTATTGCTTGAATATGGCTTCGTCACATGTTACACAGTTATGTAATAAACATTTATAATTTGTTTTGATTATAATATTATTTTGTTTAATTTACTTCTCTATTTCAGCGTGGATTATAAATATTATATTTTTAGACGATCCTTCGAGAACCTAACATTTTCCAGGATAAAAAGTACTTATCCTATACATATGTTAATTCGTTCAGTATTTTGTACGTGAAAGAGTAACAAACATGCTTCTTTTACATTTATAATATTAGTAGGATAATAATTATTATATGTAATTAAAATTTTAAAATGTGCAGAATTGACCTTGTTATGACGTCATTGGTTGATTAAACGAATCGGCGCGCCGCCGGTGACTAACGGGCATGTAATTCGCAAAAACATTTGAGGAAACAGTTCACAGTAAGCTGCTAGACTGCTTTCAAGTTCTAAATGCTCTCTGGAATTTTTGTTTAAAAATGACGTTCGAAATGTTTTAAAAAAAAAATGGGTTTCGTCAAGAATCGGTATCCTCATTGTTGCGTATATTATTATGGTAAGTGAGAAAAGGCATCAATAAACTTTTACTATCAGCTTTTAAAAAGCTGATAGTTATTAAGTTAAGCTTTTATATAAAATGTATTATATTATTTATTTTTTTAATATTATAATGTAAATTTTTATATAATGTTGTAAACAATCTTTTCAAATAACTGTTTTAGTTTACAAATTATTCTTAGAAAATAAATAACGATAAATGTTTTATTTCTTTACTTTGTTTTCTTATATACTAGCTATAGACCGCAACTTCGTCAGTGTCCCTCGGAAACAATTTTTAATTCTGGATGAAAAGCCCAGATTACCCTAAGTATGTCCTTTTCTGTACCCCTGACAACGTGCTGTCTGCTGTCCCAGGCAAACGCTATGGTCTTTGCTGGGATATGTAAGTATTAGTATGAAAGAGAGCAATTGGGATATCTGATAAGTCCTGTCAGGCGGGCTAACTGTCTACATTATGTTAGATGACTATCCCTAGGATAAGGATTAATAAGATGGGTTGCCCGGTTACAACTATTTGTTGTGCTCAAGTCTAAATTGAATCTAATAGAATAATATTATAATTTGGCATAATAACAACTAGGTAAAGATACGCTAACGTTAATATCTATTCCAGAAAGTTCAACCAGTTGAACTAATTGGAAAAAATATTCAACTTATTTAAACTTTTTTAATTTTCCGTAAAAGTTTTTATTTTACTTGTAATATTCTCGTACAATTTACACAGGACCCTGCCTATACTAGAGGATCGAAGCTTAATAATATTATATACAATTTATAAATTTATATAACATAGTTTTAGATATAGGTTAGTTGTTAATTAGGTTAAAATTTATATAATTCTAATGGAGAATTTTATAACTTTTTTTATTTGGATGTGTAAATTTTAAATAAATGGAACGTTTTTCCAATTAGTTCAACTAAAATAAATTAATTTAAACAGATAGTAACGTAACACTTCTCGATTCCCCACATTTTGATGTTTAAAAAATAAGATGTTGGAAGGTCTGGTGATGTGAAACTATGTTAATAATTATTATAACGATGACATTTGTCCGCAATTTCAGGTCTGTTGGGTTACCTAACTCAACTAGTTAGAAGTCTTCTGAAGAAATTGGAGACTAATGGATCTCAAATGTGGGAGAACCAGCTTAATCAATTTGTTGAGGGCGAAATAAAAGTTGAATTAAATGGAGTTTACAATCTTAATTCCGTCCCTATATCAAATATGGCTTAAAATACTTTTTTTGAATTATATGCATGTCCATGCAGTTTTTTGTCATTTTCGTACTTTAGAAATGTGTGTAAAAAGTGTATATGCGTTTGTGGTTTTGAGTGTGTATTTGTATATTAAAAACTAGCTGATGCCAGCGACTTTGCGTTTGCGTGAATTTATCTTAAGATATGAATATATTATTTTCTAAACATTCTAATATATTTAATAAAATACATTATTTAAATAAGGCCCGAAACATATGATAATGGA
The DNA here is from genome assembly GCA_944738685.1 of Synanthedon myopaeformis. Lineage (NCBI taxonomy): Eukaryota > Metazoa > Arthropoda > Insecta > Lepidoptera > Sesiidae > Synanthedon > Synanthedon myopaeformis. The sequence continues at coordinate 3,283,001 of OX122927.1, read as the reverse complement.
TTTTTTATGTTTAATATCTATTAAGACCAAATAACAGACCAGAATAATAAACAGAATGTATTAAGATTTGGAGTTCCAAGAGGTTCCAAGCCAAGCTGTAAGAGGCTGTAAGCTAAATTTTTGTTTATTATAATAAAATTGGAAATATTGGTTTCCAAGTTGACTTAACTTAAGATTCTGTCCTGCATTTTATTTTTTGAAGACTGGCTCTTACATCTTTTCACTGTGCTTTCACTACGCAATCTCGCTTTCTCGCTGGTAGAGGTGAAAAGTTGTATGTTTCACACGAGAGCAAAGTTGTTTATGTCTCGTGCCTTTAAATCACTCACTGCGCTCAGTAATCTATGTAAGAATCTATATATGCTCTTTCAATTTTGGGAATAAGTGAAAATCACTGGGAGCTATAGTATTGTGAATTTCCTTGAGCGCAACTTCCGACCCTAGAGCAGGAGCATTATCGTGAAGAAACAACACGCCTGATGACAATTTTCCCAGATTGTTTTCCTTAATTGCTTGACGCACTTTTGGGATTAATTCTACATAATAAGGTCCAGTAACTGTCTATCCTTTCGGAATGTAATCAATAAAAATTATTCCTTCACTATCCCAGAATACTCAGAATTTTGCCAGCGGTAGGAGTTAATCTAAATTTCTTCAAGGACTTAGGGGATGGTCGTTTCCAAGACATACATGATGATTGTGAATGGTGGAGCCACAGAAACATAATTGTACAAGTAGTAGGTACGTTCAATTTGGGAGTGTCGGAAGTACGAAACTCCAGGCTATAAATAAATTCGAGGCCACTAACTCGCTACGCAACAGATGAGTGCGTGGCATAACTGTCATTCTAGCGCTTAAGATATTAGGAAACAATAACATTCTTTTTCATATTAGAAAATTATTTTTCATATTAGTCATACTAAAAATAGAAACACCATATTATATTATTATAAAGAGAAAAGATTTGTATGTTTGTAATGAATAAACTCAAAAATTAAAGATCTGTACTTACATACAGAGGGACAGACGGAGGGGAGCGACTTTGCTTTATACTATGTAAAGATGTAAAAAAGTAATATTATTTTACATACCTACTGCCTATATTATGATGTTGGTGGATTGAAAGAATCGGCGCGCCGCCGGTGACGTCATGTGATTCTGAATAAGCAAGAAGGCCCCCCGGTCCAACCGGAATGTAATTCGCAAAAACATTTGGCGAAACAGTTCAGTTTATAGTAAACAGCTGTACTGCTTTCACGTGTTCTAAATACTCTATGAAGTTTTTGTTTAAAAATTATGTGCAAAATGTTGTTTAAAAGATGTTGTTACTGTGTACCGTCAAGAATCGGTATCCTCATTTGGGCGTATATTAATATGGTAAGTGTAATTTTTAATAATATGATAGGTAGGTACTATTTTTAATATTGGCAACTTGGGTCTAATGAGAAAAATGAAAGTACATATCTTCTTATTTACATAGTGTAATAAAATACATAGTATAAAATAAAGTCCCTTCCGGCCGTCTGCACCTATGTATGTACGCTTCATTTAGATCTTATAAACTACACGACAGATTTTAATGCGGTTTTCACTAATAGATGAGAAAAGTTTTCATGTATAATTTGTACTTATATAAAACTAATATATTTTTTATACTTTTCAGCTAGGAGTGCTAGTGCCTATTGGTTTTTACGGATACACATCGCTTTTAATAATATTGTTTTATGGATTGAATTCATATATAGTAGCTAAAATCCTGGGAGTGTTTATAATGTTCTCTCTGGAATTAGCTTTCATCATATTACTAATAATCGCGGCTCATAAGGTAAGAATTTTAAAGACCTAATTTATAGCGATAGAGTAGACACCTATTTTCTATGGACATACTTATTAAACCCGGCGTGTTACCAAAAACTAGGATAACTCAAAATAAATTAAATGCCTTAATCCCCATAATTAACGTCCCTAATGCCTGACAGCTGTCCTGTACTTTTTTAAGTATTTTTGACTAATATGATTTGATTATGATTGAAAATATTATATCTTAGACAAATCGTATCAAAAATTTATTTCAAATTTCTTTGAAGATTTGGAAGTATAGATTGTGTGACGTGGTTGTGACCATTTGTTTAAGACTTACATAAATAGATATGAGGACAAATTAAATTCTTAAAACTTCTCTGCAATTGACTATAATATAGCTTCATTCCACAGCATTTGTTATTAGAGTCACAGATTTTCTTTTGTTGTTTTTTCAATGGCATAACGAATGGCATAAAAATTTTTTCCTTGCGCTTGAAATTTCTATTCAAAATGTCTAAATTTAATTAAAGTTTAATCTTAAAAGTTTATTAAAGTTTAATAAAAACAATTATTGAAAAAACAAGCCTTGATAAACCTTAATGGTAATATTTAAACAATTAAGTGTTTAAATGGTTATTTTATTACCATTTTGTACTCATAAATGTGTTCCTTTGGGATCTATTTATCTCAATATGTTCTATATGTGAATACAGGAAATAACCGGTTTTGCATTATGGAATAATTAACAATGACATATAGTTAATAATTTTTTTTACTAATAATCCATGACTATTATCTAATATAATTATAGTTTCATTTACCTAGTAGACTTAATTTTTTATTACTCGACGGTCTGCTTTCGTATCTTCTTTTTGCGTATTTTTGCACTAAACAATGCATTAAAATGATGTCATTTTTTCCAGGAAAACATAACGCTGCTCAAAATCTTTTTCTACTACAGCTTAATTTCAACACCAATACAGACTGTGTTGTTCATATGGTATACTCGATGCTGTGATGAGTATTGTAATTCTGATATCATATCAGTAACAATTATTTTTGTAATAATTTTTGTAGGTAAATATTTAAAGGTCGTTCAGCCAATCTGTCTTACTAGTTAACTTTTAATTTTATCCCTTCATATAAATTCCTTACTTCTTAATTTTCAACCTGCTCTTCTACATTCTGAATATTAATCTTGCCCACATATTTTTGCACTTTTCAGAAAATTTAGCCAAACGTATTAATTTTTAACCGGCCGTCGTTACAATAACATAAGACACCTCACAATTAAAGTCTCGAAGTACCGGGACGTACCGAGAGTTTAATGAAATAAAATTGTAATCAAGTTAATTTTTGGCTGAATATGTTAATCAAAAAGGGATTTTAGTAAAAATCAATACTTGTTGAATATAAAATCAAATGCGAACATTTGTAACGTTACTTATAGGCTTTAGGCTTTAGGCAGTAAAATATTATAACTATAAAACAAACATTACAAAGCTAAATTTTAATATTAATAATCATTAATATCTTCGACTTATCATTTGTCATATTTATCATTAAAATGTTCTAAAGTTAAAACATACTTAGAATTTATAATCATATACCTATACCTATACCTATAACTAGACTTCTATACTGACATAATAAAATAGTCTCTAAAACGATAGCTTTATTAACATATCGCGGAAGTAAATGAAGTAGTTTATTTTATATTATGTATATCATTTTGAAAATAACAACATTTTTAACTACTGTGTCTCGTCTCGAGTCTCGACCTAAAAGTCCCCAAATCCTAGTCCCGAATCTCTATTCCAGAACTTTCCGTTCCTAACCCCTTATCCTCAATTCTACTATAGTCACCAGCGCACTTGCAGCACATGTGGCGTTGCTTGTATCATATGCGACGGTAGCTACCTATCATCAAGTGGACTGTCAGCCTGTCTGTCTGTCGAATTTGACATAAAGAAAAGGTCGGTCAGCAGGCTGACGATCCACTTGATAGTAAGTTGCTACTGGTACCTGTAAACAGAGATTTATTTTTTACGAGAAAACTTATGAGACATTCGTTTCAAATCTTATGTAAAGGTCAGCATGCAGGTTGAGAATCCACTTGATGGTACGTCTCTACCGTCGCCTATAACCACATCAACACCATAGACGATGTAAGCTGTAAGTGCGCTGCCGACCTTAGGATCAATGATAAGGAAGAGATAAAGAAATGACTGTGTCATCCCGTACTTTCTCACTACATTCATTTAGTGGAATGTTGTACGCAATTTTTAGACTAGATAATCTCTAAAAAATTTCTTTTGTTTCAGTGTTCAAAATTTATATTACGATTATAATTAAAATTGAAATTAATACATTGAAAAATAAATACAAGATTGAGTCAGAAGATGGCAATGAAGCCCAGTGCGCACTCGACATGACACAAGAAAAAGAGAGGTTTGAAAGAAAAGATTGAGATTGTGTCTTTTCCAAAACTAAACGTTTGTTTGGATATATATACTCGTATTGTTCAACTTTAAGAACTTTAAGAACTATACTATTAAAATCAGTCATAAGTTACTTTTGAGTTAAGTTTCATAAACATTAATATTTTGTTATGTATTTTTACGTAAATAATATGAAAGCCATATATAGGAAGCATTTGATATAATCAGAAATTTAAGTAGCAAGGTATATAATATATTTGCCGATGTACAAATATTTTTAAGAAGAATAGTTTATCTACAGATACCACTTTTCTAAGTTTACTAAGACAAATTAGTTTACCTAATTACTTTATTAAAGTTAATTATATGCGACCAATCATTTGTAGTGTAATTAATAAGTAATATTGTAAGACACACCGTCTTACAATATTACTTATTAATTACATTGGAAAATTATGATGATGATTGTAAGATTTTTAATGTAATCTCGAAAGCATTTTTTACTTAGGTACTTTCTATAACCCCCCCTAGGTGGGTCATGACCGTGCAGTGGTGGGGGGGCTTAACCCTCTGCAATCCGGGCGGTTGCAGGAGCCGGTGGGGTCACTGGCCTTTGCTTGGCTGACCGGATTGTCGCTGGGGAACTAAGAAGACCCACGTGCTTGTGCTCCGAGTGGGCTCCGACCATCGGAGCTCGTGGCGGAGCAACAGTTTGGAGGCTCCAACTGTCTGCTGGAGCTTCATAGGTCACTGCTCGCTGGGCCGAGGATCCGTACTTGGCCCACGTGGGTGTTGGCCGGTGAGAGAGGGCACCCCCGGTACTTGTGTGTTGAACCGAGGTATGGGTCTGGGTTCTGCGCACAAAGACCGGCGCGGGTCGCAGCGGGCGGATTCTCTCGGATAGCTCTTTCGCTCAGTGGTAGTTGGGCAACGCACGCGAAGACGGAGCTCTACGACAGGGAAGGACCGTCTGGCAGAGTACTGCAATAGCGGCTTTGTGGAGGGTGGTGAAGACCCGGTAGTACTTAGCCGGGCTAGTAACCGCCCTCTGCAATCGTCCGGAAGGGTGAACACCCGGCCTCGCCACCCGGCCTAGTAACTCTTCCGGCGATAACACGAGGTGGAGCCTGTCTCTCGGGCTGCCGCGATTGATGTAGAAATGTCAGGCGGAAACCTTTGGGCCGTCCACCCTTAATGCCGTGGAGATGAGCGGCCACACGAGCAGGGGTTATCCTAGAGTGTCAGGTGGAAGCGGCCTCCGACTCTGCGGTAGGTTGTGCCGCAAAGAAGAGGTTATGGGGTGCTTCATGAGTGAAGCCCCTCGCTGACTGCTCGCTGCGAGAGGTAAGTATAGGCGGCCTGTGCCGCTTCGCCCGGGGGCGGCGGACATGGGGTCGTCCGCCGTCATCACAACACCGGGCAACGAGGGGAGACGTGCTGTGTGTTTCCGGCACGTCTCTTCACGGCGCGGAGGTCACACTCCGCGCTTAATCGAGGTGGAGCCCGCAGGTGTGCGGGCCTTAACGTCAAGGTAGCGTGTCTTAACGTCCCCTAACCCCTGCCCGACATAGACGGCGCGAAGAAACACCGGGTTTTAGTGGATAGAAGTCCCACATACCCCACCGATCTCCCCATGGTCGGTTGGGATCTCATTCGCAGATTTCCTCATGTAAAAAAAAAGGTACTTTCTATAACTTATCGACTGACATTTTATTTATAACAATATGTTTTACTAATAAATATAGAAGTACTTAAACTATAATGTTTTTACATTTTATAGAATAAATATTTTATTAAGAAAGCGAATTGCTTTTATTATTCATAGCAAAGCTAACTTAATGTTTTATTTTATATACGAACTATAACGGCCCCACAATAGTGCTGCAAGTGCGCTGGCGAGCATAGTAGTTCATCCTCACAAACTTTGACATTTATAATATTAGCAGGATAATAATTATTATATGTAATTAAAATTTAAAAATGTACAGAATTGACCTTGTTATGACGTCGTTGGTTGATTAAACGATACGGCGCGCCGCCGGTGACCAACGGGCATGTAATTCGCAAAAACATTTGACGAAACAGTTCACAGTAAGCTGCTACACTGCTTTCAAGTTCTAAATGCTCTCTGGAATTTTTGTTTAAAAATGACGTTCGAAATGTTTTTAAAAAAATGGGTATCGTCAAGAATCGGTATCCTCATTGTTGCGTATATTATTATGGTAAGTGAGAAAAGGCATCAATAAACTTTTACTATCAGCTTTTAAAAAGCTGATAGTTATTAAGTTAAGCTTTTATATAAAATGTATTATATTATTTTATTTTTTTAAACATTATAATATAAATTTTTATATAATGTTGTAAACAATCTTTTCAAATAACTGTTTTAGTTTACAAATTATTCTTAGAAAATAAATAACGTTAAATGTTTTATTTCTTTATTTTGTTTTCTTATATACTAGCTATAGACCGCAACTTCGTCAGTGTCCCTCGGAAACAATTTTTAATTCTGGATGAAAGGCCCAGATTACCCTAAGTATGTCCTTTTCTGTACCCCTGACAACGTGTATGGAACATTTCATGATTATCAGTTGAATAGTTAAACGCACTATGTAGTTAGGGGTTGAATCAATTTTTGTTATTTTTTAAAACAAACATCAATAACGATTAAATTTGCTTAGAAATTATTTAGCTACTTTGTCCGCGACTGTCAACTTTAGTGCTGAACTCAAGTTAATTAATACGCTTAAAAACAAACGTAGTTGTCGCTGCAATTTTTTATTACTGTGACACGAAAGGTTTTTTTTTGACAATAATTTACTATTTTATTCTCAGAAATTATTTATTTGTATAAACAGTTCTTTTTTTTTTTTTTTTTTTTTTTTTTTTTTCAAAATTTTGATTTTTTTTTTATATCTGATACAGTACACAAACAGATTGCAATTAAATACATGAAAACTATAAAATACATGTGTATGGATAATTATCTAAATTGCACTCCTAAACAGTGTACTTAACATGTTTAATTTTAACTTAGCTACTAATGGTCTTAAATACTTAATTAATTCTTAATTTATAATATTTTCTTAATTTCTACTTAACTAATATTTAAGCTATTTTTGAATTTAGAAAACCTGCCGTCAAATATATCAAAACCGACCTCACACCCGATATCATTATAACTTCGACACATCCTAACCAAGGGATTGTAATAGGATGTGTTGTTTTTATGTGCTTCGATGGAAAAGGGACCAGGGGACCATTTTACTCTAAGAACTCAAATTATGGGACGAAAATAACGCTTTTCTGATAAGTCCTCGCCTTAATATATTTTTTAATCTTTTCAGCTAGGACTGCTCCCGGTTATTGGTTATAACGGATACATATCGCTCTATAAAATACAGTACTATGGATTATCAAATTTTAATTATATGTTATCTAACGAAGACGATATGGTTATAAGACTGCCAATGGTTTTAATGTTTTCTCTGGAATTAGTTTTCATCATATTGCTAATAGTAGCGGCTCATAAGGTAAGAATTTTAAGATCGATTTTATAGCGATAGAGTACTTATTTTCTATTGACATACTTAGGAAACCCGGCAGGTACCCAAAAAACTCAAATTTCAATTCCTTGATCCCATCGAAATAATTTATCTGTTTGATCCCCAAATCAATTCCTTCAAATTGCTCCTGAAGAATGTCAAAACTTAACATGTCGTGTATTTTTTTAATATTTTTGACTAATCCGATTAGGTTATCGAAAATATTACATTTAGTAATTTATATGAAACTAGCAACCCACTCCAGTCTTCGCCCGGGGTTAATTTTTTTAAATAAAAGTACACAAATCTTCCTCGTTTTTCCATGTTCCCTTTTTTCATGAGGAAAATAGAATTAGTAGCCGTTGGATGGTTTAGAAATAATAACCGGAGAAACGGACTGACCATCGAGCGAGTCTCGTCGTCGCGTCGGGTGGTGCGAGGCCCCCGTTTTAAGTTATATTGTGTAAAAATATTTAAAAAATCTTTCACATGGAAGTAGTGACAGGGCACACTACATTTGGCAGTCATTTGGGCAGTCCGTCTGGCAGCAGTAACCACCCCCTTATAGACTTCCCTATCCCTTACTAATCCCTATCCTTATATCCTACTACGGTCGGCAGCGCACTTGCGGCACCTGTGGCGATGCTTGTGTTATAGGCGACGGTAGCCACTTACCTTCAAATGGAAAGTCAGCCTGTCTGTCTAATAAAATAATAAAAATAATAATAATAATAATAATAATAATAATAATAATAATAATCCATGACCAATAACATAATTATAGTTTCATTCGCCTAGTAGTACTACTTGTAGTACTATTACTTATTCTGTGCTAGTACCTAGTCTTAATTCTTTATTACTTTTTTTTTGCTAAGTTTTGCATTAAATAATGCATTAAAATGATGTAATTTCTTTCAGGGAAACATAACGCTGCTAAAAACCATTTTCTACTACAGCTTAATTTCTACACCAATAGAAGGTGTGTTTTTCATTTGGTATACGCTATGCTATGATGAATTTCATGATTTTCTTCTGAGAACAGTGAGCATTATTTGGGTAACCATTTTTACAGGTAAGTTTTTAAAGGTTCATCAGCTAGCCTGTTATGTACTTCTTTCCTATAAATTCCTTGCTTTTTTATTTTCAACCTTCACTTCTACATTTTAATAATGATCTTGCCCATATGTTTTTTGCATTTGTTTTCACAAAATTTAGTCAAACGTATCCATTTTTAACCGGCGATTGTTTTAATATTTTCATTGCTTCTTTTCGGTTTTCTATCGACATTAGTTCGCTGAGTCCTGAGACTATTCTAGAACTTGCCGTTCCCAACTCCGGTTTTATCTCCGACAAATTTTAATATGACCGCCCACTTCCTTTTCCCTTTAATTATCACTAACAATTCAGTAAATTTTATCTCCGGATTCCACTATTAGAAGCTTGTTCTATTGATAACAATAATCTATCCTTTGAAAAATATTAAATGGACTGGTGAACGAAACCTATCCATAGATAACATATTAAAGTCTCCGAATAACATTTTAATTAAGATAATAAATATTAATAATATTTTTGAATATAGTATGTTAGAATAATTTGTCTATCTTTTACATAATACCTATACATTTTTTAAAATTAAAGGTCGCACAGCAGGCTGAAAGTCCACTTGATGGTAGGTTGCTACGGTTACCTGTGAACACAAACAAGACCACAGTGTTTTCATTTTTAAGAGAAAACTTATGAGAGATTTGTTTTTTAAGTCTTATGTAAAGGATTATGTATGTACCTATGCAATTTGAGAAGCCACTCGAGCCATGTACTCAACGGGGCCTATTTAACACATCAACACCATAGACGCTGTAAGTGCGCTGCCGACCTTAGTAAGATTAAGGATAAAGGATAAGTAAACGATAGAGAAATGACTGTGGCATCCCTTTCTTTCTCGCTTTCCCTTTCCCTTTCCCTTTATTTTTTCCTATTGTTCCGATTGATCGGATGATCTAGTGGAGTGTTCGCAATTTTAGCCTAGATAATTTCGAGGGGACTAAACATTATTTTTGTTTCAGTGCTCAAAATATATATTACGTTTGTAATTCAATTTGTAATTAATAAATTGAAAAATAAATACAATATTAAGTCAGAACACTATGGAAATGACGGCCAATGCTCACTCGACATGACGCAAGTTAAAGAGAAGTTGGAGAGAACAGATTGAGATTTGATTTGATTGTCTTTCCCAAAACTAAACGTTTTCTTTGGATATACTCGTATTTTTTAACTTTAAGTAGCGCTGTACTATTAAAATCAGTCATCATAAGTTAATTTTTAAGATAGAATAGATAGATCCCGCCGTGTTCCACAACCACCCTTATGTAAAGGGAACCTTAATATAGGTAAGTCTGTTTCAAGTAAAGCCAAGGGGACTATCCAGTCACAATAAAATATAGCCTGTATCACACATGATTTTTAAATGATAGGTATTGCTTGAATCTTCGTACAATGTTACATATGTAATAAGCATTTATATTTTGTTATGTATTATATTTTGACGTAAATAATATTAATGCCTTATAGAAACGATTTGATAATATCAGAAATTTAATTAGCAAGCTAAAGAATTTACCTATGTACACATATTCTAAGAAGAATAGTTTATCTACAAAGATCACTTTACTAAGTTTATCTATATTTTTAAGAAAGCACAATATACAAATTCAAAACTAGTATACCTAATTACTTAGCCATAGTTAATTATATGCGACCAATAATTTGTAGTTTTGGAAAATTAAGGGAAATTCCAGTAGTGTTGCGGCTGATATGTAATCTCGAAAGCATTTATTACTTGGATACTTTTTATAACTTATCGACTAAGAAGTTTCATTTTTAACAATATGTTGTACTAATAAATATATATGTAAGTACTTAAACTATAACGTTTATACGTTTTATAAAATAAATATTTTATTAAGAAAGTGAATTGTTTTATTATTCAACTGTAAGTTTTATATGATATACGAACTATAACGGCCCCATAATACTAAAAATACAGGAATACCGTCTACGAGTAAATTCATTCAAAATCGCTAAAACATACCATGAAAAAAAATTTCAAATTAAATATTATAAAACATTCAAATCTATGTTCTATAAGTACAAGATAATGTATACTTAACAATATTATTTTAAATTTTTTAAACCATAAAGGCAAGAAGCTTGAACCGCTTTCTTGCCTTTATGAAAATGACAGTTGTAAACTAAGTTACAAGAAGTTCCTTTCTATAGCAATCTAAAGGTATCGGCGAATCTGAAAGAAAAAAAAATACAAATTGACAAAAATAACGAAACATACATCACTCTCTAGATAGATAGATACTAGTGCAAACCGAACAAACTTTCTTGCCAACTTCATATTATTTAGGTATAAATTCATATTCTCAACTGTCGTTCACAGCTGAACATTCCCACATAATTTAAGTATACATATTATAAGTGACATTAATTTCTGAAATCAACACCTATTTAGATATTTTTACGACGAACTTTACTAATGCATAACGTACTATTAAAGTACACATATTTTATGAAATTAATGACCAAATTTATCATTGGACCTACAATTATTAGGAGCTGCGTTTTAATAGCTTTAATAGCTTTAAAACTATTAAAGCTATTAAAACGCAGCTCCTAAATAGTCATAAAATTCATGTAATTCATGTAAATGAATTTTATGACGATAGCCAATAATATAATTTCGGGTTTTCAGATAATAATATCCAGTAAGTATATTAACTTCAATCAAAACGGTTGTTTAACAGAACGAACATTAGACAAAATTAAACTCTATAGAGCAAACTCTATATGCAAAAAATAGTAACGTTATTTTTTTATTTGTTTAGAAACCAGCTTATCGTTTATTAAAAAAGTGTAAAGAAAATTTAATATAACTCAACAAAATACATTTTAATTGGTATGACGTATTGATACCATTCTTCGTATTAAAAATTTACTTGGCTGATTTTAAGGACCAAGTTTTTATTAATTGTGATTTAAAGTTTTAAGATGGGCTTATTGACAATTTTAGAAGTTCTCATTTATAATCCATTTTGCATGTGCTTACCGATGAGATTAAGAATTCTTATTTTCGCATATTTAAGTACGGTGAGTATATTTTTCTTAATTATAATTATATTGTCTATATATAAATCTATTCTATTCATATTTATATTTATACATATTATGATAAAACAATATAATAAAATCTTAAACGAGCCGAGTCTGTACATTAAATATGTTTTTCAAATAAACAATTTGTACTCTGTACTTTCGTTTTAAGAATTTTTGTCTGTTTGTTGTGCATGCAAATGTCAGAAACAGTTTTACCCATTTGAATGCGTTTTTCACTAATGTATTATAACAAGCTTTCCGTATTATTTATTATATTTGGTGTTTGTTTCATTCCAATCGGTTTACAAACAAAAGAGTTATACCGAATTGATAACTTACATAAACTTAAAAATTTAACTAACCTGTTTTACTTAACTTAAAAAGTTTGATAAGTTACGAAAACTTTTCAATGTTGGTCCTAAACTGGATCTGAAAAGTAACTTTCGCAGTAATTTAGGTAACCTGTCTGGCGGCAGAAACCATCACTTTACAGAAGACCACCGTGAAATAACAGCACGTGTGCTGTTGTGTTTTCATACTAGTCAGTTCCAGTTATGTCCATTTTAGTATTACCATACCTACTGTAAAGCATAGTTTTTTTAAAGATATTATAAAAAAAAATATTGTTATTCTTCTCTACTCCAGGCTTTATCCATACTAACGATGTCATATGGTATTTGGATTTACACGAAAGATTCGGACCCAGATATTGTGTATAAGGGAGTACGTTTCACAGAGGAAATCTTAGTTGCGATTGTTATATATGGAATTGAAAACATATTTAACATTATATTAGTGATCGGTGGTCATATGGTAAGTATTCTAAATATGTATTTTATATAACTAGTTCATAGAGGTAAAACTTTATAAAAAAATTGTCAGTCGTAGGACTTCACGTAGGTAACAAGTGAACACTTCTTATCTTCACAAACTAACAAGCTAGTACCATTTTGAAATCTTGATTAAGTACATTTTTTTAAATACACTTCGTGTTATTAAATATATTAAAAAAACAGTTATAAGTATATAAATATTTAAAAAAATGACCCATTTAATCAAGATTTCAAAATGGTACAATACATTCTACTAATCTTTCGAATATTTGAAGTGAAAAGTCAGTTTTTTTGAAATGTATTTTATACTACCTTGTGCCCGCGACTTAAACCGCATTAAGAAACTAAAGAAATATATAAACAATATAACGCTTGACCCCTTGTTGCTTTGGCCAGGCCTTGCCTTTTTTCTGGATGGAACGTACCCTATGTCCTCTCCTATTAGTTTATAATTTTATTTTTAATTCGTGTACACAAATAATATAAGCGTGTGTCTGTTTTCAGAAAAAGTTATGGATAATCGATTGTTACAATTATTTTGCTATTATAACGACTTCGGCTACTTTCGCTTATTGCGTCATACTACCTGCCCTTTTGCAGAACAATTGGACTGTCTTTATTTTGGGAAACAGTGTCATTTTTACTGGACTAGGTATTGATTTATTTTTAAACTAACAATAATAAATAATTTACTTATTTTATTAGAATAATCTGTATTTTTACATTACAATATCCTGTCGGTCTGACAGATAATTCTCCCGCTTATTAAAACTATGATAATAGTTATAAATATGAATATTATGGTTGTTATTTTGATTTTATTTTTAAACTAAAGGTCATAGGTTCACGGTCCATTTGATGGTAGGTGGCTGTCGTCGCCTATTAACACAACAACGTCAGGTTTGCTATACATACCTATAGTCGGGCCGTAAATACTAAGTGTAATGACTCGTGTCACTTCTTTTAATTAATAATAAACAATATAACAATTTTTTTTCAGTACTTCAAGTCTATTTGCATGTCTTAATGCTAATACTTAGGCCGAAAACTTTGAAAATTTCATCTATTCTGCGGGGTTCATAAGTGGTTCAGCGCGCGGTGGAGTCGTCAGCCTGATTATCATAAGTGTCACAATATTTATTAAGGCGAGGACTTAACAGAAAAGCTTTATTTTTGTCGCCTAATTTGGCTTCATAGAGATTAATATATGGATTTGGATGCAGATATTTGGATTACTTATATACTTAGATTACTTTTGTATTAATTAAATTCTTAAATGAAATGCAAGCTTATAATAAGTTTACATGACTGTAATTATAAAAATGCAAGATAATTTTGATCCCACAGTCACAGTTTTTATTTGTTGTTTAATTTGCTATTAAAACATAATATTGGGCAGATTTTATAGAAGTAAAGGCATTTTTACCTATTTGTTAGATGTAACATTATTTATGTTCTTAATTATATATTTAAGAATATTATATTTAAATTATAAGAATAAAACAATGGATGTGTACTTAAAGTATTTAAGTTTTTTTAACTTTTTATTAGTGGCCCTGCCACACTGCAGTCTTGAACCGTGCATAGCAACCCATCTGAAGGCAATAGCCACCCCCCTCACAGAAGACCTAAGTGAAAAAACAGCACATGTGCTATTGCATCTTTTGCAACTTGCAATTTTTGAAGTGAAAACTTCTTTAGGCGCATTTTGCATTTTTGAGATGGGAAAAAACTATTGAACTCGCGATACTGTTACCTTAACCGACACCTCTGTATATAAGAATGTACTTTCCTGACGATTCAAAAAATACACACGTAATTGTATCTTTTGCACCTGTGTTTTTTTTTTGCATTTTTTGTACCTGTGACGTTGATCGTGTTAATAGGCGATTTCAGCCACCTAGCACCGAGTGAACCGTTAGCCTACCTGCAGAACTTTACATAAATATAAATATATACGAGTATAACTAAATAAATTCAATAATATTTTTTTCAGTCTTCTTGTCTCCTTTACGCTGATGATTTGAAACTGTTTGCGTCTATTAATAATCAAAATGACTGTGTAACTCTTCAGAGGGATCTGGATGTTCTGGCCGATTGGTGTAAGGCAAACAGGATGGCCCTGAATGTTGATAAATGTCAAATTATCACATTTACATGTAAATTTCACAAAATTGTAAGTAATTATTATATTCGGGATTTTGCATTGGGACGTGTACTTGTGATTAGAGATTTAGGCGTTATCTTCGACGAAAAGCTTACATTTAGACATCATTATGATTACATTGTCAGTAGATGCAATAAATTATTAGGCTTTGTCATAAGGTCCACTAAGCAATTTAAAAAGCCTGCTTCCACTCTTTCCTTGTTTTGTGCTTTGGTGAGAAGTGTTCTCGAGTACTGCTGCCCAGTTTGGTCTCCCTTCTATGCTGTACACATTAATAGGATTGAGTCCCTGCAGAAAAGACTTCTTAAAATAATTTCATATAGAAATGGACTTGGTCGTACACACCACAAATATGCTGATCGCCTTCGGAGTCTTGGACTGTTATCACTGGAGGATCGACGAAAGAGGTATGACATCGTTTGTCTTCATAAAATATTGCACTCATCCTGGGATTGTCCGAATCTTCTCTCCGCAATTAAAATCAAAATTAAATACAGATCACGTTCTCCTCACTCTGGTCCCTTTTCCATCGAAGCATATAAAAACAACACATCCTATTACAATCCCTTGGTTAGGATGTGTCGAAGTTATAATGATATGGTCATCGGGTGTGAGGTCAGTTTTGATATATTTGACAACAGGTTTTCCAAATTCAAAAATAGTTTAAGACTAATATTTAAGTAGATATTAAGAAAATATTATAAATTATGAATTAATTAAGTATTTAAGACCATTAGTAGCTATGTTAAATTAAACATGTTAAGTACACTGTTTAGGAGTGCAATTTAGACAATTTATCCATACACATGTATTTTATGGTTTTCATGTATTTAATTGCAATCTGTTTGTGTACTGTATCAAATATAAAAAAAAAAAAAAATAAAGACACATAATAGCTAAAATTAGCCCAAGTGAAAAAATACCACGCTAGAAAATATGTACCTAGATGAACCTTTTTTGTTTATCGCTCTTACCAGTAGTGAAATCGTATCAAAATCCGTTATTAAATCCGGTTACTTAGAAGGAATTATCGGAGAAGCGGACAGGTAATACATGTATACAGATATATTTCCGAGTGTATTTTAAGAAGATTAAATTTGCTAGAAAATTAAGTAATTTTTATTAAAACGTATGGTTAAGTACTATTTACTTTATGCTAATAGGAATGTGATTTGTTAATTGCTTCATATATATTATTTTTTAGAAGACCTAATTGTATTTTACGCCTCTTATTTTATAAAAAGCCGACAGCAGAGTAAATGTAGTTTGCTGTTTACAGATAAGAGTATTCAGTCGGCTAACTTCATTCAAAACGGTAGTGTTACAATAGTGACAGTTGTTTACATAAAGTGTAAAAATTAAATTAGATTTTGTGGCATATTTCAGTAGTCTCGCATTACAATGAATGTGGAGGTACCACAATTTCGAAGATGTTGTTTTTGCATACCTTTAAGGTACGGCATACTTTTTTGGGGATATCTTAATCTTGTAAGTAAAATTCATATTTTTAAATTAATTAGAATAGAGAAAATATTTTTTGTTATGGGAATTATAACTTATACTTATAACTAATAAAATATAGCCTATGTTACTCGCTGATAATGTAGCTTTCTATTGGTGAAGGAGTTTTCAAAATCGGTCCAGTAGTTTTTGAGTTTATTCATTACAAACATCGAATATTCTCTCTTTATAATATTAAGTAAGTATAGATTTGTTTTAATATATAATACTTGTAATCTACATATCTAATATTTTTTTGGCAAGATAGTGTTACCGGTAAAAAAAGTTTAAAAACAGTTTATTTTGTCGCTATCGGAAAACATGAGTTCAGTACTTCATTCTTGACTGTGTTTAGTTACTATTGACAAAATTTAAAAAAAAAAGTCGTAAATAAATAAGTCATACAGCATGTGATTGAAATGAAATCCCTATTTTTATTTTATGATAACATGCCGATAATATAATGTCAGCTCCAGGATGTGAGATCGTCGCGTGAACGGAAGCTCTGTACAAAATATCGTCCACAGCTCGCTACCCACAAATTAATCCTAATCTACATACCCAGTCCTTGACAAATATATGTAGTTTTATCATTAAAAAAATACATCTATCAGTCTATTATTCAGTCTATCTATTATTCAGTCTATTCACATTGAAAAGTGTGTTCTTTAAATGTAATTTAATGAAAATGGTCTTAGAAAACCTAAAGAAATCTAAATAAAATATGACATAAAGACACAATGTCATCCTGATAATGTTTGAATCTTATTTTCTTTTTCTGAAAGTGTTATATCACTTAATTAAGAAAATAAATTAAAAATTAAGAAATTACAATAAAGAAAAAAATCGAAACAAAATTTACATATTATTAATTTAAAAAAAATGAGAAACAAAATTATCTGTACTTTTTTATGTTTTGTATTTTGAGAGGGCCTTCGTGGCCTTCGAAATACCTACTGTATTAATATTCTGATAATAATCTCTATTATGACAGTAGGCAATAAATAAAACATTACTAAGAATAAACTTTTTCTCTTTTAATATCATGTCAATTCTTATTGTATAAATATATAAAGAATCAGTCTATATGTATTCTTCAGGCACCTACCTGTAATGTATCTATTAATATATTTTAACTACTGTGAAGAGTTCTCATTTGTTACAAACCATCAAGCTTCAAGTGGCAGTGGACTGTACAAATAGTACGGAGAGCCGAAGGCCTCTGTGGCGGGAAGGTTCTCGAGTGGAGACCACTGACCGGCAAGCGCAACGCGGAATGTCCACCCACAAGGTGGACAGACAACCGCGGGGCCACTGGTCTTATTGGAAAATTATGTTTTTCCATAATTTTTTCTTTTCTTTTCTTTTTCTTTTCAAATTTTTTCTTCTTTTCTTTTTTTTTTTCAATTCATCCAAATCTTTTCAAAGTTCGAGTGAATATGCATCTTCTGGGTGAGCTCGTTCCATCATATATTTTCGCTACACCGTGGCTAGCCAAGAGCAAACCCATCTCTAATTAAAAAAAATGTAGGAGGCCCATGGCCAGCAGTGGACGCCCTGCAGCTGAGATGATGTTGATGATGACTAATAAAACCTATTTAATAATTATTTTCAGCTCGGCTCTGTTTTCGTGACAGCTATGCTTGGAGTCATGTCAATGTTTTTAATAGGATTCGGCGCAGATGCATCCAGTATAGTCTTATTAGTCGTTTTAATCGGTGCTTCATTACTGGATACGGCATTTAATGTATTGTTAGTTGGGGCAGCTCATCAGGTAAGATTTTTTTTAATGTTACATATTTATTTTTTGTATAAAGATGGGCACACGGGCAGGCATTCTACGTGGTGTTAAGGGTAGATGGCTACCGTCGCTTATAAATACAAGCAATACCTTTGGTTCCTACCTTTATAGAACTTACATAAAAGCAAATATTATGGTTTTATTTCACTGTGATCTTTTATATGGTGGTTGGGGGTTGCCGTGAGAAGCAGTGTGCACTGCTATCATTAATGGTAGTTATTAATTTAATAATTTTTATAACTTAGGTATTATTATTTAATTTTATAAAGATAAAATTTAATAAAAAGATTTAATTATGTATTTGACGTCAATAGTTGATATGATATATGTACTTACATTTTATTAATTAAATTTAACATATTATTCAATAATTGTAATTTTTTTTTCAGAAAAATTACAAACTTCTAAAATTATTCTATTACTACAGTATTATTTCCCTTGCAATCGGTAGTTTCCTGTATATCTTGCAACTTAGCTTTGAAATTAAATATACATTAACGTATTCAAGGTCTTCATTCAGATTGCTTAAGAGAGCATCATTGGGACTACTCTATATAGGTGAGAAAATCTGAATTTATTGAAAATCTGTTTATTCTGAAATTTAAAGAAATTTGGATGTCATTAACTAGTCAACTCGGATCAACCCCAAACAACAGACACTCGCTAAATAGCAGCCCATGTGCTATTGAGTTTCCACACGTTTGCAGGTTATTAGGTTTTATCTTATCTTATTTACTCAACTGATCATCAAGATATTTGGCAGAAAATCAGGCATACACAAAAGGACCCAAAGATAGGGTACCAGAAAAAAGTATTGTTCCTAGGGTTAAAAATAAAAATAAAAATTCAACGCCTGACAAAAATACATCAATGAAGATTGAATAAGAAAAATGGACGAAGTCGCCGGTAAAAGCTAGTAACATACATAATTGATTGTGATGACAGTGGAAAACTTTTTTTTTTTTTCAGTTCTTAAAATCTACATAATAATATTAATAAGAAGCGAATTCATTAAACTGAAGAACGACACGACAGTTCAATTTGTCAACAATGCTGCTGAAGCCGAATGTTCACTTAACGTAGCAGTGAGAGAAGAGAAAAGAGAAACATACGATTTCACGCCTAGGGTAGTAACGAAATAAGATGCATTTTCGAATGCAGTTAAGACGTAAGAAAGGAGTATCGTTAGTCCGTTTTTCTTACAAACTTCCCTAGGATTAACTTCAGGAAATATTATTCGATTTTGTATGTTAAGAATTGTTTGTTATTTAATAACATACACCACATAACATAACCTAGAATAAAACATAACCTAACAAAACGCAGCTGGGATGATTTCTTTAACGCTTCAACCAGGTATGCCGCAAAAAGGCAATTTGTTTATTTACGACAAATAGCATAAATTTGAAAATAGAATGGATATGACTGTTTTGTACAGAATAAAAAATAATTCAACGTAAAATAAAGATTTCTTTTGTGTAATATCAATTCATCTGTGATGATTCTACAATTATTATATAACATTACTACTAATATAAACTAAACTGTAGAACGTGGGTTCTATATCTATAGAACGTAGCTGTAGTCGAGTTTGTGGTTCAGCAACACATGCCCATGACCCAGTTGTTGACGAATAGGTGACAAATTTTATGTACAGAAAAGAAAATTACATGTACATGACCTAACATGTTCAGTAATAATACGAGTATACCACAGTTTTTCATTGAGAAACCCATTCTTCGTATGAGGAATCCTCGTGGAAACGCAGTTGCGTAGGGGACGCTGCCTGACTCCTACCGGCTACCCAACGACTTTCTACTGCGGCCGTAGATAGGCGGGGTCGCGGGAACATTATAACTTATGACAATGACATCCGCTAGTGAACTAGCATACATATTGAAACTATATAACGTATAATAAATACACAAATATACATTACATACATAATTTATATATATATATATATATATATATATATATATATATATATTAACCAAACAAACGTCAGTCCTTTCCAATCTTTGTTTTAATATGTACATTATCTTAAAATGGTTAATGTTTTTTATTCCTTTATCTCCCCTTAAATTTAAAATCCGAAAAGCAACGCAACATATAATTATAAAATAAAAATAAAAGTATAATTATTCATGAATATTTTAGGAAAAGAAAAACATAATTATTAACTGGAATATTACCATATGTTTCCTTACTGATACATTTGCGTCACAAAAACAGTTTCTTTCCCAAGAAATATTTATAAGTATGTAGATCCAGATAAATAGTGGACTTCAAATTATAGAATTTAAAATAACTTACTTACTAAGATAATAACAAACATTTTCTCTTATCGAATACGCCTCTGCGCTTTATAAATAATTCCTAATCGAAATGTGGACATGTGTAGTTTTGCACTTGGATTGTGTACGCGTGTTTAAACAGTGTGATAATTATTTATTTTAAATTTATTTTAAAAATATTTAAAAAAAAATGCACACTGAAATCCCAGTGCTGAAACGTTGCTGCGTTTGCATTCCGCTTAGATATGGCTTACTTATATGGGGCTATCTTACTTTGGTGAGTATATTTTAATAGTTATTGCTGGAAGACAGACTGACGGCCACTTGATAGTACGTGACTACCGTCGCACAAATGACAGACGCAACGCTACAAGTGCTGCAGACCATAGTAGGATTTAAGTATAAGGGATTACAAAGGGATAGGCTCTGGCATCCCGTGCACGATAGCCTACGTGCTGTTATTCCGACACACAACACACGACATGACGTTTGGTCTAGTGGCTAGTAACCCTAGCTGTTAACCAAACGGCCGCGGGTTCGAATCCCGCTAATGAGCAAATGTTTATGTGTTAACATTTTACTTTTGTACCTGAGTCATGGATGTTTGTATTTATAATATGTATGTATTTACAAAAAAAGGTAATCTATGTAGTAAGTATGTAGTATATCAACTGTCTGGTATCCATAATACAAGCATTAGTTGCTTAGTGTGGAACTAAGTGGTGCTTTGTGGAATGTGTGAAGTTATTTAAAATAATTATTATGAAATCCTTATGTTGTTAAAAAATAATATATATAATTAAAATTATGTAGACAACACAATACTTTGAAAAAGAAAATTACTTATACATATGAAGGACAAATTGTATTGTTTAGAATTTTGGTTAATTTAATAGACTCCACAATAAAAAATTAGAACACAAGAAGAATTTGACTTTTATTGAAAAATAATTTCGAAAACGTCTAGGGCAACTAACTAGGATGTTTTGGCTTATCATCAATATGTTTATATGTCAATATGTCAATCAACATATTGATGATAAGCCAAAACACCCTAGTTAGTTAGTTAGTAATGTTGTACTATAAATAAAATATTATTTAAAAATCTATGATACTACTAGTGGCCCGCTCCCGGCTTCGCCTGGGTTCAAAATGAAAACTATCCTATCTTTTAAGTTGGACAAAATTACACATAGTTACAAAGTATGATCAAAATCGGTTAAGTAGTTTAGGAGTTCATCGCGGAGGAACATGTGACACATAATTTTTATATATAACTAGCTGCCGCTCACGGCTTCGCCCGGGGTGCATTTTTTTTCGTAAAAACCTTCCCTGATTATTCCTCTATCCATTGGTGAAAACTGCATGAAAATCGGCGCAGTAGTTTTTGAGTTTATCGCAAACAGGCAGACAGACTTTGTTTTATAATATGTAAGGATATTAAGATACTAATACTTTGACAGTGCCATCTATTGTGCATTGTGCAAATTGACTTAAATGGTATGTTCATTACACGTTTCTCGCGTGTAATGAACATACCATTTAAGTATTTGAGTTTATCCAATACAAGCAAAGATACCAAGAAAAACCTGTTTATAATATTATTAGAGTAAATATAGATAGTATAAATACACAAATAAGTGGAGGACTGATATTTTGATTTTCAGATTATATCGCTGCTGCTCGCCACATATTTCACAGCAATGGTGGTAGAGGCACTAATCATAAGATTCACTCACCATCGCATGACATTTTTCTTTGACATTTTAGCTTTAATATATTTAGTAGAGTTATGGGTTGAAGTTGTATTCAGCATTGTTCTTATAGTGGCTGCTCATAAGGTAAGTTGTTTTTTTCTGTTATGACATTGTGGTCAAATAAGAGTCTAGTTTAAATATAATAATTTGTTCCATTGACTTCAATGTTCATTGAGTTTCTCTTGTATCTTGCTGTGCAAGCTATAAGCCCCGCAAATGCGGCAAGAATTAGTAATTTTATTAATTCGCCTGGCAGCCATTTTGATGACGTAATCTCATGACACACTCAGTACCGTTAGCAACACTGGCCTGAAAGTTTTTAGTTTAACAGAATGAAAACCTTTTCCATAAAAATTAAATATTTATGCCAACTTTCATAATTAGTAGACGTCAAGTGTTGAATCAAATATTAGATAAAACTTAATCTAAACATTTAACCACGCCAACCCACTACTTCTTGGAGACGCAGGTTACAATATTAAATTTTATTTATTAAGCCAATACAGTATACAACAATCCAACACTTATTCACATTTATAATCTTCTTCTTTACAATCTTTTATAATATTGTATACTCCACTTACAAGCCTATAACTTATACACTTAAACTTATACACTTATAACTCAGCATGCATTAAAAACAAACACAAAAGACAATATAGCAATTGGCCGATATATTTAGATATACTCGTAGTACCCGATCGAGATTTGAAGACTTTTACGCACTATCCCTCGTCGACAGGGACAATCGACAAGGGTGAATGTGGGACTCGCCTGGCGAAGTCTTATCCCCAGGAATACCCACTAAAACCCCCCCGCATTCCACCATCAGCGGTGATGTGTGGGTCCGAGATCACAGCGAGGCCTTGTTCTCGGAGTACTGGATAACCCTGTGGTATCACAAAACAGTTTTAATCAGACTCCGTTCAAGTTATCCTATACTCGTAGAGTCCATGTCCCTATATCTCTTCCTAATCCTTTATGCTCAATTCTACTATGGACAGCAGGGTATTGCTATTGCTGCACCTGTGGCGCTGCTTGTGTCATGAGTGACGGTAGTTACCTACCAACAAGAAGACCGTCAGTCTGCTTGACAAACTTTAGGTAAAAAAATTTAGATACGTCAATAATATTATGAAAATGAACTTTTCTTAACTTAATTTAAGTTCACTTTATTCCTTATCCTGCATCTATTGGTCTTTAATTAATCCAAGTTATAACTTTTTAGAAAAACGAAAAGATGTTTAAGGTATATTACTACTATGCGATAGTGTTCGCCATAACATTGGTCATGACGTTTCTCGCCACGTGGGCAGTGAGCTGGACTTACACAATGAGGTATATGGATAATTTCAACGAAGAATTTAAATCAAAAGTCGTTCTGTACATGCTTCAGGAAGGTGCTCCTGCCTTTGTTATGATACGTAAGTATTTGAGAAAGTTTTAGAGTATTTAGAGAAGTATTTGAGAGACAGGTATTTTGGTTGTTGTTTAAAAGTTAATTTTAAAAAACTTTCTTCTCTTAAAGGTTATGCTTATTTAATAAATCCTTTGTTCTCGGTAGTTCCTTCAGTCGATATATTTCATTACTTAAATTCAAATATACTTTAAAAAAATACATTATTTAAACAGTATTAATTCGCTTTTCAGTTTGCGTAACGTGACCAAAGGATCTTGATAGTACTTATCAGTAGTTTCTTAAGTCCCTTTAAAGCGGTTATGAAAGAACTAATGACAAAAAGAAAATTCAATACTTACTTTGGTCTGTTCTGTCATAAACAACTATTGAATTTATATGAACAAAGGATATTGTATTTGACACTATATTTTCATCAACAATGTCAACAATACATTTATTTTAGCCATTTTTATACAAATTATACAGTTTTGGCCAATCAGTGAACAATTTCTTCATGGGTCAGAGAATCACATTCGCGCCCCCTAGCAATGAGTGGCGCGAACAAAATATGTACTTATTTTTTCCTTTAAATTTCAGTTTTAAAGTGCTACGTGGTTTTCCTGGTGAGGAGTGAAATATTGAAATTGAGTCGCAGTCACACATTCAGGTTTGTGAATAATGCGGCCGAGTCTGAATGCAAAATGAACGATGCAATTTATTGTAATGACGAACCGGAAGTTTCAGAACTTAATGTTAATGAGGCATAATAAATGTAAAGCATTTTTTAAGGCAGTTTAAAATAAGTATAAATAAAATTTATAGATAGGCATCATATAGAACGCCTACGCCAGTTAATGTAAATATTTTTCATTTATTAGATATAAATAAATACATATATAATAAATTAAAAATGTCTTTAATTGGAAATAGAGTACACAAGTCATGCACAGCCAGTATCATACCACACCAGATTACGTTATCATAATTTAATTAATGTATGGTTTATATATTTTCATTATTTGCACTAAACTTATTAATGGATTAATGGATCTAAGCGTACATAAATACAGTAGGGACAGACGGCGGGAAGCGACTTTATTTTATACTATGTAAAGATTATTAATAACATTGCAAAGTCAGTCATTAAAATTTTTCTTATAAAAAATTAAATAAGAAAAAACTATGCTTAATTTTTCATATTAATGTATAAATCTAACAAAGATCGTTTAAAAAAATACAATCTTTATAAGATACTTTTCGCACTTATTCTTCACAATTGCTCTTGAAATCGTCACTAAATCCAGATCATAATCACAGTCCAGAACCCAACAATCTTCTGAACGTAATTTATCGCTTGACTTAACATCCATTGTTGGCAGTCAACAGAAAATGAACACAACGCACAGTACGAAACGCGTTCATGGATATGTTACAAATTTGTTGAATTGGCAAGGACATGAGAGGAAATGTTCCATTAGGTCGTATTCAAAGGACGCGATTAAAGGAATGATGACCAATCCGACAGTCACGAGTGAGATTTTATGGAGAGACTGTGTTACTAAAATTTTAAATTCTAAAACTCCTATATTTTTATTCTTATTGGAGTTCATTAGATTTGATTTTGGGTTATTAAAAATAATTTCAAAATTATTAATTATAATAAACTTTTAACTGATAAGGGATTATTGTTGTATTTAAAAAAACAAAATGTTAAAATTATGCAAAGAAAAGTGTCCCAGATTTCCGTTGGTTAGAAAGTGTTGTTTCTGCGTACCAATACGTAAAGGAGTTATCATATTTGGATATGTTAATTTGGTAAGTTAACTTTCATTGCTGATTCATTTTTTTTATAGAATTTAGCTATTGATAGCTTGTGCAAATGGATTTAGAAATATCAAGTAAGTATATTATTTAAGTAATTATATACAATTTAAAAAATCTTAACTTCTATATTGTAATCAGCCTACGAATTCATTCGGCTGGACATTGGACAACCTTCAGGATATTGCAATGTGTCTTTTCTTAATATTTATTCAGTGCAAATTAACCATTTATTAGTTAAGGAAGAGTTTCCCTGCGATACACAAACTGTGTCTTTTAATCACCAACAGTGTGAAATGTAAATTCATTATTGAATTTACGTCGAAATTGTATTTTGCTAGACTACTTTGGAAACCCCTACTTTGTGTAGTAGCCCCTACACAAACAATGCTTTTACTTTACTTTAAAATTTAATATTAAAAAAAAAATTTCCAGATACTATCATTATTAGCTTTTCCTCTGCTAATATTTTTATTAGTGGAACAAATAACGACTGGAAAGCCCATAGAGACTGTTGGAACTATGGACCCCTTGGTTCATTTGCCTATGACAATAGCCTTCGTTGTTCTAGATGTCAGTATGATGATAGTACTCCTCATTGGGGCCCACAAGGTATGTTTTATACGATAATATGATTTCATTTTTTAATTTTTTTTATTAATCTATTAATCTTTTATATATAATATTTTGGTACATTAAGGTCAGCAGACAGGCTGAAGGTGCACTTGGCTGCCGTCGCCTATAGCACCAGTAACAACACAGGTAATGCTAGTGCGCTTATTGTAAGCGCATGAATTAAGGATAATAGATTGGAAAGGGATAGAAAAACGAGTGCTGATTGATATTTCAGGGTGGTCTTCTGTAAGATTTGGGGTGGTTACTGCGCCAGACGGGCTGCCCAAATGGCTGCGAAACGCACTTCGCAGAACTAGAATATTTCTTCTTAGATGTTTTCATTTATAACTAAAGCAAGTAATCTTTATTTCTAATTAATACCCGAAATAACTCAACACACAAGAACCTACAAACCCGACCGGGATTCATACCAGCGTCAGTCATGACCAGATGAGTGTTCGAACCTGTTACCTCATATGTCTGGGGTATCGTCTGACCCTATGACGTCAGTGAAAATTCGTTGGGGAGCAACGATTCCACAGATAGATATACAGATACACACATACACATACGCAGCCGTATAACACCCCGTTTTTGCGTCGGGCGTTAAAAACACAAATTAATATTCACAAATTTAATTGGGCATGACTGTAAATATTCAATATTTGTAAGTAATTGGATTCAATTTGAATATTCATGGTATATGCATGTTGTGATAACGTTTAAATATAGGTAATCTGTATAAACTGAATTAATATATTTCTACTTAATTATGTAATTTGTTTTTATTACTTATACCTAACTCTGTACACTTTTACGTTGGTTACACATAATGTAAACTAATGAATAAATAAAGATAGAATGCCCCATTGGGGCCACAGCATCATCATTATATCTGTATAATATGGTAAAATAATACCATAATGGCTTCTATACATATCCTTAATACTACAGTAGTCGGCAGCGCACTTGCAACACTGTGGCATTGCTTGTGTTATAGGCGACCGTAGCCACGTACCATCAAGTGGACCGTCAGACTGTCTATCGACCTTAACATAAAAATAATTTTAAGTTTTATTAAAGTATGCACTCGGTTTACAGTATCTTTCGATAGGCGATTTTTTTTTATAATTTTCTTTTTAATGTTTGGGACTTTTACCGTACAAACAAATGTATATAATCACCATCATTCCCGGTTACTGGTGACTTTAAATGGCGGTTAGCCTACTTGACACTTTACTCAGAGATGGTGAAAGTATTAAAAATAAATTATTGTATTTTTTTTTTGTTTTAGAAGAAACGAATTCTCCTTGTAATCTACTTTTACTTCGGGGTGTGCTTCCAATTAATAACATTGTGTATGGACCTCATATACTTTGATTATCGAGAGTACATAGAGAATACCTTATACTTTTTCTTTTTAGGTAAGAAAATCGTACGTAAACTTATGAAAAATAATTCTTAAAATAATTCAAAATAATTCATGCATTCATTAAAATGCATTGTGTATTTAGACACAATGCATTTAGACTCTAAACACTAGACTTTTAGGCTGTATAGAAATCTCTACACTTTAGAGTTTAGCGGTGCCTAAAGTTTAAGAATTTTTTTCTTTAGTTTTGATTACATACCTCGGGATCCCTGTAGCCTGGTGGACCCATATAAATTGATACAGCTGATAAGGCAGTAATTACGTTCCTGTATCAAGTTTTTTTTTTCAAGATAAAAGTACTACCTAGCTGTTAGGTCATATATGACTATAAATCTCATACAAAATGTAAAAAATATTTTTACAATTGTCTTTACATTCTTTTCAGGTCTAAATGTTTACCTGCTCTTCCTGGTATATAGTGTGATATACATGATAGAAGAGAGTGCAGAAGTACAATATATCGCCGATTTGAACGACCCCAACATAGCTATATGATAATATTTCATCGACCACTGACTGCTTCTTAATTACTTAATGCGTTTTGTTGAAAATATTTTCGTATGAAAAAATTAGTTTACATTGAATAATATATTATTTATTTTAAATAGATGAATTAAATTTTGTTTTAATTTTAAAATAAGTAATTTGCATAGAAATAAAACTTATATCTTATTTGGCTTAAGAATTATCTGCCGAGCTAACAATAATAATAACATTTTTTGTTGAAAAAAATGAGATCTCATTTGAAAGGTTCAAATCGAAATCTAAAACTTTTTAAAAAAAGTAGTTTTTAAAAAAACAACATTTTTTATTATATTTTTTTTATAATAATAATAAATTAAGGGGCCAGTGTGAACACTGAACATCCATCACATCAGCTCAAATTTAGTATACAAATCAATTCTGTAGCTGAAAGGTAAAGAATCGTTAGTGATTTTGAGAGTTTTTTTAGATAAAAATAAAAAACAAGGATATTTAATAACAAAGCAATATCAAGATATAAAAAAAAACAAAGATTTTTATTTTTAGATGATCAATCGGTAACAGATTAATTTTAGGACTTTTGTATGTATTTTCTGTGTCCCTGACAATGTATGAAAAATTTCGTGATGATCGTTTGAGTAGCTAAGACGTGAAAATTAACCGAAAGACAAAGTCACTCTCACACAAATAAAATGCAAATGCTATTCATTTAAAAATCTGAGATTGTAAGTTGTTTTATTCTTGATAATTCTATTATATTTTAAGTATGCTATTGATATAATTACATTAATTAAAAAATATATTACCTAGCTGACAAGGAGTTCACCGAGACAAGGAGTGGGTGGACCCATGAAATATACTCGTATATAGAAACACTAGCTGGTGCCCGCGACTTCGTCCGCGTTGAACGATGAAAGGTACCCTATGTCTTTCTGGTGTCCCAGACAACGTGTATGCAAAATTTCATGGTGATCGGTTCAGTAGTTTTTGCGTGAAAGAGTTACAAACATCCATACATCCAAACACACTTTCGCATTTATAATATTAGTACGGATTAGTACGGATATAAAAATATAAATATATAATACGGATGATAATTTCAAGTTGTGGCAGTGCACACTGCTTTTCGCAGCCACCCGCTTTGTTTAGTTTTTCTTTTTAAACCAGAAGAAATTTAAGAAATTTGGGAGAACTAGAAAATAATGTTGTATGATCAATAGTATGGAAAATGGCAAACACTTGAAGAACCAGTGTTGTTTCGCAAAAGTGTGCAAGCGCAACTCGGTGCAGGCCGCGCATGCGTCAAAGCGTAAAGTAAAGAGGCGCTAGTGATCAGTGAAACTTATCGCGAGACGGACGTGCGCCCACGATGTCGGCGACAGTCGAAACTAGTATAAAGTAAGTGAAGTGAGAGAAAGTTTTTTTTTTTATTTATATCGCTTGTTTATGTTATAAAAGTCGTTCAAGTAGTTTGTGTTGTGAGTAGGGTGACCAATGTTGTTTGTTGTTAATCTTGATCACTTTCTACGGTTTGGTAAGCAGTGAGTTTTCTTTCCGGCATAAAAGAGACGGAGGCTGTATTAAAATTCACATTGCGGTTGTAATTTATTCAAAACACCATTTAAGCTTGAATCTTATCTTAACGGACCGTAGGTAGGTACATAAAATTTTAGTATTTAACAATATGACAATAGTATCTTTTTAAGTAGAAATCTGTGTTCAAATATTTTATTGTAACATCATTCGAAGCACAGACGTATACGAGTATGTGCATTTCGTTGGCTTTATGTGCGGCTCTATGACGGTAAAATATTTCGTAAGGTCGCGGGGTGATACCTACGCTATAAGTATTATCCTACATTCTCTTATCTGGACCCTCTAAAAACTAATATAATTCTCAAAAGATTTTGCAATCACAGGACAGCTTCTGGCTAATGAGTAGGTAATGAGTAGTTAATAATAAGTAGCTATTTATGAAAAATTTAAACATTAAACTTGTTTATTTATAGTGTAACGACATAGTTTTGTAAAAATAGTGCGCATCAGCAAGTTAGTCCAGACAGGCGCGGCTCGGTCGGGCCACCGCAGTCGCATTGTAAGTGTTATTCGGAACGTAAGTAATCGGGCCCGACCCGCCTGGTAAAATAGAGATCATGTAACACTAATAATTAATCGTTTGTTAAGGTTATGTGGAAATAAATAAAACAGGATACAGATCGTGTTTAATTGAACGCAGGACCCCACAACATAATCTTACAATAGCCATCAAACTTTTACAGTTACATATCGCTTAAATTTTTGCGATCAATCCTTTATCAAATTTGTCTGAATAACACGGATTTTGAAGCTTGTCACATGTATTAACAAAATATGAACTTGAGTTACTTAAGGTACTTAAATAGGAAGGGTAATTAATTACCCTGAGATGACTTTTGTACGGAGAAACTAGACTAGACTAACTTAACTAGACCAAGAACTAATTTGTTTGCAATGTTTCCAGTTTTTCCACAAGATGGTCACCATCTATCGGAAACTTGTTAGTAACGTTAACTTTTAGATAAACATCTAAGTGTATATAGTAATGGGAATGCATTCAAAGACTCTTTCACGTAAAGTACGTAACATAATCTATCATTCATCGTTCACCACAAATCAGCCGTAGGACGTCCACGGCGGACATAGCCTAAGTATCTGCATAAATTTTCGTATTTTCGTATAGACCCTTATTATGGGTTCTCCGTACTATGTGTGGGGAGCACTGCCATTTCAGCTTACTGATCCGCCGGTAACTTTCGTTCGTCTACGGATCTCATTCCTGATTTGATCTTTGATTTGATCTTCCTGATTTGATCACGAGCATCGTCCCCTTCGCTGTCGGGTATCCATAAAGGATTTTCAAACGTTAAAAAAAGAATTTACAAGTTATCGGTTATCACCGTATGGAATGAATTTGTTTTGCTTATCAGGTAACATTATTTATACGATTAAGTTCGTATATAATATCCTACAAATCGATAATAACTTAAAGCTATTTTAATTGAAATTTCTGTAATCGGACGCTAGAGTTCAGTGTATACTTAAGTAGACTTGTAAGGTTTAAAAATGTATACATATCACGAATAATGATATCGAAGAGGAAGCCTGTGGGTTGTCATTGTTGATATTGTAAAGTTGTAGTGATATTGTACTAGGTATTTGTACTGTAGTTAAGCAAATTCAATATTAGTGCTCTAGAATTTTTTTAATAATATTTGTGCTTTTTGTGTTATCTAGAAATGATATTAGACATCTTTATTTCTATAATAATAATTATTATAAATAATTTTGATTATTAATTTTTTTTTTTTCATTTTTTAACAGCTAGTGGCACCAGCTAGTTTTTAATAACTGGGTCGCAGTTATTAAAAACTAGCTGGTGCCCACGACTTCGTCTGTGTGAAATAGGTATGTAGCCTATAGCCATCTTGATATTCTATTCTAACTATTGGTAAAAGAATTTTTTAAATCGAATAATGTATTAGTCTGAATAAATAGAAATGTATAAAATTTCCGCAGATCGAACATCTTATCTACGAAGTCTATAGATCGTAGGTCAAATTTCAGGGTCAAGTAAACAACGTAACTATTATCTAAAATACTTAACACAGAAATAAAACTTCTATGAACCTACTGCTACATACTAAGTAATTTCCTTTGCTGTTATGTTATTGTTTATTTGGAAGATATCAGAGATATTATAAATACAGAGATTTTTTAGTATATTACAATGTCTTGTTTTGTATGTTATATTTTACAAGCGTTTTTGCGCGGCATTGTTCACATAACTATTCTAAAATTAGCTTATGTCCTTCGTCGTGGTTTTTAAGAATTATCCCACACCGACTCTAATCATGCATTACGCCATCTAGTTCAATGGCAGAGAACTAATTTCTAAATAGATGAATAGAAAAATGTAGGTACTTAGGCTCGAGTACACCAACAGACTGTTATTTTTAAACAGCTGTTTAAAAATAACCGTCTGTTGGTGAACTCGAGCCTTAGAAGATGAAGTTCGAGTCTCATGCTTTATAGAGGAACGTCTATTTTACAGTCTACGATGGCGAAATTTTTATTTAAATAGTTAAACAGTATCCAAAGACAATGTAGGAAATACGAAAGAAGCTCTGCAGTGAAAGGTGTTGTAAAAAACATGAAGGCTGAAGTTTTAAGATGGCGTAAAACGTTTATGGCTGAACAAGCAACACTCTCATTACCAAAATAAATCTATTCAAGGAAACTAGCAACGGTTTTTTTTTCTCCAGAAACAATTGGTTCACAGATTAATTCCCAACTTAATTCTAGTAATAGTTTAGACCGATTATCACGCAATTTTGAAGACACCTCGTCAGAGATACAGAACAGGATTTATATATATAATAGGACTCCTTTCACCCGGAAAAAGTATTCAGGAGGGATCATGAACAATAAAAATAAAAATTCAACTCCTAAAAACAATATATAAGCAATAACGATCGAATAAATATAAGGTGACATTATAAGATGAATAAATCGAATGTTTTAACACCAAAGAACTAGGGCGCTGACGAAGTCGTTAGTCGCTGGCAAAGCTAGCCAAACTATACTAAATACATTTAACAATACATTAACAATATAATCGTGTTTGTTTGTTTTCAAAAATTTGTTTGGTTTGGAAATTTTCTAAATTTCCACAATTTCAAATAAGTCACCTAGTTGTATTAACCAAACAATAAAATTGCCACACATTTTATTTCCCACGTATTGTGCTTTTACCGAGGAACTTTTGCCAGGGATCAGAAAGTGGTATCATTAGTAGTACCTACCTTCGCTATTCATACCACATTTAGTTTCAACAATTATACAAAACTACCATTATTGACTGAAAAAACTATTCACCGCCGCGCCGCAGGTTTATAATTTCATAACAATACCTAATAAAACTGTCTGTGCTATTGTTAAAAAATGTAATGTTTGCTGGTAAGTTCTGTAACATACACAATTATGTTATTTATTATTCTTTGTATTAGTTATTACATAGATTTAATTTATAAGGAGAGAAATAAACTGGATTTAAAAAAAATTGCGAACAAAAGCCACCTGTAATCAGGAAATTATTAAGTACTAAGCTGTACTTCGTCCCAAAATCAGTAGACCCGGTTTTTTTTTTTGTTTGAAAAAAAAAAATCTGACGTGATCGGCATTGTTCTTACCTATAATATAATTAATTTTATCAAGATCTGTTCAGGCGGTTGAAGACCATCAGTTCATTTATTTGATAATGAAGGGATTTGACTAACTTCCACATGTTCGATTGATGTGAAATTTGGTATACTGTTGCTTCGATGATATTTTCATGACATGGAGTAACCTTGACCTGATGCTGCAGCATCAAGTAGTCTGAGGAACATCCAACTCTTCAGCAACTTACAGCAGATATAGCTCGTTTGGACTCAATCGAAATTCTGGGGTTGGTTTATAATTTTAATTTTAGCATTTTAATAAAGCAGTTACAAAACTTCGGTGACAAATTCGCTTGCCTGCTCCGGAGCCAAAATGTATATATGTGATACTTTATTTTAATTTTGAAAATTTGGCTATATAGATTATACTTAAACTTAATGCCTACAAAGAATGATTAATGAGTATAAATTAAATATTTAATGTCTACTGACGCATTACATAGTTTTCAAGCCGATGCACACAGTCTCGACAAACATAGATAGTAAAACAAGCATTAAGCTACTATTATTATAAAACGAAATAATTTTACCAACACTATAATAATAGTTTCTCATCTCTCAGTCATATTTTATTCCTTCTTGAATGAGCGCGACATTTACAGCGACAAATGAGAGAAATTCCATGTCGTCAATGAAATTCAAATTTCGAATTTACTGTTTAGTTATTGAATGGCAGAGCGAAATCCTAAATTTAATTAAAAAAAATAATAATAACCAACGGGACATACAAGCGGGTCAAACGGGCACTTTTTCGTAGAGTGGATCAAAACTTGTAGGTCCAAAGGGACTGACACCAAACATTAATATTTGATACTACTTCATTTCATACTAGCGACCCCCCGGCTTCGCACAGATGCATTTTTTTAAGCAAATTATATACACAAACCTTCCTCAGTTATCGCTCTTTCCATTTGTTAAACCGTATAAAAATCCACTGGATGGCTTAGAAAAAAGAGAGGCAGACATCAACTTTATTTTGGTGTCGGACCTTTTGGACCTAAAAGGTCTGATCCTACCAACGAAAAAGTGGTCATTTAAGGGTTCATCTTTTGTATGTGTCCGTGTCCCGTTTGACTCTATATTATAAAATGTACAGTTGAAAATAACAAATATTAGGCAAGCCAAAAACGGAACAAATACAATATTTCTTAGATAGCATATAGTCTAAAAATATCCAAAATCCATTTAAATTAAATAATATGCATATAATTTTAATTAGCTAAATTAAAATTAATTACTGAGCTATTTTAAAATTAATTAGTTAAATTAAATTAAAATCCATGCAACCGGAATGTGTTATTATTTTTTTGTCGCCTCTTTTCTAAATAAAAACTAAGCAAGAATATTCAATGATGTGTAAATAGATCCGTGCCTCACAATAATATATGCAAATCCGTATCTAATTGAACAATTGTGTCAATTTTATTACGTCACTAACATTGGATCATGATACAATTGTGTCACGCAATACTATTTATGTGACAACTTTCCAATAAAACGGGTCGATAAGAGATATTAATTTAAATAAGTAACTACTAAGTACATACTCTCTCGCTAGATCGAAATTAAAAAAAAATGTATATTATATACATATATAATATACATATACAGGGCGTCCTAAGACTATGCGACATGAATGGAAATTACCTTAAATATCGTAGATAGTATATTTTGCTGAAAGAAGATTTTATGTTATTTTTAAAAGTTAGTAATACTGTATTCAAAGATTTTCTAAAACAAAAAACTGAAATTTATTTTATATCTAGCATAATTTCTAAAATGTGCAGAATTTGTAAAATTTTCGCGTGTTGAATTCTTGTAATTACTAATTAAAAGCCAAAAATATTTTTGCATGAAAACATCCTAGCTATAATATACATTTAAAATGGGCATGCCAATAGATAGCTATCCATCTATAAAGGTTTTTCTAAAATATTGGAATTGCTGACGTATGTTTTATTAATTAGTTAGTTAAAATATATAGCTAAAAATAGTGCCGCGAATGTCTTACGTTAAATGTAATCGAAGACAGAAGCTGTCTTCGGTTATTCGCATTATAGTAAATTGATACTACAAATTCTCCCAAATATCTTCTGCTGCTGCTGCTGAGTTCCCACGCTCTTACAAACGCCATCTCAAGCCGCGGGATTTGTTCGATGACGCAGACTATGCGCGGACTCTGATAAAGAATCATTAGATTCTTGGTGAGCAAAATAAAATAAATTATTATTGTGAATTATATTTAAAGAAGTAATACCTAAATTACGATATCATTTATACAATTAAACAGATATAAACATGTTTGTGCACAACACAATGATAAATTTAACAAAACCTTTGTTATTTATATACCGTTTTTATTCGTTTTCACTCTTTGTATTACAATAAAGATAACCAGTACTTTTACTCTTTGTCTTATAGTATTTGACCCAGTTAATGCCTAGGGCGTGAAATAAAGGTCACAGAGAAAGTTGGCAGATGTTTATAATTGCGTCTCTTTAAAACTCTTTTACAGTTAATACGATGTCTGTATTGATCATTTAATTATTGAATAATCGTTTATAACATAATATTCAGTTATTTCCCCATGATTCCTACGTCAATGATACATGAATACAAATGTTTAAAACTTATTAATTTTATTTGTTTTGATTAAGTATGAAATAAACACTGTTTCTAGAGACTTTCTTAAGTTTTGATAGTTCACATATTGCTTATACTACGAACCACCCTCATGTTAAAGCGGCTCCCTCCAAAATTCCGTCATGCAAGATCATGTTTTTCTAAGAAACGCTATGATGTAGCGCGGTAACTCTCTTTCACTCTAAGTAATCTTTAACAGCTTGCAACCCCTATTTGCGGGCACTTTTACATAGGCAGAGGTAGTATATCATATACAGAAAAAAATAGCTTTAATTTGATATATAACTTATTAATATATGTTACGATTGTATAAATGTAACAAAATATTACTTGCTTATACCTGGCTGCGAAGAGGTTGCGACCAGGCGAGCAACGGCAACTATCACTTTTCAAGTTCTCTACGTATATGGCTGTGGTATGTGTACTTTTTCCAAACATTAATAATTAATTTAATTATAAATATTAGCGGTCAAACTTTAATCCGCACCCTGGCTACAACATAATACCCCGTTTATAATTTTATGGTACATAAAAAAAAATTTCATTTAATGCTTGATGAATGTAGTAGCATTTTTGCAGCCGGATTTTAGACCATAATATTTGCTGCCGACGGTCTGCCCAAATAACTGCGGAACGCAATGTGCCCTGCCACTACTAATTTCTATTGTATATTTGTGTGTATATTCAACGACTTGTTGTATGTTGTTACTAACTAAATATTTACTCTTGAATTGGGTTTTCAACCTGTGTATAGTTTTATCTCATGCCATAAAATGATGAAACTGGTATTGTTTGCAGAAAACGATACGTCACTTGTTTTTAAAGTGAGACAATCCAATATTGACACGATGTAAATTTTAAATGTTTTTTAAAACAGTTTTTGCTAATAATAATAACTTTTAATGAATTAAAAAAAATTTAAACGGATTTTATTATACACAAAAACAATAGGTAGATTCTAAGACTGCAGAGGATAATACAACATATCAAACCAGACCTTTTGCTTAAGTATTATGTAATACCCCGACGTTTGGACAACAGTGACATCATACAAATTATGACATTTTTAAAATAGGATATTCTGTCTACCGTGAATATTTACATAGACACTATAGCTGGTGCCCGCAATTTCGTGGGCGTTGTAGTTCGTTCTTTTGAAAATCTCACAGGAACCTAACATTTTTCCAGGATAAAGAGTGTCAAGGTCCTGTTTAATTTTTTATTATTATTATTATTTTTAATATTAAACGGTCATTTCGCAACCTTCTATTTGCATGTAGTTTACTGTTATTGTAGATTATTACTGTTTAATAAGCAAGTGACAAGGTCGCATAAATTCAACACGAGAATATTGTCATTATTTTCTACTTATACATTACAATAGCGAAAATTTTATGTAAAACTAGCTGCGCCCGCAACAAAAAATATGGTTTTTTATTAAACTCGGCCCTATTGTTTTACAAATTTCAAGAAAATCATTAAATAAAATTTCAAACCGTCAGATTAAGAAAACCCCTGCATATAATTGTCAGATTAAGAATCGGCACAACCGAACTGTCTGTATTAAGCCGAACCGTATGTATGAAAATCTGACGCGGTCGAGTATGTCAAAATGACGATTTTTTTGCCACGAGCTTGCATCACATCCGGTCAGTTTTTTAAATGGGAGCTTAGTTTGGGTTCACTTAACATCCCCTCTGAATATCTGACATGCTCGAGTAAATACATTTTTTTTTCTATTTTTAACGCTTCCGTACGGGAGAACCCACCACAAAAACCGTCAGATTAACATAATCCGTCATCAGGGACATGTCGGGCATATACATTATCAATATCTGACGCGCTCGAGTATGTCCATGTGTCAGATTTTTTTTACATTTTTGAAAGCCTGTAGACGCTCATCCCACCGTTGAAATGAAGAATTTCATATAACCTTTTTTCTTCTTACTACCCAATCTTCAAAATCCAATAGATCCCCACGACGCCCGAGTAACTCCACATTTAGCATCGTGGGCTCCCCTACCATAACTTTTTTGTTTGTAAACCTATTGGAATGGAAACAAACACCAAATGTTACGAAAAGCTTGGTATAATACATCAGTGAAAACTGCATAGAAATTGGTTAAGCATTTTCTGAGATTAGCGTGCACAAACGTACAGACAAACAGATGAAAATTCTAAAATCTATTTTTTTGACCTCGGTAAAAATATTAGACGTACGAAAGCATAGTATTTTTTGTATTGTAAGGGTGGCAGGCAAGCATGCAGCAACAGTAGGGGGGATGAAGGTGCACTGCCGACCCTGTACGAACTTGTTGGGAAAAATATAAAAATTCAAGAATATAAATACTCATATATTTTAAATCAATTTATTTAAAAATCAGTGTACCACTCACATGACGTACGTATGTTAAGGTAACCACAAAATCCCCGTAATTATAGATAATTTGTTAAAATAGTGTGACCAGAGAAAAAAAAAACATGTTACCTACATGGTTTTTTTTCTCATTATACATGAATAATGCTCGCATCCGGACCGTAAAGTAATGTAACTTAATTTTGATTTAATTATGTATTTTCGGTTCGCCATTGCCATTATACTTTTATGACACAATTGACATGCCAAATACCTTCTATGAAATCGTGACGAAAAGGTGGCAAGGGGACTCTTAAGGACATGCCCATAAGGCTATTTTAGAAATAGCTTTCTAAAATACAAGTAGACGCTCTTCCACGGTTTTTTTCCACTCTTTTTTTGCAAATCAATAATGGTACAAAATGAATAATGTTGCCTATTACAATTAAAAGTAGTTGATTGATAATTTTTGCTTTGTGTACATTTTAATCCTACTGATATTATAAATTCGAAAGTTTGTGAGGATAGATGTTTGAATGTCAAATAAAAAATTAAACAACATAAAAATTACATATTATTGTCACAGAAATAGTAGTCGTTTGGGTAGCCTCTTACAGAACACCACCGTGAAATAACAGCATGTGTGCTGTTGTGTTTCGGTGAAATAGGACTCTGCACTCGTACTATTATTTCACGATGATCTTGTAAGGAGGTGGTTAATACCGCCTGAACTGTTCAGTTTAATAGTGATAAGTAAACAAAAATATCTTTGACATAATGAATAATTCCTGTTAAGTCGAATGAGGCATCAAAACATTTTAGATAATTTATTATCTTTGTGTTTTTACATTGAACAGATGAGATATGTTGACAAACAAAGATGTTTATTAATACAAATTCTAAGAAATTCTTTAAGCGATATAATAATGCTGTACGCTAAGAGGAAGAGATAAAGTTTATATTGGACGTCATTAAATTGTTTGGAAACGTTAATTTGGCACCTATTAAGTATTTATCTATACTTATACTTAGGGCTGCCATCCGTCCGGAATTCATCCAGGGTCCAGGAGTCATCCGGAGGAGGATTACAAAAAAGCGTATTTTTTAAGTCAGGTGGATTTCGATTCTTTGAATGATAACAAATAAATTAAAACAAATCCTACCGTAGTAGTCGGCAGCACACTTGTAGGACCTATGGCGTTGTTTGTGTTAGGCGGTGGTAGCCACCTACCATCAAGTGGACCGCCAGTAAAAAAGTTATAAAATTAAAATCATGTCATTAAATCAAAACAAATCTTACGATTAATAATTTCGATTCACTTAATTTTTTAATTAATAAGTCGTGTTTTTTTTTATAAATTACTCAAAAATTATAAATTTGTTTTCTATTAAATCCTATTACCTAA
This sequence comes from Synanthedon myopaeformis, assembly GCA_944738685.1. Taxonomy (NCBI): domain Eukaryota; kingdom Metazoa; phylum Arthropoda; class Insecta; order Lepidoptera; family Sesiidae; genus Synanthedon; species Synanthedon myopaeformis. The sequence continues at coordinate 3,243,280 of OX122927.1, read as the reverse complement.
CGACATATTTCGCTCTCTGCAGTCTCTGCCTTGCTGTGTATTATACATAATTACGGTTAAGTACGCAACAATTTTTCATTACATAACACAAACCGACGAAGATTACCGTGTGATACTTCAAATTACACTTCACCGACAACAAGCTGTAATGAACCATAACTGTCTATCATTAAGATCGTAATTCTCTACAATACTGGCTAATTTCCCTGACAATACCGAGTTTAATAGACAATTCGCCCGAATTTATCTCGCCCGGGTTTTCTCATCGTATTTTGTAATTTCTTTTTCATCGTTCGCGTAGCGTGTTCTTTGATATGAGTTTTATGGTTTTTCCATCATCGAACACTGTGTTATATCGACTTCTTATGTCATGGTAACATTAGCTTTAATTGCATATCGCTATACTATTATTAACATCAATATTATTAATATTACGCTCGTTTTAATGAGGGGTGAGATACCGTATTCTTCAAAAAGTGATGCAAGAAAAATTTTAAGGCAAACATAGCAGACGCAGGAGCATTACCCCCGGGTAAAAGCACTCGCTCCCTCTTTCGTACAGCATATTCCATGTTAAGATAGCCATGACGGTCACCAACCTTCATAGCGAAGGCACCTTAATAATAAGATGTAGATATTCTTATTCCTTAACCTTAGCCTGAAGAGTGGACAAAGTTAGTAGTGGCAGGAGCACATTGTTGTTCCAATGAGTGAATCTTCTTCTGAAAATGCCGCCGCTTCGATGTGAAGGATGGTGATCATCTTAAAACAAAGTCGTGGGCATCAGTCAGTACTAAATTAACAAGTGTGCTGCTAGTGTTGAAGATTATTTTTCTTTCTTATGTCAAGGTCGACAGACAGGTTAACAGACGGTCCACTTGATGGTAGGTGGCTACCGTCGCCTATAAAACAAGCAACGCCATAGCTGCTGCAAGTGCGCTGCCGACCATAGAAGGATTTAAGGACAAGGGATAAGGAAGATATGGGGTAATGGGATCTAGCATCCCTTACTTACACACCGAAACACAAAAGTATATAATTATGTTGTTATTTCACTGTGATCTTTTGTAAGGAGACGGTTACTGCCGCCAGATGAGCTTCCCAAATGACTGCTAAACGCAGTGTGCCCTGCCACTAATTTCCAAATCCAGACCAAAGCCAACTTTGAAAAGGGGCCCCTGAGACGTAGTCAAATATCCTTACCACTCATCCAACGGGCTTGTCAAAGTCGATTTAATATATTGGTATGAAAAATATTGCACAATGAAACTGCACGCCCTAAAAAAATTGCAATTGCAAAGATATGATGAAAACGAAATTGTTTTATGCAAACTTGCAAGTATATTATTTAAAAACATAATACTTACTTCGCCTTACGTAAGCATGTTCGCGGAATCGGAACATCGTCGTTAAAATTTCTTATTAAAATTATTATTGAATTAATTCATGCAATAAATTACCTACTTGTACACACTAAATTAGTATAATAACAAAAGATAATAGTTTACGAATGTTTGTTTTACATTTTCTGCGATATCTCTTGTCATATTTTTTTAATTAATATGAAAGTTTATTCATAACATTAAAATGGAAGTAGATACCTATTTGCGTAGATAGCTGTTATCTTAGGGAAATGTGCATCCTCTTTCATTGACAATGTTCCTACACAATAATGACCCTTATGTTATCAAATAAAAGTGTATAGAATTGGACTGTTGCATTTTAAACTAAATTGTAGCTATTTTGTTAAGTCTAGTACGAGTAATAACAGAATGTGTTTGCAGACATAGTTATATTCTTTACATAGTAGGTATAATTTGGTCGCTTTCCGCGTCTGTCTGTATTGCCGCTAAACCACGCAACGGATTTTGATGCGGTTTTCACCATAAATTTTTCATAAATTTTTCATATAACAAAACCTAATTAAAGTTTTCCTGGGCGAAGTGGGGAGCAGGTCAAATATTATAGAGAGAAGATTTGTATTTTTGTTTGTAATGAATAAACTCATAAACTATTGGACCGATTTTATTCTTTCATCTATAGAAAGCTACATTATCAGCGAGTTATATTTGAAAAAGTTATGCGGACAAAGTCGCGTAATAGCTAATAATATATTTAGTCAGTAGGTACTCTGACTAAATAGTGAAAATCTAGGACGTACAATTACCATATTGTTACAGGTCACGTCACTACATTCACTGTTCGATTTTTTTTTAATAATTAATTTTTGATTAAATTTATTTTCAGAGAGAGAATATGCAGCTCAATAGAAATTCCGGTGTTGACGCGATGTTGCTTTTGCTGTCCTCTAAGGAAAGGCCTTATAGTTTGTGCCTATCTAAACCTGGTAAGTTCAGAACTACTCGTATAGTGTTCTTAACCGAAGTCACGTGCAACAGCTAGTTTTCTTCCGTTCACTGCAAGAGCCGAGGCGGAGGTGGTCTTCTGTAAGGGGGCGATTGACGGGCTGCCCAAACGACTGCGAAATTATTTGATTTGAAAGCAAGAACTATTAGCATGTATTATCTGTTCCGATTTCAGACCCTGACGGTGGTGGTGACGGTCTTCCTGTCGATGTACATTTCGTTTCTTCGTCAAACGCAAACCCCTGACGAATATGAGCTCCCGAAGGTTATCGCTGATGTCATCGGACTGTGCTTGGAGCTCATCATGACTCCTGTCTTCATTTATGGTCTTCACAGAGTAAGCTGAATGGTTTATACTTATATTTAGTAATGTTTAATATTTATACTTTTATATTAATCTTACAATACAAGCGTAAGTATAAGTACCACCCCTCTAGAACTAACAAGATTCACAACTCGGCAGTTAGCAATTTACCAAAAGTAGGTACAAAGAAAACAAAAATGACAAATTAAATATTTAATATATTATATATAAGTCTTAGGCGAATTCTAAAATTCTTAAAATAATATTCAAAGTAAGTGGTATATCACAACGTTGTCATAACCTCAATCAACCAACAAAAAAAATCAATTTCACTTGTCTGCTGTCTGTCAATGTGACAGTTTTTTGACATATAAATGTATGAATTTAGCGCGAAATCACTAAAATGTTGCCAGTTTTTGCTGTTAACTACAACTCGGTAAAGCTTCACTTAAAATTGTACTGAAATACGCGTAAGATTAATAAGCTTAGCTTCATGGTAAAGTGAGGCTTAGTTAAGTGTAAGACTAAGTAAGACTGAAATACCGGCCCTTAATCCCTTTGTGCTTCTCTTTGTGTGTTCTACCGGCTGTACAATACTCTGCTGAGTATTGTACAGCCAGTTCTAACTAATCGTGCTTTTTTTGGTCGATCATGCAGCATGATTACGCATGCCGTATGATCGTCTAGGGACGCTTTAGGGTCCTTCAAGCGAGCTGTAAACTAATTCCTACAGGGTAGGCAGTTCAACAACCCCCTCCCCTTGGTGTTGCTTGTGTCCTTAGACGACGGTAACCACCTACCATCATGTGGACCGTCAGCCTGTTTGCCACCCTTTATAATAAAAAATAATAATAATGAAGCTAGATGCTTAATTCAGTCACTTACACAATACTAGATATAAATAATGTTCATGACAAAGAATTCGATTTTACAACGATGTACCAATTAAGGTTTACTTACCGTTAAACAATTAAATCAGTGATGAAGCAAAAATGATGTGAAACAAGCTATTACTCATAATGATTACTTACTTCACAATGAAAATGCATGTTTTGCCAACTGTTGCGTTATTACGAGTTTATCGTCAACATTTCATCAAATGAAATTGAAAATATATCTGTTTGTAATATTAAAATAACTGCTTCTTACTAAATGTATATCAAAGTATAACAAAACGGTAGATATAACAAAAAAAAAAAATTAAAAATTTTTGTCTGTCCGTTTGTTCCGGATAATCTCCGAAACGATAAGACCGATTTTGACGGGACTTTCACTAGCAGGTAACTGATGTTATAAGGAGTGTTTTAAAGTATAAAAATAATCAATTAATATATAAAAATTGTGTATAAGCAGTCCGCACCCCACTCGCACGCCTCAACCAAGTGGGGCCGGGTTCAGCTAGTAATATATTTTTAATTAATAAAAAAATGGCCGTTTACCCTTAATAGACTTCACTAAAAATATCGTATTAGTAGCTCTTTTGTGAAAATAGTTTTCGTTTTACTGGTTTCAAATAAGCATGCTGATAACTCACATAAAAAAAATATGTAAGATGTATATACGATGTTATCCAACCATTAAAACTACAACATCATTTGTAAATTATACGACATTCCGTATTTATAAAACTTATGAAGTGCGTATTGTGATAACATTAATAACTTTAGTTGAAAGATGTATTCTGTATCCAATGTCTGTTGTTATACATCTTGGATAAACATTAAGGGTGGAAACAAAGGCTAGATACTAAAAATATGAATTGTTTAATAAGGAATTTACAAGAAATAGACAAAGCAATTGCTTTGAAAAAATATAAATGTTATACTTAAACATGTGAAAGACAAATTGTATTGTTTAGAATTTTCGTTCAAGTAAAAGAAACTCCACAAAAAATTAGAACTATTAAAATAACTAAGTTTTAGCCAAATATCATATGGTCCAGTAAAACTAGATCCTGACATGACCTCATTTTCTTGTAATCCTACTTGTTCTGTATTGTAAACAATTTTGACATTTTTTGAAGTGTATTTCTTATCGAAAAAAAACTTAGAATATTACTTCTTACTTAACAATTATACTTTCTTAATATTATTATATTACAAATGAATAATATCAATGGTTTATGTCAAATTATTTTTTATTCATTTATCATTTTTTTTATGTTAAAGTCGGTAGACAGACTGACGGTCCACTTGAGGGTAGGTGGCTACCGTCAACTATAATATAAGCAACTCCACAGGTGCTGCAAATGGCTCTGGCAACTCTCACTCACTCACCGAAACACAACAGCACACGTGTTGTAAGAGGGTGGGTACTGCCGCCAGAGGGACAGCCCAAATGACTATTATTTATTCGCTTTTATATTTATGTCGGCTGACAGGCTCAATGCACTTGATGGTAAGTGGCTATAGTGATACAAGAATCATTCGGCACATTGATGACATCTCGCACAAGTGAAGTATAGACGAAGACCGAAAGCAATACGTTGCTTTGGGTAAGCAACGCAAAAAAAAAAAAAAACTAACGTGAATGTTGTTAATTTTCAGAAAAACGCGATGTTATTGAAGGTGTACTTGTACTTCGAGATTGTGTTCTCCGCTATCGGTTTCATATACAGCCTCGCATTCATGACCAAGGAGACGGGCAGTGAACTGTTCCTCATATTATTCCAACTTAGTAAGTTATCATTTTAGCAATTTATTAGAGATGGGTTTGCTCTTGGCCAGCATCTAGCCGTGTAGCGAATATGAGGCCTATGATGGAGCGAGCTCATCCCGAAGATGCCTATTCACTCCAACTTTGAAAAGATTTGGGTTATATAAGCTCTTAAACACAGACGCCGGCAGGGAGTTCCAAACCATGGCAGTGCGCATTGTAAAGAATGTTTTACAGCGTTTGATCCGAAAAAGAGCGAATTTGGACAAGATGAGCATGGTAACCAGCCGTTCATCTGAATGCCTTACGTACGTCTGAAGAAAGGGGAAAATTAGTATTTTTTTAATGTTAAGGTCGGCACAGTCCAGTTGACGGTAGGTGGCTACGGTCGCCTATAACACGGGCAACACCACGGATGCTGCAAGTGCGCTGTCGACTATATTGTTATTGTTTTCTAAAAAAAATTATTTTAGTATTAATGTAATTAATATTTATTTTATTTCCAGTGCTGCAAATATACCTGTCGATACTTATATACAGTTCAATAGTGAAGATGCAAAGGGATGGTACAGTGAAATACACGCGTGAGACTGACCCCGCCTAACACATCCTTAGATCTCACATTTGCCATATTACATAGGATAGGAGGATAGGAAGATCTATATGACATAATTACCAATAACGCCTATGGGCTTATGTCTCTACCTACGAAGATTTTCATAGAAATTCTCATCTAATACTTTTGAATAATTTTTTTCTAAAATAATTCTGAGTGTTCCTTTTAAAGTGCCTTACAAAAAATTCAATACATTATGTAATCAAAGTTAATATAATATTTGTCTAAATTATATGATTATTTAAAATGCTATGGGAAAAAGACTGTAAATTATTGTTTCTTTAAAAAAATAGGAATCACATTTTATTATGCAAACGCGTGCATACGCCAAATTAATTTTTGAGCGGGTGTCGAAACCGCGATCTCGCAACAACTGGCTGAGCTACTACCTCTGAGCCAATCAAATCGTCAAATTTTAAAATTCTATATGATTTCATAATATCATTTCCTTCTTAGATAAAAATCCAAATTTGGTACTCAATGGATTAAGATATTTTGTGTTTACGGTTTTATTACGTACCTACGTGGTGTATTTTGTTCTCAAAGATAGTTTAAGTGTAAATAGAGTTAAGTTTAGTTAAGGATTCCAAAGTAAAACAAATGCATTTTATCAAAACTATACGTAGAAACATCCTGTATGCTAACCTAACAGTTATCGGTATGTATTTATGTATGTAAACATCCGAACAAAAGACAAATCATTAGTGCACATTTTTATTTTTCACCATTAGGCACCTAGCGATAGGGTATATATAATGGCCGGCTTAAATAGTAGTTAGGTGTTTCCTAAATTTAGGTGTCTGTTGGTGAAAATTTGCAGAATCTTACTTACCACAAGGATATTGCTACTCCATTCTATATCGTTTTAGTTCTGGGTTTATATAAAGCAAGACTTAAGCGGCAAAAATGCCAACATAATTATAGTCATCATTATTTGAAGAAACACAAACTTTCTTTCTTTTACCTATGCTTTTACTTATGAAGAAACTCCAACATGCGGACATGAGCGCAAACATGATATTTGCCGAAGCGAATCATTTTAATCGTAGACTGTATTATTGAATAAATTAGAACATTCCTTTAATTAGAACTTGTATAATATTTTAATTTAATTTAACTAAGGTGAATGTATAATATTATAAATTTTGAAAAAAGATAGCATTTTGTGGATTACTGCATTTGTCTATTAAAACTATGGAGGGTAGAAGTAGTACCGACTCATATGAAAATCAAACTCAAAAAATGGTCCTCTCCAACAATAAAATAAGATTTCTAAAAGTGGCCAGAATGGCGCTAGTGTAGCATATCTTTTATATACCTATTTTTGTCTAATTTACTCGACAATGCTACACTAGCGCCATATCAATTTACTGGTATTCTGGGACCACTTTTTAATACATAGAGTCGGTCCTCCTTACCTCTACCCTCCATAGTTAATACTATAATAATTGTGTTGAAAATGTGTTATTACGTTAATATAGTTTTATACTGTGTTACCATATTTTAATAGTATACTTGTAATGTAAGACTTCAGATTTGTAATGTAAGACTTCAGATTCAGATAAGAAATCATGCCTACATACTCTTTTAAACTAATAATATATTTGATTACTAAACTTAGGTAGACAATATCAATGTTTGTAAGTTGGTATACGAATACGAATGTATGTGGAGGTAACCATTAAATTTATTTGAATTTTTTTTTTTTCACTATTTTAAAGATACATAATTCCAGTTAAAGAATTTATATTATTGTATTTTTTTTTTTTTTTTGCAAAATGACATAGGCTGTAAATTAACTTTACTTAACACTCCAAATTGCACACTGGAAAGCAAGGGCATGTCGGTATAAATTGAAATTGAATTGAAATAACATTAAAAAAATATTAAATATATGAAAATAATAGGTATTATAATACCTATTATAATAAGTAAGTATGATTTGTTATTACTGATGAAGACACAAACTATATAAAGAATTTGTAGTTTTTACACCAAATAAATTTTTACAAGTATAATAAATGTTTTAATTTTATCTTGCTAGTCTTAATGACTATGTGGAGTTCAGAGAGGCTTCAAAATAAAATAATGAATGAGTGGTGTTTTAAAGATTTGTACATACATATACGAGAAACGTCATGACTCATTCACTAGATTAGCTCATAGTAGCTCATTGTAAGAAAAATAAAAAATAAACATGGACTGCAATATATAAGTGCAAAACATATGAAAAATCAATTAAATCATTTAAAAAAAATTAAAATCAAATATTAAGACTACGAGTATACCTATATATAAAAATTTCGTGTCACGTTGTTTGTCCGCGATGAACTCCTAAACTACTGAACCGATTTTTAAAATTCTTTCACCTATAGAAAGTTATATTATCATCTAGCAACATAGGCTATATTTTATACGTGTGAAAGAATTTGCAAATTATTTTTATCATTATTTAGTTTACTTATATTAATGAGGGTGGCAGATAGGCTGACAGTCCACTCGATGGAAGCTGGTTACCGTAGCCTAAGGACACAAGCAACACCAGTGGGTAATACATTTTTTTTTTTTTTTTTTACTTAAATCCCTCCAGCATTATCCACTGAAGCCTATATCTACATTTCTCTTTCATACCAGTTCTCGCTCACTTGCCTCTCGTACTTTCATGCTTCATACTTTGTCTTTCTTACATTCATCCTCATTCATTCCATTGCGGATGGGATTTCCGCCTATCAATTCTTGATCTGACTATCTATTATTTTATTTCTTATTTTATTATTCCTTACTCTTAGCAGATAGGGTGACACAGGGTAAATAATTAGACACTATACAATATTATTACACAGACGACATTAAAAACATTTTGAACACAGCTTGCTAAACATTAAATAATTATTCTTTAAAACATTAACATTATTGAAATTCGGTAATTTAAAACATTAACAATATTAAAATTCGGGAATATTAAATTTTTATTTAAAACATTAATTTAAATACGTCAATAATTAAGACACTAAGCATTAAATAATACAATATTAACTTTAAGTTCCGCAAACATCTCTGTATAATATATCAATAAATACAATAATTAATTTATATTTAGTTTAATATTTACAATTTTAGTCTTTATTTCTCCTTATTGCTTTTTCTGCTATCTTTTTACAGTAGTTAAGGAATTTATCCCTTCTATCGCTCCTCATTATTTCTTTTAAGTTTTCCTTTGTAATTTTCAGGTCAATTTCGAGTTCAGTGTCGACTCTCTCCTTCTCAGTCGCCGGGCATTCGGTCAGCAGGTGAGGGACCGTCTCCGCAACACTAGGGTCACAGACACACGATGGACTCTCCTTGCACTTGAAGCGATTCAAGTACTCGGAGAATCCACCGTGCCCCGTAAATACCTGTGTCAAAATATTATTGATGCCAATCTTCTTGATTATCGAGAAGGCCCCGACAGCACTGGGGAAAAACAGCTTTGACACTGCCGCTGTGTCGCCTTGCACGTACCTGCGGTCCCATTCCTCAAGCGATCGCATGCGTATGCTTCGCCTGACGAATGAGACCGGACACAGGTCGTACTTTGGCTTGGTCTTGGACTTTAGCGCTGCCTCCCTAGCTAGGTGGTCCGCCCGCTCGTTACCCTCTAGGCCGGCGTGAGCCTTGACCCAGAATAACTTGATACACTTCTTCCTCGAAGAAGCAGTCCTCAAGTTACTCCGGGCCTCCACCGCCAGAGGGTGTAAGCAACTATTCGCCGCGATGGTCTGGAGGGCAGCCATTGAGTCGCTGTAAATTGCAGAGGTAGTTTCGCTACGTCGCAGGATCACCCTCGTCGCCTCACACACCGCCAAGAGCTCGGCCTGGTAGACGGTGCAATAGGACGGCAGACCAAGTTTGACGGCCGACGTTTCGGCCTCGCCATTCCATATGGATAGCGCGGCCCCAACCCGGCCGTCAATCTTGCTGCCGTCCGTATATATACGCAGTTGGTAATCACTATTTTTTTTAAGTTGCTCCTCGTCCACCAGCCTTCCGAACTCCAGACTGGTGTGTTCGGCGGGATGGGGACCCTCGATTGCTGGGGCCATCCGCTCGACGTCCCTGTCAGCCAGCTCCGGCTGAGGTACTCCCCTCTTGGCCTCGTAAAGCGAAGCAGCTTCGCGGACACGTAGGTCAAGGGGGAGCAACCCAGCCAATAACAGAGCCGAGTGGAGAGACACCGTGCGGTAGGCCTTACACAATTTTTGAGCGAAACCCCTCTGCACAGCGTTCAAACACTTGGCCACTCCCAGTTTGCCGACTGCGGGCGCCCACGCGGGGTAATACATTACCCACTGTACATAATAATATGTAATATAGCACTTGAGATAAAACCTGCACTTTGGTCAAATTTTTTTATTTTATTATATTGGACCAAATTATAGACAGTTACGAAATTTTATCAAAATCGATTGAGTAGTTTAGGAGTTCATCGCGGATAAACAACGTGACACGAAATTTTTATATAATATAGAATATGTATTTATTTACTTACGGTTTGGTAAAATGGAAAATTAAATTATTAAATAATGTATCAAAATAAACTTTATTTTAAACAATGTATAAAAAGTACATAAAATTAATCTCGTAGAATGGTAATAATAAAAGTATACTTAATAAAATATTTTTACAAACAGAAATAAGCCGTTCCAAAAATAAACATAGATAAAGATTGTTTAAAATTATTAAATGCATTCAACTTATATAAAAATATATAAGTTAAATGCAAATTATTAAATGCAATTTAAAATTATTAAATGCAATAACTTGTATAGGTATATCATATTAGCAATAGGCAAACTGTTATTTCGGCAACAAGATTATTTCATTTTTATTTTTTTTGTGATTATTTGATTAAAAAAATAAAGTCACAAGTTAGAAAAAACATGATACATGTCAGACCTTCAAAATTTCTGAACTCTGAACCAAATTTGACGAGATTTGGTTGTCCCCAAATCGAGATGTAGATAGAGCACTATTCAGAACTAAATTATACCTACTTATTATCATCTTGTAAGTACCTATTTAGCGTTCAAAGTAGATATAAAAAAAATCGAATGAATTCTTTGTATGCTGCCAATAATATTTGAACTATTGTTACACCTTTTCCGCGGTAGTGTGGCGGACAGGCAGACAACAACAATAATAAAAAAAAACAAAAATAAAAGTCAGTTTAAAAATGATAGTTTTATTTTACTAATTCGATTCTATACAAATATATTGCTAGAAAAGATTAACAATTTCGGATGCGGATTGTACCGCAACCGAGAGAAAAAAAAAAATACACAGGAATAGAATAAAAAAATACAAAAAAAGGGGACCAGGGGTTTGTGGAGATTTGGATCGAGACTTACCACCGAAAGAGAGCCGATACCGAAAAGTAGCTGTATATTTAAGTCGTAGGTATATCCGAGCCGAACGATTTCAAAATAAAATAATAATAAAAGAGTAAAAGAAAAAAAAATAGCCAAACTTGGCGCGGTCGGGCGACTAAGCAGCCTCCGGAATCACGCTGTCGACGTCGACGAACTAGTGAGGCGCGGCGGGTTTGCTCGCCGGGACTCGAAGCTCGGCGCGACGTATGACTAGCGGGACGTACGGTTTCGCTCGCTCTCAACGCGCAGCAAGTAGTTGATTGAAAAAATTTGTGGGTATAAAAAAAAAACCTCCTGAAATGATCGAAGGAACGCCTTAGAATAAAGTACATTATTATGCAATCCTTCCAGGAATCTAATTCGATTTTATTTCAGGTGTAAGGAATAATTAATAATTAAATGTGGGTATCGGGCAAAGACTAGAATATATACACAGAACTAATATAAGCGGATAGTTAGGTAAATTATACTTGAATGCATAATTGAATCGATGGCGTCGAAAACAAAATTAATAAGCTAAATACGGCGGACGCCATCGTCAATAAAAAAAATTAAAATGGGAAAAATAAAATTAAAATATAAAATATCCTTATCAAAATAAACCATCGCTTGTAGTTCTAATAGGAAACACAAAAATCTATGCCAGACAAGCAAACAAAGTACTATTGAGACGGCACGCGTCGACCAAGTTATAACATTTAAAAATAAAAAAAATTGGGAAAGCAATTATAACGAACAAAACACTTACCAATTATCACAATTGGAGGTTCACGCAATGAAACAATAAACAGTAGTACTGTTATCGATAAAATGACTCGATTAATTTTGAAATAATATGAAATTTTGAAGGTGGCTCAACAACAACAGCTAACTTCTAATGTGCACTCTTCAGGTGGGTTGCCGACGGAAAAGGGCTTCCCGCCTTTCCGCAGGCCCTTTTATGACCTCGGTCTTCGAGAAATTTCCAAAAGAAACCGCGCTACTGCTACTTGTCAAAATTAACACAGTCACAGAACAACGACGTAACGACATTCCAGAACATTCTCTCTGAACAATTGAATCTACTGCAGAGCACTATGAATGAATGTCACGCGCAAGCGCACAGATCAGTTTAGGCGTAGAGGGAGTATAGACTAGAGTCGTCATTAGAATAATAATAATTGTGAAAATGAGACGCATTTATGCTTTATTACCTTAGAGGGAGCGAGAGGCATTATTTATTTTTTGTCTCTCTTTGCGTATGCGTTTCTATTGTTTGCCACACTTGAAGTGTGGCAAACAAATGTCTTGGTGGATATAGGAGCACTTTGTATTTTGCCGTTTTTATGTATTTCAAGTAGTTTTCAAAGTCCTTGGGTATTGTGTAAGGTGTGATACGTGTTGGTGAACGTGGTGAAAAAGGTGAATTTTTGTATTTTAGCCTGTAAATCCGATCAGAGCAAAATATTAAAAACATAACCTTTCATATGTAAGTGCTTTATTTTTTGGTTAAATGCAGTAATTTTTGCATGCATGTTCAGTAAACATCTAATTTATGTTTTGTTATACATTTAACAACTGTTTTAGATGATATTTTTATGATTTTTCGATCACTAAAGATCTTGTTTTGGGACTATAAACCGTACAAGTCGTGTAGCAATCTTAAATTATTAGTGACATTTAGCAATTACATGTAACCTAATATAGTAGGATTATACACATTTAAGGAATACCAGCGCATGAAATTTTTTTTCCCCTAAAATTTGGGTAATATTTAGTTTTTCGCATTATATTAGCACTATGCGTTTTTGTTTCTCTAAGTAAATAGCGATTGCGTTTGGTTACAGTTTTCCTAAGGATCTTGGCTTAATGAAGGAATGGGTTGCTGCAACTGGTCGTCAAAATTAGAATCCTAAGTACACACGTGTATTTTGACGCACAGGCGTTCAGGAAGACGAAAAAGTTAACAATTCTTCGACATGGTTCTGTTCCAAAACAAATTATTTAATAAAAGGAATCCTTCACATCATTTCTCGCAGGAAAATATGTATAAATTTAAATTTATTTATTCAAAGGTGAATAAAAGTTAATAAACAAAAGTTATCATATAAAATTGTTTTATTATCCATATTAAATGAAATAACTACTACTGAACCGATTTTGATGCCGTTTTAAGTTTCAAAGAACAAGGTTTAACTTTAAAACAGCTATGCCATACTTTTAACAGCGAAAAAATCCCTTCCCATGGGAAATTTATTACGCGTGAGCGAAGTCTCGGGTAGAAGCTAGTTACATAGTTAATATTATTTATGATTGTTATCAATGATGACTCATCATAATCCATACTTAATATTGCGATAGTGAGTGTTTGTTTGCCCTTCCTTCACGTCGCGTCGTAACGGAGTCAAAATGAGTTAAAAGGTTGGAGAAAGGCAGAATACTTTTTACTACGGGAAAATGTGTTCCTGTGGGTAACTTATTCTACGCGAGTGAATCCGCGGGCAACAGTCAGTATTTAATAGTAATGTGATGATTAATGATGTTAAGCTGTATGATGTTTTATAAACAGGGTAAAAAGTGTATAATGTGGCAACCCACAGTTCGTATGTACTTTGTCTCCATCCTTTTCCAGTGTACGCTTACCGCTTCTCTAGTCTATACTCCCTCTACGAGTTTAGGTGACTATAATTAAATTCGACTATCGGCTGTGCTACCGGTGCAAAAGAAAACAATGGACTATGTAAAAAATATATGTAACACTATTATTTTTAAAATTATTATTATTAAAATGCTATGAACAACAACAAAAACAGGTTTCCGACAGATATACCTACAGAAATTCAACTACTTATTATTATAAAGATAGAGGTATGATTTGTTCGTTTGCTTTGTAATAGGTTTTCTCTGGAAGAATTGATTACATTTTAAAGACTATTTTATCGCTATTTATCTGTGAATGACTATAGGCTATATCTTATAATAGGTATAAATAAAAGCACATTTTCAAATGATAAATCAAGTCAGATTAAAATGCGCCGTTCACTGTGCCAGGAGCAAAACATTCGCGTGGGATTATTTGCTATTTTTTAACAACAGGCACTTGGTGATTCCCATAAAATGTAACTAGTTGAGGTAAATGCAAGTTTAAGGAGTGCGAAGTCTGATACTGTTGGTGCTAAGCAACGTTGTAATAATCTTCTTTATTGATTAGTTTGTTGAGACGGGCCCCCTCCTCTCTTTCTTCTTCAATTTTCTTGTAATAACTGGCAACAATCATTAGCATGTAGAAGCGAACCACTGAAATAATAAAAAATAACGACCATTGAGCTGGTTACCGCTTTTTATCATATAAAAGATACTATACAATCATGTTATCAAAATTGGATCAGCAGTTTAAGACTAATAACGCAATGAACTTACACAAACATATCACGTCTGAGTTTGTGTGTATGGTTGTAAATGTAAGTACGGAGTAAGTGTGGTATTATTCTGTATTATACTTACATAACCCTAAGAACTCGGTAACGAATAACACAAGAGATGTGTCGGCGAAGTGATTGATCATGTTCATCGTAGTAGAAAACACGAAGAGCAGTGTGAACACTGTCACTTGGATAGAGGTCCAAATTATCCATGGCTTGATGAGGCTTAGTTTCTCCTGAAACAGTTAACGACCGATTAAAGTGGCGGTGTAAAGACAATATAAATAAATCGTACCGAGCGTATGAGAGTTTGCCATAGATCTCACAGGAGTTGTGATTATTACGTAAAACAGGTATTGCTCTATACCCCACTTTGTGCGGTTTGATATATTCTTTTCAAACTCTTATACAGACTTTATAGGAATATAATAATATAATATAAAACTAATTTTGTTTTTCTGAAGATATTATAATAGAAAAAGACTGTTACATTTTAGGCACGTCTCTGCAACAGTTAAGTCTATCTATATGAAAATTATTAAATATATAGACTCACCCTTAAAGTGCCGACAAGCATAACAGCACTTAAAAATAATGTAAAAGCATGAATAATGCTAACGGCCACGATAAGTCCATATGTCATCATCACTTCGACATCTTGAGGGTTAAAATGTATAGGAAGCGAGCCAAGCGCAGCAAAGCAGTGTGCTAGAGCGAACACTGAGTACAACTGAAATTATTTATCAAAATATTATTATAATTATTTAAGACGGTACCCGTCGCTTCTTTAGAGTAGATTGGAATATGTCACCAAGATACATCAAAAGATCACCGGTCTAAATACATCAAAAGCGCCATCTAGCGATCATAACAAATTAAATTCAAAGTTCAATCATAGCAAACTGCGGTTCAAATCTCCATCTAACACTAATATTTAAGCAGTAATAATTATCTCACAATACATGATCTATTTGTGTGACATGTTTTATTTTAATCCTTTTAGCATTTTACGCATGATTTATTAACAAACATATTACCTATTCACAAACTTCTAACTTATACTAATAAATAAAAGTGTCTGTTTGTAATGTTAAAATAAATACTTTTTACTGAATGTTAAATATATTTGCATAGTGAGAGTAAATATCAAATACTTACAATGATAATTAAAGCAGATAAGATGCTACCAAATTTGAGGGACAAGCACCCGAAGCCGGATTGCCTCGGTATGTTCTCCATCGAGAAAGGAAATCCTGAAATAAAGAAAAATAACTTTAAATTATTCTGTAAACAATATCTTAACAGTTATATACTAACGGTGGGGCGGGATATTGATGGGTTCTATTGAGATATTATTGTAAATAAATATTACAAAATTACAATTTACACACTAAACGAACCTATTTTAACATATCAGATTTTATTTGAAATATTTTTTAATAGTCCACTATAATTAAACTTTTTTTTTCCACCTTCGATATAACATAATAATATATTGTGGTTGAATTTCGACCAGTTGAAGAAGAAATGTTTGAAATTTATACTTATGTTTGTTTTATAGCAATTATTTTTATTTATGTTTTTTTCTGTACCTATACTAATGTTTAGAAACACAAAACCACCACTGTAAGAGTGAACAAAGAATTTGTTGAGTTAACTTAGAAGTTAACCTTTCATTTGAACTTACTCTTAGAATGTATTCTTGTTATCACTCGTTTTGTACATAATGAATTATTGAGCCTACAATAATTTACGTTTATTGTAATTAAACAACATTTAAGATAATACCTATCTGTAAATATTAAGAAATTTCTCTTAGGAAATGTCCACACCTCTTCCCCTATCGTGATAAGTCGATTCTGTGATGGTAAGTATTATAAGTACAAGCAAGAGTGTGCTTATAACCATTTACCATTCCGGATTCTGGAATTCTTTACTCAAGTACATGTGCATATTTTCTCTTAATGATCATTAACAAGTGGTTACTGTCGCCAAAAAGTAATAGGTAAATCTATATCAATATCATACCTTCTGGCGGCAGTAACCACCACCTTACCACCGTGAAATAACACCACGATTTCACACCTTATTAAAAGAAAATATTGCACATGGAAATATTCACAAATAATAATTCACTTGACCATACATTATCTTTAATAATAATTGAACAGATTCCTATTCGGAACAGTTGATCTGTTATTTAGACAGATCAACTTCATAACCCTCTCTCCACTTGGCTCCCATGTCTAGGATCCCATGGGATTCAAGGATCACATTATCTATACCTACTAATATTATAAAGAGGAAAGATTTGATTGCTTGTTTGTTTGCATTGAATAGGCTCCCAAACTACTGGACCGATTTGAAAAATTCTTTCACTGTTGGGAAGCTAATATTAACAGCGAGTAACATAGGCTATATTTTATAAAGTTACGAGGGCGAAGCCGCGTGCAACAGCTAGTCATTTATATATGTAAAACACGCATACTAGATGTTACAGTCGTTTTAGTAAAACAATTCAAATTAATTAAAATTTTAAAAAAATATAACAGATATCATTTAACGAAATATTGCTTAATATTTTTATGGACATGATTCGTATTTATTTATTTATTTATTTATTTATTTATTTATTTATTTATTTATTTATTTATTTATTTATTTATTTATTGATCTCTCATTAATGAATCTATACTTCTATACTAATATTATAAAGAGAAAAGTTATAAATATAAATTATATACAAATTAATATATACAAAACTTAAAAACTAACTAATTATTTTCAAAAAATACTTATAAATAATTTAAATCTATAAAAAATATTTATTAAATTCAAGAAATAAAATAACCCGGATATAGATTATGATTTTGATATCTTAAAACAATAAAGCAATCAGAATAATTAATAATTTACACACAGCGTAAAGAATACTTTGCCAACTTGCGTGTTAAACAAGTAATAAGCAAAGGAGTAATAAAATAGACACTTGATTCTATTGAAGAATAAAACATAGCTTTGTTGTTTAGCTGTATTGATAAAAAATAGGTTAGCACTTTCACAGTTATACCTATCCTTATAGTAGGTATTATTTTACTAAGTTTTCTTCTAACATAGTAATGAGTTTTAAATTTAAATCCAATTGTAAAGGAAAAAAAGCACTCACTGGAATACATGTTTCCAAAACTTTATGAACTAGTTTTATGTTATCACAAAATGTCGGGTCAACTGGCTGCAGCTAGACTCGTACTGTGTGTTTATTTATAGGGCCGACCAATGATATTACTTTTTTATGTCACCAAGTTCTAATCACGTAGTTGATAAGGGATATATTATCGGGGGACAAATTGGTGATAGTGTTGATAAATAATAATATCCTATTGGGTGCACAATCTGTGTAAAGCTTTCTATTTAGGTATGTCTTTGCTGGTGCCCACGACTTCATCGGCGTTGAAAATAAAAGATCTAGACTCCTAACTTTTTTTGCCAAGCGTTGGATCTTTATTTTTAGTTAGCTGGCGCCCGCGTCTTCGCCCTAGTGGATTATTAGGTGAAGCGGCGACATCTATCGGATTTGTGTAGAACTGCTACAAATCAGATACACCTGTACATGCTCCAATTTACAAACCATGGGGACCTAACATTTTACCAGAATAAAGATTTTAGAGATCATCGCAAACATACACACATATATCTTGACAGACATTTGCAAAATTAGGGACGCAAATGCGCTTTGAGTCAATTTTGATAAAATAAGGATCCCTTATGAATAGGATGGTGAAATGAGCGTCAGCATCTCTTACTCAATCACGGAATCAAAACAGCACAGGTTAAGAGTAAAAATACAAAATAATACAACATTTAATGTCTTCATTTTTATTATTATTAAATGTTACAAGTAATTAAGACTAGAATATTAAATGTTTTCATATACTATATTTACAAAAATATAATAAATAAATCTAGATAGACATTAAAATACAAATTATAGTCATTTAGGTGATAATATTACAATATATATTTAATGCATAACAAAATGCTAAAAGTTATCAATGAAATGTTGGGAAATTATTCCAGCCGTCTGCTTTAGGTCCGGACAGAGCTGATTTGGTATTTAGGTAAAGACTGCTACACATTATAATTTACGCAAGCCATTTGCAACCGTTGTAGCGCTGTCATGTCAAGTAACAAATTGGCTTCCTTGTCTTACTCGTAAAACAATGCTGTCAGACAGTTGTTTTCTGTTACAGGCTGATTGCAATTTACTAACAGTGGCTTAGAGTTACAAATAACATTTTTAATGCCCCGATGAAAAAGTTGAGCCTGAGAAAAGTGTTTTTTTTTTTTTTTTTTTTTTTTTAAAGTGGAACAAGGTTTTTCTATAAAATTATTGATTATTCTCATATATTTGTCTTGTACTTTCTTCTTGTACTTTCTTAAGTCTTTTACTTTCTTTTTGATTTTCTTCGAAATAGTTACGCAGGTGGCCTTATTGCTTTTTTGGCATCACTTTTTGTTCCACGTGTCACGTCATTAAATTTCTTTAAATTTTCTAGTTACAATAGCGAGCACCATCTGAGAATAATTCTGCATTGGTCTCAGTAAATTATTTACAACTTCATTCGCAAAGTGTTTAAAGGCCAATTCATTTGAAAGTATAGTTTTTACTCATGTAAGGAGAGAACTTTGATATTAAATATTTTGAAGCTAATAGAGACATTATATTCTCATTCTAGATTGAAGTAATTTGTGGACTAGATAATGAATAAATTGTTAAGTCTGTGAATATTTTAACAAACTCCTTTACATGTAAATGGATGTTGTCTTTTTTATGTAAACGTCGTCAGACAGGCTGATGGTCCACTTGATGGTAGGTGGCTATTGTCACCTGTCACACAAACACAAGCTACAAGTTCACTGCCAACCATAGTAAGATTAAGGAGAAGGAAAAAAGAAGGGATAGGAAAATATTTGAAATATTATAGCTTTCGGGTTATGGAGGAAGAACAACTGATTTTGGCAGTGTGTAAGGATGACTTATAAAACCAGTCAGAGATTTTACTTTAATATGGATGATTAATTTCGTGTCCATGCGCTTCAACGACTTCTCCACCGTATCCGGAGCCACCGGAAAGGATTTGAGAAGATAGTATAGATTGATGCGCTAGTCCAAATCCATGATCTACTTGTACAGGGATCGGCTGAGGTATTCTTACAGGCACCGGTGCTGGTACTCCTATAGCATATGGTTGTGGAACAGGTATTCCAATTCCCTGGGTGATTGTAATAGGTACTGGTTGAGCAATAGGGTAGGGGAACGGTCGGTCGATTGGAACCGCTATTGGTCTCGGCACAACATGGGCGATAGGTTGGGGCACAACGACTGGTACCGGCCGAGGTTGGTCTACCGGTACTCCTACGGGAACCGGGTAAGGCACAGCCCTAGGTATACTTATTGGTATTGGCTGTGGCACAGGTATAGCTACTCTGTTGTGCAGTTCCGATACTGTATGACGTGTGGGTATCTCACCAAGGCCACCAATACCACCAAGGCTTCGCTTGTCGACTGCACTTTGAACTTGATGCACGCTGATAATAAGTAATATCTGAAAAGAAAATCCATATTTTTAAGTGAAAGTTTCATTTTGTTCACTTTTAAGAAAAAATCTTAAAAATTTAAGTAAATTTTAAGTAGCAAATGTTAAGTAGGTATCTTATCAGATACATACTAAACAATATTAGTCCATTTTTTTTTTTGTGTGGACAAAGCAAAATTTATTTGCAGCCATTTACAATTTATATTGCAATGGCATTGTGCATCCAAAGTTTTCTTTTTAATTTTAAACATTATATGTATCTATATTTGGATAACTTAAATAATATAATTAATATATTTGATTATTTACAATTAATTTATGTATGGAAACAATATCCATAATGATAATCAATATTCAAAAAATAATTTATAAAATTTGTTATTGTAAATTTACTACTTTATCATTGTAAATTTATTGTATAAATTTACTGATTACCTAAATATAAAAATCAATTTACTTACTGAATAAACCCGAAACATTTTTTTTCTATGAAAATTTAAGCGAAGTCTAATCAAAATGAAGTGAGGAAAGAAAGTGCTTCTGTTGTAGAAAGTAAAGCTATTTATAATGTCAACTGGCGTACGCATGTGTGGATTTACGCCCATGTGCGGAACAGGAGTTTTATAAGCACACTGTATACTTGGGAAGAAAGTTGACATGTATTTACATAGAGCTGATTATCGTTTAGTTATCTATCTATTTTTTTTTATCATTTATTTATCTTTACAATGATTTCTTTCTTATCATATGTTTATAATGTCGATTACGTTTTTAAAAATATAACTGACGTTTAAATATCATGTGCAGATATACCAAGACGTATTTTCATTTGGCGGTTCAGACCTACAGCACAACCTTCAGGTTTGAACTAGAATTTATTTAAGTTAATTATCAATATTTGATGAATGAATGAGGGGAACAGAAAAAAATACAAAAACAAAAATTTAGGTACAAATGTTTAAGACAATTGAAAATATAAGTATATTGCATTTTTGAAGTCGATTGCAGATCATATTTTATATCATCTGTAGAGCGCTAGCAAACGCAAAACCCAAGGGATATATTTACAGATATATACAAAAATAAAAATGTAAATTATACAGACACAAAATAGATGTTTTTTTATCAATAAAACATACGTATAACGCAAGGCATAGTGCAATAATGCATGGCTGCGGAGTATAAATAATCTGATGCCTAATTCCCAATAGGTATAAAAAAAATAACTAATTCCAAATCAGGTACATCACAAAATCTCACTCGGGAAAGAAATAAGATGAGGATTATAAAATTTGTACCCCGATAGAACTGACAACGATAGAAGTTGGATCTCGAGTGTTTTCATTACTTTTAAAATGTTGCAAACTATTTAAAAAAAATGTGCTTTTTAAGAAGCAAATGTTGCCTGGGGACCTTTATAGTTACACTTAGATGTATATATAACCTATTCCTCAATTAAAGAAACAACTCTATATATTTCCTTTCTCTTCTGACATGTTAACGCCGCTTAGGTCTAGTAAGGCATGAAGTGAACCCGTCGATCTAGACCACATTCATACGTAACTTTGTATTTATGCAATTCGCTGTAAATATTATCAAACGGTATCAGTTCGCTCAAAAGCTTGTTTTTATTTATAAGAAAAACAACGAAAACCTAATCAATAAAATATAAAAAGTAATACTTAAATGAGTTGACTACTATCAAAGGCGGCAATATGTTACCGTATAGGTTCAAATTACTGTTAATCTTAAGATTTTTGAGTAAATCCGAAGATTTACCTCCACATGGTGGTTAAAGTTCGAGCTGATGTGTGATCATCGTTAATTTTGAACTTCTACCACTATTCATTCGGTAAATCTTAGTTTTAACCAAAGATAAAGATAAATGCTGAAGGTAGACTTCTTGATGAAGACAGAAAATTAATAGTATCAAATATTACCATAACATTACCTTCCTAATATAGTGAATAAAAATAAATTATCAAGATAATTTTAAAGTAATTATAAATATTTTTATTATAAAGATGACTAAAAGAATTTTACAATATTTACACACAAATATATAAAGTGTATAAAAAACAAGGTATAAAGTTATTTTATGTACAGTATAAATAATTGAATAAGGGTAAAAAAAAATAGTAGTTGTGGGTAATAGCGGCTCCGTTGACAAATCCAAGCAGTTTCACTGTAGGCTTAAAACGGTGGCGCGTTCCTCGAATACACATGGCACAAATTATTACAGTACTTATTTTTGTTCTAAGCCAACCTAGTATGGTACTTAATGATTTATTTCATCGATTAATTAAGATTTTTCAACTAATTAAGATAATTTTAAGTTTCATGAAAAGACTGATTATTGTACCGATGAAAATTAGATTTTTATTTAATTCCCGAAACTAACATTTACGAATATGTATATCAATATATATCCCAAGATCAAGTAAATCCCAAGATTTACTAGTAAACCCTAGAATTTACCGGTATACGGACTTTTACAGTAACACATATACATGATACTTCTGGATAAACTTCTTTAGTTCCAGAATAGATAATAGAAAAGTTTATTTATCTGACCGTTGCTCCATGAATATGAGTTGTCGGAATTCAAGTTAATTTTCTTTTTGTTTTTATTATTGTAAAGCCTTTTTTAATAACTTTTTCTTTTTTAAGGGTCAGAAACTACAGGTTCGGTAGTTTTGTTGCAAACTCTGATTTGTATGTTTGTCTGTTTCATATTAACGTGTAGTATTCATCCGACAAAAATGGGCGGTCGACAGTCAGTCAATTCTAGAAGGAAAAGATGTTTAGTAAACAGGGGCCAGTAATATGTAATACCTAACATTATGAGTAACTTTTATCTGCTCAGCTTCAGTTACTTAATAAGACGTAATTCACATAAATACGGCATCATTGGTTAATGCACATAATTTGAACCAGTTCTTAAGCTACTGATATTGTAGGCTCTGGTTTTCAGCTACACAATTGAGCAGCTTAGAGTGCAGTGGAAGAGTCTGATGTCTGAGCTTGAAGAAGCACACTTTCTAGGTTGATCTATTCATTTGTTGTTTTTCTTTAGTATTGGTTTTTGTATTTTTTGCATTGCAATTTATTATTACATTCCGCTAAATCTCGAGGCTTCAAGAGATCCGCAAAAATTCTTGCTCCGTCTGCAGCGCTCTTTCGTCTCCCTGGTGTTACCTACTTATGTTCCTAGGCGTTGGTAGCCACTTATCATCAAATGGATCAACAGATCTTACAATCTTATATTGTAACGAAATCCCACATGCTATATTATAAGCACATAAAACTAAGAAGCCAACTAAATAATAATGGAATCTGATATAGTTTTCAGTTTGTGTCTCCTACAAAAATAAAAATATTTCTTTTGTTATGACTTTTGTTTTTGCTTGCTTTTGTTTTTGTTGCTTTTGTTTTGTTTTGTTTTGTTCTTTAGTTTATGACTAGCTAGGGATAAAATAGACTATGAATCTCTACAAGTAAGCTGTTACGAGTATTACGCGTGCAAGTGTAATGCAAACAAGCGCAAGGTTACCTATAAACGTAGTGATGAGATCACAAGCATCGTAACAATTATCTGGTTCAGTGGCCCACGCGCTTACAACACCTATGTCTACTCATTATCATTGATCGCGCGTTCTCCCTATTGGGTCATTTGGGGAACGCGGAAATTGTTAAAAAAGCCATTATATGAAAGAGTATGTTTTGTTCTACTTATTTATGTTATTCTAAACAGAACGCATGGTAAACAGTACTAGTTGCACAGTTGCACAGTTGTTAAATGTACCTAGAGAATGCATTTCTGTGTGATAGTTTTTATCTAGCTATTTAGGATAATCCAGGCATTACAGAGATTTTTTTTGAATTTGTTTAATAAGAGTATGTCGCATATAAATGAAGAAACTATTACTATTCAGTTGGAGTGGGACGACTTCCCGGCTCTTGCAAGCAATGCAATGAACATATAAATTTTTATAATATTAGGGGTTGAATATTGGTTGTGACCTTGTTATAGCAAGAGCAAGCGGATTCTGATATTTTCATGTACCAATATACCTGGTATTGACCTCCCAACAACTTTTCGTAAAGCTAGTATAGACTTAGCTAGCATAGCATTGATAATTAACTGTGTCTTGTAGCTATAGACTTGGCATGGACGATCATTCATGTCATATTATACTGTTTTGAAAATAGGTAAAATCTTGGATATCGCCGACATGTAGTTAGAAGATAACCTCAAATATACTTTATTTCAAGATACAAGAGAAGATTTTTCTCAAAAACTCATGTAAACATTTTACTGCTTTCTATTTCTTCCCTACACTTTTAACCTTGCACTTGGGCCGTCTAGGCGTATGCTTGCGTGATAACTACTTATTTGTAAATACTAGCTACTAAATTTAGCTGAAAACAAGTTGGAAACAAACGGTGAAAATGATAAAATTCTCACCCCGATAACAGAAGGCAGGGGTCTACAGTAATTGACAACCATTACCTCACAGTCCAGACATCTTCAGATTGCGGTGTTGACACTAGCTAATCCTTGCATGCGTCTCACGCTCTCGAGCATTCCCATACGCATACCAAGCCACAGCACCGTGTGACCTGCAGATACCACTTCTTTTTATAGCTAAATCACACACAGGTTTTTTTTTTACCCTTTCACTTACGTAATATAACAAAACTGATGCGTGGGTCAGGTATTTTTTAAAGAACAACTTCCATTTATCAAATTAAGCCTTACTTCGATAAATCATAGATGGTATGAACTTTTTTAGCAATGAAATTCTAATAGTAATAACTGTTATGCGCGTCTGACATCTATAGGTATCTAATATATAAAAATTTCGTGTTACGTGTTTGTGCGCGATGAACTCCTAAACTACTGAACTGATTTTGATAAAATTTCGTAACTATGTGTAATTTGATCCAACTTAAAAGATAGGATAGTTTTTATTTTGCACCCGTGCGAAGCCGGGAGCGTGTAGCCCAAAACCCCGTTGTACTCGTATATTATCCATAACAAAAGCCTATAATAGTGCTTACTTTGGAAGCCATATGATTTGTGTGTTTAATCTTAGCGATTTACTTAAAATACTTTTAAAAAAAAATTTTAATTATAATTTCTTAAAATATTAAATTATTATCTTTGTGTTTATTAAAAACTAATCTTATTAGGTAAGTACCTATATATTTACAACTAATGTTACGTATAAATTCTATAATATAATTAATAATTAATATTAAAAAGTGCTCTTAAATTTCAACTTTCAACTATTCAACTTAATTAAATGAAAGCTACATACTTAGTAGCTTTAATTTAATTAAGTTGAAATAAAGAAGACAAGTCCCCATTCGACATTCAATAAATCGCTCAATAACTGTCGTGGCGTTAGATGTTATTAAGTTTTTGCTTACTTATTTGAGCAGTTATCGAATTGTTGATTTATTAACGTTTTGCTAACATTCCAGAAAGACACCTTATACAAGTGTCCATATTAAGGTAAGTTACGCGACGTGCAGTTATGTCATACCCCGGTAAAAATGTTACAAATTCAATCTGGGACCTGCATCAAACGTCTACCGAGGAGCAAACTTAAGAGAGCATACCAAGTGAACCTTATTTCCAAATGCATAATGTCCAAACTGGTTCAAACAAAACGCCAAAGAAATGTTGCTTGGCTAATTAGGTATGTGAAAAAGGAAAACTTAGTGTTCACGGAATGCTGTCCTTAACAAAAAATCAGACGTGTAATAGAATATGTAACAGAGATTAACGAAGATGAATTCAATCAGTAGTAGACGTAGTCAATCTAGTTTAGATTTTTGCATAAATTAATGAATATCAATTGACCTAAATAGCCCCAAATCATTTCTTGCAACGGAAAAGTAAATAACACTTAACGTTAGATAACACTCATGTCCCAGAAAAGAAGCTCCTAATCTTCTTCTAAGCTACGAATTAAAATAATTAGGTAGGTATATCCCTACCAGTAGGGATACTTTTCCACACATCCCCACTTCGATTTCCCATCTCATCATCTTTAACTATGAAATAGAAAATAAACAACCCTTTTATGTAGGTACCAAGGTAGTTTCAAATCAGTACAAATTATGCATATAATTGTCTCGGTGTTTTGCACTATTTAAACGAGAATAATTAACAACAAACAACTGGCTTGTCCTTGGATTAACTGCTTGGAACTTCGAAAGTAGAGCATCGCGACATTCTTCGTGTGTCAGTCGATTATATTTTCAGATTTATCAAATTTTCACTCCAATCTAAGCATAATAAGATATAATTTTCTCTATGGTAATAATTGGTTCTTAGAACGTTTTGCGTTCAATGTTTGTCTAGCTAGATCTTAAGGAACTGTGGGAACGGGTGTCCCTTTCAAATGCTTTATTTATGGTTGTTATTATTAGATAGCCTAGGGTTGTCCATTTTCTCAGATTTATGTTATTTTGAGGAAATTCCTGGAAGCGACCGGGAGTCTTCTATTGAAGTCTTCTATTGAAGACTTCTAAAAATATAATAATAAACCAACGCCTGGCAAAAGAGCAATAAAGATCGAAAAAAAAAAAGTTTATAATGTTTTGTCACTTTTTATATTTTAAAAAAATCCGTAGAGAAGTTTTTGTGTAATATAAGATGTTCAGATAAAAATCCTGACAAGCAGAATAACTCTCATATATAAAAAACTAGAGAAAATTTCAAATATACGAGTAATGCTAAATAATGGACACATTTTATGAAATGAACACTTATTTGTAAACAATATTTTATTGAAAGTAGTAAAACTTATAGCACAATTGGCCATAATTGAAAAACAATTTAAAAAATTTAAATTCGAAAAGTGCCCTGCTTTATTTAATTTGTTAATTGCAACCCTAGACAAACCAAAACTAGGGAAAACTAAAAAAACTACATCAAGATTTGTTTGCATGTAACGAACTACATAGATATTACGTAATTCATCTTGGACCCCATGGCATAGCATTTAAATGTTCAGAAAGGAATAGGTATTAAAAATATATGTGAAATGTAACAATACCTTACCGGTCGGTGTGTCGACTTCGCAAGAAAACAGTCAGCTATCGGCCGATCTGACCGGCCGCTGGCCGATGTCTCTGTGATGCAAGGTTTATTGGTTGACTCGCTAAAAATATGTGTAAACATTTGCATACATGTACATTTATCTTTGTATAATCTTTAATTTCTTACAACTTCAAATCTGAAAATAGTTTTGGTTTGACTAATAATAAAACAAATTCTGAAATTCGCCGAAGAAGCAAAGTTGTTGACATAATTAGACCATAATTGTCGACAGAAGCTGAGATAATTAGCGAGCTGTAGTGGCAAAAGGACGGTCACATCTGTCGCAGAGGGGATAACAGATGAGATAGACATAATATTCTTAATTGAGGCCACGAATTGGAAAAAGCAGGGTGGGACAGACAATCTGAAAGGCATAACAGAAAGCGACTGGAAGCGAAGGGCAGAAGACTGTATGTGGGGGCGAGCCTTGGGAGAGGCATAAGCTGATGATGATGATGATGATGATGATGATGATGAAAATAAATTCAAATAAGTACCTAAGTAAGCAAAACAAACAAAGGTTACTTGAGATTATTCCAAATTTCAAGGGCCACCAGAGGTTATTCTAAATTCTAGCAAGCTTATTGATGGACATTAATTTGACATAATGGAAAGGTAAAGCTGCCCATAATCCATTGTATGCGATTGATAGATAACTATGGCCAAAGAAAAATTAAGGAAGCCAATGGCTTACTAGAAACTGGAGTTCATATTGGATTTAAGGAAATGATGCACTCTTATTGATAAAACAAATAATTGTAACTCTTCGACAGTATTGTGTTCACCGTAATTGTTTATTTGTTTTTTAAAGGTTGCATCTGTACCATTCGAATGCATAGTATTGAAGGGCTACACTGAGCGCGTTACTCATTGTTGCATAAACCAACGTGGCTTAGATTTCAGCTTAGGCAAATTTAAATAAGTTTCGCCGGCGAAGTCCGGTTATTTAGTAATGTATCAGGTACCAAAACAATGTTTTGCATTAATACGTTGATACATTTAACTTTTCTTTGCTGATTGATATCCTTTTTTCACCTGGACATCTATATCCTGCAGAGTCAGACCAGAAGAATAGATTTATTAAAAAGTGGCAATCCACACTGTATTAAGCTGTCATAAACTGGGCCCTTTCCTTTTCGTCCTAGAGACCAATCGTGACAATTATTTGAAAAATAATTATCACGATAAATCTCAACCGCAGGATGTCCACTGCTGTACATAAGCCTCCCCTATAACTTTTCAAATAGGACCGGTTAGAAGAAGCTTGGATCTTCCGTCGACCCGGGGCCCTAATCAGGTCTTTTGTCCACTTGTCCACATTGTAGGTGGACGTCCTACGCTGCGCTTGCCAGTCCGTAGCCTACTGTAACTCGATCGATAATCACGATATCAGGCTTAATAGGGACAAAATTCCAGTCAAAAATAAAAATTATTATTTCTATTACAGTTAAAATTCTAATAATGTAACATATTTGTTCAGTTGTCTGAAATAAATGAATTTGAATTGAATTGAATTGTATAATAGAATTTTAAATATATTTTATAAATTATTTCACTTAAGTTTTGCTCAATCTAATAATAATCTATAGTTACACTCATTTCTGCACTTCAAAGAATCTCAGCTTGACCAATCGAATCTCGACGGAAGTGAATACACAGAATAATTGGTAATAAATCTCTGGTCGTCCATTTAAATTTGTCGCGTTCATTGCGTAAATGTAACCTATATTAAAGAGACGTTAAAACCTAAGTCACTTTAACAAATTACGCAACACAAGGATAGGCAAGCATTCCTTTCATAGACCTAAAAGATCTATGGCTGTTTTTCAAGTTTTTCTTTATGTAAAAGTCGGCAGACAAGCTGATGGTCTACTTAATGGTAGGTGGCGTACGTAGCCTAAGCCAGAGGTGGTTAAAGGATAAAGTGTAGGGCAAAAGGCTCTGGCATCCCTTACTCATATCACACGCTTAATCTTGTTAATAAGATAAGGTATTATTCTTTAAAGTTGTGCATCTACATGTACAGTTTTTTTTTTTTTTCATTCAACGTAGTTAATAATTATCCATTAATTGTAAGCTATACCTAATTTAAATTAGGATAGAGAAGTTTATTTTTTTACTTTGAATCTATGGATATATATTCGAAAATTATCCGAAAATAGCCATTGTTTTTTTTTTATATATATATTAAGTAAAAGTCATTAGACATGCGGACTGTCCATTTCCGTCGCCTATAACACAAGCAACGAATGGTTGCTGCAAGTGCGCTGCAAGGATCAAGGATAGGTAAGTGATTAGAAAGGAAGATAGGGAAATGGGCTCTGGCAGCTTACTCATTCACCAAAGCGCAATAGCACACATTGTTTTTGCGAATTATATGCAATAAAAATTACACACAAATCATCCTCATTTATCGCACTTTCATCGTAATCACTTGAGGATTTAGAAGTTAGTAAAGAAACAGGTAGAGGTGGACAGCGACTTTTATATATGTATAGATATAGATTTTTAGTTCTCCAAAAACTTTTAGTCTTTTATATTATGTTTCTGTCATAAATGACATAAGTATAGAGTTTATAGAGTTACAAAAGTGTTATAGAGACAAGACACATCTATTATTTACAAGAATTTCAATCAATTGGTTTATTAACAAAGATAAAATTATTACAGATAATTATAAACTTTAAGGTACCACACTGTAAACGACAACGCACGTACTTAATCTATTAAAATTAAATAGTTGTGAAGAAATATAACACCAGTGTAAAATGATCTAAAATAGTCTATGCAGCATTTTATGTTATACTTGAATATAGAGGAGTGGTCTACGATGACACAGCTCTTGTTAAAGTGGTTCAGGAAAGCCATTAAAAGTATAAGTTACTGTTAAAGTGGGAATTTATTCCAATCACAAAGCTGACAAGTTTTTGTTTCAAAAAATTTGTTGCATGATGTTGTATCGTAGAAAAATTGTTTCGTGATGTCATTTCTTATTTTTTATAATTATTTAATTACGACGAAAATGAAATAACTTAGTATAAGTTAAGTGCTAAATAAAATTTACTTCAAGCCAAGAACATTGTTAACCTTAATTTTCAAATTTTTTTTTCACAGATTTGTGCACGCAATATTTGTATAAACTTGTATAAACTTTCATACACATATGTAATTGATTTCGGTACCCCAGTGCTTTTATTACACTCACACACTGTCACTAATGTTGTACAAAACAATAACGGGAAACACACGAAACCAAATTCAGACATTTTATTTATTTATTCAAAATCAACAGATCAAATATAAGGTTATGGTTATTATCAAAGAATAACATTGTGTCCAGCTATTACCTATTACCAAGGTTGACTACCGACGAATAATTGATTAAAATTGCCAAACTATCTTTAAGCACGATAGCGTAATGACATAGTTGTGGACAAATTGACATAATCGTGACTGAAAGCTTTTGTTAATAGTATAATAGAAATTGTATTCCAGCATTTTTTAAATTAATTTTGAATAAAAAAAAACATCTAAAAATAAAAATTTACCAGACGTATCATACCATTAAAAATCTACATGTTTTTGGATGTAATACTGGAATAATCCAAATAATATATGAAATCTTAAATTAAGACAATTTTAAAAAAATAACAAATTTCAACTCTTATATATCTTATAACTAAAATTAGAAATGTCTAAATATTAAAAAAGAACAACATAAATATTTATTAATTCAAAAAATTAGGAAATTGGTCATATTTTATTTTAGTAGAAATTCTTATTTAACGGCTACACAGTCGTAGTAGGGCTCAATTGCAAACGCTATGGCAAATCCTTGCGCGTTAAGTGGGGTTGTATGGTATGTGTCTTATATAAGTTCTGACGACCACCTTCGTCACACATGTTCAGTGGACGCTGGACCTAAAACTGGTGGTTTCCAACAAATAGCACACTCAAACTAATTATAGTTAACCAGTGTTTGTGTATGTGATTTGGCCAATTATTTCGTAACTATGAAATCATTTGTAAGTTATTATCTTTATTTGTTATTATTTTATTTTAACAATTAAATACTTATTTTGAGGGTTTTTTAAAAATATAAACTTTAAGAGTTAGATATATAATTTTTTTTTTTAAATAGCAAATGCTAAATGATCGACAAAAAATTTTAATTATTATAATGTCAAATTTAATTTATTATATGAAATTGATTTTTTCGATAAGTATACAATTCTGTGAATCAATCTCAAATATATTTTTATTTAATATAAAATCAAATCAAATTAATATACAAAATATAGTTCATCTTCATGTTAAACGTAATCTATTACCAAAAAAATAACTGTTCTTCGGATACTTTTCTTTATTTTTGATTTTATAATTCGACGTAAGAAACATCGTAGCAAAGTAAACTTTGAATTTATAACCGTACGACCTGCTACGTTAGTGAAATATTTTAAAATCAATAAAGTATCAATAATTCTTTGTTGTATAAATTTTAACACGGCGAACTAGCATCTTCTCAAAAAAAAGTACTTTCATAATTTATATTAATAATTAATATTCAAACTTTTTAATCATAAAAATCTAATTCTATTCTAATATTTTAACATAAATGCTTCTTGTAATTCTTGCTTGTCAGCTTGTTTGCCAAAATTATAAAAAATAAACACAAATAAATTCGAACTACTTAATACTCGTAAGTATAGTTCACTACTGATAGATAGTAGTTCTGCCTTCAGTACATATTTTATTGTATTAAAATTAAATTTATTATTTATGACAGTCTCTTTCATTTAAAATAAAGCAATTCAAAAATGACAGCTGTAATGCGAGTCAGAATTTTGTGACTTGATATGCACTTGATTCTTGGATACTCCATACCCGATAATACGGTTTAGTACGCATAATGTTATGGCATTGTTGAAGTAATTGCCAAAACAAAAATACATTGCTATTCAAAACATGCCGCCAAAGCTCATAAGTCGGTCAGTTTATTCATTACACGAACAAAATTTCGTTTTTCGATCACTCCCTGTCGCATATCAAAACCAATGAAGTCATCAAATGCAATAAGTAAAAGTGGCTCATATTGTATGCATATAAGATTATGGTAGCCTAAGTAAGGGCTGGGTGTATGTGTATATAAAATCAAGATATCGACTTTCGTGAAGCTTTTTTTAATTAATTAGGTACCAATATTTGATATTGTTTTCAATTTTCCCTTTGACATTAAAAATAATTTCTCTAATTCTCTTATACATATTATAAAATAAAGTCGCTTTCTGGTTCAGTCTGTTTCTCCGCTAGATCCGAAAAAGCGATAAACAAGGAGATTAATCATTAAAATTATTTTAACGCTTGGAAAAATTGGATTTTCTTTTTACCACAATGATCGGAGTGGGCAAACACTGGTACTAATAGAGACTCTTAAACGAAGAAACAATAATAAGTAATATTTTCTCTTTTATCTTTTCAGATAATCCTACTCCTGACAGCATCGGTTCTGGGTGAACCGAGCAAAGTTATTCAAAAGAGGAGTGGCCTCGTTGGACATTTCGGTGGCGCTTCGCCAGCTCTAGGTCATAGTTTGGGTCTCGGTCATGGTTTAGCTTTAGGTCATGGATATGGATTGGGCCACGGCTATGGCTATGGATTGGGCCACGGAATCGGGTTGGGCCACGGACTAGGACTCACCTCGGGGCTGAGCTCTGGTGCGATAGTCGGTGCGGACGTACATACGACTGTAACAAAACACATCGGAGTTCCTGTGCCAGCTCCCTATCCTGTAGCAGTTGACAGACCAGTACCTGTCCCATATAAGGTTAGATTTAATTATATTTGTTCATTTGTTACATATCGCAAAGAATGATTATCTCAAAACACTCAAAACACTTCGTCCGCGTTGAAAAATAGAAGATGCCTGAGAAAATATAAGTGTGTAATAATCGTCCGCACTAATTTCGCGATCTAGCAGCCATGCTTTTTAATGTTAAGGTAAACAGAGGGTCCACTTGATGGTAGGTGGCTACCATCGTCTATAACATAAGCCACAGGTGCTGCCAGTGCGCTGCCGACTACAGTAAGGATAATGTATTTGAATGGGATAGGGAAATGGGCTCTGGCATCCCTTACTCACCCACAGAAGTATAACAGTACACATGCTGTTACTTCACTGTTGTCTTCTGTAAGGGTGGTCACTGCCACCAGGCGGGCTGCCCGAATGACTGCGAAACGCATAATGTCCTGCCACTACTTGCCTGACCCAGATGAAAGCCAATTTTGAAAAATTCATTGCCTTAGTTGGTCCTTAGAGCACTAAGGCTCACTAACCTAAACCAATCGACCAATGGGCTCATTGATTTTAAGAGCATTTGTATTATTGGAAACTTACAGGTAGCTGTTCCAGTACCAGTAGATCGACCTTACGCTGTACCAGTTCCCAGACCATATCCAGTCACTGTGGACAGGCCAGTAGCTGTGCCAGTAGACCGACCAGTACCGGTACCAGTACCCCATGCAGTTCCCGTGCCAGTTATAAAACAGGTAATTTAAACAAAAATATTTAATGTCAATCTTTAATGATTTTAGATACATTTTGTTTAGCATATTTTGCCCATATCGAATTTTGTCAAACACAAGTAAAACGCATAGTACTTAGTTTCTTTTATATCAGAAGGTTTATTCGTGACATTGTTGACATGACATGACGACGCCATGTTAAAACGTCTATATCTTTTTATTTAATACTTATACTTGAATTAATGAATCTCTAATCTGAAGGCAAAAGAATTGCAAATTACAACTAATTAAAAAAAAACCTGTTCCTAAGCTCGTAGAGCGTGTCCTTAATAGTTGTAGTAGATCGATGGTCCTTAAGGACTAACTTTAATTGACAGTTACCATTCAATTGTTACATATTAGGAATAATAATAATTATGATATTTAATATTTGCTAACTTTGATACTTACATACGTCATCAAAGTTATCTATCTATATAAATAAAAAATAATTGCAAAAGTGTTGTTAAGCTCAAAACTCAAGAACGATTAGATCAATTTGGCTATCGTTATTTTTTAAAATTTCGTTGAAGTCGTTGTTTTACCCATTCAAAGTTCGTAGCTGACAATTATACATCAGCTGTCACTGTCCAATTCCTATTGACCGGACGAGGTCTGTCAGGTCAGCTAAGTAGGATCTAATAAAATGTAATTTATTACAGGTCGGTGTTCCAGTACCTCAACCGTACCCAGTGGCTGTACCCAAACCAGTAGCGGTACCTGTTCCATCACCGGTCGCTGTGCCTATCGTTAAGTCCGTCATCAGCCCAGCAGCTCACTATGGATCGCCTCTCATTCATGAAGGTCATGGATTTCATGGGTTGCACGGATTGCATGGATTACATGGAAAGATTTGGTGAATGAATTCAGTATAATTCAGTACTTTGATTATCGGTATAAGGATTGAAGATATTAACGGTTTGATGACTTTATTAGTTCAAAAAGAAGATGATAATAATATTAACTAAAATTTTTTAGACTTTCGTTTTGATCTTTTGGATACTTTTTGAAGCTTTACGCGATTTGAAGTAGGAAAGTTTAGTATTGAAAATCAAAATACTGAATCATTTAATTGTTACATATCAACAGATTCAAATAAAATTTACAATATCCTTTTTATAATTATATTAATCGCTAGATTTATATCATTATATCAACTAGGGCTCATTTAGAGAAATATTTATAAATTATATATTATATCTAGCTTGGAACCCTGCCTAAGGTTTCTTGCTGGCTTGATTATCTCGTTAAATAGCTCTAGGTTATCGCCAGCTCTAAGTTACCAAGTAATGTCTACTAAGCGTTTTGCTAAAACATTTAATAATTCAAGCAGGTTCAGAGATTCATACAATTTATAAATATATTTTTTATAAATAATCTAGATTAGATGTTTTAAATCTAGAATATAATCTATTTTTTGTGAATCTGTTGATACTGAATAATAATCCCGGCAAAAGTGGCATTTTTAACAAAGGGCTTTGAAATGAAGCGATTGTATGATATCTATTGTGATTTAGCTTAGTTTAGAAGTAATAAGGGTGAGTTTGTATTGTTGTTGTTTAAGTAATGCATTTCGAAGCTAAGTCATGGGTGCATGGACTTGGGAAGTGCAATGGAATTATGAAGCCGAAAAAAAATGCAGAGTAATGAAAGCAGACATAAAATTGGAGGTATTATAGATGTTGAAGTATTCATGAACATTCATGAAGCAAAAAGGGAAATATTCAAAGAAATATCCTTATGGGACTATTCTAGCACTATACCTTAAGGTTGGGGCAGATGATATCCGAATAACTAAAAAGACTCAACAATAACTGGAATTTTAAAAAATTCTGAATAACTGACGTAAAAATATTTTAATTAATGCTCAAAATATTAACATTTTCAAATCGATTAAAGATGTTTTGTTGAAGTTTCAATAGAGTTAATTTTTTGAAGATGAGTTTTTGAGTTTCAAAATTTTTTGACC
The DNA here is from genome assembly GCA_944738685.1 of Synanthedon myopaeformis. Lineage (NCBI taxonomy): Eukaryota > Metazoa > Arthropoda > Insecta > Lepidoptera > Sesiidae > Synanthedon > Synanthedon myopaeformis. Next base: position 3,207,286 of record OX122927.1, on the reverse strand, counting down.
AACATGGGGGCTGGCTATGCCAAGACGAAATAGATTTTTTAAAAATCAAGTAAGGTTCCATCTGTGCCACCTTTCATATTATTTAATAATATGAAAGGAGATTACTAACTAGAAACTTATGTTAGAATCTTTATTACTAAAATATCTGAATATAATTAGTATGATTGTATACTTATCATGTAAGCTAAATCATACTTATTAAATGTTAGATTCGCGATATATTTTGTAACAAAACATAAATTGTGTGAACATGTGCATAATTTTTTTTAATATTTTATTAACATATCTCACATTTCATAGTGATCTCCGAATGTGTCGCTGCTACAAGAGTAGGCTTCAAGAGTACCTGGTTAATGTACTGTATGTTGTATATATTTATAGTTTTCTATTATTAGTTTTACACTTTGATGAATAAAAGTTTATTTCGACCGCAGTCGACTAAAAGCTATTAACGAACAATATATTTTTTTGTAATAAAATGTATGAGTTTATTCGTGAATTTTATTTCCGCAACCTAACCCTTACATAGTTTGATGTCGCTTTCCGCATCTGTCTGTCTGATTTTGATGCGGTTTTCACTTGTGTTTTTGTGGTTCAGGGTCGGGCAAACGCCCAAGAGGTAGATCGCCTACCCGCTGGACAGACGTGATAAAATGCGCAACCCAATCTACTGTGGTACAGTGTGCTCATGACGCCACAAATAGGATAAAGTGGAGGAGCATCGCAGTGGCGAACACGACCATCCTCCGTGTACATCATCCGCACGACCACGACCACTCTGACAACAGTGTGCGACTTGATATATAATAATTAAATACTTAATACTAAATAAAGCTAAGGGCCTCTTTCACCATCTCCGAGTAAAGTGTCAAGTAGGCTAACCGCTATTTAAAGTCATCTGTCACCGGGAATGATGGAGCTGATATACCTTTGTTTGTACAGTAAAAGTCCCAAATATTAAAAAGAAAATAATAAAAAAATTCGCCTATCAAAGGATGCAGTAAACCGAGTGCATAATTTAATAAAACACAAAATTATTTCTAAAAGTAACTAATCAACACTTTACTTGTTATACAATATTAGACTTAAATTCACAAAAAAATATCGAATAAAACTTTAAAGTGATTTCGGATTTTGATGTAAACTTTATAGTGACGTCCAAATCTTTTTAAAGTTTTTAAGTCAAAGTGGAGTGCGACATTACCTAAATAATTCTGGTATCAAAAGTACAAAATCTCAAGAGTCTCCAAAATATTTTCATAATTCTTATTTATTTTGTTCATAAATAGAGTTGATATTGAAATGTTAATTTACAATATTAACAATAATTAACAAAATAAACAAGTACCTACAATTTTTTTTTATTTACTTCATAAATATTCATCTATTTATGTATAAACAAACGGTTACATTACAATGGTAGGTAATGTCCTGGATTATTAAGACAACTTATTAAAATTTTCAACATGTTATTGTGATCGTATATAAGTATGATATTGCTTCACCGCTAAACCATACACCATGAATTAATTAATGGCGTGTTATGTCATTAGAGTGAAATATTATTGCAACAAAATGCTTGCTTTGAATTTTTATTTAACTAGATAGATAAACTAGATATGACGTATCGAACAATAATAGATTCTTTGGTTAGGTGATACTTGGTATGTTTTTATATCTTGGCAATTCGTAATTCTAATATTAGAAGACGCTTTTCTTATGAGACATATTTAATTCTATCTATTTATAAAGGAGATAATATGATTTTCCCATTATTATGTTTCCTGGGTAAATGATTTGTATCATTTTGCGTTTTGTACCTACATTAAAATGAATGTTCAAGTAAGAAACCGTTAACAAACTTTCCTTGAAACAGTTAAAGGAGTAAAAAGTGGTCAACTTAAAAGATCAATCGTTCAACTATCCAAAACACGTCCTCATTTATATAGAAAGTGGTCGTGCCGCAAATGGCACGGGAATTCGTTATGTAACATCCCCCACATGCAGACACCTGTTTTGCTAGCATGCTCATGCTATGTCGAACTAAGTAACGAATACCATGATACAGTGTTGTTTTATACTAGCTTTTGCTCGTGACTTCGTCCGCGTCCCTTAGAAAAATAAATGAACCATAAACATTGAATTATCATTTTTTAAAAGAAGTTTTTAAATTACTTACTAATCCCTCGGAAACTATTTATTTTGAAAGTCAGATGAAATTCAAATGATGCCCTTTACTGTACCCTTGCCAATGTGTAGGTAAGCAATTTAATGGGACCAAATAGATAAAAAAAAATTACAAAATAAAATAATTAAAGAGCTCATTTCAATATACCTTCCCAATTCCTTATTAATATTAATATTATTTTTTTATTTTATTAGTATTGTATTAAGGTAGTTTTTAAGATATGGATAATTATCTGAAATCTGAAAAAAAAATTATTAAGGAGTAAACACATAAAGCAAAAAAAGAAAAAGAAAAAGTGCAGTGAAGAAATCTACAGTGAAGAGCGAGAACCATCAAACCATGATTTTGAAAGTAATTCTCTTATTTTGTAAATCTTTCAATTATATGAATCGAGTTCTGGAAATTCAACTAGACTATTAACAAATTTGACAGATCTGGGTCTGAAAGAGTTTTTCCTATAATTTGTTGTACAATGTCTTGGGAACTTAATTGTGATGCTATCCTAACAGACCTAACACACCTACAAGGAATTTTTAGATCTATTTTTGATAGCAAACAAGGCAATCAATAATGTTTTGGGCAATTTTCATAAGAAAGATATTGTCCGCAATGAAACGCCTTTCTTTATGAGGGAGAATGTGCTGCCTCCGGCATCTAGACTCATCATGACACCCAAACTTGAATTCTAGAAATTTCAGGAATTTTTTCTGTATAATTTCTATTCTGTTGATGTAAATATCATATTGGGGATTCCAAACCTGTGAACAATATTATTTTCATATGTCATCTTTGTATCGTGAATAACACCAAGATCACGAATCTTTACTACACGTTTGAGCTCTTTTCCTTTTATAAAGTATTTGTTTGTAAGACTTTTAGCTTTACGAGTAAATGTTATATGATAGCATTTAAATCTAATTTATTTTTAAGACATTATTCATCAAATGAATTTATATCATTTTGTAATACATGCAAATCTTCGACGTTGCCAATGGTGTAATCTAATGTCATTACCTTCAAGCAAGTCAAAGTTCGTATAGCATATCAGAACAAGTAGGTAACAATAAAGCAGTGTTGCACAACGGTCATAACTCGATCGGAACGTGACCGACCGAGCATCGAACACGGAACTACGAGGTGCAACTAAAAGTTTGCGCAATTCTCAAACAAATTGAAAACGTCTACCATACGAATCAGTAATAACAATAACAAAATATTTCGTAATTTTTGATTCTTAACGAAAATTTGCATATGTATTTTCAATTTTCCTTACAGAGGTGGACAGTCAGCCTGCCTGCTTGAACTTTACATTAAAAAAATGCGCCATCTGTTGGCGGTCGCTTCAATACGTGGGTGATGTGTACAACGCTTATATTGGTTTCGATCCGAAGAAGTATCAGAGTATTGTTAAATTAGAACATTAAAATATTAAATCTGTTTTTGAATATGTTAAAAGGTGACCGGGAGACTCACAGATCGACTTGATATTAGGTGGCCTTCGTCGCCAGTAAATATAAACGAAACCAGGAAGATATCAACGTTGTGCTGATATAAAACAAGAAAGATATACACACGGGGAAATAAACATGATAAAGTGTTAGTTAGCGACATGGTGAAGACACTGGCTGTGTTTTCAGTTAGATACTATTCTGATGGTGGAGAGCCTCGGGAAATGGGGAATAGGAATCGGACTTACCTGGTCCGTTAACCAGTAACCGTTAGCCGTTCGAGGTCCGGGAATAAGATAGTCCGCGTGGTTCTATTCTCAAATAGGACAAACGGGAAAAAAAGTTTACATAGTCCGATCAATCGAACTATGCGGCGCCACAGCCTACTGACGCACTGAAACACAAAAGCACACGTGTTTTTGTATGACTAAGAAAATCCGTATGTCCTGACTCTAAACAAATTTAATTTCAATGTGAATTTCAGGGTCGTTTGATTCAATTGTTTATTAATATTATTATGCACGCATTGTTATTTACTTCGTATTGTAAATAACATGTACGACATCTGTGAAAATATACTGGAAATAACAAAAATTGTCTCATATATTTTATGCTTCAAGTGAATGTTCAAGTGAATGCTTCACTCGACGGATATACAAGTTTAAGTGGATTGCGCTAGATGGCGTTGTGTGTAATGCCACAATAGTAGCAAAACTTTAGTTGTGCTCTTGGACTATACTTTGAAGTATATAGTCCACCATGTTATCCCATTGCGGATACAGTATAACATTTGCTTTTGATAATTTCTAGTCTACATAGACTACGCGACGGCCATCATTACGAGTATATCATCACCTTGTGGGTGAAGGACCTACGCTCCATTTGATAACTTTCAGGCTCTAGCGGCCGTCGGCTCTCCATATTTTTTTAAAGCCACTTCTGCCTATTGCTACTTCAACTTGCTGATCCGCCGGGCTATGTCGGTAAATTTCGTATTTCTACAGATCTTCTCATTCCTGATTCGATCTCGCGATGTGGCCCCTTATAGCATAGCCATAGCCCTCTCTCCATAGCTTGTTGAGCAAAGTTGTTAAACGACGTTGAACTTTCTTACTAGTTCCATAGTTACGAATAACTTATGAGACCACTTTTCAGCGTCATATATCATCACTATCAACACACATTGGTTGAAAAATTTGTTTTAAGGATCTAGGGAATTTTGAACGAGAAGATGTCTCGAAGCATCCCGAACGTGAGTGAATCTTACTCTGTCATTCATTAATCCATAAACATTTATCTTAATTGATCAATTCTCAACTTACCCTTATCTTTTATCTTATAGTCGCCTTCTCTATCAAATGGACCTTCAGTCTGCCTGTAAATTCTTTTTAATAACATAATAATAAGCTTTAAGCTGCCTGTTTACATAAAAAACTATATAAGTATAAATTGTTTAAACTTTCATTTGACTAATTATTCCCTAATACAACAACGATCGAATGCGGTCAGTAACCTGGTGACAATTAGATACCAAAAAAACCATTACAAGCCCAGACATTTAATGACATGCTATCGTGCGACACATATGTCTGTCTGTTATCGGTGTGTACAATCGATAATGCATGCATTATTAATAAAATATCGATCCCACTAATGGCCCAGAAAGCGGCTATTGGGCCAACCCTACTTTTCCCCATTAAGAAATCAATTTAATAAAGTAATGGACATAAAGATAGTGTAAGTTTTTTTATAGATTATCTTTAAAACTGATTCTGAAAACAATATCCCAATTTGTTTTTTCGACAACATTATAAAATTATAGCAGAAATATGACCTTATTTAATGAATTTTGAGAAATACTTTAGTTAATTAAATGCATATAAAATATAGTACTAGCTATAGCCTGCGACTACTTTCGCGTACAATCTCTATAAATTAATACGTTTTTCCCACGACTTCGTTTGCATTTTGTATGAATTTTCTCGATGAAAGATAGAATTCATGATTATCAGTTGAGTTGTTAAAACAAACAAACAAACAAACTCACTATGCCATTTATAATTTTTAGTTAGGACTACCTTTTGCCCGCGATTTCATTCTTTATATTAGTATTACGTGAAAGAGAGAGTAATAAATAGAATTAGGTATCCATTCGCTTCGCGAGTTCCTCACAAACTATTGCACTTATAATATACTAGTTTTTGCAAGTGACTTCGTCCGCGTATCTTTATAAATTATTAACTGTTGCACGCGACTTCGTTCGCTTAACTTTATAAAATATAACTTGTATTAGTCGCTGATAATGTAATTTTCTAAAGGTGAAAGAATTTTTAAAATCGGTCTAGTAGTTTTTATATTTTCTCTTTAGAATATTAGTATAGATAATCTATGTGACTTCGCATCAAAGAGTAATTTACATCCATACATCCATCTTCATAACCTTTCGCATTTGCAATATTTGTAGGATATTCACCTGAACCACAAGCACAACCAACATAGAGCTGCCTACTTTGATAGGATGAAGATTAAGGATTAAGATATAGGCTCTGGCAAAACAGAAATAATTCTTTCCTCTTGACAAAAAGGCAGATCATTACTGCTTATATTATATTGTGAATATTTTTGTGTAGTTATTTCATAATATTGTCTGTTTTATTATCCAAATAATAAGTCAATGGCAAATTAAGGGAAACGTTAAAATATATTTTATTCGTTAATTTAATTCAAAAATTAAATATGTTTCTATTTCTAAATGAAAAGCTTACAAAACATATTAATCTCTGATCGAATACTAAACATTTTTCTAGCCTTTAACGCCCTTCATTCATTAAGGTTGCTTCTGTAATTATGCAAGTCGCGCTTACATTTTATAAATTGAGCAAAAAGTCATAAAGGAACTTCTAGACGACATGTGACGTCTTGTTAATGTCAACTTTTCGATTTTTTTCAATGTAAAGATTTACAGGCAGGCTGGAGGTTTAATTAATAGTAATAATCACAATTATCTAAGAACCTCGAACACCTCAAGAGACTAGACGGCTGGATAAAGGGACAGATACAGAAGGATACTTCTTGACATTGCCCCGCTACCTGCGGCACACTAGTTTTATATATTTTTTTTAATTACATCTATTGTTTTTTTTTTTGTTTTTAATTTCTATTGTAATAAAATTTACATTATGATGAATAAATAAAATATGTGAATAATAATAATAATAACAACAAAGTAAGATAATATGTCGATTCGACAATCATCATATAACTTTTATATAAGAGCCTCGACCAACACCTCAAGAGGCTCTCGCCAGATGATTGGACAAAGGGAGACATAGAATAAATCTTAGATTAATTTATATATCAAATTGTTTAAACTAAATCAATAGTAGGTATAGTACCGTTACTAAAAAAAAAATTGTCCTGTAAATAAAAAAAAATATTATGTTACATTTAAATTTAGTTATAATAGCTTGTGTTGGTGACTCTCAATGTGGAGATAAAGTGGAGCGACTTTAAAAAATAACGTGATACACTTTTAAACTCCATACTAAGGCAGAGATTAGAATTTCAAATACCAGATACAAGTACCTAATTAAGTAGATACATTTTACATAAAAATTGGGTATGATTCCTTATTAAGTAAACCGCCTTATTCGGCTTATGAAACTCTATATGTCATAATATTTATTGATTGAGTCATAATTTTATATTTATCACTTATCTGAAATTTTATATACTTTATATATCTGGAAAATTTTCCCATATGTAACTTATAGGTGTATTAGAAGTTACATCATAGGATACAAGTGGCCTGCCTCCGGCTTCGCACGGATGCAATTTTTTTTGCAAATTATATACACAAACTGTCCTCGTTGATCGCTCTTTCCATTAGTATGGTTTACAAGAAGTTAGCGGAAAAACAGACAGACAGCCATACCTACACCTTCCTCCGAGATTACAACTTATTGGATAAAGTTAAAAACGTTAGATATTTTAGGGGAATTATTCTGGAGTGTATCGGAAGAATACTTACGATAATTCTGGCTATCTATGCGTATGAATGTTTTTGATTTTGTTTTTTGAAAAATAGTTGCAGTATAGTACTGTGATGTCACTTTACTTCTTAATAAATTAATTTTGAAAAAAAAATCCTTCTATGGTCGGCAGCTCACTTGTAGCACTTATAGCGTTGCTTGTGTTATAGGCGACGGTAGCCACCTACCATCAAGTGGACCGTGAGCCTGTCTATCGACCTTAACATTAAAAAAAATCCATTTTATATTAAAAAGTCATTTGATATTATGATTTGAGTTCATACGAGTATCTCTAGTAAAAAATAATACTTGAAATGGTAGCCAAATCTGAAGTTCAGAATATTTACTATAAAAAAATGTTTTCATAACTAGTTTTGAACAGAAAAAAATAATGCCGTTCCCACAACCAGTTACGAAACAGAGAAGAAAAATCCTTTTTCGTAGCTGGATGTAAAAAATAATTACGAAAATAGACCAAATGAGAAAAGTAATACTTTTTCGGGAATTAGGTAATCTTCCTTTAAGAAATAATACTGGCGGAATTTCTGACATTTCAAAATTTCTAACATAAATCAAAATACATAAAACAAATAATAATTATATTTAAAAACCTTACTAAGTACAAATTCATACAAATACATACTCGTACGTATTTATTTAAGAGTTAAATCGCTGCTTAATTGGAGCTAAGTACGCCGCTTAATCTTACAGAATTTTTATTGCACTTGTCTTGTTAAGTGATTATTTTTTTTTTTTTAATTAATTATAATTGAATCAATTGATTTTAAACAAGCTACCTAGTTAAAAGCGACTTTTTTTCAAAGTAAAGTCAAAAATGTGACTAAATTAATATATTTAGATCATTTTAGGACTTTTTATGTTAGTTTTGATTGCTAATGAAACTAATGGACAATGGAAAGAAGTTACTTCTCTCTAACAATGCTTCTCTTCTCTACTTCCCCATGGATCAAAGGTCCAATTACTTCTAAGATCTACGAGTATATCGCCTTCTGTACCTAATGGCTTCGATATGGAGAAATCTGGACATTCGATTCACATTGGAAAAAACTACATAAGTACACAATTTAGATTCTAAGTTTGATACATTCACTTAAAAGGATATACCTTCGCTAAGTACCGATTGCAGCATAACATAACTTCAAGTACGTACCAATCAACTCAATCACATTAATAAACAGTGTTGCGTCGCTTCTGAGGACATCTTAAAAAGGATCGTAGCGCAATTATAAGCATTTGTGAGTCTGCCTGAGAGACGAAAGGTCGCTTGATCATTTCTTACCAATACTCTCATTATAGAATTACGCATTCTGCTTTTGGAAAAGCAGACTGCGTGGACAGTCCATCTGGCGGCAGTAACCACCACATTACAGGAGACCATCGTGAAATAATAGCTCGTATGCTGTTGTGTTTCGGTGAGTGAGTAAGGGAAACCAGGGGCCCAATTAGCTATCTCCTCCTATTAGGGAATAATACAAATCAGATCGAGAATGTACTTGCGGCATTGTTGCATTCCTTATATTACTAGACGACGGTAGGCACCTACCATCAAGTGGGCCGTCAGCCTCCCTGCCAATTTTTATATGTGTAAAAAAATCAATAAGATATTTCATAACTGTTCATAATTTAAGTGTCACACTTAAATTTATTGATAGCTCATATGAGACCTAAGTCCTCTCTCTCTCTTTAAAATTAATTTACAATAATATTAAATAAGTATTCGGTCGATTTAAAGTGGCTATCATTTGGGTCGTCGTAAAAACATTAACAACATGTCCGAGCTTTTTGAATTTCCAAGATGTTTGGATACATATTTTCATATTTCCGAGCTCATGTTAAATCATTAGCGAATGCTTCTAACAACTTGTCACGTACGCACTCAATATTATTTCTATTTGGACGTCTGGGTTGGTACGATTTAAAAATTCCGACTTAGTATATATATAAGGAACGCGTCCGAACTTAATTGGCCAGACTACATTCTTACTTCAGCTGCAACGGAGATCAGCAATCATGCGTTACCTCGTGAGTTATCTATCTATAATTTAGTTCAGACAAGAACTAGGGAAACAAGATTTTAGTAAAAAAAAAAAAATTTGATTTTTCTTAAAATAAATGCAAATGCAAATGAAAAAATAAGTCATACTCGTCCTGGACAATACATTAATATCAAAAAATATTTTCATTACTATTTTTGATTTATTATTAGAACTTTGCTCTGATACGTCATCATAAGTTGCGCTTAAGGTTAACCATGAGTCAAATTAAGTTTGTGAAAACAATGGTGTACATATATACATTTTTTTATTATAATCAATATCTGATCTTTCAATACAGGTCCTATTCGCACTTCTATCAGTAGCTGTAGCTAAACCTAAACCTGGAGGTCTATACTCACAGTATTCACCATGGGCGAGCCCAGCTGTAAGTAAAATTTCATAATCACTAATTCTCAATAGATCAAACTGAAAAGCTTATAGGAATCAGCTTATAGGAAGCTTGTCTTTCATTAAGAGTTCTAAATGAAAGACTTCTTGAAAGTATTCCTTAATAAATAAATAAAAACAATAGATTATGTCCATTTTCCAAATTGTCTCACTTTTAGAATTCGTCAGAAGCAAGATAAATTCATACTTTTGCGCTGCATCGTGAGTATACGCATACAATACTCTACAAACATAGTATAGGAAACAAATACCTTATCAAGAAAAGTAATATTCCTTAGTAATATTGTGGTATTTTAAGGCATATAGCAAAAACATGAACTGTGATTTCAGTATTCATCAGTGAGTTTAGTACACCAGCCAACAGTGGTAGCACAGCCGGTAGCAGTTGCACAACCCGTGGTGCATGCCGCGCCTGTCGCCATAGCTAAGCCAGCCGCAACCAGCTACTCCTCATTCCAAAGGGTAAACCACATTTTTATTTATAATTTTTTCTTTAATATTTGAAATACCAATACCACACATAGTTATACTTGCTTACGCTATTTTACATGAGACATGTATGTATATATTACTAGCTGTACCTGGCGGTTTCACCCGTCAGTTAATTCAAATTGACATGAAATTGACTCTTCCCGATAATGTTAAGTTCCTCACACCAGATTTTACTCCGTTTTCGCTTAGTGTGCTTTGTATTTATTTATTTTTTCTTTTTGCTTTGCTCCTAAGAATCTTAAGGAATGTTTACTCAAATATTAAGCAATTAAATGAAAAAGAACATTTTTAAATCTTAAATTTTTTAGGTCAAGAGGTTAGGTTAATAAGAAAACGAAGTCTTCAGCATATATTAAAATTGATATACCACTTGCTTATGATAATGTTGTCAGACAGGCTAATGGTCCACGTGATGATAGGTGGCTGTCGTCACCTATAACACAAACAACAGGTGCTACAAGTGCGCTGTCGGATCCTAGTATGCCGACTACAGTAGGATTCATTTTCTATAATAAATATTATTTTCACCTAATTTAAATAATATTATTGACAAAAAATTCTCATGTGCCCTATTATGTCTCTTGTTTTCAGATCGTTCATCCAACAGTTGTGCATGCACCAATAGTCCATGCGGCACCAGTGGTCCATGCGGCCCCAGTTGTCCATGCGGCCCCAGTAGTCCACGCAGCCCCAGTAGTCCACGCGCCTGTGGTCTCACAGCCCCTACTGTCCTCATATGGCTCATATGGCTCGTATGACTCTTACGGCCACGGGTGGTAATGACTCCGTATCCTATTATGTAAATATTGTTTTCTTATTTATGCGTTGAGATCACGTCCGTGTTGTATAAGGTACGAATAAAGAATATGAGATCAGTGTTTCCAGTGTATTTCATTGAACCTATATGCTATTGTTGCAGTCTTCCATATTTTTATGTAAGTATATATAGTTAGAAAAACTTATCTGATTTTTTTTTAAATTTTAAATTTAAAATACTAAGAATTTTTTAATTTAAGAAATTTTGTCATGTTAACATTGAAATGTTATTGCTAGAAGCACATTCAAGACTTACGAGTTATTTTTCTTGTACCTAAGTGTTTATTATAAAAACATGTCACTGGTGGTACACTTAAATCGATTAGAAAGTGGTAACCGATATTCTAAACAAATATGTGACCCCATAAGCGAAAAAGTCAACAAACTTCAAGAAATCGCTGAAGGCTTTAAAGGTGTTTATGTAATATTCAGCGTATATCGATCTCACACAATAGTGAAGCACAAGTTTTAAATGTACGCCGTGTAAATCACCGATAAAATGAGTGATTTTTTAACCGGAGCAACAGGAAAAAAGACCTAATTGTATCGAGGTAAAAAAATTTTTTAAGAATTTTGATCTGTTTGTCAGTTTGTCTGTGCATTTGTGCAAGCTAATCACGGGAGGTAAATAATATTATACCTTCCCGTGATTGGTCTTCCCGTAACACGCTCTGAGAGAAGGTGAGGACCGGACGGAGTGGAGGCGTATAGTGCACAGCCACAAAAACTTTAACGAATACAACCTTCAGAACTAAAGAATACGACTGAGAATAAGAATCAGATCTTTGCATAAGAATCAGAGTTAGCACTTAAAACACTTTTATGTTAGATCTGCTAGAATGTTTACCGCAATCACACAATTATATTATATTATAGTATTATATAAAGCTGAAGAGTTTCTTTGTTTGTTTGGTTGTACGCGCTAATCTCAGGAACGACTGGTTCGAATTGAAAAATTCTTTTTGTGTTGGATAGTCCATATATCGAGGAAGGCTATAGGCTATAGAGAACGCGGACGAGTCGCGGCCACCAGCTAGTATTAGATAATAGTAGTACCTATAGTACCTATAGCCTGATAGTACCTGATTTGCTTTTATCATTGTATCGCAGTTAGGTCACTTAAAGATCTGTAATGAAGGTACCTATAACATAACCAAAACATTTCCACGATAACAACATGGAGTAAAGTCATGCAATCATCAATGCATGCAATGAATGAAATATGCGTCACGAATCGTAAATTTGTTGAATCGATAACGTGATACGAAGGCACATCACTAGCCATCGCGTGCGGTTAGGAACATCGCGCCACTGTCCTATGAATCGGGTCTAGATTAGTGTGACCACACAGTTTGATGATAGTGCTTTCTGTCTATAATAGATACATTACGTCATCATAGTCATCATCAGCCTACAGGCGTCCACTGTTAGACATAACACAGGGCGCTCTCTTGTGGTCATCCTATCAGCGATTTTAATTTTTCATTCACATTTTACTAGTTATACCTGTTTCGAAATAAAAAATCAAACTTAACTTTGTTCTCATAGTACTCTAAGAAATTTGGTCCGGATTTTTCCATTAAGTACTTGTGCTGTGAGACTTACTTCTTGTAAGCTTTATAAGATTTACATACATTGTCACATAACATTATAATCTAAGCTTTATGGCCACCCTAACAGGTTTGTAGACATAGTTCAGTAAGCCACAACGAAACCTTCAGTAACATAAATACCATGAAACAGTACGCGTACGAATCACTAAAAAAAATATTCGCAATTTTTACGATACAATTTCATCTTCTTCTTTGTAATGTTTAAAATGTATTTTACGAAATAGGTCACTATTATGAAGGCTCTCTTTTGTAAATTTATTTAACTTTTCATTTTCCTCCAATTAATATTTATTTTTTAGCGAGTTTTTGTCAATTATAAAATGCAAGGTTGGTCTGGAGAACGCGGAGATGGTATGGGGCCCACCGTAACGCGTAAGTTTTAACAGCTTCACACTACGAGTACACAAAAAAAATGTTTATTTACTGTCAGAAAAATCGTTTTTACAATAAATCCGTGATTGAAGACTCCTTTTATGCCTGTGCCAAGAGTCTTCGCTCTTTCATTTATATTTTTTTTAATAAAATAAAAATGTTTAATAAAAAATAAACCTCACATAACCTAAGCCTTAAGCAATAATATATTATATTTAAAAAAATTAAAAATATGTAAATACAACAGAGTTAAGTCAGCTGATTTTCTTTCCTTGACTACTTTCGTAAACAATATTGATACATCTCATGATGACATGCAAAATTGACGACGGGATTATTTAAATATTCAATTAATCATATTTTGAAACAGTCATTTAAACAAAGTAATAACTATAATTACATATATTTTTAAAGACAAGGACTAACCTCAGACTGAACACAATTTTTACCAAAATGAGCGCAAACTACTAATGGGATTTGGAGGAAATTTGGCACACAGATAGTTTATTACCTAGATTAACATATACGGTACTTTTTATCTTGGATTTTGTTAGGTTCCTGAAGGATCGTCTAAAAATATTAAAAATTCGGCGCTAACGTCGTCACAGCGATAAGTTATATTTTTCATTTTTCAACGTGGACAAAGTCGCGGGCACCAGCTAGTGTTTAATAATTTCCAGTACCTAGTAAGTAGAATTTGCGTTATTAAGAGGTTACGACAGATTTGCACAATTCAACAGCTGATTCGCTTTTCTCTAGCATAACTTCGTCGGCCAAACCATCGGATTATTATACACCAATATTCATAATTTTGTTATCTATAATTTATTGAATATTTTTCGTAGGTGCAGCGAGTGAAAATAAATTAAATACACCACCATTGAAGAATGGGAATGATTTAAGGGAATCCGGATATTTAATAGCAGTTGGCTCTAGAACGGCAAGGTAAATGGAAATAATTGCAAAATACCTTTCAACAAAATAAGAAATATGTGAAAATTCTGATTACTAATCCATTTCTATATCTATACTAATACTCGTATTATAAAGAGAGAAGATTTGTATGTTTGTAATGAATAAACTCAAAAACTACTGTACTGATTTTTTAAAATTGTTACACAGAAAGCTACGTTATCAGCGAGTAACATACGCTATATTTTATAAAGTTAAGCGGGAGAAGTCGCGTGCAACAGCTATTATATTAAAAAATAAAATTGCTGTCCATCACTGTATTTTCCCTGAATTTCTAAAACACTTAACGGATTTCGATACAATTTTCATAATTTGCAGAGAAAAATTGCAACGGTGCGAAGTCGGGGGCGGGTCGGTGTTCAATATAAATGTTCTATTGTTAATTAACTACAAGTAAATGGAGAATTTTTTTATGATTTACTCCATCTCTAATATTAGTTTTAGATCTGCCTATACTTACTACTCACCTAATATAAATTGTATGTTTTAGTTGTGTCTTTAATAAGTTAAATATTTTCAGATTTCGAAGGAAACATAAAAACAAAATGGTGATCGTAGTCCTCTTCGTACTTCTTTTATTACTGTTTTGCCTAGCATTAGTTATGACAGTTTTATGTAAGTACTCATCAATCCTAAGTATAATAATTATTACCAACATTGAAATGAATTTTCAAAATTACTTAGAGGCAGTCGCAAGCATGTTGTGTTTCGCGCTCATTTGGATATAATTACCATAACGCTTATAATAGCCATGGAAATATATTATTATATTTTTACAAATATTTTTTTAGACGTAAAACTAAAAAGAAATAAGCCTCTGAGACTTTGTCAAACCAAGGAATGTCTTCGGTCCGCAGCCAACCTCGCTTTGTCCATGGATTTGACGGCAGATCCATGTGATGACTTTTATAAGGTAAATGATGTGCTCAAATCCATACTAACTTTTGTGACTTTGAAACTTTTTTTATGTAACTTTTGTGTCTCTATTATGACATAATTATATATAACTCTGGTGGCATGACGATAAAGATGTTAGATTCTCAGGTGTTATAGTTTTCATTATTCAAAGGCGGATCAAATCGCGGGCACCAGCTACTATTAAAAATATAAATATAAAAATACTAAAAAGTAAAAACTTCTTAACAATCAATAAAGGTTCTTTACACGCGTCAGAGGATATTTTTAAACCAATTAAATAAATTTTCTTTACTTTACCTACCCAATACACGTATATCTTAATTTAATCCGCCCTCTCTTTAACAATAAGTCCTCAAATAGCGTTTAACAATTTATCGGTTAATCCAAAAATAATTTTAATAAGCAAAACTTATAGTGTTGTTATCAATTTAATATTTTGTATCTTTAAGCCATGTATTTTAAGTCATCTAATATTTAGTACCTATTATCAAAAATAAATTCACAAATTTAGTTCAAATTGAAGTGAATAATGAACTGATTTAAAATTATTTTTTTTATTTATGTAGAGTTTCTTTAAATAATTCAATATTTGAGAGATTGGTTATACAGTCTGCAGGCACGTATTTTCTAATAGAAATAAGCTTTAATTCAAATTATAAACAAACCCCCGACTTTCTATTGAGCCCAAACACGCTATAGCTGATGTAAATTGCTGAGGAGTTGGGTATCCCACAGATTATCTACTTGATGCTGAATTATCAGGTCAAGGTTACTAACTCTTGGAAATACCACCGAAGTAACAGTAAACCGAATTTCAAATCAATCGAACCTGTGAAAGTGAGTTAGATCCATTCGTCAACTAGGAAATAAACATCAAACAGATCTGTATAAATATAGCTAAGTATACATAAATATCGATCACGTCAGATTTCAAACAAAAAAACCGGATCAAAATCCGTCCAACCGTTTGGGAGCTATGATGCCACAGACAAACAATCAGATACAGAAATACACAAATCAAACTTATAAAACTTTTGCAACTCTTTTTAACTCTTTTGCGTCAGGTGTTAAAAACAAGTATTTTCGAGTGACTCGAGGAATAATCCAATACATTTGTTATAGGTGATGGTAGCCATCTCTACCATCATGTAAATCGTCAGTATACCAGCCATCAGAATATTTATTACACTTGAAATATGAGCACAATATTTGGTTACCTGAATAGGCAATACATAATTTTCGTAAATCCATTTTAGTATGTATGTGGAAACTGGGCCGAGGACCATCCGAGACCTGACGCGTATCGTTCATACGATTGGTTCAGAGAAAAGCAGACTAAGGTGTACACACTTGTGAGGGACTTTCTTAGTAAAAACACCACCAACTATCCTCGGCCAGTGCAACAGGCTAAAGACATGTATGCCGCTTGCATGGATATAGGTGAGTCGGTCGTTATGTAACTTATGTGCTAGTCAGCCTATATTATTCTAGTAATTCTAGAGTACTGCCTGCCTACCCGCCCTCGGCTCGCATCGAGGCAATTTTTTCTACAAATTATACCATCCTCGTTTGCCAATAGTCGTTGAAAATGCACTGGGTGGTTGGAAGAAGATAATAAAAATTATATTACAACTACATTAGGCTTATTAATTAACTTAAATTCTGTAAGTACTTAAGTTTTAATCAGCTTCTTTTATTTCTTTTTTCATGTTTTACACAATATTTATGAAAAACCTTTCTTTATGAATATATTTATGAAATTTTAAATATTTACAGTTATCTCGGAGAAGCTACAAAAACTTGTTGTGCAATATTTCACCTTAATTAATAATTTATTAAGGTTGCACTCAATTTGGTAAAAATTGTGTTCGGTCTAAGGTGTCCTTGTCTTAATTCTAA
Organism: Synanthedon myopaeformis; assembly: GCA_944738685.1. NCBI lineage: Eukaryota > Metazoa > Arthropoda > Insecta > Lepidoptera > Sesiidae > Synanthedon > Synanthedon myopaeformis. The sequence goes on along the minus strand of OX122927.1, from coordinate 3,190,072 downwards.
AACTCTCTTTATCACACAAAGTAATAAATATTAAGAAGTTGCCCGCAATGCTGACCGATCGCGGTCAAGGTTTCAGCTAACCGGATAGTACCATAACAGTTTAAATAGAAATTTTGTTGTAAATTTAAGTTCTTATGAAAACGGTAAAAGTTAGAACATTGAATTTTTACTAAGCAACACAAAAGCAACATTTACAATGTCGACTTTGACAGGATAAGCGACAATGTAAGGATAAATAAATCCAATATTCTTCTGGAAGGAGTGGCTATTGCCGCCAGATGAGTTGCTCAGGTTGCATAATCAAATATTTTAATATGTATTACACTTCTTTTGTTTTAGAAATATTGGACAAACGTGGGTTAAAGCCGGTTTTTGATACTCTAAAAAAACTAGGCTTGCCTCCCTTTCCCACTTCTATAAATGCATTTGGAAACTTCAATGAAACAACGTTCACTTTCGATTGGTTAGAAACTGTCATCAAAATCAAAACCCATCTTGGAATGGATGTGTTAATTGGTTTTGACATATTTACGGACCCAAAGAATTCAACTGTTTATAGAATGGTTATGGGTTCTCCTGAAACAACTAATCCATTTCCAAGGTAAGATCTGTATGAGAACATTTTCTCTAAGTTTTTCATCAACAATTTAAAAAATAAAAGAAAATATATTTATTTAGTACATGGGTATCATCATAGATTTATGTTATACTATTATACTTAGTGTAAAAAATATTAGAAACAATATATTTTTATTCGTATATTTTACCCAATATATTTAATATATTTTACATTATATTTCGAATCTCCCAAAATATTTTTTGTAATTTAATATAGACAAACGATTGATGTTCGAGTGGTTGAAATATTAGTCATCTGGTTCAATTATACTCTAATACAAACCTAATAATTAGTTTGGGACTAAACAATAAGTATTTCCCTAACTATTAATGTAGTATTATTATTATTATTATTTCAGTGTAAATTATGATAAGAAAGGTCATAAAGGAAGAAAAAATAAAAAATATATAAAAATGCCAACAAAAAATAATAACAAACAATTCGTTACCAAGAATAAAAGATATTCAGAAGATTTTGAAAATGATAATGAAGTTGAAAAAGCTGCAACGGTATACAAACTTTTCTATGCTGAACTTATGAAACTTTTTATAATAGATTCAGAGGAGTTCAAAAACGTGACTGTTGATGAAATTTTGTTGGATAAAAACTTAATAGTAGCCGCTAATACTTATTATAAAATATACAGTGATATCGATGAGGTAAGAATTTTTGTATTTGGTTAATAGTTATTAGAAATTCTATAAAATAAACTTGTTTTATAAAATAGCCTCTGGTTTTTGTTAAGTGATATTTTAACGAATATGGACAAACGATCTATTAGAATCTTTTTAACTAAGGAGGTTCTAATTTGATGCGCCCATTGCTTGAGTGATAAGTTGCTTGCCCTAACACTATTTCAGAATTCGATTTCCTACAAGGCCAACTTTAGAAATGATTATTCAAATTAAAATTTAAATTTATACAATTCAAAAACATTTAAAAAAAATTAAAACATGCAAGTTATCATATTATTATAATATTTAACATTATTTTATACATTCAATCGGTTGCTTAGTTAATGAACTTTTCATGTTCCATCACGTGATTCGTTATGAGAAATTTAAAAAATCAATAAATGTAATGCTAATGCATTTTTAAATGACATGAGAAGTGCAATTCACGATTACTGATTTGATTATTAAAATTTACCTTATTTATGTACCTACATTGTATTGCTTGAATAATGTAGGTACATAGAAATAATTTTAGTGTTATCGGCGTAGGCGTAGGCGTACCGTAGCCATGGTTATTCAAAACAAGCCCTAGATCCATTTGAAATTTAGGTTATTGCGCAAAGCTGACAGTTGATTGATATGACTAATAGTACCTAATTATTTCAAAGAAGTGTGTGGTGACCAATATTGAAATTCATTGAACGTATTCATAATTTATTCAATACATGTTTCTGGCTCACAATAATTAGACACACACTTTTTAAATTCATAAATGTTTTGTTTTGTTTTATTATAAATTATAAATCAGTATAGTCGAATTTTAGATGCCTAGTCATTTATAATATGTAAAAAATATTTAAATATGAATAAAACTATTTCTCACTAGTGACCCGTACCCGGCTTCGCGCGACAGTTTTTATATATCAAACCTTCCCCGTTTCCCATACACTAAACCAAATTATAAATTTTCCTAAAGTTAAAAATAAGTCATCCTAAAAGTTGAAAGGTTGAAAAATAAATTGAAAAATACAAACTTTACACATATACATATTATTTATATCCTATTTTAAATTGTAGTTGGAATCAGATAATAGTACCGATATTGATGATGAAGATATATATCTAAACATACCCGAATATGCCGTTGATGAAATTCAAACGCACACCAATGCTATAGTCGAAGCCAATAACGGAACAGCTATGGAAATATGGAAGCGATATTTGGAAGCAGTGTTCAATATAAGGGATGTTGAATTAGATTTTGAAAAGGATAAGATTTTAGTATCGGAACCGGATATGAAATACATGTCTTTAATAGCTTCATTGATTTCGAAGACTTCTCCTGCTGATTTGGAACTCTATATTTGGATTAAGGTATGCTGATAGTTCAGATGCACTTACAGTACAAACTGCTAATAAAAAACTACACACAAATAAACAAAAATAAAAAGAAATAATCACTCACAAAATATATACTTATAATGATTTTACATATTCTCAGTGGGGGGGGGAAGAAACCATAAACTTTCTTCTGGTACGCTGGCGGTCCAAATACGTATCCATCGCACTTTTCGACCTTTGGACTTATGGACCTTATCATGCGTATCAGTCCTTTTTGACCTAACACCACTTTAATAGATTAATCTCAAATAGTACAATTGTAACTATTACGAGACAAAACTCCTATAAATATCTAAAATAATCGTTCCGCACTAGCGAGAAAGATGTAGTTGTCACCATGCGCACATAGCGGTAATAAACACCCGATACGGTCATATTTATATAATCCGCAGTGAACGTAATTTCTATAAGTGTCTCATTTATACCTGGCTTATGAATATTCATATCAAGCCTATCTGTACTATAAGTATTTCAAAATGTATATTTGTGTAATTCGTCTGCCAATCTTTATGAATTATATATAGCCTATAGCGTATACAATTATTATAATTATAATATACAAATTTAGGTAGTGGAGGTAATGTCTGTTCATACGACATCAGAACTAAGGATGCTGTTCCACCGGTCGTACGACGCGGTGCACTCGCGTGAGACCGGAGTTCCGCCGCGGAGTCTGCAGTGCGCTAGCGCAGTCAACGATATGCTCGGGATGGCTGTCGCTTATGGCATCGCCGATCCACACTTTTTCAATGTCACCAAACCCAAAGTAAGTACTAAGTACAAGTAACGTGTGAAGGTTATGGAAGTAATAAAAACTAAATCCTCATACCAAATTATGTAAGTAAAGTCGATATGACGCTAATATATTTCGTTTTGCTGATTATTGCTGACTTTCCACGTGTAAATAAAATTTTATGTGCACGAGAGAAGTTAGAAACTATTCCTTAAAAAAACTTTTTAACAAAAAATTAAACCGCCGAAAAAACTGAAAACCAAAAAATTCTATAAAATACTAATGTCATCTCATTTACACTACAGCAATCATCAAAAACGCTACACCAATCAACACCTGCCGATATGATACTCTGAAAGTCAGCTTTGTGATAATTGAAATAAGTCTTACCCAGTAAGCGAAGGTACTTTACTTCATTATTGGTTAATGTACAAACGAGCGGTGGATGCTTGGGATCAAGCTTGCTTAATTGATCCAAAGGCTTAGTAATATTAATACAGTTAGAAACACCAAGCACTAGATCCAATGTTCTTCCATCCTCATTAGTTAAATTAGGTATTAAATTGGTGCATATTCGACAAAGACATAAAATATGTTGAAGTGTTTCCGAGAGTACGAGTATTGTCATAATTTGACGGTATAGTGCTTTAAATGTTAACACCGTCATCAAATTTAGTCCATGAAATAAAATCTCCTATTATAAGAAGTAAGAACAAAAAAAATATATAATTTTTTGTGGCTATAATCTACTAGTTACTACATGCTTAATTTTAGATTACTTTTTTTAATTGTAATACACAACTCCGCATTAAAATCTGTGAGTGAACAATATATCACCCCTATTATCCCACCCTTAGGGTAGGATCTTTTTTTCCAAATTTGTATGGGACCAACTTCGAGCTATACCCTATCCAATAAAAAAAGAATTATCATTATGCGTGGTCATACATTACAATCAGTGAGTGAACAATCAATCATCCCCTGTTTTCCTATGCTTAGGGTTGGAATTTTTTCCAAATTTATATGGGACCACCTTCGGGGTATACCCTTTCCAATAAAAAAGAATTATCAAAATCGGACTACTCTGTAAAAAGTTATACGTGATACATAAAAAAATATATACGCGTCGAATTGAGAACCTCCTCCGTTTTTCGTTTTTTCGTTTTCGTCGGTTGAAAATGGAAAAATAGGTAATACTTAATCTCGATACGTCGAATTATTGATTATTCTTACGTTCTTACGTTCCTGGACAATCCATCATGAGAAGTTCCCACTATAATCATAATGTAGTGATTTGAGACTACTATGAGAGTTATTTTTAGAAATCTTAGGAGATAACTGATCTGGATTACTGATCTAGATAACTATCCTATTCGTAAAATATCACATTCTCAAAATATACTATTCGCCAAATATTATAAGTACAACTTTGCATTAAAAGTTAATCGAAATTTAAATCGTAATAAATAAATATATAAATTTCAGATTAAAATAATGCTCCACGAAATGAAGAACGCACTGGCTGATCTAATAAGTAAAGCTAAATGGATGGACGATGATACGAAATTAGCAACTTATCAAAAAATTGTCGAAATGAAAACTTTGATTGGATTTCCTGATTGGTTATTCGAAGAGGGGAGTTTAGAAGAATATTATGAAGGCATTAATATAACTTCTGCTACTCATATGGAAAATATGATCAATATCGTGCAAGTGAAAATTAAGAAGGCCCTTGGGAAATTTCGAGAAGGAAACAATTTCACTTGGGCCACAGATCCGACTGAAGTAAACGCTTATCATACATTCCAAGAAAACACAGTCAGTGAGTGACAATTAATAATAATATTTAATAAGTTACTTTTAAACACCATTGACATGTTTCCGCATATAGAATCTAGATACTAAAAAAAACACTTGAAACCAATATTATATATTTTTATGTAAAGGTCAACAAACAGGCTGATGGTCCACTTGATACTATCGTCGTCTATAACACAAGCCACTGGTGCTCAAAGTGCGATGCTGAAAATCGTAACATTAAGGATAAGGCATTAGGAAAGATAGGGAAATATGCTCTGGGTCTGATACTTACTCACTGAAACAAAAAATCACACTGAACTGAACTGCGGCTAGACGGGTTGCCCAAATAGCTGCGAAACGCAGTGACACTACTTGTCAGACCCAGACCAAAGCCAACATAGAAAAATTAATATCCAAAGTTTAATCTGCTGGAAATTGCACTGGGGACCAACACTCAGAGCGCTCAGGTAAGCATAATAGTCACTTGACCAATGGGGTCGTTAAATTGGCTAAATCTATTAATAGGGAGTGGTTGATGCAGTTTTTTTATCTTTTCTCAAAGCTGTTATGCCGTAATGTTTTAGTGATCTTAAATATCTTAGTACTAAGTTTTAGTATAATTTAAACTTTTCAGAAAACTGTTGACAATTTTATTGTTTAATAGTACTCTTTCTTTGATGGACGCAGCTGTGCCTTTAGTGATGCTGCAGTACCCGTTTTTTGACTTAGGTCTTGAGTAAGTATCATTTAGTTTTTATATTTATTCTTTATACAAATAAAAAGCAGTTTTTAATTTAAAACATTCATATATTTGTTAGAAATAATCATAAGAAATATTCAAATTATTAAGACCAATCTTTTGTCCAGTTCATTAAATTATGGCTCCTTGGGCACTGTACTTGGACACGAAATTACCCACGGCTTCGACAACTTCGGTAAGAGCGTCAGATAATACATTTTTGATATTTTAAAATTAAGTAATTTAGTAATTCAGTAAGTTTGATTAATAATTTAAAATTACCAGGTCGTCGGTTCGATAAGAACGGAAATCTATTGGCATGGTGGTCAAACGAAACAATAGAGTCATTCGTGAATATGACGCAGTGCTTCGTGGATCAATACTCGGCTTTCTACGTACCGCAGCTTGATGAACATGTTAGTATATAATTCTATTTAATATAATATATAAAGTGAAAAAAGAACATCATTACACTTTTTTTATATGGACATTGTTAGACACATCAGGTATCGACTATAATTTATTGCTAACTGGCGTCCCGACCCCGGATTCACAAGGACGCATTTTTCCTGAAAACTATATACACAAACCTTCCTCGTTTATTGCTCTTTCCTCTAGTGAAAGGTTCTTTGGTTGGTTTAGATATACTTAGAGGAGAAACAGACGTGTGTTGTCAAAACAACATTTGGATAATAATATATTATTCTTATTTGATACTTTTCTACGAGGTCGCTGACAAGCTTCAGAGGCAAAACTAACGATAACTTACATAAATACTCTTTAATTTTTTTTAGGTTGATGGCAAAAAGACTCTCGGGGAGAACATAGCAGACAACGGTGGGGTCAGAGAAGCTCTCGGAGCATTGAAACATCATCTACATAAATTTGGACCTGAAGATAAACTACCTGGATTTGAACACATGAATTCTGAGCAATTATTCTTTCTGTCATATGGGAATGTAAGTATTCATTATCTGATCAATAATTTCAGATTAAGTGCTGTAGTTATACACATATAACGAAAAAATACTATTTTGTATACACGAATAGGTGTAGAATATTTGTAGCCATAAAAATATTTTGTGTTAATTATAGTACATAGCAGCAGGGCATAGTTCGTTTCACATTCATAAACAGGGCAGCCCTTTTTTGGTGGCAGTAACCAGCCCCTTACAGGATTCAAATCCCTTGTGTAATCTGTATTTGTGACCCATATGACATCGCTGGTGTTTATAGGCGACAGTACCCACAGTCAAGTAGACTGCCGAATTTTAAAATATAAAACACCACAAGGAAAACTTGATGCGAAACTCAGTACAGCTGGACTAGGGCCTTTAAATTTTTGTTTTATTATTAAGGTTGTCAGGAATCGAACTTAGGGCCTTGTGTCAAAGATAGAACCACTCCATCATCAAATTAATCCTAACGATAATGACACGCAAAAAGTGTTTATTGCTTCTGATGTTTAATTTCCTGCTAATTTTTAATTTAAAAGAAAACTTTAGTCATTGAAGTGTCCCTAAGGCTTTATCCCTTTCTTAGAACGAATAAATTTCAGCTTTGGTGTGGAGTATCAACTAAGGAATCTCTAAAAGCTGAATTAGAAGATGAACATTCTCCACAAGAGTTTAGATCTCGTGGGGTATTGCAGAACAATGTAGAATTCGCAAAAGCCTGGAAATGTCCACCCGGATCCAACATGAACCCAGCAAAGAGATGTATTATTTTCTAAGAAGTAATAGTAATTACTTAGTAATTGTACCAATAATTATAGTCTCTGAGCGTAACTAATGTGACACTAGTAAAGATTTTCTAATATGCAATAATAATTTATATATTTAGTTCGATATAAAAGATATAGATATCCATGAAGTAATATTTAGTCTTTCTATGTTTTTATTAATCTACATATAATAATGTATTTTCTTATTAAACTTTAAAATGGTGTTGGTTTTCTATTAGATTTTTAAATTAGGTTATAATAGGTCCCTTTTGCTATTAAAACTTTTTATTAAAATTACGTTTTGTCTGTAAGAAATATTTTTCTTTAAAGAATCTCATTTTCTTTTTTAATTAAATTTTTTTATAATTTAAAAAAAAATAATTTTACAATAACCAACTTGCGCAATTAATTATATTACTATCAAACGCTCTATGTACATTTATTACAAATAATAAAAAGTACCCATAATACACACCTGATAAGTTCTCATTATGGCAATGAATAAAATAATTTAAAAATTTATGCACACTGGAAACAATTCAAGTTCTTTATAATTGTATGTGCTTTATAAATTTATTGCGCAGTTATTTCCATTATTTCTTTATATAATATAAATTCTAGATAACTACCTACAGCGTAAGTACCCATAGTGAATGTGCCATGGTTGAAGGTTAGAGTTAAAGCAGTAGGTAAATAATTATTATATTAATATGATTTCTCCTTGTATTATTATGTTATTATGTTGTCTTCTATAAACATCTTTTTTGTAATTGATATCTAATTAATCTAAAAATTAAGTCGCCATTTTACAAACTAAATCTAATATTTTTGTTTGAAAAACCAACTGTTTTTTTAATTTTTGTAATTGTAGATATTAGATAAAATATATTTTCAAATAAAAATTAACGAATGGAATGTCTCAATCAATTTTAATCCAAAAATTAATACATATATAATAATATTAAAACATAACCTGAAAATAATATACATTAATGGTAGAACGAGTGTCCGTAGCTCGAAACGGAATGTGATATGCCTCCTGAAATAGGGATACCGTGGGATATGGCTCCGGAAATGGGAATACCGTGGGATATGCCTCCTGAAATAGGAATACCGTGGGATATGCCTCCAGAAATAGATAATCCATGAGATATGCCTGTTGATATGGGGACTGAAGAGTAGGCTTGTACAGCTGCGACCGCTGGAACTGCCTGTACAGCAGGTACTGGCACAGGTCTGTCCACTACGACTGGGTGTGGTACCGGTACTGGTCTGTCCACATGCACAGGTACCGGCACATTCACCGGACGATCAACGTAAACTGGCTGAGGTACCGGAACAGGCTTCTCAATATACACGGGCCTGTCAACCGGCACTTGCTTCTCAACCGTCACCGGATACGGAACCGGGACAGACACAGGCACTTTGACCGGATATGGCACTTTTCTCTCGTAGTAAACTGGCACCTGCCTCGTCACTTCCACCGGCACTTTCTGCACAACCGGAACCGGGACAGGCACTCGCACCGGATACGGAACTTGGCGATCGACGGGCACAGGTACGGGTACTTGAACTGGCACCTGAACGTCTCTGGTAATAGTTCTGGTTATGAAGCGCGGAACTTCCTGACGCAGTATGACGGGATTTGGTTCAACGGCGACAGACGTTTGCACAGCAGGCGCTGCCACAGCGACTGGTGCAGCAGCTACAGCAACAGGTGCCGGGGCGGCTACAGCGACAGCAGGACCAGCTGCGACAGCAGATACTCCTGGGTATCCAACACCAGCAGATACTCCAGAAACACCAGAGAAAGAAGATATGGCGTGCCCAGCGCTAATCACTGGCGCAGATGCAATACCTATCGGCGCGTGGTACGATGAACCGATCAATCCGTGACCAAAACTGTGTCCAAATCCATGTCCGTATATTTCTCTCTTCACACCTTTGCCGGATGGTTGATCCTTTATCCCATTTTCGAGGAGCCTCGATATTTTTGGCTTGTCTTCTATACTCTTTGATATTGATAGACTGCTGCTAATTAGAAGCACCTGTAACAATAATAAATTCCAAAAGTGAATAAGAGATGTATATAAATAAATAATTAACTAAGACTCTGCTGGCTTTTTACAGAAACCCATTTAAATTTATTAGGTAACCACACGAATACTCAATTTTTAATAATAAGGTAGGTTTGCTGATCAGAAAGAAATACATCGAAGGAATCATAGAGGAATCAAATAATCATAGAGAAGCACCGAAAAGGCCTATTTTGCCAGTTAAAGAACATATACAAGAATAAGAGTAGTGTCGTAAAAATTATCCTCCATGAGGTCTTTTATTTCTTAATAATTCATAGCTAAAGGTTGACATGTTATACGATTCCTTTCCTGCAAAAGTTTTCGACATAAACTGACTGATTTTTACGATTTTTAAAGGCGTGAAGGCAATGCAGTAGAATATATCACTATCCAGTTCAGTTCAGTTCGAGGTCAAGGTAGTTAACGTAAGGTTTCTTTACGTCTCGTAGCCTTAAACTAGACTAGTTTCTTAGAAATTAAGTACATAATTTATTAGGTCGCAAAGACACATGTTCATTTATGAGTAAATTTACATTTAATTTGATAACTGAGACAAATTTTAAAAACTCAAATACAACTGCAAAAACCCTGAACATCGTCTAGAGTTACTGATAATATTAAAAAGTTTAGCAGCCTGAAAATTTTACATCACAGGTGGGGTAAAATTTAAAACCAAAAAGGAATCATTAAAAACAATCGTATTCTCTATGAGTTTTTAGGCTTATATTTGTTTTTTAACAGTGTAAATAAAATTGAGAATATTTATAGTATCAAAACAACCGCTACCTACCACTGGTCTCGTAGCATTCAAATTACAAAGTGGTAAATTTTAATTTTATAAAATACCTTTTTTCCGGTGCAATTTAAAAAAATAGTGATATTAAGTGAATTAAGATAGAATTTATAAAAGTTTATTACAATAAATAAAATGCATTAGTAATAGCGCTGTGGATTGAACATTGGCGGGTGAAACCGCGCTATACTGCGGGTGAAACGCGTCTGAGGACTCTTATATAACTATTAAAAAAACCTCAATAAAATTAAACCATTGTTCAATTTTAACACCAAAAATTTGAAAAATTCCTCATTGCGAAACGGTCTTTAAAAAATTCTTCCAAACAGCACGCAGATTTCGTAGACCCAAAAAACAACCGGCTTCAGCTATTTTAAATTAAAAATTTAAATTGCTTCCATTGCCTTCTTTGTATGTACGCAATCTAATTCGAAAATTCAACCAAAGTATGCACCGTTAAGGTACTAACATACTTGTCAAAAGGAATGTCGCCATAATAAACTGACTTGGGCAATTTCTCAAATGCTTCAACATTTCCTTCCACATCTAATTAGATTCGATCAAGATTTTATTCGTAACTGTCCAGCTTTTTTACAAGTGGACAGTTTGCGTTCGATCTTTATAAGTTGTTGTTGAATCCAGGTCGATCGAAAGGATATTTACGGAGGTTTGGTTAACTTTATTACCCTTTTATGGTATAATTTATTTAACGCAGTAAACGTTAACGCACACAGCAACACAAACATAATCAGAATAAATACAGGCGGACACAGACATAAGGAATGTTAATATTCAATGTTAATTAGTTTTAGTTTTTCAACCGACGAAAAACAAAAACGGAGAAGGTTCCTAACAAGCGAATTAATTAATTACGTATAGCGTGATGCGCGGCGGCGGCGCGGTCAGGCGCCGACTCAAAGTTACATTAGTTTAAGAACTTAGTTATTAAGGTTAAATAAAAAAGGTTTATTTTTGCTTTTCAGTTTTTTCAGCGGTATAATTTTTTTCTTAAAAAGTTTTTATAGTGTAAATAAATAAAAATCTGATAATTGAAATCTTTATTTAGCTTTATCAGCTTTTTATAAATGTTTAGGTTTTTAAAGAAACTAGCGGACTATTTTTATAATATGTATTGATATAGATTTATTTATAAAAGAATCACTATCTATGTCTATTTAAAAATTCAGCTATACTCTTACGAAAATAATTTAAATCTATATACATTGTGCTTAGTGTTCTTAAATTTAAAATAAAATATTTTGAAAATGTTTACTAGAATCCCTTCATCATTAATAGCCGATAAATAGGTTCCGACATAAGAGGCCAAAGGTCCCGATTCGACGAAATCACTCACAGAATCGACACAGCGGAATTCAAAATAAAAATTTTGTTGATTTTTTTTTAATTTATAAAAACGCACAATAAACGTTGAACGTGCTTTCCGTTCATTAATAAACGCAGCAAATCTTATAATCGCATGTTACGTTAAAAAAGTAATGAAGCGTCATATTTATGACGCTGAAATTGTTACACAGTAAGTATTATTAAATAACATTTAATAAAGGCGTAATCGCACGTTAAACGGAAGAAGACTATTGAACTTAACACGACACAATAACTTACTTCAAGAGCCGCATACTATTCATATCAATTTTATTGTATTTATATTACAATGCGATTCAAATTTTAATAAAACCAAAAACTACTTATACAAATGTATAGCAATGAAGTTTGTAAATAAGAATAACAACTACTGAATGGATTTTCACGAAACTTTACAGCAGTTCAGTTTGTACATCAGTATAGCATCATATATGACGATATAATGATAGAGATATATGGACGAATTCACGGATGAAACAAGTAATATTAATGTTATATTAATGAGGAAATATGTTACTGATCAGAATGGATTTTCATGAAACTTTACAGCAATACAGTTTGTACATCAGAATAGAACACTGCACGCATATTATTGTGATAAAGATATATGGACGATTTTTTTTTATTTATTTATTTATTTATTTATTTATTCACGGGCAAACCTTTATTAAGGTCAACAGACAGGCTGACGGTTCAATTGAGAGTAGGTATTTCCGAGCGCATATAACTCATATCTTTTCAAAGTTCGAGTGAATAGGCATCTTCTGGGTGAGCTCGCTCCATCATAGGCCTCCTTCACTACACAGCTGGATGTTGGCCAAGAGCAACTATCTCTAATAAAAAAAGGTGTCTACCGTCACCTATAACACCAGCAACGCCATAGGTGATGCAACTGTGCTGCCGACCATAGAATGATTAAGGATAAGGGATAAGGAAAGGATGGGGTGATGGGCTCTGCGCCATCCCCTACTCACTCATCGAAACACAACAACACATATTTTACATATATAAAATAACAGATATTTTACGATAAAGAATGTACCCGTGCGAAGCCGGGAGCGGGGTCGCTAGTAATTTATAAAGATACGCGGACTTTTTATAAGAAAAAAGTAAGTTTACTATTCAACGGGCAGCCTAAATATTGTAGAAATATTTACTTAATCTTTCTAATAAAATAGTGGGCTATCGCTACACTTAAATAAAAATAGGGCTCACCGTCAATATGGGGATAGCTGCCATCTTTATAACAATAAGAGATCAATCACGGCTTTATCACATTACTTTTTATTGTATTAGTTATAATCGATGCAATAGTTTCGCTCGGTGTTAGCAATCTGTTGAGCATTCGGCCAAAACTTGCACTTATATACATGGTACATAATCCACCACACATGTCTACTGAACTGCATAAAGGATGTTACACATGCGATACTAAGTAAAAGCTGATATTTTTTTAAGTAAATATTTAATGAACATTTTGAAGCATTCTTCTAAACAACTCGAAAGGTTTTGATAAGAACTTTTTTCTTTCTTTCTGTCATTAATACAAAAAATATATATTAAAATGAAAAATACAAAAGAACAAATACCTAGTCAAGTCTGGATATGGAAAGCAGTGGCAGGACAGACAGCGTTTCGCAGTCATTTGGGCAATCCGTCTGGCGGTAGTAACCACCCCCTTACACCGCCTTACAGAACCTTACACCCCTTACCCTTACCTTACAGAAGACAACCGTGAAATAACAGCACGTGTTCTGTTGTGTTTTAGTGAGTGAGTAAGGGTTGCCAGAACACATTTTCTTATCCCTTCTCAATCCCTTGAGTCTTAGTCCTACTGTAGTCAGCAGTTGCTTTTCTTATGAGTATAGGCGCCAGTGTTATAGACACCTACCATCAAGTGGACTGTCAGCCTGTCAAGTGACCTTAACATAAAAAATACGCAAATAAAACATGACACATGAAACTAGAGTATATTTAATTTAGCATTGGAATTTTCTTCGTATATGATTTATTATTATTATCTATACTAATATTATGAAGAGAGAAGATTTGTATTTTTGTATGTAATTATTAAACTCAAAAACTACTGGATCGATTTTGAAAATTCTTTCACTTATAGAAAGCTACATTATCAGCGAGTAACATGGGTTATATTTTATAAAGTTACGCGGACGAAGTTGCGTGCATCAGCTAGTATTATATAAAAACAATTATTTCCAAGTAATTTTATAAGATTTCAAATAGAATGCAATGCAGTGATATGTGTACGTTATATTATTTCTTTGCAGTCCATAGTTTTGTGGATTTCACTAATTCTCACTCGACAGTATGTCCTCGCTTTAACTCATTATAATGGATCTATGTAGTCTACTTATTTTACTTTAGTAGGTATCTCTGGTGATTTGTGACAAGTTAATTAATTCGTGTTCAGATTCCTTAATTAAATGTTACTCAACCATATTTGTTGTATACACTTATTATTTACTAGCTGTGTCCAAGACTTCGTACGCGCTGTATTTCGTTTTTTGAAAATCCCACCAGGCACCTAAAAATTTTTTTCAGGATAAGAAGTATCCTATTTGTTAATCCAGGTAATAAACTATCTGTGTGCCAAATTTCATCAAAATCGGTTCAGTCATTTTTGTTTGATTGAGTAACTAACATAGACACTTTCACATTTGTAATATTATTGAGATTCATTCTTTTATTTAAATTTTACATAAAAAATAAAAAGGGTTTTTAAAAAATAAAAAAAAATCATGTTTTGGTATTACCAATAAAAATAATTTATTAAAAACTAGAATAAATAACTTAAACTAAACATCATTGTAATATATGCAACATTAAGTACGCAGGAGAAATAGATCATCCAATAAAATTATTGGATATTCTAACTAAAGTATACTCAAAAAAGCAAGATTGATGGGAGACAAAAAGGTTAAAATTTCTTTCAATTTACGCATTCAAAATACGCATTAAAACGCTTAGATATAATATGAGTATTCAGATATAATTTCAAATTAATCCTTTTGGAGTTACACTATACAGTTTTGGCTAAAGAACACTATTCAGTCTCATTCGCACTGGGCACGTCTGTGGTGCTCTCTTCAGCTGAAGAATTAGTCTCTTCCGTCACTTCAGAAAGTGTTTCGGTTGTATTCGTAGCAGGAGTAGTCATACTGTCGGGGAGGTTCTCACAGTTTTTACCACTTATGCCAGCAGGACACTGACATCTGTAATAACCATCTCCGGACTCGAGGGATTGACATTTGCCGCCGTTCTTACACGAGTCTGGATTCTTCTCGCAGTAGTTGAGTTCTGAATAAAAATTAGTTAAGGTCAATCGCTTAGATAGATACATTGCTAAGCAGTGATAGCCCATCTTGTCTCGGGGGTCCCGGTTTGGATTCCCGGCAGGGCCAACTTTGGAAATAAATTTTTTAACGTTGACTCTGGTCTGGATATGGAAAGTAGTGGCAGCCCGTCTGGCGGCAGTAACCATCTCCTTACAGAAGACCACTGTGAAATAATATCATTCTATTGTTTCGGTGAGTAAGGGATGCCAGAACCCATTTCCCTATCCCTTTTTAATCCCTATCCTTAATCCTACTACGGTCGGCTGCACACTTGTAGCACCAGAGGCGTTACATGTGTTATAGGCGACGGTAGCCACCTACCATCACGTGGACCGTCAGCCTGTCTGTCGAGTTTAACATAAAAAAGAGAGGATGCTGAAAAAGGCGAAGTAGCGTCAAATCGCGGCCAAACTTATTACATAATTAAAAATGAGGGTCGCTTGATCTCAATGTGAGGGAAATCATCGTACATGCTAACCAAATTGTAAATATCTTAAAGAGGTCCTATTTAAGTATTTAAGAAATTTAGTTGGCGTCAGGTTTTTGACTCTTTTTTGGTTTTTTGGCAGAGCGATTTTGATTTTCAAATCATTTTTAGAAACAAATCAGTATTTACAAGGACACCGTCAAATGGTGCCACTTTTTCTTAGAGAATATAAAGTTTTTTGCCCACCGAACTTAGATGCCGAAACTGGTAAAATCACTGCCAGAGATATTTGAGCATAGTAAATAGATGCCGATGTGGCCGCCACTGTGTATTTTTTACTTATCTCTTACCTAATGGGGAAAGGATACATACGGCGTTACTACTTTAAATGTTTTAATGAACATTCCACTTATAGGGCAGGCTGCTGATTAGTCTGCTGATGTATAATTTACTGTAGACCCTTGCGTAAATTTCATTTTACAAAGTTTCTATTTTGCAATTGATCGATTTCCAAAAGATATTTATAATCACTTCCTGAAATCAGGATCAAGTTGATGATTGAAACTGTAGAAAATTCTGTTAGAATTTACTAAATTTCGCGAATGATTACAAATTTTGTTTTAATTTATTTCATTATGTTACAAGAAAAAATAGAAGTGCTATTCCACATACACGCCCTCCCAGCACTGAATTAACAATTCTTCTCACTCTTCCAATAATGATTGGAGCAACATGTCTAGTGCCCAACATTTTCATCTAAGCACACCAAAATTTGATACCAAACTGATAATGTGGCAGCAAACATTAAGGATCAAGCAATTCCTCAATCCTATATCTACGAAAACGTTTCATTCTGGTGAATAAACGTGTGTGACCGAAAATATTTCTGAGTTTATTGTTTAAAATTTATACCAACCTTCGTCGCACAACATGCCTCCCCAGCCAGACTTGCAAATGCATTCCCAGGGTCGGTTACAGGAGCCATGAACGCAGCCTGGGTAAGCGTGGCATTCGGAGCAAGTTGGTCCAGTCCAGCCGACCTTACAGCGGCACTCGCCCGGTTTCCGGCAGTATCCTCTCTCATTATGACAACCAGGAGCGCAGATGGCTAGAACAAGTTTCATTTATTTATACTAAAGTATTGTCATTAGATGTTCTGGTCTGAAATTATTTAAAGCAGTTAATTATGACATTATCCTATTAACATATTAACAGTAACAGTAATATACAGATATTACCTACAACCTCTAACCTCTAGAAGTTTTTCTTAGTATGGAGCTGTATCATAGCATTATAATCATCATGATGAGTTTTGCCACGCTTCGCGCTGTCTACAGAACCCCGGCTCTTTTATAACGGCTGATTTTTTAGCAATTTTCTTTTTGGCAACACTGATTTTGACAACTCACGCGGGTTTCGTTTTTTGTGTGACTGTCAAACGTATTCAGTTTGGTCTATAATTTAACCATGAATCGACTTACAAACGAACAACGCTTGCAAATTATTGAATTTTATTATCAAAATTCATGCTCGGTTAAGAAAGTGCATCGCGCCCTTCTTCCATTTGATGGACAGTTTGGTCGACCTACTGAGGCGGCTATTCGGGCTCTTGTGAATAAATTTCGCACCAAATTTACATTATTGGACATTAAACCACCAACACGCATACGTAGAGTGCGGACAGAGGAAAGTATCGCAGCTGTATCCGCCATTGTTAGTGACGACCGTGAATTATCGATTCGGTGCCGTTCGCAGCAATTGGGTCTCTGTTACTCCACTACGTGGCAAATTTTGAGTATGTCAAAATAGGACTTAGAGTATGGATCATTTGAGGCGCAGCCACGGCCAACATTTACATGAAATAATCTTTAAACACTAAATTATATCGATCCTTATATTCGCTTCGTTTGAAAATTTGAAATCCTTATTTACCTACTACGGGCAATGCCATCGGATACAGCTAGTCTAATATACACTCGACCGCAAAAAAAGGGTCGGTTAGAAAATCTTCAATTTATTTAGAGCTTTATAGCATTTATAGCTAGCTCAGGTACTTTTGAAGATATTGAAGATTTTCTAACCGACCCTTTTTCTTTGCGGTCCAGTGTATTTTAATAATAGCAAAAAGAACTTACGAGTCTGACAAAGGAGGCCAGTGTATCCAGGTAGACATTTACATTCGAGAGGTTTGTCGCAATATCCGTGTTGACAGCCAGGCAAAGGTTGGCAAGCCCTACAGGTTGGACCAGCCCAGCCTAGTCTACATCTACATTCACCGGGAGACTCACAGAATCCTCTGGTGGCATGACAATCGGACCGGCAGATAGCTGGAAAAGATAAAATTTTTAAAGAATATTACGCTACAATATTATAGGCACTTACAATACAATATATTACGTAAATCAGAATTTACGCGTAATCCAGAGACAGGGGAATTTCACACCACTTGTGTGAGAATCTAGTAAATCAAATCAAGTAAAGTTCAATGTACGGTCTTACTAGCTTCGGATTACTATCTTACTGGCTGAGTATGTGACAGGTACTTCCTGCCGTTAATAGATAATACATTAATGTTTCGCTTAAAACACTATCATCGATCTTTTTCTGGGACCTCATTTTCTGATATTTTAATTTATTCCAAAATTAATTGGTTAGTTGAAATCAGCTCAAGTTTGAAGCTTACTAGACCTGAAAGTAATGATAGAATCGCAATGATATAAATTCAATAATTATCGTTAATTAATTACACTTAACAAGAAAACGCTTGAAGCAAACCAAATTTGCAAAAAATTTAGGCCATTAGACCGACCGGTACACACGTTTCGCTCGGAAACGTGTACCCGCAGTGAATCGACATCATTTCATTGCTTAAATATCTTTAAATATTTAGACGCAATAAATACCTATTTATGACATACAAGGTATATATATAAGAACGTCGACCAGATGAGACTAGATCAGACCAGCTAAATAGACGTATATTGATGGAATAATGCGAGATAATTCTGGCAAATGAAAATGGTTGTGGCTAATCGCGAATAAACGAAGGTTTGCTTTATGTTTTCCTGACACTTTTTATTATTTTTATTTGTTGAAAAATTTCAGTTTTCTAAACTTTTGTCTCTTTTGCTGTCCAGGGCCCTAGAAGGCCCTATACTCGTAATTGATTCAAAGTTTCGAGCTTGGGATTATATTTACTTTGTTCGTCCTAATATAAATAGTCAATTAGGCGGTGTCGTTGACTTAAAATTACCAAATAAATTTATATGAATTTATTTGGTTCTAAAAGGCTCTAAAATTCTAATAAAGTGGCTGCCAGCATGCCTGACAACAATAGCCAGCCTCTTATAGAAGGCCACAGTGAAACAGATCTTTTACTACTGAATTGCTGTGCCCAGGCTGTTTCTCTGTGAGGTTGCTGTTCCTAAGGCGACTATAATCAGTGTGCCGTTTATATTTAATTATAAAAAATAGATAAACATATATAAGGAAAGGTTTTCCATAAGAAAGACTCACAAAATAGTAGGTAATAGCTTAAAATACTAACGCTCTGAACAGAAGAGTCCGTCCCAACCCTCGTGACAGATGCACTCAAATGACACATTACAGTATCCATGTTGACAACCAGGCAATGCTATGCACTTGTTGCATTTTTCTCCATAGAAACCGAGCTTGCATCTGCATTCACCAGGTCGTTTGCAGTAACCTTTGGAACAAACGAATCAAATTATGATAATTAGATAGATGTGTAATACAACTGTGATATCTTTGAAGGGGGCAGTATAAAATCGAAAATATTTTTTAAATACCCAATTTCGGGATATTATGCATTTAAAAAAATATTCTCTTAAAAATCTTATATCTATACATAACTTCAACGCAATTGCGACTCTCTATTAATACAATAAGATGTTTTTTACCTTGCAAGGGATCACATCCTTTCTTGCAAATGGGCACGTCGCATAGGTCTCCCTGCCACCCTGGCAAACACTTAGGCTCGCCTTTGTCATCACAAATGTAGTGACTATGCTCGCCTTGGACTGCTGGTAGCTCGCACGCCTGTCGAATAATACATCATTTAAATTACATTTCTTCGACAGTGTGGTAGATTGGCTAATGACCCATTTAATGACGTGATAATTGCCTCCAGTCAATTTATGAGTGTGCTCCGCCACCTATTACGCACTCTGTATGATCTTAACAACATAATAAATGAACATAGAAATGTCTACCTTTTTATTCTCAGAATGAAGCTGCAACATATTATTTTAAAAATTAATACGCTAAAATTAATCTTTTTTAAAGCCTCTGAAGGGAATAAATTAATACCTTGGGTAGTTTAGAATAATCAAGCACACAAAATAGAGTATTCTATAGATAGAGTATAGATTAATTAGTGTTAATATTACAACCTAAAATCATATAAATACTTTGTGTCAAATAGAAAGTTAAGTTAGTTCTACCCGATGACAAGGATCTCGTATTGTTTATTATACATCTTCGCTGAGTCAACCCTGGCAACACTTTCTAATATGAGCGCGCGAAAGCCACATAGAAAGTGTGTCGCGAGGGAAATACGGTGAAAACAATCTTGTTTTATAAAATATTTGTTCGCTTCAATATTTTTATTTACGAAAACTGACACGTATTGGGAGATTTTGTTAAATGTGTTATGACGTAAAGCTTCAAATAAGTAGATTCAGTTAGAAAATTAATATATTTGTATTTGTAAACAAAATAATCAACTCAATAATCAAATTACTTTATTAACTCATCATATTCATCAATTAATTCATCATATTTTATGAAAAGTACAGTACAGAACGATTCAAATAAAATCAGTTCATATGCGGGCACTTAATACCTACCTAATCCCCGCAAATTTTTAATGCCCAGGAATCTTGTTACTTTAACATCCACGTAACGTCATCCGCAACCAACAACTCGCCAGCCATTGTTGCTAACGATACCGGCTGTGTCACGAGATTACGTCACTAAAATGGCGGCCAGTGGATTTCTTCTGATCTACTTCAAAATACCTACAATACATATCGCACCAAAACTTAGACATATAATTCCAATACTTTTTTTTATTAGAGATGGGTTTGCTCTTGGCCAACAACCAGCCGTGTAGCAAGGATGAGGCCTATGATAGAGCGAGCTCACCCAAAAGATGCCTATTCACAGCAACTTTGAAAAGATTTAGGTTATATAAGCTCGGGAACACAAACGCCGCTCCAAACCTTGGCAGTGCGCATTATAAAGGATGTTTCAAAGCGCTTGGTCCGAAAAAGAGGGACAAGATGATGATGGTAACCAGCCGTACGTCTGTATGTCCGATGGAAGAAAGGGGAAGGCGGTATGAGCTCATGCAGCTCCTGAGCACACACTTCCCATACTAAACAAAAAGAGTAAATTCACACCCAAAAATGTAATCATGGACCAATGTGTTCAGTGTATAGAATTTACAGCTTGTATTTATACTATTTTGCGGTATAGTCCGTTTGCTTGTAGTAGTACAACCAATTAATGAGGAGGTATAGGCTGTAGCCCACCCTCACTACCCTACTGCATATTGCACTTCTTTACATGACTTACTATTTTTCTCACAAAAGCAGATTCATCATTAGGGCGAGAGACTTATCGTATGACCGCAAATAACGTCAATTGCTAACTTACACTATTTATGTTATGTAAAGGTTGTCAGACAAGCTGACGGTCAATTTGATGGTTAGTATATATACACAATCAACTGCAAGTGCGCTACCGACCATAGCAAGATTAAAGATATGGGATTAGAAAAGGATACCTCTGTCTGTCAGGCTCTGTCATCCCTTATCCGCCAGTCGGGCTACTCAATTAAACTGCGAAACGCAGTGTGCCCTGTCACTACTTTAACATCAAGAACAGTGATAACTTTGAAAAGTTCATTTCCAAAATTGGCTCTGCCAGGAATCGAACCCGGTTACCCTGAGTCAGAGCGCTTTGGCAAGCATCTTAAAAACTCGACCAATGAACTCGTCAAATATTTATCCATATAAACTATTATATTACAGATTATTAAAAAAAATCCACAAACCTTCCTCGTTTATCGCTCTTTTGCACTTGATAATCATGATTACACTTGATAGTACTGACGTCATAAACAAATGTCGCGATTGAAAATACAAAAATCCATTGTGTAAAGTTTACTGAGAATAGAAAGTATCATCAAGCTATATCCATGTTATCCATAGATATTTCTATACCTACTTATTATAAAATAAAGTCGCTGTCCGCTTTTGCGATAATATCATCTAAACCACCGAATGTATTTTGATACAATTTTCACTAATGAAAAGAGCGATAAACGAGGAAATTTTTTGTATATTTAACATTATAATTTTAGGAAAAGCCATGGTGGCTAATTTTAAATATAGCTATAGGATATCTCTTAATTTCTGACTAAATCAAAACATCTACTTAAAAGGATATAACAATTAATTAAGCATGTTTTATTTTATTTTTTTATAATTTTATCAATTTTAAGACTAATATTTAAAATAACATATAAAATGATAACACTAAAAACCACTGAGATTTAATCTCGTGTTATCATTTGCAATTATTAATAAAATCTATCTCAATACTATTAATTACTATTTAAAAAATATTGCTTTAACTTAAATTTAATATTTTTAATTGTTATATTGTTACATAGATCTGAAGGTAGGCTTTTGATAAGGTGTGGGACAATGTAAGCGGTAGTTTCGCCGTACGTATTATTTACGCCGCACGTTATGTACGCAAACGTTTTTATGAAGTCTATTTAGCAACATACCTAATTTAAACAACATAAAAATAATATTTAGTCCATAAATATTATTTTTATGGAACTCTAAAGGTGCGGAAGGGACATGATATGCAATGGAAAGACATTAGAAAATATAATAAACATTGTAAATCGATTCTCTAACTCGATTTACCTACAGCTATATCATTATCTCTGAATCGAGAAGATTTAATTATTAGACGAGAGACTTAATCAACTAGATTGACATGGTTTCTAGTTCCTAAGTAAGTTACCTGTTTTTTCCATTTTGGCAGATATTTCGCCGGCAGCACGTCGGGCAATACACAACAAATAACAACGAGATATAATAACTCTTTCATTATAACACTCTACTCCATTTAGGCACTGGTCAATGTGTGGATGGTCGCACGCAATCGTCCGATCTCATGCAGACCGATACTGCAGCTGTTATTGTTTAACGGTATGTTTTTTATACGTATTGTTGAATAATGCTGCGCGAGCGCAGGCTGCCGGTGTACTGTTATGCTGTGTTATTGAACTTGACTCGAAAGAGCAACTTTCGCCGCGGTCGCTTTTTACGAGGCCACTAAAACGGCGTGGCATTTCGCGAGAAATCCTCAGTTTAAGAGTTTCAAATGCAATTTTAAATTTGAAAACAAAGAAACGTAAAGGTTTTTTTACCATTCTCTAACATAAGATATAAAAAGCACGTGTGTTTTTGTTTCGGGAAAAAGGATGCAAGAACCAGGTCACCTTAGATATCTCTTTGGATTATCCTGGTTTATCTTTACAGAGGTACATATTTATTGGGTGATCAACAGTGCCACTACAATGCCTAGAATCTCGTCTAATTGGATATCTGCCTGTGCAGACACTTTCATATAGAAAAACATACATTATTTTATACAATACTGAAGTATTTTAAATACTAAAATACTTTAAGTAATATTCCGAACAACAAACGCCATTATTAAATTAAATTTAACATAACAGTTCATATTAAGACACAGACTTAATTTTATTATCCTTTCAATATTATATACTCAACTATACAATCGTAAATCGCTGATTTAATGGCCCTCACTGGTAACAGGTATAACGATGTACCGATAATTCCATACGAGTTGTGCTAACAGGAAAACACCAATGCATCTGTACGCTGCACTTTCTCATTAAATATTAACTTGCCTGCCAAAGGAATATACGATTCCATCCATAGTCTATGAATTTGGAAGAAAAGAAACAAAATTATAAAATTTCTAGTCTTTACGACACAAACATTACTAAAGATTTCTCTCACCGCTAGAGCAACTGATAATCATTTCTTGTATCTCAATACAACTAAATAAAAAAAAACTAAATAAAAAAATTTACTTTTAGGAAATGAAGATTGTTTGGGCTTATAATATTGTTTCACTTATAAGTTATATTTATATTTGTTATACCATTTCTAAAATATGTAATTGAACATGCCACTTTATCTAAGAACAATCTGAACTCATAATGATTTTCTTTCTTCGATTCACGGCATTCAACCTTGATATCATTTTTGTAAAATGCTAACAAAATTATTTATAAAAAATAGTTATATTTGGCTCACTCGGAAATAAAACAAATTAATTATTTCATATTATTATTTATTGTGATTTTATATTATTTTTCTTTCTATTTACATTAGATATAAAGCTATTTACACATTTAGGTCCATTTAAATTCATTACTAATATTCTAATTACATTATAAAAGCTCTGAATGTTACGAAATACTTTTTGTTTTAAATGATATTCTAATGCTGCACTTACACGACATCATTTTGAATGTTATCTTGAGAGAAAAAAACTCATTGTAATAAGATTGCTTCAGACGGCTAGGGAACTTTAAAAGGGATGGGATACCTCTAAAAAATATTTTAGAACAATCGCTAATAGTATGGAATGTTATATCATAACGGATACGGAAACTCCCGATCATATTAAAAGGGAAAGCAAGTCGACGGTCTAATTGGGGCAGTTGTTTCATAGTGGTCTTCCGTAACGGAATGGTTACTGTTGCCAAAAGGGCTGCCCAATTTAAGACTGCGAAACGCAGAGTGCTCAGTTACAACTATTCTAGACCAAATAATCATTTACATTCATAATAATGAATTCGTATTTTAAAAACTATGAAAAGTTTATGCTCAAAATGATTTCGCCTTACAACGTGTCAGATTTCAAATTAGTTTCGTGAAGAGGATTTAAAAATTATATTTTTTTTTAAAGATATATATCACTGTCAACTAACTATTTTACTTATCGCTAAAGTAAAACATAGAAAATCCGTCTGAAATTACTAACCGTCTGAAGTAGCCTTTTAAATGAATTAATAATATCAGACTTAACTGTTAATGTTTAAAACAGTTCAAAATTTTAAAAAATCATTAATCGCAGTAAAAAAAGCACAGAACTAAAATCTAGAACATTTTTGGGTTTTAAATTTAAAATTGTCTATATACTAATATAAATGCAATCAAATTTGAGTCACGACATACAGAACGACGATTACGCTTATTTTAAAAACTAGTAGTAAATAAAAATTAAAACAAAAACAAAATCAACCAGTTGTATAAAAAAATTAAAATTAAAAAAAAAAAAATTAGAAGCAAATATTAGTGCACCGTTACATTGTTCGAAAAGTCGCGGAAACGACACTAATGTTTACTAATGAAATGGCTCGAACTGCTCAATAATATAAATTATAGTCAGGATAGAGAAAAATAAAATTAATATAGTTTTAGCCTTTTTAGTCATGTATAAATAAAACATTTAAAAAGACCAAAGTAACCGAGCCACTCATAAAGAAAAATCGACCATGGGGATGTGATAATTACAAATATAAAAATACAGCATTCACCATTTCGTATAATTAATTTTGTGACAAGACTAATAATGAGAATTAAATTATAAAAATGTGAGCAATCAAATAAACCAACTAGCAATTTTCTAAAATATAAATATAAATAAATACAAGCATAATTACACCAATTTTGTTCGAATTGTATTTTAAAAAAAAACGTTGTTGATTTTTAAAAAAAAATTATAGCGATCTTTCAGATCATCAAGTAAAATACATTAAAATAATTTAAATAATAAAAATCAATAAATTAAAAATAAATAAAATCTTTTAATAAATATTTGAGACAAAATTCGAGATTGAAATAACAAATCAGATCAAATCAATTTTTTCACACTCGATACTTTCAGAATTTTTTTAAACTTAAATTTAAATTTAAGTATACTTAATAAATACTTAATAATAATTTTCATCTTAATAATGCCAGGCTATACACGTTTCATACTATTGTAAAATGACACCCATACACCTTCCGATTGGACGAAAGGCTTCGTCGTGTATAGCAAGCATAACAATCTTAGCAAATCATTTTATTTTCACCAAGTTTTTTCACACACTTATTAAAGTTAAAAACCATAATAGTTTCAAAAGAACAGAACAGTAAAAAAAAAAAACACTGAGAACTAGTGTATGGCAAAAAGAATGTATAGGAAAAAGTATCAAATGTGCTGTAAAATAACAATAAAAACTACTTAAACTAACCTACTCACTAATTTTGAATGTTTGACAATAGAAGAAAAACATTTTCTTTACACACATGATTGATTTATTCTAAACCTGTGGATGAAAACATTAACTGGGTGCTTACAGTTGGGGCAAACGCGATTTATTAAATTATAAATGTATGTAAAAATAAAAGAAGGAATCTAATATAGTTACCGAGAACAATTTTGGTGAAACTACTTACTAATAATAATAATAGAAGAATATGGACTACTTGTTTTAATACCAACACCAACCCTCTGAACGGTTACTAAATGTGAGAATATTTTCTCAGTTTATAGACAGAAATATTAAAAATTAAAATAACAATTTTTTTTTTTAAATAAGTAAACAGCGAAGTGTCACTTTTTTTTATTATTAAACCCATATGAGGGTAAGTATAGATAAAGTTTATATGGGTAAAATTTGAACCATTCATGCGGGCCATGTCGCAGCAAAAGCAAGAATATGTCCCTATTTAAAAAAGTGCATTATGGAAACTATGGCATACAATTATAATATAGTAATATATAATTATTACAGTTATATATATAGTTTGAAACGCTATAAGATTAATAAAATATTTCTATCACATTCAAGTTTTAATATTTTAATATAAAAATATCTAAAACAC
Organism: Synanthedon myopaeformis; assembly: GCA_944738685.1. Classification (NCBI taxonomy): domain Eukaryota; kingdom Metazoa; phylum Arthropoda; class Insecta; order Lepidoptera; family Sesiidae; genus Synanthedon; species Synanthedon myopaeformis. The sequence continues at coordinate 3,163,328 of OX122927.1, read as the reverse complement.
CGTTTAAAACCTAATTACCATTTACTATTTACTATTTTGGGGTTTAAAATATTTAGCACTGTGAAAACACTATTTTAAATATTGTACGATTAGCAGCGTATTTGTAAAAACATATAATTAAATAATATATATGTATAGATATGAAAATTTAAATAGATACTTTAAGTATTTAAAAAAAATTAAGAAAAAATACAAGTGTAAAACAATTCATATATTTAAAAAATTAAATTAACTTTAGGTACATACGGAATGGAATGTTGGATTACTACGTTGGATTGGATGCTTTTAGAATTTATTGCTGTCAATTGCTAAGCCGCGCTTTTCTTAGAAAGAGAAAGAAAAAAATCACTTTTTCTCATTCTTAGTTTCAGTTAAATCAAGTTTTAAAATTAAAAATAAATTTAATAAAATAAAAAATTAAATAAAATTATAAAAAAATTATAAATTGAATAAAATTAATGCTAAAGTTTTTAAATTAAATAAAACTGTTGTATTAACTGAACTGTTGATTTTTCCAATGGAATTTAATACTCTTTTTTTCAGTTATTTTAGGCAAAAGGTCTTATTACTAGGCTAAAACAAAATATGCCTAGTAAGTTTTGAATATCGATCTAAATATATACATAGGTACCAGCATCGGCGTAGCAATATTTAGCTTTTTTTTTTTATTTCCCTATGAAGTTTGCGATAGGTACGTTCAAGTTTTGCTTGAAGAGTTGTATCGAGTGTATAATAAAAAATAATTATGATTCAGTCATTTTAAAGCTGCTTAAAAAGGTAACGGAATGGATGAAAAAAAAAGTATAAATCAGTTTTGTACTTCATTTCAAGTGTTGCCATATAAAACAAAAACATTTCCTATTTTAATACAACATGCGTTGTTCATTATGTGATTTAGGATTATAATTTCTTTTAGACACATTTACAGATTAGTTTTATTTGAAATGAAGTAAAAAAAAATTAAAAGGTAAAGTAAGTATACTGTTTTCAGATCTATACGATAGAACACATTCTAGGAATTTTTAGAGGAAAGCGAATAGTATGAAATTGAGCTTCGACAACTATAAATAAACATTGGGAATCTGGAAAAATTCTCCGAAAAATCTCATCACAGATGCGAAAACAACAAAATCAACAAATTTTAGTCCGAGTTTGGGAAAAAAATTTGGGTCGAGATTTTTCGAAAAATTTGAAAAAATTCCTCACGAACCACTTCGTCGATATCTTCACTAGTGTCCTTTGCAATTAACACAATCAACGCACGACCTATAAATGTTTCTGTCGCGTATCACTGTACAACGGCACCTCCTTGTACTCAGGGAAAGGGTACAGGACCAGATGATCCGCCGTTTTGTACCACGGAATCAAACCATTCTGAAAAAGAAACGAATACACTTTACTAATGCACAGAAGAATGCAAAGCACCAATGGAAAACAACACCCATTCATAATGAAAAAGAGAAATTCTCACATTAACTTACCAGATTGGTTCTCTTGTTTCTCCCTCTACCAAAACCGTTCCAATGATTTCCGGCAATCCCTATTAAATCTCCCACCTGTAAGTAAAACAACACTAAGTAAATATTTATTTATTTTTTAAAAGCAGTGAACTACGTCTGTATTCACGTCAAAACAAATAAATTATAGTTTAGCAAATAGTCCAGGAAAATTAATTAGGAAACCAAAATTTGAGATCCTTAGGCGAATTTTTAATATAAGTTTCTACAAGATGTAATGTAGGTATATACGAGTACATATTATATTCTAGAAATTTAAATATCAAAGAGACTGAAATTTTGATTTGGTAATAAATGTTCCTTTATTACAAACGAGTGAATGAGTGACCTGCGCTGCGATCTCCTGTTCGGTGAGCGCCTCGTGAGGCAAGACGACGCGTCGGTCGTGTGCGTTCTGTCCGCCGAAGTAGTAAATGTCGTCGAGCGAGAAGTAGCTGTCGGACGCGTCCACGCGGTTCGCTTGCATCATCTCGTACGCTACGCGGCCCACCTGTATAGTATTCGCAACAAGCAGTCAGAGACTATATACAATGTCAACACTCTTAGTACAATGCATGGAGTATTCGCGAACTCACGGAACTATAGTTTGGCACTTTGACAGGGCGATCGCTGTCATAGCGGCTGTGGAGTATAAACATTGACAATAAATTTGTCATTGTTGATCAATTTTAAGCTATATATATTTTTGTTTTGCATAAATAATATCCGGATAGAGGCCCATTATGTCCTCTTTGTTTTTGATGCAGCGGCGTCCAATTACGTCCGTGATTGTCGGCTCAGAGTAAATAAACTATGGAGGCGCACTATTCTACTATATGAACCGTGGCTTATATAAATATCTGTTATATCGATACGTTAATGTCAAAAAGCATTTTGTCCCATTTTAACTAGGTGACAGTTGAATAAGAAAAAAGAGATAAATAGTATCTTGTTAAGCGCAAATTTTGGCAACACTCTTTGCCGACTTCATGACTTTACCAAAGCGTGACCGGTGCCGCCATGGTAGTATAGGAAATATTTTGTTGTTTTTGTGAGAGAACGATTAAGAAAACTACTTTTGGTCGTATGCAGGGCATTGTCCTAAATTGAAAAATTATGCCTTCGTGCTATATCAAGCAGTGTCATAAAACGAAAACGAAAATCTCTATTAAAGGTAGCCATCTTATGTGCCAATTTGTTTGAAGTGAAGTTGGAATTCAGTCACGCCGGTTGAGGGGGTATGCCCGGTCCATATTGTTCTTGGGTCAGATGATTGTCGGTGCCTGCACTGACACTGACAGGTGTGGACGCGTTCATAGAGAATGACGTATGATGGTACTGTGGCGGAACTGTGACTTCACTGATATGAGTGAATGTGCCTTTATAGTTATGGACGGAATCGAGAACAATGCTACCAAGAGTGAAGCGTACCTGGCTGCTGAATGTGCAGACGATGTAGTCGGTGGTGGCCAGCACGTGCAGGTCCACGAGTAGACCGGCGAGGGAGAGCGGCGTGTACCGGCGGTGCGTGGCCGCCGTCTTCGCGATCGACGAGTCGCCGTAGAAAACGTACTCGGGGTACTTCTTGCGGGCGTCCTCTAGCACCTGCCGTACATCACCCCGTTCATTTGATTGTTTTCATTCGCGATGAAAACGATTGGATAGGAACAATAATGTTGTTAATTATGTAATGAAATCTGACGTGATCGAGATCATGGTTAGAATGATTACAATGAATCACGCCAATGTTTTTTGTTATCAACATATCTAAAAAATAGGTAACTCGAGAAAAAAGAATCTGTTTTTATTTTTTTCCTATCTTCAAAAATTACTGAGATATTAAACGTTAAAATACGGCCTCCGACTAAGCGACCGCGCTAACGTATGACGTCACGCCGCGAGTCGGCGCTTGCTTACCTACATACTTTGGCACGTTGCGCTCGCAGACATGACACTCGCGGCGTGACGTCATCACAGTAGCGCGCGAATGAACGCAAATTTAAAAAAAGCGGTAAAACTTTACAACGCTGTCTGTAACTTCGGAAATCCTGGCCCGATTTCGATGAAACAAAAACCTATTATTATTTGCACCAGGACGCGCATTAAATGCAGTAATTATAAGAGGGCAAGGAATATGAACTCACGTTGGCGTCATCTGTGGCGAGGTAGACGCGACGCGTGGTCACCGGGGAAGTGAGGTCGAGTCTGTCGTAATAGTCCCGCACGTGCGCCATGTACTCATGGATGTGGTGGAAGGCCGCCTCGGTGCCCACCTTGTCCGTGCGTCGTATGTGGACACTGGAATACACCACAGACCATAGATCTCTACTTGCTAAAATATTTTCCTCGGCATCAAAGTGATTCTTAAAATTCACTATATAGGCCATGTTAGGTGGCTACCTTGAAAGTCATTATAATTATTGTCATAGCCAATTCATTTTATTATTATTAATAATAATTGGGTTTGCTTTTGGCCAGCATCTAGTAGTGTTGTTCCCATTTGAGAGATAAAATTAAAAATTAAAGATTTATTTAACATAATTATTACATATTTTCGTACCCAACAATAGGTGTTTTGATGTCCATCTTGGCTATCGTTTCGTTGATGGACTTCTGCATGCTGGGCCGTGGCTTCAGAATGTATTTCAGAATCTGTCCAATCCACCATGAGGCCGGATCACCGTTGAACCGAAGTATCCTGAAAACATTATTTCACTTATTTAATAATGTAAGTGTTTAAGGCGAGGACTTATCAGAAAAGCGTTATTTTCGTCGTTTATTCAGAAAAGCGTATGAAAATTTATAAGTAACTATTTATTTATAAATAAGCTAGTGTCCGCGTTGAGAAATAAAAAATATAACGCCTGACAAAATATATGAACAATATAACGCCTGACATGTTTATTGCTATAATAGCTTTGCCAGACGTTGGATTTTTATTTTTAAATGATCCCTCGGAAAATACTTAATATTTTTCTGAATGAAATGTGTCCTTTTCTCTATCCCTTCCAATGTGTATGCAAAATTTAATGATGATCAGCGTCTTTAACCAGCTCCATGGCTACCGTTACCAATACCAGGCATTAACCGCCGTGAAATAACAGCTTCTCTGTTATTTTAGCTTCTTAAATAACAGATTTAAAAAACAAATCATATTCCTTACCTGTGTGCCAAATCTTTTGGTACGGCGAGTGGTAAGAATTTGGGTTTCTGAGTTATTGAGTCGATGAACGGTAGTGATACAACTTTCGCATCGTACGTCACTGAAAGAAAAAACCAAAAAAAAATTTTTTTTTAATCTTATCCGAATTTTTAAATCCTACTAGTACTTCTAGAGTTTAACGCGTACAAACAACACGGCTTTCTAAATTTACTTCAAAACACACATTATATTTCCATTAAAAAAAAATCAATCTAAAATTGTGTCATTACGCAACAGATTTATGGGTTAATCAAACACAGAGTTAGGTTTAAATCATCATAAAAATGAAAACATAAAACTCTTATAATCGCCGTACAAACGAGCAGATTATAAATTGCGCAAGGAATTCAACTGCGAAAAGTTATAAAGTTTTACGAGTGCGATGCAATAAACATTTTAACGACTAATAATTTTCAAACATCGTTTCTAACAAACTCCTTTTAATTCGTTGTAAAATTCCCATTTCACATATAAGTTAAATGAAGTTGAATGGAAACATATGAATGGAATTGTATCACAAGACAGGAGAACAGAACGAAATGTTCTTTTCCTCTATGCAATGATGTCATTCATTTTTTGGTTTATTAAATTTATTTATTTACATTTATTGTTTATGACCTGTCGTATGTGGGTTGTGTTGAATCATTCACTATTAAAATTGTATATTTAAAAATCTTTCTAATAGTAGTTATCAAAACGACAATTCTACGTGTAAGAAAAAATATCGTTGTCATGTATGTAAGTACATAAGTTCACTGACAATACTTACATACATACACTTTTTAAATTACTTTAAATACTGACATCTGTAAGTCAGGCCTCCTCCAGGCTCTTCAATATCTCTCTATCCCAGTCATGTACGCATGTACATATTAAAGACTAAATATATCTAGTACGATGATAGAGAGAAAAATAAATACATACCCGGCCATTGCAACACTTTGTCCTCGTAAGACGTCGTACAGCTATCGGATATAGGGTAGAAAACATATTCCCATCCCTTGTTATTGTACCGCCAACCCTTCGAGTTTAATATGAGCGTTCTCTCTGTGGCGTATGCGAATATCAAACAGTATACAATGTGATGTAGTTGACAGCCAAAACCGCAACCCTGAAATATTAAAAGGAAACCTAGTTAACTTGCGTACTTTTGAAATTGACTACTTGCATGTGAGAAGTTTTTTTAATACTTAATTATTTCTAATTATTTTGCTTCGTGTAGGGTGTTACGTACTCTATAATGAAGAGTGAATAATGTTTTGCAAATTTGTGACCATGGTTTGTTGAGATATTTGTGCATACCGAAGTTATATACCGAAAGAATTTTCTTCTCAGTCAGAATTTTTATGCACTTCTTTGTTATGGACTTTTTTATTCATAGCTTGTTTATGGAATGAATATACATAATTATATTGCGACAGCAAGGATTGAAAACTTCCAGTCCTTGGACACTCTGCCAAAGTGGTTGCAGTATAACGGTCGCGTCATCCGGGCCTCGATTTCAAACAGATAAGGCCTTTGTTTACTTTCATTTTAGTTTGCATTTAACAATGCGTGACTTTTGGGTTAAAACAGTTAAACAATAGTTTAAATGCATTCTATAGATACTATAGAAATGTTTACAACAGTATGGAAACATAAGTATATTATGCAAATTTTCCATCCGAATAGCGAAATTTAGGTGATAGAAATGTAAAACGAAAATATAGATCCGACGGAGGCTCTGCGAGATCTTGTCGAAAATTCCTGTTTTTTTTTTAATGTTAACATTGACAGACATACTGGCGGTCCAATTGATGGTAAATGTCTACTGGCGCCTATAACACAAGAACGCCATAGGTGCTGCAAGTGCGCTGCCGATTATAGTAGGATTAAAAATAAGGGCATTGGGACGGGATATGGAAAGGTCTAACATAGTAGTAGGCACTCAGAAGATTATCAGACAAACATATAAATAAGTAAGTGCCCCGGTTTGACACTAGATTCAGCCTGCTTCTGACAAGTCTTAAAAGAAAATTGTTATTGCTATTGATATTAAATAAATTGTTATTAAATAAATTTTTCCATAAGTAGTACTATTCATTTTATTTCTTTAAAAAACAATATAAAATAATAAATATGGACATAAACACGTCAATAATTTAATATCATAATTAATTTCGGGATTAGTCGTAGTTTTCTTGATTTCCCGATGGCAAAATATTCACTAAGTGCATCCTTCCTTAATTGAACTGTCAGTCAACACTAGCCTATTGCAAACGTCAATGCAATATTCTGTTTTGTTTGAAATGAAATTTAGGTATGACTGATATCGCCTGGTGCAAGCAAATGTCGACTTTAAGGTGACGAACCTTTTACCTTTGATTATACCGCGACTTATACCGCGATTTTACCTTTGAAATATTTTAATTGAACGCCACAATACTTAGTCCTCCGCTCTCCGCATCCATCCATTGCCAGCGGCTCTCTTAAGGCAATGGTCTTCATTCTAAGACTCGTCTACATCTAACGAATAAACTCTACACGACATATTTATGTCTCACCCATCACCCATTGCCATTTGAGCGAGCCATTGAGCATTACAAAGAAAATCTTTGTAAGTTGAGTTACAAAGAAAAGTTAGAATTTCACAAAGAGATATAAATCGTCCCTACGAGCAACATTAATCGGGAACAGATGATATTTATAGTTACCTACATATACAATTGATGTCTCGAAATACGCGTGTACGTTTGTTTGTAGTGACAACTGTCGCTGTCACTCGCGTTCAAAACATTATAAATGCGGGTTCGATAAACTCGTTTACGTAACGTAGGGCTCCGCCGATAGAATGTTTAATGTGTGGTCCAGACGGACTGCGATTTTAGTTTTTGAACGTAGGTACCTACTATCTTTTTCCATTTTTTCTAAGACTTCGACACATTTATTCAATATTTCATCGTCTTTTTCTTAGAATATTAATTTTTATTTATTGCTCATTTATTATACTACTTTGAATTGTTTTTAAATGATCCCTCGGGGACAGTACTTTTTTTTTTATTTCCAGTAAGTTAAAAAAAGTCACGCTGCTTTTGCATCAGTGTGAACTAGCCTTTATTAGACAAAAAATCCATAAACACTACGATATAATTGTGAATATTTGTACAACTATTTTACGCTTCTAGTGAGTTAAGTCCACATCGTGACAGTATCTTTTGACAATGTGGATTTTACGTGTTATTTTTCTTTTCAAAAAAGTCGCGGGCATCGGGTAATATAAAGTACTAATAAAAAAAGATTTAAAAACAAGAAAATTCTACAAATGTTCACAAACAGAACAAAAAAATGTCGACGCGGTCTTCTCATTACGTATTCTTCATTTGTAATTTACAAATAGCTTTCATTATAATTTACAAATGGCTTTCATTCTAATTTGCTAATGGCTTTTATTAGCATCCATTGGCTACGAATTTAAACGGAATCATTACAGCAATCAAAGTATCTAATAGTGTGCATTGCAGGTATTGTTATATAAGGTATCTACCAAAGGAAACAATTACTCTGATTGTATCGTTATGGAAAAACTAAATTCATCATCCTGTATTAAATGTGTGTACTTAATTACTCAATAACTATAGCAAAAATATTAGTAACTTACATCATAACATCATATTAAAATTTACATAAAGCCCAATATATAATTTAAGAAGCTATACTAATAGTCCAGTTTGTAGCGACATAAAAGTGCTTTTAGCTTACAAAAGGTGGAGTACAAACTATTATCACATGAATATTGTTTTTGGAAATTATGATCTTGTATGACGAATTTTGGAGTGAATCACCTTAAATATGGAAGAAAAAAAAGTTAAAACTGACCTTATTTAAATTACAAATGACTTTCCTCGCGTCCCTACAGTCTGGTGGGTTCTGTAAATACCGCAATCTCCTCTGAATTAAATCGCTAACGTTCGCCGCCTCCATTTGTCGCCACTCATGGTAACCATCCAACTCTGGCAACTTTTCCTGGTCCGAGAGAAGTGACCTATAAAAAAATCGTTTATTACAAACAATATTCACTCTCTTCTGGTCTCTTGCCCGCCTTCTTACAATTAAAGAGATAAAAAAATAGTCACTAGGATATTATTAGCCATTAAGAGTTAGCTAGCTTTGTCTCTGAAACCGAGTCTAATAAAATCCTTGTCGCTTAATTTAGGATCAGTAGACACACAAAAATTCTTTCATACCTATCTTATTCAGTTCATTCATAACAAAATTTATTTTTCAAATAATTATACATAAATATACAGCTTTTTCAGGTATGAGTAGGCATGTAACGTTCATTACATCCTCACTCACAAAATCTGTCGTATCCATACACACTACAAGCGAGAAAAAAAAATGTCATAATCCATACTTATAATCTAAATGAAAATATTGAAAAAATAAAAATAAACTAGGCATTTAAAAAATTCTATATTTTTAGCGAAAAATATTATATGTTGTTATAAGTCAAAAAAGGAAATTCATGTATTAGGTCTTTAATATCTCAAATATCTAAAATTTTGCAAATCATTTCACTGTGACTTTATTAATTTAAATCTATGAAATCATACTCATATTCATAGGAATTGAACTAAAAATACATTGTTATTTTCATAGTTATTTCTTCGGGACGACGCTGACGACGAATGTCTGTGTTTAGACAGACCACTTTAGGACTCTTATTTAAGTGTCCTGATTTATAAAGTTAAGTAATATTTAAAATATATCCTTTTTAATTATAACCACATTTCACATAAACTCTACAAAATAGAGATGCCATAAATTAATGTAGTTTTTCAGTATTTTACACAAAATAAATCATTTAAAATCCAACCTTTTCCTGTCAGACAATTGAGTTAAAATTGATTGAATTTTCTCTACTTTGTTTTCCTCGTGTCCAATCTTCCCTAACTCGGAGTTCAAAAAATACCACAATTCTTTTGTATTCGAGTAAATTCTTCTCCTGAGATTCTCATATTCTTCACTGGGACCTTGACCGATGTCAAGCAGAAACGCTGCTGGATCTAAGTCTTTTAAATTTCCATTGAGTCTACAAAAGAAAAAAAATACATTAGTACATATTTAAGAAAGTGCTGTTTTCACATTAAGCTCAATTGCTTAAATAGAACTTAATGTGTTTGTTTTTTTTTTTTTTATTTGAAAAGTCCACTTATGTACTCGTTTTTAATAAAGTTTTGTTTATTTAAATAAATTGTACCATAATTAGTACTATTCATTTTATTTCTTTAAAAAACAATATAAAATAATAAATATGGACATAAACACGTCAATATTTTAATATCATAATTAATTTCGGGATTAGTCGTAGTTTCCTTGATTTCCCGATGGCAAAACATTCACTAAGTGCATCCTCCTTAGTTAACCTGTCAGTCAACACTAGCCTATTGCAAACGTCAATGCAATATTCTGTTTTGTTTGAAATGAAATGTAGGTATGACTGATATTGTCTGGTGCAAGCAAATGTCGACCTTTAAAGTGACGAACCTTTTCATACCGCGATTTTACCTTTGAAATAATGAGAATTTTTTAAATAGGTGAAATGTTTTTTACCCTCCCACATAAACAACCAACACACTCTCTCTCAATTTAGTTACAACAAACACTTATAATTTTAGTTAAAAAGTATGAATTTAAAATTTTGATATAATTATCAATAACAGCACACTAGCAGTTGTCTCTTAATTTATCAAGTACATTACACAATCAATTATAATATTATCATTTTGAAAACTCGCATTGTTAAGTGTACTAAGACAATACGACGAGTCAACAATGCATCGCATACATTGTTGACTCGGCATGCAAACTTTAGAAAACGCATCAATGCGATTACGTAAACACTTTTCAACAAAGAGTTTCGTTAACAATAGCCCAGTTTCCATCTACAACTTAGGAAACTAGTGCAAAGAGTCTCTATAAATAGACAAAAGTCTTTGTCGACTTTTCTTTTAACGAAGTTGTAAACCGGTGTCTCATCACTGACTCGCCAGAAATGTTCTTTCTTTCTTTTCGCCAGAAACGGTCCTTCATACGGTAGGTCTGATGGATACCGTCACCTATGATCTGTTGGGCACACTGCGTTTCAAAGTCATTTGGGCTAATCATCTGGCAGCAGTAACCACAATCTTACAGAAGACCACAGTGAAATAACAGCATTTGTGCTGTTGTGTAGCGGTTCGTGAGTAAGGGATGCTAGAGCCCATTTCCTATCACAATTTATTAAATTTAAACAGTTATCTGTAAGAAAATATGCGAAAGAAGAAAAATATCATATACTCACCCAGAAGACTTCTTAATCTGTGCAATGAGATTACTATGCTGCTGTTTTAGTGTCTCCAACTGTGAAGACACCCTTTTTAACCTCTCCTGAAACTCTAAGACTTCTTCTGAATTGCCACCGCATCTGTAAAATAATCGATTGTAAAGCTTTTGTTTGCAAAACAAAAAAAATACAGCATTTTCTAATTAATCTCTCCTGTTGGAAAAGATATTAGTTACACACAAAAAATTTAAACTAGTTAGAAGTAAATTCTCCATATTTTCAAGGGTGTGATTTTCATGCTGAAATATACCAATAAAATCTTTTACATTCTAAGAGTTAATTAAATTCATATCGAATATAATTATATTTTCTTTAATATTTATAAGAGTTGTAGCTTTATTTCAATGTAACTATTGTTTTTTATTATTTCACAGTAATAAATTATATCCAACTCAAGGTGACTTCTTGTTCATTCAATGCGATATTAAACAGTTAACAGTTACTTTTAAAGAGAACAACTAAGCCATTGAATGCTTATTGTTATTTATATCCTTATTCATATTGCAATAGGCAGGAAGGATATCGTTCAATAACAACATTTTATTTTAGTAGCTTTGTCCTCTACAAACAAAATGGTATAATTTAAATTAATTTCACCATCTATACATATAATAAAATTGTAAACGAACCGTGACTATACTTAAAATATTTTTTCAAAAAAAAAAATAGAATTTTGCACATTATACTTACGTTACCAAGGTAAAAAAAATAGTTTTTGGAATTTTTGTCTGTGCGTTTGTGCACACTAGCTAATCTCGGAAACGGCTTAACCGTTTGGAATGCGTTTTTCATTTATGTATTGATGACTACCCAGATTAAGCTATAGGATACTTTTTATCCTGGAATCATATTAGGTTCCTGTAGGATTTATAAAAAACGAACTACAGCGCGTATGAAGTTGTGGGCACCAGTTAGTTTCATCAAAACAATATGAGAACAGCAAAGGCCAAACGAAGGTAAATAATGATAAAAAAATAATAATAATAAAATATTCCTCTGACTGGAGGCAATGTATCCGTGGAAAAGCCCATATTGATTTTTCTGTTAAACACTTAAACAAATAAACAAAACGTACGTATAGAGAAAAATATCGTCTTACCTGAGTGGCGATATTACTAAATATGTGACGACTATCCAAATAAGTAACAGTACTACAGCTACTCGTTTCCATTTCGTCAGATACATCATCAGGAAATCGTTGACAGTCATGTGACCATTTGAATAGTTTCTCATTGTGTTGCGTTCATCACTAACTCCATTCCTAAAATTAGAAATACCATGTAACACTTGGCTATAATTTGATTACAATTTTCATAACTTAATTACTTTCATCATCATCATCAGCGGCAGCAGCAGCAGCAACTTGTGTTTCTCCACTGCTGGATGTGGGCCTCTCCCAAGGCACGCCACCACGCACGTCCGCCACAAAAAAGACAGCAGTACTAACAAAACGGAAAAAACTAGTACACTAAACTAAACTAACTAAACTAGTCGCGTTATTAATACTAGTTCATGCCCGCAACTTCAACCGCGTTAAAAAATGAAAATGTAACTAACACCTGCGAAAATCTGACATCTTTATCGCTGTGTCGACGGTGGCGCTGCCACGGTGACAATGACGCCCATTTATTATATTTTTAGACGATCCCTCGGGAACGGTAACACTTTTCCAAGATAAAATGTATCCAGGTAATAAACAGCTATGTATGTGCCAAATTTCATCAAAATCTGTTGAGCAGTTCTTGAGTGAAAGAGTAACAAACATCAATAGATCTATCCTCAAAAGCTTCGCATTTATAATAATTAGTAGGATTGTGTTATTGTGTTGTCCTCTCACTATTATTATTCATTATTATGTAATTTGGAAGGAAATTTAATGAACTGTTTATCTGCGTGTCAATTTGGGTTATATTACGCGGATTAGCTATGCTCTGAAACATTATTTGCTTTGTCAAGGGTAATAATCAACTATAAAACTATGCTCAGGTTATCTTTGTAAATTTATCTTTTCAGTTCTTATGGTATTAATAAAAGTTAGTTTCGGGGAATGCAAAAACCTTTAATACTAGAGCTAAAAATACAGCAAGTGCTATCAAAAACTATGAATGGACTAAATTATTTAAAATTAAATTAGCTATATGTAGCTCATTGTATTATATCTACATTCAGAGGTTATCTGTAACAGATCGCTTAAGCGATAAGAGCGCCGTATGTTATACTAATTTGAATATTTTCTTTCTTTTTGGAGCTTTCTCATAAATGTTGTTCAATAAAAAGTTATCTATCTAGCTAAATTGCTAAAACTTCGCTGTAATTCGTATATGGAAGCAAGATCCATCTACTCTGTAATTATATTAGAATTTAATCATGTCTCCGCACTTTGAATATTTTAAAATTTACTTTTAATTCAATTAATTACAATAAAAATCTTTCTGAAACAAACCCGATATTCAAATGTAATGTTCATGCATAACCTTTGCGTTAGTATGAGCAGTTACGTTATGTTAACGTAACCTTCCTTCAAACCGGGGCAGAAACTTGATGTGGCGCCCCCTCTCACTAAAGTTTAAGTTTAAAAAAATCTCAAATATATAAAGCTAACATTTGTTTCATTTTTGACATTACATTTAATTAGGAAAGACAACAGATATTTCTTCAATCTTTAGTGTAGTTCACAAGTTCAAATTGGTGTAAATTTTTTTAAAAGCTCGTAAAAATATGTGCAAAAAATCACTGGATTCTGAATTATGTCTAGAAAAATGTATTTAAGTAAATGTTTTACCAACACAAAAAACCACAATGTTTTTTAATTTGGATTTTTGATGTTATTTAGAACAAAATAAAATGTATAACTATTATTTTTAATGTACCTTATACATAATATTACAGCAACATTCTGATTACATTTTTAAAGGTCATAATACCCAATTATATCTCTATTCAGATTGTATTCCATGACAATGTAAAACATGTCATGGTTGTCGCCTAACTAGGCGAGTCATCAAATGTATCTCAATAAAGAGATAATTTTGCTCTACATTAAATATGATGTTTTAAGTGCATCCATTGTAGAGTTGTACATAGTTCAATACAGGTTTCAAGAATACTTTATTAAAGTAAAAATTACAAAACAGATGTTTATTTCAAGTTCAACAATGAAACCAGGCAGTAACCTAAATATATATTATTTGAGTTGTAACAAATATCTACATGGGGATTGAAATGAAGGAGAATCCACATAAAATGCCTGGAATGGACGACAAAAATTACCACTAGTCCTAAAATAAAATAAGAATTATCAAATAGTTATCTTCTTAATTGTCACCCAATTAGATCTGAAATGATTGATGGCTAATTAATTCTAATAATATTATAAGTGTTTGTTACTCATTTACGCAAAACGGCAAAATGGATTTGGATGAAATGTGACACACAGACAGTTTATAGCCTGGATTAACTTACTAAAGAATAACATACTATTAAGGATACTCCTTAATATCCTGGAAAAATGTTAGGTTCCTGTGGGATATTCAAAAACAGGGATTTTCTGTGGGATTTTCATGCAGGAAGTTGCAGGCACAGCTAGGTATAGCATCTAGATTTTTAATACATAATTAAAAATTGTTCATTTATTTGTTCCCTGTCTCGATTTTATATCCACTCAGTGTTCTCTTTTAAATTATGTTTTACATTTCATCTATACTTATCTATATTAATATTATAAAGAGAGAAGTTTTTCACATATGGAAAGATAAACAAGGAAGATTTGCATTGAACTACATTTGTTTATAATCACTATTCATTTATAAGAACCAATTTTTGTGGTCCCTTGAAGGTCTCTATAACAGATAATCGAAATCCACCATAGTGCCCCTAAGGGTTCACCCCAACCCAGATTTTCACTATACCTATAATCTGGTCTAAGCTTAAATTTATATTCCAGCTGATAAATATGAACTATGAATCAAGCAGGTTCTTGAGAGTGAATTTCAATCCATTTTACAATTTATTCTCAATCAGAATGGTTGTGTCATGGGATAGGTTATCATTGCAAATTTAAACCAGTTTAAACACTAATTAGATGACTAGGATCTCAAATGCAAATCTTCCACGATTATCCCTCTTTCCATATATATTTAAAAACCGAATTAGAATCGGTCTACCCATTTTTGAGTTTTTGAAGATGCTTTTTTAAAAAGTACATTTTTATACCTAGAAATATTATAAAATGTTGATTCCAAAATGTGTGTAGAAAGTAGAAAAATAAATATTTACTGCTACAATGAATAAAGTCACTAACAGATTACCTGGGGGTCTGATATAGCATCGGAGATCATGACAGGATATGAAAAATTTAGTTCAGGATCTATCAATAATAAACGGGTTCAAATAGATGTGGTATGTTGTTGCCTCCGATCAAACTATTAAAGCCTAAGTGTATATAGAACGTGTTTTGTAATTTTTTTTTGCGTTATATAGAAATACGTCGTTATTAATAAAAAAAAACAGTAGTTACATACCTACTATTAATAATAGAACTACATCTTTTTTTAAATAACAACAAAACTTACCTGGCTGATTAAGGTAAGAAGTTACCACCTCGAGCATAAATTAAAATTTGAAAAATTAAGATTATTATAAAATAAAACGTACTAGTATTTTTAGTCCACTTGGAAAATATCGCATTTAAGATTCGATAAAAGAAACAAATTTTTTTAATAAGAACACGACTGAACACAAAATCAAATCCACATTGACAAATCTGAAATCACAATTGATTCACAATCACCAATCACAATAATTGTTCACTGTTCTGTTCACTTCACATTCACAACACCACACAATACACTTGTGAATCTCCCTATATATTATCTTTGCTTGTGAATGTGAAGTAACATAACACAAGCAACACAAATTGTCATACTTTTCTGACTGTGACTATGCTGCGACCAATATACTATACTCTTTGGCTACGACTTTCACGATATAAGTGCACCAGAGTGCATAGAACACAACGCAGACTGGCCATAGAGTACACTAATAGATATTAGAATTTTATGTACCTATACCTATATTATAATAATTTACGGTAAAATATCTTTTATTTTGTTCAATTGATTTAACAGTCGCGTTATTGGTATTTTAACGTTTGAATTTTGTTTAAAGCAGGATTACCAATGACTAGCTGGATTTGGAATGGATAAAAAACAATTCAAAATTTATGAATGAGAAGTTCAATAAATAAAAAACGATAGGTATAACACAATACAAAGCTGTTATTTTGTCGTAGGTAATTTTATGTCAGTTGAGAAAATATTCTTATCATATATTATGTTATGTTAGTCATAACATGAACATATGGTATAAAACATACGAATTATCCATTCGCTTTTGCGACGGCTGCCGTTACTATGTCAACTTGAGTAACGAGACTACTCCTCAGCGTCCAGCGAGGCTAACTGTGCACGCAGCTCCACGTATTAGCCTCTGTATAAGGCGCAATGAAAAATATGCTTTAGCTATTAGTAATACAGTTAATTTTCGTAAATGCAATTTTTCAAGTAAGCGGTCCTGTTATATTATCCTACGTCCTTGGAAAGGTCCATGGGAACATCATAGCATTAGCATAGCATAGCTACTAATACTAACTACTCTCTCAAGTTGACTCAACTCTCTGAACTCTCTACTCCTCTACTCTATCACCTAGAGTAGTATATATATGTTCCTTGCTAACACCGGTTAAAATTTTAATAGTGACGCTTGCAACTTGCAATCTTTTCTTCATATTTTATATATAACTTTTAGACTAGACTTAGACTAGATCTATATTAATTCATAATGCCCAAGAAACCATGTAAGAATTCATTTTACTACTATATGATCGATTTCAAGGAAGAACAAAGAAAGAATGGGATAAATTATGCAAACATGGTAGAAGTAGCTGAGGCTGCTGATGGCCCTTGGAGGGTAAGATATTATTTTCGTTTCTTTAAGTACCTATCTCAATAATTTCTATTCAAAGATTAGTTTAATACTGAGTACAATTAATGAGAGACAATGACAGGTACCATTGCACTGTTATGATGGCTAAATATAGGGTTATAAAAAGAGTCAAGTAAGCATTATTTAAAGATAAATCTAGATTTATTTTATATTGGAATAACCACCTGCTATCAGCGAAAGATGACTTTATCAAAGAAACGCGCGGTATTTGTCAAAAAAAAGTCGCAGTACACGACATCTGATTCCCTCCTGTTTGTTTCTTCTGGAAACTTATGGCAGTGATGCCTACGTCCATTATACATACACCTTACCTACCTACACAAGATATGCAATTACATATAAAGCAGTCTAGACGTGTCAAGCATTTACGTGCCTATTAAGCATAGGTACTTTTTGTAACATGATACAACATTCAAGTGTTTACACTCATTTGTATTTTAGTCACAATAGAAACGGTCCTATTTTACAAAGAGGTGTGGTGGAATAAAAAAATCCCAATCCCAAGTTTTCAGTAATGTTAAAAACCACAAAAACTATACAAGCAAATATTTTATTTTTCAACATAATCTTCTATTTCAATACATTTGGAATAACGGTTTTCAAGATGTCGTATTCCAGTTAAAAAAAAAATTTGTTCCTGAGTCTCAAAAAACCCTGCCACCGCAGTCATGTTCTCACTGTTGTTCTTGAATTTGGTGCCTCTTTTAACTTAGGGAATAAGTAGAAATAACTAGGAGTGAGGTCTGGTGAATATGGTGGGTTTCCATCAATTGAAACCATTATTTCAACTGACCATAACTTTGCCCACAGAAGGATAATTTTTAATTTTTTTTACAACCGGTGAAGAGGGTCATCTCCAAGCCATACTTTGTTTTTTGGTATTAGAATTTGGCTGTATCTGCTTGAAAAATAGCTAGTTTTTTTTTTTTTTTTGAAACTATTCCTTGTGCACGAAAATTATTCTGAACAAGAAAAAAAAAAAGAAACAGCCAAGGTATTTGTTGAGGGACAGATTTAGCCATAAACATTTACAAAAACATCTTAGTATCAGAACTCACTGATATTCTTGACAAGTAAACTGATATTCTTGACTACGTGCTGGATAATGCTTAATGGAAATTTAATAAAATACAAACGAGTGTAAATGCTTCAATGTTGCTTTCAACCCACAAAAAGTATGCTTGACAAGCATGAAAAATTTACTGGCTTGACAAGCAATTTTGACCATCTAGGGACCACTTAATACTTTCACATAAATAATATTGGTATGGATATGTATTATGTTATTAAAATTGCAGGCTTTGGCACCATCTGTAAGAGCCAAATATGAGAATAAAGCTAAACAGGCAAGAATGGGCCCTAACCAAAAAGTTCGTAAGTATACGTCTACTGGTATACCATTAGATGTCATTGAAAAGCAAGAAAAGGAAAAGCAGAATGCAGAAAAAGCTGAGGAAGAAGACATTATACATGAAATAAATGCATATAGTAAAAATGGTATGTACAAAACACTATTTTATTTCTTTTTCTACATACTGTATCAGAATTGCAGCAAAATTTTTAAAGTTGGCTCTGGTATGGATTTGGAAATTTATGGCATTTTGCAGTCATTTGGCCAGCCTATCTGGCGACAGAAGACCACCATGAAATAACAGCATTATGTGCTGTTGTGTTTCATTGAGCGAGTAAGGGATGCCAGAGCCCATTACCTCATACCTTCTTTATCCCTTATCCTTAATCCTTCTATGGTCGGAAGCGCACTTACAGCACCTATGGCGTTGCTTTTGTTATAGTAGGTGATGGTAGCCACCTACCATCAAGTGGATCGTCAGCCTGTCTATTGACCTTAACATAAAAAATATATATTGCCCTATTCAATTTCAGAGGTTCCCTCACGCGACATATATTTAATGGACGTGAACCCATATTGCAATGCAGGCAGTAGTGGTTATTACATAGGGGAGTTTGCATTGATACGTTTCAGTTTAAATCATGGTATCAAAAATTGTTATCACGAACTGATCAATCCGGGTAAGTGAAAAACTGATTTCATACTGATTGAAGCATGTAAACTTTGTACTTCGTAAAATTGATTTGATTGTAACTCTTTATAATTGAATTTTAAATAATAAATAGATGTGAATTTTAATTTTAATATAAAAGAATTTTTAAAACGTTTTGTCCGAAAAAGAGGGATTTTGACAAGATGAGGATGGCAACCTGCCATACATTTGAATGTCCCATGGAAGAAAAGGGAAGGCGGTATGACCTCATGTAGCTCTTGAGCACCCTCTCCAAAGTACATCTTATAAAAGACACACAGACAATAGATTCGTTTGCGTCTATACATTTGTTTTGTGGCCAGTTCGTAAATAATGTTGTTGGTTTCAGGTCCTACACCGCCCGGGTACGGATCTGAGGTAAAAATTGCCTCGAAAGAGCTCGGTCTCGATATGCCCGATGAGTTCAGTCCCTGTACCAATTACATGCAGGTTTTAGCCTACATTATCGATTTTCTCAAATGTCAAAATGAGGCTGTACAAGTTTTCCCAATAATTTACACGCTACCAGAGAAAGTGGAGCCGATTGTTGATTTCATTACGAGAATGTGCCACCTGGCTGGTAAGATTTCAATGCGTTTTTTGCTTCTAATTGAGTCATAATCCTAACTAATGTTATAAAGGCGAAAGTCGGTTTGATAATGATGATTATTATGATGATTAGTTTTTACTAATTAATTAATTAATTAGTTTATACTACTAACTGTGACCATTAACAAGTAAACAAATTTCAGGTGAAGATGAGAATTTGTTTCGCATATACAAGTTGGATACAATGTTCTTTCACCTGATCAACTCGCTAAAGACTTGTGACAGTGAAGGGTTTCCGAAGAAAACTTTAGCTTTGCTGCAGCTCAAGAAAGACCTGTTCCAGTACAACCCCAATCTTGGATGTGATGTAAGCTCTTTTTAACTGCCTCTAATGCTTCGATGATAAATCTCTATGCATTCATGGTGATCTACTGTGAGGATCACTGTGAAATAAATCAAAATACAGTGTGGCCTGCCACTACTTCTAAGCTATTAAATATTGACGAAGATATCTTAAAATCTTAAAAATCGTACTTAAAATAATATATATTATCTTTGATAAAGAAGAATGGGTCAATATTTTCAATTATTGAAGATAATAATTACTTACACGTCACATATATACTAATATAATACACCTGAATATATTGTTTGTTTGTTACGCTTTCACTCCTCAACTACTTAATAGATCAGCAAGAAATTTTATTGCATACATTACATGAAATGAAATGAAATGACATTAAATTTTACAGAGGTACAGAAAATGACCTCTTTTAGTCCAGAAAAAAGCTATTTTCGTGAGATTATCTAAATAAATAATTATCTAAGTCTTGAAAAAGTAAATGAATAATAAATATTGAATAAATGTTTATTGCTCATTTACTTTACTATTCTAAATAAAAAATTGTGGGTGTGGCTGTGTCGCGGACACGGCCCATGTGTTTTGCATGAGTAATATTTTATATATATCGCACTCGACTCGGTGGAACGCAGAGCTAGAAGACTCATTGCCGACAGTACGCTTTTAAAAACTAAGATGCAGAGATGGTACATAATCTATGTCTCCAAAGATGTACTTTGGAGAGTGTGTTCAGGAGCTGCATGAGCTCATTCCCCTTTCTTCCATCGGACATACAGACAGACATATGGCTGGTTACCATCCTCATCTTATCCAAATCCCTCTTTTTCGAACCAAGTGCTTTAAAACATCCTTTATAATGCAAGAACGGCGTTGTTTTCCCGAGCTCATATAACCTAAATCTTTTCAAAGTTGAAGTGAATAGGCATCTTCTGGGTGAGCTCGCTCCATCATAGGCCTCGTCATCGCTACATGGCTAGATGCTGACTAAGAACAAACACATTTCTAATAAAAATAAAAAAAAGTTATGCCATAATGTGTCTTAACGAAGGATGTAACTAAATTTTGATAACACCATCGACAGTTACACGAGGAACGCGACAAATCCGTGGAATGTTGTCTGTCGCGAGTGAAGCGTTGGATCTTCACAATCTGCGATAGCTGTTGTCCAATCGCCTCCATTAAAATGATACCCGGACGCCATTTGCCTGCCGAATTCGACATGGAGGTATCATCATCATTATCATAAGTCTGGGTCATGACATAGTCATTATATATATGTATGAAGATTTTCTTATCTTTTTTTTTTTTCAATTAAACGTCCTGTTTTTAATTAACATTAAAAAGCATATTATATTTTTTAAATGCCTACTGAGAACATTTTTATCGAAAAAGTAGTATTTAGTGTATACCATAGAATCAAACACGGGGGGCAATTTATTTTAAGTAAAATGTGATTAATTTGTAAATATTTTTTCAGGGTATTATCACTTTTAAGGAACAAAGGAAGGCTAGACCGGTCCCAGCAATAGCTGAAGCTGTAAGTTACTTAAATTATATTTCACTTAAAATTTAAATTAAGTCCAATGTACACTACTCACTCTCGCAATCAACACACACACACACACACACACACACACACACACACACACACACACACACACACACACACACACACACACACACACACGCACACACACACCTTTGAACATAATTTTATTTCTTGATCGCCAAACTTCTTTGTCTCGCAGACCACTTTGGACCCCCTGCTTAACAAATTCATGAACTTCATATTGTATTTGACTTGTTTCTAACTGTAAAAAGGTGTAGATAGAAGGAAACAACAGTAACCAAACACATAGTTATACAATAAGTAAAGTAATCTGTGTATAGTGACATTAACGACCCGTATAAATAAGATTCACTATGGAGGATCTTAGTTTACATTACATGGGGACGCCAAATTCTTTTGTTTTGTTAACACAGACCCCTAATGGGTCGTCGTCGACCCCCGGGGGTCGTTTATTAATAAATAATATTGTCAAGAAAATGTTTTTTGTTTTCTTCTTTCTTTGTAACAATTTTCACTATATATTTAATCCTAACGCAGAAACTTATGTAATATATAATAATGTTTACACTTCGTTTCTTAGGTTAGTCATACATCTGCTGACCTCAAATTCACTAAATTGTCGCTGGCTGAGGAACCCTCTAAAGGTGTGGTGATTTGTTATTTATTTATTTTATTGTGAAAAGCGACAGCCAAGTTATCAATACACATGATTGGTGGGTGGCTAAGTCTTCTTTATAGTCATAAAATCCTGACTGACTATTAACGCGCATTCAAAGTCTACTAAGTCTAGAAAGCTGAAGTTTGGAACTCGAGTTTATTTTATAACAAACGGATTTTTGACAATTTCAACTCATGCGAAGACGGGGGCGGGTCGATAGTATTATCTATAAACACAAACAAAAAAAGTAAGGGACAAGTTGAAATGAGGCTGTATTATTATTATTTTTTATTAACTACATAATGCTAAATTTTCTGATCATAATCACGTAAATAATATTAAATTCATATAGTTAAAGAAAAGAAAATATGTAAGTAACTTTTTTTTTAAGTTGTATATTTTTTATATATATATTAAGATTTTATATAATTCTACTGTAATCGGCAGCGCACTTGGAGTACCTATGGTGTTGCTTGTGTTATAGGCGACGGTAGCCAACTACCATCAAGTGGACCGTTAGCCTCTCTGCTGACCTTAACATGAAAAAAAAAAACCGAGCATTACCTGGAATAGCCGATAAGTGGTGAATGGGATATATTTTCACGCCTCATTAGCTTTGTTACAATTTCCTCAAAATCGTCTTCAAACCTTCTGAACATTTCGAACATACAGTCTAAATGATGCATAGACATTGAAATGAAACTTGTTTGGACGCTTTCGTGTAACGATCACGTGACGCTTGTTGTTACGATTCCATCTCTCTTCGCTTAAAATTTATGTATTGATCGCCAAGACTCCATAATAATTGTCTACAGAATGTGACGCCATGTAATGTGTGCATTTCAGAGCCGACGGTGCAATCGCCAGTCGCCGTTGTCATGAAACGTGTACACAAGCCATTGCGAATGCCCAAATCTGAAACTAACAGTAAGTTCATTTATTCTAATGGGACTTTATCTCGTTGCAAATGCAAACTCTGTCACAAATCCCCCCATAGATGATCCCTTGGGAACATGTTCTTTCCTGTATACTATACATTTTGCTATAGATAGATTATACACTAAGATTATATAAGTAACATAATTATGTGTTTATGACGGGAGATTGTGGTGAGAGAAAGTAAGGTTTTCTTAAAACGCGCTAAAAAAAATTTTTGTTTATTTGTTGTGACACAGAAATAAAGGTTGCCGACTTGGAGGACCGAGAATTTCCAGCACTTGGTGCGACTATAGGCAGACAAGGTAAATATTTTACAATTATACATATACATACAGTAGTAACACACTTGATAAGGCGCGTCGTGAAACTTTGTTCACGCAGAAAAGAAAGTACGGCTCGGACGATTAACGAAGAAAGCTTAAAACTTACAATGAACCTTAGATAAAATATCTATAAGGTTCATAATCCAATGAAGCTGTTAGCTTGGTCGCACTCGCATGGCAAAATGGCTCATAAAATGGCAAGCGGCGCACGCTAACATGGCGGCAGCCGTCGACCAATAGCGGTACTGGAAAAAGCCGCCAAGTGTGTGGATTGGTCGAGAGAATTTCTCACGCTTTAAAAATTCGTAAGCAATCGTTAAGGGTTTGCAGTCCCGCAGTCTTTTCTTTCCACCTGGTTTGCGATAGTTCCCGCAAAAGATTTAACCCATTTTTTCGAGTGTTCGATTTTTCGAACACTACCAATTTTTTTATCTCTTATTCTATTAAAAGTAATTTTTGATTTCGAAAAAGTTTCTTTTATTAATTTTTTGATTTATTCCTAAACTAGTATATAAATAATTTTTTATATTATATTTTGTTACATATTATTATGTTTCTATTCACTTAACGTACATCTTGCTGCTAAATTACTAAATTTCTAAACATCTAATAAACAAAAAAAAAAAAAAATTATTAAACGATTAATGCTTGTATGTCACAACACAACACAATTTTTTTTTTCAGAACGCAAGAAGTAAATTTCTTGAAGCGTCACAATTTGCGCACGCGTAGGTTAAGAGTCTATATTGAAATATATGTGACAGCAAACTTAAAACACTTACTTTGTCGACAAACAGCGGTGTGATTTTGTAATGAAAACTTTAACATCAACATCAAAAATTTCGCATATACTCGTATGTATTTGTATGTATTTACAAATATTAATTAGATATTTATTTAGATTTAGATTTATCAGTATAACTAGTTCTCTTCCAGACAGAGGTTTTTTTTTCCAAATTAATGTTTGAACTTATAATTTTAAAAAATTTCTTACAACCTCAAAAAAAATAATTAACGAGTGCATTCTTTGTGTTGTTTAATATTTAAAGTAGTTACTCAAGTTTCTTCACATTTGAAACCCAAAATTTGCCTGGGACCTTAGCTCTCAAATGATAGGATTTTGGCCAAAATGTTGCAATTTTTTTACCTAAATGACCAAAGTTTTATTTTCTTTGTTTCTTTTCTCTGTCTTATTTGGTGTTAGCGTTATTCATTCGTCCTAATATACCTAATAGGCTAGTCTTTATAGTCAACCATAAAGGCTCTGGGGATGTTAATTTGCTGTCATACAATTATATTGATAGTCAAACAATTCTCAATAGAAGTTGCTTATTGATAGTCAAACAATTCTCAATAGAAGTTGCTTATTGAATCTCTTTATAAGTTGCAAATGTACCTCTCTAGAGCCATTTATGTCGCATACTTAACAATTTATGTGATATAATATTGAATAGCATTGAGACTGACGTGACTTTATGTACCCAATATACACATAGTCGGTTACGCGTATATTGGGCTGTGTTCCTGCACTACTTCGGACAAAGCTAATTTTTCTATAACCATCGTTCGAGCATAATGCACTCCATTCGAGCATAATTTGATCCGGACCCGATTTGGATCATACCCGTTCCGGGCGACCTGTCAGAGCTAATTATGATCTGGCTGGTCATAATTTTTCCACATTTTGAATCGATCAAATCTTGGCTACCTGTCAAATGTTATAGATTTTATGTCGAATGAAGCGTCTTTAGATAGTGAATTAATTTAGTAAAAATACTGATGTCAAACTCAAATTCTGACAGTAGCTATATTTGTCCAAATCTAGTTCGTGCAATATTTGTCCAAGTACCAAAGGACTGCTGGAACACAGCCCAGCAAACATTCCCCTATCATAGAAGCCTTTATATCGGCCCTACACGGTCTAGTCAATAGGCATGATACGAAAGACTTTTCAAGCTTATTTGATTGCATGGGTGTCTTTTTGTATGACAGCAATACATGTCATGCATAATGAGACCAACATACGTTCCAATTGCAATCGTATGAAGCCGATTGGACGATATTCTCGATCGTGTATGGCTGGCATCAGACGATCACGGAGAGTGCTTAGTGTGTAAATTATAAAATTAAACTAAATATTAATAAGAAATTAAAGTAAATCATGACTTATGAAAACAACAGACATTGGCTCTAGCTCATATATATTAGATTTAGTTTTTTTTTTTAGAATGTATAAGTACCACTTTGTTTGTTTTTTGTTAAACGTTCATTAAGAAAGTGTTAGTATTTTTTTATTTATTTTTTCATTATGTGTATGTATACTCATAAATGTTAGATATACAATGTATAGTTGAGATGTACAATGATGTACACCTGCTGTTTTCTGCAAGAAAACAGATTAAACAGGAAGAAAGAACTTAAGAGCATTCATCAATTAGAATCACCTGAAGTCAAAATTTATGATTTCATATAGTTTCAGATACTTAGTTTGCAGATAAAATGTTAACGTCATATTATTTGTAGTTTTATAATGTAGTACATGGCTGAAAAGTATTTTAAAATAAATTTTCACTAAAACAATTTTTAAACTAGCGGTCGACGGCCTACGCAGATAAATATACAAGTTATTAAAAAATATATAAAATAATGTTTTAGAAACATAAATGACTCCACATACTAGGTCGAAGAAAAAACAGAAATATTTCAAATTTGATTCTAAAATAACACGTTTAATATCACGAAAAATTACTAAAAGTGACACTTTTGATTATACTTGAATGAAAATTTACAGAAATCGTATGTTTTTTTTTTCGACTATATACTAATAAAAATATATATATATATGAATTTTTGGAAAATTAATATTTTTATAAGTTTGTCGCATATAAGTTTACTAATATCTCACTTCTGCGTAGACCGTCGACAGCTAATTTTATAAAAATGGCTGATTAAAAACTATTCTAATGAGAAAACTATCCCAATATTTTAAAATATTTTTGGATTATTGTCTAGATTATAAAAATCCAAATAATATGACTTTAATATCTTATCTGCAAACTAAACACATTAAGGGTTTATTTTCCGTTGAGAATCATGAATTTTGACACCAGCGTGATTCTGGTTGATGAATGCTCTTAAATAGTCGTTTCTAAAGTATAAACAGATCTTAATATTGTTGTTACAACTAAGACAACTATAGAGAACTTGATTGATTTGTGGACGTTGTTATCTTAAAATCTTAGTGTAATGTAAGTGTATAATTATAATGTACACCTACGAAATTCCTTTTCGTTGATTTGTGTAAAAAAAAAAATATATTTGAAATTAATTTGGGTTTTATTTATTGTTTGTCATTACCTCCTACAGAGGGGGGGGGATGTTTAATTTTTTCTTGTAGGTAAAAGTAAAAACATTTCATTATTAATATATTTTTATTACAAAAAATACAATAAGTTTTTTTAGATGACTACAAAAACACCTTTTTCGATTATAAAAAGTATTAATGTATACCTATTATTACAAGAACAAATTTTCCCCATCCAAAATAGTGTTCTTGACTTGTTAAAAATTAAGTAAATTATTGTCTTTTGCGTCTCGAAATAAATCCCAGCCATCCACTTCTTTTTAGTTCTTCAGTTTTATCTTCCTTTGTTTTTTCTAGATTAACATTTTCTTTAGTACTACATGCTGGTGTTTCTTCTACTGGTATTTCAGTTTCGATTTCACTCTGTGTATTCTCCTCAATTATAACTTGGGATGGTTTCAAATTTTTGATTTTCCGTTTTGCCTTAACATTTTTTGTATTCAATTTGTCTTTCTTGACTTCTTTTTCTACAACAGTTATAACAGCTTCTTCATTTTCTTTCCGAGTTTCTGGATGGACCTCAGTCCGTACTTCCTTTTCAATATTTATTACTCTCTGTGTAATGGATTTGGGTTCTACAACAATTTCTTTAGCGACATCCTCATTATTTACTGTTTCATCCTTTTTGATGTTTCTTTTTGTTTCATCATCACTTTTTTCGGATTCATTAACAGGTTCTTTTTCTAAAACTATTTTCACGTCTTTCTTCTTATTGGATGTAACTTCTTGCGCTGCTTCCACATGTTCACTGCGTTTAATTATATCGTTGTTCTTAACGTAAACGTAAATTTCGTCCGTGTGATTTCGCTGTTTTATCTCGACCACCGCACTTCTCACTAATAGGATTACATAGCATTGGAAAACTGTAATAAAAAAATATGCGAGTCAGTTTCAAAACGCGTAAAATAACGTAACATGAACTTATCGTCGCACGGTTGCATTTTTTTTGTAGGATAATATTTAAAAAACAAATCTTCCTCGTTTATTGTTTTTCCATTATGTAGTGAAAGCCGTATCAAAATCCACTGGGTGGTTTGAAAGAAGGAAAAACAGACACGGGCGGACATAATCTATGTAGGTAAGTGTACTTAGATAGAATATATACAGATTGTCTAAGGTTTTATTAGGTACATTACTTAACTGTAATGGGTTGTAAACTCAGTAGATATTCTAAAGGTTAAAGAAGATTTTTTTCTTACCTACACTACCAATGATGACCAGTTTAATAAGTAAATCAATGGCCGCAATAACTCCAGAATATACTATCACCATTAGAAATGTTGATGCGATGGAGTAATACATGTATGCAGTTAATAATTTTACATCGTCCTGAAATGAGCAAAAAATTTTGTTTAAAAAAAAAAACTAGTTATAATAAAAAATTATAAACTAACCGACATTCTAATGAGCCCAAACACGCTATATCTGCTGTAAGTTGCTGAGGAGTTGAGTAACACGGAGACTACTTGATGTTACAGCAGCAGGTCAAGGTTACCATGTCTTGGAAATACCACCGAAGTACCTACCTACAGCAAATTTCAAATCAATCGAACCAATGGAAGTTAGTGAGATCCCTTCGTCAACTAGGAAATGATCTGATGATCTTCAAACGCCTGAACTGATCTTCATAAATCATAGCTAAGAACTATTTCGATAACGTCAGCTTTCAAACAAAAAAACCGAATCAAAACAGGTCTATCCGTTTGTGAGCTATGATGACACAGACAGATACGCAGGTTAAACTTATAATATCCGTTTTTTGCGTGGAACTAAGTCGCAGGAAAAATCTAGTAACAAATAAATGCATATAATTATGTTTACCCTGTGCATAGCGCATATTAATAGTACGCTAGAAGTTAATTCCGTTCCATAGACAAGTGTGCAGAGCGAAGTCGACGCTTCCTCCATTAACACTTCTTGGACTTTCTTTAGCGTCGGAGAAAAGGTATCATTTGCTGTTGCTATAAGGCTTACTAACTGAAATATCAAACTAGATTAATTTAGTAGTGTAACCACCCCTTTACAGAAAAGTAAAGGCGCGGTTACACTTTTACAGTGAAATATGGCGCTGGCCTCGTAAGAAAGCTCAAACGTTCTACGGCTAAGATGATGATCAGTGTCGGTAGCGCGCTTTCATCGCCTTGTGTTTATAGGACATGAAGCCTATTTATCATAAGTCCATTTGACTTATGATCAAATGGACCGCCAGACTGCCTGCCGAACTATATTCTTAGTATATAAATAAAACAATCTCGTGAAATCAATAGACACTAATAATGGCTAGGCTATTGGACTATAGCCCAGTGAATAAATTCGTCCAGGCTAGCGAATAAACTAAATAAAATTAATATTAATTCTTGTTAAAGTTATTGTATTATGACTTAAAAACGACTATATGCTAAGGGAAACAAGATTCAAAGCAGACAAAGAAAGAATATTAAAATATTGTTATAGGTAGGTACTCACAGCAGATAACCAATTGAAATATCCAATAGTCAGGACCCCAATTTTTATAGGCGCAACACAGCAACAACTATCCAGTTTAAAATTAACCACGCCTTGCTTCACATATTCTAAAAACCTTTCCATATTTTTAGCGATGTTACGCCGTCGAAATATTCGTACGAAATGGCCAAAAAAAACTGCATAACACGTCATAATTTCAATGGCTTAATTAGGATGTTCAGTAATTGAGTTGTGAATATTTTTAATTCAAACTTTAACTCGCTTATTAGATCAAACTCAAACTATTGTGTTCCATAATGGCGTTTTTAGGCTAGACAGTCCCACTTGATAGTAGATGGCTACCGTCGCCTAAAACACAAGCTACATCACACGTGCTGCTCGTGCGCTGCCGAAAATAGTAGGATATTATTAAGGATAAGGGATAGGGAAATGGATTCTGGCATCCCTTACTCACTGAAATACAACAGCACACATGCTGTCATTTCACGGTGGTCTTCTGTAAGGAAGCGGTTACTGCCGCCAGGCGGGATGCCCAAATGACTGCAAAACGCAGTGTGCCCTGTCACTACTTTCCAGACCCAGGCCAGTGTCAACTTTGAAAAGTTTGGAACCCCTGAGGCAGAGCGTTGAAGGCAAGCACTCCAACCACTCATCCAACGGGCTCGTCAAAATAATTTACAGAAAAAAATGCATCCGTGCGAAGCCAAGGGCGGTTTGTTAATATTTTAATTTAAAAAATAAAGTTGCATTATGACCTTATCAATGCTTATATTTACGGCTGCCGTATTTGGTAGGGGCACATAATTACATAGATAAACAATACTGTAAAAATAAAACTACACAATTAAACATAATATTGTATTTATTCCAGATTTCACCAAAATTACACGGTGTTAAGTAAACTAATGCAGGAATGAAAATGTAATTTGTACTAAACAATATATGTATTGGGACAATACAATTTATTGCAGTTGATTCTGAATCTATCAATGAATTACCTAATCATGTTAATACTGAAAACGACTTCTTGTACCGCACTTGAATAGTTAGAGATAAAGTGTTAAGGGGAACCTTATTAAATAGGTTTGTAACATTTTAAAAGTAATGAAAACACTTCTACGGGGCTGCGGGCGCTATAAAATTTGTGTTATATAAAACTCAATGATAATATATCATTGAGTATGGTACAAAATCAAAACTGTTAAAATTCTTCTACAGAAAATGTGGGCAGTGTTTAGGTATTACAAATCCTATCTATTAATTATGGACAAAGGCACTCGAACAATGTATCATCTTCAGTAGGAATAATCGTAAGATGGAAATTAAGTTACAGAGGAATTCTAGGTGATAGAAAGGTATAATGGCGCATTCACACATACGGGCGGCTTAACCGTCGGCCAGACGCTAATTTTGGCAGTTTTTACTTAGCTACGTAGGTAGGAGTGGAATATTTTTGACGATATAATAGTGGCTATCGCGGTATATGTGTTGTAATATTGTTGATAATATAAATTCAAAATGAAACGAAATCAAATCAGACTAAGGCATTAAACAGCGGCGGCTGCTAATAAAGCCAGCGGCACAACCGCCGGTTATGTGTGAATGAGCATTAGCAATTACAAAAAAATATTAACATAAGATTAAGAATATCTCAAGTGGAATTAAAGACTAAGACGTACTAATTAAACAAAAAAAAAATCGGATAACAATTTAAAACATTGCACTAAATTTTGTGACTTCTTTAAAACTTAAAATATGTTATTATCTAAGGAATAGTTTTTTTATCAAATTCAATGTGTGAGTCTCACATAAGTCAATAAAAAATATCTTTTAATGTAGCGCAATTTATCATACACGCTTAGTCGTTTAATTTTTCTTAACTAGTCGCGTCGTCTATTAAGCGAAGTTAAAATGGAATATGGAGAAAAGTAGATGTTTCTGATACTTATATTAAAGATTTTTAATCATTTTGACACAGTAGGTATAAATCTTACACAAAACTAACTAAAAATTACCTATACATATAAGTTTAGTCATAAACCAAAAGTCCCTCCCTGTAAACTTGATATAAATAAATAAAAAATACAAAAACAATTTATATTGTTATTGTGGATAGTGTAAGATAAAAAATAATATATAAAAAAAACATTTTCTATTTGTATAATTTCATTATTTAAAAACAATTTCTATTTTCAGATCATCGACTAAATAATCGGCCGACTATTTAGTCGCGAGTGTATCTGCGCAACTATAACTTAATGTCAAATGATCCAAAGTATTAAAAATTCGTTTTAGTGACCACCACGGAAGTATAGAAAGAAAACTAATTTATTCGTGTGCAAAATATTTCTATTTTTTATTATTCACTAAGAAAACTTGCAATGCATCTAGAATGCATCCCACGTTTTACGTGTGTATTTTCAAATGACATAACAGTCAAGAACTGTCAAATAAATAATTGTCAAATTTGTCAATAACCAACCAATTTGCGAATACCTACTTTAAGTTAGTATGAAGTCATTTTATATATTTAAAAAAATGTCTTATAGTCAACATCATAATTTAAATATGTGCTAATATCAATGTTTCATTACAGATGCTTAAAGGGGATTGGGTAACTTTGCATGGAGGGCCTATTGTAGTTTGTAGTTTATAGTGCTTGTAAAAACATGTTATAATGTGCAAAAAGAATTGCTCCAAACTATATCGAACGAGTGATATAAGAGTTTAATTAAAGATACGAATTTTACGCCCGGTTCTTTGTATTTTTTAATTTAAAAGTTAATGAAGAAAAAAGGTTAATTTTACCAGAAAAAACGCTTTTAAGGGATTTGGAAAAAATAAAACATCATTTTCTTCGTCATAAATGGTGGGTATCCACCACTCCAAAAAGAGATGGCTCTGAGCAAATGCAGGTAATCGAATTACGCATTGTGATTGGCCGAACCATTCGACGATTTGAGACTTTTGTGAACGTGAATCTATTTCACGTTAAATGAATACGGTAGGAATTAGTTTCGATAAAGCAAATATGGTAAATAATGTATTTTTTACATCGAAGTAGTGTACATAGACGATTTTTTAAGTAATATATATAAGTAAGTAATATAAATTTTAAGTAAGTAATATAAAGACAAATATTTCAGCTTCGATGTTATTTTTAGCTATATAGTTCCATAATAATAAATTCTACTTTCGAACTGCTTTTTCAAATTATGCTACTTTTATGAGTGGCCGCAAAAGTTTAAAATGATGCCAACTTTACCCAAACCCCTTTATGGCAAGAAATTAATAAAAATAAATCCATAACCAAAATAAAAAAACTGTTTCATACCGTAAAAATGACCAATTATTGACACAAGACTGTTTAATTTAAACGTATGTTGGCGCCATTTTGTTAATGTTCATAAACCTGTGTTACCAGTTGAATAAAAAACAAAACTGCCGCTTTTTTATGTTAAAGTCGACAGACAGGCTGACGACCTACCATAGGTGGCTACTGATTACTGCTTAATTCGAAGTTCTTTTCTTTTTATATAAATGGTTACAAAAATGGAAATAATTTGATCTACAAAAGTGGAATAATAATTCCTTTCTCACAACTAGTTACTAAACGGCGAAAATAAATTCTTCTCTTGCAACTGGTTCGGTAATCTCAGTTACGAACATGGATTAAGGGTTATTTTACACTATTAGCACAGTTTTACAATCCATACAGTTGTGAAACGCCTTTGATGTTACATGCAGGTGTAGGTTCCGTTTAGGTTACATTTTTTGACAACCCTTGCAATGAAAAATAAAGTAAATGTATTATTATGTAATCATTTATTTACAAATGCCTAAGTATCTAATATAGTTTTACAAGTGCACTGCCTGATATTTATTTATTTTTGAATGTATTGTTTTCTATTATTAGCCTTTTCTAGGCTTGAATCAAATTTTACAATATTTTTATGTACAAAGGCATTTATTAGCGCTAGACGATATTAGTCCATTATAAACTGCAGTGACTGCATGTAGATAGTTACCAAAGTATTACGAAATTATCTATCTATGAAATTTTAAATCCTTATTGCAATTCGCTGTCGAGGTACATCCGTACACAGAACGTAAGTGCACCATTATATTTAATTTTTTAAACGATTCTAGTAAAATTCACTCGTAGAATTCACTTGCGTTTGCCCTCAATGTTCGTCTTAGTCGCTCTACGCAATGACACGACTACATTCGTTTCACAATTGTATGGATTATAAAACTGCATTATTAGGTGTGTCAAAAATAAGTTATCTTACGGCACCTTTATATATATTAATTACATGAAATATATTTTCAAAATACTTTTATATAATACAAAAAAAAAAAAAAACTTTAAATTACTTCATTAGAGCGTGAACAACGGCGTTAGCGTTCAACGCCTTCAAATCTGTGTAAGTTTGTCCTGTGCCAACGAAAACAATCGGTTGTCCCGTGATGTAGGTCATCGATATGGCCGCTCCTACTTTATCATCGATCGTATCGAACTTTGTGAGTACGATACCATCTATTGTATGTGGGTTAGATGATGAGCTGTAATCGGCTAAGGCCTGGTTGAACTTCACCAGCTGATCGACCGCCTCGTTCCCGACTAAAGCCTCGCCGACAAACAATACCGAATCTGGTTCGTTCACTTTAATCAATTTAGACAATGCCCTCATAAGGGGCTCGTTGTCTT
The DNA here is from genome assembly GCA_944738685.1 of Synanthedon myopaeformis. Lineage (NCBI taxonomy): Eukaryota > Metazoa > Arthropoda > Insecta > Lepidoptera > Sesiidae > Synanthedon > Synanthedon myopaeformis. Next base: position 3,129,280 of record OX122927.1, on the reverse strand, counting down.
GCATCCTGCCCGCTGTATCGATTAGGACCACATCGATTTTTGCATCGGTGGCGTATCGAATTGCCTCCATGGCGATACCGGCGGCGTCTTTCCCTGAAAAAAAAAGAGATTAAATTACAGATAGGCAACCAAATTGATATACGTTAATTCTAAAAAGAGAAAAAATTAGAAAACATTTCTTTTTATGGAGTTTTGAGGTCAAGAAGTCCTAAAACAGATTATGGCTGAGTAGTGACAAGCCATCCTGCAATCTACTATAACCTGGCCAATCCATGTATCTGCAATAATCACCGTCTTACAGAAAACTGTGAAGTAATACCACGTGCTCAGATGTGTTATAATTAAAAATAAATATTCTTAAAAAGACAGATCATTTTGGTGGGATTTTCTACCTGCTAGGTGATCAGAAATAATAAGGGTTGACAATTGTGTTGGGGTATTATAGAAGAGTTATAGGAATCAATGACACTACTTTGAATTCAAACTGTAAACTTACTTATCTATTATGTGACAGAATTTTAGAAGAATATAAACAAATAAAATTTACTTTTTATATAATTATTTTTAGTGTTATAATTTACTGTAAACTTATGATTGAATATTATAATTTTTACTTATTAGTTTCAACACACACTCACCATATCCCTTCTCGTAGAGTTGAACCATTACACGACCCCCGTGAGCTGGGGGAGGATGGAGGGCCAACAGATGACGCACGTGGGTACGCAACTGTTCCACGGCACCAGCTCGGAATGTATCACAAGCGGCTATCAGAACTGACAGCTCGTTCTCGATCAACCAAAAACATATTTTGGCCAGATTTGTCGATTTCCCCACACCGTTCACCCCGCAAAACGCCATCACGTAAGGCCTGCTCTGTTGTTTGGCGTGCATACAATCGCGCAGTATGTCCACGCGTCGCTTAGGCGACAGAATCCTGACTAGAGATTCCGTCAAAGTCGCTTTCACTGTGGCCGCGACGCTATCGAAAGTGCCCAATACTTTTCCGTCCAGTTTTGCGGCGACAGAGTCGCACAACTTGTTGGCGATGTCTGCGGCCACGTTCTTTGCGATCAAATGATCGCGCAACTTTTCCAAGGCAGGCCCCATTGTCTCCGCGTTGAGAGCTTTCGCACCCACCAGGCCTGCGTTAGTGCATTAAGATTTGTAACAATCGTTAGACAATAACAAAAAATTGGAATAAACCCTCGTCTATTAACACAAGCAACGCTGCAGCGAGGACATGGCACAAGCGTTATTTTCGTCGCCTAACTTGACTTCTAGAGTAAAATTAAAACTTAGATAAAAATACAATCCATACACAATAGACAATATTTTAAAAAGTTTGAATCAGGCAGATTTATATTAAAAAAAAAATTAATGTATTTATTTTCTGAAAATTAAATAATAAATTACCTACTGCCCAAAAAAAGCTTTTGTGTGACAGTAATAAAAAAAAATTCAGCGACAGCTACATTTGTTTTGAATATTATTAATTAACTTTTATACTAATGGCTTAATCGGCTACTTCTATTTTATTTTTTTATAAATTTTGACACTCGACAGTTGGTTGATAGGATCCATCCACATTTTGTTAATCTGAGACACGATGTCTTCCCACTTCGGTGTTTGTACTGTAGAACCATTTGACGTGACATTTTTTGGCCACCGTCGCCACAGCGATAAAGACGTCGAACGTTATAATACTCAATCCTGTATTTTGCCTAGATAATATACCTATTGCTACTTTAACAACAATTGAATACCTTTGAAAATGCTAAACATGCCCCCCGACTTCTTGGCTGCTGGTGTGACAGTTTCCTCCAACTCCTCATCACTGCTGCTGTCCTCGTCGTCCACCTCGAGGTCGCGGATGGCGCCTGTCATTTGACCCACCAACTGCAAAGAAGGAATCATTGTAAGCATAACTGTCGGCGGCGCAAAATGGAGGACGGCACAGCAAAGTATTACAATATTTTCATTGTATTTTGCACCTTAAGTACTCTTCATATAATTCAAATTAGCTTGCGCTTGCCGGCCTCCACTCGAGAATCATGACACTCAGTACTATGTGTCCTGCCCACCGCCACTTCCACTTACTTACTTATTGTCAGTAAGTCGGCTTATGTCGGTAACTTTCGTACGTCTCCTCGGTCCTGATTCGAGCATAGCTCCCTCCATTATCGATCATAGTTTCGAACATAGCTCCATAGCTCATTGAGATTTCTTACAAGGCCCATAGTTAGAGACCACGTTTCAGCGCCACATGTCATCACTGGCAACACACATTGGTAGAAAACTTTTCTTCTGCCACACTGAGGAATTATGCAACGAGATGATATCTCTGAGCTTCTCGGACGCTGCCAATGCGAGCTGGATTCGACTATTGACTGCCATCTCGAAGTTGGCCTTAACTAACTTGTCTGTTTATCCCAATTGAGATAAAAATACATACATGGATGTCGGGTGTGATCTCGTTATCCTCAGGCTTGTCTGTGCTGAAATCCAACGAAGGAAGGTCTCTGGAATCGCCTCCTAGTTCCCACACGCGGGGCTTCTTCACACGCTCTACTGTCTTTGGACTCTTAGGGGACTTCCTAAAATGTTCAAAACACAATTACAGTATAGCCTAGCTATAATATAATTACTTTTTATACCGCATATGTGCTGTTGTGTTTCGGTGAGTGAATAATGGATGCCAGACCCCATTACCTCATCCTTATCCTTCTATCGTCGGCAGCGCACTTGCACACCTATGGCGTGACCTGTGTTATAGGCCATGGTAGCCACCTACCATCAAGTGGACCGTCAGCCTGTCTGTCGAACTTAACATTAAGAAAAAAATTAAGTAAGGTAGCAGTACCGCCCCTAATCTATGTTTTAGTAGAAACATTATGAATATGTCACATACTTAATCTCCTTTTTATTTTTTGAAGCCAATTTCTGCGCCAGCTTGGCACGGTTAGCAATGATGTGGTCATCTTCAGGCTCCGGATACTCTTCTGCCTTGCCGTTGCCATTTGTCATATTCTTATTCTCAACAATTTTAACTGAAATAAAAAAAAATCAACATTCAATATATAATGTTAATTTTCATATTAATATTCTAAAAGCAAATTTAATTGTCTCTTACTTTATTTATGTGACTAAACTGATTCCCCTTCAACCACATAATAAATAGGAAGGTACCTATAATATTATTCTATCCAGGAGATTTTTTAACTAGTGTGAACATTTTTAACCTTTTTCATTTGCGATTTTTATTTATAAAAATCTTCCCTGTTTATCCCTCTTTCTATATGAGAAAACCGAATTAAAATTGGTCTACCCACTCTCGAGTTTTTTAAGTGTACACAAACCAACTAAACTTTTTTATATATGAAAAAAAGATTATTAGAGATGAAACGGATATCCGGTAACTATCCGGTATTTGGCTGGATACCGAATATTTAAAAAATATATGTTTTAGAGATAAATTCTTTATCTTCATCAATGAAAGGAATTTACCTTGTTTCTTATTAGTCTTATCATCACCCTTCCTCTCGATCATAGAAGCGACAGTCTTCTTAGATTTCTGAGAATCTTCAAAAGTTCTCATTTGTTTTGGAATTTTAGCTTGTGACTTTGCTAGAAGAAAAAAAAAACTATATTTTATCGAATAAACCACACAAACAGATATAAATGGTTGTTAATAAATTTCTTTACTCCAGAGTATATAGAGAATATTTATATATGAGTAATAGATAATATAGAGAGCACTTCTCTATATACTTTTGAGTATACAAAGAAGCAGTAAACTTGAAAACAAATTACACAAACACATACTTTTACAGAACTGTGAGACTACATGTTTATTACATATTTAGTATAAATATACACTATTTTAAATTTTTTTTGAGCAAATTTTTTGAGGGGCTCAAACTATCACAAAAAATATATTCATTTTTGACACATCAATTTGATGATAAGCTCCAACAAAGTGTAATCAAAATCGTTCAGCAAATAGAGTTGAAGAAGATAAACAATGTAACTAGAAAAACTTACCCCATTTTTCGCTTTCCTTCAAAACCCTTTCAAAAGAGGTCTTAAAGTCAAAATCCATGATATGCCGTCCACCTTGCAGCTCATTCTTATACTTGTCCCTAAACTCCAAATGGATGTCATTGAGGAACTTGTCAACATAGGACAATTGTAGTATGCGTTGATACGCAACCACAAATACAAGCTCAAATTCATTATCGAGTTTGTATTGAAGAGTTACAGAGTTATGGTTGAAAGTGTTGTTACCTGTGCGTTCCTGGAAATGATACAGTTTATTACAGTTAGTTATCATAACCAGAATATTTCATCATAAAATATGATATGACATGACAATGATAGCCACTGGAATGAATGTTTTGTTGAACCTTGAATCACTGTTGGGTCTACACCTGTGTCATTACATGTTTTGACTATAAACGTTGAATGTTTACCCTGATAGTGTAACAAAAAGAATGTGCTTCAAGTGGCAGAGTTCAAGATATTTATTTAAATTAAATAGTACATTGCCTTATCCCTTCCTAATCCCTTATCATTAATTCAACTTTGGTCGGCAACATCTGTGGCGTAACTTGTCTTATAGACGACGGTAGAGTGGTGGGTCATCAGCCTATATGTCGTTGTCGACCTTAATATAAAAAAATACTAATTACATTAATGTTAAGCCCATTGAAGAGTATCGAAACACTTACTTGCAAAAGAACACTTCGTATTAACGAGTTCACAGACGGTGAAAAAATTTCACTCGTGCTTTGAAAGCACCACAAAACTATTCCTCCTTTACTAAAGATACTGAATAAATCTAACATTTTGGAGAAATATTTAAAAACAGCTTTTTTATATACACAGATGTTTTATTACTACGTCTATACTATTAAAAATACGTGCGTATTATGTTGTGTTGACGTTGACGCATGACGTGTATTGACGTGACTGCGCGTGCGTGACTGACAACTAGCTAGCTAGATAGAAGAAGTTCGTCATGACATTAGTACACAGAATAGTAACATAATATGTTAAATACAGACTAATATGGATTTGCAGATTAAGTGTAAGTAGAGAGAGAGAGTTGATTGATTTTATGGTACAAAGTGAAAATTTTAATATGAATATTATCAATTAGTATAGATATAAGGAGCACCAATTTACATGGGTATTAAACTGAAAAAGTGGCAAGCTAAAAGCATTAAATAGTAGTTCATAAATTGACCAGAATGGCGTTAGTGTAACCAGTGTATAAAATGAATGTAGCAGTTGTTGACGGAGTGAAGTGCGCTGAGTTGAAAAATTTAATATTTTTGTAATGGAGAATTTGGTGATAGTGATTTTATTGTATTGACTGTTATTAAAAATAAATTAAATAATAAAATAATCTTTTAGTGATTTTATTGTATTGACTGTCAAAAATTAAAAAATAAATAAAATAATAATGGTGAAAATTTGTCCAAGTGGACGCAAAATGAAAAATAAACAAAATAATACACCTCAGTCTCTTTCTTTAAAATTTACACTGGCTACACTAGCGCCACCCTTATTTAACGCATTTTAACGGACACTTTTAGATACACAAACATGGATCTCCTTTATATATATATATATATATATATCTTTGAATACTACCTATGTAGATAGTTGCAGTATAATTCGAACAATTCGAGTAGCGTGAAGCGGCGTGGTATGGTATCAAAAAGTTGCTTGAAATTTAAAGTTTGAAATATTTCGTCTATTACTTGAAATATTTTGACTGTTCTAATATCCTTGTGAGTATATAATATTCTGTGGTTCCTATACTTGCTTATTACTAACAAACAATGGTCTGTGGCTCTGCGCTCTTTTTCTTTCCTGTGTAAACTAATAATAAAGAAAAGAATTGAGAATTTGTCAATTCATCATCATCATTGTGTGTGTGGTGAAATTCCTAGTTTTCATTTATTTCAATCTCAAAACTACTAGTAGCTTCGAGAGTATCATATCACAGTGTCCAGAGATAACAAAATAAAATGAATATCACATCGGCTGCAGGGATTATATCCCTGCTCGACGAGCCCATGGCTGAAGTTAAAGAATTTGCTCTGAAGCGGTTGGACAACATTGTGGACGAGTTCTGGCCAGAAATTTCAGAATCTATCGAAAAGATTGAGATACTTCACGAAGATAAAGTGTTCTCACAGCATCAACTGGCTGCTCTCGTAGCTAGCAAGGTCTATTACCACTTGGGTGCTTTCGAAGACTCTTTGACGTACGCACTTGGAGCGGGCGATTTATTCGATGTTAATGCTAGAAACGAGTACGTCGATACGACTATTGCTAAAGCGATAGATTTCTATACACAGAAACGAAAGGCCCTGTTTATAAGTAATACATCTGAACCAATTGATCCACGTTTGGAAGATATTGTTAATCGAATGTTCCAACGATGCTTAGACGACGGACAGTACCGACAGGCACTAGGGCTTGCATTGGAAACCCGCCGGATGGACATATTTGAAGAATCGATCATGAAATCAGATGATATATCTGGTATGTTTCCTCTTTTTCTGTAATACTTTTTATGGGTCTACATACAGGTTGATGGTCCACTTAATGGTAGATGACTACCGTCACTTATGAAACAAGCAACACCGCAGGTGCTGTAAGTGTACTGCTCGCAATAGTAGGTATAAGGATAAGAGATTAAGAAGGGATAGGGAAATGGGCTCTGGCATTCCTTACTCATCGAACAATATACACTGTTATACCATGTTATTCGTCTGTAAGGGGGTGGTATCTGCCGCCAGGAGGGTAATGCAAATGGCTGTGTGCCCTGACACTATTTTTCAGATCCAGACCAGCCAACTTAAAAAAAAAATTCATTTCTAAATATGGCCCTGTTGGGAATCGAACCCGGCGCCTCTAAGGCAAGCATCTTAACTGCTCATCCAATGGGGTTGTCATTGGTCTTCTAGTTCCCATAAAATACTTTACAAATTACAGTAGAAACTAGATATAATGACAGATCAGTTACAACTAAATAGGAAAGTCCCTGCCGAATCCCAATAAGAAATTAATATTGCTTATAACAACCAATTAATGTGGTCCCTTGTAGGTCACTATAACCAATTTTCATTGTATATATTATTTTTATCAATATAATACCCAGTTATGTAAATGTATTGAGATGAATCTAAATTTCAAATAAATTTTGGCAAAAAATATGGAATAGATACCTACTGCAAGTTAAATATTTCCTTAATAATCTTTGTTACAATTTTTTTTATATTTTTACATCTACATTGTATTAATAATTTACAAGGTGTTGTTTATTAATTAAATAGTATGTATTATAATGCCAACTTTTTGAAGCCATACAGAAGACTTAAAATCTATGGATAGAACATTATATTATAGGGTCAACTATGTTAAATCTATGTGTTCATTCACTGTGTGTTCATTAAAAATTGAGGTTTCCATTAATTTTATCATTAGGTTTCAAATACAAAATATCAAATTAGCAAAGTTAATGTAACAGAACTCAACTTAATGAAATTTCATTTCTTTTTCAGGAATGCTTCAGTATGCTTTCACTGTGGCGATGAGTCTTCTTCAGAATAGAGGCTTCAGGAGTACTGTTCTTAGGTCTCTGGTTGGTTTATATAGAGGCCTTAATATTCCTGATTATGTCAACATGTGTCAGTGTCTCATATTTCTTGAAGATCCTCTTTCCGTCGCCGAAATTTTGGATAAACTTACTAATGGACCGCAAGAGTCTGTACTGATGGCATATCAGATAGCATTTGACTTGTATGATTCTGCTACACAACAATTTTTGGGAAGGGTTCTTCAAGCTTTGAGAACCACAGCACCTATTCCTGGTGCATTAGGTGGTAAACCTCAACCACAAGGTGGACCCTTCCCCGATAATGCAATGGAAGTGGATCAGCCAGCGGAAGAAGCAAAGAAGTCAGATAGAGAAGTTGATAGTTTAAATGATGAAGAGAAGGAACACCAAAAGAGGGTTGAAAAACTAATTTCTATTTTAGGGGGAGATGTCTCCATCGGTTTGCAATTGCAGTTTCTAATCAGGTCAAACCATGCAGACATGCTGATTTTAAAGAACACTAAAGATGCAATCAGAGTTTCAATTTGTCATACGGCAACAGTTATCGCTAATGCGTTTATGCATGCGGGCACAACTAGTGATCAGTTTCTGAGAGATAATTTAGAATGGCTCGCTCGGGCCACAAACTGGGCAAAGCTCACTGTGACGGCTTCACTTGGAGTTATCCACAGGGGACACGAGAATGAATCATTAGCCCTGATGCAATCATATTTACCAAAAGAAGCTGGACCTTCATCTGGATATTCAGAAGGCGGAGGTCTCTATGCCTTGGGATTGATTCACGCTAATCATGGCGCAAATATCATTGACTATCTTCTAACCCAATTAAAAGATGCTCAAAATGAAATGGTCCGTCATGGAGGCTGTCTTGGTCTAGGTTTGGCTGCAATGGGTACTCACAGACAGGATGTGTACGAACAGCTCAAGTTTAATTTGTACCAAGATGATGCAGTTACAGGAGAGGCAGCCGGTATTGCTATGGGTATGGTGATGTTGGGATCGAGGCATGCTGCCGCAATTGAGGATATGGTGGCGTATGCCCAAGAAACACAACACGAGAAGATCTTGCGAGGTTTAGCTGTTGGTATTTCTTTTACGATGTATGGACGTCTCGAAGAAGCTGATGCACTTGTTCAACAGCTTTTAAGAGATAAAGATCCTTTATTGCGTCGTGCTGGATGTTATACAATTGCTACAGCGTATTGTGGCACTGGTAATAATGATTCTATTAGAACACTGCTTCATGTTGCTGTCTCTGATGTAAATGATGATGTCCGTCGTGCAGCTGTTACGGCGCTTGGTTTTCTTCTGTTTAGAACACCCGAACAATGCCCATCAGTTGTGTCCTTGCTAGCCGAGTCCTACAATCCACATGTACGTTATGGTGCTGCTATGGCGCTAGGAATTGCATGCGCTGGAACTGGTAACCGAGAGGCCATCGGTCTCTTGGAACCTATGGTGAAATTTGATCCAGTCAACTTTGTTAGGCAAGGTGCCTTAATTGCATCGGCTATGATACTTATACAGCAGACTGAAGCACTGTGTCCTAAGGTGACTTACTTCAGACAACTTTATTCACAAGTGATATCTAATAAACATGAGGATGTAATGGCTAAGTTTGGTGCCATTTTGGCTCAAGGCATTATTGATGCCGGTGGCCGTAACATGACTGTTTCACTACAAAACAGAACTGGTCACATGAATATGCTAGCTGTGGTAGGCATGCTAGTATTCACTCAATACTGGTACTGGTTCCCGCTGGCTCATTGCCTTTCATTGGCCTTCACACCCACTTGTCTCATTGCTTTGAACTCTGATTTGAAAATGCCAAAAATGGACATAAAGTCAAACTCAAAACCATCTCTTTATGCTTACCCGGCACCACTTGAAGAGAAGAAACGTGAAGAGAGAGAGCGTGTCACCACTGCTGTGTTGAGTATTGCGGCAGCGAGAGCTCGCAGACGAGCGCACGGTTCAAGCACAGATAGTTCTGCAGGAAGCAGTACAGCTTCATCTGCTAAAATGGATGTTGATGAGGAAGAGAAGAAGCCATCCAAATCCCCAAATCCTAACATTACTGTTCATGGAAAATCTGAAAAAGATGCTGCACCCGCAAAGGAGGGAAAGAAAGAGGAGAAAGAAGGAGATGAGAAAGAAACTAAGGAAAAGAAAGAGCCCGAACCAACATTTGAAATTCTCAATAATCCTGCTCGAATTATGCGACAGCAATTGAAGAATATTGTTATCGTTGACGGCTCCGGTTTCAGCCCTCTAAAAGACATAACGATTGGTGGTATCGTAATGTTGAATCACTCTGGTGATAATGAACAGGTCCTTGTGGAACCTGTAGCAGCTTTCGGACCCAAGGCTGAAGAAGAGAAGGAGCCTGAACCACCAGAACCATTTGAATATTTAGATGATTGATAGAATCAACACTGCCTTGTTGGTTAATATAATTTACATGTATAATCTGGTATATTCATAGTTGCAACTAAAAAATGTGTTGATGTATCAAACAGTCTTAATAAAAAAGCATTCTAAATTACACTTATATTAAAAATTCAAAAAACTGTTAGTATTTTGTCTGTGTTTCATCTTTAATAAAGAATAACAATAAATGACTCTTTAATTATTGAAGTCTTGTATCTTGTAATAATGAAGTGAGTTAACTATTGATCAATACAATATTATTCTCCATTTTTTAAATTTATTCTCCACAGTAGACTATCAGATATTTTTAAAGTGAAAGTAAGTAAAAAGTATTTTTTTAATGTTAAGATTGTCAAGACAGGCTAACTGTCCACTGGATAGTGGCAACCGTCACCTATTGACAAAAGCAACACTACAGGTGCTGTGCTGCAAATACGCAACTATAGGAATAAACTATCATGAAATATTAGCACGTGTGGTTGCTAATGGATATTGAAGCCTTCGGAGAGACAAAAGATTTTTGTCTGGACACCCTAGTTCTGATGGAATCGTGCTTAGTAGGTATTATATATTAACGTCCCTGGATGAAATAAAATAAATCATAGGCAGGGTTGGCAGTGCACTGTCATCCATTTTGGTGGCATCTACATTTTTATCTGCAAAAAGCGTAGAGGGAGCCCTCTACGGCACAAAGGTCATCTGGCAACCTGGCAACCTTAGTTGTGATAGAATCATCCTACGTCCATGGATAGAATAGAATAAATCATAATAATATTACATGGGTTGGCAGTGCAATATTATATTGTAATACTGTGATATTACTATACTCTTTGCTGAGTACTTGAGTAGCAAGGAATATAGTACTCTCTACTCTAAGCGAGAGTTGAGTAGTGTTAAGAATGGTTATTAAGATAATCGAATTGTCGTTGAACCGTGAACGACTACAATGAGTACTTGAGGTTGATATTCAATATTCATTCATTCATTCATTCATTCATTCATTCAATGCAATGGACGTGTGATAATAAAAACATCAGTTTTTTAATTATTTACCTAATTGTTTCTAAAACAGTGTGTGAAGTGAATCAATAAATAAAAATCATACATCAGAATTGAATGAGAGTACATTATTATAAAGACAGTGCACTAAATTATTTATTATAATTCATATTTTAGTTTAGTCCAGTGTATTGAACTTATGTGATAGTTATACAAGTTTAATTAAACTCGTTTAGCTGATTCTCTAGCAGTGGAGATTATAGTTGTACTAGTATCAAGCGTCCAGGGAAGGTGAAGTACTAATTTCAAATACCTACTTCTACAATTTTATTGTTAAAGTTATCCTAAGTTATAATGTACTTAATATATATTAAGTATAATACTGAGAACTTTTTTAATACACCTAACATTTGTAATTATTAATCACTTTTTTTATTGTAAATCTATTTAACAACAGAAAGTTATGGTTATGATTTAATAAATTTTTGGACAATGTCATGACACAGTTAGTGAACCATTGAGGATTAAGGATAAGGAGTAGAAAGGCGCAATGGGTTCTGGCATCGTATACACACTCGGTGAAACACAACAGCACACGTGCTGTTATTTCATAGTGGTCTTTCTGTAAGGGGGTGGTTACTACCGCAAGACGTGATACCCAAATGACTGAGAAACACAAGTGTCCTGTTAATACTATCCAGACCAGAGCCAACTTTGAACAGCCGGGAATCAATCCTGGAACCCCTGAGTCAGAGTTGTAAGGCAAACACCACTCATCCAATGGGTCAGCTGCTATAAGTAGGTATCATTTCAAATACTTATTGGTACTAATTTTTAAAAGTAATTGCAAGTTATAATGTCAATTATATTATATCCATAATACCTTTTTTTAAATACATCTGACATCTATTCTTTTTAGCTTCTATTACATAGACATAAGATTGTGGTTATGATTTAATCAATTATTTCTTTCTTGTTTCAGCACCAACTTTCAATCAACTCTTGATAAACAAAATTAAAGACATGACAATGCAAAAAGATTCGGAAGATAGTGCAGACAGAGATGTTCAGAGTCCGGAATTTCTAAGAATCTTTGAAGACCTTGACAAGAGTGTGGATGAAATGAAGGAAGTGTTGGACGAACTATTACCGTTAAGACAAAACCATTATGATGAATTTTCCCAAGAGGATAAAATACAGATAGATTTATTTCTAAGTTTCACCATATGTTGTTTGCAATGGGTTAGCTTAAAGGCACAAGGTGAAGATCTCGATGACTCTCCTTTGAAGGAACAGCTTAAGAGGATACAAGGGTCAATGTCGAAGTGGAAAGAATTTAAAGACCGGGAAAAGAGACCAGTGGTAAATGTGAAAGCGGCAAAGAGATTTATTAGGAGTGGTTTATATGATCCAAAGGATCTAAACAATGTAAACAAAAAAATAAAATTTGATGACAATTAACCTCTCCTGAGTTTTTTTTCTTATATTGTAAATTATCCAAAAAATTTAAGGTGCTTCACCTCAAACTAAATTTAGTCATATAAGACAAGCTATACTTAAAATTATAATAAACTATCTGTGTGCCAATTTCCATCCAAATTTGTTCAATAGTTTTACTTGAAAAAGTAACAGTGGGATTGAGACTATATTGGCTGACTACTAAGGAATAACTTAAAATTATTTAGCAACTCTAATTTGTTTTGTATGATAATAATGCATTATAAACCATCAAAGTTTCCTACTGACTTGTTAAACAAATTCATGTTTGAGCTAAGCTCGTGTCTGAAATTTTGGATAGGTAAATTGGCATTATTATCTAATAAAGATATTTCGTAACTTTAAATTCTCATAGAAGCTCAAGACTCAAGACTTAACTTTAAGTTCTCAAGACTTAATTTTTTGCGAGTCAAGATGGTCTCGGAACACAAAACCTAAACAATGTGCAAGCCATGTGATATGGATTTGTATGAAAAGCATTGAGCATACCATCTCCAGTAGCAGACAGCGCGGATTCTTTGCTATGTATGGGTGAATAAAACAACAATGTATATTTTATTTCTTTTAATTTAATTCCCCAATAATACATTGGATAAAACACACACCAACACCTTTTAGGAATGTTAAAAATACGACCAGAATAAAATAGCTTCCATAATATGTGTTCACATTGTAAATTAATTATCATAACTATTAATAAAATTAACAGAAGGCAAGTCCTCACAATCAGAAAATAGTGATGGTAATAATGGCACAATATTAACAAAGCCTTGAGATTTTTTTTTGTTTATAAATATTGGAATGAATAAACATTTAAGTCTTAAATAACTCCGTTTTATCATAAGTAAAAAAACCACAGCAGTCATTGTTCCGTTTCAAAATGCATATTACTTAGTTCTATTGTTTACTGATAATTTTTAAGACAAATAAAATTGTATTTCTTAAACTCAAAAAGCTAAGTTTAGGTAACACAATTTTTTAAAATTTTAGTAGTGTTCTTTTAGGTTTTGCGGATGCGATCTTTCAGATATGAAGCTTGTCCTAAATCTTGAGAATTTCTATAGGATGAACTATAGAATTGTTATAGTTTTAATTTTCCACTAAAGTTTCAATTTCGGAGCATGTGGTTCATGTAGCGAAACGTCCACAAGGAAAAAAGTCCATATAGCATAATGTATATCTGATTCTCAAAATTAATCATTTATTTCAGCACTTATAAATTAAATCTATTAGAAAAACTAAAAATCCGTGGTATTTTCCCTATATTATATCGAGTCATGAGCAGTGTTATGTATCTGCACTGATTCTCTAAAATTCCGCATCCGCAACAACCTTGCTTTCTTTCGGATGATTTAATTATTACTCAAAATTTACATTATTAATAAATAATTAAAAATAAACGATGGATTGTTCTCACATTAAAAGCGTCACCATCAGAAAATTACGTATCTGTTAATATTTAAAAAATTCAAGCATAAGAATAAAAATGTTTAAGTATATCGAAATTGTTTCTTCATACGGCTATAATAAATATACATAAAGTGTTACGGTTTATTAGGCTCTTCACTCATTACGATATTCAAATACGACTAGTATTCTACCTAAGTAAGTCTTCGTACATAAGAAATGATACAATTTTTGGTTAATTTTCAGTCACATAATATACTTAACCTCGAGTTGCGAAAGAGTATACCACTGAAGTATCGTAATGTGCAAAGGGCTTTTCTAACAATAACAAAATTGTAAAATGACTTAGACTCACTTCTCTATTTGCAAAACTAATCCGGCCGCTGAAATATTATCACCAGCACCGGCAGTCAATTGAGCTTCCGTGCATATTAAAACAGGTGCTACACATATATTGACCTCTTCATCATCCAAGACTTCATCCCAACAAGCGACCGGTTTTGTGGGCTCAAAGAAAACTCTACTTTTATTATCGTTTTCCGTGGTCGTTGAGAAACTATCGTCCAACAACAACTTGGATTTCTCTAGTGAAATCTTTTGACTGTTACACACGTATCTGTGTGCTGTCAACGAGGCTTTAGCGGCTGCTGCCTCAGTTCTTTTCCAATCCGAGTTCTTCACTGTGAGGATAGCCTGATAAGCTAACGTGTGCACATGGATTCTAGTCAATTTTCTTTTACTTTCAAATTTGCTGTTTAATATTCTTATGAGTTGAAATGTTTTTCTCATTTGGTCCAAAGCTGTGGCCACCCTAGGATTGGAGTCGGCTACAACACTAACAGTACCGTCTTTCAATACACTGTACAAGTTTGTCAATTCTTGTTCATTCATACCGACCGAGTCTACGTAAGGCAAGACTTTAGTTGTCAAGTGCAAGAGAAGTTGTAGGTCCACGTAACTCGCCATTTCAAAGTGCGACAACGTGTTCAGGGGCTGCGATAAAATTTGTTCTTTAACTAAGTCCAGTCTTTCCGCTCTCAGATCTGAAATAAAAAGTCAAATTTTTTTTTTAAGAAGTGTACTCATCATAAGATACCGTGTTCTTCTGTTCAATGGGCTATATGTACCTATAAAATACTAGAAAAACAATTGCGATAGTGATTGTTTTTAAGAATTTACCAATAATTATGTCTATCTGCTCATAAAAGTTTTTGAACCAATTTATCTTGTCAATGTAATTTACTAAATGCATGAAAGTTAATTTAATCTACACTAAAATTATAGACAATTTTTTTTTGTATGTTACGAGGCTTGCACTAAAAATATCGTGATTGGAATATTTCCATTATTCCTGGCATGATAAAGTCTTTATAATCGAAAACCCCTTGGTTTTATTAATCGAACATCCTCCATCACGACAATGCGAGCTTTCATACCGCGCACAGAACAAGAGTTTTTGGAGCAAGAAAACATTGAATTATTAGACCATCCTTGATTCCCGAAATTTTCAATATATGTGCCGCCCTCGTAGTAATGGATAAACTCAAAAACTTCTAAACAGATTTTAAAGATTATTTTACCTAAAGAGAGCTACATTATCAGCAAGTAACATCCATACTAATATTATAATTGCAAAAGTAACTGTCTGTCTGTCTGCTACCTTTTCACATCGTAACTACTCAATCGCTCATCATGAAATTTTGCATACACATTGTCAGGGATATAAGAAAGGACATAGGGTATCTTTAATTAAAAAAAGTACTGTTCCCGAGTGATCGTCTAAAAATATAAAGAATTGGGCGCCACTGTCGCGTGGCGGCGCCACCGTCGTCACAGTGATAACGATGTCGGGCGTTATTATTCATATATTTTCTTTTTCAACGCGGACGAAATCTGATACATCAGCTAGTAGACTATATTTTATAAAGTTTGAAACCTACATGCAATCCATACAAATGCAAATGTTGCTGGCACAAGATAGCACTTATAAAAAAAGACAGGAGATAATAAAAAAAATAACCCAAAGGAAACAAAACTTTTTTCTTTGTTATTTTGTGAAACATGTTTCAAGTGGCAAATAGAGGCAGTTTATTTTATTAAAAAAATATATTACCTTTAGCATCGTCACTTTTAAAAGGATAGTTGTCCATCATTTGGAGTCCACTTAAAACTAGTAAATTGGGTTTAAAACTGGGCAGGGCTTCGCCAAATTTCTCCAAGGAACTTAACAAGGGATTGTTTTCATCATTATGCATGATGTATCTATTTGCTCTTGGCGCTTTGTACGCACCAAACATTTCATCAGCTTTGTACTCTAATATCATATGTATGTCATCTTTGACTTCCTCGTTTGGCTCAACGCCAACTATAGTGATGTCCTTTGGAATGTATTCTTTGAGTTTGCTACTCATCTTTGCAGCGAGAAGCACTTTCCATCCTTCTTGAAAGAACCTCTTCGCCATGAGAGGTGCATTACCCCCAATAGTCCATCGTGTTCCGGGTAATTTTAAAGCTTGTTCCACAATTTCATCATATAGTTTGCTGTTAGACATAAATCTCCTGTAAATGATAAAAAATTAAAATAAAAAATGAATGTACTTCTACTAATTAAATTTTTGTTGAACTGAACTTTTGTTAAGTAACTGAACATTACTGAACTTTGAGTGGTTGCATTAACATTATTAAACAGCACTTAATGGTTTATTAATTTTATTAAATTACTTACTCTGCTGCTGCACCATGTTGAAAAAAATATGTAAAACTCTTAAGGAATTGTTCTTTATTTGATATTTCGTTGAAATGTTCTGGGGTCCCCTTCAGGTCTCTGTAGTCTAATAGTGACGTTGCATTTACAAAGAGGTCATGGCATGCACCGTAGCCGAGTGCAACTTTCGGTTGTTCGTTTCCAACACCTACTCTGTTTTCACTCTCCAAAAACAACAGCTGGTCTTTCACAGGAGACAATCTTATATCGCCGAGGTCATTCTTACGGTAATAGTAAGCGTAGAACACGACAATAAACGAAATAATCGATCCTAATTTTATTGGAATGCCGGCCATTGTCACAGGTATGAAGAAATATTTGAATTGGAATGCATTAATGTGTATCTCAAAAAAACTCCACGTCACCTCATTTTATTGCTGTGTACTTCAAGCTTCAAGTACAATAAATATTTTATGAGCACCATAAATTAAATATTTACCGAGCAACTGTTTCAATATTAAGTAATAAGTATGGATGTATGTATGTTGATAAGTAGATTAGATGCGTATGCATGACATTGACATCTGACATTGGCATGATAAATTGACAATTCAAAGCTGTCACATTTGACGTTGACAAATAATATAAATGGATAAGGATAAAATAGGAACCTGACGGACCTGTTTTGGAAAACTAAGAAAAATTATAGAGGACTTGATTAAATAGTCTCGGGATCTGCTACTTTTGATTTTAAATTCAATTTTGCCTTTTTTTTTAATGAAACTGGCAAAATCATCGGAGAAGATTCTTCTTCTCTTTTAATATCTGGGATATTAAAAGAGAAGAAGAAGGATAAAACAGAGATTACTTACTTACCTTATAAGAGTGACATTGCATTGCACACGGTTTACAAGTATGCAATAGTTTATTTTAATATTATTTATTGCATCGTATTTATTAAAAAGTTGATTATCAATCTATTTAACAAATATTTATATTGAGGTAGGTATTAATTTTTTTAGTAAATAATAATGGAATCTATCTTAAGAGCGCGTACAAAGGTGCACTAGCGCCACACATTTAAAAAAATATTATCTCGTTACTGAGAAGGAATTATTAATAACGGCTCAATCAGGACCCTCGGTAAGTAGGTATGTCTACAATTTTTTAATATCTTTTATAAAGTTTCATATTGATGAGACACGAAGCAACAATATACGATCTAGAGGAATGTGGCCGCTTTTCTTTAGATAGAATTTTGTGTCTATATATGAAACTATATAAATAATTCCATCTCAGTCACGAGATATTTTTTTTAATGAGTGGCGCTAGTGTACCTTTGTACGCGCTGTTAACCAAAACAAAATAAATATTTAAGAAAAGAGTAAAAATGTGAAAAAATATTTTTGCAGTCTGGAACTGGAATAATCGGTACCTAACCTACCTACCGAGTTCTAGTTTTAAGGGCGTTCCACGAATATAAGAGGATCAATAATTGCTATTGTTGAGTATTTCTCAATAGATCATCTTGAGATAATTATGAAACCATTATGAAAAAAATATGAAAATCCTTCCATTAAATAAGTGAATACTGAAACCTACACATGCAAAAAAAAAATAGTTTCATGAAATCGTACGAAAAAAAATCGTACGATTTAATGCCATTAGGTGTGTACCTACACCTCAGTGGTTAGTTTAAAGTTACCTACTATTAACTTTAAACACCTATTTTTGTATCTTAATTTCTGATGATAGGAATTAACAATTTTTTTAGGTGTCTAGATAAAATCCATCCATATCTGTGATAACCTAGTGATACTTGAGAGATACTCGAACTTGCCGATATATACTCCGGATCAAGGAACATTATATACTCTTTAGCTCTGGATTATGCCTACGATATCTGTATCTATACCTACGAGTAACTAGATTATATAAATTATTGTTATTCTCGAAGAGAGCCACACATGCATAAATGTTTGCGAGGGGCTTAATTTCTTGCTAACATTTTCGAAAGCCAAAAACCATTCCCAAAAAGGAAGGGACCGGTCGCCTCACTCCCAAAATGGTTGGACACGAAACGTTAAGAGCTTTAGGCGTAAATTGTCCGTGTCTGGGAGCATTGTAATTAATTTTAACAGTTTGGCTTGCGCAATTTATTTTATCTCTTCAACCCTACGTAAATTTTAACTTGATAACACACCTTCTTTCTGTGTTCGCCTTTAAGTAAGTCAGTAGGAAGATACAGACGAGTTGTAATTAGTAACAGATAAGATATTTAAACAATTCATTTAAGTGCCGACAGTAACCAACTCTTACAGACCAATATTAATTAATTATATAAATATAACACATGAGAAATTATTTGACATCTTTATCGCTGAGATGACGGTTGCGCCTCCACGACGCACATTAGCTCCCATTTTTTATTACATGATCCTTCATGATCCTAACATGTTTTCCAGGATAAAAAGCATCTTATATGTTAACCAGTTAATAAACTATCTTTGTGACAAATTTCATCTAAATCTGCCGAGCCGTTTTTGCGTGAAAGAGTAACAAACATCCATACATACATACATCCATCCTCACAAACTTGTATTTATAATATTATCAGTACTACTAAAATTATTAAGTAAATAGGTACCTACGATAAATAAGAAAGAAAGAAGAAGAAAGGTAACTCATTTTTTTAATTTATTTGTTTTCCCAAACATTGCATAAGTTTCTGAAATAAGTCATGTACTTTTGACAAGGAGTTTTGATGCAGATTTGTCCTCAGAACAATAGACAATTTAGCGAGGCCTTAATTGTTTTTATTGTATATTTATGGTAAAAAAACGAGCACAAATGGCATTATGTATCCGAATATGGCAGTCACGTACGTATGTATTGTTACTTGTTGCCGCCAAAATGGCACGCGCTTGCAGATGAAATCGTCTGGCGCCGGCTGAACAAACTACCATGAAAACTACTAACCTAACTCTAAGTAATAATATATATTCGATTTTTTAATTTGTCAGTAATCTTGGGGTGTATTATGAGTATTCAATTCTACCATGATTCCAGTCATGATTTATTATCCTAACTAATACGAGGGCTGGTACTTAAGTTTTGAAATAAACAAATAAAAACAAATATTTATAATCGGAAACGGCTTCATTGTTTTTCAAAAATTCCATTAAGATCAATACACTTTTGCATACGTTTAAACCAATTGTCGAAGCACTTTTTCCATTCCGCTTGAGGTACCTCCAATTGCAATATCAGTTCACGCACAGCATCGATGTTTTCTGGCACAACAGCCGATTTTGGACGTCCTTCACGAAATTCATCCTGAAGCGAAATGCGACCACGGTTGAATTCGGGAAACCGGCGAAACACGGTGGCTCGAGATGGTGCTTCATCACCAAAAGTCGAAGCGAGTTGATCGGCACACTGCTGTTGGTTTAATCCACGTCGAAAGTTATAGAAAATCATCGCACGAAAATGTTCGTGATTTAATTCCATTTTTTGACAGAGATGAATGTTTCAAGTATCTGTAAACAACACAAATAGCACTCGTATGAAAACACGTTCTGAGTACGTTCACCATTACAAATGTTAAACTTTACGAAGATAATATCAGATTTGACATATTCACATCAGTGTTGCCATATCTCAAAACTTAAGTAGCAACCTAGGTATCCTTCCTTACATTATAAAACAAAGTCCTCCGCTGCGTCTGTCTGTCTATCTGTTCGCGATAAATTCAAAAACTGATGCATCGATTTTCATGCGGTTTTCACTAATGGATAGAGGTATAATCAGGGAAGGCTTTTACGGAAAAAAATGCGCTCCGGGCGAAGCCGGGAGCGGGACAGCCAGTCTATTATAAATTCGAAAGTGAATTTGGTTGTTTGTTAGTTACGCTATCACGTCTTAACTACTCAACCGATCATCATGCACAATTGCACATACATTGTCAGGGAAATAGAAAAGGAAAAAAAGTACTAAATTTCACCCAGGAAAAGTGTACTGTTCCCGAGGGATTTGCCTAAAAAGCAATTTGCCCAAATTTCAAAATGCCCACTTATTGGTATGCTTAAAACTCTTTATTATTTTTCTGATAAAAATCCCAAGTTCACAGTTTCAGTGGTCGCGCGAATCTCCGCAGGTTCGGGTCGAGTCGGGTGATTCATTGTGCTGAGATCACGATCACCAGTTCTGGGGAAATGACCACTCAACTCACCGTCATTTTGATTACGCCACACCATTCTTCAACTAAGATTATAGGTATTCCATTAACATTATTAATATAAATATATCCTTTAATCTGTATATACCTGAAGTCCTGAACCCCAGTATACCTACAATAACTCATTGTCTAAACAAGATTTTAATAAAAATTTGTAATAAAAATTAACAATATTACCATTAATAATAATGGTCATAGATTTTATGCTATACTACGAATGAGAATAGCATCCCTGATGACTAGGGTGCGAGGCACTATCGACACGCTATTGAAGATCGCTGAAAAGGTGGACTGCCCAATAATAAAACATTGGGCTATGTTTATTTATTTATTTTACTTTTTTTTGTGTAATATTAATTAAATTAATTAAATTAAATTAAGTGTGTTATATCTTAACATAATAACAGTTTAGTTTATAATTTTTAAAAGCTGTAGACACATATCTGAAATAAAATTCACGTATTTAATTTATTACTTTGTCCGCGTAACTTTATAAAATATAGCCTCTTACTCGCTGATAATACTTATTAGCTTCCCAACAGTGAAAGAATTTTTCAAATCGGTCCAAAACAAACAATCAAATTTTAATCTTTCCTCTTTATAGTATTAGTATAGATGTTAATATTTTTTAAAATAAGTTATATAAAAAACAATAAATATTATTAAAAAAAAAAAAAAAAAATTAGCTGCCTGCTTGTAGCGGGGCAAAGATCAAGCTACCGTTGTTGGTTAGGGCTATTAATTTTATCAAATGTACATTTAAATTTAGGTAGGTACTAATTTTATATTTTTTAAGTCTGTTAATTGTATTAGAGATTAAATGAAATCACTTTGTTTATTTTAATAAAACAACGAAAACGCGAAAGGAAGACAACGACCTGCGCGTGCCCTTCTAAAATTATACAAAACTAATTTAGGATCCTTCGCGGGGTGTTGAATGTTGAAACGAGACGCGATATGTGAGACTTTGTTTACATGCGCTTACATTTTGTTTGAAATCGTGAATTTCTTATTGTCCCAATAGCGACTCGCCTCGATTTCGCACGGGTGCAATTTAATATACACAAACCTTCCTCGTTTATCTCTCTTTCCATCAGTGAAAACCTTATCAAAATCCGTTGTTGGGTAGTTTATAAGAAATCAGCAGACAGACAGTGAATTAATTTTATAATATTGATTTAGATAGATAGTTATTCCTCGATTAATTTTATTGCATACTAGCTGTTGCACGCGAATTCGCTCGTGTAACTTTATAGCCTATGTTACTCGCCGATAATGTAGCTTTCTATAGGTGAAAGAATTTTCAAAATCGGTACAGTAGTTTTTGAGTTTATTCATTACAAACATACAAATCTTCTCTCGTTAATATAAGTATGACATAGATTGAACTTAGTAGGTACATAAAATTTACTAAATAAAAAAACACTGTGATTTTAAATGGAAATGATCTGCTTGTTATATTTCTCAATAGTCACGTGACGACGTGACGCTTTACGTTCTCAAATGAAGTTTACTAATTTACATTCTGTGAATTTGGTATATCCTTTTTATAAATAATTCTTTTTCTAAAGTTATCATGTAAATTAAGTTATCATAAATTAAGTTAACTTAAAATTCAGGGAAAATCAGTTAATGTTTACGAGAGTAACACTTCAAAACTTGATCCAAACATAATTACTGCTTTTATAGCGCAGTCCTTCTTTGGTGAGTGATTATGATAGATTATGTTAAATGTTTGCCTCAATTTGGTCAATAATATTACCAGTTTAACGCCTCGTTCAAGTAATGATCGTATTAATAATTCACTGCACTTTCAATTTTCTAATACAGTTCTCGAAAAACCTATAGGGATTTCTTATTTAGTCCTACGAATATTTTTTTATGTAGGTAACAGTCTGCAAAAAGACAAGGCGGGAATGGAGCATGGGTTCTGATTCTTAAGAATCATCAGAAACACAACAAAACACGTGCAGTTATTTCATGGTGAACTTCTGTACGGGGTACGGTTTTAATTCAATTTAATTAGGAATTCGTTAAAACGTAATAAAATAATGGCGCACGGTCTAGTGGCCGTCTCTAACAGCCGTCTTCAGCTAACCGTAACATTATAAAACTAATCTTGTTAATATAAGCAAAAACTACAGAGTGCGGCCCCATTATTTCTTCAGCCTTAGGTTAAAGAAATAATGGGTAATCTCCAATCTCTGAAACCGCTGAACCTATTTGAAAAATTCTTTGACTATTTGAAAGGTACATTATTCCATATGGACATAGACACTATGTACTATAATCCCGCATTAGTTATGCGGGTGAAGCCAGGGCGCGTCAGTATAGTATTATAATAAATGTTTTACTTAGCAACCGTCGCCGCGCACTAAATGTGGCTCGTAATTCTGTGAGTTTTACTGTTCGCTTCATACATTTTGCAAGTTTTTATAGGAATAACTAAGCTCGGCGCCGACTGGCCGCGCTCCGCTGGTTGGCGCCCCGCAACTCCAATTATCACAGCGCCATTAGGCAGCGAACATCGTACATAGAACCACCTCGTTAAATGAACTGGACAAGCGTATCCAACTACTCTAAGATGTATCACATAAAAAAACATTTTATAAAGGAAACTCCTTTCTAAACCGCGTTATGTGAAGTTTGATGAACAGGAGTTTAAACAACATTAACACCCCATTAGATAAGGACGGTGTAACTACTTGCTAGTGAGGAAAATACTTTTATTGTGTAAAGGTCGACAGTATGACGGTCCACTTGATAATAGGTGTGTACCGTCGCCTATAACGCAAGCAATGCCATAGGTGATGGAAGTGCGCTGCTGACCGTAGAAGGATTAAGGATAAGGGATTAGGAAAGGATGGGGAAATGGGCTTTAGCATGCCTTACTCACCGAAACTGCTGTTATTATTATAACCAAACCTTCATAAGGGTTCCTTATAAGGGGTTGGTTGGTTACTGCCGCCAGATAGGGTGCTCAAATGACTGCGAAACGCAGAATGGCCTGCCATTACTAAAACTGCTCTACTAAGCGTTTTTTTTTTTAAATTATATTACTCGTAGAGATCTATTTTTACCCCAAGTTATCTCTTTTATCAATTTGTTTAAAGAAACCATACATTAAACAACGAGACAATAGTTTATAAAGATCCCGTCCTTCACTTACTGAGGGCTTTATGCTGTTAGTCTTTATGAAAACAATCTCCAAGCTTTGATCACATAAAAACGTTGTAAACTTAGAAATATCTGGGTAGTCAAGCTTTGAAATCCCTTATTCATGCATTTAAACACCCATTGTTAAAATGCACGAATAAGCCGCAATTTGAATATTGCCGCAAGATGATTTTTTTTTTCAAAATAAATCATTTGTTTTTCATTGAATTTGTTGTCGATTCAATTGAACTTATGGCCTCTTTCACCATCTCTGAGTAAAGTGTCAGTTAGGCTAACCGCCATTTAAAGTCACCGGTCACCGGGAATGATGGAACTGATATACCTTTGTTTGTACGGTAAAAGTCTCAAACATTAAAAAGAAAATAATAAAAAAATAGCCCATCGAAGGATGTAGTAAACCGAATGCATAATTTAATTAAACATAAAATTATTTCTAAAAGTAACTAATCAACACTTTACTTGTAGTTGGTGAAAGAGGCCCTGAGTAATAAATTTAGCGTTAGCTTCTGACAGTCGGGGACAATCAATAAGAGTAAAGAAAAGTTTTAGTGATTAGCGGATAATTGTTTAATTGGGAGCATTGGACTAAGGCGATTGGTGGGACAATTATTATCGTGAGAACGAAACTACAATCGAACCGAATATGGACAAAATAAGGATATAGGAGTGGGCTTTGGCGTCCTTTAATCTGCTATCACTTTTGTACGGTATTGTATCTTTATTTCAAGTTTTTTTAAGAAAATAATATATTGGATGACTACTAAACCTCTGTAAGGGGTGCCAGACCTGCTGCCTTGTACAGAAGACCATCCTCTTACAGAAGACCTCCTTGAAATAACAGCATGTACATGCGTCGTGCTGTTGGGTTTCGGCGAGTGAGTAAGGGATGCCAGAACCAATTTCTTTATGCCTTCCTGGGATGGATAAAATCCCTTGTCCTTAATAATGCTAAGTTCCCCGCTAAGGTTGATAGCGCACTTGCAGCACCTGTGGTGTTGCTTGTTTTAAAGTTTTAATAGGCGACGATAGTTAGGTACCTACCATCAAGGTGAGCGTCAGACTGTCTGACTAATTAACATTTAAAAAATCATAATATTTATAAAAGCAACCCCTTTAGATCAAAGGAAACAAAGTACCTATGTAATTGCATTAAAGCTAGCTCAATGTCTGTTTACTTTTTTCAGAATTTTCGCTCTGCACACAAATGCGATCTTAAGTGAACTTAAAAAAAAAATGGCAATATAGTTCCTATTATTTTAAAAATAAGGACTAGATGTGTTATCAGACAAGAAAATGAAACCAACGTTTGCGTCAAAACGTCCAATTAGCGTGAACACTAAATTTTTTATTAATAATATATTTTTTATTGAATGACCGGTTGTATGTTGAATGAATGGATGGATGTCTTGTAAGACGTAAGTTATTTTAACGAGAATTTTATTCAATTTGTTAGGTATGTGCTTGGGCACAGATAGCGAACTGATAGTCACAAATGTTGCTGTGTTTTATGGTAGGCTAAAGACGATCAGGAAACTTTAATAAGACACAACCAAATTTTTAATAGAGTTTCAATCCAAATTTTTAGGTATCGAATATGCAGCTCAAATTCTCAGTACGTACTTGGCTCCTTCGCACCAGGAGTGTCACGTACGTATTGAAAAATCAATATATACATATCTGCTGTTATTTTTTATGTAAAGGTCCTCAGACCTCACCTCAGGTTTAACGGTACTTTTGTTGTTAAGTGGATATCGTTGTTAACACAAACAACGCCACAGGTGCTCTAAGTGCGTTGCCGAACTTAGAAGGATTACCTACTACGGTTAAGGGATTAAGAAGGGATTAGAGAAATGGGATCTGGGATTCCTTATTTCCTCATCCAAACACAACAGCGCATGTGCTGTTATTTCACTGTGGTCTTCAGTAAGAAAAATATGCAGAGAAAACAAACGCCCTATTTTGAATTTAAATGTATGTATTATTGTATTTTTATTTGAAAAACAATAAATACAATGAAATGTTATTATATACATTTTCACATTTTCAGTTTTCTGTATGAAGACGTTCTGTTATCACTTTCATATTATCATTCTGTATATTTTTTAATCTCGTATTCCCCTCAATCAATGTCCATCCATTGATCGCACAACGTAAAATAGATGCTTCAAACTCCAGTAATCTGTCACAGTTAAGTACTAGAGTTATAAACTGACCTTGTCTATCCGAAGTCACAGGTATAGATTGACTTTGGTTGTTTGTCTGTTATGCGAGTCTAGATGTCAATTAAAAATCCTTATTGAGACGAGGCGACGCTTCAAGTATTAGAGGGAATGTACTATTTTGATTTAATTTGAATTTTTTGACGGTCACACGTCGGTTGTGATAATTATCACCAGCCTGTGTCTCTCCACTGCTGGTTGTAGGCCTCTCCCAAGGATTGCCACCACACACGTTCTTCTGTTCTTCACATCCAGCCGCTTCCTGCGAAACCCTTCAGGTGTTCTGTCCACCTACTAGCAGCAGGTCGTCCTACGCTGCGCTTTCCAATTCGTGGAATGATGGCCTCCATTCGAGAACTTTTCTACTCAATCGATTGTGCCCACTTTGTGACCGGCCCATTGCCAATTCTCTTGGATATCTTGGACAAGGTTATCGAAACCTTGGTTCTATGGCGAATCTCAGAATTTGTGTTCCTAAGCACCAAAGAAACTCCTAGCATAGCTCTAGCATAGCTCGCTGATGGCTCCATAGCACGCTGAGCGACCCCAAAACTTGTGGAATAGTCCTGCCACGTTTCGGCACCATACGTCAAAAGTGGTAGTATGCACTGATTACATAACTTGGTCTTCAGACATTGCGGCAGTGGTTACGAGAACAGATGACGTAGCTTCCCGAATGCAGCCCATCCCAGCTGGTTCTTCTGTTAACCTCTTTGTCAAAGTTGTGTCTGCCTAACTGACGTAATCCTGCACTTCGTCTTGTCCAAATTCATCCCAAGTTCTACGCCCCGAGAGATATTTATAAAATTTTTATTTAATTAACTAATAGTTAATAGTTAAACAGTCACTAAAACCTAAAGAGTTCAGATTGCATAACACCACAATTATTTATTCTTAGTTCTATACATTGTTTCCTTATCGCTTAAAAAATAAAGTTAAAATTTGCTCAAATAAATATATTGGCAGTAAAATGCAATCGGTACTTGTTAGGTAGGCTTCATCCTATAAAAGGGAAATCTACATCATTTGACATGCGTATACGCAGTATGTCAGTTCGATCGTTTACACCTAACTGAGAAATGACCGACAAGTTGACAGGTGTTGTTTTGATCGTTGTTATGTACTTTAGGTAACTGGTAAACCTATTTATTTAAGATTCCGTTAGAAATCTCAGAATAAACATCTCGAAAAATTCTCCGATTTCCTATCTGTCTTTGTACTTTCTGGTAAAGCCAGTACTATACTATACTATACTATACTATACTATACTATACTATACTATACTATACTATACTATACTATACTATACTATACTACTACTATTAGAGGTTCGGGACCATTATTGTAGCATTTAAGCTATAGAATAATCTATATTTTTTTACAGTTTATGTATAAATCTTAGTTAGCTGAAGCCTGACTAGACAAAGTAAAGGCATAGGACTCTAATTTTACCCGAACGAAATAGTGAGTAATTGTGTATGAATTTAGAATGGCGCCACAACTACTAGGCCAAAGTATAAATTGATGATAAATATGCACATTTTTACATAGAGTTATCAATCAATACATAAGCGGTTTATCATTGGAGACATCAATAACTCTGGTTCGGTGCTCGGGCGCAGTACGATGTGGCTGCCTGTCGTTTATGGTCAAACGCCTTATAAGGCTGGACGGCTACTGCGCTGATCGCATCAATGATTGAGTCACACCAACACACACGTTTACGTAATATATCTATTCATATTTATATTAATAGAAGAAATTAACAGTCATTATTCCTAAATATAGTCAAAACAGTGACATGATGGAACACTTGGCACCATTAAATATTAAGTACGGTCTGCATAAAAAAACAGAAAAATGAATATTAATATCATTTATTTAAAATGTTTTAAAGTATTTAATAAATGTATTATCTAAACTAATATTATGCGAAAATTAGTTGTTTCTTAAGCTTTTACGCCTTAACACGCATATACGTTGCTAGGGTTGTTTCGGTATTCGATAGATTCGTTTTTGGACAGAGGTAACCTTAAGAGCTTACGTACCTAATAGCTATATAAAATCAAAAAATAAAAATAAAACTGTAAGTCGTAGGACTGGACGTCAGAAGCTAAAACTTAACTTAAAATCTTTAAAGAATATCATGGGACATTGTATCATCGTACGGTTACTGACTGTTCCGTAATATAAAATAGAATTTGTTAACCCGTAATTATGATTGTTTATGTGAACTCTGACGAAAGTTACGATTATGAACAATTTTGTTGACTGTACTGGTGACCTTCTGTGGTTTCGCACGGGATTGACAAAGAATATTGGCACTATTATTGCAATATTATCTAAAATTTCGAGAAATAAATTGTTTATACTAATTTAACTGAAAACACATTTAGAAAAAAAAACGAACATTAGAAACACAAACCTTCGTCTATCGTTATCATTCGTTATCAAAATCCGTTCGGTGGTTAAGAAGAATTTAGCGGAGAAACAGATGATTATAAATTCATATTATATAATAAAGTCGGTGATTGCCTGACTTTATTTTATAATACCAATTTACAGTTTGTAGATGTATATCTGTAAATATTATTTATACTTAAATAAATAAAAGTACAAATATTTTGCTTTTGGCAGTAATCTATAAAAAATACTGCAATCGCACTACACGAAGCTTGCTTTTGTTTTTTGTCTACATAGTATATATATACTATTAGCTTGAAATTTAGGAGTGAGAAAATATCTGAGGTACTATTTTCTAATACCTAAGAAGATATTTGTATCAGAAAAATAACTAGTTCAAAGTTTGAGAGAATGCAAAATCTGTACGATATTGTTGAACACTATTTCAGTTTTTAAAAAGACAACATATTTTGACATTGAAAGTTTGACGCAAGAAGTTCATATTTCTTATTACTTTGTGTAACCCCATTTCCAATTTGATATTCCACTTAAAGAATATATTTAAAGTTACTCAACAAAAACATGTTCAATTATAAACTTTATGCGATTGTAATAAAGAATATAGATATGGTTTCTGAAAAATAAAATAAGTTGGTTTCGTCTCGCAGCGTGCAAAAACTCACGATCAATAGTTCAATTGTATTATAAATGCATACAAAAATGAATACACGTCCATAAACATGAGACATAATAGGCATCAATGTATGTGACAGTACATTTATGGGCATAGAGTAATATAGTGTCTGTCAATTAGGTAATCTGTGGTACTTTTACTGGATTAGAAATCACGTTCCAGTTTTGTACGCGTGGGAACATCATGGGAACATGCTGATACTTGCTGATACCGATGTCTCTTGTAAACAGTTCTGTAGGCCTATGTGGGTAAATAATAAATAGAATTTATCTTGTCAGCTAGTATGAATGATTTTTTATCAATTGTAGCAGTGTATAAAAGAAAAATATGAACACTGAGAAATTAAATTAGAAAACTAAAATTAGAACGACCGATTACCACATAATAATGTAACCCTCCTACAATTTTGAATATCTAGCTAGTACATCTATACATATCTATAATAATATTATAGAGGTTTCGTATTCTCGTAATATTCCACACGGGCGAAGTCGAGGGCACCAGCTATCCAAAAATAAAGATCCAAAGCATGGTAAGCGTTAATTTTTCAACGCGGACGATGGCGCGGGCCAGCTACTCTGTCTGTTTCTTCGTTAATTATCCTTCAAACTAAACCACTTAACGGATTTCAATACAGTTTTCACTAGAGGAAACGAGAACCTACATTTCACTAGGGAAGTAAAATTGGAAGTAAATTGTATTGTAGGAACCAAAAAATATAAAAGAAATACTATCATTTGACCACCAACTAAATGGAAGGTTTAAAATGAGTGGAATATAGGTGTCAGGCGAAGCGCAAGTCGGCGCCGTAGAAATCAATGTAGGTGAGGGTTAGATATTTTTCTCACACTACACCTTATGTCAACCGAGTTTCGCGTCCCGCAGTGCGCAAAGGTAAGTTCACACAGTCTCAGCTGTGTATCAGTGTATCTGATATAAGACACTAATATTAAATATTTAGTCACAAATCAGTACTAGAGGCTCCTTTAAAGAATTATAAAGCTTGTGAAAGGCATTGGTGAATTTTCACTGACCTCCAAGCTAAGATGAGCTCTTCCACTTCTGTGATTCCGGTCCATTGACGGATGTTTCTCAAGCAAGACATCTGTCTTCTGTCGGATAATACTACCTGTTTTTTATTTATAACACTAAGCGACTCGCCTCTAGCTTCGCATGGGCGCATTTAATTTTCCACAAAATATACAAATTCAAAAACCTTCCTCGTTCGTCTCTCTTTCTATTAGTGAAAATCGTATCAAAATCCATTGGGTGGTTGAGAAGAAGTTATCGGAGAAACTGACACAGGCGAACAGCGACTCTATTTTACAATTATTTTATAGATTATACTATCTAAGGACGTATACACAACATACCTACTCAATAAACACGAAGTTTAAATAACGTACATTTCTATTAGGTAAAAAAAATCATGTCCATTCAATTCATTATATTGCATTCATGTCCACGCCCTAATTATCGGTTATTTATTTATTATTTAACATTTAAGTACTTACTAACCACTGAACATTATCTGCAATTGATCGCACATTACTAAAGATTCATTACGATAAAAACTTAGAACCATAACGTTATGGTTGCGACCACAGAAACGAGCGAAGCGGAAAGCGGTTCTTGGCTAATTTTTGTTATTAATATATTTTTAATCTAATAGCAGAAATTAAATATGAAGAGTTTTAAAAATGGTATTTGGTTTCATTCTTACGAGTACTTTGTGTAATGCCATCAAAATAATTCACTTCTCTTTATCACATTCACATTACCATTAATACAGTTTTAATATAACCAGAACTTTTTAACCAATATTGGCACGAATACGAGAAACGCTATTTTCATTGTTTTTATCTAAAGGTCTTCAGACAGGCTGACGATCAATTGTTATATTATTACTATTCAATTATTATATTTATAAATTCCTCGTTTATCGATTTTTCCATAAGTTAAACCATATTCAAAATACTTTGGACGCTTTAGAAGGAGTTAGCGGATAAACTGACGGAGGCGGAGAGCAACTTTATTCTATAACTAGCTGGTGCCTGCAATTTCGTCCGCGTTGAATAATATATCTTCCTTGTTTAACGTTCTTTCCATTAGTGAAATCCGTCCGCATTAAAATCCGTTGTGTAGTTTAAATTTAAAAGATCTAAGCGTACATAAAGAGCGACATACGCAGAAAGCGACTTAAATTTATACCATGTAATAATAAATATAATATTGTATTTAATATAGATATAGATAAGCACGCAACTTAAATTATAAAATAATTGTTAAACTATTAAATTAAGTTAATAAAAAAAAAAAAAAAAAAAAAAAAGTTTGAGCTCTGTGAAATGTATCTAACCTTAAGCTGTCACTTGTAAACATCTTTACTGACTTTATACTTATTGAAAGTCTATTAGCAACTTAATAGCACAAAACACAGATCAGCTAAGGAAGAATTAAAATTCAATGTAGTTAGAAAACATATATTCCCACGCCTGCTGCTGGAAAATTATTGATGTTTCTTGGGATGGTTTTTTCGTAGAAACAAGTTTGCCACCCAACGATGAAAGCGTGATGAGAATATATTGATGCTTTAGTATTAATATTATTGCCTGCCGGCTTGTTCTCAAAAAAAAAAAAAATTATTTATTTATCTATATAAACGTTTACAAGTCGTGCTCAAAGGGGCCTCATTCTGAGCCGTGCATTTGATGGAGACGGGCGTGCTGCCTCGGGTCGCAATAGACAACGAATCAACAAAATTAATAAAATTATGAGTGTCACCGTGTTCTCTGGGATCCGTTAAATAAAAAGTATTAAGTCGCGGATCAAGCTGAGGCGTGTCGCCTAAGCAGATCCGCAACGTGCCTCGGGCCTATGCCTCAAATGGATACGCGGCTGCTCAAATTGATACGCGGCTTGTCATACTTCCAAACATACACAACCCAAAACAGATACCACGGTGAGCACTCCGCAGTTACTCTTTAAAAATAAATCTATTAACAAAAATGATTAAAGAGTAGATAAGTTTATATTTAATGTCGACAAAATAATTTGACATTGTGTACAAAAATAATTCATTTCCATACATTTTGTAATATTTTCACATTTTCAGTAAGATAGTTTGCTACATTTTAGTTCTATGTTATGTAAACGTCGTTCAGACAGGCTGACGGTCAACTTGATACTAGGTGACTATACCGACGCTAACACAAACAATGCCACAGGTGCAAGACCTTAGTTGGATTAAGGAAAAGGAATTAGAAAGGAATACGGAAATGGACTTTGGCATCCCTTGCTCACTGCAGGTGTGTTCTAACAGGGGGTGGTTACTGCTGCCTGAAGGGATTCCCAAGGACTGCAAAATGCAGTGTGCACTGCCAGCCACTGTTTGCCAGATACAGACCAGAAAAGTTTATTTCCAGCAATGTTGGCGCCGCCGGGAATTGAATCCAGGCCCATGAGATAGAGCTAAGGCAAGCACCAAACCACTCGACCAATTAGGCTCGTCAATTACCAATATATTACTTATGATGTATTGTTTAAACGCTATAATATAATATTTTTGTGGTCATTGCTAAATACTTATTGAAAATGTCAATGAAGTAAATAGGCGAATTTGTCGCACAGAACTTGCCTCAGTAGATACGAGCTCTCACAAATTTGATGTTTTTTTATATGGAAATATTATAAATTAAAATTCGTCTGTCACGTTAATTACACTATTCTATGAAATTTTGACTGCACTATCTAAATTTTTCTAAATTAAGCAAATTAAAAGTCAATATTTGACATTAACGGTTCACCTCACGCTTGATTAAAGTTCATAATAATGACATTATTAACTGCCAATTATATCCTTATAGAGTAGACTAACATTTTTCGAAGCTATAACATAAACCGTAGCCAATTTACGTTCAACAATATACTGTACACACATTAACCAAATATGGGGTAAAATCGTAAGCAATTAACCAGTCAATGGTGTCGATTTATGTTACGCGGGGATAATTAGAAACAAGTAAAGCGTTTGAATGTTCAGTACATTCATCTATGAGAAAAATCTTAGAAACTTAGTTAATGATCCAGAGACTCTAGACTTTTTCAGACAATATATATTTTGCCAGTAATAATATTTTTATTCGATTTTAGCAACTTTGTAGTTATAATATTTAATTATAATTTAGGTATCCGACTTGTACTATAAACACCAGTATAAGAACTATTAAATATTTTTATGAACGCATTAAAAGAATGCAATGAACCCGACCACCTAAGCAGCGAAAATAATTCTCTAAAAAATGACCGGTACATAATACTATATATATACATACACTTAATCATAAGTAGGTATAATATAACTACATATATTACAAGTGAGCTTAAAAAGTTCCTTTGTTTTCAAAAGAATAAACTTATGGGCAGCTTATGGGCACATTTTATTCAAGTCAATGTTCACAATATTATGGGTTCCGTCATTTTATTTCGTTTAGTATTTTTCCCACCAACATTTAGAAGGCATTTTTTTTAATTGCAAAGTTTAAAATTAAAATTAATTAAATTAAATAAATAATATTTTTCGGTAACTCATACATAAAGGCACGAATTTTAATTATTTTCCATAAAATTTTGAAGCTTTATCATGACGTTTTTTGGTACCTTAGCCAGAGTTGATCGAATTGATGGCCTGATGATTGCCACACTAAATATTCAATTATCCGAGGGTTGTTTCAATTACTTAGGTATACTTACTTGAGTAGTTTTCATATCTCTACATTTTCATTTGTTGGGCTAGAAATTTGACCAAACGTTACAATTTATAAAGTAATGTCCATTGTTACAGAAAAATACAATTTTCCTGTTTATTTAGCTTAGTTTTGAAACTTAATTGCACCATATTTTTATTTGGTTTTGGATTACAGTTTTTAATTTAGATTTTATCGTTGTTATTTACAAAAAAAAAAAATGCAAAACTTCTTATATTTACAAAGATAAGACAATTTATAAGGCGATAACAAACGTAACACTATCTACGTTTTTACTACTTTCTTTTAGGTAATGCAGTACGTAGTAAATATTTAATAAGGAAAATGGTGATTGTTAAATATTGCTATGTAAATGTCCATCACACACATACCATTTCATAATTAATATAAATATAAATATTTTTAGTTTAGTGTAAACGGAACCCTATAACGAGAAAGAGATATTGCACTTTTTCACTTTAAAAGTGCGCAGCCCACGTGACAGCTCGCCCGCGTATCTTGCGCAAGGTTCACAAAAAATGTGGTTTGCGTTGCAATCTTCATGTCAACTGACCTTGTATGCAACGCGTGGCATTTGGGGAAACTACCCACTCGTTTTCACGCTTATACAAGTTCGTAACGTTTCCACTTTAAAAAAAAAGTATTTCAAGGCGTAGGTATTTGGAACTCAGATTCCGAAAGATATACATACATAGATTTAACGCTGACGTTCAAAAAGTCTCCGAATGAACTTTGAACATAATTATATTTTTGGTAATTTTCCTGTTTGTTGACATTGAGGTGCAATAATATAAAGGATGAATTTGTAATAAGAAGTCTAGATTTCTAGAATAACCGTCTAAATTATATCGTAGTTTAGTCAGAGTAAGCCACTCAGTATTAGAGGGTTTGAAAATATTACTTTGAGATTTTAAAACATCCACTTTTATGTAAAATACTAGGTAAAATACATATATTTAGATTACTCACGTACTTAAGTACCTACTCGTATTTTTTGCATTTCTGTCAATTTCTCAGCCTTTTAAAAAAAGTTTCTTATAAGGTCAATAACATCAATTAAATTCGTTGCCTATATTTATATGAGCAACAATAAGGAAGTTTTTTTCGTCATTTTTTAATAATTTCGCTAACCCAAATACTAATTAACGAGCGAACGAAATATGTCAAACGACTAATTTATGCTAATAATAGAGTTTCCTCATAATAATACCAACATAGTTCATGAATCATTTTTATACCAGTTACCACCCAGAGTGCGTCACTAGATATAATATTTTTTTTTAATTAACTATTTACTTGTTACTCTGAGATCATTATTTAAATTTGTTTTATGATAGAGAAATTAAAAAATGAGGACTATGGACTTGAAAAATTTTATTCGCATTTAAAACCTTGCATTTCTTTTAAATCACATCTCTCGTACGCAGGGTCCGGGCTGGATAGGCCGCAACCTCTCCTAGAGAGGTCTTTGGCAGATTGAATAGGCAGTATACTTGAACCATTGCTGCATGCAATGCATAGTTCATGTACTGACCACCAAATCATGACAATGACAATGACAACTACAGCGCGTTCGAAGTCGCAGGCTATATTATTTATTAATAATTTTAAATTTTCATTACTTTTAAGCAATTAACTAATTTGCTTATTTTTATTTTGCAAATTCGAGAATTCGTTTTGCAATTTCGAATTCATAGTTTGGACCCTGGTTATAATGCAATGCATATAATGCAATAATTAACTGGTCCAGCTGTCTCTTAACTCTAGAATTGGTTTTCGCTTTTATCAGCGTAATCGCTTCGATGGACTGCATTTATGATATGTCCAAGTTTCCTAATTTAGAAGTAACATGTCAACATCGTGACGGACAGTTTTATGCAAAGCTGTCATTGTGGCTAAAATCAAAATAAAATGTGAACAAGTAAGTAACGGAGGTCCATTTTAGTCATCGTGTCATTTTATTTAATCATTTATAATTCATTGAACTGTCAAGGCCTCCATATTTGGTGGGAAAGCGATCCGCTTAATATATATAAGCCTAAATGGTCATGCCACGGGACGGGATACGGGTCTTTGGATCTTTATTGCATTACACGTTCGTTGCACAATATCCTTATTTTTAATCCTCATGAATATTGTCATGAGAAAATAATGTCATGTCAACCAAATGCTATGGCCGCTTCCTTGTTTATTACGCAAACTTAAAAAAAGAATGAAAAATATAATTCGGTTCGAATTTCAAATATCAATGTGTATGTATTTAATACGCATGTAATATGTAATCTTAGAATATTTGTTCTATATTCTAATTATGTAATATAAAAGTTCATAATATTTGTTTGTCCTGTGGTTATTATTAATTTTTTTTATAAAAACCATGGAACTATAATAATATTATAATAAGCAAGACTGATTATTACTCGCAGCTAAAAAGATATAATTTATTGAACGTACCTATACAAAAAAAAAACAGTGGCACTCCGAGAGTGTCGACAGAAGTGAAAACTTGAA
The DNA here is from genome assembly GCA_944738685.1 of Synanthedon myopaeformis. Classification (NCBI taxonomy): domain Eukaryota; kingdom Metazoa; phylum Arthropoda; class Insecta; order Lepidoptera; family Sesiidae; genus Synanthedon; species Synanthedon myopaeformis. The sequence goes on along the minus strand of OX122927.1, from coordinate 3,092,600 downwards.
CAATTATGTGTTTATTTTTTGAATTGTCAGGAAATATTTTATTGTGGAAATACTTTTAAATGACAAAAAATATACTACTCACTACTAAGCTCTCAGTAGCTCCTCTATACTGAAAATGTTGACGACCTTTTTGAAATAACTGCCTCCCATTATGGAAGCAAATTTAAAGACGTACTTATTCAAGTCATCGAAATAATAATATCTTATTCAAGTTCGCTGATTCACGTCAAAACCAAATTACTTCCGCTATTATTTTAACTCATTATAAGCATTTACACTTTCTATAAACATAAAACAAAGGTATCAAATTTTACCATTATAACTAATGAGTCGATAGAAGAAATACTAACATAAAATTAATCATCCGTCACATCTCGACGAACCATTCGCCGAATCCATTTCTAACTTGTCTAAAGAACAATGAGAGAGATCGATACGCGTGGGCAAGAGGATAAGGCGTATCCCATACATTTACTGACACAAGGTTGTCTACGTCGAAGACGATATAATTTAGATGCGACTTTGTTGTAGGTATTGAATTGCGTTACCCACGCTTCCTAAGCCCGCTTGTTGACATAATAGCTGATTATTCCGCATCACTAACTACAATTTTAGCATAATTTTGTGTTTTTTAACTGACTTTCCAAAGCATTCTGTAATTTTGCATTTGTCATGCAATTTTTTAATTTTTTAATATAGGAATTTCGCCTATTAGAATTCGAATCTACAAACAAAAATTTCATCGGAATCGGTTAAGCTATTTAGGTGCGAAAATGTAGAGATATTTTCAGTTATTACGTCATAAATCCAAATTATAAATGCGCAAATTTGTGAATATCTGTTATAAACTGCAAAATGGATTCTGAAACATAAGAATTTACAATACCTAGGGTAGATAGGTTATTCAGGGTTCGACGAGCCTGAATAACTTGAGCCTGAGCGTGAGTGGTTGGAGCGTGATCGCGGGAGATCGGGGAGAGCTTTAAGCCAAGCGGCTTAAAGCTCTGTCTCAGAGGTTCCGCGATCGATTCCCGGCAAGGTCAACTTTAGAAATGAACTTTTCAAAGTTGGCTCTGGTCTGGATTTGGAAAGTAGTGGAAGGACACACTGCTTTTTTCAGACATTAGGGCAGCCCGTCTGGCGGTAGTAAACACTTCCTTACAGAAAACCACCGTGAAATAGCAGTTGTTATGTTTCTGTGAATGAGTTAGTTATGCCAGAGCCTATCTCTTCGCAATCCCTTAATCCTTAGTGGCGCAAGTTATACCGCGGTAATTAACTATTTAACTAGTGAAATTATATTTTTAAATGTGACTTAGTTATCATCACTAAAACGTGCTTAAAAAATATTCAGAAATGCTTATTTATAGATATTGTAACATATTATATAACATATAAACCTAATTCGTGATATCAGTATTCATTTGATAAGACTCACAATATTCTGCATATGAGATGCTTGACCACGAAAAACTGGTATCAACAAGGTATTTTACCTCAAAAAAAACTTCTTTTAATTTGAACTCTATTGTAAAGCAATTAAGTTTAAGTAAACATGAAATACTGACACACAATAACAAAATGATGTCACATCTTCTTTGAGATTATTCTCGTAGTTTTGACACTCATACATTTAATCTGTTTCCATTTTTTTTTGCTGCGTTTTCATTTGCAATCAGTCATTTCCAAACTATAAGCAAATTTGTTGTTTTTTTCTGTCTTTTTGAGGTTCTCCCCAGCAGGAGATGCCACTTAGTTTTCACCACCTAGCAACCAAACCTTGGATATCGTGGCGTTTTAGGCGTTTTGTCATAGGTGATCGTGATCGTGATGAGCTAGCTCATGTGGGTGATTTTGGAGCCGTTTTTTGTATTTACAGGCCGATAGTGTGATATCCTCCTTAATTGTTTTGACATTTTAGCGCTTCATGAATTTCAGCATTAGTCACAAACCAAACATATTGCAAACAATATCAAATGTACCATACATTTGATATTGTTTGCAATATGCCATTCTGTAGCCTTTGCAGGATCAGTATGCTAGAGTTATAGGCGCTTCTCCACAGTTGAATTCCATACATTCATGCTGGCTTTAGAATCATATGATAAATTAGAAGCTTATTGTCTGTTGACAGTTTTGAGTTGCGTACCATCAGCCAGTTTATGGGCCTAAATCGCATATTCAGCTCGTCTTGCTTGGTTTTGATGTGCCTTTTGATGTTTCCATTTGTTGCTATTTTTTGAAGATTTTAAAGATAAGAAGTTACTTATAGAGTATTTTAGTTCAAATTAATTCATCGAAATATGTAATTAGGTATATAATAGCGAATTTTCATTAAAAAGCGCGGCATTTTAATGAAATTGGTAAAGCTCATGGTTGGTCAGTCAGTTTTTAATTAAAAACTCAAGAGAAGTTTTTAACTAAGAAACTGTATAAATGTTAAAAAATGTGACCTTTTTTTATTAAAATAAATGCATTTTTTCTTAATATTTTTCTCTAAAACAATTTTTTTTCTTACTTAATTAGGTATTTTCTTTAAAAAACTTTAAAAAACTGGACTATTAAGCCTACTTTGTAATAACTACATAACTTTGCTTCTTCATTTTTATATTCGCCCTCTTTACACAATCCGCAATGTTAAAAAGAATTAAGTTGTTTTTTAAACATTAACCACCTACCGAGTACATTAGGTTTAGATAACTGTTTATTACCACACAGAACTGTTTACCATTACAAAATAGAAATAAGAAATCCTTCGGATAATGTTAATTAGCAATGTCGTGTACTTAAATGTAGGCAGGCATGTTATCCAACCTAAATTATTATAGTGGTACCATATAGTATTCAACCTAATAAGAATGTAATTAATTAGACCTAACTAATAGATATTTAAATTTCTTAACACTAAATTTTGTACGCGTCTTCCCCTTGCTATATTAGGTAGCTTAGGTTCAGGGTGATTCTAGTATTTATTTTAATTTTATTAAAAATTAGATCTTTATTATTTTTAATAAAGAAAAAGTTTTTAAAAAAGAGTTCATAAATTTTTTTTACTGAGTCACTTTAATAAATGTAATAATTATTACATTTAATTGCAAGTAAATGATTTTATAATATATTTAATGTTAGTATTTGACTGTTTGCATTTAACGATGAAATGTATGTGTATTTGAAATTTTAAAATAATAATCGTTTCATATCAAAACATAATATAACATAGTGTATGATTTTATAAGTTTTACATTAAGATACCAAAAAAAATTACCAAAAAGTACCAAAAGTTACCAAAAAATGCCCAACTGTGTCAAGGCACACAAAAAAATTATTCAAAATTAAACTTCTTGTTTTAGCCATAAAACATTTTAAATTTTAAAAAGGATTTTGATTTCTTTTCATATCGTGAGAAAATTATTTATCTATCCTATCTTATCGATGAAAAACCTAACAAAATGAATACAATAAATACAACTACAAATCCGTATTAACTTTTTTTTACTAAGCTGACTTTGGTGTTGGTAAACAAACAAAAACGAAATTGATTCAATAAAATTTATTTACAAAATAAAACTTCTATCAAAATTGTAACAAGTAAAAATTGAAAAATAAATAAATATAAAATTTATAAATCTTAAATCGACCTAGTTAACATTTATTAGTTAAAATTATTATGGCAAAAGAATTTTTCGTACGCATAATAAGTTTCATATACCTACATCGCAATGTACATTCCTGAACACAATCGCACTACATAAGTCACTAAAAATCAATCACGCAAATGTCCTGTCCACGTATTCACAGTCGAACTCAGCGAAGAAAGAATCGAAAGGCGACAACGAGTCTTCGGCGAACTCCGACGGAGTCTCTTGGTCTAATTCGGTAGAAAATTCCGACAGATCTGAGCACAGTGGCGAAGACCATCTCTCCGGTCTACTGTCCGTGTCTGAGGGACTGGACTCCCTCAGTGCCGCCGATAAAGCTGTGATGTACCGCATCGCGAGACGCAGCGTGGTAATTTTTGTTAGTTTCTCACAAGGGACAGGATTCCCGGTGTTTGACGACGCTGGAACCGCCCGACGGAGAGCTTCAAAAGCCCTATTAATCTCTCTCATTCGGCTTCTTTCCCTGGCGTTGGCCGTTTTCCTCCTGTACTTGCTGAGAGGTTGTGGCGCGCGGCGAGCGCGAGGCTCGCGGCTGCGCGCGGCCCGCGGACGCAGCTGATACTTGTCGTGATCGGGCATGGAGTAATGGAGTAATCTGTACTCTCGCGCAGCCGCCCCACGCAAAGGCGCCGCCCGCGCCCGAATTCCGCTTGAAAAATACGCTCACTCCGCCCACTTGCCCCGCTCCGTTCATGTACACTCGCGAGCACATTTGCGTTGACTGATTTTTATTTATGCTTTTACACTTTTAAAATTAATTTATTTTCAATAAATAAAAAGGGTAAAAATATGAATAAAAATACAGAAAAGCATGTAAATAAGTATATTTATGTAATAGGTATATATGGCATTGTAAAATTAGTTAGGTAACGTAAAATTAGTTTTATTGTCATAAAATGTGTTATAAATAAATGAATGTGTTATAAATAAATAAATGAATGGGTACATTGTAAATAAATGAATAGATCGTATAAAATCTTTTAAAGGAAAAGTTGTTTGATGAACTTGTTCAGTTCCTGGCAAAACGCATATTTTTAATTTTTATTTATCTGCATTTGGTTACTCGGGGCTACACTGCGAGACCGAATCAGGAATGAGGAGATCCGGAGGTGAACGAAAGCTACCGACATAAGGAGGCGGATTAGTAAGTCGAAGTGACAGTGGGCAGGACACAGCACGGAAATCTGATCGCTGCTGGGGCCGGTAAGTTCTCAAGTGGAGGCCACGGACCGGCAAGCGTAGCGTAGGACGTCTACCCAAAAGGTAGCGTGGAAAGACGATTCGATAAGGCCCGAGTATTGACGGTGGATCCAGCCTGCTTCTTATCGGTCTTTTGAAAAATTTTTAGGGGGGCCTTTGCCCAGCAGTGAATGTTCTACGGCCATCGAAATAATATATCTTTGCCTACGGCTGAGATGATGGTTACTTTAATTTTGTACCGTTACGTAGGCGAATGGTGACGTAATAAATTACACACTTTTTCCCACAAGTATACGCGGTCACAATGAATGAATAACCAGGCTGTAAGTCAATGGGTACTTATCGTTTATGATAGGTACGATTTGCATATTCGATTCGGCATTTCCGTTAAAAATATTTCGTGGCCTATAGCTAATTGTTTACTGACCTTGCTTTGAGGCTTTAAGAAACTACACGAACCTTTTATTAAGATCGCGTGGGCAAACGCATAAAACATCTAGAAGTGTAGGCGCTTAATTTTGTCGCAAAGTGATGATTAAGTAATATCTATAAGTTTACACCATTTAATATTAGTAGGTAGAGTACCCATGGCCTGTTGAATATTAAATAGTGTTCCATAATTTCCATAGTATCATTTATTTATGTTTTTTTTATTAATAATGTATAAAAAAAGTCGGAAGATACATTATACATACACAATATTAGAGCTTATGAGATTCGCTTTATGGGCAAAGACACAATGTTTATAAAGTCTACGTAGGTAGGTATATCCGAAAATTTATCTCTATTTTTTATCCATTATTATCCATTATTTAACCATTAATCAATACATAAAATGCCATATAATAGTGATTCACAAATTGAAATGTCCATAAGTGCATATTATAAATCTGTAAGTAGGTATAATAACAAATACAGGCTGTATAAAATTCGTTTTCGTTGCCAAATTTATAGGCTTGTTCGTAAAGAAAATCATAAGGAACTCATACCTACAGAGTAGTACATACGTGAAAGCGTTATATATTAATTAAACCTGTCACTGTTTTATTATAAGTATACGATTTTACTTTCATATGAATAAAATAAACATGAAACGTTTACTCTACGAGTATTTAAGAGAAGAAAAACATCTAACAATAATGAAAAGTAAATGTGAAAAGTTTTTAAAAGTGTTTAAAGACAATGTCGAAAAATTCCCGCCATTTTTGTACACGTTGAACATTGACGTTATACATTTATTTGACATTTCTCCAAACCTCGGCGATTTTTTAATTTCGGAACCCACGCAGTGGAAGAGTATGTGCAATGAAATTCTATTGGACTGTTTAAAATCAATAAAAAACAATCCTTTAGTCAAACTCGTAAAACCGGCACAAGTCGTTGTCAGATTGAGGATGAGAAGCTTACCTCAAGTCCTGGTTAAGGTGAACCCTTTTCATTATAACGGTCTCGTATGGTACCAAGGCTTACTCAAACATATTTCTGAGCCAACACCTTACCTTTATCATACGGTTTGGTGTTGCCCTGAACAATGCAATGACACCGAAGTAATACTGCATGGCATATCCAAATTTTCACAAATATGTGATGTATGCTTTTCAAAACTTTTTGAAAATTGCGGTCTGAGAAAATGTGGGGAGAGAGTCACGGCTACTTTTCTGATTAAAAAAAACAAATGCCTTCTACCACAAACGTTCACTATCGTTGATGATTTGATACCGAAACTACAAAATGGCGGTACGTACAATTTGATCGGAGTAGTTTCAAAGCAGGGAAAGTCTGCTACATTGTCAATGGATGTTTGGTCTGTGGAAGAGGTTTGCACTTTGGCAGCGCCCATGTCGTTTCCAGAACCGGACGCCATTGGTGACCTGATGAGAACTTACGATGGTATGCCATGGAAACTCATATATCCTCTCGCCGCACGGATTGGAGTAAACGTTTGCCCCTCTAATTGCTTTATGAACCTTAAAATTAATATTCTATTGAGTTTAGCCAGTGTGAAAGCTAATATTTTGGAAAAGTCCAACATTATCCACGTTTTCGTGGCGGGTTACGACACTGGTTATGTGGAAAGGCTGATGAAAGAAGCAGCAATGCTTGCTGACAGATACGTGTTTTTGGGAGCACCAAAGACAGAAGTTTCCACAGCGTTGATTGCAAGCTCCGGAGGCGTTTGCGCTTTGCCCATCTATGTTTACAGCGAAAAGACATTGTCTTCTGTATGTGCAGCCATTGAGAACTGTAAAGTCCCGTGTAATGATGGCAACGTTAAATTGAAAAGTGCAGTGTGGATTCATGGGATTGACTCCAAAAAAACTACCCAAAATAAATTCTCAAATGTATTTCATTACGTATCCAATGGGGACATGGGAGATCACGTAGACGACATTTCAATGTTTCTTCTTGATAACGGAGCGCAACTAGTCAAAGTCAGCAAAGAGGATCGCCAGGCTTTAACGGATTTGAAAAAATATCTAGACATAATAGCCGGTATATCAGTTTCCTTAGATGGGGGAGCAAAAATGCTATTGCAGAATTATTTTCTGGCGGCCCGTAAGGAGAATCCTCGCATCACTTCAGGGAGCATGAAAGCCTTGATCGATATCAGTTTAACTTCGGCTAGACTGTGCAGAAAAAATATGGCCGATATTCGTGATGCTGTGTTTGCTACTTGGTTACACGCCTGCGGCACTCCAGAGCCCAGAATAGTTCCGGAGGAACACTTACAAACGCCATTGGAAATGAAAAAACTGGAAAATAACATGAACGAGTTTAAAAACTGGTTATCGCGTTTCATTGGTCTCAATATTACTTTGTAACTCATTTTATTTTTCTTTATTCATTTTTGAATCTTATTTGAATTATAAACTTAGTTCCAATTATTCTTGTAAGATATGGACTAGGTAGGATATTTTTATAGATATAATTATAAAAATGTAGGTTCCGTATGTTTGTGTGCACAAAACTAGAAAACTAGCCGATGGATTGATTTGAAATTTCACACAACATTGAATTTTAACAGGAGAGTTTTTATATATAATTTAACCATCAGCGACACTATTATTATTATTTAATAATTGATTAGGTACCTATGTTTCTGGTCGAAGATATTTCGTCAAAATTGTTTTAAACTCAATTGTTAAGCTTAAATTCGTTTAGCGCCATCTGTAGGCCTATTCTATTCTATTTTCATCTCATTTGTATACCTATTCTATTTTCATCTCATTTGATTTAAATTCTTTGTTCCAAATAATCTTGTAAGATATGATTGTATTATTTAATAATTGATTACCTATGTTAATTGTCGAAAATTATTTTAAACTCTTTTTTGTTTTAGAGATGTTTAAATTAGTCCAGCGCCATCTGCTATTAATTATCAGCAACACTGTTGTAGCTTCGAATTATTAACAAAAGTCAAAAACGAAAAAATGCAATTTTCTATTGTCCTATGCATGAGAAGTATGATATTGTTAATGGAGATTTATCAATTATCAGTAATTAGTTAATAAAATTTATAGTTCAGATGTTTATAGACAAAAAAATACTGAAGAACATTGCAAATGTATTATTTGCTCTAAGTATAATTAAGAGATTGATTAAAATGATTTAATACAAGTGTTTTCTATGTATAAGTAATTTGCTCTTTTTAATTTTCTTTTGTACCTAATTCAAACTGTCTAAACAATACAATTAATAAAACTATATAAAATAACCATAACATTTTAATTTGAAAACCATCGCAATATTATTATTAACATGTAAAAGTTCTTATATAAATAAAGTTAGTATATAAATATTGGCACTTGTCATATATTTTTTACAAAATATTGTAGTATGCCTTAACCCCCAGAATAATTGAAATCTGAAAATCAATGCTAGGTATTTATTTTTGAAATAAACCTATTTACTGACAATTTTATTATGATGAGGTACATATTTTTGTCGTGAATTCTATTACCACTGCAATTAAATCTTTAAGATTTCTTAAGACTAATAATAATAACTAATAAAATCTTTAAGACCAATAACATTAATCACTAATAAAAATTAAGCAGATAAATTTAAAATATAAAACAGTTTTGATTTCACATTTTTTTTTAAATATTTATACAAACTTTATAAGTTTTTACATTTATAATATTAAATTTTATACAAAAGTTATTGGCACCATTCAAATCACATTGTTAATTGCACACTAAACTTAGTAAAAATACAATTACTGTGATATATTTCAAGGCACAAAAACACACCTAAATGCAAAATTCAGGTTTCTATCATATAGAGTATGTATTTAACATGGTCTAAGATCCGATGAGAGGTCTTCCTTCACAATGGGTGAAGACTAGATCTGTCTGCTTACCAGAAGGAAGGTATATTTTATCAATTGTCATTTATGAGAAAATAAATTGTGATTGGGTTGCCTATTAAAATGTGCTCATAGATATTCTTAATAAAATAAAAAAACTAGCTGCAATGCTGCAGCCTTCTCTATTAAACTGGACAGTATGTTTTAGGCTTCTTTGTCGCACATATTTGCTTGTTTCATACTTTTCATTTGGTAAACAAATGGGTGAAGAACAACCTCTCTTTGGATGGATCTTGTACTAAAAGTTATACATATTTATGCAGCAAAACCTATATATAAATTGTTCATTTATTATTCAAAAAACTAAAATCAAAATTATTTTTCTTGAGTAAACTCTTTTGTAAATTTAACTTCTCAGCTAAGTGGGCATGATCTTGCCTTATTTTTAAGCTCTCTTCTATGAGAGATCCCAATTGATCATTGTCTTCAATTTTGTTTGAAGACATTTTGAAACAATGCTTGGACACGGGCTCCCCAATTCTGAATTCTCGTTTCTCAAAAGACAACACACTGTATGGTACATCAGCAATATTATCAATGCCCTTTGCACACATCTTTATTGTCGCCCACATGCAATTATTAAATTCTTCCACATTATTATTCAGTTCGGTGTTCAACTTTTCAGTATTTTCTGCTGCATTAATTATGATATCTGAAATCTTATCAAATTCTGTGCTCAAATCCATAAATTTCAGAATAAATGGTTGGTGAAGCATTTCTTGCAAAATTTTCCCTCTCAACTTGAGACAATCGTAGCAAGTCTTCATGATGTCGTGACACTGCTTCTCCTTGCCTCTATTCTCACTTAAGAAGTCACTCTTCTTGAATGTAATGTAGCATTTCAAAGCATTCGCAAATACATTCTGATAATTATATTTCAAGACAAAACTGTTGAGATCGACAGACAGTATTTCATTACTACGTCTAGCTGCAGACTGCAGTCTTACTGAGAGCTGTGTCCAGGCGCTTTGCAATTTATTTATTTTGTCAATACAAGCATCTGTTTCTTTAAAAGATTTATCAAAACCTCCCAATACATGTGTTGCAGTGGATGTTTCTTTCAACTCTATTATGTGATTCTTACTAGTGTCTTTCATCTTTGTAACCATTTCTGCTTTAGCTACCAATTGTCCAATACTTTTGTCAACTACATTATGTTTGAGCAGTAACTGTTTACTTTCATGCTTCAGGAATTCAGCTTTAGTGTACAACCCGTTTATAAGACTGTCGTAATTCTCCATTTGATACATAACAAAATATAAACTGCTTCTGTACAAGTTTTGACTGTTTTTGTAGTTATAAAGGGTTTTAGGGTGTTCTAGACACCTTTGGACTGCTTTCGGCACAGCAGGTTCCAGATTTTCTTTAATTATATAGGATTTATTATAGAGGAATAACATAGTTTTTGTACTTTCATTCCAATATCTAGATACAATTTCCTCATTTCCTATGTCACAATATGTAGAGTTGGATATGAGGATCTGTTGGTTAGTAGGAATATTTGTATCCCTTTCTATCCATGTTTTCAAAGTATTAGCAGTTACTATATCATCAATTTCATAAGCCAATTGTGCAAGTGTGGATACAGAGAATATTTTTATAATTTTCTTCTGTAATATCTTCTCCAGCAGATTGAATATCACAATGTTACTGGTCCCCTCATTTGTTTCAGCGGGTATATTGAATGTTACTCTTGAGGGAGCATCTCGGCCTCTTAATTTTGGATCCCATTCCAGTGCAACTCTTAACCATTCTTCAATTGCAACTTTTAATGGCTTAGATATGTGATTTTCAGGATATAATTCATTTGAATACTCTATGTCACCGTGAAAAGTTTCATAAACACAAATATTATCATGCGATTTATTTTTTACATGCATCATCCATTGAGCTGGGGCCATAAATGGTAGGAACGGCCTGACCCCACAAATAAGCTCAAAAGCGAGTAGCCCCAAAGACCAAAAGTCAACTGAATTGCTGTATGTTTTACTGTACAACAGTTCTGGAGCCAGATATTGAAGAGTGCCCACGAAACTGGCACAAATTGAATTTGAGTCTATTTCTTTCGCATAACCAAGATCAATCAGTTTATAAATTACTTTCGGTTGGCCTGTGGCACCTACATCACTTCTTCCTGCATTGTCTTGAATATGCATTACGATGTTTTCTGGTTTTAAATCCCGATGAGTAATTTTGTTATTGTGAAGAAATTGCATAGCATTTCGAACATCCCCTAATATTTGGCGCACTTGAAATTCCCTTAAACCCGCGCACGAGTCCGGCTTGTTTAACAAGTGTCGTAAATCACCCCCGCTGCAGTATTCCATGCAAAGAATTGGCAGACCTGACGGATTGGCGCGCTCTAAACCCGTTAAGAATTCCTTGGGCAATTCTTTGGTTCCCACTATATTGGGATTATTGCAATTTTGCAACATTTCAACTTCTTTAGTCCATCTTTCTCTGTGCTTACTGGTTAACTCATCGCCCCACTTACAAGATTTTATGGCTAGTTTTTCCTCGGTTCTTTTATGTTTCCATAGGACTACAATACCGAAACTGCCCGATCCGAGTATTCTGTCTTTTATCCAATCACCAACAAAAACGACGTCATCCATATTGTAGAATTGATTTATTCACTGAACCGCTAAACATGTATGAAGTAAATGAAATGAAACTTTTTTAACCAAAAATTTTATAATCATGATAAAAATAACCACAACAAAGGAAAAACCCCCGCCCTCCCCCTTCGCCACTTCTCAACATCACACCTCCCTGCCTCCCCACCTCTTCCTGTGGCTCTAGTGTGAACTCTGTGAACTGTGAACTGAGCTTATAATGTCGCTAGCAAGAATGTACAATTTTTATATGGAAAATTGTTAATTTGACATTGACAATTTACAAATTTTCTATACAAATAGTAAACGCTGTCGCTAGCGAGAGCAGGATTTACTCTTGTTTTAATCGACCGTTATGTTCGATTATTCGACTCTTTCATTCGCGTTTGTTTCTTTTCGTATAGTGTTGAACTGTTAAATATACTCTTCCATGGTCTGTGGTTGAGTTTATCTGTGCGCAGATTCTGTTTTGTATGGCTGTGGCATCGCTTTGGTTTTCTGCACTGCACAGAACATAATCCATCCTTCCTACTAATCTTGATACTAATACCATAGTACTATTTACTCTATGCTAATACTGTTTTGTGTATGTACGTATAGTGAATTTGATGACAACTTTAAAATTAAATTTTTAATCATTTTGGATGGCGAAAAGTGATAAGTTTGATAGCGTTATGTAAATATTTACTACGATAATTAAAATGGCTGTGTCTATTGATAAATGTTGCCGAACATGTATGAAAAATAATGTCCCTTTTGTGGACATTCATGAAACCATAATAGACGAGAATTCTAACCTTCGAATAGCTCATCTATTAATGGATTGTATCACGACAAATGTAAGTATACATAATAAGATAATCACTTAATGTAGCATAGAAAATTTGTTCCATACGCGCCCAAAGAAGCTTTCACTTCAATAAACCGGATCAAAATCAGATTATCATTTGGGAGCTCCGATTCCATAGATGCACAATTGCATATATACAATACATACATGCACAGATTCACACACACACACACACAAACGTCGAACTTATAACACCCCGTTTTTGCGTCGGGCGTCGGGAGTTATAAAAATATTGAATATTTTAATAATGAACACCAATTGAAATATTGAAAACCATAAAGGTAAAAAAACCATTAGTGCATATCCTGCAGGGCGAGAAGTATGTGCTGCATCTCATCATCCAGGGAAGACACAAGCCATCGTACTTCCTTAATGGTTTGGCCATTCAGGAAGTATGTTGGCTTGTGATTTCTGTGAATGTCTATGAATGATATATGGCCAAAGTACTATATCGCTATTTTGAATCATTGCCTCGAAGAGTCATACCCCAAATATTTTTTTTGGCAAAATGTTTGCTGGGTCAGCTAGTTTTGCTATAAAATTCTATCAAGTCATCATAACAAGAGTCATTCATTTCTTTTAATGTTCTTATGAGTGCTATTTGAATTTAAAGTATCTGCAAACTAAGAAATACTTTAATTTAACCATAAGTAAATACATTATTAAGTTATTGTTTTGCCAATTGAAAAACTTTCTTAGGTATAAACATAAATTATTTTTTAATTCTTGTTTTACTGAAAAAAAAAAAGGAACTAAATGTGATATACATTCTTTACAATTTTAAAAATAAAAGTACAAAATAGGTATGTTAAAAAAATGTTGTTTTTCAGGTTTCAAAAGATGATGGATTGCCTCACAACCTTTGTAATGTATGTGTTGACAAGCTTCAACTGTTTTATGTATTCCGTAATCTGGCCTTAAGGTCAGAAGAAGAGTTTAAAAAGCTTTTATGTTTGGGCATAAAAGTAAAAGAGGAAGCATTTGATGAGAAATGTAAATTGGAAAGTGTCAATGATGACTTTGACGATGACGATGACTATGATATGGATTTTAAAGAGGAAAATGAAAATTTCACAGAATACAATGTTGATGTAACGGAGAATTCAAAACTGGCACTGAAAGCTGACACATATGATTGTTTAGTTTGCAATAAAACATTTAAGGGACAGCATCTTCTAACAAGACATATGAAAAAACATAACGAAAATAGTCAAACTTGTTCATTGTGTACTCAGAGTTTTGAAACTGAAACATTATTACTAGAACATATGGTCACTCATACAGGTAATAACAAACATAATAAGATCTATAATATAGCTATGAAAACACATACATACAGTTCCCCGACCACTCCAATCCATTTCACATTTTATTGTCTTTCATAGAAAGTGTGGGGAATTTTCAATATCCCTTCCCAATACCTTATCCTTAATCGTACTATAGTTGGCAGTGCACTTGCAGCACCTACCATCAAGTGGATCCTCAACCTGCCAGTCAACCTTAATATAAAAAACAAGTTTAATATTAAATTTAATGCCCCCTTTCTCCTAAAATTTAACCTTTCTTAGTGCTCCCCTGCACTATGAATATGAAAACTGTCTTACCAAATTTTATGAATCTATCTTTAGTAATTATTGGAATCTCCTAATAAATCTGTGATTTTTCACTATTTGTATCAAAATTATTATGCTTTTAGTAAAAATTCTTACCTAAGAATCTTTATAAAATAATAAAGAATGATAATTGCTTTTTTCAATATCCATTTCTGATACAAGTTTACAATATACCTACAATACTGATTGGCGTCGATAAATTGCGATAGAAGAAAGAAAGAAAGAAAACTTAGAAAACTAAAACTTTTTAAATGTAAGGACATGACAATGACAGATGACCTCCAGATGACTCATTTCGAGGTTTTTGTATATGTAATTCCTCACATGCCCATATGAGAGAGAGGTGTTTGAAGAATTTTGCCCCATTCTTTTGCTAAAAGTGAAGCTCATAATATGCTTCTTTGCTTTGAAATTGATTTTCCGTTTTCCGCTACTTTTTCTAGAGTACCTACATCTAACTGGCTATTTGTTTCATTTATAGATATCTGTTCGAAACTAAAATGTTCCAAAAAAGTGAATAATGAATATTTATAATTAGGTAGGAATTTTCGATTGGCTATTGACAACAATTAAGAAAAAAAATTGCGCACCCCAGGCCCCCGGCGCCCTGGAATAACAGCTCCCACCGCTCCCCGATGCTACGCCCCTGGACCAACCCACTTGTCTCTTAGCACATGCATTGTATGCTTAAAAGACCTCTTTTTGGAGTGTTTATAAATTTTAAAAAATTTTTAGAAATAAAAGTGAAGACAGAAAATGAGGAGGAACCCCAATTGTTCCCGTGTCCAAAGTGTGATTTGACTTTTACAAAGCTCAAATCACTAGCGATGCACAGAAAGAAACACAAATTGAAAAACAAAACGCTTCAGTTGTTTAAATGTAACAATTGCGGGAAAGAGTTCAAGTTGAAAGCTTTGCTGAAGAGGCACATGAAGTTGCACGAGGACAGGCCTCACGAGTGCCCCCAGTGCCCCAAGAAATACTCCAGACGGGATCAACTAATGGTACATATGAATAGACACAACGGAGTCAAACACAAAGTTTGCACTTATTGCAATAAAGGTAAGTGATGTCTCCCCATTGGTCAAAATATGCTGCACTATAAGATAACAAAAGATAATGTTTTTCAATTATTATCTTTTATTCAGAAATTACAAGAATTCAACCTGAAAAAATGCCACAAATTTTGCACTTTAATTGTACTAGATATGAAAATAATTTCAGTTCTTTGTTTGCATCCAAAACTCAATATCTCAATAGTGACATGTTTATTTTTTATGTATTGCTACGACTAATAACGAACTAGTAATTACGCAGCTCCCGTTGGCAAGTGAGCTCTTAAAAGTTACTTTTTATTTTCAGGATTTTCCCAGTTATGCAGTTTAAAAGACCACATGCGAATCCACACTGGGGAGACGCCTTTTCTGTGTTCCGAGTGTGGTCGCGGCTTCAAGAACAGTTCGAATCTACGTCAGCATCTCCGTAGGCATGTTGGCATAAAACAGTTTGCGTGTCAGCTCTGTCCCAAGGCATTTGTCACTAAGGGTGAGTCGTCTGTTTCGAATTACATGGCGCGACTCGAGGGCGGATCGTTTGAAATTTGCTTGAAGTGCGTATTTAAATTCCAGGTCAAATGAAAAGCCACATGATGACTCACACGGGCGAACATCCGTTCGAGTGTGAGCAGTGCGGGGCCAAGTTCACCAAACCCAACTCGCTTAAGAAGCATCAGATGATACATCTCGGCGTCAAGCCGTTCGCCTGTGACAACTGTCCTAAGAGGTATTTTAACTCGTCCCTATGGTCAGCACACATGCTGATATTTCACATTGGTCTTATGTAAGGGTGTGTTTGACACCCGAGTGACCATTAATCCATTAATTAAGAAGTTCGTCGAAGATGAGATGTCTAATGTAATCGGTAGGTTCACGACCCGCGAGCACCTGAAGCGTCATTACCGCATCCACACAGGAGAGAAGCCGTACCGCTGCGAGTACTG
The DNA here is from genome assembly GCA_944738685.1 of Synanthedon myopaeformis. Taxonomy (NCBI): domain Eukaryota; kingdom Metazoa; phylum Arthropoda; class Insecta; order Lepidoptera; family Sesiidae; genus Synanthedon; species Synanthedon myopaeformis. The sequence continues at coordinate 3,076,295 of OX122927.1, read as the reverse complement.
CGAGCGCGCCTTCCGCCAGAGCAACGACCTCGTCAAACACGTGCGCACTCATCTCGGCGAGAACACCTACGAGTAACTATCCACTTCACGATACTCGTTAGATACGATACTCCACTACACTGACCTAGGACCTTAGCCAAGAGCAAACGTACAGTCGTAAACGCTACGCTCAGGCTACGCTACGCTGAGAGAAAGCTTTGTGATTGGTCAAAATTTTATGTGGGCGTTACAACAACCAATCAACGGGCTTTATTTCTTTCGTTTCGTAAGAACGCAACGAAACGTTTGCATTGGTTTGGTTCTTGGCTAGGGCCCCTGTAGTATATACCGCTGGGCAGGCTGCTGTTAAATTATTTTTGTGCCTATTTGAAAAACGCCATTTTGTCGCTGTAGGCTATAGAACGAGTGTCCATGGAACTAAAATTAGTGATTATACGCAAACGTCAAAATTTGTTCTCGAGACAATCGAGGGCGGCGTTTCAAAATGGTACACGAAATTAGCTGCCATTTGTATGGGACAGCCTATCCAGTGGTATTATGTTACAGATCAATGCTCCAGTAGGATACTAGAGGGCCTAGTGCGAGTTTTACTCAATCAAATGCGTTGAAAACGTAAACATCAATTTGTATGTAAATGAAGCAGCGCCACCTAAACGACGACGCGACTGAAAGTGAACCAAATATTGTCATTTCTGATTATACAACACAACACTAGGACGTCTCATAATTTTAATCAAATCGAGTGACTCTAGTGATGAAGAGTCATTCGCAGGTCTTTCTATTTCATAGAAACAGAAGATGACTTAAAAAAAAGGAAGTTTGTATTTATATAAACATGGAAAATGATCAATTTCCTGCATTACTTTAATATTTAGTTGTTGCTCCGCCACCATTTTGACAATACTCGTTGGAGAATACGCACGGACGACTGACACGGCAATATTATAAGACTAGTCTCGAACGCGTTGGTCACTGGTACTGTAGTGTTCAATTCACTATACAAATGTATGTGAGAATTCATACATTTGTATGGTGAATGTCAGCGGAAATTCAACCGCGAGTCTTGCGTAAGATTCTATTCGCATTTGAGTATAGTAATGTGCAAAGGGCCTTATACTTTACTAGCTTTTGCCCTTCGACTCTCCGCGCCCTTCTTTGGGTATATCAAAGCTATAGAATATTCGAAGTCAACCTCTTTTTGATTTTACTGCAATTGTTATTCTCCTTAAATAAATAAATAAATTTACTGTGTTAATTCCAGATGTCTAAAGTGCGGAATGAGATTCAGACTGCAGAGTGAGTTGAATAAGCATTATCCGATACACTACATAAACAAGGATGACTCACCGACGCTTGCGTTGAAGCCGAACACCGACACCGAACAAAACACGAAAGCAGCCTCGGCGCCAACTCAAGACGTCGTCGACAACTTGGACGGAAGGATTAGAATCACTTTTAATAGTACCGTCTTTGACAAAGATGGCATAGCAGGAGACATAAGGATAGACATTGAGCCTGAAAAGATTTAGAATATATATAAGGTCGCTCCTTTTGTGTGTGTGTCCTGAGTGACAAAGAAAAATAGCAATACTCGAAATACTCGAAGTTGGATTTAGGGCACTCGGTGCTAGTGCGATTCCAAAGTTAGGCAAAATTCGGGGCTTTAAAAAAATTTGTTTCTTGCAAAAAAAAAAAAAAAAAACATTCTCGAGCGCGTCAGATAATGTTAAGTGGTGATGTTAAGTGAACAAAAACTAAGCTCCCATTCCAAAAGACTGACGATTCGGATGTGACGCAAGCTCGTGGCAGCTTTTTGAAAATGCGAAAAAAAAATCGCCATTCTCGAAAGTGTTGCAATATACACCCCGCAGTTGTTATTCATTTGTTTGAATATGTCTCGTGAATAGCGGATTCCGCTTCCGCGATATGCCGTCACTTAGGACACACACTAAGATTTAAATTATTACACATTGCATATACAACCTTTGTTGAAGCTAGTCACGTAAGTTTTGTCCTGTTTTAGTAGTTTATTGTTTGAATACCGTTCGTAAATTTACTAATAGCTGTGCTTGTCGAAGATTTAATAGATTGTATGTTTGACCCTATAAAAGGTCTATTTAGATATATATATATGTATACCTAAAAGGCCAAATTCTTTTATAGGCAGATGAACACATGTAAATGAAAAAGACATTGGCGACTTGAGCTTGTGATGATAGTGGTTGCCAAATTTCTTTTATTTACTAAAAAATTATGTTAAATTTTATTATTGAACAAATATGCGTTTGAAATTTCACATGGACGTCACTACTATTTCTGTATAAGTAATATATATAATCTGTACTTAATGAAATTTGGCTTTATGGGAATTTATGGTGCTATGGTCAAAATTAAAGCATAGTGGACTAGATCTTGGACAAAGAATGTAATCGCAATGTAGTAACTTAACGTTTAGCCTTAAATAGACTGGAAAAGCGCTATCTTTATTCTCTAAAACAATACTTGTAAGCTCCCCGAGGTTCGAAGCTTTTTCAAGAATAAATCGACACGACTCTCTATTGTACAATCGCTTTTTTACAAATAGAATTACTACCAAAACAGCTTTAAAGTATTCGGTTGGTCTGTTTTATCTGTTTTTCGTGATATCTATTATAGCGGATTATTTTGATTCAGATCACATGTATATCAATTTATACAATTCATACTTGACATTAAATGTTTGTCAATTTTTCGGTTGTCAATAATTTTTGAGTAATTATTCGCTATTAGAAATTGTAGGTATCCGTTAACAGTCAACTTTCTTTTATGGAGAATTTAATAGATTTCATTCTAATGTCGTTTGAGTTGCGACATAATTAGTATTAACTGTAGCTTTAAAGGACCAATTACACATAGTGAAATAGATTTATCTGTAGTAATTTGCCAGAGGCTTAAAGTATTTGCGTCTCTGTTTAGTTTACGTCTGTGTTTTTTTAAAATATTTTTTATTTTAAGTATCCAAACACCATTTTCGGTGACAGTTGTTGAAAGTGGCAAATTCAATCCCCAAGAATACAAACTAAAGTTCAAATTTGTCCAGTAGTATAAGATAATCGCCATAGACATAGAGAGATGGACAGAGCGTTCCGGGCAAAAAAGTGTGCGAGAGGCGAAGCAATCGTGCCGACAGTACTTGTCTTTTTCTAGAATTTGATTGTTCCGTGAAGTTACTGCAGACCTTCAGGAAAGAGATAGAGGCATTGGCCGCACGATCGCTTTCTCTCTTTCTAGAGAGTGGTTAATTTCATGCCCGTATGTATTGCTCAGTCCATTCTCAATGTCTATATATGACATACCATCTAACTTCTTGGCACAAAATGTAAACTGCGCAAAAGCCAAGTTCTAGATCTCTTTTGGTGGTAGGGTGCGGGCACGATTGGTCATCAGTCGAATGGCGCCAACAAGAATTGGCTCCGATTGGTTCGGCAATCGAATTGTGCCAACAGCGATTGCTCCTATTGATTCATCATTCTAATTGCGCCAACAGTAATTGGTACCTGCGCAAACCGTTCCACCACTACGCCCAAATTGTGCCAAGAAGTTTGTCGAGCCTTAGGCTTGTCTCACGTAGAACTACCTACTTAAAAACACAAATTTCTAACGAGTTGCTAGAGCGTCACCGTCCGTTTATTCTCATTCAGGTCCGCACACGACACGACTAGTCGCTAAACGGTTATAAACGCGCTACTTTACATTGAAAACTCTTGTTATAACCTCTTCGATCGATTCCTTTGACTTGTTTCGCCGTGTGCAACAGAAGTGACTGAAATATTGCAACTCCAGTAGCGTCGTATGCGAAGTGCATTTTCTAACTGGTTTGTAATTGGAGATGTGAATTGAGAGATTGAATGTAAGATGTGGTGTGCTTTATTTATTAAACACTTGTTACATCTTCTTATATTCATTTATTATAAATTTTCTAAATACTATGATTTACAATACAATACGGCGACATAAGGATTACAAGGTGCGACCATTTTATATACATTGTTAAAGTCTCTGACCATAGACAATATTTTTACTGGCGCTGTCACTACGCAGCGCACAGAGCTTATCGCTCACATCCCATTTTCTTTCTTAATAATAATTATTCAAATTCTAATCGGGTATTCTTAATAATTTTTCACGAAGATTATCATCGTTTATGCCCAGGATTATCTGATCCCTTATTAGGCTGTCTTTGAGATTTTCAAATTTACAATCCAAACTTAAATGTTTTAAAGCTGTCAAATATTCTTCATATTCTACATAGTTTTTTTGTTTTCTTGAAAAAAATAAGTACCTGTTATAAGTTTCGTTAGTAGGAGGACTGCAATGTGCTTCTAGCTGTGTAAGTACCTCTTCGTACTTTAAACTTTCTTTGTTCTCGAAGCTATTATAAATTTGCAACCCTTCTTCTCCGATGCAGTGTAAGAGCAGTGCTTTTCTGTCCCACTTCAAGACGTATATCTGCTCCACTGGTAAGAAAATACAGATCGAATCTTTTTTTCAAATTTTCGAAGCTTCTTTATTACGATCCGCTGAACGTTAATTGCAGCGGAAGATGCAATTGTTCCATTTTCTTTGTCTGTCCGTTTTATCCGCAGGATGCGTCAGCACCATGTAAGATGTGGTGTGGTTTATTTATTAAACACTTGTTATATCTTCTTATATTCATTTATTATAAATTTTCTAAATACTATGATTTACAATACAATACGGCGACATAAGGATTACAAGGTGCGACCATTTTATATACATTGACAAAGTCTCTGACCACAAACAATATTCTTAGTGGCGCTGTCACTACGCAGCGCACAGAGCTTATCGCTCACACAAATAAATATATTTTTTATACTTATTATCATTACTTTGGAGGGTTCTTTTTAATTTATGTAATCAGGAACACCATTTTTGGGTCCAAAATTGCCCGTCATCCTTTACCTTGGATTGTGTAGAGGTTGTGCTAACATATTGTTATCAGTACCTGCTGGAGCTAATTTATGATATTAGTTACTGTAGATGTCTCCTCCACATCTACGGTAATCCCAGTCTAGGTTAGTTATAGGTTATAACGCGTTAACTGACAATTTGCTGTACACATTAAGGCCTTGTCGCATTATAGAATTAAACGTTTTATTTAACAATTAACGTGCGAACAAGTTTGTTTGATGCGCGATTAAATAAAAAACAGAGTCCGATTCAAGTAACTCCTTCACATGTGGAATTGGTCATACAATAACTGAAATTAACACTTTTGAATACTAAGTCGCTTCTATTATGTCAAACCCTCCTATTCATAAAAACATGTAGTTACATATTCGTTTTGGTTATGGCTATTATCGATTTTGTTTTTTTTTTTTAATTCCACAGTTAACGTTCTAATAAATACGAAACGAGGCCTTATTACATTGTACTCTTATAGTAGGTTTTTGTAAGTCTGATTAACTTGATTTTCATGTAGTTTTTAATGTATATTATACCAAATGAAGCTTGTTTTCCTAAATTAGCATATCATTGAGTTGAGTAGCGAACTCATTGCATTTAGTTATTGTACAAAATGTATTAGTTATAAATTGTTATGTAATAAACACGATTTTATTATCAGTATTGTTTTTTTTTATTAATTCCTTCAAACTTTTTGTATTCCAAATACTAAATCTATACATATTATAAAATAAAATACGCTGTCCGCCTCTGTTTTTCCACTAACTTCATCTAAACCATCCAACGGATTTTGATACGGTTTTCACTAATGAAAAGGAATGTTTGTATTATAATTTATAGAAAAATTTGCATCCGTATGAAGCAGCGCAGGCCGGTTTTTATAAGCACTTATTACAACGTCTTTATGCTTTTAAAATTTTAATAAGCTTTTACAAAAGTTTTTAGCTGCATTAAATCTTTTTATGTTTTTATTTGTGATAAATATATGTGTATTTGGATAGTAGATTGACATTTGACGAGATAATCTCAAAAGCCAACCGCATGCTCGGATTTGTTCTGAGAGTCAGCAAGAATTTCAAGGCCGGTTCAACCCTCTCTTTTATTCGACTCCTACGTCAGACCTCTACTCGAGTACGGGTCTATTGTTTGGAACCCGCAATATAAAACTCAAATTAAGAGATTGGATAGAGTGTTTAACTTGTATTTGAAACATCTTCAATAAATATTTAACAATGTACCTACGCTCGCATCCCATGGCCATAGATGAGTTCAGAAAGATCAGCTGTTTTTATACAAGATTATGAATAATTATATTGATTCACCATTCTTAGACCGACCAGGCATTTACAGCAGGCAACAAGAGGGATATTACACTTATAATAATGGATAGTCAGCAAAAAATATGTACTAACTTAACTGGCCAGTATCAACTCTTTGATCTAAAAAGCTTAATATCCAGAACACCCATCGTTGTCATACAATTCGAGCATAAATTTATTTGATCTTTATAAAAAAACTTAGCAGCTTATCTATTTCTGTTCAACTTTCACGTATTATAAGAATATAAAAGAGTTATAAAATAAAGCCACTATTCGCCTTTGTCTCTTTCTCCGATAATTTCTTCTAAACCATCCAACGGAAAGTATTTCACGAATTAAAAGAGCGATAAATGAGGAAAGTTTTTGTATATAATTTGCAGAAAAAATTAATTCGTCCGAAACCGGGGCCGGGTTACTAGTCTAGTAAGTATTAGACAAGCGTAGTATTATATCTATTAATATCTAGGTAAGTATATGAATGCTGTGTTTATGACATAGAGAATAGAGATACCTAGGTATTCTCTTGCACTTAAAAAGAAATCTAACGAAATAAGTCTGAAAATATCTGACATATTAAAACTAATATAGTGTACGCGTTACAAGGATCGATTCATATACTTGAAAGAAAGGCCCTCTAGAGCAGAATTTAGGATAAGTGTAAGGGGACACTGGCGCCGTATTGTCGAGATGAATTACGCCTCTCGAAACACCAAGTCATGTATCAAATGTCTATTGTCTCCAATAATTATATCGATCCTTATTTCATCATTCTGTTTTATACATATAGATATGTTATGTGTGACCACAGAGGTAGTCTGTGTGTGTGTCGGATAGGCAGACAGTAGGTAATTTAGGTAGGGGGTGCCTTATGTTATGCTGTGCTCTGTGCTTACCTCAAGGCAAAGCAGAGCTTGTTATGTTTCAGGATTTCGGTAAACCCATAACCGGTAACCCATGAATTAGTATTCATTCATTATGTTATTGGTTTATCTTCTTTATCTTTAGGGGTAAGTACTTACGAGAAGTCCTTTCCTTTTGTGTAAACTTAAATTACGAAATAAAATTGAAAAAACAACAACTACCTATATAAACTACCTGTTATTTAGTTATAAAACTAAATAACAAAAAATAAATAAATTCTGTTAGGTAGTTTATAAACTACCTGTTATTTTAGTAAATAAATTTTTCAGGTATTCACAAAACAACTAGGTATACTATCGGGAATAGTCTGCTGTCGTTATCAGTTGAATGAAACGTATTTCAGTTATTTGACCCTCTGTTCTATTAATCTTTGTGTATTGTGTGATACACCTATTTGTTACGATACGAAAAATCGCTTGTAAAGAAGCGCTTCTGACTGATTTTACTCTCTTTTTTTGTTATGATTTTTAAAATGTTTATTTTGTATTCGATCTACATCAAAGATGCTTCCTTATAAAAAAGCTTTACCACTTATAATCCAAAATAGTTTGATCGCTCCGTACGAAAGTGTAAATTGTATTCTAGTTACTCTGTCTATATTTGGATAGATGTGAAAATTTTCCCAACCTTTGAATCAGGTTATGCCGGACACTTACCGGCAAAAATCTAGGTGTGTGGGGTAGCAGAAAAGTTGTAACGCCACATCCGCCTTTTGCAGTCATTTGGACAGCCCATCTGGTGGCAGTAATCACCTACTTACAGAAAATCACCGTGAAATAACAGCATGTGTTCTTTTATGTTTTGATGGTTGAGTAAATAATGCCAGCCAGAGCCCATTGCCTTTCTAATTCCCCAGCAAATTCTAATGCTTCCTACTATCAAGTAGACCCCTACCTGTCTGTCGATCTTAACATAAAAAAAGAATAAGAAATCTATATTAATTTGTTACTCTATTTCGACAGAGTTCTTTGTTATTATTGACCTACACGAGGGTTCTACGCGGCGGCTTAATCTATGTGCGTAGGGCGCACAAGCTCGGGAGGGCGGACGAATGTCTGTTATCACCAGTGCGCAACGAACAGCCGTGGGCGGCGCTCGAGGTAAGTTATTTGTTTACTCTCATTTTTACTATATTTACTATGATTTACTACAGCCTTTTACTATTAATTTGACATTAAATTTCTCACAATATGTGCACGTGCGTTTTGTATGGATACATTTTAAAAATACTTTAAATATTTTTAATAGATAATCAAGATAAAGAAAGCGTTTGGCTAATTTTTATTTTTTACACCGTTCGCGTGTCTGATTATAGCATTTAGAAGGGTTATAACAAAGCCTTTTCTGACTTATCTTGTAATCCACTGCTTATGAGGTCATTATGTGACTTCGTTCATGCTGTTTTAATATTTTTTTATGCGGACACCCTAATTATTGAAAGAAAACCCTTTACTCGCTTCACAAAGAAAATTGTGTTAAATACTTTTTTTGTGTTATTTCGGAAACTAGCTCGATTTAAAGATCAGAGATAAGAAAAACTTGTATTTTCATAATATTTTATTATTATATCTATTAACGAGTACATTGGTCGAGTTTTAGAAGTGCTGCCTTAGGGCTCTGACCCATGCATTCCGTGTTCGATTCCCGGCTGGGCCAACTTTTCATAGTTGACTGTGGTCTAGATGTGAAATATATCGCCTGGCTGTTGTATCCCCTAACACAAGCTTACTTTGGGAACCATACAATTTTTGATCATGAGCGATTTTTAGTCTTTTTTATTTAGCTATTAAAATAAAAGGTCATTTAAAGTTATAGTGCTTATAAATACTTGAACTCAACATTTAACAATAGATAAATTTAATCTGGTTTGGATCTCTTGAATCTTTGTCCTGCGAGCTGATACTTGTATCTGGATACCTTTAGGATTCTACTTTTGTCAAATTTAACTAGCTTTCTAATTCTTAGTTTGGACGTTTAGACACTTTTATTTGTGTATATGCTTTTGCATATATACAAATAAAAGTGCTTTTGCTTATATGAGACTTTCAATATTAATAATAATGTAATATTAATAAGATTGTCAAACACTACCGTCGCTAAGGTAGATTTCTAAGCACTTTTTCTAGATTAGTGATTAGGTATAAAATATATGTATTTGTTTGTTATTTTAGTAGATTTCGGATTGTTTTTTTTTTATATTAATGAATTTGAAGAAAACTTTGGTAACAATGAAAGACTATTAAGATAAAATTACACAAAAATTAAAGAAATAATAATTAATAGTAATAAAATAATATATGAACATAATTATTGTGAAAATAAAAATAAACCCGCGTGAGCGGGTCGATAGTTTACAATAATATCCAATACTAGCTGGTGCCCGCGACTTCGTCCGCGTTGAACGATGAAAGGTTGTCTTTTTTTGTGTCCCTATGTCCTTTTTTGTGTCCCAGACAACGTGTATGCAAAATTTCATGATGATCGGTTCAGTAATTTTTGCGTCGCATTTATAATATTAGTATGGATGTAATTAGTATTAGAATGAACATAAATAATAATAATCATAGCATAGATACGCGAACGAACGCAAAGATAAGTATATAAAATCGTATACTATTAAAAGCTTTCAGGCGGCGCTTGTACTCGTACCAAGTAACTTCGTTATATTCGACATCACATGCACTCTGCCTGACTTGTTCCTATATTGATTTTATAGTTATGTTTTTGAAATCAAGATATTTTGTTCATTTTTATGATAAAGGCAATACGGACAGATGCGGAAAGCGACTTCAATATACAATACACATCAAAGTCTGTACAGTAATTTTTGCGTTAAAAATTTATACATTTATCTTTGTTTTTCGCATTTATAATATTAGTAGGATTAGGTATATCAGAAATTCTACAAGAGTAGAAGAAAGCTCTTGTAGAGAACGCAAGAGCATTATCTCGACATTTGTCCAATCTTGTCATTCGGTTGTCCGTATTAGGTTCGTATAAATTCACACGATGGTTTCCAACGCCATTCGATCATTTGGTCATTCTAACTAATATTAAAAACGCAAAATTAAATGGTTTTGCTAGTTTGTTGCGCTTTTACGCCTTGACTACGCAACCGATCATAAAGAAATTTTGCACACATTGTTAAATATACAGAAAAAGTACCTTTCATCCGGAAAAAAAGTACTGTTCCCGAGAGATAATCTAAAATATAAAAATCAACGCCTAGCAGAAACATATCGGCCATAAAGATTAAATAAAAAATTACTCATTATCCTTAGGTCGTAAGATCGTCTGTCTTGTAGTTAGGTCCCAATTTTTTTGACTGACCAATAACGTAACAGATTTTTATAAATTGCGACTCAGACAAGTTATATTTCATTGTGAACCTAATAAATTTTCTGTCAAAAAAACAATTTCAAATCCAAAATGACCGAATCTTAGACAAATGTGTCCAATTATCAGTAATTTTCGTGATGTCATTTAAGCGACGCGGTCGTCGCGTGGCAACCTGTCGTCACGCTCGTAACTTCGTCACGTGACGACCGCGTCGCTCTACGGTCATGTATATTTTGTATATATATATATATATATATAATACCCAAAAAAATCCAATATTCTCGATATATTTTCATCAAGCCTCGTTTACCCGTATAACAGAGACTAAAAGACACAAAGCATAAAAGAAACGTGATGGAATGTTTGACTAATGATCTGCCATTTCGATTTTAGTACGAGTAAGTCCTGGGAGCGAAAGAAATTCTCCTTCGGCGGTGTCTCCCTTATCCCCCTTATCCCCCTAGGAATGACAAAGCCTCAATAAAGCGGGCGCGACCTTGAGGTGTGAAACAAAAATGGGGAAAGAATGCGGCATATTCCACCATCCTTATGTATGGATATCAAATATAACCAAGGTTCCTATGCTCTTCGGATATTACCTAATATTATTATGTGCTATATATAGCTGTTTGCTATATAGGTAAAGAACATAATATAACCTAGGATTTTTAGTACCCAATAATCGGAGTATTAGCTTAATTCTGTCTATAGCTAGTCATATTACTTTTCAATAGTTACCTATTATTATTATTATATTAATCCTATTAATACTATAAATGCGAAAGTTTTTATGTATATTTGGTTTGGATAAAATTTGACACTCAGATAGTTTATTACCTGGATTAACATATAGGTTCTAAAGGTAGCCGATTTTATTACGCAATATATTTTATACAATTTATTTTCATACAAGCACAGTAAAATTTTCACTGGAAATTGATTGGCTATGAAAAAAGAGAATGGCTGAAAATAAAATAAGCCATCTGATGTTAGGTCAGAGAGCAGCACTAAAGCCTTCTCCATACAGGAAATACTCCTTCACTGAATCCTTGCAACGACCTCGTTTCCAACGATACGTGAAACTGATTAATTTATACAATATTCAACTCTCTAACTTGTTCACTATTAAGTCGCTTATTGTGCTTTACTTAGTAGTAAAACGAGCTTATTCTGACGAGTTGATAACTTAATTTATCGATTTGATTTGTGTCATAAATATTAATGTAGGAAGCTATGGAATTATTATCGAAATAGCAATATCGAGAAAAGAAATACTTCGCAGTTAGATAACTTCGATAGAATATAATTTAGACAAAAAAATCAAATTTTATGGGTTATTGCGATCGGCTTTTACAAAGTAATATTTAGATTGGATGCATAGCATAATGTGCAAGTCGCAAAATGTGCTGTTTTCGCACTAAATTCGTTGAATATCACGACAGAGAATCACCAATAGAGAAAAATAATTATACATTTAAAAAAATTAAACTATTAAAAATTTAATGGTTTTAGATAATCTAGGTCTTTCTTATATTTTGAATGACGTGTATTAAAATTTATATCTAGATTTTGACGCCGTTGAATTATGTATCTATATAATAAATAAAAAATAAATCTCTAAATGCGTTACTAAACGTAAAACTCGAGAAACATCCTTGCGATGTCGTGTCGGTTCGCTAGTGAATATCTATAGATATAGGCGTGTGTGAACACATTTCCTTTAGAATTCCAATAAACTAGCGAAGGTCGCGGTCAGTCCCGTTCCTCTATTTAATATACCTAGTAATAAATAGGTAAGACCGTCCCCGGGCGTAGTTCAATCGGCCTTGACCTGCTCGATCATCCCGCCGGAACTCGGTTTATTAAGCGCCCCCCTCAGTTATACTGCGCCCCTCGCTGTGTCCTCTTTTTCTATATACATGTCTACTATGCCTATTCGAATTTTTGACACGCCTGTCATTTGATTGATGAAACACTTATCCTGTAAAATAAAAGTTATGTGATTTGACAACCCGGTGTATGAGTGGTTAGGTTAGATTAGGTTAGCTTGCTGCTTGCTTAACACTCTGTTTTTAAAACCAGCGAGAACAGTAGGTACTTTTTTTATGTAAGGATATTCTATGTCTAGTGTCCTTTTCTACCTGACAACGTGTATGCAAAATTACCATGATGATCGGTTATTAATAATTAAGGCGTGATAGCGTTACAAACAAACAAACAAACTCACTGCAAATCAAAATCAAATCCCACAGGAACCTAGAGAGTCCAGGATAGATTAATCCACTAAATACTTAAAGTCTATAAGGATTAGGATAGTTAGTAGGATAAGAGGCGTAATTCTGTTTTTCAACATTAATGTTTTAATTATATTAATAAAAACTATCCACTATATTTTCCAGCTATGGCTCATTACGTGACGATAACTCCCGACATGAGAGAAACTGTGCTGCAGCATTTGCGGGACAGCTTCTTCGCTGACGAGCCTCTCAACAAAGCAGTGTCACTCTGCGAGAGGGGGCAGCCCCACGCAGCTCTGGAGAGATTGTGTTCAGCGACCATGGCTGATGGGTTATCAGTCGCTGTTGTCGAAAACGACATGGTATAAACCAGATTCTTATTCCCAGCTAAAGTGAAATTAAACTTTAAAAAATAGTTTAGAATTTTTTTAGGAAAATAATTTGTTACGATTATATTTTATCGCAAGAAGAATACGACACAGTAAATGATGGTCATACATTTCTATTTCCAGGTGCTGGGGGTAGCTTTGAACGGCATTTTATGACCCGGAGACATCGAACATTCCATAGAAAAGATACAGCAGTCGTCGGACGAGAAGTATAACAAGATTTTCACTATCCTGTACACCATGAGCCAAGACCTGGACCTGTTTGGTACATACCAAGTTGATCGTATTTTGGAATGCCGTATTATATCAGTATCTGATCAAGCCAGGGGACGGGGCTTCGCTAAGGAGTTGATGAGGAGAAGCATCGAGATTGCCATGCAAAATGGATTTAAGGTTGTCTAGTCTTATCTTTAATTTAACTTAATGAGTCCATATCATTAGATAGAGCTCAGAAACCTTTAAGAGCACACTAACCCAACTGGAGCCGCTTACCAAATCCATATTACGTAATTCCATGATTACTTGTTAATTGTTGGTCGTAACTATACATAAAAAAAACATGATATTTCTGAGATATCATATAGGATGGACATAAAATACTGAAACTAATTTTATATCTATAACAATTATTTTCTAAAATGTGCAGAATTTGTGACATTTTGTGGGTTGAATTCTTGTAGTTATTGTCTGACAAATAATGTTTTTCCGTGAAAACATCCTAGCTATGATGTACATTTAAAAATGGGTTGTCAGGAGCTACAGTCTACAAAGGTTTTTCTAAAATATTTAAATTGCTGGCTGGATATATAAAATAACCTGATCTGCATAAGGAGTAGCTTCAAAAGTCTCATCACCAAATCTTCAGAAGAAAAGATCTTATTCAGAAGATCATCTTTCAGAAGAAAGAAGATCTCGTAATGAGATTGTAGTAAGAAGACAATCGTATTCTTTCTTACAGTTTTTAATTGTTTTTACTTTCTTTTTAGTTGTTCAAAGTGGACGCAACCGGAGCTTATTCACAAAGGATCTGCAGCTCTCTAGGTCTAAGAGAGCTGCGCAAAGTCCGCTATTCGGAGTACTGCGATGACTCTGGTATACCTATCTTTAATGTACCGCCGCCTCATGACGCACTTTCCATCATGGTCCTCGAAATACATTAAGGTGTTCTTGTGAAATCTTGAAAAAGCTCAGTATTATTGTCAGTATTATCTTATCAATCTTACACTTGATTTGTTATCTAAATATTGCACAACAATGTACCTAAAACTGTTTATATTTTAGAAAAATAGGTGCCCAAACGCACAAATTTTCATTTATACTATTAATTATCAAAATCAAAATAATTTTGAGAGTAACATAACGTATAATTTGCATTTTTTAAACTGTGGGTTTGAATAAGATGCATTGTATATTTTTATTTTAAGTTAAATTTAACTACAGTTCGTTTAAGTGTATTCGGAAATAAAAACTAATGGATTAAAATTAAGTTTCATTAGAGGCAGAACAACTAATTTAACTTGAGTAACGCTGGCATGGTGCTGGCGTAACTATGTATTTATTTTTTAATTTAAAAACAACATTTCATATTTTAAACTTTGTAAACATTTTAAAATAATGTATATTTACATATACCAGGTATACATTTACCTGGTAAAATAATGTAAGTATATGTATATAATACATATACCACACATGCTCTAGATACCATATAGTTTTTTTTTTGTCGTGTAAATACGAAAAGAAATTTAAAACATTTACACAAAGCATTGAACTTTCGATATGTAATATTTTTTATTGGTATTTTATTAATAAGTACTCTAAATATGTACCTATACAAGTAATTATATACCTATTAGAAGTTATTTTGTAGAATGTATTTTCATTGTTATTTAATAGAAAGAAAAAAATTGTTGTTAGTAAATGTTGTTTTAACAAATGTTTTAAAAACATTGATAATAGTATTTTAATAATAATATTTTATTTATTCATAAATCTATAAACATGTAGGGTTATAAACATAATTCAATGCTATAAACTAGGCAAAGCAAGGTTTTTCTTTTTGGTGTAATAATTTTGTATTGTTATTACCTGGATATATTATGAATGACAGTAATTTTTTTAGTTATAATGATTTATTAATTGCACAAAATATATTTATAATACAATAAAACTTTATTTTTTACTTAATTTTTTTTTTAATAATTAAGTAAAAACCAACAATTATTAATGATACATTGTGCTATAATTTATCATTAATATAATTTAATAATAAATAAAATTTATATCTATATCATCTGTATAGGTATATACAATACTAAACATATAATCGGTATACAATACTTTAGTTAAACGAAAAATAATATTTAAGGTATATAAAATGAGAGTTAAAACACATCCGCTGATTGTGTTTCGATAATCTACTTACGAAAATTTGTTGGAATCTATGTATATCTATTCTATATCTACGAGTATATGTATATAGGTATTATAAAATAGTCGCTGTCCCCGCCTCTCCCTGTTTCTCCGCTAACTTCTCCTAAACTAGCCCATGAATTTTAATATAGTTTTTACTAATGAAAAGAGCGATAAATGTGTATATTTTAATTAGTTTTTAAATATAATCACTACTTTCGTATTTCATATATCTTTACACTTTGTTATTTATTTTTAAATATGTTTAAAATATTTATAAGATTGTATGTAAAATGTAAATCCTATATTGAATATGTGATAACACTAGTTATGAAAGAACTAGTTATTTATGTTTTTATTTTTACTTTATTAACAAACAAAAAAATACTGGCTTTAAATGGCTCTATTTATACAAAAGTCTTTTGACAGTGTGTATTGCCAGAGTGTTGACAGAGATGTGGACTCTGATTGTTGATCTGAAGAATGGCTGGATTTCTCATCGTGTTATGAAAAGCTTGCTCTGAGCTTTAGGTAGAAAAACTAAAACCACCAACATAGCTTGCAGAACGCGAAAAGTCGGTAAATAAAAGTTCTCGAATGGCTTCCTGTCCGTTCGCCTGTCAAAGATCGCCTCAACCTTCCTTTCCGCACACTAATGATAGCATAGAAGTCATCCTAAGGCGCGTTCACGATGCGGTTTCCGATGCGCTACAAAAGCGCGGTAATTTCAGCAGGATCCTCATGGTGGTTGGACTCTCTAGCGAGACAGCTCTCGCTATGGTTCCTCCGAGATATCTGTGCACGAGTGCGACATGACCGAACGTGACACCGCGAGACTCACCGAGTCACAGCGAGAGCTACTATGTACATTCTCGCATTCAGCCTGTCCCGAGGAAGAGCTCTCGCTATATCTCCCCCGAGATCTCTCGCCTGATAGGTATTTGGAGTGCGATGTACACTCTCGCTATATACACTCATGCAGTTTGCGCGAGACCCTTGACTCGGGCACAAAAACCGACACGAGATCGAGCCCTAGCAAGCCAACGCGAGACTCACTGAGACACAACTAGAGCTACTATGTACATTCTCGCATTTGGCCTGTCTCGAGCGAGGCTATATCTCTTCCGAGATGTCTCGGCCGAGAGGTCTGTGCGCGTGTTCGACCATGTACATCCTCATTAGGTACAGCGACGCTCTCTTATTTCGCGCGAAACCTTTTAACTCGGCGTCTGCATTCGGCCTGTTTCGGGGTATCTCGGTGAGAGTGTATGACCACCATTAAAGTGTAAGCCCTCTGCATAAAACTAGTCTACAGCGCCCATGTATTAAGATCGATCGACAAAAAATCCATTTAAATGTGTTTCTATCACGCCCAGAGATAGAAATTAAGTTGCTGCTTCGATGTCCATAGATGGCAAGCAATTGGCAAGATTAATCAGACGTTGTTCTATGTAATAGGGTTAGAAACTGTTCTATGGTTCTATAAGTGTTTAAAAAACGAATAATTTCAAATGTATGTACACATATGTATTATGTAACCTACATAGTTGGTGTGTTAGTTTGTGTAGAAGGATTGTTAAAGTTGTATTCCAATATTGAGTAGAAATTAAATATTTAAGTTATTTTCGTGTTTTATTTGTCCTATTGTTTTATTTTTAAATTATGCTTTGAGTTCTTCTACAAATATATAATACTTGAAGTATAATAATATGTTTGTCCGTCCATTTTATATATTTAACACTCTCAGACGGTAGGCGTGAGAGAACTTACCCCGTCGGATGGCAAATAACGGCAATTTCGGAGCCGATATGAAAGTATTATTATAAACAATTTTACTTGTAGTTATTAATTTTAGGAAATTAATTTCATTATTTTTATATATATATTATAATTATTTTATTTTATCTTTATGTTAAGGTCAACAGACAGGCTGACGTTCCATTTGACGCTCTTCCCATTGTCTATAACAAGCATTGCCACAGGATCAATAAATGCGCTGCTGATAAGGGATAAGGAAGGCATAGTGTAATGGGCTCTGGCATCGGTTATTCACTTACCGAAACACAACATTACATACCAGTTATATGATCATCTCATCTGTAAGGGGGTGACTGCCGCCAGAAGGGCTGCCCAAATGAATGCGAAACATAGTGTGAACGCAGTTCTTTTGTCGCTATAGTTACTTATAAAAATATAAATGAAAATGTAATATTTTAGAAGTATTCGTGCTTTACGTAGAATTTACGTTACGTAACATTTCCTTTGCTTCTTGCCGAATTTCATTATATCGGGAAAACGTAAATTAGCCTATAAATTTTATTGTTTTAAGTTACTTGGCCAATACGATAATAATTTTTTATTATAAAAGTCCGCAGACAGACTGATGGTCGATTGTGGATGGTAGGTGAGTGGTTATACCGCCACTTACTCGGTCGCCATGTATGTATGCCATATATATACGTTACATATATGTAAAGTTTTTCCCTGGCGAACAAAAAGCTATGAGCCGTCTAAAAATACACAAATTTAATTTGAAATCATTCCGGAATGTCTACTTTCTAGATAGCGTATAAAAAGGCCGTCATAAAGTTTCATTATTCATCGTTATTCGGAGTTATATTTAGGCTTCACCGTTACATAGGCCATTTGTCACGTTACGCCCCGTTTCTTTTTTAATTCTTTATAATTGAACTAAGGTTACAGTGAAGTCGCGAGGTGGCTTTTATTAACTTTTAATATTTCATTTCCCAGTAATAACACTTCTTATATATACATAGTATAAATTAGCTTAGCTTTTCTAATTTTTGGTTGGTTGCATTGAATGAAAGTTACCATTGAAACTCGATGTATAATCAGAACTCTTCTTTACTAGCTGTGCTAGTGCTGTGCTAGTGCTACTTCTTTCTACGTAGAATTCGATTAGTGTTGTTAGGTGTGATTTCTTTAATGTTCAGGTCAGCAGACAGGCTGACGAATTCACTTGATGGTAAGTTGCTACTGTGACCTATGGCAACGCTACAGGTCCTGCAAGTTTAATTACAGAAGTACCTATATAACCATATACAATATAACCATAGCTGTAAGTATAACCTATATTACAGATTAATATGTAGATTAATAATTAAAAGATTAATATATTTTATTAATATATAGATAATATCTGTAAGCATTCGAGGCGTTCCTTAGTAATCTGATAGGGAATCAAGTCGGGTTCACGCACACAGAATGAGGGAGGAAATAAATTTGGGCGCCGTACTGTCGGAGTATAAGCGGTGCACTCTGGGACGTTGCCAAAAATTGATTGAAACGCAGTCACGACGCGCGACGCCGGATTGTCTCGTTCCCGAATCATATACCTCTCTTTTAAGCCCAGTTTTGCGCGCTTAACGCGATATCCAAATACGAAATTGCGTTTCGAAAGAAAACCTCTTGTTTTATCTTTTATGAGGCCCCAAAACTGGGCATCATTACACAAACTAAAGAAATCGTCCTTTATAACCAAAAGAAATATCGCCTCATTATGACTCAAATGCAAAAAGACATAATAACTAATTGTCAACTAATGCCAGATTATAGTCTAGATTAGTTAGAAGAAGTTTTAGAAGCGAACAGTGACTTTGTTTTTTAATACTTATTATTAATATCTAATCTACACTAATATTATAAAGAGGAATGATTTGTTTGTTTGTTTGCATTGAATAGGCTCCGAAACTACTGGAGCGATTTGAAAAATTATATCACAGTTATATTATCAGCTATCACAGCTATATTACGCAGGCGAAGTCGCGTCCAACAGCTAGTAATAGATATAGATGAAATCTTTCTAAATATAAGTGTAATTGACAGACTTCTAACGCCCCGTCCTTATTATATACAAGATTGGTAAAGCAATAAAAAATTAAGGAACGAATAAGGTTTGGTTTAAATTATATAGTTTTCAGAAAAAAAGCATGCGTGCGAAGCTGAGGTGGGGTCGCTAGTTTCCAATGAAACTACAAGAAAGGTACGAGATCAATAAATTTCCTGGTTGAGTTTAATATGTCCCTTTATATTATATTATTTATATAAATAAATTTAATCTATATGTTGCTCTATATACTCTATTTATTATATTATAAATATATATTTCATTATACGTACAATTTCTTTCAATAAAATAAACACAGAGAAAAAGTCAAGAATGCGCCCACCAAAGTCTACATACATTAATTTTGTTATGTAAACACGTTAAGATAAACATAAGTATGTGTATAGAGCCAACGTGACTTACAAATATATTATTTAACTAGAATTGTATGAAATTTGGTATTATTTGATTATAAAGTTATTAAGTTTGCTTTGGTAAGTAATAGTTGCTGAGCACACTGGCCACACTGCATAACCTTGGTCGTCTAGTTGCAGTAAATATTCTAAGGTTTTATGAAGTACCTACTTTCAGAAAAGTTCGCCCGTCCACCTATCCCACTAAGTATCCCCCGGTACTTAGTGGGATAGGTGGGATAGGGGGGATCCCCTATCCCTACTACTAGGGTAGGGATAAGTGGGAAAAAATCCATTTATCCCTATCAGTAGGGATAGTTAGAAATTTTTCTTCCACCTAATGAAAAGCCTTATGAAAAGTTTACTTGTTAAATCTAAGAATATTCAATTGTTCATTCAATTAAGGAGAATAGTTTAAAAAATGGTAAACGCCTACGGCTTAGAAAGATCCGCCCCAATTACAATAACCTGATATATATATTTTTGTCTTTTTACGTACTATTTATAGAATATTTAATGTAATACTTTGACTCATTTCATGATGATCGATTGAATAGTTAAAGCGTGAAGGGGTAATAAACAAACAAAAGAAACTCACACGTGCGTATGCTATTATTAATATCATGATTGTAATTTATAACTTGTTATAGAAAAAAATTAAATTGCTTACTCTATATATATCATTCTCAGTGCGTAAACGTATATTATGTGGTCTATTGTTTATTTTGTGTCAACAAAAATGTTATTGCTACGCTCTCTACGCAATCGCTACGACACTACGAGATTTTGCAGCTCCGAGACTTGTCGCCTGAATGTCGATGATGTCTTATTACATCTAGTTTTGACACGCGGCTTCGCCCGAGTGTTTAGTTAAAAAATAGCTTACGCCTTACTTTACAAACAATATCTCCAAATGGTAAGTCTCGCGTATAGAATATTGATTTACATAAAACGCGTCTTCACAAGATAAGTATTCTTTTTACAATAAACTACTCGATATAATCAGAGCCTTACCTACAAATAAATTTAAAAGTGTTATCAAAACCAAACTCTGTTTGAAAGGTTATTATACAATCGCTGATTATTTAAGCGATAATGAAGCTTGGATTTTAACGATTCTGAGCTCGTAATATATTTAGTTATTTGTATATAATAATTATAACAATTGTAATATTTATATATTTTATTTTAAAGATAACAAAAATAATTAATAATAAACAATAATAATAATAATTAATTAATAATTAACAATAATAATTTCTTTCCGGGGTTCTTCTGAGGATCGTCATCATATTGGCTATTTTTTCCGTAAGTCCGGTAAAATTAGATTGATGGTAAAAATAGATAGATTGATAAAAGTTTTTCCTTGAAACGTATAAATTAATAAATGAATAACTATGTCCGGAAATATAAATAAACTCAGAGACAGCAAAAGCTTTTAGTAAAACCTATGAGTAACAATTAGTCATATAAATATTTGTTAAATAAATTTAATCTTTGTTTATAAGGAAGAGATTTTAAAACCTCTATCGGCATAGTCCGTACCTTGCTTTTGTTCCAATTTACGTAGGAATCCAGGTTGTATGCTATAGATACTCATCTATTTTATTATATGGGTACTACGAGTAGAGGGCATCAGCCGCGTGAACATTTAAAAAAGGAGCTTGTTCAAAATTCAAGATATCTTAATACTAAAATTACATCAAAATCATTCATCTGTTTAGCCGTGAAAACACGATTGACAGACAGACAAATAAAAAGAGAGAGTTATTTTTATGTTTATAACATTAGTGTATCAATTTTAATTTATATCAATAACTAGCTGACCCGAGAGACATCATCCTGTCAAAAGCTACTAGCTGTACTAGCTGTATTGGCAGTTGTTGTTAAAATTAAAATTAAAAAAATCAGGTCAATTTTTCTTTTCAGAAGAACCTTCTTCGGACAAACCACACCACAGCAAATTTTCGAACTCTTGAACCCTGAGTCAGAGCTTAGTGCTGTGACTCAGAGTTCTCGGGCAAGCAACTTAACCACCCTCCTAAAAGGGCTTGTCTATTTTTAGATGTCGCCTTAAATAAACGCGATTAATAATAGTTTAATGGAAATATCGGGATACAAAAATATCTTCATAAAAAGAATTTTTAATCTTGCTTCGAAGCAACAATGTTTTCAATTTTTCGCACCAAATAATTTCAAAAGGCCGATAGTTAAATTATCCGCGTTTTCCACGAAGATAACCCTTTTAAAAGCATTAAAGAATCATCCGATAGCACAGTGGTGGCATGATTTTTAATTCTTCGGCGTTCGGGTCAACGGACTTGTCAAAAATTGCTATTAATTTTCGCTGTCACGTCTGCCCGAACCCACCCGCGGGCCGACGACTGTACCTATATAAGTCGCTGGGATTTTCCCGTGGTGCCTCAGTATTGTGGGGATGGCGGTCAGAGCGGACGCCATGAAGGGTCGCATAGAAAACTTTTTACGTGTTTTAAACGAAAAAAATTCCACTACAATTTTTAAGGTAAGAACACAAAATCTTCACATATACTCGTATTTCTTGCCATTACTTTTTAAAACTCTATAGTTTAATATTTTGTAGAATACTTATTTTATGTAAGCTTTTCTGCAAACCCTGGTCTCTCAGTCTATTCTTTGTAAAATTTGAATTAAAATCTTTTTTAAAAACGATTTTTATTTTTGCAATTTATGTGATTTTAATTGAATTAAAAACTTAATTTGATTCGGTTTTCACTTATCGGAAAAAGGATAAACATTGAAGCCGGGAGTGGGTCGCGTAAATAATCTATACTAATATTATAAAGTGAGAAGATTTGTATGTTTGTAATGAATAAACCCAAAAATTATTGGACCGATTTTGTAAATTCTTTCACCTATAGATAGCTACATTATCAGCGAGTAACATAGTCTATACTTTATAAAGTTACGCTGGTGAAGTCGCGTGCAACAGCTAATTTATAATAATTTTATAAATTAGTAGACTATATCGTCACATATTAATTGTAAAATTTACATAAATTGATATAATAACAGTAATACATCTCAATTGTATTATTGATTTTATTTAATATTGGTAATTGAATCACTTATAACTTGAAATATTTCTTTCGACATTAATTTAATATAAAATTTTCACGGCAATTATGGCTAATAATAAAACAGTAGTTTCAGTTCGATTATTAAAGAATGCTTTCACTTATTTAGGAAGGACTATTGATTCGTTGATTAGTTTTAGAAGGAATGTAATTAAAACTGTGTTTTAAAGGAAAGTTTCTTTCTATATAAAGAACAATAAAGATAAAAGTTCAAATAGCTTCACAGAAGATGTCAATTTTTTTTCTACATTTATTATATTGAACTCTTATTCTGATTTTATAATTAAGTTCTTTCGTAAAATAATTCGTGTGGTTTAAGGGATCTAAAGTTTTTATCTAGGAAAAAAAAACTACATAAAAAGCCTTCAGACAGGCTGACGGTCCTATAACAGAAGCAACTCCATGGGTGCTGCAAGTCCGTGGTAGGATAAAGGATATACCCAGGGATTAGGAAAGGGGATAGGGAAATTGCTGCTACAATCAAATGACTGCGAAAGACAGTGTTCCCTGTTATGAAGCTATAGAAATAACCATTTATATTTTGATATTATCTGATGGTATAACATATTTTTATGTGTCAACTATTTATAGTGAAAACCTGTAACAATTATTTTTTCGTGTAGTTTAATGTTATTAGGTCATAGACTATAATACAATGTATTTGAGAGCGAGAGAAATTTTTTTCAAAAAAAACAGCAATATCAAACCGAAATAATGACGAAATCATCTATAAATTTAACATACAGAAAATAAATGTATAATGTATCCAATCGAAGGCAAAAGTGCATATATATCCCTAAAATTCCTACAGATCTAGTGAAGCTTAAAATTGGATTTTTGCACTCCATTGATGAATTGCACAGTTAAAAATAAACTAATAAACGAATTTCGCGAACAAAAGATAAAGTCAAACGTACACTGTATTTACTTTTCTGTTTACCATATTAATTTCTTTGGAATATCAATATTGTATCAGTCTACAATCTAGTCGTTTTAGGCATAATTAAATTTTATTTGAAAATGATGCATTTGGTCTTAATAATATTTTTACGTATATTTTCTTAGAAAAGAAAAACAGATAGCTGGAAAGAAAAATTATTTTAAATTCTGCGAAAAATTACAGTTCAAATTTATTTCACATGTAAAGGTAATTTTAATTAATAAATTAACAATTAATCTATATGTAAAACTAATCTATATATTTACAAATTGTATATAATATTAAGCTTATTATTTACCAAAAAAATTCAAACTGTATTTGAAACAATGCCATCAATATATCTACTTCTATTCTATAATGTACGAGTAATGTAGTTTATGTAATCGGAATGACATTCCGACTTGCATACCGAAGCTTAAAATACCGCCATCGATATGTCGTAAATGCAGGAGGATAATACGAGTATAAGATAATATTAGCTTTACTTAGCTTTACTTAGATTAGATATTTTTCTTATCAGTTCAACCGTAAAACACTCAATCAAACATTTTATTGTTTATTTGTTATGCTACTCAAAACCGATTATCATGAAATTGTGATGAGATAATAATACACATAATACCTAAGTAGGTACACATTAATAATAATAATACACAATTATAATTAAAAATTTAGAAAGTAAAATTCACATATTTCTCATTAATTTCTATAGATTATTTATTTTGTCAGATATTTTTTAAATAGTCAATTTGGTTCAAGGGAATATTTTTAATAGGGAATCAGGGAATCGATTTGGTATATCTATATAAATATGGTATGGTATGATATAGTATGGTATGGTAGATAGATATGGTATAGACCCTGGATTTGGTACTTTTTTAAATTTTTTAAAAAGTATATGGCCAACATGAAAAGCGAGTTTCGCCTCATTAAAAATAGTATGTGCATTCCGCAACGCGATATACAGGCAATAAAAATTTTCTTCAACAATACGACAGAGTTCTTGAAAAAAGTTTACGAGTTGCTAACAGCCTTGGCCTGCGTGGTTACACTTAAAACTGTTACGTCATCGATAACAGTTTTTTTTTCTAGGGCAGTAAAACTTAATTGAAAAAAATCGATCCACTAAATTTAAGGCCAACGTGTGAAAATGAACTGGTGCTATGACTCTCCATTAATTAATGTAATTAACGCCCCAGTGTTATTTCGACTCCTGTACTATACGTCTGCTACATTATTTAGGCCACTGATTTCCAAACTGGGAAAGTATTGTTATCATATAAGTAGGAATAATACCAACAGTTCAACAGTAACAGTTCAGTAGCAACAGTTTCTAATTCTATGATTGTAATATTATTTGTTTTATAAGATTTAAAAAATCTTATGGTAACAAATATTTGTCTCCAATATTCGGGGATGTCATTGATAACTTCAAGTGTGGTCTACAATAATTTTCAAAAATTTAACCTTTTAACAGCCAGAGTCGGATTTATCCGAAAATTATTTTCGTGTCCATTTCGCCATAGCCGTGTATATACGACACATACCTCTACTTGTATAAAATATTTCTTTTAAATCATTGCGTTGCTTTCTCTTAAAAAAAAAATTACGACACAACAACTCCTACAAAACCAAGCGGTTAAAGGGTTAATTAATCTGAGTTAATGATTATTTAAAAACCCTTAAATACAAAGTACCCTTGTATATATTCTTTATGAGAACTTTTTGATTTTTGCTATAAAAATATTAATGAACTACTTAACTAAAATTGACTAATGTGTTACTTAACTTAAACTTAAAATAAACTTAAAAAAATATATAGGGCGTGTCTATGGACACGGCCGTGTGTTTTATGTGTAAATTACAAGTGATGTTTTCTTTATATGTAGTAACTTACCTATATTATTCAACGAATTCTAATATATCATATACATATATGTACCTAGTAATTCTTTGATCCTTTAGCTATCGAGTGGTGTAATTAAATTTTGTATTATAATTATATGTTTTGGAGCACCATTTGCATATAATTTGCAGGAAAAAAAAACAGTGCGAAGCCGGGGGCAAGTCGCTAGTTTATAATATTAGCAGACTGATATGTATTCTAATAATTGCTTGCATAAAATATTTAAATAAATTCACAGCCTAATTTTATTTTAATACTAATATTTTATTAGTAGAAATTAAATGAAAGTCGCATTGGTTATCGTATCATGATCGCTGTGAAAATAACACAAGCCTTCTGTCTCTATCGTTGATAGTTGTGTCAGCGTGTGAAAAAAGTCATTTTTCACAAACAGCTGTATCTTCACACGGTCCCTTATTAATCTTTTATTCGTAAGAATGTCTGTGGTATTTAAAGGAAACGTAAAGAGTGTATTAGTATGTATTATTTAAAATGTTAATAAAAAAAAACATAATAGTACAATATTCCATGAGCATTTAACTACTATCCTATTATTAATATTACAAATGCATGTTTTTTGTATGTCTGTTATTCAATTACGCAAAAATGGCTAAATGAATTATGACACACAGATAGTTTTATGCCTGTATTAACATATAGGATACTTTTTATACTTGAAAAATGTTAGGTTCCCGATGGATCGTCTAAAAATATAAAAATTTCGGCGTTACCGTCGTCGTCGTGATAAAGACGTCAGCCGTTTCTCAGGTGTTACATTTATAATTTTAAAACGCGGACGAAGTCGCGGGCACCATGCAGGTAGTTCCTTTATAACTAGGTACTTATTACTATTATTATTCTTTTCATTAAAATAATTATTATTGTTTTTAAAATAAGTAAGGTTTCAGAAACTATATTACTGTAAGGTTACCTACATCATAATTCTGAAGAAAATGAATTATCGGTATAGGCACTGGAATTTTATAAATGTGTCTTTATTTTTAAAAATCTCGTCATTTTTTTGTATATTTTATGGTTTTTACGTAATTCATAGACGCTTAAAATGATTTGGAATAAAATAAATTTCTGAGATACCCTTTTACATTTATAATACGTACCTACTATTAATGTGAAATTTAAAATTCAGTATTAATATTAATTCTAACCACTAATTACATATAACGAAGGGTTATAAGTGGTGAAATAACAAAACCTTCATCACCAAGTTTACTTCATAATGGCCAGTTTAATTCTATAAACGAAATAGGTCGCTTTACGACTATTTCGTAGAAACGCTGCGGATAAAGAATATCCTAATGACAGTGAATGAATGAATGTACTTTGTCATGATAGCGAACGAAGAGTGACAGTTGATTTCAACTCACGCGACCTGCCAGTTTATCGTACACCGCGGATACCTTTTATCAAACAAATTACTCTTGAACTATCCGCTAAAACCTGGTTCACACGACACTACTAAACTAGACGAAATTGTTGGCTTCTTCATTATGTAAAAATTAATTTAATTGATGACATCAATGACATCTGTATTACATTCAAATTGAATGTTTACTCTTTCACGCTCTTTCACGCAAAAAACTACTGAATAGGTTTTGATGAATATACACATTAAATGGGTTTATATATCTGAAAAACACATACCGGATTGAAGTCGTGGACAAAAGCTAGTAAAACTTATGTAGGTAGATATATTAATATCTATACAAGTAGTTGTCCGCCTATGATCCATGTCTGTTTCACCGCAAAATACTTTTAAGCCACCCAACGGATTTCGATACTGTTGAGGTTTTATTTTGTTATACGACCTCTATGGTCGATTATTTATCGACACTCGTTCTATGTCAAATGAATTGCTTTTGTTATAATATAAAAATACTAAGGAAAATATGTCGTCGATTGTGTTACAAATAAATACTAATTAAAAGTAACTCGTGCCTATAATTTCACTTCATACATCAAAAGGTTATGGGCAAATAATAAAATGAAGTGAAGTGTAAATAAAATAAATGTAATAAATATATAAAATAAGATTCTTCTTTCAACACAAAAATAAAAGTGAAAACACGAAAATAAAGATAAAAAATGGCGACAAATTTGCAAAATTTTCCACAATTAAAAGCGGATAATTTTAACAATTGGATTTTTCGCGTAGAGTGTATACTTGAAGAAAAGGGAATCCTACAAATAATAAAAGAAGAAAAAGAAAAAGATTCAGAAAAATTTAAAAAAGACAACGCGAAAGCTAAGAATATAATCGTGCAATGTTTACCAGACAAATATATAAACACAGTGAAAACGTGTGAAACAGCCATAGAAATGATAAAAATTCTAAAAGATTTGTTTCAGAGAAAAAGCGTAATTTCCATAATACGCCTAAGACGAAAATTAATTAATTTAAAACAATCAGAAAATGAAAAATTGGAAGATTATTTCGAAAAATTTGACAATATCGTAAGAGAACTGGAATGTGCAGATGATAATTTAACAGATCGTGATAAAATAGCGTACTTATTAACAGGATTGCAATCAAAGTATGATACAGTAATTACAGCTATCGAATGCAATACAGATTTAATGTCAGCCACTATAAAACTAGATTTTGTCAGAGCAAGACTATTAGACGAAGAACTCAAAATAAACGATAAAATTAGAAATACATCTGAAACTCAAGAAACTGCTTTTATAACTTGCTTCAAGTGCAATAAACCAGGGCATCTCTCGAAAGACTGCCGAACAAACTCATGGCGCGGCAAAGGAAGATACAGAGGAAGGTCAGGAAGATACAGAGCACCAAGACAACAGTACACAGTAAGGCCAAGAAACGATTATGGTAACATCGCTATAAACCAAAATGAAAGAGAGAAAAGATTTGGCTTTATTACAACTAAAAATGTTTACGAAAATGCGAACAACAGAAGTGAATGTAACATACAATGGGTTATTGATTCCGGATGTACCGAACACCTCATTAATGAAAAATACGAAAAATATATGACAAATATCGTCCGATTAGAAGAACCGACAAAAATTTATATTGCGAATGGAGATTTTATTACTACGGAGAAAAAAAGGTTTCATTGAAATGTCATGTGGCAAAATAAAAATAAATTTAGAAGCTTTGATAATCAAAAATCTGTCATTCAATCTTATGTCAGTCAAGAAAATGGTTCAAAACAATTACAATGTAATATTTAGCAAAGATTACGTAAAAATATGTGAACAAAATTCATATTATCATGTGTATGGTTCATGTGTAGGTAAACTATTTATTTTGAATGCGGATGTATGTCTTAATGTGTCTTATAGTGCTAATTCTAGCTCAAACTCAGAGGATATATGGCATAAAAGGTTAGGCCATCTCAATCGCCGAAGTCTGCGATACATGCATTTACCATTTAGCGCAAAAACATGTAGTTCTTGCATGATGGGTAAATCGACCCGATTACCATTTCTACCTGTAAAGAGACCACGATCAAGATATATAGGTGAGTTAATACATACAGATATAGCAGGTCCTATGCGTACACCTGGAATAAACGGTGAATTATATTATCAAGTCGTAATAGATGATTACTCTCATTTTTGTCATACGTACCTTCTCAAACACAAAAGTGAAGCGACAGCCAATTTAATTCATTATATAAGAAGATTTGAAATCGAATATGGAACAAAAATAAGTAAGATACGATGCGATAATGGCGGAGAATTTAAAAATTATAAATTGGAATCGTTTTGCAGAGAACGAGGCATAAGCATCCAATATACACAGCCGTATTCACCACAACAGAACGGAGTATCAGAACGCATGAATAGAACTTTGTATGATCGAGCCAGAACACTGTTATTAGAGACAAATTTGCCAAGAAGTTTATGGACTGAAGCTTTAGCATGTGCAACATATCAATTAAATAGATGTCCATCTGCGGCTATCAATTTTAAAACGCCTGAAACTATAATGCGAGGAAGAAATGATTTATCAAGACTTCGAATATTTGGAAGTAAAGCATGGGTTGTAACTATACCTAGAGGAGATAAATTAGCTCCTAGATCCAAAGAAATGCGAATGGTTGGATATTCTTTCAATGGATACCGTCTTTGGGATCCTATTACGAAGAAAATTGTAATATCACGGGACGTACGATTTGATGAAAATGATATTACTTACAAAGAAAACATTAGGAATACGAAAGAGGAGGATCAAACAAATAGATACGAATATGAAGAGGAAGAAGTATCAATAGATGAAAAGCAAGGAAAAGATAAAGAACAAGTACAAAGAGATAAAAATATTAATGAGCAACGAGAAAGTAGTTACGGAAATGACACACAAATAGAGGAAAGAGAACAAGACGAAGGCGAACAACGAGTTACTATAGAAGAAAGACCACGAAGAACGATAAGAATGCCAAAACGATATGAAGACTATATTATAGATGAAGATTTTCAAGATGCAAATATAGCTTTCTGCTTATTAAGCGACTCCGATCCCAAAACATATAAAGAAGCGGTCAGCAAAGGACCAGAATGGAAGAAAGCCATTAATGATGAAATAGAGTCATTAGAAGAAATGAATTCGTGGAAGGAAGCTGAATTACCAACAGGTAAAAGAGCGATCGATACAAAATGGATATTTAAAACCAAACAAGATGGAAGAAAGAAAGCCCGATTAGTAGCAAAAGGTTTTCAGACAGATAACATATACAATGTATATTCACCAGTAGCAAGAGTATCGACGATTAGAATGATGTTTAGTCAAGCAGTACACGAAAATTTTCCTATAAAACAGTTAGATGTACAAACTGCATTTTTAAACGGATATCTCAAAACAGAAATATATATAAAACCACCTGAAGGAGTGAAAGTTACACAAGGTAAAGTTTTGAAACTACAAAGATCATTATATGGACTGAGAGAAGCTCCGAAGTGTTGGAACGAAAGATTCCACAACTATATCATAACACAAGGATTTGAACAATCAAAGCATGATTTTTGTTTGTATTCCAAAGCAAATGTATGGTTACTTATTTGGGTTGACGATATAATAGTAACAGGAAAACAAACCGAAATATCAAAAACAATTTCTAAACTGAAAGATGAATTTAAAGTGAGAGATTTAGGTGATATCAAGGAATACTTGGGTATGGAAATAAGAAGAGAAGATGAAACACTAAAGATTAGCCAAACAAAAATGATAGAGAAAATATTAGAGAAATTTGGTATGGAGAATTGTAATGGAGCACAGACACCTATGGAACAAGGAATATCAATAACTGAAGAAGAAATAATAGATAATGTACCTTATCGAGAGTTGATTGGATGTCTTATATATATTGCAACAATATCGCGACCAGATATAACATTTGCGATATCTTACTTGAGCAGATATCTAGACAAACCAACAATGACAATGTGGACATCAGCTAAACGGGTACTAAGATATCTGAAAATTACTTCTAATAAGTGTTTAACATATACAAAATCGTCGGAAAAACAATTAATGTGCTACACCGACGCAGACTGGGCAAGCGATAAGGAGAACAGGAAAAGCGTGAGTGGTTGTTGTATTTTTCATAATGGTAATTTAGTATCATGGTTTACAAAGAAGCAGCAGACCGTTGCTTTATCTTCAGCAGAGGCGGAGTATATGGCAGCAGCCATGGCTACCTCAGAGCTTGTCTATTTAAAAGGTATACTTTGTAATTTTGGATGTAGTGATATAAAATCGTATTTACTTGTAGATAATCAAAGTGCTATCAAGATGATTGAGTGTAATGAAAATAGTAAAAGAACCAAACACATCGACATTAAATATCATTTTATTAAAGACTATTTTACAAAGAATATATTTTCAATTTCATATGTATCTACCAATGAAAATATTGCAGATATTTTTACTAAATCTTTAGGTGTTATTAAACACAATTATTTCCTTAACAAACTAAAGATTTTATTGTAAGATAATAAGATTAGATATATATATATATATATATATAGTTAGTTAATGTTTTGTTTTATCTCCTACCTAGTATAATGTAATATAATGATGATATATAATAAGGTATAGCAATATAAGTATTTTATAATGTGTTTATGTAAATTTTAGTATTACAAGATTAATTAAGTAAGTTAATCTTGAGGGGGAGTGTTGAGGTTTTATTTTGTTATACGACCTCTATGGTCGATTATTTATCGACACTCGTTCTATGTCAAATGAATTGCTTTTGTTATAATATAAAAATACTAAGGAAAATATGTCGTCGATTGTGTTACAAATAAATACTAATTAAAAGTAACTCGTGCCTATAATTTCACTTCATACATCAAAAGATACGGTTTTCATTAATGAAAATGTAATAAACGACGTACGTTTGTGTATATATTTACAAAAAAAAATGCTGCGTCCGAAGCTAGGTGTAGGTCGCTAGTAAATAGTAAAATAGTAGTTGAAAATAAGTTTCCTCCAATTATGTAAACAACGCTTTATTCGATTTTTGATGAAAATTTTGATTATGTTAAGTTTTTTTTATTTACACTAAAATTTCATAGCCTGTGAGGCAGATTGAAGATTCATTTGATTCTATAAATATTACGATATGTACCAAAAATTTTGTAAATAGATTATCCGTGTTCAGTGAAAGACACCTCAAAAATAATATTACAGGATCATTTCATACAAAGATTCAATATATATATTGAATCTACATGGTTTTTCAACAACAGGAAAGAAATTAATATAAAAGATGACGATAATGTATGGAACATCCAAATGCAGTAAAGATATTTTCGTTGGGGTTACTTTAAAATGCATTAAACCGTGGTCTTTCTTCTGGAAAACGTATGCAAGATTAAACAAAATATAGGTGGACCAATAAAAGTTTTAAAATTTCCAATGAAATATTATTGAGGTGGACTACGGACAAGAAAAATTGCCCGTGGTCCATCCAGGTGGACAAAGTAGGTAGACCACGACCAATACGCGAATAAAATTCTTTAGAAAAACTTAAATTATAATATAACGAGCTGACTCGTGAACTTCATACCGCCTCAGGGAGAATAAAAACCCGTTTCATACAAAATGTATGAGAAAATGAATTTTCTTCATATTTTTTTCCGAAGTTTTTATAGTTATTCTGCTATTCGGGATGGAAACAAATTCAATAAAACAAAGATCATAAAAATCGGTTCAGCCGTTCTCGATTCATAAATGGTGTAACTAACACGACTTTTTTTTAATATATATATAAAAGAAGAAGATATATATATTTATGAAAATTTGTAACTTTTAATAAGTTCAAAAAATATTTACACGTGTAATAAAAAGGTATTGTTATTTGTGGATTCCAGGAAAAGTTGTACAAAAAATTTGTAACAATCAGGTCAGGTCGTCGCCTCCTCAATACCATAATGACTAAACATTGTACCAGCGAGTACAATGTTTATGGGTTTATATGCCCTCTAAACTTCAGTTTTTACAGCTTACCTATTCAGTGAGCGGGACGCATATAATTACTAATTTATTACCAAGGAAATTAATTGAATACTAGCTGGTGCCGCGACTTCGTCCGCGTTTAATATTTAGTTAGACTATATCCATCTTTTCTATTCTAACTATTGGTGATTGACTTTTTTAAATCGTATGAGTAGCATCGAAAATTACCTCCTACTTAGAAACAAACATACAAATTTTTCCTCTTTATAATATTAGTAATAGATTTGCAATCTATGCTGGCATGCTCTGAGATGTTGAAGGAAAAGGGAGATGATGGGGAAAAGGAAGGGAGTGGGCACTGACATTCGTTACTCATTCGCCAAAGTAGAACATCACAAGAACTTAATTTCATAATGATCTTCTGTAAGGACGTAATGGGAGAGTGGCTCTCTCTTTTGAGAGAGTGCTCTCCCCCAAAAGATACTGTTGCCAGACGGGCCGCCAAAAGTTTCTACTGGGCAACATATATTTCCAAAACTAAGATATTTACTTCACTAAGTTGTTAAATTATCGCAGTAATTTGAACAGCTCGTTTGGCGGCAGTAACCAACCCCTTACGGAAGACAACCGTGAAATAACAGCATGTGTGCTGTGGCTGTTGTGTTTCGGTGAGTGAGTAATGAAATGGATGCTAGAGCCGATTTCCCTATCTCTTCCCAATCCCATATCATTAATCCTGCTGTAATCGACTTGCAACATCTAGGCGTCGCTTGTAACGTAGGCGGTGTCAACCTACCATTTAGTGAACCGTCAGGCTGTCTGGAGACATTAACATTAAAAAAAATTACTTACCAGCATAAGTTAAGTAAACCTCCATTATCGCCAGACAATTTATTGTTTTAGAATAACTAAAATAGGATTTTTATTTAATAATTCAACAATATTGCCGTCCTAAGAAGGAAAGACGTTGAGACGATTCTCCGAAGAAATTTTTAATTACAATATAGGTACCATTTTTCTTGGAAATAAAAGGCTCCTTAAACGAGATTTTTATTACTTTAATACTTTAATACAATATTTCACGAAGTTCATAATAATTAATACCAAAAGCAATTATTGGAGGTCTCAACTTAAGGGCACCCTATACGAACGAGTGAAGTCAGTAAACAAGTATTTGAGAGTTTGTTGTCTCAACTCACTATAATTGGAATAACAGAAGACAGAATGCGATGCAAGACATTTCTTGGTTTTTTTTTTATGTATTGCTACGACCATAAGGAGTAAGAAAGCTCTTAAGTGTTATTAAATTGTGAACATGCATTTGATAAAACTTAATAGAAAAGTCAATACCAAAACCAAAAAGTAATCAAAACCAGTGATATGCATTTTCTTAAATCAAATATGTAGTACGTTTCATTTCAATTGTTAAATATTATATGATAAATTAGCCACCCGACTCCGGCTTCGCACAAATGCAATTGTTTTTAACAAATTATAGGTCTTTCCACTAGTAAAAACCGTATCCATTGGATGGCAGTTAGATGAAGTTAGCGGACAAACAGACAAAGGCAGAAAGCGACTTTATTTTATCTTATTTATAGATTTAAAACCTACATAAGAATATGCATATATCTAAAAATAAATCCTAAATAAAACTAAACTAAACTAAAATCTAAAACTAAATAAACATGGTGCCGAGGATGCAGGCAGAATTTCCTCGCTGTATTGCAATGCTAATGCGTTGCGCGAAGAAGCTGCCAGCTCGTCGGTCAAGCCTTTTTGATATTTCTTTTAAAAGTTGGCGATCGCTGGGACCCCACGGACCAAGGGTCTCGAATCCGAACGGCATTAATGTGTGTATCCGGTATCGAGACGCCGGTATTTCGCGGTCTTTAATTTTTCGCCGTACCCACTTGCCTACTCGTTCCGTGGATGTGGGAAGAAGCCAGTGTGTCTACGCAAGTAGCGTCCCACACTAAAACCCTTCCCACGCTCCAGGGAATCAGGGACATACCGTACGGTCTCTTGCCGTCGTCCCTGGCTATCCCAGTTGGTTCCATTAAGGTAGGCACGTTGACGATGGCAAGAGACCGGCGGATTATATCATTGAGTGCGGTGTGTCTGAAAAAGCGGCCGGCGCTTCAAGACTCAACTCGTCATCCTCGCTGCCTCAGGCGCACCTGTGTGGAGCCCCGAACCCCGTACCCCGAGACGAAGACACGTGGCCAGACGAAGGGTGTCTGGCTCGAGGAACGTGCCAATGTTTGGTGACGGGTAGGCCCGGAGCCAATCTCCGGACTCCTTCGCCCCTGCAGCCAGTAATCTGGCCTGTTCTGAGCCTGTGCTTTGACTTAGGAGAGAGTAGAATGTAATTTCACAGATACAAAATATATTTTGTATTATAAAGGACTTACTATATAGATTTCTATAAGACTATAATTTTTATCATACTTTTTTATACTATAAAAGTCAACATAATAACCAACTGGTCCTACAAAGATAATAATATATTATTAAAATACAAAGCAGCTTAACATGAAATGGGAAAGAGATTCTAACATAAAATATATATAGTTTAATAAGATCCAAATATGTAGATACTCGTAGTTATCGCAGGGTCTGCCATATATTTGATTTGTTTGAAGGAAATTACTTTAGTTTTAGATCGGAATAAGTAAATACGTAGATATATTTGGAGAATTAATTTAAATCTAAAACGAATCTACTCCTGATCCTACACGGAAGAAAAGTAATTGATTACTGTTAAAAATATCTTTTTAATTATTCAAATTATTTCATCATCCATCAACGTTCTAAGAATTGTAATAATAATTAATAATTGAACTTCTAAGAATTAATTCCGTATTGGATTATTAGCTTTTTAAGTGACTTTATAAGTTAGAGGAATTTTAGGTATTCTATTTTAAGAGTTTTAAGAACAAGCAATTTAAGAAGCCTATCTTTTTTTAAAAATTAATGTTTTGTTTCTATTTTTATTAGAATTTTTATATATTTTTAACTAAAACATAACACTTTCGAACCCTTTCCCATTTACGAGTTTATATACAAATACATATACTAATTATTTAAGAGGTTACTTACTTAAATATTGTTTTTGAAATTATGAAAAAAATTTCGGTTTAACAGGGATTTCATTCATTCTTTCTAGCCTTTATTCTATATAGTCTTCACAGTAATAAATCCGGTATAATGCAATCAGAATTTTGTAGTAAGAAAGTGGCAATCAATAAAATGTCTCACATAGACCGGTTGCATAAGAGTGCATGCGGAATACGTGTAGCGTCGTTGTACTCGTAGTTGGTGGGTCGATCCGACTGTGAATTATTCAAATAGAAAACCATGGTGCAGTTAATTTTATGTACTGGGCCTTGTATTGACCACTTAAGAAACGTTATGTAGGACACCCATATGTGGGTGACATGGTAAAACTACACTTTGTTTTTCTAACTTTCTTTTCGCATTAATACTCTGTTGTAATGTAATTATTTGTTCTATTGATATTTACATGAAATGTTGCCTATCTAGTCATGGGTAGTGGACTTATTTGCAGCATCTTGTTATTTATGTTATGTTAGATTTATTTAAAAATTTTAAAGCATGTTAATTTTATGTTTTAATTTTAATTAATGATCAAATAATTTTTAAAATACATTTATTTCTTAAATTACGTACTGAGTAATTAAATCTATACTGATATTATAAAGAGAGAAAATTTGTAAGTTTGTAATGAATAAACTCAAAAACTACTGGGCCGATTTTAAAAATTCTTTCACTAAAGATAATATAGAAATATATCGCTGAAAATATAGAAAGCTATATTTAACTGCGAGTAACATAGGCTATATTTTATAAAGTTACGCGGCCGAAGTCGCATGGAACAGCTAATAAATATAAAAATTTAATAATCTACGAATTATCGAATTTAGTAATCTACTAACCACTAGCTGTTCGGAGTTCGGTATAACTTTTTTGTTTGTAAACCGATAGGAATGAAACAAACACTAAATGTTACGGGAAGATTGCTACAATACATCAGTGAAAATCGCATTAAAATCAGTTAAACCATTTCTGTGATCAGCGTGCACAAACGCACAAACAGAAAAAATATTCAAAAACTATTTTCTTGATCTTACTTTACATAAGTAAAGTTTGTACAAATTGTTTTTTTTTTATATTTAATGTACACACATGGCTCGTTTACGATTTTATTATAGTAGGTATAGATTGTAAATACAGTGACTCTTGGTTAGTAGTTAACTAGATAGATCGGATCATGTAACTCTTAACAGCTTCCATTTTAAACAAAATTTAATTACTCTTTGAAAACTACAAAAATATTTTCTTGATCTAGATAACATAAGTAAAGTTTGTACAAATTGTTTTTTTTAATATTTAATGTACTCCTGTATTATGCTCGTTTATGTTTTATTATACGTATAGATTGTAAATCAATACTTAATTAGATAGATCGGATCAACTAACACTTAACAGCTTCCATTCTAAACAGAATTTAAAAACTCTTAATTTTTTTTTAAATATCCTACCTAACTTCGTCTGAAATGTTCTTATGTTATAATATAGAGTAAAGGCGGCTATTGAAGCTAGACTAGTGTTATTGTGAAGGGTGCAAAGTTGCAATTGATTATGATAGTGTCGTAGACGTTAGGGGGCTGAGTGGGCATGAGATAGCTCAACAACTTCAAACCACCTGAAACGCTTTTCCCGAGGGATTTTATGCAAATTCGGTAGCAAATTTCTACCTTTCTTCTAGGCATTACAAGAACTTAAAACTACAACTTTAATTCAATCACAGCACACATCTTCTAGAGTTTTTGGATTTAAGGACTTATCCACAAAAAATCTAAAATCCACTTACAAAAATATTCTATAGAAATAGAATCATTAATATGCAAATTTTTTAATAAAATACTAAAATTATCAATAACTATCTGCCCACACTAGGCTTGGAGTATTCCCATTTGTATTAAGTAATATTTTGTTCTGTTAGGGCCTCTTTCACAATGTGTCAAGTAGGCTAACTGCCATTTAAAGTCACCGGTAACCGGGAATGAAGGTATATCACCTTTGTAAGTACGGTAAAAGTTCCAAACACTAAAAAGATAATAATAAAAAACGCCTATCGCTGGATGCAGTAAACCGAGTGCATAATTTATTAAAACATAAAATTATTTCTAAAAGTAACTAATCAACACTTTACTTGCAGTTGATTGGTAGAGCAAATGGAATCGCACGGCTGCAATTAATATATTTTATTTAAAAAATAATTTTAAGAAATTAAAAAAAATCCCTAAATCATTTTAAAACTCATATTACAATATCCGGCGTCAAGGAAGTACTTACAATATGTTATCCAAAGTTCTAAGTATAGGAATGAAGCTTAATCATACGGTATGAAGTATTGATCAAATGATCAGTGCGTTGAATCGCACGCTACACGTACGAACGTGCTTTGATCATGCCTGCAGCCACATGGAAAATTTATTATTACATCGGTTACACAGACAGAAACGTGGCAACCTTGGCCAAATTCGCCTCTAACAATTTCGACATAATGTACTTAATACAGTGGAATTTCCTTCTTTAAGAGTTTTCCTTTCAATTCCCTCTTTTCAGTCTTCGCAAGTGGGGGATATATTCTTTATGTTAAGGTCGCCTGAACACGCTGACGGTTCCCTACCCCTAGAAAAATGTTGTCAAATCATAAATGTAACTAATGATTTCTTTTGCAGACGGCGGACATGAGGTGAACGATTAACAATTATTCCGGCTGAAAGAGAGAATTCAACG
This sequence comes from Synanthedon myopaeformis, assembly GCA_944738685.1. Classification (NCBI taxonomy): domain Eukaryota; kingdom Metazoa; phylum Arthropoda; class Insecta; order Lepidoptera; family Sesiidae; genus Synanthedon; species Synanthedon myopaeformis. Next base: position 3,037,212 of record OX122927.1, on the reverse strand, counting down.
ATGGAGTCACGATTAACACTAAAACCTTTTTCTATTATCACTATTAGACAATAATTACCTATGGTGTTAGTGGAATCGACATATCTGATGAGTTTTATACAAATTTTAATACATGACAAATCCCATTTCACGAATATAAGCAGATTTGCACGCGGCTACCGCAAACCCGACTCGGAGTTCACGTTCGGAAACTTTTTGTCCGTGCGTAAACTACGACAGGGTACGCGCAGCCCACAGCCAAGGACGACCACCGCCTGCAGTCTGCAACCTTGCCCTCTCCTTTCCTACAATTGTCGATACCGCCGCATCCGATAACGATGGATCACTTCGTAGGGACTCTAGGGAAATAGGCATATGAAAGTGTATCCAAGTGGTTCTAAAAGGTGGTCTTTGTTGACAGGTGAGACTTTAAACGGCCAGAGGTTGATCGAGTTTAGACTCGGTCAAGAGGCCGAAGAAGATGGCGATGGCGAGCCCTTAGCGGTGGCGTCAGCTGAACTGCTAGTGAGGGCAGAGACTGCACCGCGCGCTCGTCATCTACGCTACACGCTGTGGGCGTTTACTGTGGACGGGAACGCGAGCGTCGGAGAATTGGCGGGCACGACGCGGCGCGATCCCGGCCGTGTTTGGCAGCGATTGGATGTGACTAAGGCCGCTCGCAACTGGGCGGCCGCCGGTGCGCGCGGTCCGCTGCGATTGCTGCTCGACTGCAGCGGTTGCGGCGGTCGCGTGCGACTGCGACTCGGTGGCGGCCAAGCGGCGCGCCCTCTGCTGCGACTGCGATTGTCGCCGCCGGCACGCCGTCGACGACGCGCTCTCAACTGCAACAGTGTGGCAGCTGGCGAAGATCGCTGCTGCCGCCAAACATACTACGTGAGCTTCCGCGACCTCGGATGGGACGACTGGATCGTCGCGCCCGAGGGCTACTATGCGAATTACTGCCGCGGAGCGTGCGACCCGTTCCCCAACTACCACGGGCAGGTGGTGGAGGCGGCGCGTCTAGAGCGGTCAGCGTGCTGCGCGCCGGTTCGCTTCTCGGCGCTGTCGCTCATCTACTTCGGTGCCGACTCGAACATCGTCAAGCGCGACCTGCCCGAGATGGTGGTGGAGGAGTGTGACTGCCCTTAGCGGCCACCTGTACATAGCCTCGCTCGCTCGCTCGCCCCGCCCCGCCCCGCCCTCTTCGCCGCTTCTGCCGCTCTCGAATCCGATTAATCCGAATCGATTATAAATAATTATTCTCGACTTGTGTAATATTTTGTTCGTCGCGTTCGAAAGACTATATCCTAAAATGTAATAAAGTTATGCCGTGTGCCACGCGGGGACCAGCGCTCGCATTGTACGCCGCGCCTCGCTTCCGCTGATAAACTTGTGACGATATCTTCTTGTATGTAGCTAGAACCTTCTTCCCAACCATGTAATGTATTGTAGGTAGTTGTAATAAATTTGTCTGGTGCGCGGTCACGTTGGTAAGACTCGAGGTGCGACGCGCAGTGCGCGGGATGTGGGTTCGTGTGCAGACGGCCTAAATAATAAAAATAATTTAATACGCCGTTTTCTTTCACCGTTTTGGTGATCGCTTGTAATTATTGTAAACTGTATTATAATAATTATTATAATTATAATAAATCAACTTTTTCATAATTATTACTACCTATTTTATTTATTACTTAAAAATTATTCCTATATAAGTCTAGGTGACTTACATAGGAAACATTTATCTACTGAACCAAGACCGTAAAAAGAGGCATACAATGTTTCGCTAAGCAATAGTCGAAGCTCTGCACACAGACTAACTAATGACTTGTATGTATGAGTGTTGTAGGCTCGTACTTAAAATACTTGTGACTTACTTTATATGCAATAGTCATTATTTGACAGAGATATAAGATTACGTTTAATATATTTGCAAATTTACAATTTGTTGAAAAGTTTCAAAAAAATTTTTTTTTTTTCTTTTTTGTTGAACACTGCACAGTTTTTAAAGCATTTTAATAGCACAATTTTTTTTAATCCCCGTATTTTGTAGGCCCTGGGAATTGGCCCTAGTTCCCCTAGTGTAAATCCACCAGCGTTGAATACATATAAATAAACTGACATGATGGTTTTACATGAAGACTTACAATTTTCAAAGTTTTAGAATTTTCCGGATTTGGATATAGAGTTTCTGCTAGTATATTCCTCTGAAGCTGTCCGCTCTCTGTTTTTCCGTTAAAATCTCATACGGTTGACTAACAGTAACCATTTCTCTCACTAAAATCAGTCCAAAAAGTTCCAAAACAAAGATTTAAAAAAAAAACAGTCCACATATGTTTCTCCGCTAACTTCTTTTAAACCACCCAACGGAATATGATTTGGTTTTCAATAATGGAAATAGCGATTAATGAGGAATGTAAACCCAATTTGCAAAAAAAAAATTGTGTGTCAGCTCCGACACACGACTGGAGTTTACTCCTTACGAAGGATTATAAAATTTAAACTTTCACAATTCGAACACGCCGAAACTCAGAACAACATTGTTCTTTTTTTTAAATAATATTGTGTAGATAGCGCAATATCTCTGAAACTTCATATAAGTATTATAAAATATTCAAAAAAAAAAGAACGTAACTATCAGTCAGTTGCAAGAAGCTATCATTTTATTTTAAATTCTCATTAAATTTGTAATGTTCCATTAATTCTACGCAAGATTCTACGCAAATGGAAGTTTTCAAGAAGTTCTAGGTGAGTTGGCAACCTGTGACAAGTCAACAATTTGTAGAGTATTGCAAAAAGTGACAAATGCTATTGCAAACCTGTCTCATGAATATATAAAAATGCCCATACAATCCTTATCCAATACATTTTTAAGTGGTAAATATTTATTGAGCGTAAGTAGTATAGGTAAGTACTCATCATGCCACCAATTCCAAAAGATTTTCTGTTTCTAGTGGAGTATAATAAGCACCACGTTTCCTTTTCGATAACATTTTTATTTAACGAAAAAATATCATCTAATATATATATTAATAATTATTATCTTATATATTATATAAACTAGAACTAGTATTAGGTTTGTTCAAATACCACAATAAGTTATTTAAATTGAAGTTAAATTCTAAGTTAAATTAAGATAAGTGATGTCATAATTGGAAGTATAATAATTGCATCCAATTCAATCCCAATCAATTGAGCTATCTCGCGGACAGTAAATACTACGATCGATGATCGTTGGAGACAAACCGGCGCCGGCCGATCACGCCGCACCGGACTTAACGCGCCATGGTAAGTAGAGCTCTGTCTATACTAATATTATAAAGAGATTTTTTTATTATTTTTCTTTGTAATGAATAAATTCAAATACTACTGGACAGATTTTAAAAATTCTTTAACGTATAGAAAGCTACATTAACAACGAGTAATGTGGGCTATATTTTATAAAGTTACGCGGACGAACTCGCGGTAACCAAAACCGATCACCAAAAAGGTATCTTTTTGGTGATCGACTTCGTCTGTTATAAACACAAGCAATAATAGAATGAAGATTTCTGATAGGATAAAGAATAAGAGGCTGGTAAAAATTAGGGAATGAATTTTAATATCTTTTACTCTCGGACCGTAACAAAAAGCAGAAATGTTGTACAATCGTCGTTTTCTGTAAGAGGAGGGTTATGCTAGCTGTTAAGATATTTATAAATGTAAAACACAATGTGCTCCGCTACTACTGATTTGCCAAGCAACCAGGCAATCATAAAAAAAGCAAATTTAATTTTTCTAATAAAGAATCTACTATGAAATACAGACATGAATTATGAAAATACCTAGACGGTTTTAAATGGCCCTTTTTCTTTTCCGTGATTTGAACTTGTGAGTCTTGAGTCAGAAAGCTTACACTCTACCTCGAATCCTTATACAACTAATAAAAACCGTAGCGACAATATTATCCAGAGTTTATTACACTGAAACGCAAAGTTACCTAAATAAATATCACACATCGTTAAGTCTCTCCTCATTTTCTAGAGACTAAATCATTTATTTTATTATTTATTTTATTTAATTTTATTAGGGAAAACAATTTTACACAGAGAGAAACTTTATTCATATTTATATAATATACAAAAATACACAAAAAAAAGGAAAAACAAAAAACATCATAAAACTAAAACAACTTAACAATATTATTGTTATATTCGTGTGAACTAGTTGAAAATAGATCAACACGTGTAAATAAAGAATTGTACTTGTGCATAACACGATATCACAGTTTAACAATAACATATTGTAATACTGTGACGATATAAAGGCGCACGTTCACCAGCTTTAGTTTTGCAGTAGGTACTTCGGCATAAAAATAGTTTATGTGTATAGGAATATAAATCTTATACGCTGCGAACTGCTTGGCAATCGATATACAATGTTATTCACTAAGTAGTTACAGTCATAGCGGTTATGACAAACATTATACAAGAACATAGCATCCAGAAGCAATCTTCGCTGTTCGCTTGGCAAGGAGTATTTCTTTAATGCATCAACATATGGCAACCTTGACCGGAAGCACTTATAATTAAGTGTTTTAAAGAATTTACGCTGCACTAATTCAATTTGTTGGCAATACTTATCATTGAAGGGATTCCAAACTATCGGGGCGTATTCAAGTTGTGATCGAACCAGAGTCTTAATAAGCTCTTAATCGATACTTGAAAGAGCGGTGGCCAAACGTGGAATTTGTTTCATTAGGCTTACACTTGTTTAATTAATTAACCAATTAAATTACTTAATTAAATTATTTATTTAATTCGCAAATATAATAGCAATAATTCCTAAATTTAGTACTCGCTTTAAGGTAAACTAATATTCCTCGTAACAAATTTCCTGGTTAATGTGAAAGATTTAAAGATTTTCCCTTCTAGGCATTTACTTACATTTAAGCGTCCGGTTGTTCCGGCGCCCGCCAGTCTGTCTGCCGTTGACAGTAAACAAGAAAGTTTCGGAGATAATGTAACAGTTACGCAAACTGATAGACTCATATTTATGGTGATTTCCAGAATTTTAATATACCTCTTATAAACCTAATATCTACGGAAAACATTATAGTTGCTATGTGAAAGAGCAAATTAGGCAAGGTACTGAGCCTTTGTAGATAGTCCAATCAGATAAACCTTTGTATTTTTTAATATTTGTAATTGTAAATATGATGATATTTTTAAATAATGATTAGGTTTTAACTTTTGCATATCTATAATGTATAATGTAACACTTGGACAACTTGGAGAAGCTGGTGGTGGTTGGAAGAGTGGATGGCATGAGGTCTCGTGGCCGGTCTGATCGATAAACCAAGTTGTGCATCTTACAGGCCTTACAGTTACGAAGGCTATGAGAAAAGCTGAGGACAGAGTGGAATGGAAACAGCTGGTGGTCGATGCCACCAAAGCATTTCAGAGCGGGCACGACCTTCAGCATTGAAGAAGACCACTTTATCTATCTATCATTTCGATGATATGTTTAATAAATTTATTAACGAAAATAGTCATAAATAAAATAAAGGAAAATTTCCCACCGAGAAACATTAAAAATACAGTGGCGATAATTTGTAACAAGATGGCGTTACGCGTGGAATATAAATAAACTAATTGTGATGCTCAGACGTGGCCGGTGTTAATGTGAAGCCTGTTACTGAGGAACTCCAATTGTTGAGGTAATGGAATAATGAATAATATCTTGTTATAATTTTGAATTCAATTATCAGAAGTACTTATTAATAACAATTTATTACGTTTGTACAATGAAAAAAATGACTCGGTCAAATTAAATTGCTTTTTTTATGTCAAGGCCGGCAGACAGGCTGACGGTCCACTTGAGGGTAGGTGGCTACCGTCGCCTCAGGTGCTTCAAGTGCGCTACCGATTACAGTAGAATTAAGGATAGGGGATTAGGAAGGGACAGGAAAATGAGCTCTGGCAACCCTTGCTTACTCACCGAAATACAACAGCAAACGTGCCTTTCTTTCACGGTGGTCTTGGGTAAGGGATGGTTACTGCCGCCAGACGGGCTGCATAAATGACTGCTAAATGCAATGTGCCCTGCCACTAATTAATATACCGTATTAATGATTACTCAGTATATCAGAGATATGTACTATTTACCTAATCTATGATGCTGTCTGCCTTTTTTTAAGTGAAAAGTTAACGGACAGATTCACGACGCTTATGAATGTAGGTGGCTACGGTCAACTGGCACACAATGTAGTAATGGCGAGCCTATCACCATTAAAATTAACTAAAATAATTAAGGTTTAAGATCTTGTCAGTGGATCCACCTCACGTTTTTTATAATAAGTTAAAATTTTCAATTTCTAGAAAATTTATCTACTTATTATATTTTCAAGAAATTCAACTCGAAAAGCTAACTCTATACTTCCTACATAATTCATATTTTAACTGGTTCATGTGACCTTAAAAAGCCCCGTATTATCATGTTTTAGAAAGTGCTACCCATCTCGCGCACACACCATACAAAGCTTGCTTCTATCCTTCTCTGCAGAAACGAGTTCATTCATTCATTTTGTTTATACCGTACATTTACAAGTATGTGAATATGCGTACGCGCAGCTGAACGTGTTCGCGGAATATACATTTGTTCAATAACTTCAAGACATTAAATTTAAAAACAGTTGAAACATTAACAGTTTAAAAATTTATTTATTAAGTTTTTTAAAAATAAATAAAAACTCATGTGAAGGTGTAATCAAATATTTAACTAATGGTGTTAAAACTGAACAGATCGCAATGGAAACTGATAATAAAGTAAGTTTTTAATTTTATTTGTGATCGTCCTACGAAATTACTAAATTACTAAATAAACCTCAACGAACTGTGGGGAGGGCTGTGCTTGTGTAATAGGAATCAGGAATGAGGAAATCCGTACACATGTTACCTAATTAACTGTATTATTGTTTTGTTTTTACTTTGTTTTTAATTTTCAGGACAACAAAGAATTACCAGAAAAAGTAGATAATAAACAAAAAGAAGAAATAAGCTCAGATAATGTAAAAGTTTCAAGAGGGCGTGACAACACAAATGTGCTTTTGCTAATTTGTATTGTCGGTGTTACACTAGGAATATTACTTGAAATATTAAATGTACAGAATAGAAAATTACATCATAACAACGAAGTCAATAAAACCTTTAAGTATTGGGTTTATTCAGCCCACAGTGACGTTGAAAACAAAAATGGTCTGCTGAAACACGTACACTTAGTTCTGGAACGAATTGGCTACGAGAAAACTACGAATGAAACCCCGTGGAAACTGCTGTGGTCTCACGATTTTCCTTTTAGAGTAATGTATCCGAATTTACACAAACTAAAAGCCGACCAAAAAGTGAACCATTTCCCTGGCACTGGATTCATAACTAACAAGGTAGATTTAGCAACTTCGAATTCAAAGTATATACCGAAAGCGTTCAAATTGCCTCAAAACAAAAAAGAGTTCCTCAAATACGCATCGGAGAATAAGAATGCATTGTTTTTGGAAAAACACAATCAGCACAGAGGTGTTTATTTGAAAAATGTGAGTGAAATAGACTTGTCAAGTGGTGAAAGTTTCGTGCAGGAGTACGTACAAAAACCGTTCCTAGTGGACGGTCATAAGTTCGATATTGGCGTGTATGTTGTGTTAACGTCGGTTTCTCCTCTCAGAGCTTATTGGTACAAAGGAGACGTATTATTCAGGTAATCAAGTTATATCTGCTACATTTCGAAACAATGTTGCTCTCGGAACTAATCGATGTGTATTATATTAATGGTTACTTTATTAGATGAGCCATGTACTATTTTATTATGAAAACTTGCAGCGAAGTTTTCTTACTTCTCTTCCACAGACTCGAGTGAAATACATAAATTATCTCGTTTATCAAGACTTGATACAAAAAAATGTCAAAGCTACAGAAAAATTTCAAGGTCTAATTTTGTGTGACGCTTCTTGTAACGATTCTATCTCTGACATTTTAGATTTATTTTACTCCGATTTTACTATTATCCTGAAACTTGTAGCCTAAATGTATATATCTTATATTTCTATAGATATTTATGGCTATATATATGTACATACGTACATATTATAAAATAAAAATTCGGTCCGTTGTCTGTTTCTCCTCAAACTTCTTCAAATCCACAAAATGGATTTTCATACGGTTTTCACTAATAGAAAGAGCTATAGACGAGAAGGTTTGTATATATATAATTAATTAAAATTAACAATTAAATTTTTAATTTTTAATACATTGTCATTGTCAACGCAATAATGTTGTCATTGGTACGTACAGAATTCTACTTTACCCAAAAAAAAAAAAAATCAACACCTAAAATAAATATTAAACCAACGTAATTAAATAAATGTTTCAATGCCTTTAAAAAGGGAAGAAATTTGAAAAAATTTGAATAAATTGAATAAAATAATTAGCAGAAAAAATTTCAATAGGTACGAGTCCAGAGGCGGTTAAGTAATTATGTAAATAAGAAATTAAGCTATGATTTTTTTTGTTTAGGTACTGTCCCGCCAAATATTACCCATTCGATCAGAAGGTTTTGGATAAGTACGTCGTGGGAGATGACTATTTGCCAACATGGGAGGTGCCTTCATTAGCACATCCTTACACCTCTCTCGGTTTCAGCATGAAAGACGCTTTTGACGTGTACGCTAGATCTAAGGTAAATTCACAAAAAAAAAATAAGTAGGTAAATTGGAACAGAAGCGTTTATTTAACTTTTGCATATTATTATTAATATAAAGTTGAACTTTTCTTTATTTCTTATATAGTGTGTGTGTGAATTTAAAAAAAATCTTTTTTTTTAAGGGTAAAAATCCGACAAAAATGTGGGAAGAAGTACAAAAAGCAATTGCAGAAGTATTATTAATGAAAGAACATCACATTATTGAATCGGTAAGTAGGTAAATTGATCACCTGATTAAAAATAATTATCATAACATAATCCTAACAAACTATATAAGGTAAGTTATAAGTACTTACCTGTTTTATAATAATAATAATTATTATTATATGAATTTTGAGACTACTACATAATATTTTTTTTGTGTAGTATTTTTTACCATTTTTAAAGTTTTTTTATCTTAAAAATTATTATAACTTATAATTAAAATCTAATTTGCTGGCCTTAACTGCCCTACTTTCGGAAAATATAATACTTATACTCGTAAGTAAGGATCCTAAATAAGTAAGTAAGGTACTTATATACACATGTTTTAACGAATTAACTAATTTTCAGCTCAAAAATTACCCGACTGCGGATAACTTTTTTGAATTAATGAGATTCGACCTCGTTGTAGACGAAGAGCTGAACGTTTTTTTATTGGAAGCGAACATGTCGCCAAATTTAAGTTCAGCACATTATCCACCGAACCAACTGCTCTATGAACAAGTCTTGTATAATCTTTTCTCCATAACTGGTGTCGCAAATCACATGATATTATACAACCCAAAAAATTCCAGGTACGTTATAGCTGTACAGCGATTAATGAAAACCAGTTTAGACAACAGAATTATTTTTCTTCATTCGAAACCAGGTTTCCAAAAAAGGAAAATAATTCTGTTGCCTAAACTGGTTTCAAACTTTTGGTTTCCAAAGCGGCCGAAGGGGTAAATACTTATGTAAATATTATGAATAAAAAATATTTATTTAACAGAATACACATGAGTCAAGTCTTATGGGTCTGATTCCACAAACTAGGCATAGGTACAAGCCTGTATATTGAATTTACATAAAATAATATTTAATGCAGAAAAATGCAAATAATAGTATTATTTATTTGTAGGTATTTGTTAGCAAAAAGTACTATCTACAGACTAAAAACACATTTATAAAGTATGTTAAAGATAGATTGAGGCTGTCAAAATATGTGGTAAACGCTATATATTTTTATAATGATGGTAACGCTAAAGTTATCAAACTTATGTTGGTAAACGCCAGCTGTACCTATCCATTATTTATATTGTACTTATGAATAGGTACCTACTTTATATAATGAGGTAATGCCGCATAACATAACAGCATAGAGAAGGTATGTGATGTTGTCTTTAGGTATTGCTTGTATTTAGGCGACAGTATCCACCTACTACCATCAAATGGACAGTCAGCTTATCTGTCGACATTAACATATAAATACAATACAAATTTAGCAAGGCCTATACAAAATGAAAAATCTAGCTGGGTTGGGCTGCATTTGGAAAGCTACCTACTTAATCTGTTCTCGTCACTACTTACTGTTGTAATGGCTGAAAACCAACGTGAAAACTGTAATCAGTACGTGCGTTGTAACAGTAATGACGTATGGTGGCGAAACGTGACCTCTCACGGCAGGACTGGTCCACAAGGCATTGCTCTGAGTTTCTTCGGTGGATTGGATCTAAAATTCTGAAATTCGCTGAAGAACCAAATTTCGCTGAAGAACAAAATTCGCTGAAAAACCAAAACCAAGCTGAAGCGGCAATAGGCCGGTCACGTCTGCCGCAGAGCGGATAACCGATGGGGTAGACGAGTTCTTGAATGCAGGACACGAATTGAAAATCGCAGTGTGGGACGCTCTGCGGCCAGGTCGATCTGAAAGGCACCGCAAGAAGCGGCTGGGGTGGAAAGCCATCAGTGTAGAAAAACAGTCTGATGATGATACAAAATGTATTTACCTATAATTACTGCAGGTATAAATTTTTATAATAAGGTGCACTCGTAATTACACCATAGGTGACCACTTACTTACTATCCTAGTTTATCTTGCATAGGTACCCACCTATTTTTTCCACTTATTCCAGAGAACAAACTGCATCCCAGAACATGTTAACTTCGCAGAAAAATATTGCAGTGTGGGGTTACGAATGCAGTACATTGTGTAAAGAAAACTGCGAGACTCTTACGTTGTGTGAACTGTGTAGACACTGCCTTAGTCCAAAATTGAGGAACAGTCTGTTAAGGGCGCATACAGAGTTCTTGCACAGAGGAGATTTTAGAAGGTTGTTCCCTCCAATTTTAGTGAGTACTCATTCATATATATTTTTTAAATATACGTTGGTTCTGGTCTGGGTCTTGAAAGTTGTGCATTAGAGCAACCCGTTTAAACATGGCCTTACAGAAAACCACCGTGAAATAACAGCATGACTGTGTGCTATTATATTTCGGTTCGGTATGTAAGGAAGACCAAAGCACATTTTATATTTTTTATAATTACTCCATTATGCTCATACCTAATAATGTATCATTAAGTCAAACAGCATTCATTGGAATAAATAATATTATAATGTTAAATCACAACTTTAACAAAATAGGTAGATTTATAAAAGTTAGAATTAGGTTATGTATTAAAAATGATTATCAAGTTAGTGCTCTATCAGTTCTTGGAGGAAGATTCAATATTATGTCGTAGTACCTATAGAGGTCTTCGAATTTTTCCATTCACGCACATTAGAAAAATTGTCCATTTATAAATAAATTCATATATTCGTACTAAAGACAATTTAATATTTAAAAGAAAAGGGAGTTTTATTAAATCCGCGTAGCCTTTTTAGCTAACCCAACAATACAGTACAATTCATGTAAGTAAGTACCTCCCTAACTACATGTTCTAACGTTCCGTCGCGAAGCCGCCAGCAATTGTTAGCAGGTACCTACATATTTTATTTCAAATAAAGACAAAGACATACCGTGATTCCCACGCAATTCTGCGCAAGAATAATACGAATCCAATATGAACAAGATAAGGATAATATTCAAACAAGAAATTACATTTATATTAAGTTCTCAATTGTGTCGAATGTGTGGGTAGATTGACAGTAAATATAGAGTTATTAAAGCTTCGACGTTAAATAAGTCGTCTATTATACATATACCTTATACTTAATTTATGCCTTGAAAGTATTTTTTTTTATATATTTTGCACTTTTTTTATAAATCAAGTATGTTCACCAATTATAAATTATCCTTACAGCTCTCCCGCTCCCGGCTTCGCCTAGAGTGCATTTTTTTTTGTAAAACCTCTATCCATTGGTGAAAATCGCATGAAAATCGGTGCAGTAGTTTTTGAGTTTTTCGCGAACAGACAGACAGACGCGGCGGAGGACTTTGTTTTTTAATATGTAAGGATATCATAAATCTGTCCCCTATAACCTAATAAGACCTGACCTGATAGACGACCTGATAAGGGCCGCGGGTCGACGGTGGATCCAGGCTTTGTCTGAACGGTTCTACTGCGAAACCTCTACTAAACCGAAAAATAATGGGGAGGCATGTGTCCAACATTGGACACTTAAGATGATGATGGCGAAAAACCTTACTTCTGAGACAGTTAAGTCCAATTTTGTTGAACTAGTGTTAATTTGACATGAAAAAATTATATTTTTGTTTTAGACACCAAAATCCTTGCAGTTGGAGGAACTGAAGAATCTGACTCGCATTAATAAATTACAATATATTTGGTACCAAGGCAAATGTGAAATGGACGACACATGGTGCACTTAACAATAAATAAACCAAATTTTACTGTTTATTTCTTTCATTTATTTATTAAGTATTTAACAAATCTATAACATTACTTTTGACATTGGCAATATTATCTTACATTTCTGACAAGCTGTAAATGCACTTTTTTTTTCTTGTTTGTTTCTGTAACTTTCAAGTATCAGGATTGCAAAAATAGAAAACAAATCGTGAAAATTAAAGGTTTTTGTAAAACCATGGCAAGTAAAGTAAAGATTTTTGAATCTACTATTTACTTATAAGCATTTATTTAATTTAACGAAAATCAATATATTTTTAGATATGGTATACAATAACTGGAATCATCTTATCATGGACTGTAGTAGTCCTAAAATATAACTACCTAAGTCTTCATCTTGATTAGTCCAAGAAACATAAATGTTTTTTGTGTTATCATCATCACCCTCCACTTTAATGAGAACAGACTCGACTGATATGTTACCATCTGACACTGTAATAGACCAGCCCTGAAGTTTCTCTGCCAGCAAAGCTCTCAGCTTTTCAGCTGTCTTTACCGAGGACCCGGGATCTTCAAAACGAACTGTGCTTGTGAAACGTATAATATGCCTGTTAATACCTATTTCATCACACATTTCCTCAATATCTACAAGCGACAATCTATTATCTTTCACACACAGGATACCGTGTACAACACGTCTTCTCTTTGGATCTGGAGGCTGAGCATTATACCTTAGTGCTTCAGCCTTCAATAGCCTCAAAGAAACGTCAATAGGAATTTTTGTTGGCGTGCTAATAGTGCAAGTTTCACCATTCGCTGGCATGTAGCAATTAATTTTGAATTCTTTTTCAATTTTGTCTTTTAAAAACTCCATTTTCTGTGCTTCACCATGAACCAACAAGACATTCTTTGGTTCACAGTATTGTATCAGTTGCATTATACCTTTAGCATCAGCGTGGGCAGAAAAAGACATATACTCGACAGCCATTTTGACATCCACAACTTGTCTATTTTCAAATTCAATTTTCTTTGCTCCGTTAAGTATTTTATAACCAACTGTACCCTGCACACAGAAACCTGGCATTATGACCATGTTTTGTTCATAGGGTGCCCATTTTTTAAATATATTCAAAGACAAACCGGCATGCAACATCCCCGGTGTAGCAAAAACAACCATTGCTCCAGGATTATCAATATAAGATTTATCAAAAGGTTTAATGTGTTTAAAGTCAAACATATTTCTCTGTACAAATGTTTTTCTAATCTTCTGATTGGTCCAAGTGATAAACATTTTGTAGTAATTGTTTGCTTTCTCTGTCAAACCTAAAGCGAAGTAAACTGGGTATTTTAAATTCATTCTCTCCCAATAAGTTTCCAATAAGATGCACAACTCTTGAGCTCTACCCAAAGCAAACACAGGTATCAATACTTTGCCACCCTTTTCAACACATTCATGAACTTTTTTAAGGAAATCTCTCTCTCTGCATCTCTTTGAATCTCTGATTGTTGTTGCATATGTAGATTCTGATATCAATAGGTCTGGTCTACACTTATCAATCCATGCAGCACCAAGATGTCTATCAGGTGTCATGTTATAATCGCCTGTGTACACCACAGATTGAGATCCGACGCGAATCCAGAACATGGCAGCTCCCAGCACATGTCCGGCATAGTATGCCTTGATTTCAAGATCATTATCAACCATAACAGACTGATGCAATGTAACAGCTGTTACCTTTTTGATGCAATCTTTGATCATCTGAGAAGTGAAAAAATTTGACTCGCCTTTTCTTTCTACAGCTACTTTTCTCATATCTTCAAGTAGAATGGGCGCTATAGCTTTAGTTGGATGTGTCATGTAAATAGGGCCAGTGTAACCAATCATTTCTGACATGTAGGGCAAGGCTCCACAGTGATCGAGATGGAAGTGAGAGATTATGACACAGTCTATTTGGCATGTAATCGGACCTTCCTGGACAATGTATGAGAAGTCGGGAAAGCGACGTTCGTCATTATATCCCATGTGCATACCGCAATCCAACATAATGTTTTTACCTCCCATCGATAACAGGATACAACTCCGCCCCACATCTTGACCCGCACCAAGCGGCGTGATCTTAATATCGGGCATCACAAAAAAGTACCTAAGCTTATCAGTCAACAAATTGGACAAGTCTCGAAGGTTATGTTTGTAACTTCATGTACCTATGTGATTCGTAGGAACGCCTTCGTTCAACTATTTATTTTGATATGATTGGATTTTATCTTGGGAATATTATTATTATTTAATTTGTTCTATTGGTATAAATTATTAATACAAAAAACATTGCCTACTTCAAAAATAATAAATAACATGACATCGTGACATGACTTAATAAGATAATGACATTGACATTGGTCTGGTCATTGACAATAACATAACATATTCGCATACACTATAAAGTAATTACTTACAGAACCATACAAAAAGTGTGTGTATCAGCTTCGACGTAATTTACTCATTATGAAACGATTATAAAATACATAATATTCAATCGAGTACATAAGTCCACATTGACCGCAATAGTAATTTTGTTTTTTGTTTAGAAATAGTAACCATACTTTTTTATGACTATTTTTCCTACAATATATAAAAAAATATTGGTTATTGTGAGAAAGCTGTGACTTGTCTTGGCGCTTGAATTACATACTTGTTTATTTTGTTTGTGTGAACTATAATATTATTATTATCTATGATTTCATAGACCATAAAAATGGAATTTCGACAGATTATAAACCATTTTATATTATATTTTTAAACGTCAAACAAAACTGGTATCTGATCTGTGACAATCTGTTTTAATTAATCAAAAAACCCACGTCAAAACAAACAACAGTTTTTTGTCATATCAAAAAAACCAAGTGAAGTTTATTTTATTTACAAATTACAATAATATTATGTACATATTACACGTTTAACTTTTATTGAGTTAAATTATAGAATTCAAATTAAAAAAAATTGAATTTTATTTTCAATACCTATTTAAATATTTCGTGAAAATACATGCACAAAATGACGTGGATTCGCCGGTTTTAAAGGAATTTACTTTTGCAATTTGAAGTTATCGGTGACTTATGATAAGCGCTTATCTTTTTATAGCGTCGCCGGCAAAGTTAGCGAAGTGCGAGCATTTTTTAAGTACTTTTTGAAAAGCTACTAACAATTTTGACAATGTCCGGCGAAGGTGCGTCTGCTTTTAATAACAGGAAAGTCGCATTGATTACCGGCATTACAGGCCAGGTGTGTATCATCATTATGTCTTTCTCATTTTATTACTTTTGTCATGATCAATTGTGGCACTCCCAAGTTATCAAGAATCACACACTACTTACTTTAGTTTTACTAATCGTTTAAAGTAAATATCTGTGGGTTTTGAATAACTAAATAAATAATATATTATTCATTTAAAAGATATAGTACTTAAACTAAATAATATTTCATTTACTTCTAGGTAATATATATTTACAAAATTATATAATATAAAGCTTTGGTCTCCTAGGCAGGGTCCCAAGCATGCTGGCTGCATTACCTTGTATCGCTAATCTGTTGCCGGAGGTAATAGCCAGCTCTATAACCGCTGGTTATGTTGACCATTTAAAAGATATATTAAAACATATTGGTTTATAGTCACATTTTGGTCAGGATGTGATAATGTAATGTTAAAGTAAACTAAATTTTCTATTTTATTAGACAAGTCTTAATTTATATTCTATTATTATTGTAATTGTATTTATAAAAGTAAAGTTCTAAGTTGAATTCACAAACTTTGATAATCAAGTTACCTCTCCTTACTCAGGTTGCCTATGATCCCATGATTCTTAAATTTTTAAATTTCTCTATTTGAACAGGATGGATCATATCTTGCCGAGTTCTTAATAGAAAAAGGTTATGAAGTTCACGGGGTGCTTCGAAGGTCATCATCTTTTAACACGGGGCGTATTCAACACTTGTATGGTCAGCCTACGTGTCACACCGGTGGCCAAATGCATTTACACTATGGAGACTTGACTGATACCACTTGTCTAATCAGTATTATAACAAAGGTAAGTGTAAAGTTATGTGAAATAATTACTTATACACCCATTAGATTACTAATACACAATGATAACACCTTTTTTAATCAAACATCCACCCACTTATTGGTGTTTTTCAAGTTTGAATATATTTTGTATGTTCAAAATGTAAATATATAATAACGTAACATCATAAATATTATAATGTTCAAATTAAGGTTGAATTATTTAGTTTATTTTGTAAGTGACTTAACTTTCAGTGGATAAATCCTTTTTTTATTAAAATTTCTGCTTTTCTCAGTAATTCTTGTGACCCATAACATTCTTCAAGAATAAGATTATCACATGCAAAAATAATTTTTAAAATCTGACTGGTCATTCTATTCTATTAAATTCTATTAATTATTTAATTATTAAATCTATTCTATTAAATTAGTATAGTAATTTTTAATTTATTGTTGCATGTTATGTGCTAAATATTATGCTTTAAATAAATAAATTATTGTAGTATCTGTTCTATTATTATTGAAATTAATAATACCATTCGTTCTTATACATATAATTGATTAAATATTAGGCAAAGAATTAACACATTTTTATTTTTGATAAAAATACTTAAGATTTCACCTGTAGGCATATTAAAGAATTATTTGTTAGTGTAAAATAAGTAGGTAATCACTGTTTCCATTATCAAGAGGCAACCTTGGGTATTAATTTACCATGTAGTTGAGTGATGAATGAATAGAATAGAGTGGATAGAATGAAGGCCATAACGAACTCTCGACACAGATTGTTTCATGTTATGGATTGTATGGTTGTTAACTTATTTGTTTAACTCCTTGTTATGTTACTTCAATGCAGTGATAAGAATCTTCTTATATGAATATAAAAATTAATCGCCTACGTTAGTCTCGCAAAGTTTCATGAATGGCTAGACCAATTTTAGTTCGGTTTTTCTTTTGAGATGGGAAGAGTGATAAACAGGGAAGGTTTGTATATTAAAGATTGCATCACGGGCGAAGCCTAGAGCGTATTGCTAGTCACAAATATAACTCGTGTGCACTGCCGTTTTTACGCTACCCGCCGATCGGCGTTTGCCGCATACGTATACAATTTTCACAGTTATTGATGAAATATTCCCTTTGTTAAAACATTAGACATGTTTTAACGATGTTTCAAACATTTTAAACAGAAGGAATTTGTAATTTTTTTAACATTGTAATATCCGCAAACCGTGACCACAACATTATAATACTTTCATATAATTTACACATACTGCGACTCCATCTTTGTAAATTATTATTTGATAAAGTTATGAGCAATTTAAATTTAACGCCTACCGGGCGACGTGAGTCGCTCCTAAGTCTGAAATTTAAAAAAACCGGGTTAAGTGTATAAAATTTTGAAAAGAATTTTTAAAATCGTATCAGTAGTTTTGAGGTATTACCTCCTACATCTAAAATTATAAATTTCGTTTTTTTTTTAATATTAATAATGTAAAATTTCACTATGAAATAACACCTTTTCTGTTTCTCTGCTAACTACTTCTAAACCACCCAACGGATTTTGATATAGAAAATTGGATCCCTGATGGAGCCGGGAGCGGGTTGCTAGTAAAGTAAATATATATATAGTTTTTAAGTGAAAAAGTAACGTCTATATGTATATTCAATCTCACAAACCCTCACATTATAATACAATTCATTTGTAGTCAATTAACACTGTCATTGTCATTAAAATGAAGTAGGAAAAACCATTTTGTCCTTGTCCTTACCATTTTTAAATGTAATTTGATTTTTAGTCTAATGATCTTAATGGCCCAGCTAGATTGTAGATAGTTATTGTTCCAATGTACGATATTTTTTTATTTCATGCTTAGTACTCGTAATTATTGTAATTGTAACCTGCCTATTTCCTTTTTGGCTGCTTTCAGTCATCATTATTAACAAATAATTTATTCCATATCTAATAAAAAAAAGTAACTTAATGACCACTTACACCATTAATTGTTTTTTAATTTAATTTAATTATTATTGCACTATTTAATTTTATTTGCACGCCTTAATGGCGGGATGTAGCAAGCAAATTAATAATCCTACTAATATTATCATTGCGAAAGTTTGTGACGATGTGTGGATGTTTCTTCCTCAATGACGCAAAAACGACTGAACTGATTTGGATGAAATTTGGCACACAGATAGTTTATTACCTGGTTTAACATGTAGCGTATTTATTATAGCAACTTACAGCAGATATAGCGTGTTTGTGCTCAGTAGAAAGTCACGAGTTAGTTTATAATTTTTAATTAATGTTTGCAAATTGTCTATTTCAGATTCGACCAAGAGAACTCTACAATCTTGGAGCACAATCTCACGTAAAAGTTTCGTTTGAATTGAGTGAATATACGGCACAAGTAGACGCTTTGGGCACTCTCCGGTTACTGGAAGCCGTAAGAGCGGCCGGATTAGAGAAGGAAACTAGAATATATCAAGCGTCTACATCTGAATTATATGGAAAAGTTATAGAAGTACCGCAAACAGAAAAAACACCATTTTATCCTAGATCACCTTATGGTAAGTTGATACATACAAATGATGTACTAGAGAAATCATAGTTTTACTAAAATACTAAAGAAAACTCAGCAATGGTATATCTCTACCTTTTACACTTGACATACTGTCATGTCTGTTTCTTCGCTAACTACTTCTAAACAGCCATACGGATTTCAATACGGTTTTAACTTATGGAAGGAGGGATAATTTCAGTTTAGCAACTGTTTTAAATTAGCATAATTGTGATTCGACAGCTTGTGCGAAGCTATACGGCTACTGGATCGTGGTGAACTACCGCGAGGCGTACGGCATGTTCGCGTGCAACGGTCTGCTGTTCAACCACGAGAGTCCTCGGCGCGGGGAGAACTTCGTCACCAGGAAGATCACGAGGGGCGTCGCCAAGATCACGCTGGGCCTCATGGACCACTTGGAGCTCGGCAACCTCGACAGCAAGAGGGACTGGGGGCACGCCAAGGATTACATTGAGGTCAATATACTCCACCGAATCGCACAATCGACTCCCCGCAAATTATGATTGTTTGCCTTAACTTTGTATTATTATTATTATTATATCTTTTGTGGCTATTTCTGGTCTGCTAGAGTACCAGTATCACTTCGTCCATTGCTGAAATATTGTAATCGCCACGTGAACTACTTATAATAATAATACTACTTTATAATAATATATCTAGTTAGCTCTAGTTAATAATAATACTTTATAATAATAATACTTTATTTGGCTTAAGAAATAAAGTATTATTATTATAAAGTATTATTATTAACTAGAGCTCTCTACCTATACCTACCACGTTCTGAAACTGTAGTACTTTTTTGATAGAGGCATTCCTCACATCTTCGCAGGCCAATGTGTGGCTACCTAGGATGTGACTGCGCTTGTGTATGAAAGGGCCACACTCGCACAGTGTCTGTGCGACTGTACTGAGTCTTCTAGAGCTCTGAGTACCTCGGACAGCCAATTGTGTTTACCCTGATTCATCATTCTGTGCATTCTGGTTTTCGCCTCCTTCTCTAAAAATAGATTTAGAGGCGGTAAGCCCAGGATTGCCTCCAGAGATGCTCCGGGGGAACTCGACATGGCTCCTGTTATCATCAGACATGCTAAAAACGTTGTAGGCCGTTGTAACTAAACCAAACATCTGATGAATATGAAACTTAGGTAATACATTTTTAAAATAATTTTCTAGTCATTGCCAAGACAGAAAGACAATTAATAGAAATTGACTCAAGACCTTTTTTCAAGATGTCGTTTGGTGGTAGTAATAAGTAGATGGGGATGTGTGGCAGGCGATGTGGCTGATGCTGCAGCAGGAGACCGCCGAAGACTTCGTGGTGGCGACGGGTGAGGCTCACAGCGTGAGGGAGTTCGTGGAGCGAGCCTTCCTGTGCGTGGGCCGACGCGTGACCTGGACAGGTCACGGCGCCGACGAGGCGGGCTTCGATCAGGACTCGGGCCAGCTTCTGGTCAAGGTCAACCCCAAGTACTTTAGACCTACGGAAGTGGTGAGTTTATATTTATTTAAAACATCAACAGCCTAGCACACTTAACATTCTAACACTGTCGCTCAACATTTAGGCTAGGTCCAGTGTGCAAGCCAATTAGAGCTGAACACGTGATTCAATCTGGTACATAAACTCCAACAAATAAATTTTAAAAATTCGAAATAATAAAATAGAAGGAAAAAAAAATCTAAACAAAATTAATTACAAACAAAAAATTTGAATACTATGTCAAATGTTAAAAAAAAGGTCAAAAGTAAAAATCAAGTTTAAAAAATTCAGAAAATTCCTCTATAATCGTTTAGGCGCGTTGAGCACTTATAGTATGGGGAAAAACACTGAACTCGCTAAGTAAGCGACACCCTCAGTGACTTTTAATGGTATGAAATAAGTGCCATCTGCCCGAATTAGTGCGTACTTTTTGGTTCATAACAAGCTTAATTTCGTCAATAGTAGGTCCCGGGTTCGATTCCTGGCAAGGTCAACTTTGGAATGAACTTATCAGAGTTGGTTCTGGTCTGATTCTGGAAATTAGTTTCGCAGTGATTTGGCCAGCCCGTCTGGCGGCAGTGACCACCCCCTTACGGAATACCACCGTGAAATAACAGCATGTGTGCTGTTGTGTTTCGACGAGTGAGTAAAGGATGCCATTTCTGCCATTTCCAGCAATTACTATCATTAATATTATATGAACAAACACACTATCTCTCTTCCAGGACTTGTTGCTGGGCGACGCCACCAAAGCAGAGGAAAAGCTGGGATGGAAGCCCAAGGTGACCTTCGACCAGCTAGTCCAAGACATGGTGGAAGCAGACCTCGAGCTCATGAAGAAGAACCCAGAAGCGTAATAAGTCAAAATACCAGAAAATATTAATAAATTGTGTAAATAAATGCCTTAAATCATAGTTTACTGAAAACAATATAGTAAAAAAGTATTAACGAAGCACAAAATGTTAAGTAAGTATAATATTATGTAACTATATCTACTTACATAAACTATATTATAGTGTAAATATATATTATAGTTAAAAAAATTTTTTTAGCTATTAATTAATTATTGATCGCCATTAAATTAAATAATAAATATTGTTATTTGATTTGTTGCGATGATGAATTGTGCAATTACCGTGTTTTAAGTAAATAGAATAATATAATTTGATGTGATTTTTTTCAGCACAGACAAACTTTTTTTATAATAATAAGTACGAATATTTCTTGTCTAAGAACACTCTCTGTAACGAAACAATTCAGAATTAGAATTTTACAAATGAGCGAATTAATCTGAAGTTAAAAATAGAAGAAATTCTTGATCTAAAACAAGATTTTCATTAAAACTATAAAATACTAGGACGGGCCAGGGAAGTGATAACACTTAGGGATATAAAAAATAGTTTACGACCTATTCTCAGACCTGACCTATGAATATACACAAAAAAATTTAATAAAAGCAAAGATCATAAAAATCGGTTCAGCCGTTCTCGAATATAACAAGACAAGCTATAATTAAAATTATATACTAACCTCTAGACTCTATATTGAGCCCAAACATTAATATGTGCTGTAATTTGCTGAGGAGTTGGTCGTCCCGCAGACTAGTTGATGATGCAGCATCAGGTCAAGGTTACCATTAATTCATGGAAATACCATCGAAGTAACAGTATACCAAATTTCAAATATGTGGAAGTTAGTGAAATCTCTTTGTCAATAATTATTAGGAAATTATTATGACCTGATGATATTCAAACGCCTGAACAGATTTTCATAGAAACATCTCGATCACGTTAGTTTCCAAACAAAAGAAACCCGATCAATAGGTCCATCCGTTTGAAAGCTATGATTCCATACACACACGCCAAACTTATGACACCCCGTTTTTGTGTCGGGCGTTAAAAAGAAACAAACCGATGTACGCGAGAGCAACGTCTGTGTGTCTGTCACAACCAAAGAGCATTCCACCGAATGTCTTACACCCCCCACTGCATTATTTTTACTTAGTACTACTAATATATCTAGTATTGACGGGTGCAGTAGGGCACACTGTATTTCGCAAACATAAATTGGGCAGCTCGTCTGGCGGCAGTAACCAACAGAACAACATTTATGCTGTTGTGTTTCGGTAAGTGAGTAAAAGATGCCAGAGCTTATTTCCCTATCCCTTGTCGTGTGGCGTTGCTTGTGCTATTGTGTAAAAATATATAGGCCATGAAACAAACATTCCATTAAACACTTTCTATTTTTATATATTCTGTTTTCAATAGTAACACATTATTATTTTTTCTATGAATAAAACGTAAATACTTAATATTATACAAATAAATAAATTATGTCTGTGAACTTTTCGTTTCAATTTAAAGCATTTTGCGAAATATGCATCCCAACCCAAAACATATTCCCACTCAGTGGTTATAGTCTGGTGGAATTTTTTTAAAACTGCAAATACAAAAATGTTGAAAAAAATAAATATTTATATAGTTTGGACAGACATTATTTCTTAAGTTATTATGCCTGTTAAATGATGTATATACGAATATTGTAGAGAATTTAATGCAGATTATTTTTGTCATGGATTATCTTTAATGGGGGTTGACACCGGACAGAATCGTATTCAGCAGGGTCGAATTAGTCTAAAAAGACCCGAAGGCAAAAAGTTTCACAAAATGCCGTTAACTGTTGAAAGCAGACGCTTTTTGATATTTGTCCGCCAGACTATTATCCATTTTAACATTTAAGTAGTAGGATAAAAAAATATGAAACTCTTTATGGGGTTTTATTCAAAGTTACCCAGGTTGACTGTTTTTATTTTATTTATCTTGACTACTTTCAATACCTATGTAATGCGTCACAATATAGCGCCCGCCCGGTCCTATTCATATTCAGAATTGTACGTAATTTTAATGTTTTAACAAATATCTATAGCTTAAATTATATACGGCGCGAATAATCTCTCCTGCAATAAGAATATTATTACAAATAATAATAAATTGATCTTGGAGGAGGACTATGCCGATTGGCAAACAGATAATGTTGATTTGAATAAAGGCTTTATTATCTATACTAATATTATAAAAGAGGAAAGATTTGTTTGTTTGTTTGCATTGAATAGGCTCTTGAAAGATCTTGAATAGGCTCTAGATTTGAAAAATTCTTTCACTGCTGGGAAGCTATATTATCAGCGAGTAACATAGGCTATATTTTATAAAGTTACGCGGGCGATGCCGCGTGCAACAGCTAGTTATTAATAAATAAATCGCCAAGACTTAAAACACAAATTGTATGGCCCCCAAACACTTTTAGGCTTGTGCTATAACCATACAAAGGGGATGGGGACAAGTGTGAGTGCTAAGATCATTGCAATAAGATTAAAAATAATTGTAATTGGCTTATATAACAAATCATATAGTACTTTAAAGTTCATTAATAAGTTATAGTTATGTCAAGCTGTTGGTGTGTGTAAATAAATAAATAATAGGTTTAGGGAAAATCATTTAGTCAGCGCCGGCCCTAATTGCAGGTGTTTTTGATGCGGTATTCCGAGTGCTTTGCACAAAAGATTTACTATAAGGTCAGAAAAAAAACAAACAGGTTTAAAAAGACAACTTTATAACAATTTATACAATGTTCAAAGCACATTTAGATATAATCAAGTGTGAAAATATGTACATGAGATTAATTAAAAATGCTAACCAAGTACGACTTTGATTTGAAAAAAATAAACAGATTTCTTCAAATTGTAGTAAAAAACATTTTCCTGTTTATATCTCGACGAAAGCCACAAAATTATTAATTTAATTTAAGTATTATATTATGAGGGGCTGCAATGTGGAAAGCTGACTTTTGTCTCTTAAGACAAAACCAATTTTTCATTGAAATAATTGAAATTGATAAATTTTATGTACTTACCTAAAACAAGTAATATAATTTTGAACATGTAGGCGAAAGAAAGGATACTTTTTCCGAATCAGATTTGTACATTTTCAAAATTAAAACTGCAATATTCACACAATACAAATTTTTAGTAAAATAATGTCTACTTTAAAAAAACTCCTTAAAAACCTTAAAAAGCTACTAACAATTGATAATAAGTAAAAAGAACTGTACATATGTCAAGTTAACCTTTTTCGATTAACGTATTATTAAAAACCATAGTGGTGCCGTTTTAATAGACAACATTTGACATTTCACATTTATACTAACGACTTAACTTTGTACCAGCGTCCAAACATTTTCCATAATTTATCAAACACTGTTATTTTACTATTACAAAATTTGTCAAAGCTGTCTTTCTATGGCAAATTTGATATTTTCAACGCCTTGTATCAAATATAATACACTACAATAAGCTAATTATTGATGTGAAAATTTGTTTAGACGCGTTGGGCACTTTTTATAATAAAATATATTACACATATTATCACAGGCAACACACGACTGTGATTATTTATAATTTATTTTATTTTAGGTTGGAATTAGTTTCGATGAAGCAATTTTTTTACATCGAAGTGGACGATTTTTTAATTTTAAGTAATATATAAAGCCAAATATCTCAGCTTCGATGTTATTTTTAGCTATATAGTTCCATAATAATAAATGTTACTTTCGAACTGCTTTTTCAAATTATGCTACTTTTATGAGTGGCCGCAAAAGTTTAAAATTATGCCAACTTTACCCAAACCCCTTTCATATAACCTTTTTTCTTCTTACCACCCAATTTTCAAAATCCAATAGGTCCCCACGACGCTCGAGTGACTCCACATTTAGCATCGTGGGCTCCCCTACCATAATGTATGATTCCAAATATAGGTGACATCACTATTAAAATCAATTTAACATCGGTCAAAAATGTTGACCTATTAAAACAGCACAACTATGGCATGGCAACAATTGCCACACTGGGCGAATAAAAATAACCCATAGGTACTTTACTATAATTTAAACATGGAAACTAAAATAATTTCACTCCAACTTACATATGAACATGAAAAAACAACATGAACAACAACATGAAAAAATGTAATAATAATAATAAATATAAAACCGAGACTCAAGCAGTTGATCAAAGCGAAACGCGACGTGGCTTGCACGTTTTAGGTGTACAGTGCCACGCGTATTCGGTCGCATATAAAACAGACAACCTGACGTCATAAATTATTCCACAGTCAGTCACCGACCGTCACAAATGGATCCATTTGTAATAATTGTTTAATAGCTGCAGTATATCTGCAGATTCGTAATGAGAAAAAACTTCAAAAAACGCGTATCACCATACGCCGTCCACCGTTAGTTTCATACCTGTTCTGTTTTATAAACTTTGAGGGCTCGATCACGCGTATACCGAGTAGAGTGGCGAGACAGAAAATTGGCAATCGACCGAGAGAGTAATGTGGGCGAAGGTGTTTACACTCATTTCGAGTACTTTAATACCGAGTAAAACAGCGAAATAGTAAAATGCTTCTCGGCTGTAAGCGAGTAGCTGTTAACACGTGTTTTGAAATTCGCCATAAAACGAAGTCCGAGTGACTGTCTCGCCATTCTGCTCGGCCAAGCGCTCAACAGAAGGTGTCGACCGAGCACTAGACCGAGAGAACTCTCTCGCTTATCTACTCGATACGTGTGATCAAGCCCTTATATATTAAGCCTTAAATCTTCGCGTCGCGTTTCGCCGTCAACTGATCTTAAGTCGAGAAGCTCTCAGGTACCAATCCGCTTGCGATCCAGTCGCAAACGTGTTTATGCAAATATTTGTTGGGCGGTGAGTCGTCTGTTTCAGAACAATGTGTGCTTTTTTATGTCAACTTGTTGTTTCAACGCGCCCGTAAGTAGCACGGCCGTGGAAACAATCGTAGCCCCTTTCCTTTTTAGGTTTGGCCACATACTCTTATCGGCGAGCGTCGATACGCATATCCAATTCGGGCCATTCTCCTTCCAACGACCGCCCGAACACTCCACGATTTCTGTGAAAAGGTTAGACATCCCGTTGAGTGTTGTTAGTGACTGTAGCCACTCACTATAAAATTGATTCGTTAGATTTTCTGCTGTTTTCTTTTTGTACGGGCCTGTAGCACCCGCGCATTTGATTAGGCCTGGCTGTTATGGCTTACTGAGTGGGCAGGGCCTCCGGCTAAGGAGGGCTCACTGGTCAGCCGTTCGATGGTTAGTCGAGGAGGAGAGGGTTTGTATGTTCCAAAACAAGTTTGTACTGGTACAATGGTCTTTATTATGCCGGAGCAAGAAGAAGACTGATTATTTACAAAAAATGGCCTATCTATATTACAATATTTGCTTACAGAACTAGGTTGTGTCATGCGTCGAACAAAGTTTACACAACCGCCCGAAATAATATGTATTATTAGTGTTTTCCGTTTCACTGTATCTGTCTCTTTCTAACACTATTTATCTATTTACATAATCCACTAGTTCTATAAGTCACTTTTAATCACTATTCTATACATTTCATGGCTGTCCCGAACACTTTTCACAATAATAGAATAGTATTAAGATATACTAAATATATAGGAAATAATATTTCGAACAATATATCTCTAACGGAAGACCAGAGTAGGTTTTTACTACCTGTATTATGCTGAGTTGGAGCCGGTTTGTGGCGAGGGACGTTTGTGTTTGTCTTTATATATGTTATTTATGTATGCTCTTAAATGTCCTTTACCGCAAATAAAACATTATTCTATATCTTCACACATTCCACACAGCACCATCTAGTTCCACAGTAAGCAACTAAATGCTTGTATTATGGATGAACCAGTCAGTTGATAGTTGATTACTTTTTTTTTTGTAAATACATATATATTATAAATACATACATCCATGACTCAGGTACAAATGTAAATGCTAACACATAAACATTTGCCCCTAGCGGGATTCGAACCCGCGACCGTTTGGTTAACAGCTAGGATTACTAGCCACTAGACCAAACGTGTCGCCAAATCTGTAAGATTTTATTTACCTAAAATTTTCAACATTTAAAACTAGTCAACTCAAGTTTTTTTTTTATGTTAAGACCGACAGAAAGGCTGACGGTCCACTCGATGGTAGGCTACCGTCGCCTATAACACAAGTAACGCCATAGATAAATAAAATAAATATTTCAATTTAACTTGACCCACTAACTGACTCATTACTTAAGTAGCGAACCATATTCGGTGCTATTTCGGCTCGTCCGCCATCTAATAGTGTTTAAAAAATACTTGCGTTTAATTAAGGCCGGTTCCGGGAAGGTGTTCGGTGTTGAGGATACATTGTAACCCTTTAAGAAGCCTCTGGGCCCGTTGATTGTTTTCAGCAAATCGAAATCAAACTTTTTCTCCCCTTCTTCATCCTTCAATGGATACAGCCGCGGATCTAAACAAACAAATTCACATTCCTTCAGTAATGTCCATAGACATAGAGATCATGCTGCCAATACCTATTTCTTTCCTGTAGATCTGTAGTAACTTCCGAGGACCAATCGAAATTCTATAAAAAAAAACTACTACTGGCCGTACGTTTGCTTCGTCTCTCTCATACTATTATGTCCGTATTCACAATATTATGAACCGTCAGCCTGTCTGCTGACCTTAGCATTAAAAGTACACACAGTGATCGGCTTGTGGGACAGGCTGTCAACCCGGTTGGACCTCCACCGTTCTGCATGACATATGGCGCAGAAACATGATCTCCAACTATGGGCGTCGTAATAGAACTCAACGTCGTTCAGGGAGCTATGGAGAGGCAATGGGGTATGCGAGATCGAACTTTCATTTCCAGTCGACCCTGCCACGAATTGAACCCGGAACCCCTGAGACGGAGCGTTAAAGCCAGCACCCTAACCACTTATCAAAAAGCGACAAGAACAATCGCTCAAGCGTCTGTGCAGTTGCAAAGTTGTCGCAAGATGTACTTCAGAGTGTGCTCAGGAGCTGCATGAGCTCATACCGCCTTCCCCTTTCTTCCATCGGATATTCAGACATTCAGACTGGTTACCATTCTCATATTGTCGAAATCCCTCTTTAAAGCGCTTTAAAACATCTTATATAGTACACACTGCCAAGGTTTGGAACTCCCTTCCGGCGAAGTACTTATATAACCCAAATCTTTTAAAAGTTCGAGTGAATAGACATCTCCTGGGTGAGCTCGCTCCATCATAGGCCTCATCTTCAATAAATTAAATGTGCCGATGTGCGGCCTCCCTAATGAAGAAGTGAACAAAATATTTTGACATACCAACGATGGCATTAGCGTTCGCACAGGCCTGCACCCAATCAATCCCAACAATGGGCCGTCCGAGTCCCACAGCGCACAAAAATTTCGCACTCCTTTTTATATTTGGAGACACCATTACTGTGCAATCCTTTACGTCAGTCACCATTACAGCCCCTGAAACATAATGCTTATTTGCTGAGAGATTACATTAACTTTGTGGCAAGGAGAGATTTCTGAGCGCATAGAACGTTCACATAGAATAAAGTCCATATAGCATTGTGTTCACTTTGTCTGAAATAGCCTTTCGTGTGCTAATAATGGCCAAAGTACTCTCAAATACATTTTGCTTTTGGAGGGGGAGACGAGTTAAATTGAAAAATAATAATAATCTTTATTTGTACAAAACACATGTCTACAGGATCCTAATTACACACATTGAATACAATTTAAATACAAATGCAATAGGTAGTGAATTCTCTAACTCCCGAACTAAGTTGGACACCTGTATCTTGGGAGTCAGTGCTTACAATCGCAACTATATATATGATATATGAATATAAATATTATGTCATATAAATAAAATAAAAGCAATTTAGGTTAATTCGCTTTTCATTTAACACAATTAAGACATAGGTATATTTATTATTTATTAACTGCTCTGTATCATCATAATTTAGGGTTAGCAGCCAATTACTGATCTTAATGTGTAAATCATATTTGTTAAGTTTATTAATTTTTAAAATTTAGTCAATGGAAATGTAAAGCTTAGAGATTCGTGATGCAGGGAGGCAAAGAAGGTCTTGCAGGCCACCTTCGTGCAGATTGCTTTTTCTCCTCTTGGACTCTGGTATATTAATAGGTAAAATAGTCCGGTATATATATGTTATTTATATTGTTTATATTTAATATCTGTTATTTAGATTCTTCATGTGATGCTTACTTACGGCTAGGAAATATTGGATAAGAGCTACAAATTCAAAATAGAAAAGAACTAATAAAATTATAGAACTTACAAATAGGAGGAGATAAAATCAACAAAATATATCCAAAATTTACTCACCAAGGCTCTTTAATTTCTTTTCAATCTCAGGGTTTGACAAATTACTGAAAACAACATAGTGGGTTGGACTAGATCTAGCTGGAATATTAACTGTTGATCTTGGTCTCTTTGGGTTTAATCTAGTTTCGCTATCGTCTGCTTGTCTCTTTAATTTTTTTGAAGAATTTAAAGTACTGTTATATACAGTATTCTTCAAGATCGATTTAGGTTGAAATTGGGGTTTCTCCTGGAGTCTGTTACTCCTTCTAATTTCCTTTTCTGGTATTTTTTTTTCTGTTGTGTCTTTTTTGTGTCTACTATTCTTTGGAAGTTCTGTCTCTGAATCAACTACATCACATTTCTTCTTTCTGCCACGTTTTCGAACTTCTTTTTCTTCATTTATTGTCTTTTCTCGGATTCGACTACCTTTTGCTGAGTTTTTTTCCGAATGGATTTTATTTTTGTTTGATATTCTGCGTTTTTCAGACGGTTTTTCTGTATTCTGATTTTGAGAAAACAAATTCTTTTTAGTATCTCGTTTCGGTCTTTTTGATTTAATTATAGTAGTTTCTATCCTCTCACTTTCATTTGAAAGTTTTGACTTTGCCAGATCACTATTTCTGTTTTCATATGTTCTAAGTCGTGACAAGTTTTCGTTAATAATTTCTACGTTCATTTGATCCTGTTGTTCAAAAAGCGAATTCGATCTCATAATGTTCTCAACTTCCGCATTATTTTTAAACTTCGGTGTAGGTTTTCGAACACGTGTTATTACTCTGGATGGTATATCAAATTTATCAGTGAGGTTTTTCTTGATTCTTTTTGATTTAAATAGAATGGGAGTATTTTCTTCTGTATTGTTATCTTCATTTTCAGAATCACTCAAATTATCTGTGACGACGGTCTTGCGGATCAATGAAATACTCGACCCTATTTCTTCACTATCAGGCAACTCTAGGTACATTGATGTCGGTTTTACCTTTTTCGGGGTTGCATCCACATCTGAAGAGTCACTTGGAATTTGACTTTTCTGTTTCTTATCTGTATCTGTAGACATTTCTCTTTGTGAGCAGAGGTCATTCAAAATATCTTGGGTAGCTGAATAAAAATTTTCGTCTTTATGTGGCGATACCATAATAGATTTTTTTCTATTATTAATACACATTGAATAATTAATTTGTGTATTTGTTTTTAATATTTGTGTTGGTACGTCGTCTGCTGAAACCTCGACAATCTGTGTTTCTACATCGTTTATGTTGTCATCTCCTTTTTTTTCCATTGCTAAGTTATTATTGGACTTTCCCTTGTCAAATATATCAATAAAACCTAATTCCAAATCTTTATCCAAAGGGATCTTTTTTGGTGTTTTAGTAGTGATTGGTCGAATTTTACTAGGCACCATCTCCTCAGAGTACTGTTGATTGATGTTTTCATTGCAAATTATTTGTGTAGGGATATCATCTTGCGTTGTATAATTTGTAGTTTCATTCGTTTTACTCGTTTTTGTTGTGTTAAAATCATTTTCTATAGCATCTTCACAATCAGTTAGGTCATCGTCTTCATCTGTCTCTGGTACAATACAAGAACTCCCCAATATACTGTTATTTTTTACAATTGATGTATCATTATTATAGGATTTTTTATTCGTGAACTGGCTACTTGGCAGTTCATCATCTTCATTTACAAAAGCTTGAGTTTCAGCATCAAATATGGCAGCGTTTGTGACCATTACTTGTTTATTTTCGATAGTTTTTAATACAGGTTCTTCCGCTTGTACTTCCGTATTAGACATAGAAGTTATTTTGTCACTTATAGGAGCCTGAGTTTCCAATGAATGTATGTCAAAATTAAAGGAATCAATTAATGAAGATGACTTTTTTGGTGATTTCCAATCGACATTGTCTTTTTCGCAAGAACTAACGCTTCCAATAGCACTAGTTTTTTTTGACGGTTTTATTAATTTACTGTCGGGAATTTTAAAACACCCATCATCTTGCTCCTGTGATGAATGGGCAATGAATGATTCTTCCTAGAAAGACAGTGAAATTATGAATTAATTACCAAAACTCAATAGAATTGACAATTGTTACTATAGAGAAGTGAATAAAATATTTAACTTTTAAGATAGATGATGATATGTTTTCAATAAATTAAATATTGGTTAATTTACCTTATAACTTCGATTCGATGACTCTTGTAAAATGCTGTTATGTATCTTTGGGATTACACATTGCGTCATTGGCAGATCGTCATCATCTTTGTGATTTAACCGAAATATGGCAAACACATCACCAAAATGAACCCAATCTTCATCTTTTATTTGATGTGGGGTGTCACGCTCCAGCACAGTCTACAATTAATACAAAGAGAGCATTAATACAATTAACTATATTCCAAGTTATAATTAAAAATATAAATTAAACTGTGCTGTGACGACGGTGGTACTGCCGCGGCGACAGTGGCGCCTAATTTCTTATATTTTTGAATGATCCCTCGGGAACCTATAATTTTTTCAGAATAAAAAGTATCCTATATATCAAACCATATTTATTTAATTATTTTCAAAAAATTAGAAGAAACAAGTGAATTTACATGGATTTGTCGCTTTTAGAGCAGCTGGAAGACAGCTATATTATTATGTCATAAGATATGATAAATAACTAATCCAATACAATGTGTGAATATGTATAATGTTAAAAAAATTAAAATTGTTTTAGTTAACATCAGCAATAATTTTTTAAAAAGGATTTAGTCTATTCAAATAGTAAAAATGACGTGTGATCGCGAAATAGTGCAAATAGCGAAGATGAGCTAATTGTGATGTTAAAAAATCAATTCTTAATAGGAAAGATGCACCACCGAAGAGAATAATATCAAATCCTACTTTCAATAAAATTTGCTTACCATATTAAGTTTAGTTTTATTCCTTGATCCCAAATCCATTATAAAATGCCCAGTCTTTGATAATTTAATGATGGCGTGTTTACTGGATACAGTCTGAAACCAAATTTCAAAAAAGAAAAATTACATTTAAAGTAGAAATTAATCACAATTAATACTAATAATTATAATATACCCAGACCCACTCCCTGCTTTTCCCAGGGTGCTATTTTTATACATATATATACACAAACATTACTTGTTAATTCCTCTTACCATAAGTGAAAACTGAATTAATATCGGTTTTGAGCGGTTTTAGAGTCCATAGAGGATAAACATAGGTACTTAAATTGATTTTTATTTATATAGATTATGTAAATTAATTTTTATATGAAATCTTACCATTTCATTCAAAACTATCTGACAGATGTCTGGATTTCTTCCAATTATATTTGTTTCCATACTTAATGGATATTCTTTATGGTTGATGAAAAGAGAAGCAATCTGAAATGGTTAATATTCAAATTAATAATATATATTTACAAAAAAAAAAAATTGGACATGTCAGAGGGAATTAGACATGGAGGTTGGCAGCACACTTGCAACACCAATGGTGTTGCTTGTGTTATAGGCGACGGTAGCAACCTACAATCAAGTGAATAAGCCAAACACTGAAAAGTCTGAAAATTTCAAGCTTTTTCGAACACTATGCAGTTAGCACAAGTCTTTCGAAACCGCAAACTTTGTTTTAGACTATTGGTATCTATCCTAACAACATTAAAAATATCAAAACAATGCAATATTTTGCAACATAGATATAGTTTTTGATCTATATTAAAAGTGCCGCAGCCGGCGCCCATGTGCACAGCACACCCTGCACACTGGGTAAAGACTGCCCTCTGGCCTTAATGTAAAAAAAATCGTAAATTAATCAATGTTATTATTTCTATCCTCAAAAATTACAGGAACCTAAGTTACATAGCCTATTTTTACCAAGAGGAACCAGGTGGATCAAATGGTGACAACGATAAAAGAACTCTAATACTTATCCATTAAAACACCATGTATTTTCAATAGTTTTTGGTGGATGAAGCTACGAATGAATAAGGATGAAGTCATTTATAATGCCCTTTTCGATTTTCTAACACTTCATAAGGTACAGTAAGTGCACAGTAAGTAGCGACTATTTATCTCAATAAAAATACAACACCTAGAAGAGGATACACTTGCAATAAATGAGGTTAATAAAATTGGTGTTACAAAAAAAATGTGACACTTGAACCAACACCAACTTAGGACTTATGTGGGCAGCAGCTATAGTTGTAAACTTTGGTGATACTGATCTATAGGTGAGGTCTATGGGACTCCGCTCACTGGAGAAGAGTCAAGTCGGCGTCGCGTAGGAGGCGCGTCTCTTCTATATTTTCTATGTAATTATATGGGCGTCCGCTCACTGCAACAGTCGAGTCGAGGGCGCGCGTCGAGCTTTCTACTCGTTGCCGGGTCAACTTGCCTATATTTTCAATGTTATCAAATTGCGCAAAAGCCTGCCTCGACTTAAGCAGTGAGCGTATTCACCATCATCAATGGCCTTAATCATAGTTATAAACATATTGATCAACAAAAATCATAACCTTTTCTCTGCAAGCATTAGACGATTCCGATGTAGTCGTGGGTTCCACATCCTGCGTTAGATACTCCATTACTTACATAGGTAATATACATAAACTTTTTATATGAACTTTTGGAAACATATATTCAACTTCAACTTGTTCAACAAACAACACAAATAAGAATAAGAATACATTTTTTGATACACTTATTATTATACAGTACTCTGTCTTTTATCAAAGAGTAGTATTGGTCTTTTATTCTCTACACAGAGTATACAGACAGATGCCAGCCAGACCAGCTACAGCATTGAACTAACCTGTAATATATATCACTGGATAGTCTGTCCCAAGGAACATACCACAAAGCAACAGTGAGATATCGTCAATGATAAGTTTTGAGATAATTAATCCCAAACATTTAAATGGTTTGAGAAATCTAATTATTGAAATCATGAATTAAAATTATTAATTAACTAATATTATATAAGAAAAATGAGCAAATAACTCAGTGTTGCTGTTATAAAACAGCGAGATATCATTGTTAAGAGATATGGACTTGTGAAATACCAACCATGGATGATGGACGTATTATACCTAAGCAAGGAACATATAATTATGCGCAATGTTTTTGGAATAACAAAATTTTATAAATAATCTAACGTATTTGTTGTAATTTATGCCTTATTCCAATTTAATGAATTGCTTATATCATTATTATAGTCCGTAATAAAGCTTGTAAAAACCAAAATTCATCATTATACGCCTATCAGATCTGCGTAAAATGAAAACATGATCTACAAAAACAAGCGCTAAACAAGGTTTTGTGGTAGGGCTAGGGACTAGGGACATTTTAATTAAACGCTCGCTAAACAATGTTTAAATTTAAATAGTTATACATTGACTAAGTAAACACGTGTTTATTAAACGGTGCTTATTTAATCTTTTGTAGTAAGACCAAAGTAAGACGGTCAAGGCCTAGTTACCAGGCCATAAAAAAAATAAGCTAGAAAAAGTATGTAACGTGAAGTGAAACAAAATACTGACTATCAAAAATCAAGATTGGTCTATAATTTTCTAAAGTGAACAATGTTTTTTTTTTTGGAAAATGAGTGGTATTTAAACCAAGCCATTTTATAACGCAACTATGATAATAGCATTGTAGATACTATAAATACTTCTCTGTTATAACCTTATATCTCAACATTTATAATTGTAATTTTTGTCGATTGTTTATAAATTTATAACCCATCTATGTTATTTAGAGATTCCTTTTCTCTTATTAAAGTTGCTTTCATTGTGTAAGCAAAATCCATTCACTTTTATTATGGATAAGAATAACGGGAATATATCCGACACGGAAGATATACCCAGTGATTTTTTTGATGATTTTAATAAAGAAGAATTCATTCAAGGTTTAAGCGTGATAGACACTTGGGAGGACGAAGAAAAACGGGAAAAGCGGAAGAGAATAAACGTCGAAGCTATAGACAGTGTGAAAGATCTTCGCGAACTGATCGATAATACAAAGTCCGACAGAAGTAAATCCAATGAAAAACGGGTCCGAGATGATTCTAGTGAAAAAGTCAAAAACCTAGATGAATATATTAAACCTGGCAGTCGCCGTGATCCATCTAAAACTAAAGAAGCCATAAAGAGAGATAAAGAGGTGAAGGTTAAAGAATATTTAGCTAAACATTTGGAATCGAGCAGCGAACTAAAACCACCAGGAACTGAACTGGATGATTTCTTTGATGACAGCAACTTAGCGAAAAAGAAACGTGACACTCCAAAGAAACATATTGAAGAATTGTTGCCAGCAAGAGATGATCGTCGCCATCGTTCAAGAGACCGTCAACACAGCCCAGCCTACAGACGTCAAGCAGCTTCACGACGTAGTCCTGAGTGGAGTTCAAGAGAAAGCCCCGTGCGGAGGAGTGCACGAAGACCACAAAGTCCCTCACGAAGACCCCGTAAACGATACAGCCCTAGAAGATCAAGTCCAGTTAGATTCAAACGAATGACTTCACATCATCCGCACAGATCAGTGTCGCCTCTACATAGGAAACATGCTCAGTATACTTCACATAGGTCTCGATCCCGTTCTCCTTCTAGAAATGTACCATATCCTAAAGAATCATATCCTCAAATGGGTGGTTTAAGATCGCGTGACTATTATGTAGCTCCTGTGACAAGTGAATATCCCGGAGGGGTTTCAGGTTATCCTTGTCCACCAACTCCAGGGTATACACCTGAATATATGAATACCTATGGTTATGGCCCTACATCATTGACTTTGTCGGTGCCTGCTAGTATACCCCCAGTTTCTTATGCTCCTCAACCTGTTCCTGTCCCTGGAATTGATGTGACGCCAGCTCCAAATATGGTTCCTGCTCCAAATTTGAACACCGAGATGGCCATGCAACCTCAGAATACTATTGCAAAGCCTTATGACGCATTAGCACAAGTAATTAATTATATTTTCGCATCACTGCCTTTAAATACACTTTTTTTTCTTAACTCATTATTTAGCAGGCTAATAATAAAACTATAATTATAAATTTTTAAATGTTACAGTTAGTTGCGGAAGGAAAGATATCTCAAGACGATTACCTGAAACTAACACCACATAAAAGTAAGAAAATTTTAGTTAGTGTGTTGTAATTAGTTACTTTTAATGATTATGCTAGCAACAAACTGCTTTTATAACAATTAATAATTGTATTGCCTTATTATAATTATCGTCTTTTACAGATGCAACTGGTGTACTAAACCCAATCAAGACTGTAGACTTGAACATTAAAGGGAAGGGTGGGTACTCTTTGTACTCTTGTATATGTATAAGTGCTTTTATGCACGATCAATGGAAAGATTGGTTCATTGAACATTTATGATAAAAATTTGCCTTTAAATTTGTATTGCAGTTATTGTTTTATGATTGTTCAATCTTGTATTATTTTAAAATAAGCCTTGTCATCAGAATGTAATTGTCTCTTTTCAAGAACAAAACTGGTGGACCACCATCAAATGACAGAACTATATAAAAATTCAGTTGCCATTATTAAATATCTCTTGGTTCAGACGGTTTTGCACTAATTTATATGGTTATATAGTGATTGTACTTGATAAATAATTCAAGTCTTTTGGATAAAAATATTTCTCATCTTCAAAAGTTTTTATAAGATATATGAAATATATCAAGTATGAAAATTTTATGTTCGCAGTTATGAATCGTTGTAAAGAAGCATTGTCCATTTTGGAGAAGATGGTTTTACCAAATTTCTTGACAATGAACAACAATATTCTAAGCCAGGAGCAAAAGTCCATTACCCCCAAATTTTGTTCACCATTGAAGAGACAGGCAGTTGTAGAGTTTCACTTCGCGAAAGCAACAAATATGGACCAGAACAGGGAAATCATTAATAATCTTATCACCACCATCGGCCTGGAGAAAACGGTATCAAGATCTAAGAAGAAAGTTTCAAGAGAGACAAAGGATGTAGCTGTACAAACGACAAGATTTTGCTGCGAGACTTGTGAAGTACGCAATGCAACGATACATTATGAAACTGGTACATCAACAGAGTCAGAACACTTCACGTCTTCTGTCCACACCCAGGTCATTGAACAAGAGTTGATGAGTTCTAAGGCAGTCTTCAATCCCAGTGGAGGTATAACTCCTGGAACCGCTATGTCAATGGCACATTTAACTCCAGCACAGTTAGTATCGCAGTTGGCAGCACGTGCAAAGACTTTCAAGCAAAATTCGGACCCAATGCCTAGGGGAAATCAATTTTCAAGACGGACTCCATACAACTACGACGGCAGAGATGGCGGGCAGTATCAGAATTATCGATATTAATTGTTTTACAATAGAAGGTAATGTTTTAAAGTGTTAATGAAGACTTAAAAAAAGGTTTATTCATCACCGAGTTCTAGATAGAACCATTGAGACATTTTTAATGTCTGTTGTTCTATATGAAAGCTAAAATTCACTTTCGTGAAGCTTGAACTCCAGTCTTCTACTTGTCATGTCGTGAATAATTGTCCCGTATGAGCCTATACGGTCCACTGCTGGGCACAAATTTATTCCCCAATGTGAGAAGGTCTAGTCCATGCAAGTCCACTGCGGATTGGCAGGACTTGAAATCTTTGATTCTTCAAAGATTGATGATCTAGGGTGCATGCTCTAGAAGATTTTCTCGCCATGTTTTCCTTGATCCTTAGAGAAAATGATATCATGTTTCTAATTTAAAGATTTAAGAAAAAAATTTGAAGTAAACACTGCTGTATAATTTAGTAAGTATTAAATAATTTTAATAATTCATTTCTTTTAATGTTCCATTGCCCACGTGAAACAAAAGTTGTATGTTCACGATTATCTAACTAGTACACTTAGTTTATGCAGAATTAAAGTTTGAATTAAGTGTACCTTACAGTTTTGAAAACAATGATGAATGAATGGTTAAGATCAGAAAAATTATGTATATACCCTAGTTCTATTAATATCATTAAAACGCAACTGTACATTATGTATTTTATTTGTATTTCACAATATTTTTTAAATTAAAAATAAACTTTTGGTTATTTTAATTTATAATATTAAATTGAATTAAAAAATTAATAAGAATTAAACACTAACTTTCCAATAATTCATCAAACAATTTGTCAAATTCTTCTTCCGAGATTTTCTTCTGGTTTTCTATTGAAACGTTGAAGGCTGAAACAAAAGAATTTTACATTATGTTTATTGTCCAGAAGCAAAAGTTTATCTATCATGGTTTTGAGGTTATAAATTTGTTTACTAAATTTCCTTGCTCAAATGAATAGTGTATAGTTTTCCTAAATAGTTATTCATGTAATTTTGTTTTATGTACAAAGGAAGATTAGTTTTAATCTTTCCTGGACGCTATTATTATATAGTACCATCAGAAACACCAATCATCAGCAGCAACACTGGAGAAGTAACCGAAGGAGCAATGACGAAATGCAAAGCAAGTTTTTGCCCGATCCTGAGGTGCTAACGAACCAGTTGTCTACTTAAAGATCTTCAACTTCCAGAAAACAACATCTACTTCAAGATAAACTGATTCAGTCCTAGTAAAAGCTGGGTGTTTTCATTCACAACAACGGTGAGGAACTGCCCTTCAATGAATTTGAAACATCTTTGAAGAAACACCGCAACGTGAATCCAGTCGTGTCCACTCTGTTGCTGGCAGTGACGCTACAGGGTGAAAGCCTGTTGCCGTCACAGTTTACGTCCGCTTCTGACTAAGGCTCCATTTTTAAAGAATCCCAACTATTGTCTGGGATTTTTTCTATAGACGCATTTAGACGTCAAGGATTTAAGCCACCCTAAGAGAACATGCACGAGATGTTCTCACTTAAGAGTTTAAGAAAAAACTCTTCACTTAAGCATGCGAACAGAAGAATACACCGAATGCGCTGACTCAAGGAGATATTGCATTGCCCGGTAGACTCGAAGCTATCATTTGGATTGTTTACATCACTCAACGGATTGCCTAAGGCCGCTGGAAGAACCAAAGACAATCGTCATCTGCTGGGGGCTGCTAAGAAATAACTCTGCGTGCAACTTAGCTAAAACTAGACCTG
Source organism: Synanthedon myopaeformis (assembly GCA_944738685.1). Classification (NCBI taxonomy): domain Eukaryota; kingdom Metazoa; phylum Arthropoda; class Insecta; order Lepidoptera; family Sesiidae; genus Synanthedon; species Synanthedon myopaeformis. Next base: position 2,997,273 of record OX122927.1, on the reverse strand, counting down.
ACCTACAACAGTAAGTTGTTATTCAAATAACAGAAGAAACCATCTAAACTGACAGTTACTTGAACACAATTGGCGTGCTAAACAAGGAATCTTAGTGGCATTTTCATCCGACAAGGCTGCGAAAGGGCGGCGTTAAAATTGTCACTGAACCCAGGTAAGCGTTTTGAACGGTAAGCAATTAATCACCGTTAACTTTCCCGAACTAGTGGGCACCGCATGTATCTGCATCGAGATGTCTTGACATTTACGGATGTAATTTATTTTCATTATTAATTAAGTCATGTCAAATTTATAAGAAATAAAAATCGATGACATTGATATCAAATTGTTTTCATATTTAACCCGTTTAAGCAGCATTGGAGGCTTATAAAAATCAAAAAATCAAATCCGAACTCATAGAATGCAGAGCCGATGGCCGCTGAAGCCGGAATCTAGGTTCTCGAGTGGAGGCCACCGGCAAGCGCAACGTAGGACGATTCAAAGGCAGTAAATTATAGTCCTACCGTCCTTTGGGATTCAAGAGAAGTAAAAAAAAGGGAGCCAAAAGGCAAAAGAATGGTTTGGTCCCATAATTATCCTAGAATTCCATGGAAGCCAAGTGGAGGGGAGGCAGGTTGACGGTGGATCCAGGCTACTTCTGACCGGTCCAATAGGAAAAGTATAGGGGAGGCCTATGTTCAGCAATGGATGTCCTATAGCTGAATAGAATGAATAAAAAACTTGTTCTGACAATAAAATACTGGAGTAATATATGTCTGGAGTTTTGTCTTAACTTAAGATGTTTCACATCATGATCTGAATACTTTTCTGTGATACGCCTTAGCACATCAGATCAGAAGAGTAGATTTTAACCTCTTGAATAAAGGAAGGATTTCAACTAATGTTTTGGGACTTTTGTACTTATTGTGACTAAGTATGCGGCATACGAGAGGTTAAACCACAATTGTTCTAAGAAATAATATTGTTTTTCATCACTCATGCTCTCAAAGTACTTGATAATATTTAACTTGAAAGCCTTGGGGATCGGGTATTGCCCGTGGTCCATCTACGTTGTTTTGGAGATTGAAAATTTGAATATCAACTAATTTGAAAATCAAACTTTACAACAAATTACAAGTTCTTGTTTCTTTTCATCTTAGGATCCACTAGCATGGGCGTACCCAGCTTCTCAGGGGAGGAGGTCAATATTTTTAGGCTGGCTACTTCAATACGTCCCTGGCGTATTGGATTAGCGTTTATCGTTTGGAAATGTTACGCATAATATTGTAATGCTTAGCAGCTGCCCTCCCCTGGGTACACCCATCACCACTAGTATTATAATAAAATTTACCTTCTCTATTTCCCTCATCTGCAACTGAAATGGATTTACTTAAACCAGCTATAGGGTATTTTTCAGCTGTTGCCAAAAGTTTATCAAGCTGTTTGCCAATTTGCTGTTTCATTTTATTAGTCTTCGAAAATATTTCTTCACTGTCAGATTCCACTTCTTTTTCTTCCAAATTTATATTAAAAACTTCTTTATTACTTAATTCAAATGACATAATTTTATTTTCCTTAACAGCCTCAGGAGATTCATTTACAAAGTCAAATTTGGATTCAGCTAGACACTCTTTAAGATTATTAAGATTTTTTTCTTGCGCTTTCATTTCTGGCGTGCTATATGTATTGTCATTGTAATATTTTTGTTTGTACCTAGTTGCCCTATTATCCATGTTTAATTTATCACTTTCATTGAATATCGATATATCAATGTCATTTCTTTCATAGAAAGGTATAGTGTTTAGAGCAACTCCAAGTGAATCCATTTCAATGTTAAAATATTTATCGTAAATTGACGGTGCAGACGTTTGGTCCCAAGACTTTTCATGTTTAAATTGAAAATGCCCTCCAACTGACGGTGGCATTTGTATCAATTCCTGAAATTGAACATTTAAACATCATTTTATCAAACCTACAATAGGTGTACCATACAATAGAAGTAGCATTTTGGCAGTTTTGGAAAAGAAGATTAGTTTAAAATCTCGTTAGTTGGCAATGGATAGCATTTAACAACCTACAATATTGTCTTCGTCGATATTGCCTTTGAGTCTATGAAATAAATTATATATGCACTAGCTAGTGCCCGCAACTTCGTCCGCGTTGAAAAATGAAAAATATAACAGCCGAGAAAATATCTTTATCGCTGCGACGACGGTGACGCCGCTAGGGCGACAGTTGCGCCCAATTTATTATAATTTTAAACTGTCTTTCAGGGACCAAACATTTATCCAGGATAGAAAGGACTAATATGTTAATCCAGGTAAGTATCTGTATGCCAAATTTCATCCAAATCGTTGAGCAGTTTTTGTGTGAAAAAGTAATAAACTTCCACATTACTTTTTTCACTTCACAAACTTTCGCATTTATTCTTAGATAAAGAATACTTAAACAAGAATGTATTCTTCGTCTAAGCATTTATAATATTATTAAGATTTCCAGCAAGTACCAAGAGAAACAGAACCTACCGAGGAAGAGTAAATCTTTGACATGCCCAATGGAATATTATCAGACATTGAGTGGTAACTGGTAGTGTTTGATCACAAATTATTCCTATTAAGTATGAGGATTCACAGAACACTAACAGGGGACAGTAAGGGTTAGTGAAAATCTTACTTCAAAATCTGCTCCCAAATTTTCGCTTTCTTGCACATCCTCGTAACTTGGTAAAGGTGTTTCATATTTACTCCAATTACTTTGTATTTCTTTTTTTTTATATTTTGAATTTTCTTCCTGTGTAATTTTAAGAATGTCATCAGTTTCTCTTTTAAGATTCTTGTAGAATTCAGGCCCTGGTTCTTCTTGGACAGGCTTCGGTGCAGGGGTAACTGAAATGAATTAGTTATAATTAAACATTTTGCATGTGTTCAGGTGTTGCATGTATTTTAGTAATGGCAGAGCACATCCAGTTCCACAATCATTAATCGGGCAGTTTTTCTTGAGGCAGTAACTAATCACTCACAGAATATCAGTGTAAAATAACAAGGAGTTGTGTTGTTGTTTCAGCGAGTGATTAATGAATGCCAGGGCCCATTTCCATATTTTCTTCTTTTACCTTATCAACTTAGCCAGCGCACTTGCAACTTTTATGACATTGCTTATAACCATAGCCACCTACTTTCTAATAAACCACACAGCTTGTTTGCTAACCTGCACATAAAATTTGGGAAAATCTAATCTATACATATAAATGGAATTGTGTTAGTTTAACACCTACTATTAAAGTTAGTTACACATCTGAAATCTAGTACTAAACATCTGAAATATTCACAACAAAACAAAATTAATTTTCTCATACATTTTGTATGGAACAAGTTTTTATTCTGAGGCAGTACAAAGTTCGCCCGGTCAGCTATATAAGTAATCATATAAACTATATTTATTTAGGGATATAGGGACTATGGAATAGCACAGTAAAAATTGAAATAGAGAGCAGAATTCTTTCTTTGATTTTGTGTGATTTAAAGTTCTTATACAAAAGATTTAGGTAAATAACAGAAATAGATTTAGGTAAAATGTCAGAATGGCAGGCAGACCATTGTTAGTACTTAAATAGCATAATTTTAAGGATAGATTTAATAATATAATTATTACCCTATCACTTCCTTATCCTGAATCCTACTATGGTTGGCAGTGCACTTGCACCATCTGTGGCGTTGCTTGTGTTATATGAGACGGTAGCCACCTATCATAAAGTGGACAATAACATTAAAAAAAATATATCAAAATATTAACCTTTCTAAATCAGTTGATTTCTGACTGACACATTGATCTGTTTGAATAAACCTATTTACTTACATAATATTTAGTTCTTATTGGCCTAACCTTTTGTGGTTTCAGTTTTCTTTTCTTTAATTGTTTGTTGTCGTTGATTTCGTGACTGCCTCTGCTCCTTTGGCTCATTTTTTCCTTTCTTGTTCCTAAGAGGTAATCAGAATAATGCTCTAAATTTACTAAATTAACTATCATAATATGGACATAATCTTTGTGAATGATTATCAATTCAACAATATTTTATAGACTACTATATTGGCAAAAGGTTTTTCTAAAAAGATACCTACCCTACACAGGTATCTTTTGAAGATAGAGGGAAAAATCTTCAAAAAGATAACTGTAAAGGTAAAAACAAAGTAATCTTGACTGCTTATTATCAAAGGGTATGTGAAATTCTTGCCGGACTAAAACCCCTCTGTCTGCTTTTAGCATTTGGTACTAGGACATTGAAAGCGCTAATGGGCCTTGTGGTGAGTGTTTAAAAACGCTCAGCCCTGCAAACAAAGCAATTGGGAAAATCGAAACTCAGTAGAGATCAGTTATGGGAACGTTTAATTTAACTGGTCACTAGGATTGAGGAAAAGTTAAGTCATTTGATAACTTACTGGTGTTTCTTTGATTCGTCAGGCATTGTAAAATAAATAATCCTTCACTTTTTTAATGCAATGCAACGATGTTGAAAATAAGAACAGCCGTAACAAAATAATTAAATCAAAATAAAACTTTTATGGAACGTGCTTGTACGTTTATTCTACAAGTAGATTATTTAGTGCACAATGGTCAGTGTTCATTAATTAAGAAATTAAATTGTAATTTGTTTTGTTACAATAAAATATGGCAAAGTACATAATCAATCTCTATGTAAACGTAACTAAACTGTTTTGAATTTTTATTTTTTTACTTTTTTAGTGATAGTGACAGCCAACTTGACAGTTGATTGATAGTTCCATTGCGAATAGACAGAATAAACATTATTTATTACCACAGCCTTAGATTAAATAATAGTTGCCACAGCACAGAACACGACTTGTGTCCTTGGCAAAATAATAAAACGACACATGAGATGAGATTGGGATATATATTATATGAAAATTAGCGACTCACTTCCGGCTTCGCACGCAATTTTTTTCTGCAAATTTTATATAAAAACCTTTGCTGCACTGCACGAGCTCATTCCGCCTTCCCTTTCTTCCATCGGACATACAGACGTACGGCTGGTTACAATCCTCATCTTGTCGAAATCCCTCTTTTTCGGACCAAGCGCTTTAAAACATCCTTTATAATGCGCAAGAAAGTGACAAGATGGTATCCCAGAGAAGGTAAAAGGAAGAGAGGTTGACCGTAGAAAAGGTGGGATGATGACATCAGAGAAATGGCAGGAGTGATGTGGAACAGAGTGGCTTAGGAAAGATCAGAATGGAAAAGGTTGGAGGAGGCCTTTGCCGATTGGCAAACAGATCTTCAGAAAACAAGCAAGCAACAAATACTAGCATAAGTTTTTTGTATTTTTAATAAAATAATTCTTTAATATTGTTATTAGGTTAAGTTGATCTGAATAAAAGGCTATTATTATTATTATTATTATTCACGAATATTTATTTTCATTCTTAATGTTAAATTTTTTTACAATATATATTACAAACAAACAATAAATATTATAAAAAAACTTAAAACTAGAGTACCGCAAGTAGCGGGGTAAGGCCCAAGCTACCGGTGGTTAGGGCTGCAGAGTGAGGAACCTTCTGACAATTCGTTTTATTATTATTATTATAATGCGCACTGCCAAGGTTTGGAACTCCCTGCCGGCGTTTGTATTTCCGAGCTCATATAACCCAAATCTTTTCAAAGTTTGAATGAATAGGCATCTTCTGGGTGAGCTCGCTCCATCATAGGCCTCATCCTTGCTACACAGCTGGTTGTAGGCCAAGAGTAAACCCATCTTTAATAATAATAAAAAAATATACTAGCGAGCCCCCCCCCCCCCCCCGGCTTTGCCCAGTAAAAAATTAAGATGTAGGTTTGCTAGTAACGAGCAGCTGAGCTAGGATCCTTGCCATGCAGCAAAGACAGCGATGCCGTATACTTTAAAAAGATTTCTAGTAATAATTTTTTATCCACTCCTTATTTATTTAGATATAGAATAATCCAGCTTCCGAAGTGCCGAATTATTGTTATGGGTCCTTTTTTAGCCCCCGACACCAGACCAAAAGAGGAGTGTTATAATTTTTGCTTTTTTGTCTTTTTAGTCGTAGAAACCTATAAATACATTTCAAAAAGCACAGTACGAGTAGTAGCATTTACAAACATCACTCACAAAGTTAAAATTATCTACAATAATCTACATAAAATAAAATTTGTATGGAATGTAACTTTGTAAGCTACAACAATACACAAGCAATAATATAAGTAATTCTATTTACACTAGTTTTGGGTTTGGGTAATTGTATAGGTAAGTTATACAATTTTGGGTGAAGGCGGATCGTGGGCGATTAATTCCCGGTCGAATGCCGGCACTATAGTTGCTTCCTTTCCTTTGGTTTTCTTTTGGGCCACCCGCAAAGCAAAGTCCGCTTTCGTTATTAGTTGTCTTTAGTTGTACTTAAGTATATTTTGAATTGCTGGTGATAATTTCAAATTTTTAGTCTACCTACCTGTAAACGAAAAAGATAAACCAAAAAGGTGCTAAAATATTCAATAAGTGGATGACAAAAGTTTCGTTGTTGCGTGTGAATTTCCAAATTGGTCAATCTTGACGATGTAACATTTTTTTTGTAAAGGCAGGTCTGGCAGCAATAACCACCTCCTTACAAAAGACCACCGTGATATACTTAACAGCATGCGCACTATTCTGTTGGGGTGAGTGAGCCAGCTAAGGGCTGCCAAAAACAATTTCCATATTCGTTTCTTACACTTGCAGCAAGGCGTTGCTCGTTTAACATGCGAGGCCATACCTACACCTTTACATAAAAAAAAAACACTGGTATCATTTTAAAAAGCATAAGAAGCTAAATTTAATTAATGGTTTTAAAAGACCAGTTCTCTTTGTCTCTTTTTGGTATAACTTTTGATAAAACTATGTGTAATTTTGGTCCAACTTAAAAGATAGGATCTATCTCAAATTATAGTATTTTTTTTTATTGAAAATTATTTGTTTATTATGAGTTATTGATTACCTTACACCGCCATCTGTGAGAATTTTATAGAACTCACAGATAACTTTTAAAATAAGTTTTAAAACAACTATGAATTCCATGAGGTTCTCACAGATGGCGGTGTAAGGTGATTTATCGGCTGGATTAAGTAAATATTATTATAAAAATTGCACCCCAGCCGAAGCCAGGAGCGGGACAGTATTATAATATCGTAAAGTTGTGAACTAATTTGACCTTGTTAGCAACGATGGCAAGAGCGTTATGTAAAAATCGTTTTAAATGTGAAAATATAAACAAGTACCTACCTTTTTTATCACTAAAAATATTAGTTGAATTACGCAATAACTAAGTAGGTACCTACCTGAACGGTTGAAAGAATGTATATGACAAATATGTTGTATAAAAAAAAATTGCGATCTACCTATATACTATGTCTATTTTCTTTTCTAATAATAAGTAGTAAGATCCCAGGATTTGGTGGCAAACGGTTGTGTGCCTAAGTATGTCTCTGGCTTGATTTCAGACGAATAACATATCGCCAACTTTTGTCAACTATTTATTTTCCTGCAGGGTTGACAGCGTACCTGCACCCCTCCTGATGTGTCTTGTCTGATCTTCTTGTGTCCTTTGGGAGACAGTAACCACCTACCATCAAGTAGGCACGCAACCTGTCTGCCACCCTTTATAATAATAACTTAAAAATGGTGCTGTTTCGTAATCGCTGCATAAAATTATTACATGGTGTATGTGCAATACAAACTTAAAAGTAAAGGCCGCATCATTTTGTCCGCATTTCCATTTTTGACGCAAGCAGGTTTGTTGGGGTGGTGTTTGGGGAACAAGGAAGTTTCATCTATATAAAGTCCTGGGACAGACAGGAACAGGAGAGCGGGATAGATAGCGTAGTATTGTTTTGTATGAATGACGCATGCGCCGCGCAAGGGGCGGCTTCGCGCAGTCGCCATGCGCTCGTCCTCAATACAACATGGCGTGTTTTTATTGAGTCCACAAGGCGGAACACATGACATTCTCGCGGGAAAATATTATTAAACATTCAATTCCTAAACGATACATTTAACAATAATCGATTTAGGTACTAAATTACACGACTGTATTGTGATTTTTGTGTCATAAATACGAGTGCAGTGATAAAACAGTGTTTACAAATTGGAATACCGGCGCAACCCTGTTCGGTGTTGATTGTTTTTATAGGTGAGTGCTTGGAGTTCAAGATATGAGATAGATTTAATACTAGCATATTTAAAAAGACCTCTAAGCCAATTCTATTGGAAATAGTATTGATAGGATAGAAAGAATTTTCTAACAATATTAAGTATGCAATTTAGTGAAGTTAGTAAAATTTGAGTTGAAATAATTGTATAGACACGCAGAATTAAAATTTAAGCCATTTAAGGACTTCGTTATGTACCTAAACTTCGTACGATCTGTAGTTCGTTTTTTGAAAATACCACAGGAACCTAATTTTTTTTTCAGGATATATGGTTAATCCAGGTAATAGGTATTAGGTACCTAATGTATCTGTGTGCCAAACTTCATCCAAACCCGTTCAGCCTTTTTGCGTGATTGACTAAGTAACAAAGATTCAAACATACAAACTTTCTCATTTATAATTTTACTACTTAGCTGATGCCCGTAACTTCGTCCTCGTTAAAATTTAAAAAATATAAGCAATAGGTATAACGCTTGACCTCTTGTTGCTATCATTTTGGCCAGGCGTTAGTTTTTTTATTTTATTGTACATGATCCTATGGGAACAGTACTTTTTTTCTGGATAAAAGGTACCCTTACTACCTACGTCCTTTCTTGTATCCTTGACAACGTGTACATGTAAAATTTCATGATGATCGGTTAAAGGTAACAGACCTAGTTACTTTCACATCTATAATATTATAGTATTATATAGTATATAGTGCCTATGGACTAGCGACTTCGCGTGATTAAGTTGTTTCCTGGGCGAAGCCGGTTAGGTTTTGTTACACATATAAATTGTATAAATTTATAACTAATGGTGAAAACTGCATCAAAATCCGTTGCGTGGTTTAGGATGTTAGCGGCCATACAGATAGACGCGGAAAGCGACTTCAATTTATATACTAAAGAAGATACCTATGCTATGCAACGTGCTTGCATTCTCTCGCTATTATTGTAGTGTTCTATGGCGATGGTGGTCACACAAACCATCAAGAAATGAACTGTCAACCTACCTGCCACATTTTATCATGAAAATAAAATCACGCTGCAGCTGTAAGTTTACCATGAGTAATATCAATGGACTATTTAAATAATATTTTGAAGTAGACTGCTTATTGTTCAAGCGTTTGTAAACAAGTCCAAAGGGGTTCGCCATATGCGCCACGTTCATGCTCGCTGAAACCGTACAAGTCTCACGTTACATCAATATTTTATAAACTTGTTAATAACGTGGCCAGTTTAATTTGATGATTAATAAGAGCGATTAGCCATTGGGTCGCCTTCGGGTCGCCATATAAAGAAAAGTCAAGAATTATCCGTTCACGCTGCGTTCGGGTTTTTGATACAACCGATTCCTGTTCGATCCTCATCCGGGTACCTATATTTACAGTCTGAATTCTTAAAATTAATTTGTAGATTGATGATCAATCGCTCTAATGGCGAGGAAAACATCGCGAGTATAAAACGTCGGAAAGTCTTCAAGGACATGTCAGTTCTTGTCTATTCTCCAAAATGTTAGCAAGGAGCTGTTGTAGGTATTATATCAAAACTAGCTACCGCCCCTCGGCTTTCTTAGCGGATTCTTACGTTATAAAATTTCAGATTTGTAGATTTATGTAGTAGTTTAGGCTGTGCGTTGACAGCCAGTCAGACAAAAATACTTAAATAGTTAATTGAATTCAATAAATTTTCTGTTTTTATAGAATGAAAATTCATACCTAATTCGCAAAATTCAGTGTACATAAGTAGATAGTTATTTAATACAAATTCATTATATTTTGTATAGAATTTCTTTTAAGTCAGTTAGCATTTTCTTAAATGGTATTAAAAACCTTGCCTGGGCTTTGATTTCTAAAGTCATTGAAATTACAAAGTCGGACAATTCTCATCGTCCCTATTGTACATTCTTGTCTTGCTACATAAGGAAACTGCATCTCAGGTTGAATCGCACAGGACATTTATAGACCTGGAGCATTGCCAACCGGCATGTTGTCCTTACATAACAGCCTCGCCAACTATTCATATTTTTTGTTATTGTGATTTTAAGTCAGCTTCTTCTAAGAATATTTCCACTAGGTACATCTACACTTATAATATTATAAAGATAAAGGAGAAAAAAAATTAGAGATCCCTACGAAAATTACAAAAATGTAACCCAAGATATACAAAATTTATGCGTGCGTGCAAAATAGAAGCCATTACGAGTAGTTAGGTATTTAACGTGCGTTGCGATAACCATTGATGATAGCTGCATAAAATAATGTAAGAAATAATAAAATAATGAATAAAATACGTACTAGATAATGCTTAAAATAGTTAGGTATTATAATTTCCGTCCCGAAACAAGTTTACAAACATTATGCTAATATATGCTCAGACTAAAAACCCATGTCTAACCTGACGACCAGGCAGGCGCGCGGATAATTTTTTTATAAATTTTATTTAGAGAAAAAAAAGTTAATACGATTACCCTATGAGTTAAATCGGCGACTAAACCTAAATTAAATTTCCCCCATAATTTTCTAATAGGACCTATCAGAAGCAGCCTGGATCCAGTGATAATTCCGATGTACCTATAAATTATAATATTAAGAGCGAAGATAATAATATTGAACGTGATAGGTATGCCTTATCTTTATGTTCTCAAATCTTAAGTTTTTGTGATATATTTTTTATCGGAGAATTCGGTGTGGAGGCCGGTTCGCGAGGTCCTTGAACCCCGAAATCCTCCTTGCCTGTTCGAGTCACGGGGGCGGCTATATTTAGAACTGCAAACTGTGTTGTACACACACGCCAGGAACAACGAATGTGAACTTGAATACTTAATGTATTCAAGACATTTGCCAAAGATTGTTTTAAAAAATAATAGGCATTTGTTATCCATGTAGGCAGAAACATACTAATACAATTATGTACATAATAGGTATGTACGGTAGGAGTATACCTGGCTACGTTCTACATAGGTTGAATATTGGCGGAAACCATTTGTCATATGTTTACACAGTGCAGGTTTATAGTCATACCATTTAAGCTAAGTGTGACTTATGACTAATTTACAGCCCTTTTATAAATATCCAATATTTGCAAAACAACGACATTCTTTGTTGCATTTTCGTGAAGTCTGTATTGGACCTAATAGATATAGCATGATAGGAAAATATATAGAAAGTATTAATTACGTCTAATTACAGCAATCTGGTTATGCAAAGTGGTTACGAATGTGGCTGAAGGGAGTTTTTTAAATGAGGTTTCATTCCACAAACAATAATTTCGTTATCACCTAGTTTTTCACTTTTTATCCTTATAAGAGGATTGTTAGCGCTTGGTTGGCGGCAGCTTCGTCTTGTGTGTGTGTTTGTTGGTGACTGGAGCCATCTACCATGAAGTGGACTGCTTCCCGCCTTTCTTTCAATACACGCCTAATCCGTACTAATATTATAAATGCGAAAGTATGTTTGGATGTATGGATGTTTGTAACTCTTTCACGCAAAAGCTACTGAACCGATCACCATGAAATTTTGCATACACGTTGTCTGGGACACCAGAAAGGACATAGGGTACCTTTAATCGTTCAACGCGGACGAAGTCGCGGGCACCAGCTAGTATTATTTTATTACTATTTATTATTTTATTTTATGTATTCGTACTGTCTCGTACTTACGTATTAAACTGCACATTATTTCGGAGTCGGTTGCAGATTGTTCCTTACTTCCATAAATTGTTTCTGCATATCATAACAATTAGCTTGTCCCTGACCTTAAATTAAATGTAGTTCACGTCAATTAGAACTTCCTACACACTAGTTGTAAATTGAGTAACTACAAATGCCTTAAGACTTCTTAGACCTTCTTCACAAAGGTCTTAGGAATTATATACTTTAATATTAAAAGCTATTATATTCAAAATCCATTTTTTTTAAAAAAGAAATTGCGAATTTTGTTTGTGTGTGAGTGTAGAGTGCACAGAGCAAGGAAGAGATGTCACGGTCAAAGTTTTTGGATAACCTTTACTCCACTACATGAAAATAGAACTGACGGCCGAATGAGACCTGAGTTGCGCTCAGCGCAATGAGTCTGACCGATAGGTTTGAAAATGACTATAAAACACACATAATATAAGAGCTATGGTTATATACATGTCAATATTTTCATCAAAATCGATGCAGTATTTCCGAAATTATTGACGCAGAAACTTCGGTCTTTTTTTTTTCAATTTTCAAGTACGCCGCGCTAAGTGGATGACGTCACAAATCTAATTGCTAGACGCAAGATCATCGTAAAGAGAGAGATTTGTATATTTGTAATTAATTAGTTAACACAAAAACTACTGGATCGATTTTAAAAATTCTTTCACCTATAGAAAGCTACATTATCAGCGAGTAACATATAGCCTATACTTTATAAAGTTGCGCGGATAAAGTCGCGTGAAAACAGCTAGTTGATTATAAATTATAAAAATATTCTTAAAATGATTCTTGAGCGGGACTTACGACAAAAACTTCCTCAATAGGTACTTTCTGAAGTGATCGAGATAGGAATATCTTAATGAAGGATCTTGTGGGTCAGTTCTTTTTGTCTACGTTTCTGTACTACAGATCATTCATTTGTTTTAACTGTCTCGCGATAACACAAAATGTAAAAGTACGTTTTGTGGTGTCAGCTGGGTTGCGGTTTGCAACTTTCATACAGAAACCGCGTTTAAAATTGTTTAGTTAGTTTATGACTATTTAGAAATAGCCAAAGGTTTGAAAATGACTGAAAAGCTTTATTTTGGGGATTAACTAAAATCGATGGTCAGACTCATTGCGCGGCATGAATATTATTATTACTGTCGTCTTTCTCTAGTAGGGGGTTGCGCGGCGATTCTTTGCTCTGTAGTAGAGGGTAATCTTATATTTAAAAAACTCACTATTTAAAAAATACTGTTTGAAAGGTACATTATTCTAGGACATAGGAGATGTATGTATAATATACATATAATGTATTGTACCCCTACCCCTAAACTGGCGCGTTGATTTAATTATTTAATATTCATTCTTATCCACAGTCATGCATAAAGTAGAATGGTTTTGAATGAATATTTTTTGCAAGTTTGGTTAAGTAGGCATTAAAATGTATGTCTCGTCGTTTTTTGCGATACGCTTCCGCCGATATCTTGGTATGACCTCAGCCTCGTAAAGCTTAAAACTTAAATTAAGTATTTATATAATCTTTATACAGTTATATAATGAGTAAAAATCACATTTTTGCTTAAATAGTCCCGCTTTAAAACAGACATGTATGCTTACAATTTTAGAGATTAAGGTAATTTTTAACTTTTTTTTCATTCATTCAACGTGAAATTCATCACTCACACCTTTCATTCTTACTTTTGGAAGATTAGTAAGAAACGCACTGTGAATTTTAATTTTAACTATGTTTCTCACTATTGTGTGTTTCCTAACTTTATAAATCTCCGTTTTCAGTTATTTTTTTTCTCATGTATTTATTTAAATTATACTCAATATGTTTTAGTATATTTTGTAATATTTTAAATGTAAAGAAAACATTTCAACAGAGTGCTTTAAATAGTTAAATAAACAAAGGGTTTTGTCACTTCTTACCAATTATAATATAACGGAATATTAATTTTTAATATTCGTACTTTTAAAGGGAAATAAAGTTATGATAATTAATACAGCGAAAAAAAAAAAGAATCTTCTTCAAATACCTACTTAAGATTAACAATCTTCATTGATTTGCATTTTTATAATTTATTGAAAAGTTATATGAAAACATTTGAGACCCTCAAATGTTTTCATATAACTTTTCAAAATATTACAAACTATCTGTGCTACTCAAGTAATATTTATAAACTAAATAAATTATGTAAATAATCGTAACGGTTTAAATTCATATTAATTTCTATTACTGGATATTGCTTTCCATACGTGTTTCGTGCCAGTGTTAAAATAATTGAAGTAAAACAATTGAAACAATGCTTTTGAATTTCATCGTAAGCGTAAAAGTATGCTAATTGTGAGTTACGTCATGCACTGCCTAGTATTATTACAAAAGGTGTTATTGTAATAATATGATGTAGGTAATATAACACTGGGGGTACAGACGGCAGCTGTCGCGGATCGATACTTGCACAGTTAAGTCTGTCTAACGCATATAACTACTCGCTTGAGTCGCAGCTGCTTAGATCGAATTCACAATGGGCTCGATTGCGGTTCGCCGACAAGGTACCCTATGTCCTTTTCTGTATCCCCGAAAACTTGTATGCAAAATTTCACGATTAAGCATTTAAGCTTAAAGCATGAAATGGTAACAGACAGACAGAGTCTGTTACTTTCGCATTTATAATATTTATAATATTAGTATGGATGGATTATTAATTTTAAATTGACGAGGTGGTAAAATAAAAATTGCTTTTAAAGTATTAAATTAATGAATACCTACTGGATTACGCAACCTCTAAACAAATTCTTGATTCTAGTCATGTTATTACGTTATGTTGATAGCAACATTATTACTTTTGTAAAAAGAAGCTGACATATTTGCATTTCGTGTCGCATGACTGCATTGGTCATATCATACCTAATTTAATTTATCACAAAGCACACACTGTTCAAGTCAACGAAAATGCTTAGCCTATGAGTCAAAACACGGTAGATATTTTGGATGACAGAATATATGCGAAAACGCATTTATAAGTTTCTACGTGACATGTTTAAAGGATCTTGCAGGAAGCTGCACCCCATAGAACACGTGCCAGATTTGAAATGCTTTCCAATTTGTAATGTATTCTATGAGCATTAAAGTCCAATGACTCGAACCAATATTTCATTACTTCGTTTTACGTGTTGTATAAATTCAAAGACTTAATTACTGTGTAAATAAGGTGTTAATATGAACAAAATTCAACATGGTTGTTAGTGCTTTTCAGTTTTGAGATGGTGCGCCGCGGGGCTTAGCAATTATATTCGTTTCGTACTAATAATAATTCTATTCGTTTCGCACCGAGTTTTTTTATAATGATTCCTACCAATATTATAAATGCGACTATGTACTTATGTTTGTTACTCTTACACGCTAAATCTACTCAACGAATTTTGATGAAACTTTACAGTATAATGTAATTTCTAAAACAAATAATATAGGCTAATTGAAGTTGTAGTATAGATAGACCAACAACACTTGATATTTTGTCAGGGCCAAAGATTTTGCAGAGGGTAAAATCTCAGTAAAATCATTAAGAAAAAGTTATATTACAAAAATACATAAATGTTTGGATTTAGCATCCTTTTAATAATGAAGAAAATATAATTTTGAAAAATCTTTTCTCTTAATTATACAGACGAGTAGATAACTCAACAGAATTGTTGTTTATTATATTAATTTTATTTTTAGTAATATATATTAAATAAAAATGAACAGATCGGCAAAACAAATTCGGTGTTTTTTTTTAATATTCGTTTAATTAAAGTTTGAGGAGGAAAATTGCATGGATAACATAAAAACCTATTTTTTTATTTTTCTATCAAAAGTTCCCAGCTGACAATTATACATCAGCTACCACAGTTCAATAATTATTTTTTGATAGAACGACGTCAGTCGTTTGACTAGCATTGCCCGCGACTTCGTTTGCGTCAATTTTTCGAATGCGTTAAAATATTTATTCAATCTTTATTGCACATATATTTGAATTTTTGTTCAGGTGTTTAACTTTATCCCGCGGGAGCAGTATTTTTTGTGAATGACAATTTTTACAAAATATCTTAATCGGTTCGGTGGTTAGTTAATTTCGCATTTATAATATTAGTTAGGCAGGATACATTAATACTCATTCTAAATATGTGAATATAGTAAACTATGTGTTTTAAATGAATACAAAATTAAATACCCAAATGATATGAAAAGGTATCTAATTTGCGTTACGTTGATTCGACAGCCGGCGCGCAAGCAAACCTCAACGCCACGGTTTGCGCAGCGCCTGCGCATTTAAATGATTCACGCATTCACGAATCGGTGTTTAGAATGTTTTTATAGCAGCAGGAAGCGTTTAAAGACGGACATCCGACAAACAACTCTCACTTTAGTTGTAATTTGTGAATTGATGAATGGATTAAAATTAAGTAGGTAATACATCTACCGAAATTTTCATTCATGTTAAGACTACCTACTCGACCGCTTTGATTAGGTACTGTCTTATGGATTGTAAGATTAAGATTAAGTACTTATATTTTATTAATTGTTACCTATCTATGAGCACAACCGATAATAAATTATCGATTGTGTTGCCTATGCTCTAGGCGACTTCGTCCCCGCCGGGGCAATCTCTCGGGGACGAAGTGGAATAATCCGCTCAGATTATTATTAAGATAATAAAAAAAAACTTCTATGCTGCGTCCTTATCTATTACACTGCACAGTACGCTTAATGCTTCTCTGTCGCACATCCTTGCTTGCTCGGATTTTTAAAATTTCAAAGCTTTGCAATAATACCTAATTCATGAACAGATATTTACAAGTATAAATCAAAGCTATAATTTTATAATTTTAGCTTTGATGTCGGAGGAGTTCGATAGTCTCAACATTGACGTGATGGTGGAGTCTGTGAGCGTGATGATAAACCAAAACATAAAATCTGTCGTGCTATTGCACGCGACTTCCACGTAACTTTATAAAATATAGCCTTTGTTACTCGCTGATAATGTAGCGTTCTATATGTGAAAGAATTTTTAAAAGCGGTCCGGAAGGTTTTGAGTTTATTCATTACAAACAAAAATACAATTTTTGAAGGGAAAACTTCTTTAGGCGCGTTGGGCATTTTTGAGATGGGAAAGAACCATTTAATTCGCGTCACTGTTACCGTAACCGACACCTCTGTATATAAGTATGTACTTTCCTGACGATTCAAAAAATACACACGTAATTGTTCAAGTTTCCACTTCTGTCGGCACTCCCGGAGTGCCACTGTTTTATTTTATTTTTATAATATTAGTATAGATTTACGAAATCTACTTGAACATCGCTATTTCGCACGTAGTTGGTACCGTACCACTATGCATTTACCGTGTCCTTTAGTACCTACTTTATTTTGAAATCGTTAGATCATTAGAATGTTTCTTTGTTTGACACAACTGCATAGAACCACATTTGAACGTATTGGTAATGATGATTTGTCTATAAAGTAATATCTTGTTGTAAACCGACAAAGATGATTATACTAAATCATCTATGGAGCTGATTTTTTTTTATTTGAGTAGAGTTTGTTTGGCGCATTCTATTGACGGACAGGTTTTCTAGACCCATTGACAATCGATTGGCCAGTTACAAACATGTGAGTTAAAAAAACATGAAATGAAAAGAACCGAGGCTGAAACCCGTATCGTAACTGACTGGCTATGAATTTTATTGATTTGTGTTGCGGGTTCGTTTTCTGGCTATTGATAGGAACAATGCATTTGTGGACGTTGGATACCTAACATTGTACGTATTATTTTCTTATGTAAAACTTTGTACAAGTCGTAACATTAATCATACAAGTGAAACTAATTAAGTATGTATAGCTATTAAAATATAGCCGCTTCGGACTGTATCCGCTGTATTGTTGTCGAAAAGGAAAGTTAGATGAGATTTAACAAGAGAGTGCTTATTTTGTGTAAACATGCGTGACGTTTGCAAGAAATATGTCAATTCTCGTCGATGTCTAACTAATAACTGATGATCTTTGGTAGATTTCACAATTGCCATTTCGGTTTATCTTGGTTGGTCTTGATTTTTAATACTTAGTTACTAAGTATAAATATTAGTATTAAGTCCAAAGGGTCCGAAACCTGCTTTGGGCACTAAGGGCACTTTATAATATAGAATATTATACCGTGTATAGTTCAAAGAATTTCCGTTAATTGTTAAACATCGATAAATATGTTAATTTGTATATATATTCCATGTGATATACAAGGAATATGAAACTATGTATTTAAAAATACTTCCCGCATATTCCTATATAGGTACACGAACGGAACTGTGTGGCACGTGAACATTTTACTTTCACCAATATTTATTTATTTTATAGTACGGGTTAAAGAAGCATTTGCTAGGAATAAAAATAAAGTACTGCTAAATTCGCCTATAATTAGCTCATGAATTTTATTGATAGGTGATTAGGATAACACTGTCTTGTGATTGTGACTCGATTTTCACTAGACTAGACAGACGTTTCCCAGCAAATCCTGAGTGGAGGAATTTAATGTAAAAAAATATTTTTACTAGCGGACCCAGCAGACTTTGTCCTGCTCGAACTCGAAAAAGAAAAAGCTACCCCATGGATTACTTATTATTATTAAACATTATTTTTTTTCCACATTTATTTCTTATAGTTTAGGTATCTATTTTAAACAAACCTATCTTGCCTATACGAGAACTAAGAAAACTGACTGACAGACGGTAGCCAGGACGCCACTGGCCACTCAATTTGACGACCGTAGGTCGCCTACGTCGCCGGCGACGTGGCCATGGCGTCCCGGTGAGGTAGCGCCCTTAAGTTAGCCGTTAACAACTTCTTGCTGACATGAATAAGCTGGGCGAAGCCGGGAGCGGGTCGCTAGTTATGTATAAATTGGGGATGGCCTGATTTTTTAAAATGTTTATTTTAAGCTTTCTATAGATATATTTTATGAATCATTAGTAGTGTAGTAGACCATGTTTATATCCGTATAGTCTCTGCTGTGTGACCCTCATTTTTCGGTCACGTACGAGCGGCCTTCAGACTCCTATACGTACGATTATTTTGTGCATTCGTCGCGCGATTGTGTGTGCTTCATTAATAGGGACGTGAAATCTTTTTCACTTTGTTTTTTATTTCTTTGAACCCATTTTATTTGGAGGCATAACAGACTTTTACATTTTGTAATATTGGCCTGGGTGAATTTAATAATTTTATTAAAATACACAAAAAATTACCCATTCACCACTGTCATATATTCATGATTCATATTCCTTATATCTCTTATTTCATATTGCCCACTGGCCCGAGGAACGTAAAATCGTTACGGTTAGCAAAATGAAAACTAACTACTTTTTTTTAAATTATACACTCAACTTCTTCGTTTATTGCCTTTCCATTAGTGAAAACCGTAACAAAATCCCTTGGGTTGTTACCAGAGAAACAGACGGAAGCGGACAGCGACAGGACCCGGTGAACTACATGCCCCTCAAATTGATTTAATTGTAACTCTTTATAAGCGATCATTAATCCTAATAACCCTTTTAATTCTTCAATTAATAGAACTCGATAATTGGCCAATAGATAAAAACCTAAATCTGACAGTCGAGCTTCAAATCGCAAGGGATGATAAATAAATTAAGTTCATAAATAAATAAAAAAATTGAGAAGTCAATAAACTTAATAAGTATACGTACGTTGGAGCATCACTAGCGTCCTTTCATTGAAGTGTTGCATGAGGATATAAATTGAATTGTTATTCTGTGTACAAAGGCGGTCGGTCTCCTTTCTCCAAAGATTCATCGATTCTACCATTTATTTTATAGGTAAAAAATATAACTAAAGTACCTATGTGTTTATATACTTATTAAATACATTCTATACTATCTATCCTTAGGCTTCAAAAGTAGCGTTTGGTGCTTATTACTTTGGTGACAATATGATATCAATATTTTTAAATCTAATTACTGTTAGCTGGTAAGTCGAAACTTTTTAGTCTGAAGAGGTTCTTATCTGAGGGAAAGAAAAATTGGGGAAATACTAAGTGGGAATTTTTATGGAATTTTTTTATACTTAAACTTAGTACTTAGTACTTAATTTATGTTTCGAACGATGGATATCGGAACTTTTTTATGGAACGGAACACGAGTGTGTTGGAATTTATCAGAAACAGGTTATTATTATACGAGTACACACAACATGAATCCAAATTTACGGTGGGCGAAGCCACGGGGTGCAACTAGATTTATATAAATACGGACCAATTCTTGAAACAGCTTAAAACTGTTACGAAACATTTAAAATTATTCACCGACAACAATAGATTACTCGTAAATGTGTAAGTATTCTTTTATCAAAAGATATTGTATGGATAGCATTTAATTCTCTATTAAAACATTTCTAATATAAAACCCTCGAGGCCTTCAGACATAGACACAACTTAGCGCAACTTATTTGTGCATATCTTTTACAAGAAAATGAAAGCTCTACAGGTAACAATGCAGAAGGTGTTAAATATATTACATGCTGTATTTCAATATTAAAAGGTGCCCACGTGATCGCCTCGAGCAAAGAAGTATAGAAAATAATAGAAAGTTACCAGTGTTAAACTACATGCCACTTTATTGTTATTATCATGATTTATACCTTAAGCCTTAGAAGGACATTGTAGTATGTATGTACTAGAGATTCTTAGCTTGACTGTGTGACCTTACCTCTCACATTATTTTCGTATCAATCAGTAACCTGTTTAAAGAATGACGACAGATGCTAAATAGAAAAATTATTATAACCTCTCACGAGAATGCCTCCGAAAGCATTTCTTTCGAAGTTGGAATTAGACTGTTTGTTCCAAGTAGACGTAGTAATCAAGAACTTCGAGAGTCGATTTTCCAACTGTTATTGAGGTGTGTACAATATGGACATTTGACATAACTTTTGTCTTCTCCGTAGTCATCTTAAAGGTCCACCCTTTGGGAAACTCGGTTGAGGTCTTCGAGCAGCGCGTTGAGGTCTCATCGACAACACCACAGTCACAAAATCGTCGGCATTTGCATGAATGTTATTTTTTATTAAAAACTGTAATACCGTTCTCTTCCGTCACTTGTCTATCATTTACCACTCTTTTTCCGTTTTCTTTAGAGGTTCCAGTTATTGTATTAAGTTATGCATGATTATTACATTGTGATTTCGTTAAGTTGAAGAAATTATTCTGCAATGACATTTATTAGCGCCATAACAATATAGTGTTTATACCGTATCATGTTATCTTATTTGTAAATACAGGCATTAATGCAGTAAATGTAGGTCATATCATTTGTCTATTGTATTCATACATGCGACCTTGCGATTCGAATCTCAATAAGTCACCGAATTCTTACTCAACTCACCTGGATTGCAATTATGGATGTTTTCGACACCTGACCACTGATTCTAAGTGCAAAATCGAGTCGGTTTGAGCAGAAACAATGGCCGATTGACTATTGTTTGGGTGCTATTGATTCGTCAATTGTACCAAGGTCGTTGCAACACCCACACGAAGAACGTTTGGCCTGTGAATATTACAAAAGCGTTAGCGGAAGGTATAGACTGTCAAAATTACGCCGGTATTTTTGACATAGTAATAAATTTCTACATAAATTCGTAATGTATTTGTGGTAGTAGTAATAATTCACAATTTATATTTTTACCTGCAAGTCGTATAATATTATATGGTTGAGTGTTGGATTTCATAGTAACTTTGATGGTGTTGTCAAACAGTTTATACTTCAGGGATGGATGGATGGGATGTTAGCATTAGAAGGTAAATTAAAACTCATACATTTAATTACATTCGTGAATCACTCTTATCTATCAGTTTCCTTTATGATATAGAAATCTGTGAGGAGGGTAAATAAGACGATGATAAGCTCTTTGATAAATAGTTAAAAATAACTCGTAAGATAACAAAAAAGCAAGTATCGTGTATTCGTGTTCTCTATGAATGTTAGCCGTCGTGCCATTTCGCTCGCCTGCTATATATTTAACTAGCTGTTGCACGCCACTTCATCCGCTGATGTTATTCGCTGATAATAGCTTTCTATAGGTAAAGAATTTTTAGAATCGGTCTGGTAGTTTTTGAGTTTAGTTATTCATTACAAACTACAAAAATACAAATCTCTCTCTCTCTCTCTCTCTCTCTCTTTCTCTCTCTCTCTCTCTCCAGCGACTTCGTCCGCGTTGAAAAATGAAAAATATAACAGCTGAAAATATTTAAGGATTAGTATGTTAGATGAAATACATTATCTATTCATTCGAGTCAACGGAGAACGTCTAGGTACGTGGTGTCATTGCTTGACACGCTCCACCTCCTGGCCGTTGTTGCTGATGTCAAGTGCGGACGTGATGAAATAAATCAAAATCATTATCATACATCGCCACACTAACATAATGTCTATTGCGAATGCATTAATTTATACCCAATAGAGGTTGACAGTCTGTCAATAGGTATAACTTGTTCTAACTTTTTAGAGAATTTGATTTGCGTGCCCTCCAACCAAGGTAAAAGTATAAGAAGCTTTGTAGTCAATATTACTTCGTCATTGCATCCGGGCGAAGCCGGGCCCGCATTTAATTTAGTTACATTTAGTGTAGTAGGTAATATGGATGATTTATTTGTTTAATTCTTGTGCACATAGTGAAATTATTTATTATTAAATTAAAGTGTGTAAGTCCTTACATCCAAAATTGTAAAATCCAAATTAAATAAACTACACAAAGTTGTATAGTTTTTTTAAAATCACCTTTTACCACAAGAAAATGCAATAATTATATACTGATTACCTTGGAAACTATGGTCCAGTTATGAAATGCGAGGCGGTCGGGAATCGAGCTTTTGTCCGTATTATTTCACATTATATAAATCACAACTGTCAAAATGTTGAAACGGCGGACGCCTCCACGATTAATTTCAATCGAAATACGAAATAGTTGCGATCTAGAAATTGTTCTCAGACCACCTACGATCAGCGGACAAGTCGTCGAGCATTAAATCTTCTAATAAACCTTATTGCAACAGTCACGCCGCACGAACATAAAACAGTGATTTGTCTTATGTCTATACAATGTCCAACAAATCCTCCGCTATTTGTTCAGTCAGTAGACACTGAGTGGTCTTCGTTTAGCTATTGTTTTTTTAAATTAAGTGCACAATAGAGTAGAAAATATTGGTCATTTGCTTTGCCACTGTCACAATCGTATATATAATGTAACAAATTCCACATTCTTAATAATTCAATTGAATAAATATATGTAGACTAGAGACCCGCTCCCGGCTTCATCCGGGATGTCATTCTTAAATATGTACACAAACCTTTTAACCCTCTTTCCATAAGTGAAAATCCGTGGTGTGGTTTCGAAATATATAAGTATAATAGTTAGCGGAGAAATAGACATGACGGATTAATAATATGTAGGGATTAAAGTTTTAATGAAAGAAATGATTACTTTGAGAGTCAACCGTAACAGATAGAGATGGGTTCTATTCTGTTGTCTGCAAATTGAGGTTTATCTCGCGATCAGTTTACAGGATGACATAACCTTGTTATTGAGTTTTCGAACGTTCGTTTGTTGCGTTAATGCATTCCTCAATTAAATAAGTTGTAAGGCATATTTCACGTCACTTTCACCTTGTTCTGGCGCAGATTGACAAATCGCACCAGATCGAACGTTCGGTAGATAAGAAACTTCGGTGAAGGTAGGTATCCAAATTTTTAATGTACCGCTTTTCCAACTTTGAATCCCTATTTTGTTTGATATAAATTTGTCCGCGACATGGCAAAGATACTTCAAGCTGTGTTTTATTTAATGACTACTTACTAGGTTCATTAACTAGTGTAAAAGCTTCCCTACATAAAAAATAAACTATTTTTACCTCGTTTTAATATTACCTATACTGTTTATAATATGGTTTTGGTATAGACATCTTGATATAGTCAATTTACATTATTCTATTAGGAATGTCAGTATTAAGTAGGTAGTATAGTGTTCAGGCCCTGGCAAAGAATTTATCCAATCTGTGAGAATACGTATAAATACAATTAATTTGTTATTGCAATCAAGTTTTATTTGTTGTAGATGTTTTATTTATATGCGTAATAAATAATAAAATTATGTTGTCTCGGAATAACGTTAATTCACAGGAGTTAACATTCAATGCCCTCTTTGTTTACTTCTCAACTATTAAATTTTATTATCGTAGTTGGTTATTCTGAAACATGAATGAATTATTTTAAGATATTCTTGAAACCGCTTTCAACTCAACTTGTACAAAGCGTTTCGTATTCTGAGTAATCGTTTTTAGAAACTTTTAGGAAAATCAACAACTTTTCTAATGTTTTTTTGTAGCATTCTTTATTGTATCTCCATGTTTTAATTATTACCGATTTTGAAGCTGTACATATTTGTGTCTGAAATGAATAATGCAGGGAACATCTGCATATTCCCGTAGGTAAATGTCGTAAAAAGTGACTGTGAAGCATGGTGTTTCGATAAAATTTTATGAATGGCTTAAAGAACCATAATGCCAATTTACAAGTAATTTTCTCGTTACTAAAACAAGAGTGCTTGTGTTAATTTATCATAATTGCTTAAGAATAGGTCGTACAATGACAATAATTCCCTCATTCGATAGTTAAAACATGTTGACAAAAAGTTAAAGTAAGTATAGCGATTTTAGAAGCATGACAGAAACACCAGTTTATTATATTAAGTGCAGGTATAGAGAAACTGATATAGTTTGCTGTTGGAGTGGTCAAATCCCAATTTTTTAAAATATCAATACAAATTTAGGAAGCATTAAGTTTTGCCTAAGTAAAATGTTAAAAATAATACAAAATGTCAAAATAGTCGGTAGCATAGCCGTGAAAACCTACACCATAGGGACCATGTTACCATGTACCTATTTTTTTTTCTTTTTTTTCATACGATGTTTTTTAATGCAGGAAAGCATTGTTTGTTTAGCATCGCGACATAGAATCACCGTGTGATGTGTCCACGTCCAGTTCATCGGGGCGTGACATCTCGGTGAAGGGACCGAACGACCTTAGCTCTGATCCACTTCTATACTCTCCTTGTGTATTCATGAACAAGACGATCGATTCATTGTATATTAGTTTCTTGTTATTTATAGTAGGCATATCTGCTTATTTGGCTTTGTCTTAAGGCGATACAGTAATTAAGAAAACAAGAGAATTTAATACGTATATTACGGTGGCATACCCATTTCATAAGCCGGACTTGAAAACTATATGGGAATTTGTTGCTAATTTGTTGCTAATTTGTACCGGAAAAAAAATTTTTGTACCTCCATTAATTTACGAGAAACCACGGGTATGCTGACGTAATATTACGCTAGCATACCCATATACAATATCTTGACAAAGAAAGCACCTAGCGAGCCCATTCCAACGGCTTATTTTGTTGCTAATTTGTTGCTCTGAGATAAGCTAGTTAGATATTAAAAAATGTCACCCCTTCATGAGGGGTGAACTACCCCTATATATTAAAATTGATAATAGCGAGCTCGTTCCAACGGCTTATTTTGTTGTTAATTTGTTGCTCTACGATAGGCTAATTAGATATTAAAAAGTGTCACCCCTTCATGGAGGGATGAGGTAATATTACGCTAGCATACCCATATACAATATCTTGACAAGGAAAGCACCTAGAGAGCCTATTCTAACGGCTTATTTTGTTGCTAATTTGTTGCTCTGAGATAAGCTAGTTAGATATTAAAAAATGTCACCCCTCCATGAAGGGTAAACTACCCCTATATATTAAAATTGGGAGTAGCGAGCTTGTTCCCTAATTTGTTGCTCTGAGATAGGCTAGTTAGATTTTAAAAAATCTCACCCTTTCATGGGGGGTGAACTACCCCTATATATTAAAATTTAATTGAGAATAGCGAGCCCGTTCCAACGGTTAATTTTGTTGCTCTAAGATAGGCTAGTTAAATATTCTCAATCGGGCTCGCTATTCTCAATTTTAATATATAGGGGTAGTTCACCCCCCATGAAGGGGTGACAGTTTTTAATATCTAACTAGCCTTTCGTAGAGCAACAAATTAACAACAAAATAAGCCGTTGGAACGAGCTCGCTATTCCCAATTTTAATATATAGGGGTAGTTCACCCCCCATGAAGGGGAAATACTTTTTAATATCTAACTAGCCTAACGTAGAGCAACAAATTAACAACAAAATAAGCCGTTGGAACGAGCTCGCTATTCCCAATTTTAATATATAGGGGTAGTTCACCTCCCATGAAGGGGTGACATTTTTAACATCTAACTAGCCTATCTTAGAGCAACAAATTAACAACAAAATAAGCCATTGGAACGAGCTCGCTATTATCAATTTTAATATATAGGGGTAGTTCACCCCTCATGAAGGGGTGACATTTTTTAATATCTAACTAGCTTATCTCAGAGCAACAAATTAGCAACAAAATAAGCCGTTGGAATGGGCTCGCTAGGTGCTTTCTTTGTCAAGATATTGTATATGGGTATGCTAGCGTAATATTACGTCAGCATACCCGTGGTTTCTCGTAAATTAATGGAGGTACAAAAATTTTTTTTCCGGTACAAATTAGCAACAAATTCCCATATAGTTTTCAAGTCCGGCTTATGAAATGGGTATGCCACCGTAATATACATGAATTTAATCGCCTGTTGATGAATAGAGATATTTCATCTATCAATTTTAATAAATTGGGTACTTTTGGTTTAATAATTGCATATTTCTCAGCTTAAGGCTGATCTAAAACTTAACTAGATATTTTATAATATTAAAATTATAAAATTTCATATATATTTCATATGATAAATCATATTAAAATTGTCGTATTTTACGCTTTTTCCAATTTCATATATTTTTACCATTGAATGAAAATAAACGACTTTTTTAAATGTTAAGTTCAACAGACAGGTTGATGGTCCACTTGATGGTAGGTGGCTAAACACTAGCAACGTCGTCCATAACACAAGCAACGTCACATGTGCTGCAAATGCGTTGCCTACCATAGTAGATAAGAATTAAGGATAAGGAATTGGAACGAGATTTGAGTACGTGGTTTTCATAATGAATAAAAACGAGATCTTTTTCTCTTTGATAGAAATTTGTAGATGCTTTAAACGCTTTTTTAATCTCGTACATCTGGTATCCATCTAAGTGTACCTCAGAACGCTTGGGGTTTAATGATGACGGAAGAAAAAATCGTGCGCGGTGTCGGTCGATGTCGCGAACGATTTATTGCATCTTTTCCTATATATCCTATATATTAATGGTTTTGCAGCAGTGATCCGAGTTATTACAGAGAACTAGTTTACCGTAGCAAAAAATGTGTGACACGAGATGTAAGGCAAGACTAGAAGTGGGTGTGAGCGTCGGGATTCCAATGAACGCGGAGGTAACCGCAAGGCAATCTAGTATACTTGTTTACAGCAAAAAAAAAACATATAGTCGTACGAAGACAGTTTTTTTGATATCTAAGCTATAATAACTCATCTAATTACAGGTTTGTGTTAGGTTTTTTTAAGTGAACTGTCAGTTATAATGTAAACTTAAACGCACAAGTACTTAACGCATTCGAGATGGTTTAGATAGCGCAACTCCAAGTAAGTGCGTGAAAATAATTTTTTCAAGGAAAGTCGAATTGATTTTTTTAAATTTCTTAACGATTAATTCATTTAAAACCACGTGTTAACGTTTTTTATGATAGACGGTGACAGGCAGGTTTATGGTTGCTACCGTGTTAGTTATACTTAGTTACAAAGGGGCAAAGTTTTGAGAATAGTTTTCACTCATGGAAAGTGTGTTCAAGGAGGCAGGTTTATATATATAATTTACAGAAAAAAAATCCGTGCGAATCCGGGGGTGGCCCGGTACTTAGTAAAGGAACAAAGGTTTTCTGTTGAGCGCCAATTGAAGAGAGTAGAATTGAGCGAGCTTTATTTATCGTAAAATCATTTCAGCCTACCTTTTTATCAGCAAATAAATTATTATTGTTAAAAAAATTCGCCTTATGTACTGTATCTGCCAGATACCGATCGATCTAAATTAGCATTTACAGGCTATTGACAGGTTTCGTAATTACTGTTAAAATTGAAGCAGCGATACTATTATCCTTTTATCGAACCCGTGGCGATATTAATTACGGCTGTTACTGTTACCCGTTCGACAATTTTGCAATGGCGCCCACCGCGGTCGACATTCCTGATGCAGATCATGAGCCCAATTTAAATAATAAACGCGCTCAACGCTGACAGCACATGAAAATGTTTGCTAATTGACTAATTATATGGGAACCGCCTTCTTGATCTAGCAATTTATGTTTTAGTTCTCCCAAAGAGAAACTTATCGGTCAAATATCAAGTTGTCATGTACCTATCTAATGTGATGAACTCACTGACTGCTGAAACGAGCATTTCCTAAAATTTCTAATTCGTCCATGTTTCAAGTTTTAACTTTTTTGAAAGTTCGTTTCGTAGTTACAATGTATTCATACGGAACATAGAGTAAAGAATATGTAAGTTTGTCTATCGATACCCTAAGTCGCGAAGTAGGAGAAAAATTAACTATTAATACAGCAGCGCTTACAAGTGACGCCATACTATTCGTATTATTCATACAAATAATATGGAAATTTTGGCACAGAAATCCCATTAATTTCTTCATTGGCATTACGTAATGGGATACAAATAATTGGAGGTATTAGGTATTGTCCTCAGAAATTTATATAACTTATTGAAAAAACAAAAAGTGGTTAAACAGGTATATCCTTACAGTAAAAGGAAGGTTTTGTGAAAGCACTTATTGGCTCCATTCTCTTTATTGCCTTTTAAATTATTTCCCGATTACATAATTAATTGAGGACAACATATTATATCATTTTTTACGTTGGGGTTTTAACAATGTAACATTCGTTTTACACATAAAAATTGTCTTTGTAATTTCTGAATTACTTTTTCTGTGATGCAATAGAATGTAAAAACATAAACGTATCTTATTTTGGTTAACCATAATCAACGCGAATCGTCGCTGGATCACAAATTTGTACTGACGTTTTCACCCTGAAAGAGCTTAGCATCAATCAAAGACTCGTCCATTATGCAAGTGTGAAGTTGGGTTGGGAGATATATATATATATATATATATATAATGGTCTCGCGGCCGATTACCCGCAATATATTGGACAGGCCTTATCAAATTAGTTACTAATTATTGTAAGCTAAAAAGAAAGAGATGGAGAAGACTCTCAGTTTTCTCCATCTATTTCTCATTAGCAATATTTCATAAAAAAATTAAAAGTTGTTTGCTATACCTACAACAAAAAAATTAACGCACCTTTTATATAAATGCTAGATACTGCAGACTCAGGTTCTAAATTAGTTAAACATCGTGAAATCTGTAGTGTGGTGAACTATACACTAGAACTCTCACTCGAAAGAGACTACACTCAGCCTTGGTCCATGGTACATAATACCATTTAAATTTAATATAAATCAAAAAGACAAAAATCAAATGTGAGAAAAAAAACATTTATATGATGTTAAACAAAATTCATTTATATATATATACTCGTACATCGAGAGGAGATTTACGTGTCAAGTAAAGGGAACCATAAATGGGGACTACAAGTGCCAAAACAAGACTCTCAAGTCTCGCACCTATCTGTGTTATCTAGGGAAACACGACACTGCACTTAGTGTTGCCATAATTTGCGAACACGTTACAAATGAATATTTAGCTCGACTCGATATTGTGAGGAAAGCCTTAGAAAGTGATGTTACCATGTTAAAGAAACGGAGCGAACGGATTGATAGTGAAATGAGTTTACAGGATTCAGAACACCTTTGAAAGTGAAGGAGTTTGAGGGAAGGAAGACTCATGAATTAATATTTCGCAATATTGTGGTGTTCTCGCAAGTGGTGTTGGTTTTGGATTTTATAGGTGTTTGAATTTGTATTATTATAGGTGAGGTTTTGCCAACATTAATATTTCCTAAACAGCCGAAACTTATCGCTCGACGATGTTATTGATCGGTGATATTGAGCGATAAGGTTCCCCAAACAGCTCGACTTACCAAAGGATAATAACAAGTACTTGCAGCTAAGATTATTAGGAACAAACATCGATGGGAACAAATGATAATAAACGCGCCATGGAGAGTACAAGTTTAATTTTCTTCTATATTTTTCTATAAAAATAAATATATATATTTAATATATTTATTCTCGCTATTTTTACCATACTAAATAAAATACCAGCAAACCTCACGCAACGGCAAAAAGAATTACAACAAAATCTTTGATGCGCTATTGCAATTCATTATAAAATATAATAAGTATGTACTTATTAAAGTTAGTAAAGTCATCAAATAATATTGATTAGTTTCACATCGTTTGACCTACATACTGAAGCATCAACCGGTTGAAAGTAAAAGTGCTCCAATACAGAAACTTATTAAGTGACCGCAAATTACTAAAATAACTTAATTTACGTACGACTACTCTTCTTAATTTTTTTTATGATGCTCAAACGGCTGGTTAATTCGTAACATGTTTATGCTCTACACTTTACACATTTGTTAAATTGATTGCATTCGTAGATAGCAATTCATTGTTTTTTTTTTTTTTATTACGAATCAAATGATAATTTAATAGTAGATAGATATTTAGCATCAAATTAATTAATTTATTGACTATCAGATGTGCCCCGCGGTTTCAGTGGTCGTTTAATTGAAATTGATGTAGGCATGCACAATTCGGCTTTTCACGGTAATGCTCGGTTCTCATTGTATGAATCGTACTTCGTTTTCGCTTAGCTTTCTTCCTGCCTCTTTTCTTTTTGTTGGGCTTTCTCGGGTCGTAGCGTAATGTTAAGCCTCAAGAATTTAATTCATAGACTGCTAGTTCACAGAGATTAGCTTATTCAAAATAAAATAAAAGAAAATCTTTCCAGCCATAGCCATATTTTACCAATATAAGTTAGTAAGTAGGTATAGATTAGAAACTCTCCCAAGGTGGCTCCTACTGATTACCATTTCTTCTCAATTTTGACTATTTATTTATTTTATTAATAATGGATTTGCTCTTGGCCAGCATCTACCCGTGCAGCAAGGACGAGGCCGACGATGCAACGAGCTCACCCAGAAGATGCCTATTCATTCGAACTTTAAAAAGATTTGGGTTATATGAGTTCAAAAACGCAGACATTGGATGGCAGTTCCAAATCCATTCTTGCCAAATTCATCAAACAAAAAAATATATTTGGATTTTCTTCTTTTGTATTTCATACTTTACAGTTAGTAGACAGTTTAATATTTTTCATACTTAATTTTACTATTTTGAGTTTGTAAATATGTATGCACTGCCTCAATCAATTAGTCTATAATTATTTGCTTGCTAAGTAGCGTGTTAATTTTTAATTTAATTAGCATACAAAATTAGGAGCCCAATAATGCACAGCCTTGAATTAAAACGAGTCTTGTTTATCGATCGTCATAAAGATAAGAGATGTTGTCGCTACTTAATAAATATTGACAGACGTAGTTCTGTATGTATTATGAATATTGTGGAGAGTTGTAATTGCCTTTTAACTAGTGAAGGAAACCGTGTTTATATTACGCTATTAAAATAATTTGTGTGAATTTTCCTTAGTCCACTAGTATGGTGACCAACTTTTACATTTTATAGCACACTAGCGACCCGCTTCTGGGTTCGCATGGGTGCATTTTTATATCTGAACATAGGGTTGTTATACATAAACTTATTTATCTTTTAAACATGAACATTTAATAGTTTATTTATTACTTTGATAATTGTGTAAATTTTTCACAAAACAGATTCTAGCTGCTGCACATAGCATATTTTATTAAGAGATCGTAGTTCGACAAATAGTGCTCATATACTTATCAAAAAATCACATCACTAATCACTTATTAGTTTTTTATACGAATAACAAGACTGTGAACTATTCACTAAGGTCAAAATGTTGGAATCTCAAAAAAAAATGCAGATTTTGGTTTGACTAAACGATATAATAGTAGAAACAAAATAATAGGTATCAAAGTATAGTCAGTAAACAAAATGTTTGTATGTTTATATTATTAATACTAGTGACCCGCTTTCGGCTTCGCCCGGAGTGCAATATTTTATGTATTGATATTTATATATACTTAAGTATTTTTTTTATTTTTTTATTATTAAGTCACTTGATTGTGTCTAACGTTGCTATAGTATACATAAGCAACGCTATGGAGATTGTAGAGTTTTAATTAATTATTTACTGTAAGTAGTTTCAAAGTTACTATAGGAAATAGTAAATATTCACAAAGAGCACGACATGGTATTGAGTACACATCGAGCCACGCATTTTCCCTGTCAATTGAATGTAGGAAGAAACAAATTACATGCTAACAAGATATTCAATCTATAAACTTGTAACAAGGAGTGTTTTCCTTGTTAAGATATTGCTAGAGACTGTCTGCGAAATACAGTGAAAATAAATATTTATCAACGTAATCAGTCTTTTTATTTAATTAAAAAGGACAAGAGAAAATATGGGCTTGTTACAGGTAGGCATCTGCATACCTATACCCTGGTGTTGTTTGTGTCCTTACGCGACGGTATCCACCTACCAACAAGTGCATCGTCAAGCTGCGTGCCATTCTTTATGATATTTAACAAAAACATTTGTTTCTATATCTTCCTAATAAATTTTTACTTGCATCGTCACTAATAATAAATTTTATATTTTTAATAAAACATTAAAGAACATAATATCAAAGTGATTTAAGATTATTTTTTTATTTAGAGGAATAAGAAAGGTCCCAGACTCATACTTTGAATTTATTAAAAATATAATTTTGTTACTTTGTAGTTTGTGTCGGAACATATAATTTAGTAATAACTTGTGTAACATAACTTTGTGTTCTTTTATTTTTTGAAAAATCTTAATATAATTAATTTTTATATTGAAAATCGTAAATAAAATTGTACTTAGGCTTAATCAATTTTCCAACTATTTTGTAATAGATAGATAATACATGATAATACTAACTGTTAATTTATTTTCTTAACTAATATCTGGTAGCATGTCGTTACTAGAAAAATATATTATGTCAAGGATTAAAAATAGAGTAATGAGCCGTAGTTTAATTTGTTCAAAGTCGTCTGTCAATTAAATTGTGTTGACTTCGTTTAACACGTCTCTTTGACTGTCTGCTCGTGTACTTGTTTTAATTAGCATTCTGTGTGATGTATGGTGTGTGTAGTGTACGTTGATAACACGATTGGAATAATTGGATTAATCTGTGTCACGAAATTACGTTCCATTCATAGACTTATGATGTTAACAAACATAATTATAGTCCGGGCGAGTAAGCATTTGTTCCCCAAAAACAGTATAAATGATTTTTTTTTTGGCTTAAAAATGAGTAAAAAATGTGAACAATACAATCCTAAAACTGTTCCCTCACCTCGTGGGGGGGGGGGGGGGGGGTGGTCGGAAACATCTTTTTAAATAACCAATTAAAAATAAGTTGCGTCTCCCAAGTAGCACATCAAGCTTACGGCTAGTTGCAGTCAACATTAACACCTCAGAATATACCAAGACTGAGGTGGCGCCCAATGTTTTATATTTTTAAACGAATGTAACTTTTCTCCAGGATAAAAAGTAACCTATATGCTAATCAAGGTGATATAATATCTATATGCCAAAATTCATCCAAATCCAGTCAGACGTTTTTGCGTGAAGAGTAAAAAACATATATACATCCTCACAAACATTCGCATTATTATTAGAATATTATTAATATTATTAGAATATTATTATTATTATTAGAATAATAATTAATATTATTAGAATAGGAATAAAATATTAATAGGATAATATATAATAAGGAACAATACGAAGATAGGCGAATAGGTTTTGAGATCCCCCTTACTTTCGTGCCGAAACATAACAATTTTTTGCCACACAGGCTGCGAAACAAGCGAAACTACTCAAGTTGTAATTAATATATATATATATTGAAATTATATAATAAAAACGATATCACACTAAATAAACACTAATTGGATAGTTTGCTACCGTAATGTTCATGAGGACGGCCATTAATGTGTTATATAAAAACAGAAACCGTTTATGGCCCTTTTTATGATGCTGTAATTATAAATTTATGTATACTTAATTTCGCTACCTGACGCTGTACTTTCTTATAACATGTCAATATAAAGATTTTATAGTGTTCTCTTTACTCTTAGTATAAAATTATATCACATCTAGCTTTTGCAGAAGTCTTTTCTCACCTATTTTTCATGTTATCTCTATATCTTCTGTCTATTTGTCCACTATTATACTTCTTCCATCTACTTTCTACTATCTATCCACTTATCTACTTTTAGTAACTTCTTCTAAGCCACCCAACGGATTTTGATATGCTTTTCTTTCACTTTTTGATAGAGGTATAAACGAGGAAGGTTTGTATATATAATTTATTTGCAAAGTAAATTGCATCCGTGCGAAGCCGGGAGCGGGTCGCTAGTATTTTAAAATAAATAATGGATCTTTGTATTATAATAAATCTAACAAAAAGTATATAACTAAGTATATTTTCTTAATGAAATTATTTAATATGTTTAATGCTTTTAAAATACTCTTATCAGCTTTTGCCAATTGCACTATCAGTTCAGTCTTGTAGTGTCAATTATTTTTTTACGAGCTACAGTAAAGTCACACTTATTCATAAAATTCGGACGAACAGTAAGTGACGATGGCCACCACTACGTTACGTTCCACTTTCGCTGAACGACATTCCGGCGACATCGCCATCAACTTCATGGTGTTACACGCTGTTCTAATTTAACTTCATAGTCCCATACGTTTCCTAATCACAACTTAGTTTGTTTACTAATAACTTAACATCACAATATAATTCGAAAATAATATTTTAATTACTTAAATTAAAATAAATTAAAAAATAAATAATAGCAAAGAGCATTAAATAACAATCAATGAAATTATTGTTACTTATATACCTATTTAAAATTTATAATCGGTTAAGTTTGGAGTCGATGCCAACCAAGTACAGTTTAATTCTGCGGCTTCTCCGCTCCCAAAATTTTTAGTCACTAACACCACACATTTTCCTATATATTTCTAATCACATATATACACACATTACATTATAATATGCTATCTATATATTCTGTACCAATATATGCCATCCAATGTAGTGTAGGTCGCTTAAAAGTTGGATGTTATTACTTTGAAGATTGTGTACTTTTACAAATAGGATTTGCCCGTTTTCTGATACGTGCTATTGTTGGCGTTCACATACACTCGTACGTACTTGTTAATCTTTTGTTAATATCGAAAACGAAAGTGGAACATATCGGAATGTTGAGAGGTTTTATTTTAATATGTGCATCTGGTTCCGTATTAATGGAACTTTCTGCAAATATTTGTGTATTGTGAAAGTTATATTATAACGAATACAATGGTATAAAAGTTTTTATTGTCAATTTATATATTTTTATTATGTTTGCATTTTGAAACGAAATAGTACCAATAAAGGACTTAAGAATGCTATAAAAAATATCGCACACGCTCATCCTTTCGAGTGAGACAAAAATGTGTTTTTATTTGCATTAAACACTTTTATATCATTACCGATTCGATTAGTTCCAACAAAACATTCCGATTTGATTGTAAATAGCACTGATGAGTCATTACTGGTCAGGAAGTTGTCTAAAATAAGCTAGGTCACAAACCTAAAAGTTGCTTAACTTTTTTTACATACTTTCCTAGATATTACAAGTATTAAGCGTTTTTTTTATGAAGACTTCTCTTGACATCCTAAAGACTATATCATGTGTCTAGATAAATAAAAAAAAACAATTATCAATTATTCCTATATTTTTAACTAGCGACCTGGCCCCAAAATCGCACAGATGCATTTTTTTCTACTAACTATAGTTACGAGTATATACAAACTAGCTTAGTCCAAACTTTTTGAGGCTTGATTAAAACGAATACTCGTAGTTAAACATGCAAAGATTTTTTTCACAATTTTCCGTATTTAGGTACCTATAATTTATTATTAATTAAGAAAACATAAGACAATGAGTTATTGATTATCTTTTATTTTTATTGGTAATATTGAGTAAAAAAAAGTTTTATAGTCTTTTAAATTTAAATTAAAGACATATTCTCTCGTTAATTACTTCATCTTTAGACCTTGCTTCAACAATCGTTTCTGTTGTTAAATTAAATAATGACTGGCAATATATTAACTGCACGCTACTTTTGAGTTTGTTGGTACATTTCTTCGAAAAGAATTTAAACATTTTTTAAAAGGGACGTATAGCAATCTCCGCTGCTCAATATTATTTGAGAATGGAAGCTTTCGTCACGGCCATTAAATCGGTCATGGTGTTTTGTTTACAGGGTGCCAGTTCGCCGCACCATCTGCTCCTTTATCGTTACTCTAATCCTTATTTATACAGAACTCGAAATAGTATACACGGAAGAGACGTGTATTCCACGTGACTATTTGTAGACGGAATCGAAAACAAAATTTGTACATTTTTTTTAGTTCTTTGAAGAAGTTTTTCTTTAATATTTTAGGAAAGTTTTCTTTAAGGAATAATTTATACAAACATTTTTTTATTTTATTACATACTTACCTAACTATATCTACTCTCATAACACAATTATAATTAATATTTTCTTAAATCTTCATAAATATAATCTTTCTATGATTTCATGACTGAGGAATATTTTTTGAATAATAAAAAATATTTTGAATATTTCATTTTAAATTCATAGAATATGCATGTACATGTAAACATATATGTACTGATTACTTTTTAATCGTTCACTTAAATACAATGTTTTTAAATTATGTATTTAAATATTCCTATAGTATGCATTTTTATGACATTTACAAAATATTAATCTCAAGGAAGCGTGTAAATAATATTTGATTCCAATAAAACTGTTTTAAGTATGATCAGATATTTACAGTAAATAGGAGAGCGAATTCCACTCATGGTGCGCGGGAATTACCCTATGAGACCAAAGTTTACGACCCATCTAATAGTTACATACCCTTACCACTAGCTACTTAAACACACTTTGCTCGACAGCCTTTACTAAGTGTTATTCTACGACATAGTAAAAGAAGCACAATTGATAGAATATGGTGGAACCCCATGTCTAGCAGTGAGCGTCCTAATGGACATATTTATTTTCAATATAGTTGAAAAATATTTTCCTCAAATGGTCTTCCACGTAGACAATGAGTCTGCGACGTCCCACAAAAGCCTTGCTAATATGCGCACCATATAGGCATCAATTAGGTTAACAGTGTGCACCTATGGGTTTCACGCCATAACGCACACGGTTATTGCATCGTACCATTACTTTGTTTATTCATACAAAGCATATGTTGCTGGATATGTCTCGCTTGAGCGTACTTCAAAGTGTTCAAGTCAAAGTCTCCTCGTCAACATAAACGTCAAAGAAAATTTGCTTTAAAGCTGCCTATTGATAAGTTCTAATGTCGTTTGCAGCTGCCCTGCGTCCCTATAATTTTAATTTTAACCTAAAAGTCACGGCGAATACTTATGACACAATAAACACACCGTATTAATCAATGTATCAGGGAAGCGATTATGTACCTAAATACAAACTCAAATAAAAGAAAGTGAATTTGTTTGCTCCTGTAATCCATTAACTCCTTCCAAGAACAGTCCGGCACTTAGGAGCCTACTTGTTAGTAGCTGATAGATAAAAAGGAAAATGGGGTAAAATGGGAAGTTTTCAGACGTTTCAGAGACGTAAAGTGTAAAAAGTAAAAAGGTGAGGGTAACTGAAAACTGTAGTGTTATCTTGTAATAACAACGCTTTGTATATTGATTATTACGAGACGAGCTTTTATGCATCGATACACGATTGTCAAATCACAGCTCTTCCATTTTGATTGTGTTCAATGCTAATAATTTTCTATTATAATAGTGATGGGGCATGGTGGTGTGTCGAAATCACGGTCACGCCTGTTGCGGTTGCTCGGCCGTATGGTTCCTACCATGTACTTTAATTCTATAATGTCTTAATTAGTAACATAAACACGTTTAACGGACTCAGAATCTATGTTGTACTTTTTGTAATACTTACGTGACGCAATGGAAAGGAAAAGGTTAATAATTAAAATGTGATCTTCACATAAATATATAAATTTTAAGTTTATACCGGTATAAGTTTTCGGAAGAAGGAAGAAACCGGAACAAAAGTCCTACATGTCACATAAGCCCAAAAATTGAGTTATGATATTATCTTGCCTTTGTTATTTTTTTCTGATTTTGATGGACTTTTTAGTGATATTTTATACTATTTTTTTCCTGCGAATTTTTATGCTTTCAGAGTAAAAAATTAATAAAAAATCTATGCACACGAAGTGTCGGTGGATCTATAATAGGAAATAAATAAAAAATAAACTTTTTTTTAAAAATTATTACCTAGACGCGGTGTGATGATGAATTGCGGGCAGGCTGATTGAAAGGTTCGATAATTTGATAACCGATATAAGCGGAGAAAGCACCTAATCGATAATCGCTAGTGTTGTATCTAGATTTACAGATAGCGCTCGATATTTCCGCTAAAATGTTACAGGCATTTTATTAGCGGTTTCACATTATGCAACGATATAAATCTTAATTTGTGCAAATGGAGCGATATAGTTCGACAAGACTGGATCAAAAGCTCCTTACGACTTTAGTACATGTACGTGGCATGTACAATTAAATTCAATAAAGTGAAATCACACAGATTTGTAAAACCTAGTTTTCTACTGTTAAAACCCTATGTTCGGTGCATAGGGTTTGCAGATGCATGCGTAGGGAACGGATAGTTATATTTATGGTAGCTGACAAATTCTATTTTAAACATTTCAACAATTCTATTGATTATAGAAATTTTAGAAGTTGTTCGTATCGCAGCCTACATTAACCATTACAGCTGCATTAACCACTCCCTAACAGAAGACCACCGGGAAATAAAAGCATTCGTGCTATTGGTTTTGTGTAAGTGGGTAAGGGATGCCAGAGCTCATTTCCCCATCCCTTTCTAATACCTTATCCACCTTTTGTAGCACCTTTGGTGTTGCTTGTGTTATTATAGGCGACGGTAGCCACCGACCATCAACTGGATCGCCAGTCTGTCTGATAACCTATACTTAAAAAAATCCCAATTTAATTTTCATAAGCATTTTTAACGTGGAGGAGCTATCAAGACTGTTGTAAATATAAGCAAGTGGAAAATCAATCTGTCTGCTACCTATTATTATTTATAACGACTTACTTGAAATTGGTTAATGAGGAGTGGGCTAAACAGACAGTTGTACATTTTAAAGTATAATTTCTTATGGCCGAGTCTCGAAACGTATGCCGGATATGCAGATTGCGTTGTGCTTCAGCAGTTTTGGACAATACAATGAGTATTGTTCTTCCCTAGCCAGGTGTTAGACGGATGCAGTGTTCTATCGTCTATTGCCAGCTTCCTGAAGTACGTGCATTTTTTATTTGCTTGAGACGACGACGTCTTGTCACTTGTCGACTCGTCGAGACAGCTTTTGTCGCATATTATCCCCAAGGAGGTGTTCCACCCGACATTACGAGAAGATTTTAGACACCGGGACTCATTATACATTTTTTTAACTTTCTGTGCGCTTTAAGAATTTCTATTACGAGTAAAAGAGTACTTGTAAAAGGGTGCGTGTTTCACATTGAATATGAATTACAGACAAATAGGAAGGTTTCCAATTTTCCAATATTTCCTATTTTTCCTATTCCCCAATTAATATTGCCACCGCCCAGCACTTTGCGTTTCGCAGTCATAAACTGGGTAACATCTCTGGCTGCAGTAACCGTCGATTAAAGAATTATAACGTAAAATAATCCCACTGGTGTGTTGTCAAAAAAGATTGTCAGAGCCCATTCTCCTATGGCTATGGAGACAGCGCACTTTCATACCTCCTAGGGTAAACGATAATAACCACTAATCAATTGTTAAATTTCATTAAAATAAATAAATACGGTGGTGGTGCAACTAAAGAATGACTAACGTTGACTGGTTATTATAAAACAATATAACTATTCATCTAACGTTTTCGAACAATCTTTATTAATTGCAAGGTGTATTTTAAAACCAGATAAATGATTGAAACAATTTACTTGTTTGTAAAAATAATGTGTTACACATCAATCACTCGACCCACGTTTAAATTTAGGTGACCAGATTTAAATAAAGCTTCCGACAAAGATGCGTAGGTTGACTCTAATTAGAGAGTCCGTTGAATGACGAATAATTGATGCTTCTGTTAACTGATTTTTAAAATGTAATAACTGTCCACATAGATTATTTTGTACAGGATTTACTCGAAAATTTTAGGATTAACCATAGTTTGAGCTTTTACAGTAACACATACACTACATGTTGAGGTGTCGTCTTACATTGATTTTTTAATGTTTTTAGTAAAAGATAGGAATTTCATTTTCTTCGATTAAAAAAAGAACAATATCGACCCTTATTCAGTCGTAGGTATTCTGATGACATTGAAAACGGCCTGATTGTTATCAAAGCATCTGACGTGAGAACACATTCGTATCTTATCAGTATGTGTGATGATGGAAAGTATTCCTCACTTATCTTTTGTGTTGTGTAGGTATATTTTTTCATCATAGTTACTGAATGCGGTTACGATAAGGAAAATGTTAATTTCGTTTCAAATAATTTCCCTAGAGTCTTTGATTGCAATGGTACATATTTATTTTTGATTTTTAATTTGCTTATGGAAATTATGATTTATAAAAAAAAACTAACAGTGTGTTCATTGTTGCAGGTGAGTGATTTGTATTCAAATGTCGAACTCGTCGAAAATAATTATCGATGGCAAGTCAATGTATATGGTAAGTGATGGCGGTTTGATGGTTGTTTTCTATTTTTTCTGACGTAGCTACCTATCTACTGTGACATCGCAGCCTACTTTGCGGTTCAACGGCGAACGTTCACTTGGCGTGCGTTTCTGGTATTGTGCGCTCGACTCGCTTTTGAATGCACCCGGCTCGATTCCTACATTTTAACTGCATTCGACGACTGTCACTGTCACTTTGTATACAGCCGCGGCTGTCGGTCGATCGCTCTCAACCAAACCAAGTCTTATAATTCGCGCAGTCACCTGCTGCTTATCAGAGAAGCAGCACGCGCGTAAACATCGCCTTTCTCTTGAGATGCCGCGCGAAACGCGCGTCTAAACGATCGATTCTATATAATTTTGAATTCACGCTTTTAGACGCCCGGATATACCTAGCTACCTACTTACGGGTGGTTCAGTTTGAACGATTCAATTTGTGTTGTAGTGAATTTTTTTCATATAGTGTGTTATCGCTTCTCGAGATTTGGGATTATTGAGAATTTGTGTAAAAGGAGGTAAAAGTGAAATTATAATGACGTATGTGTACTTTTGCGTTGCATTGGTTTAGCTATTAAAAATATCAATCAGAAGTTCAGTACAATCTATAGATGGTTTTTTTTTTTCGTTATACACTTAATCGTGAATTATTAAGGGAATCTCAATTTAAATAATTATAAGGGCCTCTTTCACCAACTACAAATAAAGTGACTGTTACTTTTAGAAATAATTTAAGTTTTATTAAATTATGCACTCGGTTTACTGCACCCTTCGATAGGCGAATTTTTATTATTATTTTCTTTTTAATCTTTGGGACTTTTATCGTACTTACAAAGTTATATCATCTCCATCATTCCCGGTTACCGGTGACTTTAAATGACGGTTAGCCTACTTGACAATGGTGAAAGAGGCCCTAAATATCTTAAAAAGAGTAATTATAATAGTCTGTACAATCTTTACATATAGTAGGTATAAAACAAAGTCGCCTCCCGCCGTCTGTCACTTTACATTTTGTACATATTGTATGCTTAGATCTTTTAAACTACTTAACGGATTTTATTGCGGTTTCCACTAATGGAAAGAGCGTTAAAGGAGTAAGTTTTTTATATATATTTAGCTTAGCAGAAAAAAATCGGTGCGAAGTCGGGGACGGCCCGCTAGTTATCTATAAATATTTATCTTTATTTAATTTGTTGCAGTTAGTAGTAAATAATTTAATTGTTTTGATTTCAAATTACTAGTTGTACGTTTAAAGAAACCAATAAGTAGCTTTTCCGCGAGAAAGTGGCGAAAATTTTATTAATAAAACTTAACCATGTTTATCATTTTTGACCTCTACTCTAATAAATAGATATTTTTATGCTTTTTGGTTTTCAAAGATGGTTTAGTTTTTCAACTTGCCACTCGAATGATAATGTAATTATACAGGAACAGTAGCGGACTCATTTGAACATGACATCTGTACTTGAATATTATGGGAAACCATTCATCGTAACCTTTCGACAAAGGCATTCCATTACGAAAGTGTTGTTCGCCGAGGACGCATTGCCATGCAACCGCCTAGTAATTTAACACGACTCTTCACTTACCCCGCAATGTGCCCGCAACACTCGCTTTGTACTACGAGTACAGTGATTACAATTGCACTCATGCTCGCAACTGCCACAGGTTTTCATTGCAACAAAGATAGGGCATGTTTAACTTGTTGCGCAGTGGTTGTTTCCTTTTTACAATTTAATTATATATTTTTTTTACATTTATATTTGTTTTTTCATTGTAATGTGTAACATGGAAAAGGTCTATAGGGAAAATGCATCGTCAAAGACGCAGAAAAGAAAGAATGGAAATACGTAGGGTGTTTACTCGTATACAGCTCCATAAGCGCATCAAGATTG
This sequence comes from Synanthedon myopaeformis, assembly GCA_944738685.1. NCBI lineage: Eukaryota > Metazoa > Arthropoda > Insecta > Lepidoptera > Sesiidae > Synanthedon > Synanthedon myopaeformis. The sequence goes on along the minus strand of OX122927.1, from coordinate 2,954,483 downwards.
TAAAATTATTAAAAATACATACTAATTGTTTCAATGTCTATCTTCTTATCTCAAAACCTACAACAAAATATTAATAGCGAACCCTATTAAATTAAACAATCTTTACTAATTCATACAATAAATGTGAAGAGTTTGTTTGGTTGAACGCGTTAAACTCACATTTTAAAAATTCTTTTAATTTTGTTGTATTTAATAGCCAAATTATTGCAAAAAGTTATATATAGGTATTATATTTATCATCACGCTATGACTTTTAGTTGGGTATAACGACAGTATTGCATATTGTAGAATAGTTTCATTGTTCGTTTTTGCATTTTCAATTAAACTGATTCTTAAACTTTCACAAAATTATTAGTAAAAAATGTATCAAATGAAAAATTTTTGTCGCTCTTCCGATGTACCCCAGTTGTTCATACTATTAGTAATGCTCTTACTTGTAAATGTCAATTTATTGACACATATTCACCTCAAGTGCGAGCGACAGGTTTATAAAATATATAGTTTCCGCAGTAGCCAGTTAGGAGTTATCGAGGTAGTTACTCTGGTGCCGCTAGAAATTAATTCGACCAGTAACCGATTTGCTCTCAAAGGTAGGAATAGTTATTTGAGAGCGTAAATACATAAATTTAAATATACGTTAATTAATTGGTTAAATGTCCTGACAAGTTATTTAGTTAAAGTGCCGCTTTGATACTTTAAGAGGGATTTTTTAAATAGCTAAAACCGTTTTCATTATTCATTTTTTCTATTGATTGCCTTATTTAAGAAAAAATTTTTTTTTGTACTCTTCAACTAAATGAGTAATTTAAAAATGTGATTGACACAAAATATAAAATCTCAAATTGTAAATGCTCATTTAACTCAGACAACTCTTTAATATCTAACAATTTATGTATTTTACAAACAGTAATATTATTTCAATAAAAGGACATGTCACGAAAATAGCAAAAGTATGAAATAAACTAATATAATACTACTTATATTTAGACGTATTCGAGCAGTTTTTTGTGGATTAGGTTTTGAATGTCCGAAGTATCAAAATTTCCTTTCTATAGTATTCATTAGTGTGACAAAATGATCAATGCCGATGATTTGTTGTTATGGTCACAATTTCAACGAAACGTACAATCATACGTTTATTTAAATATAATTTTAAGCTAAGAGCAACGTTAAAGTTAAAAACTTGTCTGTCTTTAAAATTGTAACAATCATCCGCCGTCTTATATACAGTCTTTATCTGTCTAAACGGGCTTTCTAAGAATAATGTTGTATATGAAAATGATATCGATAAAAAAATACAAAGATTGATTGTTACTCCTCGACACAATCTCTTGTTTTTTTTTTTTGTATATAATATGAATATGTGCTTTCTAATCTTATCATTTTAAATAAGAGTATTTATGTTAATTAACAGTTTGCCTTTTTGAAGATAAAAAAATATTTGTCTTTTTTTTTCATTTATGGCCTTAATAATAGTTCCTTGATATTATTATTAAGTACTAGTGAGCCGCTCCCGGCTCCACCGGGATACAATTTTTTTATGTATTTATACAAACCTTCCTTGTTTATTCCTCTTTTCATAAGTGAAAATAAGAATTATCAGTTGAGCGGTTTAAAAATAGCTAGCGGACAAATGCACGGCGATTTATTGTTATATACCATTTCAAAATCTTATATATTCCTCACAAAGGCGCCTTTATTTGTATTAAAAATTTTACTCAAAACCAAATATATTTATTTTCTGGTGATTTGTCGAAATGAAACTGCCATAATAAATACGGCTATCGTCAAGGGATTATTCAAAGATTGATTTCACCGTCATGGCCATCTTTCATCAAGACCATCTTCTCGCTTGGCGCCTCGTTACGCAACGGCGGCGTGATGGCTGCGTGCCATTGTATGGGTGAAGATTTTTTTCAACGTTTTAAGCCCGCCACTGTTGCTCACAACTATTTCAGCCGTCAAATTTAAAATTGGGATCGTCGAACCCGGAAAGCTCTTCCGTGGCTCATTGTCTGTTCGCGTGTTTTGCTTTTCGTCACACGAAATTACATTGTTGTCTATTTTACAGTGTTGTTATTTACACAGATGAAAGTCAAAGAAACAATTAAATAAAATTTAACTTAAAATTGCGCGTCATGTAACGATGGAATTTGAATTTAATGTTAAAAATAATTACGTCTATTATATTTCGGATGTGAACGAAGTTATGATATCACAATTGTGACATTGATCCAAAGAATAAGCAAAGAGCTTAATGCATTTGCAAGCAGATTAGAATGCATTTTTTCATTGCATATTCATCTTTGATTTTCAAAGAACTTCGATAAATCATAATATTGATTTCGTTATCACAATGTTTCTAATATTTATTGACACAGAATTTTTTTTTTGGTTTAAAAAATAAGCTTCATACATTACTCGATTAGTGTTGAGATCCTTTTACGGATACTTAGCCGTGTCTTTATATTCAGTAGTCGGTAGCATCTTGTACAATTGAAGAGTGTTCAGAAAAGTAAATATATATAACAGAGTTGCGTACCTTATGTGAAGCATGGTGTAACGCATTATGGAAATGTCAGCATTAACATTTATTATTACCAGAGAAAGTGATGTTTACGTCTGCGAAACGAACTCTACTGGAAAATGGCGTGCTGTTTCTTCAACTGTGATTATTGCTTTTTAACTACTCGTATGAGGATATATTGTAAATTAACAACGCGTTCAATGTGTTTCAAATAACTTTTTAGCAAATTGATTCATTCAATGATTTATTGATTTCAAATATAATGACGTCGTAGTTTAGGATAATTTGGAAAATCATCAAACACTGCCGATTTTAGACGTTGTAAAAGTTGCAAAAATCCACCTTAACAAAAAGGAATTTCATTTTTGGACTAATAAATAGCAAAATTACTTCAGACTCATTTATTCATTTGTAAATTCATCTGAGTATCGCATGATTCTTTTAAATATTTTGTTTAAACATTGTTATTTTGTAATAATTTTATTGTTAAAAACGAATGAAATTGATACCTTTTTTTTAAAACCTAAATTATCACCTAGCTTCTATTATTACCTATCACCCCTTATCACATTGTTCCTTCCTTATCCTTTATTTTATCGAGATCGTAATTATAGCACACTACCACCCCTCCGGTATTACTCATTGTTTATTAGCGATTGTTTAGCCACTCAACAAACAAGGGTTCCGTCATTAAGCTGCTTGACTCTTTTGAAATTTGAATTTGCTTTTGAAATTTGTAAAGCAATAAAAGGACATCAGTGAAAGTTTTTTTAAATTGTATGAGTAGTTTCGAAAATTACCTCCTCATACAAACAAAGAAACAAACAAACATAAAACATTAAGCGAAGTTATCATCACCCAGTCCCCGATTGCTGAAACGTTGAACGACTTGTTTAATTGCTTGATAAATTTTTTTAGTTGTACATTTGATAAGAAATGGAAGTGATTTATTTAGGTGAATATTGGAATTAATTAACTATTAAATTGTTATCGAAACAGAATTTAATTACTTAAATGTTTTTTACGAACGCTTGGAAGATTCAGGCCACGAGAAAAACGGCCGTTATCTCACAAACATCTTATATTTATGGAAAGGTTACAACATTCGATTGAGGAGAAACGTTTTATAATTCTTTGCATAATGTCTACAGGTCGCTGTTTTAATTCCATGTTTGGTTATTAAAATTAAAAAAAATGGATAAAAATGGAAGGCCACACAATAAGATCTGAAAAAACTTTTTCATTAAAGATTACAGATACAAAAAATTATTTGGTTTTTCTTGCGTGCTGGCAACTTTACTGATTTTGGCAACTTTTTTCAACATTGCGGTGACGGACGTCCGCGTGCGCTCATTGGTCTAGTCAAACACATTGCACGATTTTACACCCACGAAACCGTAACCGTACCGAGCGTTAAGATGTTACACATTAATAATATATTTTGAAGGGTATGGTTTCTTTCTTTCTGTCTATACTTGGCACAGCTGTTTGTTTGTTTGTTTGTTTGTTTGTTTGTTTGTTTGTTTGTTTGTCTGTTTGTCTGTTTGTTTATTTGCATTGAATAGGCTCCGAAACTACTGGGCCGATTTGAAAAATTCTTTCACTGTTGGGAAGCTATATTATCAGCGAGTAACACAGGCTATATTTTATAAAGTTACGCGTGCAACAGCTAGTTTTCTATGATTGCGTCCTTGTTGAATGAAATGAAATTGAATGTTTCGTCAATTTGCCATTAGCACTCACATTAACGTGTCGCTCTGATATAGATCACTAATGCAATATTGTTTATCAGCAATATTGTTTGGCAACTTGTGTCGCAAGCATTAATGATATGCCGGTAATTATAACGATATCGAATCGAATTTAAAATGCAAATTAATGCATGCGAATTGAACGTTTGATTTTAGAATTGCTATCAATTTGAATAACTGAAATGGCACAAAACAGCTCTATATGCTTATTAGGTACTTCCGGAAAAATTTAAACAGTAATACATGCATATTATCATATCTTTATTTTCCTTATGTGAATTACATTCATGATTTCTTAGTGTTTCTATATATTAAGATTTACATACTTATACGAGTATATTCGTATTTTTAATAATCAAACGGTGTGAAGTGTTAAGTTAGAATACATTTCAGCTTTAGGTTAGAAAGTTGAATGTTTATTGAAAATTTGGGAAATACGAAAACCCGTTAAGATGAATTTATCCTAATAGTCTTAATTTTAATTCTTTTTTATGTAAATTATAACTAGCTGCGCCTTGGGTTATCAAATACAAAAAGAATATTTTAAATCCAACTCGGTGATTAGCGGGTTATTATATAGGGTTGAATTGCAAACAAGATAGGTAGGTAATGAATGCGAAATAACACAATAAATAAATAAATTAATTGCCTATTTATATATATATTAAGACCTTTTAAAATGAATATATTTAAGCAATAACCGTGGCGTTAACCTCACTCGTACCTTACATGGCGTATTTTCCATAAAATTTTATTATTGAAATGCTTTTTTTTATAGCAAAATCTAAGAACCTTTTATAGAGATACATGTTTCTTCCTTTGATCAAATATGTAAAAACAATATCCGTCTGTTATAAGTTGATAATAGTGCGGTGATCTCAAGAAGTGATAACACAGTAATTTTTATATTATAGGAGGATCGTTCTTATAAAATAAGTGTTAAAATGTGATTTGAAAGAGACATAATTAGACAAAATGTGCAGCAAGGAGCAAATCAGCCATGTTCTCGGGAAAATCAACGTGGTAAGTTTATCTTCATTTATGTATTTTAAGAGCTAACATTTGGATCTCAGGAAAGAGGTTTGTGTGATATCTATCTGGTGAACTACTAATTATAATTTCGATTTAACTTCTATTAGAAGCTTTATAAATATTACACCAAAAAAATGTTCATTGAAAAATTGTACAATGCACACAATATATCGAAAAGTTTTTACTTTTTGTGAAATTATTGTTCGAGCATAAATTATATAGGGTTTCACAACGTGCTTCACTTTTAATAATCCATCGAAACTTTTCTTTAAAAAAATATCAACAAGTGTCTCCATTAGCCATTCGATACCTCTGAAAAATAACTGAATATATATGACCTATATAATAACAATAAAAAAAAAATGAACCCACCATCAAGTGGACCGCTGACGGTCCACTTGATGGTGGGTTTTCCATTTTCCTATACCTTCCGAATTCCTTATCCTTAATCCTACTATAGTCGGCAGCACACTTGCAGCACCGATTACGTATGCTTATGTTAATAGGCGACGTTGGCCACCTGTCATCGAGTGGATCGTCAGCTTGCTTGCCGACTTTTACATTAAAAGAAGAAATAACATTTTAATGTCTGTCTCTAGCGATCTTGAAAATTTTCAGTATAAATGAATAGCTTGAATCCTGAAGAAAAACATAGACTAGGTTTGAATTTTTATGTGTATGTAGCCGCGGGCAAAAGATATTTTCGTAATACGTATATAAGTTCTGTTAATGGCATTGTTTAATGATATAATAAAGGTAGATCGATTTAAATGCCTCTTTCAACAAATGCGTTGTCAATAATGCTCTCACGACGTGTGGGTGGTTCTCGTAGAGCAATAAACACACCCACAACTTGGGCGAGAGGTAATAAAGATTGAAATTATAAGTTTAAGTACGAGTAAGTTATAATTAAATTTACTTAAAACGCCAAGGGGTACAATTAAAACCATTACACATTCCTTAAGTAACATAACATTTCTTCTTTATTAAGACATTTTTTTATTGCGATTTTTCGATGGTTGAAAATGCTCTTCAACGTCTACTTTTTTTCTATTTATTAAATGCGTATGTAGATTTAATTATTTTTAAGAATTCATTTTTGAAATTAGTCTGTGACAAATATGGACATAATCATCGTAATCAAATAATGTACAATTATTGTATTACTTTACTTCTTATAATATCTTTAAATTTATTTAAACTGACCTGAAGTTATTTAAATGGCATATCCTTGGGAGCCGGGACCGCGTCGCTAGTATGTTAGTAATTATCAATTACTAGCGACCCGCTCCCGGCTTCGCCCGAGGTGCAATATACATAATTCTTCCACGTTTATCCCTCTTTCTATATGTGAAAACCGAATAAAAATTGTCCCACCCATTTTCGAGTTTTTAAAGCGTACACAAACCAACTTAACATTTTTTTTATAACTTTGACGTAATTTATGTATTTATTAAATTGTTTTCACGGTTTCACTTGTCTAAAATTTTAATTATTTTTACCCGTCTTTTCTTTGTAATTTTCTTGTAGGTAATGTTTACAGAGAAATGCCTTTTAGAGATTATAGCTGTTTAAAATCAGCGGTGTTGTGACTCTCTTATAACGGTATTATTAAAAGCCCATAAAACGATATTGCGGTCTATAAAGGAGACCAATTTGCAGTGTTAGACCAAGTGTTTACTTCTACTGCCTCATAACGATGCTCACGAGAAAGTGTGCAAGTATTTTTGCTATGCTATGCTATCAAACGGAACCGTCGCCGTATTGAAGCTGTAATTTCGTATATTGTCTGTTACATACAGGAAATGTTATTTATGAATTGTTTAGTGAAGCGTGAGTCCGTTGCTGGCGTTGCCGTTGTTCAACGTCAGAGTGATTGATGTGAAATTGTTTAGAATGAGTTGTTGTCTTTAGATTTGCTCCTGATCGCAGCTGCTCTACTCTGTGACCTTTAGATCTGTGTGGGTTGTTAATTTTTAAATTATTAACGTCTCCTTAAACATTCTTGGATCAGGTCTCTGATTTGAAGCTTAAATTTTATTTTGCAAGTTAGTACGTTTTACTATTCGTAGTCAGATGGCTTTGTTAGATCAAAATTTATCACGGCCACTCTTTAGTGTCTATATGCTTAGAGTCTGTTAGACTGGTGGCATTAGTTAGATTACATTACGGCGTTTCGCAGGTTTGGTAACATAACGTCACAGTGTCAAAACGTCAGAGTTTCAGGATGTCAGTCTTTCAGTTCCTTTCAACTTCAATTGATCTACGTCATTATCATGTCATCAACCTACGGAACTACTACTATACTATAGTATAAGTTTTATCAATGGCCATATTCACACATGTCTGTATGTTCGGCATAGTATCAGTAGTCCGATTACTCTGTCCGATGATTGGACTGATGAGAATTTTTAGTCTCAGTAGTCCGTTGATTTAGAACTGAGGCACTTACTTCTTCTGTTATAATTTTAACTAAATTGTACTAGTTGTGTTTTTTTTACTAGCTGTGGCAGTTCACACTACATCTTACAGTTTTTACCAGAGCGGACTATCTGGCGGCGAATTAGGAATGTCAGGAGTTCATTTCCCAAAATGTTCCGAAACTCTTATTCAAATGGTCGGTAGCGCTCTTGCAGCACCTATGGCGTCGCTTGCCTCATTAGGCGGCGGAAGCTACATACCATCAAATGGGCCGTCAGCCTGCCTGTCGACGCTTACATAAAAAAATCCTACTTTATTCAAGGTTATTCTAATGCTGTGGGCGTGTCTAGCGACATGCCCGGTGAGAAGTCGGTCACGAATTTCTGACAATAAATTATTGACACCCTGAAAGATTACATCATACCGAAGTTGTTTGTTATTGGCTAAAAAAAAAGCTAAAACTAAAAATTTTTATTGGCTAAGCTATCTTAAAATACCTTCAGTTAACAAAACCAACAGAGTTCTTTTATATGAAGCGGCTCGGGTGCATGTCTCTGCCGATTATTGGTTTTGGTTCAGTTTTTCAGAGAAAATAATAGTTTCTTTTCTAAACTTTGACTAATTTATAGATGATTTACTTTAATATAATTGTTCTATTTCAACCTTTAATTTCTAAGAATCGATCCGCTTTTGTTGCTTCCGACAAAATGTGTTTATTATGTTGTTCACAGTTGAGGCCGGGCCCGGGGCGAGCGTGTTCCGCGTAAGCTATTTCCAATAAAGCTTGTTATGCAATTGAGGTGTAAAGCATGTCAGTCGGTGAAATACGGTCATTACAATGTTGAATCGGAAACATAAATTGTTTGCCATAAGTACGTATAAGTAAAGTTTACTATTATGAGAGTAATATTTATGATCTCACTTTCGGAGACCAATATTCTGGTCTAATTTTAACTGAATACTAATTAATGTTTTTTTTCTTCATTAATTCAGTATTACTTTTTCGAATGCGTTGGTTATGGATGGTTATTTGTTGAAAGTACATCGTCTAATCCTTTTAATTAATTAATTAATTAATTTATTTATTTATGCGTAACGAAAATGTATATCTTTTTGCGTTATAATTTAGTTGTGTTACTATGTTCTGATATTTATAGTAAATCTTAAAATATGGGGTATATTCCAAAATTATACCTTATGTATATTTAAAATAGGAATCTTAAATAAGTGCAGTATTTAGATGGATTTAATGATATTGTAATTGCTAAATATTTGCTAAACTAATGTGCGATTATGTGAACAGAGACGTGTGCCCCTGTAGCTGTTCATTGTTATGTCAACGGCTCCGTTTAATCGGCTTCCATATACTTATCTGACGGCGGCCGATCAGAATTAGTCACCCGATATCACATTGTCTTCAACGACAGAGCTTTGGCCGCACAAATAGTCTAGTCAAGAAGTGTGTTTCCTGCGAAAAATAGTTAGAAGTCTTCAAAAAATATGAGCGATAGCTCATTCGACGCGGATTGCAAGACCTTTTCAGGATTTTTTTTGGCAATAAAAATTGCAATTGTTATTAACAAAAAACGAAAAAAAAAGGCCATTTAAATTTTTGATGATAACTTAAAAACTATAAATGGTAGCGAAAATCGCATATGAAAGTAGGGCTCCGCGCGGTCGTTTCGGCCTGAGTACACCGCCATGAAACCGAGTACCACATCTAAAATATTTTTTTCAAATAATTAAATATTTGTGTAAAAATTTGAAAAATATATTGTCATCAACATTCGACAGAAGAGTCTCGTTGGAAAAAAATTTTTAAATGCATTTTTCAAAAAGCAAAACTATTGTTAATTAACAAATTTTTTTTGTACCTCCGTTTTCATTAATAACCAGCATAAATGTTTAAATAATCCCCCTATAAATTTTCCACTCCTTGGAGTCTTTTCTATGTGTGTACTCATAAAATTATTTTAAACATTTAATAACATGACGTCATAAAATTATTTAAAATTTGTTTATTTTGTTAATTACAAATTTTCGAAGTTAACAAAAAATGAAAAATCAAGAATTGTTGTGAAGAATTTTTTTTGGTTGATATGTGCTACAGCTGTTTTTATGTTAGACGGAAGGATTAAATAATTGTGGGTATGATTTTTTTAAAGCTATTTGTTTAAAAATTGTTTAAAAAAAGTTTTTAAACTCTTCAAAGAAGAACATATCAAAACTTCCTGTACTTACCTAAAATTTTGATTTAAAGCCTTATTTTACTGGACTGTAATTTTAATAATAGAAAAAGTCTATATATCTTTTTTATGTAAAATTTCCTGCATTATAATTTTTCTTAATAACTTTTTTTCTAGCACTTACCATTACTATTTTGATTTTTTTCAACCCTAGCTTCGGGGGTTTTATGTTGTTATGTTGAAAATTTTTTTTAAATACTTCAAAGAAGAACATCAAAAATTCCTGTATTTACCTCACATTTCGATTTAAAGCCTTATTTGATTGGACTATATTTTATTACGAGACCTGGGTGACTTGGGTTGTTTGTGTTTGCATAATTTAGTTTTAATTTTCATAGACTTTTAAAATAAACTTTTTTTTAACGTAAGGGTAGGTCGGCAGGTTTGTACAATTTATGCCTGAGTAAACTTGACCAAATAAAATTTATTTGAAGATTTGTAAGGGACTAATTTAATATTGAACTATAATAATCTATTAATATTAATCTATAATAAATTTAACTTAATACTAATCGAATCATTTGATTGATTCCTAAAAGTCAAATAAGTAGTTGATGTAGTCTTTATACATATTTATTACGTAAAAAATTATATATATTTGTACATAAGTTATTGGGTTTGTAGTCAACCTATTCTCAAGCTTGGCAGCTTACGGCACCCGTGACATTGGGATAACAAACATTCCTCTTAATTCAGTTTTTAGCTGCTGTGCTGTTCAGACTACTGACCGAGCACAATGATCGATGTGTTTAATTAATGCTCCACTTAACTTAGAGGTTAACATTAAAACTTTAGCCTTCGCGTGTGAACGTATTCTCAAAGGTTACTTACTATCTTCGCATTTGAGTTTACATACATTGTTTGTGTTTGCAAGAAGGCAAAAACCTGATATCTTGTCTATTTTAAAAATGTATGTACACAGATTTTAATGCTAACTTCACGGTTTCTAAAGTTCCTAAAGGTCTACTGTATAATGGCTAAACAGTTACATTAGAAACTTATTTTTCTATTGTCAGTCATCATCATCAGCCTACAAGACAGTTTTAACTTTTTCATTAAGCTGTCACCACAATCGGTCCATTGCTCACTGGAATCCATTAATTTAAACTTTGTCGAAATCTACAAGAGAACTTGATGGTCCACAACCCTTCCAATATTCTGGAAGGGTTGTAAACAAAAGTTTACAACCCTTCCAGAATAATGATAGTAATGATACTATATAATTTTCTTTAATGTCGAAGGAAGTGCATTGTGCCATAGCACATGTAATATATGCATACAGTTGCATGTTAATCGTTGTGTGCTATCAACATTAGTATAGCGGATGTTAACTATGCGTATAGTAGCATCGTACGTAATTTTGGCGTTACATTTATGTCTGCCTGGTTGATTTCTTAATACAATTAGTTTATGCCCCAATATCTTTACATAGTATAATTTGAAGTCGCTTTCCACGTCTATTCTACGGCCATGTATGGCCGCTAACTCCTCTTAAACCACGCAATGGATTTTGATGCGGTTTTCACCATCAGATAAAAATTCCCGTTTTTTTATTATATATAATAAAACCTAATTAAGTTTCGTCCTGGGCGAAGCCGGGGGCTTGTTGCTAGTATTATATATGAAAGCATTTATGAAAAGCATATATGAAGCTCGTCCTAAAGGTGTTCAATTGGGTTTAAGTCAAGACAATTGGCTGGCCAAGGCAAAACAGGGATCCCAACCTCCTCCAGATAACCTCGAACAATTAATGCTGTGTGGGAGCGAGCGTTGTCGTGCAGGGCCGACGTATCCCGCATAAGGAACCACATGCTCTTCCAGGATCTCGGCAATGTATTGGCGAGCAGTCAGGGACCCTTGGCCCCGAGTTCCTCTAGTCCTGGAGACGCAGACAAGGTCGGTTTTGCCGTCCATGCTAATGCCGCCCCAGAACATGCACGAGCCGCCTCCGAGTCAAGCGGCATGACAACTACAAAACCAAGTGGTTAAAGGGTTAAAAATAAAATTGAAAAAGTAAATTCACATTTCCTATGGCCGGCTACAAACAGTATGTTACCGAATCAAGGAAAGCTAAAGTTCATATACCTCATTATTTTGTTCGATTGGGCGTAATCATTAATCTAAGCTCAAGTTAATGACAGTGCGAAATGTGCAATTATATCAAGGCCTATACGCATCGGTTGGTAAACTGAGTCGGTCTCGTAATATTATAGGAAATTGCATTTTTATGTCGTTGCGTTAGTGATCTACTTATAAAAACTATTGGTTTAGGTTCTGGAAGTTAACAGGTTATGAACAAAAAAAAAAGAAGCGTGTATAATTAGAGTGTGTAATTCAAACAGAAATAGAGTCAATTTTATCATTTGGCATGATGTGGATATTCCCCTTCATAAACATTAATATGTTGAAGTTCTCGTCTGAGAGCGAGGCTCGTTTCGGAGTTAAAATATCTTTGCCTGTGGAAAAAATACTTTCTACTGCAGCGCTTGAGGGTATAGCGGTATTATATTCAATAAACCATAGAATTAGGAACTGTTACTGTTTCCTATTTTCTATAATACACGCACCGGCAAGACGATAGTTTCGTTTCAGTCGCGGCACGCTCTGCGCCGCACTTGTTTTGTCTATCGCGGCTTGCATCGACAGTACCGATCGGCCCTAACCGAACGTAGGTATTTGTCAGAATGTGTTTACGCGGCGAGGTCCGCGCGGTATCTTTTTGGTAAATAGTAGGTACTGGATTAACGATTAACGGACTTGAGGAAAGTTAATGGAAGTTAATGAGTCCGTTAACATTTTTTAGTTAACTTAAAAGTTAATCCGTTAGTTGAAATGTTAAATAATATCGACTGCCACGACGCGGGGCCACTGATCTCCAAAACACAGGCAATCCTAGCTTGGAGGTCAGGGGATAATATATGTATATGTATTTTAAAGCCTATGTTACTGTTTAGCTATGTTCCTGTTAAAATGTAAATATTATGTATACAATAGTTACTGGCTTAAGAAATAAATTATACATTATATATATTATACATATTATATTATATTATACAATATACATATTATATTATATTCTAACTCTTCTAATTTCGTTAATTAATGATTAACGGATTAACTGTCTTGTGCCCAGCTCTGATACATGTTTATTGTTAATTTGAATATGTTGATATTGCTTATTGCCTTTCCTAATCCCTTATCCTTAATTCTGCTATTATCGGCAGAACACTCTTGCGCAGTAACCGTAGCGTCGCTTATGTTAGAGGCAACGGTAACCACCCTACTATGAAGAGGACCGCCAACCTGTCTTACATTTTAACATAAGAAAATATTATAAAACTTAAAATTGATATCAAATACTAGCGACCGGTGTGGAATTTTTATATACATAAACTTCTCCGTTTATCCCTCTTTCCATAAGTGAAAAAAAAAAAAAAAAAAAAAAAAAAAATTAAAATCGGTGCAGAACTTTTCAAGTTTTTGAAATGTACACAAAACTAACTTAAAATTTTTATATTAAAGATATACGCCTATATTTTCCATATAGAGTTTTAAATTTCAAATATTATTTTAACAGTCCTCATTCACAACATACAATAATTATAGTATAGGTACATACCTGTAAATCTACAACTTAATTTGTACGCTGTTTTGTATGCTGACATACTAACCGATAGAAACGGCAAAAAAGTGGTAGAATGCAAACAACTCTGGTTTTTTTACGGTTTATTAACAGTGTTCCAAATGGCGTTCAATTATATGCTCTGTCTGTTAGAAAAATTATGCAATTTGCGTAACAAACTGGAGTAGAACACGAAACAAAGGTGTCATCTTCTCTTTGTTTATATGCATGGGATTCACGCACGGAAGCATTAGCTAACATTAATCTTTGAATAGTGTAAAAATTGTCATCACTCGCACATGTTTGTCAGTGAGCAGTCGTCTAATCATATTTTAATCGGAATGTATTCTTTGTGTTTGTAGGATATAAACTGGGCAACCCGTCTGGCGGTGAGACTCTTTAACATTGCATAACAACCTTAACATTGCTAAATTGACAGCTCACTCTCTTTAAAAATCCCCTAACTATAAGATCTGTCCACAATATTATCCACATGTTTTTCATATGTCATCTTTGAATCGTGAATAACACCAAGATCACGAATCTCTTCTACACGTTTGAGCTCTTTCCCTTTTATAAAGTGTTTGTTTGTTAGACTTTTAGCTTTACGAGTAAATGTTATATGATAGCATTTTTCTACGTTTAAATCTAATTTATTTTTAAGACAGTGTTCATCAAAAGAATTTATATCATTTTGTAATAGATGCAAATCTTTGACGTTGCCAATATATTTATATATTTTCATATCGTCACTGTAAAGCAAATAATGAGAGTGACTGAAACATGAGCCCATGTCATTAAAGAAGATATTAAAAAGTAAGGGTCCGAGTAAGGAACCCTGCGGGACTCCGGAGGGAACAACGCTCCAAAAGGACAAGTAGCCATTGATAACAACTGATTGAGTGCGACTATTGATATAGGAGGTGAACCATCTAAACAGAATTGATGGTCGATTCGATCAAATGCTTTAGAATAATCCGTGAAGATGGTATCATGTTATTCTGGAATAAACATAAGTGACAGTGAATTATACACCTGTATATAAACTATTCGTTCAAAAATCTTAGCAAAAATGCAAAGTTTAGAAATTGGTCTTTAGTTCTTTACTTGATTCTTGGAACCAGACTTATGAATGGGGGAAATGAATGCAGATTTTCACAATTTTGGTACACTGCCTTCTTCAGTGATTGAGTGTGCCTTCAGTGATATTCATCATCATATCAACCGCAGAACGTCCACTGCTGGACATAATCCCGATAAATATTCACATTGTAATTATTCTTCATCACGTTCAACTCGTAAGTGGTATTCATTGGTATAGTATCTTATTGCATTGTTAACGTGATCAGGTATTTGCTATACAAATAATGTTTGAATTACAAATCAAATAAAAGTTACCAATAACACACGCGTTTCTCGGAATCGTTGGCAGCGAAGGTTTTTCCTTGTTTTTGTTTATATTATTATTTTTATTTCCCTCACCACCCTTACCCTCACTACATAAATTATGCGACTATACTGCATTCCATTGGTTTTCCTTGCTTGCAAAAAAAAAACTTGCACAATCACATAATCTAATGGAATAATGTGAAAGAAGTATAAATCGAAAAAGAGTTAATAAAGTTATAAATTTAAATGTTTATCACTAACTGTATACATACATAACTCTATTTTATCTCATCGAACAAGACAAAGTATACGTACCTTAGATTTTTTTCTAAATTCAGTCAGAAGCTACTCTAAAACCTCTGCATAAACAACTTCCGTTTATGTTCGAAATAGGTATATTACTCGCCAAAAATTTAGTTCTTCACTTATTACAATTCTTCTTACAAATAATCGAAGAAGTGATACATTTTTACATTTTTCGTTTCGATTTTGCACTGGTCGCTAGTCTTTTACAATATTTTTTCATTTTTTTTTTGTTATTTCTATAGTTATTATTATTTAATTTCACACAGGACGTCGACTTACGACTAGCTGGACTAGAAAAGTAGTTTTCTCCTCTGTGTCAATACTATATGTCCATCGCGAGTCAATATTAACAAACAAACTGGATATGAGATATTTGCTAAAAAATTTCCTTTACAATGACACGATAAAAACTTTGAAACTGTTTATTTTACACGGATGTAATTATAATATGTAACAGTTTTTTTGCACAGTAGGCAATATGTACAGTAAGCAAAGAAAAATTCTTGGCCGAAAGATATTTTTACAGCCATAAAGTTTCAACGAATATAGATTAAGTCATCAAAAATACACAGTGATTGAATTTATTGTAATAAAATTCACTAATCATTTTATTTCATTTTTTTAATTAAAACCAAAGTTGAATGTACTTAAACAAAATTTAAAAATAAAGTAAAAATTGTTTAGATATTAAAAAAAGTTACACGAATTTTATCGAACAGTATTATAATAATACTGTGCATTATTATGGAAAATATAAACTTCAGTACAAGTGAGGCGTGAAACAAGCATTACTTTTTGGAAATAACTTCTATCTAATTTGCATTTCTAACCATAATAATTGATTGTCTATATCAAATTTTGCATTGAGCAACCGGGTTACATAACCGTGAGACCAGAAACAGCCTTAATTAGAGATATCGGAACGCATTTAATTAACCTCACGACTTCTGGTGACCTTTAGTAAAAACCCG
Source organism: Synanthedon myopaeformis (assembly GCA_944738685.1). Classification (NCBI taxonomy): domain Eukaryota; kingdom Metazoa; phylum Arthropoda; class Insecta; order Lepidoptera; family Sesiidae; genus Synanthedon; species Synanthedon myopaeformis. The sequence goes on along the minus strand of OX122927.1, from coordinate 2,938,218 downwards.
CTCAATGTATCATAATCAAAAATATGATGCATTAACATTTAGTAGAGTTAATGCAACCGGATGTATTAACAAATTATGACCGTTAGAGGCTTTTCGCGTGCCTTTAAATGTGAGTTGGCACGTCTTTGCTATTACTTTTAGGCGCAGCGCAAACGTAGACATTTTTTAAATTGGTCTTGTGTTGGTTATAAGATGCCAATGATTTTTTAAAATGTGAAATAGTGAATATATGAAATTAATCACTGCCTGTTGAATTCGTAGATGGCTATTTGTGTCCAGTTGCTACCCCATACGGATTGCCAATGAAAATGTATTTGATATTCATAAAATATGATGATGGCTTGTCGGTACAGGTCACAAAATATTTAAAGATCCAAAATGAGTTGTCTCTTTTTGGTGTGTTTGTGGTGTTATTTTATGTCCCGATAAAAATAATACTATTTGATTATTGGTTTTTTTTAATTGAGCCCTGATTAAAGATCAGCCATGTAATCTGAGATAATAAAATATTAGTGCTGAGTTAGATTTACTCAATTGCTGTGCTGCAGCAGCACATACATAGCCAAGACACTTGATTTTGAGGAAGTTGTTAAAAAAATCTTATTTAGAATATTTAAAAAAAAAATTAAATATGGAGTTTTAAATTGAATAAGACTTGAATTGAAGATCGAAGCAGTAAAGCCTTATGTTTCATAATTTTATGTATATTAAAAATAATATTTCGAATAAGGTTATTGTTGATTTTGCCAGACCTCACCTTTACATAAGTTGAATATTTCAATTAGTATTAAGTGGCATAATTCGTTAAACTCTCGGCCACCCGTCAAAGTGAATTCGTGTTCCAAGTAGGTATTCTAATACAATTGGTATTGAATGGGGTCTTAATTACACAAACATTGGGTCGACCTCCGCACGCGCGGATTCCTACTGCTGACAAATCGATTTAACCTTCACGCACCCCGACCCCGATACCAATGCACTGTGATCAATGACCGATCAAGCCATTTTTTTAATGGTTGCCAACCCTAAAAAATGGAAAGTTACGCACTGATGATGTCATTTTACTTGATAAAGTTGATGCACTATAAAATTATTAAAGATTAGCTGGTGACGGCCACTTCGTACGCGGTGTACTTCGTTTTTTGAAAATTCCACTGGAACCTAACCTAATTTTTCTAGGATAAAAGTATCCTATATAGTTTAATCCAGGTAATCATCAATACATCAGTGAAAATCGCATAAAATCGGTTAAGCCGTTTCTGATATTAGCGTGCACAAACGCACCGACAGACAAAAAATACTAAAAATTAATTTTTTTTAATCCTCCAGGGATATTAATGGAAGAAAATCACGCCTAGGGCGATTACACTTATGATTAAAAAAATTATCTGAACAATGGTATTTTATAAAAAATTTTAATCTGAATTTCCGATTTTTTTAAGGTACTCCTTAAACTGTCATAAATATTTTACATTTTGAAAATCAAAAAATTAGTTTGGTACTAGTTTTATGAAAAATATTATTATAATTTTAAATGAACGTAGGCCAAAATGGCGAATATTGTTTAGTCATTTTCATATTTCTAATGTCATACACACATTGTAAATAGCGAAGATTTCACTAATGACTGTTAATAATCTTAAACTTTCGCCGCTAATGCATACCTACGTATTGTTATTAACCATTAGTAGGCAATTTGGTCAAGTGTTGCTTGACCTTATATATACATTACCTACCTCAAGCGTATCTCTGCTAAGGTTGAAACGATTTATATTTGAAGACATTGAAAAAAAAAAAAAAGTTAAAAATAAAATTGTTTCAAAAATCACGGTGCAAGTGGTTTCGGTATTTTAGATAGTTTATTGAAATAATAATATATTATATTATTCATAAGATTCCAGGCCCCAGCCACCTCATCACTCATACTCAAAGCGACAATTTATTTGTCTCGCTGCTTACAAAAGTATCAAAGTAGTTTTTTTTTATGTTAAGGTCCGACAGACAGACAAACAGACGGTCTACTTTGATGGTAGGTGGCTACTGTTGCCTATAATACAAGCAACGCCATAGGTGCTGCAAGTGCGCTGCCGACCATAGAAGCATTAAGGATAAAGATAAGGAAGGGACGGGGCATGCCTTACTCACTCATCGAAACACAACAGCACATTGCTGTCTCTGATTAGTATTCTGGAAATACTGAATTCATGGCACATGAAAAAGTTTTTTCAATTCTCTAGGTAGGTATTGTTATCGGTGCATTTATTTTTGTAGGGAAAACCAATCGCCTTAACTAGCTATTGAATTTAATTAGAAATTCTATATTTAATTAAAAAAACACTAATTCTAGACAACAAAATTCGTGTCAACAAAACAACATGTTTAACAAAATGCGTTTAGTGTTACAGCAAACGGAAACAGGCAGCCGGATCTAGTTTCGGTGTTACATCATCGAAAAACGTATAGAAACAAATTGCATAATCGTAATTAATGGAGTTATCAGTGGCATATGTTTGTAAACAAAAAATTAAATTTATTACGGCTTATAAGATTATACTGTCTTACAGATATCGAGATCGATATCTATAAGATATGGCTGTTCTAATCAAATTCACTAGATGACAATATTACTAAACGCGAAAAATAAAAATGGACATTTTTAAAACAAGCTCTGCACAAAAATCTTTATCTATCAATAAATTTAAATCTTTTCAATAAGATTAAAAAGATAGTTATCTAACAATAACATATACATATATACTTTCATTTTTAGATTTTGAATATTTCAGTAGTACCTTTCCAGTAAGTATTTTCAACGATCAGCGGTGGCAACATCTTTTTATGTGCCTGTTCATAGCTTTAAATCCTGTTCCTATTCCTAGTTTCAATTTCAATAAACATAAGTAAATATAAATTTAGCAACCATCGACTCTATCGTCTCGGATAACCGTAATTTGCATTCTCCTAACGTCTTGCTGAAATCGTTCTGCGGGTGCGCTTGCGACCCACTTTCGTTCGTACCTTTATCAATATTTGTTGCACGCGTTTACGCACAAAATAAATACGTCTCGGTGACATTTTATTGTTCGCGAAAGAATGCAATTTTTATTCGAATTCCTCTGTGTTTTGTTTGGATAAACAGTATCTTTATCTCTATTTAGAAATTTACGAGTTCAACATGTAAAGTTTGTGGGTTCAAATTTACAAAGCACTGTAAAACATTGATAATTTGATATTTTGGAATATATATTAAAAAAATAATAATTTTAGTTTGGTTTCGACTTTGCTTTGCTCAGCCCTAAACGCTCCGTTGCCATAGAACAGCAAACGCCGAGTCGGTCTCCATCTTCTATTTTATGGGTGCATCTACGAGTAATATAGGACTGTGTCTGCCCAACATTTCCAATTAGATTTATTTATGGGTTTAATTTGTAGTTTCAATAATTACAAATAGGAAATTTGTAATTACATTAAAACTACAAATAGTAGTTTTACATTTGTAATTTGAGCATATATTCAGTTACGGTGAAATACAATCAATAAGGAAATCATTAAATATGATATCGGACGTCAATAACTTTGAATGATTTGATTGATAAATACTACCTACTGGCATTTATATATGACCTAATGTGAGAAGAAGTTGAGATTGGAAGGTTAGAAGCAAATTACCCAAATTGATACAATACTATTATTATTATTATAAATTAATTTAAATATCCCGAAAAAAAAAAAGATTACAATTCTTTTCAAAACTTTAACCTTCTATAATATATATGATAACACATTGTTGTAACGGGTCTAATTGTATTATAGAATATGTTCCGCTCATTCAGTAACCTTCTCATTTAGCGTAGCTTCTACATTTTTAAATGAAAAGCGAAATGTACTTAACACGCCAGAATTAAATAATTAACCATTTATTTGGTAATTTAGTGAGCGGTTTATATTACGTCACTTTAGTATTTAAACTAGTTTCACCAGTCAACAGCATGGTAGCAGCGTACTCAGACGATTAGGGAGGGCTGCACGGTGAAAGTGTAAAAAATTTCAGCTTTTTAAATATCGTCGAGAATTTAACCGACTAACTTTGGGAGAAGATGTTACGCTAAAAGACCCTTCGTCGACCTAGCTAGACGGTTTTATCCTTGATTATAGAAACAGACACGAACCAATTGTCAAGGAGAACGTCGGACTCAACAAGGCCATGTTCGAAGGGCCAAGCGATCCCTTATATTTTATCAAAACTTAATTATCCCCATGTATAATTTTCATAGTATTGCTAAGCGAGAAATAGCCGAGGCCAGTTCATCCAATAAATTCACTTTAAATTACTTTTGACGTTGAAAACCTTTGCATGGCGGCTCGTTAGTATCAAACAACCTCATTTAATGTTTAATTTGCCTGTGCTCGTTGACGATCCTAGTTAATTTGCAAAGGTGATATTTAGTGTGTCAAGGGTCTAATCGAAATGTTTTATTAGGCAGATAAATTTATTGCCTTGCGGAAATTATGAGGTAATTTACATACATGCTCGCGTAGCAGTAGTTTTACAGAAGAAAATATTTATGCTTAAAAAAAAACACAAAAATACATATGAAGAATAGTGCCCACATCAGGAAAACTGTCTTAGAAAATATTACATTTTTATACAAATGCGCTCAAAAATACCACCACCATAAATGCTACCTCGTCATCAAAATTGAAACGTCGAGAATTCTGAGGGTAAATACATAAATGTCTCTTATTAAATATAACATAATTTGTAAATTTATTTTCTCTATTTATTACATTGTATACAAATGTGACAAAAGTAGGTATAATTTTATATAAAAACATTTTTCTTTAAAAATAGGTGATTTAATTGATTATTTCCTTTCGGCTTCTTATTTTCTAAACTTGTAGCTGAAATTGCTAACTCATGATCTTAAATTCCAAAGTGCCACGAGGAAGTTAACGTAATACGGTTGAACGCATTTTAAATCTTAACATTCGTAATTCTTTTTTGTATGAACAAAAAAAGGAATTTTTTTATATTCAGGAAATTTTATATTATGGTTATCTATCTAATCTAAAATCATATTAGTTACATAATGTAAACACATTAGATTTTATCACAATTTTTATACGAACTAATCAGTTATTTCCATCAAGTTAACATCTGATAAATTGTTTGACATTATGCCGAGGGATATTTTAGTTACGAGCCTTAATCTTACCATGGTCGGCCGCACACTTGCAGCACTTGTGGCGTTGAGTGCTGATGATCTAAGTATTATAGTTAAGGCGTAAAAGCGTAACAAACCTATATATATATCTATTTGCTCCACTCTGGCGGCATGGTTTTACACTGGGGCGGTCTGTTATTCTACTTATTTAACTATCGTAAGTGAGTCGTAGCTTAGTGGCTATGTTTGAAAGCGTACATATAACCTAAAGGAATCTCTGTCAAGGTTACTTTAACACTTTAATGCATCACTTGAGGACTTAAGTTCCTCTCACATAGACTTCGTGGGTCTTATTTTAAAGATATGCAAGATGTATTTACAGAAAATGTATTTATTCAGTGTCGATTTAAAAAAAAATTGTTTCGATTTAATCATATACCGACTATTACAATTCAACAAATATATTATCTCTCTATTGTAATTAAATGATGTAATAGTTTTACTGTAAATCTGCAATGAATAATATTTCAAGACATCTGTGTTAATAAAGAAAATTTGTAGATGTATCTTAGAAATGATCATTATTCTGATAATATAATTTACGTTACAAAACTTTAAGATTAGTCCCATTACAAAAGTGTTATAATAATTGCATTAGCAACGTGGAACCAGCGTTTTTTTGAACTTTAGAACAAGTTTGTCACGGTTATCTTATAATATAGAGAAGTTGTATAGTCCACCACCTGACGTCTCGAATTGTTCACTTTCACCCTAACTTCATCACCGTCGGACGTGACCCTCATGGTGATGGTAACCGCTTGACACACTGGTCGCACGTTCACGGTCACACGAAAGTGTTCCACTTGCTTTATTATTGTGTTCGGTACGCCTCTAGATTGTTTTCAATGGGAGTCGTTTACTGAATAGAAAATTTAAACAAAAAAGTCTTATTTTTTTTTGTTTACCTGTTTTCATTTCGTATTTAAAAGTTTTGAAAGAAAATGTGTACTTAATGTTTGTCTACTTGCTAGTGGGTGATAAATATTACTACTCATAAAGGCTTGTATTAAAACTTAAGCTAATATTAAAATGCTAACGTTTAATTTAAGGTATTTTAGGCGACGGTAGCTAACATCAAATGAATCGTCAGCCTATGTGGTGTGTAATGACTTCTACATAAAAAAGAATTTAACAGTCAGTTATGTCAATATCCGTCATTTTTAAAATGTGGATTTTGAAATAAAATGTATTATCCAATTAATCCAATAATAAGAGGACAGTATCAGTCGACGTTCGGTAATTTAAAAGCACAGCGTGAACAAACAGATAGACTGGCGTAAATTCAATAGCGTAATGATTAGGATCAGATTCGCAACAGTCGAGTAAATGCCGAGCGGAAAGTTCAAACGAACAATACTCGTACAATAATGTCGTAATAGATGAACTGCACTGCTACGTTATCCCTGGCTGTGCGGCCAATTTTATAAATATTTACCGTCGCGAAATGGTTCATCACCACCGGAGGTTGATCTGCCGTAAACCCTCTTTATACCATTTTTTTTAATTTCACGTTACGTAGTCATTTACGACTAGCTGTGTCACTAGGACTTTCTTAAATTGAGTTTCCTCTCGTGCAGATAGACCCGACCTGTTAACAAAACAACCCTACTTTCTCAAACGTTTCTTTTTCTATTTTCCTATTGCAAATTTTTAGATATTTATTTTCTTAAAAGCCTATTCGGACTAGTACACACAAAACTAAATGATTGCTGTTCTCATTTGATATGCTCACCAATGAACACAAATTAATTCTCATTAATTTTAATCAATAAAATAAAATTAAACGATGCTCTATGCAATATTGCGCACATAGAAATTAACCGCCTTGCAAAATGGCTCATTACCTACTTACCGAGGTTATTATTATTCTTCTTTCTTACATTTTGTTCTCTTAAGTATGAGTAGTATAGTTAAATTACACAAATAAACCGTTGTTAACAGTTGTAGCGTTTACAATATGGAGAGGCGCATGATTGATATTGTCTGAACGAAACAACAGCTATTTGCTTTAGCGATAGTGATCTTGCGTGTATTGTTAACACTAGCATTATATAAAACGTGTAGGGGTGACGGCTATATACAATACCTATATACAATACACGTCATATAAAAATAATTTGCAGATTGATCGGCACATAGATAATTGAATATACTTATAGGAATTCTATCATATATACGTACGTAATACATGTAATAAAGTCAGCACAGTAAATATACTGTGAAGTCGGTCACGTGTTTGCCCCGGGCTCGGGGAATTAATAAAGAGCAAAGGGAGAGGCCCTTGTGATACCTGTGTGACGAGCTATTATTGAAATTGTATTGGTTGTTTTGTCGGCAGGGTCTTCCGTCGTGGTCGAGCGGCGTGGAGGCGGCGGAAGCGTTGCGCGCGCGCCTCGTGCGCTGGGCGTGCGGCGAACCGCCCGCCGATCAAGATCCGCCTCGCAAGAAGATGCCGCACGCACTGCGCCGCCGGTGGCCACTCTGCCCATGTTTTCAGGTAATTTATGTCTACTTTCTTTCAATTAAGCATGCTTGTGTCCTTGTGAGTATCATGGATATGTATATCGTAAAAAATAAAAATAAAAACAAATTTAAAAAAACCCAATCATTCCATTTTTATAATGAAAATATTATTCAAGAAAAAATCGAATATTTATTCGGTTGCTAAAAAGCCTAAAAGGAAGCGGGAACCATGGTAACACGAAATACGAGAAAATAAAAGTTATTGATCAGTAAATCGGTAGGATTAATTATATTGCCTTGGCATATTAGACAACCGCAAATTTCGTCTCTTTGTTTTATTGGAATGGTTAAAAAAATAAGCTTATCTACAAGGATCGTTTACTTCCAAAATTACAAGTGATGGAATATCAGGATAATTAAAAAGTATAGGGTTCACCCCATTTCATCCATGTTCGTAACTGAAATTACCTAATCGACAACTACTTCTCAGTATGTTACCGTTTTTGAAATAAAAGTTTCGAGTTTTCTTTATCCATGGTTTCAAGTAATTTTCCAAATAAAATTTATATATTTTTTATTTAAATTAAAATAAAAAAATAGTTTTTTTATCAATTTGAGTTCGATGAATAAAGTGAATTGTTATTGTTCCATAGTTTTTACGCGAAGTGTTAATAAGAGATTAAAATCTTTAATATTTTCAAAGCTTAAATGTTAGTGAAATAAACATTTCAGGGACATTTAAAATACTATTCAATTTTGTTTTTATTAAGAAAATCTTGGTAAAAGAGAATTTTGTTGAAATATTAAAATTTACTAGGTAATAATTCTTTTTCATCTTCTTCCCGATTCGTCCCTCCCTGGCTTGGGGAATTGATTTACTCGTATAATCTCTTAATTTATGCAATATTTCCTACCGTTCATAATTTTAAAACTTCAAGTGCATTTTGAGGCCCATGTTAAAGATGTGTTTTTGCTGCGTATAATATACAAATTATAGCCTTATATACACTAGTATATCTAAATCCGCTTAGTAGTTTTTGCATAAAAGAGTAACAAACGTCGGTACCTCCACCCTCACCTCAGCCTCCCAATTATTGCGAGTCAGATCTCGCAATTCTTTGTTCCATTAATTTGGTTCTTTTTGATCCTTTTCGTCACATAGATGTCGATGGCAAAATATTACGGAAATTGTTCTTTATAAGTACTGCAGTTGTGTATTACTTAATATCGATTAATTCGTAAGCTTTATAATAACTAATAACTACTTGTCGTTCCGGAACGTATCAAGTGTCTTGTCAGTCAAGTAACTCGATAATGTTGTATCGTATTCCAATCGGATCGCGGATTTGAAGTGTCTACTACTTTCACTATTCCACTTGTTTGAAGGGAGTGTAAAACCCTTTTCCATATTATATAATCAATATGCGTTGATTAATTATGATTACTTCATTAAAAGTTAATCAAGAGTGGGCCGCCTCTAAGGTATTGATGCTTTCTCTTTTTAAACCAACTGCATGCCATAACTCTTCCAAATTTCGGAAGTATTACGTAGCACATACAAGCCTAGTGCTTACTTCGGGTTATTATTCATATTCCTTTAACTGGATTATTTTTTGCCGCGACTTTGACCGCGTATCTTAATAAATAGCGTATGAGCAAATCTGATTTTTAAGCTAAATATTATTACTAATAATAGTATTTGTAATAAACCTGTCAATATGTCTGTTTTACCAGGTTGGCATCTAAAATCCATTCTCTGAAAAGACTTGTGGAACGATGATTTTCGAATCAATCACGACAGTACCTCGTAAGCTGTTAGTAGATTTGTCATATATGTAGGTCAACTTAATCAAACGGGCGATGTCGATGGCCATTGTTCGGCGTTGGGACTTACCTACACTTGGAGGAAAATTGATATTTTCCTTAGCAAGGTTACTAAGGGTGTTTTAAACGCACACCGAGCCAAGTCAAATATTATTGTTTTTACTGCTGTCTATCAAGAACTCAGCACAAGAATTAATTCGGTTCTTATTTGACATTTAGCTCGTGGTTTCGCAAATGTGAAAAGGCAAAATTAACACATCGATATCACTGCGCGCCAGATAAACTTGTTTGTCTGTTTTAAATATATTCAAATGATAATCAATAAAGATTGCGGTAGGTTAGGAAGGTTAATCGATTCTTTATTTTATTGCAATTGGAAACACTGTGTCCGTGAGACACAGGGGAAATTCTGCTAGAGGAACTTTGCAATTAATGCGAAAAACTTCCTCGTTGCCTTTTGTGGACTAGAAATACTGCATTGCATTAACTTCGTGAACGCATCAAAAACGTAATGCGGTTTTACTGGCCGAAATACCTCCGGTTTTATTTTCATATATAGTGAACATCGGTTATAGCGACCTTCAAGGGACCAATTTTCGTGGTCCCCTTCGTTATAGGGATTTGACAAGGACCTTGCCATTTAGTCCTTGTAACCAATCTGCTATTATAATCGAAGTCGATATATCCGGTGTCTACAGTAATTAACTTTTATCGATTAACGGATCGTTAGTGTAATTCATTCGCTTCAGTATATTCTTTAGCAGCACAGGTGTTGTGTTGCTTACAATAGTTGATGCAAGAATAATTAAAGTTATTTTATTAGTATCGTCAGCAGATTGGCGGGCCTATCCTTTGCAAAATTTAGATGTGAAAAGGATTATGACTGGATATCAGCCCACTCACGAATGGGCATATATACCTACATACACTGACTTTGCCAAAATCGAACTAACATAGTTATTGGTAAGTTTCTATAGCCAATTTCTCCAAATCGCATCTTGTACTTACTCTTCACCCTATTTCCTCATTACACCTTTTAACGCCGCCTCTATGACCTTGGTTATATTATGTTGCTTTATATATTAGTAAAGAAAATACTGGAACAACCATTCAATCAAATTTGTATGTCCAAAACGGATACCACTTGCTATTTGTGATGACTAGTCGTGATAGGTGAAAAAAAACATCATTTTGTATATAAGTAGAGCTGTTATACATGATGTGTAATTCGATCTTTTTCGTCATAAGTGAGGCGCATTTTTATACGCCTGTAATTTATATTATAATAATTAAAATTAAATTTGAATTAAGTAGGTACACGCTGAAGTCTTATAATTATTTATACTACGAGTAAGTACTTAAAGCTATTAGAAGAAGGTATTCAAGTTAATCAATATGCAGAAAGTACCCACTAAGATGTTTTATCCCTAAACACTTCTAGCAAATCTGTAACAATTTATAGTCTAATTTATAGTCTGTAATTAGTGATAGGCTTGGCCATAATGAATGACTATTATCGGTCTTGTAGCATTATTTTAGTCTTTTCTTGGCGATAACAAACTGTATTTTTTTATTTTTGGGGTCTTAAGAGTTACAGTTTTATATGTGTATTGGTGCTCTATGATTGAGTGAAGAAGTTTTTTTTTTGGAGCCTAAATTTTTTTACAATTTTAGAATGTTTTTGTTAATTTATAAAGTCAACCGTGCGTGTTTTATTTATAATCAGCAATAAAAGTTGCTATAAACTCAAATGTCTAACAATGTATTATATTATATTATATTATATTATATTATATTATATTATATTATATTATATTATATTATATTATATTATATTATATTATATTATATTATATTATATTATATTATATTATATTATATTATATTATATTATATTATATTATATTATATTATATTATATTATATATTATATTATATTATATTATATTATATTATATTATATTATATTATATTATATTATATTATATTATATTATATTATATTATATTATATTATATTATATTATATTATATTATATTATATTATATTATATTATATTATATTATATTATATTATATTATATTTAAATCAAATAAACAAATCAAAGCAATCCATAATGTACTTCTACGGTATTCTAATAATAATAATACGAGTATTGTAACAGGATTCTTGTTTTAGCACTAGTTCGCAAGTTAGCAAATCTGCACAAAACTTGAGGACCGAAGCGTGATTGCTTGTAAATTATAAACCGGTGGTAGGACATGAATCTCTTAAAGTCTAAGTGCAAATAACCGTGTTTAGGGTAAGCCCTTTAGGCTGAGTTATGGTAGGATGTACTAAAATACGAGGTCTATGTGAAACCGGTCCGAATTGGAAAGCCGCACTTAATGTCGGTCACCCAATACATATTTATCGAGAGATGCGCCCGCGCAGTTTTGGACCACGTGCCCGCATGCAATACAAATTATACCCACTTATAGTTGAATGCCTAACGTGTCTTACCGTCGATTTACCAAATTAATTATTATTAAATTAGATATATCGTAAATACATACTCTTATTTCGTCTCACATCTTTCGTTTTTTTTTTATTAAAATCCTATTAGCATCTTACAATGAAAGAGTTCCGTGGAAATTTCAATAAGCAATTATATAAATGAAGTGGGAACGGGCGGGAAATATCCGTCATGATGCAGATAGGCGTTGGAGACGAGTCTTGGGATTTGAGTTTCACGGACGAAACACACTGAGAGCCGAAAGAGATGGCTGGCAGTCGATTGATGCATAGAGCGGAGGACCTAGAGTTGTGGTACTCAATTGAAAAGACCTATGTCTTATAGTGGATACTTTAAACTGATGATGATGAATCCTTGCGAAAGTGAGTTTGTTACGCTTTCACGCCTTAACTGCTCAAACGATTATCATGAAAGTTTTGCATACACATTGTCAGTGATACAGAAAATGTCTTTTAATCCAGAATAAGGTGCTGTTTAAAATTTTTTTACAACTAACTAAAATATATGAGCTATAAAGATTGAATAAATGTTTTTACATCTAAGATAAAGGGGTGCGGGCGTAGTCGTTTGCAAAAGATAGTAATAATATAAATGTGAGATAAACTTCTTGCATTAGCAAAGAATAATTCATGAAAGATTTATAAGTGGTAATTAATTAGGTATTTAATATTCTTATTGCGTGTTTGAAAATAAAATAAAGTCTCTATAAATATACTGCAATGGTATAATTACAATCTATGGAAACTTTTCCTATTGGGAAATTGTGGGGGCTATGTTCAGCAGTGGACGTCCCACGGCCGAGATAAAGAATAGTACAATAGATTTTAAAGAAAGCCTTGTTACTTGTCTTGTGCGAGTACTGATTTGATTGATTCCCTTTGTATCGAATCTATTGTAATATATATAAATAACCCAGACCTATGACGGGTCAGCGGTAATTGTGTTAAACGAAGCGAGATCAAACGTTTGGTTCTATTAAAACATTACAATGAGAGCAATTACGGAGTACCTCGTTGATGTTCCAAAAATATTGCTTTTACGTTTGGGTAATTGAACTTTTCATTCAAAATTGACTCAGTAAAAGTTAACTAGTTAGTTAGTTTAGTTAACCGCTGGGTTACGTCTATTCCCAGGATCTCTATTTTTTTTTTTAAACCAATTTTGAGTTTATCTATCACAAACAAACATACCAAAAATCAAATCTTTCAGACTTTATTTTATAATGTCATAGATATATTATATTAATACCTATTGTATTTCCGATTGTTAAACAGTTTATTATATCTATACGAGTATAATAATTCTTTTTTTTTCTTCTCAAATCAATCGGAATATGTGCATTTTAGTTTTTATAATAAATGTTTTAGATTCATTTATTGCATCACGCGTGAACGAAGCCTTGAAATTAGAGTTATAGAGAGAAAAAATATATAACTCAAGCGCATGATTCATCGTTTATCAATTTGTGAGGAAACTAATGCTTCGAGGAGTTGTTAAACTATTCCAGTGGCGTCTGCGCCCATAATTAAGCGCCCATTTGGTTCTGTAATCAAATTAGAGCGAGACAATATACCTACTGCATCGTTAGGTAGAAGGAAGTGATTGTTGTGGCGTTTGTATACACAGTTGCATTTGTCGTCTTTATTGAGATGTATCGGCTGGCGCCGCCGGCGTCTCATCCGTCACTTAATTAAATGATCTGCGGGCGGAGTTATTGCTCGCAGTAAATTGTGCGATAGCTATGTGCGTGCACTTGATGTGATATAGTGAAAGTATTTCGAGTGTAATTGTGCGTGCAATAGAAGCCGTGCTTTTTTCAGTTTCAATGTCAGTGTCATCATGAATTCTGATAGTAGAGATAGAGAGAGGGGGTTCGCGGCTACTTTGAAGAGGAAATGTCGTTTGCTCACTAAACAACGTGTGAGTATAATGAATTATCATACATGATACTTAAAAGACAGGATAGTTTTTATTTCGATTTAGGTATGGTCGCAATATTTTTTTATTGCAAATTGTTTGTTTATTATATGAAAGAGAGTTATAATTATATGTGAGTTCCATAAGATTCTAACAGATGGTATCAAAAGTAGTAAAAATCAAAAGTAGGCTGTGATTTTAAATTACGCTTAAAGATTTTAAAAGACAATATAATTGATGCTATAACTTCATACGAAACCTTTGAAGTAAGGAAATAATAAATGTAAGAATAAAAAAAAAGACTATAATTATTACTAAGTAATTTCTAATATAAATATATTGAACTTCATATTTCTATGAGATATATCTGATTACCTACGTCTCCTACAGTTTCGGTAGATTGAGAGCTTATATAGGCGCTTTATAGGCTAAATATTTCAAAAAGAGTTAGATTTGGTGCCAAAAGCACTTTATCGGCAAACTTGGCGAAGTTTTCTTCGCTACACTTTAACTTTTAACTAGTACAATGAAAAATCGCATTAATTGGCTTGAACGTCATTGCTGTTAATTATTATGTGTGTGTCAGTTTCCTCTTAAATAGCTAAATTTAAAAAAAATATGAAGCTTGAGTCTTTAGAATGAAATGCAAACATTTCCATGTTCCAATAACAAAGACTTAAGTTACGACCGTAAATAATTTGTTTAGTTAGAAGTTCACTCGGTTCACCCCGGTGAAGTCATCGACTGAAATACATTTTAAATTAGTCCTATTTAGGGTTATTTCAACAAGGAAATAAGGACCAATATTTTTACATTAAACATAAACTGTTTGTTGTAAATATATACCTATATTAATTAGTATACATAATCAAATAAGTAAATCATTTGCTGAGGATATTAAACTTGCGAAATTATCACGTAGACGAAGCTAAAAGAAAAAAATAGTTTACCTTAAATTTCTTTGAACTTAAAGAAATACTTACTCAAACTTTTTATGTCAATTTGACGCAACATTTGAAAGGATAAATGACAGTAAAATACTTGCTTATTGAACGTTCGTCTGCTTTATAATTGATTGAGATATAAAAACTAGGTATATTACAGTAAACTTAACAGTAACAACCATTATTATAGGTATAGTTACATCATCAAAAACTTTTGAATCTATAATAGCTACTATGTAGTAGGACGTGTCAAAACTATTGGGCATTGATAAGAAATATAAATGGACTTTAATAAATTATTCCTAAAATATGACTCGACCAGGATCCCTGAACAAACAAATTACACCAAACATTCCACAGTACTCGTATTCGGTAGACATCGTTATTATCGTTCGTGAGTTCGTAAGTGTGTTTGTAATGTATTTATATAAAAGTATAATTGATTATATTTACAACCAAGTACACAGTAAACAAAACTAAACGCTAGAGGAGATACAGAAAAATAAGGAAGGGGTCGCTAGTATATTATAAATGCGAATGTTTGTAAGAGTGTATGGATGTTTGTTAATTTTTTAAGCAACAACCAATGAACGGTTTTTGATGGAACTTTACAGTACTGATACCTTTACATAAGGAGAATACAGACAAAAGATATAAAATAAGCGGACGACATTTCTGTTTGGTTTCATGCAAAAAATACTTAACGGATTTTGATAAAATTATACAGTGATATAGTTTATGATTCATACTAACACATAAAATTTATAATATGTGGATGAAGTCGCCTTCAAAAGCTAGTAGGTATATCATAAATATGCTTCTCTTTGCCAGTAGGCGACGAGAACATGCATTGTCTTGTTTCGTTTATTGTTTTAAAATATCAAAACATACCTCATTTGTGTCGCAAATCTATTCATAAACTTCTTCATCGTTGAGCCTTCTATTGACATAAGCGAAACATTTGTGGCGTCGAGATGAGAACTCGATCCGACGACGCTAGTTTTGATTTGCCGGTTGACGCGTTGAAGCAACAAACAATATTTATAACAATGTATAATTGTTGAGATTTTGTTCAATGAATGTTGCATGAGAACTGATACATAAATGTGGCATAAATTTGATTAGGTATAATTTATTCGTATTCAAAAAAACTATTATATTTTTTATTCAAAGTCAGTAAAGTTATTCGAGTTAACATTTTATATTTTCATGGTGATAATTGATAGGTACTAGTAAAATTATTAAGCGGCAACCCTGTATTCTTAGTTCAACAGTGATCAAAAGGAGTGCACGAGGCGACAAGCGTCCGTGCCTGTCTGATACTGACTCATTTATTAGAGAACCTTTGTGATAAATTAATAATAAACAATCTTTACAAATGTTCCCTTATAATTGGGGTACAAAAATAAATAAAAAAAGTTTTTTTTATTTATTTAGTATTTTTTATGTCAACCTGAATATATGTTGAGTGAAACACTGTTCTTTCGTCCGTCCTCTCTTTATTTTCACTCATTTCTTTATTTTTTGATATTTTAATTTAATCACAAAAAAGTATTTAAACAGTTACTTTTATTTTAATCATACATTATATAAGTGCGTTAATTATGTTCACATAATTGTACATTACAGTGAATATAAGTGAATAATACGCGTGTAAAGTTGCAATTTATCCGCTTATTATTGCTATAGCTTCATACCTCGTTTCCTTATCGGCTCTCGATTCCATTTATAGTAGCGTAGTGTCTGTCGTCTTACCCCTTTTTGTTCATCGCCGAAATGAAGTGAACATTTCTCGGCGTCCTCGTCTCATGGCTCGCGTTTAATTTTTCAAGACAAATGGCATTTCTCGGTTGATTTATATCTTCTTTATTGGGATTCGAAAATACGAGAGTTTAATGAGTTGTTGGAATTATTGGGCATTGGCAGTCCAATAAATAATTTAATTCTGTTATTCATTTCGATATAGTATATGATCAATCTATGACTTTTGTTTCGATGACAAAAGTTGAAAGGTATCTTTCGGCTGGTTGCAGCCACAATAAAGGACAGAAGTAGGTATTACTTGTAAGTATGACTCCCATATGACCCCATACCGCCCGTCGCAAGCAAGTCTGGGATGAATTTGTAATTGACAATACAATAGTATCTTTTTTCCTTATTGTTATAATGATTTTTTTTTTCACCATTATACTTTTAAAGTGATCTGAGACAAAAAGCACTTATGGTGTTTGTTTTTATTCATTAAATGAGTTCATTTTTATAAACTTACGACAGACGCTTTTTAATAATAATAATTAAATAAAAACAACTTCCGTAGCTTAAAGTTTTTTTTCTTTTCAGAATGACGAACCACCCGAGATCACGTATTGTGTGGTGGGTGGTGAAGGAGGCCTGGCGTTGCAGGCCGTCACCCCCACCCATCCGATGCCGCCGCAGGACGAACTGGATGCCAAATTTGCCGAACTTGTCGTAAGTACTATGTTTCTAAAATACCTGAACCAACACCGAATTCGAAACTCTTTAAGAAATCACGTATTTTTAAGTTTTTAAGTATAAGAAAAACTTGCTCATTGCTCATTCAAACCACATTTTCTGTTCGAAATAAAATACAAGTTCCCGCTACATATGTACAATAAAATAGAAAATAATTAATTTCCGGTCTAATACGGTGCATGTAGTATCGTTTTCGTTTCTATTCTTTAACTTTTAGTGATTGTGACTTTTTCGTTGTAAAACTCCACTGAATTTCCATGAATGTTATCTGCTACTTTTTTTTTACTGAGGTAGAGGTGATTGAGAATCTGAATTTAACTTGATGAATGCATTTAAAATTTTATTTAGTCCAACCGTTAATTTATCCTATCAACGCAGTTTAAGGTATTCATGTACATACAATCCTTCCGTTTACTAATGATTAAAGTGAGATGGGTTACAATTTACGCACACATTTCGAGAAATCCCATTAAGTTGTTCGGTTGTTTATCACAGTTTCTAATGCCCACGGTGCCAGACGCGGACTTTCATTAGGGAGTCGGTGGACGACGTGATTTGTATGATTGGTGGTTGTTCTAATCATAAACGCGTTGGAAATGCGCAATCTAACAGTCTGAAGGTGTTGTTGTGACAGATGAGATTAGAGGCACGCCTGCCCTGGACGCAGCCTCAATACCACTTTCACAATTACTACAATACGATCAGGGTTGCTACTTGTACGTGATCCATTACCAGAAGTATTTTGTTTTGTAAAAATAAAGAAAGACAAAGTTACAAGTGTTTCACGAAAAATTAATCTTTTTCAAATAATAAGCTGCGAATCTTCGTAAACGAGGAATATTGCTCACTAGCTGATTTCCGCAACTTCGTGCACCACTCGGCAGCATTATTTTTTTTTTGATGAACCCACGTATTTGTTTAATATCAGGATATTGGATTGTATAATCTTGGGTAGGAATTTTTTCCCTAATTAAAAGGGTTCACGAGATGCATTGCCTTCTTCCAATGGGGAGTTCTTTTTTGTTAATGTACGAGTATCCTGATGGTTTTATATTGTTATAATGATAATATCCTTTCCTTTTCATATACATAAATCTGCCACTGGTTTCAGTCGTGTATTGGTTGACCTACTGGATATCAAAATATAATTAATAAGTTATTACTTCTAGAATATTTAATGTTTCTTAATTTTTCTTTAAGAATTGTTACTGTTTCAGTATCGATTACTAGAGTAGTAGTTTTCACATTTATTTCTAAATTTATAGTGTTTTAATAGAAACCCAACCCTATCTCTGTTTCGCCAGACTGGAGTGTATTTGAGATAAAAAGAGTATTTACATCGGCCGAGAAGTCTGTAGGTGGCGTTTACTATGATTTACAATCCGCTACCACGCCAATTACATGCACCGATTGAGCCGCCTCTAAAACCGATAACATATTAATCGTTTACAGTGTTATTTGTGACTATGCTGCGTATTCAAAGTTCGAGTGAATAGGCATCTTCTGGGCGAGCTCGCTCCATCTTAGGCCTCATCCTTGCTACACAGTTGGTTGTTGCTCAAGAGCAAACCCATCTTTTATAAAAAAAAAACTTTTCTTTAAAGAAATACATTTCAATCAAATTTTTGGTCACTAAAGGACAAAATTTTAGAAGCGAAAAGCGAAATGGTTTTTGGGATCCTGTAAGGAATTGTTTACTGCCATCAGACAGATTACCCAGTTGTGTCCGCTTTTGCTAACGACCTTAATAGCAGCTTAGCGCAAGTGTTTAAGCTTGAAACACTTTTGGCTTACTTGGAAAAATTACGAGAATTTAAAGTAGTTTTTGTAGCTTGTCTTGTAACACATTAATTAACTGTCAAAAAGTCGTGAGCAAATTGTGACAGGACATGTTACATTACATCGATAAGTAAATGAATTGAATTGCGAGCTATTATAGCAGTGATGTAACAGATGTCCAGTAACTTTCACCGAGTGATGCGATGACAGATTGGTGGCTCGCTGTGAGATTTATACGTGTGTGGACTCCGTACAATTGAGATGACGCTCGAGTCCAGTCATTATTGTGTCAAACAGCGTATACATTTGATAAGATAACTTTGAATTATGATCGCTACTGTCGGGTCGTTGACATGTAGATTTGCGTCGTTCTCCTTATGCATCTGGGTGGCTCGAATACCTTAGCTTTAATGACCATTTATATTTGTTACGTTGGAGGCATTAGATAGACATTTTTCATTGTTACTTTGTCATTTTACCGTGCCTAATTATTTTTATTTGTATAAATTACTGTCAAGGTAGTCGTCAAGCTAAGATTTACGAAGAGGTGTGTTGTTCTTTTTAAGATTACTTACAGATATTTTATGTTTTTTAATGTTAAAGTCGACAGACAGGCTGACGGTCCACTTGACGGTAGGCGGCAACGGTCGCTGCAACACAAGCAACGCCACATGTACTGCAAGTGCGTTACCGACCGCACTAGGTTTAAGGATAAGGGAATGGGAAGGGAGGAGGAAAAAATGGGTTTCCTTACTCACTCACCGAAACACAACAGCACACATGATGTTATTTTACGGTGCTCTTCCGTAAAGGGGTGGTTACTTCCACCAGTCGGGCAGATGACTGCGAGATTCAGTGTGCAGTGTCGCTACTTTCCAGAACTAGACCAGAGCCAACTATGAATAGTTCGAATAGTCCGAATCGAACCCGAGACCCCTCAGACAGAGCGTTAAGAGTTAACGGGCTCGACAACGGGCATAGTCGTTGAATAAAGTTTAACTTTCTTACGAGGCGTTCATAGTTAAAGAGACCACGGAGAAATTAAAATATAATAGATACTTGTGATTTTAAATTAATCAATAAGTATAATAAATTGGCATTACGTAAAGCATCTATCTGTTCAAAAAAATAACTTGGTCCAACATGTCTTATAAGTTATATGAAGCGCATCTAGTGACATAATCGATTAAATAAATTTCTGATAGTATAAAAACTGGTTGCCAACTGCAAACTCCTTTTGTATTAGTGAAATACCAACGGAATTGGACAATACGTGAAAATGTGTATTGTATACACTTTCTCCTGCCCCCTGCGGTGATCACTGATCTCCGACAATGTGATTGGCAGTCGGTTATAATGTGGCTGCGTCAATGAGCAAACTTATTAATGATTTCACTATCCACTTGCGCCGCATTCGACCGTTGAAGGCGTTTGATGTTTTCACCGGTCGTGTCCATCATCGAGATCATAGATCACTAGTTTCTTCGTCCACGTGATGATACATCATTAGCCTTGATTGTATTCTTTAGTTTACTTTAATCACAACTATTTGACTTTCGTTTGGATAGGTGTACTTAGCCACCTAATCAAGGGAGATTTGTTTCTAGTAGTATTTAGATTCCCACCCACAGTGTCAATTATGTAGGTAAGTCGACTGTGAAAATGACTTAAAGAGATAACAACAAAGCCCTTTGCTATCTTTATTTATTATTTTATTAAAATCGTGAGAGCACTAGCAAGCAACACTTGTTGCGTTAATTCAATTGTCAAAGTTTATAGAAATTTTTCTATGAGTTAATACTGGAACGCAAAACAGTTTTTCGAATGATTATTTTTATAGGAAGCTTTTCTAAATTTATTTTGCCTTATATCATCATTAATACCTATGTGTCTTTCGAATCGCAAGACTGCATGTTGCTTATAATATATTAGTTTTTATTTAAATTATGTCACTGGGCCACTTATTGTTTGAGTAATAAATAAACAAACACGATTTACGTCCAAGTAAATTTTCCTTAGAATAGTCATAAAGGCTAACTTACTTGGTGGTTTAGTTTCCAGTTTATTAACATTTCAATGGCGATCCAGTAACAACAATTTTCCATTAGTTTCCAAGTTATTAAAGTGAATAATTTTCCAATCGGCCTTAGTGGAGTCACGAAGACACTTATCCTTATCTTTGCACTTCGTTAATGCATTGCTGATGATTATTTGAGGCCCCATTTAAGTTATCTTGTCGCGATGCTTTTATAAAAAATACTTTTAGAAATTTTTATCAAGTATCTGATGATTCCGTTACCTCTTAATGCTACTGTTGTTAACGTAACAATAAAATGTTCCTAATTACTAGTAAGTAAAGAAATCGCGAAATCGAATTGTGAATCGATATTACCCGAAATTAAAGCTCTCACGATCGACCACACTACAACTACTATCAAGTAGACGTCCAGTCTGACTACCGAATTTTACACTAACAAAAATGATTTAAAAAACATTGGACATCTTGAATTTAATTTTCTTAAGCAAAGGATATTTAGGATATCTAGAATCGACGATTTGGAATTTATCAAAGCTATCGACGCGTTTAACTGTGGTGACCCTCGTGACATCCTGACTCATTGCACAGTTTGTTGGCGAAAGGAGTGCTATAGTGAAACTTTGGGTCACCTCTGCTATGCCTTTCCTTTACATGTTTCTCTTTCTGTTGGTCCTAAGTTAAATGTTAGTTTCCCGTGGGATCGGAAGTCTGCCTGCGCTTGTAATTTCAATTTCAACTAACATAGTGCTCCAGACGTGATAGTACAAAAGGCGAAAGCTATCATACCTAAATTGTATGTTTTGAGTAGATTTACTGTCACCTATTATGAATGTGAAGTTTTGGTGTATGTTTGTTATTTTATCAAGTGTAAACTCTTAAGTGTTACATATTTATATACTACTAGCTGTTGCACGCTACTTCACCCCGCTTATAACTTTATAAAATATAGCCTATGTTACTCGCTGATGATGTAGCTTTCTAAAGATGAAAGAATTTATAAAATCGGTCCAGTAGTTTTTGAGTTTATTCATTACAAACATACAAATCTTCTCTCTTTATAATATTAGTATAGACATATACTTCTTTATATAAAGCGCGAGAGGAGTTAATTTCATCAGATACTCTTCATGCTGTAGGAACAGGGGTAAGGAATATTTCTGTACCGATTCGGTGCTCGAAACCATGATTGGTGCTCGAAAGGTGCATTTCAACACCCTCAGTCTTACTTATGCGATCGAACACTTCATACAGCCTTGTGAATGTTATAATGATTGTATCAAACATAATAGGGAATTCATGTGTTGTCTGTAAAAATGTTACATGGTGTCAAATGGTTTCAGCGTGGATGTAAGTGATCATAGGGACGTGGTTTTCTCAGAATCTCTCTTACAACAATAGGGAGCATATGTCCGAAAACTTATACGTATTTAGTCAATAGTTCGCTGCCGATTACCGTTCTAAATAAATTGGTAATCAAATTTCAGAGAGTATAAATTCAATAATTGCCGTGTTAATGAAAACATTAACACGTTATAAAATAGTAATTAGTGGTTGAGATATGTATCGGCGTATTATTTAGAATGCAAATGTTTTCCTACTCGCGGAGGAAGTGTTCAAGGTGTGGCGGCGAGAGTTTTATAGCCAATCGAGATTATTTGCGAACCTGCTCACACTCGTAAACATTGGAAAAATATTATGTTACATAAAAATAACCGTCGAATAGAAATTAATCTCTCAGTTGTCGTAAGTTTCATACATAGGTGAAAACTAAGCTTTTTAAAACCTAGCAATAGTTTCCTCAACCTCAACATACAAAATTTTTAATAATGATAATATTATATTGGTGTTTGTAAGGTGAGCGATTTATTATATAATCGCAGATAAACGTGCAAACTATATTAGATTAATAAAAAGCTCCCTAATTTCGATCAAATGTAGTAGTTATAGTTTTCAATTCAAAAGAACATTTTTTTTTCTATAATGATGTGCGAAATTACCTACTTCATTTTATTTATCAATAAATAATAAAAATAATGCTTTTTAACTGTTTTAGCTAATTTTAATAATATAAAAATCTTTATTTTTACATTGTATTGTTATTGTTCCTTTATTGAACAAGATTATTCGATCTCGACTATTTTTTTAAAATATGTTTATAAGATAGATCCTACATTTAAATTATTAATTTATGTTACCTACTTATTTTTTATTTACTTCTGAAAATACTACTGCAGGTACGAGAATGATAAAGCAAGAAATTTATTATTTTACTGTGACATAACGTCAATGTAAGGTACAGGCTTCTTGCTCTATTAGAATGCAAGTCAATTAATAATCGACTATAGCCTCCATAAAGTGCGCAAAGTGAAGAGAGGTACACGCTTTAATACTTGCTCTCAGCGAATATGTTAAACACACAGTAGAAAGCTGTGGGTGCAAGTATAGTCCCACTAATAAACGTCAGCGAGTTATTATAATACGCAAAGGGTGGGAATAACATTATGAGGCCAATGCAAATTTTCATTGACTTGTATTTCTATTCAAACCCAAACGATATAAATAGTTTTAGTACATGACGTTTGTTAAAATTGTCGTCGTTTTAGCGTATCATGAAGGAAATATGTGTTCTAAATATCACAATAATCCTTTGTAAAATCAACTTTAAAGAACATATAAGTACTACAAAAACAGACTTTTTTTAATTATTAATTTTGGTCCTTCGATCCAGATAAAATGTTTCTGTTGCGTTCAATACCTCAGATGTAGTTGCTAGCTGGTTCATTTCCACATATAACGAAGTATAAAATACACATGCAAATATGCGAAACGTATTTGTTGTTTTTCTGTTAAAATTTCTAAGCTTGAAACCGGTTTTGGAATTTCTGAGAATTTGCTTACATAAAACCTACTTACTCGTCAGACTATATACCTACACCGTTGGATGGTAGGGTAATATTGGCATTAGTCTCCGCTCAGCTTTCAACTCTGTTCACGAGTTAATTTCTTGCTTCATTACACCAGTAACAGGCAAATACCCTTGTGGATTGACAGACTGAAGGGCGAAGAAATTCGCGTAGTTGTGATAATTGCGCAAGTGTGGATATTTGCTTGCACTGTCGTTGAATTTAAAGAGGCTTCAAACTACGATGAAAGTTTCCTAGGAATGCAATATGCTATCTGTCATGTTTAATATCTTCGATGTATTCTGTGCTAGCGACCCACTGCGGCATTGATATAGCAAAGCAATATAATTCATTATTTGACAGTTATTTTGTTCTACGCTACACTGATGCGCCCGTCTTCACCCATTATCCATTTGGAGTAAAGCACCTGTCAAATAGTAAAATGATTTTTAAAATAGGTGCACAGGTTCTGTAGATTACCTTCCACTTAAAAACAAACTTACAAAATTCGCTCTCTCCCGTTAGTATACTTAGTTTAAATATTATTAAATACAATGTTTTAAAAAAGGTTTTTTACAATTTCTTTATAATCAAAATCAATTATAAATTATTAAAATACAATAAAATATTGATAACTATTGGTAAATAAAATCAGAACATTGTGTAATACAAGAAGAAATTCTCAAAAAAATATATACTTACATATAAAAACACTTTTCTTGACTTAGATTAATAATAAAGTAATTTGTAATCATTTTATTATTAATAGCTCACATTGCATCATTAGTTGATAGTTACATGTATAAGTTTGCATAACTATGGTAAAAATGAGAACAGTTTTCCGTGTTTTATGTTATGTAATATTCATTTTACATAAACATTTATCACTTATACTCGTATTTATAATATGAGTTCACATCTAACCTCTGTGCAATTTTCTGTAATGCCTTCATAATGAAACCGGCTAACGATATCTAGTAAACTATGGCACCTACTTGCTTTTAGTGCTGTCCTAATATGCGGCTAACTTGATGCATTTGAGTTTAATTGAGAATTAATTTCAACTAAGTATGCGAGAGATTTTAAAGGTATCACTAGACGATCATGCGGCATGACATGCGTTTACGTGAATTATCATTCTGCATATCATGCCGCATGATCGTCTATGGACCGCTATACGATCATGCGTGTACGTCAGTCATAGCTTGCAGGTTGAAAAATGAAAATGGTCTAGCACATTAATACTTGACCAAAATTCTGCAAGACTACGATTAAAAAGTCTTTTGTTGGTAAAAAAAAAATTGGTCAAGTTACAGGTCGCCAGACCATTGGTTCCTTATTTGTCTAATATCCTAAAAGTTATTAAGTATATTTTTGTACTTATTCTGGATCACGACCCTTTTTTACGGTCGCCGCTTAGACCATTGATTTAAACGACAAGTCCTCCAACACCTAAAATAGCAGCAGTTAGCGAATAGAGCGCTAGTAATACTATTAGTTTTAGTACTATTAGTTACTCTGTCATAATACGCTAATTTAAGGCCACACTGCGTTTTGCAGTCATAATAACATGGACAGCCCGTATGGTGATAGAATATTACAAGAGCCCGTATGGTGAAATAACTACTGTTTCGGTAAGGGAGTAAGGGATGCCGGGGCCCATTTCCCCGTACCCTTCTAATCCCTAACCCGCGCGGCGGCTACTAAGTGGTAGGCAGCGCACTTACGGCACCTATGTGGCATGGCTTGTGTAGTAAGCGACGGTAGCCACCTACCAAAAAGTGAAACATTGGCCTGTCTGACGATCTTTAAATAAGAAGAACTTGCAGGAAATACAGTCACGATACTGTATCAAGCTTGATAGACACTTAAGTTTAAGCTTAAGCTTACTAAATGTTGTGCTAATTAATTAGAGTTTTGATCGTGGATGTTTTGCTGCCTTACACGTATTGATCGTGAAGCGTTATTTCGTCATAACCCTACCGCGGTATCCGTTGTTTGTTACCCTCGGTCAGTTTGTGTCATCTATCACTGTGTCACGGCCATCAATCAGGTTTGTTGACAAGGTGTTAACGAGCCGTTTAACTTCTTTATTCACTGTTACGGGTGTGTCAAACCTTGACATTTCTCTTGACTGACGTTCAACGCTTCAACCAAAGCTCTCGTTATACTGTGCATTGTTTTATTTCTTTGCCAATAAAACATTGCTTTTTGATTTTTATTTCCCTGGCTTCTTCTCACTACATTATTACTTTTTATCTTAGCTTCCTTACCTACACATCATAAAACAAAGTCCCCCGCCGCGTATGCCTGTATGTAGGTTCACTGTAGTTTCACTGATTTTCAAGAGTATACGAGGAATATATATAATTAGCAGAAAAAAATTGCACCCGTGCAAAGCCGTTAGCGGGTCGCTAGTCAATTCTAATTGTAGATTTAATGAAACAATTATTTCGTATCATTCAATATAATAACGGATATTACAGTTCTTTCTATTTGTGCTATTACACTTTCATTGACGTATAGTTAGAAGCATGCATGCGCTAACCAAACAATCACTTCCTTAACAACAAATACTGGGCGTGCCAAATACAATTACATCGTTCTAACATCCGACAATATCCGTCGATGTCCCTCACGGCGATCCGTTAGCAATTACAGCCGAAGCACTTACGGCTATTATTATAAGATAACAGCACTCGAGGTTGCGTCACACATTAGACGAGACGTGAATGAAAGTGATCAATGATGTGTTAGTTAGTGCTTTCGTTACGTTTCAAGATGATTTAACAATCGATTGTAATTGTAATCAGTGTTCGCTCGCGCCATCTATATCTATGCATATAATAAAATCGTAAACGAACCGTGTATGTACATTAAAAAAATTTTTTTCAAAGAAACAACTTACCGTAACCGAGGTCAAAAAGGTAGGATTTAGAATTTTGTGCACGCCAATCCCAGAAACGGTTTAACCGATTTTAATGCGCTTTTCACTGATGTATTGATGGCGAACTGGATCAAACCATAGGAAAAATGTTAGGTTCCTGTGGGTTTTCAAAAAACGAACTACAGTGTTACGAAGTTTCGGACACAGCTAGACATTATTATTAATTTATTGGACATTGTTTATTATTAAATTACTCTGCGAATAATGTGAATATTTCATATTTTTGTAATAGTTTCATTTGTCAAACTGTTTTTCACGTCAGACCGCTGGCGTTTATTTTACTGGTTGGATCTGGTTGGTTTATATCACAAAATATTACTACCTGTTTATACCTGGCTGCCAAGAGGTTTTCGACTAGGTGTTCAACGGCACCTATCACTTTTCAAGTTCTTTACGTATATGGTTGTGGTGTGAAGTAAGTATTTTAATACCTAGTAAATAAATTTTTTCCCTCACAGTCAATAATAATTAATTTATCGAGATATATTGAAACCCAAAGGCCAACAGCCATCAATTTTGTCCATTCACGCGACAAGTGGGTTCGATTACAAGTTGCATTAAAGCAAGAGACAGTGTCCTTACATACCGCTATGTAAATAATTTAATAAATCATAATCCGATCGATTATGTCAAGGCGGAGGCGAAGGGACAGCCCGTTAATAAACTATCACGATTACTGCATTATCAATTCTAGTTTCTAAAACGATTGATCTTTGAGTGATCGGCTTTCTGTGCGTCAAGGAGTTCCGGTCCATAAAATGAGTACTTATGCAAGTATTGCCACCGAAATGTCGTTAGAAATAACGTTCCTTACATATTATAAAACAAAGTCCTCCGTCGCGTCTGTCTGTTCACGATAAACTCAAAAACTACTGCACCGATTTTCATGCGGTTTTCACCAATGGATAGAGGGATAATCAGGGAAGGTTTTACGAAAAAAAAAAGCACCACGGGCGAAGCCGGGAGCGGGACAGCTAGTACTAGATAAAGGAGTATCAAGATTACAGTTTTTTTGCTTTGATTTAATTTTATAGTTGATCTTCAAAATTCCAAAAATATCTAATCAGCAATAATTTTCTTCTGCATCTTTGTAACGGCGTGTTTATATGTACCTATCTAAAAATTCCAGATATGATGGAAACAATTGTATTATAATAAAAAATTAAAAAAAGGAATATTTGGGCTGTGAATAAAAAAAATATATATTTTCATAATGAAACATACCTACTCTTAACGGAAGGTTAATTAGCACTTGTATTTTGTTTACACACTTTTATTTTTTTTTGTTTGAGATACTATAGCCTCTCAAGGCAAGTGTTAACATTTTTCTTAGCTTGTAAGTTGGTTAGCTAATATTGAATTTTAAAGTTCGTACCTACTTAGACCACCATCATACCATACGAATCACCTTTCTATTTAAAAAAATCCCTCTACTTGAAGACGTTGACCCGTAATCTTCAATTTTATTATTTTTGCACTATAAACTCATGTGATCATTTGGTTAGATGGATCCGCAATGTAACGAAAGACATTTTTATTTTGTATTATAAATTTTGAAAGAGGTTTTTATCCCTACCAATGTGGAATCCCCCGATCCACCTATCCCTACTAAGGGTTCTTTGGTTAATAAAATACTATATTATTAGATATGAAAATTATTAATATTTTTGGGGGCAATTTAAATGAAGCATTTTTAATAAAAAAAATTTTTTCATTAATTTTCAGGAGGAATTAGATCTGACAGCTGTTAACAAAGCAGCCATGATGGAGCTACCCGCGGCAAAGAAATGGCAAATCTATTGCAGTAGACGACCACCGCCGGGACAGACCCCACCTTTGGCAACGGCTCCACAAGTGGAAGAGTACATCAAGGCACTCAATGACATTGCCGATGTGAGTTTACAATTTTTCTTTAAAGCATGTCCTTGCAAAAAGGAGAGCCTACTTTGTAGGCTTAATTTAAGTAGGGTTAATTTTATTATGAAAGATTTACAGATCCATAAAATTGAAACCCTAAAAGACACGCTCGGGGTGTGAGGACTTAGGAATGAAGTGAGTATATTAAATACTAACGATCAGCACTAACGATTTTTTAATGCAAATATACAGGTGTCCGTAATTAATGAAGATAACATTGGAATCAAAGATAGGTCTAGTCATGGTAGCATATCTAATCAGTATTTTGGCTTTAGTAAAAGTCGCACGATCCAAATTTATTGCATTTTTATGTTTATCACGCCTTAAACCTTATTCACATGCCGTTTCTACAACAGAAGATATTTCAAAAAAAATTTCATTAAATGTTTTCAAAGAGTGGTAGGTACTTTGAACGATAAATTATGAATTTCTCAAGAATGAAAAAAAAAATCTGAGGTAGGTTCCATTTTTATTAAATCTTCTGACTGCACATTAATTACCTACATAAAAAAATAATGTACAATCCTAAAATGACTAAAAACTTTCCTATATAATATGGAACTCAATATTTAAATATATTCCATATTTATCTTTCGAAACCAAAATATTAGTATTATCCGTCAAGGAGCTTAAGTCCACAGTATAGTGAAAATTTTTGCATTTACTTTATTTAAAGAATCCATTGCTACTTAATTTATTATTAATATTATCGATATTATGTAAGAGTATAAATGAAACTAAAACAACACCAAAAACATTTTTAAAATATATTTTTCAATAAAGTTTCATAAGTCAACATGCAGAAGAGACGGATTTTTATTTGCACATCTGCATAGTTGGCAAATGTACAATCGTCATTTAATGCGGGTGGATAGGTCCCAGTTGTCTCTTAAGTCTTGAGTATTTGAGTCTTTACCTATTTGTATTATGTTTTTGAATTTCAGGCTTTCGCATCGTCTGAGGGCATACCACCTCCAGAAGTTTGCGCCCTCGTTGACGGTCTAAAGACGGCTCTCCGAACTCGGGCCCATAGTTTCGTGCTCTGTTTCATCAAGCAAGGCGGTCTTGGTGGCTTACTGAGCGCATTGCAGAAAGCCCCTCGGGACGACGCCATCACGAGACACAACCTTATAGCAGGCATTAAGGCCCTCATGAATAATTCGGTTTGTATTTGCCTAATAGAATACTTTTAGTTGTCCACGGTCATGAACCGACTCTTCAATGACTTCATGATCTCTTCATGACTGTCTCTTCAAAAGACCACCATGTTTTTTTTATAATTAAGGCCGACAGATAGGCTGATAGTTCATTTGATGGTAGGTGGCTACCGTCGCTTATAATAACATAAAGCAACGCCACAGGTGCTGCAAATGCGCTGCCGACAATTTTGGGATTGAGGAAATGGGCTGTGGCATCCCTTACAAGTTTACCGAAACACATGCTATTATTTCACGGTGGTCTTCTGTAAGGGGGTGGTTACTGCCGCCAGACGGGCTGCTCAAATGACTGCGAAATGCAGCGTGGAAGGGTTCCACTATTTTCCAAATCCAGACGAGAGACAACTTTGAAAAGTTCATTTTCAAAGTTGACCTTGCCGCGAATCGAGACCGGAACCCCTGAGACAGAGCGTTAAGGCAAGCACCCTCACCACTCATCCAACAATTGCATATAAATTTTTAGAATTGATTTATAATTTTAATTATTGTTACCATGTTTTTTTTTTTTTCGCCATTCAATAAATAAATGTTGTCTTTTACAGACTGGTCGTGCCCACGTGTTGGCGCATCCAACCAGTATCGACCTGATTGCGCAGTCGCTCGACACTGACAACGTTAAGACTAAAGTCGCCGCCTTGGAGATACTCGGCGCTGTGTGCCTCGTGCCCGGCGGACATAAGAAGGTGAACTATATCAAATGTATACTCATATAGCTTCTTAGAATGAAAGATTTTATCCCGATACACTCTAAATGAGATGAGGTCTCCACTTGTGTCCCTGGAGAGATAGGTTTAAATCACTGAGAACGTATAATTTAACTTTAATTGTTCGTAGTTGATTCAAAATCGTGATCTTAGGAAACATAAACTATAAAACTATGACGTGAAAAATATCTTATATAGCTGTAATACGACTGTAATATACTACTAATAATACGTATAAAAGTTCAAATAAGGAGATTCAGTCCCTACTTTCCTACTGCTTTTGTCTTTAGGTAAGATGTGTTTACCTATTTTATGGAAGTAGTTTATTCTCTTAAACTAAATGCAGGTATTAGAAGCAATGATTCATTACCAAAAATACGCCGGCGAGAGAGCTCGATTTCAAGGCGTAATCAACGAGTTGGACAGAAACACGGAGGCGTACAGAGACGATCTTGGGCTGAAGACGGCCATCATGTCCTTCGTGAATGCTGTTCTCAACTACGGACCCGGCGAAGAGAGTTTGGAGTTCAGGTTGCATTTGCGGTACGAACTTCTAATGCTGGGCATACAACCAGGTGAGCGGTTCATCTTCATTTATCTTATGTTCATAGATGATACGATAGGGATTGAGAGAAACATTGATTTTAATTTAGTTACCTTGTCTGTTTTTGTCAGTAGTTTAATCAAATTAAACGTAATGACTGTATAAATATGAATAGTATTTGGTAAAACTGCTCAGATATGGTGTATGACCGGTTAATAATAGTTTTGTGTAAAACTGAATCACATTACTATACAGTTCCTTGTATAATATTTTTTAATAATAGTTACATCTTTTTTATAATATTTATTGTTTATATTTATTTATATTGTAAAAAATTTAAATGGTAAGTGTCAAAGCTTAAGTAAGGGCGGAAGAAGGAAGAAGGAAAACATTGCCAAGTCTTAAAAGCTATAATGAATAAAACGTGAAAATATATAAATAAATTGACAATTATAAAAGAACCACAGTAATTTCAAATAAAAATAGTAAGAAAATAAAATATGTATAGTGATCGAGAAACTGCGCAAATACGAGAACGAAACGCTGGACCGGCACATCGACTTCTTCGAGATGGTGCGCAACGAGGACGAGAAAGAGTTGGCGAGGAGGTTCGACAAGCAGCACGTGGACTCGAAGAGCGCCTCCGCCATGTTCGAACTCCTCCGGCGGAAGCTCAGCCACACGGCCGCCTATCCCCATCTCCTCTCGTTGCTGCAGCACCTTCTCCTCTTGCCACGTGAGTATTTTAAATTTGTAAGTTGTAACTTTAGCTAAGAAGAAATTATATACGCGTGGGAAAAGTGGTGGGGATCAGCTTGACCATGTGGTATAGTCGCGCACAAAATTATTCAAGTACTATATTGCTATAGTAGATATTATATTAACAGGTTACAATTGGAATAAATAATAATAATAATAAAAATGTTTATTAACAATTAGAAAAATCGTTTTTACAATAACCAAGATTGAAGACTCCTTTTAAGCGGGGAAGCCTATGTCATTTGTAATTTATTTCTCATTTTTCGTCAAACTCTGCAATTATTTCTCCATTGTATGAAAATTGTTTTGTAATGCCCTTGTAGAAATTAACAGTTTGTTATGGGTTTCTTTTTTAATCCTTTTATGCGAGTTCAAGACGTAATAATAAATCAGAATTGTAACGATCCATTCCACCTTAGATACAGAAGTATTTGTCGCTTCTGCAGTCCCTTTTAAACATTCTTTTAAATTATTTATTTCGTCTATATTAGTTTTTCTTCATAAAACAATAAAAATCCTAAATCAATTTTTTAAAGCATTTCTATGAGCATTTAATGAGAATAAAGCTTTCACCCCCAACCGCTATATCGAAAATTTTTGTATTCATTAATCGTCTTAAGATGAGAGCTTATATGTCCACAGTGGAGTACAACCCTCACTCACAGCACTGGCTTCTGCTGGACCGCGTGGCGCAGCAAGTGGTGTTGCAACAGTCGGCCGCTTGCAGCCGATCGCTCTCTTCGCAGGAGAACGTGCGAGATGACAAAAGTGATCCTGGCAAGGTAACTTCACTTCATTCGTGTGTTTTCTTAAACCTTTTCAGACTTTTCTAGACGCGATACGTTGCGATTCCCCAATGACACAGGTGTACTACAGACGACTTGAAATATTTTCTTATAGAGCGTTAGAGAAATGTGTGTTGCCAGTGATGACATTTATGGTGATGAAACGTGTATGGGCTTTATGAAAAAGCTTAAAGTTACAAGAGATTGAATCAAAAATGAGGAGATCCGTAGACGTACGAAAGTAAGAGGATCGTAAGTTGAAATGTTTGTGGCCAGTACACAGTACTGAGAGCCTTGGGCCGCTAGGGCCGGAAGGTTCTCGAGTGGAGGCCACGGACCGGCAATAATATGATACTTATTGACTTCTACTTATTGGCTATAATATCACATTGAGTGTATTAATACGATGTTGAAATGAACAGGTGTACGATCCGGACGTGGCTCCCCTCGACATCAACGTTGGTGAAATAGTGCATCTGCTCGCCAAGGAGGAGGAACTTGTAGCGGCCAGAACCAAAGCTGAGAACATGGAGAGAGAAAATATTGACATGGCGACGGAATTAGCGAAAAAGGTAAGAGAAATACACTTTTGCCTTAATATTTCTTACAGTTTTAGTCCTCCATGTCATCACTTGCTATTTAAAAAAAAAATGTCATTTAATGATCTCCATCAAATGATGACTTGATGGGGCTCACTAAATGACAAATTTTTAAGAATAGTCACAGGTGCATTAAATTTTTTCCACCTTGTCACTTATGGATATTGAAATTTCAAACTGATATCACAGTTGAAGCAAAATAAAATATATAATATCGAGGAATTTTTTTTTAGAATCGATTCAGTAATGATCTTGTTACAAATTAACGAAACAAATGTGACACAATATTAGTCTCCGGGATTTTCAACTCCTCAGAAACTTACAGCAGATATAGCGTGTTTTAACTATAAATTGTGCCATGAGGTTCAAAAGGCCCTCTCATGTTTCTTGTGTTCTTTGCCGATGGTACCGAACTACCATCGTCGAGTGTTTCGGGCAACGGTGGCCGTTCACCATAGACGAAGTGATTGAGAATAATAATGGTTGTTTTCAGGAGAAGCAGTTGGACCAGCAGACGCAAGAGCGCGAGGAGTTGGAAGGAGCCATGTCGAGACTGAAGGAGAGATTGGAGAGAGAGACCGCCGCGCACATGGAGTGCTCGGAGCGAGCCAGGGCCTCGGCCTGCAGGTCTCATCAGCTGGAACAACAGGTATTCACTTGGACTCTTTATTCTGCTTTCCGATTAACGGGGACATTTAATATTGCACGCTTTGTGCTGATCATAATGTATATGTTGCAACTTTTAACAGTATTGAAGGTTACCATATGAAAGCTGGGGGCTGGGTGCTGGTATATTATATTTTTTACCAAAATTAAGAAAATTCATTTTTAACGACTTGCACTTTTAAATTGCGTGATAAGACAAAATTTTGTCACGTGCCATGCAAGGGAGTGTCAGTGCTAAAAAAAATTGCAATAAGTTTAAAAATAATATGATTAGGAAATAGTTATTTGTTCCACTAGAGAGCAAAATTGTTTTTTGCTGCGAGTGCCGACTTTAAATCACGAATCACGAACTGTTGAAATATCAAGAAAGTGTTGAGAATGTAGTTTCGTTTTCATTTTAAAGTTGCGATATATAAACTAATATTTACATAATAATAAAAGGGATAATTAATAAGATCTTCACTTGAATTAAAACAGAATCGATCTAATTTGGAGATTCATTTCCATAATAAGTTCTATTTTTAATTTGAGTCCGTAATAAGATAATTTTAATTTTAATGAAACCTAAATCAGCGTTCGGCCATAATCGTTTAACTTTTGACATATGACATAGATTGACATAGAGTTAAAATGATTTAAAAACAAAAACTAACGAACAAGTACTCAAATAAATTTGTAGTAAATAATATTAAAGTGACACCAAGAAAATTTATGTTAAAAAAAGTTAATGTCAAATATTCAGTTTAATATTATAGTGACAATGTATCTATTGTAAGAAAGGAACAAAATGACATAAATATAATATGTTACTTTCATTATTTGTGTATTTGAAATTATTTAAATAAAACAATAACAAATAAACAAAACAAATTGACTCGAATTGAAAATATCGCTCATGTTCCATCTTTAAGGGGCAATCATAGGAAATAGGATCCTAACTAAACCCCATATTATATGAGTATGGCTTGCCCTTAAATATGAAAAGAAATTAACACACTTACCATCCACCATCATCTCTAACAACATCGGCTTGGGCACTGAGTGCTTCGCTTTTTATTACAGTTGAACCAAGAGAGAGCAGAAAGGGCGAGATTTGAGAAACTAGTCAGTGAGGGCAGCATTCCTGATGATGCTAAGGTCAGTTAGAAGACGAAAGGAATACTTGCTGCTCTTATTTTAATTACTGAACATTTATTTGTAAGAGGGGAAATGTATTTGCATGATTTATCGCTTAGTGTTGCAAGCGAAATAGCTGTAGAACTTTTAGTAGTAAATGCAGAAATGATAGTACTGCCATAACACTTTTATTTTGTTGATGAAATTGTAATTCAGTTTTTAATCTATGGAGCACTTAAAATATCAGTAAAGCAAAATTTCTAATTTACTACTAATACGACACAGAATAAATGTGATTCCTTAGTTTTAATTTGTTTTGAATTACTTAGTCTAGAACAAACGTTAGTTTTCGTGAGTTACTTGGTTTAAAATTAAGATACCTATATCTTCTATATATAGTTAAATGGGTTCTCCTTTATACTACTGTGTACTTTAGAACGTTTACAATAACCGACATTCATTTACATCAAGTCATCAATATAGCAAATCTGTCTCGTATTATAGTGCTGTAGTCTCTACCTGGTAGTAAGGAAATGCCGAGTTGTACGAACATTGAATATCTGTTATAGCTGTTATCCTTCCTATAACCCCGATCGATGCGGAAGTCAAAGATCGGACAGAGCGAGCAGCACTGAGTGTTCACATTTTTTTATTATGTCACTGTCTCTACCGGAGTGGAGTAAGTTACGAGTCATGCGCTAAAGCGTCATGCGAGTGTGGATAAAGTGTAATATTAACTATATGACGCAGGTGAGCAACCTGAAGAACGCCGTGATCGAGACATGCTCCGTTCCGCCCCCTCCCCCTCCGCCGTCGCTGTTCCCCCCTCCTCCCCCACTAGCGCCGCCTCCCCCCTCCGCGCCATTCCCCCCGCCCGCACCACTAGCCCCCGCCGCTCCCGCGCTGCCCAAGCCCAAGAAGAACGTGCCCACCCCGGGCAACCCGCTCAAGAGCTTCAACTGGAGCAAGCTGCCCGACGCGAAGCTCCACGGGACCATCTGGCAGGAGTTGGACGACACGAAGCTCTACAACGCGATGGATCTGCACACTATCGACAAAATGTTCTGCGCCTACCAGAAGAATGGAGTACAGGTATGCGACATTGTTTACGCCCGGCACAATTTGCGGGGCCGTGTTTTAACAGTGTTATTAATTTTATTTATCAATTTATTTTTATTAATCCAATGTGGTATTACCGATCCAATGTGGTAAAACACATTTTACATCCGCTCTGGATTCAAATAAAATGCTCTCCATTTTTCGAATGATCGATTATATGTAATTTTATACCCAGTTAAAAGATTTATTGTATCAAATAATGACATGAAGTGGTTTTGGTGTTTTAGAACGAAGGTTCAGTGGAAGATTTAAGGCAACTGGGATCGAAGCCTCGCACAAAAATACTGTCGGTGATCGACGGCCGACGCGCACAAAATTGCACAATTTTATTATCCAAATTGAAAATGACCGATGAAGAGATTTGCAGGTAAACTAACTCTTTAAGCCTTTTGTGTTTTTCATTATATTATTGCAAAAGCAAAGCTTCTAAAGACAGACAAACGATAACTTTAAGCTATGGTTCTGAAGTTAGCGTATCTTATGTCCAATTTTTGTATATATTTTCCAGGGCCATATTGCGTATGGACAGTGGCGAACAGCTACCAATAGACATGGTGGAACAACTGCTGAAGTTCACTCCGAGTGCCGAGGAAGCTGCCTTGCTGGAAGAACATCAGGATGAATTGGATAACATGGCCAGGGCTGATAGATTCCTATATGAAATTTCAAAGTGAGTCTTTCATTCATATTTTCATTCTATTAATTTTTTTAAACTTACAACATTCATATACAAAAACATAATTCATTAATAAAATAAAGAGATTACATATAAGTACTTAATTACATGCTCTATTCATATATAGAATATAATTTCTATTCATATACAATACTTTTTTTTATGAGAGTGACATATCTTACAATTAACTAATTAGTCTTATGCCGGAGCGCATGCGCGGAGCGGGAGTAGGGAGGGGTGGGGGAGGTGAACGAGACTCAACTGTATAATATGTAAATGAATGGTATCTATGTGATGTTTCAGGATCCCGCACTACTCGCAGCGCGTGCGCACGCTGCTGTTCAAGAAGAAGTTCCCGTCGGCGGTGGCGGAGGCGACCAGTCGCGCCTCCACCGTGCTGAGAGCCGCGCGCGAGATGACGCGCTCGCGACGCCTGCGCACGCTGCTCGAGATCGTGCTGGCACTCGGCAACTACATGAACAGGTACGTAACGCTAGTAGTGGTTGTGAGGGCTTTCGAAAGCAATCACTCTGAAGATATTCTGAGAATGCCTAGTTTAATATGATGATAATGTCCAAGTGGATGATGTGAATGTGTTTGCACGACAGAGGTGCACGAGGCAACGCTTCAGGGTTCCGGTTGTCTTCGCTCAACAAGTTGGCAGACACCAAGTCCAGTGTGAGCCGCAACACCACTCTGCTCCACTACTTAGTGGAGATGCTGGAGACTCAGGTAATTCTAGCTTTTTTGCTTCACAGTATTCGGAATAAAACTTACGGTTGAAAGGAATATGTCTTTCACTTCATTTGTCACGTACAGGTCCATACGATTAGTATAATTTCATCAGTTGACAAAAGTTAAAATGAGTATCCGCTATCCGCTATTGGTAAGATATTGTATTGGATAATGTGAAAACAAGCACTCTAACACTGTGCTTGTGATGTGCAGTTCAAGGACGTGCTGCTGCTGGAGGAGGACGTGCCGCACGTGCGCGCGGCAGCCAAGGTGTGCCTGGAGCAGGTGGAGCGCGACGTGAACGCGCTCAAGGCGGGGCTGCGCGAGGTGGCGCGCGAGCTGGAGTACCACGCGCCCGCGCGACACACGCACTCGGACGCCTTCCTGGGCGCCATGCGCGACTTCCACGCGCACGCGCAGTGCGCGCTCTCGCAGCTCGACGATCTCTTCCAAGACATGAAAGGTCGCCTAGAGGCGTGCGCTCACGCCTTCGGCGAGGACGTCGCTTCGCCCGAGCAGCTGTTCGGCGCGCTCGACGCCTTCCTCGCGCAGCTGACCGACGCGCGCGCCGAGTGCGACGCCGCAAGGCGACGACGCGGCGACGAGGAGCGCCGCTCCAGGCACGAGCAGGAGGTATGCATTCTCTTCTACGCTTATACTCCATCCAACATAATATTACTTGAATACAGTCAACATCCAATTGTTGGTTACAACACAATTTTACTGTCTCCTGTTTCAGCTGAAGAAGCGCACAATGGAGCGCAAACAGGCGTCCAGCCTGCTGAGCTCCGTGGGCAAGTCTCTCGGCAAGAGCAGCGGCTCAGACTGTAATGGTCACTCGGCGAACGGAGACTCGTCGCGCGACGGAACACTCACCAACGGACAGAAGGGTGAGTTTGACGATCTCATCTCTGCGCTGAGGACCGGAGACGTGTTCGGAGACGACGTCGCCAAGTTCAAGAGGTCCAGGAAGGCCTCGAAGGCTAGTCACAAGGGACGTGATTCACCTCCGAGAGGCGTTTGCAGAGAGGACTCGAGGGAACGACAGAAGAACTGAACTCAACTGAACACCCTATCGAGATTGAATTCTTAAACCGATCTAGATTTGCATTCAACAGATGCGTGAGTGAAAGTTTGCGGTGATTTCAGTGGCAAAGTGAGATTAGAAGTGACGGGGGCATAATTGTGTTTCTTGGAGTGTTTGAGGAGAAAAAAATAGATAGTTAAAAAGGATTTTAGATCTAGTGACGTAACACCAGTTTAATGTGTCATAAATAGATTTATGTTACAACGAATATGTATGTACGTTCATGGTCATTTCGATTATTTTACAAGCGTTTTGCTACAGTACGCAGGGCCCCGGTTTAGGGCTCGAAGTAATTTTGGTCAAAATGTAATGAGATAATAACGAACGACTGACGTCAAGACTGTCAATGTCACCTATTAAGTTGAATAAGCGAATGTGTGATTTTTAAATAACCATAGAATAGTTAGTGTTGTTATATTTTTTTCTAAATTTTTTTATACGTTTGTAGTGCATTATAATATTTGTAAATCACTGTGCTAATATAATAATCTACTCTCAGGGCAAATGTTTATACCAAAATTTTGGTCAATATCAAAAGGCCTTTTTAAAAAGTAAGTAAACCATCAAATCGCACGAAACAAAGTATTATAGTGTTCTACAAAACCAGGTGCACTTTTTTCAATTGGTGCAAATACAATACAAAACGATATTCATGGTAACTTGAGCGTATCTTCTCTATGAGATTTATTGTTGGAACACTTGGAAAAAATGTATGATCCTTTTGATTTTTTTGTCGATTCATTATTCATGAATAAAAAAAAATTACAAATGAAAAATATAAAATTACAGATAAAAACAATTTTTAAACATAGAGTATGGTACGGTTAAAAACGGTCTACATAATCTATGACGTAGTATGACTCGACAATGATAATTTATTGCAAATTGTTCTTTTACTTATGCACAATTTATTTATACAATTAAATGGTGGAAAACTAAAAAGAAATAATAACTTTAATATAATGTAACCTGGAATTGATGAGCCTAAATGTTCGACGATTATTTCGGTTAGGAATTGAAAAAATAAATTAATGTATAGCTAATAGCTAAAACACGAAACGAACGTTTTTCGATGGATTTTACATTTATCACTTTTATAATATGTAATATATACATTTATTTTATACGGCGATAATGTATCAATAAATTTTTATATGTCGTGTAATCTTTTTTTAATAAAATACTTGAATGAATTGTAAATTCTTAAATTATTTCGTGTTTTAATTTTTGCAATAATTAAATGATCTATTATTTATTTGATTTTATGAATTGATGATATATTTGTTTTTAAATTAAAATTAAATAATTCTATTCATTTTGGAGTTACGTTTGAACAAAGTTTTGAACAAAGAAATAAGTTTCTGAACTCTATTTAAAGTAACATAATAATATATTAAATTGAATGGCTTTTCAATAAATAATGTATCTTCAAAATGAATTTTATATTAAGTTGATTGTAAATATGTTTTTATTTATCACCAAATTTTTGTTACCGTTATGTGGGTAGAGAAAAAAAATCGGTATGCTTCGCACTAGCTTGATTTTATCATTAACTATTCAAATTTTTAAATTAAATTAAAAATATAATATTTTATTTCACGCCTTAATAAAGATACTTAGTATCTAAATATTTAATTTTGAAAATGAGTAGCTTTTAAACTAAACGTTAAAAGGTAGCTCCGATTGGATTAATCTAGTGTGAAGTTGCCTTTATACTATTTAAAAAAATATGCGTGTTTAGTAGAGATTGATATCTTGTAAATTTTATTGTTTTGTTTCAGTATTGCTTAAGTATATTATATTATACGTAACGTACCTATGTAGAGTTGTACTTGTATATTAATATAATATATTTTATTGTAACCTAACATTGGTCACTATTTAAATACAATTCTTTAAAACAATGACATTTTTTTTTTAAATTTATTTCCAACAAAATTATCTATCGAGCTTACGTTTCAATTCTTGAATGGATTTGGGTTTAACTTGGTACATCCCAATAATAATTTCTCCTGGATCCCAATTCTGTATTAATCCAAAGTATGTATGTTCACGTAAAAACTAC
Source organism: Synanthedon myopaeformis (assembly GCA_944738685.1). Classification (NCBI taxonomy): domain Eukaryota; kingdom Metazoa; phylum Arthropoda; class Insecta; order Lepidoptera; family Sesiidae; genus Synanthedon; species Synanthedon myopaeformis. The sequence goes on along the minus strand of OX122927.1, from coordinate 2,897,181 downwards.
TGAATGGATTTGGATGAAATAACAGATAACTATCTGTGTATTAAATTTCATTCAATTACAGTAGTACACACTTGATTAGGCGCGTCTTGAATCTTCGTTCACGCAGAAAAGAAATTACGCGAAGAAAGCTTAAAACTTACAATTAACGTTAGATACAATATTTATAAGATTCATAATACAATACAACTGTTGGTGTTGTCGCACTTGCACGAGCGTAACATGCCGCTAACATGGCGGCAGCCGTCGACCAATAGCGGTACTGGAAAAAGCCGCCAAGTGTGGATTCTGTGCAGGTACATCGGTAAGCCATATCAGTTGGGTACATTCGTTGCCCGTGGTCCTATTGCGTAGTCCTACTGGTAGTACCAAGGACATTTTCATGTCCGTGGTTCTATCAGTAGACTACGATCAAATTGCGTTGCAATGGATTTTATTAAACAAAAGGGCGGAACTGTGCTGCTATTTTCAGAACACCAACATTATACTACTGTACTACTTTATGTTTAGGAAAAACGTTAGGTTCCCGATTGATCGTCTAAAAATACAAAGAATAGTCGCTATTGTCGCCACAGCGATAAATATTTCGGACGTTATTTAGGTATTATATTTTCAAAGAAGACAAAGCAATGGGCAACAGCTAGTTAATTCATATTTGGTTCGATTGAGCCACTCCTGGTCTGTACAATTGCGTATGTACTCGTAAGAAGTTTATTAATCTGATACAGAAACCATCGATAGATCTTGAGATCTAGCGGCGGACTTGTTTTACTTTATTACTTGAAAACTTTATAACTTAAGAAAATAATGTTACATATGAAATATTTCATACTGCTTCATACTCATATTAAATATATTGCTTCATATTTAATATTTATTAGTTTTCCAATTCTTTCCCTTTTCCTTAGTCGAACTACATATGCTGTAAGGGGGGTGGTTACGGCCGCCAGACGAGCTGCCCAAATGACTGCCAAACTCAGTGTGCCCTGCCACTTGTAACAGATGGAATAATCTGGAATAATCGTATAAATGAAATTCATAGATCAACGTGAGAACAAATATTTATTGTTAAGTAAATTCACAGTACAAAAGAAAAATAATTCACTGTTACTAACCTTAGTACACACTTTAACACCGCTCGTTCTTAACTGCTCTCTAAAGCCGGGAAAATGGCCGACATGACGTATTGAAACAATGTCAATGTCACGTCAAGTTTGACATAAGATAGGTTAAAGATTTTACGTTCAGATATGTCATTACACCATAGATTATTAAATATTAATTATGATCCGTTACAGTCGGCCATCCTCCAGTAACGAGTCTCTTCGTTTCTAGTCACTGAGAATTAACTTTATTACTATATAGGTACTCTAAACTTTAACAGTCGCAAAATGTAAACAAAGTTAGGACAATAATATGCATCCAATAACCAATATTTATATTATTATTATTTTAATAATTAATCTTATTATTAATCCATCATATTCATCATATATATATATATATATATATTTTTTTTTTTTATTTTTTTTTTTTATTATTTTTTTATATTTTTTTTTTTTCATCATATTCATCATATTGCATCATTATATATACTAATTATTTATATCACTTAAGTTATATCGCTTGATACTACAGTTAATAGATCAGACCTAACTATAGCTGTGCGGTGTGAAACTACTTCCTTCGTTATCACTCCGCATCAACTGCGATGTTTAGAGCCACTCATGGGCGGTGAATTCATACACCAATCGTACCCGACTCGAAACATCCTCACTCAATCGACTCTATAGCCGTGCTTTGTGATAACTACTTCCTTCGTAATCACTAGGCAACGGCTGCGATGCCTCAAGCCACTCATGGGCGGCGAGTTCATACGCCAATCAAGCCCGACTCGAGACACCCTCACTTCCTCACTTTGAATCACTTTCACATTAGTTTCACAGTTAGTATCATATAATTATCTCATGTCATCATTACATTATCAGTAAATATGCTAATCAAATCAAATCAATAGACAAGCAATAGTAATGGCTAATAATTAATTTCAATATTACGTAATTAATCTCTAATATCAATCATTATTAATAATATCTTACTAATTTACGTCACTATCATCATCGTTATCCTCACTCGAAGAGCAAGCAGGGGCGTTGAAACTCGTCCAGGGGAATATTTTATCAATAGCCACAACCGTTTCATATTTTGCGCCCTTTCTGGTCAAAGGGGTGTCCTCAACAAGAAACCTATCATGAGGTAGAACCTTTTTAATTCTATAAGGTCCTTGACATTTGGCCTCCAACTTTTTGGGCTGTCCAGCCCCAGTCACTATAGCCCTAGCTATCCTAACAAGGTCACCCTCTTTATATTGTGTAGTCTCTTTCCTGTGTCTGTCATACCTATTTTTATTTTTGTCCTGATTCTTTTTAATCTGTTCACTTGCTTCCGACCTAATCTCATCCATCGATCTATTGTCTTCGCCGTGTTCTATATCATCTCTAATACTGTTTAGTAAACCTTGCGCTGGGTTTGCTACTGTCCTACCAAATAAAAGCTCTGTGGGGGTTTTCTTTGTAACAGCGTGAATAGTAGTATTTAGGCCTAACTGCACATCTGGTAAGAGTTCATCCCATGTATTTTTATATTTACCGTGAACCATAGAACCAAGGGAAGCTAAGATCGTTCGGTTATACCTTTCGACTTGTCCGTTTGCCCTTGGCGAGGCAACTGCATTGAGAACATGCTTTGCACCAATCGACTGAATATACGCCTTAAACTTTTTGCTCGTAAAGCTTGTTCCCCTATCCGTTATAAGCCTAGACGGAGACCCGAAGTAACTAAAGAGAGTTTTGAGCGCTTTAATGGTCTCTTTCGTCTTTGTGCTGCGCACAGGTGTGACGCTCACGTATTTGCTAAATGCATCGACTGTTACTAGGATGTATGTGTAGCCTCGCTTGCTACGAGGAAATGGACCCAGGTGATCAGCGTGCAACGTGTGGAATGGAATATCTACCTTCGAAATTGGATGGAGAAATCCTTCTTTGGCCCCAGATGGAAGTTTATGATGTGCACACTCTAGACATGAGGCTACATATTTCTTTATGAACTTCCGCATTCTCGGAAACCAAAACAAAGCGCGTATCCGTTCCAGAGTCTTTTCGAATCCAAAGTGCCCCACGTTGTCGTGATTGGCTTTAAGTAGTTGCCAGCGTACAGCTCGTGGGACAACCCACCTAGTGACATCATTATCTAATACTTTAAAGACTCGCCCATTTTTTATTTTATATCCCCTATAGATATCGACAGCCTTGGGGATCTCGGGATCTTCAAGAATATCCTTAATACGCCTAATTTCGTCATCAGATGACTGCACTGTCGCGATCCAATCTTCAGTACCAATAGTTAAGATATCTATTGTGTGAATTTTGTCAGGTGTTGTTGATACAGGTCCACGGCTGAGTGCGTCTACATGAGCCATTTTTTCGCCTGGACGATATTCGATACTGCAATCAAATTCTAAAAATTGTATCCACCACCTTGATATTCGCGGAATTAGATCTCTTTTTGTGAAAGTGGATCGCAAAGCATTGCAATCAGTCACAATGACGAACTTGATTCCTATAAGGTATGTGCGGAATTTATTTAAAGAACTTATGACTGCTAGTGTCTCTAACTCGAACGAGTGTAGTTTCATCTCATCGGTTAGTGTCTGGCGGCTAAAATATGCTACCGGTCTCCAAGGATCCGACCCTTTCCTTTGTAGCAAGATGCCTGCGACTCCAAACTTACTGGCATCTGTGTGCAACTGTGTTTCCGCGGTATGATCGTATATACTTAAGACCGGCCTATTTGTGAGCAACCTTTTAATGGTTTCAAAGGATTCAACCTCTACGTCACCCCATTGCCAATTAACATTTTTCTTCAAGAGACTCGTCAATGGCCTCGCGATAAGGGCGAACCCCTTCACGAATCTCCGAAAGAAACTGGCAAGTCCGAGAAACCTTCTAACCTCATGTTGGTTTCTCGGAACAGGGAACTTTGAGACCGCCTCGATCTTCTGAGTTCCCGGTCTGATGCCGTCATGGTCAATTTCGAACCCAAGAAAATCGATGCGTTCTTGGAAAAAATTACACTTTTCCATCTTGAGGGTTAGACCTGCCTCTCGTAAAAGTCTCAGAACCTCCTCAAGACGTTCAAGTCCTTGTTCGAAAGTCCGTGATGGAACGAGGATATCATCCATATAGATAACCACATATCCGATTTTAGCTTTATTCAAGATCTTATGAATTGCCCTCTGGAAGACTGCTGGCGCATTTGCCAACCCGAAAGGGACACGATTATATTCGTATTGCCCATCGGGTGTTACGAATGCGGTCTTCTCTCGAGATTGCTCGGCTATTGCAATTTGGTGGTACCCTGAGGCTAAGTCCAATGATGTGAACAATGACTGACCTGACAGTTGGTCTAGTAGATCATCTATCCTTGGTAGGGGATAATGATCTCTCTTTGTGCGACTATTTAGGGTGCGATAGTCTACACAAAGACGTTTCTCTCCTGACTTCTTTTTTACAAGCACGATTGGGCTAGCGTAAGGGGAATCCGATTCTCGCACAATACCGTGTTTTAACATGTCACCTACCATTCCTTGAACTAATCTACGTTCCGATAAGGGCAAACGATACGGCCTATAAACGACTGGAGTAGAATCCTTAAGGTGGATTTCCATTTCAGTAACGCTAGTGAAGCCTAAATCGTGCATTCCAGTTGAGAAACAATCACGAAATTTCCCTAGTAACTCTTCACTTTGACGTTTTTGATCGTCTGTCAATTGGTCACCAAACTTGGGCAATACCGGATTCGCACAACTAGAAACGCTCAAAATTTGCGAGGTATCGTTACATGACTCTATAAACTGTGCACGAGTAATAAGAATATTTTCTTTAAATTGTATCATATCAGGACTTACATTTTGAATTAACAAGTTACATTCAGAATCACGAATCTGGTATTCTCCTGGCAGTAAATAGTATTCCCGACCTGTCTGACCTCTCAACGACCCCCCTACATACACGCTTCCGTGACACGCAACGTTTGACTTAACCGGAATACACACCATCTCACCAACATCTACTGTAACTGCACAAACCGTAAAAAGATGTATTTTTATGCTATTCTCTTGCTCTATGCGTTCAAACCTTACGTCTGCTGGTGTTTTAATAATTTTCAGAGTAGGTCTCTCGGTAAAAGAATGGCCTAGTAGTATACAGCAATTAATTAAGTGGTCATCTACTATATAAACTTCTACCTTTTTCTCAGATATGCCCTGTATCTCTATATCGACTAGAGCACGCCCTAATGGTAGATAAGGTACATTTCCTAATCCTCTTAGATACGGGCCGTCTACACTTTCCCAAGTTAGTCCCAGTCTCAAGGCGTCATTTTTGCGGACAAGAGTTGCCTCACTCCCTAAGTCTAACTGACACATTATAGCAACCCCATTAACATTTATCATAATTTTATATTTATCGTTAGTATTGTCAGCCATAGAAACCTCGAGAACATTTTTGTCCGTCTGAGGATTCTTCGACTCTTTTAACTTAGGACAATTAGTTGAGTCATGTCCCAGAAAGTTGCAGTTGGTACATTTTACTATGGGTTTAGGGCACTTAAAACTGGGATGCCCAACACCATGGCAATTAAAGCACGTAACGGGACCTCTTACGTTAATGTTTTTATTTAGCACGTTATCTTTCGACGAGCTAACGTTAGTGAATGTATTCCCAGGACGTTTGTCCCGACCTAAATTTCTTTGAAAATCCGATTGGTTTTTGTTGAATTTAATGGTTTTAAAGAATTCTAGTACGTCTTCAGGTTTATCAAATTTGGCTGCTTGAGCGCCCACTCGCACGCCCCTATCATCGATGCCATAGAGTAAACAATCCACCGCTTGCTTTCCGAAAATTTTACATCTATTCAGTAGGTTTATTTTTGCAAAATAGTAAAGTTCAAAGGATTCACCAGGGCGTACCCTCCTATTAAGCATGTCGGTCAGTAATTCTGCGTAATTCTCAGTTGCAGGGAATGATTCTTTAAGCATAGCTTTCCATTCTGTCCAACTATGTTTAATAGTGGGCAAACCCTGGTACCACGTCTTAGCAAGACCGGTGAGCTTAGGCAGGGCATAGTGGATCGTTTGCTTGCTAGTCCAATTATAGATCTCTGAACATTCGTCAACCTTATCAAGCCAAATATTGATGGTTTGCTCTTTTGATAAGGGGTCAAACTCAGGAATCACGTTGTTTAAGGTGCTAGACGATTCACGATCTCCTGCCTTTGATTTAAGCACATTTAAAAAGTCCTCAAAAAGATCTATCGTCATTAATCTAGGTTGCTTATGATCAACATTTGGTGATTTCCGTTTCTCTGGTGTTACAAGGGAACGGCCTCTATTTCGACTGGTACGAGCTTCAGGTGTATTAAAACGCCTGTGAGATAATTGACTACGTTCACGTTCCATCAATCTCTCACGCTCCCTACGTACCTCACTTTCAATCGTCTTCAGTCGTTTCCTTTCCTGAGACAGCCAGCGTTCCCGTTCCCGCAGTGTGGTTGAGCTGCAGCTCCGGTGGCGACTGGAACGCTGGTCACGTGCATCACTGAGCACTCGAGGTGTTGGCACCCGCGGTCGGTCATCACGACGACTGCGACTGCGCTGCCCGCCTTCACTGGAACGCTGAACACGTGCATCGCTGCGCTCTCGAGACGTTGGCACCCGCGGCCGGTCATCACAACGACTGCGACTGCGCTGCCCGCCCTCTCGCAAGTCCCGACTATGGCTTCGGAATGCATTGTACCAGCGGCGTTTCTTACCCGCCTCAGATTCTCGGTCATTCATATCTCTGAAACTTAGAACACCGTATTTACGTATTTGTAGGTATAACCCGAAGAAGGGCCCAAAGAAAGAAAGAAGGAAATATTAATCCGTTCTCATCTTCAAATTTATCAGCTATTTAAAAAAAATAACGAAAAGAAGAAAGAGAAGAAAAAAAAAATTGCTCTTACCTATCCTTATCTTTATCAAACTTTAGAGAGAAAAAAAAAGAAGGAAAAGAATGTTATATCTTGGCTTTAATTTTATTATAATATCTCTTGAAACTCATGTTTCGACTATAATTGTTATTAATGTTTTATTTTTTTTTATAATTTATCAACAAAATTTCAACAATTACATACCATACTCATACTACTCATAAGCGTTTTCACGTTGATTTTTGTAAAAAATCTAATTATAGAATATAATATATCAATTAATAACATTAAGTATGCAAGTCGTGGGGTAGTATTACAAACGAATCATTTTATTATAGTATCTCTTGAAAACTCATATTTTAATTATAATTATTTTTATTAATATTTTATTGTTATTGATATTTTATTTTTATATAATTTATCAACACAATCTCAACAATTATATACCAAACTCATACTACTCATAAGTGTTTTCACGTTGATTTTTGTAAAAAATCTAATTATGAAATATGATATATCAATTAATAAACATCAAGGTCGTGGGTAGTTTTACAAACGAATCGTTTGTTTATTATCCCGCTTCTGATATGTAACAGATGGAATAATCGTATAAATGAAATTCATAGATCAACGTGAGAACAAATATTTATTGTTAAGTAAATTCACAGTACAAAAGAAAAATAATTCACTGTTACTAACCTTAGTACACACTTTAACACCGCTCGTTCTTAACTGCTCTCTAAAGCCGGGAAAATGGCCGACATGACGTATTGAAACAATGTCAATGTCACGTCAAGTTTGACATAAGATAGGTTAAAGATTTTACGTTCAGATATGTCATTACACCATAGATTATTAAATATTAATTATGATCCGTTACACACTGTATCTTTGATTACGTATTTGGTTGTTTATACAAATAAAAATAATGTATTGGGATTTTTTTTTTGCAATAAAATTTGAATGAAAACAGTGGCAGCATTGCACTTTAACGGAATAAACTAACTATTAAAGTGAAGTACAAGGTTGCTTGTTCTTTGCTTTGTTCGTTGAAGGTCACTGACTATTGGCACAGAACGTTACGTTATCCTTAGGGAATACGACCTTGTGCTGTATTATAAATGATGTTATCACAGAACAATGCTTTAAGTAATATACTATGTACCTTTTCAAGTTTGTTTGCGATATGTGAATTCTCTTTGTGTTAGTAAAGATGTATTGCATTGCAAGCAGTGAAAACTTATGAATGTATTATTTATGACAGAAGTAGCAGCTAGGGATACACTTCTCATAAAGATAAGTGGCAACTTACAATGAGGTATTATGACTGTTATCATTACCTATGAACATAAAAAAAAACTTATGAGAATGTTCATGCATCTCATTCTGACAGAGTCTCATTGAGATGGCTAGGCAAGTGAAATAATTCTATTGATTCATTCTTTCTTTTATCGTACGTTTCCACACCTCTGAAAATTTCATCCTGATGTAAAATTAATAAGTACCGGACATTTTTTATCATAAAGATCGGCAGGCAGGCTGACGGTTCTGTAGACACTCGTAGTCAGGTTGGGATGCTACACTAAAAATATTTTATAACAAATTAAACCCAAAAGATTTTGTATTTTTGTTTCAACAAATACACAGTTCTTCAAATTTTAATTACGTGAAGGAGGCACTCTTTACTAGCAACTAAACAAAGCTAGTAGGTAACTAACTTCAACAATTTGAATTAATAATTGTTATAATCCGTTACAAATGACTGTTCATTACGAACCCACTGAGAGAAACGTTAAACCAAAGACTTTCAGGGCGATTGCCCGACCCCACTCTGGCCAGTGCCTATTTATTTATTTATTTATTTATTTATTTATTTATTTATATTTCTTTCCATTTAGTCCAAATAGAGTCAGGACAAAGTCGTCAAAAAAAGCACTTGTGAGTCAGTTAGAAATGCCAGAGCCCATTATTTTATTTTCTCTTGCACCACCGCACCGGTGTCGCTGGTGTTTATAAGCACAATTTCTAAATTCCTATAATTAAATGGACCCTCAACCTGAATGCCGCTTAAAAGCTTTATATAACATCCCTATGAGAACCCTGTATAATCCGGGTCACTTCGCCTGCTTTGCATTTTTTACATAAAAATTTAAATGTGAGCAAGTACTTAATCTTTTAAACGTGGATGCTTCGACTGAATTAACATTATAGTATCGTGACACAAGTTCAGTGTTCACAGTTGCTTACAATGCAAAAAAGAACAAGTAGGTACAGTGCTAAAAGACATTTTAAATACTTAGTCATAGATTGTTTCAATAAAAAGATTTTATATTTCGAAGTATTTTATTACAATCATAACACATTTTACTTAATTATTTATCTCTTACAATGTAGATTTTGTAATTCGTAAATCCTAAGTAACAAAGTATTATATACTTACATTTAGATTTTAATTTTAGAATACACAAGAAACAGAAGCTGCGTTCAATCATATAAATGCAACCTCACTTACTTATTCTACAAAAGTTTGTGACTAGTAATGAAAATTCACTTCGTAAATAAATAAACACGTGAATTAGACCATAATTATATATACTATAATTATGTATATGTACATAATTGAAATTTAGTTACATTTACTGCCTACGCAAGTCCAATTAATACACAAAAATATTTTATTTTCTCTATATCCATAAGTAATTTGTATTACTTTCTTTACACAATGTTCCAAGGTCAATGCCAAACTTCTAAATGAAAACTTTGTTTGTAATAATTTTATAACACAGTTGATTTAATATATATCACAGATATCTTACATCAATAGCTACTTAGTTTATAAAAAAATCCTTATCAACACACTAGCTCGCTGCTTTTTTGCTTGAAACCAAAACAAATAAGCAACAGTCTATTTTGTTCAATGGTTTAGCAAAATTAATCGCTTAGGTACTTAGTAAAGAAGAGTGATTTGAATTTACAACGCTAAGAATTTTTTGATTGCAGAATGTTATATTTATATGCACATTGAACTGCGTATAATTTTATATGCAGAAATATATATGTAATCCCCCTAGGGAGGGTCGAAAGGCTCATCAAAAATGTTGTAAAATTTTAAACTTCCGTATGACGACGATACCATAATATTAGTATATCGGAACGTTTAAAATTTTACAAAAATTTTGACGAGCTTAAATATAATGAACTATATTTTGTAGTCCTTTTTTTTAACAAATTATAATTCTATCAATTGAACTAGTGAGACTTTTTAGTTTCGATAGATCAATGAATTAATGTAGTTGAACTACTGAAACTAAAAAGTCCTAAAAACTAGCAGTTGAACTAATAGGGATAAACTAAATTTAGAAATAAGGCATAGTTACAATCTATTTACCCTTTTTTCTTACATTTGAATTTTCTTAATAGTGTGGTAAAAAGTTGAATGTATCATACTATATTAGAATAATGTATTTAAATACTTTTAAACCCCACACTACGTTTAAATTCCACTTAGAATCCTATGATTAGTAGGTGAGAGATTCAACCTTAGCATTCATGGTAATACGAAACTATTCTCTTTTGTTGCATAAATAAAATCATTCATTTAGTTTTACATCTATTTTCTATTATTTACAATTATTTATAATCGAGTTTCAATAACTACAGTATAAAATCATCTTCACTTTTAGTTCTGAATAAATATTTCCTAAAAGACTCTTTCTCCTCTTTAACACTTAATAATCTATTAGTTACTGAACTTGGCACTCCTTTGGCTGATATAAACGTTTCGAGTCTAGCCTCAATAGATAGTCTCCGACTCTTCTTCTCATTTCCAAAACTTCCCAAATCTAATGAGTGACTCTGTTTCATTTTTGAACTTACTTTTTTGTGTTCATTTCTTTCGAGAAAGTAATCTGGCTCAGTTACATCTGTTATATGATTCTCGAATGCATAATTACCGTACCCATGATGTATTCTCTCTTTAGAATCACTGTCTGCCTTTATATCATCTCTATTTCCTTCTGCATACAAATCTTTACTGTTTTTAACTTTGTATTTCACTACTGAAGATTCATTAAAATTATTAACACTGCCGCTACTTGCTTTGCAATCGACATTATTCTCTTCGCTTTCCACACTCTTATGCTCTTGAATAGTACTTAATTCGGCGTTTTTAACATTGTTACGTATAGCATCGTTGATTGTAGTATCGGTGATGTTATATCTAGTGATATCGTTAGATAATCTTGGTGTCGGTGACATGCATGTGTTGTGATTACCTCCTTCCGTATGAGTGAACCCACCTTTGCGGTGCATTCCAAAAATCTTCTTTACAGATTGTCTGAACTGTGAACAAGGTATTGAGTTGAATTATTCTGTAAAATTTGCCACAGGTATTTGACCGCTGTTTGTTTAATATCTAACGAGTATTCACCTGTGTATTCATTCCAACGTAAATAAGCGGATCGTAGCAAATTGAGCTTTTGGCGACCAACGCTGGAATAACGCCGGCGCCGGGCGAAACCTTTAACAAATATTAGATTAAATATTTAATTAGAAAATTAAATCACCTATTGAAGATCCGCGTTGACTTTGAAGCCGACAAATTCCGTGGTTGGAGGAATTATTCAGCTATTCATTTCTTGTATTTTTAAATAATTTGAATAATTTAATCTTTCCTACTCTTCAATAAATTTCATCTGATTAAAACCTTTTGAAATATTCATGTATTGGAATGAAAGAGCGTGGGATGGGTTATTATTTTGCACACAAAAATATTATACATTTTGTACAAGACGATTATTTACAATAAATGACAAGTTATTCAGTTATTTGCGACTGAGTATTGAGAATACTTTTCATATCTATACTGACTTCATAAAACCACGGTAACGTTGATATTAGTTACCTAGTAGAATATAAACTCAAACACTTTTTGAACAACTCTTAGAATTTTTTAGAATACTGGCTATATTTCTTGTGATTTCTATACAAATGGACTCATACACGTGTTACTAAATAAAATAAAACTTACAAAAAGCACAAAATAATAAAAAACTATAACTAAAGCTAGTAAAACCTTCATTTGAAATTTATATTAATTATTCGGTCTTAATTATACTTTTTTTACTTTTTGTTTATATTTTATTTTGACCTTGGTGTTTATATTTTATTTTGAACCTGCACCTCTTGGTATTGTTTGTAGCTTTAGGCTGCTGTAGCCACCTACCATCAACTGATGTTATGGTATAGTATAAGAATGACAGCAGCGTAGCATTGTTCGATCGGAGAAACAAAAAAAAAATTACTCACAATCCCCTCAGTAGCAAATTGTTCCATTAGTGCAAAGATAGAGTATGGTGTCCAGGCTACTGTGAACGCGACGATCATTACAAGAACCATGGCCGTCACCTTTGACTCCGCTCGACTTACGCGTCCGAGACGTTTTGAATTCTATAAAAAAGACGTATGCGTAGCACAACAATAATGCTATAATATACGTATCTGAATTTCCTAAAGAACAAGCAACACATGTGCCGAATTCGTTCAGAAGCTACGTAAGTGCAACTTAGAATTGAGAATTTATCTTAAATTGAACTTAAATCCTATTACGTACCTTCTTCATAGTCTTGATAATGTTGATGTAGCTGAAGGAGATGATAGCGAGGGGCACAATCTGACCCATAGCGAACAGGAACAGTATGTACGTCAGAGTGTTGAAAGATTGTTCATGCCAATTTACCGAACAACTGTTGACAATTACAAGCTATGAATAAAATTATAAACTAACCCTCGACTTTCTATTGAGCCCAAACACGCTATAAGTATCTGCTGTAAATTGCTGAGTGTTGGGTGTCGCAGACTACTTGATTCTGCAGCATCAGATCAAGGTTACTATGTCATGAAATCACCACCGATGTGACAGTATACCAAACACCTGTGAAAGTTAGTGAAATCCCTTCGTGAATAAGCAAAATAAAGTAAGATTAGTTATAAGATACACATAAGAATCCCATTTATCTATTCACTTATGTACCTATATAGAAATTAACTATGTAAATTAAAATAAATATAACAACTAATATCCTGAAGTCATTTTTATTTAACCAATTATAATAATGTCAATTGAACTACTCATACTTTTTAGTTTCGATAGTTCAATGCATACTCGTAATGTAATTGAACTACTGAGACTAAAAAGTCCCAATAGTTCAATCAATGAACTTCCAATTGAACTAAGTGGGAATAGAGCGAATAAAAGCACACAAACATATTGGCCCATCATTTTATTTTCGTTACTGGTAAAATTTTGTAAATTAAATCCTGTTTCAAGTTAGATTAAATTTATGAGTATTTTTTTAATAATAGGTATTTAAAAAATATATAAAGTTTTACCTAATGTTGGCAGCTTCACTGACGTAGTTACCCCAACCAAGTAATGGCGGTGTAGTCAAGGCCAAAGAGTAAACCCATATAAAAACAATGAACATCACAGCTCCCTTAGTACTTAGTTGTCCTGTGCTTAATGGTCTCGTAACCATGAGGTATCTTTCGAAGGATAGAACTGTAAGGGTTGTTATTGATGCTATACCTACAAAGAAAAATAAATTTCATACCATAACAGTTTAAGTCAACATTTATGTATAAAAGTAAATAAAAATCAAAAACGGACAATTTAAAAGGGTGCCAAGTACATCTTCGATATAGGAAATATATCCCTTTTTTATGGTAAGACCTATAACATAAGCAACGCCATAAGCGGTGCTAGTGTGGTGTCTACCCTTGTAGGAATAGGTATAAAGGATTGGGAGGGGATAGGGAAATGGGCTCTGGCACTTTTTACTTATAAAATACAAAAAAAACTTATTCCCCGAACTTTTAAATTATTAAACTTCACTTCAATGAATGTGTGTTAACTCACCAAATAAAGCCATAAAGAAACCATAAAGCACGCATAATGTATCGCCAAAAATCCAGCCATGGAACAGAGATGACGTTAGAGTCAATGGATTTCCTAAAACTGCTACAAAGAAATCCGAACACACCAGATTGAATAAAATAATATTCAGTGGTGTCCACAGCTGAAAAAATGAAATAAATAAATAAATAAATTACTAGATCATCAGTATGCAAGTATTTATATTTACAATATTTATGGTGGAAATTTATATTTACAGATATAATTATTAGACTTTATGTACGTACTTAGATAAGTTTGCCATGGTACTCGTATATTTTCAATATACTTAGTATAAAATGTAAGTATTAGGAAACTTTTTTTTTTTTAAATCGACAATCGAAGCAAACATTGAAATATAACTCATATACAAATACAATACCTACATACAAAAAAAAAACAATTCTAGTTATAAACGTAAATTTATTTATAAACAAATTATAAATATAACGCCCACAGTTTGACACGGATACATTTTTCTACAAATTATACACACACCTTCCTAGTTTCATTAGTGAAAATCGCATTCAATTCGTTTGGATGGTTTAGAAGAAGTTAGCTGAGAAACAGATATATGCAAAAAACTTGTTTTACATAAATTTAGACATAAATAAATATAAATAAATATAAATTTATATTATTATTGTTTAATAATATTTTTATTATTTAAATTTAATTATAACATAAATATACTTAAAGGCAACTATTCTCCTTGACTAGAGTATAGTATTTATAATAAATATAACTAACCTCCGTCACTTGTTTAAAATATAAGACAATTTTGAAAAAAATAAAATAAAAATAAAATATAAATGTCAATAGAAAATTTGTAAATTTTTCAGAAACATTTATTTATATTTCTATAATTTTACATGCACCGTAATATTATAAAACACCATGTTCCAACTAGATTAGATACGTCATTGTCAGTAAAAAAGTACGGAAAATTTGGATATGACATTTACAAAATTTAAGTTTTTCACTTAGAAATAGGAATGAAACTTCGAATATTTAAATGAAAACCTGGTGGCTTATATTTCATCGTGCTCGCACATTAATTAAAACTAATTGAGGAACACCGAAAATTGTATTGCGTTATATTCGCGTATATTATGGATAGCCCAGCTTTATTTAAATATTTTTTAATTCATTGGCGTGGCGTTACTTTTTCAAAACTTAAATAAAACTTTTTGCGTATAAGTACCTACTTTTAGAAATGGAATGAAAATTCTTGTACACGTGGAAGCATTCGCAAACAACAAAGCAAAATGCACTATAATGAGTTTTGTTTACAACTCGTTAAATTTTTATCGTGGTATAGAATTTTGTAGTGAATACGAATTTAAATTTTCAGAAAGTATTAGTATTCATACTCAAGACTAGTGATGCGAAACGATTACTGAAACTAGAAAATTGGTTTATTTTCTATTGAAAAATATTTTCATTTTCTTAATAAATGTTAAAAAAGATATCTAACGAATACTTAAATTAAATGAACCATTACTGGGATTACACCCTCTTAAAAGTTTTTGAAAGATCCCTTGTTAGTCTCGCAAAAAATCAAGAATGAGTAGACCAATGTTAATTCGGTTCTCACTTATGGAAAAATTGCACCCCGAGCGAAGCCACTATAGTAGCGGTTACTGCCTGTTTGGAGGCAGTAACCACTCATTTACAGAGGACCACTATGAAATAGCAGCACGTGTGCTATAATGTTTAGTTAAGTGATTAAATGATGCGAGAGCCCACTTCTTTATTCTTGCCTTTATCCTTTACATCTAGTTATTAGCCCATTACATTGCAATCCACCGGACTTTAAAGCGTAATCTGCCTGCAGAATTTTATATAAAAATAGAATAAATTAAACTGGAAATTGGTATCAAACAAAAAAATTTAATAGACTTTGATGATGAATGAATAGTGTTCTAAATGACAATCAATATTCCAGACTACTCCAGAAATTACCCAGACAGAATTGTTCCGAGGAATATCATCGTATATTTGCAACCCGAATAGCGTTGCTTTTGTTTATATACTTTGATTGGTTTTATTCCTCCGATTAAAATAATTCATTGGCTAATATTTAGACATAACAGTTTGTTATAGTAGCCGCAGGTAAAACTAGTGTTATAAAAAAATAAAACTCACCTGTCGATCCTTGAACATCAACATAATCACCATCAAATTGAGAAAAAACCCAAAGAAACCGATCAAGAATAAAATGAACGCCGACAAGGCGTATCCCCATTTCGGCATTAGAAGTGGAAAGTCATTGTCATAAGTTCGCGTTAGAGTGCGATTCCAACTATCAGCGTGTGACGTCATTGCTCACTAAATTTAAACTTTTTTTATTTAATTCTGTTGAAAAACCATTGCGCCTGTGAACAAGCAATATCATTATTATAAGACGAATGTTATGAAATAAGTAGAAAACATATTTGGTAGCCATTGTATGATTAACCAGTGGGCAGAACATTATACAAACAATAATGTATATTATGTATAAATTTTTTATACATTATACATTTAAAAACATTAGACTTTATTAATTTATTTATTTAACAAAGTTAACGAAACAAACAACTATAACATTACATATGAAAAGCATATGAAAAGCTCATATGAAAAGCAGAAAATGTATCTTAAGTAAACCAGGAAAAGAACATTAAGGTGCAAACAAAGGCTAAATACTAAAAAATATTCATTGTTTAATAAAAAATAATAATAATAATACTTAAACATGTGAAAGATATAGTTTAGAATTTTCGTTAGTAACTCCACAAAAAAAGTTAGAACACAAGAAGAATTTGACTTTTATTTAAAAATATTTGGAAAACGGCTTATTGCGCGTTACGGCTTATTGGAATACGTACATGACAATTCCTATTTCTTAAATATTTAACCTATTTTTGGAAGATAAAACATTATAAAACCGGTAGTGGAGCTATACCTTTTTAGTCCCACCAATAACAATTTGTAAGCTAAAGTAGAGTCTACATTAAAGGTTATATTTATGTATATCCGATAAGCCTCAGTGTATTTTCACAAAGGTGCCTGACAGGCTAACGAAGTGAGTGAGAGGTGTAAAACTGTGATCTACAGAAGACACTGAATGATCGAAGAGTGAAGTTGCGTGAGTTAGCTGACATCGTAAAGATATCAAAAGAACGTGTTGGCGTTATATTGCATGAGCATTTGACTATGAGAAAGCTCTGTACAAAGTGGGTGCCGCGTTTGCTCACTGTTGACCAAAAACAAGAACGTATTGATGATTCTGAGCAGTGTTTGGCCATGTTTAAACGTAACAAATCGGAATTTTTGCGTCGATATGTGACAATGGATGAAACATGGATCCATCACTTCACTCCGGAATCAAAACGATCGTCATCTGAGTGGACAGCAACTGGTGAACCTCGTCCAAAGCCCCCGAAAGCACAACAATCGGCTGGAAAGGTCATGGAAGGTATTTTGGGATGTGTGGGATTTGTCGACTATCTTGAGAAGGGAAATACCATCAACAGTTAATATTATATAGCGTTATTGGAGCGTTTGAAGGCCGAAATTGCAAAAATTAACATAAATTAAACTAAATATACTAAACTTAACTATTTACATTTTCAAGTAAAGATAATAATTATAAAGGTCTGAATAAGGGTCGCGGTTGCGGTACCAAGTCACGCGGCGCACGAGGCGCTGACTGCACTCCGCTGCTGACGTCAATCCCAGTTTACAACCCACCGCTGGAAACAAGTACCTAACATCGGTCGAACTAACTTCTAATATTTATTTCATAATATTGTAATTTAATTTGTAATAATTTTACGTTAAATATAGTTTTTAAATAATACTAATCGTATTTTTTTTATAATTATATAAAAGAATGTAAAGTGTTAGTTACACTATTTATAACTCGAGAACGGATGGACCGATTTTTATGATATATTTGATATGTTGAATTTGTCTCCGCCCCGAATAGTATAATAACTATTGATATATCTGAAATATTCACAAAACCCCTCTCCTATTCTCTGAACGTTTTTCCTTTTTTTCCTCAATAAATTAAATAACTAATAAATTCAATAGTTTTAATAAAATAATTAAAAGGTAATATTACCTATAAAATAACTATTATAAAATAAAAATCGCTGTTATCTGTTTCTCCGTCTAAAGCACACGATGGATTTTGTTTGATACGATTTGGAAAGAGTGATAAAGAGGAAGGTTTATGTTCATAATTTGTAGAAAAAATTACATTCGTAAAAAGCCATGACGGGTCGCTAGTCTTGAATAAAGCATGTGTTTATGGATAGATGATATCTGTGGTTTATTCTGTGGTTGTATCAAGATCTAAATACTCTACGCGAAACTTTGTGGAACTAGAATGGCAATGAATCCAGTCCATATGGAGGTAGTCCTTACAGAAAAACCTTTCAAATCGCCTCGAATAAGTCTACAAATAACGAGAAAAATAAAAATTTGTGTTACAATCAAGCCCACTATAAAATAGTTATAGCAACGAAGGTTTACCTTTACTAACTGTGATCCAATCACAGTAATAGGAGTAGGTCAAGATCTGCCTTCACATTTAAACGGTTGCCTGTCACTCAGATTCAATTCGTTGTGAAATTATTGTCCTAATTTATTTATCGCAAATTGATACTTCAAAGACCTACCAATAAATTTATAGACAGTATTAAATATTATTTATAATATTAATAATAATATGATAACTTACAAAAAAGCCCATTATCATGAAAGTTGTAAACACGAATCAAACAAAACTTACTTTTCAGAAGTAAAATATTAGTGGTAGGTACTGTTATATTGGAAAAATGCGAGGATTTGCACAGTAAACGCTACAAACGCGGCCAGTAACTCGACAATCTGATTTTTTGACTGAAAACAGCACTATAAATGTATGGTCGTATAAAAATCCCATCTGCGTATTCTCTTTACTTCGATAAATATATTAATTTATCTATATTAGTATTATAAAAAGAATTAGCGGATTTTGTAAGTTTATTCATCTATGGTAGGTACTGACAAAAAATATTTCACTATTTCAAAGGTACTGACTAATTATAGAGAGTCATAAGTTAAATATTATGTGTACTAACTCCCCCAATTGCATCCGGGGGAAGCCGGGGCGAGTCAGTCTAGTTTTTATATATAAAATCACATGCTTCGATGATCCTCGAACCTAATCTCAAGCTAATCTCCGAACCCGCCTAACCGAATTTAACGAAATTTTATGAACATGTCTGGTTGTGAAATGACACGCGGACGAAGTCGTAAGTAAAATCTAGTATTTTTTTTTAATTCTAGGTATATGTTATATTCATTATATGAAATGAATATAAATAAAAAATGTACATTATAACAAAATCAATAGTCAAATAATTAAACAAAAGAAATATTATTACATGTCAAAATATTCCCGAATATTATAATAACACACTAATAGCCATAGATAAGATAATAATAACTCATCTTCATTGAACAGTTGGCACAGCTGATGCTGCTGCAGAGGCAGCTGAGATGCGCAAAATACACAAATACAGAAACATTTTCATTCCTTCCGTTTTGAATCTCTGGGTCCGTGGGGTCCCAACCCGCTTACGAACTAGGCATTACTGCTATCTATACTTAATGAGATGTAGTCATATAGCTTCTAACACGAAACATTAACTTAAGGTATTAAAATTCAAAATACATTTGATTATCTAAACAATAATACCAATTATTTCTTACCAACATTACAAATCTTAGAAGTTGCATCTTAATAAATCTGTTTACTAATAATAATTTACAAGAAAATTTTCTTTTGCTTTGCTTTAAATACTTACAAAAAACACAAAACGAAAGTTCACATTTCGACAATTTCGCACAAACTGGTTTCTAGGTATTTTTACGAGATGTCTAATTGACACTTTTTCACAGACGAAATGCGTCCTCTCCCGAGCGCATCTGACGCCACACTGAAAACTGGGGGATGAAGTATTTCACCCTTATGTATCTGTCGTTTCAATGTCAGCCTTTTGCAGTTACGAGTATCTAAAATGGCAAAACATGTTGCCGTCTGACTTTTAGTACTAAATTGAAGGTTATAATAATAAATATTATTATTAATAATAAATAACTTAAATCTATCAAATTATAATAAAATCCTACAGTTACATTAAATATTTTAACAAAAAAAAAAAAAAAAACAATTCGTACACGTACCGAGGTCAAAAAAAATTCTTTTTAGTATTTTTTCTGTCTGTGCTAATCTCAGAAACGGCTTAACCGATTTGAATACGGTTTTCACTGATGTATTGATGATTACCTGGATTAAACTAAACGATTCTTTTTATCCTGGAAAAATGTTAGGTTTCTGTGAAATATCCAAAAAAGGAATAGGTATCTGCGCCTGCGAAATTACTATTCCAAAATATTTCTGAATAATAGGAGCTGTTATGAAAATTTGGTTTCAGGTGGTGTGAAACAGCGCTTGGATCAAATCGCCAAACCTCGACCAAACCTTGGCCATAAGCGCAACAGAGTGCTGGCAAACATATGGCGTCCGTATTTTGGCATGTGTACCGTATTTTGTTTAGCCAATACCTCGAAAAAAGCGAGACATTTACATGTATGTAATAGCGATCCCTACATAGTTCGACTGGATCGTTTGAAACAGAAAATTTCTAAGAAACAGCCCCATATGAAAAGAAAGAAAGTGATCGTTTACCAAGACAATGCAACGTATTCACAATTCTTTGGCTACAACATAAAAATTGAACGAATTACAGTTAAATTGCTTCCGCACCCATTTTATTTGCCGGACCTAAAAATCCAGCGACTTTTAACCTGTTCGCAGACCTAAAAAATGATCGCCGGAAGGATAATTGGTTCTTTCCGGCGATTGCCGAAACAAGGGCCTATTTTGAGGCTATAGTAAACCGTTCTTCAAGAAAGGTATCAAAATGTTAGAGAAACGTTGGAATTGTATAGATCTCGAGGGAGACTATGTCGATGAATAAAATCAAATTTGACTGAAAAATTTATAAGACCGGGAATTTATCAGCTGATGTGTTATAGAAAAAAATTGAACTAGGTATTTATAATTATGTATGGTTAATTTGTTATAGCTATTCGAAACGAGCTTTACGTGTTCATTTTTATAATTATTATTTTCAATAATTTAAAAAAGTAAAAAACAGGTTATATAGAAAACAATTATATATAACCTGTTGTCCAGATTAATTCAAATGTATACCTAATTAATTATATTTTCCTATGAATTCTCACATCATAATATGGTAACATCTATTGACCACAAACTAGCTGTGGTTAATTGTATTTTATCTGTACATAGGTGCTGTGATGGGACACAGATTGTCCCATGTTTTTATGCCTAACAAAGAATTTCTATACTTATGAAATCTTCAAAAGATTTTCATTGTATACGTTTTGTCAAGTAATCCCCTCAAAGCGAGAACTAGAAGGCACTTAATATAGCTCCCGTTACTGCAGACATTAATAAAGGGATGTTATTTCTTTGGATAGACGTGGCCAGCCTTTTGAAGTGATGATTTTAATAAATCTGCAACCGAAAACCTAAAAAACAGGCAACAAAAAACAACCTATATATGTACCTGCCTATATAGTAAACCAGGGCAATTGTAAACACTTATATATGATTGATTTACTACCTTAATCAAGATTTTATATGATACTAGCTGTGCCCGCGACTTCTTACTCACTATAGGACATACAACACATTTAAATGGGAAATTAAACGTATAAAATAAAACTCCAATAAATTTAATTAAACAATTATTTTTAAAACAATTAAATTAAAATAAAATGGTTTCACATGTCCGTCTATTTTACGGGCCATTGGACGTCGAGCTCATACATTTACAACATTTCCTTGTATTTTCTTTGTTTCTGTTTTTGTCTCTTGTTTTTTTGCATTTTACCTTCTGTTTTTTTTTTTGGGTCATATTATTAATCTTTTATGATCGCATTCCATTTTAAAGTGATATTACATTAAAATGGAATGCGATCATAAAAGAGAACCAACTCTCTATGATAGCATACCATAAAATATGTATGAAGCCAAATATACTGCTGGTAATCTTTTGATCTTTTACGTTTTCTTATTTTTATTTAATTTTTTTATTCATGATACAGTACTATCTAAAATATTATAAATTTAAAATAAATTAATTAAAAATATTTTTCAAGTTTTAACCAATGCTCTGTCATCCTGTCAAGTTATCTTAAATATCTGCTTCCATAGAGGGAGGCAATTCAGAAAAGTGATGATAAAAAAATCGTTTACAGTTTGATCCTGTAGCTACAATATCTTTTATCTACTCCCTAAATTTAATTACACTACTCGATAGCTAAAGGGTCTAAGAATTTATTGGTATATAAATATATCGAATTCGTTAAACGCTTATATAATAATACGCTCAAAGAAAATATTACTCATACTCGTAACGTACACGTATAAGCGTAAAACCTGTACCTTTACCATGAGTTTACAATGACCGCACTTGCTATTCGCTTTGGTCTATATTCAATGACTTTAATAGTAGTAGAACATAGAAGAAAAAAAAATTACCTCTCCAACACGAAATTGGTGCTATTTCATTCGTACAAACATAGAGACAGGACCCTTACCTAACATGCAAGTAAATAATACGACCATCATATTTCCGAACAAAATTGTTACCTACCTTTAATCTTACAAATTGTAGTAAATTACTGCAATTTGTATTAAAACTTTCAACTTTTAATATTTTTGTTAAATTAGGTCTATTTATGTGACTTTGGCTATGTGAATGTGGGCTTCTTAATTGATTTTCTTACCTAAAGATGACCTATAACGCTTTTCTCGCTGTTGAAGTGAAAAGTTGTATGTTTAACACGAGAGCAAATTTTTTTATGCCTCGTGCCTTTAAATCACACTTCGCTCAGTAGTCTATATTAGAATCATTCGTTACGCTCGTGATTCAATTCTAGACTACTTCACTAGTTCGTGATTTAAAGTCGCCAGTCGCAGCAAAAAACAATTTTGCTCTCTAGTTGAACAAATAACTATTTTTATTCATAACATAGGCAAAGATTGTATAGCAAATTTTGCCTCTAACAGTAAACTTATTCCAGCATATATTTTTTAAAAATAAAAATAGTCCCAAGCTTAATAGTATATTAGTATATTATAGTTTCTTATATATTGTTGTTGTTGTTGACTTATAACAAAATAAAGTCTTTGGGACTCGTTGACAAATTCTCGAGACTTTTTATTTATTAGTTTTTTGACGTTTTTGTAATTGACAAGAATTGTACGTTGTGTGTTGTGTTTAATATAATTTCTTTAATTTCCATTGATACTGAATTGCTAGACCTACATTAATGAATAATGCGTTTTCTTTTATTATAACAACTGAAAAAGAAAGAAAAAGAAACATGTCTGCTTTGGATGATTTGCCGGACGTGGATTCATTTTTCGGAATAGATTTGAGAACAGGATCATTGATTGTTGCTGCAATTGGTGTTGTAAGTAATAAATCATTCAGTTCAATAATTATTTATTATATAACTTTAATTGGCACTATAATTGGCTGGGAATTAAGAATATACTCTCAGAACAACAGACAGTTCACTCACTCACCAAAACACAACAGCACACATGCTGTTATTTCACGGTGGTCTTCTGTTTGGGGGTTGTTACTGCCTCCAGACGGGCTACCCAAATGACTGCGAAACGCAGTGTTCCAAAAATTGCTGTGACGTTCAAGAAAAACTTCTTAAAGAGATAATAACAAAGTAAACAACTTTACTGTTTACAACAGTTTTGACTAATATAAAAATTCGAACTGTAGGAATTCAACTCTGGTATCCCAGAGTTGAATTCCTATAATATAATATCTGGGGAAACTGTATTGGTAGTAGGTATTCTTTTTTTATTATTTTATTAGTCATGTATCATGATACTTTATTTACTTCAGAAAAAGGTAAATATATTCTGATTTTCTTTAATTACCAATGTTAAATTTTGAAAAATTATATAATTTTGGCAATAGTAAATACAATAGATACTTAAGTAAGTAGGGTTAATTAGGATAAATATTTTCATAATTAAATAAATGCGTTCAGATGGAAGCCGAGCGAGAGCACTTGTAATTATCGATTTGCCAGTCTCTTAAGCCCTTACAAACTTAACTTATATAATAATAATAATTTAAGTTACGTTTTACAGATACATCCAATGACATACGGATGCTCGTTGTTTATGCCAATGAGTTATCTTATCGTCTCTATCTGGCTATTGGTGGCACTTTACTTTGCAGCCAGTGTTATTTTGTTTTTTGGTATAGCAAAGGTAACCGAATTGATCGATTCATACTTTCATTATTTAAAAAATGTCTTTTTAATCCGTACTAATATTATAAATGCGAAAGTATGTTAGGATGTATGGATGTATGGATGTTTGTAACTCGTTCACGCAAAAACTACTGAACCGATCACCATGAATTTTGCATACACGTTGTCTGGGACACCAGAAAGGACATAGGGTAACTTTCATCGTTCAACGCGGACGAAATCGCGGGCACTAGCTAGTTAAGATATACATACTCGTACATCGTAGAGCTCTTCATTATTAGAATCCCCGCAAATTGCTAATGCGCGGGAACCTTGTCATAATTGACGTTCAAGTGACGCCATTTGCAATTAAAAATTCGTCGTGTTGCTTACGGTACTCAATGTCACCAAAATGGCTGCCACGCACATTAGCAATTTGCGGGAAATATTCAGAGATAGTTTACTTTGTCTTACAAAATAATTAGTCCCGAAAATATCCGATATATTTTCATAATAAGAATTATGTGAACTTTTAGTGTAATATTCGTACTATATAATAATAATATAATGAAACTAATAAAAGAATCTGATTTTTATTACCTAGGTAATTTTTTAAAAAATCAACACAATTCAGTACACCTTATTCTTCATTTACATTTAATAATCAAACCAATAATAGACTAATACCATTAATAACCTGATTTGTAGGTATAATTTCAATGCTCACAATTTCAAGCTAAGTACTGTCGGAATCGAGGCCTTTCTTAAAGGAAGTTTTTTTTTAAATAAGTATTTCAAAGAATATTCTTTCTAACTTTTCACCGAAATAAGTAAAACTCATGTGTTTTTGATTGCAATGAAATATTCTTCCAGGATGATGCGTTACTCGTCTCTATATGGGTCTGGTACGCAGTGATATTTGTACTACTAATGTTAATGATGATGACTCTCCTTGTGCTGGTGTTCACCTCGAGACGTCAGAGGAACAGAGTGTTTGCTGTTATATTAGGAATACTTTGGTACATATGTGAGTGAAATATTACTGTTGAGCTTTCTTATGAGGCCCTATAGTTAATGACCATTTCAACGCCATATGTCATCACTGAAACACACGGTGTTCCAGTGATGACATATGGCATTTGACAGTTGTTCCCATAGTTGACGAGTTAAATAAATGAGCGTTTGTTGCTGCGATCCGTGAGTAAAGGTGCGCTTACACGAGCAATTAAAATTGCGCAATTCCAGTCAATTCCCATCAATTTTGACGTGACAAAATATCATGCAATTTATAGCAACTGCAACAAGTATCAATGTTTTGCAACCACAATATTGAGCGATATGGAGCTATTCCAAGAAACTAGGCAATACACGAGCAACTAGTTGAAAAACTATCGCTTGCTATGGACGACGTTTACTTGCAGTGGCGGCCTGTAGAAGCCTGCGTCTGTGTTTCCTCGAAATTACAACCTTGGGGTCTTCAAATCTAGGGTAAATGGGCACTTACTAGGTAAGCGTGGTCCACCTTCGGCCGCATCTGCACCTTACATCAAGTGAGATCGCGGCCAAGTGCTGCTTTGACTCAATTAAAAAAAAAAAAAAAAAAACGGAAGCAAACTTCATTTTGCTGTGAATTAGATGATATTTTATACAAAAACTTTACTCGAATGTCCAGAAGTGATTATGAACTTCTTTTGAATAAAGTGGGCCCATTAATTACGAAAGGCACGCCTCGTCGCCGCCGCCTAGCGGCTAGCGCTCTAGCTCTAGCTAAGGGATGTCAGAGTTGATTTCCGCGTCGCCTTTTTATTATTGGCTTGGCGTTGGATTTTTGGCGTTGCTAGTGTTAATAGGCAACCGTAGCCATTAACCATCAAATGGCCTATCAGCAGCCTGTTGAATACCTTACATAATTTTCATGTTGTTACATAAGAAAATTATGTAAGGTATTGGCCAGGCGTAGTAACTTTTATTTTGATACATACTAACATAAGCGCGTAATGTATATTATTATATCGCTTATTATCTAACAAATAATTTATAATGGCGAGAAATGAGCCTGTAGTAGCTATTATCAAAATGTAGGTATATAATTCTTTGATATAATGAGACTGTGTTCTCTATATCCTCTGAGGACGTTCTTCTTTTTTTTTTTCAGTAACAATATATTTCATACTAGTTGTAAATACACACCGGAAACAGTTAGCAAAACACGTCCAAGTTTTTCCAAAGAAACTTGAAAACATTTCTCTTGCTTTGGTATGATAAAGATCAGCGCAACCAAATAACGAAAAATCAATACACGTTCATGGTATATGTAATTTTTTACTTAGATTCTTTTCTCACAATCTAAATAATATATTTTCTTAAATGTATAAATTTCAAGTATTGCTCTGATAAAGTCACGCCTTCACCAGGCTTCCTTAATAGAATGGTACTTGAGTTAAATTTATAAGAGCTCCTATAGTATTATTTTTGATCTGGGATTTGTAAAACAATTTGTATAATTTCAACAATTATGTATTTATTATTATTTTAACAAAATAAATGGCTAATTTTCAATTATCTGTAAATTATTTGCTGATTTCAACTCCAACCAGTAAGCGTATCCGACAAGTAAACAATATGAGAGAATACCTGAAACATTTTTTTTAATGTAAAGGTCATCGATTATTATTATTATTATTTTATAATTTTTTATTTATATTAGGGAAACATACAATATCTCGCTACACATTATACATATACATACAAGAAAAACATTCATCAGCAAAGTTTCCACTAAATTATTAAAACATATTATAAATTACAAGTCACTACCAAATATTGGAGCTGGGAGAAAACATACAATAAGGTAAGAGGTATTACAAAAAAAAAAAAAGAGAAAAACAAATAAATAAACCAATTAACAAATAACATATAACCACAAAATAATTAAATAAACTGGCTGTAACAAAATGGAGACTACACAACTATATTTTCGAGAGCTTGTTTAAGGCGTCGTTTATAGGCTCCTATAGGACAACTGAAAATATCCAGATTTAGTAAGTGTTCATTATAAAATTTACAGGAGCGATGCAAAAAGGTATAATTCTTTTTGCAGAACGGAATGTGTAGCGAACACTTACGGCGTGAATTTATTCGAGGGCAATGATAAATCAATATAATTATTCATAATCTTGTATAAAAACAGTTGATCTTTCTGAAGTAGTCTATGGCCAAGGGATGCGAACGTAGGTACATTGTTAAATATATATTGAAGATGCTTCAAATACAAGTTAAACACTCTATTTAACCTCTTAATTTTAATTTTATATTGTGGTTTCCATACAATAGACCCGTACTCGAGTAGAGCTTTGGAGATGCGGAGATTTGGACATGCGGTTGGCTTTGGAGATTATGTAGTCAAGATGCTCGTCAAATGTCAATCAACTATCCAGTAGTAAACCTAATTCTTTCGTAACTATAACACGCGTTAAAGTGACATGGTCAAAATTGTATTCATATTTAATATGCTTAGGGTTTCTAGAGAAAGTAACATTGCATTTCTTAATATTAAGGTCCAAATAGTTATTTTTACAGCAACTCATAAATTTATCGAGGTCCCTTTGTAGGACCATGCAATCAGATATTGTTTTAATTTTTCTAAAAATCTTCATGTCATCAGCGTATAATAGAAAATTGGACTGGTCAAAAATATCAACAATGTCATTCATGAATAAGTTGAAAAATAGAGGAGCCAGATGTGAGCCTTGGGGCAAGCCAGATGTGACCGGAAGAAAGGAGGAGCAAAACTCTTTAATTGTCACTGCTTGGCTTCGTTCACGAAGATAGGATGTTATCCATCGTAAAAGATCCCCGTGTATACCGGCTATATGTAGCTTACGCACCAGTACCAAGTGCCTTACTTAGTCGAATGCCTTCGAGTAATCGGTTATCTTTTATGTACTTCTTATCTTTAATAAACTCCGACAAAAATTTTTTTTTCTTTTAAAAATAACCGTGAAATAACAGCATGTGTGTTGTGGTGTTTCAGTTATTGAGTAAGGGATGCCAGAGCCTATTTCTTTATCTCTTCCTAATACCTTAATTCTAAGATCGGCAGCGTAATTACAGCTCCTATGGCGTTGCTTGTGTTGATAGGCGATGGTAGCCACCTACCATCAAGTGGACAGTAAGCCTATCTGACGTATTGCCCGTGATCCATCTACTTTTCACCTAAGTGTACCACTGACAATATCCGAATGCATTTTACTACACGGAGTTGAAATTTTATTTAAAATCCTTTCTTAGCGGATGCTTACGTTATAAAATAAACCTATGTTTCAAATGTTAGCCTTCTATTCTTAGTCGTTTTGGCTGTTCTAGGCTAATAGTCAGTTAGGACAAACAAATTCATAAGTCTTCAGTCACCTAGAGTTAGGGAACACATAACGCCGGCTCTTCACGGCAGTCACACTCACAATCCTGCGTGAAGCGGTGGACTGCAAGGCGGACTGCCGTGAATGGCCGGCTTAAATAGTTAGCAGTTAGGTATTCCCTTAGATGTCTGTTGGTGAAAACGGGCATTAGTATAGATGAAACCGAAACCTACCTATGCAAATTAGTCCAAAAATAAGTGCCAACAGCCAAGTTAAAAAATTCACATCTTCACTGTAGATGCAAATCATCACAATAAGTAAACAAGAGATCTGGACCAACCAAACACTCATAATAACGACCCAGCACAAAATTACTGATGATTTGCCCTGAAAACAGCTAACTGCGTTAATCATAGTTTTTACGTCGTATGTCTTCGTAATATACTAAACTAAATCTTCACTAATATTATAATTGCGAAATTTGTTTGTTTGTTACACTTCTATTACAAGTATCTATATCGTTAAATTGAAACAAAATTTTGAATTCTCTGTTTGATTTTGAATTCTATTAAATAGTGCCTTGATCAATTCTAATTTTATTAGTTTTGATCATTACATTTTTAATTAAATTTACTTTAGTGTTTAGTCTAAGTAAACACTAAAGTTAATCTCTAACTCACACAGACAAGCACTGTTTCGGTTTGTCCGACGTTAGTTTTACGAGAGCCACGGACGAGAGTAGACGTGTCGGGAATCTGTCCTTTAAGTGCGCGTACGAGCCTGTGAGATGTCTATTGGACAGGTAGGTACTACAGACATACACCACTAAACATAATGCCACGAATTCACTACCACGAATTCTGGTAGTGATAATAGTTTACAATAGAATTTTGTTGTTATACCTTCTTGACACCCCATATAAACCAAAGATTTATAAACAAAATCACGGCAGACGCCAGGATCACAGCAACGCCAATGCCATATGCATCTCTCCACAACTGTGTTGAGGGTACATATATTTTAACGGACTTTATATTAACAGCTCTAACGATTCCGGTTATAATTGCGATTACTTGGACACACTGCAAAAAAAAAATCATGTCTGAAAAAACCGTCTTGGTTATGGCACAAAGATATAGAGGTCACATGGCTATCCATGTCATGAGGACCAAGAAAGCATCAATTTATTAGAAAATCTCATATCATCGACTAACCTCTACAAATAGACGTAAGCCGTTGGAACAATTATAATAATTATAAAGAAGTTAACAGAAAACTTAAGAGATATAATTCACTTACTATAAACAATAAAGCAATACACATACATCCTGTATGAAGGGGAAAAGTACATAGAAATTTCTTCGGCACAATTATTTTCAGCATTATTTTAGTATATTTAAAGCGAATCTGTCGAAACCACGGCCTACTGAAATTAGAATTAGAATGAATATTGTTCAGTGTGAAATTACGTCTAATATACTCGGAAATTGTTGCTTGTTGAAAGAGTTTCAACCTGCGGTTTCGACTCATATCTTTATATATGAGTCAAAACAAAAAAAATTGTATACAAAAATTACATGTCACGTGTTTGTTCTCGATGAACTCCGAAACTACTGAAGCGATTTTGATAAAACTTCGTAACTATGTGTAATTTAGTCCAACTTAATTATATCTCTTTATCTTAATTTATAGTAATTTTTTATTGCAAATGATTTGTTTATTATATGAGAAAGAATTATAAATTACCTTACGAAATTTATCGAACTCACAGAACTTTTAAAATAAGTTTTAAAACAACCATGAGTTCCATAAATTTCTCACAGATGGCGGTGTAAGGTAATTTATCGGATGGACTAGGTAAATATCACTACATATTATAAAACAGTCCTCCGCCACGTCTGTCTGTCTGTCTGTTCACGATAAACTCAAAAACTACTCCAACAATGGATAGAGTGGTTCTCGAGGAAGGTTTTAGTATATAATTTGTTAAGTTTTTGTATTTGTATTTGTATAAGTACTGTTCCCGAGTGTTCGTCAAAAAATATAAACAATTGGGCATCACTGTTTCGTGGCGGCGCCACCGTCGTTACAGCGATAACGATGTCAGGCGTTATTACTCATAGATTTTCTTTTTCAACGCGGACGAAGTCGCGGGCACCAGCTAGTTTATTATAAAAATCCCACCCCGGGCGAAGCCGGGAGCGGGACAGCTAGTATATAAATAAAAATCAATGTAAGTATGCTTGTCTTGTCAATGGACTCCAAAACCGCTCATCCGGTTTTAATTCGGTTTTCAGTTATGGAACGAGGAAGGTTTGTGATTGTGTATACAAAAATTGCATCCCGAACGAAGCCGGTGGTGGGTCACAAGTATATAACAAAAAAGATATGCTATCTAAGATTAATTAAATGAATTTCGAGAATTATTAAGATGTAAACAACATGGTCTACGAATCACGATGCGAATGGTATTGTCAATTGCTAAATTAGTGATTGTGAATGGCTCTTAATTACGAGAGTGAGCTCAGAAATATAATGTTGAGAAATGAAGCTAATTAACACGTTGTGTATCTTGTTTTACATCACATATAAGTATAGAATTACTGAAATAAAATGCGATATTGGAGACAGAGGCGAACGATTCACGAGTTTTTGTAAAAAACATTTTGTCAACGACAACAATGCAATGTGAACTCAGTAAATTGTTTTGGGATTTCAGAGACGACATATTATTATGTAACATTTGGCAGCCATTTTCGTGCTTTTACCCTAACGTTAAACATAATATTTCCGCAATACCCTTTGGAAAAGAATTCGATTTGTATGCTCCTTGATGAAATACATTTAGACACGGTACCAAATTAATTCATAACGGTTTTATTACTTTACTAACGACACGCCCCGGCTCCGTACGGGTGAAATCTTTCTTGCAAATTATATGCATTCACAAAAACATTCCTCGTCTTGATGATGATGATGATTATGATGACGATGACGATGACGATGACGATGACGACGACGATGGCGATGATGATGATGATGATGATGATGATAATGATGATGGTGGCGGCGGCGGTGGTGGCGGTGGCGATGATGATGATGATGATGATGATGATGATGATGATGATGATGATGATGGTGACAAGTAATGAAGTAAGTAAGTTTAGGAAGATATTTGACCAAATATCTGTTCTTATTATATTTTTGCGATATAAATATTCATTTAAACAAGTTTTGTAAAATTCCATGGGATCCAGTGGAGGGAGGCATTTCCATAACTATAATAGATAAATTTTCATTGTAAACTTAGGTTTTTTTTTTAATTGAGGCATGAAGTAAGGTGCAGATGCGGCCGAAGGTGGACCACGCTTACCTAATAAGCATGTTATGATGAAGAAGTAATACAATCACTAGCAATTATTATTCTCCCTAATGCACAGGTGGCCTAGACGTGCCATGTATTATGCGAATACTCGTACAATATTTGGTTTTGTTAACTAAATGAATTGCAAACACCGATACTACGAAATGCATTCGTGTTTGCTTTCCATTATCCTGTAAATGTAACTAAACACATATCTAGTCCATGTTACATAAAATTGAATTTTGGAGCAAAAAATAATTTATGTTTCATTCAGTTAAGTATGTGAAATTCAGGCTTTAGGGTTTCTGTTTTTATTTGAACAATTGCACATGAGCGAAGCCTACAGTTGGGGGACTTAAGTTGTATGTTTTTTTTTTTATGTATAGGTCGTCAGACAGGCTGACGATCCACTTAATAGTACATGGCAACCGTCGCCTATTGACAAGGAACATTACAGATGCTGCAAGTGCGCTACCTACCATTGTCGGCAAGGATAAGGAATTAGGAAGGGATAGGGATAGGCTTTGGCATCCCTTATTCACTTACCGAAACACAACAGCACACATGCTGCTATTGCACGGTGGTCTTTTGTAAGGGACACAGCACTTTGGACATAGAATTAGAAACTGTTACTTTATTCCTACTTTATTCTATGACTTTGGACTAGGTAATTGTTTTCACTCTCGGTTTGCTTATAACTTTTAGACCTACGATATTGAAAGCGTTAAAATATAGTGTATAAAATAAAATATTCCAAAAGGTGCAGTGGTTTAAAAGATTATGGAGAGTAATATAACGAATAAGCAATTAGTATACAATATCCGCTCTCTCTCTGTGTGTGTGTGTGTGTCTAATAAAGTATTAAATTATCAACAAATGAATTTTTAATCTGTTCCATTATTATATTATTTATATTTGCTCTATTACTACAAGTTTCAATAAAGAAATAAATGTTTTATTTATTCTTAGTAATTCTTCTCGAGAGAATCTCAGTTGAGTTACGTGGAGTGGCACTTACGTCAAGTCGGATTATATCTCTTCTAGCTTTATTGTTCTAAGAAAAAGTCTGATAACTGATAAATATAACAAGTACTTAATGGTATTAAAATGAAAAATAAGGATGGCAATATTAAAATATAGTAACATTTTATGTTGCAAGCATAAACCGTCATATACAAAATTGCTACGGTTCGTTGTTTCACCCTATAAAAACTATAGAATAACCTAGCGTGAAATTAAGTCTTTAGCGTTAGGTTGAATTTTGTAGTTTTTTATATTGCAATATTCTGTACATTATTCTATACACATTATAAAATAACTAGCGGCCCGCCCCCGGCTTTTCACGAATATTTTTCTGCAAATTTTATACAAAAACCTTCCTCCTTTAACGCCCTTTCCATTACTGAAAACATCATCAAAATTTCGCTGCGTAGTTTAAAATATTGAATAAATGTTTTAATAGCTAAGAAAAAGGGATGCGGACAAAGTCGTGGCCAAAAGCACTAAAAAAAGTTAACACTTTTTTACACTAAAAAAAAAGTTTAAAAAAATTTAGACAATTAATACACCCGTTTTCCAACTATTAAGTATTTATTAAATATTTTTACTACTTTATAACAACGTATTTCACTAAGGGCGTCTATTAAATTATTCCATATTCTGTTTAGTGGCGGACACGATGTTGCTAAAACAAATATTAGAACTTAGTTTCTGTTTAGTTTCCATTAAAATATAATAATGTTTGAATTTCATTAAGACCTGTGCCTTATAAAATGGAAGCAGTCGTCTGAATCCTTAAATTTATTGAGTGTACATGTGCGAGGTGTTTTTGTTCTCTGTAATTAAAATTATTTGTAGGTAAGTTAAAGTTAGTGAGTCTAAGTTTAAGTTTAGTGCTGTCAGTGGGCAGCCCGTCTGGCGGCAGTAACCTCCTCCTTACAGAAGACGCGGTGCTCTTCTGGTCTTCCGGTGATTTCCGGTGATTCATAACAGTATGTGTGCTGTAGCGTTTCAGTGAGTGAGTAAGAAATGCCAAAGCCCATTTCCATATTAGTACCTATAGTAATCCTTCCAAACTCTTATCCTTAATGGTCCTATAGTGGGCAGCGCACTTATAGCACCTGTCGCGTTGCTTGTGTTATAGGCGACGGTAGCCATACACGTCAGCTTGTCAGAAGACCTTTACATAAGAAAATAAATAATAATAAAATAGCTATACAATGTACAGTTTTTAAATTCATTCCTTTATTAAGTCGTAGATTAGTACCTTTTGAAACTAAATCACTAAAGCATTTAAGACGTTTGAAATAAAATTTTGACTGATAATGTGTTGGTGCAAGCAAATGTCGACTTTAAGGTGATAAACTTTTTCTAATCTCGTTTGTAAAAGGCTTACTAAAATCAATAAATCTAACAAATAGCAATTAAGGGATGTATGTGCATCTATAAAAATATGCCAAGACTTTCTATTACGCTATTATCACAAAATTATTAAAGAAATGTTTCAACTTCAAATATTGACCTTCGAGTTTGAGTAGAGCATAGGAACACTGACATAATCGCTGGCTATTTTCAGAATCGAAGGTCTGAAAATATCTATATATTTCACTTGCTTTATTGTGCATACATAGGGAAGTCGTTTCCGCTTTAGAACTAGAACTATTTATAGGAACTCGTGCCATTTGCAGCAATTACCAACGATACCAAGCTATTGTCTACATAGCTTGATGAAGCCTCATGCGTGTTATTGTTAATTGGCTTACAATAATTAGTCTTGTTGTTTTTAAGCTACAGGGCACTTGCTGGCATGTTGCGTTGATTGTGTTAATAGGTGACAGTAACCACCTGGTGACGACACGTCACCATAATAGGGCACGTGACGACACGCGGTCGGTCAGCCTGTTTGACAACCTTTACATAAAAAATATATAATATTATAAAGAGGAAAAATTTGTTTGTTTGTTTGCATTGAATAGGCTCCGAAACTACTGGACCGATTTGAAAACTTCTTTCACTGTTGGGAATCTATATTATCAGCGAGTAATATAGGCTATATTTTATAAAGTTACGCGGAATGAAAACACTTGTAGTTTTAGTTGGCCTGTGTTTTGGATGTAAAAGAAATTATTTTCTTGAGAACCTTTAAAAATGGAAGAAGAAACTCTACGCGTGGCGACTTTGTTTGATTGTTCGGATATTGAAAATGAACACAACACAAATGAATATGATCACATGTGGCGACAGACACTCGCTGGATGTAAGGTCTTGAAACTGTTACAGGACATGTATGGATTCAAGTAAGTATTTTTGAGAACACTTTTTCCTTATCTTTACTAAAAGGACCTTCTGGTAGTATTGTGACTAAATGGTGGACCGTCCGTTTGGTGCTAAGTACTTACCGTCCGTTGAAGACAAGAAGGCATCAAGGGATTATAATTATGGTGACCCTACAAAAACGCATCCAAAATAGTGTCAGGATGGAAACAACTATATTGAGGTCCTCAGTTCACTGTTGTTTAAACTGCGAGTATGTAATAGGTAGAAAATCTCACTAGATTTGATATAAGTTTCATAAAGAAAGTTTATCTATCTACACAAGAAAATGTGTGCCGGAATCCCTTTTTCATAGGAAACATGAGGAGTGTTATGTTATTAAATGATCGACGATACAATTGCGACCTCCCATACAGTACAAGGTGAAATCTCATAATATTGATCAATCGGCCTGTCCATCGCACATATTCACTAAAAAATAAAAATCTTGATATTATTTAAAAATGTTTTTTTTTTTTTTTAAATATTTTAGCATATCATACGTATTTGGCGAGAACAATAGCACAAACGAGGGTGATAGAAGATTGTCAGTGTACCCGCAACCTAACGATTCCATAGACGTGTATGCAAGACCTATGGCGTTCAGAGCCAATATTCTGGATAATGCGTATCCAGTTGAAGCTGTATTCACATGGAGGTATAATTTTTGGAGTTAAGAAGAAGATTACTTAAGAAGATAACTACTTAATAATAACTAATATAATACTTAACTTTAAGCCCGTGGTATGAAAATTTATGGGAGTAAAATCAAAATTCTTACACAAATGCGTTATAGTTACGTTCTATTTTTTTTAATATTTTAGACTATCTGAAGTTTCAGAGATATTGCGCCATCTATACAATGAATAATGTTGTTCTGAGTTTCGGCGTGTTCGAATTGTAAAAATTT
The DNA here is from genome assembly GCA_944738685.1 of Synanthedon myopaeformis. Lineage (NCBI taxonomy): Eukaryota > Metazoa > Arthropoda > Insecta > Lepidoptera > Sesiidae > Synanthedon > Synanthedon myopaeformis. The sequence continues at coordinate 2,860,900 of OX122927.1, read as the reverse complement.
AAATTTTATAATCGTTCGTAAGGAGTAAACTCTAGTCGTGTGTCGGAGCTGATACACACAATTTTTTTTATATTTTCGTTTTCAAGGTTCGTAGCGCACAGTCCACTTGTCTCTACAATTTTCTCCCCTTCCTCCCCTGGTAGGGACATTTAGTACATTTTTCTTTACTAGCATAATTTACATCCCAGATATTGCTTGTGGTCATATGACGGTAGACACTTACCAACTTCACGGGGTGTTATAATTTTGAAATGTGTGTGTATGTGTGTGTGTGTGTGTGTGTTACATGGGTGTATCTGTGTATTGGTCTGTGTATCGTAGCTCCCAAACGTATGCACCGATTTTGATCCAGTATTTTTGTTTGAAAGTTGACGTGGTCGGGATTGTTCTTAGATATAATTAATGAAGATCTGTTCAGGCATTTTGCAGACCATAAGCGCATTTCCTAGTTAACGAAACAAACTTCCAAATGTTTGATTGATGTGAAATTTGGTGTACTGTCCGGTGATATTTCCATGACATGGTAACCTTGACCTGGTACAGCAGAATTAAGTAGTCTGCGTAATAACCAACTCCTTAGCAACTTACAGCAGATATAGCGTGTTTGGGCTCAATGGAATGTCTCTTTTCTTTACTAGCAGAATTTATACTCGTATACTCCCAGGTATTGGATGTACTCATGTGGTGGTAGCCACTTAACATAATTCATGGACTGTCAGCCTGCGTGATGAAAAAATATTAGTAAAAAATTACTTTTTAAAGGCGGCGTGGGAAAATATAAAATTTTTAAACTAGATTATTATTTACTTACAGGTTCGGATTTATTCTCCGTCGCTTTGATTCCCAGATGTTTCCGTCACTGTACATAGATCCATTTGAGAGATCGGTTTGGTATTGTTTATACCTTATGGTTATAGCTGTAACAATTATATTCTATTTTCTTCATCGATGGGAACTATATTTATTAAAGACTAAGGGTGGAGGTCACGAGTGCAGTATTGTTTATGAAACTTTGCTTGCTGTTACTTCACTATGTCAACATTGTAAGTATAAAATGTACCTATATACTATACTTGTATAACATTTAATATTAAGATTAAGTTTTATACAATTGTATAAAATTTAATCTTAATATTGTTTTTATGAATTTGTATCTTGGGTTTCATGGTTTTAAGAATGTCTATATTGAATTACAGATGGTTTAATTTTTATTTCTTGATTACCATAATAATTATATATTCATATAGACTGGATAGCGTTTGGGAAATTAAAAAGTATTTTCACGCCCGATATACTACATATACTTTTTATCAGGGCGTTTATAGGTAAACTAGCTGGTGCCCGCGACTTCGTCCGCGTTGAAAAATAAAAAATATATATGAGCAATAGTACTTTTTTCTGAAAGAAAGATACCATATGTCCTTTCCTGTATCCCTGACAACGTGTATACAAAATTTCATGAAGATTGGTTGAGTAGTTAAAGCGTGAAAAAGTAACAGACAGACAGACAAGGTCACTTTCACATTAAGTATTAGTATGGATAAGCTAAACGGACATCACGCAACGAGGAAATCCATAGCAAAACTATAATATCATGCTACTAATAGTAGCTCGTAGAACAGACAGCAATTTGGAAATCAGGTTTTCTTATTTTCTTTTCCAATGGTTCTCAAACAAAACTTTGCTCTGTTATGTTTTTATTGTATTTGCCACAGCTCTGCCCATGCAAAAACCAACCTTACTGTCACGACGCACAGCCTGTTTTACATACTTCCTGTTTTCATATGTCATATACGCATTCTATACATCAAACCTACTGTCAAATTTGGTAAATGAAAGAGACACAGAAATGGACTTAGACGAGTTGGCGAACAGCAAATACGATTGTGCCGTTTTAAATAATATGAGGCTGGCTATAGAAGGGAAGGTGAGATATTACACATTATACTATCATTTAAATATAATTTAATAGTAATTTAATAATTTTGGGCAGCCACCCCTTTACAGTAGACCACCGTGAAATAACAGCATGTGTGCTGTTGGGTTTCGGTGAGTAAGTAAGGGATGCCAGAGCTCCTATCCCTTTTCTTAAATCCTACTATGGTTGGCAGCGCACTTGCAGCAGCTGTGGCGTTGCTTGTGTTATAGGTAACGGTAGCTACCTTTCAAATGTACTACCTGGTGCCAGCGACTCCGTCCGCTTTAAAGAATTAAAAGATATAACGCCTGACGTACATTGACGTCCAAGCGTTGGATCTTTTTTTGTTAGCTGGTGTGCACGACTGCCTGCCTGCGTAGAATATTTAGCCTATGTCCATCACGAAATACTATTCTTACTATTGGTGAAAGATTTTTTTAAATCGGATGTGTAATTACCTCCCACATACAAAAGCCACATATACAAACTTTACCTCTTTATAATATTAGTATAGATTATTAAAATCATTACACAAATGTAAGCTTTGTGAATTCATTTAAAATACACCTTGTGATCTCGTAGTATAGGGCAAACCCCTTTTTCGTTTTATGATGCGAATCTTATTAAGGTGAGCGAAGGAATCAAATTTATCAGCGCATAAATTGTTACAGATTGTTCCCTACGCTCGAAAGTTAATGCTGAAGAAATTTTCTACAATTAACTCTGTAAATACAAGTGCTGGATTGGAGGGTGTCAAAAGCGGTCGACTTGCCCTTCTCTCAGACTACGTCACTCTCCTCTCGGACATAAAGAAAAGTTAGTACAATAATCTACTGTACCAAGAAATTTTTGGGACTTTGGTAGAGTTAATGGACTACTCGCCCAAATTTATCTCGCCCGAATTGGGCTAATTGTCATGTTGTTTTATTTTAGCTATTATTTTGTAGACAACTCGCCCACTAGCATAATGTACAGTCCGTTACATAAAAGTCGAAGTAGTCACGACCTCAGATAATATAGACCCCTGTGGACGGTAGAATGAAGCTAGTAAAACTACACCCTCCTCGTCTATATTATATAACACATTTACACAGACAAATGCAGTCAAACTACGCCTGGCCTTATTTAAATATTTACTATTGAAAATGTCCAATTGAGTAGCGGAAGTGTGTAGAAACCAGTCATCAAAAAGTAAAAAGCAGAATAGAATTAAATTTCATACGTAAGTTAACTTAGAAACCAATATTTTCAATAAGTATTTATTAATATAAAAATGCATTATTATTGAAAATATCGGTGGCAATGAAAATGCACTCTTACTCTCTTACTCTTACCGAAACACAATAGCACCCATGCTGTTATTTCACGATGGTCTTTGAAATGTGGTGTTTACCTACTGCAGCCCTCCTGGTTCGATTCCTGGAAGTTGGCTCGGCCAAGAATCTAACCCGGGACCCCTGAGACAGAGCGCTGAGGCAAATATCCTATGAGCTCATCCTATGGGCTCGTCAAATTACTATTTGAAATGTTACAATCTATACTTAAATGTGAATGTAAGTTTATTTTTTTTAATAATTACTTTGCAGCCTTCAGCAACGACGCGATATGTCAGCTCATTGAAATTGACTTGTATAATAATATAAAGAAATACATGTTCACTTCAAAAGATTTCCGACACAAAGAGCTGCTGAAACGAGGGTGAGAGATAATCATTTTAATGTTTCTATCTTTCCCTTATGCTACCTATTTTATTGGCTACTTAGGTACAATTTCATGAGATCTATTAATCAAAATTATTTTATTGATCAATCAACTTCTTGAAATTAAATTAGATTAATTTTTTATAGAAAAATGTTTAAATACTGATTGGTCTCATGAAATTAACTTTTGAAAAATACTTTGTAAACGAGTTATAGTGTTGCTAAAAAGTTTAGAGCTATTTTGACGTGTCAGTGATAGTTAAATAAAATTACCGTTTATTTAATAATTAACTATTTGTGTAATTAATTAATTAAAACTCGAATTAATTTAAATATTTTGTAAAACGGTGAATTTTCAGGTATACTGAGTTTTTATTTTATTTATTGCATGTCTATACATTTATCTATACTGAAACACCCGAAATTCCATCTTCCTCAATTTCTGCCTGTTTACAACAATCTGTAAATAGCGAAATAAAGAAATAATAAGAAACTTTATAACCTTGAACATTTAATTTAGATTTAAATTAAGCCAATTGAAGTACATTGCAGTTGAACGTTAAACTTTTATACGGTACTTGTTCCCAGCTGTCGTCAATTCGAAGGATATAGCTTTTTTGTCGGGTCTGTGTTAAAAAAAAGTCTGCAGAATTTAATATCACGTTCATAGAAACTGAACAAAAATCAGGCGTCAGTTTGCAATTAGTTCTGATTTAAAAAAAAATCTCATTCATGAACTAGTTGTTAGCTGACGAGGTTTCACTTGTTTCTAATACCTAATTTTGAATCAGAATTAATCTAATCACACCACAGGACCAATCACAGGACAGAAATCCTACTAATATTACAAATACAAAAGCTTGTGAGGATGGATGTAAGGATGTATGGATGTCTGTTACTCTTTCACACAAAACTGGCTCGACAGATTTGGATGAAATTTGGCACACAGATAGCTTATTACCTGGATTAACACATAGGATACTTTTTATATACCTATTGAAAAAATGTTAGGTTCCCGAGGGATCTTCAAAAACATAAAAAAATTGACGCCATTGGCACCGTGGCGGCGCCACCGTCGTCGCAGCGATATAGATGTCAGATATTTTCTCAGGTGTTATATTTTTAATTTTTCATATAAAACCAGGTATCCTTTATTTTCCAGGGCAATTCGAGCGAAAGAGACGGGGATATTAATGCGTATCTTGGACGCCCCTCTCAAATTACACTGTGACGGTGCAACAGAAGTGGCAATACAAGTAGAGCATATAGCAACACCACTCACTCTTCTCGGCTTCTCTTACTTAACTGCTGTTATACTTCTGATAGCAGAGAGAGCGTCCTTCAACCGACACAAACCGTGGCCGTATATAGATTAGATTGAATTGAAAATTGAAAATGGAACAAAACCTTGGGCGAGCAATAGTAGAAGAATCGTTAGAAATAAGCCTCAACTGCGAACGCGCATCGTGACTAAGGCAGTTGTCCCACCGCCGACGATGAACGGGAAGCGATTAGAGCTAGAAACTAGAAACGAGTTGGCGAGCTGCGAGAAGCGAGTGTATAGTTTCGATAGTTTTGTAGCTCGACTATAAGCGAGTGTTCTGTGCGACGGGCTATTACTCGAATTTTTTCAAAATTACCGCTGCTCGTCTGAACTAGACAACAGTGATACTCGTAGTTCTAATAATTGTTCTGAATTCATAATATGTGCACTCAAATCCGCACTCTAGGTAGAAATGACCGCTGCGTTGGTTGGTATCTCGGCGAGTCCTGATCGCCAAGCGAGCATCGCTGAGCGAATACGCTGTCAGACAAATCTTGTCGCTTAGCGACGAACTAATGGAGCGAGTCCTCGCCGGCAATCTAAACAATCAGCGATCAACTATAAATATATGCATCTCTTTTGTTCATACGGAATGTATATCTTATTGTGCGTTTCTTGAGCGAGAAAATAGTCGACAGTTAGTCGCTTCCTCGCCTGTGGTAGGACAACTGCCTTAATAATCTGCACGAACGCCGCGCCGCTCCTAAGTATATCCCCTCCCCGCTTCTCCACACAACATTTACCTACAAAAATAAAAATATTCAAATTTCAAATCATAAATCTGCCACAGGACACCCTTTATTTATAATAGAAGGTTTGACATTATGTATGTATGTGTTTTTAAAGTCTTTTTTATAAAAATATACATGTACATGTAGTTGCATGTATGATGCATTTTTCTTATGTAAAGGTAGACCGAAGGCCTACTTGATTGTAGTGGTCTACCTTGTCTTACCACAAGGAGAATTGAAATTAAAGAAATATTTTCATTTTATTTCCAAATATAAAAAAAATTAACAAATGGATCCATTTGCCACTAATCCGACTGATGTAGTTGCTCTAATACCATTGGACTGTACCATTAATAGTACTAGTGATACTACTTGGAATCGCCAGTATCTTTAAAAAGAAGCTAGTTAAAATATCCATACTTTACTTGCTGTAAAACAAAATGACAGGCGCGCGATACATGCGTAGTCACAGAAAAATAAAAATAACAAGTACCAAGTATTCTTACAACCAAAAAATTTGGACGCACCATTATCGTTTTTGTTAAAAATTCGATTAAATATTCGATTTTATTGTTTATAGACTTTTTATTTTTATAAAAATTTAATGTGGTATATTTGCAATAAGTGTATAAGTAGGTATAATATATAAACAAATGTCATCCACTTCCAGTTTTTCCGAGGCCGAATGGAGCTGACGATCCCGTAGTTAAAAAGTACATCCCACTAGGCCCAGGGTTGGAGCTTAATCCCAAATAAGAAACTTCATTATCAGCACATAATCCTTCACGAAACATTGTCCAATTTTCACATTTACGGGCTGAAATATATAATTGAAGTTCATTATCTGCGGCACCGTTTGCGAAAACTATTTCGACATTTCTATAGCTTTATGGAAATTTCCTACACTTTCATTATTGCATGTAATATATTTCAGTAAAATGGTATATTCGTATGAAAAAGTGCATTTGCGCTAACTGAGTATATTTTGAGAACAATTTTTGACAATTCATAGTAACTTTTTTTCATTCATTTGTCAGCCGCATGGATACAGAAGTAGAAAAGGAAAACGAAGTAGAATTTGTTGCAATATTAAAAATGAAAAATTGAATAATTATAATAAACTACTTTATCTTTAAAATTACATTATAAGCAAAATCAAAAAGCAATAGAAAATTTGAAATTTAGATGCTATAGCCTTTTAATTTTAATATTAGTATTCTCATAAGAACACTATAACGTTATGTTTAACACTATGAACTTCTAATAACCTACTAAACGAGAAATTTATTCGCATGAAGGTTGTTAGATTAATAAAATTGAAGCGGTGGCCTCACAAAATAAAGCAATCAACAATATAAAATAATTTATAAAATAAGAAATAAGAAATCATTCGCTTCTATAATAGTAGTTACTTACGGCTCTAAAAGAATTATCTTTTTATAATGTGTCCATTCTTGGCTCATTGCTCCAGTCTCACTTGAAATCCAACGCTTTTTTTAAATTTCATCCTTGATTTTACATGTGCAACGGTAAATCTACCAACTTTTCTTAAGTATTATAAAAAATCTTACCAGGGAAATGTTTGGGTGAATTAATAGACTCCGCATAGAGTTGCCACACTCTGCTATGATCGCATGTTGACAAGTAGCATCCTGGTTGCGATATCCCTCCGTTGGGATAAAAGTCCTTGTGACCTAGAAATGTTAAGGTCACGTCAATATTATCAGCCGACAGACGGCCGATACTTTTTATAAAAAAATCAATAACGACAGCTGCATTGTGAACTTCAAACGATTTGAATGGTGAATAAATATGATTGCTTTATTCTTAGTACAATCTTTTAGATCGAGGAGCTCTATGTTTCTTGCCTCAGACTCAGCGACATAGTGAAGGTCCAAAATTTTGTTTTATATCTTTTTCTATATATATTTTTTTTAAATTATAATCCAGGGTAATTATCAGTTGTGGCCAAAAAATACCCTAATCGACACAGACATTTATATATCTGTGATCTGTTATGACCTTTATTTACTCAAATTATTTGTTATGTTCAGTATTGCCTCAAATAATAGAATATAAGACTTACCCACGGGCTCCTTAACGCCTAATATGCCCGCATTCGTGTGTACAGCTTCCACATACTGTGCGTCTTCACGATCGATTCTATTCTCAGCGCTGGCAGCACTAAAACAAGGTCCAGCTGGATCTAAAGCTGAAATACGACCAATACTCTGATTGGTCATCAATTGGACCTGTTTACCTGCTATTCCAGCGATATGCGCACCAAGACTATGACCGATAAATGTTATATTTGTTGCATTTTGACCATCTGAAACAATAATATACTAATATTAAAAAGAGAGAAAATTTGTATTTTTGTATATATGTATTTTCAACTGATTTAAAAAAAAAGGTTTAGTAGAGGTTTCTCACAATTTTGTTACGTACGAATTGTGCGAAGAAGTGACTTTAAAATTAAATATATTTTTAATCGCTGTTTCGCACAAATATTATTTTCATAAATAAACTTGAACCAAGAGTACTCCATTCGATTGTATGTTAGTTTTTTTTAAATATATTTGTTACGCGATTATTCCGCCAATTATGAATTGTTTTTGATGTTTTTCTGTTTTGTAGGTCATACTTCAGAGGTCGACCCATATAAATTTTAAGAAAGAATTATTAAACAAATAATTTTGTATATTTTTCCACTAAAAATTTTAAAATAAAATTATTTATGTAAAAAAAAACTAAAACCGAGTTCAAGACTAAGCCTACATATAGAAACTTAAAGTAAAAGTCGAAAATAATATTTTCAAAGCTTTGTTTGAAGTAATTAATTTTTTTATAAAAACAATTTTTCTTGTATTTTTATTTGTAATGAATAAACTCAAAAATTACTGGACCGATTTTAACAATTCTTTCACTCATAGAAAGCTACATTATAATCGAATAACAATGGCTATTTTTATAAAATAATTTTAAAGTCGTGGACAAAGTCGCGTGCAACAGCCAGCAGTATTATAATATTTTTAAGTAGTGGCCGGGCACACTGTGTTTCGCAGTCATTAATTGAGCAGCCCATCTTGTGGTTGTTGTAACCACCGCCTTACAGAAGACCAAACAGAAGACCAATAACATAAACCATGCTGTTAAAAGTAACAGCATGTCTGATGTTGAAATTTGGTGAAATTATCAGACATTATCTCAATTGCACAAAAAAGTAAATTATGTTTAGCATTTCATATAAATATAAAATAGGATGTACTTTATGCATTTTTCCAGTCTAGTCGCATCGCTTCAACTTCTTTGAAGGAGCAAATAAATATTTATGAATAAGACGTTAGTTCATCTTCAGAATTATATGTTGCATTCACTTACTTTCAATCATTTGAGCAATAAATATTCCCAGTTTCTCCCCAATAAACCTCGCGTAGGTTGACGATCTAAAATATTCCAAGTTTATAACTTTTCTACCGTCCAAAGCTAATACATTATTAGCGCCCTGCTTTAGAAGTTCTGGAGCCAATGCTTGGACCATTAATCCATCGGAACTTTCCATGAAACCATGTATTAATACGATTACTCGTTCAGAATTGTTTAATGATGCTCTCAGTCGTTCTGCTTCGGTTAAATTGTATTTGATATTACTCGCTTTTGTTATAACATCTATAGATAGATCGTTGAAGGATGTTAAGTTTTTCGACTGCATTTGTTCATATGTCAAACCCAAAAAATTCTTTAAAACTTCACCTGTAATATATTAAAAAGGAAAATCAGAATTGTTTCTCAATATCCACTATATTAAGTACTAATTTAAATTTAAACAGTTATGTCACTTACATTTTGTAAATCCAGTAACTAAATTATGTAAACTAGGAAAAGTCGATTCCAAAACTGAGCTAAGACTGAATTTGACTCTGGGTTGTTTCTGCGAATAAGCGTATGCTCCCAAAAGGATGACCGCTTCGTACAAACACAATAGTTCTGCGTAGTTAACTGAAAATAAAACACAAAACTGACCGTAAGTATCCATTCGCCGTAGGCATATGATTTTGTTATATTATTTATAGTAAATAGTGATAATAATAATTATTATTATTCATCAACAACTTACTCCTCAAAATCATCTTGTTGAGTCTGTAGTGCCATAAATTAATAGTAGGTACCTACCCACAAAAAAATTTCCGAGGCTATATGACTAACTATTATAGTTCATATTAACCAATCAAAAACGTGAATGATGACGACATTCATATCATGATATTGATCCTTATCCAACTAAATAGTTTCATATCATAATGAAGGTTGCTATGTACTTGCTAATTCCTCTTTAAATTATTCGAATCGGACCTTTCGTTTAGGTTTGAATTAAAGTTCATATTATCTTGTTTACTCAAGAAGTTTTCGGGAAAGATTTAGCCAGTTAGATTAAAACAGAATCAAGGAAAAATTTCTTAAATCTGAAAGTTTATTTTAATTTAAGATATTAACAGCATTACACATTAAAATAATGTAGTTGATATCATACGTCGTTATAGCAAATTATTTTTAGATTCAACAATAAGTAGTATAAAAGATTTAAAAAATCAGTTAGGGAAATAAACGGTCTCAAAACGCTTTTTTCCAATTATGGAAAGACAAAATCTTTTAATCCAATTATGACACATGCGATTCATTTACTTAACAAGGTTTAAGAGTCACGTAGAATTTGTTTTTACATTAAATTCAGCTTTTAGCCATGCAATCTGGATATAGATGTTAAAACAAATTATACGGCTTATTGTTATATATTCTATATTTATTTATTTATTTATTTATTTGAAAAGGCTATATAAAAATATAAAAATCTATATATTATATCTATATAAATAAATGAATTGCTAAATGTGTTGCTAAGTTCAAAACTCGAGAACGGCTGGGCCGATTAGGCTAATTTATTTTTAAATATCCTTTGAAGGTCTTATGGTGAGAAAATTTTGAAACAATGCCCAGAAAAACGTATACCTATACAATTATTTTCCCATCAAAAGTTATCTAAGTTCCTAGCCGACGATTTAAACATTTAAATCAAATATTGACGTCAAACACATTAATCAAAAACTACAGAACGACGGTTGTCTTGTCAGCTAGTGTAATATACATACATATATTATATTTAAACAAGCTGGTGCCCGCGACTTCGTCCGCGTTGAGAAATGAAAAATATAATACCTTAGAAAATATCTGACATCTTTATCGCAGTGACGTCGGTGGCGCCACCACGGTGATATAGTGGTTTCCAATTTTTTATATTTTTATACGTAAGTACTCTTCGGGAATCTAACATTTTCCAGGATAAAAAGTGTCCTATAGGTTAATCCAGGTAATAAACTATGTGTGTGCTAAATTTCTTCTAAATCCGTTGAGCCGTTGTTGCGTAGGATACTTTTTATCTTGGAAAATTGTTAGGTACCCGAGGGATCGCCTAAAAATATAAAAACCTAAAAATATGGGCGCCACTGTTGACGGCGCCACCGTCGTCACCTCCAGGGGTGTTATAACCTCCGGGGCACCGATGTTGTGTCATAAAGTCCCCGCGACCCCGCCCATCAACGGCCACGCTAGAAAGTTGTTGGTTTTTAGCCGGTACGAATTCGGCATAACCTCGCAGTTTCCCCTACACTGCCGGGTATCCAAGAGGATTTCCCAACGTTAAATTTAAACACTGGAGAGACACAAGCTGATGATGATTGATGATGATGATGGTGATGATAATTTAATATATGAATTAATAACGACTTACAACTGTTCATTTCTGTGCTCTCGCTACGGTATGAATAGGTACAGATCGTAGTGAACAATATAATAATGCAACATACGAGTAATTCGACTACGTACAATACATAACAATGCTAAATGACGCAATTTATAATTAGGCAATTTTGGGTGGATTTTTATACTGTTATTATTATGCTCCTAGATGTAGAAACGAGATTAATCAGTATAATAACGAGAATTATTCTTAATGATTGTCAAATGAACTTAATCAAACCAATGCAGACGTAATAGGTGCTCCTCTATAATGGTCATTCTACACTATCGGCTATGATCGTTGATCGTGTGATTGTCTATAATAGGCACGATCATCGTGCAAGCATCCACACAATCGTCTGTACCAGTTTGTCGAACGGTAAGCGTACACGATCGACGTGAAGTGTATGTATTGCTTTTGCTACAATTTATTTAATAAATGAATGACGGCGATTGTGTAGGCACCTCAACGCAACCACTCGGCGATTTTCTTTAATGCGTACCCGAAAAACTGACAAATCACCGCGTGGTCTGACTACTTCGTCCGATTGATAGGACGACGCGGACTGCTTTTTCCTGTTGGTTCGATTAAAGAATTAGGCTGTGCTATATTATTTTTATTTAATAACGAATAAATAAAGATCTAAGATCACCTGCGACGATGATCGTCTGTAATCGCCGATAGTGTAGATAAGCCATCAAACTCCCATCATACTATGGCTTCATCGTTTCTTATTAGATTCCATCAATTTAAATGCAACCAATATCTTACGCTATGGAAGCATTAGTGGTTTTTTGAGAGATGTATTTCTTCCTATAAGCGGATTTTCATTATTGTGTATTATTATTGTATCCAGTCGAGATTGCTAAAAGGATCATTAATGTTTTCATGCAATATTCAACTGTCCTTTATATAAAATATATTGAAAAAAGTTATGTTAGAATTTTAGCCACCGCGCTTTTTGTCCGAGCCTGTTAGTGTATGTAGTCGGACACCATGGTTTATTTCAATTGCATGGTATTGATCCTATCAAACAATACAATATGTTGAGTTCTGCAACAATTCACATGTTAAACAAATGTTCAACCACAATAGGCTCAAACAATATAATGTATATTGTTAGGTTCCATTGTGCAATAAATATTATGCTAATATTTATTTTTAAGAAATAGCAACCGGTAGCTTTACTTCATGGCCAGCACCCAATTTCGTGGTGTTTTTCTTTAAGTGAATGATGAACAGTCTCACTGATATTTCTGACCGAGGAGTTAACCAGTCTTTTGGCTGACCAGCTGAAAAGTAAGGAAAACTATTCAACCGTGAGCTATAAACTTTGATTTGATGATATTTTGTATAGAACTATTTAGATAAACTTTTCAAATGGTAATTCCATTCATTCTGGATATCCTTGAGAGATGCTACGAGTATTTCTAATACATGTCACAGCTTGCGTGTGATTAACAACTGTACTGCTACGTTGAATGTTTACGCCGGTATATGGTTAGGTTCAGACTAGTAATTTCTTGTGGTCTAATTATAAGAATATTACATGTAATCCTTTATTTCTTTGGTTTCTTCTGTGACTGATAAGTCTAAATTACACATTCATTGTATTTAATGACATTATTAGTTATTTACTACGACTTATATTTTTTTTTTTCATGTAAGATAATATGATGATTACTGTATTTGTTTTTTTCAATAATCATGCTTGTTTAGAGTATGTAAAATTGCTTTATTAAGATTAGTTAGATTTTATCAATTATTGATAAAATAAGGTGTTTGTTGATTTTTAAACCATTAAGACCGGCAGCCAGGTGGTGATTCATTACGGCTTTGACCTTAGATGGTTACAATCGCCTGGGAACAACAACAACAGTAAGGGAACTAAGAGAATAGTTCCTTAGAGATGGGGCAAAAGTGAGATTAGGGGAATGTTCGTACGTAAACACAAAAGCACTAGTGCTGTAATTTCATGTTGATTCACTTTGAATGAATTATTTAATAGTGACAGAGCACACTGCATTTCGTGTTTAATTTTGGAAAATTGGACGCTAACTTTAGCATTGAACTCGAAACTGGAATCGGCTGAATGCGAAAACAGAAGACCGTGCATGGTGACGAGCCTTGGGAGAGGCCTACAAGGCCTACATGCAGCAGTGGAGACTCTTAAATGAATTAAATGATTCAAAATGCTGTGAAATTCGCGGATGTAGGAAATTTGACAGGAAATGTATAATTAGGAAAATAATGAAAACCTCTCTCTGTATTCGTGTTTACTGGACTGTGAAAACACACGGTTTCAAATTAAACCGAAAACATTTAGGCAACTAATAATTTGCGCAACCATTAATTTTATAATAAACGAATATGTGTAATATTGACGCGTCGGCATTGTATTTTTGTTACAAGTTTACACGACAACATATGTCCTGAAATTTTTAAAAGTTAACCACTATAAAATTAGACTTTAGCTCATAAAGAGACTGCAATAATTTTATTTTTATTTTTATTTAATAAATCACACAAAACAGGACATACACATTGAAGTGATCTAAATAGCAGAATAAAACATGTGTACACAGCATGTCCAAACAAAACAGTGCTGCTTTCACTTACAGGAACAAATCAAAAGAAGAAAACAGAAGAGAGGGGCGCACTTTCGTACAAAAGCAAGCTTAGCTATATTTTATATAAAGTTAATTTGAGATGAAAGCACGTCTTTATAAAGTTACAACAAAACAAATATTGTAATATATTAGTTCAATAATTACAATAGGAATACAACTTATTCAAACTATTCGTAATTAGGTACGAATAGTTTTAAAAGGTTGGGAAAAGTTTGAATAATTTGAAATTATTTTCCAAATAATAAGTCTTAGATAACAATCCCGTTTGATTGCAGTAACCTCCTTTTTTACCTAACATTTTCTTCAGACCAATCGAGGAGAAAGGTTGTACCGTATTGGGATCAAAAATTTGACATTCAATAATATACTGTATGGGCGTTATATGTAAGGTTTATATTGATATTTTCCTGAAACTGAACTTACGTTTCAGTTACGTTACAGATCCACGTGAACAATTACACGACTAGAGTCATCGGAATGGCGACCAACCAATTATTTTGAAGTAACTTATAAAAGCATGTCACACAAACGAATCTGTCATTTGCTCATTTAACTTCTGCTGGTTATGAAGTGAAATAACTTTGCGAGTACTTCAATAATGGCACAGATAGTCTTGAAGATAAATGGAAAAGAGTACAAATGTGAGTTATTTTATTCGTTATTAGCTATTTCATGATCGAGCTATTATAAAATAGCTTTAAGACTAGCTACTTCGCATTGGCAAAAGCAACTTGCATCTATTATTGATAGATACTTAATTAGCGTATGCTTAAGTCAAAAAAATGTATTGTATTTAAAATATCTCTTTATATATTTTATATAAAGCTTTTTCCCATGTCCTTCCGCATGTTTAAAGATATTCAAATACCGATTTTCATGAAAATTTGGTTCAGTGGTTTTAGTCGTAAAAATGTAACTGACACACACACACACACTTTTACACATAGCATTTAGAGTATTGGCATAACAGATAAACCCATATTTTATTCACCACTAGATGTGCGTCAAATTCTTTTGATAAAGTGACCATTTCGCGATTTAGAAATTTTGATAGACTGGTCATTTTGGAACAATGGACATTCTTAAACTTTGGAAATTCTGAACCTGAGCCATTTTTCTTCAGTGGATGGCAAGTTCGGTCCGGACGTGTCTTTGAACGAGTTCATAAGGAACGTGGCGGATCTCCGCGGCACGAAAGCAATGTGTCACGAAGGTGGCTGCGGCGCCTGCGTCGTCTCCATTCGAGCACCATTGCCACCCGACAATGAACTCAAGATATTTGCCGTTAATTCTGTAAGTCAATAAGCTTTTGATCATTGTGATTGTGATTGTTTTTGCGTACAATATAATATGTATATTATTTTATTAGTTTGTGTATCTGGGAAAAATTTGTACTTATATAAACAAACCTCTTTTTTTTCTTGTTTGATATAAGTACAATAATTTGCTGTAAAAGTATTAATTTGTTACAATATTTCTTTATATTTCTCTCTTATGCTGAATCTAATTTTTACATAGAATAAAATAAACTTGCTTCCCGCCGTCTCGTCTGTCCCTTTGTATTTTGTATATATTGTACGCTTAGATGTTTTAAACTACGCAACGGATTTTAATGCGGTTTTCACTAATGGAAAGAGCGTTAAACCAGGAAGGTGTGCATATAAAAAAATTGCATCTTGGGCGAAGCCGGGAGGGGATCGCTAGTCTTTACACATATACTAGCTGGTGTCCGCGACTTCGTCTGTGTTGAAAAAAACAATATATGAGTGAGTAATAACACCTGACATCGTTATCGCTGTGACGACGGTGGCGCCACGCGACAGTGGCGCCCAATTATTTATATTTTTAGACGATCACTCGGAAACAGTACTTTTTTCTGGATGAAAGGTACCCTATGTCCTTTCTTGTATCCCTAACAACGTGTATGCAAAATTTCATGACGATCGATTGAGTAGTTAAAGGTAACAGACAGACAGACCGAGTTATATTACTTTCACATTTATTATAATAGTATGGATGTACTATCCACTTATTGACGTTGTTACAGTGTCTTGTGTCAGTGTTATCTTGCCACGGATGGGAGGTGACGACAGTGGAAGGCATTGGCAATAGAACAATCGGCTATCACGAAGTGCAGAGCAGACTCGCCAAGTTTAATGGCACGCAATGTGGATACTGCACGCCAGGATGGATCATGAACATGTATAGGTTAGTGTTTATATTAAAGTTTTGTTATATTTATATATAATATTACTAGCGACCCGCTCCCGGCTTCGTCCAGGATGCATTTTTTTATATATATTAGGTACAAACCTTCCTCGTTTATCCCTCTTACCATAAGTGAAAACCTTTTGGTGGTTTAGAAACAGACATGACAGGTTTATGATATATATAGAGATGAAAAAAAATGATTACTGTGGGTAAATCGTTACACATAAATATAATTATGCCATCGCGTAGTCTTTTTCAGGATTTTTGAAGACTAAAATTCTCTAGTACGTAATTTTTATGTATCTCTTTAAAGGTTTATCCTACGTACGCCATGTTAATTTATTTTTCGGCGATGTTGTATATAAAAACTTAATTAGATTATGTTATGTGTATAAAATTTCCCTAAAAAATTATCTAACTGATGGTGAAAACCGCATCAAAAATCCGTTGCGTGGTTTAGGAGCAGCTAGCAGCCATACAGACAGATGCGGAAAGCGACTTCGAATTATACCAGTAATCATTTGACCCGTAAAGGTGAAGATATCACTTTTTGAAAGAATTATAATTCTTAAGGTAATACCTTACCTTAAGGTATATGGTTAATCATATTTATTTACAAATGTAACACATATTCTACCCAAGACTTTCATTGTGTCTTTCGTTTATTAAGTAAACGAGATATTTTTTTTTTTCATTTTCAGCCTATACGAATCAAAGAATAAAGATCTTACAATGAAAACTGTTGAAAACTCGTTCGCTGGCAATATGTGCAGATGTACAGGCTACAGGCCTATTGCCGATGCCTTCAAGACTTTCACGAAAGATTGTGACAAAAATCTCGTAGACAAATTGTGTGATCTAGAAGACTTGGAGATACTGAAACCCTGTGGAGTCAAATGCGCTAGCCAGTGTTCACATAAGAAAAACAAAAACACAAAATTACTTGGAAATTTCTGCACAAGTGACAATATGAACCGGGTGAATAAGGATGAGTGGTGCATTTTAGAAAAAGCAAATAATAAAATGATCGTTATAGACTGTGGATCACATAAATGGTATAAAGTTTACACGAAAAATGATGTATTTAAGGCAATGAAAAATGGAGATTATAAATTAATAGCTGGTAACACTGGTCAAGGTAAATTAAAACAATACTGTATTAAAACCACGTTATATTTTAACGGTAAATTAACGGTAAATTAACGATAAATTAAAACGTTGTGCTACTAACCATATAATAAAAATTCTTGACGATTCATTATGTGTGAATTGTCTATACGAATATTATAAAGAGAAAATTTGTATTTTTGTATTTTTGTTTGTAATGAATAAACTAAAAAACTACTGGACAGATTTTTAAAAAATCCTATAGAGAGCTATATTATCAGCGACTAACATAGGCTATATTTTATAAAGCTACGCAAACGAAGTCACGTGGAGCAGCCAGTATTAAAGAAAATGGTCAAAGTTAGTACAGGATAATTTAGCTTCCACGCGAACCGAAACATAATAGCATTCATACTTTTATTTCATGGGTTAGTATACGCAATGGTAGTACAAGCTGCAGTACCCACTCATTATCTCCAGGCTCTACAATTAAATTTTATGGAGTAATGTTTATGGTCATATTGTTTTTTTTTTTTTCAGGAGTATATCACATAAAAGATTACCCCCCTACGGTAATAGATATTTTCAATGTGTCAGAATTGAAAGGGTATACGATAGATGTAAATCTAATTTTAGGGGCTGGTATGCCTCTGTCTGAAATGATGGAACTTTTCCTAGATCTCTCTGCAAAAAATGACGACTTTTCTTATTTGAAACAGTTTTATGACCATATGGATTTAGTTGCTCACATACCTGTTAGAAATGTAAGTAAAATAACAAAAGATAAATAGACAAACAACTGAACAGATGTCGGTACAATTTTTTTACAGTAATATAGTTTATATATTAGCTATAATTTTGATAAATATGCGAAGTCGTGGGCAAAAGCTAGTCATAATAGTGGTTTTACAAGGAAGCAACCATATGCAAGGAAGTAATCTTTTCAGACTACTCTCAAACTCTGATTAGCATAACTCGAAGCACAGTATGTACACTACATACATATGTCACAAATGATAAAAACTCAAAATAATTGTATTTTGAGTTTTTATCATTTGCTATTACTTAGTTATTGCATAAAATTTTAACAAATGTGCGATAACTGTATCAAATACTTAAAGCTAAAATGAGGTGAATTTTCTAATGAAAATTTTAAGAAAAGGCGATTTAGTTGAGCATACTTTTGTCTTTGTCGTTATTGTATTAGCTTCAAAATGTTCCTTACCCAGTCCACATTAATAATGAATTCTGCGTATCAAAATTCCAAAGATTGTTTCACCGGGATTGAAGAAATTATCAATAATTCATTTCAGATCGGGACTATAGGAGGAAATTTGTACTTGAAATATGCAAACAATGAATTTCAATCCGATCTCTTCCTACTTTTCGAAACTGTTGGAGCTATGATTACTATAGGTATGTATTTCTTCATCAAATTTACATATTTCACTTACTCTTTCAGTTGTCTTTTGGAAGTGCTTTTTAAACCTAGTAAACTGGTAAGAAAACTAGTAACCTAACGTTTCAAGCTAGGATAGTTTAATATTATGGGGTTCTATTTTGGAGCTAGTAGCACCAATTAAACAATTAAACAGTACAAGCATATTTTAAGCCAGGACAGCGTACCCTATAGCATTTCCTAGCTTGCTATCCTAGCTTGAAAAACTTGCCTAGTGTATCCCGGGCATTACTCTGAAGAAATATTCCAACACGAACTATTTAATGTTTTCAGAAACCGGATTAAACAGAAATAAAAGTCTTACTCTACCGGAATTTCTAAAAGTGGATATGAAAGGCAAATTGATAATAAATGTAATGCTGCCACCGCTCTCCCATTGCTGTTCAGTCAAAACATATAAGGTAAATGTTATATAACTTTCTAGTATAAAATTAAATTATATCCTGAAAATTGTTATATTCTTTGAAGAAACTACTTATTAAAATAAATTTATTATTTTCATTCTTTTAACATATTGTCAAAACGTTTGTTCGACAATACTGGCAACTTCAGAGCTGAGCTTGCTATTACCTCGGTCAAGTTATTACATAGCATCAAGCTTGCTATTACATCGAAGCACATACTGAGCATAAGCATATTTAATAAAATAACGTTATTGACACAGATAATGCCACGATCTCAAAATGCTCATGCCGTAGTCAATGCCGGATTCCTCTTTAAGTTCCCCCACAATTCGCACTTACTGGAAAAAGCTACGATCGTCTATGGTGGAATTTCGGCTACGTTTATACACGCAGACAAAACAGAATCAATCTTGGTTGGTAAAGATCCATACACGGATGAAACTTTACAATTGGCTCTGAAGACGTTAACTTCGGAAATAAACCCAGAAGAAGCACCGCCGGAACCGTCAGCGTCTTATAGAAAAATGCTTACCCTAGCTTTGTATTACAAGGTAAAACATTTAGAATATTACTATATCATAATCAACTCAAAGAGTCTACTGTAGGACAAGGGCCGTTTTAATTGTATGCTAGCACACTCGATCCTCCGCCTTACTCATTTATATACATATATCCACCATCGCTTCGTATACTAATATCATCAAAAATTATTAATGCTGTATACGACGCAATATTGTGTCTCAAAACAATAAATAACTTGTTTACTTTTAAAGAAGACAGCAATTTAAATTTAAAATTTTTATAATTTTATTTATATAAAAATTAAATTAAAATATCACAATTTTAATTTAATATTTTTTTTGCTTTTATATATACACAATCTTCGATACAAATTGTGTTGTGTGACTGAGTGGTACTAACATATTTGTCAAATCAAAAAAAAATTCTTCTACATGATTTCAGGCAATACTAAACTTGTGTCCAGATGATAAGATAAATAAAAAATTTCGATCCGGCGGAGAGGCAATAAAAAGGGAAGTTTCACACGGTAGCCAGATCTACGACACCGATAAAACTGTGTGGCCTCTAAATCAGCCGATACCAAAGTTAGAAGGTTTGGTTCAATGCAGTGGCGAAGCTAGATTCGCTAATGACCTACCTAAGCAAGAGAACGAAGTCTTTGCAGCTTTTGTCACCGCTGATGTTACACCTGGAAGTATAATTGACAGTTTTGACACTACAGAAGCTTTAGTAAGTTCTAAGTAACATATTTCTTAGGAAGAATACTTAATTGATTGTGTGTATATATGGATTTAATATGTTTATTTATTTCGGAAATTACCATAAGTGAAGGCCTTTTACTATGAAATTAGAGCTAATGAGTTCGTGTGCTTCGGTGATTGAGTAAGGGATGCTAAAGTCGACGGTAGTCATCTACTTACCATCAAGTAGATCGTCAGCCTCACTGTTGACCTTTACATTAAAAAAAAATGCTTACAATACCAATAGTGTTTCGTGTAATTCATCTATGTAAATTCTTCTGTGTAAATTCTTTCTAAGTAATTGACGCATGCAAATTACAGAAATGTTCTTAATAAAGACCATCCTGGTGATTTCAGAAACATACTGGTGTTATAGCATTTCACAGCGCTAAAGATATACCAGGAGTCAACAGCTTTACACCTAAGTGTATTCCTTTCATGTCGGCCGATGAGGAAATTTTATGTTCAAGGGAAGTGAAATTCTTTGGACAACCAGTTGGCATTATAGTAGCTGATAGAGAAAAGACGGCTAATATGGCAGCGAAACTTGTAAAAGTTAAATATTCTTCTGTTAGCAATAAAAAACCAATTTTGACTATAGATCAAGTGCTGCAATCTCCAGAAAAGGATAAAAGACTTGTGAATGATAGAACTGTTGATCCTACTGATGTAGGAAATGATGTGAAGTGTGTTATACATGGAGAATTTAAGATTGGAACACAATACCATTACACCATGGAACCTCAGACGTGCATTGTGAAACCAGTTGAAGATGGGCTAGAAGTATATTCAGCAACACAATGGTTGGATTTGACTAATGTTGCCATAGCTGAGAGCTTAAAAATTCCTGTAAATAGGTACGTAAAAATGACAATTGCAAATTGAAAATATTCAGAATTTGATCCTGGCATCTTTCGACTAAATACTTACTCATTTTGCCTTTAGATTGTACGAGTATAATCATACAACTGTATTGCACTAACAATTTAGATTGTATATGGGCCGTTAAGGGCTAATTGAATGATTTACTGACGAACTAATAAAATAAAAAGAAATAAAAACGGGATTTGAAGTCAGTTAAAAATAAAATTATTAGCTCTTGTAAATTTTTCAGTATAAACGTCAACGTCAAACGTGTGGGAGGTGGCTACGGCGGAAAAATAACTCGATCATCACAAGTAGCTTGTGCGGCTGCATTGGTAACGCATTTACATGGTACAACGTGCAGATTCATATTGCCTTTGCAAACCAACATGAAAGTCATTGGGAAACGTCTACCAACCAACTGTAATTTTGAGGTTAACAAACAAAATATCATTCAAACATCATTGTTTCACATATCAATAAGGCAATTTTTATTATTAATACTTTTTTATCATATTATACATACAATATACGGTGTGTCCCTGGAAGTTTGGATTCCAGGAAATTTGAAGTTTGGACTGTCGAGGACGAGGCCAAGATATCTCACAGGCGACCAGAGAGTCTTCTCTCTGAATCTACTACTATTACTATTACTTACTAAAAGTAAGCTACTACTACTTAAAGTAAGCTAGCATTTAGATTTGATTTTGATTTTTGTACATTCAGAGTACTTAATTCATTTCGAGTATTCATTTGTTATAATAAGAATTTTAATTTAATTCAGCAAAAGTTTTATTAACATATTAATGTTAATAAAACTTTTATTGATTCTGAGGCGGTACGAAGTTCGCCGGGTCAGCTAGTATAATATTATAAATAAAGATTGTAGTTTGCCGAGGGGTTTGTGAATTTGGATATTATATAGTATGTTGCTCAAACCATAAACCGATTTTGAAATTGGCTTAGTTGCGAAATCATATAGCCACCCTAGATATGTTTGAATAAATACATAATATTATATATGTAGTATTGTATCCGGAATTATTGCAACAACAAAATCTCACAAGGTGGTTTGTACTTTAATATATCAGAGATCATTTTTTTTCCTTTTTAGATAGGTGTAAACAAAGAAGGCGAAATACAATATTTGAAAAACTTTTTCTTTCAAGATAATGGACATTCATTTAATGAGACCATATCTGTAATAACTGTTGAGCATTTTCACAACTGCTATGACACAAAGAGATGGTACATCCAGGCCAATACTGTGCTAACTGATACTCCTTCTAATACTTGGTGCAGGGCTCCAGGCGAGTATTTGAAAAAACAAAGACACAGTTTCCTGACATTCATATCATTAATTATAAATTTTTTAATTCGTTATAAATATAAAAAAATTAAAAAAAATATTTAGTTTTAAATAATTCGTTTATAGCTTCAACAGAAGGAGTAGCCATGATAGAATATATGATGGAGAGGATTGCATACAATCTCAAAAAAGATCCAATACAAGTAAGGCTTTTGAACATGAGTAAAGATAAAAATCCGATCCCCGAAATGATAGAGCAGTTGAAGAAAGATTCAGAATTCGATCAACGAATTCAAACTATAATGGATTTTAACATGAACAATAGATGGAGGAAACGAGGCTTAAAACTATTACCTCTCACCTACGGGATAAATTACATGGGAAACTATAATTCAATAGTCTCAATATACCATGGTGATGGTTCAGTAGTAATCACTCATGGTGGTATTGAAATGGGCCAAGGTTTAAACACAAAAGTAGCTCAAGTATGTGCTTATACTCTCAGTATTCCTCTTGAGAAAGTAAGCGTTAAAGGAAGTTCAAGTTTTACCTCTCCAAACGCAATGGTAACCGGTGGAAGTATAGGAAGCGAATGCGTTTCCTTTTCGACCCTAAAAGCTTGCGAAACATTGCTGAACAGATTAGAACCTATCAGAAATAAAATGGGAAAACCATCGTGGGAACAACTTATAACGAAGGCGTATAATGATGGAGTAGATCTTCAAGCTTCCTATATGTATTCAGTAATAAATGATAAAGTAGAAACATATGATGTTTATGCCGTATGTGCACTGGAAGTCGAGGTAGACATATTGACTGGAAACCATGATGTGAGAAGAGTAGATTTATTAGAGGACACTGGCAGAAGTTTGAGTCCAGAAATCGACGTGGCTCAGGTACATTTGCACTTTCACATTGTAATTGTAATATTTTATAGAATTTTTTACCGGCACATAAAATATCAGATATGTTATTACATTTAATATTACTCATATTATTAACTGTATACTAGTGTTTCAGAAATAAGTGAACATTTAATAAGAATAAAACATATGTTTAAATTTTACAGTTATTTATCAATTTAAAGCATTACACATTTTTTTACCATACACAAAATACCAATCAACGAATAACCTTTAACTTATAAAATAAATATGTAAACTATTTTCTAGATAGAAGGTGCACTTGTCATGGGACTGGGTTATTGGACTTCGGAGAAAGTAATCTATGACAACAACACGGGAGAACTGTTAACTGATCGGACGTGGAATTATAAGCCACCAGGCATTAAAGATATACCAGCTGATATGAGAGTATACTTTCGCAGAAATGCTAGAAACGAATTTGGAGTTCTACAGTCTAAAGGTGTGCAGACATTAAATTGCAGTAAATTCATTATTATTAATTTTCATAATGAGTCATTTGCAACCAATGAGTAAGTTCAGCCGTGCCTAGATCTAATTCTAGATCCTAGATCTAGATATTCCTGTATATGCATTTAAATCAAAATGCCAATATAAATAAAACTATACATTTCTATAATATTTTATTTTTTAAAGAAATCAATGCCTTAAATAAGAAATTTTTGCAAATTTTTTTTTTATTTGTGTTTTTTAAAAAACCTTCTAAAGTCATTACACTGCATCAAACCAACAATTATTTCCGCATTTTTTTAAATAAATAATCTTAACACATTTCAGCTACTGGAGAACCAGCATTTTGCTTATCGACTGTGGTCATCCATGCCTTACGAGATGCTATTCGATCGGCTAGATTGGATGCAGGTTATGAAGACCAGTGGGTCGAAATAGGTAAGATAAGTATCGTGTTTCAAAGTTCGAGTGAATAGGCATCTTCTGGGTGAGCTCGCTCCGTCTTAGGCCTCATCCTTGCTACACAGTTGGTTGTTGGTCAAGAGCAAACCCATCTTTAATAAAAAAATAAAAAATAAATAAAAAAACAAAACTAAAGTCTAAAGTTCTAACAAAGTTGAAATTAATCAACGTTTCTTGAAATGTTAAATTTACTAAACTTGACTAATATTGTGAAAAAAATGTTATTTTGCCAATTTATATTTTCATAATGTTCCTACATAACATTTTATTAAAATATTATATTAATCATTATTAATTTATTGATTTCTTTATTATTTTTTATTAATTATTTTATTAATAATTTATCGATTTTTTCAATATGGTTACTTCACTGCTGGATCTAGTCTTCATTGTTACTCACGCTTAGAGTTCTATTGCTATTCGCTACTAGTGCTATATAAATTGATTTTAATTTTTATTTACAGAGAATCCATGCACAGTGGAAAACATTTTCAAGGCTGTAGAAAATAAAATAGAACATTTCAAATTGAAATAAATGGAATCAACTTTACCGAAAAGTTCAGTATAGCGACGATTGATTATTTTGTCGACGAAAAATATTCCGTTGTGGACTACGTACAAGAACGAAAATGCATTTTGTTTGTGAGATAATTTTATGATTCTTTAGGCCTATTTGTATATAATCTATAATATATTTTTTTTTAAATTTATGGCTGTATGTAATCTAAATCTAAATAAATAAATAAAAAAATAAAAATAATTTTATATCTGCAGAATAATGCCTCTGTATCGCGACCTCTAACATTTTTCTAGTGTTGAAGGATTGCTGTGTTATTGGGGTATAGGAAGATGCATATTTTATATTAAACTATTTGTGTTAGATGTGATATGTTTTTTAATAATAATGTATGTATATAATATCGTATAGTGTAGTGGCACAGCACACTTAGTTTTGCAATTATAAATTAGACAGCCCGTCTGGACTGTCCAATCCAAAAGGGCGAAAGGGATTCCAAAACCCGTTAATTCTTCCTAATCCCTTACCCTTAATGCTACTAAAGTTAAAAACGCACTTGCGGCACCTGTGGCATTGGCAGGAGACGGTAGTAGCCACTTGCCATCAAGTGGACTGTCAGAATGACTGACAAACTTTACATTAAAAAGTATAATTTAAAAAACTCAAGTAAGACGAATTAGTACAATTAGATAGGGCAGGTACTAAGTAAAAGCCGATTTTAATGATTAAAAGTAGTCATTCTCCAAAAATGAAAGTTTAAATATTGTTTTTTTTTTATATTTTGTTAAAATTAAAACTAAACAAATTTAGAAGTATTAATTAAAGCTTGAAAATTGAAATTGCTAAAATGATTTATTTATTTATTTTTTTATTACAGCACGAATGAATTACTGATTTGAAATTATTTCGTTATCAAAAGATTCATAAATATAAAACACATTTTGTTGTAATTTTCTGTTTTAAATTCGCAAATAAATTGTAAGAGATTGTAAAAACTGATGTTTTTTTTTTGGAGGAATCGATTTTCATATATAAGCCTGGGGTATGAAAATTTATGAGAGTAAATTGTCACATGTCACACGTTACGCTTTAGTTTTAATTTTAGCGCCATCTAAACAATATCTCTGAAACTAGAATATGTTACGTAATAATACATCTTTGAGAAAACTAGATGGCACCGGTAATCATGTATCATAATTCGAGCCGAGATTGCGCTGATATTAATTCGTGCAAATCGATTTTTAAGGAGTAAACTCTCCGCACTTTTGGAGTTACTCCTTAAAAATCGATATGCATATAATTATATATATAAGTAAAAATGGAAGTAAAATCAAAATTGTCACACGGAAAGCGAGCACGAATGCGTTACGTTCTATTTTTTGAATATTTTAGAGTAAAGAGTAATGTCAGTCCAGTCGTGTGTCGGAGCTGACACACACCATTTTTTTTTATTAAAGACGAGCTGACCCGCGAACTTCGTACCATCTCAGGGAGAATAAATACCCGTTTCATACAAAATGTATGATAAAATGAATTTTCTTCATATTTTTCCCAAGTTTTAATAGTTATTCTGCTATTCGGGATGGAGACAAATTCAATAAAACAAAGATCATAAAAATCGGTTCAGCCGTTCTCGAGTTATAAATGGTGTAACTAACACGACTTTCTTTTATACTAAGTATATAAAGATTATTGTATTCTTAAATATTCGTATACTAGCTGGTGCCCGCGACTTCATCCGTGTTGAAAAATATAAATTATAAAAGCAATATAACGCTTGACCTCTTGTTGCTATAACACTGGCCAGGCGTTACTTTTTATTTTATTTTAGATGGTCCCTCAGGAACAGTACTTTTTTCTGGATGAAAGGTGCCTTATGGCCTTTCTTTTATCCCTGACAATGTATGTGCAAAATTTCATGGTGATCGGTTTAGTAGTTAAGGCGTGAAAAGTCAGACCGACAGAGTTACTTTCACATTTATAATATTAAGTATGGAAGTATAGATTCGTTTTATCGTTTTGAATATTTGACGGTATGGTACAGTGCAGACTTTAATACTCCAGAAATTATGAACTTAAACTATGCGTAGTTACTAGCTCACTGAGGAATGGGGTTATACAATAAAGAATAAAGAATAAAGAAATTTATTTCAGAATAACAAATTTAGTTTTAATATATTTCTGTCCTCCACACTAAGCTCTGCCTGTCTTATGGGGGAAGTAAACAATTGTGATAAATAAATAAATTTTAAATACTATATACATTAATTACAAACAAAAATTAAAACAATAATTATATGTACAAAATAAACAAACAAACAGTAGCATTATTTGGAAAGAAATAAAAATGATAAAGTTAATTTTGAATTTGTGATATGTGATTGTATGATTGATGTAATGTATGTATGTGAATGTGTGTGAATGAATGAAATCTAAAAATTAGAAAATATTATAAAAACAACCTCATTTAATAATTTTTATAAATTTTTCTACTTCATCAAACAACGCTAATATGTAGTTTTAGTTGAATTTATACACGGGTAAATACATATTTATGTATTTCTAGGAAATAAATTTGAAATGATTTTTTTTAATTGCACGAACAATTCAGTTCTGGTGTTCCCTACAATAGTCTATAGCACATACCTACCTATTAAACACATTATACCCATTATATTAATTACTTTAATTAGTACACGCTAATTCAATAAATGTCTACAGAGACAGCTGGCTTTTCAGTCGTAGAGCGACGCGCCATGTGGATCAGTACATTATTATAGGAAATCAATATTATATTGAAACAAGTAAAGACTATTATATTGTCGTAATAACACTTGATAATTGACAATCATCATCATCTCAGTCAAACACTTTTTATGTGTTGCCATATCGTCATTATTATCATCACCATCATCTCAGCTGTAGACCGTCCACTACTGGACATAGGTTTGATGTTTGTAATATCAAAACAACTGTTTTTACTAAATGTATTTCAAAATATATACCTAATACAAACGAACATTTTTTTTGTCTGTTTGTTTCGGCTTAATCTCCGAAACGGCTGGGCCGATTTTCACGGGATTTTCATTGGCAGATAGCTGATATTATAAGGAGTAACTTAGGCGTGCATGGGCAACTTCAGCTAATTTATAATATGTAGAAATATTTAAAGAAAGACTACAATCGAAAATCTTTTAAAGATAACCACTATGAATATTTTTGCCTGCTTGATCTACCAACAATCAAGTTCACCGTCAACTTGACTGGAGCGAAAACTTTGTCAGAGTACCAAAACATCACTCATAATATACTTTATAAATAACGTTCTAACCACAGAGTAACGATAATAACTGTATAATTGTAAAATTATTACCCAATTTTCGAACGCAGCTAACTAAGTACACATCAATTTGTCATTGAATCCTTTGTAAACGTAAAATTTAACAAAAAAACAGAATGCCAATTATGCCTCGAATTTCATGGATGTTATGAAATTCGAGGTCATTTAAAATTACATTGCATTATAACAAATGGGAAAAATGCCTCATTCATTATGGGTTGTTTTATTGGCTTTCGTGTTGTTTTTCTTCACTTTATCGCTGAACAGTGATCAAGCTCCAGGTTTTTTCTATTTGTAAAAAGGAGAATTTAATTTTCTTTTGAATTTCAATAAACGCGAATGAAACATGACAGAAATAGTATTGAAAATAAATGGCAAGCAATTTGTAGGTAAGGTAATTTTGAGTAAAAATTTTTAGATTAAGAAAAGGGTGAAAATATTAAGTTTTTTTGATTTCATTTATTTGTTTTCGTTAAGGTTATACCATAGAGTAAATAGTACTTAACCAGTACTGATATGTAAAAACCTGAGATATTACATCTTATCCTACCTGAGAAAGTTTTTATTGGAAATTTCCTCCTTTTTAAAAATCTTTTTTTTTATTTTCTTAAATATTAATAGTTCCGGAGTTATTAACAAAAATGAAATGCTTTTTTTTTCAACTTAATTTGTTAATAACTTTTGCAATTTTTTTTCGTGCTGGAAAATCCTTCGAAAACATTTTTCTAGATGTCATTACGAATTCAATGAGCTATCGCTCATATTTTTAAGAGCTTTATCACTATTTAACACGAATTTTAACTTTTGAACTATACTATTACACCTTTTTAACTCGAGTAGGGTTGGACCAATTTTAACGATATTTAATTTGTTATATTTGCCTCCACCTGAAATAGCAGAATAAGTATTAAAAAATCTATTTTGATCAAGAAAAAAAAAATGTGAACAAAATTCATTTTCTCATACATTTTATATGGAACAGGTTTTTATCCTGAGGAGGACCGAAGTTCGCCGAGCCAGCTAGTTTATAATATTATTAAGATTATTTTTCAAAAAATAATAAAAATAAACATTTCAGTGGATGGCAAGTTCGGTCCGGACGTGTCTTTGAACGAGTTCATAAGGAACGTGGCGGATCTCCGCGGCACGAAAGCAATGTGTCACGAAGGTGGCTGCGGCGCCTGCGTCGTCTCCATTCGAGCACCATTGCCACCCGACAATGAACTCAAGATATTTGCTGTCAATTCTGTAAGTAGTGAAAAATTATTACATTTTAATTACTCACAAGATAGTATAAAATATATTCCATTTAGTTAAGGTTAGACATATCCAAGGTTAGATACAATAATTGCATCAAATATAAAGAAATATTTTGGTTTATTAAGAAAATAATTGGGACTATATTTCAACATTAGAAATAAATGTGATTTATATACTCCACACGCATTAAATGCGTCAACATTGATACAGCAAGATTATCACGGTCCTTTAATCGAACGTCGCAAAGATACGACACGACAGCTATATATTTTACACGTGTTAAAAGGCTATTAGTTTTTCCAAAGCAAATTTTAATTAATAGGTACTATTATTTACAGCAAGATTAACATTTATGTAAAAATCCAAAGTTCTTATAATTTCCGTGTCCTGGGAGAAAAATAAGTATCGATACACTAATTGACGTTGTTACAGTGTCTTGTGTCAGTGTTATCTTGCCACGGATGGGAGGTGACGACAGTGGAAGGCATTGGCAATAGAATAATCGGCTATCACGAAGTGCAGAGCAGACTCGCCAAGTTTAATGGCACGCAGTGTGGATACTGCACGCCAGGATGGATCATGAACATGTACAGGTATAGTAAAGTGTAATTTAACATGCGATGATTGGATAATATATTAACAGTTATATTAGAAATATATCTAAATGCAATTATATTTGTATGAAACATTCAATTTTCTAACCATTTTTACAGCCTCTACAAATCAAAGAACAAAAAACTGACAATGACGGAAGTGGAAAATTCTTTTGCTAGCAATATATGCAGATGTACTGGCTATAGACCTATTGCGGACGCTTTCAAAACTTTCGCTACCGACATGGACGATAAATTGCTCAATAAACTTTGCGATTTAGAAGATTTGGCATTTTTCAAAGAATGCGGGGTTAAATGTTCAGCAAAATGTGAACACAAAGTTTGCTCTGAAAATGTAAATAACAAAAGAGGTAAAGAAAAAGAGACAAATTCTACCAAAGAACTGGAAAGTTGGTGCGTTTTAGAGAAAGTCAATAATAAAATGATAGTAGTTGATTGTGGAACTCATAAATGGTATAAAGTTTACACATTGGATGACGCATTCAAAGCTATGTGTAAAGGCAACTATAAGTTGATTGCAGGAAATACTGGACAAGGTAAGTTCCTTTGCACAGAGAGTAATAAATAAATAAATTAATAAAAATAGCCTTTATTGTGGAAGTTAATTTACAAAATAAAGTTAATTAAAAAAAAACACAAACGAAGGAAGCTGAAAGAGGCTTAATAGATACGTCTTTTAACCACAGGCATTTTTATGCTTAAGTAGATGCACCAGCCACTAATGTAATATTGTGAGTTTAAATTAGATAAAATAATAAAAATATTATATTATTAATAAGGTAATAATAATATTTAATAAAACTTATTCCATTTTTATAGGTGTCTTCCATGTAATAGAATATCCAGCAAATGTGATCGATATATTTAATCTATCCCAAATAAAAGGGTACTCCTTTGATGTAAATCTAATCTTGGGTGCTGGAATGCCATTGACAGAGATGATGGAAGTTTTTCTTAAAATATCTGCGGAAAAAAATGACTTTTTTTATTTGAAGCAATTTTACGAACACATGGACCTGGTTGCTCATATTCCTGTCAGAAATGTTAGTATTATTAGTTTTTGGTATATTATGTGATTTTGTTCATGTTAAGATCGTCAGCAGCCTGGCTGACAATGACAGGATTGCGAAATGGGTTCTGCCATTCCTTACTCACTCATCGATACACAAGAGCATACGTGCTGTTTATTTTCGGTTGTTAGTAAGGAGGTAGTTATTACTGCCGCCAGACAGGCTGCACAATTTTTGACTACGGAGGACAATGTGCTCAGCCACTACTATTTGGTTTGAGTTTTCAGTGTTTACTTTTCTAAATAAACTTGAGTT
Source organism: Synanthedon myopaeformis (assembly GCA_944738685.1). Taxonomy (NCBI): domain Eukaryota; kingdom Metazoa; phylum Arthropoda; class Insecta; order Lepidoptera; family Sesiidae; genus Synanthedon; species Synanthedon myopaeformis. The sequence goes on along the minus strand of OX122927.1, from coordinate 2,829,296 downwards.
ATATAAATAACATAACTATAAGTAAGCTTATATATTGCAGATTGGAACTATCGGAGGGAATTTATTCATGAAGTACCTTAACAATGACTTTCAATCTGATGTCTTCTTACTCTTTGAAACTGTAGGTGCTACTATAACGATCGGTGAATATTTATTTTTCTTACAGTCAAACAGTTAATGAGTCAGGAAAACAGAAAAACAATATGTTTTACGACATTTTTTAAATACGGCGTAAACACGACAAGAAACAATTTTATTCTAATTTTAAAATGGGAATTTCTTACACAAGATTTTGTTTTAGCTGAAGGTGTGAATAAGAAGAAGGTTATAACATTGCCAGCGTTTTTAAAAACCGAAATGAAAAACAAGATAATACTAAATGTTATGATCCCGCCGTTATCTCAAACTCATCATTCTATAAAAACTTATAAGGTATAAGTTTTTATAACTTATAAGAAATAAACGTAATAATATATATAAAATATAATAAATGTAATTATGGTGCTTATACTCACTCAAGGGAAAGCTGTTTTAAGAACTGTGACACTAAAATTGAAATTATTAACTAGAAAGACATATGAGCAAGTAGATAATATCTTTATCTTCTCTCGCATCATATTATTTCAAACATCCAGATATTTCTTCCGCTAAACTCGTATATTTATTCATAATTTTATAATACCATAAGCGTTGATTAAATTTAAAAAAAAAACCGTTTTGTTATCTCAGATAATGCCACGTTCACAAAATGCTCACGCAGTAGTCAATGCTGGATTCTTATTTAAATTTCGTCCAAAAAGTAACTTATTGGACAAAGTTACAATAGTTTATGGGAGTATTTCACCGAAATTTATACATGCGGTTAAAACTGAAGCTATTCTTGTCGGGAAAGATCCGTATACTGATGACAATTTACAACTGGCATTGAAAACCCTCTCTCAAGAGATAGTGCCTGAAGAAGCTCCGCCTGAACCGTCAGCTTCTTACAGAAAAATGTTAGCACTTGCTTTATATTATAAGGTAATAAGAAAATTATAATATTAAATGATTTATTTTATTTAACATTAAGAAACATAGCAATTTTCACATATTTTAACTCATTTAATTTCCTTTAATGTAAGATTTGTATGGCAAATTTATTGAAAAGTTTCAAGACATTTAAATAAAACATTCTTGCACTACGAAGGCCACGTCGTAGATCACTATGGCTATGAAAATTTCAAATTGACATAGTCATTCAATTTTTAAGGTTTTATTACACATTTTGCACAGAAATAGACGCCATAATTATTATTTTCTATAAAATTTGAAAATGAAATAATTTTAAATGTATTAATAAAAACCGTCATTTAGAAACTTGATATCCCCGCCTTTCTCCACTAGCGGATAAATTAGAAATTACCTACTCTATTTTTATTGTTTCAATGTTTGCAACTCTTACTTTTCAGGCAATTTTGAGTCTTTGTCCAGATGGTAAAGTAAATCCAAAATATCGCTCCGGAGGTGAGGCAATAAAACGAAATGTATCAAAAGGTTCTCAAATATTCGACACCGATAAGAGTCTGTGGCCTTTAACAGAGCCCGTACCTAAATTAGAAGCATTAGTGCAATGCAGTGGAGAAGCCACATTCGCTAACGACTTGCCAAAGGAAAATGGTGAAGTGTTTGCTTCGTTTGTCACCGCCGATGTTGTTGCTGGCAGTACCATTGAATCGTTTGACCCTTCCGAGGCTCTTGTAAGATTTTTTTAAAAATAACTGCGGCGTCATAGCGTAATATATTAATCCTTTATCAAGAATAGAGCTATAAAAAAAAAGAATTTATCAAATCCTACCAGCAGTTTTAGATATTAGCGCGTTCTAATAAAAAGAAAATAAACTCATTAGCTTTATTAGATAATAGATCACATAAAATTAGACAGTAATAAAATTTGGTACCTGCTGTTTTTGGATACAATATTTTTACCATTTAATTTGTTTGGTTTTTGTTTTCCAGAAATTACCAGGAGTTCTTGCGTTTTACTGTGCCAAAGACATTCCAGGTCATAATTCATTTACACCCACCAATGTGCCACTCTTAGAAGTCGACGAAGAAATATTATGTTCCAAAGTAGTAACATATAACGGTCAAGCAGCTGGAATAATAGTCGCCGATAGAGAGAAAACAGCGAACAAAGCTGCTAAACTTGTGAAAATTAAATATTCATCCATAAAGAAAAGCAAACCGCTACTATCTATAGATGACGTTTTGAAATCTCCACAAAAAAGTAAACGAGTAATTGAAACCCAGACTATAGAGCCAACTGATATAGGAAATGACGTGAAATGTGTAATTAAAGGAGAATATAAAGTTTATAGTCAATATCATTATTACATGGAACCTCAAACGTGCGTTGTTAAACCGACAGAAGATGGTATGGAAGTCTACAGTGCAACACAATGGCTTGATGCCACAAATGTTGCGATTGCACAGAGCTTAAATTTACCTGTTAATAGGTATGATATTTATAAAGTATATTCACTGTTTTTCTGCAAGTTTTGTTATGTCGGACTACACACTTAAGTGTTCCTCCACCCTGCATAACGATACCCTGTATATGTATCATTACTCCCTGTATGTGGACGTCACTAGTGAACATTGTTGGTTCTATGAGCTACGTGACGTGTACTTTTACCTGTTAAGTTTAAGCAGCGTTTTATTTATTTATCATAATAATGTTATTAATGCGAAAGTTTTGAGGATGCTTTTTCTCTTTCACTCATAGCTATTGAATTGAATGAAGTCGCAGTCAAAAGCTAGTACCTACATAATAAACATTATAACCTTTGATCGGATTTTGGGATAACAGAAAATACATCTAACATTTATTCCGTATAATTCCTATTATTATTACGAGTAATTTGTTGTTGTTATTTCATGTAATAGAATTTACGTCTTTGATTACTTTATATTTCCTTACATTATTAATTTTACAACAAAGACTACTGCATTAAGACTACTATTATATTAAACCTCAAAAATTATTTAAGTCAATGCAGAATATAAAACTGGAAAAAGATATCAGTTAAGTGACGTGCCTATATTTTAATATAATGTGATATTTCAAAAAGAGATTAAGATATCTTTATGCTAACATATCAAAAAGTTTAGTTTTTTGGCTCTTCAGATAATATACATTTTTTTCAGTATAAACGTGATTGTTCGACGCGTGGGCGGTTCGTACGGTGGTAAAATATCAAGATCTTGTCAAGTGGCTTGCGCAGCTGCACTGGTAACTCATTTGTTGGGAAAAACATGTAGATTTATCATGCCCTTGAAAACTAACATGAAGGTTATTGGAAAACGTGCTCCAACCAGCGCTAACTTCGAAGTACGTAAACAAAGATTAGTAATGTACTTATTTGTTGTTTAATCCATAATATAGGTACAGATTGAAATTTCTTTCTTGTACTATTATATCCAATGTTCAAAAGTTCTTATAATATCTGCTTTTTAAACAAGTAGTCTTACATACTTAATTAAGAACAAATTGCTCGCAACATTCAGCAAATTAAAAAGACATAGTGTTCGCTAAATTTCAGGTTGGGGTAAATAAGGAAGGCGAAATTCAATACTTAAAAGTGGATATATATCAAGACTGTGGACACAATATCAATGAAATTCTTACAAGGGTGACCATAGAGCACGTATCGAATTGCTACGATGCGAAGAGGTGGTACAGAAAGGCGAATCTAGTTCTGACCGATACCTGTTCTAATACTTGGTGTAGAGCTCCATGTGAGTGCAACATTTATTTTATGAAATCTTTTTTATTATCTCAATAATGAAATAGTTGTTATTCTCTTAGAAGCGTTCTCATTGTAGATACCTATTTTAATGTAAGTTGCACTGAACAATACTTCAAAAAACAAAGTAATTTTTAAATTTCAGTTTCAACTGAGGGAATTGCAATTGCGGAATACATAATGGAAATGATAGCTCACAAACTTCAAAAAGATTCGTTACAAGTGAAATTGCTTAATATGACTAAGGAGGACAATCCTCTGCCTGATCTAATAGAACAATTGAAACGAGATGCTAATTACGACGAACGAATTGTGGAAGTAAAAAAGTTTAATGATCAAAACCGATGGAGAAAACGAGCATTAAAACTGATTCCTATGAAAGCCGACATATTTTATATAGGGAATTATAATTCTGTTGTATCTATATATCATGGTGATGGTTCAGTTGTGATACTTCACGGTGGTATTGAAATGGGTCAAGGTCTTAATACAAAAGTGGCACAAGTTTGTGCATATAAATTTGGTATTCCCTTATCTAAAATCAGTGTAAAGGCAAGTACAAGTTTTGTATCACCAAACTGCATGGCTACAGGCGCAAGTGTTGGGAGTGAATGCGTTGCATTCGCAACTATTAAGGCATGTGATACTATTAATGACCGTTTAAAACCTATAAAAGAAAAACTTAACACGGAAACATGGGAGGCAGTAATAGCTGAAGCGTTTAATCAAGGCATAGATTTGCAAGCGTCTTACATGTATTCGAATCTGGTCGATCCGCTAAAGCCTTATGATGTTTACGCTGTCTGTGCACTAGAGTTAGAATTAGATGCTTTGTCAGGAAATCATGATGTAAGAAGAGTTGATTTACTAGAAGATACTGGAAGAAGCTTAAGTCCAGAAATTGATGTCGCTCAAGTGAGTGATTTACTTAGATTATTATAATAATATTTTTTATGTAATACTTTCTTGAATCAGAGCAGATCTAACTTAATTGAGATTTTCTTATGAATTACATATTTTAAACGTTTTTTGGCAATACAAACTACATTAAACATATACATACATTAATTTATTAATATATTAGTACACTAGTATGTGTTCACCACTAGTCGAAATTTGACCATTGAATCTTTTTCAAAAAAAAAAAAAAATAGGTTACTCTAAAGCTCGTCACTATCTACCAAATTACTTAAATAAGAAATGCCGCACGCCGCGGCCGAGTGGCCCGGAGCGGCGGCAGGGGTTTAACCGGGGCGGCGGCGCCGAAAAAAAAAGCGATAATTTTAACGTGGGCAGCAAATTTTGAGTTACATTTAAATATAATATAATATATGCATTTAAATAACTGTTTTCCTTCATTTACTCAAAAATCATTCAATTAAATATGGTCTTATATTAAATTATAGATTGAAGGAGCGTTCATTATGGGTTTAGGCTATTTCACCTCGGAAAAATTACTTTATGACGACAAAACCGGAGAACTGCTGACTGATCGAACTTGGACTTATAAACCTCCAGGCATAAAAGACATACCCGCTGATATGAGAATATACTTCAGAAGAAATGGAACAAACGAACGTGGCGTCTTGCAGTCCAAAGGTACTTTATTGTATTCAAACAATGAGATTTCTCGTTATGTAAATATCTTATTTGTCTTACCCATATACTCGCTTACAAATCAAATTTATAAACATTGTGGTCCGGAAGGTAAAATTTGTTTGAAAATTTATTAAAACTTACAATGTTTTCTTTATTTTATTAGCTACTGGAGAGCCATCGTTGAATTTGGCATCAGTAATAACCCATTCTCTACGTGAAGCGGTGCGAGCAGTACGACTGGATGCTGGACACCAGGATCAGTGGGTGGACATTGGTACAACTTTACATAATTTTATTCATTACTAGCGAAATTACTTCGCACGGATGTTCAAATTTTATCTTCGATTAGGATGGTACAGGGAAATGGGCTCTGGCATATTTTACTCTCTTACCGAAACACGACAGCACACATGCTGTTATTTCACGGTAAGGAGGTGGTTACTGCCGATAGACAGGACGCTTAATTTATGATAGAGAAACGCAGTGTGCGCGTCCTACCATTACTAGCCAGAGACTAGAGAGACTCCTGAGAGTGACCCTAAGGCAACTTTAATGGCAACCAATGGTCTAGTCAAAATTTACTAATAGGTCATGAGACCAATTTTGGCTGCACTCAATTAAAAAGGTTAGATAGCTGATGATGGTCGATTACAGCCTACCAAGCAAGATCTGCTAAAGCAATGCTAGAAAGAATGTACAAATTAATTCTAATCTCAGTTATCACTAAATCCACAAGTTATTTGTAACGTATGAAATTTATTACAAAATTTATTTTTCAGATAATCCCTGCACAGTGGAGAATATATTCACAGCAATCGGTCATAAATTGGAACATTTCAAATTAAAATAAGCTAAGTGAAATATTGTTACAAGGCAAAGCCGAATGAATTTAAGTATTAAAGTGTTATTACTAAATCAACATTATAAGTTAACCATTGTATCTTTAGTTTCTTTATCTTTAGTCAACACTTGACTAAAGACTAAGACTCTTTAATTAAAATGAAAATATTATCTCTTGCTTATGATTAAATTTAAGTCTGTAACAATAGTCGTCTCATTTGCATTTACCATTTAATTTGCAGTTCGGATATATATTAATTGAGTAACTGGTGAGAAACATCATGGATACTCTTTTAATATGAATTTGGTATTACAAGTATAAAATAAACTACGTAAATTAGAGCATCCATCATTTCCAAATAGTCCAATCAGTCAAATAAAATCATTATACCAATTATAGCTTTTTATACTTAATTTCTGTTTTATTACTCTTTAAGTGGTGGAGCTCGAATATCTTTCACTTAGGACTTTATTTCACCAAAAGTATATTATAAAAGCGTAATAAATCGACATCAGTTTTTTTGAACATCACAAAAGTTTTACCATACAGTAAATATTACTTTACTGGTTAAGTATGGTTTACTATTTACTCTATGGTATTTATCACCAAACCAAACAAAATAAAAATTAAAAAACAAAAACATATTAATAAGTAGTACATTCCATTTAAACCTGTATATGTGTAGATAAAAAGTGATTCTACTGAAAATGTTTAGTTATTTAGTGTTAGCTTATTATAATGAATACTAAAGCTAACTTTTCTCAGTGAAATGTAATATATATTATATCCTAAATATAATGGTATCTATGGTCGATCGATAAACTACTATAGTTTGAGATGTAAAATATATATTACGTTTCATTTAAAAGTACAGTGAGCGATATTAATTTATATCTCGAGATGTAATTAATATAAGTTAAATTATATCATACAGTGAAGAGTGTTCTTTATAAGCAATATTGTAACCTATATTTGATTAATAAAATGTAAAATAGCCTTATTTCAAACTTGTTTCATTATAAATTCAAAGACACGCCTCTTCCACTGCCTTTCAATTTAGGTGTCATTTCAAAACTTAGTTTTTCCAGTATCGATCACAAGAATTATATACATATAGCATCTGCTGTTAATCGGTTTGTAAAAGAAAGTAACCTTTCAAATTGATTCAGTCTATTTTTACATATATTCACTACTTTTTTTTATGTTAAGGTCGTCAGAGAGGCTAACTTCCACTTGATGCTACCGCCATCTATAACACAAGCTACGCCACTGGTGCTATAAATGTGCTACCGACCATGTTAAGATTAAGGTTTAAGAAGGGATAGGTAGTGACATCCCCAATCACTGAAACACAATAGAAAGCATTCTGTTATTTCACGGTGGTCTTATGTTAAGGGAGAGTTTACTGCCAACAGACGGGCTATTCAGGACGTCCGCTCACTACTTGGCTCTTGACTATACAAATTCAGAGAATTGATAGTACTAAAGAGACACTGGGAGATGATGAAGAAGAAATATCTTCGAACACAATAAATTCAACCTATTTATACCACCGGTTAAACATCCACAGTTTTAAATAAATCTTTAATTAATATAAAATTATTTATACTAATATAAAAGTAATAAAACTAATTAATACTAATTTAATAAGAGTGTGTTTGTTTATTTGTTTAAACTCTTTTATCTGTGGAACTACCGATAGCCCGATTCTTGAGGAAGGTTATAGGGTACAAAGTTATCGAGAAAAGCCGACATAGTACATGCTTTTGGCAATTTAAATTTAACGGAGAGTGAAACCGCGGGATCACACAGTTAGTAAAATAATAAATATATAATGAATGTTAAATCTGAATCCACCTTTTTGTCAGCTAGATAATTTGCTACACTAGTGAATGATTTTCTTTGTGTTGTCTGTCATGGCAATGTAATGTAGATACAAGATATCTGTTAACTAGTTATTTTTTTTTTTAGTTAAAGCTAGTATATCGCAAATAGGTGGCCTGAAAATTTTCATTCCAGGATATGATTTTTTTTTTTTTTTTTTTAAACATTGCACTTGTTTCTTTATAGAATATGCAAACGTCAGGTTAACTATTTTTTTTTTTCGTCATAACTATTGAGTAAGTAGGTATAAACAGGTAAGTCGATACTAATATGTTTCACTAGTCTGCTTAATAACTCAAACATGTCAAAATAAAGAAATTTTATTGCGAACACCGTGATAAAGGGTGGTCTGCGAAAAATCTTGTGCAATTTTTTACCCCGGCGGATTGAATGTGTAAGAAATGACATAGATTCTGATGAATTTTTCACGTAGATATGACGTATTTGTCGTAACGCTTCTTATTGCCATCAATTGTATACACGCATGGAAAAATGGAATTTTCCCTTAAATATACACCATATATGATTATATTATTTGAAATATAATATACAATATACATTTAAACAAAATATTTATATGTTTTTCTTTTGTCAAACGATATTATGAGAGTCCTGGTCCACTTGATGGTAGTATGGCTAATGGCTATACTGCTGCAAGTGTTCTGCCGACCATAAAGGATTAAAGATTAGGAACGCATAGAATAATGGCCTCTGACATACCTTACTCACTAACCGAAACAACAGAACACGTGCTATTATTTCACGTTGTTCTTCTGTAAGGAAGTGGATACTACCGTCATACAGGGTGACCAATTTATGACTACGAAACACTCGGTGATCCCTTCACTGTCATTAATTTTACTTTTCACATAGTTCTGGTTAAGCTCTCCAAAAAGATTATATGGTGGTCTTCTATGAGGGGATAGACAGATTACCCAAATTATGATTATGTATCCTGCAACTTTATATGGTAACTCTTATACTTTATAATAGCTGGTAGCTAGTAGTCTATATTTTACAGTATTTTATGTATCCATATCTATAGATATAGGTACATAAAATTTAAAGTCCATATTTTTCGTACTACAGAGCGTCTTAAATAGACATTGATTTCTTAATGTAAAAAATAAATAAAAAGCAAAAGCTATAACCATTTCATTGTGCAGGTGTACCGAGCAAAAGTGTCCCGCCCATACATTACGGTCACTGCAATACCGGACAAGTATTCAGACAGCTGTCTTCTTCATACACGGACCACTGCACGTGAGTAGTCCATAATTTATATATTTTTCTTAATTTTCCTATAATTGTAATATAAAATAATAATATATTCTAAATTAAAATGTTTATTTACAAGACGTACACGCTAGCGCATAGACATACGATAAAATTCAGCCTTTAAAACCGTAGAAATTACTCTACGCAAATCTTACGGTACACTGTATTTCAGTAACTTTATTTATCGTATAAATAAACATTAGTTATTTCATAAATACAATAATACAAACGAATTCGTTGTAAAAGGGTTATTAGATTTATTAAATAATTTTGTAATAAAACACAATAATAAATTTATTTATTAAATAAAAATATATTAGTTATTAGAAAAATATGATAACTTACAATAGATTAAAACAATATTAACAAAATTTATATTATATTTACATATTATACAGTATAAAGCTTCGGTCCCCTAATAAATAAATAAAACAATTAAATACAAATATTTGCATTTCCTCGTCGTATAGATTATACTTTGAACTGTAACTGGTCTATTCTACCAATATTATAAATGCGAAAGTTTGTGAGGAATGGATGTATATATGGATTTTTGTTACTCTTTCACGCAAAACCGGCTCAACCGTATTTGGATTTAATTTGGCACTCATATAGAACTTACTTTACTTGGATTAGGATGTAGAATAATTTTTATCCTGGATAAATGTTCCCGAAAAATGAACGACAGATCGTTTGTCATCATACATTACAAAAATTAGACGGAAATACAAAATTATTTAGTACTAGCTGTTGCACGCTAACTTTATAAAATATAGCCTATGATACACGCTGATAATATAGCTTCCCAACAGTGAAAGAATTTTTCAAATCGGTTCAGTAGTTTCGGAGCCTATTCAATACAAACAAACAAACAAATCTTTCCTCTTTATAATATTAGTATTAGATATATTTCTTTTGGGAAGGTTAACAATAAAATTGTTTGCATAGTATCATAGTCGAGCAGCTATGCATCAGTAATCGCAGTCGGTATTTAGAAAAAATCAAATAATAGCATCAAGAAAAAAAATTGTAAAAAGTCATGGTTAAAGGACAATTTTACCTTGCCAAGTGCGTGAGAACGAACACATGTTAATTCTCCATGAAGCGACGCGCTAACCAGCAATTCCACCTTTAAATCGATTTAAATGCACAATAATCATCTCTAATTACCATTTTTATATATATTATTCATCAAAGTCAAGTTTAAAATATATCGTATAGGATATAAATTAGTGTTCTTTTGAAAAATATTCAGTTAATAAAATTTTATATTATTTATGATAATTATATTATATTTGCTTAAATTGGTCAACAAATTATTATAAAAAAAGATGATTAAAAAACAAAATTATTAGGTAGAACTATTAGACTAAGGGATCACAATAAACAATGCCAGAGCCCATTTCCCTATCCCTTATCCTTATCCATATCCTTAATCCTAACTATGGTTGGCAGCGTACAGCATCTGTAGCGTTGCCATCCACATCAAGTGGAGCATTAGCTTGCCTGTCAACCTTAACACTATTAGATGCACTAACTCTCCTTCTTCTTCCAAGATATTTTCCTATATCAGTCGCGTTACTTTGAATAAAACCGAAAACGAAACCGTAAGATTGCTTTTTACAAGCGCAATGTAAAGGATACATTGACGATACTTTATCTATATTCTTATGTGCACTTCTCTGAATTGCCCCATATACTTCTTTGGTCCCCAAAGAGCATTGTTATGCGAAGAATGAATTCAATTTTGATGAATTTTGCGTGAAATGTAACAGAGATTCAGTCAAAGGTAAATATGCATTCATAACATTAGTTCAGATATTTAGTACTAAAAAACCTTGGACTATATTTTCAAGGGCCCTCTGTCTATTAGCAGTAAATAGTTACAATCAGAGTAAATTACTTGCTCAAGGTAGCTTCTGAGCGCCTCTTCAACTTTGACTAATTTCTCTTTCGAGGATTCTCTGAGTCTCTTTAGTTAGTTTTGTTTTTTTAAAAATCTGACCAGTGAGATGCAGTCTATTTGATGGTGTGTGCCCACACAAGCAGGTTTGTTGCTAAACAACAGAGTGAAGTATAACTTATGCGCTTTTGCCATGTCATAAGCAATTCATTGATTCTGTTCATAATTCATGTGATTCATGTCAGAAGAAATTGATGGAGCGAGAAACAATAAAATCTTTAAAGGCAGTTTGGACTGCCTCAACGGAATTGATTTTTATTTTTTTGCAAAAAGTTGTCCGAATTCCGGAAAAAGTGATAATCTGTTTTAGCAAGGTCCGGTAAGTACGATGAGTGTCGGGGAGTATGTGAGTAGATCTCATCTTCTCGTCTTCTTGGACATGCAGGATTCTTCAGCATTAGAGAAAAGTGATATATAAAGGAATTCGAAAGGTTTCAGAGGTGCAAAGAAAACTCTGATTTGAACATTTGCAACCTGTCTTGGGGCAGAAGACAATTTACCATAGCGACTCAAATTATGAAAATTTCAACTGAATAGTTTTTAACACTAAACTTATTTCCAGGATGCAATTACCCAAACATCTAAAAATTGCCGCAGGCTCAGGTGGTGCCGCCGTCTTTGGCATACTGTTCGGATGGGTTATATTTCCAACAGTATTGAAAAGTCAACTTAAAAAGGTAAAGTTATTCAGGTGATAACGAAAACGGGTACATAAAAAAAAATAGTTTACTTGTGTATAGAAAACCTCCAATTGCTCGAAAGGCCTCCAATACACCTAGAAGAATAAAAAAATCTTTGTCGTGCTTGAACCACAAATGAAATAGGCATGCTCTAAAAATCCAATTATGCATTTCCTATCCTAATCCCAATGAGAATTTCAATAAATTTCAATTGATCATTCATTTGAACTACGAGTATTTTATTATGCTATGATGCTATTTTTTATTATGACTATGAAATGATATTTGCAGTAAAAAAACTCTAGGAAACTGGGAAGTCTCCTTTACAATCTTCCAGTTAAAACTCATCTCATATGTCAGATGGCTTTTTTTTAAATTACTGTCCCAACAACAACAACGTTTTTAATTCTGGATACGCTAAAAAAAAATATGACACTCCTCTGGTTCTCTTGTCAAGAGTCACTCAAGTTTATTCACCTCAAACGACAACCAGCTCTTCGCATATATCATAACATAATTTGTAGTGTCATTACCTCATAAGTTAAGTTTCCACTTGACTGAGGCTAAGTCACACATGACATAAGAAAGTGCATGCAATAAAAAGCGACCTACCTACACTATGTTCATAGCTTCGATAGTTCTAACAAAACAATGCTTTTAAAATTATTTTTAAATAATATTGCTATACTTATATATTTAAAAAATGTTAGGTTCGTAAATTCTAGATTGTAGAACTTATGGGTTTGAGTACATCACGGGTACATACAGAATATATTCAAAACGTACGAGTATGATGCGATTCATTCAAATAGATAGAATATCCAATTAGATATCTGTTTTGTAACCGTGATGTATTGCAATAAGGATATTTTTCCAATTTACGTTTTTTATTTTTCACATTTTTACAATCTAGAATTAATAAAACTTACCCTTAAATCCGATAACATGTACAAATTCATAATGAAAACTAGTTTCTATTACCGTATTGAGATCAATATAACAGAGAAAAAATAACTTCACATTACACGAGTCCCTGATCAAAGTGCTGTTAAGTTTATTCAGTATTATAAATGCTGAAAGTATAAGGAATTTCTTTTAATATTCAATGAGTTTAAAGTTGGGTACTTTTCTATTGATGGCAATGCATAATAAATTGTTGGAAAATTTATTGAGTTAAATATAAATCTAAATGTTCTTTGAAGTGTAATTGAGGAAGTTTCCCACCAATGGATGCTTAATGAGATTACATTTATAAAGTAAATAGGTCATTTTAAATAAATTTTATGATTTAATTTACTTTGAATTATTATATTCAATAATTTTTAACTAAACATCTAGACCTCAATATCTAATGGTAATTGATTTTATTTATAATATTTTACTATTTTCTTATTATATTTATTTTATACATTCTTAAATCTTAAAAAACTTCGTTAGATTTCTTTAGCAAGTATAACTGTTATTAATTCATTTTATTTTTATAATATTTTATTATTAATTACTCGAACGTTCTGTTTACAAACAACCAAATGAAAATTATTAAAAAAAAAATCATTGTTGTAACGCAATTACAGCAATAATAATAATTAACAAAATAATAACAACAATAATCAAAATGTTCAGCATGTTTCAGGACTATCATAACATATTTTCTCATGAAACATTGTCTAGGTGTTTATAAAAATTGAGTTCTTTCAAATGCAGGGTTCTATAAATAAATTTTAGACATAAGACTGCAGTCATAACTACTAATCATACTAAACTGATGGGCATAATTATGGCAGTTATCTTACCGGAAACCATAATGAAATATTAATACGGCTTTTGTGTTTGGGAGCAGATGTAAGGGATGCCCCAGCCCTATCCTTTATCCCATTACTTCCATCCTCCGAATGTATAGGCAAGTTTTCTAGGATTTTTTAAATTTAAATTTCCTTTATAGCAAATGTCTTTATCGCCGAAAACAGACGTGCGACAAATGTGGGTAAAGGTACCATTTGGGATCGACTTCAAGGTATATCTATTCAACTACACCAATGTCGATGAAATACAGAAAGGCGCCATACCCATAGTAAAGGAAATTGGCCCATATTATTTTGAGTGAGTATTTAAATTTTGTTTTTGAATTAAGAATCGTAATTTGGGTCTGTAAGAATGCAGGTCGACACTGAATTCAGACTGCCTCTGACCATTGAATTTAATAGAGAACGGTCTGTCTATGTCAAGCAGTGGACGTCCTCAGGCTGAAATGGTCTGTACGAAGAACCGTTCTAAAATTTGAAGAAGTCAGTAATAGTACTAATACTTTTAATGATAAATTATGTTTTTATGTTTTTGAAACCTTGAGATATCTAAAGTTTTAATTAATTATTCAAAATATATTCAAGTAGAAAAAACACAACTTTGCATATCACCTTGCCGTGTCATGAAAAGTAATCACATATTTACGATTGTCAAGCCAACATCTGTAATTTTCTTTTCAAACTAATATTGCCAATAATTTGTTTTAATGAAATAGTCAAGTAGTGTGCTGTTTTTGCTGATAAATGACTTTTCAAGAACTAATAATTACACGCCTTATGTGAACGTAGGTATTGCTGTGGATATTACCATACAACACAATTAAAAACTTTATGAGAAAGTGTTTTCATCTTTACTATCTACTTATAATATTATAAAGAATTAAAGTTTGTGTGTTTCTTTGTATATAGGAAGTAATCTTCGAAACTACTCATCCATTTAAAAAAAATCTCACCAATAGAATTTCAGGATGGACATAGGCTAAATATTCCAATAGGGCACCATTTATCTAAAAATAAAGATCCAACGCTTGGCAAAAGTATAATGTCAGGCGTCATGATAATATTGCTTTACATATTTTGTCAGGAATTATATCTTTCATTTTCCTACATGGACGAAGAAGCGGGCACCAGCTAGTTTAATTTAAAAAGAAAATTTATAGTTGTTATTTTATGATAAAGCTGTTAAGAGTCAATTTGCATATCAGCAATAATCAGCATATATTGCATATCTGTTTGTGCATTTGTTACTCAATCACTCAAAAACTGATTTGGATGTTTTACACATAAATATTTCATTACCTGGATTAATCTATAGGATCATTTTTATCCTGGAAAAATGTTAGGTTCCAGTGGGATTTTCAAAAACGAACTACAGCGTGTACGAAGTCGTAGGCACAGTTATTTGTTATAATATTTATCTAAAACTGTTTTATTACAAATAAACAGAGAATGGAAAGAAAAAGTAGAGGTGAAAGACTATGAAGAGAATGACACAATAACTTTTAAAAGAAAGGACACTTTCTACTTCAAGCCACACTTGTCGGGACCAGGACTGACAGGTGAAGAAGAAATCACATTTCCAAATGTGTTTATGCTGGTATGTAAAATTTTGTTATAATAATCAAACAATTTCCAATAACATATTTGGTAGATATTATTGACGTCGTACGTAGCGTATTCTTTTTGTTTTGCTCTAGCGAATAGTTTATATTTTGTTACTAGCTGAGCCCTTCCCTTCGCTGCGGCGTGGACGCACTCGGTACTATATTTTTTATTTTTCTAAAATAAAAGTTATCCAATATTACTCCTCACAAAATCAGCTATTTGCCAGTGAAAGTCACATCAAAATCGGTCCAGCCATTTCGGAGATTAGCCGAAACAAACAGACAGACGGAAATTTAAAAAAAATTGTTTTTGCTATTAGTAGTAGTAGGTAGCTATAGTAGTAAAAATCACTGAAAATACTGAAAATATGCTCACTGAAACTCACTCGTATGTGCTGTTATTTCATGGTGGTTATACCTATGTAAGGGGGGTGATTACTGCCCGCAGAAAGGCTGCCTAAATGACTGCAAAACGCAGTCTGCCCTGCCACTGCTTTCCACATCCAGAGCTGAGCCAATTTTGAAAAGTTCATTTTCAAAGTTGACCCTGTCGGAAATGAAACCTAAGACCCCTGAGACAGAGAGTTAAGACATGCACCCTAACCACTAATCCAACGGGCTCGCCAAATGACTGCAAAATACTGTGTGCCCTACCATTACTTTCCACATCCAGAACAGAGCCAACTTTGAAAAGTTTGTAAAGTTGACCCTGCCGGGAATCAAACCTGGGACCGCTGAGACAGAGCTAACCAATCATCCAACGGGCTCGTCAAATTACTGCAAAACGCATGTGTGCCCTGACTACTAACTTGTATAGAACTTTTCAGGCAATGGCAACAGTAGTTTCACGAGACAAACCAGCTATGCTCAACATGATAGGCAAAGCATTGAACGGTATTTTCGACAACCCGGAAAACGCTTTTATAAAAGTGAAAGCTCTGGATATTCTCTTCAGAGGAATCATCATTAATTGTGCTAGAACTGAATTTGCGCCCAAAGCTGTGTGTACAGCATTGAAGAAGGAAGCAACTGGCCTGATCTTTGAACCTAATAATCAGTATAGATTCTCTTTATTTGGAATGGTAAACTTTTTTCATATAATAATATCTTTTATTCAATTTCCATTCTCATACGAGTATTTTTGAAATAACATTGTAACTCTTATTTATTATTTTAAATTTTGTAAGTTTTCATTATCATTTTTGTTCGAAGTATGTTTGTTTTGATATTTGATTATTTCTTATTTTACCAAATGGCAGTACAAAGGAGAGGCGTGAATCCACGCGTCGACAAATAATAAAATTCAATGTAAAAATGAGAAATATGAAGTCCGCTTCAAACGAATTGTGAACAAAGTATTTTCACAATACAAAACCAATTTTTCTGCGAAAATCTACGATACATTTTAAAATAAATATGAATTTTTGTTTCAATGCTTATAAAAATATATATTTAGGAAATCACGTTGCAAAAGTATTCACCTCGTATAACTAGACGGCCAGTGGTTACATAATTTAAGAAATTACTGCTGTATCGTAATCTGTATAATTACCTAATAAGTGAATCGAAATCTTTGGATCCTATTTAAAAAGATACTCAAAACGGGGGGTGTTAAAATTTGGTACACACAAAGTTTGGAATCTACATGAAACCGATCATCATGAAATTTTGCATACACGTTGTCAGGGATAAAAAAAAGGACCTAGGGTGTTTCATCCAGAAAAAAGACTATTCCCGAGGGATAATCTTAAATAAAATAAAAAAAACTAACCAAAATGTTATAGCAACAAGTGGTCAAGCGTTATATTGCTTATGTATCTATTTTTTATTTTTAACACGGGCAATGTCGCGGGCACCAGCTACTATAAATTCGACCAGTGGAGTACCACTACTAGAAATAAATTGCCCATAATTCCAGCGTAATGCCACACCAGATCCACACGTGTTGACGGCTAAAAGAGGAATGAAGAATGTGAAGGAAGTTGGATCAGTAATAGCTCTTGATGGCCAAGATAAGCTCGATAAATGGAGAGATCATTGCAATAATCTTGAAGGCACTGACGGGACAATATTTCCTCCTTTTCTCTATGAAGATGAACGACTAAAATCCTTCAGTCCAGATTTGTGCAGGTTAGATGTAGCTTTGATTTTTTAAATTTTTAATTTTTTACGGAGTATCTTTAACCTTGATCTTTAATCCTTGGTCGTTTCTATACTGACATTTAACTCATATATTTTATAATATAGATATACGAGTATATTCTAAGGTGTGGCAGGCAGGCCGAAGACTTGATGGTAGGTGGCTACCGTTACCTAAGGACACAAGCAACAGGATGGATGCAGGTTGCTGTAGGAATTTATTTATAGCATAGAAGGAAAATTGTTCAAAGTTCGCGTAATCACAGATTAACATTTATATCCATCCGGAACGGCGCCTTATCAAAGTATAGCCTAGCTGTTGCACGTGACTTCGTCCGCGTAACTTTTATAAAATATAGCCTATGTTACTCGCTGATAATGTAGATTTCTATAGGTGAAATTAAAATCGGTCCAGTAGTTTTCGAGTTTATTCATTACAAAAAAAAATACAAAAATACAAATATTCTGTCTTTATAATACGTATTAGTACCTATAGATGAACTCGCATCACGGCAGTGGCGCACAGTACCTACAGTAGTAAAAATATTATTTTTATTCGTTATTTAATATTCTAAATTTAAAGGAAATAATATTCATAACACGTCAATTTTCGCATAATAAAGGAAATAGTAATATTAAGACAAATTCATATAGTAGAAATGTAAACCTATTAAAAATAACTAATTAAAGTACATATCATGTAATATAATAATGTTATACAAACAAAGGCTTCAAACCATTTTGAATTAAATACCCTTTCTCTTAAAATCAGCGTAACGAGTTAGGTAGGTAATTAATTTTATTTTATTAAGGACGAAATGATCTTTATAATGTACTTTATTTACTTACTTGGGGTTTACACGGGTCGATTTTCGCCGTGCGGCTAGTCGCTTCACACATTTACACAGGTGACTAAAATCGCATGCGGCTCGGTTATTTCCTTTGAAAATGTTGAGCAGAATAGGTCGCGGTAATGGATCAACGTCCCATCAGATAGTTTTTGAGTTATGTGGACCTTACTAATATTATAAAGAGAAAAGGGTTTGTATTTTCATATATTTATATTTTTGTTTGTAATGAATAAACTCAAAAACTATTGGATCGATTTTAAATATTCTTTTACCTATAGAAAGCTATATTAACAACGAGTAACATAGGCTATATTTTATAAAGTTACGCGGACGCCTGCAACAGTATACAATAGTATACAATATAGATAACGGTTGTAACGAGGTTGTTTTAGGGTAAGGTCTTGTTAAAAACTTTATTCTCTCTTTCTGTATATCTTATTATCTTTATTAAAATAGAAATGTTCTAATTTATCAGATCATTCAAACCTCATTATCAAAAGAAGACCTCATACGCCGGTATCAAGACAAATCGGTACGTTACCAATATCGGGGACTTGGCTAATGATCCCGAATTACAATGCTTTTGTGAAACCCCCGATACTTGTCCGAAGAAAGGTCTAATGGATTTAACCAAATGTATAAACGCGCCTATGTATGTTTCAATGCCTCACTTCTTGGACTGTGATCCTGAGTTATTGAGGAATATTAAAGGACTTAATCCCGATATCAATGAACATGGAATTGTAATTGACTTTGAACCGGTAAGATAAGTAGGATTCCTAAATATAATCTAGTTATAAATAGTAAAAAATTATTTAAATCGAATAAGTAAGATGATCAGATTATGGCAAGATAAACTCAGGCCCGTTTCAGTTTATATGACCGATATTATTTATTATGTAACGGTTAAAGAGGTAATTGGATCAGTATCAGTAATTGGAAAATTTGCCCATCAGTGGACGTCCTGCGGCTGAAATTATGATGATGATGACAACTGCCACTATTTAAAAAAATAATGAGTTAAATTATTGAGTGTTTCCATAACTCGCTCATTTCTTGCAGTTAACCGGAACACCACTTGAAGCGAGACAACGTATACAATTCAATATGCAATTATTGAAAACAGACAAAATAGAACTGCTTAAGGATATGCCAGATACAATTGCACCTTTATTCTGGGTTGAGGAAGTAAGTATACAATTTTTAATGATTCTGTTTATGTGGGCACTTTTGTGATATAGTATTAATCTTTCGAAAGTTTTGTCTAAGATCCGAAGAGAGGTCCTCCTTCACACATCTGTTGACTAGACAAGAAGCATAATTATTATCTCTATTGTTATCTATGAGAAAATAGATCGTGATTACGTCGCTTATTAAAGTTTTCTGGATATCCTTAATTTACTGTGCTCATAATGTTTATCTGTCGCATTTCTTTGTTTGCTCCGATTTTCATATTTCAAAGCCTTGCAATAGTAATTCATCAACGGTTTTCTATATACTAAGTATCGGCAGGTAGGCAACTATAAACTATCGAAGTTATAATTTTATAATTTGAAAATCTGTCTAATAGAGAAGAACGCAGCACAGCAACTTTTTTATTAATTAAGGATATCCATGAGCATATTTTAATTGATAAGATATACTTTTGTCTGGTAAACAGATGGAAGTAAGAAACCGCTCTTCGGATCCTGTACTATTTTCTGTCATTTAATATAAGTAAAAAGTATTTATAAACTTTGAGAAATCTTAATAAAGGATAGAAAATATCTGTAAATCTTCCTTACATAGTAAAATTGAAGTCGCTGCCCACGTTTGTTCGTCTGCATATCCGCTATCTCCTCCTAAATTATGGAACAGATTTCTATGCGGTTTTCACTAGTGGAAATACCTATAAACGAGGAAGGTTTAGTTACTAAACTTTAGTATGTGCATATATACAGAAAAAATTTCACCCATGCGAAGCTCCATGTCGCTATCCGCTATCCTCTGTTTCTTCGCTAATTTCTTCTAATCTACCTAACGAAATTTGATGCGATTTACACTAATGGAAAGAGCTATAAATGAGGAAGGTTTGTGTATATAACTTATAGAAAAAAATCGCGTGGCCATTTAAAGCCGGGGGCAAGTCGCTACTTACAACATGTATATAACTCAAAAACAAAATACGAAACATTTATATGAATGTCACGTGAATGTTAACACATGTAACGGTGGGAATTGAAAATTAGACCTTTGATTGCGATATTAGATCTGCAGCAGATGTTAAAGCATACATGCAATAATTCAGTAATGATATATTACCAAGTGAAAAATTATTACAGACGATGGGATTTCTCACATGTGACATACATATGTTGACGTAATATTTATCGTTAGAAGGTTATATTTCCTTTGATACTATTGACACAACTGGTATTTTCGCAAATAAAATAAATTACAGTTGTTTCTGAAACAATAAAAAAGTATGTCATATTTATATTAGAGACATGACATATAAACAAATACATAGTGCTGAGTTTTAGTAAACTCCTAAGTACGGGTTTGTATTGTATCTACTGGTAAAATACTAATTTTTGTTAATTCTCCTACCAAAAATTTATTGAGGCTGTTGATTTACACCAGCCTTAAGCATATACTAATACATATACATAAGCATATATATATATATACACCAGCTACTTTTGCCTATATAACAAGCAACGCCACAGGTGCTGCAAGTGCGCTGCTGACCATATAAGGATTAAGGATAAGGGATTTCTAATGAAAATGATATTAATGGTGGTCTACTCTAGGGGGTGGTTACTGCCAGAATGCCTGCCCAAATGACTGCCACTACTTGCCAGATCCAGACCAGAGTCAACTACGAAAAGTTCATTTCCAAAGTTGGCCCATACAGGAATCGAACTCGAGACCTCGTTTAATGGGACAGAGCATTAAAACGAGCACCTTAACCACTCGGCCAAGGGACTCTTCCTTGGCTACAAAACTAACATAATCAACACAATGGGCTCTGTCGATTCTTCTCTGCTCCGCAACGCCCTTAGAATATAAAAAAGACTAAATAGTCTATGGACTTTGTCGAATTATTTCGAATATGTTTCGTTTTTTTGGAACTTAGGTACTTACTCTTTAGTCAAAAAAATCGTTTTGAAAAATGAAATAAACAGTGTCCTTATTTGTGTATATTTAAAGAAGATATTTAGATTTGAAGATAAATCAATATATTATATATATTCCGCGAGATGGTAGACATTTCCGGGTAGGTATTTGAGGCAAGCTGAAAACTTGTCCTATAACTCTTCTATAATACCTTAACACAGAACTACAGACCTGGCTGGGGAGTACTTAGTGGGGCGGAAATGTCTACAATCTCTCGGGCCAATATGTTTTGGATCCGTTTCCCTAAGTCAATGTTCAAGAGGGAAAGGAACAATGTGAGAGGGCTGTAGGATCCTTTACGAAATAAACACAACAATACTCATGCTATTATTTCACAGTTATATTCTGTAAGACCACCAACTCGGAGACTGCCCAATTTTTAACTCTATATGCCTTAACTCGACTTTCTTTTATGTTAAGGTCGACAGACAGGTGATCAATGATAGGTGGCTAACACATCTATAACACAAGCAACGCCACAGGTGCGGCAAGTGCACTGCCAACCATAGTAGGATTAAGAATAAGGGATTGGAACACAACAGAGTTTACTCGATCAAATGCGTCGAACGCGTTAACGTCAATTTGTGTCGGAATTAAGCAGCGCTACACGTTAGCCACTAGGTGGCGCTGCTTCATTCTCATATAAATTGACGTTTATGCGTTAGACCAACACCCACTCAAAGACGAGTAAAACTCGCACTAGGCCCTCAGCACCATGCTGTTATTTCACGGTGGTCTTCTGTAAGAGGGTGGTTACTGCCGCCAGACTGGCTTCCTGCCTGGCATTACTAATGTTCTTAATTATTCTTTTTTCCAGGGCCTAGCTCTAAACAATGATTTCATTAAGATGTTAAAGCATCAGTTGTTCTTACCGAAACGAATTGTTGGTGTAATGAGATGGATGTTGGTTTCTTTCGGATTACTGGGCGTCATTGGAAGCTTGGTGTTTCACTTCAAAGGTAGTGGCGTTCGAGCGGTATGTCTAGGATAACACTACATATTTGTAGATGCCTCAGTAGTGAAAAAAAAAAACACGTTTCTGCTTCGTTCACTGTTTATATGGCTGAATATGAACACTTCCAGTTTAGTTTATTTTCAATTAAGACTATTAAATTTTCTTATTGATGAATAAAGTCTATTTGCAAAGAAAAGAAATATTACATTTACATTTCAAAATGAAAATAATCTTCAGATCAGAGCCGTCAAAGGAAAAGATGTTTATTTATTTTTTAAGAAAGAAGAAAATATGATTGAATAAATAAAATTAATTTAAATAAGTCTTGAATAAGTAAATTAATGTAGGGTATTGGCGAGTTAGTCGAACTTTATTCAGCTATTGTTACATTTATATTATGAACCAGCTTACCCGACAGACTGCTGACCCGGGTATTTTTCCAAAAGGAACGTTATCAATAGAATAATCCGAATATATATTTTTAAATATTAATTTAAAAATATATATCCGGAAATATTAATTTAAAAATATATATCCGGATTGGTTCAACTGTTGTCGAGTTTTGCACTTAGTATCTCATTTAGCGATACAATTTTATTTATATACTCGTTAGATAATTAAATATATATGAAATGCATAAAAAGAATGAAATTATAAAACAAGTAGATTAAATCAATCTATTATAACAATAGATTCAACTACGACGTCTTTAAATTTGCTTCCATAGTAGGAGGCAATTCAGAAAAACGATGATAACAAAATCTTTTTACAGTTTGATACTGTATCTACATCTAAAATTTAACTACACCACTCGATAGCTAAAAGATTTAATCTTCGATTTGGGGTCCCGTGGATCTGGGAATTTAGTAATAATATTTTAGTGACATTCTGCAGCTATAAAGTTACTATTCATATTTCAGGGGATATAATGAAATTCGCAGTGACCAAGGGTTCAGCGGTGAGGAAGGTGCAACCAGAAGAGGTGGAACAGAAGGATGTTAGTGTAATTGGTCAATCTCAGCCCGAGGAACCGGCTAAAGTGCAAATGTAATCCATCAGCCGACGACTCCTGCGTTTGTTCTGGCGCATGAGTCGTCAGTATGGACCTGTATATGGGGTTGTTTGGGCAAGACGAGCCTTTGAATTTACAATGAGACATACGAAAAAACGCAAATCAAAGTCCTAAATACATTAGTCAAAAGCAAAGTAAACAAAAATATTATTCCTGTAAGTAAAAGTTGAACAAGTTTGAAGTTAAAATTTTATATCAATTTTTTTACAATTATAAGGCCTTGATTTTAATATAAATTGATATATGAAAATGAAGAAATAGTTGTTAAGTAAATGGCTTTACTCATACAGGTTCATACAAAATATTTGTGCTTAGAAATATAATAAATAACTGTAATTTAAGTGAATCACAAATAGACAGTAAACCACACACTTTTCAATAGCACTTAATTATAATATTTGACAACGACCACATTATTATAATAAACACGTAGGCTGTAAATAATAATAAAAAAACTTTTAAAAAAATAATCAATAAATTGAAAATAACTAAAGCTAAATAAAAGCACATGTGCTATTGTGCTTAGGTGTTGAACAATTTTCTTAATTTACAAAGAACGATACAACTTAATATGTTTTATAGCATAAGTCACAAATGTTATTACATAGTATAAAATTAGACTATTTTCTCTATGTTTATAGCGGCATTAAATGTATGTATTGTTTCTCAAACTATCATCATCATCATCATAATCCCACGAGCGAACATTGAATTTTAATTGAACGCAAAAACACTCGGTTCTCCACATCCATACAAGGCAGCAACTCCTTTCAAGACATCAGTTAATGAGCAGGTTGTCGATTCAGCCAACGAACGGGGTGTTACGACCGTGGTCTCCACACCAAGAGAAGGCCTCAAAGCCCATTCTGCCATTCCCACTACAGAGCTGTAGATTATTTGGCTATTTCGACCACTTTGGAAGCCTCTCATAACCTTTCCTAAAGCACGCTGAGTGTTTTGCAATTTGTGGCCATTAATCTCAAACTATACAATTGTTAGTAATACGATTAAGTATTAAAAGTTCGATTTAAGGAAACAATATTCACTTAAGTACACAAATACGTTTAAGTACTAAAAAATATTCTAGTCTTAATTCTTATTAAATAAGTAAATAAAATTAATTAAAATTATTATTGGTGCGCGTAATTAAATTTAAGCTTTAAGCTAAGTTAAAACTAGATTATAGATATTAGAAAATGAAATGTGTTTTATTCTAGCTCTTGCAGGCGACTTCTGTTATCCGCTCACACCGCTACTGTTATTTCACGGTGGTCTTCTGTTAGGGGTGGTAATTGCCGCTAGACAAATGTATAGTACGTTTCGCAATCATTGGCAACCCTGTTACTGCTTGCCATATCCAGAATGAAAAATTCCAATGTTGGCCCTGCTGTGATTTGAACCCGGGACCCCTGAGACAGAGCGCCTTAACCACTCGACAAAGAAGCTTGTCAATATTCGAATTCTGTATTTTTCTAATAAATTAAAAAGAAAAAAGAAGCCTTCATATAATTTTATTAATACCACATATTTTTTTGGTATGTTCACCTTAATTTATGTTATATCAAGTCAACTTATATTAATATTTAAGCATTAAAAAATTAAAACACTTCAGGACGGAATCAGTTCCAATTTTACTTAATTTCTAAAAAAAATACGCTTCTATATAATAGCAACAATAAGTGATAGCCTAAAAAAATTATATAAAAAAACATATCAGTCGTAGGACTGCATGTCAGAAGTGAAAACGTAGCTTCACAAAAACATTACGTTACATTACGTTTTTCCCATCTCAAAAATTATTCGTTTTTTAAATTATTTTAAATTAATATCAGTTACATCAATGGTTACATTACATTACACGACCGTGTCGCGAGTACAATGATTTTATCCCATCTCAAAAATGCCCAACGCGCCTAAAAAAGTTTTCACTTCAAAAATATTTTTTTTACAAAAGATTTTTTAGGCAGTCACTTATTGGATAAACAATAATATCACAAATACAATTATATTATGCTACATACATAACAAGTATTTACAAAACTACTTAATGAGTATCATTAAACCCAAATATTTTGCATTAAATTTGTCATGGTAACAATAATGGTAACTTTATATTTAAAAAAATATAGGTATCTACAATATTTTATATATATTATTAAGAAACAATATACTATTCTCTCTAACACAAAAACTTGAATTATCTGCTTTTAGATAAAAAAATACAACTACAATTTAAATGTAAAACATTGTATAAATTCTTCTTGAGTTAAATCAATCAATGTCAAGTTGATATGTGTTAACACCATTGCATACAAATCAATTTTTATACAATGGTTGATCAAAAAATTTTCGGAAATTATGTAAATTTATTAAATGTTTATATTGTTCCTACCAACTATAATCACCGTCACTTTTCTTTTCTCGTCGGGGCGCATGTTTTAGAATGGACTTTAATTTTTTGAACAATTTAATTTTTAATCTCCACTTTGATCGCAATACGTCTTCCCTGCATAATTTCCTGCATTTTTGAATATAGGAAAATGTCGCACGTAGCTAATTTCGGCAAATAACGAGGTTGAGGCAACAATTCTTTCTGATTTTTGGCAAAAAATCGCAAACAAAACGCGAGGTGATGTAAGACTTCCACCATTTTCACTCTGGATAAATTAATCTTGAATAATCGTTGCTCTTAATACAGCATGTTTTACTAAGTCTATCAAAAAGCAACTACGCATCTAAAATTAACATAATTATTAAAAAAACTCGAACCTAAGACAAAAGTTTCTTATAAATGAATTATTTAAATTTGAAATTTAAATATTCCGAATATTTTTATCAGCCCTCATATTTCATTAATTCTTCTTGACTAAAATTGAAACTTACAAAATAAGACATATTCAATAAATTCTTAAGTTAAATTATTAGGTATCAACTTCCATTATATTTAATAACATAATGTAATAATAATTCCTCTTAAACTAATTATTGTAAAGTTGCACATGAATTAAGTATAAAATAATGGGTACTTTATTTTGTGATTCATTTGTGACTCTCTATAAAAATATCGTATCAAAAATATTACTTATTCCAAATTCTATAATACACAATGACATATTAATCAATTACTAACAAAAAATGTCAATAAAAGAACCCCTCGGGCCACTCTCAAATACATAATTCTCAGGAAAAATATTTCAAAATAAATAACTTCCCAATATAAACGAAATATATTATTATTACAAATTCTTTTTAGCTTTTGTGGTTTGATGTATTAGAAGTTTTTTCGATTGCTTCAACAAATCATTCGATCTACCCATTAGCTTATTAATTTCTCTATTGTGCATATAACTCACCAATCTATTAAAGCCTACTCTAATAACGTAACCGATGAGAGCAAAAATTGTAATAATACCAATTACGAATATCAGAACTACGTCCAACAAGTAATATTGGAAGAAATTAAGATCTTTCGCGGGCGTTTGCAAATGATACGCGCCGTTGTGTCTGATTACGTACTCTGTCCAATAGATTGCTCTCTCCAAAGGAGTTTCCTTCTGATCCCTCAATAGTATCTGTCTTTTCTTAACGTCTTTTTTATATTTTGGTTCGTTTATAACTTCTTTGATGGCGTCGTGTAGTTTTTCAGAGGTTAACTGCTCCAAATGAATTTTCTTAGCGTATCCGTCGACTTCAGCTTTGGCAGCGTTGGCGTCGTGATCGCAGAATACAGGGATTGTAACTATAGGTACTCCGTGGTATACTGTTTCAAACATGCTTAGAAGACCTCCGTGTGTCACGAACGCCTTGATTTTTGGATGACCTGGAAATGAAAAGAGAATTGTTGGTTTATTATACTGGTATCAGCTGTTGGTTATCTATTGGTTATCTGTTAGTTACACAGATTAAATGAAAATTTATAATCTCTCGAAATTAGATAAATATAAAGATGAAAGAAGCCTGACCTCATTACGACCCAATTTATAATGATACAACACTTATGTGCTTTTATAAATAATAAGTAGGTGTATCCAAGAAATTCTGGGAAAATAAAATACACTTTGAAATATCAAGTGTGCAGTAAGAGCTTCGTTAAGTATGTAGGTTGTACCACCTAAGAACCGTGTGTAGGTGTAAATGACAATTTGAGCGTAGCAAATTGCCATTTGATACACATTTCTGTAACAATTTTTCAAGACGTAACAAATACCTAAAGAAGTAACAAGTATAATTGGGGTCAAATTGAAAATAGAACTCCATTAATAGTCTAAGATCCCACCGTAAAATTCTGCATCTAAGTACCTACCTGTTATTTGATGGAAATGTGATTTAAATTAAAGGTTACACGCAGAGCGTCACGCAACGCCGAAATCTTGCCGCCCCGCAAGTATCTTACCATAATTAATTTTGATAACTTTTTAAACCATTGCACTCATTTGTTTGAAAATTAAATGAAGTGCCATAAAAAAGAGACCGATTTAAGTACTAGTAACTAGAAAAAAAAAATAGGTTGCCACCTCTTAGCCTGCCGCAACTCTTGGGTAGCCAGATTATAATTGGTTATTAATAGACATCTTAGCAGATGTGACGATGCCTCTAACATGTATCTAGTTAAATTGTACATCAAATTGAATCTATTGTCTGCCTCAACACTGTGAAATAATGTTGCCTGCGTAAAAGCTGCCGCAAATGGTGGTTACCTAACCTTTATTTTAAAAGACAACAGCTTAATCTTGCGTTTTTATTACTAGATGGAATTACAAGATTAATAAATAGAAGATTAATAACTAAAACTAGTTTGTAAAATATTCTATTCTGTAACCAAATAGAATTTTTTGGTCGCTATATAGAATAGGATTCTAGGAATTAGGACCCACTTCCCTATCCCTAGTTTTTTATTCTACTAAGGTACTATGGCGTTGCTTGCGTTAATGGGCAACCTACATTTAAATAAAAACCGAATGGTTAAAAACGTGAAATTCACCTAATAAATCCTGCTGAGGCAGCCACTTATACAATCTGACATTAGATGGTATATCGGTCATATTCTGTTCGGCATCTTGTTTCCACAAAACTCTGTGAGGCAACCTTCGCAGGGCGTCAACGAACAGCCGATGGACGGAGAGAGGCATCCTACTGGTCCTCACCGAAGACCCCATTGACACGTAAACGAATCCTGCTTCACCTGCACCGCTAATCCATTCTTCTATTTCCTGTAATTATTCAACAAAATCAGTATATAGCATAAAGTTCTCCTTTTTTTCCATCTTATCTGTCTGTATGTGTGCGCTAATCTCGGAAAGTTGTGAACGGATTTCGTTTCTGGTTATATTGATAGAAAGAGGAATTTCTTAGGATGTGTAGGTGTAATTCAAGAATATCTCATTTATAATTGCCAAGTTATCTCAGCATCTATCGCTGGACATAGATCTCTGCCATAATTTTCCAATAGGACCGGTCAGCAACAACCTGGTCCCAACATTGACTCTTATCACAGATCGTCTGTCCACCTTGTGGGTGAGCTTCCTAACGCTGCGCTTGTCGGCCCGTGGCATTGTATGTGACTCAAAATTTTATTTAAGGAAATCTTTTTTCTCGCGTGTTATTTGCTTTCCCTTGAATCCGATATAATGTGATAAACGATATAACTACAGTTGATATTGATACATGACAGTTGATACATAACTACGTAAGTTATGTATCAACCTGTGTAAGTTAACTTACGGGATTTAGTCTCTTCGGTTCTTTGCAGTGGATACAAGCTACCTCAGCAACATTAGGAAGATAGGGTCTAGGATATGACACAGAGAAATGTCCGTTTTGAAGTATAAAGCTCACATTCTTTGCCATGTCGTAGACGTGCGGCATTTGTGGGCCAAAATGCCTTCTCAACACTCCTTGTAAAATCATCACCATTAAACTATGCATGGAAGTCGCTCCAATATGCCAGGCTGCATTCAAAGCTCTCTCGAAGAGTCCCATGTTATCCGTAAATGCTTTACCAAAGAATGGAGTAACGGATAATGGCGCTGGGCTTCCGGAATTGCTGAGTGGTGCAGAATAGAATCCAACTGTGTTAATGTACATGAAAGGAACTTTAAGACGGTAGACGACGCCAAGTGCGCATTCTGGGTAACTTCCATCAAGAACTATGAGATCGAAGTTTCTTCCAGATCTAAGGAAAGATCTTGTCTCATAGTCGCTTAAGAATGCATCGCAAGCCTGTAAAACAAAATAGGAATAACTTAAACCAACGTTAACGTTATGTTTTAGATCTTAGACTGATGTAACTGAAGTATCTATAAGAAATGTCCTAGATATAGTTCCATATTTTAGTGACAGGGCAACTGTGTAGTGCTTTCATAAACTGAGTAAGTATCCCGTTGGCAGCAGTAACCTGTTCCTTACAATAACCTTTTCTTTCTTCTTTCTATTTTCTTTCTAGGATTATTTTCCCTTCGGCGGACTTGCGGAAGAGTCTTCGTCCGACCTCGCAAGTGCCCCTAGGCGGACGCGGAGGTCGCCAAGAGGCCCCAGGCCGGTGGGTATCCATGATGAATTCCCTTGGTATAGCAAAATCTACTTTAAATTTTTATGCCAGTAGTAAGCGAATTGGTCTACCTAAATATTATAAATAAATACAACGTACTCTACGTAAAAAGAAATATAATTTTGTATGAGTAACGCAAGCCTAAATATTTTCCAACTACATTATGCATATAATACTCAAAAACTATATAAAAAAAACAATATTTATTTACCTCATATCCGTATCGAAAGATGTCCTTGACAGGTAATGGTTCTTCGCCTCTCATCCTAGCACCGACTAGGTCCCAAGACATGTAATTTCTTACATACGAGACTAGACCTTCTGGAGCGATTTCCTCCAATCCTTGGATGTGGAAGTCTGGCGGAAATGCACTTATGAATGTGACGTTGTGACCTCTGAAATTTTATATGTTCTTAATTAATTATTTATTTATATATTATATTACAAACAACCTCACGGATAACCCTGATGCGATATTGTAAATTATAATTATACTAGTTTTTGAATGCGACTTGGGCCGCGTATTTTTAAAAATTATATCCTTTTTTGAAGTTAGAACTCATTTTCATTAAAATCGATTGAGCAGTTTCGGAGATTAGCACTAACGAACATCGTGACAAGTGATTTTTATATATTAAGAATACTTACCTTCTAATGAGTCCTCTGGCTAATTCCCAGAAGGGCATTTTATGTGATTTTGTACCGCCCATGGTAATCATAAGAATATCGCTTCCGCATGCTGATGCTGCTAATAAAATCGGAAGACATAATATCGGCCACCGACACCGAATCTGTAAAACAAAAAAATGTATGTCAGTATCGATCCAACCCTTCGACAGATATACAGACACACAGACACACCACGTCCACTCTAGCAGTAATAAAATTAAAATATATTATCTGAATAAATTTATATGTTTTTAGGCTACTGATGTTAAGCACATGTATAGAGGTAAAGGTAAAGTTTGTGAGTTTATCTTCATATTATTATGTTTACTCTATTATTATTAAGTAACTATTATTATAGCTGTTATTGAGATATTAAAAACCGTAATCATTTTGTATTGCAATAATGTGATTGATTATTTCGCAAGCAATAGCGAAATGGCCCAGTGATCTACATTTACTTGTTTACATCACTTGTTTGCAACCATTCGACCGACTCGCTTCCGTAATAAACCTAATTATAAATTTATTTTTTAAAAGAATCCTTGAAAGATTTATTTAAATTCAATTTCATCTTTCGGCAAAACAAACCCTTTGTAACAAGTCATACTAATAGGTGCGTGTGTATGTAGGTATTAGTTTTAACTGCTTGAAAATATATTTTATTTCGATGGTTTTAACTAAGTCTAGTCTAGTATGGTAATCCACGTCTAGTAGTGCTCCTATGTAGGTATTGTGGATACAATACCTATAGTAGTCAAGCCGGGACGGATCGCTAGAACTAGGATTAGTTCTAACCGAGGCTTGGCACGTATGTAATTTTATACATACTTCCTCGTCTATCGCATGGTTTAAAGGAAGTAAGCGAGGAAATTGACAAAGGCGACAGCTAAGTACTTTGTTTTATACTATTTAAGAGATACATATATCGCATTACTAAATTTAAAACGATAATTAATTTATACATTGTATTAGGTTGGTCAAAAGATCTTTGCGTTTTTTGTAACTATTACTTTATAACAAAAATACACTCGAACATATTGAGATTGATATTTTAGAGCATATTTTTAAAATAAGCAGAAATTTGTTTGGTAATTTATGTTATTAACTAAGTTATTAGGTAAGTTAAGTTTTAATTCCCGATTTATTTTAGATTTTAAATATATATTTTTATATTTTTAAATGTTGTTTGTTTATTTCTTTTATGAGTAGAGTATACAAGTTTAAATGTGAATTTAGTGTATTGTTTGTTGTTGTATACTGTGTTGGCTTCCTAATAAATAAAATAAAATAAAATAAACACTCTTTTGGCAATATTAATGAGATAAATCATAAGAAGTATTCAATATTTTTCTAACCCCTCATTTTTTTATGTCATTCATTGCTATGAATATGAATGTTTGCTTAATATGAAGAAGACAAAAGATTCTTAAAGAAATAAGTGTTTGTCCTTAAATAGGGTATATATATATATGAGTATAATTTATCTTAACAAATAAAGATGTATCCATAACAAGTAAGACAAGACAATGAGATGACAGCTGACTGATGCGTTTTGCGCTGACATCTACGACAAGACATGATCTTTGTGCTTGGCCTCAAGGCTGTGTTCCTGCAATCCTTCGGATAAGGCTAATTTTGATATAACAGCCTTTATTCGAATATATGATCCAGACTTTCTAAATACTTTCTTCGTAAATATGAAATTTTAAAAACACTGTGAGAAATAATGAGGTTTTTGGAGTTTACTCCTTAAGAATCGATTGTCATATATAAGCCCGGGGCACGAAAATTTATGGGAGTAAAATCAAAATTGTCACATGTCACACGTTACGCGTTAGTTTTAATTTTAGCGCCATCTACACAATATATCTGAAACTAAAATATGTTACGTAATAATACATCCTTGCGAAAACTAGACGGCACCGATAATCATGTATCATAATTCGAACAGAGATGGCGCTGATATTAATTCGTTGTGATAAATGTTTTTATAATTTTTATTATGTATTTTATTATTTATTTATTATTTATTATTATGTTCGTAAGGAGTAAACTCCAGTCGTGCGTCGGAGCTGACACAAATTTTTTTTAGTTTATTTATTTTCTTTCATTCAATAGGATTCAGATAATTATAGCTATTGCAATAAAAATAAAGAGTTAAAAATGTAACATCAAAAGTGTGTCAAAATGGTAATACAATATATCATTTACTTTAGCGATGCACCACAAAATGCAAAACTAAGTTATTGGAAATATTTAGGACGAACAGCTTTGAAAACCATAAGTGCATTGTCTCAATATATTGTGTAGTTGTGGCCTTTGTTAAGCTGTATTTTTGTATGGCAAGGTCAACAGACAGGCTGACAGTCCACTTGATGTTAAGCGGCTCAATGACCTTAGCAGGATTAAGGATAAGTGATTACTCACTTACCACAATACAACAGTATACATGCTGTTATTTCACGATGGTCACCTGTCGCCAGGTTACTGTAGGCAAATGGGCGTCTGTCGCCAGATATCGCAGTCATAACTGTGATTATTCATCAGCAACAATACAAGTACCATAAAAATTACGAGATTGCGCTTTAATAAATGATGGGCTTTTTACATTAATTACACTATTTACATTCAGTATACATGTTGTTTATTTAATACGTAACACATTATATACATACACTATTCAATCAGAAGAATATTTTTCTAAAGACAAAATATAAACGGACATTGACATGGAATTATATATTTGAATGTTGAAACCATAGAGAAAGCGGCACTCCAACAATCTCCTCCTCGCATCTCTATGCCAGTCCTAACTGGGGCATCAGTTCCTTCAGTCGTGGTCCTGGTAGGCCCTTCGTCAATAGATCCGCAGCCATTTTCTTAGTCTCCAGATATTTTAGATACACCTGTCCACTTCGAATACAATCTCTTACATAGTGCATCTTTAAGTCAATGTGTTTGGTCTTTGATGACACTATAGGGTTATTACTAATCTTCAAAGCGGCCTGGTTGTCGTTTAATATCTGGATACATTCTGTTTGAGTCCCCAGGTCATTAAATAGTGACTTCAGGTGTATGGCTTCTTTTGCTCCTTCGGTGATTGCACAATACTCGGCCTCGGCTGTAGAAAGCGCAACACTCTTTTGTTTTCTCGAGGACCAACTAATACAGCCTCCTGCATATATGAAACAATAGCCTGAGAAAGATTTGCGATCTAATTTGCAGGCTCCCCAGTCTGCATCTGCCATGCCGTACAATTCTTGTTCGGTCTTTTTAAAAAATATTCCGACAGTAGAAGTGC
The DNA here is from genome assembly GCA_944738685.1 of Synanthedon myopaeformis. Lineage (NCBI taxonomy): Eukaryota > Metazoa > Arthropoda > Insecta > Lepidoptera > Sesiidae > Synanthedon > Synanthedon myopaeformis. Next base: position 2,795,167 of record OX122927.1, on the reverse strand, counting down.
CCTTCAGGTATCTCAAAACACGTTTGGCACTCTTGAAGTGTTCGCTACTGTAACAATCGTTAAATTGTGAGAGATAACTTACAGCGAACATGATGTCAGGCCTCGTAGCTATCGCCAGGTACATAAGTGTTCCGATCAAGTTTTTGTATGGCAACTCCATCTCATTTATATTTTTGTTCACTTCAAGTGACAACCCTGGTTCTATAGGGGTACTTGTTGGTTTGCATTCATTCATTTTGAATTTAATTAATGTGTCCTCTATATATTTTTCTTGACAGAGTTTTACTGTGTTTTTCGTGTATTTGAAATCGATTCCAAGCATTCTCTGTGGTGTTCCCAAATCTTTAATTTCAAATTTGTGTGCAAGCATTTCAACGATTTCTTGCATCTTCTCAGGGCAATTGTAGGCTATCAACAGATCATCAACCCATATGGCTGTGACAACTTTAGCTCCTCCTTTTTGCAGTATGTACACGCACGGATCTGCTTGTGATGGAACAAAACCAATATTTCTTAATTCCGTGTCTAATCGGATGTACCACTGCCTCCCTGATTGTTTTAATCCATATAAGGATCGCTGTAATTTGCAGACTTTTTCTCCTTTAATATTTTTTATACTTTCTAGCATATCTCTAGCTTTGGTGTATATTGTCAGGTCATCCTGTTCACTCTCATCGATCATGATTTCCGTCACATATTTTTCTAGATTTTCAGGTACCTTCATTGTGATGTCTTCCTCTATATCACCGTTAAGATATGCTGTTGTAACATCCATCTGTTTTAAATTCATGCCTTCTTGAACAGACATTCCAACAACAGTTCTAATAGAACTTAATTTGGCTACTGGAGCGAAAGTTTCATTGAAGTCTATACCCGGTCTCTGAGTAAACCCTCGAGCAACAAGTCTCGCCTTCTTCATTTTTGTATTGTCTGGTGCAATTTTTGTTTTAAAAACAAGCTTGTGATCGATGACCTTCATACCACTACATTTCTTTATGATTTTCCAGGTCTCATTCTTAATGTGTGCTCTTATTTCAGCTTTAATTGCGTCATGCCAGTCATCTTCAGCTTCATTTTGTTCTGACATTTTAGACACGAACATACTGTCTTCCATATCGTCTGGGAAGTAGTAGTCATTTGTCCATATAGGCTTTTTCTTGCTTCTCTGAGGTCTTCGCGATGTTGTTTCTTGTGGGGTTTGATATCCATCGCTCTCAGATCCTTCATCCTCTTCGGGTGAAATTTGGCCTTGATCAGCAGTTTCGGCCCCCCTATCCTCAGATGGCATTATATCATCTTTACTACCTTTTTCTGAATTGGCAGCTGAGGATGACATATCTGTTAAGGGAGAATAATCCTGAATCGGCAAGTTATAACTAGGATTATTATTCTTCTTGCTAAATTTTATCATTGTTTCACTTTTGTCTTCAGGTTTCCGTCTGCTTTCTTCAATGGCGGTTCGAGCGTCATCATAGTACATTTTTTCTACGAATTTTACATCTCGACTGATTACAACATCATTTTGATCAGGTAAATAGATTCTAAATCCTTTAGCATTTTTGGCGTATCCCATAAATACTCCTTCTGTGGCCTTAGGGGAGAGTTTGCCTTTTCGGTTTTTGTTAAGGGTGAAAACTTTACTACCAAAAATGTGTAAATGGTTTCCAGCTGGATTTCTGCCGACCCATTTTTCATATGGAGTACTTCCATTTAAGGCTTTTGCTGGGCTTCGGTTTATTAAGTAATTGGCTGTGTTTATTGCTTCTGCCCATAAGTATGAAGGCGCTTTTGACTCTATCGTTAAACATCTTGCCTTATCCAGCAGGGAACGGTTTTTTCTTTCACTTACGCCGTTTTGTTGCGGAGTGTATGGTACAGTTAGTCGCCTCTTGATACCGAATTCTTTTAGTAGGTTATCAAATTCTTTGTTTTTGTACTCACCACCGTTGTCCGACTGTAAGTATCGAATTTTCTTCTTTGTGAACAATTCCACTCCGTTTTTGTATTCTTTAAACTTCTCGATTACTTCACTTTTGTTTTTTATGAAGTAGATACAACTATATCTTGTGAAATCGTCAATAAATGATACGTAGTATTTAGATCCAGCAAGCGATTCAGTTTCAAACGGTCCACATACGTCAGTATGTATGATTTCTAGAGTTTCAGATGAGATTCGGTCATGGCTAGCAAATGGAAGAGATGAAAGTTTTGCTTTTATGCAAGTTTCACAGGTATCCAATTTTACTTCCTTTAAATTTAATCCTCTCATCATTTTCTTTGACACCATCATTTTCAGATCATTTATATTGATGTGACCTAATTTACGATGCCATATCCTCGATTCGTCTTGAGACTTCATTGTTAGATATGCTGACTCTTTCGATTTAAACTCTAGATAATATAGTCCATTTGTATTTCTTGAAGCTTGCAATATAACAGTGTTATTTTGTAGAATCGATGCCTTTTCCTTTTCAAATAGTACCTTGTAGCCATTGTCAGCTATTTTTCCAACTGATATTAAGTTAGTCGATAATTCTGGTACATACAACGCATCGTTTAAATTGTATTTATCGTTATTTGCGGAGATTCTTATTTTTCCTCGGCCTTTAATTTGTGTGGTGAGTTTCTTTGATGCAAGACTCAAAACATTTACTTCGGGAGCTAGCTCTGTGAATTTCTCTTCTTCACTAGTCATATGTGAGCTGCAACCACTATCTAGGCACCATAAGTTATCGCCAATGCTCTCTTCTGAGGCAAGACACATGTTGAAATTCTTTTCATTACTTCTTTTCGGGTGGTTAGTCCTTTTCTTAGACCAACATGCCTCAGTAGTGTGGCCCTTTTTGTGGCAATTTTGACAGACGACCCTACTTTTCTTTTTGGTATATAGTGCCTCGGATCTTACTGTTGGCTCTGTCTCTCTTCTGGCCTCATTTTCTTCTATTATTTTTATTTTCAGTTCTTCTGGTCTAGGCAACACATCCCGAGACTCGATAGCAATTCTGAAATTTTCATATGTTGTTGGGAGGCTGTAAAGCATCATAATGCTCAACAATTCTGGATGTATTTTAACGTCCATATCCTCCAGCTTTCCAACGACGTCCATAAAATTATTTAAATGGTCTCTTATATCCTCTTGGGAATTCATTTTCTTGAGTACCAGTTGTTTCAATAATGTAGCTTTTCTCGCTGGACCGCTACTTTGGTGTATAGATTTAAGTTTATTCCATACCTCTTTTGACGTTTGACATCCTTTTATTTGTTTCAATTCGGTAGGCGAGATTAGTAAAATAAGCTCCGATTTGGCTTGTATGTCCATTTTTACAAACGTATTATTTTCTTCTGCGGTCGATGTCGGCGACAATTTCTTTTCGCCGCTAACATAATCCCAGAGATCGTTTTTAATTAATACCGCTTGTGCTTGAAGACACCATGTATCGTAGTTGGATCTATTTAATGTTTCAATAGACCGGTACGACGCCATTGTAACGTAATTTTCTTTTAAATCACGGATGATCGTCGTAGGCAATTTTTCCAAACGATACCAACCACGCTCTGCTACCAATTGATGGGCTTTTTACATTAATTACACTATTTACATTCAGTATACATGTTGTTTATTTAATACGTAACACATTATATACATACACTATTCAATCAGAAGAATATTTTTCTAAAGACAAAATATAAACGGACATTGACATGGAATTATATATTTGAATGTTGAAACCATAGAGAAAGCGGCACTCCAACAATAAATAGTTAAAAACTTATTTTTACAAGAAATACAACTACCTATATTGGTAGACTGAATACAAATTTACATCCAAATCATTAGAGCCAGAAGATAAGGTTTAAATGGAAAAACTGATTCTTGGAACACTACTTATTACTTATGTTTCTTATTAGAGTTAAAAGTGACCATGTATTTTCTTTGCTTTTCAAACAATGTCGCTATACGTCTGTTTGTTCATCGACTATATTTATATTAAAAACTTACTACGAGTATATTTAGTAGGTAACTTTCCACTGCTATTTCCCAACTGGTACATAATAAGTTAAAAGCGTAATGTTAAGTAATTCAACCTACATATTCACTCCATAAATGTATAGACTGCAATACCAACGTTTAATAAAACAAAAGAACACATTATTTAGAATGGTAAATAATTAAGTGTTTCTTGTTGATGTTGCAAATTGAATAGTTTGACACGTAACACTTGCAATTTAGATACAGTCTATGCATCGATGTTTATTGATTTTGAGGGAATGATACAAAAAATCATTCCCTCAAAATCAATCTGATTGATTTTTGTAGGACTCATTGGTTCGTCGTGTTGCTCGGCGGGATTAACGAAATTTATAGTCGGCTTACTATAGTAATTTAATGCTTATGGTTGCTACTTATTAAATTTGATAAATTAATATTACATTTAAGTATATAATATTGTTATAAACAAAATAAAAACCGTTACAACCATCAAAAACTTCATTTTAAATTCTCTATTAATTGTTTTGACGTCAATAAGTACATGTAAAAGTTTAAATTGAACAAATTATTTTAAGTTGACTTTAACTTGTTAATTTAACATTTGTCCAAAATTTTGTAATAAATGGTATTAGTATCTAATAATTGTAAAAAATATTGAAAATAGGGCCCAAATTAACTGGGTAAACTACTTAATTTATTGGAAAGACCAAAATGTATAGAACTTCTTCTTAATGTGCCTCTCCATTGTCTGAATGTCGGCAGTCAATTTCTTAAATTTCTCGTTATCCTTCGTGAGTCGAAACAACAAATTGTTTCACTATTTTAATACCGGTCCACTCTCTGATATTACGTTGCCAATTACCACCTTTTTCTTTTTACTTTACGCTTTCCTTCTAAGTTCGATGTGAACTTAAACAAAACTACTTATAGACCAATTAAATTTGCCTAAATTTACTCACGCAAAGTAAAACTAGAAACTGTTGTGGTAGTTCAAACTTTATGAATATTAAATAGTATCATCTTAACTTCATAAGATTCCATAAACTATTGTTTCTAGCTAAATAGTTTTATTTACAGTGGTAGGTACTACTTTCGCAAGTCCAATACAATAACGGTTTTAGGATGCTGATGGGGTTGCCTCATTTTTGTAGTGCTAAATGTTTGCTGAAGCGTGAATTATTAGAAAGAAAAAGACATTGTTGTTAAAATAGGCACGGGCCAACAACATCTTAAAAACAGTTGCTATGACATACAACTCTGCTTTTAAACATTTTACTGATGTTCTGATGAAATAAGCAAATTGACACTGTAGGTACATTACACCCTTTAGTCCTGGACCTGGCTAAGTTGATAAAAGCGAAGTAGACGAATGGCGTCAAACTCATCCATACCATAGTCCTCTGGAGAAGTTGGAACAGTGGAAGGGAAGTCCGCGTATGGATTTTTGTATGAAAGTTTAGTAGGAGTCTTAGTAAGTATTTTAGACTTGGGTAGGTTCGTTACCTAGTAAATTTTCCAGTTATGATGTCATTAATTTTTTGTATAAAAAAAAATCTTCAGAAACCTATCGAGTGGAGTATCAAATGAAAGGGCTCCATGAGCTGATTACAAATATATACCACACCATTACATTTCTGTCAGTTGTTTTGTAAAAAATAAAAAAATACTTTTAAAACACATTGATTTTGGGCTCTTCCTGAAAGGAAACGGCTGAATGATTATTTCTAAAATATACGCCGAATGAATACTTATATCCTCATAAATCTATTATATTGAACGGAATACAGAAAATATTCATTCTTACTGTAATTTTTTTTCATTGTTGATAAGAAAATAATAAAGTGTTACAATGTGATTCTATGTAAGTTCATTCATTCACTGTATCAGGCTTTGCAAAAAATTCAACTTACTTCTATCAGAAAGAGAATTGTTCCGAAAATGTTATTTTTAAATATTGTTCCTACGTTAATTTTGTCAAGCAGAAACTGGTAGAATCCAAGGTAAGCCCAAAAGTGAGTGTAAAACAAGTAAGTGATATAAAAAACGTGTGTGCTTAACGGTATCATGGTCACTTAACTGTTAAGGTTAAAATTTAATCAATGCAACCAATCATTTCCGTGATGCAGTTAACACTAGAGAAATATTCATGTGTATGTACCTACCTACTTTAGATATAGAAGAGTAACTGTTACCTTTTGAAATTATAATCATACTAGCTTTTACCCGCGACTCTGTCCGCGCACCATTTCTTATGTGTTAAAACATTTCTTCAATCATTATTGTTTATATATTTTTGTCAGTTTCTATTTTGAGTCGTAGAATTATCCTTCGGAGACAGTGCTTTTTGCTGGATGACAGGTACCCTATGTCCTTTTCTGTATTCTTTTTTTCTTAATGTTGATCGGTTGAGTAGTTAAGGCGTAAAAGCGTAACAAACAAACAAATAACTACTCCCCAGCCAGCTCTGTAGTTCTGTGTTAGGGTATTATATAGAAGAGTTATAGGACAAGTTTTCAGCTTGCTACCATCTCTAGGTCTAATAGTCCAATGACGAAAAGGATATGGAGGAACTAAGTCATGAAGTTTGTTTTTTTATTAATGAGATTGTATTCAGTATGTGATAAAGTGAATGAAGGTTTTTCGTAATAAAAAAGTTATAATCCGATAATAAATGAGTATATGTTTGAATTTTCTCTAAAATGCAATAAATGCCTATAACTCCTGAGTTGGTCATTATGATGTGACTATTTGCACAATCTAAGAAAGCCCTCAAAAGGCAACGTGATGTAATACAAGAAACCCGCTGGAGAGCGTGTCACGTGAGGCCTCGCAACATGTGCAATACAATATTACGGGCATTTGAGGCAGATTGTCAAGGAAGTCGGTACTTTATTGCTGGCATATGATTTTATGGAAGCTTGCGTCGGTTTCACACCTGAGAGAATATATTATTATAGTATTGCGAAAAACATTCTTTGGTTATTTAGCTAAGAGACGTTAAGAGATCGAATTTTTAACTCATAGGTATACGATTATTGTGGACTGTAAAGGAATACCTAAGACGGCGCCTGGTGGTTTTTGATATCTGGTGTTACCGACGTATGCTCCACATAAGCTAGATCCAGAAAGTGAGTATGAACATGAATAGGTGTTCCAGAGGGCGCCAGTGTGACCCGGAAATTGTTGCAGACTATTAAAAAGCGCAAAAATGAATATCTGGGGCATACATATGTTACGCAACAACAAAATATGAATGGAATAAAATAAAATTAGAATTTCTGTTGTATAAAATTAGAATAAATTTTATTTGAGGCAAAGGACATTTTGAAAATATACTTGACACAAATGACAATATTAGAAAATATACAGGAGGTACATAGAAAATATATTCAACACAAACACACATTATTTCTTGGTTAAATCCTAGAAGCTACAAAAATTTCTTTTGCAACATTCCATCAGAATCTGCCTTTTCCAGAATCAACCATTTAGCAAATATGTAATCGCTTAGCTTATTAGGTTCCTTGTCATAAAATAAAATTGCATATAGTATTCCATTACAGAAGCTCGGATTTCTGTTTTAAATAAAACCAAACCGCAACGACAATGGCTTCAACCTGCCTGTTCTTAAACCTTGTAAATAATATCGCCATCTCATTATAACAATAATGAAGGCATCATTCAAGAGAGTACTTAAAACATTTTATTAATGCGACTGTATAATATTTATTTTTTATCTTCAAACATTGAAGATATGTGCGAAAAAATCCCCACTAGTAGGGATGATGGAACGGAATCCGTTTATCCCCACCAAAAGGTTAGTAACATCGAAATAATATATCTTCGCCGGTTAGTAAGGATAGAAGGAACGGCTGAAATAATCATCGGGAGAATCCCCTAAATTAATATATGTACAAATAGATTTCAAATAAGAGATATAATCAAAACTATTACCAACTACGTGATATAATCAAAACTATAATTTACTAGAATTGAAGCAATTTTGAGTGAAACACTTGATAATTATGAAATTATGTCTCTGTACCTAATTTTGTATTTATTGCAAACCCCATTGACATTATGAATTTGTACGCAATAATAATTAGTGACTTACTGGGTTTATGTTTTATTGCAGAATGACGAAACAACCTAAACATAAAACTAGCACTTGTCTTTCATAAAAGCATCTAGAAACGACTTGTGTTAAATTAATGCCTATTTTATTTTATGCACGCGACTTCGTCCAAGTAACTTTATAAAATATATCCTATCTCTTAAGTTGGATCAAACTGCACACAGTGTGCAAAATTTTATTAAAATCGGTTCAGTCAACTACTGAATCATAGGCGGCGACAAACAACGTGAACGAAATTTTTATATATAGAGATATTAATATATTTTAGTGTTCGCCACAAATAATAATTACGACAATAATTAATAATTATCGTCAATAGTGTGGACAACGAAACGTAAGAATGAGTGTGAAGGATAAAATACTTAGGAATGAAAGAAATACATTTAGATATATATAGAAAAGACGTAGGAAGCTCTTGTAAGAAGCTGTGCATTTAGTTGGTTCTAAATTGTAATTAAAATATTATTGGCGAAATTCAAAAGTTTTACTCCAAGCATTCATTCCATTCCACAATTGTAACTAAACGAAAATATATAAAATCGATTATCGATCTTTCCAGAAAGATCTTATAGGTATTCCAGAAAGAATACTATGCTCATGTTGGTATTGTGGAACATTAGTGTTAGAAATACGATAATACAAGCCTATTTGTTTTATATATAAACTAAATGTTGCCCGTGACTTTGTCCGCGTTGAAAAATAAAAGAAACAAAGCCTGACAAAATATGTAAAGCAATATATAAAGCCTGACATCCTTTGATGTTATTTTTATTTCGATGCCTAATATACATTGATGTCTGACTCTATACTTTTGTCAAGCGTTTGATCGTTATTTGCAGATAGCTGGTGACAGCGGCTTCGCTCTCCTGAAATATTTAGTCTATGGCTATCTTGAAATTCTATTATTACTCTAGTAACTCTGATATTTTCGTTTTTCAACGCGTACTATTTCCCGAGCACAGCTAGTTTAAGTTCATTTTCAGTCGCGTAATGTAGGGTAAGATCTTCAAGTCGCGAACGGGTACGCAACTGCTATTGATATGATGGGTGTACAACGAACAATAAAAAATGCATTCGGGTATTGCCCGTGGTACACCTAGGTCCTAGGTGAACAGAGTAGGTGGACCACGGGCAATACCCAGTCTATACATAATATAATATAATAAAATCGAAATGTACATTAAATATTTAAAAACAATTTGTACATATTGTACAATGGTTTTTAGAATTTCTCTCTGTTTGTCTGCGCGTTTCTGCACGCTAATATCAGAAAGGGCTAAACCGTTTTGAATGCGGTTTCCACTAATTTATTGCAGCAAACTCCCCGTAGTATTTAGTGTTTGTTTCATCCAATTGGTTTACAAACATAGCACATACAACAAACATACAAAAGTTATAGCGCAGTTGCGGGCATAGTTAGTAACAAATAAAACTCATTCTACATAAGATGTCTGTAACTAATCATTTAAGTAACTTTACATAAAGAATTCACACATGAAATGTTCAAATTGTGAATTATTAAATTTTAACTTACCTACTAAGTACTATTACATACTATATTGCTCAAAACACTCACAACACTAAAGCAAATTTAAACAAACAATTTAAGTTAAACAAAAAGATATTGATATAAGAGATTTACCAACGCAACGCAAAAAAGTGTAGGTTAGTAATGTAAAAATAAATATTTACCGGTGAATGACTTCTTAGTACATTATAACGAGTTTACGGTGCAAAATTCAAATTTATCATCTCATTTACAATTTAAATAGAGTTTGTAAGTAATTTTTTTCCGTTTCCACAGTGACCCAAAACTTGGTTCGATCTGTTCAGATACCTGTTATTTAATTACCTTACTTTTTATCTGGGCTTATAACTCGAATGAATTTGTTCATAGAATCATAGTTATACAACTACATGTTATTTTGAATGATGAAACATAGAAATTGTATAAATAAAAATGAATCGCTAAATATGTTGCTAAGCGCAAAACTCGAGAACGGCTGGACCAATTCGGCCAATTTCATTTCTAAATATTCGTTGAAGTTCCAGGAAGGTTTTATATGCAAAGCCGGGAGGCACGTTAACAATATATTCTTCAATTAACCTCATGTAGTTTTCGTTAACCTTTAGAGCAAAAGTTCTAATCTACACATGAATTCTAAAATACCTCCCTCTAAATCAGTGTTACTAATTAAAAATATTCAGAATTCTGAAGAATATTATTATATCAATAGTATACATTAGTTATCACAATAATTTAAGACATTAATACAAGATTATCACTAGAACTATTAAGTCACTGATTTAAAATAATTTGAACATTTTTCAGTGGTGAATGCAGACCGAGAATTAAACCTCCTTCAGCACATCGTAAACCGAGCATTTACTCCACTGAGATATCACTGCTATCAATGCTTGGTAGTGTAAGTGCATAATTTAAAAGTATACAAAAATAATTACGGAATATGAATAACCATTCTCTTAAACTTACTACTTACTTTCGAAGGTTGAATGTATAATTGGCGGTTTCTCACACCGGTCACATAATTTATTGAAAAAGTTCAAGGTGTCGTTTAAATTGAGGTTTACCTTAACAGTGTTAAGGTTCGCTATACAATAGACAAATTTGCAGTGTTTTATACTCGTATGTATATTTTGTTTAAGTTTCTGCACCACAAAATATACATTAAGTTGAGTGATGATTGCGGCCATCTTGCTTATCATGACACCACCAGCTTCTTTTCTTTTGTAAAGATCCTCAGACAGGCTGACAACCCACATGATAGTAGGTGGCTTCCGTCGTCTATCAATGCAGGCAACGCCACAGCGTGACCCAAGTTCGCTGTCAACCTTTTTAGGATTAAGGAAAAGGGATAATAAAAAAGGATTCCGTAAAGGGGTGGTTACTGCCGCCAAATTTTTCCAACACCAACAAAATTTCGATCTTAATCGTTTCTTAAGATTCGAAATTAGAAGCCGTTAAATAAATTTTTGATATAATTTTTGCGACTTTTTCCTACGATGTTTGTTGTTCATAATTCTAAACCTTTACGCTTGACTAAATTTAGAAAGTCTAAATAAATTTACACATGTCTAAATTCAGTGTATTCAATGTATTTATTTTCAAATAGTGATTATTGCAACTCTAAAAACTGCTAAAAGCTTATTACAACTGCTAAACTTTGTAGCAACTTGCAATAAAGTTTAAAAAATAAATATCACGGGCAATCGATGTCATGATACTCATCATTATGATAATACAAAAGAACTATCTGACCAACCTTATATGGTGATTAACACAAAACCACTTGTTAAGTTTTTTAAGTTATATAATTTATATCATTCGGTAACACGTTTTAAATAAAAATCAGGTTAATAGGTGGCCGCGAACACGTGTGCGATGAAAACTGTCTGACCGGTTTACTTTTTCAATTAAATTATTGTTATGATGTTTCGTTATCTCCTTTCCAGTTGTGTTCCGCTTTATCTACAGTATCAATTATATGGGCTAACAGGCTACAAGGGAAGCAAAAATTCTTAAAATGTTTCTTAAATTTTTAGGTCGTAAGTATGCTAAACTAAGTATTGCGTCTAAAAACAACTTTTTAGTTTCCTTTATAAGATTTTTATTTGGGCTTAGCCACAGTCAGGTAAAGTAATTTTGAATTTTTTATTAAAATTTTTATTTAGTTGTCTTAAGTGTTATGATCTCTTTTGAATCTGATTAGTTATCTGCTAAATATGATATCAAGTTCCTAAAATAGAAATAAAAAAGTAACATTTTGAACTCGAATGGTGTTTTTACTCTATAAATTTATAAAACCTTTTATTCTATAAAACCTGTCGAAGGGGGTGGAAATTAAATTAACTCTTGAAATAGCAGCCCACACATTGGAAAACACATGGTCTCTAAAATAAATATATTGGCACTCAATAAAAATATGTATTTAATTGATAGATAACAATTTACTTGTAGACATTAATGGTTACGCAACTTCAACGTATGTTATTAGAAAGAGTTATTACATTGCTCGAGTTCACTTTTCTTTTCCTTACTAAGTAATAGGCACGGGCGCAAGTGATAAAAGAAAAGCACATTTACGAAGGACTTGCTGTTGTTGGCGCCATCTGTTTCATGAATTCATTACTAAACTAGATTTAAGCTTGTACGGCGCGAATTCAGTTACGTTATCACGTACGAGTTATTGTAGAAATAAATTTACATAATGGAACGCATTAACGGCATTAAAAGTATATGGTATATACCTTATTACATTAAACAAGTAAAGTTTGTTTTTTTTTTTTTTTGTTCAAACGCGCTAATCTGTGGAAATAGTAGTGGGATTTATTTTTTTAAGAAATAATTTTTTAGTTTGGTTTGAGAAAGATTATTCAGAAAGATAACATTATCTACATCAATAAAAAAACAAAAAAACACCTAGGTATGCTATCCGGAAATCGAAACCGTCTTTTGTAATAAACAAGAAACATTTCGATGTTCTTTCATTTATATTTTTTGGTTTATAACTTTAAAAAGTTGCATTATAATATTATTTTGTCTATTAACTTAACTATATTATGAAAAAACTAATATTATGAAAATTTACTCAACCACGAAAATACTCTCTTTTGGTTTTAACTTATACTACGAGAATTGTAATTTTTTTAATAAACTACTACGAGAATTGTTATTTTTTTAATAAAATTCTTAACTAGTTTTATAATTTATTAAGGTATATTGCATACAATATTTAAATTCTATATTTCCTCAAGTAATAAAATAACATACATTTTTCATTATGAATCCTGGATGAAATTCTGTTATAATGGGACTATTACAGTATTTTCGACAATGCGATGTCTCTGTCTCCTGTAACTTGATAACTTTATTCTGTTTGTCGATGAAGACTGTGTTTATAATAGCGATACAATCTTTTCTGCGACACGCACACGCAACTATTATATAAAAAACAGGTCTCTTTATCATTTCATTTATTATATATATATAAATTACATATCACGTGTTTGTTCTCAATGAACTCCGAAACTACTGAACCGATTTTGATAAAATTTTGTAATTATGTGTAATTTCATCCAACTTAAAAGATAGATTCAATCCGTACGAAGCCGGGAGCTGGCCAATAGTACCGCGTAGAGACATTAATTTGATGTCATCGCATTGCATTACAAACTTGAGACAGACTAAAATAAACGCAGTCTGCAATAAGTTCAGCTTTTCGCTGTTAGATGGTGACAGCCAGTGAGCTTAAATCGCACTATCGTTTGGTTTTTGCCAAAAAGTATTTAATTTGGTCCAACTTAAAAGATAGGGTGTACAATTTGCACCCCGGGCGAAGCCGGGAGCGGATAACTAGTAGTTTTACAAATAAATCGTAAAGCCATATTTCTCTCACATATTTCTTTACCATATAAGCTGTTTGTATTCAATTTCACTACTATAAATTACAAAATGGTAAACGCTGTAATGAGTTGATTAATCCTGGTAGGAAAACCAATAATTACTTAATCGCAGTTCAAAATGAAATTAACCATGGTTAACTAAATATTAGCGAAAGCGTTTAATTGCTGTCGGTTGTTTTATGAGCCATGACATGGTATCAAATGTGTTGCTCAAGTTGTCAAACAGGCAAACAAAACAGTTTTATCGTCCTACCTGTATGACTCATAATAAAACAAACAATAAATTTAAAGGCACCCTATACGAACGAATGAAGTCAGTAATAAGTATTTTGTAGAATTTGTTGTCTCAACTGTGGAGAGCTTCGAATGTGTGTTGGGACGCAAAAGACATTCGCGGTTTTTATTGGACTCGCGAAAGTAATAAAACAAGCGCCAGCAATTCCAATATTTTAGAAAAACCTTTATGGTAGTAGTAGTAGTACCTAGATGGTAGCTTATTGGCTTTTAGTCAGTAATAACAAGAATTCAACCCGCAAAAATGTCACAAATTCTGCACCTTTTTGAATTCAATTGTACCAATATTAACTAAAGTATAACTTTAGAAATGTCATGTTTTTTATATATTGCTATGACCAATAACTGACGAGTAATTATGGAATTAAGTAGTAGTATAGCATTGGTAAGAAGCTCCCGTCGGATGGAGGTATCAGAAATGCAGTATACCCTTGCACTATTAAAACTCAAGCAATCCCCTTTTTAAGCCCCGACGCCCGACCCAAAAACGGGGTGTCTATGTATCTGTGTTTCCGTCTGGGGAATCGAAGCTCCCATTAAATTAAACAATTTGATCCGGTTTTTTTTAAACTGACGTGATTGGGATCGTTCTTAGCTGTAGTTTATGAAGATCATTTCAGACGTGTGAAGACCATTAGCTCATTTCGTAGTTGTCAAAGGGATATCAGTAACTTCCACAAATTCGATTGATGTGAAATTTGGTATACTGTTACTTCGGTGATATTTTCATGACATGGTAACCTTGACCTGATACTGCAGCATTAAGTAATCTGCAGGATACCCAACTCCTTACCAGCTTACAGCAGATATATTGTGTTTGGGGAAAGTCGGGGGTTAGTTTATAATTTTTAATTATAGCTTGTACAATTATCAAGTATTCAAATGTTCAAGTAATTTAGTATCAAAATATACAATCTCAACGTACCTCATTTATAAATTAACATTATTAACTGTCATAAATAATATTACCTAATAACTACATACACTAATCATTAAAGATTACCACCGCAGTAAGCGATAAACTTAGAAAGTAAGTATAAGTCGTAATATACGAATAAACATTTTGATTAGCTAAATTTTTCTTACTAAACTACTTTTACTAATATACGTTCTGAGCTCCTACTTAATTTGAAATAAACTTTCCCAATTCTTGAAGTACACTTACTTTACGAGGGTAAACTAAGGCTCTATAATGTTACTATATTTTGCTCGAAGTTACGCGTGCATGGAACATGTCCATTCTGAAGGTCAACTAATTATTGGTGGAAGAATTTTGTAATCGTATTAGTTACTTTGAAGATAATCCCTTACATACAAGGATACAAACTTAAGTTCCAACTCCTACTATATGTTATTAAAACCTAAAACGTATGGGATTAAATTGGACTTTTTTCAATCTTGACTTTTTTTCAAATTTCTACTCGAAACTAAAAAATATAGTTTTGTTGATTTTCTATCTTGCCAAATTTAAAAAACATATTTCCACTCTCAATAGATGTACTCCTTTGGTGAGATGAAAATTGTAACAAAAACAGTATGTGCCCTCTACCTCTACCCCAGGTTCATTAAGAGCAAATTAAAGGTTCATTAACGGGGTATGTAACAGTATATTGTGGTCTCATTAAACTATAAATTTACATTGTTGGACCTGTCTCGACCGTTAATATATTTAAAAACATATATTCAATAACTGATTTGTGTAACAATTTATTCGTTATTTTTTTTTTCGTAAAAAAATAGTTTAAATGATTTCTTGGACTTCTTGAAAAAATAGTTTAAAGTTCGTTCGAAGTGGCGTCACGTTTCATAACATCTAAAAAAATTATTTTAGGTTAAATTATTGTTATGCAAAGCGCATTGTTCGTTCTTAAACTGGAGTCAACGCTAACCATGACCGCACCGGACAGTGAGAGTAAAAAAAGTGAAGCGCCAACGCGCCAACGCGCCAACCATCCAACAGCCAACCCACCGAAACACTTTCGCCGGTTGCGTAACTTCAAAACGCACGCATTCCAACTAATCCACACTGCACTGCGCCTCTATGTTGTTGAAAAGGCGATAATTGTCTGATAAATTGATTTTTCAAATGAATTATCAATAAAGCAGGATTAAAGTCTTGTAAGGACTCTTATTCATTTTATTTTGTCAACAAATTAGCAAGGGTTATTATATATGATATATCAAAAGATCTATATATCTGTATACAGATAATACATATTGTGAAATAAAGTCCCCTGAATCTCTGAATTTTGAGTAATCAAAAAAGATTAAGTAGGTATATTTAATACAAAATCACAAACATTTAAATTAAGGGACATGTAACCAGTTAACTGTCAATAAATCCAAAAATTATCATTTAGTTATTTTTAATTTCAGTGATAGATAATAGAATACATCTTGGAAAATTGGAGTGTCGAATATTTTTATTATAAATAAGGAGAACCTCCTTTTTTTAAATACCTAATTAATAAAACACATTCTCTGGCAATTATGTTTTAAATTGTGATTTGTTGTAACATTTAAAATCGGACGAAGCCGCCGGGAAAAGCTAGTATTATAGAAAGAGAGGACGAATAAAATTATAGGTTTCTTCGTAAGTAGAGAGTAATCTTTTTGAAATTCATCACACGCCCTGTTAGTTCTGTAGCTAATTCGTATTCGTTTATTAGTATTCATTTAGTTTGACTTAGGACGTTATCATACTAGCGGTTTGCGTGCGGATTCGGAACGAAGCGAGCGTGCAGCGAATACTTTGCGGACGCGAACGAATACACTCTCGTATAAACCGTTTATAATAATTATTTATATATATATATATATATATATATATATATTTTAAATTGGTGTGTATTATATCCGTTTTATAATATTAAACTAATAATTATATCCTGTGTATTTAATGTTAAAAACATGCCTTGTAGTAATTATGAGCCTTTCTTCAGGTTTTTTTTTTTTAATAAAGATTGATTTTTTTCTTGGCCAACAATCAATTGTGTAGCAAGGATGAGGGCTAAGATGGAGCGAGCTTACCCAGAAGATGCCTATTCACTCGAACTTACAGACGCCGGCAGGGAGTTCCAAACGTTGGTAGTGCTCATTAAAAAATGTTTTAAAGCGCTTGTTTCTAAATAGAGGGATATCGACAAGATGAGGATGGTAACCAGCCGTATGTCTGTATGTCCACCGAATAGAGTGCGGCAAGTTGGTATTTGGCTGAGCTATCCCAAAGATAGGAACAATACTCCATGCAAAATCGGACTTGCGCCTTATACAAAGATAGGAGCTGTCCAGGCGTAAAGTATCGCTTCACCCTATTTAAGATGCCCAGCTTTTTGGCTGCTGTTTGGGCTTTGGACTCAATAGAGGTGCCGAAGTTGAGGACTTCGATATATTAAGTGACACAGCGAGAGCCTCGCCATGTTTCTCGATGGCTTCATCCCAGTAGTGCGTGACATACACAAGAAGATCTCCAGTTGAACGTCTTGGTGACACTGATAATCTCCTTGTTAAACAACACATAGTAGTCGCTCTCTTCCAGTCGACTAATTGATAATGGATGCTCCCAAATTCGTCGATGCTTTCGTTTTAGTCTCCTGCGTCTTCGAAGTAACAAAAGCAACAGCAGTGTTTCCTCGGCGGAATCCATTTTGTTACTGACTGTATTTTTTGTCGTAAACTCGCTGCAAACACGCGACGAAAACGTTGCGAATTCGCCACGCGTCCGCAACGTTCTCGCTTTGCAGCCGCGACGTGTTCGCGACGCATTCGCTGCTCGCCCGCTCCGCCCCGAATCCGCTCGCAAACCGCTAGTATGATAACGCCCTTAGTGTTCTTTCTAAGTATTTTTCTTTTTGCTCGGCCTCGACACTGAGTTTTCACACCCACCACATACCTTGTGTCGATTGACGACTTTCATCCCCAAGACTGCAATGGCGCCGTAGATAATTAATATTTTTGAGACCTTTCCTATTAGCTTCCGCGTAATAGCCAAACCTTATTTGGACCTAACATTCCGTTCACTATATGAAGATCATTTAATCATCTATTGTAGCAGTGTTGTTGTTGTCCCTTATATGAAGTTAAAAACAATTATAACATTCGTTACGGGATGGTAGCATGGTCGTGATTATTTATTTTGATTTGAGACCCTCAAGGACAAAAAATGTTTTAAAACCTGAAGACGATAAAAATGTTTTAAAACCTATTAAGCGAAGCAAAAAGGTATAAATAAACTACCTAACTGTATACGTCTTATATTATCTATACTAATAAATAAAATCGAAGTGTCTGTTTGTAATGTCAAAATAACTGCTTTTTGCTAAATGTATATCAAAAAGTATATATGATACTTTAACAATAAAACATTTTTAAAAATTTTGTCTGGCTGTGTGTTAAGGCTAATCTCCAAAACAGCTGGATCGATTTTAACGGGAGATTCACTAGTAGATTAATTAGCTCATGTAAGCAAATTAATTAATTATGTAAAGCGTGATAATGTTTATCGCTGGAGATTTCACGTTGCATTGTTAATTTGATTCAGTTATTTCTTTAAATTTAAGATAATTTAGTGATCTTTGTTCATTGATTGTTTGGCTCCGACTCAAAATTACTTAGGTATACTTACATTAGTTTATTATTTTTTGCTTTTCAGTTTATTCGGCGGTTTAATTTTTTTTTGTTAAAAAGTTTAATTTTTTTTGTAATACACATTAAAATCTGTGAGTGAACAAAAATCACCCCTATTTTTCCATCCTTAGGGTAGGATTTTTTTTCCAAATTTATATGGGTATATACTCTGTAAAATTAATACTCCAAATTTATACTCTGTAAAAAGTTATGCGTGGTCATACATTACAATCAGTGAGTTAACAATCAATCATCCCCTGTTTTCCTACCCTTAGGGTTGATTTTTTTTTTCCAAATTTATATGAGACCACCTTGGGGGTATACCCTTGCAAATAAAAAAAGAATTATCAAAATCGTACTACTCTGTAAAAAGTTATGCGTGGTCTAACATAAAAATATATATTATACCTACACGTTGAATTGATAACCTTCGTTTTTGTTTTCGTCGGTTGAAAATCCAAAATCAGGTAGCAAGAACTTGTATAGCATTAGAATTTACTATGTTACTAACTATTACTTTAAAAATATATGGATTTTGGTCTGCACTTATTATTAACGTTTTTATGCCTATAATATTTTGTATACGGATATTCCTGTCAATGATATTTCACATCAGATTATGATAATAGTATGTAAATTAATCATTACATGTTTATGCAACGATCACCAGGCAGCCTGACGGCATAATTCATGGTAGGTGGTCACCGTCGGCCATTTAACATAAGCAACGTCATAAGAGTATTGATTGCGATACAAACCTTGTTATATAAGGATATTAAACATCGATGATATAAGGTGATTAGTAGGGGACAGGGGAATAAAATTTGACATCCCTTACAAATTATCAAAACACAAAACACCTGTTATTATTTTTTGATTGTATTGGGGGGGGGGGGGGGGGGGGAATGATGGACCATTTATGACTGCGGAATTCAGTGTGCCACTATCATGTTTAATGTTGAGTTATCACCTTTAAAATATATGTCGCAGTATAATCGCAAAAAAAAACGAATTTATATAAAAATAATCAACCATTTTTAATGATCATTCTATCATTCTCTATCATACCTTACTATTTTTGTAGAGCTAGAAAAAAATAAAAAATAACTAACTATTCAAGCACTTGTGGTGTTACTTGTGTTATATAGGCGACTGTAGCCAGCTTACCATCCAAATGAATCGTCAGCCTGCCACATGAAAACATACGATTTACGTGATTATATGCTTTTTATTATTAGCTTTTTATACCTTCTGTTTGGTTCACGTAAATGCAATTATTGTAATGCAATCATAAATAAAGTTTTATATTAAAGTCTAACACTGGGAATGTCAAAATATCCATAAAAAATTACTCACCATTTTCATTTATTTTTTCAAAACACAACACTGAACGAATTTTCAAATATTTAATATGGAGATTAAAGAAACACTGGACACAGTCGAACACTATTATGATTAATCACAGTCAGCACTGTCTCTTAAAAGAATGCACTGCTAAGTGTTCTCTTCCTCGGTGCTCAGATGCCCTGCAAAAAAAAACCTCTTTAGTGAAAGTGTCTGTTTGAAGCGTTGTTTTTGCCTTGCATTGAATTCGACTACGACTGTGTGACGCTAAGACATTTTGACGGCAATTTGGTACCAGATATTTCACGGCTTCGTGGATAAAATAAGAATGGATTGTTCTAAGCATCGCAAAGGTAGCAACAAAAAACGAGAGATGTGTAAACTTGAATAGATTATGTAAGCTACAATTTAAAGACCTGTTGAATGTTTTCGCAAAAACAAACAGCATTCATTTTTCAATGCTTTCGTAAAGTAAATAAAATCTTTATTTATATTATATTTTTATGTAGAAATTAAGGGGATAATTGTGTCGCAGTGACAGTCGTTTTGAAATATTTTTAGCTTAGGTAAATGAGTAGTTTCGAAAAGTTAATGAAAGTTAATGATATTTTTTTATATTACAAAGGATAATAGACAGGCTATAGGTCCACTTGAGGCTGAGTGGTTACCACTGCCTAGGACACAAGCAATACACCCCGTATTTCTACTACCGACAATTCTATACTAATATAACCCTTAGTTTATAACCCTTGGTTTATATTAGGATATCCAGTTTAAGGGTTTATCTGGATTTTAAATGTTAAAATAAAGCGTTTTTGCTCTAGTTTTTTTTAAATATAAAGATATAAAGAAAATTTTATTTAAACTTTTAAGTATATAAAACAATAACATTTGAACAATTAAACATTGAAGCCCGGAGTGGCATGGATAGGTACCTACGCGGGGCCCCCAATGCGCGGGGGCCGTAGTAATTGCTACTTTTGCTAAGTAGCTAATCTGGCACTGATGATCATATATCATTGCATAGGTTGATGATGCTGATGATGATCAAGAGATCGGGAGCACAGACCACAGAATAGGTCTTATGTTTATTTTAGACCGTGTTTGAACAGTAGTGTAGATTGTAAAAACGCAACCATCTTACACATGATTATATAATACCTCAACGCAGTTTTCCCTAACAAGCAATGTTTGCACACGCGAAAATTGAAGACGGTCAAGGTGTCGCAATTTATTCTCGCTGTCTTATCACGATGACCTCAAGAGCCACTTTTCACGAACGCCTTGTTTGCAAATACTTACTCATTGCTCAATATTTTAATTTAATATTATAAATTTTACGATCGAATTTTATCGATTCCAGTTAACAACATCCTTATTTGGCAACAGTTATTATATATTAAATATTCGTGTTCCATTTTATAATTATTTAATTTAATAAAATGTTAACGAGCTTACATCAGAATTAAAGCCATGGTCACGAAATTTACACATTAAATAACACATTTCGTTAAATTCTTTACGCAAGTTATTATATAATACTAAATGTTACGGTTCAATAAAAAAAATATTGTTATTTATAATAGTATCTACAATACGAATTTATTTTATAATGCATATACTTAATATAATAAATAAAATAGTTTTATAATATGCAATAGATTTGTATATAATATTTGTGATTTTTAATGCAAATTATGAAGTCTACAATGTCGCTTATTTAAAAATATAATATATTTAAAATAAATGTTACGAAATCTACTCATCATACTTGAACTCTTGAAAGATATTTATTTTACAACGCTTCGTTCGACGGTTCGACGCTTCGACAAAATTGAAAATGGGGTCAGTATGTCGTGTCCGTCTCTTGGTCTTGGTATTGCAAATTTTAATTGATTTATTAGATTTTTTGTTGTTGCAGGGACCTCTGTGTTTCACGCTCATAAATAACTGAACACCCCCTTACAATAGACCACCGCGAAATAACAACATGCTGTTTGCTGTTCTGTTGAGTTAGACTACTTTGAGCAAATAACTCGCGTGAGTTATCATGTTTGTTTTAGCCGAGTGAGTGAGGAATGTCTGAGCCCATTCCCCTAAACTTAATCCAAATCGCTTATCCTTATCCTATTAGGGTCGGCACACTTCCAGCACCTGAAGCGTTACTTGCTTAATATTGTTTATAGCCGCCTACCATCAAGTGGACCGTCCGCCTGTCTGACGGTAGTTAAATGGAAAGGATAGTTAAATAATCGTAAAAAAAATGCAAAACTTTATTATTATTAATAAGTATTTGTAATCTATCTATCTATCTATCTATCTATCTATCTGTATATATATATAAAAGGCAATGTATGTATGCATGTTCCCTATGGACTCCAAAACCGCTGAACCGATTTTGATGAAATTTTCGGACAATCTTCAGATTAGTCCAGCGGGTGGACGCGGTCGAAGTCGCGGGCAAAACCTAGTATCAATCAATGTTTACTGTGGATTTCCTTCAATTATACCTACTCTGTAAAGATATACAATTTTTAGTTTAACTAAAGAAAATAAATGGTAATCTTAATACCATAAAAGTCCGAACATATTTGTAGTTAATCCACGATCTAAACGACCTCACCAACGACGACAATAAATATTACTTTGTTTATGTTTTCTATTGCTATTCAAAGGAAAATAGCTCGTTAAGGGAAAAGAAATAAGAATAAAATGTTTCATCATATCAAGGCCTCTTATCAACTTTCGGAAATTCATTAAAATATTTCATTAATTCCTGAAAATACATCCAAAACAATGTATCAAAAAAATTAAAACTTATGTTAATTTGAATCACTGAATTGAATTTGAATCCTAACAACACAAAGAAAATAAATCAGTGTCTTCTTCGTGACTTTTTTGCTCGGCTTCTAAGGATTATAAATGCTCTAATCTTCCTTACGAATTGAATTATCAAATATAATATAATATATATATAGCAACGCTATCACAAACGAAGTCGCTTGCAAAAGCTGCCTAGTTATTGTCTATTTAACGTATCTCTTCCAAATTTTTTTTTCATTCTGAATTCAAATATTGTATAGCTGTAACCGTTCCGATATTAAAGGTATCGAAGATTTAATAATCGAATACCTGTATAGACGTAACGTAGGTCATAGACACATTACGTAAATAACCAGTTTATACTCATTTCCTACAGCTAAGCCAAATATTACGAGGCTAATAGGTGTGAACGTTAAGGGTATGGAGTGTCATCATGATATTTCTATAATAATATTATAAAGAAAAAATAAGAGATTTGTATTTTTGTTTGTAATGAATAAACTCACAAACTACTGGACCGATTTTAAAAAAATCTTTCACCTATAGAGAGCTACATTATCAATCAACGATCTAGGTATTTTTGTTAGGCGTTGAATTTTTATTTTTGAATAAATGATACCTCGGGAGCAGTGCTTTTTTTTTGATGAAAAGTACCGGATGTTATTTTCTGTATCGGGGAAACGTGTATGCAAAAATTCATAATGATAAGGCGTGAAAGTGGAACCAATTCATTTTCGCATTTAAGTATAGTTAAGTTTTTATTTAATAATTCCCCCTAAAACTACGTTTAGAATATAAATCCATAAGTTTTACAAAGTTTACCTACTTATTAACGCATTAATTAGAATCATTTATCATTGTTCAGACAGTTTTATGAAGAGCAAAATGGTCTTTTAAGTAATCATTTCTTTATTTGGTAAAAGAAACATTTCGTATTCGAAATTTATAAGTTCAAGGTCATTGTCTTGGAGACACAGTCATATGTAAGTTGGTATATGTGTTGCTGCACTGGACCATGACATGATACAACATGATAGACGTAACGATATTACAATTTTAACCCCCGACGCTCGACGCCAAAACGGGGTGTTGTAAGTTTCACGTGTATACTGTATCTGTTTGTGGAATTGTAGCTCCTATAGGGATGGACCTTTTTTGCTGGTTTCTTTTTAATAATTTTGATTTTGTTCTTAGCTATAATTTATGAAGATCTGTTAAGGCGTTTGAAGACCATTAACCCATGTCCTTGTTAACGAAAGGATTTCACTATTGACTTGGTATATTGTTACTTCGGTACACTGTTAAACTGATTGAATTTTTCCTTATTCGTAAAAGATTTACTCTTTTACTGTGAATTTAAAATATTTAAAAAATAAAATTTTAATTAATTAAAATTTATAAAGGAATTTACTATTTCGATAGTTTTTTCTTGTATCACATTTGGCTACATGATGACGGCTCGAACAAGCGACTTTTTAAAAAGCTGTTCATTACATCCTAACACCGCATATTTTTATGATATGCAGAACGTTTTTGTTACGACAGCTTAAATGAATAAACAAAGAAAAAAATCGTCTAGCTATACTAAACTCACTAATTGTACTTTTGGGCATTATTATTAGCAAATTACTCCAATGTATAAGCACTTTTGGGCTTGTGTTATGGGATAAACATACGAGAGACAGACTACAGGAAATACAGGGAAAATATTTTATTAAATTTAGGTAACAAACTTTTGCTATCTTTTAAATACAATGAAACTATCCTTGTATGTAAGACGAAACCGATTTAAAGACTGGAAATTTGAAGACTCTCTTTTCAATAATATAGTTAAAAATTCGGATAGGTATGTTATCTTACCCTATCTACATATCCCACAAGAGAGCCGATACAACTTCAAAAATTGACATTTGGTCAAGTGCCATTTCTTTACACAGTAGATATAAAATGAAGTCACTGTCCGCGTCTGTTTCTTTAACGCTAACTATTCCAAAGCCATCCAACGGATTTTATATAATTCGTAGAAAAAAATTGTGCAAAGCCGGGGCCGGGCCGCTAGTTTAATATAAAAAGCAAGTTTCATTAGACATAAGTGTGTTTAGCGCAAAAAAACTAAAGAAAGCTAATGAATTTTTAAAAAGGAACATATACGTTTGAAGACGTAAAACCTTCTTTCACATTAATAAAATTATTGCCATTACTTAAATTAAATGTGTCGCAAATTATCGTAGTAAATGTCAAGTATTACATGCAATTTTGAAATTTTTATAGCCTCTTAAGCTTCTAATGCAATACCTAAGTTATCAGTCTAAGTATCTATCCGCAGTTGTCGCCTATTAAAGTGTGTCCCAACTTGACATAGCTCCTCGAAATTCTTGTTTTAGTCAACTCTTTAGTTGAGAAATAATTTATTATGAACTAACTAAACTAAATTTCAAAATGTTTAATTTAAACTTGCTTGCTCAACTTTTGGCCCGTACAAATTAATTGCCGCATTCAGCAACGAAAGTAAAGCAAGCACGCAATTAATTTATTTAAAAAAAAAAAACAAATATTTATACCATTTAATTAATATCCTATTTATTAATTAAATTCATTTAATTAATATCAATAACCAATAATTTGTTATGAATCAACTAAACTAAATTTCAAAATGCTTAAAGTTGCTTAACTTTCGGGTTTGCCGCATTCCACAATGAAAGTAAACCAGGAATGTAATTAATTTATTACGACAAAAAAACAAGTATTTTTACCAATATTCATTTAATTAATATGAATAACTATTAATTTATTATGAGCTAATTTACCTAAACTAAATTACAAAATGTTTAATTTAGACTTTCTTAACTTTCGGCCCTGTACAAATTAATAGCCGCATTCAGCAACGAAAATAAAGCATCCCTACCATTAATTTTAAACGAAAAAAATTCTAATATTTTTACAAATATTTTTTTAATTAATATGAATAAGTAAAACACAAAAACAATAACCCAAAATTTAATGACAAAAGTTTATTTCGTTTAGTAGACTTCATTTATTTAATAATGATAACTTACCGAAATTAATCGTAATCCATGCACATAAAAAAAAAAAGATTTGACCGTTCGAAATTCGAAAGTTTTGGCGCGTGCGTCTTACGCGCGTTTTCGCGTCCAACAACAGTCCCTACTACGCTTCCTTCTCTCACCACTGTTCTACGACACTATTTGCTTGTTCCGCGTTCAAACTCATTCATTTTGAACCTTACTACTATGCTAATAGAAACAGCGAATCTTCATTATTTGTATGTCAGTGGTCGGTGGGCAATAAGTATTGAAACAACACCTTGCGTATGCGCTTCCTAATGTTAAGTGTTAGCTGATGGTCTATAAATACTAATATATACCTATAAATACGATATATAAATACTAATAAATTTTGAAATAAGTCTAAACTAAATTGCATTTTGTAATTTTTAAATTTTATAATCTCTGCTTCCAGCAAGGAAACTTTTTTTTTAAATGAAGTGTAACGAACAGATAGACGGACCATTAGGTACATTTACTGAAAGATCATACTGCATGAAAACTACAATTACTGAGAAAAATTATAATTAATTCAGCAGTTTTTCTGAACGGCACCACTGAGTTTGGGCTCTTCCTGACAGGAAAATTCAAAATGTTTATTGTTTACGAAACAACTGGTTGAAATTTATGGCGTAGTTGGATAATTTTAGAATCAGCTCATCGAGCTCTTTCATTTGATACCCCAATCGACAGGTTTCTTAAGAAAAAAAAAATTACAAAAAAATGATGACATAATAACTGGAAAATATACTTGGTGACCGTCGATCGACCTAAAAGGACTACAGCCAGGTCCTGGATCATATCTTCATGTCTAACGTAAAGAGAGAAATTCGGTAAATATTACATAATGCTTACTGTATTACATGATGCTAAATATACATAATGCATGCGCAGGACGTCCACCTTGTTGGACACTTCAACTTACCATCCTCTTACTTTCGTACGTCTCCGGATTTCCTCATTTCTGATATCTCATATCTCTCAGTGTAACCCCGAGCATAACTCTCTCCATAGCTCGTTGAGCTTTCTTACAACGCCCATAGTTAAAGACCACGTTTCAGCACCATAGGTACGTTCACACATTGGCCAAAAAGCTTTTGTTTTGAGTCACTGAGGAATTTTGGACTAGATGTC
The DNA here is from genome assembly GCA_944738685.1 of Synanthedon myopaeformis. NCBI lineage: Eukaryota > Metazoa > Arthropoda > Insecta > Lepidoptera > Sesiidae > Synanthedon > Synanthedon myopaeformis. The sequence goes on along the minus strand of OX122927.1, from coordinate 2,768,331 downwards.
TCATAGCTCCGAGCTGAATTCGACTATTGACCTCCGTCCCGAAGTTGGCTCTACCTAATTGGACTGTATATTATAGTTAATATGCACTAAAAGTTTTTAATCCCTGTTAAGTGAAAGGCAATACATTACATCAAGGTTAGTATAGTTATATATGTTACATTTTTAGTGAACTAAAAAAAAAAACCACATTTTTAATAACTAATATTTATTAAAACTTAATATTTATATTCAGTTCTGTACACTCTTAAACTATTAAAAAACAGAAAGTCTTCACAGTAAAAGGCCGTAACGCGCCTCTTGCGTTCATTCCACGAAAATCTGTTTTTTTTTTAAAGATTAACAATCGAGAAAAAATCGAGACTTTATTACCAAATTTTCCAAAGTGTGAGTTAAAAAAAGCAATGGCCTGCTTTTGAACGATGTCCTTTAACTGACATAATATAAATAAACATACACTATAGAATAAACAGAAACCTATAACTAATACAAAGAGGGCAGATTTTGTTTATTTTGTCAAACCAAAATCTGCTCTGCAAAAAGAATACCTACTTTGAGATATTGACAAAAAGTTTTCCTAATATTTTATTTAAAACTTCGAGTTTTTATACGTAAACTTATTTGTCTTCGAGCATGAAAATTTAATAGTCTTTTTTTTATGTTAAGGTCGACAGACAGCCTGACGGTTCTCTTGATGGTAGGTGACTACCGTCGCCTATAACACAAGACCATAGAAGGATTAAGGATAAGGGATAGGGGAAATGAACTCTGGCATCCCTTACTCACTCGCCGAAACACTACAACACGTATATGGTGTTCTTTCACGGTGGTATTCTGTAAGATGGTGGTTACTGCCGCCAGACGGGCTGCTCAAATGACTGCCAAAATAATAAAAGTTTATTTATTATTTTGATAATTAATTAAATTTTGCACACAACAGATTCTAGCACATGGCATATTTTATTAAGTGTTCTTAGTTCGACAAGTAGTGCTCATAAACACATAGCAGTTTATTTAAACGATAGATAAGGCAGTGAACTATTCACTATGGTCGAAATGTTTGAATCTCATAAAAAATTATGCACATAGCAGATTTTGGTTTTTCAACAAATATTACTCCAACTTTGTTCCCATAACCTCACTATTGGTTGCTACACTATCCATTTTACTTTGTTTCTCCTGGTTCAATACGGCACCACCATCTGAATTAGTATTGTATCCATCGCTTATATTAAGTGTTGCCATTTGAGAAGCAATGAAATGTTTCGATAGGTGAAACCGTAATTCAGTTTTTAAACGAAAACTTTCCGTACATTGGTCACACCTGAAACAATGCGTAAACTTATGTATAACATACATTTTTTAATGTTAAAGTCCGTCAGGTCCATTTGGTGGTAGGTGGCTTCCGTCGCCAATAACACAAACAAAGCCACAGGTGCTGCAAGTGCAAGGAATAGAGAAAATGATGGGCTCTGGCATCCCTCACTCACTGAGCGATGTTCAGTATGCACTAAGCAATAAAACAACCAAGAAAGTCTTGGGACTATGTAATACCACCCCCATTTACTCACGGATGCATTTTTTTTTTTTTTTTGCAAAATTATATATCAAGCCTTCCTCGTTTATCACTCTTTCCATTAGTGAAAAACACATCAAAATTCGTTGTGTGGTTTAGAAGAAACTCGCGAAGAAATAGATAGAGGCGGACAGTGCCTATATTTTATAACTAGCTGGTGGCCGCGACTTCGTCCACGTTCAAAATGTTATATAGCTTAAAGCCTTCCTCGATAAATGGACTATCAAACACAAAAAGAATTTTTCAATTCGAACCAGTAGTTCCTGAGATTAGCGCATTCAACGAAACAAACTCTTCTCTCGAAGGTCTCGAATGAAGGCGTTTTAAAACGAATGGTCAAAATGGCAGAATAAGTTCGCACCATCAAGCAGAGAAAAGTTGCGTACTTGGGTCATATATTGCTGGATTCCTACCTGACCGATCGGACGGTTACGTACCCCACAGGTGGAAACTCGTGGGGTCGTAAAGACATGTCGCGCGGTGTTCCTCAGGGTTCGGTGCTTGGACCGCTCCTGTGGAACATCGGGTTTGACTGGGTTCTGCGGGGGACAAACTTGAGGGGTGTCTCTCTGGTCTGTTACGCGGATGATACGCTTGTAACGGCCAGAGCAGCCTCCCACAGGATGGCAACAATCCTCGCCACGGCTGGCGTAGCCCACGTGGTTGTGAGGATGCGGCGGCTGGGCTTGTCGGTGGCTCTCGACAAGTCCGAGGCGCTGTGTTTCCACGGCCCTCGGAACATGCCGCCGCTTGATAGCCATCTAGTGGTTGCAGGCGTTTCCATCGCTGTTGGGTCGACAATGAGGTATCTCGGCCTCGTCCTCGACAGTCGATGGAAATTTGATTGTCATTTCCGACAATTGGCGCCGCGACTCATCGGAGCCGCCGCTGCACTGGGGAGAATACTCCCCAACCTGCGTGGGCCGAATACGGCCTGTCGCCGCCTCTACGCTGGCGCGGTACGGTCCATGGCATTGTATGGGGCCCCTATCTGGGTGGACCGCCTGACCGCCCGTAATAGGCCACTTTTGCGCCGCGCGCAAAGAGCCATGGCGGTCAGGATTGTGAGGGGGTACCGCACCATCTCTTTTGAGGCAGCGTGTGTACTGGCTGGCACCCCTCCGTGGGAGCTGGATGCCGAAGTGTTGGCGGCGGTGTACCGTGAAGTCGCGGACGCGCGATCACGCGGCTCGGTGTTGTCATCGGAGGAGGTCGTCAGGTTGAGGAGACACTCCCAGACGATCCTCCTCCAAAAGTGGAAGGAAAGGCTGGCGGAGCCCAGTGCGGGCCGCCCGACGATTGAGGCCATTCGTCCCTCCCTAGAGGGATGGCTGGCGAAGCGGCGTGGGGCCCTCACGTTCCGCCTGGTGCAGGTGCTCTCGGGGCATGGTTGCTTCGGGCGTTACCTTCACCGGGTGGCCGTGAGAGAGCCGACGGAGGAATGTCACCATTGTGGCTGCGCGGTTGACACTGCGCAGCACACTTTGGCTGAATGCCCCGAATGGGCAGAGCAGCGCGCCGCTCTGTCTCTCGTCGTGGGCGCCGATCTCTCGCTACCGGCCGTCGTAAAATCGATGGTCGGCAGTGACCTTGCGTGGCAGGCGATGCTCACGTTTTGTGAGCACGTTATGTCGCTCAAGGAAGCGGCGGAAAGGCAGCGGGAAGAGGATCCCCTCTCCCAGCCAATCCGCCGGAGGAGGCTCGGGCGCAGGCGGCTTGCTTATGTTCGCCGCCTTCCACCCTGACCGGGACCCGGGCGGTGGTCTTGGGGGAGACTGCCGCCCGCCGTAAGGTCCCCCGAGATGGCCGGCGTACCTCCACTTTCGGGTACGCCGAGGTTCTGACAGGGAGCGTTGGCTTCCCCGCGCTGGATAGCCGTGGCGGGGCATCGAAGTCGTGTCATAACGTCCCCACGACCCCGCCCATCAACGGCCGCGCTAGAAAGAAAGTCGTTGGGTTTTAGCCGGTAGAAATCCGGCATAACCCCGCAGTGTCCCCTACACTGCCGGGTATCCAAGAGGATTTCCCAACGTTAAAAAAAAAAAAAAAAATGGGTCATATATTGCGAAATGAGAGATACCAACTGCTACACACAATAATGATGGGGAAAATACAAGGAAAGAGTAAAGTTGGAAGAAGAAAGTTGTCATGGGTATGTAACACCCGTCTGTAGACCTGTATTAAAACCGTGGAACAAAGACAAGGAGAGATTTAAGAAATTGACTGCAGACCTTCAGTAATGGAGAGGCACAAAAAGAAGATGGAGAAAGATAATGGAGGACACTAATAAAAATATACTAACTTGTACAGTTTATCACCCAAATGTGCCCGCTTATGTTTGACCAGATCATTACTCTGTGCGAATGCTCGCGAACAAATATCACATTGGTACGGCTTCTCACCAGTATGGATACGATAATGCCTTTTTAAATGGGCCTTACACGTAAATCTGGAAAGATAAAGTATAAAAATTAATGATGGCATACTAAGCAGTAATGTCTGTCACATTACGCATTTCGTTTTCTTTATTCATTCACTAGGCGGTGCTTGCGACTTCGTTCGAGTGGACTTCAAAATAAATAAATAAATCACTATTCGCAGACAGTCACGCAGGCACACACGTCAAAATGATGTCACCCCATTTTTACGTAGGGCGTCGAGGGTTAAAAAGAAACATTACAAAGTTACTCACTCAATTTTATCTTGAAATTTTTAACTAGGTATAACCGAATTCCAAGCAAAGATACAGGCAAAAGCAAGTCAAATAATAATTGTTTAGAATCATAGAAATAAATTTGTATATGTTCATGATATTGAGGCAAACTTTCAAACCAATTCCGTTAGTGCTGAAGTGTTTAACTAAAAAATTACAGCGCCATCTAGTAATTGAGCAAATATTTATCGAATCAAATGAATTTACGAAATGAAATACCGCCACTTTATTATACATATCATGATATTATAATAAGGTACTTATATTGATACTAAGACAAAAATATTACCTCATCTGACACTTCTCACACTGATGCGGTTTAATGCCGAGATGTACAAGCTTATGCTTACGTAGGGAACTGTTCTTTGTGAATGTGGCCCCGCATTCATCGCACGAGTGCTTCTTTTCGCCTGTGTGTGTGATGTTGTGAGAGCCGAGCTCACCTGAAAACCATCAATGAGCTGGATTCAAACTAGTGCCTGAATAGTGACGTCAGAATATAGGCTATATTTCCACCAAGTCCCTAATTAAGAATGCACTTACACTTACTGGACTGTCCACTCGAATTCCCCCTGGCCCCAGTATAATAACAGTATTTTGTTATTTATAGGGTTCCCGGGTTCGATGCTTGGCAGGGTCAACTTTGGAACTTTTCAGTCAGTGCACTTGCAGCACCTGTGGTATTGTTTGTGTTATAGGCGACGTTAGCCCTACCTACCATCAAGTGGACAGTCAGCCTGTCTGCCAACTTTAACATTAAAAATAAGAAATAGAAAAATAACCATTAATATAGTTTAATAACAACTCAATGGCTACTTTAATAATTTATCTCACATTTCTCTTATTTCGAATTTAATAATAACAATTTAATAGTCCAGGAAAATTTACTAACAAATCAAAATTTGAGACACTCAGAGGCATTTTTGATTCCATCCTGTATAAGTGGTGAAAAAAAAAAAACCAGTTGTTTTTAGTAATAAAAACAGTTGACCAATTTTTGTAAATTTTTTTGTCAAATATTTATTAAAGTCCAAGGAAGGTTATCAAGAGAAAAATTGACAGGAATATTGCATCCATGCGAAGTCAGGCGCGAATCGCTAGTACATAATAAAATTACATAATAGACTTTTAATAACTGTTCCTTTATAAATATATGTATCTAGACAATACAAAGGAAGTCATCAAGAGCTACCTTTTCATACATACCTTTAGTGACAAATTTCCTCGGACACAACATGCAAGCAAATAATTTGAGGCCCAAATGCCTGTTCAAATGCTGTTTCAAGTTATTACTTGAATCGAACCTCTTCCCACAAGTTGAACATAAGTAATGTTTCTCCTTCTTGTGAGTTTTTATATGAGTATTTAATGTGGATATGTGAGCAAAAGCTTTATTACATAACGGACATGTGTGAGACTTCACCCCATTATGTTTGTTTAAGTGTTCCCTTAAAAGTAGTTCAGATGTGAAGGACTTTGGACATGAATTACATTTGAAAGGCCTATTAATGTCATGAATCAACTCGTGCCTTTTTAAATGGCTCAATTTTTTAAATACTTTCCCACAGTGTGAGCATACCAATACTCTTCCTTTTATTGTGTGCACTCTCTTGTGCGCTGACAATGAGTTTAGAGATTTGAAATTAACAAAACAGGTTTCACATTTGAAATTTCGGTTTTCATTTTGGTCTAGCTCCGATAAACATGCATTAGTTTCATCATTGTGTGACATCACTTGTGTCATGAATTCTGTTTTTTTATCAAAACTATTCAAATTAGTATGAGTTGGTGCATGTTTTAACATATGCCTCTCGAGTTGGGAATGTGTCTTGTATTTCCTTTTACAAATATCACAACTGAGTTTTGCACTTATATGTTTGTTTTTTAAAGCGTTTGCAGATGTTACTAGACATCTGTGAGACTTCACCCCGTTAAGTTTATTTAAGTGTTCCTTTAAAAGTAGTTCCGATATGAATGACTTTGGGCATGAATTACATTTGAACGGCTTATTAATGTCATGAATCAACTCGTGCCTTTTTAAATGGCTTAATTTTCTAAATACTTTCCCACAGTGCGAGCATGCCAATATTCTTCCTTTCATTGTGTGCACTCTCTTATGTGCTGACAATGAGTTTAGTGATTTGAAATTAACAAAACAGGTATCACATTGGAAGTTTTGGTTTTCATTTTGGTCCAGTTCCGATAAAAATATATTAGTTTCATCATTGTGTGACGTCAGGTGTTTCATGAACTCTGTTTTTTGCTCAAAACTATTCAAATCAGTATGATTCGGTGCATGTTTTAATATATGCCTCTCGAGTTGTGAATGATATTTGTATTTCTTTTTACAAATATCACAACTGAGTTTTGCAGATGTTACCATAACATCATCATTATCTACGACTAAATCTAATTGCTGATCCTCATCTTTACATTCATCAAATTCTTGTTCTGTGGAATCATAATCAATGTTTGTTTCAAGGTTACTTTCGGATTTTATATCACAAATTTCAATTTTAAATTGAAATGTTTCATTTCTATTAGCGTTCAGTTGAGCATGCAATTTTACATCATTTTCTACAGCTAATTTCCGAAAGTTATAAAAATTTATAAGACAGTCGTAGCACTTTTCACACAGTTTTTCCGGTAGTGGATCCTCTTTGGCTATCTATAAAAATAGAAATAAAGTTCTAATTGTTTGTTATAGTTTGTAACATTTTAACACCTCAAAAGGGGTGCTGCTATAAACTAACAAAAGGTTGGGGGATTTTCTATCAGAATGTAATGTTAATAACCATGGTTATAATGTTACAAGTTTACAACAAAACCATTGTTACAAGAAATCCTGTCAGCAGTAACCACCCCTTATAGAATACCACTGTGAAATAAAAGCATGTATGCTGTAGCACTTCTGAAGCAAGGTTTTAGCAAGTACTTTTAGCAATGACTTGCAATATTTCTACAGCAAGCTAGCAATAAAACTTGCAGCAATGAGCTCTTCAAGCAAATGGCAAGTCCCGTAAGCTACTAAACATGCAGAATTTGCCATGGCCGTTTACACTAAAATTATGCTTAAAGAACTCATATTCTGCAAGTTTTATTGCTAGTCTAAACCTTGCTTGAGAGTGAAAGTTAAGGTTGCCAGAACCCATTTCCCTATCCTACTATGGACACTTACAGTACCTGTCGTGTAGCTTGTGTTACACGCAACAGTTACCGTCAAGAGGACCATCAGTCTGTTTAATATAAAAAAAATTATATAAGCTTAAAATAAAAAAAGTTAACAATTTAATGGAATATTCACAAATCTAAAAAGAGGTAGTGTGAACATAACTGTATTAAATTCAGAAAATATTAATTTACCTTTATTGGGGTACAGAAAGATAACATATCAGCCACATTATAGTCATTTGTTTCCCCAAATATGTCAACCATATCACTTGAGGCCTCAGTCAAACAAGTGCGACAACACTTTTTGATGTCGGGTAGTTCATTACTCATTTTAAAATTTGATGAAAATAAGAAATTTCTTTCACTAAACGATTTGCATAACACGTCTACATATAAACAATTAAGTAGGTACTTCGCTCAATTAATATAATAACTGATGTGAAATACTTTTATTCAATTCATCACGCAAATATGAAATAATCTTTACTTAATAATAAAGATTATTATTAATATATTATCGCAATGTATGTAATAATAAATTTAATATTCAACAAAAATTATTTAATTTGGAGCAAAGCAAGCAAACACACAAGCAAATACAATACAAAATAATAAACACACGGGCAAGGGCAATACACGGGTACACAGGACAAGGAACATAATATTATAGTACTCTCTAGTATACAGGATATGGAATAAACACTCCACAGAACACTGTGAGATAAAATAATATACAACGTGTCCCGGGGAGAAGTGACCGGCGAGCGATATTTGAATATTTACATAAAATCCTTGATAAATAGCTTAGTCTAGGGATTTTATCAGCTTTGTTTTTTTTTATTGTTATTTCTTTTAATTTACTAGTGATGTCTGACTTACTGCGCTATTTTAGCGATATTTTATTTGTTTTAACATATTTTCTCATTCTCTTTTTTTTTATTCCCAGCCGTTGTTATTGTTTATTGATTTAAGTAATAACATGCAAAATTGAATCTAACATTTATTAAAAGAGTAAGGAATTAATGGACAAATCGCCCGCATTTATTTCGCTCGGGTCTGGCCAATTGTCATGTTTTATTTTACCTATTATTTTTATAGACAACTCGCCCACTAGCATAATGTACAGTCCGTTGCATAGAGGTATTAAACGAATTTCTAAACTAGAATTTTCTTCTTATTACCACAGGTACTTAAACATTTTTATATTTGTAGGCAAAGATTTAAATCTTTATTTGTAGGAAACAAGTATAAGTCGGTATGTACGATCTATATATGGAGGACAGTGTATTGAATCTGTTTAATATATACACAGAGTATATAGTCTATCAGTTGTCGATAACTCGATTTTTATATTTTATTCTACGTTATAAGATAAGATAAAACATCGTTTAAAATTGCGATAGGAATTTAAACGCAAATATACATTAACTAAAAATATAATAATACGGTCTTTTTTAGAATACTAACGTAACGTGTATAATTTTCCTTCTATCGGTAAGTAATTACGCTTATGCATCGTAATATTTACATGAATTCTTTTTTAATAACTCAAATTTATTTCTGCAAATAATATTATTGATATAATATTTAATTCAGATATTAAATCATTTGTATTATCCTCCACTATTAAGTCAGAAATATAAACGTGTGGCTGCTTATTTTTTTATACGTTTATTATGTAATTGTTTTGAGTGCATTTTAGGATTCAGAAAGAAAAGTGTTTTTTAAATTAATAATACCTACCTACATATTTATCAACATTCCTAACCACATAAAGGTTACACACAAATCGTTTTATTCTTACATTTGATCACATCATGTGTTCCATAAGTACTTTCATTAGATTAGTAGATCAAGGTTTCCAACTATTCTAACATCACTAATATAAGAAGTACCTACAACTTAAGTACTTAGTTTTAATTGAATAGGTACCTCCAATCTTATGACGTTTCAATATTAATTTGTCCTTAGTATTTAAAAACTTTTGAGACTGCCTACTATCATTGCAAATTGTAGCCTAAATTTATTCCCAATTTGTTTTTTCCTTAATAGGTAACTATTAGCACAAAGCACTTAGTGTCTAATTTTATTATGTGCACAGCAAGGGACTAGAATTCTCTCCATTCTTCAGTGCTCCCTGAAACATACAACTTGAAAATCTTCATAAACAGAGTGAATAGACTGCTAACAGGCAAGCGAACTCATTCTTCAACCTCCTCTCCTCTTGCCACCAGTTGATACAAAAGCTACCCTATATGCATACAAATAATAATAAAAAAACCTTTATTTTTATTCAATTTGTTATCAGTATTTAATATAAATGGTATTCCACTGTAACTGTAAATTTAAATTACTTTGTTTTTAATTAAAAAACAAAATCTCTTCAGATAAACACCTTATGTGTTTATGTAATAAAATAACCATAAGTCCATGACTACATATAAAATAAATAATCTTGTGACACTAAACATAAACAATAAATTATATTACATAATTTAAAATTATGAACACCTACAGAAGTTTGAATAGAATGTCTAGGTATTATTAATCTTGATTTTTTTTTGTATTATTAATCTAATTCCAAGAATTAGAGTACCTAAATAAATAATTAAGTTTAATTAATAATATATATAATAATTCATATTATTATGGATTGTAGTCTGTGAATCTGAAAGGGAACTTTTTCTAACCCAACTATCTATTCTAAACTAAAACTTAGAGCACACTTCAGTAGAGAAAGTTGGAAAGATAAAATACACAAAAAATCTTAGTGCTGATATTTGAATTTTTTTAAATTTATTTATTTACATATATAATATAAATATTATTTTATATTTTATGGATAAATATAAACTAATCAACTAATAACTATACTTATAAAATCGTCTGTTCTAATGGACTATCAAAGCACAGCCAAAACTACTAAGTCTAGAAAAGTAAAAATTGAAAAATTATTTTATTTTATAATGTAAGCATCCCCTGAGAAGGGATTTTTTTTTACAAAATCTTAACTCCATGCAAAGCTGGGGGCTTGTTGCTAGTTTGACATATTATAGTGACTTAAAGAGAAGTCCATGGGAACTGTGTTGTATGATCTCTTCGCAACTTCCAATAATCATTATAACCACTTTCCAAGGAATGCCATATTTACGCTAAGGTTACTACCAAAAATAAAAAATATATTGAACAAATTTAAGTAGTATTAGGTAATCATTACATTGTTTATTTTATTAATCAGTTCAATAATATAGTAAATTTTATGACAATTTTTTAAACAAAAAAATTAAATAAGTACATACTCGTAATATAAAACTTAACTTACACTACACTTCACTTTTAAATTAGTACCTATTTCTGTACGCTGTTATTCAGGGTCATCTCTGTCCTTAAGCCAGATTAACAATTTTAATACGTGTCTGTGTAAATAAAAATGTGAGTATTCAAAAATTCGAAATTATTTATCCTTATTTATTGTGGTCTAATTCCTTATTTGAAAAAATAAAAAAAACTAGCCTCTAATGCTCACTCTAACTATACGTTGCTCTGAACATTGTTAAATGAACTACGTAGGTATAACCCTTTCCATTTTCTCAAAAACGCTATGATTTCTAAATGGTCTCCAATTAAATGCGGTTAACCCTCTGTTGCCATTGAACCCAGCTGATAAGCCTGTTTAGAGGTCGCCGTGACCTGTTTCATGCCGTAATTATGATTATGATGTCTATAATGTTAATGTCAGTATCGTGTCGGCTCCCGTGCAGTGAGGACGTGTTTTACTGACAAATTTAACACCGTTCGACGTTTAGTTCGGTAAATACTTTGGCTCTCTTTTATTTCTTAACAATGAGTACCTATAGAATAATCATATATACAAACTTGTTGTTTCTTTTTCTTCCACATGCGAGCGTTTTATGTAATAAATTATATTTATTATTTAAATATTATTTGTAGCGTTAAGTAATTCATTTTGCATGTGTACTAAACAGCTATCGTACTAATATACGTTTATCTTTATTAGCATTTCATAACACCTGTCTCCGTTATGAAGTTTTATTTGTTTTATACAAAAACTAGTGAGCCGCCCCCGGCATCGTACGGGTGCAATCTTTTTCTGCTAATTATGTATAAAACCTACCTCGTTTAACGCTCTTTCCTACAGTGAAAACAGCATTAAAATCTGTTGCGTAGTTTAAAAGATCCAAGCGTACATACAGACAGAGGGACAGCAGACAGCGGAAAGCGACTTTGTTTTATACTTACTATGTAAAGATTTATAATAGTCATTTTATAAAATTATAGTTAGAGAATTTATAAATATCATACATGTAATTAATTCGATAAACCCAATGTGTTCGTTGTTTTCAAAAAAAAAAACATAACACGCTCAAACGCAACTGATAGCAAATTAATTATTTCCATACTTTTGATCAATGTCCAGTTTGTTCAAAGTCTAAACGTCGGAATTGTTATTCCAATGAAGGCGGTTTGTTGGATTTTAATGCACTTATATAATACTAAGGAAACTTTAGTAGTCTGTAAATAATTCAAAGGCTTCATCATTGATGTGTTTTAGGTTTGAATTGCTTTAGTTATTGCAAAGCTGGAATGTTTTTAACGCAAGCGTTTTTTTTTTATTTAAGACGAGAGATTTTTTTATAGTTTCTTTATTGCAACGTAAGACGTCCGCAACTGCCGTAACGTTCTTGTTGATAAGAAACAGTCTCAACTCTTAATAAGAAATAATCATCTTATAATTAACAATTTGCCTAAATATCCATGGAAAAAATCTCCATAATCATATACGGCTGCTTCTATAATAGTTCGTCGGCACATACTCACGGTTGTTGAACGGATATCTGTAATGTTATAAAGAGGGTTGTTTGTAATGTATAAACTCAAAAACTACTGTACCGATTTAAAAAAATCTTTCAACCATAGAAAGTTATATTATCAGATATCTGTAATGTTATAAAGAGGGTTGTTTGTAATGTATAAACTCAAAAACTACTGTACCGATTTAAAAAAATCTTTCAACCATAGAAAGTTATATTATCAATCAGCGAGTACCTACGTAGCCTATATTTTATAATATAGTTACGCGGACGAAGTCGCGTGCAACAGCTAGTGTTATCGAAAGAAGATATGTAATCTTTCTATACTAATAATATAAAGAGAAAATATTTGTTTTTTTTTTATTGTATAAACTCAAAAACTACAGCACCGATTTATAAAAAACTTTTACCTATAGAAAACTACATTATCAACGAGCAACATAGGCTATATTTTATAAAGTCACGCGGGCGAAGTCGCGTACAACAGCGAGTATTTTATGTTTTTGTACAATAGCCCTACTTATAACTAAAGTCTTTAATCATTTAAGTAAGTCTAAATATTTTATGTCACCTATTAGTGATATTGCTTATCGTCACGTCGTCGAATGAAAATGACCAAATAATAGATTGCCTATTGTTAGATCTTGGCACATACTCGTACTCCATTGTTTTTATAACTTATAGGTTTTTTATCGCTATAAATTATGTAATTGCGCTATTAGATGATAAGATTCTGTATTTCATCCACGGTATTTTCGTTTTATTATCATTATGGATATGGGAATTTATTTCTTAATGCAATTAGCAGACATTAATAGAACACCTAAACATTGTTTTCCCGCTCTAGCATAATGAAAAAAATAGTTCGTATAATCAAACTACTATATAACAAGTATAATATTATAAAGATTATCTTATATTTTAACCCACAATTAACCAGCGGATTAGCCTTGACAGACCGAAACATATAAGGTACACTTATTTGCAGTAACTAAATAAATATACTTATATGTATAACAATGACAAAAATTAACTTCTCCATTTAAAACTAAACACACATTACATCAGGAATGATTTCAATACCAATATATTGGTATTGTTTACTAACAACTACGTATTTTTCAAATCTGGCGAAGCGACACAAGCCCCCCTCCCCCTCGCAGAGGGCAGTCTGCGAAGCACTCCATAACCTTCTTCTCTACGCACAACCTACCGCAGAGTCGGAGGCCGCTTCCACCTGACACTCTTGAATAAGCCCTGCTCGTGTGGCCGCTCATCTCCACGGCATTAAGGGTGGACTGCCCAAAGGGGGTTTCCGCCTGACATTTCCACATCAATCGCGGCAGCCCGAGAGACAGGCTCCACCTCGTGTTGTCGTCGGAAGAGTTACTAGACCGGGTGGCGAGGCCGGGTGTTCACTCTTTCGGATGACTGCAGAGGGCGGTTACAAGGCCGGCTAGGTATTACCGGGTCTTCACCACCCTCCACAAAGCCGCGATTGCAGTATTCTGCCAGACGGTCCTTACCTCGGCTCTTGTCCTGCCAACGCACAAGGACCGGGGGTGCCGTCTCTCACCGGCCAACACCCATGTGGGCCGAGTACGGATCCTTGGCCCAGCGAGCGGTGACCGGTGAAGCTCCAACGGACTGTTGGAGCCTCCGAACTGATGCTCCGCCACGAGCTCTACCCACGAAATAATACATAAACCTTAGGTAATCTCGAATCTATGTCCATCTAACTAAACCTGTAAACACATCCATCAATGTAATGTAACATTATGTAAATTGGTATAAAATTACAATTTACCAGTCTTATTATACAATATATATTACATTTCTAACTAAAACTTAAGTCACATGATCATTGATCATACATAAGTTAAGTTCGATAAACTCAAAAACATCATAATATAAGTAGGTGCGAGTTCGCTGACCGGCATTGGCACACCTTGCCGTTAGTATGCCGCACCGCACACCAAATACACGGCCGTTTACTTTCGACGTAAACAAACCTCTTCGGAACTGAAAGCCTTGTTTGTCAACGATAAAAACGCTAAACCATCTTCCAGATCAAAAGATTATTTCTTATATAACCTCGGTTGTTGATAAAGAGGTATAAGGATAACATTTTATTTCTTCTTTCCTTTAATCTGTGCTATATAATAAAGCTGAAGAATTTGTGTTTGCTTGAACACGGAACTCAAACAAATCTTAGTTTGTATATTTTGTGCAATCTGCAAATGAAAGTGCAATCAAGATGTCTTCTGTGGTAATAGCAACGTACAGGAATTGGTAGTTACAAAATATACATAGAAATACATTCGTGTCTATAAAATCCACAATAACTCGGCTGCAGCAAAATCGCTCTTCAAACCAATCGAAAACAAAAATAAATAACAGAACCCTTTCATAGGCTATCACGCTTTGACTCAGAAGCCGAGAAAAAGAAAAATTCAGAAACTCTAAACATAATGAACGTGCGGTCGATGAGATGCGATGCAACGCCTATGGTCGTGATATGAGAAACGAACATTACCGTTTAAATTAAACAGCAGATGAAACCGCGAGACACAGTTAACAATAAAAATTACATTTTATAACTGCTTTAAAGACTGTACCTAATACCTATACTCTCAGACAATTTTTTTTCTGATAGTGGCATACAACATTGCATTTTAATCCATGTGCACGTAGGTGGCATCCACTCCAAAACCTTTCGGACCTGGCGGCCGTCGGTTTTCTGTATAAAAACTCCTCGATATACCGATGGACAATGCGCAAATGCCAGACACAATGGAAGGTTTCCACTAAGATCAAAATAATAATGAGTCTTGCTTTGTATTTCTTTTTTTTTTTTTAATTTCTTTTCTAGCCATTATTTTTCCCCGTAAATATAAATATCTATTAAACTAAGGCAGTTCACGTACATATGTAGAAACTATGAATGTCATACTTAATGGAAATAAATTTCCCATTAACATCAATAAGTATAAAAGTTGTGATTGAATTGAATGGGTATTTGAAATGATTGAACAATGGCTTCGTACAATCAAAAGAAGCCTAACAACGAACTGACAATTTAAAAACACGATGCGACACTCTTATTTCAAAGGGATTCTACTTTATGATAAAGACTTATGATTAAAGACTAACTGAAGTGTAGCAGTCAGAACTGTAACATCGCTATTTGGTTTTTCTTTTGAAACCTAATCGATCGCAACTAAAAAGATTTATTTTTTTCTAAATCCGGCTGGTACTCTAAACAAACTCTTTACCATTTATTATATTAGTATATGTTATAGTTACTATAATAGTATAGACATTATAAAACTCGCTAGAATAAAGTGACCAAAATGGATTCAGAGTTTATAAATTCGTAATAATTCGTAAAGAGTTTAGTTAAATATTTAAATAAATACATACCTACATACGTAAAAAGTAATAGTTCCTTACGTTTTTTCTTTAAATTAAATGCCTCGCGTTCAGTCAATGCATTAATGTACAAAAGGAAAGAAAACTTGCCCACAACTTGATATTCGAGATGTTAATGGCCGGATTCAAGGTTTTGGAAACGCTCGGTTTTGTTTTACGTTTGTAAGATGGTGGACGTTAATGTAAAATATCCTCGGTGTCAATTAGATACAGTATCTTCATGTTACTCAGTAATTAACTAGCTCTATTTTTAGCTTTATTGTGCACAATTTTCCAATAACTTATGCTTTCATGACTAACAATATTTTGAAAACTGCGTGCTGTCATTGGATGTAAAGCCAGCCGAATTTACATTACGAAACGAGTTTTATGTATACCTATTGAAATTTCGTGAATTTCATGAAATTAGTTTTATACTCACACAAACTTGTTTCTAAGTGTTTAGTTGTACGAGTATCGTAGTATCACCGAAATCATGGCTTCGTTTCGCGTCTCGTTTACACGGTGAAATTGGTTTCATTATATTAGGTTTTGGCCATCGGTTTTGGCCAAATAAAATATAATAGTACTTACAGCATGGCACTAAACTGAATAAATGGCATTATGAGATCAATGCATTCATTGTAAAACTTTATGTATAGGTACACGTAAATTTGTTGTACATGCTACACTCGCTTCGTCTCGTTGTGTCTCGTCTCGCCTCGCGGCTCTCCGTTCCCTTTCGGTTTGTGTGCGCGAGTCAAAGGGTTTTGCTTTCCTAGTGAGGCGAGGCGAGTGCGTCACTGTACACTCTCGCTCTACGTTCAGTTTAACGCAAGCTTTCTAGCTTAAAGTTTGAGAGTTAAAGTAACCATAACAGACTACATTACTTCCAGCTTTGTGCTAACCGTGTCCTATTTCAATGCATAGTGATCATCCACCATTTCCGTTTACGCCATTTTTTAATTTTTTTTTTGTGTAGTATATGTGCACGTAATTATAATAACTAATAAAGCAACAGCAGCCGTTAAAGGGTCTACACACATCCCTGCAATCGGTGGCAATATCGGGGCAGTGGTGGGGAGCCCCCTAGATCGCTCCGTAGATTGCATCGTGTGTAGGCAAATCGTAAACATAATTATTATTATTATTACTCCGACTTCGAAATCGTGTCGGGTGAATTCACGACTCAGCGGCAAATATAGGGAGCGTTGACGCAACGATGTCGAGCCGATTTCACCGCAGTGTGCCTGCGAGTGCAGCGCTGTCAATAAGACGTATTTTTGTGTTTTTAATTTGATTTCGTGCGAAGACATGGCGAAGGAGAAGGAGCGACATAGATCCTGATTTTACACTCTACTTTTAACAACTGCACCACAATAGTTAAAGGAACTGGCACAGAAATGAAGGGGTTTTTGCTCTTTAAAAATAAAAGTAATAAATAATAAGTAAGTATAAGGTACAGTCACGGTAATAATAGGTTCATCACCTTAAAGTCGACATTTGCTTGCACAAGGGAAAATATCAATACAAAACAGAATATCGAATTGACGTTTGCAATAGGCTAGTTGACTGATTAGTCAACTAATATTATTATGTAGATAGTGAATAACATAGAACACTATATACTCGCATGGAGGTGAATAATGTTTTATCTTCGGGAAAACTAGGAAACTACGAAATGTCAATCAATTATGGTATTAAATTGTTGACGTGTTATATCCATCTTTTTTATGAGAATGGATAGACCGATTTTAATTCTGTTTCACTTATGGAAAAGGGGATAAACGGGGAAGACTTAAACCGAATTAAAATCGGTCTATCCATTCTCAATAATGGATGACATAACATGTCAATAATTTAATACCATAATTGATCGACATTTCGTAGTTTTCTAGTTTTCCCGATGACAAAAAATTATTCACCTCCTTGTGAGTAAGTATATAGTGTTCTGTGTTATTCACTATCTACATAATATATTAGTTGACTAATCAGTCAACTAGCCTATTGCAAACGTCAATTCGATATTCTCTTTTGTTTTAATAATTGCCCTTGTGCAAGCAAATGTCGACTTTAAGGTGACGAATCTATTATTATCGTGACTGTAGATAAGCTCAAATAATAAAATTGTCATACAGTTTCGTAATGCGATGAGGAAACACACGTGCTGATCACATGAGTGTCTTGTGTCAATGTGATGAATCCGTACTAATATTATAAATGCGAAAGTATGTATGGATGTTTGTAACTCTTTCACGCAAATACTATTGAATTGATCACCATGAAATTTTGCATACACGTTGTCTGGGATACCAGAAAGGACATAGGGTACCTTTCATCGTTCAACGCGGACGAAGTCGCGGGTACCAGCTAGTATTTACATAAATTAAGATGATGTGTGGTGTTGAATAACAAAGATTTTTTTTTTGGTTTATGCATTGACTGGAGAAAATCGAACAATATTTTCTAGACTATACCTCAAGACATTTTCTATTCACCAATAAAAGTATTCCTTATGTTAAAAAAATTTGTAAAAGAATTGGCTTATCCATTCGGGCGTTTCTTCTTCTTTGTATGCACCTCCATTATTCAAGGTCGACAGTCAATTTCTTAAACTCCTTGTTTTTCGCGAGTCGAAACATTGCTAGGCGGTCCACTCTTTCCTTTTATCTTCCCCATAATTACTGTATGCAGCAGAGATGTCCTCGTTTACTGCGTAGGCTTCGCACTCGTAAAGGACTGCTTCCGGCTCATTATAACCTAATCCCAAATTGTCTGTTTCCCATTTTGACTGAAATGCAAATGACCTTTCATAAATTAAAATTTCCCAGAATGACTGAAATCCGAAATGCACTAGTGCCAAATAGACTGAAGATTTGAAGATTGACAAATATTATGCAAGTTTATCAGAGCCAACTTTGAAAAGTTTATTTTATTTAAAAAAAAACTACAAAGCCTCCACGGCACCCTCCACAAGCCGCGATTGCAAATATTCTACCAGACGGTCCTTCCCTGCCGTAGAGCTCCGTCTTCGCGCGCGTTGCTCAACTACCACTGAGCGACAGAGCTATTCGAGAATTCCGCCCGCTGCGACCCGCACCGGTCTTCGTGCGCAGAACCGAGACCCATACCTCGGTCCTACACGTACAAGGACCGGGGGCTATGGTAGCCACCTACCGTAAAAAAGCCACTATCGAGTGGACCGTCAGCCTGTCTGCCGACCTTAACATACAAATTAATGATTACATTAGTAATTAATTAAGTCAATTTGGCATTCAGTCGAATTGGGATTTAGTCGATTTCAGATTCTGATGATTTATGATTCAATCGATTTAAAATTCAGTCTATTTGGGATTCAGGTGTATTCACATTTCAAACAATTTGGGATTTGGTTGTAATGAGCCGGAGCCAAAGAACTACTGGCCAAATATAACATTGCAAAAGCCAAGTAAGGAGTTCGAGAGTAACCATGCCTAAACTTTGTTTAAACTGTGTCAAGACTTTTTCCACCACAAAAGAATATATTTGAGATTGGATTTTATTCGGCCTTGAGAATTAGGGCACCTTTAGTGCTTACGTCAAAATGTCAAGCCACATAATATTGGCAGGAAAATTATGTTTGCACATTTTTCGTGATAAAAGTAAATGAGAACGAACTAAAGCTACGTAAATTACATAGTAACTAGAATAATGTGTTGTCGACAATGTCATTCAGGTCGTTTGACTTATTTGTGCTGCCAATAACTGTGACAATCACAGATGTATGACCATTATAGATAATGTTGAATGGCCACCGTGGAATCACTTTACCTATTGACATTATGTGTATTAAACAAAACCAATTCTTCGCGTCTCAGAATTTATAGATGACTATAAAAAAAAACCTACAGAATCACAAAATTCAGAGCTCTTACTTCCCAAACGAACCATAATAATTTTTACCGAACTTTTAAACGAATCAAAATTTTTACCGAAGGGCGATTATGCCCAAATTAAGTACTTTTTGATTTAAACCCTCAATTTATCCGCTCAAGTGGATTTTTTTCATACTTAGGTACACACAATATATTTTACTAGCCTCAGAATAAAAACACTTTCCATACAAAATGCATGAGAAAATGAATTTTTTTCTCAAATTTTTTACTGAATATATCTAGTACCTATTTTTATAGTTATACTGCTATTTGGATGGATCCTCATGGAGCTCTACTCAGACTCGCCCACCCTAAAGTTCACCTGCTGCACCAGATATTTCCGCCCAATCCCCACTACAGTCCTCTGATTCTTTTTTGGACCATCCAAAACGGTTAGGTGCTCAAATAAAATTAGCGTCGAATGTCACTTGTCTTTTAACAAATTCCTTTTTTTCTTTTTGTTACAGATTTAAAACAAAAGAATAAAACCGATATCACGAAACGAAACGAAGACGCGAAAAAAATCTAGTCAATAATTTAGAATTTAGAATTTAATTATATAACTTTAACAATGAAATAATTCAGTGTTATTAATAATAAATTGAATATTCTCACGTACTTATAAATCTTATCATAGAAGTATTTTATTTTATGTAATCATGCAAATATTAAAGGCTCGTTTCGCTCTCAGAGCGACCACATCACAACTGCGCGCGTGGAGTTCTACAAAAAGTCGCTCTGCGGCTACCGTAAGTTATTTTATTTTATAAAATATTATTTATAAGATAAGATAATATACATTATATGATATAAAATATTTATATTATCCGACGAATTGAGGTGCACGGATAGAATCGACTAACTAACTTATTAATCAACCTATTCCTAATGTATTGTTAGTAGAGTAATCGGTTAACGCCACTTTCAGAATGTCAGACTTTCAGTTGTGTCAAAACGTCGGAGTTTCAAAAGGTAAGGCTTAGGTATAGTCCATGAGAAAAACCATTCTTTATTCGCCTAGATGCCATCAAATAAATAGTTTGATCTTTTGAATTGTTAACCAAGTGCATCATAGCGGTTCTCGCTATTGCCTATGACACTATCTTCAGGCTTTTGACGGTGGTCTTCTGTAAGAAGGTGATTACTGCCGCCAGTCAAGCTGCCCATTTTAAGAATGCGAATGTTTGGAGAATGGCCTACGGCTTAAGTCAGGTCTCTACGATGCTGTACTGTAGGTACAAAATTGTTCTACATTTGTTCTTCTACAGGTAGAACAATTTAGTACTATTCTGTGTTACTGTGCCAGCTACTCTCTCCATATGTCTCAGACATTATAGTATTACACTTTCATTCACTATAGTAGAAATGTATTATTATTAAGTTACCTACTAAAAAATCGTAACAGAGCAATTAACCAGCTACCCATTCTTCACTAATTATACCTACTTAATTTCTCAAAGTAATGTATTAGAAACTTGCAGACAGCGTATTATTTGGGAAGTTGTCTTTTTTCATGTGATCACAATGACATACATTTATTTATAGTTAAAGGCAGCAGGCTGGCTGAAAATACTGAGACACAAGCAAAACTAACATGGAGGATCCAAATCGCTGCCACTTCCGTGAATAGAATTTTAATGGGATATTTATAAAAAATAGATCAATGCCTTAAAAGTACTTTACGTTGGCTACTCTAGTACCTAACACTAACATATTAATAGCAGATGACACATCAGAATTATTCCTCAAATTTTAGTATAAAAATTAACAAAAGAAAAGTTATATACTTTTGTTTATTAGCGTCGTTAAAGATAGGTACGTACCTACCTATTGTATAGTACATGATAACATTATCTACTACACACTACGCAATGGAACTAATCGTGATATTCATTTCTGTCTATCAAAAAATAATATAAAAGTTAACAACGGATAACTTTATATTAGGTATTTAATCGATAATAAACTTGTATATTGACAATCATGAAAAGCTAGTACCTAGATAAATAATTCGTACCTATGAGATTGATTCGTCTCACGCGATTTTGATCACTTTGTTTTCCTTAACTTTTTTAACATAAAATATATGAGTAGATAATTTGAGACCACTGTGACACAACATGAATTGTAATAGGTACCAGCAACGCAACAATGCTTGGTCTGTTTCCCTGTCTTATATTTCATTTCATTTAACGTGAATAGTTTCAATGCACATAGAAGATAATGTTGTAGAGGAAATATGTCTGCATGTTTTACCTACTCACTAATTTTAAAACCATTTCCAGCTATAGTTAAGCTGTAATGCATGCAACTCGATATAACAATTTTAGTTGAATCTTCATAACATATTTAAATGTTAAATTCATTGAGTAGGTACCTAAAATGAACTTTTATCCAAATTGCTTAGGTACAATAAAATAGTAAATTCCTAGTGTTATTATATTCTTGTTTCATCTTATTTTCCTTAGTAAGTTATACTGTCCTACCCAGGGAAAAATCAACATCCTTTAGGTATAGCTCTCACACCTTTAGCCAGGTGTTACATACGACTAGGTAATAAACGCACAAAGTTTACTTTCATATTTAATTAAAATACCTGCGCACGATAATTTTAAGAATTGTGTGATAAAAATATTAATCAGTGAATTGCATCTCATTAAAATTAATTAAACCCTATATTGTATTTACATCGATATCTAGTGAGGATAATAATCAGATTTTCTCATAAAAATCAACACCAATATAATAGTTTTTATTGGCAATAAACACGTACCTACTTATAGTTTAAATTGTTTTTTTTATTTTTATTTATAGGACTCCAAAGCTGTAGAGTATAAGCCAATCAGGAGCATTTTAGTTGCTAATCGCGGAGAGATCGCGATTCGTGTCTTCCGAGCATGTACCGAATTAGGAATTCGCTCAGTCGCTATTTACAGCGAACAAGACAGATTGCAGATGCACAGGTAGGTAATAAACAAAAAATCCTTTTATTATTTAAACAAATGGACATGGATCCTTTTCATCATTTTTTTTTTCTTTGACTTAAAAGTGAGATACTTTACGTGAATTAAAATAATATCTTCAAGAAAAGCTGTTGATAATATTACTAAAAGATCCAGTTTTCGTTAAATATCGTTTGTGTCTGCTTAAAATAAGCGAAACCAAGCTTGAAACTTTTTGAAGAAGTGGCGCTAGCTATTAGTATTTTAATTTGTGTTCTGTGCTCCGTCAGTGTCAAGTGTCATGTTATCTACGTCAATCACAATTTTATTAGAGAAGAGTGAAGAGAAATGGTTTTGTTTGTTGAATGTGTATCTTGTTTTGTCTTTCCTCAGCAAAAGCGATAAAAATGGTTATATCAGTGTATTAACTTATATAATGAATTCCAATTAATTATAACAATTCATGTACTTACTTAATAATACACGAAGTGTTGTGTTGGACTAACTGTTTAAAAGCAAGGTCAAAGTTCTTGTATTTACCTTTGAGTTTACTTACAATCATGAATCGAGATAAAAGGGAACCGGAATATCCTGCCGAATTGGAGTCTCAATTTATATTGAGACTCCCGGAGGAACCAGCGAAAATCCTAAGCGATATATTGGTGACCGGTGAAAATCTCAAAAATCGCTTAACCATTCAGATCGACCCTGACATGAGGAATGGTGAAGTACGCTTAGATCATAGACTTATGCATGCGAAAATTGTTGATTTGCCCACCATAATAGAGTCTCTTAAGACAATTGATAATAAAAGTTTTTACAAAACTGCAGATATTTGTCAAATGATGATATGCAAAGATGAACCCGATCAGCCTGCCATTGAAGAGGAGTCGCCAGCTAAAAATAAAAAGAAAGATCCCTATAAGGTTGATAAAAAGTTTCTGTATCCTCACGGCGTGACTCCACCTGCAAAAAATGTTAGAAAACGTCGGTTCCGAAAGACATTGAGAAAAAAATATGTGGAAGCTCCTGAGATTGAAAAAGAAGTTAAACGTTTGCTTAGGGCCGACAACGAAGCAGAAAGTTATACTTGGGAGATTCTCAAAGAAGAGGATGAATCGCATGTGAAACCGGAATCCAACGTGCCTATGGCTGAGAAGAAAGAAAAGAAACAAAAAATGGAACGCATCCCTAAACGTTCAGAGGCAGCTGCTAACGTCGCTGGCCCTTCGACACCTGGTTCTTCCAATGTAGTGGACATCTTTGGAGGTAACGTTAGCGATAGTGATCTAGAGGATGACAATATTAACGTTGAAATGGAAGATAGTCACATGTCAATGTATGATTCACATAATATGTCTGATAATTCATTACATGGAATGGGTGAAATGCGGGGGAAAATGATTCTTCCTATTGAGTTCGATTCGGACATGTTTGATCAAGAAATGATGGGTCCCAAAGCCGTTGAAGTAACAAACATGAGAGCTCCAACACCTTCAACAAGCATATCGGATATATCAAAGAATGTGGAGTTCTCCATTGATGACGATGTCGAGTCTTATCACTCTCGAGACATGTCTAAAGATGATATGACTTTAAGACTTGAACAAATGAGAGCTGAGTTAGAGGAATTGAAACAGCGTAGACATAGAACTAAACATGAGATTACTGGCATGGAAAATTTAGCGTTGCGACAAAGATTCCAAGATATTCTACATACACTAAATCAAGATATCATGTTTAAGGAAATGGAATATAATGGTTTATTGACCCTTCAAAATTCAGAGGATATATAAATTTAACTGCATAATATAGTAAGATAATTAAGTGTTCTCTCATCATTTAAGGGATTTTTTTTGTATAGTAATAAATATTTATGTTCTAAAAGTTATTTTATTTTTCATTACTGATAAAAGCATGGTTGCTTTTATCCAATACCTTTTCCCATTATACTCTTTAAAACTAAACAAATTACATATTGTATTCAAAAGGAACCTTGAAAGGAAGTTTACAGGAAAATGTGAACCTCCATCTCATTAATATTCTGTTGAAATTTACACAACAATCAATAATAAAAAAGGCTATAAAATTTATAATTAATTTGCTTGTATAAAATTTTAATATTTTTCTGTTGTAAGATTATTGTATTTTTTTTTTGCCAGAGTTGCAAAAGACAATTTACTTTTGTAAATAGATATTCGTGACATGATTAAAATTCAAATGAAAGTTAGAAAAAAATAAAAAATGTCACGTAATGTTTTTAATCTTGAATATCTGAATAATGCTTGATTAACTAGTTATATCACTTTACAAGAAATAGTTTTATTATCGCTTAATGAAAACTAGTACCCACAGGATGTTTTATGCAAATATATAGCAAATATCAGATTAATTATGCAGTTTATCTTATAGGGTGACAAATGACTTATAAATCCATTAGAATATAGAATCCATTAGAAATGACCTGAATAATAACATCCTTTAAAATTCAGTACGACTTACCCTGTATACCTACTTACATTAATTATTTAGGTACCATTAAAAGTACACAAAAAACGTGTAAAGACAGCTTGAGAAATGAAGAAACTTACATAATTGCTTTTCTCCAGGCCCAAGCTACTTAAATATTTACTCACTAATTTAGCTCTGCACACATACTGAGTACCTATGGGATATTAACTACTTATGTACATTTTCAAATGTACTCATACAATTTTCAAGTTCAATTAATGGCAAAACTTGTGAATTGAATTTGACAATAATTCTTTGAGCTGAGGCAAGTAATAGTGTGCTGTGTCAAATTGCATTAGGTACTAGACTTATATGTAACTTAAACATAAGATTTAAAACTTTACAGACAGAAAGCCGACGAGTCTTACATTGTCGGCAAAGGCTTACCACCCGTGGAGGCATACCTTAGTATACCTGAGATCATTCGAGTGGCTAAAGAGAATGATGTAGATGCTGTGCACCCTGGTTATGGACTCTTATCTGAAAGGTACTTAAAATTACTTTTCTTTTTCACTAAAATAATTGCTCATTTCCTAATTTTTAAAACTTTATCAATCACTAACCTATTTTTATATAAGTAAGTTTGCTATAAATTTATATGTTTATCTGCTATGTCCACGGTGTTTGGGTATATCTGTCTCTTTCTGGTTGTCATATATCCTTATTTTTAAGTAAGGAACACAAACACATGTAACATAATGTACGTAATAATGGAACATAATGTACGTAATAATTTTTTTTTAAATTTTTCTATCTAATCTAAGCTTTAATTGTGAAGAAATTTGCATGTCCAAAGTTAGCTATGTCTGTGCGTAAAAAAGTCCATCCATCAAATAAAAAAACCCCTAAGCACGTAAATTTGACAGACTCTAAAGTAGACACTGACTATACACGATCAAATAATCCTGTAGGTATGCTTCATTCAACAAACGGTTTAAAAAATTACATCATATTTATATACCTACCTATTACTATTATATTATGTACGAGTATACCTACCTACCTAATATACCTATTATATGCATACCTATTATCTATTCTTATTATCATTACAACGTTTAAGATCGGTTTTGTTGTAGATCGGACTTCGCTCAGGCCATCATTGATGCTGGTCTTCGGTTCATTGGACCGTCGCCTGCCGTAGTACAGCAGATGGGGGACAAAGTGGCCGCTAGGAAAGCAGCCATCGAAGCTAGTATGTTGTTTTTAAAGTAAATATTCCTTTAGACCTAAGCACAATTTGGGTAAATTACCCGTAACTAAATGCGCAATCTCAGCGAGTCGAGTACTTATATAAAAGTCATTGCTCTTCAACATTATAAATAAATCCACAATGGAGAACAAAAGGGTTTAAAACGTTACACTAAAATACTTATAACCAACATAAAAGCATAGACAGAGAAAAGTAAAAACCCAATTTTTGTCGTAATTATTTCTGGCCTATATGTACTTTAGCATAATTAGAAAAAAACGTTTATCATCTCCGTTATTATTATAAACACTATTAATAAATTTACAGAGGTACCCATAGTGCCCGGTACAGATGGTCCAGTGAACACTAAGGAAGAAGCGCTCGAATTCTGCAAACAGCATGGTCTGCCTGTCATTTTTAAGGTAGGGACGCGTACGAGTGTATGTATAGAGTTATTCAATTTTCTATATACTTTTATTGTGTTTGTGATTCGAAGTTCGCTTCTGAAATATGGATGAAATCCGATTTCAGGCCGCATACGGTGGCGGTGGTCGCGGAATGAGAGTGGTGCGAGAGATGAGTGAGGTGGGCTCCGCATTCGAGAGGGCCTCGTCCGAGGCGCTCGGCGCTTTCGGCAACGGCTCCATGTTCATCGAGCGATTCATCGAGAGGCCCAGACACATCGAGGTGCAGCTGTTGGGCGACAAGGCGGGCAACGTGGTGCACCTGTACGAGCGCGACTGCTCGGTGCAGCGGCGGCACCAGAAAGTGGTGGAGATAGCGCCGGCGCCGCGCCTCGCGGCCGACGTGCGCCAGCGCATGGTCGACTGCGCCACTCACCTCGCGCGCCACGTCGGCTACCAAAACGCCGGCACCGTCGAGTTCCTGCTCGACGACAAGGGCAACTTCTACTTCATCGAAGTCAACGCCAGGTCACCTATCCATCCATACTAATATCATAAATGTGAATGTAACTCTGTCTGTCCTACTCAACAAATCGTCAGGGATACTAGAGAGGACATGATAGAATAGAAAACATTTATTTGCATACACATGACACTCACGAATACATATAAAGATAACAAAACAAATAAAACACATATGTTTTTTGCAATTTTGAATGAGAATACATACTAAAATAAAAGCCCATTGAGTGTGCGCCATGGCAGAAAAATGGTAGAAAAAGTAGTGTTCCCAAGGGATCATGTAAAATAACTTTAAAAAACTAACATCAAAGTGTTATAGCAACAAGAGGTCAAGCGTTATTTCGCTTATATATTTTTTTAAAGCGATCGAAGTCGCGGGCACCAGCTGAAGTGAAAACTTTTTTCGTTTTGGAACAGAGCGTTAACAATGGGCTCTTCGTTACCTAGTTCCGGTTACCTGAGTCATTGTGTCATAATAACAGGTTACAAGTGGAACACACGATAACAGAGGAAGTGACCGGGATAGATCTGGTGCAATCGCAGATCAGAGTGGCCGAGGGAATGACTCTGCCCGAGTTGGGTCTGACGCAGGACAAGATCCAGACCCAGGGCTACGCCATCCAGTGCCGCGTCACCACCGAGGATCCCGCCAACAACTTCCAGCCCAGCACCGGCAGGATCGAGGTCTTCAGGTTAGTAATAATATGGGAATATCTTCGGGAAACTATGATGAGTGAAAAGACATCCTGAAATTTTATTAAAACAGGCTATTTTATTAAAATTATAAACTATACGATACGCTATATCCACTATAAGTTGCTGATGAGTTTGCTATCTCGCACATATAAATGATTGGGTGATTTTTTTTAATAATGTTGTGAAGTTTTGCTTAATCCAAGTTGGTGTGAATTAGATATTAAATAATGAAGATTTAAATAAGACGAGGTAAGCAATGCAGCCAGTATGCTTGGAACTCTAAACCTAGGAGACCGAAGCTTAATATATTATATATAATTTGTAAACATTTTTAAATTATTTTTAGATATAAGTAGATATTGAAAGTTTACGTGATATATTATATTTATTCATTAAATATAAATTGTATAATATTGGCTTAAATTGTTTTTCAGGTCAGGAGAAGGTATGGGTATTCGTCTAGACTCTGCGTCTACTTATGCGGGCGCTGTCATCTCACCGTACTACGACTCTCTGCTTGTGAAAGTAAGTTTTCTCTTTAAATTCTCTCTTTTTAATATATAAAACTTGTTTTTATATACGCGTACTCTGCTGCCGAAAAACTGCTATACTCACTCGGTGATGATAGAGCTGATCGTTAATATAACAAAAAAAAAAAAAAATTAATTGTACATATTTCATATTATTAACCACTCCTTGATGAAGTTTTCATTTTTTATTTTTTTTTTATTTTTTAAGGTGATATCCCACGCGCACGATTTGTCCTCTTCAGCAGCTAAAATGAATCGAGCTCTCCGCGAGTTCAGAATCCGTGGCGTGAAAACGAACATTCCATTCTTGCTCAACGTACTAGAGAATCAAAAGTTTTTAAATGGTATGTTCTATCGACACTCTACAATAGTAAGTAACCTTTCGCTGTAGCGGTAACTTAGGAATAAAAAGTATATAGGAAACACTTTTTTATTCTAGGATAAAAAGGTGTTAAGAAAAAGGATAGGAAAACACAACTCAGTATTATTATTAGTACCCTCAACTTTGGGTACATTAATTAAACCACTTTATGTTTAGTCCCAATACTTTTATTGTCCGACCGATATATGAGAACTACAATTTCAACTCTAAGGTTAGGACATACGATAACGACCTCTCTGTCTGATACCTTTTTAATATCATGTCACCGAATGAATCACCAAACGCTAACAATATATTTGTATCGAACTCGAACCCGCGACCCTCACTGTTAAGGCGCCGTGGACACGTACTTCATCGACGAGAATCCCCAGCTGTTCATGTTCAAGCCGTCTCAGAATCGTGCCCAGAAAATCCTCAATTACCTCGGCTACGTGGCCGTCAACGGACCAGCCACACCACTTGCCACCGGGATACCACCCGCTGACGTCAAACCTTACATACCACCAGTGCCACTTGGTAAGTTTTTACTTTCGCATATAAGCCTGTGGATAGTTTGTGATTTTCAAAACAGTTTGTCAGTCTTTGCTCAGTGGTGAAGTAAATTTTGTTCAATTAGAAATTATTTAAAAAAAATCATATGAATTGAAATCGCAAAATATATTATTAATTTATACAATTTCAAAATATTAATATTCAAGCTCATTTCAAACAAATCTCATTTATTTAATCCCATTTTTTATTGACATTTTTTTTTTCATTAAAAAATTGTTTTCTTATATGCCCATTAAATCAGAACATAATTTATGTTGGCATGTCATATTCATTATATTAATAAAATAGTTAAAAAAAAAATATATTTTTAAATGTTAAAAATGTTTAAATTGATGAAAATACAAACAATCTGAGTTTGTAGCAATTAAATATTTTTCTATTAATTTTTTCTACGCAATGAAGGATGAAATTTAGTTTTTAAAGTAGCTAAGTAATGGTATATGTTATAATAATAAAAGAAATTGCAATTTTTCTTCCAGTACGCGCTGGACATGGTAGGTTTTTATTATTTTCATAATTATTGTTTAATTTGCTTGTATTTTTTCTTTACTATTGAGGGGTGCTACGATATCGCTTTAATAATAATAATAATAATTTACATTATGTGTGTATGACAAATATACTTAAAAATTTTCATACCTACCTACTTGAGTGTTGGGACCACACAATATTATGCAAGAGGGTGCTGCACAAAGGTGTTTTTTATATTATATTTTTTACTATGGTAACCCTTCATAAAATCATGAAAACTAAAATTTCACTCTTCATATTGACTTCCCTTATTATCATCATATTTTTTTTTAAAGAATTCTATGAATATCTATGAAGATAAAAATCATAATATTATAACTATTGTGTAAAGTGTATTTTTGTCGTTGGAATAATTGCAAGGATATAACAAAGTTAACCGAAAATAAAAATATGTGATTATTATAAAGATATATTATTAATTATATAATCTGAAATCAATAATAATCTGAAATCAGTAGATAATCTGAAATAATGAGAATGGCTTAATTAACTCAAAATTTCACTATTATGTTTTCATTAAGTTGAAAAAAAAAAGTTCAAATTTTTTTACCACTCATCACTGTCCAAATAAATGGTATAATTAAATTAAACATAGAAACAATTATACAATCGATTCTAATTATTGGTTGCAGAACGGAAATAAATTAACTTTTGCCTTTACCTCAAACGCCATCTGTCGCAAACTCAAATATCGCCAGATATAAAAGAATCAAATTCATTTGAAACAGATATGTCATGTAAAATAATTTTATAGAACCACAGAAATTCTAAAATCTTAGCCACTATCCGGGACGTCGGTTTCCACTTTTAAACGTGAAAAATATCTTTATTTTTATGGAAATTCTCTCTCTTTGAAATACATAAGAAATGCAAATGAAAAAAAATATTATAAAAAAAAAATTGTTTTGATTTTTGTGAGGTGCAATAAACAATACGCCCTTGATAAAAATCTTGACTTATTTATTTGTATGATTACTACATACGTGAAAGCGAGATGGCTATATTACGCGTTCGGTTCGCGAGCGAAAGAGACAAATGGAGAAGGGTCAGCTATCAAAATTGTTTCCGCTCCACTACCATACATTTCTTGACATTATCACATAGTTGAATCTAATTTTACAAATATTGGATATTCCATGGTGTTTTTGGTACGAATGTTCTCTCATTCTGCTGCACCCCATGAACTGGGCCGCACTTGTCATTGTGTTCACTAATATGTTTTTCAGACCTTTCCCCCGAGGCCATTAAAAGACAAGAACTAACTGGCGAGAATACGGGTAAGATGACAATGCATTACTTACACCTCTCTTTTGAGCCGTATCGTAATATCATCAGTAATATAATAATTTCAAATCTAATTTTTAATCATCGAAATCGAACTAACATTTTAACTTATATTGATTACCAATTTTCGTAAATTCTAAAATGAAAATCTATTGAAAATAAAAAAGGAAATTGTTAATTAATGTTTCTTAATGCACTGTAATTATGTGTGAATTTAAGATGAAATTATTACTATAAGTTTTAGTAGGTATTTGATGAAAATTTAAATAGTTTGAATATTGAGAATGTACTAACGTACTAGAGAAGCTATACTAAGTGCAAGTTTTGCTCTATTTTTATAATAGTTATGACTGTTTTGATAATATAATAATATAAAGCTGTAGGTAGTGCTGAAACAAAAATTATGAAGTTTAATCAATAAATGCGTAAAAATGAATTGTTTTGTTTACAGTGCTACTGTTTTGACACAGCAAGTACAGAGTTACTGGTTTGTTTCCCGAAAAAAACAACTTTTTGTGTTTGTCTAGGTTTAAAAATGATTTAGATTTACTTAAAACGCGAATCCACAAGATAAGTAATTCCTTTAAGGGTTAATATATACTGTTTTATAATAA
The DNA here is from genome assembly GCA_944738685.1 of Synanthedon myopaeformis. Classification (NCBI taxonomy): domain Eukaryota; kingdom Metazoa; phylum Arthropoda; class Insecta; order Lepidoptera; family Sesiidae; genus Synanthedon; species Synanthedon myopaeformis. The sequence goes on along the minus strand of OX122927.1, from coordinate 2,736,557 downwards.
CTACCTGAGATAATCAGAGCCTTATCTATAAAAATAAATTTAAAAGTGTCATTAAAATCAAACTCCTCTCGAAAGGCTATTATAAAATCACTGATTATTTAAGCGACAATGAAGCCTGGATTTAAGGGATTCGGAGCTCATACTGAGTTTAGTATTGTATATATATAATGATATATTTTTCTAGTGGTTAGGATGACACAGTCAATTAAAACAGAATTGAGTTTCTCTGTAAGCAAAGATTGTATTGATAATTCATACATTTACATTTACAAAAAATAACAAGTATAAAAATATCTATCTAGTAACTAACCTGTAAGCAAAGAAACGACATTAAATGTTTTTATTTACAATGTCGATTCCTAATCACCTATATTTACAATTCAGCTTTATATTTTCAACAAAGATAATATATTTAATATTTATTTTTATAAATTGACTTTTGACTACATGTCAAGTCGTTATTTTATAATCAATAGTAACTTAACCAAATAGTTTTCAATACATTAATAATAAAAAGAGTTTTAATATAAATTAAAGAAAATTAAGTACATATTTTCTTTACATATATACTTTGAATTTGTTTAAAATTAAGTGTAATTGTTGTAATTTTATATTTTAAAGATGACAAAAAGAATAGTATTGTGAGTTTCTTCTCAGGATCGTCATCTTTGCTTTTTTTCCGAAACCCTGGTAAATTTAAATTTATAATAAAGATTATAAGAGTTTCTTGGAGAAACCTAATTGATAAATAATGTGAACTGAAACGCCCATAGCCGTCCAGCCCCCGAAGGGATTCAAGCAGATTCTGAAGGAAGGAGGGCCAGAGGCTTTCGCGAAGGCTGTGCGCGATAGCAAGGAATTGCTTCTGATGGACACGACGTTCCGCGACGCCCACCAGTCTTTGTTGGCCACGCGAGTTCGCACACACGACTTGCTGGCCGTGTCGCCGTACGTCGCGCATAACTTCAGCAATCTCTATGCACTCGAGAACTGGGGCGGAGCCACCTTCGACGTCGCGCTCAGGTGAAGCATTCTACATTTTATATGCTATTAAAGCTCTGTGAATAGTTAGGTATCTTTTTTTAAAATTTAAGACATAAAGCAACATATACGAATCTAGCCTATCAGCGATTAATCGATAAAACAATTAGGGCTTGCCCGCACCCAACATTTTTTAGCATGTTAGCAAAGCAACAATCAAAGCTCGTCATTGCAAACATTCCCGAAGCACTACAGAAGCGGAGCAGCTCTAACATATCGCCCTGAACGCGTTGTTAAATTGGACACGAAGGGCGCTTTTTGTGTTAATTTACTCATTAATTTCATTGATGTGCCCGTAGGTTCCTTCACGAGTGCCCGTGGGAGCGATTGGAAGACATGAGGCGGTTGATCCCGAACATCCCGTTCCAGATGTTGCTGCGAGGTGCCAACGCCGTTGGCTACACCAACTACCCCGACAATGTCGTATACAAGTTCTGCGATATGGCGGTAAGGGTGCCTTTAGGTTTATTTCCCATTTGATTTAGCCCCTGACTTCGTTCGCCGTCCCCTTTTCGTGCACTTTTAGTATGGGAAAAAAAAAAAACACGGAACTCGCGCCGTCACACTAAGTAAGCGACACACTCAAGCATGTTTAATTGTAAGAAATAAGCGCCATCTACCCGAATTAGTACGTACTTCTTGGTTCATAATAAGCTTAACTTCGTCAATAGTAACAGATGGCAATAAAGTGTTCGAAAGACATATAGCGGTAGCTTTTAATAAGTTTATTACAGTATACAGTGCGTCAATCACTGTTGAAGGAGAGCAAATTGTTTAAAAGTTCAATATATAACCTTTTTTTACTGGAAATCAATTTGGGTTAGGACACCATAACGCTTTTTTAGGTTATACCTCGCTAAACCGACTGGTGGCAAAAATCACTGTTTAATAACAACACATGTGCTATTGCTTTTCATCATTACTTAAAAAATCGCAATGTCCCTTTTTCAATTACTTGTATCTTTCGACACTTTCTGAATCTGCTGCATTCGTTGGCGACGATCTACGAATCTCCTACGTACTGTTTCATAGATTCTTACGATGACATCTCCATCATAATATTAAAAATATACTGCAATTATAAAATATAACGTCACTATATTGTAATTTCAGGTTAAGTCCGGAATGGACATTTTCCGCGTATTCGACTCGCTCAATTACCTCCCCAATCTAATTCTCGGCATGGACGCGGCGGGCAAAGCCGGGGGAGTGGTAGAAGCTGCCATCTCTTACACGGGAGATATAACCGATCCAAGCAAGACCAAATACGACCTCAAATACTACCTGAATCTGGCCGACGAGCTGGTTAAGGCTGGAACCCACGTACTGGCCATTAAGGATATGGCCGGATTGTTGAAACCTCAGGCTGCAAAGTAAGTAAATTAAAGAGATTTGTTGCCCCAACTTATTTGTCTTTAATAGCCGAAGACAGAAGACCTCCCGCACCACTTATTGACTCGCTAAAATTATAAAACAAACGCCAAGAATTACAATATTTTAGAAAAATCTTTATAGATGATAGCTATTGATAATCCAATTTTAAATTTGCATTATTGCTAGGATGTTTTCATGAGTTTAGTCTTTACTTACTCAAAACTTTATTGACTTTTAGTCAGCAGTGTTCAACCTAGTTTTGTTCACTAGGGAAGTGTTTTAAATTTAGAATGCAGCAAATTGAAATTTTTCACTAATACGTTCCACTAATAATCTGTCGAATACATACTAGACTCGGTTACGAACAAAATCTACTTGGTGTGTGCAGAATGCTGATAAGTGCGATCCGCGACAAGCACCCGTCTGTGCCGTTGCACGTGCACACTCACGACACGTCCGGCGCGGGCGTGGCCTCAATGCTCGCTTGCGCGGAAGCGGGAGCGGACGCGGTCGACGTCGCCGTGGACGCCATGTCGGGCCTCACCAGTCAGCCCAGCATGGGCGCCTTGGTGGCCTCGCTGCAGGGCACACCTCGCGACACCCGCGTACCCCTCAGCCGCGTATCCGAGTACTCTGCGTACTGGGAACAAGCGCGTACCCTGTACGGACCCTTCGAGTGCACGGCCACCATGAAGTCTGGCAACGCCGATGTCTACTTGAACGAGATCCCCGGCGGCCAGTACACCAACCTTCAGTTCCAGGCGTTCTCGCTCGGCCTCGGAAGTCAGTTCGAACAAGTCAAGAGCGCGTACAGGTATTATATCTACTGCGTCTACTTGAAATTCGGTAACGTATAACAAACTGCTATAGCGCGATTTAAATATACGAAAATAACAGAAAATTAAGTTCTATATACAGGTGATCAATCACAATCCGTCAGTGAGGTCAAATCTCGAACCATGAGAGATACGGAAATCTATTATCAGGAATTAAGACTTCGATTATTGAATTGATTAAAACCTCATTCAAACTTTTTTGAATTACGCTCATAGGTATACGCGAATAGGTATAATAAAACTGGCCAAATTTTTGTAAAAAAATAACCTCTGTTGATAGCAAAATTGTTGACATTTTTGTATTATAAAAATGTCAACAATTTTAATAATCGGTTAAATGTTAATATCAATCAGTTCATTATAATGAACAATTATTTGAAAAGTCACTTAATATTACAGCAATGGACATTTAACAAATGACGCATTGTATATGTATAAAGTATGTGGTGTTTTTGTGCGCACAGAGAAGCGAACCTGCTACTCGGCGATATAATCAAGGTGACGCCCTCGTCGAAGGTGGTGGGAGACTTGGCACAGTTCATGGTGCAGAACAAGCTGTCTGCCGAAGACATTAAAGAGCGCGCCGAAGACCTGTCCTTTCCGAAATCCGTGGTGGAATTCTTGCAGGGCGCCATCGGGATACCTCACGGGGGATTCCCCGAACCTCTCAGGTACTAATTTCGCATTACCTTGATGTTTATGTAAAAGTTTCACTTGGTGTATAAGCATTTACATTGGTCATGAGAAAAGGGGTAAATTTGAGTGCACAATTTTTTTTTTTTTCATTTTTTTTTCAATGTAATCAAATGAATCAATGGAGAAAAGGGGTAAATTTGAGTGCACAATTTTTTTTTTTAATTTTTTTTTTCAATGTAATCAAATGAATCAATGTAACGGTTACAGGTCCAAAGTGTTGAAGGATATGCCAAGGATCGAAGGTCGACCCGGCGAGAAAATGCCGCCACTGGACTTTGACAAGTTAAAGAAGGATATTCAAGAGACATATCCTGAGGTAACATTTATTCACGTCCCAGTCAACAGTCAATTGGGGAGGAGTGATCAATATCACTCAATCGATATTCGAGAAAAATATAAATATAAACATTTGGAACGATTCAGGTGAACGACCGAGACGTGATGTCGGCAGCGATGTATCCGCAAGTGGCGAACGATTTCTTCCGCATCCGCGACAAGTACGGGCCTGTCAAACATCTCGACACCAAGACTTTCCTCGTCGGACCCACGGTATGCTATATGTATATTTCTTTAAACTGTTCTTTTACAAAAAAAAAATGTTATCTTCCACACTAAAGTAAACTGGTCTGGATGTGGAAAGTAGTGACAATCCATTGGGCAGTCCGTCTGACGGCAGTGACCACACACTTACAGAAGACAACCGTGAAATTATAGAATGTGTGCTGTTGTGTTTCGGTGAATCTTCAAAAATTGCGTTACGTAATATTTGAACGTCCCCTTGTATAAATTTCTAATCGATATTATACATCGATGTTACTTTTGTAAATTGTCCCGCTAGTTTAAGTAGCTGAGTACTAGGTCTGAGTAGCTTTGTGCTCCATTGCAAGAGCTCATGAGTGGTTGGTGTGTAAGACCTTTGTGCTCAGTTGAAAGAGTGATCGAGTGATCTGTTGCAGGTTGGTGTGTAAGGTCTGAGTAGCTTTGTGCTCCATTGCAAGAGTGATCGGTTGCAAGTTGGTTTGTAAGCTCTCAGTAGCTTTGTGCTCCGTTGCAAGAGTGATCGGTTGCAGGTTGGTGTGTAAGGTCTGAGTACCTTTGTGCTCAGTTGAAAGAGTGATCGAGTGATCTGTTGCAGGTTGGTGTGTAAGGTCTGAGTAGCTTTGTGCTCCATTGCAAGAGTGATCGGTTGCAAGTTGGTGTGTAAGCTCTCAGTAGCTTTGTGCTCCGTTGCAAGAGTGATCGGTTGCAGGTTGGTGTGTAAGGTCTGAGTATCTTTGTGCTCAGTTGAAAGAGTGATCGAGTGATCTGTTGCAGGTTGGTGTGTAAGGTCTGAGTAGCTTTGTGCTCCATTACAAGAGTGAGTGGTTGGTGTGTAAGGTCTGAGTACCTTTGTGCTCAGTTGAAAGAGTGATCGAGTGATCGGTTGCAGGTCGGTGAGGCGATCGAAGTGGCTCTGGAGCGAGGAAAGACTTTGGACATCCGCACTGTGGCCATCTCCGACGAGATGACGGCGGCCGGAGAGAGAGAGGTCTTCTTCGAGCTCAACGGACAGATGCGCTCGGTCTTCATACGCGACGAAAACGCTACCAAGGTAACATCACAAATACATTAACTTACGTATGGGAAAAGTAAAAATTATGATTAAACATAGTAATGTTATAGGATTTGATTATTGTAATAAAATTTTAATATAATTAATGTTGACACTCATTACATAGTCACGAAAAGAAAAACTTTATGAAGAATTTCACGTCTGTATTTTAAAGAAGAAATACTACCACACAGATAATTCATTGTTAAAGTTCTTCTCTTTGCTGTTCACATACAAATATAACATTATTTGATGATATTTTTATTAGAAGAATCTCTAAGGTGTCATCTTATAGTCTGTTTGATACATTGTATGTTTATTATGTTTTGTTTAGGAGATGAAGATTCATCCGAAGGCGATTAAAGGAGACAAGAATCAAATCGGTGCCCCAATGCCGGGAACAGTTCTCAGTAAGTGTCTTGATGTCTTGATGCAAATTAAACAAAAGAAATTCTCTAAGGAAGGTTTTGCTCAAGTTATAATGGTTCAGATAGCCGCCCTTACTTTTTCTAGCAGCAGTGCCCCGGCTTCGCACGGATGCAATTTATTTTTCTTTAAATTATATACACAAACATTCGTCGTTTATCGCTCTCTCCATTGGTGAAAACCGTATTAAAATCGGTTGGTTTAGAAGAAAACAAACAGACACGAGGGTGGAGGGTTAATAAGTTTGTATGATATATTCCCTTTACGTCGAGTTTTAATGAGTACAGTGAGAAATAAAAGTGAAATGTATTTGACAGCAATAAAGGTGAAGGAAGGCGACAAAGTGGAGAAGGGTCAACCGATCGCGGTCCTCTCGGCCATGAAGATGGAGATGATCGTGCAAGCGCCTCGCGCGGGCGTCGTACAAACGGTCACCATCACCAACGGTCAGAAGCTCGAGGGAGACGATCTCATCTGCACCCTCGAGTAGAAAGACAGACTCAATAATACAATCGAATAGGCCAAAAGACCAAAATATATTTGTATCAGGATTGTTGCGGATGTAGAATTGTCAAACATCCGAGGATAATAAATTTAATTTTTAATGCAGAAATTAATTAATGAAGTTGAAAGTGTTTATATTTTTTTTATTAAGTAATTAATATTTTAGTAGAAAATGAATTTTTTTTATTTTTATTAAGTAATCAAATTAAACTAATGAAATTTATCATTATTAAGTTTTAATAAAACTTAAACAATTTAATAATTTTATTCATCCAGGGGAAACTGGCCAAGTTTAAGACCAACTCCATATCCGCATCCACAAAAGATTCGCAATGATTATTGCGGATGCGGATACGAATGTCTAAATCAATGCGGATATCCGCAACAACCCTGGTTTGTATGCATGCATTGGCATAATCCAAGCCCAAGCCCTCTATTTAATATTAAATAAAAGCTAAAAAATATAAATTACCTACTTAATTTTTTTTAAAAATAAATTAAAGACTTATATTTGTTAAATTGAAAATTAGTTATTAATAAAGTTGTTTTTTTTTTTAGAATATAAAAAAATGGTATATCGATCGTTATATAATAGTTTAGTTTATTGCAAAGTCAACAAACTCTTAACATTTAATAAATTTAAATGCACATTTTTTTTATGATTTTAATTTTATTTATGAAATTTTACTATTTTGTCGCAAGTTGATATTGTATTTACTTAATAACTTTTAGATTTTAATTTCACATTTCACAACTTGAATGCAATTTAATTTTATAATGAATTGGTTTTTGAAAAAAGAAATGTCAATTTTCTAAAATAGAGATCAAATTTGACTGCTTAGTGTTTTATACAATATTTTCTATAAATATATACAAGTTTCAAAAACAGTCACAGAAATTGGAGCCACAAGATGATCAATGTTTTCATTAGAACTTTGAATAGTTCACTCTATCATTTGTAGGACAAAAAAAAAGTGCACATAGCAGATTTTGGATTTACAATGACTAAATGAAATCTAAGAGGGAAGCAAAACATCGTTAAAGCCATTAGCTGCCAGAGTCGGATTTATCCGACAATTATTTTCGTGTCCATTCCGCCAGAGCCGGATATATACGACAAATCCTCTACTTGTATAATGCTTTTTTTTTAAATCATTGAGTAGCTTTCTCGTAAAAAAATATATTTGAAACTAGTGGCACGACAAGTACAAAACCAAGCGGTTAAAGGGTTAAGAACAAGTCTCACTAGTACTCACTAATACTCGGCTAGTAGCCTAGTAGTACTAGGCTAGTAATAGAACAATCCCCTTTAAAATACACTAACAATTTGCCATTGATCCTCTTGGGGTGTCCTAAATTATTATATAAATAGGTGCCTAAAAACAAGCTCATTAATTATTCGAGTGCCTGTATACTGATGTAGATATTGTCATAATATATTAGTTTTTTTATAAAATGAGTATAACTCAAATTTTACTTGACAGAAGAGCTAAAAGGCAACAAAGTCGCCGTATCTATTAGAAAATGCCTGTGATAAAACGCACATTAAGAAAAATAACTGCCCGTTACAGATGAAACGGTACATATAAGAATCACGTACAAACAAGATTGTGAATTAAACGAAAATAAAGTTTTTTATTACTATTTTTTTATTATTATTTAGGAAAAATTGTGTAAGGACCTTTTAGAGTAGCATTCCATAAATGTAATGCGATAAAATTTGTGTTAAAAAGTTTAGACACATCACTGCTCTCTTGTATATTATGCACGGATGCATTTTTTTAAAAATTATATACAAAAACCTCGTTTATCGCTCTTTCCATCAGTGAAAACCGCATCAAAATCCGTTGCGTGGATTAGGAGTTGCTAGCGCACATATAGACTTCAAGTTATATTATGTAAGGATGTTAAATTGAGCACATTTTCTTTTGTTTAGTTGAAACTTGGTTACGGAAATTTTCAGACCATTTTTCGGCCAGGGAAATCGTTAAAGTATACTTAAAAAAACATTATTCACTTGATTCAGATGTGATTTGTGTCTAAACTTTGTTATGAATTTTTTTTACCGTGTAAGATGTTTGTACGGTGCTTATTGTTATCAATTTATTGTTAATTTTTCCACATTTGTTTTTATATCATTAAATTTATTTATAATTGTAGATTTAGCGTTTTCTTTTACACACTTTAATAAAGTCCTAACCCACCTATTCGATATTCCGCCCTCAGCGGCCCAAGTCACCCTGTATGTGTTTTGGTCAACAACACAGTTTGGTCCCAACGTACAGTTTCAAACCTTCTAACTCTCCATTTGTACATGAAATTTAAAAAAGATCCATTTTTAATTGAGTTTTTTTTTAAATGGACGATTTTCGAGGGATTTTTGTTACAACTTACAAAACCAACCTTTTTTACGCTAATATTGTCTAGACTAAAAAGGGTAGGTAAATAATAAAATTACAATTACGATATTTCATTTATTTAAATTGTTAAATATTTGTTTTATTAATTATAACATTATACTTAAACTAATTAATATAAACATTAAAATGTTAAAGGACCACTCGCAAGTGGTATACCACTCACAAGTGACCTTAAACAGGCCATTCTATTTAAAAAATACGTTACAGGAACATACACATTCTATAAAAGTCTACTTTTGTATTAATTTTGTTGAGTTAAAATTTAACCTTCAAATAGCATTATGCATTCTTATTACATTTTATCCATGCTCAATATTTCCTAAATTATTATTATTATTATAAGTTGCTATAATTACAATACGACCATTTACACAAAATATTAAGTACAAAGTTTTGTAATCGATAAAAATAAAATACAATCGTATCAAAACATTTTTATTATGTATCTATTGTCGCTTTTCAATGTCATGACGATATCAAGAGTTTATTAAAGCCGGCGCTGAGTGACGGCATGACAAAGGAATTTTTCTTAACATATTTTTAACCTTTTTCCAATGATTATAGAACTCACACTCCTTTATTTCAATACCAAGAGGCCGTAGCGTCCCGCGTCATGCCATGGGATACTACGTCATGCTACAGGATACCACGATATGCAACGGCATCCCTTCAGCAACAAGTGCTATTATCAGATATCACTAAATCCCGACTTTGGAGTGACGAACAGTTTTCGGCACGATATGGTCGGTAATGTTACCACAACATGCCGAGGCGTGCCGCGACAAGCCACGACGTGCCTATGCATGCCGAAGCGTGCCATACCATCGGTCAGCGCAATATTGACACGAAAAGAACAATTTAAAATTAATTCGTAATTTTCGTTATTGAAAATATTGTTTTTTTTTCTTTGTATAAAAATATACATTATAATCAGTTACTAATAATTTCACATTAACCTCTTCACTTTTTATATCACAAACACACATATGCAACGAATCAAGCTTTATAAACTTTAAAAAAAAACATTAAAATCATTGCGGCTGTTTTAAACAAGTAGTTTCGATGGACTAAAAATTTCGAGTTTATAACTCATACATTTCAAAGAATAGTACAAATTATAAACATCCAAAAATCCTATTATACCACATTTAAAATTAAAATTTTAAATTACAGTTTAAGCACAATAATGGCAACACATAAATTTTGGTCCCAATAAATAAAAAACATGCAGCAAAAGTCAATTCATAGATAGATTATTATTATTATAGAAACATCTCATTTCTATAATTAGTAAATAGAATACAATGATCTATTGATTTGATAACATATCTAAACAAAGCAAACTATATTTTTAATAATGTATTGATACCTTCATTTCTCACGCAACAAAGATTAGAAATACTCTTAGTTTAAGAAGCGATTTAATCTCTCTTTGTGTATTCTACCGACTGACATAGTGAGTAATCTGATCCCTTCGGCCGTTTTCGTAGCTGCGATTCGCAACCGGTTGCGAAACCCTTGACCGCAACCAGGCATTAAATTTCGTTCTACCTACCCTAAGTTTTACCCATTTACTGAAATTTTGAACAATGGTTACTGCAAAACAGATACGAGGGGCGGCTGATAAGTCCGCGGCCTGTGGTACTTAGCGATGACACATTATCTCACTTTGTGTTAGCACTAATTGCGATACTCCTTGATAGTATAAATATAACCTACTTTTAATAATAAGGTCATTAACAAATTATCTATCGAAGGAAAAACGTCATCATGTCAGCCTATTCGTTAAATTTCAGTAATATTGAACACCGCGCTGTAATAAAAGTACTTCGTAAAAAAAGGAAAAACGCCGAAAGAAATTTTTAAAGACATGTCATCAGTTCTTCGTATACAATGGTCAAAAAATGGGCTCGCTTATTTCAATAAGGACGAGAGAGCTGTGAAGATAATCTTCGCCTAGGACGTCCTGTGATGGTAGTGACGGAGGAAAATGTTTGAAGTCGAGAAATTAGTACTGGCCGACCGAAGAATAAAATTATGGCAGATAGCCGAAGTGTTGCAGATTACTAAGAACGGGTTGGAGAAATTATGCACGAAAATTTGAATATGAGAAAAATCAGTGCGCGTTGGGTACCAAAAATGCTAATGCCGTAATAAGCAGCGGCGACTCGAGACCAGTAAGGATTTTTTAGTTAGTCGGGGACAATTTAAACGAACTTTGCGACCGAATTGTAACAGTAGATGAAACCTGGGTTCGCCAATACTATCCAGAATCCAAACAGGAGTCCATGCAATGGATGCAAAAAGGAGAAAAGCCGCCGAAGAAATTCAAGTCTGAAAAGTCGGCATCAAAGCTTATGGCGACTGTTTTGTGGGACAGCGAAGGTGTTTTGCTGATCGATTATCTGCCAAAGGGGGGACTACTATGAATGGTCAATATTATAAAAAATTTGTGGCTCAGTCACGAGAGGCAGTCGTACAGAAGCGACGTGGGAAGTAAGCGCGCGGAGTGCTGTTTTTGCAAGACAATGCGCCTGTCCACACCGCGCGGGTTCCGAGGCAAGCTCTGAAGGACACGGGCTTCTCGGAAATTGACCACCCACCCTATAGTGCAGACCTGGCTCCCAGCGACTATTTCCTTTTTTCTAATTTAAAAAAGGAGTTACGAGGTCGAAGATTTGCTGATGACAATGAAATTAATGCGGCTGTAGAAAGCCATTTTGAGGGCAAAGAAAAAGAATATTTTTTTGGCGGTTTAAAAGAGTTATACGCCAGATGTGAAAAATGTATTTCGCTTGACTATATTGAAAAACAAAATAAAATAGTCATACTTTTCCTTCATTTAATGCCTTAGGCCGCGAACTTATCAGCCGCCCCTCGTACTGCAGATACTGCAAAACATATTAACGAATATGTCACTAACACTTCACAAAATGTCACCAACACTTCACAAAATATTAATCCATGCACCAAGTGTCGTTTCATTTGCCTTACTACCAATTGGGCAATTATCTGAAGAAGCAGCAGATGCAAGAATAAAAGAAACTTTAGGCAGTACAGGCAAGATTATTCTCGTAAATTTACAAGGACAGACTGTAATCGAGACGTGCTGTATAGACTTTTATTCACTTCAGATTCGTTTTTGACCAGCATGAAACCTAAATCAACAAAGAAAAAGTTGTCGTTCTCCAAAGATGCCATAGAAATGTTTAAAGAAGGTAAATCCACTCCATCCGCGGATATAAATTAAGAGGAGGAGGAGGAGGAACTTGAAGAATAATAGATATCAAGCTTAGTTTTAAATGTGTAAATTTTCATTTGAGTAAATATTTCCGAAATAAACATATTTTTAAGCTTACATCTCAGTTTTCTCTCTGTAGTACCCCTAAAACAGCTAACTGTGTGTGATTTTGTTTTAAATCATATAAATACACACATATTAATTAAAAGAAGAGACTACAGCTAAAAAAACACATTTAAATAAACAAAATATTTTTGGCTATGTTTTGAGATCAAATACCTGTCTGTGCGACGGTCACATGTGAAACCATCGGTATTAGAAATAGCGAAAGACCATTATCAAGTAGCCACCACCATTAGACATCAGTTTTTAAGCCATTTAAACACAGATGGGATACAGCTATGATAAAATGGCAGAGGTCTAACTATGGTCAAAAACTCTCAAAAAAGGAATTTTCTGCTCTTGGACGGGTATGGGCTAGTTTGGATTCCGAAATTATTAAAAATGGGTTAAAAAATGGCGGTATACATCCTTTCAACAAAAATGTCATACCGGAATACAAGTTTGACCAAGATGCATTAAAAAGATGGAAAAGGATGAAAAGTAAACCAATAATTCCATTACATGCTTAGATAACACATGTACTACTAATAGTCCTCTAAGGGCCAATTTCACCAAAGTCTAATTTATACCGGTGTAACTATCCGAGAGTAGTGATACTCTTTCAAATTTATTCTTCGGATACTGCACTACTCCAGAATGAATTTACTCTTGTTCAACTATTCCTTACTATGAACGAACGAAATGATCGAAAGTATAAGTCGATAAAATAAAGAAGTCGTGCCATAAAGAACATTTCAAATGATTTTGACATTCTTTGAAATTTGTTGGAATAATACCAATGTCAGACAGACTTCAGAAAAAAAAAACGGCTGATAGTTGTCAATGTATTTTGCAGTTATTTGATTTCTTGGTTTTGTTTGTTTGAGTATTTTCTTGCATTAATATAAAATGTTTTTATATATTTTTTTGTTACAATATAGATATTATTTAAGTACTTTCTATATTTAATTAATTTAATATAATACTTTGTTTGACGGCAAACGCATTATTCGGGAACGAACGCATCGAAAATTTGAATTTTACCGCGCCACCGCTACGGCCGCCACTAGACCTGACCTAACCTCAATCGGAAGGACTAAACTGTAGTAATAAAGTACTAAATTAAAAAACTTTAAAATTCCAATATAAGTAATAGTGTTCTTAAAGATTGTTGCTGCAAATTCATTACATGAAATGGTAAGTAAGTAAGTAATGTTTCTTCATTATGCCAGTGTGTGTGTGTGTTCAAACTCAAATGTTATTGTTGTTAATGTTCTTAAAGTACCCACCTCGTAGGTAGGTAGATAAGTAGGTACCTACTTACTTACTGAAAGTGTGATTTATGTACCTATCTAATTAATTTTTTGGATGAAAGAGTTTGAAGAGCCTAAGCTTAAATCTAACCTAAAATCTTAGATAAATTCAAACAATGGAAACAGGTGTATCTTCGTGAAACAGTGCAATTTGGTAAAAGCAAACTCTTTTAAATACCAAACTGATTTTAATGCTCTTTAAAATAAAATACGAGGGCAAACAACAGAATGGATGCATATAAAAATAATCTTCGTTGAAGTTTTAAAAAGCACCTAGCGAAAACTTTACCGACAGCTTTTTGAAGAGGTTAAAGAAGTAACTGAGCAGCTAGATGTAGAAATTAAATGTCCCAGACAAATACATAGGGCCAATAACTCGGCGTGGGCAAGTAATATTCTCAATTAATTTTAAGAAGTATAATATTTTTTAGTTCTTTATATACAAGTTGTAATTGTAATATCGTTTCTTTACATATTGTGTAAAGTAACAACACTATTAAACTTTATTACTTTGTTAAAAGTTATGTTTATATGTGTGCAACATGCAAATATCTATGTTACACCCAACTTCGCTGGGGAAGTGTGTCTCTAGGGAACAGTTTTGTTTCATTTAACAATGAATATAACTTTATGATGATTGACTTCTGAGCTTAAAAGACAAGCACATGGTTATGATATTTACGTTGAAAGTGAACTTTGAAAAAAGTATGTCACACTTACCCCAACTGACCTTACTTATATATTATTTTACACTTTCCGAAAAATAATCAACCTCCCTATAGTTTTTAAAGCTATTAATTTTGTTTACACAGAACTCGGCCCTGTGTATACTGCAAAAATGAGTATATTTGTTAATTTTGATTAAAAGAACAATGGTATGTACCTATATTACAAAAGAAAAATTCATTTTTTATATGGCAAATAGAAATAACCATTTCACTCATCTGTTTAGAACATAATTGTTGATATTAAAAATACATTTAATGTATATTGTTATCTTAATTTAATTAAATGAAAAATTGACTTAAAAACCTAATCCACGTCTCCGGGATCTAACAGTGATCTGTCAACGAGGGTGTGAGAGAATGTATTCACCAGGTCAGGGGCTCCGTCCTTGGTGGTATCCGAACGAAGGTCTATAGCCTCGTCCAGGTCGTTGGTGGACGTAACAGAGTTTTGATCGCTGAGGCTTAAACTGGAATCCACTTCTTCTCCGTAACAACGTCTCTTATGATCTGATGGAAAATTGTGGTACGAATGTTCCACACGAACTGCTTGCATTGTGTTTCTGAAAAGTAATAGTTAACCTAAGTACATTATGAATTTTTAAAAATAAACATCGACTACTCTACAAACAATACTAAATTTCGGTAAAAACGTCAATATTACATTTGTATGTTACTGCTAAGAGTTTTGAAGGAGTAAAGAAATATTTTAATCTGGATATATGGTTTTTAAGTATGTACAGGAATTTCATGATGAATTATACACATCATATCTTTCTGCAGGCAATTGCTGCACTTATCTTGAAATAAAAACATTATGGGTAAAATGTTCTTATTGGCTATTTCATTTTAAAACATTCTGCAAAAATGCAGTTATTTTATGATACATGTTGAAAGTTAGTGTGTGGAAAAACCTTTTATTTTAGTTATCCTAAAAAGAGGATAAATAGTTGTGTGTGTGTGTGTGTGTGTGCGTGTGATTGCGCACACACGCACACACATAATTGCAGAAACTTACCTAGTCTTCCTCAGCGTAGGACGATCCATTTCCACTTGCAATTCCAACGAGTACAATTTGGCCAGAGACTCCAATTTCACTTTTTCCTCAGAGTCGTGTATACTTGGCAACTTCAATTCAGTTTGGCAAGAATCCTGCAGGAACTTGGACAATTGTTCATTTGCAGCACTCAATATTAGAAAACCGGGCCTTTCGTCGCGTATTCGCCGACAACCGGCCCGGATTTCCCTCACTTCCGTCATGTTTGAGTTGCCCATTGAGTGTTCGCTGAAATAATGATCACTTTGTGGAGACTTCTCGCTCAGATTCAGATCACTCGATGATGTTTTTTGTAATGAGAAATTTGTGCGAGGAGTCTGACTGAAAGCCTCTTCGTGGCCTTCCAACTTCTCCTGATAGGCCTGAAAGGATTTAAAGAAAGACTCGCTCGCATTCTGAGCAGAGACACCAGCATTCTTAATATCGCTGAAGTTTGAGAATGAAGAATGCGGTTGCAATATGTCTCTATTCTCTTTAGAGACTTCTTCCAAATCCACAACAGTTTTCGAGTCAGACATCATAGCGTCATCCTCATTTCCAGAGTCCACTTTGACCCTTTTCTTTTTGAACCTATTCTTACAACTCGACCAACCACTTTTCAATAGTAATTTTTCCTTTTTTAACCTCTTCGGAGGAGGCATGTTGCTTATGGTTTTCGGTGAATTGTTGTTAACAGACTTGGATGTTTTAAACGTGAGACTTTTATTGAAAACTTTCAACTCTTCGATTCCCGGCCAATCTGTCAATTCATCATCTCCCTCCCTGTCGCTGTCATTTGTAACGACTCCATCAGAATCGCTACTGCTTAACGAGCTCGATTCATTCCCAGCACAGTCCATGCCACTATTTGAATCGTCAAAATTAAGCGGATTCCTAAGAAAACTGGGTGGATGACTTTTATTCAACATTTTACATTTTCTATTAAATTTAGCCTCGTAATTCTTTCCTGCGCTTGTTGTGGGATTAAAGATGGGTGGGAGATCAGTTGTTATTTTATAGCCGGTCAACTTGGACAGAGTTGGAGTGCCATTTTTAGAATTTTTATATACAAAATTAAAACTCGAGCTGCCCGGTAAGGATGGGGTATTTGTAAATGTCGATGGTCTTACACCTTCTGTGTTCTGAGATTTAAGTACAATTTTGCCTGGCTGAAGCACCGAATCCTTTCTTTTTTTCTCTGAGTCATGTTTTTTAGTTTTAAAGTCATTTTTGAAGAAAGTGGACTTTGAAGAACAACCACCGCTAAACGATCTCTCCCTCATTTCGCAGACGTCGCTCTTGTCCCTATGAGACCATTTTCTTTTGCCACAAAATGCACTTCTAAAAACCAATATAGATGCCAACTGTAATGTCGTTGTTAACAAAAAGCAAAGCAAGCAAAGCTGTTTCAATTATTGGACTTACCTCTCTTGCTTTAAAAATGATTTATGCCTGGGTACATGCGCATGTGGGGTTGGCCCTTGATTTTGTAGTATTATTGTTGCTGGCAAAATATGTGGCTGTAAAATGATTTTTAAATGAATTATGACATTTCCAGCTTGTCCTGCAGGCCTATGTCTTGGAGCTGAAATAATGATGATACTATGCAAGGGCTCAGAGCTGACTTGCAGCGCAGTGTCAACCTTACTTAGGCAAGACCCCCCTCCTACTATTTCTAGCATCATAATTTATGCTATGATTTAAAGAGAACTAAAAATACTTACCCATTGAAGTTAATTTTACAACTTAAATATGTTATAGAAAGTCAAGTACCTATATTTTAGCCACTCATAAAATATGAAAAATATATTAAAAAAAAAAAACAAATAAACAGATTATTAGAATAAATACTATAGGCTAAAAAGTCTTATTACGTACTTTCTATAAAAATAATAAAAACTTACTTCAGTAGTAATGCTAAGTATTTCCACTGGTGGAGATCTGTTACCATCCACATATTCAACTGGAATTTTCTTAAATTTTCTTTTTCTTCTGGCATTTGCCGGCCTCGTCGGTGAAAAGTTTTCATTAAAAGAATCAGATTCAAAATTGCCAAACTGGCAGTATTGCCTGGTTTTCAGATTAGCAGACTTGTGTAGGTTAAATTGAGGATCATCAGAATCAGACAATGGCTGGGTGACTAGAGGTGCTTGTGGTGGACTACTGGAGCTGCCATCTTCTACTAGACTTACAGCTACTGCCACTGCTGTAACATAAAATACTTTCTTAAAATATCCAAACAATAATGAACTTTCCCTTCTAGTTTTACAAGTGGCAAGGCACACTGCATTTTGCAGTCATGGCAGTCACTGCAGGGCAGGCAGTCTGGCGGCAGTTACCACCCACTTATAGTGAAATAATGTATGTGTGGTGAGTGATAAAGGGATGCCAGACAGAGCCCAATTCCTTATCTCTTATTCATAATCCTACTATGGTCGGCATCACACTTATAGCACCTGTGGCATTGTATGTATTATAGGGGATGATAGCGAGCTACCATCAAGTAGACTGTCCGCCTATCTGTTGACTTTAACATAAAAAACATAGAACAGACTTATAGCCTAAGTTTATACATAAGTATCAGAAAAGAGAAAGTTTCTGTAAATAAAAACATAAGTAGGTAGTCATAAAAAAATATCTTACGTAGGTTTCCTGCTGATCTTGTCCTTCGTCGCAAACCAAATCTCCGTCTCTCCTGTTTGCCACAGTTACTTTCCTCCAGAGCCAAATTTAAATCGTGAGATAATCTTTCCATAATTTTCACGGCGACAGCTTTTGCTAGGCTAACCGTTCCATCAACGAGGCTAACATTTGTGACTGTGGCACGGGAAAGATCTAGAAAGTCTAATGCGCCGGTAGAAAAGGTATTGTCGTTTAACAAACAACAACCATAATACTGGCCCGTGACTTATTAAAACATTAAGTATAGATAAAATCAGCTATTGTATTGCTATTCTCAATGCAAGCGATAGAGGTGTCACATTCTGTAAATCAATTAGCTTCAACAAATCACAAAGGCGCAACGAAATTCGCATAAAACCACACATGAACGTGTATAGTACGTTATAACTTATAACAGTTCTGAAACCTAATTTAATGTTGTTTATTAATTTAAAATAGAATCAAAATGGTCTTAATTTATTTATTATTCCATTCCTTTAACAATATAGAATATACAAGGAACATAATATATACTTTGATACTCTAATAAAATTGAAAGGAAAAGTTTACACAGACGAATAAAGGTAAAATGTAAATATTACAATAAAAGCAAATGATCCCATTTCCAATTTTTACTCTTCGCAGGCTAGAGCACAGAACACTATATATGAGTTAGCCTATTAATATTATAAATGCAAAAGTTCGTGAGCATGGACTGTTTCTCTTTCAGCCTCCTAGGTGATCGTACGAGTTCTAATGTATTCTAACAGATGGCGCTACTGTTTGTTTATAAGAAGTAAGTCCGTATAAAAATGTTCCGTTTGGCGTATCCTTACTTTGAAATAATTGGACCCGAGCATGACGGTTCACTTACGTTCATTCCTCAACAAAAATTAGCCTAAAGAAATAATCACTTCAAAAATTAAGAAAACTGCAATACCCACCCGTTACCAAATAGTTGCTACGAGGGCGGCACTGAAAATTTCGGGAATCAAGGAAGTGATACATTATTAGTGGAAAAGATATTTATTGTTTTCGAAGTATTCTCCTTGAAACTTGACACATTTTTCCATTCGATGGAACCAATTATTAAAGCATTCACTCCATTCTGACGTTGGGGTATTCAAAATGGCCGTTTTGTAGGCGTCTACAGCTTCTTCAGGTGACGAAAATCGTTGATCACGCAATTTGTTCTTAATTTTGGGGAAAGTATAAAAATCATTAGGGCTTAGGTCAGGGCTGTACGCCGGGTGGTCTAATAATTCAATGTTTCCTTACTCCAAAAACTCTTTTGTTCTGTGGGCGGTAGGAGAGCTCGCATTGTCGTGATGGAGGATGATGCGGCGGTTGCAGTTTTCTTTACGGAATTCAGAGACGACCTGCGGCAAACAAATTCTAGCATACCATTCTGCATTGACCGTTCTTTGTCCCTCAAGAGGAATAGTCGCAACATGGCCGGTTTTAGAGACAAACGTGCCCACCATTTCTTTTTTGCAACGCTCCGTGAACGAACAACTTTTGTTGGTTTCAACTCATTTTCGAACACCCAAACTCGTGACTGGTTTTTTGTTTCGGGTTCGTATGCGTATATCCAGGATTCGTCACCTGATACGACGTTATATACAGCATTTGAAGATCCTCCATGGAATCTCTCGAGAGTTCTGACGCACCAAGTAACGCGAGCCGCTTTTTGCTCCTCACAGAGCGAATGTGGGATCCATCGGGGAAACAACTTTTTTACACCTAATTGTTCATGCAAGATTATTTGTATTTGACTCATGCCAATGTCTAAAGTTGCCTGAATTTCGCGATATGTCACATGTCGATCTTCCTCAATCAGCTTACGCACGGCATCAACGTTATCTTGGGTGACTGCAGTTTTAGGGCGACCTTGACGGGGATCGTTACAGAGTTTGACACGTCCACGTTGAAATTCCGCAAATCAGCGATAAATTGTAGTTTTAGATGGGGCTTCATCACCAAATGCAGAAAGCATCCGATCAACACACTGTTTTTGTGTTAAACCATTTCGAGTCATAATAAATCATTGCTCTTGAATTTTCTCGAGTCAATTCCATTTTCACACTCACTACAAGTTCGACAAGACCTTGTGACAAGACCGCGTTCTTTTTAAAAAGTAAATAAATGGTATTCGATTAATAAAACCAAGGAGTTTTCGATTATAAAGACTTTATTATGCCAGGAACAATGGAAATATTCCAATCCTGATACTTTTAGTGGAGCCCTCATATATATTCCATTTTATTGCAATGCAATGCATCATAATATTTTTATGAAAGGGCATATTGAATATTACAGTGGGGCCAGGGAAAGAATGCGATCCTGACTGGTCGTGATCGAACAGTATTTTTATCCCTTGTGTTATTTTTCTTACATTGAAAATTTTATTTTTTTAAATTAAAGTTGTCAGCAGGTGTAAGGTATGCCCACAAACTAAATAGTAGATACTAACTCGCTATAGAGTATATATTATGTACTCTCTAGCGAGGATACTAATATATAGTATGCCTATTTGCCTATAGTATATAGAATAAATAGTACTTTACTGGTTAAGTACTATTTACTTTATGGTAATATCTACATACATTATAGTTATATGGAGGATTGGTGATAGTCCCATATTTATTTACATTCTTCTTTGTAAGCCACAAAACAATCCACCACAGATTTTTATGTTATGCAATCCACAAAAGTGTGGTATGAAATTGAAGTGTCTGCCAACTGTTTGGCTTAAAGATCTAGTTACCAGGCCATAAAATTCCAACAAAAAATCTGTCAACTGTCAAGAAAAGAGTGCCAAAACTGCCACAACCAAAGCTACACAACAAAGTGCCAAAGCAAAGCAACCGCCAATTTGCTTTTTGTTGATTGTTTGTTTCTTTTAGTTTTTGTATTTTTTCAGTTGTTTTGCAATTTTTTTTTTTATTATAACAGCCTCGTATTTATATTCCGTTATCATCGATAAGTTTCCCACGGAGCGGTAAGACAATATTATATTACTTTAGTAAATTTTCACTGAAATATTGACGTACTTTTTGGCGGGAAATGTTCTTTCTGTTATATTGTCAATTATTTGTTCATTATGATGTCTTTAAGCCCGTCACACACACACACGTAACTATACTATAATATATATATATTAATATAAATTATAGCAAGGCATATTACGATATATTTTCTATACAAATATTGGAGTGACCCAATGATTTTTTATATTATAATATCATTGGAGTGACCACACACGCAACTATAATATACATATTATATTTCTATGACGTTACGAACGTATACCGTAATATATATTATAGCACGATACATTAATATATATTATAGCTACGTTTGTAACGGGCTTTATACGAGAAATTGTGCAAAAACTTATTAAGAACTGCCTGTTACTTCTTTACGGAAAAATATTTATGTCACAATTATTCTATTTAGATAAGATACGAAGCTATATAATGACTTAAACATGCTTAAACAAGCATTAATGGCACCCTAAATGGAGTCATTATTAATGATATTTCATAGATAATACATCAAATTAGGTAGATAAACAAAATTTTAGTTTGTATAGTAAACTCATACAAACATATTGAGTAATAGCTGATGCCCGCAACTTCGTACGCGCTTTAGTTCGTGTTTTGAAAATTTCACAGGCAGAACATAATATTTTTCTGGGATAAAAAGTATCCTATACATTAATCCAGGTAACAATCAACAGATCATTGAAAGCCACATTCAAATCTTTTAATCTGTTTCTGAGATTAGCGTGCACAAACGCACAGACAAACAGACAAAAAATTCTAAACACAAGTTTTTTGACCTTGCTGTCAAAATGTAGCTTTCAAGGCCAAAGAATTTTTTAAATATTTCTAGTCTAGTAGTTTTTGATATTTATTACAAACAAAAATATAAAAATATAAATCTTTTCAGTTTATAATATTAGTATAGATAGTATAGATATATATTTGAAATAATTGCATTTACAAATTTGGCTTCTCTGAATTGGCTTATGTTCCGACTAAGAAAGAAATTTGAATTGATTTTTAATTACTTAAATTGGTCAAATTTCATACAGACCTGCTAGTGAAAACGTTTTGACAACAAAAATAAGAATATCAAGTTGTGGTATTTCTCAGTATTGTAATCTACTAATTGTGGTATATTTTAACAATAGAAAAATTATAAAATCAAAAAAGGGGCAAAAAAAGTTATAAGGAACTTTATTGCTACCAGTGATAACAATAAATTTTCTTATATTTTTTTTGATCTAAAATCTAAAAACACATTACTTTTTTAGTGCAATTTTTTAAACAAATGGACCTTGATTTCCAAGGAATGTGGGCCAACTCAGATTTTTGGGAAATCAATTTAACCAGTTTGAAAAATTATGTAAACCGGTATAATAGGGCTAATCTCAATAGCGTTTTAACTCTTTCAGTCACAACTGCGAATTGTGACTTGGAATATTCGAGTTAAATGAATGTTTAGGTTGTAAATAAGTATTAGATTAGAAAAAAAAACTTTTTTGAAAGAATGAATTTTAAATACTTTTAATGGTTTACAAGAAAATTATGGAATTCAACGTTTATACAATATTAAATATTAATTTTATAAATATTTTTAGCAGTGAAGTTCTTTTATAAGATACCTATAAAAACTTATTCAAAAATAGGTAATGAAAATTATTATAACAAATAGGTAATGAAAACAATAAAATGGCAATGCCATTCTAGTTAACTTGGTTTAAATCATCGAGTTAACCCATTTCTAAAGTGCGCTGCTGAACTTGATAGGTTAAAGAATGACTATTAAGGAGGGGATAAGAAAATGCACTTATGGTTCATTATTTAAGTAAAAACGGTTTGATTATTCTACAAAATTCACTGAATTAAAGATAAAATAAACATTAACAGATAAAATATACATTAATATAGAACTAAATTTAATTCATTTAATTACCTATTTTCAAGTATTTTTCCACCAAATACAAATATTATATTTCTTTTATTTCATCTTAATATTAGCTACTAATGTCCTTTCTTTCCATTTGCTAATTGCAGGAATGAATGAGAACACAACAACACCAAATGGGCGAAGGACCCGAGCCGCCCTCTTGGACATTCCGGCAGAGCTAGACCGTCTCCGGGTTACTCCACTGCGGAACGTCAATAACCAACTGGAGACGTCGCCATTTCTTCCCGATGGGTACCTGAGTCCGGCCCCTTCGCCCGATGAAATGCTTATACGGCAAAGAGGTGGGTCAAATCATTTCTATATTATATGTAATTATATAGGTTCATCAAACAATCTATGTTTTTTGAACCCACTTCAGATAATAATTATCACCAAGCAACTCTTGGACAACTGCTTCATTAAATGATAGGATTAGTGCTGCTCTAGTGTGTGTGATTTGCCCAAAAATGTAAATTTTAATATTTTTGCCAGTTAAATTAGGTATACAAATAAATACAAAAGATTTTAAAAAAATATTGGTTTAGCAAGAAAGTTATTTTGGTTAGCACCAGTTTGCATAGTGTGATATTTGTTTCGTTATTCTTTCCTTTTTTTATGAAATTTGGTAGCCTATACGTTTGAGTTGCTATATAAATGAATTCCGGGTAATTTTGTTTACAACAGCTGTCAGTTTAACATGGGGAGCAAAATAAGCATTCTATACATTTAACTTTTGTATATTTCAGGTCGCAAACGTACCCCATTGACATGGTCTCCAGATATCGAAATAAGTCGTAGCAACACGATTCGCTCAGCAATACGAACACCACCCAAGAATAGTCTGTCTCCGAACAAACTTGGCGTCACTTTGCGCTCAACTCCAAGAAAACGTTTACACCTCGAACACATACCTCTTACACCGGAGAAAATAGATTTTACAGACATCAGCACACCGGAAAAGTTTAAAATATCAAGTCCCATAAAAATCCCACCGCCGATGAAACGTTTCAAACTGGACAAAACTGTCGAAAGCTGTAAAGGTCCCATAGACGACGCTCTAAAAGGATTGAGTCCTACACAATTGATAAATATGATCAAGACCATAGTGAATAAACACCCGGACATAGAGCAGGAGATAAGACAGGACATGCCAGTTCCCGACTTGACTCCGCTCGAGGATAATCTTAAATGCTTAAAGATGAATATATTTAAGAGTCTTCCGACATCGAGGTTGACTTCGAAGACTGATTCGCACGCTTACTCCCGAGTCGCAATTCACTTGATTGCGTTTAAAAAGTCAGTCATAGAACAAGGGAAAGTGTTGGTCGAGTCCCAGAATTGGGAGTCCGTAGTCAAATATGTTTCGCTTGCTTGGCAATATGTAAGAGCTACCCCAATATGGGACAATCAGACACATAACAGTCAAAGGAAGCAATGCTTTAAAGCGCTTACAAACTTTTGTTTAGCAGCCTTAAAGAAAGGTTTATTTGATAGAAAATATTTGGTGGAAGTCCTTGAGAATTTGCAAGGAATGCTCGAAGACAGTGAGGACATACAATCATGCCTCAACTATATACAAATGCAATTGCAGGGATTTTTGTAGCGGTTTACATTTTTTTTTTTAAATCATTATGTATCTCCATTTTCTTTGAGGAATTTTGTGTTTTAATTTTATGATTTTTTTTATGTGTGAAAAAATACAGTTTTATTATTATAATTTGATGTTTATATTATGTCCGAGCAACTTAGTATGAGATTGACAGAAAATATTTATTAAAATTACTTTAAAAAATGTAAGAAATGTTCGAAGATAGCAAGGAGCTACGCAATTTTATATGTTTTGTATTTGTAGTTGTATACAATTGTAAATGAAAGTGCTTGATAAAACCTGAATATAATTTATTTTTATTCTTTCTCATTATATTCTTGCACGCGACTTCGCCCGTGTAACTTATATAAAATATAGCTATATAGCCTATGTTACTTGCTGATAACGTATCTTTATATAGGTGAAAGAATTTTTGAGTTTATTCATTACAAACATACAAAAATACAAAATTAGACTAGCGGTCCGCCACCAGCTTCGCAAGGATTTTTTTCTGCAAATTATATGCAAAAACTTTCCTTTTTCCATTTGTGAAAACCACATCAAAATCCGTTGCGTTGTTTAGTTAGCGGATATACGGACAGACAAGCGAACAGCGACATAACAATTTATACTACATATATGTAAGCATAACTTTTTCTATTTGACTTTAATTTTTAGTTATATTTAGTATAAGATAAAATATCAAAAGCACCCAAAGTCTTCTTGAAGGCAATTTGATATTAAGCTGTGAAATACCACAAAACTGCTTTTATGTTTTTTTTTTTTAAAAAAAACATCGACATTGCTGTTTTATTGTACATGTGTTATAATTTAAGATTTTATTGGACAATTCTTTATTTGTAATTGTTATGGTTAACAAAATTTTTATATTTCAATAGTATGTACATTATAAAACATATATTGAAATGTAACAATTATTTTTACTTAAATTCAATTGAGAAAAAAAAACCAATAAGAGTATCAATAATTATTTTACAAACTGAATGATTTTGGAATTCAAAATGAATGCATTTTAATTTATTTAGTTTAAAATTGTAAAAATCGTGTCTTGAAGAATTTTGTATGACTTACCATTATTGTTAGCCATTTTATGTATTTGTAATATTAAACATATTTTTGATACCTACTTTTAATTTTTACTTTATTTATATGAAGGCATTTTTTTTTTGTAAAACCCAAAATCTTATTGAATCTGAACTTGTTGTCGAGTATTAAAGCGTAGGAAAAGCTGTACTTTGCTTACTTACCTACTCTTATTTAGATGGAAAAAAGGCATTCCCTTTTTCATATCAGCTTTCTTTCGACGGAAATAAAATACTAATAAAAATTACTAACAATTTATGAAATAGAAATATAAGCCTACTGACATGGTACAAGACAAATTGGAAATGGAGACAGGAACCATGGTTATGCTAAGTGACTGACTCGATATAACTACACCTTCATACTAGTAGGTCAAATAAGTAACGATTTTGTCTAAACTATTTATTTGTTGAATATTATTTTCTCAATTGTCGCCATTCGAGGTATCTGTTGTTAAAACGTTCACAGTAACTGAAAACACTTGTTAATATTTAAATAAGCAAACGTCCTAACAATATAAATAAAACATCATCAGTAGGTATAATAAAAATGTGATCACTTTGGATTTTCTTCAGTCATTTTTACGTTATAACAACACGATGTCGTGTGTCGTCGAGTTCACAGTGAACGGAGAAAAACATTCAGGTACCTACTTAATAAACAATTGTTTAAATAATTGATATATGTACTCGTATTTTAAATGATGTTATCGGTATTATTATTTTGCAATAATAAAAAATAGCATGTTAATGCACATCAAATTATGTCTGCGTAGTGGAGCCTTTCTTACTTAGAAAATAAAAACCTAATTTAAATTGACTAAATACAAAAAAAAAAGAATAGTTGGTAGGTACTTAAGGCATAGCTTTTCTGTGCTTGTAATATCCAGCATAAAAAAGTTGAATACAAAATTTCATCAGAAATAATCCTGATATTTTTTTAACGACAGTTTTTTTTTAAATTTATAATATTACTGTGCAGATTCAATCATGAATAGTAACCTAGTAGATGCGACATTTATAATTTATCCTATACATGTGACAAATATCATACATACACAAATATGATGTACCAATGTTGAGTTTTTAACTTAAAATTTTATTTTTAACATTTATATTTAGTATTAACTGTTAGGTCTGTAATAAGAAATAGGATGAGTTATTTTATAAAAAAAATCATAAAATTTATAGTTAAAAATTATATTTGCCCCCATGTCCTACAATGTGAATGACAAAAGAGTCACTTTATACATAACTAGGTCGTTATATTGCCTATTATTATAATAGGTATGTTGATGATACGTTTGTGTAGATGTAACCACACGCTACGCAAATTGCTTCAAATGAAGATTGTCTTTTAAAGACAGGAAAGAGATGAAAATTAGATACTGTAATAGGTAGGCATATTTAGCAACGACCTTAATAAACTTATTAACGTTAAAATCAATATAGGTACTTAATCTGTGTTATTTATTTATCACTGCCCTTCATTTCTTTCCGTTGCGTTGGTAAAGAACAAATTTAAAATAACACAAATCCAAGAAAAAAATACATTTTGTAAAAGCTAGGATTTCTATTGAGGCCAAAAACGCTGTATCTGGTGTAAGGTGCTGAGGAGTTGGGTGTCCCGCAGACTACTTGACGCAGCAGCATCAGGTCAAGGTTACCATGTCATGGAAATACCTCTACCACCTAAGTAACAATATACGAAATTTCATATCAATTGAACTTGTGGTGGAAATTAGTGAAATCTCTTCGTCAACTAGGAAATAGACTTCATAAACTATAGAACCATCTGGATCACGTCAGCTTTTAAGGTTAGCAGCGCACATGTAGCATTTACCAGGATTTCACATGTATTTCTCGCGATTTTACCTACAGCAAGCGATCCATCATTTCTAATCCACACAAGAAAATGAAAAACTCCGAGGTGCAGGTCCAGAACTCCAACGAACTGTTATGTACTAAATCGACTTTTTAATTTTTAGATACTACGAGATGGAAGTTGTTATTGTATTGTATTATTATTATTAACTTATTGTATTTTCATTTACTTAAGTGTTTTTTATAATGTCTTTTAATACAGTGGATGAACGGACGCCCCGTGAGACAACTTTGAATGCTTATCTGCGTTATATATGCGGCTTGACCGGAACCAAAGCGATGTGTCATGAGGGAGGATGTGGAGCGTGCATAGTCAATGTGCGCGCGCGCCGGTACCCCAAAGACATAGTGGAAACATTCTCCGTTAATTCTGTAAGTTTTACGATTAAGTATCTATATAGGTACTTTCTCGTTCTACCTATATACGAGTACAAAAAGTTTCGAGGCATTCGAAATGTGGTATCAACTATGGGCCGTGTAACAAAGTTCAATGTCGCTCAACGATAGCTATGGACCAGTCCATTGCTCCAAACCGCTTGTAATTTTTTTAAGTGAAGACACATATTTTGTTTATACATATTTGACTTATTTATTCTTATACTTTAACTAGAACTATACATGTGCTGCATAGTAAAATTATGCAACTCTAAGGCCTAAGGACCGGCGCTGACCGACGGTTTGGCACGGCACGGCGCAGAAAAGAATTTTTCTAAAGATATTATTTTTACGCTTATTGTAATGATCTTAGCACTCAATATCCTATATTTCAATACCAAGAGGCCATGCACAAAGGAGTGGTAGTGCTAAAATCATTGCAATAAGGTTAAAAATTAAATGTTTAGGAAAAAATTATTTCCTGTGCGGTGCCATGCAATACCGTCTGTCAGTACCGGCCCTAATTTGACCTTTTACAGTGCCTGGTATTAGTGTTGTCCTGCCATGATTGGGAAATCACCACGATTGAAGGTGTGGGAAACCGTTTGAACGGTTACAGCGAGATCCAGAAAAGAATAACAGCGTTTGGGGGAACTCAATGCGGTTACTGCACGCCTGGCTGGGTCATGCAGATGTATAGGTAAAATGATTCTTATAACAGTTTGGGTACCTAACTGTTTTGAGGTGGATAATTAATTTGACACAAAACTAAGAGTCGTTTTTAGCTTGCACTGAATTCTTGAACTGATCCCAATTTTATACACGAATCCGAATTTTTAATGCATGAGTACATTTACAATGTTTTGGATGATGCGGAGTTAAAAACTCGTTCAATATTAACATATTATATTCATTCGTTATATTTAACATGTCGTTTTTTATTGTAAACTAGGTTTTGCCCGCGACTTCGTCCGCGTTCATTTTTCTTATCCGATCGCTATCTAAGTATATATCTAGTATATAACTAGAAATATACTTAGAATAGATTGTGGCAAGCAGACTTATACTCGATTGTTATCACCGGCGCTTATAAATAGTTACTGGTACTTCAGGGATAATGTAGGCGCGCTGCCGATTATGACTGGATAATAGAGTTAAGCATAAGTTTGGGATAGTGAAATGGGTTCTGGTGGGCTCTGGCATCCCATAATCACATACCGAAATACAACTGCATACATGTGTCATTTCATGGTGATCTTCTGGTAGCAGCATTTTTAAGCAGTTTTCGAATCACTACTCATTTACACATTCCTTGTTTAGTCTCCAAGACAAACATCTAACGATGGACCAAATTGAGAAGTCATTTGGGAGCAACACTTGTCGTTGCACTGGTTACCGTCCAATTCTTGACACTATGAAGTCGTTTGCCATTGACGCCAGCCCTTACCTATGCCGACGAGTGAACGATATTGAAGATTTAAAAATATGCAAGAAAAATGGCGCTAAATGCGAAAGAAAGTGCTCCAATAGAAGCGATGGGAGTAATTGGAGTTTTATAAGTGATGATGAAGTAAAAGTTGAACAATTACAAACATTGAAATTTACGAAAAACAATTTTTTTAAAGTATACAAAGAAGATGACATTTTTGATATTCTGAACAGATACGGTGTCAATAGCTATATGCTTATTGATGGAAACACTGGAAAAGGTAATTACATATCGCACCTTCGGCACGACAAAGGCATAACTGCACTTATTTTAATTTTACAGGAGAGCCATTTAAAGTTTATTTTTTTGCATTCAATCAATATCATAATATTCTTCCTTCTGCTTAGATATATTGCTTTGAAACAATTCTTTTTTTGCATCAAATAAGCCCCATACTCTTGTGAATATTTTTTTAATTTAATAATATTTTTAAGACACTTCTGCATATTTAACTCTTTTTAATTTTTTTTATAAGTTATGCCCTTGTCTTACCGAAGGTACTATATATCCTTCATATTATAAATCTACGAGTAAGTCTCTCGCCGCGTCTGTCTGTATGTATGTTTGCGATGATCTTATCTATCATAATAATAACTAATGGAAAGAGCGTTAAAGGAGGAAGAACAATTTATAAGTTATTGAAGAGGCTTTTCCATAGACAACTAACTAAAATAACTAAGTTGGTTTTACATGAGATCTCACAGTTTACGTAGGTAGTGGAATTTGCGAGACTTGGCATTTTTTTACATTTTATGGTTTTGATGTTTTTATATTATTTATCTATGTATTTTAATTGCTTAATTTATTTCCAAATCTAAATCATGTCTAAGTAATTTATTAAATAGTTTGTTTTTTGTATAAAATATGTTTGTGTAGTGTCCCAAACGGTGCTGCAGATGCTTGTCTAAACACACATACTTTACCTCTTTTTTTTATTAATTTCTGTTTTGTGATTTTTGTATTATGTTTGTCTCTTTATGTTGCGTGAATAAAAATCTTTCTTTCTTTCTTTTTTTCTTTCTTTGTGATGGGAACTACTAGTCCGTTCTGGCGTTATACGATGTAGGTATATCTTTCGTTAGATATGAATCGATCCTGATTTCTAAAATGTCAATAAATATAAGTGGAACTGCCTGCCACTCTTAATATGACTCGAGGATAACGTATCACATTTATTAGTTCAGTTGTAATACTTAATTGTATTTTACAGGTGTTGTTGAAACATTTGAATATCCAAAGATTCTAATAGACATTAGCGATGTAAAGTCGCTCAAATGTTACTGTTTCGATCAAAACTTGGTCATCGGAGGAAATGTCTCTATAGAAGACAGCATAAATATATTCAAGGAGGCGGCTAAAACAAAAAACGAATTCGCTTACTTGACGGAATTCGCGGAACACTTTGAACTTATTGCACATATTCCCGTACGAAAGGTAACCTTTTTTTGAAAATTCAAAAAACTTAAATTAATTGTACTAAAAGTGTAAATAATTTAAAATACATTAATTTCTTAGAAAACAAGTGAAAATAAATAATATAAGAGGATTTTTACAGTAGGTCTAGTGAATGAATATTGAATAGGTAAGCATATGCTCTTAGAATTCATATATTTAAAAAAAAAAGTCATTGATTTACTTAAATTAATTATTAACATAAATCAGTACCAATTGAAACAATATAAAATTCTATTAAATAATATAACATAGGCTATGTTTTATAAACAGTTAGTATTTTATATAACAGTACCTATTTTGTTTTTCGTAACAGATTGGTTCTCTGGCTGGGAACTTAATGTTAAAACATGCTATGCCTGCTTATTCGTCTGACGTATTTCTTCTACTGGAAACTGTTGGGGCAATGGTGACTGTTCGTAAGTGCATTAAATTACTATTAACTAATTTCGGTGCTATAATGTGTGTACTCGCTTTAATCATATCATAAATAATTTTCAGATTTTTTTTCAAATATATTAGAGGAAAGTAACGTAATGTGGTTTAGTGGTCAATTTTGATAATGAAATTTCTTAATTAAAATTATGAATAAGACTGTTACATTCCTCTTTAAAAATATATGTCCTATTAATATTACATTAAAAATAAGTATCTACATTACTCAATATTTTATTATTTATCACCCAAAAACAAAATGGTAGCCCATATTTGGTTATTTTCCTCTACAAAATAAATTGTAAATACATATTATGCAATTTATATTTTAATAACTTTGTAAATACATTTGAGTTTTCCCTTAACATTAGGTATGTTAGGGGAAAACATACCTAATGTTAGGACCAGTACCTTATTAAATAAGGCATTTGGTTTTATGTGTTTACTATGACTTTCAGGCAACGAGCACGACCAAAAGAAATCCCTTTCAATGACCGATTTCTTGAAATATAACATGCGAGGGATGTTAATTGTGAACATTGAGCTGCCTCCATTAAGCTCTTCGCATATCTTTAAAAGTTATAAGGTAACGTTGCAATTTGATTTATGACATATACCTATGCCAGGAATTGAATTCTTTTACTGGGGTGGGCACAACATGGACAATAGACATAACTTTCATCTTGTCCATATTCTTAAGGTCCACCTTAAGAATATTTAAGGTGTATAATTATTTCAGATTATGCCAAGAAATCAAAACTCACTGGCTATAGTGAACGCTGGATTTCTAATAAAATGGAACAAAAAGACTATGAGTGTTGAGGACGTGAGAGTAGTATTCGGAAATGTTGGGCCCGATTTCGTTCACGCAAAAGATACGGAAGATTACTTAGTTGGAAAGAATATATACAATAATTCAGTTCTGCAAGGAGCTATGAAGGCTTTGAGAAATGAGATCAGCCCTATTAACGATCCACGACAACCCTCACCTGAATGCAGAATAAAGTTAGCTATAGGATTGTTTTACAAGGTGATTTACTGAATTCTTCAATTTTTATTAATGTTAAGGTCGTCAGACAGGCTGACAGAATACTTCGGTAGACGGGTGCCATCGCCTATAACACAAGCAACGCCACAGGTGCTGCAAGTACGCTGCCAACCGTATTAGGATTATTTATGGTGGTCTTCTGTGAGGTAGAGTTAGATAGCCCTATTAGCATGAACCTAGAAAAAACAACGGATGGAATTCCATATACTAATAAAGTGAAGCACCGTAGTAAGCTCGGTAACGTGTATTTACAGCACACATACAAACCATAGTAAGCTCGGCGTCCGCCATTACGCTGCCAGCGTTGATTAAAGTGCACACGTAATTAGTAATTAAAATAACTATTTAATTATGCCACCTGCGTCGTGAAATGTTGTTCCAGTAGCACTTTACGTGATAAAAACGAACAAGGAATCACTTTTCACATGTAAAAACGCACACGCTCACATAAAAACGCGCCGCCATTACGGTGCTTCACTTTGTATAGTTGCAGCACTCCGTCCGTTGTTTTTTCTAGGTTAATGAGCCTGTCCATCAGGCTCATTAACCTAGAAATCAGGCTGTCACTACTTTATTAATCAGGCTGTCACTACTTTATTTATTTATTTTGAAATTTAGTACTCGACACATTTTTTTATTACTGGCCATCAATGTAACAACTATGGATTTCGCACGCCATACAAAACACTGAACTTTATGGAAATTTTAAAAGTGACATGCGCGTAGAGCATTTACTCTGTCATCTGTCATCAAAACCAACCAAACATCTATCATTTAAAGAAAATGTGACTTTACGTCCACACATTGGAGTTTAAAATGAATAGTAGAACTTGGTCGTTACTACTAGTAATGTACCGGATCGTTAAAAATGTATATTCGTGGATACGGATCTTAACTTTCTTACTCAATCTGCTCGCCATTTGACGCTTGCATTATAAAGGTGCCAAATGTTTGATTTTAAGAAATAATAATAATCTGAATGGAATTTAATAGTTTTTCATTGCTACCTAATCACCTACATATATATATAGAATTTCATCTATGAATTAAAAATTAATAAGGTAAAAGATCCGTAAAAAGATCCGCCAAAAAGTAACGGATAGGGATACGGATACGGATATTCGGCACATCACTAGTTACTACCTTTTACCATCGACTCGCAAAGGCAAGACTCCGCCATGATTCCGTTTTAGGCGTACTTTTTATGTGCCGCTTTGGCATTCGTGACGCAAATTCCATAATTAAAGTACTTCGATGTTACCGTCATATCAGCTTGTATGCAAAAACTTAACTGTTGAACTAAAGCCTCTATCCTATCTTCTGTTTTAGTATTAACTAAAATAATGCAACTTGTTTTCTTTTTTCTTTTACCAGTTTATATTGTGGACGACTCATACCAATGGCTACCCTGTCGAGTCCTGTTTCCGTTCAGGAGGAAGTCTAATAACTCGGGAGGTATCACACGGTGCACAACATTACCAAACCGACCCAACACTCTACCCGTTGAACCAGCCTTTGCCCAAGTTAGCAATTTATTTTTATTTATTAAATTAAAAATGACAGGTAGACCGACGATCCGTTTGATGGTATGTAGCTATCGTTTTCTGAAAAACTTTCTAAATACATTTTTAAACGTTTTCTAAATACATTGTGATATATTTGGAATGGAATGTCCGAATTTAATAATTCAAAAAGTTATATAAAGGTATTGATTGAAGCAGTCTTGAATATGAAGTAATTTGTGTTAATAAGGTTTGTTCAATGTTCACGCGATGTAAGGAATATTTTAGGTCATTTTTTTTCACATTGGGTTACATTATTGGAGTTTTAGTAAGGATCACTAATTTTTTTTTAAAATATAATATAGCCTATGTTACTCGCTGATAATATAGCTTCCCAACAGTAGTTTCGGAGCCTATTCAATGCAAACAAACAAACACATATTTCTTCTTTATAATATATTTTTTTATGTTAAGGTCGACAGACAGGCTGTCTATTAGTATAGATAGTAACATATAATTTTCCTTATAGATTAGAATCGCAGATACAAACTGCGGGCGAGGCAGAATTCGCAAATGACGTACCGGCTTTACCGAGACAAGTTTTCGCGGCATTTGTCTTATCAACAGTGCATAGGGGTGAAATTGACACCATTGACACGAACTCTGTTTTGGTAAATACATACAATCATTATGAGTAAATATAGCTAAGCCAGGTAAAATTAGATTTTGAATTTTAAACTCGCATTTTTATATCTTTAAATTTAAATCCCTATAAACATATAATAATTTCTTAACAGCAGCGTATTGTATAACGGTATGGTTATTGCAAAAATTATATCCCCCTCCCCCTCCCCCTTATCCCCTCTGCTTTTCTCTCATCTGTTCTCCTCTCCTCAACTGTCATCGCTCATAAGCAATATGAACGTGCTTTGAACACCTAAGTAATTTCTTTTTCTAGGAAACAGACGGTGTGTTAGCTGTGTACACTGCTAAAGACTTTCCCGGGAAGAACTCGTACAGTTTCACCGGCGTATTTCTTCAAACTGAAGACGAAGAAATATTAGCTAGTGCCGACATTAAGTTTTATGGCCAACCTGTCGCAATAGTTGTGGCAGAATCAGAATATTTAGCTGCAAGAGTTGCGAAGAAAGTCGAAGTGACTTATAGAAACGTCAGCTCAGCCACCCCAGTGTTGACTATAGACCAGGCTAAGAAAGATAGCAAAAGATATAAGCCAAGTGAATTCGCGATTGAGCCTAAAAAGAAAGGTAATAATGTCACAAAGGTAATAAATGGTGTATACGAGATCGAAGCTCAGTACCATTATTATATGGAACCGTTGACATGTGTTATTAAGCCCGTGGATAACTTATTGGAAGTATACGATTCTTCTCAATACATGGAACTGTCGCAGTATGTCGTCGCGAACTGTTTGGGAATAAAACAGAGCGAGTAAGTTCTTTCTTTGTTAAGTAATTAAGTAAAATATTAAGATGGTAACGACGAGCACTGTTTTCATATAATACAAGAAAGCTCACGTAAAAACCGTAAGAAATATTGATCCTAAACAGCTTAGAATTCATTACCTTTATTGATTTTATCGTGCAGTGTGATTGTGCATGGATAAATAAAGACTCAAATGTTTGTTTACATTGTCGACAAGTTCAAAAAAAAATATAGTAATAGGTGTTAGTTTTAAAATCGTTTTTCTCTAAAAAAAATTAAAAAATAGTAGATTTATTTTGAAAGCGGACTTTGACGATATTATGTCCGTCCTTTCAATAATGTTAAACATTGTATACCTACTTAATGAAATAGCCGCGGTTAAATTTTTTTATTGTTAAATAATATTTCACGCAGAAAAATTCATGCAATATATAATTTTTTTAGTGTAGTTGTAAAGGTGCGTCGCATTGGAGGCGGATTCGGCGGAAAGATAAGTCGTAACGCGCAAGTGACCGGCGCGTGCGCATTGGTTGCTCACAAAATGAGTGTGCCTTGCCGGTTCATATTGCCGATACAGACCAATATCACCATAGCTGGTCGTAGGTTGCCGTGCCAGTGTCAATATGAGGTGAATTCTTCTTTTTATTTATTAATTATTGGTACTATATTGGTATATTTTTTTGTGTAAAAGTCGTCAGACAGGCTGAAGGTCCACTTGATGGTAGGTACGTGGTAACCGTCGCCTATTACTCAAGAAACGTCACAGGATCTGCAAATGCCCACCACAGTAGGATTATGGATAAGTAATTAGGAAGTATGTATGTAATATTTTATATATCAGACAGAGTAACATGTAGGCTATATTTTTATAAAGTTAGAATGTTTATAGTTGGTAAAACCTTTGGTCATTTACGAGATTTCGTCGAGACTTAAGACATGGAGGTTGACAGTTTGATGGGAAAGCTTTCTTCTAAACAACAGACGAATATTTAACGTGCACTCATTGCTGAAAAGAAGGATTTTGAAAAGAAGAATCCACCATCTATTTCTAATCCTTTTTTATGATATAAATTTAATTTGATTATAGCCTGAATTAAAATTAATAAATAATATTTTAAACTTCAAGGTAGGACTAGACGACGAAGGCGTCATACAATATCTAAATGCTACAATTGTCGAGGATGACGGGTGTTCACATAACGAAAACATATTAGAATACACTAAAGAAGGATTTAAGAATTGTTACAATTTCGATACTTACAATCTAAAGTTAGCATCTGTCTTAACAGATCTTCCTTCTAATTCTTTTGCTAGAGCACCAGGTATGTTTCTGTGTGTTTTTTTTTTAAATTATTTTATAGAAATTATATATATTTGAAGAACTTTTAGAATAAGTTTCATTTATTTCATATTTTTTGTATGATGTCTCAGTTTTTTTTTTTTTTTTTTTTATAATTTGTGTTGGTAATATTGCTGCAAACAATTGTCTATTGACAATTACTTTACATTTATTTAATAACTTATCGTTTTTGCTGTGTTATGCATATATGTGTTAAACTAAGGTAAATGACTTTTGCTCGGAAAATGCTGACTAGGGATCATTTTTAACTTTCATATATGTTACGTATAGCGATACGTCGTCACTTGACTACCGCATCACTGTTGCACTTGATGTGTTATTGCTGTGTTTGTTTGTATCCAGTTGTATGTTTTTTTTTTAGACAATAAAAATTTGTGAAATTTTCAGGTACTTCCGAAGGTATAGCTTGTATTGAGCACATTATGGAACATATAGCTTTTGCCGTCAACAAGGACGCAACAGAAGTTAGAAAAGCTAATATGAGAACAGAAGATAACGATTTGCCTGAACTTATAGATCAATTGAAAAAAGATGCGGATTACGAGAAGCGAGCCAAAGATATTGAGCAATTCAACGAAGCTAACCGTTGGATGAAGAGAGCCATAAAAATCAGCGTAATGTCATTCCCTGTGATATATTACGGGAATTACTCCGCCGTGGTGTCAATTTATAAAGGCGATGGTACAGTAACCATTACAACTGGTGGTATAGAAATGGGTCAGGGTATTAATACTAAAGCGTCTCAGGTCTGTGCCCATGAGTTGGGTATCTCAATAGACCAAGTATCGGTTCTGCCGAATTATTCTTTCACCGCTGCTAATAACGTTTTCTCCGGTTCGAGTATTACGAGCGAGTGTGTTTGTTATTCTATTATAAAGGCGTGCGGGGTTTTAAAAGAGAGACTAAGTCCCATAAGAGAACAAATGACAGATCCCACTTGGGGGGATTTAATACGAAAAGCCGCCGAGGAATATGTAGACTTAACAGCAACTTATATGATGTCGGATAAGGAGAAGTACTTAACAGGGTATACAGCATTTGCGGTAGCCATTTTGGAAGCACAATTAGATGTGTTGACGGGGAGGTATGAAATGCTGAGAGCGGATATACTGGAGGATGTGGGATTGAGTGCAAATCCTCTTGTTGATGTTGGTCAGGTAAGTTGGTAATTTCTTAAAAAAAAAAAAAAATTTAAAACATTAATTTACTTTTTTACTGAATTTGTATAAAAATTACTTACAATTTAATTTTATAAAAAAATTGTTTTCTATAGTTCACAATATCGACTATTGTTTTCAATGGGGGCTGGGCTGTTTTTCTATCTACAAGGATTCAGCCCAAAAAGCCCTAAGTAGATGCGGCCCTGCTCTTTAAGGTTACTTTATAAACCTTTACTTACTACTAATAAAGGGCCGTAGACTATCTGGTAGTCCATTAGATGGAAGGTGCCATTACAACTTAGAGTACAGCTCCAGAAGGTACCTCAACTTAAAAAAGACATATCAACGTGTGTCAGAACAGAAGTGATACTTCTATGGTGATCATATATACATAATATAATAAGCTGTAGTGACACGCAGAAACGTTACAAGAAGCGTCACGTGATCGTTACATAATATTCCACCTTGAAATATCACTCTCATCGCGGGCAAACCAGTTTCACTTTAAAAAAATTTCAGCTCTCTTCGAAAACAAAACTTCCAAATTTTAACATTTTTTTTGTCTTTTAATCCTGTCAAGTCCTGTCTAGCAAAGATGTATTTAGCGTATCCAGAATGTAGTATGCTGGATTTTCCATGAATATAAAGAAGATGTATATCTATATAACCTATGTAACGCACGAAGCGTTACAGTTCCACTTTCCTTGTCCGAACTGCTAGGGAGTGGAACTCACTGCTTGTGTTTCCTCAAAATTATAACCTAGGGGTCTTCAAATCTAGGGTAAATGGTCACTTACTAGGTAAGCGTGGTCCTTACATCAAGTGAGATTGTGGCCAAGCGCTGCCTTGACTCAATTAAAAAAAAAGAATAAAAATAAATATATTGTATTGTTAGGTAGAGGGCGCTTACATCCAAGGTCTCGGTTACTTCACATGTGAGAAGTTATCGTTCGACAAGGAATCTGGCAAGTTGTTGAGCAATCGGTCGCTCAACTACCACGTGCCGTTAGCGCGCGATATACCAGTTCAATTTAACGTCACACTGCGATACAATTCCAAAAATACTACCGGAGTTTTAGGGTCCAAAGGTACTTACACTTTTTTAATAAATTTCTTAGGTGCTTATCTAATTGATAAGACTTCAAGATACTCAGCTAAATCATTATCTTCTCTTCTCGTAGTGCCATCTCCTTTCGGAGGTCATGGTTATCCTAACCCTTAATATAATGATTTATTTATTCATAACTTCAAACAGGTTTGTTGCTTTATAAGAGGTTATCGGAGAAACAGACAGCGACTTTATTATTTTATAATAATGTACAGATGCACATAAATCCGTAATGTTACACATTACGTAGGTACTTACAGTACAGCTTAGTATTTAGTTTTGTTAGATTTAGTCATTTTTCCTTAATAAACTTTTAATTTTAATTACCAGCTGTAGGGGAGATGGGCATATGTACCGCACACGGCATTACTCACGTTCTGAGACAATGCATAAATGAATCCAGGAAGGAGTCCGGACACGACCCTAAAGAGTGGATTAACATCGGTAAAAAACACTTATCATAAAGGGCAATACTGCTTTAAAATATTAAAAAGAATTCAATATTAATCAACACTAATAAATAAATGCAAACACATTTTTCACGTTTACTTACACTACAGATACTTATCAGTAATTTTATTTATTTGATTTAATTTCAGATATTCCATACGACACTGAATCCATTTTGAAAGCTTTGAATGTAAAATTGGACGAGTTTCTTATTATAAAATAATTAATCATTTTAGTGGTAATATAACTATAAATATGCAGTCGTGGCTCAGTTATTTTTTTAATTAATCAAATAACATTTTTTAATGTTAAGGTCGGCAGACAGGCTGACCGTCTACTTGATGGTACGTGGCTACCGTCGCCTATAATAAGTACGCTGGCGACCTCTGACATTCCTTCACCGAAACACAACACACATGCTGTTACAATGTACGAGTAGATGACAATAAAAGAAATACATTAAAATTATTATAAATTTTATTAATGTAACAAAATATTAAATAAAATGTGAACATAATAAAAGACTTTCATTTCAATAATGTGTTTTATTTTTGCATAATCAAACATAATTTTTCAAGTTAAATTGAAAATTAGGCCCTAATACACAAATTAATCTTTATTAAACAAAAAAAGCCCCTAAATAATAATAATAATTAAAAAAAAACACCGAAAGTAAACTTCGTTACAAAATAAATAATTTTCTTTACAAAATTCGTTAAAAAACGTCATCTACACATTAAATACATGTAATTCGAAATTCGTCGCCATTAACGTAAAATACACATAAAATATTCGTAATCTATACATAATTAACAGTTAGTTTTACGTGTTATGCAAAAAGTGCAATATTTTTTTTTAATTATCTAATAATAATAACGAACAGACAGGTTCAGTAATACTGAAACAAATCGTACTAAATAATTCTATGTGGCAGTTTTATTATATAGGTATACTAGCGATCCGCTCCCAGCTTCGCACGGCTGTATTTTTTTTTGTAAAAATCGTTTTTTCATTAGTGAAAACCGCATTAAAATCCGGTGTGTAGTTTAAAAGATCTAAGCGTACATACAGAGGAACAGACGGCGGGAAGCGACTTTGTTTTATACTATGTAAAGAAAGACACATGACACTTTATAAGGCATTTCTGTTTTGAGTAAATAAGATGTAATGATAAATAGGATACAACGATCCGCTCCCGGCTTTGTACGGATGAACTTTTTTTTGAAAATTATATACATAAACCTGATCTCGTTTCACTTTTCATGAGTGGTATAGAAGTTAGCGGAGAAACATATTGAAGATATATTATTATACTTACTGTATTTATGCAAAATAATATTTTTAGATTGTTATTAGATCTTTTATGTTTAATTTTAAATGATTTATAAAAAAATTGTGCTTTGTAGAAAAAAAAAAACACTCCGGTAGTGCCGAAAAAAGTGAAAACTTGAACAATTACGTGTTCAAGTTTTCTGAATCGTCAGGAAAGTACATACTTTATATATCTACAGAGGTGTTTTTTCCCCATCTCAAAAAATGCCAACATGCATGTGTATCTATGTACGTACATACACAATATATGTTTTATGTATACTCATATACAGAGGTGTCGGTTACGGTAACAGTGTTGCGAATTCCATGGTTTTTTCTCTCAAAAATGCCTAACGCGCCTAAAGAAGTTTTCACTTCAGAAATACATTTGCAGACTAAAAATGTCGACAACAGAAATTGTACGTCAAATAAAAATAACTTCTGTCCTACATAATCTAACTATTTTATTGTCCAAAGCTCAGTTATCTTTAAGAGAATTCATACCTACACAATATAATTTTAGTATTGGCTTAAATTAAAAGTCTCTTCATTAAAGTTTTAATGTTTATTTATTATCGAAAATCGATCCAAAGCTCGTAAACTTAATGCTCTCTGATTAACTTAACTGTAATCGGAAAATTTAGAAAATCGTAAAAATAAAAATTTAATAATTACATCTACATATTGTATAGAAGAAATTAGAAAGACATATAATAATATGGAAATTATATAGAATACGGAATCGTGTGTATTTATGAACGCAGTCTGTTCGTATTTCTGGCTTGAAGCGAAATATTTCAATTTTAACAAGTTTATAATGGACAATTTAGAAGCACCTTAATAGCGTAACCAAATATTTATTCCCGAAACTACTTAAGAGTAAACTGAGTTTAAATTATAAAATAAAATAAAACAGGTGTGCTTTATTTTAAACAATGTTATTTTGAAATCACTGACAATTTTGAATAACCTACCAATTTGAGTAAATCTCAACAAAAAATAAATTATTATGTTACGCTATTAGGGTGTCAAATTAAGTTTTAAAATCTACATTAAATGTCATAATAAATTTGTTGCTCCATTGAGTTAGTCAGTTAGTTCAACTAGCAAATCTCCACATAAGGAAATTATAATTGAGCCAATAATAATAAAAAAAAAAAAAACTTAAATCAAATATGAACATGATGTAAATTTTTGTAGTGGCTGCTAGAAATTGATACTTATTAACATTAAAGAGGACATTTTTTATTTATAATAAAAAAAATAAAGCTCCTATTGGTCCTCTCCCTATGTATACAATAGCAAAATTACACATCAAGCTGGTAACAAAAATCTTTGAGACGTTTTTTTATTTTAAAAAAAGTATAAGCTAGTGACATAAAAATATTTAATCTATGGTTACTTGGTATTTGACAATTGTAAATTTCATGTGTACCTGAGATTTCTTCACCAGTCTTAAGTTATGGAACCCGCACAAAGCGACAAAAATTCACACAAAATATTATAAATAACTTAAGTTTATAAACTATTTAATAACTTAAATTCATCTTTTTACACATACATAATTAAATACATTACACCAATCAAACAGAAAAGAGTCAATTAAAAAAAAAATTAAAGCACTGAAAAAATAAAATAAAAACACGTTTGCAATCCTATTCAAAGATTTTTAATTTGATTTAATTATCTCATTATTATTCTTATGGGTCAAGCAAGACATAGATTATATCAATAAGAAAATTGTCACATTATTTCATTGAGTGTTGAACAATGATGAGCCATATGTGGACCACATTTAAACACCTCTCATATGAACTCTATATCTAAATTTGTAATATTTAATAACAAAAAAATTACCAAAAGTAAAAATTCTTTGAGTAATCAGATATACCATATTTGGGTCATAAAGTCCTCATTTTTCTGCTAGAGTAATAATATACTCTTCACAAAATATGCCTCAAATGAATCTCTCGAACTCTCCTCATATGGCTCATCAAAATGACTCTTCCAATGAGTTATAAAACAAAACTTTCTGCAAGTTTTAAAATATTTCTACGCGAATCAGAATCGGAGTGAAAACGTGTTGAGACAATTCAAACAAAAAATGTATGTGAATCAGTCGTACACAATAGCTTTTTAAATCTATCTTAAAATGTTCGTTGAAAGATATTATAGCTTAGATATCAGTCGATAAAGTGTACTAAACGCTCCTAAAACAACGTTTATCACAATGCCAATTTGAATAATGTTACTAAAGATTGATTAAATGTTAGGGTCAATTCACACTGAAACGCGATGCGACGGCGCGCGATATTAATGCTGTAAGGCTAATTCGCACTAGGCTAGTAATTTAGTAACTAAACTTGTTTGAACACCAAAAAGTTAGTCGAGTTGATTAGTAAGCAATTTAGTCGCGTTCATTAAATGCCGCAAAAAGTCATTTCGTTGAAGCGATCAAACAAATTTAAAATTTGTTTCAACAAATAAACAACAACATAAACACTCACGGCATGTTAAATCTCCACTATCACAAACAAATAAAACATTTCTTCATCCACCTTTTCTAAAATAGCCATTACTATAAGCTTTATTAACTTATTCACTTAATAGCGTTGCAACTTGCAGCACGTTAATCTTGCAAAACTTATTTGTGTACTGGACTCGACTGTAATGCGAACAATTTCTGGGCAGTTGCAAGTAGTTTAGCTACTAAATTACTCGTCACTATACTAAATTACTAAAGTAGTCCGAACAAGGCTCACTGAGATGTAAATTATAAATTTACACGCCAGACGGGGCAGTGCATGAGGTGGCATATTCTAACTAATGAGAACTGGTTTACATTGACCCATGTCACTTGTAAATAAATGATTTCAATTTGAATTTGAATTTGAGCTGCATACCTTTTGTGAATACTAACTCAAAAGCGTTTCGGTGTGAACTGACCCTAAGACTTGAAACATGTTGCACTCTTCATTTGACGCTATGAACTTAAACGAGTCACGAATACGACGCAAATTTAGTTTAAATTCTTAAATTTAGAATGAATTACATAAAAAAAGATTTCATGCTGTACAGATTTTAAAAGCAAACAATATGAGTAGGTAAACATTTACTAGTTGTAGAAAATTAACGGTTCATTAAAAAAATAGTAAGTATAAAAAATCTGTCTCAGATAAATTCATTCGAGTAGCAACATGTTACATTCGAAAAAAAATCACATTATTTTGTAATAAGTGAGATCATCGATTTGAGACTAATACGCTAAGTGAACATTATACACAGAGTTCAAAATTATTGACATTAAAAATACTGGTGGTATAATATAGGCGTTTGTGCCAAATTGTCCATATCAACCAATCGGAATAGGACAACTTCTCTATATTAATTTGACTTAATCGGCAATCTCTAGTTACTAACACTATGATCCCCATAAAATTGAGTATTTTTTAAATTAAAAAAGATTATCACTCATCTAGGCACAAGCTTGATTGGTCAATATGCAACAATTTCGCAATCGATGTTCAGAACGTTGTGACTAATCTAAGCTACACTATTATAAAGCGGTGACCACGCTAATAAAAATTTACATCAGACGAAATATATTTAAAAAAAAAATGTTCACTAGTTTTATTTTTAAGAAGAGCCTCCTTGAGTTC
This sequence comes from Synanthedon myopaeformis, assembly GCA_944738685.1. Classification (NCBI taxonomy): domain Eukaryota; kingdom Metazoa; phylum Arthropoda; class Insecta; order Lepidoptera; family Sesiidae; genus Synanthedon; species Synanthedon myopaeformis. The sequence goes on along the minus strand of OX122927.1, from coordinate 2,692,244 downwards.
GTCGCTTTAGTCAAGACACTGAGTAATCAAACTCATCATTTTACCAAAAAAGTATACATAATTAGAAGAAAAAACAGTTAGAAAAAACACCTAGCCTTGAGTTTTTTAGTCATAGGCATAGATTGAATTTTGACTTTTTACCATAACATTGCAAATACTTTAGCCAAGACATTGATCATTTTCATCATGATTCATCATTTCGACTCATTTTGCCAATAAAATTAAGAAAAAATACCTGGTCTGGTCGGGCCTAGGCAAGATCCAACAATTGGAATTGGAAGCCATAATTTTTTTTTAAATATACATAAATTATTATAATTTGGGCACAATGTAAACTTTTATTAGTGTGAACTCAGCCTAACCCTGCACATATGTATACATGGCTACGTCTAACAACCGCCGATTACATACATCGAAAGAACCACACAGATCACACGTAGTACCTATGTTATATTCTACTCTATGTAACAGTAGAATGTTTCAAATATATTATTATGTAGACAGACAATTGTATATTTACTCTTATTATTATTTTGTTAAATATTTACTTTTGAATATGTGCAAAAAAAGTAAAATGATTATTTACACTTTTAAAAATAATTTACATATTTCAAAAATGTTTAATAAAATCTTCTATTTTGATTTTTCGCTTATTCTAGTTCCTTTTCATCGATTATGGGATGCGATAATTATAATATCCGCCTGTAGAACTATTGAATTGTATGTATAAAGAAAAAAAAAAAAAAAAAAAACTTGTCAGTCATAGGACTGTAAGTCAGAAGTGAAAACACTTTAACGCCATCTGTTAACATTTTAACAAACTATTGACGAAGTAAAGCTTCTTATGAGCAGTACGTACTAATTCGGGTAGATGGCGCTTATTTCATACAATCAATTGTCACTGAGGGTGTCGCTCACAGAGCTAGGCACGAGTTCAGTGTTTTTTCCCCATTCTAAAAGAACACAACGCGCGTAGAGAAGTATTCAATAAAAAAAATACAGTCTGTAATGTTCTAGCTAGAGTATAATTTTAATGTAATTTTAAATATATAGGACTAATCTGTGAAGCTCGATTTTATTTGGAACTTTTTCCTACAAGCTTTTAACACCAAACACTATTTATTTACTGCTTTCATACAAATTTTCGATGTTTATTATTAGAACTGAAAAATTAAAAGACAGTCCATTCATAGCAATTAATAATTTTAAAAAAGGTTTATAGAAATACAATAGATAACTTCGGATAGAAACAACTTCAGAAAATTTCTACATAAAAGGCTGTGAACACAAAAGTTCATATGATAAACAGCATTGAGATATATTAAATCTTTATTAGGCCTAAAATAGAAACTATTGTCCATTCTACTGTCACAATAGACTCATTTAAAGCACGGAAAGCACTTAAATTAGTGACCATTTAGTAATTATCCGACGGAAATAAATAAATAGAAATGCTAACCTATTTAAACACCAATCATATAAAAAAAAGGGCTAAGTATATTCTTTAGACGCTACAAAATATGAGGTATATTTAGAATAATTTCGTTTTGTATCCAAACGTTTCGATGGAATGGTACAAAGATACTTTGGATCGTTTCATAGTACTTAACTATAATATTACACAAAATATAAATTCGTTAGACTGGTTTGATTTTTAACCAACAACGTTCAAATATTGTCATTGAACTTTATTACCTAGAACAAATGGCTCAAAATTGTTTGCTAATCATGACTAAGTTGGCAATATTTTGCAGGTGTATAGGTTTTTTCTATTTTTCTTTATAGAGTTGAATTATAATTTGTGTAATATTATATTTTTTACATATTTCATATATTACACGATCGTATAACACTGCATACCTATTAAAAAAAAAACACATTCTTTTTTTTTTTCTTACCTAACGTGTACACTCCATAATGGGTCCCAACTTTTGATCTCTGACACAAAACTTTTTGGTCTTGATCTCAAACTACAATGAACTCAAACACTTATATCACACTATTTACACTAAAAAACAAAAAAAAAAAAAAACACTGTTAGACATTCAACGGGAGTCACGCTACACTAGTATCTTGCACTTGGCTTCGCTTCTTCTCGGATCGATGGTCCGGCGTGGACTTAAGTATGTCGGGTTGTCCGTGAGACAACGCTCGGTCCTGGTTAAGGGTGGACGTGTGTGAATTGAGGGTGGCCGTCGTGTGCGAGTTAAGGGTGTTGTGGCCAGTGGTGTGCCTCGACGTGGGATGGGGATGGGGATGGGGATGGGGATGAGGCAGGGTGGAAGGTTTTCGACCACACTTGCTGCCGGCGCGGCTGAGCGAGTTCATGAGCGGAGTGCCCCCACAGGGTCTTAGGGTGTTCTTGTAATCTGCTATGAGGTGAGTTAGTTCGGCCATCTGAAACGTGGACGATGTTTAAATTACTTTTTATTATAGTCCAACTTTACATAGTATAAAAACAGTCGCTTCTCGCTGTCTGTCCCTCTGTATGTGCGCTTAGATCTTTTAAACTATGCAACGGATTTAAATGAGGTTTTCACTAATGGAAGAGCGTTAAACGAGGAAAGTTTCTATATATATAAATAAGGAAAATGTAGACAAAAAGTATGTGAAAAGCTTGTAAAAAGTCCCGAGACCGCGTGGTACGACTGCTTCGTCCGATTGATCGTAAGAAAAAACCATGACATGTCTAAAATGTTAATTAAAAAAAAAAAAGTTTTTTTTGTGCCTAATTTTTATATGCGCTCTGAAATATCCTTTTTGATATGCCCATAGACAGCATAATATTTTTTTTTTTCACTAGTGGTCAACGTTTGTGTTGTGTTGTACCTGTCTAAATAAACCATAAATAAATGTAAATTCTAGTTAGACCTTAAATAAGATACAAAGATGTATGTTTAAAGTGATTACCTTGATTTTGTTAAGGCTGATGAGCATTTTGTGCACAGGACTCGCGGCGTCTTCTCCGTCAATCAACATCATTAGATCATCCTGAAATTCATTGTTGTTTATTGATTTATCTGTTAATCCAAACTCATAATACTTATGTAAATATTGTATAGTAAAGTATTCGTCGATAAGTAACCGGCTGTTGCACGCGACTTCGCCCGCGTAACTTTACCAAATATAGCCTATGTTACTCGCTGATAATGTAGCTTTCTATAGGTGAAAGAATTTTTAAAATCGATCCAGTAGTTTTTGAATTTTGATGAATATCACAAACATATAAATCTTTTCTCTTCATAATATTAGTATAGATTATAGAAGACGGGGATCTTAAGTAAACTGAGCTGTGAAAACATGTTGATAATGACAATATCCTGACATCAATTTGACTGTAAATTATTTTTGGAAATCTGTTATAATATAATATATATATCTGCACCAAATAAACATTTTATCTCTCTCTATTTCTTTCTCCCTATAAAGTTAACAGCTACAGTTTAATGTATAAACGGTCTTTAATCTTCTAGTGTGAAAGTATCGTACGATATTTAAGTATAGTTTGTTGTGTAGTGTTTGTATTGTGGTGCTGTGTAAATATACCTGCAACCCTCCGAACAGTCCTATGGAGTTGAGCGCGTATCGGCCGATGACCGCCATCGAGGCGAGCTCCAACACCGTCACTCCCTCTTCCGACACCGCGAGCCACACCATAGACAAGTCTGGCTCTTTTATCTATTCATTAAACAATTTATTATTACAGTCATGTGTAAAAATGTATCCTGCAAAAGTACACTTCAAATTGTATGAAGGGAAAATGAACTTTTTTTCTTTCACGTGAATTATAAATGAATAAAATATTAAATTTGTTTAATGTTTAACTTTAGTTAGATTTTTGGAAGATTTTTTTTTTTATCAAAAATAAAATGTAATTTCAGGGAAATTTTTGTCAAAAAGTAAAAAATAAAATAAAATAAAAAACACTTAAGATGCAAATGTTAAGTGCGATTTATTAATTTTTTGCTAATTAGACTATAGCAAAAAAATAATTTGAAGTTGTTATCTACAGTATAAAGACTGTGTCCATTTAATTTCGTATTTTTTTTGTACTTAGAAATTTTAATATGTCTAACCTTGTAATAGGCTATATAAATTTTTTTTTTAAATGTATTTCTGAAATGTTACATGCTGTAAGGTTAGATATTAAATAAATAAAATAATAAAAAAGCAGTTTAAGTTTATATAAATCATTCCGCTACTGAACAATGGAATGCCAAAGATCCTATATAATTTCTATATTTAAAGTGAAATTTAATTTTGAACTGATTTGTAATACAAGAGGCGATCTATATTGTTTCTTACTTACCCTCGCTTGAAAGAGGGTAGCACCGAAGAAAGGCCATTTCCTTGTGCAGTTGAGGTAGATCCGAACACAATCCGCAGAACTTCTGCCCTTCAACGCTATCCATTTAGAGCGCAACTTCTCTTCTACGTCTCTGTAATTACAAATATATTTTATTATATACGAGTCACATCTCACTATCGTTCACACTAATCACTGAAACAGTACAACCGTGATGTCTTTTTATTCATTAGAGATGGGTTTGCTCTTGGCCAACATCCAGCCGTGTAGCGAAGATGAGGCCTATGATGGAGCGAACTCACCCAGAAGATGCCTATTCACTCTAACTTTGAAAAGATTTGGGTTATATGAGCTCGGAAATACAGACACCGACAGGGAGTTGCAAACCTTGGCAGTGCGCATTATAAAGGATGTTTTAAAGCGCTTGGTCCAAAAAAGAGGGATGAGGATGGTAACCAGCTGTACGTCTGTATGTCCGATGGAAGGAAGGGGAAGGCGGTATGAGCTCATGCAGCTCCTGAACACACTCTCCGAAGTACATCTTATAAAAGACATATAGACTGGCAATTTTACGTCTATGCTATGCGTCCAGGCTCTGTGACAGCAGGTGTGTTGTAAAGTATGCCCAATTCATTATCCCTTTCTAATTCAAGTCCTTAATCCTCCGATGCAGCGCATTGTGTTATAGGTGACTGTAGCCACCTATCATCAGATCAAATAGACCGTTAGCATGTCTGACAAAACTGTAATAAATAATTTACAGCTCTTGCATGTTGTAACGGGACGGAAACACTTTGGCAGAGTATTTCAATTATTGCTTATCTGACAATTGTCAATCAGAAAAAGTAAACATTAAGGAGCTTAAACACTAACCTATGGAGGGTAGAGATAAAGAGGACAGACATGTTTTAAAAAGTGATTCCAGAGTATCAGTAAACTAAGATGACACTAGTGTAGCATTGTCGAGTAAATTAGACAAAGATAGATAGATAGAAGGAATTGAAATGACAAAGATGGAAGACATGCTACATTGGCGTCATTCAGCTCACTTTTAGAACCCTAATTTTTCATTTTTTGAGAGGACCTATCACTGACCTGTAATATATACCACTGGACAGGCTGCTGTCAAATTATTTTTGTGCTTATTTAAAAAAAAAAAACGCTATTTTGGCTCTATAGGCTACGAACGAAAGAACGAGTGTCAATGGAACTAAAATTAGTGATAATACATATCTATACAGTCATTATACATATCTATGGAATAAAAATATGCAAACGTCAAAATTAGTTCTCGGGACAATCGAGGGCGGCGTTTCAAAATTGCACAAAAAATTAGCTGTCATTTGTATGGGACAGTGTGTCCAGTGGTATATATTACAGGTCAGTGGGACCTATTTTTCAGTTTGATTGTCATATGATATGATATAACTGACCTTAGTTGTTCATTGGTGAGGACAGCGCGATAGCGGTAAGGGTAGTAGCGATGGGCGAGTGGCTGGTTGTGCTGCGAGGCCGAAGGGGAGTAGTCGCCCATATCCAGTTGTGCCATCAGCGCCCCCAGCTCTATGGCTAGCGACCGACTCACCGGGAACCGTCCGGCCACCACTTTGCCATAAAGAAACACTCATCGTTAAGGGTCTAATTATTGTGGTCGAAAAGACACAATAAATTCTATTGTACTTGCTCTTGGAAGCTAGTGCACTTCAAACTGAAGAGGACTTTAATTGAACATATAATTGGAAATTATACAATATGACGATGGGTAATTTGTGAAAAGTTAATTTTTATTTAGAAACGATATTTAAGAGGACATTGTCTCATAGCAAAATTTGTGCCCTTCATACTGACTGCGAATGATAAAGAAAATAATACTTAAGTCTTTATTAGGCCTTAACTTGTGCATTGTTTTGATCAGTTTACTGTTTTAACATGTCGAACAAATGCATTCATTTTTCAAGCTATTGTTATTTTTCGCTGTTATACACTTGTTTACTATATAAACACACAACTATCATTTAAATTACGAACGTTTGTCCTCCGACTAAGTTTTACGAAGAGGTATTTTCAATGAAACAAAATAAAAGATTACCTTGATTATTGACTTGGTAACAAAGCAGCAACCGTTCCTTGTCAGTTTCGGTCCGGACACAACTCTTGTAGTAAAGCCTATTCCTGTAAGTGAGTCTAATCACTCGACTGTTCTCGAACTTTCCGGAGCCTTTCTCTCTCAGCGCCGTCTCCCACTTCGATATCACGTCGCATAACTGTTTTTTAAGGGTCATTAATGTTTCAAACTTAATGCTTAATGTTGTGCAGTTTTAAGATATTCACAAAATATTAAAACTATCATTCATTGATACATTTATATAGAAAATTCTTTACAGCTGGAAATTTTAACAGCACATAATATATGAGTATGTAAACCAGCCAATCTACGAGTATTTTTTACATCATGAGTAACGATGTAAAATAATAAATCAGAACTGGATATTTCGAAAAATATTCTTATGATATAATCTATTCTACCACAGGTTTTAGGAGAACAATTCTTGCGCACATAAATTTTTTAATTAAAATAATGTGAAAATTCATTTCACACATATAATTAAAAATAAAATATAATTTCCAAACAATATTATTATTTCGATATTTTTTTATATAAATGTGTAGAAGCACACTGCTTTCCATAGCTATAATCTGGTCAACTCAGCTGGCTACATGTGACCACCCCCTTACAAAAGAGCACTATTATATTAAAGTACATTTTTAAATAAGACATCGATATTACCTTCTTGTCTGGTTTGATGTGATGTTCCAAGTCTTTCTCTATGGGATCGTCGCTGAACAGAGCAAATCCTGACGCAGATGACTCTCTGCATCCGAGTTCTGTACTTAAAGTCGACAGGAACTCTTCAACGGTCGTCGAACCGTCGAAGCTTATCACCTGAAATATTATAATAGATCTTAACCTATGCAAATCAATGTTACAAAAGTATAGTAGGACAAATAATATGAACACAATCTAACTCAGGCTCAATAAAAAATATATACACACAAATAGATACGTCATTTCTTAGTGTCGTTAGTACGAATCAAATTCTGGACCATAAGAAAATAATAAAATATACTGTAGCCACCTAACATCAAGAGTACTGTTCCATAGAAAAGTTATTACATTTTGAAGTTTACAAAATATAAACGAAAGAAACCAAAAAAAAACCTTTTATAAGACCGTAGGCGTAGGCTACTTCTTTCTTTAACGAAATTGTGTCTAAGTTGAAAAATGACTAGACGATGAATGTCTTCTTTTCATTACCTGATAAGTATTGTTGAGCATATGAACTGGTATCGCGTGGGGCAAGGAATGGTGATACGGATTCTTGAGGAGTATAGAGAGCACCTCCATTCGCGAAGGCTTGTCCTCTCTCCCTCCGTTGCGGATCGTGCGCTCTAATGCTCGCGCGCAATACGCCGCGTATTTGCCGCATTCTGTTCTGTAATGCGATGCGTTTAAGTCAATAAATAAAAGCAGAAATAGAATATCTAGTCTGGATTTGAAAGGTACTGGTAAGGCACGCTGCATTTCGCAAACATTTGGCTGCAGTAACCACCATCTTACATCTTATTAAGTTACTAAGCATGTACTGAAATTGCAATTTCTAATATAAATAACTTACTTGGTGTCCGAATGTCTGGCCAAATGGAGCTTCAGATACCACAACAGTCTGTTGTTTCTTGGCACGAACAAACTGACGGCCAACGCCAACAGTTGCCAACCTTGGACGAAACTGTACGTGGGAGGGTTACTCTTACAGTCGACAGACAGAAGAGGCGCCTGGAATGTTTCAATTACGCGTATTATCATGTACTATTTAAACATTTTAACAATATCTGTAAAAAGTACGTACAGATTATCAATTCCAATTTTTTGTGATAAAACGCGATTAAATGGACGAGAGATGTCACCGAGTGGTATTTGAGAGAAGGAAAGCGTGAAAAGGGCAGACCGGTTAGATGGGAAGATCTACCCAAATATCGGAAAAAAGCAGCTCTGGCTAGAAAGAAATGGAAGAGCCTATGTCAAGGGACAGCCTGATTTGCAGAATGCCGATGTCGGAAGTTAAATAATTATATATTATTTAAATATCAAGTGTATATTGATGTCAGTGAATAAAGGCTATATTTTTATTTATAATTGAAGGCAAAAAGGAACCAAAAAAGGACGGTGTATAATAATCACGGCTAAAACAGGTGTATATAGAGGTATAGATATAGTATAGATGTTTAAAAATCTAAGAAATAATCACAGACGAAAGGATAGAATTGATGATCTATACATATTTTTAAGCAGTCATTTACTACACCAATTAAATCAAAATGTAATGTACTCTACGATAATACACATTGTTGGCTAAATATTATTGAATTAACTTCATACACTTCCAATTACCTTTCTCATATGATCACCTAAATAAAACATTAATTTTAAGTTCTTGCTAACAAAAAAAAGTTTAATGTAAACTTATCTATTGGCTTCAAGAATTCAATGAATCTATAAAACAAGCAATGCTTGTAAAATTAGTAAACGAACATGAGAGTGCCATGAATTTACATTATTATCACAGCTATTAGCTAATTCTCTGAAACTTAGATCAGTCATATAGAACACGGTTAGCGAACTCTTGTGAATTTTCTACTATATGTACTCAGATTCTTGATGATGGATAAAAAGATTTCAACGTTTCCTACAACGTGACAGTTCTATAATGTGAAGGCAAGACAGCGCCAGCTAGTATTTTATTAAGTCGAGAATAGTCTTTTTTTATTTCGTACGTACAAAGTTGTTATACATATGAGAAGAGCCTGGTTGTACTATATGTATCTGACTGGTTACGATACTATTGTCATCTTTTCAATAGCACCGTAACTATCAAGGTCATGACGAACGAAGTCAAAAAAACAATGACGGAAAACAGTTTTTCCGTTTGTTTTTAGAATATAAAAAATAATTAGTTGCATTTTGAAATTTCAATACGAAAAGGGATGCAATACGAAAAAAAAAATCGAAAGGGAAATTGTGCAATTCAATTTACATTACCTCTTCCAAGGCAATTTTATGAACACCAGACATTATCAGATGTTCCATTCTGATAATTAAAATTGCGTGAATGCAGAAAGTATTGGACTATGCTATGTCTAAAACTAAAATACATATGTATAAATAGTTAAAATGGGGGCATTTCTTGTCTATGATATGAACTAATGGATGGGTATCTAACTAAACCATAAACGAAATAATAGACCCTAATGAACTACTTAAATAACAACATTCAGACAATAATAACTCTACATATAGAGGCCGCTACTTTAAGAATTTTACGTGTACGACATTATCTATCATGGTTTTTAAATGAAATAGCGTTAAATGACATTTTACATATGTATGACAATAATTGTAGAACATATTATAAGATACGACTTAAATAATACTAAATCCCAGCACTACCTACTACATAACTGATAATTATGTACTAATTACCTTACGAATCATAAACGGGTATCATACTACCTTATACATAATATGGCGCTACATCAACATGCTGTTTAATGTTATACAACCTAAATAATACGAAATCTGAGCACTACCTATAATACATTACTGATAAATTTGTAGACATGATTACCTTACGAATCATAAACGAGTATCACACTACCTGATACATAATATGGCGCTACATCAATGACCTGTTTAATGTTATACAACCTAAATAATACTAAATCCGAGCACTACCTACATAACTGGTAATTTTGTACACAATGTATTATCATAAACCATTATAATACTACCTGATACATTACATGGCACTACATCAACGACCTGTTTACTGTGATCAGCCATTGTTACCTGTATAGAGCTGGGCGAGCCGGCTGAGTTTGGCGGGTTCTCGCCACTTTTAGCGTCAGCGACGCTCGCTCCGGTGTCGCACGTGAACAGCGACTGAGTCGCGCACAGTAGCAGTTGCTGTACAAATGAAATGTTGGCGTTTCCACAGACCGTACGTACCGAGGGCGGGTCTAACTTAGACTGGACTATGTTTGTCAAATAAAATGTGTTATTTAAGTGATTTTAGACATAGTGTGATCCAGACCGAACCGAATTGACAATGTTTTTATTTATTTTTTAATTGATCATTTTATTCATTTATTGTCAAATGTAAGTTTTGTATTTGTATTGATTGTATTGTCTTAATGGTATTTGAGATATGTTGAGACAACATGTAAAAAGATCAAATCGACTTTTATAACAACGAGATATGGAACAATAGTTGTAAAATGTATTATTTGAGTGTAATTTGTAAGACTTGATGCACCTAATAAAATTTAAGTTTTGAAAATAGAAAATTACATTCCGTTTAATTGCGTCATTGAATTAAATAATGTTAAACAAACAAACGATTTCTCTTATTGCGTGTGCAATATGAACCGTGAAGAGAAAAGCAAAGAGTATGACGATAGAAGAATGGAAATAAACTCATCGCCCACTGCGTGAAAAACTGTATGTAATGATTTTTTTCTTTTTTTTTTTGTTAGTGCAGTGCTCGCTAGAAACATTATGAATAAAGTGATTTGATATTAAACCAAATGACCCACTGTTGTTCCCATTTATATGTACATTTATTTATTTATATACTAAGTCATTTTACAATAATGTTGGGCAGATCAAAATAATTTTTAGATTGCATAGTATATCAAAAAACTAAATTGTACATTACTTCATCTTGGATATGATGATAAATTGTGTGAGCATGTTTATTTATTTTTTAATGTAAAGGTCGGCAAACAGGCTGACGATCCGTTTGATGGTAGCTGGCTACCGTCGTCTATTAGCACAAGCAAAACATCATAAGTGCTGCAAGTCTGCTGCCTGTCTTAGTACAATGAAGGATAAGGGGTTAGAAGAGGAAAGTGAAATGGGCTTTGGTATTCCTTACTCACTCACCGAGACAAAAGCACACATGCTGTTATTTTGCGGTGTTCTTCTGTTTATGACCACGACATGGCGACTAAACAATGGCGAACCTCCATTCAGGCTTTTGAGTCTCCAGAATAAATTGGTCCTTGGATTTATATTAAATTGAAGTCTGGAATTCCTGATATTATTTTTTTAAGTTTTTAAGGTTAAGTTTTATCAAATAATATTCAATTTAATAAAAAAAATGTCTTTTAAGAGGTTAAGTTTTTTTTTTTTGGTTTTATTACCAGATAAACAATATGTTAACAAAGTGAAGTAATAATATTAGAAGTTAAATTATTCGGCCAAAATACGCGAATTTACAGTAATAATTACTTGGCAGTTTTTTTTAAATATTTTTTTTAATAAAGTCAGCTGTCTGTTTGATAAAAAAATATATAACAGACCTTGAAGTTAAATAAATCTTAAAAACGTAGTAAAAAGAAACCATTAGATATTATATTTTTATTATAATTGACTTCACTTAAATAGAAATTTAGGACAGAATTAAACAAATATTTAAATTGTCGCTTTAGACAAAGCAGGCCTGGCCTTATTGTATCCAAGATATATTTCGTCACACTATGCAATCTTAATTTCTTAATCTTAAATACTTACCAATCGTGATTACCATTAGTTTATGTAAATAAATAACGATCTAAATGGATTGATTACATGGGGGTCACATACTAAACAAAACTTGCAGTCAACCTTCCATAACAAAGGCAGATCTAGTGCGAAGGAACCGCTAGCTAACACACTATTGATATATTGAATATAGAAAAAATTAAAGGGTAAGTACATTCCCTATACTAAAAGGATAGGGGACAAACATTCTCAGAAAAAAAATCTCGATATATAAAACAAAAAAAAAATTCGAGGAAAATTTACACCAACATTCCATTTGAAAATTTGCAACAAGTATAAAAGTCGCTTTTCAGTTCTGACAACATTCTTTAGTAGCCAAACGTTACTTACAGAGTCACATTGCTATAGATTATTCGTTGAAATATAAACTTTATTAGTAAAAGTTTAGAGTATTTCATAGCATGGACACGAATGTTGCCAAAACTCGACGATCAAGTTGGAATACAAGTTTGAACTTTATTCCTCGCGTATAAGGTCGTGATTAGATAAATAACCAGAAATTTAACCAAATCCATGAAGCCAATAAACATTTTCACATACACAATTCCAAATTGATCAACCACGGTACTATAAGCGTATTTATTTACAACACCATAGCGACACACAGAAGCTTATATTTAAACAAGTATTAATGGTTTGTTAGTGTATATTTACAAATATTAACGCAAAACAATTTCAGTGTAATTTGAAAGCTTTCTGAAATTTTATTACGTGTTATGACTGCCAAGCACAAAAAAAAATTGTGAATAACATTCATATTTGTTTGCCTTTTCTTGTTTATCAAATATTATTTTTTTCAAAATGACGTCCGCAAATAAATCAATAAAATAAAAAATAAAGAATATCGATAGTAGCAGTTAAAGCGGTAAGTATAATATTTATTCTTCTTTGCAATTTTTGGACTTTATAGTGAAAAAGCTAAGCAATAAAAAAAAAACAATAGTTATCGCTAAGTAGTATCATGACTCTCTAATAAAAACTTCAATAAAAATATCAAGCAGAATGTTTTATAAAGTTTATTTGTTGTAACACTTCAAAACATCCAATTGTCAATAGCTAAACGTAAAAACAGGTGAAGTGACATTAGAAAAAAAATCATAAGTAATGTTGTATGTCGTTCACGACTATCCATTTCCATATGTAAACCAAATAATTTAAGCATTTAAGTTAAAGGATTTTATATTAGTGTATATTAAATCCTTTAACTTTCTTCTTGAGATCACAGAATTAAATTTGTTAAAGAAAAATGACAAGCTCTTTAATGTTTTTTACCATTCGAGTAGATGAACGTTATCCACAACTATGTGCTCAACTCTATAATATTTATATAATCAAATGTATCTACACTGCATGAGTATAAGTGATAAAATATCCAAGATAAATATAACATATGAGAAAAGCATAGAAGCGTATCTGCTGAAAGCTTGAAGCCCTGGCTGAAGCAAATCGAATTTATGCATTAATGTTATAAAAATAGGGTATCTTTTTGCATAAATCCGAAAAATCTATTCAATTGTAAGATAACTTGTTCAGTTGTGTATGTTTTGTAAATTTGTGTAGTATTTAAAGGATTGTTTTATTAACATCGAAAGCCATGCCTTTTTTTGTTTCAGGTAGTTTGAAATAATTTCTACTGATCAAGGGTAGAAAGTATTTTTAACTACGACAGCAAATCAAATTTATATTGAGTGTTTTTTGTCTCTATTTACCAATACAAAAATTGTCATAATATATTTTGTATTAGTAGGGGAAATGTTTTTAAACATGTTTTTTAACACCAAGAAAGGTCACGGTAAAAGGAGAATGCCCAAATCCGTTTCAAGTCATTAGTATATCATAGTATCATTATGAGGAATATTTTTTTTTGTTATATTCTTACTTGACAATCTTAAATTTGCACATTGTGCAATTAGATCAAATTATTATTAGTACGTTTCGATGGTATATTATCGAAAAAAGGCAAGAAATTCTTCAAATATGCGATTAACATTTAAAAATATATCAGATCTTTTTGGCGTAATGATGACCCTTATCATCGGTCATACAAAACGCGTCATCTATCTATCTCACTCATTTCGCCCACTGTGTTAAAAAAATGTAATCTATTATTTAGTTAGGCTAAAAACTCAATAACTTGTTATTCGAAAATGAAAAAGTTTTAGTTAGAAAATTTATGTAGCAAGCTTGCACTTTAAACTATTAAAAAAATTAAGGGCGGAAACGAACCAGTCTTTATAAATAAGTAAAATATGTTCAAATCTAATATACTAATGAAAAATTATTGGGGAGGCTTGAAAATCAAAATCAAGCTATTTATTCGACAAATAGGTTTCTTCAAAAAACTTTTATCATTAAAAAACCTATGTCCATACTGTTGAGAAGGAAGTGAGGTAGATCCGGTAGGGCATCCCCCTTAGCCGGCGGAGGGGGGCAGAGGGGGCAGAGGGGGGGCGGAAGGGTAGTGTAAGCACTTACGGTCCGAAGGCGCTTGGCGCTAGCGTGCCTGTTGGCGTGCGGAGAGCGCGGTACCTGTACGCCGAGCTTGGAGGGCGCGTGCGGCGCCGTCTGGCGGGCGAGTGCGGCGGCCAACTCGTCCGCCAACTCGCCCACCTCCAGGCACTGCGCGAGCGCGTTCTGCGCCAGCACCACGTGGTAATCGATGCCCGCCTGCTCCACCGCCACCGACATGAACAGCTGCACGCACTGCGTACACACACACACACACACTTACATACCATCACTCGTCAGCTGACCCGGCCAACTTCGTGTCGACCCAAAATTAATAAATGTTGCGTTAACTTTGTTAAGTGTAACGTTTGTTAACTCTTTCACGCAAAAACGGCTCAACGGATCTGGATTAAATTTGGCACACAAATAGTTTATTACCTGAATTAATATATAGGATAAAAAATCTAATTGATCACGACTCACGACCTTTGAATATTATTACGCTATCAAATACATTAATAACAAACAAACCTTAAATAACTTTAACGCTTCTGCTTGCAATGCCTCCGAGTTGAGTGAGGTCAGAGGCGAAGTTATGTTCTCCTTTGAGTACAGGAGAGTCGGATGACGCCACAACACACAATCTGGAAGTAAATTTTCAACTATGTTATTCATACTGTACTTAAACAGATATAACTGAGATGCCGAATAAACCTAAGTAATATCGCAGTTATTTGGTTAGCCCGTCTAGCGGCTGTAACCACCCACTTGCAGCCACCAAGTAGAGTAGACCGTCAGCCTGTTTGACGACAGAAAAATAAAAAAAAAAATAACAAAACTCACTAGGATCACCGTCAGTCTCCATGAGTTTCTGGACCAGCTGTTCAAAGTGCGTGCCCTGACTAAGTCCGCCTCCACTCACGACTGTCAAATGGTACAACCACGAGTCCTTATCTGCTTTGCTCTCGAACAGGAGGTATGTCGGGCCCTGGAATATGGAAACGTTAAATATTATTTTTTGTAAGCTTTTGGACTGCCCTACATAAAGAAATGTGTCAATTTAATTAATTGACTTGGTCCAACTTAAAAGATAGGATAGTTTTTATTTCGATTTACAGTCACAATATTTTTTTATTTCAAATTATTTGTTTATTATATGAGAAAGGGTTATAATTATCTGTGAGTTCCATAAGATTCTAACAGATGGCGGTGAAAGGATTGAGTAAAAAAATTGCACCCGTGCGAAGCCGGGAGCGGGTAGCTAGTAACAATATAATTTTTTGGACTGACCCCTGATACCTGGTGCTGCGGATGAATGGCGACAGTGAGGTGCGAACGAGTATCGTCGTTCTTCTCTTCTGAGTCTGAATCTGACACGTGTTCTACGTCTTCGACGCGGGCATCGCGCATGTTAATCTGACCCACAGGATTCTGAAACACAAACACAACACACATTAGTGTTGACTCTAGGACACAACCAGAAATAACACTTCTTCTCAGCCGCAGGAAGTCCACTGCTCGACATAGGCTTTCCCCATAATTTTCCAAAAGGCACTACCTTAATAAACATTGCCGGACACGTGCTTCCATAAACTTCTTTTTTAAGTTGTCCAAGTTATTATTGTGTTAATTAAGACTCACCTGGTCTCCTGGCGACTTGAAGTAGAGGAACATCTTCCCGATGAGTACACACCAACTTTTCTTGGCGTGGCCGTTCTTCACTTTAGTGAGCCATCCTTGTATGGTGGGCTTGTTGTCCTCCTTGCTTAAAAGCAATTTGGTCGCGTTACGACGTTGCACGTTCTGTTAAAACAATAAAATATATATTATTTAATTATTATAGTTTATAAATTATTTAATTTGATCATTTATGTTATTCAAAAGTTTATTGGAAAAGAGCAACTGCGAAGATTTCTTAAAAAGAAACATCCCAAAACAGGTAATAGATTGATTTAGTTTAATATTGCTTGAAGATGTTTAAATATTTGTAAAGTGTATATAATAGTTTAATAAATTATCAAATATCAGTTACTAAGAGAAGTTGAAAAGATATTGGGAGGTACCTGCAGTACACGGATCCAATCCTCCATGGAGGCGGCGGTGTCGGCCGAGAGGTAGTAGGTTCGAGCCCCGGTGTGGATCTGGAAGGTGGCTGCGCCATCGTGTCGGGCCACACGACACGCTTCTCCTAACGCAATTTGCCCTTGCGGTTTTCGGCCCGTGTCTGACTGCGCCTTCCAGTATGACAGCGTACCGTTTCGCAGCACGAACCTGCATGTTAAGAAAGCGGAAATTATAGGCAAATGCGATACAATTACGTTTTCAATCCCACATTGAGTGTCCGCAGTTACACGTTAAGAATTTTACAGGTAAAAAAAAATACTAAAGGGCACCTAACTTATTTAAACTATCGAATTTTCACCAATTTATAAATAAAACAATGGTTTTATATTTTTCATGGAGATTATCTTTTTGATATTTCTTAATAAGTATGAAGTATCCGACCGAAATTATTTTTATATTTATGAATACTGCTTGTGGGAATAGAAATATTCTAGGTATGACTTTCTTACCATCTCTTCCTCCAAGTCTTCAACTTGCCCCCCAACTTGGCCAAGTGGCCGCTCTTCTCAAGCGCTTCACGAGTGTGTCGCGGCGAGTCAGTCGGCGCAGGCAGTGGCCCATGGGCCGGTGGCCCGAGCGGCCCGAGTGAGCCGAGAGGGCCAGCAGCCAGCGACCCGTGGGCCACGACTGGACCACGCGCCGACACAGAGCTGTCGCACGACACTGCGTCTGGCGGAATCGCGTAATCGTCCGACATACCCGACTCGAATGATGTATCTATTCAAAAGTAACAAAAAAATTGATTGTCTATACCTACATATGCTTTACACAGTACAATTTGAAGTCGCTAAGGAAGCGCAGGTCTGTATAATTGCTAACTCCTCTTAAATCACACAACGGATTTTGTCGCCGTTTCCACCATCAGTTAGATACTTCTTCATGGAAGGTTTATAATAAAACCTAATATAATAATATAATACAACCTTGAATTGAATAAATAGTTTTTAAGTGAATAGAAGAAGAAAAAATAAACAATATTTTGCAACCAAATCACAGAAAAATAAATTTACCTAAAGGCCTAAAGGCTACACGTTAGCCGCTAGGTGGCGCTGCTTCATTCCCATACAAATTCAAGTTTACGCGTTCGACGCGTTTGATCGAGTAAAACTCGCACTAGGGGCCCTCTGATGTATAGGATCACTTCAGAAACCGTGAGTACATCCGCTAATTCCTATTAATATTACTCCACTATACTAATTTATCCGAGTTATGCTCTCGGAAGCCCTAACAGAATTTACATCATTTAAGAAATTGTATAATTAAAATGTACCTCTGGTTTTGCTCTGTTTGCTGGGAGAGCCACTGCTGGACCTCTTGGCGGGACTGAGGCTGGAGCTGGTCTTGACACTCTTGGATGGACTGCTGGCGCTGAGGCTGGTGTCGGAGGAGCTGCACTGGCCGTTGGTGGGCAGAGGCGGGGCGTGCCCACTGTGGACTAGTGACGCGGGCAGCATGCTGGTCATGTTCACGTTGTTTATTGGCAAGTTTGAACTTTGAGCTGGAAATAATTATAGCAGAAATTTTAATGATAATTTATAAAAAAGACTTATCAGTGGTTCTTTTTTTAAACTTACTAGTGAGTGGCCCTGCATACTTTCCAAGTGGGATATTCTGTTTTTCTCATTAAATATCAATAACACTAAACGCTAATTTAAACATTAATTTATCAATTGAAATTTATTATTAGAAAACTATAAAATATGAGGAAGCTGATAATGATTTGGGGTAGCTTCTTATCAAATGACATTCAATTCAAAGAACTTTTATTTAGAGATATAATCATATTATTATCATACACAAAAACGAATTAAATGTCAATGAATCACTAAATTGTAGCACTCATAAAAGCACACGAGAACATGAAAGTACCTACACGGAAAGAATAGGAAAGTGAAAATACAACTGTCTGTGAATACAGACATATTAATGTGACTTACCAAACACATGATGCGGTGTGCTATGGACTGTGACTCCCATGGATTCTTCTCCGTCCGAGGAGTCATCTGATGAATCTCCGGTGAAAGGCATTGAACGTATTTGACTAGCGCGCTGGAAATCCAAAAATTGGCAATTCAAGTACAATTACACGAAACGTTACTATGTAAGCATAGTACTTCGCTTTGTGTACTACTATGGATAGTCGGTCAAATGCTTGGCACCTTTGTTTATTTTTCGATAATATGTGTGGCTTAGAAATAATAATTATATGATATTATTGTGGAGTAATGGGTGGAAGCTTGAGGAAAAGCAGTTATGCTTGCAGTTAATCTAGAAGACTAGCAATATTTGAAGGCAAGTTTTGCAAATCATTAGTTGATCTGCAGTAATTGTAAATTATACTAATTTATATATGCAAACAAGACTACTTTACTTAGTTGCTCTGAACTCTGTATATGCTAAGTTATTCTTTTATTTTTTTAATATCTTTATATATATAAAAATTTCGTGTCACGTTGTTTGTCGCCGAACTACTGAACTTATTTTAATAATATTTGCACACTGTGTGCAGTTTGATCCAACTTAAGAGATAGAATATCCTTCCATATTATAAAACAAAGTCCTCCGCCGCGTCTGTCTGTCTCAAAAACTACTGCGCCACTTTTCATGCTGTTTTCACCAGAAGAGTTGTGGATAGAGTGGTTCTCGTGGAAGGTTTTAGTATATAATTTTTAAACGCGGGCGAAGTCGCGGGCACCAGCTAGTATTTTATAAAGTTACACAGCCGAAGTCGCGTGCAGCAGTTAATATTCTTGCATTCTCAGGACCACAAGGCACGATTCGAACTGTTAATATGAAATACCTAATTCTTTTTTATTCGTAAAAATCGATCAAATTGCAAAACTCGTAATTTTTGTATGAACTCTGTATCATAACGCAGTCAACACAATATAAAAACAATATATACAGTTAATACTTTGTTATTAATCTCTCATGAATTTAAACCGTTTAAAACTAGTATCTTATTATTGTCACTCTGGTCGCAAAAGTGGACAAAGAGTCAACGTTTGACATGACGAATGAAGACTTCTTTTTTTTTTTTAAAGACACTTAAGTGTTATGGACATACCCCCCCCTCACTTGACCTGACTGCTTTAGACTTGACGGACCTGTTTTGGAAAACTAATAAAAATTATAGACTTGACTTGACTTGACTAACTAGTGTCTGGATCTGCTACTTTTGATTTTAATTTCAATTTTGTTTTTTTTTAAAAAAAAAAAGCCATTACAAATTGATATTTTTACTAATGACACTGGCAAAATCATAACGCGACAATCGACATTAACTTGACACTGGCAGACAATGGCCATTTTAAAATGAGCCGCATTGCCATTTAAACCTAAGAAGAAGAAGAAGAAGAAGACATACCCCTTTGACGGTGGCGTAGACGGGTACAGAAATGTCCTGATAAGAGGTGGACTCGTGCATGGCCCGAGCACAAGTCGCCGCCGGACTTAGCTCCTCATCCACCGACTGCTGAAGACCGTCGTCTGCCACCTTTCACAAACAAACACTGTTTAGTGTACAGATCTTATATTTTTAAATTGTTAAGGCATTATGGCCCTTTTTAATGTACTATGAAATCCACACAACGGATTGTATGCAAAACCGTAGGCGTAGACCGAGCCCAACTTTGAATAGTTAAGTTATAACAAGAATCAAACCGGGTAAACCTTAAGTAACATTAAACTGCACAAGAACAACATTAAACTGCACAAAAGTAAACAAAGGCATTGTACCTGATATATCTTCGCTTCCCAGCTTGGGAATCTGTGCAGGGGAGGTGTGGGTGGCCGAGGATGCTCTGAGGTGGAACTGTCCCCTGTTGAGGAACCTCCTCGGCTGTTCCCCTGGACTATCACGTTCACTGTTCCCTGCCACGCTGGGGTACGTTCTATAAACAATATATTCTGTTTTTATACCGATTACATCACTGCATTGTAGAAGCAAATGAATATATTTTATCGATCGTTAAGGTATCCATTATAGGTTTCGTAAGATTTTTATTTCTGATTTATTATTATCAACATTAGATAATGTTGCTGGTGCGCTTCCTATCCTGTAGGACATTTAGGAGAAAAATAATATAATAGTGAAATTATACATAAATCTCTACAATTTTTGTTTTAGTATTAATAATAAAAAGAAAGAAAGCTTTTATTATACCTCTACTTGGTGTATAGATTTCTGCATAATCATGGGTGGTATCGCCATCTGTCGACGTGTTGGGTGTAGTGGGAGCTACCACCAAATTTTCTACTGCCGCCTGTAATTTTTATAAAAATATATATTCTTATCAAATATTTTACACACATACAGCATTATTGGCTAAAGTTACTTATACTTATACTTATGGCTAAAGTTGTTATAAAAGATAATATTGCCATTTAATTTTGAAAAGTAGTTTTCAGCAATCTGAGTACAGTGTTTAGGATTAATATACATACCGCTAAATCATCCGCAAGTAAACTCGCAGTAGTCCTTTCGTCCATGGTTCGGTTCATAGTGTTCAAAGTGGTAGAGTTTGCAGGACTAGTGTTATTAGCAATGCTAGTGGTTCCTATCGATAGATTCCGTCTGTGTCTTACTGGCGTGCTGTAATGTGGTTCCGATGAATTTACTGGTAACTGGAAAATAAATAAATAATTTTTTCTTATTAAAATAGGATTTTCTTATTTTTTTTTAATTTTCTTAAAAATATAAGGAGCGTTGTGCATACTCCAAAGAAGGACCTAAGTAATGATCTAAAAATATGTCGTATTTAGTCGATTTTTTAAGTAAATTTAAAAATCAAACAGGAAAAACAACCTTTGATGCTGGCCGATTATTTTTATCGGTGCGGTGAAATGTTATTTGGCAAGTATTTGTTAAGAATCTTGTTATAATAGGTAGGTAGTGTTATTAAGTTTTTCGAAACAGGTTCAGTATAAATGATTAAATTTTTTTAAACACTATTAAAGTCAATCAGCGACAAAGACACACAAATGATAGAGTTCAGGTTACACATAATTGACACAGGCAGTGTAAACTTCGTTTTGCACTGCATTTAAATTTACATTAACACAATTTTTACAAACAATAGCTTCAGTGAACTTCTATATTAAGTTTAACAGAAAGTGTAAGTCTTAAGAGGATGTCAATGTGTTTTTTTTTTTCTAATAAAGCTTGTGCAATGAGTGTGTATATAAAACAGAAATAGCTAACAAAATTTAAAAAATAGTAGTAAAGTTGTTTCGCATAAAAAGTATTTTAAAAGTAACTTAAACAAGCACTAGCTAAACTTAAAAACTTTAAATCACCATATAGGTAATGTGCTCTATTGTAAGGAAAGGTGTTGAAATTTCCATTGCAATCACATAAATTAAATTAAGCTAAATAATGGAATAGCGTTATGTGATGGAAGTAGGGTTGCCAGGTGTCCATTTATATCAGTTTGAATAATATTAAGAGAAGGATGTTTTTAAGAATAGTATTAATTCATTTATCATGTAAGTTACGATAATTACAAGAGACATAGTGGAAAACCATGGTGGAAAACCTATTCTATGTAGAAAGTAATATTACTAAGAATTTTTTTTATGACAATACTATGTTAAAAGCATCTTTATAATAAGTGTCAAACTTATTTGTTATATAATGTTACATCTATACTAATTTAATAAATCTTAAGTTAGTTTAAATTTAAATATTTTTGCATAGAGAGCTTAATTCTTGACAAAGATAATAGACTATATGTATCATCTGGCTAATACACGGACGAAGTCGCGAGTAAAAGCTAGTTGTTATATATAATAAAAAAGTGTATACTCCTTATTATTTACTATAACTCCATTTATTTAATGCTCAATATATTATTAAAAACAAAATATTTCTTTTTTTTTGGTAATGTTTAAAAATCATATTTATTGATTAAATCTTAAATTTTTGCCGATATAAATAAATTTATTATCATTTTAATAATAACGGACTGACAACTTTGGTCAAAAAGACCTGGCAACCCTAGATGGTAAAAATATGGCAACAGCTAACATTTGGCGCCTCTACCTGTGGCCCTTCAAGACTTTCTGATCTTCTCCTATTTGTTGCCAAAAGACTGGTTGTGCCTTGAGCAGAGTTGTCCTCGGTTCTTACTTCAAGGGACAGACTCGCTCTTGATGGAAGAAACTGAAGAAATTTTTAAACTTGTCAATTACAATTTAATCTGATACTATTTGAAGACCTAACGTTAAGTCTATTGTAACAATTAACATATTATAAGATTTTTAATACTGAGATAACTAGTTTGAAAAGATATGCAATTAAATTTTCTAAATTAAAATGCATGTAAAAATGTTATGAATGCATCAACTTCATAACTGGATTTTATTTGACAATGAATTTTGCAACTTTCTATTGATTTATTAGAGAAATAATCTTATTTAGTGACAGTAAAAGAAAAGTAATTTTCATTACATCTATAAATTATTTATATAAAATGATTACTTACAGCACTATTTCTGCTTCCCTGCGTTGCTATGTGATTTCTAAGTAGCTCTAACTGCTGGTTGCATCGGTCGTTTTGCTCCCTTAAAAGTTGATTCTGTTGTTCAAGTTCCTTTAGTTTATTAGTTACCCACTCTTTAATGCGGGCTGCCTTAGCCTCTACTTGCTTCGCGTCCTGGAGTCTTAGCTGTTTCTGCAAATTGGATAACAATTTTTTTTAACGGTTGATCATAATTCCAAGTGCTATTAAATACAATGCAATAATGCAAAGTGTGAATCCATTTTTGGGCTTTTTTATGTTAACAGGTTAACAGAGACGCTGACGGTAATGGCCTATAACATAAACACTGATCATAGTAGAATTAAGAAATTATGAAGGGATAGGGCAAGCATCCTTTACTGACTCACCAAAACACAACAGCATAATTACTGTTATTTCACAGTAGTCATCTGTAAGGTTGTGGTGACTGTCACCAGATGGGCTACCAAAATGACTGCAAAACTTTACAGATCCAGACCAGAGGCACCAGAGCCAACTTTGAAAAATACATTTCCAAAATTGGCCTTGGTGGAAATTGAAGCTCAGACCCCTGAGGCAGCACTCATCCAATGGGCTCATCAAAAGATATTTCACTTTAACAGTAACAAAAAAGACCATTAAAACCCTGAAGTTTTTAATTTCATACATTCCAATCAAAGTAGAAGAAATGAACAGCTAAAAAGATTTTTTTTCCAGAGCCCATTCTCCTACCTCTATTTTGTTTTTTAGACTTAATTTTTAAATATTGGTATAATCAATTGCCTGACAAAAAAAAATAGATATTGTTTGCAGCTTTGCTCAAGCTATGTATTTATATTTTTAAACCTAAAGTATTATTAAAATAATATTATATTGAACTATAATCTCAAAGGATTAATTATATATAATATAACGGTTTATACACACAACTTTGTACAAGTACATAATGATGTGATACATAATTAATAATAGATACCCACATAAATTAAAAAATAAGTAATAATAGTACCTATACTTACATAAATTAGCACAATAAAATTATTATGCTAATTTATCATTCCTTTTAATTTTAAGCAATTCTTAAAAATTATAGAATAAATAATTAATAGAATAAATAATATTTTATCTATATACTTTTGTCTCTACCTACATCAATCAATACCGTGTGGATAGAGTTGAAATTTTGAAATAAAAACCAAGTAAACGCTTACCTGCATTTTTAGGTATAATAGAAATTTAAACTCGCAACTAATTTAAACTTTACTAGTTGTATTTTTATTATAATTTTTATAAGGTGTCAATCGGCTAAGTACATTATCATACCCACTACCTACCTAAGTTGGTACTAAAATATTAAGTAAGTACCTATAAACTTTTTGACAAAGTGTAAGTTAAATATTTATAGCAGAGTAGCATATTAGCAAACTCAAAAAAATAATAATATATCTTTTTTAACAACAAATATAACAAAAAAGTTTTGAAAGACGTTGGTTTGGTAATTAACACAGACACACAATACAAAACAACAAGTTCACACACATCCAAAACAAAATAAAAGTTCATTGGCTTGTTGAGATGTCATTTCAGTGAAATGTGACGTAATTCATGACGTTAAATGTCAAGGACGAAGTGACGTTTAATAAAGTATACGTCACAGATTAAGATTGGTTCCGAATTATTGTATAATATATTAAAATAATTCAATAAAATGATATATATTGGAGTTATAAGCAGACTAGCTTTAATAAAAATACTTTTAAAAACTTTTTAAAATATTAAATACCTGTTCTTCAATTTGGCCTTCTAGCCGCGAGATGGCTCTAGGTGCGCCGTCAGCGCCTGCTGGCCATTCGCAAAGCCGCTGCTCCATGGCGCGGACCTGCAACAAAATAGTGTCAATTTTTTTAATAATTAATTCAGTTTAACGTTCTGTCGTAGGCAATTTATTAGAGTAGAGACAGCAACAAACAATTATATAAAATCACTACGATCCGAATGGAACAAAAGCCAACCACCGAATGTTAGAACATTACACAAAAGAGCCACCATTAAACCGCGAGATTTAAAACCAAACTGCGACATTCAGATACGTATCAGAATATTGCGGCGAGCCACAGAATATTGTAAAATAATATAATTATAATAATATAAGAATAGAGAATGTTAATACATTTTTGAAATTAAATTAATTGGAATAAGTGCAATATCGAATACCTTATATTATTAAATAAAGGGTTATGCACCTATATCCAAAGATTATCTGGAAACACACCACTTCTTATAGCTGTTCTTTGAATCTATTTAAAAACCTTTAAATATATTTATGAAAATAAAGGGAGCATATTTATCATGAAATGTTATCTACAAATTAAATTTTTTATCCTAGTAGCCATATAAATTTTTGTGTACACGTAATCTTTAAACGGGATTAAAACATGCGCCGTTGGTTTTAATCCCGATTTAATTAACAAATGGACTACACAGATTAACTAACATTAAGTCAGTATGCGGTTATTTGTGTAGAGACTTGACTTTATACATATACTTACATATAAATAATTATTACATATAAAGTAAAATTATATATGTAAAAGACGCACCCTAGGGATACCGAAAAAATATCGATGTATCGATATTTTCGGATGTTATTAATACAGATAATCTTGATTTCAGTAATTAATTTTTACAAAAACATTACAAATGCATTGTAGTACAATACTATAAATTTGAAAATAAAATATTTATAAAACATTTACTATAAAATAATAATGTAGTGTAGAAGGAAAGTTAGGTAACTTCTATTTTGAAAATTATGTTCAGGAATTCCTTGAGATTATAAAAAATATTAATAAGTTGAACGAGTGTTAGAAGATCTCTTTCTGTATTGATATCTAAATATTGACAGAAAACTTACATTTTCCTGGGTTAAAAGCTGCAAGCGGCATTTTGATGGTTTCACGTCTCAATATTTCAAGTTTTCAACGTATATCGACATAACTGTCCGAGTAACTAGGTATAGTAATATATATATTGAGTCACTACTCCCTAAATAAACACATATGCAGTGTCTACAGTATAAAAAGGTAGTAATAAAATGGAAAGCGTTATTAAGTTCATTCACTTCTGATCAGAAATCAAGTTAACGTAGTGTAAATTTTATGAGTTCTTTTACTTAGTTACAAATACTATTGGTTAAAATCTAGATATATCTCAGTCATATAAGTAATGACAGTTATTAAAAAACAGCTCAGAGTGGGTTTTAGGATAGTTAATTATTAGTTAGATAGGTTAGTGTAGATTGCTTAGCGATAATAATATAAATTGTTATCAAAATCAATTATACGATCATCAGTTTAAATTTTTTTTATACATTTTGCCGACATACAAAATCGTTTCTCCTGACTGACTATCAAAGCACAGCTAAGTAGTATAGAAAGCTGAAATTGGAACTTAGATTTTTTTATAAACTATCCGCTAAGAAACGTTTTTTGAAAAAAAAAAAAAAATATATCAATACGAGTATAAATTAAACCAATATGTCAAAGTACTCGCTAATATTATGAAAACCTTTGTCTAAAAGCTATACGGTTTTCTTTTAAATTTGGTAATTTCTTGACGGCACCGGTACAAACTTTTAATTATTTTTAATTATTTCATTAACATTAAAAGATTAACAACTCTATTTATATTATATTATTAAACACAGATTTAAATCTTATACGGGCAGTAAGGGATAAAGCTAACAGCCTATAGAGAAAACCACTACAATAAACTTATTTTGAATTCTGGTTATAAATTTCGAAGAGAAGTTTGCATTAAAATTGAAAAGGTATACCAAGGCGTGTCTACAAAGAGAGATGCTATAAAAGTTTGAAATCCATTACTAGAACAGTTTTCTGAACAAAGGAAAGTGCAAGCAGTGAGTAAAGGAAAGGATACGCCCAGGAATAGCACGCATTAATCACAAAACACCGCAATTCGCCTGACTCACGGTGCGAGGGGACGCTGACGCCACAAATATCGTGAAATTTCTAATTTGGGTTTACACTTAGATGGCCACCGTTGAGGAGTGACACTATTACTAACATTAAGTGTTATGGCATCTAGTAAAAACATTAAACACAAACAAAAACTCGTATAAATACTTACTTTCTCTCAGATAGGTACCTAGTTTTATAGTTTTGTATTTGCTAATTAGCTAATAGAAGGCCTATACTTAAATGAAACATGACCATAAAAATACTCTATTCCACTCTAATCCATAACCCATAATTCTATTTTTAATTTTAACTTAATTTTTATTCTATTTTTAATTCCGTATTAATTCATAGATGAATTTAATTTCGCTTTTTATTTCGCTTTAATCCATTATTCCGTTGGGTAGTTTAGAAGAAGTTGGCGGAAAAACAGACAGACATTATATGTACAGCCCATATAATAATAATAAAAATATTAAAAAAATATGACTGTTCGTCCGTCAAAAATAATTATTAATTATAATATACCTAATATTAATTAAAATAATTATCGAATATTTGAATTAAAATCAAGAGTTGTACGTTTTGTAAAAGTCACAAGTTGTTTTTACAAATCTTTTTATTCATTGACGTCACAAATAATCTATACTAATATTATTAAGAGGAAAGATTTTATTGTTTGTTTATTGCATTGAATAGGCTCCGAAATTACTGGACCGATTTGAAAATTCCTTCACTGTTGGGAAGCTATATTATCAACGAGTAACATAGGCTACATTTTATAATTTTATAATTTACAAAATTATCCTTTTGTTACAAATTAATTGACACGTTTACAAGCCCGCCATTAAATGAACCACAACAAGCCGTCCATTGTATTGTTTCTAATTAACTATCTCGTATAGGAAGCATCAATTTGTTTTCTAACAGACTTCCTTGTCTAATACTGCAATTTCAATTAAATGTTAACAAACTTAAATAACAAACACTATATCTACTACTACTAGTGTTACTAGTGTTATTAGATTACTAGTGTTTGTCTACTGCTCGAACTACAAACTTAATTCATTTCCTTATCCTTTATCCTAAATCCTACTATGGTCAGCAGAGCACTTGCGGTTCTATATTTATTAAATAATAAATTAAAGAAAATTATTAACCACCACATTAAAATATATCTATTAATTAAGAAACGCATAATTGTGAACGCACCTTTAAACAGAACAATTTTTAAAATAACAAACGGAAACGGAAATGGAGTGAAAAAAAAAATGGCTGCAAATAATTCTACTGTAAACTTAAACTCTAGCATAAAATTCGTTTTTAAAACCAGCCACGAGGGTGGACTATGAGAAAATGGATGTGATATACGTGATCCCATAAAAGTAACGGATTGTTGTAATAAAATTTGATTTGCTTACAATGAAAAAGCTTCCGTGACGTGCACTCATCGAACTCGGTCATGTCGTTAGGTTTAGTTTACTGTACACGTTCTTTTTACTGTATAACGAATAAGCACAGTTTTATCGTAAAACTAGAGACCCACCCCAGCTTTTTAAGAAGTTGATATATTTTTAAAAATCCTTTCTTAGCGGATGCTTACGTTATGATATAAAACCTATGTTCCAAATTTCAGCTTTCTTAGTTTTAGTAGTTTCTGTACATACTGTTTATAATTAAAATCTTTTTTAAATTCGCATTTTTAAAAGTTCCCATCACAGTCTTTTTTTTTTCATTATTGTTAAATACTTACATATATTTTATGGCTCTCATGTATTCCTAGCTTTTGTTTTTTTTTAAAAAGAAGTAGGAATTTTAAAAAAAACCTAGGAATTGTTTTTTGTCTTTCCTGAAAATATATCTTAACACTAGCTAGTATTTAAAATATACGAAGGTTTGGAACTTCCTGCCGGCGTCTGTATTTCCGAGCTCATATAACCCAAATCTTTTCCATGTTCGAGTGAATAGGCATCTTCTGGGTGAGCTCGCTCCATCTTAGGCCTCATCCTTGCTACACAGTTGGTTGTTGGTCAAGAGCAAACCCATCTTTAATAAAAAATAAAAAATAATAATTCAAATCAAAGTGATGATAGTCTAAGAAGCTGTAAAAGCATTGATGCATAGCGCATTTTAAAGTGTACCCACTACTGGCTGCTGAATAGGCTGACAGAGAGCTATTTAAAACCCTTTCAAGCCCACTTCGCAGTAGCGACACAGTTCCATAAAAGGCACGGCGTTCGTAGAATAGCACTTGGCGATAAGTGTTTATTTGGTCGACAGTCACTAATCAATCTCCAAGTTTTTGAACGGGACACGCCACATTTGGTGCCAAGAATAGATCAAAGTTGTTTGGAACTCGAATCACGATCGAGTCTCGGATACGAGACATCCGGAATTCTGTGTATTTGGGTCGCGGACATTTTCTGCTTCCACTTTATATTGAAAATATCGTATTAGGATTTAAGGGCATTACAGAGGACAATGGCTCGCGAGCCTATCTCAACACTGAATAAAATTTTTGTTCAGGCACACCAAATTTGCGAGCGCTCGCTGGCTGCTAGCAGTAAAACAGTTTCAATGACTTACATCTATTACATTAAAAATTATGTAAATTGATATAAAAATAGTGCATTATTTTTAACCGTCATTAATATATTTTACGGTAAGCAGTTTTCTATTTTCTTTTCCATATTTTAAAAATTCAGGTAAAAAGTTAAAATTATGTTCATTTTGTTTATTTTAAACATTAAGGGCCTCTTTCACCAACTACAAGTAAAGTGTTGATTAGTTACTTTTAGAAATAATTTTATGTTTTATTAAATTATGCACTCGGTTTACTGCATCCTTCGATAGGCGAATTTTTTTTATTATTTTCTTTTTAATGTTTGGGACTTTTACCGTACAAACAAAGGTATAAATGGCGTTTAGCCTACTTGACACATGGTGTAAGAGGCCCTAAATATAAGTTATAGTACGAACAATTTTTTTTTTAAATGATAAGGTTAATTTTAACTGATGATCGTATAATTGATTTTGATAACAATTTATATTATTATCGCTAAGCAATCTACACTAACCTATCTAACTAATAATTAAAGACAGGTTAACGGTCCACTTGAAGAAAGACGTATATACATAAAGGGGGTAAAATGGAAGACGCGTTTAACTTAATGGTCTTCAAAGGCTATCAGCTTTATGACGATATTATGACCGCCCCTTTAAATGACATATCTTTAATAATGCAGGAAAACCAGTGTATTATTATCTCATCTATTGGACCATTGTTTTAAAAACCCGAATTTAACGATCAGGTCCTATTAAATCCCCTAAACTGAAATTTTACAATATATAAAAAGAAATATTTTGTGAGTTTTATGGCTAACAAACAATGTTTTTTTTTTTCCTTCTATATTAGTTTGTAATCTAAAGGTTAGGCGTTAGTTACATATAAAAGATCTTGTTACACTATAAATCATGCAGTAACCACGGCTCGAGTATCCCCCCAGTTCAAGTAAAGTAAGTAAACTTGTTAATCCCCTCGCATCTCAAGTTCTAATTAAGTTTACTTAGCCGTGAGCGAAGATTCACTGCTTTCGGTCGTGAGTCGACCCATTAACAAATTATGGATAGAGAAAAATGTGTTTTTGTAACAGCATTAACACTATATATGAGTAAAAACTTTCTATAAGCTATATTCAAATACTGGCGACCCGCCTCCAATTTTCCTGGTATTTTCTCTCTTAATAAGAACCTTCTTCAGACTTAAACGAACATTTGAAAAAAAAAAAAAAGAATTAGCCGAATTAGACCAGCCGTTTTCGAATTTTGCACTTAGCCACAAATTTAGCTATTCATTTTTATTTAAGTGTAAATGTAAATAAAAATTAAATTAATATTTTATAAATATTTAAGACTTTTACGAAACGATTAGTTCATAAGAATTGAAAATTTTTACATAAAAATACAATAATTGCTTAAAAGTTGATAAACTATCGACAGATATCGACTGATCGACAGATATGTCGATATACATTACTTATGTATTCAAAAAATAAAATTACAAAGAAAAGGGAACTAGTGACTTTCAATTAAAAACTACAATACAGCACTTAATTCACTGTAAAACAAATTTTAACCACTATGTGCACACTATCAGTATTTAACCACTATCAGTTTAAAATTCGAATAAAATGTCAATTCTAAAAATGGAACAGTTCCTTCCACTGTAAGTGGTAAAGTTGGCGCGCGCGTGTATTCCGTTCGCTCCGCGGAAACTAACTGAGGCGGGGATATCCTGCAGGACGTGCCCTGGGTACATATACATACTAGTATTTTTAATATGCATAGTGGTTAGTACTAAATATATTATCATAATAGACACATGAATATTTCGAACTTAACACTTAGCGATTATGAAAAGGTTTGATGATTTGCATCTAATTTTATTTTACTATTTATTTTTTATAATGGGAGAAAAATTTACTAAAGATCTTGTAAAAATGGCTGCTGGATATTATTGACAAAATAATAAATTTATTACTATTGAACCTTCATTTATTAATTCAAAATCATCCAGTTGTGCACAAAGAATCTTGACTCAGCGGTTCTGGCATCTACTCTATAACCCTATGTCTTTAAAATCTCTATGCCATTGTATATTGATATAAACATCTATAAAATCTAATTAAGAAAATAATTATTTTCTAAGATAACTACATAGGCGAACTCTACTTGCTAAAAGTACGAAGTCTAAGCACATCCCGGAGATTACTAATTAAAACACAAATTAGAAAAAAATCTAAAACTAATTCCATTCCTGTTCTATTTTCAAACAGAAAAACCAACGTACTTGTTATTCTAATACTCCACAGAACTAAATAATGCATTGAGGAAATGATTTCTCACATCCGCCAGGAATATTGTGGTCTGAATCCTAATAAATCCCGTATGGGTACCTGTTCGTTATGCTGCATTATAATGGATAATGGATAATGGATGATCGTAACTAAATATTATCACATTGTCTGTTTTCAGGCAATACAAATCAAGATCTAGATTTCCCCAATCAAAAAGCACCAATCAAGATGCGGGTTATCTATGTATTGTTCATCGCAATTATTGTTTTAAATGTTTAAAATATTATATGAAAATAATAGTTTTCTTGAAGACTGCACATGGTTTTACTCTTTCTAATGGCAACAAAAACTTGGCGAATGGATGTAACAATATATCTATAATACGTATATGGAGGTAGTAAGCCTCTGAAACATCATGATGACGCATCTTGGATATTGTCCAACGGCTCGGGGACACGTCTGCCAAGGCTAGCCTTGCCTTGAAATCATAAAATTGGCAGATGCCAAAAAAGTTTTCTTTTAACTGTATACCGTTTCTCTTCTCATTTGTTTGCTTTCGAAGGCCATTCTTTATAAAATAAAAAAAGAAATCACAGTTCGCGTTTGTCTGCATTTTTCTGACTATCTATTTAATTAATTTTGGTATGTTTTAATTTTAATTTATAAAAATTCTTCCTGAAGGTTACTTGTAATTAAAATTATAAACTTAAAATCAATAATATAAATTAAACTACAGCTTAGTTTCCGTGAATCGGTTAATGAATAAAACTTTTCATAATGAATAATATACTTATAAATTTATAAGCTTCTTATACAAAATTAGGTATATAAAAGTTTCCAATGAATCTCTGATTATGGTTTGAACCGCAATAATATATCACTTTAACGAGCAATAAGACCCATTAAAATTATAATGAACCGCAGACTTATTTATTGATCGTTCTAGTTGGATATTATAAGTCTATGGACATTAGTGATTAGTATTAGCTTAATACTAATACTATGGAAACATGAAATACAAAGGTTCATGTTTAAAATATAATCAACTAGCGACCTTCTCACGGCTTTACACATTTTTCCTTCCTCGTATATCCATTAGTGAAAACCGTATCAAAATCTGTTATATGGAAACAGGTCGCTGTTTGGTTAAGTAGCTCCGAACAAGCATAATTATAGTACTTTTATAATTTATTTATACTATTAGGTAACATAATATTATTTGATTATTATTAATACTATGTAATGCTGCTACTAAATTATTCTTATTGTAATAATAAAAAGAATAGTTTTGCTTTGTACATATTCGTTACATAATATTTATGACAATTATTTTATTTTTATAACAAATCCTACTAATAAATGCGAAAGTTTGTGAGGATTGACGGATACATGGATGTTTGTAAGTCTTCTCGTAAAAACTACTGAACGGGTTTGGATGAATTTTGGCATACAGAATGTTTAATACTTGGATTAACATATAGTAGACTTTTATCATGAAAAAATGTAAAGTTCTCGAAAGATCGTCTAAAAATAAAAAAAAATGGAGTCACTGTCGCCGTGGCGTGGCGCAACCGTTCATTACAGTGATAAAGATGTTAGACGTTATATTATCTACTCTTATATTTTCTTTTTCAACGCAGACGAAGTCGCAGGGACCAACTAGTGATTTAATACAAATCATTTTAAACAGTTGTATATTTTAAATATTCATCTGAGATATATATAAAAGATTCATGTGGAACACGTAATCCATAAAGTATCAATTTCTCATTGGAATTGTTCCAAAAGGAATGTACAAGGGAATACCTCTGGTGCGATGCGACTGAAATATATATTCCTGCATTGCGCTCAAATAGAGGCAATATGTTTTGTTACATAATATAAATTACCTGAGATAACTTATTATGTTGATTAAAAATTAAAAATTACTTATATTGACGGTCATGACGACCGTCAGACAGGCTAACGGTCCACTTGATGGTAGGTGGCTACTGTTGCCTATAATACAAGTAGGATTAAGGATGATGGATTGGAAATGGATAGGGAAATGGGCTCTGAAATCCCTTACTCATTCACCGAAACTCAACAGCACATGTGCTGTTATTTCACGGTGGTCTTCTGTAAGGGGGTGGTTACTGCCGCCAGCCGGGCTACCTAAATGACTGCGAAACGCAGTGTGCCTTAAATCAATAGGCATCTTGTGGGTTCTGGGTGAACTCGCTCCATCATCGGCCTCATCTTCGCTACACGGCTAGATGCTGACAAAGATCAACCCATCTTTAATAAAAAAAAATTGCTGAAGTTGCCGAGGAGTTGAGTATCTCGCAGACTAATTGATTCTGCAGCATTAGGTCATGATTCATGTGATGGCAAATGCCACTGAAGTAACAGTATATCAAATTTCACATCAATCGAAGCTTCGTAAACTAGGCTATGGGCTGACGCCTGAACAAATCTTCGTCATAAAAAAAAGAAAAAAAAAAAAACGGCTCAAATAGCTCAAGCTGGAAAAAGCTCAAGCTGAGTAGGTAAAATATACAGTGTGCAGTGTAGTTGAAATGATCCTTTCATGTTGATAGTGGAACGTTTCCATTTACGAATGAATGAATAGATGTGAACATTGAACTTAATCGTGTAGTTTAATGATTGCAGATGGCAATTCTAGAAATTTATACTAAAATATTTAACAAAATATAAGTTTTTCCTCGCCTACATGATTTTTCATAATTCTTCATTAATCTTCAATCACGTAGGACTTCAGTCTTTGATTAACAGTTTAGATAGCACATTAGCATTTTTTGATACAAACTTTATATTGGATCTTATTTACTTAAATGAATATTATATTGTCAACAAAAATTTCTAGTAGTAGTCTACCACGCTAACCTATTGTTAATTGACAGAACTTTTATTGTCTTTGAAGTTTGCTGTCTTGTTATATATAAAGGTTACCTCACTAAATTTCTTTTCAAAATTCAAGCAAGTACAATAGCAATTTCAAATGCGCAAAATATACCTAATTTAAAAAATCCCGACTGGGTTTTGAACTTGCTTCTCCTGTATTCGCAGCCCAGCGTTCGTCCCACTGAGCGTCATTGTGTCATACATATTTATTAAGTGTCTACTATGTGGGTTTCATTATCATATTTAGGGCAAAAATATCGATTAGTGAGTCAAATAGAACCCCAACAAGGGGTCAAATGCACCCCTGTGTTTATTTGCTTCACTGACTCATATGGCGACTCAGTGTTTCCAATTACACTCGCCTATTATAATATTTTGAACTTTATTATTATAGAAATAAGGTCGCGTTGTTTTCTTGGGTTACTGTTTGCTCATGCACTTTCCTTCATTACGAACATAAGGCGTTCAAATATTTGTTAATTTTCTTGATGAAAGTTTGTTATTGATATTGGCTTACCATAAAACAACATTAGTTGTGTGTATGTATTATTAAAAAACTTCCTAAAAGTTATTTATTTGCACACACGTTGAGATACTAGAGGATAAGAAGATACTGTGAAAGCATATAATAAGTAACAATTACTAGAATTCCTCTCTAAAGAAGTTTCTTCAAAAGTAGATCAATTTATTTTGAGGATTAATCTACTTTTGCCATATTATTTATATGGCAAAGATAGAAGAGGATAGTGTTCAACAGTAGGACGTATAAGTATCAAAATTATAATGTACTAGCTGTTGCACGCGGCTTCGCCCGCTTAACTTTATAAAATATAGCCTATGTTTCTCGCTGATAATATAGCTTCCCAACAGTAAAAGAATTTTTCAAATCGGTCCAGTAATTTCAGAGCCTATTCAATGCAAACAAACAAACAATCAAATCTTTCCTCTTTATAATATTAGTAATGTATAAGTAATGTATAATGATGCAAATATACTTGTTAATTTTATATATAGACCAACTAACCAATGATTCTTTTCATAAATTCGTAAACATGTCTGGAAGTGGTAGAACATTAAAATGATATTATATAGAAAATCAATTTATACTTATATAGTCATTGCATCTATCATGAAAAGCATCTTACATAATGTTTAAAAAATTTGTTCCTTAATTACATTCACTATAAAGTAAGCTATAATCAGTGGCAACATTTTAAAACACTTAATGTTATGTACATTACGAGTAAGTAGCATGTGGAATAAAAATATGGATAAGAGTTTTACCAAACCCTTTTTAGTAACCAAAACACGGATTAAGTTGGTTTGATTTGCTTGGATTATGGGAATGATTGATGTGACATTAAAAACTAACATTTCTGTGCCAAAATGTCTATCATAAAAACAGCATTGCAGTAAAACAAACGAAAATCTGTAACTAAAGAAATGTAGTACATTGGTTTATTTTAAAAAACGGCAGTTGGGTTGAGTAGAAATCGTGAATCTTACACAGTCGCGATAAGGTCGAGATTATAATGCTGTATCGTTATTTCCTATCAAAGGCTTGAGGATTTAATTAAAACCTCGTCGAAAGCGCATACGGCGAACTACTTTAGTGGAAAGACTGTGCCAATTTAACTCGTGTCCACGTTGCTTCGGTGTAACTGGTAAAGCTTTACAAACTGTGAGATTAACTTTAACTTGTACTGTGAAGCTGGATTAGTTTGGAGCACCAAATTTGAAACTAATAATTTAATGGCATACGTAATACGAACTGTAGATACTTTTCGTATAGAGAAGTTTAAACAAGCTTTTCAATTATATTATATATTCAATATGTTTATTTTATCTTAAGGTCGTCAAACGGTTTCACTTGATGATAGGTGGCTCTGGTTACCGTCGAGTGGTAAATGCGAAGCTGGGTGCAGGTCGCTAGTCTATACTTCTATACTAATATTATAAAGAGGAAAGATTTGTTTGTTTGAATTGAATAGGCTCCGTAACTACTGGACCTATTTGAAAAATTATTTCAATGTTGGGAAGCTATATTAGCTATAGGCTATATTTTATAAAGTTACGCGAACGAAGTTACGTGCAACAGTTAGTTTTACATAAATATGGACGTCTGCCAGGCTTTGCTTGTAAAAAATGCAAATTTAATGCCACAGACATTACTACGTTTGATTAATCTTTAGTTGTCGTTTTCTATGAAATTTGAAATAAAAAATTTCAGATTAAAAACTTTCCTATGTTGTAAAATTTCGAATTCACCAAGAGATCAACTCTTAAGTGGCAATAAATGGTCTATTATAAAGGAAAAATTTTAATGAAATGGAAACTATTTTCTAAATAAAGGTTAGTACGAAGAGAAGACAACTAATGCGTTCCTTAAACCCACGCGACAGCGACACCCACGCAATAAACGACTCGTAACATGGGCATGGCGCGTCGAGTGGCGACGACTTATAGATTTTAAACTATATCTAGGTACATTAATGTACCTATTAGATACCAACACTGTTTGTTTTCATTTGATTAAATTGCCTGGATTGTTACAGGTAATTTAATCACTACCAATTAGAAAATAACGAATACTGTAAAGGTCAACAATTAAAATAAACAAATACATTTGTTTTTATTACACCAAATGACGCAATAAAGCGGACAATCGAAATATATTGTTATATCGATTGTTTTACGGTCACAGTCTAATTCATATAAGTGTCTGTTTAATAAGTACCTATAATTGATTGTTTGTAAAGAACTCTACACATGATTGTATACTATACTGTTGTATAATTATAATATATTTATATAATACATATTACAAAGAAGTAGGTAGAGTTTTTTTTAATTATATTAGAGATAGGTTTGCTCTTGGCCAACAACTAGCTGTGTAGCAAGGATGAGCCCTATGATGGAGCGAGCTCACCCAGAAGATGCCTATTCACTCGAACTTTGAAAAGATTTGGGTTATATGAGCTCGGAAATACAGACGCCGACAGGGTAATTAGCTTTATACCTATTTTAAAATTAGCATTTGTATTCAATCATCAATGTGTGTAATTAGAATCATGTAGACACATGTGTTTTGTACAAATATAGATTATTATTATTATTATATTACAGTATAAAAAGATACAATTCGAGTTTGTCTCTTTATCTGCTCTACAAATTTAGGAAAATGATTTAAATGTGAATTTAGAATATTTCTTTTGAAAGGCCTAGATAATTTAAATAGGATACAGAGAAATTGTGAAAATAAATTTGAAATTTTAGTGATGATGTTTGTAGGTTTGTTACTCAATCAAGCTTATATCGCTCAACGAATTTAGAGTAAACTGTGCATACAGATACATTAGATTAAAATTTAGATTACCTGTACCTGTTCTAAGAGGAATATTTAATAATTAGTTTTCCAAACGACATTGGATCGGCGTCTATTTAGAACATAGTTCATAAATTAACAAGCGTATTATGGGATAGTTCTGGCCCGCTAGAGAAAGACTTTTGTCGTTTTTTTTTACACCAGAGGCGAAGCTGCAGCAAATGTTTGTAACAAAAATAAACTAATACATGCAAAGGCGAGGCAGGTTGTTAATGTTACATAAACATTTCAACCAAGAAAGCGTGAATTCATTGCGGTTCTTTCTGCGGCAAATGAAATGGCGCTACCCCAAGAGAAATCGCATTGTTCTAGTACTCGTATTTTGCTGAGAAAGATGATTGTCTATTAATAAAATTTCTTCAAGTATCCAACTTCTTAATTATCTTTAAGTATTAAGTATCAAACGAAAATGTTTTAAATACTTAATTAAATTAAGATTTGAATTGAATACAAAATAAATCGTTTTGATTTTATGAGTAGTATACCATTTTTATCTTGTCGAATTCCCTCTTTTTCGGGCCAAGCGCTTAAAAAATCCTTTATAATGCGCACTGCCAAGGATTGGAATTCTTTCGTAACGGATGTTTATGTTACAAAATAAACCTATGTTCCACATTTTAGATTTCTAGACTTAGTAGTTTTGGCTGTGCGTTGATAGATAGTCAGTGAGGACAAACAATTTTATAAGCATAGATTTAAATATTATTGTAACCAGCTCTGTCTAGGAGCTTAACCATAAAACGCCAAAGTCTGTGTCGTTGAGATAAACTTATTAAACTTTGAAAATGTGCAGCAGTTTAGCTCGTACAGCTTAGTTTAGGGCTTAGCTTGTTAAACAACAGTATATATATATTTAAGTTTGTTTTTTATTTATTTCATAAGCATTTAATTTTATTTAATAAGATTATTAAGTACATACAGTGAAAAAGGGATTTATAATTTTTTATTTCTCAGTTTTATTTTATTTCTTTACAATAGATTACAATACACTGTAACTAAGTTCGCCAAATATGCAATAGTAATAAATTTGCCTCAGGTGTTTTGGGTCACAGAAAGTTTCGCAGACAGAACTTCGACAACGATTCCTTACTTCGAATACTACGTTATACGTGAATTTCATTTTACTGTGGTGAATTCTAACAAGCATTTTGCATATGTAATACTAATAAAGCTCTTGTCTCTCCGAGTAGGGTTAGTTCTCTTTTGCGAGAGTCCATCTTACGTCTTGGCGAAAAGCCAAATAAAGCTGAGATTGTACTAAAGAATTGTGCGGGGCACATGTTAGCCAGAGGCGTATAAATGCCATATTTGTCACCACTACACGGCTGTGAAGAGTTTTGTTTGTATTGTTTTGAATAAGAATGAATATTCATACTAGTCTCTCATACATGAATTTTCCTGTTGTTGTTCTTTAAAATTTTGTAGAAAATTCATTATTTCCAAACGAAAATCAGTAATTTCTTGTTTCAGTTCTGTTTCTAAATTGGGTAACTTTCTTTTTTGCCTTTGAGTGAGAAGTGATTCGTCCCTTTGTAATGTTCTCAAATCAAAAACCGCTCCCGCTTAAAATTCAATTTCCGCTAGGCGGTGATCTTTGTACACTCATCCTTATTATGTTATCAGTTCGGAGAATGAAATGCGCGAAGGCAGCTAGTATAGTGATGTACTTGGAAAGAGTGAGAACGCGCGTAATAAATAAGAAGAGGTTTCGCTCACCCGAAGAGGTGAGAGCGGTTACCGCAGCCATCAGTTATGATGTATCTTTGTTCAATAAGGTCGTATAAATATTCGTATTTCAGGAAACTGAATTTTATCGCAATAGTAATTGATTCTCTTTTATCAAACACTTATTTTGCTTTAAATATTATAAAAAGAAAAAGTGTATTAATTAATTTCAACATGTCCGATGGCTCGAAATCTATTAAAAAACCTGTTTCTACCAATATCATTTGCAGAGCAATAAATTTGTACCAAGTTAGGTACTGGCCGTCCAATAAACCGTATTCCAACAATGTACTGGCGCCAATTATCAAAACAGAGCACCGTAGCTTTGCAGTTAAGCGTGGGATACAATATGGAAATTTGAATAGAAATAGTTTGCACATAAAATAGAGGTGCAACTAAAATTGACTTTCAAATGGACTCGCCGCCGGCTTAAAATTGCCGGAATGAAATCGTGTTGTATTTTATTTGTAACGCGTATTTGGTTATAGGAAAATAATTGTAATGTTTGAAAACAAGAGTACCAACATAGCCAAGAGCGCACTTTCCTATCCGTCCATAATTCCTTATTTTTAACCCTATAGTAAGTTCGGCAGCGCACTTGCAGCACGTTTGGCGTAGACGAAGATAGCGACCAGCTCCCGACTTCGCCCAGGGTGATTTTTATTTATATACACAAACTTTCCTCGTTTATCTCTCTTTCCATAAGTGAAAACCGTATTAAAATCCGTTGGGTGATTTAGAAGTAGTTAGCGAGAAAAAGACATGAAGGATTTTAATATTATACTCGTATGTAGAGATTAAAGTTTTAATGAAATAAAATCGGTATAAAGATCGGTAGCACAAAAGTTTAAATAGTGATGAAAAATCGTTTTTATAATTCACTATTGTAATACCGGTGTTATGATTTCGTAAAGGCAAATAGAGTAAGACGACGCGGGCGCCGGAGCTACGGTCTGGCGCATATCCAAAAATGGACACTTTGGTTGGTACTTTATAACACGCCAAGATATCTGTTATATATGTACCTTTGCCTATATAATGAAATATATCGTCGTTGTCAAATCTAATCTGCTTTTTTGGGATTCCTACATTTTGTCCTTAGTGAACTGTCTTGTCTATTGTATAAAAAAAACTGATAAGTGCTTATGAGCAATATTTATCGAAGTAACCTCTTTATAAAATACAGCTAGAATCTGTTATGTGAAAAATTTGCTCTATTATCAAAATAATAAATAAACTATGAAATCTTCATGTTTAACAACCCTAAGTATAACTAGCAGCCTGTTTTTTTTAATTTGATAGCTCAAATCTTAGGATACATTTCGGAACAACGAGACAGACATGAACCATTATACGCTTTTAATATCACGTTACCTTGATCCTTGAGCAGAGCAAAAAAAATGTGACTGAAGATTTGTTTATTGAATTTGTTTCAATTCATTAAACGTTGAAAAAGGCCTTTCTAATTGATGTTCTCACCCGTTCTTCCTCATAGTATCTGCATTCCGACCTGGTTGTTCAGACTGTTTTAAGAGACAGAAATTTGGTCAAAGTATATCTATATTTATTTACTAGCGACCAGCCCCAGCTTCGCAAGGATGCATTTTAATATACACAAATTTCCTCGTTTATCGCTTTTTCTATTACTAAAAACCCTATCCAAATCCATTGTGTGGTTTAGTATATTATTTATACAGTCGAAATATAATATTTTTACAAGTCTATGACTAATATTTTTACAAGTCTTTAAATACTGAAATAGCACAGGTTTTTCGATACTCGTATATAATAAAAAAAAAAATATCCTAAGAGGACAGGAAATGCGAAGTGACGGGACATCCGTTCTCGCACACGCATTTAACCACTCGGAACATATTTCATAGAAGTGAAGTGCTTGGTACTTTTGAATATGGAAAATGTTCTACGCTCTGATGCACTTTTTATGCAATATCTGGAATCGTGAAAATGCAAATGTTTTGTAAATAACTCTTCTATAGCTTGTTCGTTTATTGTAAAGTGTAGGTATTATTATAATTTTCTGCTTTGAATGATACGGAACGAATTAAAATATCAACACTATCCTATTTAATGATGAAAATTCGAGGCTCGAATCTGATCACAAATAAGACAAAGGTTTTTAGAATACAATATTAAATTTCATAATAATTATTTGTCGGATGCAAGTTTTATATTTTTATAAAATTTTCGAAAAATTACCCCTTTTCTACATTTGAAACGATTAAGGTCCAGTAAACGAATATTATTACGAAATAGGTTCGAAATTCTATAAAATACGAATACTTTGATATTGATAAAACCAATGTACCATACTCTTGAATTAATGGAAGAATACATTAATGCATGTACCATTAATGGTATACCATCACTCGAAAATTGATTAAAAAATTGGACAAGCTGTCCTAAATACTCGTATATGAACACAATACATTGACGAAGATTTTATGTAAATTTGAAGTGTTTTATTCTAAATCAAAAACAAATCACTGCACGCCTTTGCAATTTGCAAATCCAATCTTTTGTGCGTGTTAATGTTCTTTACATCATGTCAATGACAAAACTGTCGAACAGTCGATGTATTAATGGGTGAGGATTGGGTGAGGAAGTGACTACGGCTTCCTCTATTACGAACGTGCCTTCCTTTGAAATTTTAACAATACGGCTAACTGGTCAAGATTCCAGAGAACATTCCACATTTTAAAACTGATAGTTTAAAATTTTAAAGCAGTGTGTTTTAATAAATTCGTTTATGTTAAAAACACATTGGTTACAAGATTACATTTACTGAAGATTACACATGTCAAAAAAAAAATGAAGAAATCTGCAAGCCAAATAAGATTTTTTGCATCCTCAACTGTTTTTCTTTAATTAACGGAAGCGACCTACCGTCAAGTGGATCGTCAGCCCTTATAAAAGAAAAGGCTTATGTTGCTGCAAAATATATAACTAGCTTTTGCCGGCGACTTCGTCCGCTTCCCTTTTTCTTAGACGTTGAAAAATTTATTAATTTTTTTAATTAATTTTTTTTATTTTATGATGATCCGCGCAAATAGTATCTACCTTTTTCTGGATAAAAGGTACCTAGCCTATGTAATTTTCTGTGTCCATGATAAGGTGTATGCAAATTTTCATGATGATCGGTTGAGTAGTTCAGGCGTGAAAGCGTAACAAAACAAACAAACAAACTCAGTATCGCTTTTATATTAGTTAGGATTTCTTTTGCATAAAAATGGCTCGGTATAAAAGAAGTGATTTAAATATATTGCCGTAACAGCTGTGTGTATCCAAAAGCTTTACGGTATGTTGTAGAGATATGTAAATGCGCAATACGTCATGTCATAGATACTGCACAGAACAGATTCATGAATTATTGAGTCAGTCTAGGGTTATCGAATCACTCCGACCGGTGTGAATGGGTTGCGAAAGTCGCTAATTTGAATGTATGAATCTAAATGTAACCTGAGAGAAGTGAGAATTTCCAATTCGAACTGGCAATTATCTCTCATCTCTATACATAACGATTTTTCTCATTATATACATTCACATGTAATAAGTAGTATACTATTATTATTATTACTATTTATTACAAGACTGCGAAGGCGTGAAAGCTTATAAAACAAACAAACTCACTTTCACATTTAGGATGTTTGACACGTATTATATTATCAAGAGAACTGACAAATCACGACGACCTTTAAGAAAATCTACCTACTATATAAGGGTTTTCAGCAGACTTACATTTCCCTGGCATTGTGATTATGTTAGGTGATAATAACAGTTATGGGTCTGAGCTTTTGTAATAAAAAAAAAAACAGAGTTGAAGTAGGCAATTCCCGTGCTATAGTCCACTACGTATCTTTGCATACGCTGGGATGCACTCGCGATGCGTACGGAAACAAAAATGTCACATATTCATTGAAATTAACTTAGATTCGCTTTAAAGAAGTTTGAGAGGCAACCCTAATTCGGATCCTTCTTCGTATAGCGGCAGTAGCCGAAGACAATATCGTTACTAACGGTTCTATGCGCGGCTTTGACAAGTTTATGGCAAGCAAAGCATAAAGCATCTAGCTTATAACAAGCAACGAAAAATAGTTTCCCAGGACATGAGCTAAAGTTAGGTTCGCTTGTTTGGTTTTATTTTTAAT
Organism: Synanthedon myopaeformis; assembly: GCA_944738685.1. Taxonomy (NCBI): domain Eukaryota; kingdom Metazoa; phylum Arthropoda; class Insecta; order Lepidoptera; family Sesiidae; genus Synanthedon; species Synanthedon myopaeformis. The sequence goes on along the minus strand of OX122927.1, from coordinate 2,648,193 downwards.
TTTACTCTTAGGGTTTATAAATATGAGGTTAGTTTATAAAGTATGAAATAAAGTCGGAGTTGTTTTAATAATTTGTGTATTAAAAGAAAACATGATTCAATGGTTCTCGCTCTGCTTCGTAGATAATTTTTTCAATTTCTTTACTAAAATTGTTAGTGTCTTATTGGTTTCAAATAGGCTTTTTTGTTTAGAATGTAACATGTGAATAGTGTTTAAAAAATTATTATCATTTATTTCTAACTGGTGCCCGCGACATCATCCGCGACAAATAGGAAATATATAAGTAATATAATGCCTGACACCTTTATCACTGCAACGACGGTGGCGCCGCCATGACGACAGTGGCGCCCAATTTTTATATTTTTAGACGTTTTTTTAGGATTTTTTTATGATAAAAAGGATTAACATCCTATATTTTAATCGATACTTACAAAATTTCGCATTTATAATATTAGTAGGATTTAAAAAATAAGTTCAATAACAAATAAAATAGTACATTATTATATTATATTTTAATATTTTATGGCTAAATAATGTGAGTGTAGTTGGTGTAGTGCATATAACTTCTATAAGTTCACAATAGTCATAAGTAGTAATTATATAGTAGGTAGTGAAAATGCTTTTTTCTACTATACAATTATTCTATCATTATTCATTTATTATTGTTCGACTATTCAAGAAAGTGTAGAAAGACATTTACTATCACAGTGATCCACAGATCGATTGGGCAACGAATCGGGACTACTGTCTGTCTCGACAAGGTTATTGCTCTCTATGACTCACTTGTAGTATATCTAACGTCGATATCTAACTACATTTATTATTCTGCGATATCTAAGTAGAATTCTGGTTGCTGAATGTCACTTACCTACATTTTTTAGTCAACATTGTCTTTTGTGATAAGTATTAATTAATTCTATAACGGAGAAAGTACGGCTGCAACCTCGTCAAATGTACTTGCATTTGACGAGGTTCTTGGTCTGCAACTATGCATGTATATTTCATGTCATAATTAAACAGAATTAAATAAGTATCATTTTTTTCGTTTTATCGTTAAAAATGGATTAGATAAACATTTTTAGAAAAAGGAAAAACCAAATTATTGGGTTTAACTCGAATCTGGTCTGCACACCCCAGAATACAGTCAATTTTGAAAAGTTAATTTCCAAAGTTGGCTCGGTCGGGAATCGCATCCGGACGCATAAAAGTATCACAGTATAAAAGTAATCACAATAATAGATCACTTTCATAACATGGAGAAGACTTTTTCGATCTGTGACAATAATTGAAAAATCCACAGACATACACACCAATCAATGACTCAAAATGTGAGTGGGTAGACTGTACTAAGGAGTTGACTTTGTCAAGAATCGAACTAAGTATACCTTGGGAAAGCTAACAAAATAATAATTCGTCCATCGGGTTCGTCAGACAATAAACTAATTAATACCTTATTATACGAGTTACTACTTATATCAATGTATCGCAATAACTCCAGTTAAGACGTTATAGAGACATTCGCGAACGAAGTTATTACGGCAATCATATAAAGTGAGTGCATATTACCATTATTAATTTATAAATACAGTTGTAACTTCACGTATGGTACTACAAAACAAAAGGAAATCCAAGTTTTAATTTTACAAAGTAAACAGGTCACTTAATTGAAATTGCAATACGAGTGGAATGCAAATAAAACAGGCTTCAACCCAAATACGGGTGTGTATGTGTACCTACATGTGCCTACTCTAAAGACACTACAAAGAGTAATGTACTCTAAAGAGAAAACATTCATTAAAATGAAATTGTAATCCTGCGAAGAAGAAATTAAGTAAATAATTTATATCTTTTTAGTATGAGAAAGTCATATATGTGGAAAGTATAAAGGTCGATTCACACAGTCGAAGTCACAGTTTCGGCAATGTGTTCGCTCAATTCAGTATCAGTGCTACAGTGTTCCGTCAGTGATTTAATTCAGTACTCAGTTCACGGAGCTTCAGTGAAAACGTGACCATCGTCAAGTATCGTGATTGTTGCTATGGCTCTGTTCAATACTACGGAGCTAGCAATGATATCTATTGCTCTAGACGAAGAAAAAGAGCATGAATTCTCCTTCTGTCTCTCTTAATTGCCATTAAGAGAGACAGAAGGAGAATTCATGATATGAGAATTTATTTATTTAGATTACATACAGCCATAAATTTAAAAAATATATATTATAGATTACATACAAATAGGCATAAAAAACTATCATAAAAAAAATATTTTAACATTTATTTATTAATTTAAAAATAATAATAATTATATGAACAAAAAAGAAATAGAAGAGAATATTCTATAAGTGATAAAATTATTTTTTCTTTTGAATTACTTAATTTTCTTTTTATAAGAATTCAAATTGTTGGAAAATATGTCAATATCATTTTTTTGATTTTTTTTTGTTTTTGATATCGCGGCGTCCGTGATCCGACAAAAAATATCGTTCTCAACGAATACGTCCGTGATTGCCGGTGTCGGTTACTGAACATATCACATTTTAACGGTGTCATGGCTTTGCTTAGCTTAAACCATTTTTAGTACCGAATCTTCAAAGATGGCGGGAAACCCATCACGCATGCGTACACTGAACAGCTGTCTGGCGTCCATTTTGAATCAGTCGCAGAAATCACGTGTTTATTGCTATTAGTAAAAAAAATTATTCTATGAGGACTTATAGCTCTTTAATTTCCAAACAAATTCTAATAATATAATTAATAATAATATAATTAATTTGCTTTTTATTCTTGTTTTACATCCATTTTACAAAGGATGGATTTTAAATATAACTACAAGGGTATTAAAACTACCATTAAAAAAATTTGACTATCAATAAGCTAACAGTATAAATTTAATCATAAATTCTGAGATATTCAAGGTATCTGTTAGTTGTGTATGTTTCTTTTTAATTTTTTTTTAAATAATATACATTTTAGGTAAATTACTGAAGAAAAAAGCTGTATAATCGCTCGATATATTTCAAAGTAATTTTAATCCTTATTTATGCTTATACCGATTAAAAGAGTGCAGGTATATTTCGTTATGCAAGTAAACAGGTCATAAGCAATTAGGTTATTCTTTAAAAAATTCCAACATGCATACGTACCGGTGATTGCTATGAATTGGACGGTTCTGCCTTCTTCAAAGACTGACCTCTTTTCTCAGCGAACTCAGCACTCAGTCTGTGTGCCTTCAGCGTGTTTGGTTTCGACATTATAACTATCACACGTTAAAAATTTACGCCTAGCAAAATAAACACTATTTATAGCTTAAAGCAGTTAGAATTATGTAAAGCTAAAACCGCTTTCGTTGTCACTTTTAGGCTGGATTATATCACAAACACTTGAAAAGCGATATTTTGTGGAACACAAATAATTAATAAATACAATCTATTGATCAAAAGTATTAAGTCTACGTTTCACGTTCACGAGTTTCGTTTGTGAGGATCTTATGATTAAATCGCGGTCACAGTTTGAGGTAAGTAAGCGTATATTACGGCAGACGGATTAAACGGATGAGTTTCTTTTGAAATTATTCTTTTTGAAATAATAAATGGAATGTTATGTACATATCGGATAGTGGTGCGAAGTTGTCGTGTATGGTGGCTTGGTGTAGTCGCGTGAAGTTCGCAAGGGTTGTAGTTTAAATGTGCGCATGCGTGAAAGGGTGGCCGTGAAGGGTGAGATTCCCATTGTTGCCAGCTATTTGATATCAAAAAAGTGGCATTCATCTAATGTTTTATGATCAATTTTTAAAACGTGTCCTCGCCTATATGTGTATAAGGTCTAATTTACAATACATATAAGACTTTAAAAGGGTGAGGGTCGCTTTGATTTTTGTGACACAAATTTTATGTAACATCTCTAATTTTTTTAAGCCAGACATAATTTGGTCAGACATAATAACGCATTTTTAACGAAAAACAAAAAAAAATATCTACTTTGTGCTGAAAAAATGTTCAATGTTAAATATAACTAAACTCCGACTTAGGATTAGGAATTTTTAATATTACCTATTTTTTTTATTAGACATGGGTTAGCTCTTGGCCAACAACCAGCTGTGTAGCAAGGATGAGGCCTATGATGGAAAGAGCTCACCCAGAAGATGCCTATTCAATCGAACTTTGAAAAGATTTGGGTTATATGAGCTCGGAAATACAGACGCTGGCAGGGAGTTCCAAACCTTGGCATTGCGAAGGATAAAGGATGTTTTAAAGCGCTTGGTCCGAAAAAGAGGGATTTCGACAAGATGACCATCCGGTAACCAGCCGTACGTCTGTATATCCGATGGAAGGAAGGGGAAGGCGGTTGAGCTCATGCAGCTCCAGAGCACACTCTCCGAAGTACATCTTATAAAAGACACATAGACTGGCAACTTTGCGTCTATGTGCCAAGCTATAATATTAATATGATTTTTAATTTTCTTTTGAGCACGTCTAGAATTTAAATCTAGCCTTTAAGAATCTAAATAAGCCAAAGATTTAAATCGTTTAAATCTTTACTAATAAAGCTGTCTTTTTAAATTTACCACCTCATTGGCAAGAAGGAGTTTGCTTTCCAAAAACAATTACTCATAAAAAAATAATAAATACTTTTATGTAAAAATAGTTCAGTGTGAAATAGAAAACTGAGTGAGTCATATAAAAGCAATTCGGAAAATCAATAACGTCCATTTTGAGTGCAGATGAAAGCGCATACTCACTCGTGTGTACAACACGTATGGTCTTATATAAGCTGTATAGTCAGCAAAATGTTCCGCAGTGATAATATTATTGGCGAGCTTTTAGTTTTTTCGACAAATATTTTCTTTTTTTTGAATTCAACCTAGATACAAAGACGAAAAGGTTGAGTCAATGTTGGTACGGCCACGGTCAGCAAGTTTTATTTATCTTTATTAGACTGAAAATTTGTGTCTTTATAGAGAATTTATAAAATTGATCAGCTCACAGGCGTCTACACACACAGGTGTACAGGCACTGGCCATAGGTATTAATCTCACTCGATTTTCCGCCTTTTGTATTCAACTGCTCTTGAAAATATTGATGTTACAAGCATGTACCATAATGTAGCACTTCAGTGAGTTATTAGTCAACTCGCGTGCAATTAACTTGCGTGTGCCTGCGAGTTGTCATTTTTGTTTTTTATCAATCAATAGCTGATTCGGTAGGAGATGAATATTAAGTTAGCTTATTATTAAAAATTAAAGTTAGCTTATTATTTAGGACCATGACTACTTTTGGTGTCTCGTACAATCCCTTAAATTAAAAAAAAAAACTTTCTTGTAATTAAATGATCAGTTTTCGCTGCTGCCACTACACAAACCGCCCTTGCTCGTAATCCCTAAATAATGTGATGCCAATCCCAACCAATACTCAGATATCAGCGCATTGCGTTGTAAATTGAAATTCGGACTATTCTTTCATAGTTGGTCAACAACTGGATATATGATGGATGTACATATCTTTTATACGTATATCCTAGGTACGTATTATTCATCCCGAAAGAGAACAATCGACGAAACAATACCTTTCGTCGATTGTTTGGACATATTATCCGCAACGAAAGCTCTTTGGAACGATTAGTTATACAAGGAACAGTAGGCAGCGCTCTCGTAGCTGATCACCCACAAGATGGACAGAATTTATTAAATCAGTTACAAGGTGCCTTAAGCCAGAGCGCTAGGGTCACTCGACCTTAACCACTCGATCAATGAACTTCTTGTCAACTTGGGTCAACTTCAATCACGGGTAAATACATCATGTCGGGTATGTCGGGTCATGGTACATTAAATCATGGAAAGTATTTATTCCATCAACGCATGGAGACCACCTTTTCAGAGTCATCTCTGAAACCCTTTTAAGGGAAAACTTAACTCGATGATGTATAAAACCTATTTATTGCTTCGTTTGGTACAAAACACTGCCCAAACAAGGAGATTATTTAGAGTTAGGCATAAGCCGCTTAATTTATATATGTAGTTATAGGTATATGGGATAACGCCCCTCGCAGCTGACGACGGTACTGTCAAACAAAACCAGGGAAAACAAGGAGATTAATGGTGCGTTTTTGCTGACCCTTCTGACTTGCACAATTATTTTAAGGCGCGATAAGTGCAATAATAATTTCAATGAACATAAAACGCTTTTAATATTTTGTCAGTTATAAATGTTTTTTCAAATGTAAATATTGTCGTAATTAATATTCGTTAGTACATGAAAATATTTGGTTTAAATTAAGTATATCTCACTTAACGTCTGATAGTTTCGAAAGATTGCTAGCTTAGATTTTCAAAATTCAAAACCTGGCTATAGTAATTTCATGAACGGATTTTCGGAGGCAACGATATACTATCTAAGCTATAATTTTATAATTAGAAAATCGACAGAAAAACATTAAGAGTTCTGTTCAGTGCAATAGATATTTTTTTTTTATATTAAGTATATCCATAAGCATGTTTCAATAGGCAACACAATCGCGTTTTATTTTTTCATAGATAACAATTGAGAAAATATACTTTTCTTAAGATATTTTTAAGATCATAATATCTTTAAAAAAAATCATATGCTTCTTAGATTTCCTTTTATTGAAAAACTAGCTACTCATTCATAGCTTTATCTGATTCATTACGAGTAAAGAATGTCGACCCATATATTTATCGCCTCCTTAGCCCTTAACAAGTGGGCTGTTAGCCTGCCTGTCGACCTTTATATTAAAACAGTTTGAATACCATTTAAATTGTAGGATAAAGTGATAAATACCTATGTTTAAAAACTATTTAAGGAATAATAATTTACTATTAAATACTAATAATTTATGATAAAATAAAAAATAAATCAATAAGGTATTACCTTGTCTTCCGCTTCCTCCGCTCTTCCCTCGGCTTCGAGAACTCGTTGTTCGAGCTCGGAGAGCTGTAACAAACAAATTTAGACATTTATAAATACAGTTTTTAGATTTTTTTAGAAATTTTAAAATTCACAAACGTCCATGTAAAGGTAGATGTCTCCATCTGTTGTCGAAAAGCGGTAAACTAAACGCGTCAAAAATGAAATTTGAACGCCGCAACCATCGCAACGAACCATCTTCGAGTCCGTTCGAGGCGAAGTAACTTCATAGCCACCCAACAGATGGCGCTGACACGACACGCATACTTTATTGAACCACGTGGTCCGCCTGGGTGAGCCTAGCTATACATCGTATATATCTTTTCATCATTGAAGCTGAAAAGGTATTATTGTTATGTAAGAGTGTATTCGTGCGGTTTCTGAGGAGCGGGGAGACGTATCGGCTCGTGAAAGGGTGGATGCTACTCGAGACTGTTATAGCAGTGATATACGTGTGTAAAACGCGAGTTAGATTGTATTTTAAAGGTTCATTTCACTGAGACGCAGTGGTAACATAATTGTAAATACGATTCATGCCTGGACAATAGTTGTTTTATGAGATTTCGTATAAAACAATTTTGTTAGGTAATAAGTATTTGCTTTTTATAATAAAGGGTGGTAAGCATTGCTGTCATCTTGGAGCGATGCAAAAACCCTACCGACCCTGATGCGATGAAGGATAAGGGTTAATGTGGGGAAGTTAAATCAGCTAAGCAATGAAACAAAATAACAAGGGATTCAACAAACATTTCCATAAATGTATTACACCATATATACAAAATACTGTAGCAATAAGTTATGTATGACCTACATTATTCATCAAATATCGATGCCTTTTGTGCATTCTGCGTTCTGACAGCGTCGAGGGAAATTCACCAAATACGATGTCAAATTCATACTCTATCGTCATATTCAGTGGAAATATTCATAGTAAGAAAACGTCACATTTTGCTTATGAAGAGATTGTGAGTGTTTTTTTTTTTTAATTTACTCGAAATTTTGAGATATATATTATGTATGGCGCCAGTAACCACCCCTTCTGTAAGGGGGTGGTTACTGCCGCCATGAAATAGCAGCATGATTTCCCAATCCCTTCTCAACCCGTTATCTTTAATCCTACTACTTATCGTCGACAGCGCACTTGCTGCACCTTTGGCATTGCTTGTGTAATAGGCGCCGATAGCAAGTGGACCATCAGCCTGTCTGTCGACTTTAACATAATATATAAAAAAAAGATAAAAATGAAATAGTTCGTAGACCCCATAAAGCGAATGCTTCGCCCAACAATATGTCCCGTCAAACCCCATCAATAACGGCCAGTATTTATTAGGACACCATGTTTATGAGAGGAAGGACGTAGCACGTGACCGCCCGGGTCACATATTACCACTAAATCGGCCTAATGGCAAACTGTGCTTGCCATGACCAGTTACTTTGACCTCTAGAGATGTCTCACATAATAATGTTTACTAAAAATATGTTTAATAAATATTTTTAACTAGAATTTAAAAGCACTAAATCATTTATTAGTTTTGTAAAATTTAGATAAACTTAAGCAAGGATTGATATTTATTCAAACTTTGTGAATATATATAGGACATGTATGTTCACAAATATTTGAATTAATATTTGAATTATTAAAACTTGAAGTCATTATAATTTTTTAGGTGTCGTAAAAAGTCGTAAATATCAGCTAGTTAAATACACAAACCAGATGGATAGAAATAAATAGAATTAAATCACTTTTTGTATAGCAATTGCATCTCCTAATATTTGCCTCCGGCTTCACACGGATATAATTTTTCCTTGGACTTCAAGAAAATTTGAAAAATATAATATATAGCTGAATTAGTCTAGCCGTTCTCGATTTTGCGCTTTATAACACATTTAGCGATTAATTTTCATTTATATAAAATATGTAATATGTAATTAAAATTTTATGTTTCAGTTTAATGGTATTATTTTCAGGTTAATTTAAGAAAGGATAAAAATTAAATCAAAGCTTGTTAAATTTCATATACATATTTCCGAATGTACATAAAACGCTTTGAAAATAATCTCTGAACCGATAACCTCAAGAGAGCGACTAGTGTATGGTCAAAGGTCAGAGGATAAAGTGTTGTGGCTCTCAATTAAAAGGTATCCAACAGTGTAAGCTTGTGGGCTGATGATAGGTGTAATATTTCGAAAAAAAAAGTAAAAGAAAATATAAGCAAATAATAGAATACCTAAATAAAACATATCCCTGAGGTGTTTTACAGAAAGTTCAAGAGAGCAATATGTTATTGTTTACATACAATACAGGTGTATTGTATCAACAGTACGCTATTTTCACGATTTCAACATGCGAACAATAAATAAGGTTGGCAACTTTCTTTGTGAAATGTACCTGGCGAAAATTCTTAGGTAAAGTGTAAGGTTCGTTTTTCCTAAGAATCACTCGTGTATAAAGGACAGAATTAGACTAGATACTCTTATTTTGAAAGAATTCAAAATAAGAGTACCTAGGTGCGTTTAGACTTTAAAAAATCTCATTACAGATATTATTTCAAGGACATTTTGAGTGAAACTTTACATATTAGCTTGAGCATGTCTTATAACAATGTGCTGAGTATTGAATAATAGACACAACTTTGCGAGGCAACCCTAAGCTCAGGGGTGAGGTAACGTTGGTCGCAATATATTTATAGCCCAATAATGTGACACAAGTGGGTCACGCCGTGACAACTCCTCGGAAGAGATGTCAGTTTTATTGACGTTTGTTGCTACAAGCTTCACGACGTGCAACGAGAATTGACATTGTTTTGATTGTTTCTCATCTTATTTGTATGAATTTGAGATATTTTGAGAAGAAACTTTTATATTAACACTTTTCTCATATTAGTACGACCTTTATTTATTTATGTATTTATTTATTACAAGACCTTCAACGAGGTCAGCAACTTTACTGATTTAGGAGACACGAGTCTAGTACATTCAACTATGTTTCTCGATTTAATCCTTAAGTAAAGAATTATTGACTATTAAAAATGTTCTTAGTAGCCTTTTACGTAGATTCTCAGGTAAACCCTTGGTTTATATAAAAATATCTCAATAACGAAATATCACACATATTCTGTTAATATAACTCATAATTTAAAAGCTTTCATGCATACATTTCTAAGTGCATACAGATAGATGCAGTGTAAGCTAAAAGCTGATGTAAAATTGCATTCAAAGCAATTCGGCTCCAGTGATGCGTCAAAATCAACGTCTTAGCGTACATCAAAGGAATCGCAAAGAAAATAAGACAAAAATCTCAACGTCTGCCACAGACAAGATTTATGTTAGGCTAGCGCAATACTTAAATCTCTCCAATTCTAAGTTAGGTTGTAAGGAAAGTGCATTTTGAGTAAATCCGAAAACAGGTTTTGTATTCGTAAAATACACAAATTAGTAAGTATCGCTAGTTGGTTTACTTAATTTCAGTATTTTTCTGTGAATATTTCAGATTTAACAAATTCAGATCATAAATTTTACATATTTCATTAATAAATAGAAAAATAAGACAAAATGCACGGTATTTTAATATTTTCATACTTATATCTATGAAAACCCATTACTTGCCAAATTACATAACATTTTTTCAGTAAAATCTATAATTTCTTCTTACGTAATGGTACAAGTTTCAATCGTAAGAAAGTAAAACGAAAATAAACTGATGACTGATCTTCATACAAGACTGATTAATCTCTTTTGAATAGCAATTTGTTAGTGTAGACAGCAAATTTAGTATTTACCTACGTAAACAAAATCGTAGGCACACCAACAGTTACACAATAGAAGAGATCCAGTACCGTGGAAGTAAATTGTATAATAAACACAAGGTGCTTACTCCGAAAATGTATGCGTTTACAAAGCAATGGTTTCGTTCTGGTTCACTTGGAGCGCGGGTAGCGTTAGTTCCAACTGAAAGGAGCGGTTTCAAAGTCCTCGATGGAAATTTGGCGAGTCACCGGGAAAGCTCTAGGCGCGGCGGTTGCGATGCATAAAATTGCCACGGATTTCGGTTTTTTAAGGAGACTATTCAATACACTTAAGGAATAAGGAAATGTTTATTTTTATATTAGCTATTTGCCAAATAGGCTATACTTTAATATATAGTCTGCCACATGATTAGCTGGTCATTCCAATAGTATTCAAGGAAGACCTAATTTACATAGCATATGTTTCATCACCAATGGAAAGAGAGATAAAAGAGGAAGGTTTGTGTATATAATTCCCATAAAAAGCGGCGGGGTATATATAATAAAAACCCCAGAAAAATCTGATATATTTTCCACTATACATTATGATAAGTCGAAAAGATTTTTATTATGTGTAAAAATGTATAATTGTACACATTATGAAATAGTTTGAAGGCAAAATTGTAATTTTTTATATTTTTTATTTACTATCGGCTAATGTTTAAGAATGGGCGAAGCCGTGGGGCACAGCTGGTTTCAATATAAAGGAAATACCAATCAAAATTATACCCATATAATATGCCTGCTGTTTGTAATGATAATTAAAGGATATTTAGAGCCTTTCACATAACATTGCGTCTATAGGACTGGGCAAGCGTGATAAAGTAATTATCTGGCCCGCTAAGCAATAATTATGGCGGTACACATCAATCATAATAATATTGTACCGGCAATAAAGGTGGGTAGGTTCGTTATAGCCTATTAGTTGATTTATACTGTTGTTGCACGGTTATGGTTCCTTGAAACTTCATCTGTTCCGAATATTTAAATATTCTCCACCATTTAGTATAGTATAGTAAATTTTGTTAAATAAAATTAGTCCTAACATCAAGTGGATCTTCAGCCTGTCTGTGGAGTTCAATAAAAAAAAAAATTAGTAACCAGCTGTTGCACGCGACTTCGTCGGCGTAACTTTATAAAAAATATATAGCCTATGTTAACGAAATAATAGGTAAAATACGAACAGCATGACTGGCGGGCGCACGCGAGTTGATAAACAACTCAAATATTCACAAAAAATTGAGTTACTCCATGAATTGTTAAAAAACTACAAATATAGAGAGAAACTGGCAGTGGCCAGACATGTGGAGGTAGAAGAAACGGGTATGCTAAATTTGAATTACGAAGGCAAGGAAGCTTGTGAGCTGATGATGATATTGGCAGCAAGTATGCAGAGCAGAATTTCAGTCTATGCTCTCCAGTTAAATGTTTAGTCCTATAAGACAAACCATTCCTAAAGTACAGGCCAATACGAGCGCACTTTTCCAACTTTCACACATAAGGCAAGCGTTCTCCAAACTATCAACACTAAATTTTGGGGTATAATAAACGTTTATATCTCGCAAGACGTCTGCTCCGTGCGATATTCGAGGAACAAATGGTCTTGGCGGCTGGAGGCGACAAACGCACTCAAATATTTACAAAGTACCCTCCCTTGCAGTGACTCAAATGTGGTTTATTACAGATCACGACCTGTAACCCTTGGGTTATTTGTGTTTGCATCCTTGTAGCTATGTAGACGTTTGTCTTGAATTAAACTTGAGATATACAGTTGAATTTAAAAAATGATACATATTTGTGTCCTATTCTAAGAGTATCTATTATATAAAGTTTCAATTAAAAAATATCGTTTAAAAATGCGTATAAAAAAGCCTGTAAAAAACGAAGACTACAGAAATAAAATTTAACAAAACCAGAGAACAATAATTATCATCCATGAAGTATGGTAGTTTTATGTGACTTGTGAGCTAACATTTTCAAAGTTTATTTCCGCAACCTCATTCTTTTCTGCAATCACCAAAAGGACATTATATAAGGTGCTTTTTTAAAAGAAAAAGTTTCAAAGCTTAGTTCTAAACTTTAAAGTAGAAGTTCTTTTGTGGCGTCTTTTTACATTAAAGCTTCTCTTGGCACCACTGTGATTTCATATTGAACAGTCATACCAGTATAACTGTGCTTTATTAGATTCGTACCTATATACTTATGTTACATTCAAATGTTATAAGATACAGATATATTACATAAATATTGTATTATTCATATACTCGTATGTCAGGTACATTTTCTTGAGATGCTGTGCTAAATTTATGTTATGGCGTTTATCTAAAAGGATAAAAATAATAATAAAATTGTAATTTAAGCCCATTTTTCTGCTTTTAATTGTTAGTAAATTTCTGTTTTAACGCTCAACTAATTTATTTATTTTTTGGTAATATTATTGAAATTTATTTTGTTATTATAAAGTATACTCGTAACAATATTAATTTAATTTAAATGAGATGTATATGTAGTGCAGCCTCAATGTACCTTGGCTACCTGAACATAATTTCTTTTGCATTCATAATTTTTGAGATTATTTTATTTTTAATTTTTTTATTTACACTAATTATTTCTAAGATATTTTTTAGTTAATCGAGATAATTGTTAAATATATTTTATGTATTTTTTTAAATGAATAACTTTTGACTATTTTTTTAACAATTTTTCATACGCTTTGTTATACTCGTATTGTTATTAGAATATTCATCTAATGTATACATAATATTTAATGTATACGTTTTTATAAAGTCAATATTTACTTTAATTTTCTTTATATTAATCACCACCCTAATAAATTTCACCTATTATCTCTGTAATATTGTGATTATGTGCAAGTATATATACGGGTATTTATAGATATTTGCGTAAGGGCGACATTGGCGCCATCTCTACATGATTGATGTCTTTTAACACAACAGTATAGTCGGTATAGGGTTGTCCTTCCGTTAAAATTGAATTTTGAATTTTTAAATAACTAGAATAAGGACCCACCAGTCGATGTTGAATGCTGTGGTTGAACTTTAAATACTTATACAATCTGAGGAGCATTCATCTAACACTTTGCTAATCTATACATTAGAATAACACATAGGCGATGTATATAAATAATCAGTGTCTACATCTGTCTGTTTCTCACAGCAAATTAACTTCATCTAACGTGCAAAGTCGTAGGCAGATATATATATGCGGACGAAGTCGCCAGCATAAGCTTAGGTAGTATTCAATATTTCACATTAAAGAAAGTATTACAATTTAAATCATAGCTGAAACTAAAATTAAACGCTCAATTGGGATAAAAGATCATATTTATAATTATATCAATTTTATTAAATATTAATTAATCTTATAAATCTTATAAAATTTATTATAAAAAGTTATATAAGGAATCCTAAAAAATAAAATTTTAAAAAACAAAATACAAAGATACACTTTGAAAAATATTTAAAACGAGATTTATGAAAATGAAAATAAGATTCAAATTAGCAGTGTGCTCCAATTTACATATCGCAATAAAATCTGCATAGAATGTGTACATGGGGAAATGTTAATTTTTACCCAAACCTCGGACGCGGATTCGTATTTAGTTTTCTTCATTTGCACTGGCAACCCTGAGGGCGTCGCTCGACAAAGGCTACGTCGGACGCATTTAATAAATTATTCCTCGTGGCCCGTTGCCACTCACTGTAGGTTCGTGAAAATTCAGGGCACACCGTTATTTATTATGACTTTCTACACAACTGATTTTTGACAGAAATCGGGCGGCAAAAGGAAAGCGACTTTGACAGTTTGACAGATTATTTGAAATGTTAATTATTTTTTTACTCGCTTTCTTTGTGCAAGCTTTTGACAACCCTTGAATACCAAAACAAAGTAATAGAATGGTTTAGGGAAAACTAATTTAGAAACTAAATAGTATATTATCTGTTATATTGGCTTCGCCCGGGTACAATTTTAATATATTTAAATTTAGCATAATTAAATTTATACATTGATTGAGCTATAGCTATAGGTTTAACGAGAGGAAGGAAAAATATATTAGTCGGTTCAATACACTTTTTTTGTTATATTCGTAGATATTAACATAACTTTCTAAGATTTCAGTGCAATATTAGCATAAAATGAATTCTTTATTTTTCATCAAATCTAGTCCCAAACAGATGCACACCTAATCAACAACTCGAATCAAATCCTGGCAAAACCTAAACAAAAAATAAAATTGGAAAGGTAAAAACATACGCCAAATTGAACTGTACGGAGGCACATCTGATAGAAAAAAAATAACAGCGAACCGCCAATCAACAGAATAGTTACAATCCATCAACATGTCACTGTGGCAAATTCCAATTTTCGCTGAAAGTTTCATCTTTTCTAAAAGCAATTAAAATAACTTACTTGGGCTCCATTTATCATCCGTGAAGTTGTCGCAGACGTTTGATCAATCCACCGTGTTGATAATTGGCAATTAACAACATTTCAAAGGAAGGTTGATGTGGAAATTATAGACAAAATGTTCACGAACATTTGATATGTTGCTAATGGAGTCAGGTTCAAAGCTAAGTATGACTTGAAACCTGTTGAGTTTTGTCCAGAGAACCCATACAAATAAAAATACAAAATAATTTATTTATATACTTAAGCCTAGGTACAAAAAGGTGTAGGGGGCCTCCTATTAAGTATAAAAATACTTGTATCAGGAGACCCCCGAAAATAAATATGTATAAATAAAATCATATGTATAATATTACATATATGAATAATATGAAAATAATACTTATGTATAAATTTGAAATTAACTCTGTCTGTCTGTTACCTTTTCACGCCTTGACTACTTAACCGATCACCATGAAATCAAATACACGTTGTCAGAGACATGCCTTTCATCCAGAAAAAAGTACTGTTCCCAAGGGATCATCTAATATAAAATAAAAAACTAACACCCGGCCAAAGTGTTATAGATCAAGCATAATATTGCTTATATTTATTCTATGCTATGTTATAACGGCACATTTGTAAGTTTAGTTAAAAAAACGAAAAAGATTGTATGATAAGTAGATAAATGAACAGATTTCTAGATCTAGGCCAGGTGACTTATTTATTTAGCTAAAAGGCGTAGCTAAAAAGAAATATTTCAGTAAAAAAATATGAAACTCCATTCGTCATAATAATGAAAAAGCAATGAAAGGATTTCAACAATTTTTAATTTCACTCATGAATTCATTTCATTTTGACTCAGGCCGATTTTAATGAGCGAGATGCATAAAATTAAGCTTCATAATACAATCTTAATGACGCGTTATATAATTATGAGGATGATGAAAAGCATAACGTGCATACGAAATAAAAAAAAGTTAATTTTTGAGCTCGGAAAATGAGAAAAATTATTATTAAGTGCTCTTTTTTATAAATATAATATGGAAGTTCCATTTTAATGGCGAAACGAAGAGGTGAAATGCCTGTGAACTTTTAAGATTTGTTTAAGACTATTGCAACTATTGTAATAAAGGAGGATGTTATAGGAATTGTGTATCTGTGTACAATGGAAACCACAGAATAAAAATGGCGGCTAAAACTAGATGATCCACTTTGAGAAAAACTTCCCTTAAAATCCTTTGTGTCAGAGAGTCAACTTCGACGACGATGTTCTTTGTGTTCGTGTACGCAATCCTAAGCACAGAACAGATAAGTGGAATTATTTATAGGTACACGACGGTACATACAAATTTTCAAACACCCTACAGCACTGCCGATTCTTTAGATTTATTATCAAACCGCAGCGCGTAAAAGCGCCAGACTAAACGCATATGTTACAGTTACATTTAGGTTTTTTTCAATGCGGACTCGTGTGGCTGGTGTCGTATGTTTTTGGTAGGTTTTTTAAGTACTTTTTTGTCGTTGGCAGCTCGTCGCGCGCTGCCCCGTTCGCGACGATTTATTCAGCAGACCATCTCGTTTTCTCCCTTTTCACCCTTCCGGCCTAAAGCTTAGTTTGATTAAAAATGTAACTCAAACAGCAAATTGTTAATTTAAGCGAAAGGGCCTGTAGGCCTGTATTCGCTGCAGTGAACAGCTCGAGTAGAGAAATATTTTTCGGTGAGCAATAGCAGACCAAACTTTGAGCACATATGATATGATCATTGGAATTTTAGAAAAACTGGTCACCAATGGTTTACGATCTGATTTATGGTTATTATTTTTTATGTAAATTACTGCAGAGGCTAACGGTCACTTGATGGTAGTTGATTTTTAAGGTGACACAAGCGACGCCTTAGGAGTTGCGTGTGAATCCCTTCACAAGTAAATTTATCTATTGGGAAGATTGGGTTGGTTGAAATTCTAATATGTTTCCCTAAATATAAATAAATTTATATGATTAATAATAAGTCAATACAACTCTAATTAGCAGTGTGGATATTATTCATAGTTGTTGATTTTGTCAATATTAGAATCAATGACAAAAATACATCAATCATCACAAACTTTCGCATTTATATTAGTAGGATTATTAGGAATAATAATTTTAAGAAATTCCTAATAATAATCTAATACTTATTATTAGAAATATTCGATATTAGATTATTATTACGTACAGTGTGCAATATCTTAATGAAATAAATAAATTTAAAAACAATATAACAATATAACCTAAAACATGCAAAAAATAGTACCGCATTTTAATAGCGTTGCATTGTTTTGTCTTTGTTTTCCATTTTCTATTTCCATCAAACAAAGGGAGAATTTTTTGTTTGTGTCAAAGCAGTTTTTAAGCTATGCTTTGACGTCAAAGTTGGAGTCATAACATTTCTGTTATAATTTTAAATGTCACAGTTTTTACCAAGGCGGACTCGACATATACATATAGATTAAGCTATTAAATTTACTGCCAACTATTCCAGCATTAAGTTTACACTGCATATATCTGTAAGTTTATGTTTTTTTATAATATTGTTTTTTTTATTTATTTTGTATAAAATTTAAATCTAAGAAAGAAAATTAATACCTGAATAAGGGCCTCTTTTAAATTGTCAAATTCAAATTCAACTCTGAGTAAATTGTCAAGTAGGCTAACCGCCATTTAAAGTCACCGATCACCGGGAATGATGGAGCTGATATACCTTAGTTTGCACGGTAAAAGTCCAAAACATTAAAAAGAAAATAATAAAAAAAGTCGCCTATCGAAAGATGCAGTAAACAGAGTGCATAATTTAATAAAACATAAAATTATTTCTAAAAGTAACTAATCAACACTTTACTTGTAGTTGGTGAGAGGCATTTAAAATTAAAAATAATAATAATTAAGATTAATAAAGTAAATGCTAATGCATTTTTTTTAATAAATAATCATAAATCATAATAATCTTTACAATAATAGTATTGATTATCTGAGTGTAAACATCTATTTTCTTTAATAAATAAAGTTTTTTATTGGAAGAATAAAAAAGCTAATATAATTAAATAAAGTAGACGTATAAAAATAATCATAAATTATAATAACATTTTTTTATTTATTTAAATTCAATACAATTTCAACGGATCAATACGTTTCAATAAAATTGTTTCGCTCCCAATTACTTTAATTTGACTCCACGATACAACCTTTACCCGGCAGTTGATGTGTGTAAGCAATTTTAGTATTATTTTAGTTTTACTGAAATAAAATAAAAGACTGAAGGCACGACCTTCAGCAATGAAGAAGACGGTTTCACTAGCTTCTAGCTTCTTCTAGATAGTCTTCTATCTATCTAGTTTTACTAACTTCTTCAAAGTCCCGTAGCACTTTAGTTTGCTTTGTGCTCTCTCAGACTTACAAAAGTTTGTGAAATATTCAGACTACAAAATGGCGGTGACAAATTTTGTTACTGGCCAGTATGCGTCCGTTATCTCTCATGATATGAATTTTTTTATGATATTTTGTATTTTCAAGAGTTAAAATAATTATTATACTTTCTGTGTAATTTATATTTTATTAAATTAAATGACAATATATATATTGTTATAGGCAAATATTTGTGTTTCCCCTGAACATACAACGAGAAATATGTACGAAAATGATAGACGAATGTCACAGATGGCTGCGTAACCATAACAAGGTGTTTTACAACCCCATTCCTTACAAACTCACTATTAACGCATCTCCCTCGAGTACATTACGTTTAAGCTTGAAGCGAGTTATTTTTCACAGCACTCAACCCTCACCCAGCAAAATGAATTAGTTAAAAAGTAGGTCAAAGAGTGCCGCATTTGTGCCTTCATGTTACTTTTTTGCATAATGTATTTATCCTGGCCAAGTTTGTTTGTGGCTCGTTGAGCTGATTTCTTACTTTGAATTTGCACATGTTTTTTATCTCTACAACTCAATTTTTCGTCTAATTCTAATTCTAATAATATTTTTATATCCGGGATATTCCAAGGTCAAAAGCGCTCTTGCAACACCTATGGGGTTGTTTGTATTAATTTAATAGGCGACGGTAGCTACCTATACCAAGTAAAACGTCAGCCTGACTGTATAGAAAAAACTTGAAAGAAAAGTTGTTACTCTAATTTCAATGTTCAGTCTTTTTATGTATAACACTTTGAATTATCGTAAGCAGAAAGGTATAGAATTACATACCAGTTTTTGAGAGTAAAATAAAACTCAGTAGAGGCGTGGCGTGCGATCTTCGCTGACTAATGGTCAACCGGGATGATGCCATTGACGGTAATGGCGGTAATTCAACTGATATTATAGAGGGGTTTTTATTCAAGCCATCCTTCGAATAGTGTCGAACCGCAGTAAGAAAACCGTATCTAAAACCTTTATTGTAAGAGCAATATAAGCCGCAGTAAAAAAGCAGTGGTATAGTAACCCAGTAGAGTAATCGCTTAGGTGCTGATATGATAAGCGCTGATACGAATCAACGGGACTGTACATTTAGAGTATTTTGATTTCTTGTGAAAATACATGTAAAGATATAGTATTTCGAAGAGAATACAATTTTTTGTGAAAAATTTACCACCTTTATTTCGCAATACAAAACTGTATAAAATTTGGAATGCAAGTGCATCCAAACCAAATATTAGAGACCCCAGACTCAGAAAGAATTAACTCTATTAAGAAAGAAAGCAATACTCAAAAGCACATGTCCTATTTTGTTCAACTATTGTCGTATTAACATTGTGATTATTCCTTTATTATATGCAAATATTAAGGAAGTTTTAGAGTAGCGGGATCAGTCAGTTTTGAAATTTTTGTAAATGGTAAAAAGGTTTCCATTAACTTATATACATACAAGTTTATATAATTTATATAAGTAAATTATAAAGTTATTCAAACTTACAAACAAACAAACAAACAAACAAACAACTTGAAAATTGAAAACTATAAAAGCGTACGCTATAAAACTTAACTTCTGTAACTGCCTTTATCCGGGGTATTTACATTGCAAGCTCATAACGACCAAATCCGTCATACCGCAGAAAATATCGGGCACAACTCTCGTAATATTTAATCGTAAATCCAGAACTTCTGAGTGGTAACGGGCCACTTTTCCTTTAAAACTAACACCTGCGCGCACAGAACCCCCTTCCCTTCTAACTCTCCCCCGCTTCCCCCTCACGTTTCCTCACTCTATAGCGTATAAGTTAACAGCGAATTAATGGGCGGAATCCCGTGAAAAATATATGTACCGAGCCGGGCCCGCTTTGGAAAGGAATTTTCGGAGTATTTTTCCCAACGTAAGTAAATTTTTTCGGGTTGTAAGATTTTTTTTTAGTAGTGGCATAGCATCAAACTGTCTGTCCGGCGGATCAAAATCCGTTGTGTGGTTTAGGAGAAGTTAGCGGTTTTATTGACAGACAGACGTGGAATACGACTTCAAATTTATACTATGTAAGGAAACCTTTTTCTGTACCCGTGAAAACGTGTGTGCAAAATTTCACATATTTACGTTCAGTTGAGTAGTTTGGCGTGAAGGCGTAACGAAGAAACACACTAAGTGAGTTTCAATTTTAGTTTCACTTGTATAATATCGGTATGAAGTAGGTACAAAAACGTAAGACATATTGTAATATTTATAAGCTGGCCGTAGTGCTTCGCAAGTATTCGTGCAGCATCATAACTCGTTAATAAATCATTAGGCGCGTCCGTCTATCCGTTCGTTGTCGTCAGTTCTCTGAGCCCCATACATGTAATCACATTTGCTATGACGTTGAGCTGAACCGCTATAAAAATAATATACAAAATTTATAAAGTGTGACATAGAATACACCAAACGTATCAAAGGAAATACGAACTTTCCTAATTGTGTACTAATTTTATACTAGGTGAATTAATAATAGGCTAATTTTATACTTAGGCAGCCAAACTACCCCTTACAGAAGACCACTGTGAAATGCTGGTGGTCATCTACCATCGAGTGAGCCGTCAGCTTGCCTGATTCCTTTTAATTTGATTTTAAATTGAAGCCAAATTGTGCGTACAAAGGACTTCGATAAAGTTTACGACATATCACTCTTATGTGATTGATATCACGTCTAAAAAGTACTTCCACTAAATACATACAGACAAGGAAGTTTGCAACATTATTGATTTAGGCATCATCTTTTTGATGACATTATAGAACGCTTGTGAACCCAATATTGAGTATCATCCGAGTGCATATATTTTTAAATAGGTTGATTCTTACGTTTTGTAGGGGAAGAACAACCCCTCTCTTTGATGTCATGATTGGGTTTATTTTGAATAATCATAACAATAATAATATGCTGAAAGAGGGTGAGTGATTCGAGTGTAGAAGGAATCATTTCAAAGCATTTTTCCGGTGAATTTAATTTTCAACAGGTGTATTTTATTTTGATATGGATTTAAGAAATTCAGTTGGATACTAAGTTAAGTAGTTATGAAGATTACCTCCTACATATAAACAAACATACAACTAAACTGTACCTCATTATAATGATATTATTTTATCTAAAAATAAATAAATTCAACGCCTGACAAAATCGAAATCGAATCGATAGAGATCGAAAAAATGTTCTTTTGACTAAGAAAAGGCCAGTAGTAATTAATACAATATCAAAAGAAAGAAGTTCTTTATATGAAAGAGTTCGCCGGTTTATTTCAAGAAAAAATCCCGTGTATTTTCTTGGCTACTTTTATTAAACGACCTTAAAAATGGTATGTTTCACACACTTCCCCGCTGCTGCACCCTTTAATTCCCTTTGTTACAAATCTCGCGAAAAATTCGCAGTAACATTTCCTATGGCGTACGTTCTCGAGGAATTAGAGCACGGGGATTTATCTGTAGGACGTGTCTGGTTTGGCCAGGACATACATACTGCCCGCATAATATATGTATGTTGAATTACATATCGTATCGAGTTTGTAGTAGCGAATGTTGTGTTTACCGTCCTTAGAAATCTTTCTCATTCAGTTTTATTGTAAGATAAATATTAATTTGGTTCTGGATGATTCTAGGAGTTATCATTAAACAAAATTATTACACACTAGCTGGTGCCCCCGAATTCGACCGCGTTGAAATATATATATAACGTTGAGTAGTTAAGGCGTGAAAAGGTAACAGACAGACAGAGTTACTTTCCCATTTATAATATTAGTATGTACTAGCTGTTGCTCGCGACTTCGTCCGGGTAATTTTTCTTTCAATAGGTGAAAGAATTTTTAACTGGACCGATTCCAGTAGTTCTTTAGTTTATCCATTACAAACAAAAATACAAATCTTCTCTCTTTATTAATTAGTATAAATGAAGAAAACTGTTTTGCATTTAATGAAGAGTTATATTACCATTTATATGATTTAATTTTCATTTTAAAATTTTTATTTTGACAAATTTTACGAGAAATCAAGTTCATCGCTGAAATAAGTCACTATTAAACTCTTTTAAATATTTTAATTGCAACATTCAACAAAAGAAATAATTTCAGCTGTTTATAAATTATAACGTCTCTTTGAATGAAGAATGGTTTACTAAATACTAATTTTTACTCGTAGTATGCAGATTATATGAAAAAAATGATAAATGGCATCGGCCAGGTACAGCTAGCAGCTAGCGTGCAAAATGAAAGGTTTTAGTACGGTTTTTACTGTTTCTCGTTTATTATAAATTTTATGGTGGTATAAAGCATAAAATAATGGCGTATTTTTATAACCCGATGCCGTAAAACACTTTTTATGTTTGCGATAACATCGTTATTGAACTTTTCGGAATGTGCATTGAGTTAGCACAGCGAATTGCTGGTTAAGATTTTTAATGTGAAGTAACTTTCATTTCTAACTTTGTCCAGAAAAGTTCTATAAAGCTACTGTTTTAAACACAATAACGCTATTATAATATTTGTTGCTTTACTTAATTGTATATTATGCTATATCTAAAATTTAAAGAATTAAAAAATAATAATAATATAATCCTAACATTATAAAATCCAAAGTGAGTTTATTTGTTTGTTACGCTTTCGCGCCTTAACTACTCAATTGGTCATCATGAAATTATGCATATATTGTGTGTTGTCAAGTTTACAGAAAAGGACATATTTAGGACATATTACTTCTTCCAAAAAAAAGTAACTACTGTCTCCGAGGGTTTATCTAAAAACAAAAATATATGAGCAATAAAGATAAGATAAGAAACAAAATTGTGCGAAACCTCTACTAAACCAATTAAACTAAACCATATCAATAATCTTTAACACGATTATTTGTCTAATAAGTAAGTATATTATTTCCGTGCGATGTTCTGAAACGAAAGCCAAATATTTTAAAAGTATCACCAGAAACTTTGAACAGAAACTTTTAAAGTGGCTATAGCGACAACTTTGAATGAAAAAAGTATGAAAAAAAAAAAACAATTTTAGAGATTACGTCCAGGGAAATTTGTACATTAAGAGAACAATGAGACAAAATTAAAAAAAAGGAACTTCTTTTTAATAAAAAAAATGGCGTAATTCCATATCATCGACATGAGAAATATTTGACGTATGCCCTGCTTTATGTAGGAATGGTTTGATTAAACTGAGCCAGTGTTGTCTCAGTAATGCCTCCGTAAATCCTCAATGATGTAGGTACTCATTTACTCGAAATTATTTCAAGCAAAAAATAGTAATTTGTTAACAATTCCATAGCTGAGAGGTAAAGGACCTTAATGACCAATCACCAAGTTTACAGTAGAGCTAATTTTAGAAAGGTCAATGTGTACAAATCGACATTAAAAACGACATTTAAGTTGTAACTTTATTGCTTTTTTTATTAAATACTGTGTTTATTCTTGTTATTTTTATATTAAAAAATATAAAACTCGCAAAAATTTATTTACGATTCTTTAGACCTCTCTGATAAAGAATTTAAGACATCACAAAATTTGTTCCATTACAGCAATGCAGTTAGTTTATTGAGAGATTTCAAACGTGATGAGTTACTCGCATATAATGAGCCATGCCTCATTCAAATCACCGCTCTAAATAAACAATATGCGCGTGGTATTTTTGAAATATTCTCCCTTTATTACAATAACGGGATTACGTATGTATACCGGGCACCATTTTATTTGGATTTTAATTTTATTTAAGGCTCTATATTACCTTATAAGTCACAGTTGGTATAGTGGCTGCATTTGATGAATGCGCGTATGTCTTATTTGTTTGCATTTATGTAAACATGTATATTACGTTAGTGTGTGTATCTTATCTGACTACTGTTATACTTATAGTCACGCTTCTAGTATAGTGTAATTACTATGTCTAATTAATCACTTATTTTCCCTATTCCTTCCTTATCCCTTATCCTTAATCCTACTGTAGTCGGGAGTGCAATTGCAGCACCCGTGGTGTTGCTTGCATTATAGATTATGGTAGCCACCTACCATCAAATTGGCCGTCCAATTGTACACACAAATTAAAATCACAATTTATAAAGTTACGCAGACAAAAACTAGTAAAACTAGTAATAAGAAAATTAGTAACTATCGATATTGGTCAAGACAGTAGATACTGCCAAGATAGTATCTACTATCTTGACAGTCCTCATGTTTGTCTGACAAAATTTATTTAAAAAACTTATTTAGCACTAAAAACTTACAACATAATATGAAATGTTAAAATACACTCATGAATTGCTAGAAGTGTGACTAACTTCACGTCATACTTCTTAACTCGTCAGTGTGTATGGTACGCATACGCAACAGAACTACTCATAGTTCTATTTCGTTTATATAACGTATATAACTTCAACTAATAAATTAAATTGTGACTTACATTTATGAGTTTGGTCTTAGTGAACTACATAAACTCGACAACTTCAACCTTCAATTTTAACTTAATATATCAATAACACAAAAAATATACTGAGGCTAAATGGCTAATGGGCTTTATTATTAGAGAATGTGGCTATAAATGAATTTTATTTACAGGTATACAGATTATCATTTACTTATAGAACATTATAGTTAGTTAAAACCTTGGCGCAACTCGGTCTTATATTGACCGGGTTCCGTCGGATTCCGTTAAAGGATCTACATATAAAGAATTGGCTGCGTTTACCAGATAAAACCCCGCGAAAGCTGAGTATTATGACCGAGAAATATCTTAGAGTACAGTGAAGAGGCAGCATTAGCACAGGCATTAGTGAAGTCTAGACCGTGCATTGAACTTGGAAGGATCTTGATTCAATTAGTTAGCTCTCTCCTTGAGAGCTTGCAGCTGTTTGTTGCTAACCATTAACTTAATTTGATTGGATTTGAATGCGGCTTATCTCCAGTTTGTCTTCAATGTTATCAATGCACTCCTAACTTTTAGTTTTGATGAAATTTGCTCGATGGTACCTAATGAAAGATACGACTCGAGCCTGAGACTCACATGACGACAAATTATATGTTAATATGATGTATAAGATTATTACATATATTAATAATAATCTACGAAAAATTCTTTTTCTGAACTAGGTCATAGAATTAGAAACTTGCACAATACAGCTCCTACAGTCTGTAGGAGCTGTATTGTGCGAGCTTCTAATTATGTGATTTCTTATCTTTTTGAGTCCGGTAATTATAATATAATTATAAAATGATTAGTGACCCGATCCCAGCTTCGCCTGGGGTGCAATTTTTTGTATTATGCAAACCTTCTCGGTTTATTTTGTAAACCGAATTAAAATCGTTGTAGCCATTTTTGAGTTTTTACGAGACTAACGCACGGCGATTGATTTGTATAATACATTGGAAATGATTTGCTACACGTTACGAATCAATGCCATTTGAGCGAGAAAATCAATTAACACATCGTTGTTCTATCATTTGTTGATATACATATTTTATGTAGGTATAATATGCTTTGGCGTTACATTGTCGACTAAATAGTTAAAATATACACAGTTCAATCATGTAAATCTAAGAACAAATTATGTAGCCAGTGAAATAATTTTTTAAATTTTTTCTCATGTAAAATGAAATAATTGAGTCACGGCTTTAAACTTCGTCAATTAGAACGTGTTGATCACTAACTTTACTTCACCCACAAACCTACTGACTCAGTGAAGTATGAACCCCACTTCTAAAACCGTTT
Organism: Synanthedon myopaeformis; assembly: GCA_944738685.1. Taxonomy (NCBI): domain Eukaryota; kingdom Metazoa; phylum Arthropoda; class Insecta; order Lepidoptera; family Sesiidae; genus Synanthedon; species Synanthedon myopaeformis. The sequence continues at coordinate 2,621,903 of OX122927.1, read as the reverse complement.
CATTTTAAAATGAATGGACATGACCTTCTTTTAAAATTGTTTTTTTTTGTAGTTCTGTTTTTGATCTTATTAAACTTTTTTATATAATTACGTACATATTTATGTATAGTATTACTAGCGACGGCTTGACAGGGATGAAATTTGTTTCTGCAAATTATGTACTGAATTATTACATCTTCCTCGTTTATCACTCTTTCCTTTATTTATTTATTTATTTATAATCTAAAAATAAAATAAAAATCTTCGCCTAACAAAAACATATGAGCAAGAAAGATTGAATAAATCTTTCAGGCTAAAAAAAGGGACGCGGATGAAGTCACGGCTAGTCAAAAGCTACTTGCATATAAAATTAGTCAATTATTCTTTATAATATGGTTGTCTATATATTTTATAATGCATCTATGCCTGGAACAGAGTTATATAATTAAGCGGCTGCATTCGACTCACGGTTCGAGGGCGCATTTTTCTTTTGTTTGATGGTACAGAGGAATTTTCCACTCGGTCTGTCAAAAAGAACCTCAATTTTCATCAACCGATTTGCTGTTTGTGTCAATTTTGGGACCCTTATTTCGTCGTTTCTTCTACGTTTTTTGTGCTTTGTTGAGACGGATTTTATATTTTTATTACTGTTTTTTGGACAAAGATTTAAAATCTTTCAAACGATTACTACGTATATGTGTATTATTACATATATTATACATATATGTGTTAGAGTTCCAAGACAATCTTCAATATCTCTTACGAACACGAGCATGAATTACGGTAACTACTAACTGAATTATGAATTATGAATACTAATTATGAAGTGCTTGGTAACTACTAACTGTGCATTTATTATATTTATTGTTTAATTTTTTTTATTCTACAATTGACATTGGCCTCTCCTATAGACTATCAAAGACCACGAATTGCTGAAACTCAATTTCCCAGTTTTCTCGCGAAGTGGGATCACTTAGTAGGCAGGCGTTTAGCGAAATGTTTAGCTACACTATTTATGACTGGGGAATGTAGTGTGTCCTGCCACTACTTGTCAGATACAGACCAGAGCAAACTTTGAAAAATTCATTCCAAATTCAGAAAAAAATTCCAAGTTCAAAGTTCCAAATTGGCTGGATATTGAACCCGGCACCCCTGAGACAGCACCTTAACCAGTTCTTGTCTGTTCTACGAGTTATTATAATGTATAATAATATATTTATATATAAGTCTAATTAATAAATTCAAGACAAATTAATCATGGAGGTTTACTAAGTCTTTTTGGCTTAATGATCATTTATACAAATGGCATGACTTAAAACAGCAATGTTATTAGCAGCAAAGAGAACAATAAAGTTCATGTCAAAGTTAATAAAAAAGAAACACAGTTTCCCTCGAGAACATTCTGAAGTCAAAGGTCAATTTAAAGTACACAACTACCACAGTAATGGCGGGTCTAGATTTCCTAGGTCTTAAAAAACCGCAAGGGTTCCTCCGATAAACAATGTGAGATTCGAGTCCATTTCGAATTCAATGCGAACCTCCATTGTACTAAGCAATTCTCACTCGGTTTTTAGAGAAAATAGATTTAGTTCACGACACAAACAACGGTTTTCGGACCGTTTCTGAAGACAAATAAACACTCTCAACACTTTGAGGACGATTTACCAGAATTTTCTTTGTTAAAAGTTAAAACTCACTCATACTGAGTTAGTAGTGGCAGGATACAATGAGTTTCGCAGTCACTTAGGCAGCAAGTCTGGCGGCAGTAACCACCCCTTCTCAGAAGAACACTGGGAAATAAAAGCATGTGTCTTGTCTGACCACTTTTACATAATGGAAGAAGATGAGCAATGTTTGAATTTTCAATGTATTGAGACTTAAGCATTTTTTTTAATTTTTGTTAGTAAGCCTAACATACCTACTAAATATTTGGTAGTAGCTGTTGCTCGCGATTTCGTCCGCGTAACTTTATAATTAATATAGCCTATGTTACTCTCTGATATTGTAGCTTTCTACAGGTGAACAAACATATTTATTTATTTATTTAACAGTTCACAAATACTTACATAAAAATCATTTTTTACATAGCCTTCTACAAGGTATAATACTTAAATATCCTAAATACAAATGAATTGCAAACAAAGCGAAATACTTTTAAAATACATACATAGGTAATATTTAAAAGGCAATAGATAAAATTGCTCTTCCAATACTGAAAGTAGGGTAAACAGGACTCGGGACAAGCATTAATTGGAACAACTCATCATAGCTCTCACCACTGTTTAGCCAATATACACAGAGAGTCTACATCTCTCCTTATACAAAGAGGTTCTCATCATTATTATTTGATCTACGATAAAACGAGTTTTGAAACGATATATTTCTTTTATTTTTCAAATAGAATTCTTACCCAACGCATAATGGACTCTTCTATAAGGAACAAATTGATGTTTCAAAGGACTCGACCATGTATTTATTGCATTACAAAAAAGCGACACACATTAAAAGCACTCAGTGACATGGTGCCACCGTACGTGTTTTTCCACGTGAGTGCCATTCCATTTCATTGTGCCGATTCGTACGGAGCACCTTTAACTTAATAAGGAATTCAATGAGTGGATGGCATTCATTGTTAGATAAAAGTTAAATAAAAATAAATAAAATGCCTTCGATTCAAACCGAAGATTTAGATAAAACCCAATTGTTATATGTTTTACACAACAGCGACTGCAGGCTTTTTGGCAACCCGTTTGGCGGCAGTAACTACCCAGATGACCACAGTGAAACAATAGTATGTTTGCTGTTGTGTTTCAGTGGGTGAGTAAGGGATGCCAGAGTCCATTTCCATATCCCCTATATCCCTTATACTTATAGTTAACTACAGTTAAAGTTGTTATAGTTATAGTTATACTGTCAAGGTTTGGAACTCCCTGTCGGCGTCTGTATTTCCGAGCTCATATAACCCAAATCTTTTCAAAGTTCGAGTGAATAGGCATCTTCTGGGTGAGCTCGCTCCATCATAGGGCTCATCCTTGCTACACAGCTGGTTGTTGGCCAAGAGCAAACCCATCTCCAATAAAAAAAAAAATATATTAAAAAGTTAATCCTACTATGGTTGGCAGCGCACTTGGCAGCACTTTTGGCGTTGCTTGTGTTGTATGCCACAGGGGTTACCTAATATCAAGTGGAACGTCAGCCTGTCTGACGAACTTTACTTTTAAAAAATCACGCAAGTAAAAATGTCTGAATTTAATTAAAAACGTTACAGGTACACCACTAATTTTTTTTTCGCAGTTTAATTTTTACACACAATGAGTTTTAGATTAATTAGTACATTTCTATAATGATATATAAAGCACTTTTTCAAATTAGATAAGCTGTTAGTTTCGCAACCTTACCAAAATTAAGACAGTTTGAAGATACATTTTCAGCGTCATTGGTGCATACCTGAAAACAAAAATATATATATTATAATTTTTTAAATTAAGTAGTTAAGTGTGTTTTAATGTAAATTTAAATTACATCGCCAAGATTTTACAATTGATAATAATAATAAAAAATGTAACACTAGGTTACAAATTTCCCAAAAGAATTTGGGCGTTGTGCAATATATAAGTATTTTTTTGTTTTATTTATACGGTGGAACACTAAGCTCAGAACACTAATACCTAACAAAAAATACGGACATAAACAAACAGACCGACAGACAAAACAAAATAATTAAAAACGCACGTTTGGGTTTAAGCAAATGTAAATGACGAGTTTTAAAAACCTAATTGTACTAAATATCATAAACGATAACATATTATGGCATTTAAATGTAATGTAAATGTTTCTAAATATACTAGTTTATAAAAGGCTCAGATACTCGAAAAAGATACTTCCTCTAAAAATCTAAAAATTAACAACCCATACATGTATTAGAACGAAGCATGAACTGTATAAATCTCGAAAGCATGAACTGTTTAAATCCCAGAAGCAGTCCATTAGCACTGCACTTAGAGAAAGAAGCCTGTGTTTAGCAATAAAAGTATTTTAAATAAGCGGTACATTTTTTTAAAGAACTTTTGGAGAATACTGATACATTTTTACACATTTCTTTTGGAGAAAATTATTTGATAAGTTAATATTTTGAATTGATTTCTTAATGTCTCAAAACTTTTAAACAAAGTAATATTGAAAATGTGTCTTAGTTTTTTAACACGATTTTATTAATAAAACATCGTGTTTTTTTTACATTTACATCTATTTACATATTTACATATTACATTTATGTAATATTTATCTAGTACTAAATATTACATCTATGAACACGCAAAATTCTAGACGTGTTTCACCTTACACCTACGCTATGTGACAAAATCTGTGGAATATTACTAATCTATATTTTGCGAATTGGTACAGTCCTCAGGTTTCTTATAAAATAATCGCCTACATACTGCGATCGGAACTAGCAATTTAATGCCCCTTGATTGGCTACTTCGTATCACGTTCGATGACGTCATGTCCGGTCGCGTCACGTGACCAATTTCCGAGCCAATTTCCTATGCAGTCGCGTCTCATTTGAAATCCGGAGTTGATTTGATATTCAACTATATTATTTAGATGCGATTTTATTTAGAACAGTAAGCATAGCACGAGCGCTCAAGGTATGTGTAACTTTATGACAAGGTGTTCTCACACCTTTTTGTATTTTCAGACAGAGTTACTTTCGCATTTATAATACCTGCATACATATAAGTAGGGATAAGAAATGAACAGGCATATGGAACAGGCATTACAACAGGATATTATAGGCCTTTATATAACACTAAGGCGCCATTGAACATTTAAAAAATGTTGCAGGAAATATATGGAATAAGGAATAATGGATTAGATGATGATGGCATCCTTTACTGACTGTGCATGCATGCATCGAAACCCAACAGACGTGTGGGTGCTGTTAGCGGTCGTAAAAGGACACTTATTGCGACCAGACGGGCGCTTATATTATGTATGTAGAACGCAGTGTATTGCACGGTACCTTTGCTGAAATAATATTTGTCTATGATCAATTATTTTGTGTCTGCCACCAGTTTGTCACACATAAATTGCTTTATACTAAAACCTATCAACGTGAAGTATGTATAAATAGTTTAAGTAGCATGTTTCTTTCAATAATATTATGTCGATGTTGATAATTTAGAAAAAATACTAAATCAGGTTATTTGTTATAAGTTATTTGAATTATACTAGCGTCACACGACCTGGATTCGCACGGATGTAATTTTACATAAACAAACTTTTCTCCTTTATCGGTCTTTTCATTAGTGAAAACCGTAGCAAAATCCATAAATTGGTTTAGAAGAAGCAAGCGGAGAAACGAGTTCAAGGAATGAACTCAAGGAATTCAAGGAATGGCGAGGAATGAAAACAAACGAACAATACGTAACAACTAACAACCGTAGACAAACGAATCAGTATGTTGAAAAGGCAAAGGGCAGAGACTACAGACCAGCAAGCACAGCGTAGGAATTCTACTCAGAAGATGCACTATTGAGAACCTATAAAAAGCCCACGTGTTGATGCTAAATATAGGCTGCTGTTGATGCTATTCGAAAATTATGGGAGCCATGTTCCAGCAGTGGATATCCTATGACGGAGATCAGAGGACAGACAAACAGACAGAGAACAGAGGTAGGCGGACAACGCTTTGTTACTTTACATTTACTTAGTTTTAAACGATGAAATCATATCGACTCACCATAAAGTTGTTTTGGTAGTGAAACGACTGATTGTAAAAATTACTGCATTGAGTCACAATCAATACCGTCTGGATTTTAAAATTGCTAACATATAATAAAAAATATATAAATTATAGATGCTATAATTAATTATAAGCTAAATAATATTTAATAACTGGTCTTATGACTGGTGACGCCAATCGCGAAAACTTCTTTGCTAAGCTCCATTATTTCTTCGGCGCCGATAAATTAATTGAATTTCACTCGCTCAACTTTATTACTGAGTACTGCTGAAATTTCAGCTTCAAAAGGTTAGAAATCTTTTCCACAGTTTGAACGTTATTAAATAAATCACAGACTGAAACAAACGTCAAATTTTGTTACTTTATTGAAGTGTTTGTTGAAAATATTTTATTTTATTTAAAAAAATAATAGTTGAATTAGTCCATTTGTGTTCGATCCAGCATTATTTTTAATAGGTATAAGATAATATGATTTATATTGAAATAGGTTTTTCACCTATTTTCATAAAATTGGTTGTGGATTTTTACCCACTGACATGACAACGTGAAGTAATATTAGGAAAATATTTTAAGGCAAAAAAAAAATTCTTTTGAGCCACATTAAAAGTTTATTTTTAATTAATTGCACATCAATATCCCTGTCTAATACATATTTATCTTCAGTTATATATCATTACTTAGTTTAGTATAAGTACATATCTTTAGTTACCTACTCAGTTAGTGACACCTGCGTCAGCGGCAAGCGGTGCTTGACATGTCATTGATCATCTTAACGCTATTGTGTCATTAGTTTGTTGCGAGCGGGGATGATTTAGTTAAAATATAAGTCCGTTATAATCGTTAATAGTGAGTCATTGTGATTTTATTAATTCATTTCACCCCATATAAAAGTTAACATATTAAATACTAGCTGTGCTCGCGACATCGTATGCGCTGTATTTAGATTTTTAAGAATCCCACAGGAACCCTACATTTTTTCAGCACCAAAATTTCTTATATATTAATCCAGGTAATAAACTATCTGTGTGCCAAATTTCATCCAAATCCGTTCAACTGTTTTTATGTGATTGAATAACAAACACATAAACTTTCGTATTTGTGATTGAACTGAGACTTTAGTATTGCCCTGCTTCTGATTGAAAGCTGACGTGATCGAGATGGTTCTTAGCTATAATTTATGAAGATATGTTCAGGAGTATGAAGACCATCATCCCATTTCCTAGTTGACGATGGGATTTCACTAACTTCCACAGATTGATGTGAAATTTGGTATCTTGTTACATCGGTGGTATTTCCATGACATGGCAACCTTGATCTGATGCTGCAGCATAAAGCAGTCTACAGGGCACCCAACTCCTCAGCAACTTACAGCAGATGCTTATAGTGTGTTTGGGCTCAATAGAAGTTAGTTTATAATTTTAATTATAGTTTGTTAAACTATATTATTTCAATTTAATAAACTCGAGTCTACGATGTAAGCAAGCTTCTCGCACTGAGAATATTCAGAATTTAGTAACTCTCTCGAGTTGTTTGCGCGTACATTTTATGTAGATTGCTAAAATATTTCATACATTTTAAATTAACTTGATCGTGCGATCAAAAGAGTTTTTGGAGACGTTGCTTCGGGGGTCGGGAGAATCGCGTTATACTTCTAAGACAAGGTTAAACATTTTTTTCTTCGTACTTGCATTAAAACATCCCTTTTAGGGAGAGTTTTATAGAATTCAACACTTCAAAGTGTTTTGTTGGCGAGTTTATTTTCAACGGTAAGAAGTTTATTTTTTATATACGTTTTTAGAAAATCTAATTTATTGAGAGTATTATCGTTACTAGCGACGTTCTAAAATTTAATAAAGATAATTTTTTTGAGTTTTATTTTATATTATATACACACGATGTCAATGTGTGCACGACAGCTTTAGATGACGTTTATACTTAGACCTGCAAAACTTTCTGATTCGCGACTATTGAAAATAGATTATTGATTTTTCTCGCGATTGATTTACAATTATCAAAATTTATTTATAAAAAAAATTTAAATAATAATAACTGTATATAATAATGAACCTGTGATTTAATTTTATCTATAAATAAACTTTAAGGGAAGAAACTCAAACTATTTATTTCCTTTTTAACAACTATTTTCTTAACGCGGATAGACCGTCCAATGGGAGTAATTATAAAATAAATTATTTCGAAAAAAAATAATGAATTTTTTTAATGATATAATTAGCTTGTGAATCAAAAATTAAAAAACAAATCTGTGTACAAACAAAGAAAATTGCATTGAATTGTTTTATATGTACCAAATATTGTGTCAAAGCAAAAGCATACGCATCAGAACATTTTAGTATGTTTTTCTAATTATCTACTTCTGCTGTTCTATTATATTGTAATAAATAAATCCATATTGATAAGTACGAGATGATCTAGGTCGTTTAAGGGTGGGTAAAGATAATTAAAGCCGAGAAAAGATAGGTTAGTAAGGCTGACGAGTAAACCTAGACTGCTCCTTAACTGGGTCGAGTCCGTGCCGCGCATACATTACCCGGATATAACCGGGCATAACCGCCATCCGCCGGATTAAACGTGCCACAGCGAATATTTTGTACAATTCCGTTTATACCGCGTTATTGCTCTCATGAATATTCCTCAGTATTAATATCCGTTAGGTGTTTTTACGAAGAACCTCTCTGTATTCTTATATTGAGGTGTGACGGACACGAATACTTTCTCTTACAAGTTGTTCTTACAAACTCTTTTAACAAATGTTTATTGTGACAGAACACATTGGGGTCATAAACTTATCAGCCTATCTGGTGGCAGTAACCACTGGCTAACAGAACACCCTGTGAAAGAAAAGCATGTGTACTGTTGTTTTTTTTTTATGTTAAGGGTAACGCAACAGGTGCTGTAAGTTCGAGCGGACCATGGTAGGATTAAGGATAAGGGATAAGGAAGAGATGAGGAAATGGGTTTTGACATCCCTTATTCACCATCCAAATCAGGTCTAAGTAGCGATAAAAATACTGTGGCCCACTTGACCTTAAAAATACATTTTACTCTTCAGAGTAGGTATAGGTACTATTCTCAAAAGGTTAAAACTACCAAAATAGTTATAATTTACAAGTCATATATTAGATTGCCCGTCTGGCGTCAGTAACCACTCCAGTACAAAAGACCACCCTTTTTTTAACGTTGGGAAACCTTCTTGGATACTCGGCGGTGTAGGGGACACTGCGGGGTTATGCCGGATTTCTACCGGCTAAAACCCAACGACTTTCTGTCTCGCGCGACCGTTGATGGGCGGGGTCGTGGGGACGTTATGACACGACTTCGATGCCCCGCCACGGCTATCCAGCGCGGGGAAGCCTACGTTCCCTGTCAGAACCTCGGCGTACCCGAAAGTGGAGGTACGCCGGCCATCTCGGGGGACCTGAAATATCAGCCCATAGTAATATGCTGTCGTGATTCGTTGAGCGCGAAGTGCATCAAGTGCTTGTCATAATATATATAACTAGCCGTTGCACGCGACTTCGTCCGCGTAACTCTATAAAATATAGCCTATATGTTACTAGCCGATAATGTAGCTTTCTATGGCAGGGGCAAAAATCTATGCACATTACGTTTTATTTTCACTTGCTTTAAAAATACAAGATACTTAACGCTTGCGGTGTAAATTCAAATAGCATTTCAATAATCAGGGCCATTCACAAATTATCATACTGAACATACACAATCTGGGCGCTGACTGCCAAAGATAAATGTTCTCCGCGAGGCTAATAGAAGGTAAACGATAATAAATCAATACTTGTTCGGGAGCCGGGCATTCATTACATTGCTCGATCAAATGCTCGACGGAGAGGTTTTCGTAGCGTCAGCAGAAATCGTTTACTAACAATTACGGTAGATGTGAATCTTTATGAGCCTAGTGAGGATAATTATTTATTTATGAACTAGCTTATACGCGCGACTTCGTCCGCATACACTTATAAATTAAAGCCTAAATTAAATCCGCTAAGTAAATGCATGAAAGAGTCACAAATTTTCGCATTTAAAATAATGTTAGGATTATTATTCACTTGTATTTATTTTCTTTCTTAATGTAATTTTATTTACAATATATATAAAAAACAATAAATATATAAAAAAAAAACTTAAAACTAGAGTGCCGCAAGTAGCGGGGTCAAGGCCCAAACTACCGGTGGTTAGGGCTGCAGAGTGAGAAACCTCCTGACAATTCGTGCTGTGTCAAGAAGTACCACCTTCTGTATCTGTCGAGCTGTGTTAGGCTCTTCGCTATAAGACCGCTGACATGACTATCGGGACGATGATGGTCGAATCGACATCCCACATGGCGGCCACCTCATGAGCCAAGTCTATATATGTATTAAGCTTATCTTTTTCGGCTTTCACGAGATTTTCGTCATGTGGGACAGTGATGTCAACAAGCATCGTCCGGCGTTGAGATCGATCGATAACCACGATGTCAGGCTTATTGGCAACAATAGTCCTATATAGTCCTATATAATGATTATAGAGCGGTCCAGTAGAGCGTTGCACAACTATTTTCGAGAATGGGCGTAGGCACGTACTTGTAGTACGGCACCTCAGATTCGACAAGACAGTATCGAAAGGCAAGTTGCTTATGTATGATCCTAGCTACTTGGTTATGTTTGTGCAAATACTCGCCGTTAGAAAGATGAGCACAACCGGAAATGATATGAGTGTCTCTCCAGGACTGTGGCATGCTCGACAGATGTCGACTGTACCGTCCTTCAGTATATATTTCCGGTAATTGTTCGTCTTAATAACACAGACAAAGCCTTCGGTTTCCCCAAAGAGGTCACCGAAACGCAGCCACTTTGCAGCTCCTTGCTTTTCCATAGTTCTTTCGATCTTCGGTGCTTAGAATCTCAGGCTTACGCCAGTTCTCATCAGCCAGAGATAGAGGCGTGAGGTTTTTGTCGATTGCTACAATGTCTCGATGTACATCACTCTCATTGTGCAGGAAATATTCCCTAAGATTGTACACCTCACGGTTATGGAGGTTCTTAAAAAACCGCGACCCCCCAATTTTCGTGGGATGTACAGTCTCATAACCAATGAGCGTGGGTGTAGCATGCGATACACTGTGAGCAATCGACGAACCCTTCTGTCTAAACCATCGAGCTCAGTTTGAGTCCACCTTAGTATGCCAAAGGAGTATGTGAGTACAGGTTTAACTCAGCCATTGAAAGCGACACTTTGTTACCTCCTGTTAAAAGACTCTTAAGAACTTTTATCAGGCGTCCAAAGAAACGCGTCTTCACTGCCTGTTATATCCGAATCACTAATACCCAACGACTGTGACATACCAAGGTATTTGTATGTCTCAACTTCGGAGAGGGACCTAAAAGTGATTTCATTTAAATCATTTTTCATTCATCGCCCTGGAAGATCCCGCTTTCTATCTTTATTATTATTATTATATTATTGTTAAAACAATTAATCATATAATGAACCTACCAATCCGCAGTAGGTTAACGAAATAGGCCTTCTTTTTTCCCCCTCCCCAGAAATCAGGGGCTTGTACTGTTATCTACTTATTCTGTGGCAGGGGGCAAAAAGTTAGAAGTTTATTCCAATGATCTTTCATGGTGGAAAATATTAAAGATTAGAACAGATGAGCCTACGTTAGATTATCTTAATAGAAGGGTTTAAAACAGCAAGTTACGGGTTACCTTGGTAGTCTTGTTGCAACCTTACTTTAATATTTGGTCCTTATTTGAAGCTTTTGCCTTTTAATTGTTCTTGGTTTTGCTGACCGTGTTGATTCAAGTCGAGCTTGTTACATTTTAACGTCGGTATTTTGCGATACCTGCACCGGAATGAAATGTTGAATGATTCTGAGCGTAATATCAATTAAATTGTAACTTCGATAAATTACATGCGAACACGGCACAAATGTAAAAACAGGGCAATAATTTTTGGTCGTATAATTTGTATACCAACAACAGTTATTATTGGTCTGTATAGCTTCAGAGAAAGTCTATTCCTACATGTTAAGAAAATTGATCATTCAACACACCAAAATATAGGTCGATTGAATGGATAAAAAACAGAATAGATAGATTTTATTACAGCCAAAAGATTAGTCTGTATTGGTATTTCTCTGTTTCATAGTTTGAGAGAAAACGTTTATGTTTTCTCTCAAACGTTTAAAAAATTGATTAAAAGCAGAATAATTAATTACACATCAGAGCCACAAAAAACATTAAATAAGAAAGTATCGTATTCGGCAGTCTATTATTGATTCCGGTTCCTGGATATTTGCAAGCAAATTTATTTGGAGAACACAGGAGACTTGAATGACAAGCATGTCTGATAGATGGTTCTTCCAGAGGTTTACCGTGTTTTTGGGGGTATTACGACCTAGCTGCTATAGTGTGACAATTCACAGTGGCTGCTAAAATAATGAAGCAAAATTTAGTGGCTTAAACACCTGCTACCCTGTTGAATTACCTTACAGCGTAAACATTATAATTCTGAATTTAACACTGAAACCCCATTGTGATTCTGTAACAATGCACATCACATATAATGAGAAGTTGTCACCCCCATAAATCAAACGGACAAGCGCAGATTAACCGGGGCATATCTTTTACACCTTAACCGGATTTAACCGGCAGTCGTTCGACGTGGTGCGAATACATTAGCGGAAGTATATCCGTGTTCGCTCTGCTTTATCCTTATCCGCGCCCTCCGATTATTATTAAGTCTTTGTGTTCTGTAGAAACATTTAAATTAGAATTTTGACTGGCAACTCTAACTTGCAGTGCAAGGTAGTTTTCAGTGGTAGTCTAGGAACGTGTTGTAATCCTAACTAATATTATAAATGCGAAAGTGAATTTGTTTGTTATGCTTTTATGTCTTAACTACTCAACCGGTTATCGTGTAATTTGTGTTTTTATTATGAACTAGCTGTTGTAAGCGACTTTGTTCGCGTAACTTAATAAAATATAGCCTAAGTTACTCGCTGATAACATTGCTTTCTGTAGGTGAAAGAATTTTCGACAATTGGTCCAGTAGTTTGAGTTTATTCATTACAAACATACAAAAATACAAATCTTCTCTTTATAATATTACAAGCTATTGCACGCGACTTTGTCCGCGTAACTTTTTATAAAATATAGCCTATGTTACTCGCTCATAATGTAGCTTTCTATAGGTGAAAGAATTTTCAAAACCGGTACAGTATTTTTTGAGTTTATTCATTACAAACATACAAATCTTCTCTCTTTATAAATGTATAGATGAATCATGATTATCATGAATTATTAAGAAATGAAGCTGTTTTTGTGAAAGAGTAACAAATATCCATACATACTCACAAACTTTTATATTTATAATATTAGTAGGATTCCTTAAATTCCGTATAATAATTATAGGATTTCTATACTAATAATTGAAATAAGTAAGGCAAGTTATAATCTTTATCAACATGTACTTAAAAAATAAGATATAGTTTCATTCACTGCTTGTGTGAGTTATTGTACGAGTGCCCATAAGGACATACGAGTAGTTAGATGCACTCGGGTGCATCTCAAGTGTAGATACGGTTCGGTTAGCAGTCACGTGCCTGAAGGTGCTTCGCCACTACAATTATACAGTATGGACTTAGTGTTATTGAATTTCTTTGGATTTTCATTTTGTCTCTCTATCCCGACATAAATATAATAACCAACGTGTTTTAATTTATGTATTTATTTATTTTTATAACACACCAACAGCCTAACGTAACGGTACTTAATTTATTAATTTGGGTACAATAAAATAATAGCCATAGATTGTTTATGCAAGCCAATTACTGATGTCACTGGTGTGAAAACATTTACCAACAATACCTATACTAGATCAAAACAAAAATAGTGATTAAAAATCGTATATTAATGAAACTTATGTCAAATTCATGGTTAATAGGTAATTCAAAATCAATATAATCCTAATAAATATGAAAATCCTAATAATATGAATTTCAATCACGCAAAAACGGATGAACGGATTTGAATAAAATTTGGCACACAGATATTTTATTACCTGGATTTCTCTTTTTAGGAGATTTTTTATCCTAGAACGTGTTAAAAATATAAAAAATTGGGCGCCAATGTCGCCGTGGCGGCGCCACCGTCGTCACAGCGATAAAGATATTTTCTCAAGTGCTATATTTTTCATTTTGCAACGTTTATTTTTTATGCGTTGCAGAGCGAAAACATCTCTTACAGATGGCTGAAGTGATATAAAAATTTCCCAGTAACCTTTTGTAAGAAGTTAGTTCTTGCCGGCATACGCGCTGCCCAGTTAGGACTGCATAGCACAATGTGCCCTGTCACAACTAATAAAAATAAAACACATTTAAATGAAATAAAATAGATTGAAAATTAAGAATGAAAGAGAACATCTCAATTGGACTATTTTTCGTGGCAAATTGCAGAGGCTAAAGTGAGCAATCAGTGTTGGCCGATGTTACCGTTAAACCTAGACCAGCGTTGGTTCATGAAATATTGTTGCGGAATCTTTAAAGCTTTAAAATCATAAGCGACAGCGATTAACAGAAAAAAAGTAAAATCAAAACTTTAACTTCTTGTTTAGTACTCAAACGTTGGTAAAATTGCATACTTTAAGTGTGTAATTTACTGAAATAATAGATTATTGCGTTATAATAATATCACACGTCTTTTCAGACTGTTCTTATGTCTATTTCCTTTCCGTAAGTTTTTATTTGCTTTTTCTGAATCTAACAAATACATACAAAAATACTTACAAAAAAATTCAAAAAGATACTACAGTAGGTATATTTTGAATACTAGTTTCAAATGTAAATATTTATATTTGAAGTAAATGTTCATTTTGAAAATACTCAGAATTTATAATGGAACTGTTTACTTGTGCAAGCATCTTTCAATCTCTAACAACTTTTGAATTAAGCCATACGCTACCTAGGTGCGCCTCTCGTCGGTTGCCGAGGTAAAAGTTAAGGCATCTAAATCGGCCGATTTATTTCGTGCTCTATATACATTGGTAAGTGTAAAAAATGTTTTTGGAAACGTTTCAACAACGTTTTGGTACACATTCAAATATCTGAAACTTATAAAATTTATGTATTTTGGGAAAAATTGTAATTTAAATTCCCACATTTCAACTTTTAGACTCTCATCTCTTTTTACTCTTGAAATATTATTTAAACTTATAACGAAATATACCTTGGTATTCCTTGAAAATGTACGATTTATTTCACTAGGTAATAACATTACGGAAGTCTAGAGTCTAGTAGTTAAAAATCTATATTTTTATTTCCGACTAGACAAATTATAATTATCCTTTATTAATGTTACCTACATATTTTTTCTTCCAAAGATATATTTTATTTGGACAATTTCAGTTGAATTGTAATGTAGTTAAATATAGAAAATACAGCTTTAAGGTTTTATGTTGTGCCTTATAGATATTGAAGTAATAAACTCCTAAAGGAATTTTGTAATCTCTCTAAGGTGTCCCAAATAAAGTTAGCCAACAGCAAACCCTGAAGGCACACATATTAAGGCAGTCCTTTGATCGCGATAAAGGCGTTTGTAATAAAAAATTCCAAAAACGGAACGTAAAATCCCATTGTTCAAGTGAAACGCCCCCAAGCGACACAATTACAAAGCGCATTTGTTAGAATGGAAGCGAACGCGACGGGCGATGGCTGGTGTAACGTAAAAGTCACATAAATTGGTGTGCCTATTAACTTTTTACGACGACAGCAATCTTTTAGGGAATTTGTGTTAAGCGATGACCATTTAATACTTTATCGATACTGTTTCAGTGATAGCCGCTGAGTTCTAGACAAATCAATAACAGCTACAGTTCACACTAAAATATAAAAAAAAAAAAATGAGTGTAAATATTTGAATTATCTTTTTGAATAAATACATTTTGAGGACTTTGTGCTTTTACTTTTTGTAGCCAGGTTGAGGTGGCAAGCCAGCTGTCCACTAAATGGTAGATGACTACAGTCGCCTTTTAACACAAGTGCCGTAGGGGTTGCACCGAGAGAGAGCGGGATGACGACGTCTTGTCCCATCCCCTCCGTCACCGACGAACTGTACGCAGGCGGCTGGCGTACGCTCGCCACCTTAATCCCTGACAGAACTAGGGAGGGCGGTAGATGGGGACTCTACCGCCCTTTGGCAGTTCGGGTGCGCCGTCCCAATGAGCAGTGTCCGGTTGCGGACCCCCGCGGCGGAGTTGCGGAAGAATGTTCGTCCGATCTCGCAACTTCGCCTATAGCGGACGCGGTGGACGCCAAGAGGTTTAGTCGGTAGGTCTACCCCACTAACCATCTCGGGGAAGGAGTCCGACATAACATGGATTCCTCTTGTAAAAAAAGGGGTTGCAATTGCGCCCTGTAATTTCAAGGTGTGATAATGTAAGAAAGTGGTGATTGCCGCCAATGACTGCCAATGACTCTCAAACGTAGTTAGGTTAGTTAAAAATTATAAAATAAAAAAATATATATTTTAAATTTTAATAATAATCAACACGATGAACTGTTATATTAAATTTGTACGAATATAACAAAGGTAGGAAGTTTATGATTTATTTTTAAATTTTATAAAAAAGCAGCCTCACAATTTTTATCTATGTAAGTATCTATGTATAGGGCGAGAAATTCAATTAAAAATAACTATGGTATATTTCCTCCACACTGTGGCCAAACTACATTATAATAAGCCCCCTAAACACTGAAGTTGTACGGTCTTGGGTGTAATAACGATTTTTCTGCCTTTAACTGCATAGTTGCGTGTGAAAGAGGCATTAATCGGTTTAGTACAACTGCGCATTTTGTGCTGATATATTTTCCTACACGAGCTGCATTGCAGGAGGGGGGATTACATTATAACTTTATATTCAAACAAAGTGTATAAACTTTGCTACTGGGTAACTAGGATCTTGGGTAACGACGATAAATATTACTATTCGTTAGACCATTGCACAAATACGAAAGGTAGTTACTGTGTAACTTTACTAGGTAACTTTACTAGGCATGGAGAAAAATTATAAAAAAAAAAAACAATTTCAATAAAGGGGATATTGAAAATAGGCTCGGGCATCTCTTACTCACTCCCCGAAATACAACAGCACCAGCTGTTATTTCACGGTGGTCTTTTGTAAGGCGGTGGATACTGTTGCCAGACGGGCTGCCCAAATGACTACGAAACGCAGTGTGGCCAGCCAGCCTTTTCAGATCAAGACCAGAGCCAACTTTGAAAAGTTCATTTTCAAAGTTGATCCTTTAAATCGAACCCGGGAACTCTGAGACTGAGAGTTAAGGCAAGCACTCCAACCACTCTTCCAACGGGATCATCAAATATCCTATATCCGCAAAATCTGATGCATTGCTCCAATGTTGTTTTGTAGGGTTAGTAGCCACCTACAATCAAGTGGAATTTAACTATTATTAACAAAATAAATGTAAAATTTCATGGAAACCAAGTTGCAGACAGTAAAAATAATTTCTCAATCGTAAATTTCATTTCTAAAGTATCCAGCGTCGTAAGTTTTTTACAGCCGCTTCTATCTTTACGGTACCTACACCAATTAATGCAACTTTGTGCTTTAAGCTCGCGACAATGTCATCGAACAATTATGATTCTTTGTTTTTTATTGAAGTCTCGTAGCTCCGGCGTGCGAGTTTGGCAGCGCGAAAATCTAAAGTTAGCTTTGTATCCCAGGATATGTGTTATAAGTTTAGATGAAACATCTGCAATGTCTAATCTAAACTTTGCCTAAAATTACAAAATATCCGTACTAATATTATAAATGCGAAAGTATGTTTGGATGTATTGATGTTTGTAACTCTTTCACGCAAAAACTGCTGAACCGATCACCATGAAATTTTGCATACACGTTGTCTGGGACAAAAGAAAAGACATAGGGTACCTTTCATTGTTCAACGCGGATGAAGTCGCGGGCACCAGCTAGTCTGTCAATATATGGAAAAACAAATAAATATAAGATAATAATAACAAATTTAGATTTATATACTTATTTTCACTTATATTTTTGCCATAAACAAAAATAAAGGCTTCTTTTATTTTTATTTTTTTATTTAATAATTAAGGAAACATACAGGGTGTAAAGAAGTCATAGGATTATTACAACATAAGGTGTGTCAAACAACAGTACAGTTTCTTAGGTTATAAGAATATATCAATTGTTAAGTATTTATAAAAGGTAAGTTCTGTTAGAGAAATTTCATGTTCAAAATTGTTTGAAAATTTTGAATTAATTTAATTAAATCGCCTGTCACCGACGCGGTGTGCATTGGCAGCCGCGGAACGTTTAAACGGCGTACAAGCGTCGCTTTTAAATGAATAAATAATCGAGTTTTCGAATTTAGGCCAAATCTGTTCGCGTAACGAGTTGCGAAAACAAATAAAGCTTCGTTGGGCGCTAGATCACAGTGTAGAACAACAATCCGTGCACTAACTACAATTATTCATGGTGAGATCATTCCTAGAGGCTCACAACGTTCGATGCAGTCAAAACTAGGCAATTTTCCCGCGTGGAAGTGAACTTATAGTTAAAAGAGCAGCATTGGTGCTATTTGTTATCTTGTCCCTTATTTTGTTTTAATTCTTAGTCTCTATCCGAGTCTCTCATATACCCTTTTGCGTGTATATCATATCAACCTCTCTGGTTGTAGCACAAGTAGGTATACCTATAGACTAAGGCTAGTCTATTATCGAATATGTATAATTCGATAGGCTAAAATAGATCGACAAACAGACATGAATATTATTACAATTTCCTTTTAGCATTTTATTACAATGCTAGCTTTTGTTCCTTAATATTAATATTAAGATGTTTGCTGTGTGTTAATGATAATTTTTTCTTTTATTCTGTTGGGTAAATCTCATACGAACGTACGCCACTTTTCTCTTAAAAAACCTTTAATCATGTCAAACAATTATTTCGAATTTTTCAAAAATTATTATTTATTTTAATTTTCCCTGTGTCTGTAGAAATCGGATAAGGATAAAAAGATGAAAGAACGTACTCTAGTATGCCGACATTTAAAAATTAGTATAAATCTTGAAATGACTTCATGAATCACCCAATGAAATAACGGCATATCGCAGACATGTTTTCTTACTGCGTCTCAAGTCTTGTGGCGGGGTGAAGCCGGAGTAAAACTTATTATACCGGGCAATAAATAATAAAGCGGGTTGAGTTTACTCCTGCGGGCCTCGTGGCGGGAACTTTTAATACCAAATGTTGCGTTGCCTTGGTGACGAGGATTGTCGTCCCGATTTCACAACACCGCCACTGAACCAAGTCCAAATCCATTGTGATATATTTCTCGATCAGTCACCGTATCCGACTGGTTAGTAAGCCGTGTTGAAATAAATTTCTTAGTGGTGTTTACGTGGTTTAAACTTGATGGAAATATGAAAATTTTAGCTGCGCCTTGCCCGTCTCTAAAAATTTTATACATTAAAATTGTTGAGCGATTTTATTGAGACTTTTTTGGAATAATACAACAATTTAGTTCTGCATTTATTCAATCGATGGCGCGTGTAGAGCTTAAAGAGTTAGACTTAACTAATTTATAAAGTGAGTTTGTTTGTTTGTTTTCACGACTTCTACTTAGCCATTATAATGAAATTTTGCATACTCGTTGTATGCACAGGGGACACAGAAAAGGACAAAGGGGGCTTCCAAGAGATCATATAAAAATAATAAATTCAAGTTCAACTTTTGTCAGACATATATTTATATATGTGAGCAATAAACAATGAATATCAACTAAGAAAAAAGAGGGTGGACGAAGTCGGGGGCAAAAAAAGTTCTAGAATACAATAAAATTGCTGTCCGCTTCCATCGGTTTCCTCCAGTTAATTTCTAACTAAACCCATGCGATGCATTTTGATAAGGTTTTCATTAATGGAAAGAGCGATAAATGAAGAAAAACAGTGCGTGCATCGGTGAGTTTTTCTTCATTTATCGTAGAAAAAACGAATCAGTGCGAAGCCGGGGCGGATCGCTTATGAAATCAACCATTTTTTGTTGACTTAATTATGTGGATCTGACATAAAATTATATCCAATCGAATGACATGGAGAATATTAGTGAACGTTGCATATTTTAAAGCAGAAAATATATTGGTCCATGAAATAACATCAATAAAGCCAATCCAATTACATAGTGCGGGAATAATTGAAATTTTCAATATATTTCCAATTTAATTACACACGTTGGTTAATTAGTACAGTTAATGAAGCGGTGACTGCATGGTATTGCATGAATATAATTTAACAAGCTGTTAAATCTGATGTTATCTATCAGTTTATGAGTGCTTTCAAAATTGCATTTTGCATGTAGATAAGAGGGGACATAAATATATGAATAATTTGGCGGTCTGAGATTTCTTCTTAAAATATCCTCTTTTGGATATGACCGTTTCTGGATTTGACGCAATATCTTTATCGAAACACTGACAGACTTCATTTTTATGTAACCTATACTTGACTTATTTTCACACTGTACTTGATGTCATCAAAGGAAATGGCCAAAAGCAGAAATGAACTTTTCCAGAACTGGGTGTAACAAAACAAGTTAAGACTGCTATACTACAGCTCCCTGTTGATCAGGGAATAAAGGAAATCAGGGAAATGATAAATTTACACTTAACAAATAAAAGATACTTAATAAAAGTCTAAGTAATAATATCACAGTAACAATATCACACATATTAATTCGACATATCAAGAATAAATTTATAAGTATTATAAATAATCTATATAGTCAAAAAAAAAAGGAAAAAATTGCAACTGTGCGAAGCTGGGAGCGAGTGCTAGTAATACATAACAATTGAATATGAAACGTATAGGCAATACACACTTCTACGGTTATAAACTAGAAACAGTCAGTCTCTTAGATCAGACCATAGTTCTAGTTTTCACTTTATTATTTATAATAGTTTGTTTTTATGTTCAACTGTACAGAATTACCTATTGTGAGCGAGTTGTCCAGTGAAATAATATAGGTAAAAAACAAACATGACAACTCGCCGGTTAAAGCGAGTAAATTCGAGCGAGTAGTCTAGTAACATGAAAAAACCAGTATGTGGGATATTGCGACTAGAACATACAAAGGGATGCCGGAGCCAATCCCTATAATGTATGTTCATTCTAGGTATTGCTATGTTGGATAAAAAATAATTGAAACCTGATACAGACATGGAAGTGTTAAATTTGGTTTAACATTGTTTATTAAGCTGAAAATCGATTCCTGTTAACACAGCATTATTCTGAAACAAATGGGATATTTAAAATACCTACACTATCCTTATATTACAAATGCGAAATTGTTTTTGTTTTTTGATTTTTCGTTTATTACACTGCTTAACTACTCAAGAGGTCATCACGATATTTTGCATAAATATTGTCAGGGGTACAAAGAAGGATATAGGATATCTTTCATCCAGAAAAAAGGTAACTGTTCCCGAGTAAGTAATTAGTAAGAAAATATTCCAATGATATTTCCGCAATTACTTCTGTGGCAACAAAGCGCCGGGTACCAGCTTCTACTATATATATAGTACATCAAAAGTATATATACGTCGTGTTAGAGATTCTGTAAGATATTAGCAGTGACATCACAGTTGGGCGAATGATCGGTTGCTGAATAAAATGTGGCAGGCAGGTCGAAAACGCCGACAACGAAGGTGAATATCATTGTCTATAAACATAATCATTACTAAGATGTAGTTAAATACTGCTAATACTGTGTTTGAATAAAAATATGGCTGCCGTCCCTTACACTAGTGTATCATATAGTATGTCACATATGCATTTGTATATGTGATGCAAAGACCACTCTGAAATAACTATTCATATAATTTTAGTAAACTACCCAAAACTAGTTTTGTTGTAGTCTTATCTTTGAAACCTTAATGACTTAAGGCTTCTGAGGCTGAAATGCTTTTTAAAGCCTTAAAAATACTTTTAACAAAATAATGGAATCCCCTGGGGGATATGCCAATAAAATAATATAAAGAAAGTTGAAATCGCATACCATCTGGTTCCAGAATAACACTGCCAATGCGATGATACGTAACATTTCAACCGGCCTTCTATTTACATGGGAATTTGCGACTTTACTTCCCCCCCCCCCCCTCCACCCAGTTCTCCCTTTTGTCCTGTCCATGCGTTAACGCGTAACAGCAATTAATTTTTAATTTCGTCTACGAGTTTTTAACGGTGCACTTTGTATATTTTTTTCCATTTTCCCTTTTTATACGAGTGCAAAGGGAAATGGAATTCACTGATGTATCTGTTATTTACATTTTTAAGTGCTGATATAATCTTTATAGTAGGAACACCTTTTTATTCTTTATGGTAGGAGTGTATATTGAAAAAACGATCTACTATATCACAGTGTTGTGGTATTTTATATTACAAACCAAAGATTTTTCTAAGTCATATATAAATTATATGTATAACAGTGTATTTATACTTGCAAAAGAAATTGTCTAAACGAAAGAGAAAATTGCATTAAAATCCATCGGATTGTTCAGAAGTATTAAACAAACAAACCGACACGTCAAAGTAAAATATTTATTGCTCTGTGTATTGGTACACAGGTGTTGCAATTTTAAAATATAAAGTTTTCTAATTTGAATGTACAATAATGAATTGCATGTTAAGAGCTATGTCAAATTATCTATAAACATATCAAAAAAATAAAGAAGAAAAAAATAAGTAAAAATAAAAACTGTCAAGAACCTGAATTTTACTGTAAAATAGGAGTC
This sequence comes from Synanthedon myopaeformis, assembly GCA_944738685.1. Taxonomy (NCBI): domain Eukaryota; kingdom Metazoa; phylum Arthropoda; class Insecta; order Lepidoptera; family Sesiidae; genus Synanthedon; species Synanthedon myopaeformis. The sequence continues at coordinate 2,599,338 of OX122927.1, read as the reverse complement.
CTTAGAATACAGAATTCCCTTTTTAGTTAATTGGTAGTTTATAATTCTTTGTACAAGCGCCTGGGAATCTCGCAAATCTACATAATTAATGTACATATTAAATGAAAGTGGAACATTATTTATTTAAACATTTTATAGAGTTGTAGAGTTTCTGCATGAACAATTCATACCAGTCTGTATATTAAGATTTCCATACTTCTTTTTGTAAATACAATTTTTTTTTCTCTAATAAACCGAAAACTAAAGCACTCTTAACATACGCGTACCTACAAAGTCTCTGTCCGCATAAATAAGTTTATACGACTTCTTGGTTATACTTAGTTATTCTTAACTAAACAATGGATTTTGATGCGGAAAGGTAATTTTCATCATTGTCATCATTATCATATCAGCCATAGGACGTCTACTGCTGGACATAGCCTTCCTCCATAATTTTCCAATAGGACCCGTCAGACGTCCACCCACAAGGTGAACAAGACCCTCGTTTGTTCACCTTGTGGGTGGACCACCGCGGGTTGATGCTAAATCCTGGCTGCTTCTGATCGGTCGTATTGTAAATAATATAGTCGTTTATTATCTATTACAGAATCCGCTACTACCTTAAAATCAATAGTTAATATTTTAAAAAATCTTTTACAGTAAAAATGTTCATAAAAATCCTATCAACGACGGAAACATTTCAACGCCGATATCAGAATCGAATAAAATAATACACACCAGATGCTTCAATGATATCGAATAAAATTGTGGAGTTTATTGTGGAGTACAGACACAGTTAGATAACCGACACAGTAGTTTAATTTGTATAAAATATATAAATTAAGTTAAATACAAAAGTTTTACTAAATTATCACAGGAATAATTATAACCTGTTCGATTTTATTGCCTTGGCTTTTGCCATCTGAGTGGCTTGTAAGCACATCTGCTGCTAAATTTTATTGTTTATGTAAAAGTCGTCAAATAGGCTGATGATCCACTTGATGGTATGTGGCTACGGTCGCTTATAAAACAAGTAACGCCAAGAGGAATGCAAAAGCGATGACAAAGATACACCACAGCACATGCGCTATGAATTTTTTGGTGGTCTTCTGTAAGGGCCTGTCGCCGTCAGTCGTCTGTCAGGTTGCCTAGTTTATGACCCAGTTTTAGCTTGCTTTTTTTTTTAAATCTTCCAAGTAAATACATCGTCATAAAATTACACTTACTTATGTCTAACTAAAAAAAAAAACTACAAACGTCTAATAAATCCCTATTAGCTATGGTACGTTTTGTTTCTTTCCTTCAAATTGAGAATATGGTCGAAGAAAAAGACAAAACTAATTTTTGAAAACGATAATATACATGTATAATCGGCCAGGATTTTCAGCATTATTTAGACAGTGACTAGTCATTACCGGAATACTGTTTGTGAATAAACGTTTTTTCATAACACTTTTTCGTACTTAAATTATGTATTCTCCTTAAAGTTGTTAGACTGTCATATCTCTAGAGTATACTGTGGGTTGTGGGGATACAGATCATCTTGTCGCTGAAATATTATATTTTAAATTTTTACTAGCGATATTTTCATTTTAACGAGTCTCGATGCGAACGTCGACATTTTTATTGTTAAATAATATATTACTAACTGGTGCCCGCGGCTTCGCCCGCGATGAAAATTATATACTAAAACCATGAAAAACGGTGCAGTAGTTTTTGAGTTTATCGCGAACAGACAGACAAACAGACGCGGCGGAGGACTTTGTTTTACAATATGTAAGGATTATAAAAAGTGTCGCGACAGCATATGTCTAACTATTATAGTTATGCCACAATACGTGTTCTTTTATTTTAAAAATTTAATTGAAATGCCGCCGCTAGAAAAGGCTCTTTATTTTTATCTTGGTACTAATATTTATCAAAATAAATTACTTCATATTCAAGACTGCTTCAATACCTTTATATAACTTTTTGAATTATTCAATTCGGACATTCCATTCGAAAGATATCACGAGTTTAAAAATGTAAGTATTAGAAAAAAGTCGCGTGGTCGCCGCTCGCCCCGCTCGGCTAGTTAGGCAGCACCATAATATGCGATGTAGGCGTCACTGGGGTACGGGAGGGAGTCAATGTCAAGAAATAAAGTGCCGCCCGGCTCCTTACGCAGCGGTTGTGTACGGAATCGAATAATTTGTTAAATACCCGTGCGAAGCCGGGGCGGGTCGCTAGTCTTATCTAATATGAAAAAAGTGAAAGTTTGTGAAGATGTGTGTATGTTTGTTACTCAATCAAGCGCAAACTGATGAACAAATTACAATGAAATTTGGCATACAGATAAATCATGTGTTAACTAGATAGACACAATAGATTCTCCTAGTAACACGTTATTTACAATTATTCGCTCTATAAGATACATAAGTTAGATAAGATGGTGTGTACAATACGTAGTAGATATATACTTATAACTAGAGGACGGAGAAATGAAAAACAGCAATCTTCGTTCTGTTTCCACTGCCTTTGATTAAGAGTTTCGTTTGAATACCACGTCCGAAATCAACGCTGCATTCTGCTTTCTTTGCACAACTCTATATAGGTACTATAAAATAAACCTCTATAAATTAAACCTGTTATTAAAAACAAACATATACAAAACTCTATTTTTGAACCACAGATATAAGAGGTACTTTATTTTTGATATATTACTTTGTTTTTTATTTTTTGTTTTTGATAGATTTATAATTTTGCATTTAAATATGTCGTACTAGGCATTATTTTTCTTTGCAACACGTAAGGCAAACACTTCACTTGTCCCATGAATAATTTAACAAGTATTAATTACAACATAACTGGTAGAATTACTTGTAAGACATAATGTGTCACTCCAAAATGCTCAACGTGCACTGACATGATACCTCATGACAGATTAATTAATAATTCAGAGTATACAGAGTAATGTTTGTGTCATTGTTTACAAGCGATGTTAATCATTTTAACATGTGGTTCGGTTAACATTTATATTATGGAGATGGAAACATTGACTACAAATTTAATTTTAACTCTTAAAATAATAGTTTTACTTATAGTTTTTTAAATATGAAACTAGACTTCACCCACTGGTCGAAATTCGATTATAATCATTATAGAAAAAAAAAACTGTATGCAATTTTTCTAGCTGAACTTACCACTATGCAATAAAAAAATCGCTTCAGAAAGAAATGAGAAAAAGTTACAGAAACTCTTTTGTTTTCATCTATTTAGTAGCTTTTGGTGACTTGGTTCGGGCTCCCTTTTCTTAGGTGTTAAACAAACATTTATTAAATCGCATGTATTTTTATCAGACTTTGATTTTACTTTTGTTTTTAGATTCCCCAGGAAACAGTATTTTTTTGGATGAAAGGTACCCTACATCCTATTCTGTATCCCTGAAAACGTGTATGCAATATTTCATGATGATCGGTTGAGTAGTTTAGGCCTGAAAGCTTAACAAACAAACTCACTTTCGTATTAATAATACCCATTAGGATATGTACATAGTGTTTTATAAGCAATAGCACTAGAAAGCATGCGATTGAATGCCCCTGGTGTACCGCGATTGAACATTGAGTAAACCGTTGAACATTGAGCCTGCTGTCACAAAAAACATAAATACATGTAGCGTACTTTCTCTAAGAGGATGACCGTGAATTATAATATAATGAAAAACACATTACCTTACGAAGCATTTCCTCTAGAGAATCCATGTCGGCTGAGGCGGGACCTCCGCCCGCTCTGCCGTTCACACCGTTATTGTTGTTCGTCATATGTGAGCTGCAGCCACCGAGCACACACTCGCCGGCACATGTGAAACACTCTTCACTGCTCACTGAACACCACGATCAAATTTTGGCACTAGTGAACCGCACCTTACAATTTTACACTATTTACGAATTCGTCGTTAGTAAGCCGCAACTTGTGCGTTTCGTAATTCAGCTAGCACCTTTCTTTATTAGTAAAACATATTACAAATTATTTACAAAACCGCAAATTTTATGTGTTTCGATATTCAACCAACACTTTTCTGTTTATAAAAAAAATATTTGGTAAGAATATGTAGGTTCGTTAAGAACACTCTTAAATTTTGTTATTGACACGAGTTCAAGTGTTTGTTTATATTATTTGGCCGATACAGATTTATAGTCGCTTTAAGTTCTACTAAAATACTAAATGATTTCTACTAGAATAGTCTTTCTCTACTAGAATCAAGTCTTTCTACTAGAATAGTCTTTCTCTACTATTCTCTACTTTTTTATAGTGTAACTTAAAATGGTAGTTGGTAAACTAACTATGATTTGAAATTGTGTATAAAAAGTATTCTTAATCAAATGCAACAAGAATATTCTTCTTGACTGTCGACTTGATAAACGCAGATTTGAATTCTTGTTTTGAACCTGTGAGTCTTTTAGATTTTGTAAACGATGTTCTAACGGAAGAGGTCCAAAAGCATTAATAATCTTCAATAACATTTCGCTTATCTTGCTAATCCGCAGTGGCTATCCAATGTTCTTTATACATAACCTTAACAGTGAGAGATATGTATGTCATAAATAAAGGCCAAACTATATTACAGTACTTCTATATACAATTTTAATCAGTAATGTAACTTTGAAATACCTTGTAAGTTTTACTGCTAAGAGAACAAGAATGGAAGCTAAAATCTACAATGTGTGCGACAATACGCGAGACAGAATAAAATTGTAACAATCTTCAAGCGGTCGTAAAAGAGATTCGATTCTATATAAACGTTTCGACAGCGCGACGATCATAAATATTTGCTTCTCTAGATATAAAGGTATAGATGCCATAAAACATTCCTATTATTTATTTGTAATGATTAAATATTGAATTTAGAACGAGCTAAACGATAGTTAAATAATAAATTAAGTTTTTTAAAATCCACCAAAGAAAGAATTTTTAAAATTTTTAGTTTATGAGTTTATTCATTACAAACATACAAAAATACAAATCTTTTCTCATTATAATATTATAAGTAATAAGTATAAGTAGAGTATAGATAACTTCAAAAAGCAAATAAATTTCTGTTAAATGAGAAATTGTAAAGACAAAATAATCCAATATCAATTTGGACATCTCGGAAAACATGCCGAAGTGAAATATATTGAAAAAAGAATTCAATTTAATCAAGAGGAGAGCCATTAAACATGGTTCTGTAAGTGGAATCAGTGATGTCAAAGAGTGATAACGCGTTTTTGTTAATGGAGGTTGATTTCAATTATACTAAATGGCTTCCTGACAAGATTATATAATTTCATTACGCTAACTTTCTACAAAACACACATATTTAAGTACAACGCTATTACTTAGTTTGGTTCATTCTAAGTTTGCGTTGATTTTGAATATTTGTGATAAGTCGGTTACATACACAATCTTCGAATTAAACGTTAGAAGCCATTTAAGAGTTTAACTTTAATTAGAATAAATTGCATAAGTGTAAAAATGGAATTGAAATGTTGTGAATAAAAGACAATTTTAATACATATTTAGGAACTATAATCACGCACGCTGCTGTGTACAGTTTTTTTTTACTCTTCATTATAACAACTTACCGACACAATTTCAAATTTTAATAATATCTGAAACTATTAGATTTTCAGTTAGAAAATTTGAATGGTAATAAGTTTTTCTCTTCATAATTAAGAACCTTCCTTAGACTCACTTTATCTCAGTGTCTCTTCAGTCTTGAAAGATAGCCATCAACTTCCTGAACCGATCTCTGTGAAGAGCCAACTGGAATAGCTGCTTCCTTAGACTACTTTATAAAATAGTTGACGAAATGATTCATTTCGTGAACTTTTTTATGTTCATCTTTATCAATTTTTATTCATATTCATATAATATGTAGACAGTGTGTAATTATTTTACAAACTTTCTGGGCGAAGTTATCTACTGATACAAAAGCTATTATCAAATTTCGAAGTGTAATTTAGAAGAATAGTAAACAGATGGACGTGTACAGCAATCTTGTTTGCTACTGTTTAAAGAAGCAACCGGGAAGAGCAACAATAGGTGATGACAGTGCGAGTTTTATGAGTATAGAGAACGCTGTCGAGTTCGTTTGTGCAAACAAGATAGTAGGGGTCCACAGTAAGGGGACCAGATCACGTGTGACTTTGCATTCATTACGCGGTTTAGTCCCTACACAACATACAATGATAGGAAAGAACTTATAATATAATCAATTAGAGGCATTAAAAGTCAAAGTTGATTCTATGCGGGAGAAACTTATTAACATTAAAATATTTAAACGATTCTTATGAATTTCTTTTAATTATATAATTTAATTAAAATTTAAGACTTTTTAAACCATTCTAATACAATGAAAATATACTCTTAAATTAGATGCTCAAAATATGTACGATATGTAGAAAATCTTATTATCAGAATTTCCAGAAAAAGGTTGAATAGGCAAATTTAATGTTTTGCTTACAGAATTTATATTCTGTAAATTAAAATTCAGTTTAGACTATTTTAAACGAAGTGTATGTTAGTGTTGACATTGAAAATTCTATTAATTACCATTACTGAAATTTAACATCATGCGTTTGAAGAGCGAACAAACAGAAACAAGTTCAAAATTAATATTAAAGGCAAACAGAAAATTTTAATTAAATTTAGACGAGCCGTCGGCGAAGACTCGTAAACAAATTTACTCATGTGCCGAAAACAGTTAAGACAATGATTGATGAATCGATATTTGAAAATCATTGTTGGAACAGAATACGTTTAAAGTTAGATTCTAATATATATGTTTATTATTTAAAATATATTAAAAAATATATATAGGCACCGATAGTAGTATCCTATATGTTAATCCAGGTAATAAACTATCTGTATGTCAAATTTCATATAAAAGATGGGTTTGCTCTTGGCCAACATCCAGCCGTGTAGCGAAGACGAGGCCTATGATGGAGTGAGCTCACCCAGAAGATGCTTATTCACTTGAACTTTGAAAAGATTTGGGTTATATGAGCTCGGAAACACAGACACCGATAGGGAGTTCCAAACCTTGGCAGTGCGCATTATAAAGGATGTATTAAAACGCTTGGTGCGATAAAGAGGTTGGTCCATTGAGCGGTTATGCGTAATTGAGTATTAGTCCAGTAACTTTGTCGTTTGAAAGTATGGGGTAGTATGCGTCAAATCCGGTAGTTCTGATTTTTTGCAGACTTGTTTATAATGTTGGCCTAATGAATAATCCAAGTTTGTGACCTCGAGCGCCGAACGCAACTTTGTCAAAAATCGAAAAAACCGCAAAAAAATCGTATTTTTTTCAAATTTTGGCGATTATAACCCTAAAGGACTAGTTTTTGAAAAAACTTTCTTAGGGCGTTTTTAAAGTAGACTAAATTTGCTACAATATGATACTAGAATTGTCTTTGTAGACCGAATAGTTTCCGAGATTAAGCCTTTCAAAGTTTATCATTTTTTTCGAAGTTCGCAATTTTTTGCAATATTTTAGACTTCACTCGAATAACTCTAGCGGGATGAAGTTCCAATTACCTCCGACGGAGTGTGCTAGTCTTTGGCTTAGGGAAGATGCAAATGATGTCCATAGTCGAAAAAAATCCGGACGTTGAAAAGCAAGCTGCGATTTTTCTCGACACCAACTCTACACCTGACGAGATAGCAGCGCTCGAGGTCACAAACTTGGATTATTCATTAGGCCAACATTATAAACAAGTCTGCAAAAAATCAGAACTACCGGATTTGACGCATACTGTGATGTATAAAGTTACTGGACTATATCTATTATTCAATTATGCAAAAACCGCTCATCAAAAAAACTTTCGTACGCACTGTAATTCGTTTTTTGAAAATATAACATTTTTCCAGGATAAAAAGTATCCTATATGTTAATCCAGGTATTAAACTGTCTGTGTGCCAAATTTCATTGAAATATGTTGAGCCAGTTTTGCGTTTTTGAGTAACAAACATCCAAACATGCAAATTTTCGCATTTATAATATTAATGGGATATGCTGAATGCTATGAGATTGAGACCTACTGTTTTCTGAAATTTATCTTTTTCAGTTTAATTTTTTTTTTACAATAACAATTTGTTAATGTACAAGTGAAGAAACAACTTCAAATCTCTTTCACTAATTCATTTATGCACCTATTTTGTTTTATATTATTTAGTAGATATTGACAAGCTTTAATTTTATAAATAAAAAAAAAGATGAAATATTTATTTTTTCCTTTTTCTACCAGTTAAAATATGTGTTTCCTAGAATTTTGTATGTCTACTCTACAGAAAAGAATATTTTATTAGGTATAAAAGATATCCAAATCCAGTTTAAAGTTTAACAAATCGAACAGGATACAACTCACGTATTTATGCGCCGTATTCTATACAGACTTCAATATCGAATATACCAACTCGGATACTGGATCACACAAAACAAATTGTGTTCCAGAAACTACATATAAACCAACTGCTCGGATACTTGAAACGGTGGCTGAATAACCATGAGAGCTTTTGTCATAATGGCACTGTTTACAGCTACCAACGAGTTTGAAACTCGGTAATTTTGTTAAATCTATTTGTTTTCGTTTGAACAAAGCTTTATTCGTTCACAATAATGAATGAATAGATTTATATATTTATTAGCTGTGAACGCGACTTCGTCCGCGTTGAAAAATGTAAATATACGAGTTATAACGCCTGACATAATGTTTTTTTCGCTGTGACGACGGCGACGCCGCCACTATTCGAAATTTTTAGACGATCCCCCGATCCCTTTTTAGAGAGAGAGAGAGAGAGAGAGAGAGAGAGAGAGAGAGAGAACTTGAAAAACATTGAAAAACTTTTTTTTTGTACGATTACTAATTCAATAGCTAAGCGTTAATTAATTTGGTATATAGTCAATTGCACTAGCGAAATGTCCGGGCGAAATGCTAGTTTAATAAAATATCAACCTTATTAAGTTACCCGAATAGTTGTTGCTCTGAAATACATGTGCTGTTAATTTGATATAAAAAAATATATTTCTCTACTCTTGCACAAGCTGTCGTCCAATGAACTCGGCGAAACAATGTCATCCCGGTGCCAAATGTCGTTGACCTCGCGTGCAGTGACTACTAAGCGAGCACATTGCATACGTGTACTTAGCTCTTGCACTTCTAAGTGCAAGTTGGGAGGAATGTTACTATTTTTTAGTCTCCTGAAATTTTTTTATGAAATTGTTTAACGGACTCGCAAACAGCTTATTAGAAAGTTTGTTAGAACTTTGTAAACGTTTTAGGTGTTTTCGTAAAGGCAAAATGTAGTTACAGTATATTTGTCAGCTTCTTCTTATTTTCCCCATATTTCCCATTTCGTTCTAAGATGTTTCTACTTTTTTTTTTCAAAATTATCTTAAAAGCTAAGTAACTAGATAGTTTCTTAATAATTACCATCCATTACATACACACACTGCGGTGAGTATGTAACAGAATATGTTAAACAAAAAAAAGCGTGAGCACGCTCGCCTACATCTCAATGTTAAGAACTAAAAAGGATATGTGACCCCATAACGTTCTATTGTCTACAACAATACAACATTACATTGCCTTTTTTTAAATTGTTACCATAGCTAAGTCGTAGTCGTAGTAAGATATCACTCGATTATTTGGAAGCAGCTATTGAGATTTTTTATTTATGTTTGTATGAAAAAATATAACCCACCCCTCTCCCGCATGCACCAAAATATATCAGAGTTTTTCTATCGCGCTTCTTATAATCTAGTCTATAGTAAAAGTAGATTCTAAAAGTTCATCCTTGCACACTTTATTAAAATAAGTTAATATCATGTGACGGTGTATTTTTTTATTAGTTTTGTGTACTGCTATTCGAAAAATGTTATATAATCTCAACCAGACACGAGATACCCAAAAGCTTATCAGTGGGAATTAGGGAATAGTTTCTTTACCATAACATGCCTTATCAAAACATCAAAACATAAATATAAATTAGGTAGGTACCCTGTTAGGTAGTATTTAATCACCACTTTATAGAAGACAAACAGGTTAGCTTTATTGTGTTTGTGTAAGCGTATAAGGGATGCAGAATCCCCGTAACCCCCCCTACTTATCCTAATTAGGTCTTATTACTTGTGACGGTAATCACCCAACACTTGCTTGCTGACCGTAGTCACCTAACATCGAGTGGACTGTGACCTTGCCTGCTTACTTTTACATTAAAAAAAATTCTAAACATCAAAAGATATTAAATTAAAACTAAAATGTCAATGGCGCACAATCAGTTTGTTCATTCATAAACTCCCACTTGTTTCTGTTTATTGAATGCATATTGCTCAATGATGCAAGGCCTTGTCCGCGACGGGCATTCAACGCGCGATTACGATGCAGGCTACGTAACAAACGTCTGGGAAGTATTATGCAACCATTACAAGTTTGGAACACGTAGCTTTTGGTATCTCTAACTTTATGTTTAGTTAAATAGTGAGAATAGACAAAAAACTTGTTCTATATATTAGCTTTTGCGGTGGCATAACTTCAAATATGATACAAGATTTTATAATAATAAATATATATCTTTATAGCTGTATAAAACCATGTTCTTTTTATTTACCTAGTATAACCTATGTTTACCTATGTTTGCTAAGTCAGTCGGCCTAATTTATGACTGCGGAATGCAGAGTGTCCTGTAGAATCATATAATTATTACATGAGTTAAAATAGTTTTATAAACTCTTAGAGTCATTTATAAACAATTTATCAAACTATATTTCTTAACTAAGTTTTAGTGATTAATTAATGTTTTTTACATAAATCATACAGAAAACTTGCCAGACTGAAATAATGAGTCAGGAAAAAGTTGTTTGGAACTAGTTAAGGAGCAGTTCTTGCGAATATGTCGCAGAAAAGCTACAGAAGCACCTACTTTTCTGATTTACCGAAAGCTAAAGGAATTATATCCTCACCAGAGAGGACACTTGGTAGGGATAGGTGAAACGGGCGAAGAGATAACTGAGCCACAAAAATATTAAGTACTAGCTGTTGCGCGCGACTTCGTTCGCGTAACTTTATAAAAAATAGCATGTTACTCGCTGATAATATAGCTTCCCAACAGTGAAAGAATTTTTCAAATCGGTCCAGTAGTTTCGGAGCCTATTCAATGCAAACAAACAAACAAACAATCAAATCTTTCCTCTTTATAATATTGGTATAGAATTATAGATATACTTTTATGGCATATAAAATTTAAAATTTGTTTTCAAGAAACTACTGTTTTACCAGTGCTATTATGAACTTGTATTTCACATTAATTGCGATTTACTAACAATAAGCCTATTTTCTTCAAGAAGTTGTGCTGATTCATTACTACTTGGCTTGTCTCCGAAAGTTATCTCATCCAGAGCTAGTCTGAGCAAGTTCTACGGTCAACCATCCTAATATAGGTGTACTTCCTAATATTATTAGTGTTTTGCCTCCTTACTTAAACGAATTACAAATTTGTGATAAGATTTTATCATATCTTCTCACATATCACGCCATGCTATGAAAACAACTTATGGGTCCAGAACATATTTTAAAAGAGCAGGAACTTCGGAACAAAAATGTGGATTGATAGCATGTCATTTAGTGCTACATTGAATTACAAATTTTGTGTAAGTCTAATAATCGGCTACAAAATGACTGTTTTATGCTAATGCAATTTGTCGAAGAGATGAATTAATTTTCTATAGAAACTCAAATAGAAATTAAGACTATTTATCTGAATCACGTAAGTATAGTGTAAGACTAGTAACGTAAATAAAGTGTTGGCGATGACTCCATTGTATAGATGATGCATTATAACAACTGTATAAGAAGCATGGCATAATTCTTGAGATTAATTTCAACGATCAAATGTCAGTATGTCAGTATTATTCCTACAGTGACCACAAATTGTGGTAATTCAATGCAAAAACCTTATTGAAACTTATATTCTCTAACTACCGGATTATTTGTTATATTATTGCAAAAAGTGTGGTACAAACCACAAAAAATTAGTTGGTTTTCATATATGTACCTAATATTTTCTGCATACTTTAAAACTGAGGACTTTAAAATACCTTATAATGGTAAAGCAAGAAAAGATATAAAAGCCACTAATCTTCAAAATTAGTGGTATAAGGTAAATTAAAAGTAATATTTCCATACCGAGCTATACAATATGCAGTTTTAACATCAATTTCCAAGACTTGCAACAAGTTGCCCCGAGATACCCCCGAGAATTCTCCAGCACTTTATGATAGTAGAGAATTATGAGGACGATGAAATTATCTCGGTTTTAGAGATGGCGCAACAAAAACCTCTTCACGGAAAGATAAGCTGTAGAGGAATAGTCTAAAAGATTATTAAATCTTTCCTTTGTATCTTACAATTATTAGTGTTCACTTTATAACTTAACTACCGAACCGCTTTAGTCTTAATTAGTGCAAATGATTAAGATTGAGGTGGATAAAATTGAGGTGCAAGTCTTAATTATTTCACCTTAAAGGTGAAAGGTGCAATAGTTAAGATTCAGACAATATATTTGGACGAACGCTTAATGTCATATTATAGTTATTCTAATATTATATGAATTATGATGACTGTATGTATCTGAGAACAGCTTCTATTTTTTTAGTATAGAGCCAGAGTATGGAGCAATAAATGTTTTTAACTTGATTATCGATACAGTGGAAGTACCACTGTATATTTATAAATTTAGTTATTGTTATTAAATTTACCGAAATGGCAAAAGGTTAAAATTTTGCAGTCATGGAAACAGAGAGACAAGATAAGCACTTTGTTGTTGTAATAAATATCTATAGGTATATAAATAATAAAACAAAGGTTGCTTACTGCCTTGTGTCTCTTTCTCCGCTTATTTCTTCTAAACTATTCAATAGATTTTGATACGGTTTTCACTAATGGAAAGAGCGATAAATGAGAAATATGTATACATGTTAGTGCAATCTAAAATACTAACATGTGTAAGTATTTTGCATTGTGCTATTGGAAGCAGGTGCTCTCCCGCTTTGCTTCGATACTAAGACTATTGTCATTACATCAATTTGCCTTAATATAGTTAAGGTGTTACTATTAAGGGTAAAAGGTGGTTCGTTAGAGTCCTTCGAAGTGCTTTGAATAAAGTGGTTTTCTTTTATAGATTTAGCAGATGAATTTAATTTAATTTAATTTAATTTAATCAAATTTACAGATAGTTTAGGTATAAATAACACATTAGTTAGAATCAAATTACATGACAACTTAATGTTACCTTTTCCTGTACATTTGAGTTTTTCACCACTTGCTATAGTTACCGAACTATTAAGCGTTTGAAAATTATTCATCCAATCACGCCGTCCAGTCATGTGGTTGGTGGCTCCAGAGTCAATGTACCACGAATCATCCGCCTCTACAGTAGTGAATGCCGACAAAACACAGTTCCCAGAAGTTTTTTTCTGACTGCGACAATCTTTCTTCAAATGTCCTTTTTGTCTACAATTCCAACACCAAGGCTGCTTCTTATGACCAGAAGCTTTCTTCGTATATGACTCAACCTTGTCATGTGTCACGTTACTCGTCGTTGCAGAATTCGGTGTACCAGTGCTTTTCTTGTCGGAGTACAAGCACTCACTCGAATCCTCACGAGTCCAACGTTTGTCTTGCAACAATTTCGTTTTAACCAAATCTGCAGATATCACAGCCCCTGAATGTTCTAATGCCATGATCATGGGTTCGTATTCTGATGGTAAACCTTGTAGCATGATCGCCCCAAGAAACTCATCGTCGACAGCTTTTTTCATATTTGCCAATTGTTGGGCTAATGATAAAACTTCATCGATATACGCTTCCATACTAATAAAGTTCTCTAGCTTAACCGAGCACAGCCTACGCAGCGCTCTCAGCCTCATTCCGAGTCCTTTATCATCAAATGCACTTTCCAGAGCATCCCATGCTTGTTTTGCTGTATTTATACCAATCAGATGAGAAAAACAACATCTTTCAACGCTTAAACAAATCATTGACTTAGCTTTCTCATCCAGACGTGTCTTCATCTCGGGCTTTGGCGTGTCATCATCCGGATATCCTCGTATACAGTTCCATAAATTCTCTAAAGTCAACGCATTTTCCATAATAAATTTCCATTCTATATAATTTTCGCGTCCTTTCAATTTTTCAATCATAATTCCATTTGGCAATTTATTCATGTTTACGTTTACTTTTTACTGCAGTGCTGGTTCATAACCTTTTATAGATTTAGCAGATGAATAAATGAAAGCAGTGGATTAAACGAAAAACTTATTATTGTTGCAAACACATTACAAAAATACAGACAATTCCAATGAACAATCTAAATACATTACATTTTTGCATGTATGACATTTCATTCGAATATCGAATTGTTAGCGGCCAGGACGCCTGATTACTGTACAATATACAACCTACAACATTTTCTTATATATATAGAGGAATATCTAGGTGGTAACGTAGAATGTTAAGATTACATAACTAAATATGTGTTTTGTTTCCCATTTGCTCGAATGGATTGAACTGTAAGGTTTAATGACAAAATATTTATTGAATGAGATTTAAATTAAAAAAAAAAAAAAAAAAAATTCCAAGCAATCTATCTACAAAATAAGTATTAGGTACATTCATTTTGGAATAATATATGAGCATTAAAAATAAGTAAAATAATATTTTATTTAATTGTATTTATTTTACTGTAGGCATTTTATTGTAGATATTTTATTGAATGTAACATTAAAAACTGTACAGATTTTACGCCATGTTCGGTTAAATAATAAATTTTTTTTATGTTGTGGTTATGATAAAGAGGAGTTATCATTTCTAAGGACGCAGTGAATATTATGTGGTAGGTATTTTATTTGAATCATAGAGCTTTAAGCACCGCACTATTTAATGAGGTTTAAACCTTAAATTTTCTTTTTTGTCTCAAGACAGAAAAAGTATAATTAAATTGAAAAAGGCAACTGTTATCATTCGATTACAAGAAAGGGAACGGGAGTTTGCTTCGAAACCCGTTGGAATTATTTTTTAATGTCAACTCTGTATTTTCGCTTTTGTGTTCCATCTTCTCTAAATTAAAACTAAATTTACACGCTTTTGCAACTTATATTAATAATATAATTGTTTATTAAAAAAATTACATAAATTAAAGAAATTCAAGTTATATCTGATTATATATATATTTTATCAGTATATAAAAAACATGTAAAAACATAATGACTTTAAAATAATAAATATTAATGAAACTGAATCCTTTCATTAGATACAGGATAGTTTAAGTGAGACAGTCTGGTCATAGCATTTCTGATCTCTAATAATTACTAAATGTAATTTATTTATATCGGAATATTAGTTTTAATTACTTAATTTAATTAAGATATTCCTTTAAATATCATATATGTATGTGTATTATTGTGGCTTTTGTCTTTTGTTGATAAAACTAACTAATTCGTATATTTAGTATTTTTAACGAAACTACATATTATCCTGGCAATGAAATAAATATTAGTGTCCAAACTACATTTATGTCAGCAATTTTTCAGTAAAATACTTACTCAGTACTTTTTTTACTATTCTCAATAAAATTGAATGAAAGCTCAATTATTACAATACAAGTTAGACAAAACTACAACATAGCTTCTATAGAAGTACACAAATCTACTAAATGTAAAACAGCATTTTAACTCCCACGTGCCTACCCAAGCATCTGTAGGAGACAGTTCTTTAAATACCAAGCTATACATTTATTCTATATAACAAATTGAGTGTGGTTTAAAGAAATCTTTTTAAATACATAAACTTTTTAATATTTTTTAAATCACAAATCTTTTTATGTTCGAGTGAATAGGTATCTTCTGGGTGTGCTTGGGTGAGCTACATGGCTAGATGCTAGCCAAGAGCAAACCCATCTATACTGATATTATAAAGGGAAAAAATTGTATTTTGTATTTTTGTTTGTATTGAATAAACTCAAAAACAACTGGATCGATTTTAAGAATTCTTTCACCTATAGAAAGCTACATTATCAGCGAGTAACATAGGCTATATTTACTCGCTGATAATATCGTCGTAACGAGGACGAAGTCGAGTGGAAAATCTTTAAGGGTTTATAAACTATGGTATTATGTTAGAGTGGTAAATGCAAATAAATTTAACATTTATGTATTTAGGTTGGTGTTTAGGCTATTTGGTTATAAAAGACTTACAAAATAATATGCATCGTTATATCTCGTAGTCTCTAGACTAGTACACAATAGAGTGTACAGTACAGCCCGATGCCTTAAGCGAACAAACAAAACCGCAAACGGAACTCGTATCAACAACAGTATCAACACTAAGATTTGCCGAGGTAATTAAAAATATGCATAAAATCACGGCCAGACACAAAGAAACACTCCGATCTCACACTCCTGAAACCACGTCACTAATTAAAATCCGGCTTTTCAGGGTTTCTAAAAAACTGTTCTCGTTTGTACCCGGGGATTCGTAAGGTTCGTAGAGCCGTCGTAGCAGGGGAGGCGCGTCTACGCGGTTCGAGCCCGCGGAGGAGACTGACTGATGGTTACTATAGCACCCGCCGGCTACGGCCCGTAGCTACGAGCTACGGCGTTACGTATGTAGCTACGGCATAGGGTATATGATTTGAATTTCGTACGTGTGAAACATGTCCCCACTTGAAACCTTAATGATTTTTCACACTATTGATATTGGTACGTATGTAAAACTTGCTTGAATCACTTAGAACATAATAATGACATCTAAAAACTTTAAAACACTTATTTTTTTAAGTCGTGTGAGGAGTATAGTTTTAATATCTATATAAATTTTTAAGGTATACTTTTGGTACCTATATATAGGTTTACCTTAAATTTTACCTGTATTAATATTTTTTTAATTGCTTTGATTAAAAAAATAAAATAATTAAGAAAAAAATACTATTAAACCATCCAAGTACAATAATAACGAAGTCTCTTCGAACTTTGATTGCATAAAGCCACAAACACGCCGATAAGATTAGTTCTTGAAGTCTCAATTACTTCCGGAACACAACCTCTAGACCAAATATGGGACAAAGTGAAATTGCCCTTAATGCTGATTTCAAATAAATTACAAAGTTTAATATGTTTTAAATAACTTGTTTACTTTTAAATGGAAATGTGAGTGAAACTTGATGGGAAAATCGTAAAAAATGTTAAATTCTTTTCTACCACTTGCTTGGAAAAATCCCTCTTGAACCAACTTAATTTAAAAAACATATTACTTTAGTTTTGAGAACATTTAAGATCAGAGTTATTTTTAATTAGTTCTGTAAAATGATTAAAATATATTTTCGAAACAGTAAATTTTTTTCATTATGTGAATCACATATTTCAATACTGACATAGCATATCTCCATAAATTTGACACACTCAAGGCCTTAATTTTATATATTTGAACTTAAATAATTGATAAATAAAATTGTGCTGTGCCAAACTCTTTAATGATATCTCAATCCTTTCATACTTATTCATTGGCGGTTTCTAATAAAGATCCGCATAAATCACACGGTCATTAATGCGGATATCTTCGGCCATCTGCCGCGGTATCATGCAGTTCAATGCTCACATGTGGTGATAAATTGAGTCTGCATTAATCATGAACCAGTAACTACTCGATCCGATCGTAACCCTTTAACTAGAGATGGCATTTAAAAATAGCAACTATATGCCAAATTGAATTAAATAATACTATTTCTTGTGATCTTTGTAAAATTATTATTAATACTACATTTTTTTAAAATGTTTAGCAGACAGGCTAACGGTTGATTTGATGGAAGGTGTAACGGCAAAGGCATCTATGAAGAAAAAACCAATACTTTTTATTAAAAAAAATTAAAATTCAAAGGATAATGTAGTGGCAAGGCACACTGCATTTAGCAGTCATTTGGACAGCTCATCTGGCGGCAGTAACCTTAATGAAGACCACTGTGAAATAACAGCACTCGTGCTATTGTAACACATATAAATTAAGAGTATCAGCAATTTAAAATTCAACAAGGGAATTTTAGAAGTGCCAACATATTTTAACAATACGAGTCCTTATATTATTAAAAATTTTGGTTATATTTTTGAAGATCCACTATATTTTTTTTTTTAATATTTGTATTCAATTCCGAAACCTGAAAATGGGTGTCGAAAATAATATTTTTTACATAATATCGAGAAACAGACACGAGCTTGGTGAAATATACCAAAGCATCGATTATAACCCAAGTAATCGCAAACAATCCAAACCAATAGTTGTTTCAGAAGTTCTGTAACACTTTAGTGATTGATCTCTTTCACGGATTGACTTTGAGAGATTTAAATACCGCAGTTTATACAATAATAGCGACTCGCTTCCAGCTTCGCACGGGTGAATTTTTTTTTCTACACATTTTATGCATGAATCTCCCTTGTTTATCGTTATTTCCATTAGTGAAAACCGGACCAAAATCTGCACCAAAACCGCACCGAAACAGTTAGAGGCGGCAGCGAGTTTATTTTTTACTAGTATATGCCCGCGACTTCGTCCGCGTCCAATCGCTACCAAACTTCACAGAAACACGCGCTGGATTAATCTGAAGATTGTCTGAAAGTTTCATCAAAATCGGTTCAGGGGTTTTAGAGTCTATAGAGTCTATAGGGGTCTATAGAGGTTTATAACAATATATGCAAAAATTAGTATAACTAGTATAAAATAGATATAGTATAAATAATATAAACAATAGTATAAATTCTATATAGTAAAAAATATGACCAAAGGCCACTCAGAGGCCCGATCGTGATTTGAACCTGCTTCTGTTGTATTGGTAGTCGAACATATGACGCACTGGACTACCACAGCTAGCTCACATTGCCCTTTAGTCACTTTAAAACTATTAAAATAATAATTGTATAAATTAAATATCGGATCTTAATAGTATTAGCAAACATGCAAATTTACATATTTATACTTGCAAAGTCGGGTATTGTGCCACTGTTTTACTAGTAAATGCGTAGGCAACGGTCCCACGCAATCGTGAACGTGGGTCGAAAGATTCACTTTTATTAGGCAACAACCGCTTTAAGGTAAAGAATTTAAATATTTGCATTAAGGCTTAAATAATGAAGGAATCTGCTTATTATAAATCTTCATGACTGAATATTAAATTTATTTCTTGTATACCATAATTAATATTTCCTGTTAGTATTTTTTAATACTTGTCAAAGTTAATACTTGATAATAATAGATGGACTTCGCAATGTTACTTTGACTTATTCGTAAAGTTTTGCAAGTTTCAAGAACACGATGTAAAGCCATTTTATAATAATTTATTTGGTTAAAGTTCCATCGACACGTGAGCTCAATTTAAACTCGTTTGTTCAACAACCGGCGTTAGTCTAGGTCGTGTGAGTCACAATACAATTGGCCTGATTGTCTAGCGCCCACGTAACTCTTATCTAACAGTTAAAACTCTGTAGTTACAAACTCTTAAACTATTTCTTAGTTATATATTATTATATATTATATATATTGGGGGTTTCAAAATTCTGATCTGGTAAATAACCAATATCCAAAACCGCTTCTACACCTTTTTTTTTCAGAGGTATTAAATTAATCAAATAAAATCCTAATATAATATTATAAATGCGAAAATTTGTATGTTTGGATGATCGTTCCTCAATAATGCTAAAATGGCTGAACGGATTTGGATGTAATTTGACACACTAATATAGGTATAGTTTATTACCTGGATTAACATATGGGATAATTTTTCTTTTTGAAAAAATTTTTAAATTTCCGAGGGAAAGTCTAAAAATATTAATAAAAAAACGGTGGTGGCGCTACCATCGTGAAAGCGTTAAATGTCAGGCGTTATATATTTTTTTTGTTTTTTTTTTTTAATTTTTTAACGCGGACGCAGTCGCGACCACCAGCTAGTTGTTTATAAATGCAAACAGCTAACTTAATCGCGCGAACGCGCGAACTTCTTTTCTGAGGTGTTTTCCAAAGCTACAATATACGAGTAGACTTCTTCAAGCGTGTCGTAAACATTTCCTGCAGGGTCGGCAAAACACCTAAACTACTCTGGTGTTGCTTGTGTCCTTTAGCGACAGTAACCACATGCCATAAAGTGGTAACCACATAACATCACCTTGCCTGCCACCTCCTCGAATGTTAGAATGTATTAGATCGAAACGACAGAACATATTTCCGTAACATGAATGAAAATGTTACAATGCGCCTACGCATGCCTCGCCAACTATTCGCCTTGAACTACATAACCTTGAACTAATCACATTGATTGTATGCTCTTGGAATGAAGAATTCTGCAGTTAGACTTTCTAATTGCATAGTCAATTTTATTTAAAATTGCCCGCGACTTCGTCCGCGTTGAAAAATAAAAATATATATAAGCAATATAAAGTGTGACATTTGCATTGCTATTACACTTTTGCTACGCCTGGCGTTAGATTTTTTTAATTTTAGATGATCCCACGGGAACAGTACTTTTTTTCTGGATGAAGGACTATTTACATGCTTTTCATGTTGCTAGAGAAATTTATTATATTATAATAATACAGAAACATTAGAAATACTTTTGTATGTTTTGTATTTTGATGAGGCCTTTGTGCCTTTCGAAATGCTATATCAATTTCCCTAATCATAACGTGTCTTATGATGGTAATAAATAAATAAATAAATTAAAAAAAACATTTAAATATATAGCTACCAACTTTAGACATGCTTTTTATTCGCACTCAAATAAATAGGTATATATTATGTGAGTTTTAAAAATAAATCTGTAAACCAACCGGGTAAATAGTTTCGGTGAATTAATATATAAATGCGTATTTCATTTTATTTGCTTGCATAGTACAACAGGGCAAGCGCCGTTAAAATTGACGACGGTATTAATTTTAAATGGACATTTTAATGATCGCTTTAAAGTATTCAAGTAAAAATTAAATGGTACGGAATAATGTAGCGGTTTTTACTCGAACGGATTCATTAAACTAATTTATATTGTTTGATTGCAGTTATAAATCTTTGCTATTTATTTATCGCTTTATCAATAAGCTAGTATGACGTATTTTTGTTGAGAGTTGAGCATGTCCTCATTTATGTAGAGCATTTCTCCTATACTTGCATTATATTTTCTATTATACTTGCATTTTTAGTATGTCCTGTTGATTTATATTGTTGAATCTTCCAGTACAGTATGCGGCGTCCAGACTTTACACAGTCAAATGAATTTTAATCTTGTTAAATTAGCTTCGAAGGTTTGACTGCTTATGCTTTGACTGGAGCCGCTTTTAGAGAGTCGTTTCTTTGACGGCTACGTCTTTATAATCTCATTGGATGTTTCAAAGGTGGTAGTAGTCGCTTGCAATCTAATTATACGAGATGAGTCTCCACAATGTGCTATTTGAACGTAAACTAAGATTTCACAATAGAAAATTTACTTTTTTTTTCACAAGTATACAATAAGTAAATATATATATTATAATAATATTTATACCAAATAAATATTGAAAATTGTCTTGGCTGTAAAGACGATATTTTAATCTAAAGAAAAAAAAATGTCAGCTTATTAAAGAATCTTTAAGATCCCTCCAAAAGGTTGCCAAGCAACGGCACGCTTGGCGAAATTCCTAATTTCACCAGAATTCACCCTTTGCTAAAGATTACTTAAAACCATTTCACGTGACCTCTGGGAAAACCTTAATTTGCACATGTTTAATTTACTTTTGCATTAGACGAGAGAGGTGGGGTGGATCCATTTAATTTGGTCTCCAAGTGTATAGTTGTTAACCATGTAATCCTCTTCACATGCTGGTTACGGGCAAGAACGGGGTCGGATTGTCTTCAGAATTGATGAAAGATATTGTGTTAATACACAATATTTGTGTCATTTGGGCAAACTTCGTTTCGAATCCATAGCTGCGACTGTCGACAGTTACGTAGCTTTAGAGAAAACTAACGCAAAATAATAGCACGAATGCTGTTGTGTTTGCAAGACTAATGTATGCCAGAACTATACCTGCTGTTTCTTCTCATAATATTACTTGTCCCATTGAATTGCGGAGATTTGCAGGCGACGTTCCATTTTATAGTCCTCTGCTTGTCCGTCATACATCCATACTAATATTATAAATGCGTAAGTATGTTTGGATGTATGGATGTATGAATGTTTGAAACTGTTTCACGCAAAAACTACTGAACCGATCATCATGAAATTTTGCATACACGTTGTCTGGGACACCAGAAAGGACATAGGGTACCTTTCATCCAGAAAAAAAAGACTATTCCCGAGGGATAAATAAAAAGCGTCAAGCGTCAAACGGTCAAGCGTTATATTGCTTTTTTTTAATTTTCAACGCGGACGATGTCGCGAGCACCACCTAGTATAACGTAACATAAACAGTATAAGCACCAATCCAGCATTGTAGGTTCGTAAAATATCTGATATTTTAACTAAACAACTAGGTACATGATATGCATATGTAAGTACGGCGTTTTGTACCTAACCATGATGAACCGAGATTGTTTAGAGTAGCTCTAGCCAGCAGTGGAGCTGAAGACAGTTTTACGTATGGTGAGAGCTATAAAGTGACAGCGTGATTGCAAGAAACTCATTTCCCCTCCAAAAAAAGGTACTGTGTGGCAAAGTTCCCTTATCCCTTCTATTCTCAAAAGTTATCATCTACTCTTTGTCGAAACCTTTTCTTAGAATATTTATTCAACATTTCATACTTAAAAACTGGGATGATGCACAGTGAAATTCAAAGTTTAAATTAATATCAATTGCTTAAAAAACATTCAAAATTATCCAAATATAATTTTTGACTTTAACTTCTGAGTTTTGCTTGAAATGGATAACCTTAGCATAAATTATCTGTATATAGTGTTTTATGGAACAAAATATACACAATATTATTTCATATACCTTTTCGAGAATAATGACGGCACTACTCTTTTATACTAATTAGGCTCGAGTTCACCAACAGACAGTTATTTTTAAACAGCTGTTTAAAATTTAAACAGCCGTTTAATAATATTTTGTTGATCACCATTAAGTTAATCAGATGTTTAGGGCGTTTAACCCGCATTTTAGCGATGGTGAACAACAAAATATTATTAAACGGCTGTTTAAATTTTAAACAGCTGTTTAAAAATAACTGTCTGTTGGTGAACTCGAGCCTTAGTGGCTCTTGTGTGAAAAATAAAATTAGACTGCGGCCTCATGACTTTGCCCATAAAAAATTTAATATGTCTTTAAATTTTTCTTTATGTTTTATTTTAATTTATTTTGACAATTCATTCCCAGACCGAAAAGAATACCGGGAAAAAGTCTATAAGTAAAACGCTATAATCTCGTAACTTAAAACACGTAACTAAAACATGGTGGTGTAATTCTCTTTAGAAGTGCAATATTTTAATGTTGCCGACACTAAACGGGTATATAAGACCAATTAGCTTGAAGAGAAGCTATTTAAGTTTGTATGCTTCATTTACTGGAGGCAGCTTGAAATATTGCAATAGGTTTTTAATTGGTTTAGCTTAGGTTTCCCTTCGTTTACTTAAAAACTGAGATTGTTTCACTGTATCGTGATCGCAAAGCAGTACAACACCTACTTTTTTTAATAGGTATACAGGTTATGTTATTTTAAAAAAATTGAAATAGTTTTTCCTCTCATCGAATTTCAATCAATAAGGAACACTGTACTCTATTCGTTTCAACAAGAGATTTTATGTAAACAAAGATACATAAAAAATTAACAAAAAATGCACTTTAAACTTAATTACTATTTTAAACGTTATACCCAAAAGTGTATAATTATTTCTAACAAATAAACAGTTTAAATTTGTAAGAAATTCCACTTTTTAAAGTTATGAATTTGTTTACACAAAATCACTTGCTCAGTGACTAGAGTATAGGTACTTATTTATTATTATTACACTACATACTGTTTGCACGGTAAACGATATTTTGATTGCAAACAATTTATACTTAGTATAGAATTAATAAAGCAAAATACAACTTGGCGAAAAAGTTATGAAATAAAAAAGTGGCAATACTGTAGTGGTAACTTACCATAAAGTTGATAAGTAAGGGTATACATTATAGTATTTCCACTATAGTAATTTCTAAAAAAAATTCCAAGCTATACTGGTATAAAATAAACCTAAAGATTTGTTTTATGTTTGAGGCGCGTGTCGTATTTAGAAATAATTCTTTAGTTTTAATAGCCAAATTTTTACAGGCTATTTAACATCACGCTACGATATGATGTGATATGGCTCGACGAAAGCATTACCGAGAAATGCCGAAGTAGCACAGATCAATTTAAAATAATCAATTTTAAATAAAATAACGGCGGATGAAACCGCGGGGCACAGCTAGTTTTGTATTAAATATCGTGCTTATTGTATCCGCTTCGATTAAAGAAATATCTCGAAGTTATTTCATTCAGTAAATACATTCAATTCAGTCGAATTGAATGGAACTCCATGTGAAGGTGCTCAAAAAAATTCCGAAAAAAGCCAGTAATTAAAATGGAAGATAGCAGAGCGTGGTTTCGATCCACGGACCTCTGGGTTATGGGCCCAGCACGCTTCCACTGCGCCACTCTGCTCACGGCTGACCTGTCGAAATATGCCTTTACGTCTTAGTAACTATATACTATAGAGTTTCATAATTTTTTTAAGCTTAAGTATAGCAGTAGTTAAAAAATCGTTTATGATTTGCCAAGAACAAACACAGAAATATAAAACATTTGGAGGATAACCCAAGCTGCGCTGCCAATTTAAGGTGACCGCTCTTTCGAAATAAACTGTAGATTGTACTTAGTATAGTGCAATATTATTTTTACTAATACAAACAACGAACAAACATACACACTTTACCTATTTTTAATCTTCTATCTATATATATAAAATTCTTGTGTCACAGTGTTTGTAACCAAACTCCTCCGAAACGGCTTGACCGATTTTTATGAAAATTTTTGTGTATATTCGGTAGGTCTGAGAATAGGTCGTAAACTATTTTTTACCCCCTAAGTGATAAGGGTGGCCCATCCCAATTTTTTTTTGGCAAAACAATGTTTTTCGGGTCAGCTAGTATTATTAATAATATTTAATATAAAAAGATACCGCTGGTTCCTTCTTCATTTACACCGTTTAAGCGACAGGACGCGTGCATCAAAGTAATGTACACAAATTAAAAGTGGCCACCCAATTTCCGGTGCAAAAATAACACCACCTGTCCGTGCCTGCTTCCAAAGGGCTTAATGGCCTGAAGATTTATATGCTGTAACGCGTTATTTTAATGTAGTCGGTCGAACGAATGAAATTACAAAGAAAATGTGTCATCATTTACGTGCTTTTATTCTCTCTTGAACAAAACAAGTATGCAGTAGAGCTTTTTTTTAAATGTATCCGTTGTAAAAAAGGGATGATGGATGATGATTAAACAGCACATTATTAGACTAATTATGCTTGAATAATTTAAAAATAAAAATATAAATAGTGATTAGTCTAAAATTATTATTCACTAGCTTTTGCCCGTGACTTAAGAATCGCGCTTAAGATTAAGATTTCTTAGGTTAGTGTTTTTGAGAATCTGTCCTTTTGAGAACAAGTTGAAAAATCGTGTTGAGTACCTCTACCGTAAGTTTATAATGACCGCACTCGCTAGCGAGAGCGTAAAGCATTTATATGGAAAATTGTCAATTGTCAATGTCAATATACAAATCTTTTCTCTTTATAATATTGGTATTGATTGTATGCAATTTTTTGACTGAAATTTATACTCGTGATCAAAAGCAATCATATGCGAGCTGACTAATGCTGGCACATTTCACAGATTTTTAGGTTCATATTATGTCGAAATAATATTTGAATAATTTACAATTTGCAATTTGAATTCTGAACGCTCTCAAACGTTTTTACATTTGTATGAAATGGCATTCACATATTTGAAAAAAAAAATACTCAAAAGATTATAACAGAGGAAAAATTTGCATAACTCTCAATTACATTTGGATTTAAAATGGCCGCGGCACGTGCGCGAATAGAAATAAAAAATAATACAGGGCAAACGCAAAACGGCGGCTGCGGGAATAAACTTTTATGATTTCTGTGCATTTTTACGCAGCGCGCATTGCAGAATCACGGACAATAGACAGAGATATTGAAAATTGTTACCTTATAAAGAGTTGATGTAAAAAGCATTAGAATGTTAAAAGAAAAATGTTACTAGATTCTTTAAAATATTGAGGATCTCCTAGTCTTTATATAACGCAACTAGCCAGCCTCATTTTCTAAGGATCCTAGCGGAATGATAGATAATTCAACTAGCCCGTTGGATGAATGGTAAGGGTGCTTGCCTAACGACTCAGGGGCGGGGCCCCGGGTTAGATTCCCGGTGGGGTCAACATTTTAAATCTTTTCAAAGTTGGCTCTAGTCTGGATTTGGAAAGTAATGGCAGGGCACACTTCGTTTCGCAGTCATTTTGGCAGCCCGCCTGGCGGCAGTAACCACCCCCTTACAGAAGACCACCATGAAATAAGCATATGTGCTGTTGTGTTTCGGTGAGTGAGTAAAGGATGCCAGAGCCAATTATTAGGTACCTCATCCCTACCTTGTTCCTTATCCTTAACCTTCTATGGTCAGCAGCGCACTTGCAGCATCTATGGCGTTGCTTGTGTTATAGGTGACGGTAGCCACCTACCATCAAGCGCGAACCGTCAGCCTGTATGTCGACCTTACATGTAAAAAAGATATTCTAAGATATAAGTCTATAACGG
Source organism: Synanthedon myopaeformis (assembly GCA_944738685.1). NCBI lineage: Eukaryota > Metazoa > Arthropoda > Insecta > Lepidoptera > Sesiidae > Synanthedon > Synanthedon myopaeformis. Next base: position 2,572,480 of record OX122927.1, on the reverse strand, counting down.
GCGTTAAAAATTGCCCTTTAGCCAAGCACCCGTGCGAAGGACATGCCTCTATTTACTCGTACCTATAATCTAAGTGAATCAAAACTAATTTCGAAATGTCTATATTTGCAGCTGTTAAATCTAACTGGACAATACTGAGCACCTGAGGGCACAGTTAACGGAATTAGCATATTGATTGTTTACAGACGTGTCCAAGCGTATTTGGCCACCACGAACGCTCTCTCAGGGACAATAAAGGTTTCATTTTGTTTTAACACTTCCAAACAGCTATTACAAAATCATTCGAACGCGTTTTCTTAGCCTACTAATGCATTATTATAAATGCGAAAGTTTGTGTCCTCACGGATGGGTGTTTGTTACTCCTTCACGCAAAAACAGCTCAACGGATTTGTATTACCTTAATCATAGATAGGTTAAATCGTCAAAAAATGTAAAAAAATATAAAGAAACTTTTTTTTTTATTTTTTCAATTTTAATCCCAAAACTTCACACATATAAAATAAACTTGTTTTCCGCCGTCTGTCCCACTATGACTGTATGTACACTTAGATCTTCCCAAGGGATTATCTAAAATAAAATAAAAAATAACGCCTGGCCAAAGTGTTATTTTGATCGCGGACGAAGTCGCGGGCACCAGCTAGTATCTAATAAATTAGGGAGAGATTTATCACCATTCCAATGGTGTAATGGAAACTAATGGGTAGTAAAGTATAATAATATTTCGTACCGGATTTGCAGAAACGCGACCTTTATGTATAACAAATAAATGATGGTGCAGTCATACCTAGTCCTGCCGTATAACCAAATTATAAACAGAGCATTCTAGTCTTTACGCAACTAATATAGTGACTGTTTTCGCATAATCAAAGAGGTCTACCGGTGAAGTATTGCAACCAAGTTAGTTATATATTTACAAAGGGTGTAACTGAGACAATGGTTTCAAAGGCTATGCAGCAAGGTGTGTATTTGGTATCTGCACACCATGAATTATGGTCTCGGTACTAATACCGATACAGTCTAAACTGTGCGAACAATAACTACCACACTGTGCCATCGCGAAATTATTATACTATGTAAAGATAAGGAACACCTACGAGTAAAGACATAAACAGACATATTGGATAGACGACCTAAAGGGCTTCGCAGGATGCGAAAAACAGAAGACCGTGCGTGGTGGCTGATGATGATGATGATGATGATTATGATGATGGTGATGAGACGACACGTTTGGTCTAGTGGCTAGTAATCCTTTTTTTTTTTTTTTTTTTTAATGTTGGGAAATCCTTTTGGATACCCGGCAGTGTAGGGGACACTGCCGGGTTATGCCAGATTCCTACCGGCTAAAACCCAACGACTTTCTATCAGCGCGGCCGTTCATTGGCGGGGTCGCGGGGACGTTGTGACACGACTTCGGTGCTCCGCCACGGCTATTCAACGCGGGGAGGCCTTGCTCCCTGTCAGAACCTCGGCGTACCCGAAAGTGAAGGTACGCCGGCCATCTCGGGGGACCATACGACGGGCGGCAGTCTCCCCCAAGACCACCGCCCCGGTCCCGGTCAGGGTGGAAGGCGGCGGATATAGGCCATCCGCCTGCGCCCGAGCCTTCTCCGGCGGATTGGCTGGGAGAGGGAATCTCTTCCCGCTGCCTTTCCGCCGTAGTGGCTAGTAACCCTAGCTGTTAACCAAACGGTCGCGGGTTCGAATCCCGCTAGGGGCAAATGTTTATGTGTTTACATTTTACCTTTATACCTGAATCTTTTGTATTTATAATATGTATGTATTTACAAAAAAAAAAAAAACTATGTAGTATATCAACTGTCTGGTATCCATAATACAAGCATTAGTTGCTTACTGTGGAACTAGATGATGATGAAAGATCAAGAAGATACGCGAACTAAGTCGCGTATAAAAGCTAGTTCATTGAAATTGTTGTGTACTTTGATAATACACTAATATTGCAATATGCATTTATGATCACCATTATACCTCGCAGACGCTGACGTTTGAATTCATAATGAAATGCGGAGCTCTAATAATGTTGCTTCAAATCTGTTTATTTTAGTATCCCACCTTCGTAGGTATTGTGTGTAAATTTGCAAAGAATTAGATATGTTGTTTCATTGTAAAGATGTAGCTAATAGTAAAAAATAAATAAGTAAATAATAAAAAATAAAGTAAATAAGTAGGTAATAGTATTGTTATTGTATTTTTTTTTGAAATATCGATTTGTACCATAGCTTGTAAATAATACCTAATTGTATTAATCCATAGTAACATAGGCCTTTTTGTTTATTAATTCTTTTTTATAAAAAAAGTTGTGTATTCAGTCATACCTTTACATAAATAAATAAATCAATAATTATCTAGACTAGATAGGTTTTTTTATACTTCATTTGGCATCACCCTGAACGAACTGTTCAGGGTGATGCCGATTATTGTCGAACAACTCACGCAATAAATACGATTTAGACTTTGAAAGATGACTCAATAGAAAAAAAAGTATAATATGTAGGAAAGAAATTCTCATAAAATCCTATTAATGTATTTGTATAAATAAAATACGGTTCCGTAATAAATCGCAGACGTAACTAGAATTTGATTGCGACAAACGATAAAATTGCAATTTGCACCTGCATTTCGCGATTTAGGGCATTTACACACAGTGTTAAAAAAAATTAAGAAAGTGTTTTATTTGCTGAGTGTATTTCTGTAATAATTATAATGAATAAAAAAGATCATTCATACCTTTAAAAACTATAACAAATTAAATGCTGTGAACGTAACGAAACAAGTGGGTTGTTACGTTCATTTGTTACGGGTTTTCATCTCTTAACAACTCAACCGATCATCATGTAATTTTGCATACATGTACATATCAGGGGTACAGAAAAGTACCATTCACCCAGAAAAAATATTAATCTTGAGGGACGCGATCGAAATTGCTGACATAGACTGAACACACTGAATATAGAATTATATCGGTTTTTATGAATCTAATTGTGTTTCACATAAGCACACATAAGATTTCCTAGAATGCTATGGTAGACTACTAAGTATAGTCTACTTGCATCTAGGTAATCTTTGGATGCCAAGAATTAATTTTTGAGAAGAAAATTATATATTTTTGAGTACCTTTTAGATTTTAAATATGTTTCACCTATTCGTTATGTTTTAGTAATGCTGATGTAAGATTATAATAAAATAAATAAATAATTTAATAAGTAAAATAAAAAATCTACCTTTTTTGCTTGAAACAAAACAAAAAACTAAATTATACTTTTATCAGCACATTTTCCACTGTGTTGCGTTTAATACTCGTATAATTAATATTGTATAAAAAACACATTAAAACTTTTACAAGGTTGAAACTTATCGAAGCAATTCTTAAAATGTTTTACACTCAGAATTTTAAGCTTTAGTGCAGCTCCAGCTCCTTACCTGTTTAAACATTCCAAGAGTTTTCTATTTTCTAGAATAGAATTTAACTTGCTTTCAGTAAGCTAGAGACGAACTTTGGAGACCCTGCTAAAGTTGCACTGTTTAAGATGTTTAAAAGATTTTTAATATTCTTACCGATGTTATGAAAAATGTAAACTTATAAGACTCCTAAGTATTAAAAATAATTTACCGATACCTATTCAACTACTATGACCTGTGTATTACATAGGTAAAACTAACATAGCATGACAATTAAATATTTTACCATTACGTAGTATTCAAATGGGCTTATATTATTCTCTAGCTTTAACCCGTGACTAGTCTGCCCCCATACATTCAAAGCAATAATTCAACGGTAGAAACGCAATTAGCGTTTTAGGTGATAGCATGCACCTCATATATCAGCCTTCCTGAATAAAACCTATAGAGCACAAGTGTGCTGAATGCCAAAATGTTTCTATAGAACAGGACCAACAAAACGTTAGTCTAATAGGAACCACAAGGGGGACAATACAGAGCCGAAATTGAATGCCCATTATGTGTTTATTTATACACTATGAAACGCACACGCCTTTGTTTGCGAATTTCAATACAAGCCAACTATAGTTTCTGTCGTACATTAATGTTATAATTTGTTATTATATGTTATAATATGTTATAAGGGTGATGTAATCTCACACCTCTAAAGTCAAACAACTTTGGGATTTTGCATTTTTTTTTGTAAAAAAAAAATTAAAACAACCTAAAATCTGTATATTCCAAGCCTAATAACTCCATTTTGCAATTAACTATCAGAACTAAATTATGCAACGTTTAAAATTGTAACGATTAAAGAGTCAAAATTAAAATCAAAATCAAAATATTTATTTATCAATTAGGTTTCTGCAAGAAACTCTTATGATCGTCATTATAAATTTAAATTTAACATGGTTTCGGAAAAAAGCCAAGATGATGACCCTGAGAAGAAACTCAGGATACTATTCTTTTTGTCATCTTTTTTAGCGATTTTTCATCGTCAGATTTTTTAGCTCATTCATCGTCAGATTAATGTATGAAAAATGGGTACGCAGGATTGTTATTTATTTTGACATATGCATATCTTACTACAATTTTATCTTATAGTATCTGTCGTAAACTTTATTCGTCTTAAAAATCTATAAAAAATAAATACAAATACTTTATTAGTTTAAAAGTTTCATGATATTTTTTATAGCTATTAGGTATGTGTACATAGTGATTTGTTGAACACATCGGCGCCACTCTTGGCAGCAAATATAAGTGGATGGCATTATAAGAAAGGTAACATGACACCTCCATTAGTGGAAGGATGGTAATAGATGATGCTTCGATCGTTTTTGTCGACGATAAATTGACAGCACCTGTGTTATCGCAAATATTAAAAAGCGATTGAAAGTAATATTTGTCTAGAAAAAAATCTTAAGTAATATTGACTGAAGTTAACCTTTTAAGAAGAAAACAGGCGGCCGTTTTGTCTATACAAACCTAATCCACTATTTCATCCATGGGTCCAAATTCAAGGTTTTGAAAACCTTTAGTTGTATGCAAAATTTCATGATGATCTTAACAAAGTTAACAAAGTGATACACGTTTTAGAAGATATTCAGTTACAGTATTCAAAATCGATCGAGTTTACACCAGACAACCAGGATAACAATGCAAATGAAATTTACCATGAGATTAACAAGTATATTATGGTTGTTGTCTTTTATAAATGGTTTTTATAAATGATCTACCTTAGGTATAACAAACATTGCGTCTGATTAAAGAAAACTGAGAAGGTTTTGAGGTATGTAATAAGAATTATACTATTAATAATTTTAAAATATCAATAAAATTATAGGGAACCAATGGAATTTACAGAATTTTGATTGCTGAAACATGTAATGATATATTCAGTTTTTTCTTCCTCCTGTAAACTATGCAAAAATGGACTTAGCAGCTTAACGTGTTACTTAGGCCGACGCTATATGCATGAAAAACTAACTTTTGCTCACGAGTTCGCCCACTTCCTCGAGAACAGCACTTTTTTCCAGACGAAATAAAACTAACAATCATAATAGCTATATCCTTCAAAAAGCTCGTAACATCACTTTGTGTTGCACAATTAATATCTTACAAAGCACTAACGAAGCACACAAATAATACTTGTACTGTATGCTACAAGACATGAAGCGATGCGAGACAAAACGTAACATGTTGAAGCAACGCTTATGCGAAAAATGATCTTAAACGCGAGCTACAAAGTTGAATTTTGTTTGCAAATTCTACAGAAGTTATCGTTAGAATTTTCCAAAACTTGTGTGGTGTATAAAAGAGGAATCACGCTCGGGTGGTTTTCAATTGATAGCAGAGTTTGTGGTTTATTCCTAGGTTCGATGTTTTGTTACATTCAAGACTGTTCAATGTATACATTGTGCACTATTGCAGTTTAAATATAAAGTTATAGCGTAGCGATATTTGTTGGAGCTATATTTAGTTCATTGCTGTGATGTGTGTTTATTTTATTTTCTTTGTTGACCTCAATGAAATGGGGCAATGAAAACAATATTATAGGGAGGTAGGATAAAGTGTAAGGAAGAATCACTCGGGGGTGTGAGTATGAAGGCACACTCCGTTTCGCAATCATAAATTGGGTAGTCCTTCTGCCAAAATTACGCCCTTACAGAAGATCATCGTGAATTAAAATGAAGACTCCTCGGAAAAAACTATGGCCTAATGTAGATGACTATAGAGAGAGAAAAACAAGATTTTATAGTTTAAAAGTCTGTATTTCTTTCATTTTATGCTCTTTTTATATAAATATTGCAACAACTTATCACTATATAAACTTATACTTTGAAAATATTAAAAAAATATGCTTTAGTTTTATACATTTTTTAGTAATTATTGCACAAACTCTGAAATTAATGACTAAACTCCAAAGCATTTATGACATTCGACACGCGTACATTCTTGACAGTTTACAAGTGTTAGGAACAAGTGACGTCACAATAATAAACTTTAATTAAGAAAACCTGTCTAATTAGAAGAAAGCAATAGCTTATACACAAAAAAAAAACAAGGCCACTTGTTCATCTTTCCGTAGAAGTGTAGAGGGACGATGTAAAAAAGATTTTCCGTGTTTCCAAGGCATTCTCATTAAGCGGTGTTCACACACGAGCCCCTAACACTCGCCCACCTGCTTCAAAATATTGTTATCGTTACAAACGGGAAGTGTGCCTGTTTATTTAGCACCTTGCTTGTCAGTCGTTAACACAGAGCGCCAATAGAAACAGAAGATGATGTATCTTGATGAGAATACATTAAAAAAAAACAGCTTCACCAGACTCCATGTAAGTAATACGCCTGACACAAATATAATGAGCAATTAAAATTGAATAAATATTTTAACATTTTAGAAAAAGAGGTGAAGACGAAGTCACGGCCAAAACCTAATGTGAAATAAAAAAATTCAACGTTTACAGAATATAAATTTCCGTGCAGACACCTAAAGGTACGTAAGTGCTCTATAAATACCTATTTAAATTTAGATATTGATATTTTTAGGTTAATAGTTTTTACCTTTTATCCGTCAGTAAAAGCAAAAAATTATCGAGTTATTTAGTAGGTTATTTAGTAACTATAAAGTAAAAAAGAAAAACAATAAAGTATTTAGCTTAAGGTGTAGTTTTAAAACCTACAAATATTTAAAGGTATATTCAATGTTAAATTTAAAGATAATCTCTTCAAATAAAAAGCATCCTAAAATAATTATTTAGCATTTTTATTTACACACTTTAGCATTTATTTAAATATCTCAAAATCTCTCACTATTGAAAGGACGATGCCATCAATCATTACCAAGTCCAGACTTAAGTCTAGTTGAAGTCCTCGTGAGTATTAAAAAGACATTAAGAGAAAAAGTTTCGGAAAACTCATCGCGGCATCTGTATTGTTCACTCCCCTGTATTACATCTCAAAGATAAGCTTAGTGCGTAAATATACGAAAACCCTTGAAGAGAACTAACGACCCGTGTTCAAAAGTATTGAAAATTTATTCTAAGTACACGAGGGTGTTTGATGGTTAGTTATGGTACTGCTTCTGCTGGCGTGCCACCAACTTAACAAGACCTCTTAACGGTGGATATTTTCGCATAGTCTTACGTGTAGTAGGGTTGTCAGTTGTCACAGAAAATTAAATGGATTAGTGTTCGCGAGGTGAGTACAATGTATACACGTACTGTTAGTTATTTTATAAAATTAATGCTAAGGTTAAGAAGACGATATTATAAAAAAAGAATAAGGAAAGTATATTCATTGTGACTAGACATACTTAAAATAATATAAGCACAAGCAAAACAAAAACAATAATCGTTGATTTATTTACAGTATAAGATTTATAAATTACACTTTAGAACATTGTTAAGGATACCAGATTTTTTCCCCAAATTTAACCAATTACTTTGACAACCCTATTATCCACAGAGAGAAGCACGGAGTGTCTACGTTGGATAATGTAACAGTTTATTCATAAGTGTTGTTCGTAGAGTAAAATGTTCTTAAATACATGTGGACTGTTCGCAACGCTATCATAGAAGTTTAAATGTAAATCCTATATAAAATATAATTCCAGAATAACGATGTGTTAATACACAAGTGTTGAATCAATTGTGAATCAAAGTAATCTAAAAGCAACATGAAATACTCATGAAAATTACTAATGTAGTTTTCAAATTATGTAACATCTATGGAAGTCTGTCAACATTTGCAAGTCGATATTACGAGAGCAAGGGTCGGATTTAGAAATATTTGATATAAATAAGGAAACCAGGTCCGAGTGTGTCCGGCGCATTCTGCAAGCCCGTGGTCCGTGATTTATGATGAATGTCGACACGACGCCCGTCGAACATATTTTTCGCATTATAACGCCTAAAGAAAAAGTGATGACGCAATCATGCATGTCGGGTTCCTGACTTTCTATAGTAAGTTGTTTTATAACTATTTTGAAAGGTTTGTGAATTAAAAGTTTAGATGATAATGTTATTTATTTGTTATGTAGGTATATGTTTATTTAACCGTAAAAATCATTGGATATAACATTTAAAATATCTATTTGTAAGAAACTTGTAAAAACTTTTATGCGATCAAACGCTAAATTTTGATGTGTATATCTTTTATTTTTATTTTATTTTATTTATTTTGACTCGTCAAAAACAAAATATGTTTCTTTTTGAAGATATGTCCATAAATACAATAATGAGATATGTCTATACTAACAACAATGTCCGTAACCAAGCTACCAGTTGTCAGTGATGACATAAAGGTGCTGAAACGTGATTTCTAACTATGGGCCTCGTAAGAAAGCTCAACGTCGCTCAACGAGCTATGAAGTTTCTTTTTCTAATATGCTCGGGGTTTCTCTGCGAGATTGAATCAGAAATGAGAAGATACGCAGATAATTGAAAGTAAATTGAAATGGCAGTGGACAGGACACATAGTACGGGAAAAGAGGCCAGTGAGCGGGCCTGCGAGGCGGACCCCTAGGCTGATCCACTCAGGCGTCGACGAGCCCGCCGACGTGCCTGGGCGTATGGCCCTGAAACTCCCGACAAAGACGGCATTTCAGTGGGCCGTCAAATAAAATGAGGCAAAACAAAATTGCCCAGAGATGGGTTCTCAATAACATAGCGGTGTGTGGGGATCCGAGGATAAGGCGTGGCTGTGATCTCGGATCCGGATCGGTTTTAGTGAGTATTCCCGGCGATAATTCACGTCGTCGTCCCACACTCCCCTCATCGACCGTCTCCCGTCGACGAGGGATAGTGCGTAAACATCATTTCCCCTCCTAAAAAAAGGACACATAGTACGGAGGTCGACTGAAGCCGGAAAGTTCTCGAGTGGAGGCCACGGATTGGCAAGCGCAGACTTCCACCCACAAGATGGACAGTCGACCGATAAGGAAAAATATGGGGAGGCCTATGTCCAACAGCTTTTTTTTTTTATTAAAGATGGGTTTGCTCTTGACCAACAACCAAGTGTGTAGCAAGGATGAGGCCTAAGATGGAGCGAGCTCACCCAGAAGATGCCTATTCACTCGAACTTTGAAAAGATTTGGGTTATATGAGCTAGGAAATACAGACGCCGGCAGGGAGTTACAAACCTTGGCAGTGCGCATTATAAAAGATGTTCTAAAGCGCTTGGTCTGAAACCAACAAGTAACCCTCAGCTTATCTGTCGCACTTTATCATGAAAAAAGATGTAAATTTGAATTTGTGCATAATAATTACATTAGGTACGAGTATAACGCCAAGATCGCAATTCAGTTTAGGAGAAGTTGGCCCCGCACCACAATGAACACAAACACTGTAGCTACGGTATGCTTCAAGCTTTTCGACATTTCCCCACATTACTTACAATACCTCCAGTAAACAGATATTTGAAAATCATCCGTGGCCCCCATGCAATAAAATTCATATTTGTTTACATAAGCATTAACAACATATTACGTTTCGTATTTACGACTTGTTCCAGGTAGTAGTTTACTTCCGTCCGGGCAGTTTTCAATGGGCAACAACATTTAGTTAGTACATACAAAATGAAAATACTACTGAGTTACTGGCTTGTATTGAATTGCCTGTTTTGCTGGCGTTTATACCTGTTGCAATCATTGCGCTGACTGATTCGTGTTATTGAAACTTCGTGTATTCAAACTGATATTATAAATGCGAAAGTGAGTTTATTTGTTTGTTACGCTTTCACGCCTTAATTACTCAAACGATCATCAAATTTTGCATGTAAGGGATAGAGAAAAGGACACAGGGACACAGAACCTTTCATCCAGGAAAAAAAGCACTGTTCTCTTGGGATCATCAAGAAATAAAAATAAAAATTCAAGGCCCGATAAAAATATATTGAACAGTAAATATTGAATAAATGTTTTAATACCTAAAAAAAACTTTGACCTGGAATAGGTCTTTGTTACCTTATAAATCTATCTTTGACTTTGATCTGGAATAATGTCATTTAAAAATGTATGTATTTTAAAAAGGACTATCTTTTGTGTAAAATTGGAATTTGAAACGAACGTATCCATGTTGATATGACGTGTCACTTATGCTCGTAGCGACAAGAGGAGTTATAATTGGATGTTATTTGTGTTTGGCTTTTGCTGTCGTATAAAGTGGCTTCAGCGGCAGTGAATTTGCTTTGCAATTTTGTCAATTTTATAGAGATATCTAAGTAAGAAATTTCTTGTATATAGATGAAAACAACGACATTTTATTAATTTTCTAGATTACGAAATATCTTCACTTCTATAAGAATTAAAACACTATACACAACAATTACTAAAGGAATCATGAAATGTATAATATTTCTCTTACCATTAATTTTATTAATTACCACATGGCACGAGCAATAATTATGTCCCAAAATTTCTTGAATAAGTTTTGAATAGCAAATTTTGGTATAATTGTTTTTCCTTTTAATGGAATCCTTTTACATGTGCATGTTATTGGGAAAAAAAATCAGGGACATGTGCACATTTATAATTTATAAACGTTTTTATAAACATACATATTATTTTATGAAACAATTCTTTGAATATGTATTTTATACACTTGACTACCTTCTACGGTTCAACGAGCTCTGTATCTAATAAATACTATAAGTACTTATCTTAATAAAAAAATATTTTGTATATTCCTACTCTTTAATACAGTAGGTTTACCGTTCAGCACTAAGCACATAAAATACTGTAAAAATCAATTGTAACTTGTAGACAGTAAAGTTTCAAGTTACCTCGAGAGTCGAGACATACACTCACGCTCAGCTTCTCATAAGCTCATGTAGTTATGAACCCCTGTTTGTTCTGAGGTAAAACTTGGTACACGTCAGCAGTTCTAAATTGCTTCGAACGAACACTCGTCATACTTCAGAAACATTTCTCTTATAATGCAACTGGGTTTTATTTTTGCAATAGAGTAAGTACCTCTCTAGCTGTGGGTATGCAGTTTTAAATTTAATTAAATATTAAATGCATGAATTAAATGTACAATATCTTAATCAAGAAAGACAATACAGAATTGTAATAAAAAATATTGTTAGATTGATTAGGCTACCTTGTGTATATTAAAACATTGACTCTAGCACCTATTATATTCTCTGGCACAAGTTAGGCTTATGCCTACCTGCTTAAGTTAGGCAAAGTTTGTATGTTAGGACGCTTATTTCTCAAAACCGGCTGAACGAATTTGGATGAAATCTGGCACACAGATAGTTTACTACTTGGATTAACTTTGGTTAAATGTTAGGTTCCTGAGGGATCGTTTAAAATACGTCTACAATATAAAAAATCAACAACACTGTCATCAACAGTGACGTTGATTTTTTTAAATATTTTTAGATGTTTTCAACGCCAACAAATTCCAATATGAAAACATATAATCATTACAATTACTTAATAGTGAGAGTCTTTTAGAAGGGTGACCATAAAAGTAAACAAATATAAAAAGTTATAACAAGAAGCAGCCGGAAGTCGGTTAACTCGGAGTCCGACAAAAGTTAGTAATGAGGTATCCCCTAAAGCCGAGGATTTACTGCCCACTGTTTGTAGACACACTCTTCGAGTATACTTTAGAAGTGACCATTCGCCCTTATATGTATACAGGCTGATTATTAATTAGGATTAAGTGCACATAGTTTGTAAGTGAATTAATTAATAATATAGGTATAGGTTTACTATAAGTAATAGTTTGATCTTAGTAATATCAAAAGCTATCTTTTGTCCGCGACTTCATCCGCACCCCTTTTTCTTAGGTGTTGAAACATTTGAAACTTTATTGCTCATCAATACTTAATATTATTAATGTGAATGTAACTCTGTCTGTCTGTGTTTCACCTTTTCACTGCTTAACTACTTAATTGACCATCATGAAATTTTGCATAGACTTTGTCAGGAATACAGAAAACGACATGGGGTACATTTCATCAAAAAAAGTATTGTAATACTTAAATCTTAAAATACGAAAAATCTTTAACGCCAACCTTTAAATACGAAAAATATTCAAAGTTTTAAAATTAAAGGTGCCTTTTAAATCGCATTAAACTTGTCACGAAAGCTTATAATAAATAAATAGAATCTACAAATCCGAATCCAATTAACAAAGTATTCGCAGTACCTTGATACGAAATCAAAAATATCAAATGAAGCTGAAGTATCCGTTGAGTGCTCCAAATTACGAATTCATAAGGCATATCGTTTTAGTAGGAACATTGAAACAAATAATTAAATCTATAATACTTATTAATTGACTCAAAGCCCTAGTCTGTCTGTCTGTTACCTTTTCACGCCTTAATTACTCAACCGATCATCATGAAATTTTGCGTACACGTTGTCAACGATACAAGAAAGAACATATGGTACATTTCATCCAGAAATAAAGTAATATTCCCGAGGGGTCATCTAAAATAAAACGCCTAGTCAAAGTGTTATAGCAACAAGGAGTTAAGCGTTATATTGCTTACATATTTTTTTATTTTTCAACACGGGCGAAGTCGCGTGCAACATCTAATCCTTTATATATCATAGCCACCATCAATAGGATTATCAATTTGCACCAGCGTTTAAAATTAATAAAATAAAAAAAAAAACAGAAATTTAACAAATATCTGTTCTAACAAATGGTCGTGTGAGCATACTGTATTATGTGATATTCTCCCTTCTACTGAAGTGATAAAGCTGTTCTGATTAAGAAGGTATTTCTATAGACGCATTAATGGAGAAAGCTAATGTTTGTGGGCGTTTATCTTACTTACACGGGATATTTATAAATATACAACATATATATAAATAAATGTAGTAGCTAAGAAAAAACGTTTGATCGCCACATTCTACTTTATTTGTAATAAATAAGTAAATATTATAATCTTCTTCTTTGCCTGGCCCTTTCCCATTTTATTTGGGGTCGGCCCTCCGTATCATGTTTCTCCAGGCTGCTCGGTCCTGGGTCGTCTCTTTGTTGACTTGGATTTCCTTGAGGTTCTTATTTACTAGGGACATCCATGTGATTCGGGGTCTTCCTCGTCCTTGGGGTTTAGTTCCGATATCTAACACTTTTCTGGTCACATGGTCGGATGGTCGCCTCATAACGTGTCTGTACCACCGCAGACGACTCTCCAGTAGCTTATCCGGGATAGGTCTCACTTTGAAGGTGCCCCTTACGTGTGTGTTTCTGACATGATCCAGCCTAGTTACACCGCCTGCCCACCTGAGCATCTTCATCTCTGCGCAGTGTAATTGATTTTCGTGCTGCTTTTTGAGCGGCCAGCATTCGGCTCCGTATGTCATGGCCGGTCGGACGGCCGCTCTGTATACTCGTCCCTTTATCCGCAAGGGCATTCGGCTGTCGCATAGCACGCCGGATAGTTCTCTCCATTTCATCCACCCGGTATTTATGCGATGGGTGACATCAGTGTCTATTGACCCATCTTTACTGATGAATGACCCTAGGTACTTGAAATGGTCCACTTCCTTTAGCTGGGTGTTCTGCAGACAGATGGTGTGTTTGCTGTTGACGCCACTAAAGTTGCAATGCATGTACTCGGTCTTCGCTCTGCTTATTCGCAAACCTGATGTTATAATAACAACTTAAATCCATTTCCTTTAGTAAACAGAGATTTAACTTATAAATATTTTAATAGTAAATAGGTAAAAAAAAATGTTATGAAACTGATTATTGTATAGTTTTTATACACGAAAATTCACGATACATTTTAACGAGCCCGTTGGATGAGTGGTTAGAATTATTGCCTTAATGCATTAATAATGTTTCAGTTGTCCCAGGTTCGATTCCCGGCAGGGTCAACTTTGGAAATGAAGTTTTCAAGTAGGCTTTGGTCTGAATTTGGTAAGTAGCGTTAGGGCACGCTGCATTTCGCATTTGGGCATTTGGGTTATTATATTTATTTAATTACATGCTGTTTACACTCTAAATTGTTGTTATCGACAGGTTGTCTCTTGATTAGCAATCAACATGTAAGTACTATTACAATTATTATTGTGTAGATTTTATTCACAATCTCAGAATTTACGAGTTCCACTGCTATGCACAGTTCCACTGCTCTACTCAATTGGCTGCAAATTGACAGAAATTCCCAAGTCTGTTAGTTGCTAGTTAACAGGACATGCAAGTTTCATAACTATGTTCCTTCATCCTTGTAGCAATTGACCTAATTCACACATGAAATCGAAGAACATTCAAAGTGCAATACGTAATGGAATTCGAAACTGCATGTGTTAATTCCGAGATAAATGCGTTTGAATATTCAGCAGAGTGTCGTAGTAAACTATTTATATTTATTTTTAAATTGTCAGACAAGTTATTTTAAACTGTTTCATATTGTTTAATTATTCAACGTAAATCAACTTTCACAAACAAAACAGCGAGTGAGGATAACCCATTAGTTACTGTCGATGTCGACCCGAGCCGCTAGATATTGATATATATTTGTATCGTATGATAAATGATCCTCCAAACTCGCGTTAGTGTTCGGACACTTTGTAAATATCGCCAATAATGTATACGACGTCAATATTTTCACACGATTTTCCCAACGCATTTATTACGTGAACTACTTCTTTCCGTCTTCGCGAAAATTGGGCCTCTTCAAACTAATGGCTTGGACAGAGAACTTTGAGGTGAATTTTCTTGTGACGTTCTTTATTGTTTTGTTATTAATTTATTTTCTATTATAATTAATGATAGACAAATAATTGACATTGGTATGTGCACATTAGAAGCTTTAGCCATATTGCATACAACCCATTTTTCAAAATTTGTAATTTTTAAATTACTATCTTTTTAATGTGTAAAAACTATTTTAACAATCAATGCAGAATTGTATTGCATCAGGCCGAAGCCGGAGGCAATTTTAATATATTACTTAGGTACTAGCTTTTGCACGCGACTTCGTCCGTATAACTTTATAAAATATAGCCTATGTTACTCGCTGATAATGTAGCTTTCTATAGGTGAAAGAATTTTTAAAATAGGTCCAGTAGTTCCGGAGCCTATTCAATGCAAGCAAACAAACAAACAAAGAAAGCAAATCTTTCCTCTTTATATTATTAGTATAGACTAGCGACCTGATATATTAAAATTTGTAGCATCCACAAAATGTGTCACGTAAAGACCCGTTGACTATACTAACTGAAAATCTTCTTAACATCTTTAACAGACTTTGAACGAGTCACATAAATGAAAATGGTGTTGTCAACAGCTATTCAAACAATCGTAGTAGGTTCCATTTAAAATGCCATTCTATTGTACATTCATACTGCTGTTACCATCTCTAAACCGTGCCCGCTTAACCCTTTAATACTTAACGTTAAGAAGTATCCCTTAAATGTTCGTAAAGTGGCACTTCGCTGCTCTTCTATACAGTAACAACTCAATAACGTTAAAAAGCAGTAAGGAATCTATTCGTATTTAATATTTTACATTAAAATTTATATACCTAATTTTTTATATTTATTTATCACCAAATTATACACTACATTAAATAATTTCATATGAACATTTCATAGGAGAAAATCTACTTTCATGGGAGAAAATCACTGGATTAGACCAATAATGGAAAAATAAATTATATACATGACTATACGTGTTTTGCGGTTTTACATGAGTTAATTTTGGATTCAGTAGTAGCACTCGCGCCCAAAAATTTCTCGCCCGGGCGCTAATCACCATATTGATTTATTTATCTAACTTTTCGTACGTCAACCCTGGGCAATCCGCCTGGTGGCAGTAAACAAGTTCACAGTGATCTAATGTAAGGTGGCGGCCCTTACATTAGATCACCGTGAACTTGTTTTATTAACAGTTTAACATAAAAATGTAAGCTTCTTTAATTTTTAGAGGTCGCCTTTGAACAAAGTTACCCTACTGTAGTTCGTCTTTACCTAAGTAATTGGATATTCGCATTATCCTTTGACAGGTTAAGGTGACGTCAATTACCAGCCTCTTTGTGTAATAGTGTCTGAGTTTTCCTTGAGGAGCATGTCTATTTTCTACAGGCATCATTATCGAATGTACAAAACATCATCCTGATCATCATAAGCCTGTGTTTCTCCACTGCTGGACGTAGGCCTCTCCAAGGGCTCGCCCCACGCACGATCTTCTGTCCTTCGCATCCACCCGCTTCCCGTGAAGCCTTTAGAGGTCGTCTCATGCTGCACTTTCCGATTATTTAAGAAAACATTAATTTATCTATCTGATCAGCCCGTTGTATGAGTGGTTATGGTACATACCTTAACGTTCTGTTTCAGGGTATCCGAGTTCCACTACCGGCAAGTTCAACTTTGGAATCCCTTCTGTTCCCTATCCTTTCCAATCTCTTCTAAAGGATAGCCTTATAAAACACATAAAAATATAATAATAGAAAATCAACTTTTCAAGCCTCTCTCTCCACAGCTAGAAAATCTCTAGAAATGGTATAAACGTAAAAACTCAAGCTAAGTAACTGTATAGTAAAAAATGCAATAAACAGGATACCGATATTTTTTACATTTGAATTTTTCCTATGCATTTGACAATTTGCTAACGCAAAATTTTGAAATAAAACGAACATTTGCCTATAAAAATATAATGTAAGTAGATAAGACAATAACAGTTTCTCGTAGTGGGCGCTCGTTTTCAACTCGCTAGATATTCTGATAAACTTGTATTAAACTTGTCTCGTTATTGTAATTCTACTGCAACACGAAACTAAAACGAAAATAGTAAAAAGTATATTACTTTAAAACGACTAAAATTTCAAATGTTCTTTCTGAACAATGTAAAACATACAAATGAACGAGGAATTTGTGCAAATGTGGTATGTTGAAATTGTTAGAAAAAATTCAGCAGTTTATTTTAAAAAGAACAAAATGCTACTGCTACTTTGCAAGACTTTGTACTTCGGTAATAGTGTATAAATTCAATAATAAATTATGAATAATTTTTTGCTCATATATTTTTGTCAGGCGTAAAAACAGCAGATGGATGCCTTATTTTCGAAAACATATTAAATACAGTTAACATTTTCATTTCTATGTGTGCCCCTTTAAGTGGATAACATTCTTGACGAAAGTTGTAGGTATATTTCTAGCAAGGACGTTAAAGGCTTAGATGAGTTCATAGTTGTTTCTTCAAGAATTTGCTAAATATAACATTCTCCAAACGTTACTGTTGACAACTTTATAAACTTACAAATTATGTAGTTTGTGTTTTAAAATATGATTGCATGCGACACGCTAGTTTTCTGGTTTTGTTAAAGGAAAAGCAAATTGAAAAGAGCCATGTAAAAATGTTTTCCAAGTAAACTAACCAATTACATGAGGTATTAACTGTTTTTTTATAACTAAACGTGGCGACCCTACCATAGTTTTCAGTATAAAGATATTTCTCAATGGTTTATTTTTATTTTTGAAAAGGTGGACAATCAAGTAGATGGTCCACTTTAAGGTAAGTGGCTACCGTTTACTAAAGACGCAACAGAAGGAAGAATGCTCTCAAAATTTCTGACACTGTAAAGTTTAATCTCGTAAATTTGTATGTAAGTTAGAATTTTTATGTAAAGAAATTTTTAATGTAGCATTTTTATGTAAAAACCATTAAATCAAAACCGTCAAACCGTCAAAGACGCAAGTTTTATTGACGTTTGATTCCTTCCAATCTTCTTATGAATTCACAACATTGGTTTTATGACTTGGTTAGTTTTTTTTATTAGTATTTTTATTAAAAAATTCTATAATGTCAATCGACGACGATATAAAAAAAAATGGTGGCAACTACCATTTTTAATTTAACATAATTGTTCTGAGAAATATCGACACTGGACATTGCATTGTTTCTCAAAAGGTCTTTCATATAAGCTCCCATAATATGTAAGACTACTTAGTTCTGATTTGGGGGCCAAACAATATCAACGCTGCTTTCATAATTATTAGTGAACTAAATTCTTATTCACATATTCTTTCATTTATTATACAAATAAAAGAATGTGTCGTGACATTTTTTTACTGTAATAAAACCAGTTGGAATGTTGCAGTGGCTGAACTACAATATCAGTACACAAAAAAAACAGGCTTCTGTTCCAACGAGTTTTCGTTTGTATAAAGTACAGCATTTCTGCTTCACTCCATTCAACGGAATTGTTCATTCGTTTACTGTAAAAATTGATATGAAATATTTTTTTTTTTTGTAAGTTAGTATGGCGAACATTATGTTGTCCACACTTTCTCAATGTTGAAAAGACTATTCGGCAGTAGACTTGTAAAAGTTAGGCTCTTGTGCGAGGCCAATAATTGGAGCGTGATGTATAATAATAGGGAAGCGAGACGACGACGACGACGGCTTGCCTTTGTTGAACGAAATTAAAGCAAAGACTATGTTACTAAGAAACGCCGACTTAAGTTACAAACTTAACGCAAACATTAATTTTAATTTAACGCCAAATTATTATCTATAACCTTAATTATTATGGTGCGTTCCAATTTCCTCGATTCCATGCCTAAAAAACATGCATGCACTGCATACGCCCAGTAGCGCCCTCTGGTAACTACTATGTGAACGAAACTCTAGGTGTGAATCCCGCAAGCTAATCGCATACCGCACGCGCGGATTTATTATATAAATTCGATATACGTACCGCAATGCTGAAGCATTATGCTTTTACAACCCTTATATAAATCGGTCACGCCTCCGCGAGTGCAGTTGAAGTGAAAGGACAAATTGGACACCAGGAACGTGTATGTGGCGGGCTCGCCCCTGTCCCCATCGGCCTGGAAGACCTGCCTCCGTTACCGGCGTTCTACGAGGTAGGTGCTGCATGTTCCGATCTCTTTCTCTTTGATTGCCCATGTACCATAAACAATACAGTCCTCTTATTCTTCATCAAAGATATACATATATACATATTTGACATGACCAAACTTAATATGCAATTAAGAGGGCTGATATCATACGCAGAGCTCAGCAAGAAATATAGCACGAATGGAATAAATAGAAACTTGAGCCCAATTCTTAACAGGGACTATGAAATACACAAAACGCACCTTTTTCACTGACTTTTTTTTGGAAAATATTTACAATAAAACGTAGGTACAGTCGGGAGGTTAAATCCTTATTAAATGTTCCGTAATATAATTACTGCATAAGTTTTGTGTACATAAAATTCTGTGCAAGTTCTAAGACAAACAATTGTCATTTCGCTTAATTAAGAAAAAAAATTATGAGTCGTATTTATGAAATGTAGTATCGGTATACGGGAGAGGATATAGAACCGTATTGCATTCACGAAAGCTGTTATTAAAGTTGTATATAAGCACTATTTTAATCAGAGATAAATATAGTTTAAAAAAAGTTTAGTTTTTAAATCGAAACCTTTAGTATTTATATGAGAAATGTATGGTTTGTATGGCTCTAGCAAATACCAGTAATATTCATATAATATAATTATTATTTTTTTAATATAAAGAAAAAATGCATTTCATTTGTAACCCAGATTATGTCTCTTGTGTTTTGCGACATTTGTCAGGTCTCTGTAAGATTATTATTTTATTAAATAATAGTTTTGTGTAATGCATATAGGTATACCGAAATGCTAAGAGATATTTTGTAGTAAGAATTTAATTATATGTATTATGTAGAAGTTTTTTTATGTGTGCTTGACTGTACATAATTTACTTACACAGAGGGCAGCGAGAGACACAAATTACCTGAAACAAAAATGTAAATTAAATGACACAGTTGTACACTTTCTGCAAAATATACATGGAAGGTCAACCCTACGTAGAAGGACCTATATTAATGAAGGTAGAATTATACTGTCTTTTTTAAATATGGTTCCACAGCGTATTTAATCTTTAAATGTATTTTATCCTATATCTAGGTGTACTGACGTATATCAATTATATATTTATTTTTTTAATGTAAGTGGCTATCAGTCCACTTAACGGTAATTTCAAATTCGCTGCAGACCCTAATAAGAATGTGGAACAAAATGGGTTAAGGTTTTAAGAAAGGTTACGGACATAGGACTCTGGTATCCCTTATCCCTTACTCACTCAACGAAATAAAACAGCACCCCATGCTGTTATTTCACAGTGAAGTTCTGATAGGGGGTGGTTTCCGCCACCAGACGGGCATCTCAAACAATACATAAAATTATCTGTGGCATTAATCATGATCACGTCACAGTTTTAAACATCGGGGAGTTAGTAAGGAATGGCATATTTAGCCTTCAGCCTTTATCTCTATCCCTTTATCCTATCAAGATAAGCAGAGCCCTTATTATCCACGTGGCTTTGCTTGCTAACACAAGGCTATGACAGCATACAAAAACGCTATATATACTAAATTATAAAGAGAGAAGATTTGTATATTTGTAATAAATAAATTCATACTCTACTGTATCGATTTGAAAAATTCTTTCACCTATAGAAAGCTACATTATCAGCGATTAACATAAACTATATTTTATAAATGAAAAAAAAAAAAATCATTAATAATGCCGCGGTTATAAAAGAACCTGTCAGAAACATAGCTATTGCTTCAGTGTGTTTTTAATTAAGCGAACTATTGTTGCACCTTTCAAGCAATTCATAACAAATGTCATACTCGTAATGTTAATAGAAAGACTTGTGAATGAACAGGGGCTTCGCAAAAATAGCGTGCTCCCTCAGTAAATTGGTTTGCCCCTCTCCTCTCAGACTGCACGCGTTAATTGAATAGGTTGCCTTCTTAGAATAGGTATAGATCTATAAGCAAGTGAAATGCGAAAATATTTCATGTAAGAAATACGTACAATTCGTTAAAAATACATTGAGAGGTGGATATATCCATGGATAGATCGCATGATCTATAGATGAATATAATATGGATAGATAACTTGATAACTTATTATTGAACATTATTTATGAGGAGTATAAAAAATAAAAGAAAATACAGAAATTAATCTCTATATATTATCCATTGAAGAGCTGTCCACGTCTGTCCGGTACAATTTAGGCGTATTTTAAAGTAATATACTCGTACCTTTAAATGCACAATCTGTTCGGCTAACTTTCAGGTAAGTACGTTTTTCGATTAATGACTTATAATTAAATTCATTGTATATTTATTGATTAACATAATCATTTATCGATTAATTTAATAATTACTTTAATTAAATTATTGTATATTTATTTAATGTGCATATATTTTCTATCCGTGTATTTATTACAGTGTATTCTTGATTTATAGCATACACGTACCATAAAGAAGTCGATAAGCAAAATCAGAAAATATTATTTTCACAGTTTGGTTTGATTAAATTATGTGGTTACTGTTAAGATCATATTTGCTTGTAAATTCAAAAGAAAAATACTCGGCATTTTATACTCGGCGTACGCCATATATTTTGCAAGAGCAGCAACGTAATAAATAATCAATTATTGATATCGGTAACGGTCGCTGGATGGCGCTCGTTCGTTCGAAAGCACTATGGACGTCACTTCCGGTATTTCGTTGGCGCGCTCTGCTTCCGTCGCGCGAACTTCCGCACTGTGAAAGTTGCACCGATAAGAGCTAAAATATTAATTATTACATTTTGTATGCACACCACATCTAAATTATTTACAAAAAATGCTAACTGCCAAAAATATCTATAGTATAGGTATTTGAAAGCCGAATATATTTCAAAATAAAATACCCGTATATTAAATGTCTGAAATCTACATAAACATTGTAACGCCGGCCATTCACGGCAGTAACATTGACAAGTCTGCGTGAAGCGCCGGACTGCAAGGCGGACTGTCGTGAATAGCCGGCTTAAATAGTATTTAGGTGATTCCTACCTATAGGTGGATTTTAAGTTCGGACAGCGGCATTACTTTTCAAATGTTTTTTTTTCTTTAGAAGTTAAAAAAGCAGTAGACGCTAGTATGACCACTTCATAATAGATGCAGTTAAGGCTTGCAGTTGGGAGGCATTTAGGAATTTTTGAATGAAGTTTATTTTAACTAGCATCTGTGAAGATTTTTTTATCGTAGTTTCTGCCAAATATATGGTCAGATATATAATAACTAAGATTCTATTAAATATGTAAAGATATGAACGTACTCTGAGTTCGTTACGTTTTTGAGAGTAGTCTCTCTATTGTAGGACAGTTTACTAAGGTCTGTTTTCTGTCACAAGTATTTTTGGTGGTGACGTCATTTCTCTTAGTATATAAATAAAAATGAATTTCTAAAAGCTAAATGTCTTACCAAGTGCAAAACTCGAGATGGCTAGACCAATTTTCGGCAATTTGCATCCGTGCGAAGCCAAAGGCGGGTCGCTAGTTAAATTAAAAAATAAATAAACATATTCATGCTTCGTATTTTAAGACTTTTATTGCAAGAATTACTTGAACAAGTCGTCGTGTTTCCTCAAATGAAAGTTATTTGCCGAAAAGCCGAAAATCTTGTGTGGTGTTACAGTCACTCCTAAAAGTGCGATATACGTGAAGTTACGCATGTCTACATTGTAAAAGTAATACGCGTCTCATCTGCGAGCCGTGATGAGTATAACATGTACGTTTGAAATGTAAATGTTCGCAACTGGGGAAACCTTCACAGTATACAAATAAACAGTAGATATTCTTATAGTAGCGTATCGCGCACACACATTTATTATATATATGCATGTAACGCTTTATGCTTAGTATTTTTAGATGTATGCTTACCGTAAATAGCAGCAAAAAGAAAGTGGTAATCGACAAATGGGCCTCATAAAACTATATACCTAAATACTCATCCCCACAACTACAATTCCAATAACGAACACGTGTAATGTCCTTTCTTGTATCCCTAAAAACGTATATGCAAAATTTCATAATGATCAGTTGAATAGTTAAGGCGTGAAAGGGTAACAGCCCGACAGACAGACAGACAGAAAGAGCTACTTTTACATTTATATCCATTTATATATGGATATGGATTAGAGAAACATTGCATTCTTTCCAAAATGTAAGCATTCAGTATCACTATTAACTGTTACATTATTATATTATTATACCTACACCACTGTAAGTATAATAATATAATAATACTGTGATGGTGTATAATTACTGCGCTTGCTTTGTGAACCAGTGCCTGCAGTGAATAATGTTATATTCAACGCGTTTAGAGTAAACAGTTCGCATTTTGTGTTCAACTGAAACCAGTGGTTAGTAATAATAGACCGAAATTAAACAGGATTTCATGAAATTTCATGAGTATAAACACATTATCACTAGAAAGAAACATTTTTCATATTTTATATTAAAACTCACATTAGTTAAAAAAATGTTATATAAGTTAATCAAACAATATTTACAGAAAATAAATAATAGAGAATTGTTTTTGTTCAATTTTTAATATCTATCGATTTTATATGTAAAATTATGTACTTATAATTTGTGTAGGTGTATCCTAATTTATTGTTTATTCTGCAGACAAAGCCGGGAATAAAGTTTCTATTTCGAACATAGTAGGTCCAAATGAGTGCACAATAAATTGCACGTATACTACAGTACTCTCAGTACGAATGAATAAAACTAATAAAGAGGATTTTAGTAAAGAAATTTTATGTAGGTTACATCGAACTTGCAGTTCGTACACTGTAATATGAAAAGTTTTCCAGAAAGTAATACGAGAAGATTGCATTCCTTGAAGAATATTCTAGTTTTCTACTTGTCGATTGCGATGCATTCATGAAATGTGGTAAAATATTTTCGCCTTAAAAAATATTAAATATTTTTAACGCGTTCTAAGTTTATTTATTTTTTTATGTATAAACTCTTACAAATGTTATGAATCTACCACGATAGATTCATAAATTGTTAAACATTTATTGGTATTATATGTCTTATTTGTTGCTTAAATGTTTTATTAATGAATTAAATTAATAATGAGCGTTTTGAAACTATTATTAATAACAATCAACTTATTATAAATTGGTTTTATTTATTTTTTGCATAAGGTTTCCATAAGGTAGATACTTTAAAAATTAAAATCCAAGCGTGTGATGCATTTTTATACGTAAATGTTTCTTTCTAAAACGTTCTTCTAAACTTCTTCTAAAGTTTGGTTACTTTTCGTCAAACAAATAACAAGGACAATTATTTAACTGGAAGCTATTTGGAAACGCAATTGTATCAAATTGTTCAGGTAAAAGTGTAGGAAAAGATAAAGAAAGGTAAATAGGTTAACGCCGTGGATCCAGTTAGCCAGTTTTAAAGAGTTTGTGAAGTTGCTATCGAAGGGGGAACACAGTTGCGAGTGACAAATTCAACATTATACTCACGTTGGGAAAAAAGTGCAAATAAGTTTAAAAGGTATTCCAAATAAACATTCATATTACTGTAACTAAATCACTTACATAACAGAACTTATGTTTAATAATCAACTAGGCCCGTCGTAGCTTTTGCTCGCGACTTCGTCCGCGTACTTTTCTTAGGCGTTAAAGATTCATATTTCTGACTAATAGTTGTGCTCGCTGTAGTTTGTTTTTTGAAAATCCTATAGGAACCTAACATTTTTCAAGGATAAAAGGTATACTAGGTACATGTTAATCCAAGCAATCGTCAATACATCAGTAAAACATCAGTAAAAATCAATACATCGCATTGACATCGGTTAATCGGTTTCTGAGACTAGGGCGCATAGACAAACAGACAAAAATTCTAAACACTATTTTCTTTATCTCAGTAACATAAACATACAACGTGTAAAAATCTTTTTATTTTTAATATTTAATGTACAGACACGGCTCCTTATATTATTTTATTATAATGGCAATAAAATCCCTCGAGACAGTATTTTCTGGATGAAACCTACCCGACTTCGTCCGCGTTTCTTTATCTTAGGTGTTTATTTTGCTCATATATTTTGGACAAATTATTTTCAAGTGTTTCCTTGGTAACAGTATTTTTTTCTGAATGAAAGACTATGTTCTTTTCTGTATCCCTTAAAACGTGTTTAATTATGCAAAATTTCATTATGATCATTTGAGTAGTTAAGACTTTGTTAAACGTAACAAACAAACACTCACTTTTGCATTTATTTATAATTTTAATTAGGATTAAGTCGAATCCTAAGAGAAATAATGCGTTAATTTACTATTATTTAATTTTGAATCTCAAATTAATAACGAATTTATTTGAATGAGAGTTGAACATTTTGTTAAAGCACATTAACACGTATAAAAGATATTAAGTCCTTAAATTCTCTGTAAAACATTTAATTTCACAATCGCCATAGATTTTCTTAACCGCGTCTATTATCGTTACAGTTGACACTTGCGGTCTATCGCCTATTAAATCAACTAGTTGGTCCCAAAAGCGGTATAACACTAACACTAGTTGCACATAGCACACGATAATCCGTTTAGGGCCCCAATCTTCGTCGGAAAGGTCTGAAATGCCCGGCCGTAAGCTCCTAACCTCATGAAAATGTATCAGAAAAATCAAGTAGCCGCCATCCCTACATCTCCGGTTTCTGTCTTTGGTACAAGTTAAAGGCGTATTACTTGTATCCGGTATGAAGTTCCCAAGCATTACATGACCCAGTGTCTAAATTAATCTAAGGCGTTTCCACAATTATTGAGAACCTAGAACTTTATATCTAGATGACACTTTTCTTATAAATAGGTTACACTAAATATCACACTGTAGATTCGTTACGGGTAATTTATCACACTTCAATGTCCAAACCAGTTTTGAAAACTTTAAATAAACTACAAATCGAAATTGACAAATATCGGGATAGATATATCGCCCTATTTTCCGCTCTGGCATCCAGTGGACCGTTAGCCTGTTTGACGTCCATAACATATAGAAATCTTAATAAAATAGGACACAACAGATAATGTAATCCTTATGAGTTCTCTCAGAGTACAGTACAGTACAATGGGTCCATTCTTTCAGCTATTATGGGCTACTTTTATGACTGTATTGAGAACGCTTAGCGATCGCGTCATCTGTGCCTTTCTCCATAAGTCAGTGCGCCGCCCGGCGCAACCAGCAATTGTATTGTCAAAAGGCTTTACTACCTTCTGGAGAATCGTATTTTCCAGAATCACTTGAGCCAAGATGTTTATAGCTTTTTCACAAAAACACAAAAAATCATTACTGTTAGATATCTGACACACCATCAATAATCACTTAAGCCGTATAACAAATATCATGGTGTATCCTAATGACTTGAGAAATTTATGTAGGCCTTTATGCATAAACTCAGTCGTTCTGCTTGTTTTAGTATTTTAATACTAATATTCTTGTCGTGAGATTTTTTTTTTTTGCTTCCGAACAGGATTTCATCCGACTCTTTCCGTCACTGATTTTTAGTGCGAATATTGCATAGTTGTAGACTGATCTTTTTCTTTCACAAACAGAGGACATTTCACTGTTCCTATCACTAGCACTGACCAGGCTACTACACAAACTTTCGCTGTCAAGCAGACGGATTTTAAAATTGCATTTGACTTCATAAATTCTTTGTAAATTTTCTCACTAAAATTTAATTATCTTTATACACCCCACTCTACTTTAACATCACAAGAATTTCTACCAAATATTGCCAAGAAAAAGAGAAAATGCAATGAATATTAATTTATGAGAATAACAGATTGTATATTCAAATTAAATGTTTCTTTGCTTTTCATTGTATCATTTATAGTCAGACTATACGCTGTCAAACATAAAGAATAGCTGTCTTTCTAACTTATATTGTCGCTTATTTCCAAGTCCATGTGTTATTAATTTTATGCATGTTTGACAAAACTTCTAGTAGTTAAGACAAATTATTACTAGATACATATTACTAGCACCCTCTTTCACATGTAACTAACATTGAAAAGAGTTAATTAATGTATTTAAGAGTAATTTAATGTTTTGGTGAATGATCAAAGGATGCCAGAGCCTATTCGCCTTTCCGCAGTAAATGGGGAAATGGGCCTTTTTAATAACTAATGATAAACAACGGCCACTAATATCAAGTTTAACTGTTTGCCGACTTTTATAATATTAAAAAAATAAAATAAACAAGCCTTACAGTAGTCGCTTATGATGTTCTAATGTGATAGCCTATCTATGTTAAAATGTTTCTATGATATTGACAATTTAAAAATTCCTCTTCAAATTCCTTACAAGTTATTGCTGTTAAAATTTATATTATATTCTTGTTTTATTTCGAAAAAAAACCCTGATTTGTTGCTGACACCTTTATCGATTTTTAATATTTCACTTTTTCCCACGAACATATTGCAAAATATGTTACGAAATAATTTTTCAATAGACAAGTCTGCTAATAAATACTGAAATAACTATCGCAGACGACTTATTTATGCCAGTATTGATATTAAAAGTTAAAAATATGTCTCTATTGATCTTGTGCCGCAGTCTAGACATAAATATTCAATGTGGGACCAAGATCTCTTACTAATGAAAAAGGGTCACGAGGTACGAGTATTTTAATTCAACTATGTGTTAAGGATTTCGGCTGGACGATCGCGCTTGGGGAATGCTAGTACCACCGTATTACAAAGTTTTACATCATCAATAAGATTGTAGACATAAAATGAAAAAAAATAAATAAATAAATAAATATTTGATAATATTAGTTAAAGTTTTCTTTAATATAAAAGTTATAATTATGTTACTTTATATCAATTTCGAGTTCCAAGAGAAAGCTTGTGGAAAGGACTTGCTTTCTGATACCCCTTGTATCAAACTTAACTCAATTGATAAAGAAAAAAAAAATAGTTTAATATTTTTTTAAAAAACAACAAAATTTCTTATTTAAAGTTTTAATGAATTTGTAAATACATTTACATGTTCTAGTACTTTTCGTGTATTTTTTAGCATTGTGATCATCTGTGACTATTCTCTATATTATCTTATTTTTGTCTGATTGAAGAAGATGATTTACATTTTTTCCGGAAATTTGTTCGTGGTATCAGTATTTTAATTGCATCTTTCACACAGACCAGGTCTTGTAAGAAAATTTTGTTAAAAAAATTGTTGTTTAAAATAGTGGAAATATGGCATTGTCTTTCAAGTGACAATAAAAATAATTTATAAAGTAACATTTCACATAAACTAACGACTGCGACCGGGAGACGCAATATCGTATAAAATTCAAATCAACGTTGCGTGAACGTCGTTGCCGGAATGATTAATACAGTCTGTAGACGCGTTGTTTTGTCGGAGAAGTATTATACTTTGGTTCCTGTTACACACCAAATATTATTATGAAAGCTAGTTGCTATGGATTCAGAGAACTGCCTACACTTTCTCTAAAGTAATAAAGTAATAGGCTCTATAGATGCTTTGGTGGGTCAAAAAGATCTATACAAATACTTTATAATTATAATTATAAGAGCTTATAATGATAAAATAAACTATATGACTTGTAAGTCTTTAAAGTGCGATTTTCAATATTTTAATTTATTGTATTTTATATTAAAACTAGCGACCCGCTCCCGGCTTCGCTCAGGATAAAGCTTAATTAGTTTTTATTATATATATAAAAATTCCATGATTTTTTTTCTAACTGATGGTAAAACCGCATCAAAATCCGTTGCGTGGTTTAGGAGTTAACGGACATACAGACAGACGCGAAAAGCGACTTTAACTTATACTATGTGATTTTTGTTAAAGCATTACCTACATAAGTATGGATTGTTGAGGCAAACCGAAAACAACGTATTACCTTCTTAAAGTATTTAACATTCTTGGTCTTGTCTTGCTTAACTGATAGAAGATGTTTCCTCCTTTGCATTTCCTAATAAGTGTTATAGCAAGCAAGACTAACAAATTGTTTGAAAAAATATTTTGAGAGTCATAATACCTACATGTTAGTGAGTGGTCTTAAATATTCCTTCACTATATTTTGTATACGAGCCTCGTTTCTCCGAGATTTTCGAAACACTCCACGGCTCAGACGCTTATAATGAAATAATCCGTACAACACGAGATATAATGGCAGAAACACTAATCTTGTACTCGAGTTGTTGCTTTTGTATTGTCACAATAACTAGCGACGCTTGTAAGCGAAAATGTCAACAATAACAACAAACATTTGTAAACTTACAAACAACAGTACCTACAAAGGAAAATTTTGGTCTTGTAAACTATAACTACGGTGAATGCTTGAATGTTACTCTATTGTCAGCAGAATTATTATTGTATGTTTGCAATCTTAATAAGTTAAAATAAATAGTTTTTTTTTTTAATTCAAACCTGTTTTATAAATTGGCGAACTTTACATGTTTAGATTTGGGAGACATTATCCTAATCATTCTTTTTATCTTTACATAGGGACAGAGGCAGGAAACAACTTTGTTTTGTTATACTAAGTAATAGTTAGTATAAGTCTCTGTCCATCTGTATGTACGCTTAGATCTTTTAAACTACGCAACGGATTTTAATGCAGTTTTCACTAATGGATAGAGCGTTAAACGAGGAAAGATTTTGTATATGATTTGCAGAAAAAAAATTGTACTCGTAAGAAGCCGGGAGCAGTTCGCTAGTATACTTATAAAAATTAATCGTCTTCATTATTTCAGTCTCGCAAAAGTCTGACATAACGAACAGAACCATAGACAGTTTAGATTAGATATAGGATACTTTTTATTTGAAATGTTAGGTTCCTGTAGGACTTAAGAAAAGAATTACAGAGCGTACAAAGTCGCGGGCACCTCTAGTTCAACTACAATTTAAAGATATAAACTTATTAAGAGTGAAGTTTCAAGGACTTAACTAATTTATTATAATAATATATCGCGAGCGATGTTGAAGGCAAAATTATGTTTAATGAAGACTAAAACAACAAATAGAAATGAAGTCATGAACCAAGATTAAAATTGCAGACAAGATGCTTAATTATTTCCCAACCCAAAATCACCCCTTAAGCCTTCCTGTTACAGGGTAGTATCAAGTAGGTATCAACACGTTAAGATCTTGGCCCCAATAATTATTAGGGGCTAAACTTTAAGACCCAAATTCCTTGCTAAACGTCTCAAGGGGCTATAGACAGTAGATAGAAACATTCTCTTTAAGCTTTATATCTCTGTTTGACCTTCGAATATGCCTTCAAGTGTTTTTTCTAAAGAATAAATAAAGAGGAAATCTAATTACTTTGAAGATTCTTCGCGGAAACCGAGTCTTTAATACAATAATGTAATATCAGTTAAACGATAAAATTTAGTCCTCAATTATTAAAATATCTGTGTTGCGAAGTTGCAATAAAGAGGAATAAGTATTTTAATTATAAAAACTAGAGATCTTAAAAATTAAAAATTCTTAAAGTGTTTAATATTAATAAGAGTTTAGAATGCAGTTTTTGGAATACTTAAGTGACTAGCTGAAAATTAAATCAAATCTTACTTCAAAAATAAATAGTTATCTGAAATAGAGTAAAATTTTCAGATATTTAGCTTTGAAATAGTTTTCGGTATTCAACGGAACACGTTAACTTGAAAACTGGAAAATATGGGACGCCTGGACCGTTTGAAGTGACCGTTTGTAGAGTCTAAAACGTTTTAAACTTGGCAGCAGCGAGAATCAAAGAGCCAATGGTGAAAAGTTACTACTTTATAATGGCTATAGGAACGTTTAAGTTTTGCCACAGACTTTACTCTAGCTTGATATATGAAGAAAGAAGTCTGAGATAAAAGAGATGCGTTGTACCAGAACTGTGTATTAATATTAATGTGTATTATATTATATGATGTGCTAACTTTGAATGGAATTGGATATTTTTATTTTAGTGGAAAACTTCAGACACTAAGATTATTATGTACTTCGTCCACATAACTTTATAAAACATAGCCTATATATTACTTGCTTTCTATAGGTGAAAGTATTTTCAAAATCAGTCCAGTAGTTTTTGAGTTTATTCATTACACATACAAATCTTCTCTCTTTATAACACTAGTATAGATTTAATTAAATTATTAGGTACAATTTTATAATATGTATTGGATAAAGATTAATATTTAATAAAAAATGATAAAGAATCTAAAGGAAAAAATATATGTTTTAAGGACAAATGTATATTAAAATGGTGCTTAAACCATGTCATAATTTGTTAGCTCTAATAGTTAGTAGTAAGTTAGGACATTTAAAACATCCTTTATTAATTTTTTCGGACCAAGCGCTTAAAACCCAAATCTTTTCAAAGTTCGAGTGAATAGGCATCTTCTGGGTGAGCTCTCTCCATCATAGGCCTCATCTTCACTACACAGCAGGATGTTGACCAAGAGAAAACCCATCTTTACCTAATAAAAAAAAATCATACTCAAATAAATCCATATAAACTTCAATGAAATAAGCTTTCACGGACGGTATTTAATTTATGAAACACAATCACAGCAGAAATGAGTCCTTCGATTTCAGACTTCGGTTAAATCCTTCATAATATCTTGTCCAAATACTGCAATATCGTTTATTCGTAAATTAACCTTCTTTAGTGGGGTCGTTGTTCCGAGATTTTCCCGGTAAATTTCATGCGGCACAATAATCCGCCAAGTGCATTGTCAGCTATACGGTAAACGTCCAATACCGTTAGACCTATGTCAACTCCTCTTCGTATGGCACTCCCAAAGTTACCGTCAAAGTGGTATGATTACTTGAGGTTCAATTTAAACTGGACAGACATCACGGAATTCCGATACCAATATTACCCGGCTCTGTCAATATGAAATGACAAATTTCGGGAATCTACTCTATTAGACTTAATTTAATAACAATGCTCACCAATCATTCGTAGGCATTACTTTTACTCGTTCGTATAGGAATGTATATATTATTACTTAATACTTACTATCTTTCAAACAAATTTAAAAGAATTTGAAAAACCTTTTTTACCCTTTTAAAGGAAATTAAAATACAACGTTGCAATAGTAACTTGATAACATGCCTCTATATGAGTTTTTAGAATGGTAAGTTCTTTTTTTTCTAGAAGTCTTCTTAATGTTGCATTTTAAAAATATATTTGAAAAGATATGTTTCTTCTATTGAGCATTGCTTGTCGTCTATTCTTTTACGCAGTAGTAGAGTATTTTAAAGTGACATAGGTAGTTTTTACATTTTGCATATACAAAAGAAATAATACTGCATGTAATAACTCTTTCAAGTTTTTATGCTAAGTCGGTTCAGCTACAATTTTTTTTGCGCATTTTGGTAATTGATGTAGGCTCTACATTCTCCACTTAATTTTGCTAAAATGTAAAGTTTAAAGACTGATATATGCTATATAAACAGTACAATTTATATGTCAAGGTTATATGTCGTCCCACCTTTAAATAATTAAATGAAACTCCTGCAAAAGTAACTAGCAGCAACACTGTTTAATCTGAAATATCAAGATTCAGTGCACACCACTCTACATAGGAGAGGCCACCTCTTAATGCTCCGGTTGCTACGAGCCACTTCTGCACTGGCTACGAGTATATCGGATTATCGTGTTTTATGCCGCGTTGCTATGATCACTGCCACAATTTCGCTGAGAGCTTAAAGCTAACGGTAGAAGATATATTTAAAAGAAATGCTTTTTTTTTTTTGTTCAAATAATTCTAATTTTAGATTAAAAAACGTTGCAAAGAAAAGAAAGATTATTCCGTAATGATAACAAAACGAATTCTATGATACAGTGACATTATTCAAAAAAGTAGATACTCTTATGTCTTTATACTTCAAAAAAGTACTTATGTCAAGAACTTGGGCATCGTATAGACCCATCATATTTCAAAATATATCTAAGTATATAAACGACACTAATAATTAGGAAATATAAGGAAAGAAAAAAAAAATTAAAATTTTGTCGATCCATGCTGTTCAAGAATATTCCAGAGGGCCACAAATTATAATTTAAAAAGCTTTTCAAGTTAGCTTCGTTGACAAATATTAAAAAAAATTATAGTCCTTCATTCTTTTCGTGTTTATATTTTTATTCAAATATACATCATTTATAATCTTCTTTATATATAAAAAATCAATCTCGCAAAAAGTCAAACATGGCTAGACCGATTTTAATTTGGTTTTCACTTTTATAAAGAGGAATACACGGGGAAGGTTTTTATATATAACATAAAAATTGCACCTCGGGCTAAGCCGGGAGCGAGTCACTATAGTATTATATATTATATATTAAAATTGCAACGAAGAGACTATTAGCCATTTTTTTTATTTTAAAAAATCAAAGATCAAAATTTTATTTTATTTTTCAACAGCTAATATAATTAAATTACAAATACCACGGCATTAACTTAATTTGTCGTGAAGGTTTGAAGCGCCATCGAAAAGTGCCACATGCCGCCCTGAGCGCCTATAACCGTAAAACGTCCTCACGAACACTCACTAAGGTTGAGATTTAAGAAGATAGCTACGAGTATTACCCCGGAGCGCTCTTTATGAACTCTTGACTACTGACGGGTTAAATACTGTTAATGGAAACTTTAAACGTGGAACGGTTAATGAGACAGCAAATTGGAAATTTCATTGCATATGTAGGTAGATATTACACTAATAAATTCGTATCATTATATCATATACTTCCTAGCTAGGTACTAATATTATAAACTAGCTGTTGCATGGGACTTCGTCCGCGTACCTTTATAAAATTTTATAATACCGACTAAACCGTTACTATGTTACTCGCTGATAATGTAGTTTTCTATATTTGAAAGAATTTTTAAAATCAGTCCAGTAGTTTTTAGTTTATTCATTACAAACAAAAATATAAAAATAGAAATCTTTTCTCTTTATAATATTAGTTTAGATGAGAGAGTTGTGAAGAAGGATGTATGGATGTTTTTTTTTCTTCCTTTAAATATTTACTGTAATCCGTCGCATTGATCGTACAGAAAGTATAAAAAAAATACGAAAATAATTAAAGTATATTACGCAATTACAGACTTGAATCAATTTGAAAATCCAAATAATAATTTACTTTAGTTTACTTACAAAAAGCAATTAGTATATTATAGTTTCTTTTTTATTTCAAAAAACGCCAAATATGTCATTTTAATCACTTTAGTACGCATATGTGTGGCCATCGACATTTTGTGGTTGTAAAATTTTATGAGTGTAGAGTTTATTGTAGTCTTTCAATAATTCAATGTTTTCATATCATTTCTACTGACGCTACACGAAAATGCACTATGCTATATTACACTCTATTTCTTTACAAATAATAAGAGGCTCAACAAAAACTTAAGGAATATATAAGCTGGATATATCTAGAGTTGTTGCCAAACCCCCGGGAAGCTTAAAGCGGCAAGCTTCGAGGCATTACGGGGACGATGGGAAGCTTTATTAATAGAGGTAGCATACGAAGTGCAAGGATTTAGGAGTGAATCGACTGACAGAGATGAAGTTGACAGTTTTTTTTATTCTGAAATAGACCAATGATAGAGTTGATTTTAGAAACAAGTTTTGGAATCTAGATATAACTAGACGTCAATTAGTAAATGTAAAATTTTACGTATGTTTTTTTATTTAAAAAATTAATAAATAATTAATTTGGACAACTCAGGTGTACGGTAGAAACTTAATTGAGTTTATAGTACACCTAAACTGTGTATCAACTATTTATTGTTGCTTTTTAGAATTTTTTTTTATTTTATTTTATAAAACACACATTTCCTTATCCCTTTCTAATCCCTCATCCTTAACCCTACTAAGGTCGATTGCTTGTGTCAATGACAATTTGATGGTAGATGACTAATTACCATCAAATTGACCGTCAGCCTGACTGACGATCGTTACAAAACTAACAAAAAAAAAGAATATAGACAAAACATATTTAAACTAAACGTTTTAACTTGTCATTAAAAAAAGAAAAATACAATGAAAGAATTAGCCACAAATGTAAATGTGCTAATTGAAAATTTTTCTCGCACGCACGTAATATACAAAAGATGAAATGAAGTCCTGAAAACATTTCCTTGCTAAATTACCTTTGTACAAGGGCAGAATATAAAAGTGACATGTTAAATCCATAGCGCCTTTCTTAAACCATATTGTCGTCAGATTTGAACCCGGTTAAACAGGGAAAGAATAGTTCTAGCGGATTAGGTATTACGCAATTCAGTCGGAAGGTTGGCGAAACGGCTTTTACTGAAGTTAAAGGTAGGAGATAGAAATATTACCTTGGAGAATATCATAAGTGTAAAATTATTTATTGTTGAAGCTAAAGTTAATGAAACTTAAAATTTAATATTAAAATTACTCTTTCACAAAAAATCTTTGTTTTTACTTATAAAATATAGGTCTTAGTTTTGTTTGACAGTCTCTTAGTTGTCAAAGTTGTGTGGGATGAATGTGATACATAAGGACTAAAATTTTCAACATCTTTATTAAGAAGTATAGTTGCCATTATTTTGACGAAGAATAGGTACACACATTTATGGTTTATTAGGCTGAGAACAATTTGTTTTTGTAAAAACTACAGACACCTGAATTATCATTTTTGTTTTTAGGTAACAACTCATATTACATCATATAGACAATTAACTTTCTATAGGTGCAAACTTGCTTTTAAAAGAACCGGTACACCACTGAAATTCAATGCATTTTGCGGTTTATGTTATTGTGAGGAATTAATTTTACATCTTCAATGACCAATAAATAATATAAAAAAAAGATTATTTTTATAGAATTGTATTTATTAAAGGTAAGGTAGACGAAATAGTTCGAGCAGAAAGCTAGCTTCACTCGAATAATCCTCTTTATGCTATAAGATTCCTAATAATTTAGGTAAGTGACTCGTCATATAACTAAGACTTTTAATAAGTCAGTAATTACACAACACACGTGCTCTCTTTTCACGGTGGTCTTCTGTAAGCGGGTGGCTACTGCCGCCAGACGGGCTTCCAAAATTACTGTGAAACGCAGTGTATCCTGCCACTAAATAATATAACTTCTAAACAGCCTAAAATAAGTCGTCAGACGTTAATTGCCACGCAAGTTTAAAATGATTGCGTCAAATTCTCGCACCGAGTTCTACAAGTTGTAGCGGAACATTGTGGCCGAATGACAAACAGTCGCCAGTCACACCAGTGCGTGTGAGCTCTCTATAAATTCGCTTAAAAAATTGTCGGTGGGCCAGGCAGGGGCCATATCATAACTTATACGAAAGCCTCGCTCTGTTTGCGCGAACTTTTTCTCATTACGCCCCAAATTGTATTGAGCCGAGGGTCTAAATATGGAACGATCGTTTACTATTGGGAAGGAATATTTTTTATTGAAATATTGGTAAGATTTACACAAATTACTAGAAAATATAGTTTATTTTTTATACTATTATATCATATTAGTTTAAAAAACCGTTTAAAAAGATTGTTAGAATTAAGTTTTTAATATATTACTTATAGGTAGGCACACTATAAAATATTATTACTGACGAAGCCGCTATTTCTTATTACTTTCTTTTGAAGAAAGAATGCCGCAATAAAAGTTGTTGAACACGATTTTCCAATAACGACGATTTTTTAACAAACAAACCGGGAAATGCGACCTACTTAGAGGGAGGCCATTAAAGAGTCCCGCTCCTTGCCAATCAAACTTCTCTGCGACGTCATCTAGCAGTCAACTTTTAACTACATTGATGTAAAATATGTCTGAAAATGCCTTTATATACAGTATAATTATATTAACATCTGTTATTTGTTGTTATTTCGATAGCCCATTCCCTAATTATCTTGCTCCTCATTTAATAATTTATATTAGCTAATAACCGAAATAGCGAATCCCAGTTTTATAGACGACATCCCAGCTTGCGAGCTGTCAGACTGTCCAACATAAAAAACATAAAAAAATGTTATACACACCTCGTAACATGACAAGTTTAAAAGCAAATATTTACTTCAGTCTAGGTAGAAACAAAATTATAAGTATTATAATAAATATTTAATTAGACGAAATCTCAAAAAATATAATTACTTCAGACAGTTTGCTTATTTAT
This sequence comes from Synanthedon myopaeformis, assembly GCA_944738685.1. Classification (NCBI taxonomy): domain Eukaryota; kingdom Metazoa; phylum Arthropoda; class Insecta; order Lepidoptera; family Sesiidae; genus Synanthedon; species Synanthedon myopaeformis. Next base: position 2,535,033 of record OX122927.1, on the reverse strand, counting down.
TTTATTTTAAATATATTATTTTAAATATATATCAACTAGCTTTTGCCTGCTACTTTGTTCATGTCCCTCGGGAACAGTACTTTTTTTCTGGATATTCATGTTAAAAACACTCACCGTGAACCGACAGCCTATTTTTATTAAATTTAAAAAAAAATGTGTATAGTGTAAAGACTTATACAAACAAAACGCTTCAGTAAGCCTTTATATTGCCTTAAAGCCTTTATTTATTACATGCACTGTAATAAATTTTGCTTACTATAATTTAAGTTTAACTCCAGAACGTTCCAGTATATTTTCACTAATTCAATGTGGAGTCACGATCAAGTTTTATAGCGTCCGACTTCATTATGCTAATAGGGAGTTCGATTTCGTTGGGACTTGGCCACAACCGATCGCTATACATTTTTGCATTTTCCGCTCTAACATGTTTAATTTAAAAAAAAATCCCTTTATTTAGCCACAACAATTCCTAGATATTTAGCTGCTTCTATATACGTAATTCTGACTTTGTAACACTGGTCATAAATTTTTTTAGTGTTCCATATGTGTCGTGATAATTAATAGGAATCTATTTTCTTATTTTTAAGAGCCCGTTGGGTGAGTGGTTAAGATGCTTGCCTTAACTCAACTTTTCAAAGTTGGGCTAGATCTATAAAGTAGTGGCAGTAACCACGCCCTTACAGAAGACCACCGTGAAATAACAGCATGTGTGCTGTTGTGTTTCGGTAAGTAAGTAAGGGATGCCAAAGTCAATTCTACTGTGATCGTATTGAGTCTATCATAAGACTCTATTGAGTCTAAATAAAAGTTTCATGAATGAATCTAAACTAAACGTTTTTATGCTTTCATTGCTCGCGTTCAATATCGCTTTGTTTGCGACTTAATAAAAGAACCCTAAAACGGTCGCACACTTCATTTTTATGACGTAAAAACTGCAAAGCAAATGCTGAAATAGTTTCTTTGCACAAGGCAATAATGGCAAGAACACACTATATACAAAATCTATTCTTTATTAGAAATTTAACTCTTCTACAAACCATTTTCACGACAATATTAATTTTTATAAAGCTTTTAAAGACATTTTGGTATTAACTGAAAATATAAGTACCTACAAATACTAATACAACATGATATTTTTTTAAATGCATTATATGTTTGTTTACTTTCTGTTCTAAGTTTTAAGTGATTGACTTATATAATAAATATTGTTTACTATTTCATTATTTCACACTATAACTGCAAAGTCAACCAAGCGATAAAAAACATTTTAATTAAATTTTTTATTTGATAAAAAAAAATTGGTTTTATTACAGAAATAACTTATACTTAAATGAAATGCAATGGATTTTTATAGTGCATTCACGGTCTTATGTATGTACCCAGTCCTACGTCTTAGCGGCCTGTCGCAAAGGCATTATGAAATTGTTTATTTTCTCCAATTTATGAGTTAGATTACTTCGTGTCTAGACTTTTGTCGTTGAATAAATGACATGATTTCTATTCATGCGGTGCTGTTGCGGGAATGAAAATGCATGAGTGTAATGGGTGTTAGTGTTGTACCTATTCAGTTTGAAGCTATCTAGAGTTCACGTGATTTATTCGACGTTTACACGTTATATTCTTCTACATGAAAATGTCCATTTAGGTTAAAAATATACTAGTGCAATTTAAAAGAATAACTTTAGCACACATGTCTATAATAATTATTGTCAATGTTATGAAAAGTAAAACTTTAGGCTGAAAGAAAATCTTGGCATACAAAATTAGATATCAATTTAATATAATACTTTGTTCTTCGACAAATATAATTTTTTTTATTGATCTGTGCAACATTTTTGGAGTCACAATGACTAAACAAATACTTTAAGATTTGTCGATAAATAGCGTTAAAGTACGAAAAAGATTAAAATAGAGAATGGGATGACATCCGAAACTAACGCATCTCATCTTTTTTTTTTATGTTGTCAAGGTAGCGTTTGGCCGCGATCTCACTTGATGTATTTTTGTGATTTTTTTGCTTTCAAAACAAAAAAATTGTAAACATGCGAAGACAGTATATGGGCAGAGCAAAATGGGTTTCACAATCATAAATTAAATAGCCCGTCTGGCAGCACCCCCTTTACAGAAGACCACCATTAAATAACAGCATATTATGTGTTGTTATGTTTCGGTGAGTGAGTGAGAACTTCCAGAGCCCATTTCCCTCTGTTCGCTTCTAATCTCTTATTCATTATCAAAACTCGTTGCTTGCGTTAATAAACGACGGTAACTCAAAGAATTCAATTATACTCAGTTATAAGAGAAGTATTTGCGGTAACTACCTACTATCAAATGGACCATCAGCCTGTCTGCCGATCTTTATATAAAAAAAATTAGTATCGGCACACACGATCAGTCCATTTGACGTGACTCCAAACGACTTAAATCAAACGCCAAACATTGTGCCCATTCAATTTTCTTTCATTTATGCGTTTGACTGGGTCGAGAGACGTTGACATGATCTCTGATTCGGAAGCGCGGCATGATGCCACGGCGGCGTGGTGTTTCTACATTCAGGTTCAGTTAAAGGTTGGCGTGATGAACTGGCGTGACGCCACGGCGCGATTGGAAATCCAGTGTTTTACATCGCACCAACGGATTTTAACATTCACGATCAAATTTTGGCTTCATGTCAGTCCATTTGACGCGATGGACTGATCATTTGCGTCAGCTATTATATTAAACCTTTATATTAAGCCCCAATGAATTAATTTAGAGAAATTATAGAGTCTTCACTTTAACTGGAAGGCTATTGGAACGTAATTAAAACAGTGAACGTTTAAACCGTGTTGAATTTAACTGTACAAAAAGAGTTTTAAACCATCGCTTAAATTCCATTTGCTGTTAAATTCGTTCTACAAAAACTGTTACCAAGTACACAGTTGCGATAACATCTGAAGTTAGGCACAAGAGCAGTCTATCTTGGATATGGGCGGTCATAAAACGCAGAACTAAGAACGGGCAGTTACTTGCAGACATCTATAGTACTGTCGACAACAAAGCATATTAGGTTGGAAATAAAAATATAAAGAAGTGAATTGAGAGATGCATATAATTTTAGTTACCTACCAGTTATTAAAAACATACAGCTACACGGCCATATAAGAAAACCTAGACTTCAACATAATATATAAGTTAGAAAAATGTTAAAAATATTTATAAAAAAATTATAAAAATATATTCAGTGACATCATTTAAAAAAATCATAGCAGATCGTTAGTATGAAATGACCTTTGATTAAAAAAGAGTCTAAAAAGAGGATCTATGTCGGATCTAAAAAGAGACCTAAAAATGGCTGCCACATTAGAACGTAGAGAAAATAGAGAACAATCACAGATCACTACCTGTAGCTAACACATCCATCAGTATAATTTCTTTTATATAAATAATTATTAGGGTTGTTTAAGGAAAAAAAATTTGCTGTCTGTACTTTAGTTAACTCGGTGAGATATATTATTATCTTTCTGGGACATTTGGTTCAAGTCTCCTATTTAGTAATGGTCTAGGAATCACTACATAAATTCATGTACATTACCGTGTATATATGTACCTATATATTAAATATGTAGGTGTTCATTGAGAGATTGTAATTAATAACTTTATAAGCTAGGCAATAAACAGTGCAAAGTGAAATCTCTAATAGAATGTACATACAATCCTGAATGTATAACTACAGTTTTTGTGACTGCACACATTGAAAGAGTTTTATATTATCTTAGACCACAGGGCGTTTGTAACTTCTTGCGAACGAACAACAATACCTGAGTCATAGTTATGGCGCCACATTTGTCAAACCAATCTTAAAGACGACGCGACGACTATGTCGGCGATACGTTGTACGTGTTTCTACTTACTTTAGTATTGGTGATATAGTCTGTGGTTCTCCGTTTCTACTTTAAATTTATCGACGTTATTTTCTCTTAAATTGAAATGTAAATTGAACGAAATACTATAAATGGTATTTAAAATTTATCTAACTTTAGCTGTAGATTGTGTTGTATTGATTGTCAACTGAAAAAAACATTTATAACAAGTTATGTTTTATATTATAGTCTAGTCATGAAATAAAGTAAAGATATAATTGTTGTGTTATACTATTTAATACAAATTATTATAGTGACAATGTAAATATCAGAAGAATTAAGTAAAGTGAAAATCTGATCTAACAGGATCAGGAATCATCGTTCTCTGGCGTTTTAAGTAAATCAATTTACAAAAATAGTACTATAGATAGCATCCCAACATGTACTGTTGATTAACTCGTAATAAGGTCGAATATTTTTTTTAAATTTTACAATGACTCTAGTATACAATATTTTTATAATTGGTTAAAATAATAGTTTTGATCTAAAACAAGCTATAGACATTTGGTTGAACGCGTTAATCCTAGGAACTACTGGTTTGAATTGAAAAATTATTTTTGTGTTGGACAGTCCATTTATCGAGGAAGGCTTTAGGCTATATAACATCAAGCTTATATCTACAATTTTAGTATAATTTCGATTTGTGTCAACTGTAGTGCCATCTGTCAGTGAATAGTGACATTAAATTTAATACTGGCAGACTGCAGTGACAAAAAGTCTTATTTTCATCCCATCAGATTGCGCAAATAGCCACTAATTATTTAAATTTGTTTTTGCGATATCTCATCGTATAATAATTACTCATATATTTTCTTTTTCGGATGCGGATGAAGTCGCGGGCACCAGCTTGTATAGGATATGTTTAAAAGAGTAATTTAATGGAATAACAGTGTAATAGTGTATGTAAGAACGTCACTCCACTCGCGCCATAAAGTAGATTAAATTTAAATTGACAATTCGGTTTTACGAGGCAACGGGGTGGCACTTTGGGTCTGCTATTCTGTACATCATTCCAACTGTACTGATTTTCGATAATGTATGATTTATATATCGAAAAAAGGAGAATAAGATTCGAATGCGTATGTTTGGTTACGAAAAAATTCTTAGCCATATTATTTATTTGAAGTAAAGGTCGACAGACTGGCTAACGATCCAATAAATAGTAGGTGGATACCGTCCCTTATAATACAAACAACGGCACAGGTGTTGCAAGTGCACTACTGACCTTAATAAGATTAAGGATAAGTTCAATTCAAGTTTCAATACAATTTTTTAGAGAATTAATTTTTAGAATTTATTAATTACAAATTTTTAGAAAAATGCAAATATTTTATGCATCTAAAAAAAACGCACAGTTCAGTATTTTACTCATCATATAGTTTATCTGTGTATGCCTTAAAATTGCCTTGTGTTACTTATACCTATTGTCAGTTTTTTTTTGTATGTGCTGTTGGTGTACCTTTTAGTAAATAAATAAATTAATTAATTAACTAATATTAATTTTGGTATGGTTTCAAAAAAACCTTCTACAGTGAAAATGATGTCGAAAAGAAACCCTACAGAAAACTCAAAATACTACTCTTTTCCAATTAAGAGATAAGCGACTTAGGTTGGTGATAATTTTATGACATGTTTTAATACATCATTGGATTAAATCCAAAGAAGTTTCTTTTAAAATAATATTTATGTTATCCCTTAATTAAGACCAATTCAAAGTCTAGAACGACTTTATCTTCATTAGGTGAATTGACTAGGCGAAAACAGTACTTACGCCTTTTAGTCAGTCATGTACAGAATACCATGCCGAAGTTACAGTGAAATATGTAGAGTGCGGCGGCATTCATTATTCACAATTGGTGTAAAGGCCCTGTGGCGGGTGCGTGCATAACCTCGTCCAAAATGGAGCAACGCGTTAAAATACTGTATTACCATAGCAAAGTCGGTTATTTTCAAATTATCAGGGTTATACCGTAGCGCTGCTAAGTAAGTGAAATAAATTAGCTTTGCATTCGGCAAAGGCCCGCCATGAAAGTATAATGTGATGAATTTATGGAAATCGGCATGTGGAAATCCTTAGCTCAAGCGAAAAGCTCCTCAGCTCATTATTTTTTTCAGGATATGCTCATTGGCGGTTTAATGTTGATGGCATAATGTATCCTGTTTAACACTTATTTCATTTACTAGTGTGTTTTATTTATTTATTTCATTTACTTTACTGTTTGAATTTTTTAGACTACTGTAGTTCTTTTTTCATGGTTTCATGCAAAATTTTATGGTGATCGGTTCAGTAGTTTTTTCGTGAAAGAGTTACAAACATCCATACATCCATCTTACTAATATTATAAATGCGAAAGTATGTTTGGACTTGCAAATTTTGCATACACGTTGTCTGGGACACCAGAAAGGAACTAGGGTACCTTTCATCCAGAAAAAAGGACTACTTCCGAGTGATAAATAAAAAATAAAATACTAACGCCTGGCCAAAGTGTTATAGCACCACGAGGTCAAGCGTTATATTGCTTTTTTTTTAAATTTTCAACGCGGACTAAGTCCCGAGCACCAGCTAGTACATCCATACATCCAAACATACTTTCGCATTTATAATATTAGTATAGATTACCTTAAACTTTATTGGTTTTGTTGAATTGAAACACTGCCCAAAGTTATGTGAGTTATGTGAACCGTAATTCAATCATAATAGGTGACACGAGCAACGCTTAAAATATGCACACAAGCTTTTTGGAACACGCCACAGTACAAGACCAATACAGGGTAGAAGGTAAATTGACATCGCCCCAGGGACCAGTACGTTTCTACTCGCTTTCTTTTTATTTTCTCTAACATCGTTTCAGGTGTATTTTTGACATACTTTGTGAAGTATTAAATGTTGGAATATTTAATATATTTTCACAACAGTGCCACTTTATATTGACATATAAGATAGGCTTATTCACAAGAAAAAATATAGTGACATTATTAAGTGACAATGACAAGAGTCAGTAACTGTTTTGGTTATAATTTTAGATTTTGGTTAAAGTACTTCTATAAGTCTTTATATAAGGTTCGATAATGAAATTGTAGGTAAATGTTATGTATACCTGGAATATAACATCAGACCATGACCGAATGTAAAAATTGTATTATTATGTTTTATTGTTATGTTTTCTATTGGTGTACCTTAATAATAAATAATCCTAAGCTACCTATGCACTACACGAAAAACCTGACACATGACAACCTGAACATTAAGGATGCTATTACAGAAAAACATTTTTTTATTTTTTTAATGGGTTTGCTCCTGGTCAGTATTTAAATTTGCAGCGCCATCTGCAGTTCACAAAAATGTTTGTAAGTCACGAATTCTGTGCAATGTAGGTCGTCGGTGACATCAACATTATGGAAATAAAGACATGTAATTAATGTTACCCATGGTTGTAATTTGTAAATGACGTTATACACTGAATAATTAGTAATATTTGTTTTTGAAATGACCACACTGGGAATACCGCATTGTTAGTATGAATGTTTATGACGGTTGAGTAGTTTTATGGATTGAACACAAATTGAACGTTGCTTATAAGGTTAATTAAGTAATAAATACAAAATAGTTCAAGAAGTTAATGTTTTTTTAAACAGGTACTATGGTAAAGTAAAGTGGTGTTCAGGTACAAGAGATTAAGCATTAGTATTAGAAATAAGATTATGTGTTTTTATTAAATAGGAGCACATGAGTCAGCTAGTATTTTATATAACTAGTTTTATATAATAATTGTTATATCGACATATTTTAATTCGTTTTAATTCTGTGGACTGAACAATAAGGAATAAAAGAATAAGGAACGCCCGAAGCAAAGCAGTTTAATGGTGTTTACTTTCAATAAGGGTGGGCATGTTTGCACGGGAGCGCGTGGGAATATCAGCAGGTTTCGTTATTTTTAAATCATTGTGCACACGAATATTTCCGAAGGGAGCCAAAAGAAACATGAGCATCAATTATAGATATAATAATACATTATATTCTTTTGTTTTCAAAATTGCTCCATTCATCTTCTACTGAGGGTCAATTCAATAGGAAACACTTCGAATAGTTAAGTACGTCAGGATTTGGAAGTCATTTAAAATATTAACAGTTATCATAAATTGTGTGTTCTTGAAGTATTATTTTGTAATAATTTAAAAAAATGGGAATAATGCATTGTTGCAGACATGGCCTGCACCTCTGAGTCCTCGATTTAATGTGTAGATTAGGAATAAAGATACCTTGCTTTAGGAAATAATCTTAAGGAAATCTGCGAGTCTTTTTTACGTAAGAAATGTCTATAAACTCTAACTTTCTGCCTAACTACCTAATTAAACTAATTAATTCTACCTAATTAAACTGGTTCTGTCTAAGATTGACTACGAGATCATTTGGTGTCAACAAACAGAGTAAATGCTTGCTTGTATGATTCCCAATCACCCACTGAACAAATCACGTCAGTTCGAAATTCAAGCCAGTTGTGGATATTACAATTCAACTCTCCCGCTCCATTCAAAGACATATTGAGAAGTAGTCAAATTATTGACTCCTGGAAAGTTTAATTCAAAATTACTCAAGGGTTGCTTATAGCTCCCTAAGGGTGTTTAAATTTGTTGCCTTCGCTTCACTTATTTATTGGATTTACTTACTTTAACTTTGCAAACCTAATTTACAAGAAATTTTGACAAATATTTTGAGTTAGCTTTGCTGATACAATCTATATAAATGTAAGACTTAAATCTATAAAATAGTTTTGACACATATCAAGTTAATATTTCTATCATATTTAAGGGCAGCAGAGAGGTTGACGGCTACCGTTGCTTAAAAACGCTACACCAGCTGTAATACTGTTGGGATAATGTGTAAAGGACAATGTATAGATGAATCAAAACAACAAAAGCACATCAACAACAGCAACGCTACTAACATATTGGTATCCAACATACAATGTGTATCAAAATATCAGGCTAATAACAGATCATCGCATCATCATAGAGATGTAATGAAATGATTCAAAATTAAAATTGTTCTAAAGTACTTACAAATTACTCACCTGCCACCCGAAGAAACCTTATTCAGATTTCATATGAAACAATCCAGCACACTACTAAAGGAACTTTTCAATTAAATGTCTACTATGACAAAGTTTTAACTGTGAACAAAGTTCTACGTTCTTATAACCATAACAAAGGGTGCGCTGAATCAAAATTTTACATCCAATCTGCTATGCAATGCTTCACAGTGCATCTTCCCTGCATTTCCATAGCAAAAGCTTGAAATCGTGGATGTATAAAGAATAAAGAGCATTTTGGATAAGAATTAACTTACGAATTATTCTAACTTGAGCACAGTTTTTTGATGCAATTTTTGCATTATGTTTGAAAACACTCATTTTAAATTATGCCTTATACGTTACACATATCGAAATGTAACAAATTATGACACTCCTTCCGACGCTTATCAGCTCGATATTATGAAAAATATAAAGAACAAATTACCTATAATGCTTTACTAATACTAAGAATTTAATGTAAGTCAGTATAATTTTATTATGACTAGCTATTTTTCATTGCATAGTCCAACTTATATTGTAGTATTACGAAAACCGCTACAAAATATACTATAGGTTAATCAACATTTGAGTAAACCTATTTTAACTATTTTATATTAGTAGTGACATTAAAGACAATTACATACGATAGACGATAAATCTACACAAAATACCAAAATCGTTTATGAAATTATTGGCATCGACATTCATATCGATTGTTCTTTAGAGAAATATTTAATCTTTTTAAATTTAAAATGCTACATCAATATATTTTATCACTTATTCGTAAAATACATTGTAAATGTCGTATGCATAAAATAATATTATTATTTTAAGAGTAGATCTACAAACATTTCCATATATTTTTTGTAATAGTAATTGTTTTTAAGGCTCCGGAAGAAACGAGCGTAACGCCGATCAGTACCTCTATGTAGAAAGTTTACAACCCTAGAGTAACAAGTGATTTTTGATACCATATCCAATGTTTACATTTATACATCCGAGACGACCTCGCATACTCTGTCGTCTACTATAAAAAGATACTTTGAAAGACGTGTGATTGCACCTTTATTGCAATTCCATAGCGTAGCTTGTGTGTTGATACCTTTACAGCGTGGAAAGCTTCCGTGTATTGAGTTTGAAAGGCTTCACAAAATTGAATTCGTAGTTGCGGCTTTAGTTAAAGTTTAATACGAAATATTATAAACAGTGGTAGGAGCTTACAAACTAATTTAATTTATTCTTATTTATTTACATTATGAGATTAGTTTTGCTTTTGACTTCGCCCGGGGAACCACTAAAAAAGTATTCTTTCTCCTTTTCCAAGGTTCGATCAAGCTTGATGAACGAAAATTCATCGCAATCAGTTCAGTTATATAGCGGTGAGATAACAAACAAACAATGGTAGTCTAACAATGTCTACAATAAGATCGTAGCCCGGTGCCCGCCACGTACGTAAATCCGTGATATATGTCTAGTGGCACTGCAGTACCGTCAAATAATGGACGATAAAACAAATTGTGAACGTTATATGTTATGGTGTTACGAAAATAGAGATAGTGGAAGTGACAATACTTACTTTTTTATAATTTAAAATAAGGACAGACAGTGTGATGGTACATTTGAAAGTAGGTGACCGGCTAAAGCCATAAGAATTAAGGCAGTTACGCTGTTTCAAGAATTCATTTACCTATAATGGGCAAAGATGAACAAATATTTTGGATGTTCATTTTATGAGATATGTTTTAACTTGGATCATGAGATTATGAGCTTAGACAGTAAGGAAAATACCCAGCACGTTTATCGAATATACTTACATCATGGGACATTATTGGAAAGAATTACAAAATTGATGTTTTAATATTGTAGTCTTCTATTGCATTGAATATGTTTCTGCTGTGCTGTGAAGTTTGGTAACGATCTGACGTGGAAGAAGTCGCGAGCATATACTAGTATAATATAAATTACATTTCATGTTTAAATGATTGTAACAACCAATATATAGAAAAAGTGTACCGAAAATTATTAAATGTTTACTTTGCCTTCAGGCCTAAATTTTCAATGTTGCATTTCTAAATGCGTTAGAGTCCTCATCGATATAAACAAGACATGTCCTTTCCAGTATGTCTTGAATCTCTAGTAGTAACCTCATACATCAACGTTGTTCCTAATGATTGTCGCCATCAGTTGATTTACAAGGGCACCTGGTCCCCTACGATTGAGCCATCATTCTTCATGAGTGCATTCAGTTAACGGAGTCTGTTTGGGTAATATTTCAATCTAACTTAGTTTCACCGTTTTACTATCCAATTACTATTTTTTGTATACCTACATTTAGCCACTAAATCAACATTTATTAAGGTGGATTTCTGATTTTTATTTTGAATTTTTTTTATACCTTAGTTACTAATTACCGATCCTGTTGTCTTGTAAACGAAATATAATGAAAATTTGTAGGATTCAAAACATTTCACCTTTTCAGGCCTAACTACTTAACCGACCATCATGAAATTTTGCATACAAGTTGTCAGTGATACAGAAATAGACATAGTGTAGCTTTATACAGAAAGAAAGTAGATAGGTACTGTTCCCGAGGGATCATCTAAAAATAAAAATAAAAAATTCAAAGCCTGACAAATGTACTACCAATAAAGATTGAATAAATGTTTAAACACCTAAGAAAAAGGAGTTCGAACAAAGTCGCAGGTAAAAGCTAGTAGGTATATAAATAAATCAGAAAACAGTGTCCAATCAAGTTGTAATATTGCTCTGTTAGCAAATCGTTTCCTTAATACTGTCCGTCGTACCGTACAATTTTATCTAAATTGAAAAATCCCCCGAGACTGTCCCATCAATAAACGACGTCTGCAAAAGCAAACGCATTACTTTATTAGGTGTGCAAGCGCCGATACATCCGTCAAAGTCGGTTGCAACGTGGGGTGTTACACCCATTTTACCGCTATTTGCAGTTTGTCCCTTTTACATGAGTGCTGCAAGTCATGAGCGTCTGCAGTTATAGCATCTGCTTCAATGAATGCATTATCAATTTTATTATCTTTTCTATTATTATAATTCTTACTCGTAGTACCTATTTTAAAGTGTAGTTTGAAGTTGGGCGGTGAAATGAGTTGAAATATTGTCCAGAATTTGTTCAGAACTGTTATGCTCGTTTTCACCAACGGTCACCTAGAGTTAGGGAAAACATAACTGCTACTTAAGCCGGCCATTCACAGAAGTCACATTGACACACCTGCATGTAGCGCTGTCTTGAATGGCCGACATAAATAGTAGTTAGGTGATTTAAATAGAAAGTGTATTTAAGTTCGTTTTATGGTCGGATGGGATAAAAGCAAGGTGCAGATGTAAGGATGAGCCCTGCATCCCTTACACCCGTACAAATGCTGTTATCTTACAATGGTTCTATATAAGGGGTGGAAACAGTTGCCAAAAAGGTTACAGTTTAAACGCATTCTACAGAATATATTTTTTATGACTTGCGCCGTACCACTGCAGTAGGGAACATTAGAATAACTCCTCCAGGGAATCGAGCCGCAACTCACTGCAGAGCGTGCTGGTGATTTGTCACAACCCTCGTACCGATTAAGAAATTGTCCTGCGGTTTGCAGATTTTCCCTACGAGACATGTGGAGGTTTTACCTGCTTTATTTATTTTTTACAACTGCACAAATAAATCTACTGCATTAACTCGCAGGAAATGTGTACATATTGTTTACATTTAAATTTATGTATAAATTATGTTGAAAACAACTCTTATACTAAGTATAAATATAGATGGCGCAAGTGTGTATCAATAATGTTTTAGCCCGCTATAATAAATTCTTCATTACAGAAATTATTAGGACATATAGGATTTTTAAGGTATTATAATAAAAGCTAAACTATAATACTTCAAGGAATACTAATCAAAGTAAGTATAAATTTATTAAGTATTTCCAAAATAAATTTTCCTCCTACATTCAGGGCCGAGAACAATAGCTTTAAGTGTTTATTGGAATAAGCTTTTGAAAGGTCTGTTCCCAACAGCAAACTAAGCCATCCCTCAAACAATTGATGACATACAAACGAAAGTAAACAACACAAATCACTATTCACTAGCGTTCAATTGTTTATTCTGAACAATTACTCCAATTCGACGGCGCATTATCAAAATACGCCACAATTGTTCTTTTATCGATGCCAATAAATCCAAGTCGGTCGCGAATTGCATCAGCCATCAATCTAAACGGTGTTATGTAGTTACGCACCCTGCTTTTAGGGTAGCTCGAAATAGGGTGTGCGTCTATTTACAGCGGATATTATTTTATATTTTAAAAGCATACAATTTTTTTTATTTTTTGTTATTTTATCAATCGTTTAAGTGTGCCCAATCAAAATGCCTTCAAATAAAAATTTAGAGTATTAAAATTTTGTGTGTTTAGTCTTTCACACTTTTCTCAACAACAGCTCAACAGTTCTAGTTAATAGAGCTAATTCTAACCAAACAAGTTACATAGAAGAGAAACAGTACCTACACGTACATTTATTCTTCTGTAAGTTAATATTTATTGCCTCCAAGAGGTCTAGAACTCAATTTATATGGATAATTATATGGAGAATTACTTTTTTCCTATGTTACGTTTCATAGATCCTTCAAGAGACCGAAATTGTATTTGGTAAGCAAAACCTAACCTCAATGAGAAAAGTTAAAAGTTTCTACGAGTAAAGAAAAGAAGAAAGTGAACAGCTAAAAACAAAATATAATTCAACTAAACTTATTAAAAAAAATACGAATATGAATAAGCATTTGGTTTAATATTTTGACGCTTATGGCTTTTCGCTTGAAATGAGACCGTACACAATGTCTCCCTAAGCTAAACGAACCCAATGTTTACATAGTTATTTCTCTTCGTTAGACAACAATTTGTCATGAATACTTTAGCTATATTGTTTTGAGATTGAGTCTATGAAAGGGTCATAACAAGGGGAGCAAGTAGAGAAAACGCTATATTAAAAACAAGATAAAAGATAAATTGCTTAGAACAACATTATTTATAGTTTTACTAGCTTTTACTTGCGGTATCGTCTGCGTATATCTTTATACATGTATATCCTAACTTATAATATATCTTATTTTTAATCTCCTACTTTAAAAAAATTAAGTGTCAACTTTTTTTAACTGTTCGAGTTGTCTGAAAATTACGAAGAATTCTCCGATTTCAAAGATGTCTGTGTTTGGGTAGCCTGTCTGACGGCAGTAACCACCCTCATACAAAAAACCACCGTGAAACGGTGTTTTTGTGAGTGAGTAAAGGACGCCAGAGCCCATTTCCCTAACCCAATCCCCTATCAGAAATTCCACTTTGGTCGGCAGCGCACATGCAGCACCTGTGGCATGTCTTGTATTATAGGCAACGGTAGCCACTTACCATTAAGTGGACCATCACTTATCGTCTGACGATTTATGTTTTTTATGATTAAGTAAAAAATTTACTGTTTAAATTAGTTTGATTCGTCATTACATTATGAGATTTTTAATGTAAATGTTATATCCAGTTTATAATTCTGTGTAATATTTTTTTAAATATTTTACTGAAAAAAAATAATTAAATACATATAGTACAATACAAATGCTTAAACATTACCTGTGTGCTTAAAAGTGCCTTATGTTGCAACCCGTCGAGTTGCAGTTAATAAATAAAATATATTTACATCAACATTGTAATTAGAGGCCTAATTGATGATGGTTAGTGTGTAGTCGCCCTAAGATGCATTTCGCTGCATGTTCAGTTCACTAATAAATAATTCAGTCTCATAGATGGACGGTGCTAATACCCCGCCATCGTTCAATTGCGAGTGCATAAATCTTATGTCCGATGCACCCCACAATATATGGGCAGTTTGGTTTTAATTTATAACCGAAAAATATTTTACTGCCATTTGACGAATATTTATGAATGCAAATTGACTATTCTGTAAATAAACATACGTTAGACATCTCGAAGTAGTGTATAGCTAATATTTTAGCAATAACAAAATGAAGATTACTTACCACATAATTTTCCTATGTACGAGTATACACGATAAGACAGACAAGAGTATATGTCGATAAGTATAACGAATGGATTAGATAGAATTTATGTTATACTAACGACCTGTTCCCGGCTTCGCTCGGTGCCCGGTTTTAAAGCGTAAAAAACGAACATAACATTTTTAAAGCAGTTAATACAAAACCATTTTTTACTTAGATATTTATTTATTACTATAGTTTATTTGTAAAACATAAATTTATGTCAATTGAACTACTGAGACTAAGAAGTCTCATTCCACCTTTAAAACGGTATTGTATAGACAGAAAATACCCTCCTATGGAGTATTTCATTGAACGCCCCATGGAATCCCCTACAGCTGCGGTATGCACAATTTTCTTCAACCCTATACCGTTGGTGCAGGATAATGCATTTTCACATTGAATATTATACCTACACATAGACAAGAGACGTTATTTAAGGGATATTGAAGTCGGGGAATTCTTCGTATTTGTAGTTATTATTAAATTTTACCTTTTACCTGGCAGCTACTATTGCTGAATCCGACAACGCTTCAATTTGGCTCCCCCCTCCCATTCCCGTTATATAAAAAGTATATAAAAACACTATTTTGTTAAAATGCTAGTTTTCGAGTTTTGTCTGGGTCAGACCTATAGGCACAAACTTTGCTTTTCTTCAATGTCGAAGTTGAAATTATAACAAACTAGCGACCAGCGCACGGCTTCGCACGGGTGCAATTTTTCTCTACAAATTTTTAACACAAACTTTCCTCATTTATACCTCTTTCCATTAGTGAAAACCGTATCAAAATCCGTTGTGTGGTTTAGAAGAAATTAGCCGAGAAACAGAAGTGGTTTTTTTAACGCTATATTTTTATTTAAAGTTTTAACGAAAGAAATGGTTCTTTTGAGTCAACCGTGAGATATGCCATCGCGGAGTTTTCTTTAGAATTTAAAGTATAGTTACATCATTTTTATGTATATCTAAATGTTTAGCCTACGTAAGCCATATACTTATATTTACTTTTCTGCGACTTGGTTGCAAAATATCTTTTTTTCCTATTTACATAAAAACTTAATTTGATTTTATTATATATAAACCTTCTGTGAAAAATTATCTAGCTTATGGTGGAAACCTCATCAAAATCCGTTGCGTGTTGTAGGAAGAGTTAGCGGCCATACAGACACATTTTAGACAGACGGGGAAAGCGACTTCAAATTACATTATTTAAAGAAAAGTTAAGTTATGCAAAAACATATCGTGTTAATACATCACATGTTAAGCACAAATGAAAATCCATTTGTAACTCGACAAGGGTTTCATTCGTAATTAATTAATTCGTAATGACAAATTAATTCCAGTTAGGAATTCAATTAAATTGAACGCTGTATATAAATCCATTGTAATTGAAGTGACAAGAACAGGCACGTTGAAATCAATCAATTATCATCGAGTGATTCTCAATAATTTTATGTCTCCGCTCCTCTAAAGAAAAGACGAAAATTACCGATTGGTGAAATTAATTGAGGTCAGTCTGAAATAGGTTGACTAAAATATTTCCAATGCATGGTCAAACTTCGGTTACTAAATAAGGTTTGTGAAGCCGGAGTGCGTCGCCAGTATATAGTAAACAATATGACTGTTCTTATATTAAATATTTAAAAGTGTGATAACATCCTGTATTGTAATGTATGATAGGTGGGAGCAGTTTGTCACCAAAACTCATTATGCACAGTCACATACGGACGATTAAAACGTATTGCAGGAGGGGCGTGAAGGCATGCCGAATTGTTTACTGGTAATCACATTTAAATATTACGGAATTCACGGCGCACAGAATATTATATATCCGCAATTCGGTTCGAACCGGTTCAGGCAGGATATTTGCATAAACGAAACGCAACGAACATTTTAATGAAATAATTGGATTTTAATTAGTAAATTAAAGTGCGAAGTAGGTTAATTAATTGTGCGAAATTTTTTCGTTTGTAAAATGTAAAATATTAAAAATTTTGTAAGTATATTATCAATTTATATTAACGCGTAATAATCATACTGGCTGAAAATACAGAAATATTTTTCAGGTTCCTTCGATTAAAGAATCAGACTATGCTATATTATTTTTGTTTAATAACAAATAAATAATAATTGCGATTTTCTGTGTATTTTAATTTTTTTTTTTGTAGGAGTATAAATACATTTACAAATAGATCGAATTAAATATACTTTATAGACGAATAAAAAAACAGTGGGTGCCGACAGAAGGGAAAACTTGAACAATTACGTGTGTATTTTTTTGAATCGTCAGGAAAGTACATACTTATATACAGAGGTTTCGGTTACATTATGTTACATTACATTACCTAACAGGTCGCGAGTTCCATGGTTTTTTCCCCATCTCAAAAATTGTTCTTTTTAAAATTATTTTAAATTAATATCAGCTACATCAATGGTTACCTTACATTGTTGGATGTTTTAAAAGAATTCAGCGGAGAAACAGACATAGGCGGACAGCGAATTCATTTTATAATAATGTAAAGATAGATAAAAATACTTACTCATTTCAAATTTGATTAAATTTAGTCTTCAGCGGTGATCCGGTAGCAACATTTGGCCTTAATTCGAACGTATTCCGTAAAGAAGGCAGAAGACAATTTAAAAAAGATTTACATATTCTTAAGGTTTCACGCAGGTGAGAGGTCTATTTTGAATCCGACCGCGTACCCTACAATCTGCTGCTGGCTGAATTCGCCATTGAATATAGTTTATGGAAGAAGCGTTAGATGAATTCAATTACCTGCGTTAGCTGTGAACTGAGTCAAGACGTATATGAAGATGGAATATTCTAAAAGGAACACAACTACACTACTGCAATATCACAATAAGATGATATTTGATTTGTTGGATTTTGTCCTCCCCAAATAGCAGAGTAACTATTAAAATAACGGAAATATTCCCAAAAAGAAATATGAATTTCTTCATAAATTTTTCCTCTTAACCTGTGATTAATAGAAAAATAAATAGGTAACGGTTTTATTCTTCTTGTGGTTTGTTTTATCTGCAAAATAATATGTGACGTATTAACTTCATAAAAATAGAATCGTAGCGAGTTCACATATTATTATGTTTTTTTCAGTGGCGAAAATACAATAAGCCACTTGCAGAGCTTACCGTCTGAGGTAAGTTCACATGAACCGCAAATTCAATAAAATATCCAATTCTTCATCACATGTCTACTGTCCAAATGCACACAATCTTCTGTTATACAAATTGTTAATGTTGCTCAATATTATATTTTAAAGATTGGAACAAATTTTATACACCGTACGCCAAAAAAGAGTGTAATCTTTAAATATTACCTTAAACATAAGTAAACCTCATTTTTTTTTCGTGAAGACTAATCAAATTAATCTTCCCCTGGCGACCCGCCTCTATAATATTTTTTTTTTTCTGCAAATTATACACAACGTTCAACGTTTGAAAATACACAAACCTTCATCTTTAATCGCTTTTTCCATTAGTGTAAACCGTATCAAAATCCGTTTGGAGGTTTAGAAGGAGTTAGAGGAGAAGCAGACAGAAGCGGACAATTACTATTTTATAATAATAATGTATTAGATATAGATAATTGACTTGTTTGTCACTGTTGAGTATTTTAGAAACGCTTTATAAAGAGATAATGAGTGTTAATTTTTTTTTTGTATAGTTACCGAGTAGCTTTAATTCGAATAAATGCAAATATATGACTATAACGACTAAGAAAATTATTCTTAAGAAATAATGACGCACATTCTTAGATCGAACGCACTATACTTAAGACGATTATATACCTTCGTCGGGTGGATGAAAATCTCCAGCAGGTAGGTAAGGGTGAATATACACTATGCAAGGCAACACCAAGCTGTTACGTTAAGCCCAAAATAAAGGTATTTACATACTATATGTTTTTTTTATGTTAAAAACAGACAGACAGACACTTGATGTGATAATAGGTAGGCAGATAATAAATAAATTTTCAATTTTTGTTTTCTTTGTTCATAGATGTACAGTATACAGTAGAATAATAATTATACACTATTCCTTAGTACGGGCAAAAGAATGACTGCGTATGACTGAGCAGCCATTAGTAAATACCCCCATAGAAGACCATCGTGAAATAATAGCACATGTTCTGATGTGTTCCGGTGAGTTCCTATACCAATTATCCCTTGTCAAGATCAAGGTCGGCAGCGCAATTGCAACTTCTATGACGTGGCCTGTGTTAATAGGCGACGGTAGCCACCTTCTATCTTTTTAGCGATTATATAAAAATGCAATGCAATCATAACTTAAATCTACTCGTATGCAAGTGCCCTAAGGAAGCGAGCGCGAACATTCCGGGACATTCGTTCTAATTGAAACGGAGGGAAATTTCGTTTGAAATTGGAATTTGCATTTGTTGAAAATGTCAAATGTCAGATAAGAGTTTTTTTCGGCACAAAATTCCTTCGAGGAAAACGGTTAAATTACATAATTCTTGAATTCTTTTCCAAAACTCGAAAGATTTCGTCTGCATTTGACGCGAAGAACTCGGCATTCCTTTTTGTTTTCCTACCGATTAGTGGAGGGATGACTTAAGAACTGGTCGCACTGCTAGCTATGAAAAGACTTATTTAGCTCTTAACGTAAACAAACGATAATCTTCCAACTAAGACAAAATTGTAGGGCTTCTGTTTATGTCAGTAACTTGTATCGTTTTGTCCCCGTTACTCTATTATGTAATTCTCTGCAAATATATCTAATATAAATTGACTTTTACGATTTTCTCCGTTTTAAAATAACCCATGGATATTCACCGTATTAAATTATTTATTATATTTCATAGACATCATAAACTATTAAAGAGGTAAATGGTCATTATCGAGTTAGAGGTGTAACTAATTTAGTCCAAATAACATATGCTATTCCTATCAGCTTCTGTTTGTTCGATTCCCGATGCCCGATCGTTGTTTTTGTGTATTAATACTTTTTTGCATAAGAATGATAGAAAAATAATATAATTATATTCTCGGATGTGTCAATGGATTTTGACGAGACCGTCAACTGTGGAAATGAACTTTTCAAAGTTACCTCTGATCTGGATCTGGAAAGTAGTGGCATATAGCACACTGCGTTTCGCAGTCATTTGGCCAGCCCGTCTGGGGACAGTAACCACCCCTTTACCATAAATTAACAGCACGTGTACCGTTGTGTTTCGGTGAGTGAGTAAGGGATGCTAGAGCCTACTTCCCTGTCCCTTCACAATCCCTTGTCCTTAATCCTACTGTAGTTGGCAGAGCTTTAGCAGCACATGTGGCGTTGCTTACGCTTATATGCGACGGTAGCCACCTACCATCAAGTGAACCGTGAGCCGGCCTTAACAAAAAAATAAACTCAAATCTAGCTATCAAAGATATGTTTTAACAACTGACGTACTAAATGCGGTTGTTCGTTATGTCGCTCACCAAAGGAAGAACGAAAGGTTTTTTTCTCTTTGTTGGTTATGCCCGGAAGTTTCCGAGATATCGTATGACAAAGAAAATAAATATCGTTTATTTTCTTTTTTGAGAACAACTGCTTCGTATTTATGACTGAGTTGTAGTTCAGATATAGAGATATGAAGATAGCAGACAAATGACTGTAAAAATAATGTTTATCAATATTAACAGCCGACGCACGCCTACTACTCTGATAAAGGTAGTCCCTATAGTTTTCCCCTGAACTTACTTTGTCGTGGTTTAACCTCCACGATAGTTTTTACCTATTACCTATCCACTGTCCCTACAGAATATATAATTTCTAAGGGAACTTTTAGGTCTCATTGAATATTTCGTCATTTCGCATTCTGCCTCGAATAACCTCGAGAATGGCTCTTTGCGTAACGTTACAGGTCATCAGATCAAATGTCCAGACATCAGCCACGTCTCTCCCACTGGCAAAATAACTTTGGAAATTATTTTGACCTAAATTAAGTAAAACTAATTTTACAGATGCATGTATGTCCCTACTACTCCATGCAATTCATTTAATGTTTCCAAAAAACGATACCGTACGGTAATTACTCTTGTTTGCTAAACATTGGTTAGCAAAAAAACCGGCTCGGCTATGAATATTTAAAGCAAAATTCTTTTTAGTCCCATCAAAAGCAACGTCAAAACTAACTATGGAACCTAAGTAAATAAAGTTTAATGATCCTCGAAACCGCTTGTTTCCACTTACAAATACGGGCAGGGGGAAATTAAAAAAAATCACATTAAGAAGGTTTCCCTTCAAACATAAGCCACGGTCGGCGTTTGATTGAATTAACATGAAACTTTTCGGCCCTGACAAATTTATAGCACTGAATTTTTTTCGGCCGCGCGGTTTCGTACTCGTAAAACCAAGTTAAAACTTGTGAATTACGTTTTTATTTTATTGCCTAACACCGCTTTTTCTGGTGTTTTATGGTTTTAATTTGCGAAGTAAATTCTGTTTTATAAACAATATAAAGTTTAGCGAACGAGTTGAGAGGTGAATAGAAATTTTAATTTTAAAGAAAGGGTGGCAAAGAGGCTTTTGTTCCAGTTGATGGTAAATTGCTACCGTCGCCTGTACAGCCAATACCAGAGAGTGCAAGTGTCTTGATAAAATATATCGTGATTGCTGGGTTTTCATTTATTTTAAGTATTGATCAGTTTCTCCTCGCTTCTCTAAATAATTTTCTTTGTCCTATTTTATTTTAATATTATAAATGCGAAAGTTTGTGAGGATGAATGGATATTTGTTACTCTTTCACGTAAAAACTACTGAACAGATTTCGATGAAATTTTGGCACACATTTAGTTTATTACCTGGATTAACCTGGATATAGGATACTTTTTATCCTCGAAAACGTTAGGTTCCCGAGTGATTGCCTATCCTGAATGGCGCCACCGTCGTCACAGCGATAAAAATGGCAGGCGTTTATTACTCATATATTGTATATGATCATAAAATAAAAAAATGAAAAATTATTGAAAAACAATTCAATAATTTTTCATTTTTTTATTTTTCAAAATGTCCCATTTTTTTGGTATATTATGGACACGAAAGGAGTTACATGTTTTCTCAAAATTTAATTAAATCAATTTTTTATCTAAGGAAAGGTTCGCCACAAAACACCTTTATCTGTTATGAAATAATTGTAAAAAATTCTGTTACATTTACATAATGGTTGCATTGGTTTTTTTTTTCTTTTTAATTTGGCGACTAAAGTCGTCTTGAGTCGAACGACCGAGGGCATAAAAACGCGTCCAACGCTATAAGAAGCCGGTCATTAAATAAGATAGGTATCATAATTGAATTAAAAATTCCGACACGAGCTCTCTTAACTGTTGGGGGACGTGCCAACTTAATGGTGTTTAAACTTCAAAGTGAAGAGCACTTCAACTTACTACTTTCTGGAGGGGAAAGGTGTGCTTGCTATTTTTGGTGAAAAATAATTATGATACCTACTATAACCACCGGCCGCGATTTAGCACAGCAGTTAACTTCGGAGCTTTTCTAATTTAGGCCATATACATTTTTAGCTTTTTTTTTTCTTATTCTAGAATAAGGTAGAAAGATAGAACTTAAAAAGGTAAGATCTATGTGGAACCCATACTTTGGCACAAAAATAAAGACTGATCGCCAAACGAAGAGTCTATTTATTCAAGAACATATCAAGGTTTAGTTGAGTCTTAACGCTGCATTAATTGGAGATATAGCAATACTAATTCATTGAGTGAGGTAATAATCAGAGCTGAGTGGTGTCGTTCAAGCGTTTTGTCATAATATTGAAAATTTTAAACGCTAAATGTCGAAAGAAATGTGACCATATTCAATTATTATAGATTAAACATTCTAAATTTGATGATATATAAGACGAAAAACATATTCCTATATACAGCATCTGTCTAAAACAGGCAATGAACAGTGGGTTCGCTAATAATGTTGCTCTAGGCTCTTGTCAGACTGTCAAACCGAGCAGACATATCCGGAGGCGAACAGATAACAGCAACTTCGGCTTAATTCATCCCTTATATATAGGTAAGTAAGCAAATATTAAGTACGACCCCTAGATAAGATTACTTCAAAGTTGTGTTTGGAATGACAAGCCACAACAGGTTATGATGGCGTATCGATGACTTTTTTTTATGTAATAATACACCTTGATACTCTTTAAGATTTCAATTACTCCGTAATATCATTATAATGAAAACACAAAAAGGCAGTAAAATATAAAATGTATTTTTCTCTTTCTCAAAGAAGTCACAGTGTCTATGTATATTCTTACATTAAAAGAATACAAGTATCTAAACTTATCTTGCTTTGTTATCTTTATTAAATTTAGTGATAATAACCCACATCTGTAGCCCACACTTATAGCCATTTTGTGTATGGAATACTACTAGCTTTTGCCCGCGACTTCTTTTTTCTTAAGTGTTAAACTATTCATTCAATTTTTATTGCTCATATATTTTTGTCAAGCGTTTTAATTTTTTTTTAATTTTTTTTTTTAGTTAAGTTTCAGCGACTTTTATGAATGTATGTACTTTTCTGTGTCTCTGACAGTAGTTAAGGCGTGAAAAACTCACTTCCGCATTTATAGTATTAGTTTAGATATATTACAATGTGTAATGCAAAGTATGAGATGTATTTTAATATTTAAATGTTATAAAATTTTAATAAATATCAAAATACATCGATATTATAAAAAGACATTTTTAAACAGATCTGAAATCTTTAGAAAATCTAGAACGCAAACAAACAACAAAGGCCCATTAGGAAGTGACTTTTTTTGATTAATCCGCACATTAACGAAACGAGGACATCTTTAACGCGAACAAATGAGTGTCGAACAATACCCCCTTTCAGCGTAAGAAAATGTAACCTTCTGAAATGACAAGAAAATGGCCGCTTTTAAAACGAGTTTTCTAGCTTTCATTGTCATTAAAAACTTCCATTAAGGCCCTTTCAAATATTTAATCTTAATATTGTTCATCGGTTATGGCGGTTCAGGCTTCAGGCGTGACTTCCTGTAATATCTACTGGACATGAAAGAAACTTATTTAGTGTGTAATGACGTCATGATAGTACCAGACAATTGCTGGAATGAGATATAATTTCCAAGTGTTCTTTCGTACAAACATTTTAATTGTAGCCAAAAATATAATCACCCATAAAAGGTAAATACTGGGTAAATATAATCCCATGTACGTATAACCTCGTACATAAATAACGTCAAAAATCAGAATGTCTTGTCAAACATATAATAATATTTTTTGTATACTATCAATTTATCGAATGGAATGTTGTCAGTCATTGTTGTTGTTTTAAATCAAATTATAAAACTTTATTTTTTATCAAATATATTTTAACAATTTTTCAATTATTTATAATATTAAGGAATCAAAACAGGTGTTGTTTACTAAAATGTCAGTTTTGATCACATTCATTTCAGTTAAAATTTATGCATAGTTGAGTTCACATTTTGTTCGGACAACGATGCAGGTAGCAAATGTGAGGTATTAGTTACAATAAGTGGTCTGCAAGCCTGCACCCGGCAATAAACCACTCAAAATTGCCTGTCTGCTCAAACTAGAAGGAATATAATTCAAGTCGTAAAAGTTAAAGCGAATATAATGTCCCATATCTATACTTAATTTATGAAGAGTAAAGATTTGATTGTTTGTTTGCATTGAATAGGCTCGAAACTACAGGACCGATTTGAAAAATTCGTTCACTGTTGGGAAGCTATATTATCAGCAAGTAACATAGGCTATATTTTATTAAGTTACGCGGACGAAGTCGCATGCAACAGCTTTTTGAAACTATTCAGATATTTATCAAGCCTCTGTTTCAACATTCGAAAAGAACGAGATTTCTAATCAGCTGATGTGAGTTTGTGTGATCTGGCTAGCTTGTAAAATCGATGTTGAATCAAACAACAGAATACTGGGTATCAAAATTGAAAGTGATCTTGATATTCCTAAAGTGCCAATCAAAAGTGTAGAGATAGTTACTTGTAAAACTAATAAATTCATAATGAATAGAATGATTATACATGTAACTTTAACAAGTAAAAAATACTACTTAACAAACAAAATTCTGTCAACCAAAATTAACCAAACCAAAAATCAAATACCATAGCAGACCACATACGTGAGATAGAGTTCCTAATTGAATAGTCCAGAGAATATTCTTGAAATGTGCAGTGGATACAAGGAAGGTATCCGATTGGACCCTTGGATACAACAGATGCATACTGAAACATTTCAGGATATTTTCTCAACATTGGATTACCGCCACCATATTGGATGCAATTTGCCAAAAAGACACAAATAAATGGTATGCTTGAACATAATTTTTTACCCCTCACGTAGGCAAAGATATTCAAATGTCTTTAATTATATTTCTAACAAAAATTCATCTATTTATTGTAGTGATAATTGAGGCTGCATTTATATAAATCGCGGTGATATAAAACACAGAGGAATTTTATTAACCTGCTGCAGTATATTCCATGGACCACTAAAATCTGATAAAATAGAGAGTTCCGCAGGTATCCTCAAGAGGAACATTTGACTATCCTCTTGGGAGTAGCTTAATCTCAATTATGTATCCCAAAAGGATTAAATGCTTAATCATGTTACCTCAATGCCATAATGAAATTAGTTGAGACAATTCAATATATCATTTGCATATTTATTTCTAAGGATTTTCTGGTTTTTTTTAAGCCGACCCTTTACTAAATATATTTTAATGCATTAACAAATTCTTTTATTCAAATTGAATAAAAGTCAACACCAGCCAGCAACTCTGCTTCAAGCACAAAGGTCTTTTTATTATATACGGCAGCACGGTCCAATAAGACTTGATGGTAGATGTATACCGTCACTTATTAAGGCAAAAAAGTCACAGGCTTGCAATTTGCAAACGCAAGTGCACAAACGACTTTTATGCATAAGGCGACATGTCCTTAAGGGATAAGCCTTAAAATAAACAAGTGATACAGGAATGGGCTCTGGCATCACTCATCGAAAGACAATAGAATACATGCTGTTATATCACTGAAGTTACTGGTGTTATACACCAGTTTATAGAACCAATGCAAAATAGGGTTAGAATTATAGAGACTTTAGAGGGTCTATACAATTCTAAACCAAAAGGAACTAAAGGAATCGCGTGACTAAAGGGCATCGATTTATCAAAGCGTAATCGTTTCGCGACCGCGACAGCTAAAAATTACAACTGATTACTATTCACAAAGATACGGCACACATGTTAGGGTGTTCGCTCGACTCTTTCTAACTTTTGCTTTACTTACCGTAATAAAGATTACTTGTATTTGTAAGTAATATCGCGACGGATCGAATGTATCATGGGACGCGAGGGATAGCGTTGTGTGTGATAAGTATGTTTCTAAGTCGTTTGTTTTCATACAAATTCAGTACAGATTATACTAAAGTACTGAAGTTAAAAAAAACAATGTTTTTTTTGTTAAGCTCAACAGACTGGCTGACGGACGACTTGATGGTGGATGGCTACCGTCGCCTATAACACAAGCAACGCCACAGGTGCTGCAAGTACGACCACATTAAGAAGGGATAGGGTATCCCTTACTCACTCACCGAAACACAACCGAACATATGCTGTTATTTTTTATTTTATTGAAACACAGTCACACATCACTCAATAGGACAATAATATAAGAATAAGTACATATGTATACTTAAAACCTACTGCCAATAACGGACTTATATTTTTTCCATAAAAATAGCTATGAACACAATCTATACTAATATTATAAAGAGGAAAGATTTTATTGTTTGTTTATTGCATTGAATAGGCTCCGAAATTACTGGACCGATTTGAAAAATTCTTTCACTGTTGGGAAGCTATATTATCAGCGAGTAACATAGGCTATATTTTATAAAGTTACGCGGGCAAAGCCGCGTGCAACAGCTTGTATTATATAAAGATAAGATGGTCTTCTGTAAAAGGGTGGTTACTGCCGCCAGACGGGCTGTTCAAATTATGTACAATGTACTTATGTATCACGAATTTATTTTTAATGGCAGCAATAACAAATTTCACGTCTAAGTATTTTATGTTGGCTACGTTCAGACGGTAATTAATAACTGCCATGTGTACTGATAAAGTTGATTTGCCCCAAAGTGGCCATTACATTATACTAATTAATTTTACTCTATCCGGCAATTAAATTGTTCCTTTTATTAATTTGCTGATTAGATTGCATTTTATGTTAATATTGGTCTACTTATAAATTGCCTTAAACTTGTTTATAGATTCACATTAGAATGAAGTACAAGCGGATGAAATTTACATTCGAAAGCAGATAAAGTTATACCATCCGCTATTAATATCGTAGATTCATTGTAGATTCTTTATCTACTATCTACTATCTACCACATTTAAAATCACTGCGAACCAAACATATAGATACTTATTGTATTCAAGTGTACCAATACCTACTTAATTATCATGTGGAATGGAAATGTGCGAAATGTGAGCCATTTTAAGATATAAGTACATACAATTAAGTTAAATTAATAGAGATATCGCTATGAATTTACCTTTAATTTACAATTAATTTTGTTGGGAACCTCGAAACAACTCGAAACATAACTAAAACAAGTTTCAGTTAAACATATGTAGGAACTTTCTTCTCACAAGATTGCAATAAATAAATAAATAAATAAATAAATTAATAAATAAATAATAAATATCTTCACACATTCCACACAGCTCCATCTAGTTCCACAGTAAGCAAGTAATGCTTGTATTATGGATACCAGACAGTTGATATAATACATAGATTATTATTATTTTCTTAAATACATACATATTATAAATACAAAACATCCATGACTCAGGTACAAATTAACACATAAACATTTGCCCCTAGCGGGATTCGTACCCGCGACCGTTTGGTTAACAGCTAGGGTTATTAGCCACTAGACCAAACGTGTCGGCAATGAAGGAAGACATCCTTCATCTTTAAACATAGAACGTAATAATAAATGCAATGACAATGCAATGGTTACACAAGTACAACCAATATATGTGGTCTGGGTTCAATTATAATCAAGAACTAATCGAAGTTAACAACCCTATCGGTGTAGATATTAGGGCTTCGCCGCCGTACCGCCATCGAAAAGGCATTAGCAACCGGTGTAATTAAGAGAGCATGCGCGCCACGCCACAGAGCGAATAAATTTGCATGCCCTGCGGTCAGTGGGAACACTCGGCACCTACACGTGTGGTTCAATTGTAAAGATATAAGCGATTGGCCTAACTTTCTTACTGGGACAACTCAAATCTAAGTTTTTATATGTTAAACTTAACGTTTTACTTATAAAATATACAGCACAATAAAAATAACAAGCTATCGAAACAATGCCTAAAATTTCTACATTATGTATAATGACAATTATAAATAGGCACTAATCTCTATTGAACATTTATTTGATTATAATATATGAAATCGATATAGGGAAGAGAATGCTTACACTTAATATATTATATTTTTGTTTTCAAAAACTAACATCGGACCACGCGGTCTCAGAGTGAGTTGGTTTGTGTACTTTAAAACTCGAGAATGGGAAGAGCGATTTTAATTCTGTTTGAAACAGGGAAGGTTTGTATATATAAAAATTGCACTACGGGCTAATCCGGGAGCGGGTCGCTAGTTATAAATATGAAAGTGACTCTGTCTGTTTGTTCCCGAGGGAGCAAAAAAGATGTCAGGCGTTATATTTTTATATTTCAATGCAGACTTACTCCTATAATTTATAATACTTCAGCCTCACATCACAGAAATAGATTAAAAATAGTTTATTACATAGCTTTTCTTCTATAACTTAAGGAGAGTCGTTACAATTTGTTGTCTGGCACCGGTACAATACGAGTATAGATATTTTATACTATTTGTATGGAGGAGACCGTATTTGATTCCAGTATCTAAAATTGCACATAGCTATCGTATCTCCTCAAATAACCGCCAGAGTTTGAACTGTTTCAAAACCCAAGATCAGAATGTATTATAAACACATACGAGTAAATATAATTAAGGCTCTATCTGGTCTCTACGTAGTCTTTGAATAGCCTTTGTAATGAAAAAATTGGAAATAACATGACTATTATTAACAGTACTTTTACTCCTATAGCTTTATTTGAAAATTGAAACATTACAATTACAAATGGTCAAAGGGCCATTTCTTTTTTATGTAAAAGACGGCAAGTAGGCTGACGGTTCACTTCACGGTAGATGGTAGGTGGCTAACTGTCACCTATTACACAACCCCACCCCTTTTTTTAATGTTGGAAAATCCTCTTGGATAACCAGCAGTGTAGAAGACACTGCGGGGTTATACCGGATTCATACAGGGGTCGCGGGGACGTTATGACACGACATCGGGGCCCCGCCACGGCTATCCAGACTCCCTGTCAGAACCTAGGTGTACCTGAAGCCACTACTATCAATCTCTACACATTTCTGAAAACCAAGTAAATGTTAAAAAACTGATTTGAAAATACAAAGGAATTGATTTGTATTGACGTTTAATAAATTTTATATTCAAAATAAATTTCATGTGAACAAATAAAACACAAACGCTGTTTCCTTGACGCTTACTTGGAAACAAATAAAAGAGTATCGTAAAAGTGAATCGCAGTTTCCACGTCGTGTATTATATTCGATCAGTACTAACATAACATAAAACCGAGCTCCTCTTCTATGGTAACTGTTATATACTTCATAGTACTAAACGACTATGACGATTTTAGTGGGAAACGCGTTCAATCGATTTCCGGAAGATCAACGTACACTGACGCTTAGATGTTTGTTTCATCAGCTAAATAATGATACGCTTAAAAAAAAATAAGAGCCGTAAATCGCAATAGGCTGTACACTAATTCTAGCTGTTAATGAAATCGCATGGCAATTGCACGCAGTAAGCGAATGTACCTATAGATACAAAAATCATCACTGCGAATTTAAAATTATTATAATAAATGTTACAATAGAAGGGTAACAAATTCTTTAAAATACCAACTAACCTTAAATATGTTGTATATTTATTATATACTATTCCAATTAATTATTATACCGCCAATATAAATTATGTATGTCACACATGATCATTATTCAGTAAATATTTCTAGTAAAGTTTTCTTTTTAACTGTGGATTAAAATAATACAACGCATGCTATGTCTATTACCAGAAAGGAGAACTGTTAAACGTTTACAATTTCCTAATATCAGTATGATTTGTAAACATTACATTTTTAATTCAAAATCAATTTCTTCTAAATTGTTAAATAATGTTTATTAAAAAAACGTTTGTTTTATTTAAATTTATCTTGAAGAAAAAGTATAAAGTTTACAATACAATTTGTCACCTATAAAATATTCATTTATTTTTCAATCCGGACAGCTTTCAGAACAATATCCCGTTTTAATCCCGCTGAGACTTACTGTACGCGGAGCCTTATTGCAACAGGATATCACGTGACACTCGGTTATGTGGAACGAGATGGACACTATCTCTATTCCATTTGCAATATCTTCACTGTTATTGGTTCAGATTTCATTTTGCACTCACACGGATTGTTGATTGTGAAATTGAGTTTGTATTTGTGTTTCTATCCCTTTTATTACTGTTTGGAATGACAGTAAATTACATATTTTACAACTATGAAAATCTTATATAGTTGTAAAATATGTAATTCATACAAAAATAATAATTATGTAATACGAATTCGCTTAATATTCATATCAGAAATACCAACAAATCAAACGTCCGACACTCCAATATTGAGGGTCATCTCGATTTACATAAAATATTTGTTCTATTCGCCAACTATTTGGTGGATTGATTTATTGAGTGCTGCGAACGCTCCGTAGCGGAGTGATGTATACCCCACTGAGATTAGCGTAGATTAGTATCGTACTACAGATAATCGCCCTCTGCTACTATTGTAAATGCGAAAGTTTATGAAGATGTTTCAATATATCTTAGTAATTTACTTGTAAACGGATTTGGGACTTGTGGAATACATTTGGGACGAAGAATTAAAATAAGACTTGGTAAGGTAATGTCGGGTGTGTTTAAGTGGGAAAACAGATCATTGAATGATATTTCAAACATGCTATAAGTTTTTAGCCAATTTAATCCTGAATTTTATCACCAAAGCATCAAGCAGAACTGTGAGCAACATGTTTAATTTGCTTATTGGTACTGTCATATTAAAGTTGAAAATTTTATCTAATTTAAAATGTTAATATACTCAACAGAGAAAACTAATTTTAAAAAAAGTACATTAAAAAATGAGTTTGCAAATAAAACAATGGCCTCGATATTTAAATTATACCTACCTATGTTACATTTATGAAAAAAATGTATTTGACTATTTTTATAAGCCTAAATAATACAAAATGTATAATTCTAATGACTTCACCTAAAGTTTTCAATTTTAAACATTGAAATGTTAAGTATAATTAATATGGATCTCACACTGTGCTTTGCTGCTCTATGCAACTACTTGCATAGCTCAAGTTGCAGTGAAGTTGCAAAGTTAGATGAGTTGAAAAATGCCATAATTCACCCTCACTACATTTTTTATTTTATTTTAATTTACTTTTAATTTAAATATATTATTTTTAAATAATCTTGAAAAATTTTCAAAAACATTTTACTGGTTATAAAACTTTTTACAACGCATATATCTCGCAGAGAACACGGTAACAACGGAATACACAAATGACTGTTCTCTCCGCAACGGAACAGCGAGGAACAAAGTGATGTTTTCACAAAGAGGAATATTTTAAAGGTGGATATGTTTGAAAACATTTACCTTATACAATCTGAATTTGTGTGGAGTGAAACGATTTGTACGATTGTTGTGGTGTATTTCAAATAGTGTCGTGATTTAGTTAGGGAGTGTTTTATGTGATTTTTCCGAGGCTTAATTAGCTCATAATAATAACATAGAGAATAAAGATAAATTTATTAGATAAAGATGCTGCTTTATCCTTTCCTAAAATAGTTTTGGTAAGGCTTTTTCTGCTAAAATATTTTTATGAATTCTTATATAACACTTTTTTTGAAAAATATATTATTATTATTTTTTTTCCGAATATTTTGTGTCCGAAACGTCAGTAAGCCCTTTGCGAGATGATTTGAAAGCTGAATGAAGGCGTTGGATAAAGTAGGCTGCTGTATGTGCCCGTTATCTAACTGGCATATGTCCAACTATGGACGACTGCCAGCTGGTGATAATGATAGCGAATACTAAAAAGGTGTGTGTGTACTGGCCCGTGTATATGTAATTATGTATATTACCCCCACTGCTGGGCATTGGCCTCTCTTCGGTGTGAAGAGTTGTTTGGAATATTTAGCCTACCATGCTAACCAATGACAGGACTTCTTGTATCTTCGTAGATTGCCAGCCTTTGTCAGACATGCAGGTTTATTCCCATGGAAACATATGTAATAAAAGACCTACGTCTACGTAGGAAAACCTACGTCTATAATAATTTCAAATAATAATTTTATTTGAATTTTTTTAGGATTAAAGAATTTTGGTTCAGAATAGAAATGAAATGTACAAGTGAAACTAATGTGTAAATACAATTTAAATTTTAATTAGAATATATTCCTAATACATGTATTGTTCCTAACATTTGTTAATGAATTACTTCGAGTAGTATGAGTGTTGATAAGTTCGTTTCTTCCAGTTCGTTTAAATTTTCCAGGGACAACAAAAATTACATAAAATAATTAACAGAACAATATTTATGTAACATTATACCGGCCGGTTAATTGGTAGGTATTAAGCCAATCAACAGACGTCAGCAGTTCAGCCCGTTCACAATGTAAACAATTGTTAAAAATTTCATAAATTCAACGAGACGGTGTTTAACTGAAACTCGCTTGGATCAATTAAAAGTTTCCGCTATTTCAACAATATTTTTCCGTTAAGGGTAAACTTACAGATTTACTTTAGAATTGAAAACTTCAAAGGTTATTGGGCGTATCGGACAAATTTAAATCCTTGTCAAAAGAGGAGAGGTATGGACACTTCAAAGGTTTCTATAGTTTAAATGGCTATGCCTGCGACTTTGTACGTGGTGTAGTTCGTTTTTTGAAAATCTAACTTTTTGGAAAACAGGAACCCAAAATTTTTCTAGGATAATAAGTATCCTATACGAGTATGTTGATCATTAATACATTAGTGAAAACCGCATTCGCAAAAGCGCGCACTGTCTGTAACAGACAAAAATTCTAAAAACTAATTTTGGCCTCAGTAACGGTAACGTTGTACTATGTACTATGTACGTTGTACTTATGTTACCGAGGTCAAAAAAAAATAGTTTTCAGAATTTTTGTCCCTTTGTGTGTTTGTGCACGCTAATCTCAGAAACGGCTTATCTAGTTTGAATGCGGTTTTCATTGATGCATTGATGGTTACCTGGATTAAACTATACGATGCTTATTGTCCTGGAAAAATGTTAAATTTCAAAAAACGAACTACAGCGTGAACGAAGTTGCGGGCACCAGTTAGTATTTAAATATGTACAATATAATTAACTGCATATGTACAAAATTTATGAATAAAATATTATATATTTCGATTATTTTTGCTATAATATTGCTAACTATTATTGTGTATGTACTTACTTTAACAGCTAAGGATGTAACGTAGACCTTTTTGCGCTGTCTTATCAGCTCCGTCTTCTAGATGAGCGGTTTTTATAGTATATTTCATAGGAACGGGACGGGTCTTGACGTATGATTAGTTACACTCCGTTGACTCCGAATTAATGGGGGGTGAGAGGGGAGGTGGAGGCAAGGAGGATGTCTTGGGATATTTATACAGTTTTTGCTTTCTACTTCTTACCCGGTATGATGTTAATGTCATCTTTAAAGTTAAAAAAATATATATCTAGATAAACATGTCACAACGATGGGTGGAAGAAAAAAATACTTCGGAACGACATATACTAAACTAGCGGCCTGTTTCCGGCTACGCACGAATGCAAATTATATTCCTCGAGAACCACTCTATCCATTGGTGAAAACAGCATGAAAATCGGTGCAGTAGTATTTGAGTTTATCGCGAACAGATAGACAGAGAGACAGACAGACAGACGCGGCGGAGGACTTTGTTTTATAATATGTAGTAATATGTTGTAGGTTTGTTTCTCAATGTCCTTGAGAAACAAACCTACAAAAAGGCTGACAGTAAAACAAAAAGTAATAACTGTTAAAAATTTGTAAATTACAATAAAAATATAAACCCAAAAAGCCTTAAATAGGATTCATACTGATCATACTTTAGAGTACAAAAATGGATTTTAAAGTGGAACTATTAGTTACAGATATAATATGGAATGAAAAATGAATCAGCCACGTATCAAAAGCTCTTTTTCGTCGGACGAGTCGGGTGGCGAAATTCAACTGAACACAAAAACTTACCGGCAACGTGAATAATGTCACACAAAATTAAATCCAACAGCAATAAAGAACAGATGACGTCCCGTTTCACGAACAACTTCGGTCTCGGGATATTTCCTATACGATAATGCCTATAGGCAAGAACACTTCTGAGAGGTTTGTTTTATATAAGTTTATGTTATAGATTAACGTTTAAACTTATGCTTAAAAACTAAAACTAAAAAAAATGCGAAGCCTTTTTACTATGTGTTCACAATTAAAAGTGGATTGTGTTTGAGGAACTAAGGTGGGTAAAAACTTCGTTATTTTGAACGAACACATCTGATGATTCTTTTTTACTTTGTAAAAGCCGCAGGAAAGCTAATGGGTAGTTATGTTATAGTTATAATAACAAGCATCTAAACACAAGCAACGTCACAGGGCTTTCATGTGCAATACCGTCCTTGATAAGAGAACGGATAAGGAGTAAGTACGGGATATGGGAATGGACTGCTGTAGCATTTTTTTGTCAATTTTGTAATGTAAAGATTAGAAAAGTAGCAAAAAAATATTTTTTTTTTGGCAATTTTATAATCTAGATAATTGTATTTACAAAAGTAGCAAAAAATGCTTTAGTATGGCAAAAAAAAAGGCAAAAAATAAGGGTTACCTTATCACGCAGCATGTCCCTGACTCTTGTTGCTTGGTGCCGACTCCTGTGCAATTCGAGCTGTAGTTCTAAACACCGCTCCTGCCAGTTTACCCCAATCTCTGCAGCTGCCAATTCGTACTCCAAGGGATCCAAGCGTGACGGGTGTGCGACTGGCCTGGAGGAAAAGTGAGATTTTTAATGTATTTAAAAAACTACGCAATAGTACTAGTATGGTTAGTGGTTATAGTTTTGTTTTATAGTTTTTAGTTTTTCAGAAAAATGTACTCTTGTGTTTCCAGGTAATTTTTTTTTTCTGTGTAGATTGCAAAATTCGTTGTTAGTTTCCTATTATGCGGTTCTTTGTAATTTTACTAGGATTTTTGCGAAATTCCGTTCTTTTCGATTATACTGCGACAACAGTGTCCCGGAAAATATGTATTAATATTTTGATTACCAGAGGTAAAACACTCTCAGGGGTACCCAAAGCACCCATGTTTATTTATTGGTTATCTATTATATAATACGATTATCTATATAATATGTTTGAATTTAGTGAAAAAGTGATAAGTAGCTGACTTTATTTTTTAAATTAGCTGTATGTTATTTCTATCCGATGTCTATAGGTATGCTTGTCTCATCAATGCTTCAAAAAACTAAAATAATGTGATTATTGTGGCTTTGTAAATTTTTCAAAAAATCAATTTGATCATATAAAACTATTTTTAAAACTTTCTTGGTTACGCTTTCACGCATTAATAGGATATAGAAATGGACCTAGGATTCCTTTTGTCCACCCAAAAAAATTCGGTTCTCGAGAGACCAGAAAGAAAATACTCAAATTATTTCTTCTATGGCAATAACGCGCCGGGCAACAGCTAGTGAACAAATAAATGGTTGCCGTTTAAATGGCAACCATAAAAATTTTAAATTAAAATTACTTACCATTTAAATTTTTATTTGTTAACAAACAAAAGAAAATATCTACATGCACTTTACGACTACAATTCAGATATTAATAGCGGTTGTGAAACGTATCAAAATTAATGAACTCAATCGAACATTGATGCGTGATTGTTGCGTTTTGAATGTGGTACGAGCCAACGAATAACCAAAACAGATTGTTTGGTTAATAAATAATTTGTTCACAAAAATTTACTATGGTTAATAATATTATGTTAAGTAAACACTAAATCGTTTGTAATTAAGGTAAAGAAATCAGTTAACTTTGGTAGGGTTTGAAGAGCTTAATTAAAAAAAGAAAATGCAGTCTGCGAAGCAACATACGCCGGGCTATCACTAGAAGAGGCAATTGAATATTGCATAAATTAAATGTCAGGTTAATGAAATATGCAAATGAATTTAACAACCTTTCAACCTTTGCAGACATTGCACTAAGAAAATCAATTTTGTACCGAGTTATGTGGAGGCATTGACTTGAATAACTAATGTACATACGCACTTTGAATTTACAAATTATCCATAGGTTTTTTAAATATATTTTCTTAAACACATTAACTTCCAATACACATTATACAAGCTACAATTAAAAATTATAAACTAACCCCCGACTTTCTATAGTCACGCTATATCTGCTGAAGTTGTTAAGGAAGTTGTTATACCGCAGCCGCAGACCACCGTGATACAACTGCACGTATGCGGTTGTGTTTCAACGAATGAGTAAGGAATGCCAAAACCCATTCTCCCATCCTTATTTTATCAGACTCGACAGCTGAATTCTTCTATTGTTGCATGTGTTTATAGGCGATACTCGTAGTAGGTTTACCTTTAACATATTATAAAAAATCAAGAAATTTTAATAATGCCAAGTTTTCATTTGAATTATTAATAAAACTGGTTTTTCTGAGAGATACATGTAGGTGTTCGTGTTACGTGTTTACTATGTTGTATGTTATTGTCTATAGAAAAATGTCTTACCTAGGTGGTGGCGGTGGGGGATCCCTAGACCTTCTAGGCATCAGTCGTGGACTGTTAGGTGTACTGGCCGACTGGCCAGCGCCACTCAGGTCCGTAAACCGAGCTAGCGGATCAAAAATCTGCGATAACCGCCTCGACCTCTCCTCCGACATTATTAAACACTGAACGAACACAACACAAACACAACACAACAAATATATTATCACATCACGACACAACTCCTTCACTGTTCATAGATTACTATTTGGAACGGTCCGAATGATTTAAACCACGGAAGCGGTTATCGCGGTCCGATGACAGGTGGCGTACGAGGCCGTGACGCGAGATTTGGCGAGCAATCTCCGCCGTCATCTTGAGTCTTCTGATGTTTTTCACAGTTTAATGTGCCTTCACGAGGCGGCCGTATTTAGAACACCTGAAAAAAAAAGGGATTAGTTAGTTGATGAGTCGGTGCCGGCGAGGTGGGAAAGGTAAGGCAATTAGCTGGCGACACGTTTTGGACTCGAGTCAAGCGTCAACACGCTTGGGCGTTGACGTCGGTACTCGTAACTAATGAGAAAACTGTTTAATGATCTTA
Source organism: Synanthedon myopaeformis (assembly GCA_944738685.1). NCBI lineage: Eukaryota > Metazoa > Arthropoda > Insecta > Lepidoptera > Sesiidae > Synanthedon > Synanthedon myopaeformis. The sequence goes on along the minus strand of OX122927.1, from coordinate 2,497,373 downwards.
TACATATGAATGAATTTCATAGAAAATATTGAGTAGAATAGCAGTTCTATTACACAAACAAGTTAGTATAACTTAATTTATCTTCTATTTATTTTATATTACACTGGCTGTTGCACGCGACTTCGTCTACTTATCTTTATAAAATATAGCCTATGTTACTCGCTGTCTATAGGTGAAAGAATTTTTAAAATCGGCCCAGTAGTTTTTAACTTTTTTCATTACAAAAATATAAAAATACAAATCTTCTCTTTTTGTAATATTAGTATAGACTAGCGACCCGCTCCCGGCTTCGCTCAGGAAAAATCTTAATTCGGTTTTATTATATATATAAAAATTCCGTGAAAAAACTGTACGAACTTATCAAATATATTTAGAGTACATTAATATTACATCATTACATTGTAATTGAATCCCCTGAGACGACTGCTTCGTCAACGCAAACTTTATTTCCCGTTTGTCACACCAGTTTATAGAGGAAGTACATTTTGCTATTTTCTTACCACCCGAATATAATAAAACGCTCGAAATAAGGGATTATGTGGTTGTAAAGTTTTTATTTGAAATGTCATGAAATTAAATGAAACCATAAAAACTATTTTCGAGTACTTTAACGACTCTTGGCATACGAGAGGCGATTCTGTTGATATATTGGTTAGTTAAAAATTTGTTCAGTGTCATGTTACCGGATAAACAAAAATGGATGTTTTATTGTGCTCCATTTAAATAAGTTCGGAAGTTACGAAATGACGGTTCATATAGCTTCACTTCACTAGTATAGGGGGAATGAGAGAAAGGGAAAATTAAATGCAGATAAAATCTAGAGTTAAGTTAAATAGTAAGTTTTAAAAATTCGAAATATCAAAAATAAACTGCTTTTTTAAATTTCATTTCATTTCCTATCAATTATAATTACTAGTGTCATATGGAGGAGGTAATCTTCAAAACTACTTTTCCAGCGTGGACATTGGCTAAATATTCCAGTAGCAAAAACATATCTAAAAATATATCTATATGTTCCTATCGCTTGGCAAAAGTATAATCTTAGACATCAATGTGCCTATGTCAGGCGTTATATCCTTTATTTTTCCGTTAGGTAATCGTTAGAAGTTAGGTAACCTGCAGCCTACTCGATGCTGCAGCATCAGATCAAGGTTACCATGTCATGGGACTGCCACCGAGGTAACAGTATACCAAATTTCGGTTTAGTTGTCATCAAGTACAATTTTATTTCGTACGAAATGTGCGAAATCACATCAATCGAACCTGTGGAAGTTAATGAAATCACTTCGTCTACTAGGAAATGGGCTGATGATCTTTAAACACCTAAACAGATCTTCATAAATTATAACTAAGAACCATCTTAATCACATCAACAACAAAAAAAAAACGAATCAAAATCGAGCCATCCGTTTGGGAACTACGATTCCACAGACACAGAAACACACGTCAAATTTATAACGCCTCGTTTTTGCGTTGGGCGTATGGGTTTAAAAAGATTAATCATAGTAAAGTGAAAACTTACATTAAAATACGGTACTCAAAGTTTGACGGCATTATTCAAACATAACCCGGTTGAGACTGCGCATTAAATAAGCGCTCGGTGAGAAGCGACAACTCTTTGATATTCAAAATTAGTTCGTCTCACCTCTCCACACTGTGGTTCTAAAACATTTCACCTGTTGACAGTTTATTTGAAGTACTACGATAACTTTCGACAAATTCATTTGAAGATACACCTCTCAAACTACACATGAAGTCGTATGTATGTACGAGAACAAAATCAAATTATATTAATTCGTAGGCGACATTAAATTTCCGGTTATGTTACTTTGTCTAATAAAACTTTGTTTTAAATTGGAATCTATTACTATTGTAAAATAAAGTCGAGTTATTGTGGTCGTGTAGTTACAACTTTTTTTTAATATGGCCCCTTTTTTCTACTGCTAAAAAATGGAAACTTAACTTTTAATAGAAGATATTAAATATAAAAGCTGTTATGCAGTTAAAGCGTACCTACTTTAATATCACCTTTTACCCCGGCCGCACACCAAAGCAGCAAGCAGGAAGCATACAGGAAATGCTTTAGGAAGCAATTAATACGCCCATACATTTATCCTTATACATATACTCGTAGTGCGCACACGCGAGAAGCATTTGCTACTCGGTGCAGTTTGCTGCATAAAAGCATGCGCTCCGCACGTTTTTTAGTTTAAACACGTTCATTATTTGCGTCGCGAAATGAAAGACGATATAAAATTTTGTATTGCTTTTATTATAGAAGTCAAAAAACACCCTGCTCTTTGTGATCATCAATGAAAGTACTTGGCAGCATCCTATAATACGATTGAAACTTTTTCTCCATCATTAATAAATTCTTGTGATATTTTAAAATTTCAAAATTTTGGCAACGAGATTATAAGGATGTATCCAGTAACGTCTTCTTTTCCTATTTCTTTGTAATAATTGCCACATCAAAAAGTGATCTTCATCGGAAGACGACATGTCACTAATCTAATTTACTGTATAAAGAAAGCCATGATTTCACCAGCCTACGAAATTTTTATGGAGGACTGGATGAATCAATGTGTGAAAAATACAATTTATAGATTTTATTTTATTAGTATAGGTTTTTTACACCTTGAGTTTTTATAGGGATCCCTAATCTAACTCGATTAAAAATATAGCCTATGCTACTCGGTGATAATATAGCTTTGTATAGGTGAAAAAATTTTGAAAATCGGTGCAATAGTTTTTAAGTTTACAAACGTTACAAACAAAAATACAAATTGTCTATATAATATTAGTATAAATAAAAATATATATTTAACTAAGGTAATAAATGTGATTTTAACTTTATTAAGGTAACAAAATAATTTTGTTAGCTGTTCAAAACATTAAGAACCTCTGACTTAATAACATCGGTAGACGTGAACCAGTCAACTCGTTTAAATGATGAAAGGCCTGCACAATGTAGCGATGAATATATCTACTTCTATACATAACCATTAAGGGGATATTGAATTTTACGTGCACGTGCATACTAAATGATACTTTGATTCCATATCAACTTATACTCGTAAAAGCTGAATATTATAAAGCCACACTTTCAACTTAAAGTATATTATACCTATTCAATTAATCCTTTTAACTATGACTAATGCAGAAGCAGAGTATTTACATAAATGTGTCCTTGAAGATATTACCACGCAGGATTTTATCTTTGAATTTTATTAATTAGTTTAAAAACTTTTTTTTTTGTTTTTGTAGTCAGCAGTTAAATTATTCATAATAAAATTAAAAATCGAAAATATTAGGCAGTTTTACAAATTTATCATAACATAGCAATTAATAATCTTACAAATAAAGGTTGTTTTGAGAGAGTTGAACGCCAGCAAGTTATTCGTTAGCCTCTTGATAATTATTCAAATGCTAATTCTACTTCCCCGTGAACACATTTCGGTGTTCTAGTATGATCTATAGGTCGCTGGTTCATATCCGGCTCGAATGACCATTAACCTATACATATTAACTCTTCCTAGTATATTCAACAATGAGGTGTTTTTATAATTTTGATATTAAGATCAAAAGTAACAACATGCTAAAAGCACTGAGTAACATTGATCGTATGTATACTGACCATTACTAATACTGACGCGAAACATGTATGATGTTTGGATCGGATTGTATGTATCATTCACGTAAAAGAATACGCAGGTATTATTTTCATGTTGCATAAGTTAATTATGTTTGAAAGAAATTACTTTACCCCCTTAAGAAATATACCGTGCACAAGATCACAGACAATGCCAAACATTTTTGACACCAATATATTAAAGTTCGTGTAGAATAATTTGTACAGAAACGGTGTCAAATGACTATTTAACTTTTAAAATTCATAAAAACAACCCTTATAAAATTATCGTCCTTTTAATTGTAGCTATTAATGTCATTGAAAGTCCCATATAAAGCCGCTGCTATCGAATATTCGTGACAATTACCAAAACAAATCAGAAATTTAAAGTCTACAAACACGGAAACGATGTAGAAGTTACGTAATAACCTGACAGATAAAAATTTCGCCAAGGGTCCCTGAAAAAGGGTTGACCCCAATTTAAAGGGGTCTCCCTAGATAACGGCCTTGATAACATTAATCAAAGCACATAACTCTTGAGTTTACGCGTCCGCCACCAATTTTCTGGTCAGTGCCCTTTTAATTTTCGTCTTCGTGAAGTAATTTTTCACTTCAATTGGGATAGAGTAAACAGTCGCTTCGATAAAGCTGTCGGATAAGAATGTAGCAGGTAAAATTGTGGGCTTGAAAACGAAATTTCTCAGATAATTACAATATTTCATTTGGCTTTTGGATTTTGCTTTAAATAAATCTTTATGAAAGCAACTATAGAGCTCACATTTTGTTAGTGACAATGTGACATATTATAATAAGGGCCTCTTTCACCAACTACAAGTAAAGTGTTGATTAGTTACTTTTAGAAATAATTTTATGTTTTATTAAATTATAGACTTCGTTTACTGCATCCTTCGATAGGTGAATTTTTTTATTATATTCTTTTGAACGTTTGGTACTTTTACCGTACAAACAAAGATATATCAGCTCCATCATTCCCGGTGACCGGTGACTTTAAATGGCGGTTAGCCTACTTGACACTTTACTCAAAGATGGTGAAAGAGGCCCTAAGCCTTTTATGAACTCCTGGGTTCAAACAGTCGCAGAAATCCTGCGGTATACATACTTATATTGTCATTTGAGTCTACTTATGTACAGGATGCTGTTGGGGCTACCTCACACCCAGTATACCCAGTTATGCACATCCGTTTGCATTGCTGACGTTTTCGTTGTTATGTTTTAGTTTTCGGGTCGCGTTTTTATGACAATATATTACAGATATTTAGGCATACACTCCTTTGTGAGAAAAATGTGCACTATGGAATCACAGAATTTTATTTGCAGGCTTTAAAAATTCTAAGCCTTTTCATTAAATTTCATTCACCACAAATAAAGACTGGAATGAAACAATTTGCTATGAGACACCCGTGCTAACACAAATTTACGGATATAGACAATTAATTTCAAAATTATATACTTGTATGTTTGTATGAACATTTCACAAATTATTTTCCAACTGCAGTTAGTCCAGGGATGAGCTCTCTATCGGGGCTAACGCATATATTCGTAAAGCCGTGTACGTTCGGTCCACAAGGTTTCCACGTATTTATAGGCTTAGTGGACTACCACACGCCAATGGAAACTTATGACCCAGCAGTTTGTGTGAAGATGTCTAACCGATTTTACGGGATTGGGATCCTTTAAACGAAAGTAACCAGACCTATGCGGCTGACATGAACGAATGAACTACATTGTATCAAAATATATTGTACTTATATCATTTAATTACTGAATTTTTATACTTCCATACTGAGTTGAAACTCGACTAGGAATTGCACACCTAATGAGCGCCTGTGACGCATCATTAAGGGCACAGCGCACCTGCACTTTTGTTGCCTTGTTGACCCAAATACAGCCGCTTTGACTGGCTGCCAATTGTTTCTATTTTTTCTCCTATAATAGGCCCATATTCACAACTTGGGTGCCTTAATCTACTTATTATTTACTGGTGTTCGATTACTGCTCGAAATTAGACCATAATCTTTTTGAAGATGAAGATTTTTCAACTGTTTCCATTTGATAACACTAGATCTATTAATAGCTACTAAAAAAAAAATCGGTACACAAGCGTTCGATTTCCGGCAAAGCCATAAAAAATTGAGATTACAAGTTTACATTTAATTTAACCGTTGTTGGTGGACCGGACCTACCGAATGGATTTCTGAATGATTATTGAATGAAAAATTGTTCATACATTCAGAAATTGTTATTTTTAATAGTTAAAAAAAAAGTAGCAAAAATTTTGTCAATTTACAAACTCGTTTAATTCCAGATTTCCCCGCCATAAAATAATTTAATTCGAGAACAGAACTTATATTATCACCTAAGTGAATATGAACCTTTTGTTTGGTGTACCACTTTGACGATTAGTTTTCCTTTCCAACCCCATACACAGTGGAAATGTGTTATTTCCCCGACCTCAACGCGAAAGGCCCCGCATTTCAATTTCATTCGGTTCTTTCACGACATGTTGACAATAAGCTTTTGTTAGTACTCCTTTTAATATGAAAATGTAACTTTTTGCTGGTTCCTACATTTTTAGTAAAACCACTTTTGATGTATAGCAGTTTCAATTGTACTTAACAATTGGTTGATTGCTAAGAGCTATATCCAATGATAAAATGATAAAAATAGAGAGTGACTGTTGGTCACTCTCCATAATAACATACTCGCAGAGGCTGTAACTATAACATAAAAATATGTTCATTCATCTACATACACTTATAATAATAAAATCGTAAACGAGTTGTATACATACGAGTAAAATATTTAAAAAAAAACTTGTACTCATTGTACTTTATGTTACAGGTAAAAAAAAAATATTTTTTAGAATTTTTGTCTGTTTGTCTGTGTGTTTATGTACGCTAATCTCAGGATTAATATGTAGGCTACTTTATCCTGGAAATATATTAAATTCCTGTGGGATTTTCAAAACACGAACTACAGCTCGTACAAAGTTGCGGGCACCAGCTAGTTTTAAGTATATTCAAACATTTCACAGAACTGTTCACTGTATATATAGTATAATAGTCTGTAGGTACTGTGCTAGAAAAGTTATTTTTCCATTACGAAAATATTTAAAAAATTCATCTTCATGGCACATATGGCCTGGGAAGCTGGTAGCTAGAGTGAAAAAACATACATCATACTTTTTTTTATTTTTATTAGAGACTGGTTTGCTCTTGGCCAACTACACGATTACACGACTTTTAAGTCATTATAAAACAACCCTTCTTTTATACAAGAAACGACGTTCATTACCCCCACAATACTAATAGTATGATTTGCATATAACTCAGGATTTTCATTATTTTCACTATTCACTTGTCTGCTACTAGTAAAAACGCATAATTAACTGTACTATGTCTTGGCACAATATTTGAAAGACATAATACAAAAGAAAGTAATTAGTTAGTTCCACAAGTTGTACATTGCGTGTTGCTGCATGTTTACAAACGCACAATAACAGTCCAACGTTTTTTTTCCAACTAACAACGCTCATTAGCGTCTGTCTGGTTGTCCGTCGTTCGTCTTTGTGCTGGTTTAATGGTCGAGACAGACGATTTTTCTACTTTAGACTTGTTCGGGTATTGTGTGAGATTTGCACCGGTTTCAGACAATTAGAGAGAGTGGGAGGTCCGACCTTCCAGCTAGCTTAGACAGATTGCAGTGAATTTCTTTAGGTCTTAGCATTTTTATTACAGATTTCGTTGGATTTTTTTTTATAATAGAACTCAAAGAATGTCATTGAATGTCTAGACAAAGTAATGAGTTTAAACCATTTGTTGACTAGTAGACTACTTTATTTCCAGCCAACCCTTCTCAATATTTTTTTTACATAATTATGTATATGATCGTATACTCTAATTCTTTCAAGTCTGCTTAAGTATTACACTCTCACCATAAAAGCTAAACATTGCTAACATAACTTCTAGAATTATAGGATTTAAAACTAATGCAATGTGCAAATACACAGTAATGCACAGTAAGTTGTGTGTATAAAAGATATCATTATCTCTTCCCCTTTATGCTTTATCTACTGAAGATTTACGCCGTTTTTGCTTCTACCCAAAGGCGACGTCCTATAAAAATTATTTAAAATATGCATAGTAGCTAATATATTCACTATTTGCAAAAAAAATAATAGTAAATAGTTGAATGGAATTCATACATTGACTAATACAATTTTGTCAGTAACTAAGTAATACCGATTGTATTCTAATAATAGTTATATAAATGTAACATAATTCATAATAGATCATTTTTCTCAACAAGCAATAAAACCTCTTGAAAAATGTTCAGTGTAATAATCGACTCATCTATTCATACAGTTAAGAAAAAAGGCGATAAAGCTATCAGAGATCCCCTAAAATCGCTCCTCATTTACTGTGCCCTTCAAGGATCGATTACCCTAATTTTAGGGCAGCCTAAATATCTTGCGATACGGTGCGCCTATTTATTCCCCCCCTATCTCGTGAGCCACCCTTAGGGCTCGTTTACCTTCCTGCATTCTGATGATAACGCGATTGTTCCTGTATAAATAGATCATACTTTTTTACCTTTTTTTAATTAACGAAGTAACTGCAGCGATACTGGTTAAGTGCGTCAACATTTTCCTGTTAAGATTCTAATGGTGTAAAAGCGTGGAATGGATACTAAAGAATAATATAACAAGTTAAAAATTATCAATCGCAATGCAATTGTTTTTTAGAAGACTATTGTCGCCATCTTCTATTTTTGTGTGACAAAACATTCACACTAATTTTGTATTATGTTATTTTATTTTATTTAATAGAAATACCAATTACATAGAAAATGGGAAATGTAGTAAAAAAAATTAATATAATGTGACATTATATTGTATATTAAACTTTATTTCTTTTTTTATTTTTTAGGAATAAAACACTTAACAGACCATAAAGCTCTTGCAGTGCTCGAAATCGATTCAATGATATGAGTATTTGTGGTCCGGTGTGTGTTAGTCCCTTTCTCTTTGTTCCACAAATAGATACAAAAGCAGACGGAAACTAACACAAGAGGCTTGAGGCAGTTTTCGTAATTAAAATCTGCCGTTTGGGATCAGGTTTACAACTCACAGAGAAATGTACGGCGAGAATGAATAGTGATGTGAAATATGTCTTAATATCGACATGTACGAGTATTTCCTTTATTTTATAATATATTCAGGGTCTAATATCGAAATATGATAAAAAATCTACTTATTGGGTCATTTCTGACATCAAATACCACACAGACATGCCGATAAATGTGAAAATAGAACGAAGAATATCTTTTTTACTATTTCAAGCCCAAACCGTTCAAGCAAGGCCAGAGAGACAACGCGCAGAGTGTAAACACACTTTCAGGGGTTCAAATATTTTTTTTAATAAACCAATAATTAACATGTATTTACGTAGTAGCGCAACCATTCATAAGAAAAGATAATAAAAAATCTTAATTATCTGACCAAGTGTTGTTAAGATCTCATTTCTGTACATTGAAACAGATAGCACCGGCCGCTTCTGACAATTAACTGTGAGGGGAAAGGACAGATCGACAAGTCGATATATTATACTATTGACTCGCTCCAGTTATCGCTCTTTTCATTAGTGTAAACCGTATCAAAATCCGTTGGATGGTTTAGAAGTTAGCTTAGTAAGTGGACAGCAACTTTATTTTATATGTAGGATCGATGTAGATAAAGATTTTTAATAATAAATTAAGTTCCATAATTTATTTAACAATAACTTAATGTCGACAGACAATCTCACGGTCCACTTGACCGTAGATTATAAAACATTCTTTAACATAACTCTTTAACATATTGAAGTATCAGTAATCAATGATCAAATACAGTGATATGTAAGGATATGGTATCATAAGAATGCATCGTATTTCTGTTTGAGCATGTACTTAGGTATAGAGATAAGGCTTAGACGGTGAGATTAGATGCTAGCTCGCAGCTATGAAACTGGGTCGTAACCTGCAAGACGGGCTAAGTTCTTCGGTATCGGGCACGGAGCCAAATCGATTACTTAACGCTGTGTTATGCTATGCTGGTTCACTTTATGAACTGTTCGATTAAATTTTGACAAAGATCTCTTTTAAATATTTTTTTTGTTAAAATATATATTAATACGCAGGAATGTAATTTTTGTTGTTCCTGCTAATCTCCGAAACAGCTAAACCGACTTTAACGGAACTTTCACTGGCAAATAGCTGATATTATGTGGAGTTACTTAAGCTGATTTTGTTTTAAAAAAAAAATACATAAGCAGTGTCTAATACCGCGCGTCCTTAATACTTAAATGGAGAATAAATTAAAATTTTCTTTAGATTAGACTATTTAAAGAGAAAAAATAAAATTATCTCATATGAAATAATCCGTATGAGATAATATGGATAGATATATAACATTCATAGGAGATAAATACGAGTTAAAACACATATCTATTTTATTAAAAATATTTCATGTACAACACTAAAACGTCATAAACTAACATTCGGAACTGTTACATCATAGTAACATCCCTACTTTTGCGGTGACCCCAAACCTTTACCTATGTTTAATTTATTCAAAATTTGGACCCTTGAAATATTTAATTAAGGACACCTAACAAAAGACTCCCGGTGTATCCCATGGTGTTACTCCGCTTTATATCACTCCAGAGTTCGTAGTAATTTTAGCTACGCCAAAAATATACTTTTTCGTTGTTGTATGTATGTTGTCACATATTTGCTTGTCCTTGTAAATATATTTTCCTTGTAAATATATTTTAATCCGTCTCAATCCGTTCCTTTAATTTATACAATCAGCATACAGCACCACGCAACCACAAATTTGGTAACCCAGACGTGATAATCCGACTTGATTTTAATATAATAATAAGTTTTTACAACTAAGGTTATAACAAGTCGCTACAGATGCTTCGCGAATATCGTGTTTTGCGAAAGTGGTGTTTTACGAATTTGGTCTTTTGAGAATATGATATTCAGCGACGGAGGGCATTTACCTATATTATATACATGTATAATTCTATATTTCATATTAGTTAATAGTATAATTGCAGATGCACCTCTCTGACAGTTATCCTGGCGGCGCCCGTGACTTTTTCTTTTTCATAACGGATTCTGATATGGTTTTCACCAATGGAATGAGCGATAAACGAGGAAAGTACGAGAAGTGTATATAATTTGCAGAAAAAAACCATGCGTGCAAAGCCGGAAGCGGTTCCCTATTCATAAAATAAAATAAAAATTGTCTATGTCTTCGGTTTTTGCCGCGTCGTCCGATCAATCGGACCAACAGGAAAAAGTCCGGGTCGTCCGATCAATCGGACGAAGCAGTCGGACTATGCGGTCTCAATTTTTTAAACAATTTAATTTTCTCTTACAATGTATTATTTTATTGACGCAATACAAAATTATAACTACGTAAAACGTATAGCCTTATAATCTGACAAAATCCTTAGATAATCATCGAAAGGGGGAACAAAGAGCCGTCACTCGTCAGATCAAGATTGACGACGTTCCTGTGACTGACGTGTGCAATTTGCGTTAGGCGATCCGAACCAATCATTTCCGATCATGCACAAGAGAACAATCTTGGCAAGCGTTTAAATGTACAATGGGTTTTCAATTAAGCCCTAACCACGATCAAATTTATTCATGGGCTTTAAAAATTCGTTTTTTATTAAATCGATTGTTTAGTACGACACTACAAATATTATTTTTTTAAGTTCGTTTTTTTCCCAATCGCAAATATCCGAAAATACTTTGTCAAACACCATGAAACTTTGTTAGGGGTACAGACAAGGACCTTTTATCTAATAAAAAAAAGTACTTAGTACCGAATATCATCTAAAAATCAATAAAAATTTCAACCCCTGTCAAAATATTAATTATTAATTAATTCTTCTTGGTGTGTACTTTTTATGAATTTATGATTCTATTGAATGTTATTTGTATTTTGGGAGCGGGTCGCTAGTTGACTATGAACAAATTTTTATAATATTTCAACTATAGTCGCTAAAAAGATATAACCATTGATTAAATAATTGAATTGGAAAGAATTTATGTCTGACAAAACGATTTTGTACAATCTCATAGGATTTAATAAAATGGTTGCCGCTTAGAGAAAACGTGGTCGGAAACTCTACCAAGAGTGATTTCATTGCTAAATTATGTGCATTATGTAGCACTCTCCAGACGACTGTGTCCTCTAAATTTGACGTCCAGTACCTTTGCTGTAATGAAAAGGAAAAAAAATGAAATTTATATAACTTCTTAAAATATATTTTTAACATTATAAAGCGGAGCAGTTCATTTTGTCTAACCTAATTCAACTTCCCGTTTTCCGTTGCCATAATTATACTTTGCATCCGGCTAAAAGATATATTTTTAAAATAATATTTGTCAGACGGAATAGATTTGCAATGAAAATATGTCAACACTAACTGCTGCGCGCGACTTCTTATAGAATATAGTTTATATAGAATTCTTATAGAATATTCTTTATAAAATATAGTTCGCTATTGTTAATCGCTGATAATGTAGCTTTCTATAGATGAAAGAATTTTTATAAGCGGTCCTGTTAGTTTTTGAGTTTATTTAATACAAACAAAAATTAAAAAATACAAATCTTTTCTCTTTATAATATTAGTACTTATAGATAATAATTTATAATAATAAAATTAGTATATTTGAATTGCTGTATGTTTTATTATTTTCGCAAGTTCAACAAGTGGTGCGAATTTCTTGCGTCAAGCGAAGTCGCTGGTGACAGCTAGCAAGCCAATATTGTCAATAGGTTAAACGTTAGGTATTTTACAGGAAACGTTAACGCGCACGTTTCAGTTCTAATTACATCGTGTTTAGTTTTCATTTGCACTTGAAACGCAGACGTACACCGACAGCAACATTGTACTCACTCTGTTTACTTATTCTTAATTACACACCTACTTCTATACCAAGGGAATATAGATTTCTGTTCAGACATTAACAGCACTTGTACTGTTTTAATAGATTCTTTCCTCTTCCTCGTTAACTCTTAAAATTTCTTTTAGAGTTTTCATTAATAGCTGTCACTATACGCATATTTTTTAAATTAATTAACCTGAAATTCCGCGAAAACCAAAGAAAACGAAGGCTTTTTAAAATATAATAAGATTGAGAAAATGATTGAATATTCTTATCTTTCTTAATACGAGTATATAAAAGGCGATGTGTGTATGTATGTCTTCTATATATTCCAAAACCGCTGAACCGATTTTGATGAAACTTTCAGACAATCTTCAGTTTAGTCCAGCGGGTGTTCTTGTGAAGTTTAGTAGCGATCGGACGCGGACGAAGTCGCGGGCATATACTAGGTTTCCATAAATAATAAATAGAAAACAAACACATAGGGTACAATTAAAACTAATAGGTATGCTGCATTTCATATGGTTTATTCCTGTGAACATAAATACGTATAAAATATACTTATCAAAAAATAAATAAATAAATGGCGTTATTATACGAGTGATAATATTTCTGACGAAATTACACGTCAGAAATATCATTAGTTATTTGCACAGTTAGTTAGTAGTAATACACAGTAGTTGTGATATCTTACTTCTGAAGCAATCATTACACAAGAAAAATAAAGTATTTCGTATTAAAATGTATACTTTAGTAATATTGCAACGTTTTAAAATCGAATTACAAAACAGGTGCAACAAGCACTAAAAGAGGGACTTAACTAACATCGAGTGCATTTGTTGGATTCGTTGCACTGGTGTTATGCACAAAATGCACAATAAAAGGTAAGGTGGAGTGCTCATTTCACGCTGTTCTGTCTCACGTGCGCACTTTGAGTAGTTAATTTAATAGGTGCTCAACTGAATTTAACTGAGCGAAATTGAAGAGTGAAAAAATAATTGTGCAGAGGAGAATTTTGAGTTAAAATTTTATTTTATAAATTTTATATTTTACTGTTTTAAACAAATAGAGAAACAAAGCAGCGACAATCTAATGGACAGACGCTTCGGAATGGCATAAATATTAAGACGCAGTTTCTGTCTACTTAGTGTTTTTCCATTTCATATGTGGATAAGAAATGATAATCATCGATCACGTAGTTATAACCTGTGTTAGAGTACTTTAAAATCGAAATTCTTAATTCTAATATAGTTTGCAGCACACTAGCAGCACCTGTGACCTGTGACGCCAATGGCGAAATCCGAAGTAAAATTTGAAATGTTCCAAAAAAATTCTTAACATCATTCAGTTAATGAGTGTCATAGATATATCCATCTGTCTTTTTGCGAATCTGTCTTTTAAAGAATATGTCCTTATGCGAATAATCCAAAAAAAAAATATACTATGCAAACCCTAATAATCTCTCACAATGGTTTCAAAATCCATACACCCGAATGTATTGACCACAATTTCATGTAACATATTTATTTATGAGCATTTCCATTACTAACATCGTACTTAAAGAAAATACTTACAATTTTCCTCTTCTCTCTAAGCCCTTGTTAAATCAATATGAAAAATAAACATGGGTTTTCTCATCCTTCATATATAAATTATTCATTTTTTGTCCAACCATTGTATCAATTTAGATACGTCCATTTTATATTAGCCTGAACTTGAAAGCAGTATTGTTCGCTGTGCTCTCGCGGGCTCTACTTTAATCCCGTCTGAGTGGGGCTTTAACTCGATGCAACTTGTAATTACTCAACGAACGTGTTTGTTTTGTCGTTGTTCAAAAATATAACATATTTTGTACTCTGACATATTTTGGGCTAGCGAAATGCCCCGGGCTTGCGCGGTTACAATAGTCTAACAACCATTTTGGTTGGATTCTTTAACCGAATTGAATATTTACAATGTGCTTTATTGTTTAATTTATACAATATACCTAATAAAATCGTAAACGAGCCGTGTCTGTACATTGAATACTTTTCAAAAAAAGATTATTACACAGCGGTACGGTGCGGCAGCGGCCTGGCGCCTGAGCGGTGCCGTTGCGGCATCCCACATAAAAATATCCATGGCATGTTACACGACAACATGTCCGCACAACACGCTCGCTAGGTGAGACGAGGCGGTGGGAGGCTACGTTCACACGGCATTATCCTGCACGTTTATTTTGTATTCGTTTTTAACATTCAATCAACCCGGTTGCGCCGGAGTGCCGCCACACCGCGCTTAGGGATGCCCGGTAGCGACGTTGTTGTGGTTGAGGCGCAGCAGTGTGTACGCCAATGCGGCGTAATCTATCTAGCACCGCGACGTGTGACTCGGCCCTATGACGTCTACCCACAAGGTGGAAAGACGATCTAATAAGAGCCGCAGGTGGATCCAGACTTCTTCTGACCAATAGGACCGCCTATTGGAAAATTATGGGGGAGGCCTATATCCAGTAGTGGATGTCCTGCGGCAGAGATATAGATATGTATAGGATATTCTTACATTGATGTCTGAAGGTGACTTGATCCTTGAGCGTTATTTTTTTAAATTCGAGACCAATAATATTACATATACCTGATATTTACGTTTCAGTAAATGTATAGAAAAAACCTTTGCATTTAAAATAACGTCATAAAAATTCAAATCCAATAGACTGAAACAACACAATGGATATCCATCAAAATCATTGTGAACTATTAAATTAAATTCATAGTAACTATTAACTTACAATTTCAATTCAGCATTCAGCAAAACAAAGTTAAAACCTTTCATCGACGTCGTTTTTTTACAATATAAACAAATTTATAGATTCCAATTGCCAATACACGTATTTAATATTTTGTGAACGATATAATATTTATTTTATTTTAATGTTAAGGTCGGCAGACAGGCTGACAGTCCACTTGAAGGTGTGGCTACCGTCGTCTATAACTCAAGCAACACCACAAGTGCTGCAAGTGCGCTGCCGACTTTACAAGGATTAAGGATAAGGGATGGGGAAATGGGCTCTAATAATAATATATATAAATAAAGTAACAGCCTTTGGGCGAGCCCTAGGATGTGCTTATGTCCTGATGATGATGAAATAAAGCAGGGTTTGCAAAAATCCGACATTTATAAACAAAATATCAAATATTCGATATTTAATGTATTTATATAATACTCGTAAAAGAGTATGTGACACATAAACATAGATATTTTTACATCTAAATTACAAAAAAATGCAATTTTCCTAGTGTAGTTTCTTGGTACCTAAGTGTTGCCAACAATCAGTTTATTAAAATTCTTGTCCAGAAGATTGCAAAATAACAAATTGACATAATATATTCGCATTTAAAATATCTTGGTATAGTGTATATTGAAATAAAGTGCCTAACGAACAGTCTGTCTATTTAAATATAAACGATATTAAATAACGGATATATAAAAAGGGTAACATTAAGGATAACTGTATAAGAGCCAAGTTTCTAAAACAAAAGGCGCACCGCACACATCTCATCACGAAGGGTCATGACAAAAGGGCGAACGTATATATAATGAAGCACAGAAATTAGCATGTCTATTTAGTGCTGTTGCGTTTAATTTATAGGACAAGGAAGATGGGTAGAGGGGAGGTGAGAGGTTCGTAAACGGCCCTCGTAAAACGGGCTCTTAGACTATATTGCGCAAGTCAGATGGACAGTGTTATGTCATAAGGAGCCATTCTCTTATAAACGTTTATTGCGTTTATCAAGTTTCTGGCACGCTATATAGTAATATAGTACCTGAAAGTTGGATGAGGTTTTGGCTGGTTGGCAGAATTTAGTAACTACTTATTCATGGGTCAACTTCTAGAATTCATCATCACAATTATTCCCTAGGAGAAGACTTTAAAGAATGACGCTTCCAAATTGAATAAATAGTTAAAAATTGTGTCTGTTTCTCGAAAAACCAGTGATTGATCATTTTCTTATTGGTCACTGAAAAAGTGCTAAGGATACAGCGATTGATAAGGCAATATAGTTCCAATTAAATCACCAACTGTTATTAAGGATACTGATAAATGTGATGCGCTCAAAGATATATATATACCTACTCTTTGAAAATTATTTTTGATTTTAAGGCACGGCTGGAGAAATCCAGAAAGATACCTATACAATTAACAAAGATATTGAAGCATGAGCGTCACGATTTTTTTTATTAATTATTCTCTGAATGATAAACAGTCAGATATTATTCAATCGAATATTGCCCATATATCTGTGAGACACCCAGAAACACATAAATTAACTTACTGGTTGAGTGTTTTATGAAGCGATTTTATTAATTAGTGTCATCTCACAGCTACCAAGGTGGAAGTCTCAGACCACCCGCGGAATGTATTGTGTCGAGGTAGAGATATATTTTAATATAACAATATAACATATTAACCTTGCGAAGTATGGTACTGAAAATTTTAACTCCTTCCTGTGACATTTGTTTTATTTATGTCTGTCTTTTCGCAGTTACCCTGTCTTCAAATGCGATACGGAAAAGTATAATATAAGTATATAATGTGTCAAAAATATTAAGACATTTATTAATTTACAAGCTGGTGCCAGCGACTTCGTCCGCGTTGAAAAATAATATATATATATATATGAGCAATATAACGCTTGACCTATTGTTGCTAAAACACTTTGGCCAGGCGTTAGTTTTTTATTTTATTTTGGATGAATAAACTACTAACAAAGGTTAACTTCTCTCACAATAAGAATAACACTTATACACGAGTTTAATAAAAAAAAAACACATTTATGTAAAATTAAAATAAATACAATAATACAAACGTACTCATTATTTTTTCTATACTAATCTTCATTGAATAACTTTTCCATATTATAACAAAGACGCTGATGAAGACAAACGTTCATTATGTAAATTAGATTCTTCTTCACGTTATGAAGATCATTGTTCTTCGGAACAAGCGACTAATATATGCAACACACATAAAAAAAAACTTCAGTGAGATGAATAATTAATTTAAGAAAATGCTTATTTATTCAAAACTTTATATATATTTATCTAATATCGTAATCATAAAATTAGCAATGTAATAAAATAACAAAGTCACCGTGATAGTGAATCGTTCCAGTAGTGAAATTCCATAGCGACTTTATTTTAAAACTAGACGTTGCACGCGACTACGCCCGCGTTACTTTATAAAATATACTTTATATGTTACTCGCTGGTGATGTAGCTTTCTATAGGTGAAAGAATTTTCAAAATCGGTCCAGTAGTTTTTGAGTTTATTCATTACAAACATACAAAATACAAATATTCTCTCTTTATAATATTAGCATATAAGTATAGATTTGTATAGATAAAGATACAAGCTGGTCGCTAGTTTGTTTATAAGATAATAATATCATTTATAATGGAAATAAAAAATATATTCTAATACATATTACATAAAGATATGTTACCAACACTAAACATTTTGTGAAACAAACAGAAAAAAAAATTATAAACGCAACAAAATTAATTCTAATTTTAATTTCCTAATGTATTTCGGTTGTTTTATTTTGGAAACGCATTTGGTTTTCCTTTTAAATGGCGCACAACTATCAGGCACGCCGTTAAGACGCCATAAATCGCTGTTTCACAGCCCACTTAACGAATGAACTGAAAAACTTATCTAACTTAGGGTTGTGTACAGTAATGTACTTAATTGTTTCAACTTTTGTACTTAAATATAATGCTTAATAAAGACGCCACTTTACTTTTAACATGCACTAAAAATCTTTATTTTCCTCTTTGTGAGTTTATATTTATTCTTGGCCAATAAATTTGCCACTTTCAAGTGGTTAAATCTATACATATTATAAAATAATGTTGCTGTCCGCTATTGAATGTTTATTTATACGCTTCTTCTTAGCCACGCAACGGATTTTGATACAGTTTTCACTAATTGAGATAACGATAAACGTGAAAGGTTTGTGTATGTAATTTACAGAAAAAATATAATGAATCCGCGTGAAATAGGGCGCTAGTAAAAAACTATTTTGATAAACAATAATCAATCAAGACTTTATCTAAAATACTGAGTCCAAATGACACATGAAGCTTATTTATTATATTAGAGTGTGAAACAATGTTACTTTTTCTCCAGCCTGTACTAAGACCGCATATAAAGAGGCATATCGATGGGGTTAGCTCCCCCAATGTTGGCATAAATAATCATGTCGAGATCTTATCAAGTGAAAATACGACGTCGACCTGGAAAATAGTTTCCTTTGACCTATCATCCCTCCTACTTCGGTTCTTCCCGCTTTTATGTAAACACGTAGGTATGAGAATTTTAATTGGAGCCAAAACATGCCATATTTTCTCTTAATATACAGTACAGGTCTTTATAAATCAAATGCCATATCATCATTAACAATATTAAAACTCAAAAATAACCAATTTAGTAAAACAAAAATACTGTATCGCTCAAAACAAAAATCAGCTCAACAAATTGTTGGAAAGGTGAGCTGTTTGAATAATAACATAAACAAAAATGCCACAAGATCTGATATTCCGTGCGGTCCGTCCTTATTATGAAGGCACAGAGTACTTTACAGCTGCAGAAGTTACTGTAATTCTAATAATTAAATCATAGTGAAGTTGTGAAATACATCTTCAAATACTGTTGAAAATAGTAATAGTAAATAATTACAAAGAAACAAAATACAATTATCGAAGTAGACTTGGGAATCAAACTGTACCTTTTATTAAATTGATCAAACGTAACATACAAAAGACTAGCGGGTCATAGGGGCACTTTTTTCTTAGGTAGGGTCAAAATTTGTGGGTCCGAATGGTCCGACACCCAAATTTTGCTCATTGCGTGGCGGAAAGGGAAAACACTTGAAAAGTATCTTATTAGAAAAAATACAGTCTAAAATATTAACGGCTAAAATCTACAATTTGACAAAGTCCGCCTATGTAACGGCCTTCTGTTTTATATTTATTTATTTATACATCATCATCATTATAATTATCTGCTTGTGTTTCTCCACTGCTGTATCCGTCCACCTGGCTGCAGGGCGTCCCACGCTGCGCTTTTCAATTCGAGTACTTTTCTACCCCATCGGTTATCTGCTCTGCGACAGATGTGACCCATTGTCACTTCAACTTTCTTTTTCTCTTGACCTTGGTTCTTCGGGAAATTTTAGAATTTCTGATCATCCACCTCAGCGCTCCGTGAGAGGCCACGTTTCATCACCATAGCATAGGTCATCACTGGTAGGACGCACTTATTGTATAACTTCTCCAGTTATATATATTTCTCCACACATTGCGGCAAAGGTGATGAGAACAGATAACGTAGCTTCCCGAATGCAGCCCAACCAAGCCGAAAACACAATAAAATTATGATAAAATTAAATTAATCTAACATTAATTAATCAATTATTAAAACTGATTCTCAGGGGTAGAAAGTTTATTCATTATGTTGATTGAAGAAAAATATTTTGGTCCTCACTAAAATTTTCAAGAGTACTCTATACGTTAACCCTATGACAAACGTGGGTGGTCGCCTAGACCGTGCAAATGAGCGCTCGTCTGACGAATGCACGGCATTTGTTTGGATCTCGTTTGTTAACCCCCCGCCACCGGAATTGCCAACATTACGAAACGCGATTGAGTATATTAAATTGGCCATTGCGAGCCCAGTGTTCGTAAAATTTTATAGATAAAACCCTGCAAAGGAATGATAAACTGCGCGCGGTAATGTTACCGTTTATTTTTGGCCGTTCGTTGAAATTCGATAGTTAAGTTAATCCGCTTTTAAGATTTTAATTTTCATATTAATTTAATGTATAACGTACCCATGTAAACAAATGAGATAAAACAATGAGTATTACGTTACTCAGCCTTTTTTTTTTTTTTTTTCATTTTAAAATCTTATTTAAAAAAAGATTTATTTGCTAAAACTAAGCTTATATAAATTTAACACTAAAACCTGCTGTACGAGTATGAAGGAAATTATTACAAGTACGGAAGCAGCTGCAAAGTGCATAGCGAGTAATTTCTTTAGAATATTCGCCGACGAAAATAGGAAAATAACACCTAAGTTGGTACTTATTGTTTGAACATAAATAAGTACATGCAACATTGCGACGCAGTAAATCCTTACGAATAAGTAATTACACATTAGTTTTAGAAACTTTATGGATTTTTCCACAAGTGCTATTATGTTTCCTCAATCCTTTATTCTACAACCATCCTACACCTTTTATTTGTTAAGGTCGACAGTCAGACTGCCGGTCCACTGATGGTAGGGCCTATAACACAAGCAAGTGTGCCCTGCCACTACTTTCTAAATCCAAACCAGATCTAATTTTGAAAAGTTCATTTCCAAAGTTGACCCCGCCGGGAATCGAACCCGGGGCCCCTGAGACGTTATGCATGCGCCCTTACCATTCATCCAATGGGTCGTCAAATACTTCAAACAGATAATTCATGAAAGCATAACAAACAGACTCACTTTCGCATCCTAACTAACATTTGTTAGGATATCGTCAACGAATAACTTTCAATAATTAAAACCATTTCAATAATACTACTATGAACAACAGTGCTTCAAACAAAATTTAATCTTTGGTTATAGGATGGTAGCTGGTTGGTAGGCATTCGCTCATATAAAACCCAATTCATTGTAACATCATTCAAATCACCCTCCATTCAAATTATATATTGAAATCTTTGTTTCACCGTATAGCGAACGGAAATAGAATTGAAAAACGTATATTGCGCGAACGAGAGTGGGAACGTATGAACAAGCAAACCGCAGTGATTCATTACGATTCTGCGTGTCTAATCGCGCAGTCAGAGGCAGACGCCACCGACAATACAAGACGTTTATCTACGAACATTATATATTGGATACGACATACAATTTATGTATACAAACTTATCTTTAAAACACAATTATGTAAATATTGGACAACCTAACTAAGAGAAATTTTTACCTAGTATAGTTTCTAAAGTAAGGAAAACGCTTAAACAGTTGCTAAAAATGAAACAAACGATTGTGTGCTTTCCTACCTGAATATCATTTTCGAGAAAAGGTGTAGAGCATACTTGTAGACCTCAGACTCGATAAGTTCATTTCGAATGGCGAGTTGCCGATAATTAATCCTGGCTTTTGTTATTATAGGTATTCACCCCTTTACAGAAGATCACTGTGAAATAACACTATGTGTTATGTGTTGATGTATGTGTAATTAATGCCATCCAAGGGTCATTCCGTTTCCGCCATTTTATCTTTTAGATAAGATTCTTCAAAATACGTATGCACCCCTATGGTGTTTTTTTTTGTTAGTAGGCAGTAATAGCCACCTAGTAGGTAAGTAAGTAAAGTAGTGGCAGGGCACACTGCGTTTTGCAGTCACTTGGGCAGCCCGTCTGGCAGCAGTAACCACCCCCTTACAGAATACCACCATGAAATATAAGCATAATATGTGTTGTTTTGTTTCGGTGAGTGATTAAGAGATTACCCCATCCCTTCCTTAACCTTTATCCTCAATTCTTCTTTAGTCTGCAGCGCACTTTCAGCACCTATGGCGTTGCTTTTTTTATAGGCGACGGTAGGTAGCTACCTACCATCAATTGGACCGTCAACCTGTCTGTAGACCTTAATATAAAAATAGTCAAGTGGATTTTCAAACTGCTTGTCATTCTTTATCATTAAAAACATTTGAGACTGAAGCCACATCCATTTATTTTTGCAGCTTCCTACAAGAAACAAAGGGAGCATTCAAGCGAACCCCGGGGACTAGAATGAATTGAAATATCAGGGTACACAATACAATCGCGATTTTGAGATTTGCGGCACGTTGAACGTTTGGAGTGCTTACGATGATGAAAGGGTTAACGGGTATTATTCAAATATGGACGATTTTAAACGAATTTGAGATAAATGAAGAAGCCATGAATTGTCTCGAGTATGGTGCGACGCGTGCCATTTAGTTATTTCAACTATAAATCTCTGATTTATTTAGAGTAAGTGTTGGTAAACAATTCTAGATTATCTTAGATCTTTTATAGACCTTACTATATTGATTAGGCTTTCAATCGTAAGAGACAGTAATCAATTAATAAAGACATAAAATTTTGTTTTTTTATATTACGAAAAATAGCAGATAGGCTGAAGGTCCACTTGTTTGTAAGTGTATCGTCGCCTAACGGTTGTAAGCAACACCAGAAGGTTGCAGGTGGTGCTGCAGACTACAAGACTACAAGAAACTAAAAAGACAGTGGGTAAGTAATATAAGAGAATTATTTACCTATTACATTTGATGGTAGGTGGCTAACATCCCCTATGGATAAAGTGGCTAACATCCCCTACAGCTAAGGCGGCTAAGGATACAAGCAATACTAGAACATTGCAGTAGGTGCGCTGCCCTCCCTGCGAGAATGTACTTAAGAAAATACAAAAACATATCCACTTACTTATTATTTGATGGAACTTACTTTTAAAAATATCAAGTTATCATTTTAAGATTAATTTATTAATCCTAAATTAAGTTACACGAAATAATGGAAATGGGAGAAGGTGTAGCATGACAGTGAGTCGTTAACGCGGAAACAATTATCGTAATTTGTGGGGGCGAACGCAGGACAATATCTAGATATGAACCAAATTTATCGGTTATTTGTGCCCCCAATGCTACACTGACATAATTAAATATTTTTTCAGGCTTCGTTCATGTGACTAGCTCGTCCTGCCTTTCCCTATCGCTAGGTAATAGAGAAATTATTACATTAAAAAATCCTTAACAATATTTTTTAGTAATCTTAAAATGTCTGGCGTCTTCCGAGCTCAAATATGGAATTTTGAAATATTACAGAGCAAAATATCCACACTTATATATGTCCCTTATTCCATCGATTAACTTCTAAAAAAACTAAAGGAGTGTTAGAAATAAACAAACCCACTTTAATCTTACGAACACTAAAGTAGATTTAGTAAGTGTTCAAGATGTAAATTCCTAGACTAAGAAGTATGTCTAGCATTACCAGCCTCGAATAACATTCTCTAGTGAGAAATTCATTCTGAAGCGTTGATGGAACAAATACATAGATACGATATGTTCTTACATTACGTAATTGAAAAAATCGGTCTCATAAAACTATATATGCATAATACTCGACCTCACAACTAAAACTCCAAATCGGAAACGTGTAACAATAGAGTTAGAAAATATATTCAAATGATAGAGTGAATGAGATGACTGCTACGCTATGATGAGCTACGCATAATATAAGTCATTGCTACGCAATACGCATTCACACCAGATCCAAACGAAAGCGGTTCTTCCCCCGCACTGTTGATACAACATTACAAATGTTTTGTATCAACAGTTCGTGTATGCGAGACAGTGTCCTTTGTGCGACTGAATGATAGTGTGTTCATTGGACACAGTATATAAGGTCCATGCGCGGATAGTGAGTCACTAATCTTTGTATTTATTCCATCAAAAGTAAATAAGTTAGTACATTAAAATAATTCCAATGGCCTGTAGATTCTACGTCATAATTGTAACAGACAGACGTGAAGGAATAAATTATGAACAACGATTACTTTAATTCAAGACATGCCGCTGAATCAGAATCGAAACAGTCACGCTATACCCGTGAGGAATGGCAACGACATTCGTTTCTTCCTTTGGGAGAAATTGAATAAAAATGTGACCTATTTTTACTTGTCAAACGCAACTTACAAATAGATAGGTCAGGTAAATATGTTTACCGAAAAGTCTGCAGGTATTTTTAAGTATACGTATTTCTTGTAACTTCAAAACATCCTTTCCCATAAACATCAAAATTAAATCAATGCTTTTTATCCCACTACACGGTTTGAGTTGAAATCTGTGAACAGTGATGATATTGGTTAAAATATTATGGTTGAAATGCCCAGAAGTAAAAGGAAGACAAAAAAAATTAGAAATGAGGGACCTACATTATTTAGGGTATATAGATCTTTTATAGAACTTTTTATTTAGATAAAGTATATAAAAGCTAGATTAAAATTTAAATATATATTAAAGTAAATCCAATAAGAGGAATATCATTCCGTATCATTAAGGAAATGCTAGAAGCATTTCCTCGCTGAAAGGTTAAGCTAATAATAAGCTTAGATGTGCAAGGAAGTTGTCGCTCCTTGTTAGCCAGTGACGTCATAAGGCGCTTCGCCAGCTATAGGAGAGTCTAGTAGCCTCGCCAGCCTTAAGCATAAAAATGTATTTAGTTGGAGCAGAAATTGCTGTTTTTTTTTTTCTTTAGCCACTCGGTTATTTAAACGCCGTAAATTTAATTATACTCGTATGTATAACACTAGCGAACCGCGAATTTTTTTCTCGGACCGTCCTCGAACTTTCGAAAATTTGAAAAAAAAAAAAAAAAAAAACAGACATGGCCCAGCCGGTCTTGAGTTTTGCGCTTAATAACACATTTAAGATTACATAATTATTATTTATATTATATATTTAGAAAAAAAATCTATGTCTAGATGAAAGGTACCATAATATGGCCTCTTCTATAATGGTCTATGAAAAATTTGATTAAAGGCGTGAAAGCGTAACAAACAAATAAATAAAGTCACATTCACGTTTATAATAATAGGATATATACAGTTTGCAGTTTCTGACCAAAGTCCGTTGAACACAAGTTGCGAACACACACAAACTCGAAGTGACTTTCATTGTGAACATTGAAGTCTGTTCGAGAAGTTGGTGCAACTTATACAACTGCAGCTGAACTCGAATTGCTGTTTCTTTGATTTATGTAGCTATGTTGGGACTGTGCATTTAGATTTACTAAACTATTCACATTAGCTTTACTTCGTTATTTTAACTTACTAGCATAATAATATGTAGGTTTCAGTGTGTTTATTTTTCAAAATATTAGCCTTTATTTGCTTTCGTAGAGGATCTGTATGCCTCTCTGAGAATTTGAATAAATAGGTAAGACTTAGCTTCACGAAGTTTTCACTTTTCACTTAAAAAATTCGAAAGATTAGTAGCATGTGTTGTACTATTTTGAAAACTTGGTTACATAAGCAATTTTCTTAAATAACTTGCCAAGTACTTTTGTTAAAGACGAAGTGTCAAAGTTGACTGAAAAAAATAATAATAACTAGACTCAAATAAACTTTATTTATTATACAAATAGAATCAATTATTGAATTTATGACTGCAAACAAGATAACAGTTATTTAGGATTACACAAAAAAAAAAAATAACTGCACAATTTTAATGTTTTTCGATTTTTCCCCATTTTCAAACTATCACCTAAACACACACACACACATCTATATATAAATATCAAAGCATGTCGGTCCCATGAGTTCAGTGTTTTTTCCCCATACAAAAAGTGCCCAATACGCATTAAAGAAGTTTTCACTTCGAAAATTGGAAAAAAAATTCCACCTTCGAAATGATTATGATTACGGTCGAGTCAGTAGGTATGTATAGCTTTACCAGGGTTCAACTTTATAAGAAATAATTGAATTTAACTCAAGCCGAATAAACAGCCTAACGAATTAAAAGCGACAATCAGAATGACAACGACTTTTAAAGTGTCGCCCTTTAAAAAGCGTCTATTCATTCTGACCCCTTTTGTTTAGATTACCGGCGAATTCTTTAAAAGAGAATAAACAAAGACAAAGAAGTACTCGATGCTTTGTTGAAAGTTTAATTGTTTCGCTAAGAACGCCATGTTTTGTGTTATAGAAACTTTTTAACAGCTTTTTAACTATGACTAGGATAGACTCAATTTCATAATTATCATAATTTCATCTTTTGAAAAAAATAAAATAAAAATAAAGTAGATTAGATACATAGTATATTATGTATAAAGAATCAAAGCAATATTGAAAATAAAATGTTGAAAGAGAAAGGTATGAATAAATAAGCAACCAAAAGTCTGTGTAAGTACCCTACGGAGAGAGATAAGGCTTTAGACGACTTTGACTGATGTTCGAACGTCTTGGCTTATCGATACCAACTGACAACTTTTTAGATTAGTTGAATTTTTGTTGTTGCAAAGTTGTTTTAACTTTGAATCATCAGTTACGAGTGTCAAAAGGTTACCGGGCCATGAAATTAACAAGATTATTAGGTTAGGCTTTCATTTCAAACTATTCATAAAGTAGTCCCGTGGCTTGCATCATTAACCTTCAATTATGTATTTTTTTGCAGAAAGAAGAAAGACTACCTGCAGAAAAGAAATCAAACTATTCAGTGGGGGATGATATCAAGACAAATATATTGCCGCTCGAGATCGTGGTTTTTTCCAGTTTTTTGACATGCAATCAAGAAACTCTTCAATGTTTAATTAGTTTAAAAATAAATCATCAAATTTATGCCAAATTTATACATACCTATATCTACACACACCTGAAATATTTTCATTACTAATATCTCTTCAAAACTCGCAGATTTTTTTCACGATTTTCCTTTAACGCAAGGTAAGAAGATTTCCAATTCACATGTGAAAACGAAAAACATTCATAAGTTAAAAAAACGACTGGATTAGAACCTATGAAAGCTATTTGGTAGCCGAGATATCAACAAACGGCATTTCAACCAATAGGACCTAGAACTGCTCACAAGATACACCTACTGTTATTCGCAGTAATCACAGTGTATACCACTTTTTTATATGGAAGTTACAGCCATCCAAAGATCTGCCTAGTGTAGGTACTGATATAATGCCACTTCATACATAGACAATTATTAAAGAGACAAAAAGAGTTTAGGTTTGGACACTTTCTTTCTTTCTTGAAATGTCCAAATGCAGCATAGACCCTGACATTATTATCATGCAATAACGTAATTGTAACATTAATTTACACTGATGAAGATATTCAACAACTCTTTTCTCAAGACGAGACGTACACAGTATGAATAGCTGGCGGATATGCGAAATTCATATCCTCGATTTGCATATCACAAAGGAATAATGGCTCATAATAAGTACCCCCGAAACGGCCAGTGAATACGTAAATAGACGAAAGTTCAACTATTCCACATGCACTTAGCATAATTTATATCACGTCTTTATCTTGCATAAGACGTAACTCTGCGCTAATGTTTTATGTAAACGTTATATTAGGTACTTTTCTTTATTGTAACTTTTCTAAATTTTGTCTCTAATTTTATTAAATATAATTGGACATTACATTTTTTTTAAATACACAATTTAAAAAATGCTTGGCATCCCTTACTCACTCACCGAAACCTGGAAACAGCAACACACGTGCTTTTATTTCACTGTGGTCTTCTGTAAGAGGGTGGTTACTGCCGCCAGACTGGCTGCCGAAATGACTGCGATACTCAGTGTGCCCTGCCACTACTATTTACCTATGTTAATTATTTAACCCCTTGTTTAATTGAAACTAGATTGATTTTTAGGTCTACCAGTTTGTTGACAATTTTAACAGAGAATATATTCTCTGTTAAAATTGTTAATATCTTAAAACCACACAATATACATATTTCATTGAACATTTAATATCTGGCTAGGAAAGTTCTAATAACAAAACTACAAGGTGTTTAATTATGAAAGTTCCCTCGGCGAAGAAGGTTGGGAAGGCAACTAATAGTATCGCGCCAACTCGGCGTGTAAACTACAGGGTGCAATTTTAATTTTGTTGTAGAAGCAGTAAAGCGCCGTATTATACAACCAATCTCACACACAACGGGGGAACCGCACAACTTTAAAGTAGGAAGCTGAAAAAACACTCAAGGCGAAGTTGTGGCAAGTAAACGTATAGGAAAAGTTCGGTGGGAGCCGCCAACAGAATGATAAACATTAGCGGCGGCGCATCCAACTATAAATAAAAAAGAGACGGAAACTATGATAAACTGAATGATAGTTAGTTGATTTATATCTTTACTAGATCGACACGCTCCGGCTTCGCTCACAAACATTATATGTATATGCCATCGATGCTTAGAACGTTTTAGTTTAAAAGAAGATATGGGCCTCTCTTCGTGTGTTCCACCGGTTGTACAATGGTGAGTGCTCTGATGAGTTTTCTAATTAATGCCTACCTCGATATTTTACTATCGTACTGGACGACATAGACACGGAATTCATCCGCATTACTTGGATGAGTAGAAACTTTATCCCGAACTTTGGAATAATCTCCCTTCTGAAGGCTCGAAGCCTAATGTAGCTAGGTGTTTGAACCTATTGATATTTTATCTATTCTAAGGAATAACAGGTCTACGGACATTTATATTGTTCAAACAAACAACAACACTTTTCACACAATTACAAATACATCCATTTCTAAGATTACTATATCGTTTGAAATCTATATTATCCTCATAAAGTATGATGTACCTAGTGTCTGAATCCAAAGAAAACACGAATATTATTGTATATTAAAAAGAGTCGAGCAAACAGTGATATATGTTTCCTTGAAATACCTAAAGAGGTTATATTACTTAGGCAAGGACATAAAAACAAAAGAGTAATAAACAGGGTTCTCATTTCAGTGGATCGCAAAGTCCTCCACGCGGTAAATGTATGGCGTTGCTACAATAAACTAAACAAGAAAAGTAATCATTGCCAACCCCAGCCTCGCAGTTGACTCTCTCTAAATTACGTGGAAGTGGCGATACGAGTAACACTACAATTCAAAATACTTTATTTAGTTACTTTATATTTTAAAAAAATATATGTACACTTATTATTCAAATTTGTTTACTATCTATCATTATAATTATTATAAAAATAAATAAATAAATAATATGTCTTTTTAGTTTCAGATATTTACTTCTAGTCGTTGAGAGTCTATGACTGATAGTCATGTTTTTTATTTGCAATGATAATTGCAATTATTATAGGATAAATTAATATATTATGTGTGTTTGCGTGTGTGCATTGAAGAGGAAATACTTTTATTATAGTTATAATAATTCAATTTAAAATTTCAAATATGAAACAAAGAAATTGAAATAATTATTTAAAAATGAAAATAATAACGTAAATGAATATAGTGTACATTTGAAGGGTTTCATATAATAATTACAAATTATAAAGTATAAAGTCAATTAAGTATAGGTTAAAATTGAGTCTAAAGACGGTCTAAAATATAATGTATTTTTAAGATAACTGTCAAGATACTTCTATTTACAGTAAGAGCCTCTTTTATCGTACAAATAAAAGTATACAAAGGTAACAAGGTGACCGGTGACTTTAAATGGCGATTACCCTACTTGACACTTTACTCAGAGATGGTGAAAGAGGCCCTTAATGTTGGATCATCAAATAAGAAGTATAGTCATAATTTACACACTTTTCCATGCCGTGATTTTTTATTCGAGACAATAATTGTATTTTACTGAAAAAATAAAAAATGTAAGAACAATTACTCACAATCCCAAAATCCAATAATATTGTCACTAAAACTTGTGTTTTGCTATGAGTTAACCCAAGTAGTAAACTATCTGTGTGCTAAATTTTATCCAAATCCGTTCAGTCGTTTTTGCAAACAAAATAGCATTTTTAATATTTATTTGGGTAAAAAAATCCAAATTATTTATCATTGCAAGCCTAGGAAACTTTGAAACGCGCTCAGTACAAAACGCACTAAAAAAGCAAGCGTAAACCAACGTTTCGTTCTTAAATCCTCTGGACTAAATAACATTCTACATTAATTCGGAAGTCCTCAAATTTTACAACCGTCCTTAGTAATTCCGTTTTATTAAAATACTTGGTTATATGGCTCGCGGCGAATTGCGCGGAGTAAAAATTTAATTCCATTCAGTTTTACTGGACGGAGATTTTTTACGACTTCCCTTTAATAATGTTCGACCCGTATGTGTAATTCTTATTTTCATTTAGAACACTTTTATCTTGTTACCTCTTTGTAGAAATAATTTCTGGTACACCTGCTTATTGCATTTACATGGCTGTATCTGTATGGCCACTAACTCTGACTCCTCCTAAACCAAATGAAGTATGTCCTGGGCGCAGCCGGGAACTGGTCGCTAGTATATGTATAAAATATATACAATATAGACATTTATCATTCAGGATAATTTAAAACAATTTTCATTTTAGACTATTTCGCATATTGAAGCAAAACATAATATGTTATGTTATTCAGTTTAAAAACACCAAGTTTTACACAAAAAAATCATTTCAAACCTTATTTTTTTGTACAGAGTGATATTTAAAACGTTTAATTAAAATTCGTTTGTAGATAACGTTATCCGAGGTAAAAAATATTACAGCCGGTACAAAAATGCCTTTTGGAATTAAGCTGACCGTGTATTTCCTTATCTGTTCTGCCAGCATAGCATTTCTATAAAATGTCAGGGATTAAGCGCTTTCTCCCCGAATTGTTTCCATTTGTATTGTTTTAGTTAAAATTAAAATGTCCAACAAGGGGTAGGTAAATTTTATTTAATAAAATTTGCCCTTGCATATGATAACATAATAAAAGTTAAGTAATAGCTTTTTGTTGAAACATACTTAGAGATATTATTTAATATGCCAACCTCACTTTGATATCTAAGCTAATTTTAACCTAATGATAAATAAAAATGTAAATACTTTTAGGTTCATTTTTATTTAACAATAATTTTTATTTTATAGTAACTAACATTTGATTTCGTGTTTTAATAAATTATATCTTGGCTTTCAAACTGGAACAAACCGTACACATTTACAAAGACTACTTAGTGGTCGCCAAGTGGTCGAAATTCGGCCGTAAAAAGAGTTTACATATTACGTATGTAGAGTCAAATGTATATATATAGTATTAAACGTGTGTCCGTGTGTCAAAAACGTGTTTTAATTTTAATTAATTCGATGTATTTCTAGTGCATATAATATAAAAATATAAGATTTGTCCACTCCTCCATATAAACTTTAAGTTTAGCAAATTTCACACTCCTCCGAGCATGCAACTTTCTAAAAAAGTGATTCGAAATTTTCGCATCACAAATTAATATATAGAATACCGTGAATGAATATAGTGACACGGGATTTTTATATTACAAGATATAAATCTACTATCACTTGTACCTAAATTTACATATACTTACATATATACATAAAATATAAAAGCTATAAAGCCTTTTATAACCTTTTAAAGAATATCATGTGTATGTGCTCAGTCATGTATAAGCAACATGGTCGTTCCTTCACTTTTGCAAAATATATTTGCATATTACATAATATTACATCACTGGAATTGCATTATTCAAATATAAGCCATAAAACCTTCAAGGACACTACAGCACGAACCGGAACAAACGAAATAAGGTCAGTGTCTATACAGGAAACACTATTAGGAAACGCTTCAGTTATTTATAAAATACTAGCTGTGCGACTTCGTGTAGTTCGTTTTTTGAAAATCCTACAGAAACCTAACATTTTTCCAAGATAAAAAGTATCCTATATGTTAATTCAGATCTCTATCTGTGTGCCAATTTTCATCCAAATCCAAAGTTTTTGCGTTATTGAGTAATAAACATCCAAAAATCAAAATATACAAAACTTCATATTTATGTTATTATTACGATTATGATGTAAAAAGGAACAGCTCATCAATTGTCATAAGAAATTTTAAGTTTTAATTCAACAAATGCGTCCAGAAGTGTTCAGTGGGAAAACAGTAACAAATTCAGTGCAAATCCTTCACAAGCGCAAGTTTGTGTTCGTACAGATTAATCACAGGGAGTAGACGATAACCGCAAGGCGTGCACTGAAATGAGCGCGCTTAAAATAATTTAAGTCTCAACTTGCATTTACGGGAATAAAATTAAAGGACGTGTCCGTTATCGAATATTTTTTAGCTTCTCGTACTCACCATACTCGGACTTAAGTAGTACTCAAAAAAAAAGTATTGCTTCCATTTCGGTAAAATCCTTAAGACTGTACAAAAATAGAAATAGCAACATTCAAAGCTGTAATCTCTTCCAAAAGTTCTATGGTAAAATTGGTATATAGCGAGCCATCCGATCTAACCAAGCACGTGCACATTGACACTTGCCAGTGCTGATATAACGTACTAGCCGGTGCTCGCGACTTCGTCCGCATTGGATTTCTTTCGCTGTGACGTCCCACTCATTTTAAAAACACTGTTGTGGAGTACATATCCGTAGTTACAGAGCCGTCCACTCGTTAACAGCGCTCGGAATTCAAGTCGGTAAAAGCAGAACTTGGACCATAAAGCACTAGAGACAAAGTCCTGGGACATTTTTCATTAGAGCACCGCAATTTCCACCGATTTTCTGCGGTAAACAATTATAAAACGTGTCCGGTGGTTCTAATGAAGGCAGCTGGTTTTCTCTTGTTTTATTGTATTAGACCTTGTCCGATTTTGTTTATTATTTCCATTAAAATTTTCAGAATACAAGTGATGAATTAGAGAGTTTTTAATGATAGATGTAGAGATGAATATGAATATTTTAATGAAGGTACATAAGTGTTCCCCGCGGTTTCACAGGTTTATTTAAGGATATTATTACTTAAACCAACTTGCCACTATGACTATCCATTACTAAAAAGAAATCTCCTAATTAGGACATTACTATGTATCAATAATGTTAAGCGCCCAGTGTTTTTATCTCTCTTTACAACAGTTACTTGTATTTGTGAATAGAGAAACAAAATAAAATCAATCAATATACATTAAAAACATAAAAAACGCATATTTAAAATTACTAATAATAATTGCAATGAAAAGCAACGGACGTTTTCTTAATATTTATTTAAATTATTATTATTAATTTATATTTATTTTAAAATAAATAGACATACTTATTTGTATTATTTTCTTTCCAATGCTTGTAGGCCAGTATTCTCTTAACAGCAATATTAGTCATTTTCAAACACGAGCTACAGTCCCTGGAAAGCAGTTGACAAACTTTACGAAAGGGCACGAATCCCGTTCTGCCCCTTCAACGTACAGACTTAGTATAATCAAGTTATAAGCTGAAGCTTTCTGACGATACTGTTTTCTATGCATTGCTATACATGTATGTGTAATATGTGATGTATATTTCTATACATCACATATTTGGCTAATAGACTTAGTTCTTACAGTTGACTTATTTCTGCGGCGTTCGTAGTTAGAAAGACACGATACATATAGTATGAAGCAAAAAAAAAGGGCGCACTCCGTTTCACAGTCATTTGGGCAGCCCGTCTGGCGACAGTAACCACCCCCTTACAGAAGACCACGGTGAAATAACAGCGTGGATAAGTAAGAGATGCCAGAGCCGATTTAACTATCCCTTCTTAATGCCTTGTCCTTAATCCTACTATGGTCGGCAGCGTACTTGCAGCACCTGTAACGTTATTGCTTGTGTTATAGGCGACGGTAGCCACCTGCAATCAAGTGGACCGACAGGTTGTGTCGACCTTGACATAAAAAAGTTAAGTTTTAACATTCTATACATAATAATTCTAAACCATATATTTATTATCATTATTAATTTATTTTGTGTTTCCATATTTGGACCACAATGTTGTGTACGAATATGTACATATAGGTAAGTACAAGTATACAATGGGTTATAATTATAATAACAATATTTTAATTATTCTCGACAGTAACCTGTGAATTTGTGCTGTTATAATAATAATTGTTAATTTAGTTAAGTACATAATACAATATGCAACGTTTAGGCAAGCAACTTGCTTAGGGCTTAAACACATCACTGTCATGAGTGGTTTAGTAACTAGTCGGTTTTTGTGCAAAAAAATTAACTAGATTTTTTGTTTTTCCTATTATCAAAATAAAAATCAAAATGCCCCATCTGTTGATAAATTTCCTATTGATAACATTATTGATTTGTATGTTGGTAATGAATAAACTCAAAAATTACTGGGTCGATTGCCATATTATCAGCGAGTAACGTTGGCTATATTTTATAAAGTACCGCGGACGAAGTCGCGTGCAACAGTTCGTCATTAATAATTTAACAATAATTTATTTTGACCTCTATAAGATAAGTACATTTGTACAAATTTTTT
Organism: Synanthedon myopaeformis; assembly: GCA_944738685.1. Lineage (NCBI taxonomy): Eukaryota > Metazoa > Arthropoda > Insecta > Lepidoptera > Sesiidae > Synanthedon > Synanthedon myopaeformis. Next base: position 2,462,719 of record OX122927.1, on the reverse strand, counting down.
TTTTTTAAATAAAAATTTAATGCACAGACACGGCTCGTTTACGATTTTATTAATGTATAATTTTATATATACAATAGATGTATAACATAACTGGCAGCTACGAGGTCGCTCGCTTTGAATATTGTGGTGACGAGTCGCCAAGCGTTTCGATAGTGTATTTTTAACCTTACTGTTCAAATAACATTTTACATAGAAAAGCTCTTAGCTTAGTTCACTAAAGGCTACAAGGCAGAGAGTTAAATGAAATTTGAAAACTCTACACTATTTCCGGGCAATGTTAGAGATTTTATGCATTAACTTTACTAGGTTAACTACCGCTATTTTGTGGAATACGATCAAACATTTTCAGAGTTAGAATATACGCGCCCCACGCGCTGCTTTGTACGGATGTTTTTTTTTTCCTGAAAATCGTTTATCGATCTTTCTATTAGTGAAAACTGTAACGAAATCCGTTGAGTGTTAAAGAACCAGTTAGCGGAGAATCAGATAGAAGCGGACAGATACATTATTTTATAATATGTATGTATAATTGTATATATGTATAGATTATAGTAAGTAAGCAATAATTTATTATAATATGAACACCTGATAAGTACGAGTTGAATTCGGCATGAGCTTCCTTTTTTATAAATTATTTATATTCTTCAATTAATTGACGACACGTTTGGTCTAGTGGCTAGTATCCTGTTAACCAAACGGTCGCGGGCTCGAATCCCGCTAGAGGCAAATGTTATCATTTTATCGTTGTACACCTGAATCATGTTTTGTATTCATAATATGTATGTATTTACAAAGAAAAGTAATCTATGTAGTATATCAAATGTCTGGTATCTATAATACAAGCATTAGTTGCTTACTGTTGAACTAGATGGTGCTGTGTGGCATGTGTGAAGATATTTATTTATTTATTTATTTATTTAATGGTAAGGAAGAACATAATTCTTTAATAATAATGAAGGAAGATAATTTGGGATACTTATACTGTCCGAAACGCGACAGCACACGTGCTGTTATTTCACTGCGGTCTTCTGTAGGAGCATATTTAGGTACTGCCGCTAGACGAGCTGCCAATAAGATAATATTGGTTATTTTATTGTTTTATTGGTTGGCTTGCAAATTATAAAGAAATATGTAAAAACTATAAATAAACTGCGAAATGATGTAAGCCGATCATCATAGGCGAATCGCTTAACTTATTTTAGAGGCATGCGCATAAGGGCTGTAAAAACTAAAGGGTCCGCCGACATAAATACAATAAGACGGAGGCTTCGCATTTATGACTTTGGGACAACATTTAAATTGTATATTAGCTCCAACATTCGCCTATGCCCCTACAAAGCTTGGGGCCAAAGGGATATGACGAAAAATAAAATTGTTACGCTGGGATACGATTGCATTTTATGGAATTGCGTGCAAATCGCGAAAACATTCTTGCTACAATGTAATTTTGTTCTAACGTACTTTACATTAGCATTCAAAGTACTTTATTAACAAGAAGTAATACAACCAAATAAATTAGTTCCTATATTTATTCCATCTATACTATTACCAAATTATATATTATATACTAATATATAAAGCTGAAAAGTTTGTTTGGTTGAACGCGCTAATACTGGCAGACTGCAATGACAAAAAGTCTTATTTTCATCCTATCAGATGGCGCAAATAGCAACTGATTTTTTAAATTGTTTTTGCGATATCTCATTGTATAAAAATTACTCATGAGCGTAAATGCTCATGGACATTAAACAGAAAAAAAAGAGACCATATACCTCAACCTAAATCAGAAAGCAGCCAAATTAATTTAGTATTAAGGAACTATATTTGTAAGCAGCACTATTAAAGAAGTTAGCAAATAAGAAAATTTAAACGTTTTTCCATTGACGTCAGTCTAAGATGACAAGGACGGATATGACGTCATTCGTACCCCGGAAGCAAGCCGGGAGGCCCTAAACGTCGGGGGTCCTTAAACGCCCAACGGGATCACTAATGCTCTACGAGAACATTATAGAAACCTTTCGGTTCAAAGTTAATGGCTCTCCAGTGAGGGACATACGGTCAACTAAGATTTTGCAATGTTTTATTGAAAAGTTTTCATTACTTAAGTAGTAAATTCAAATCGATTCTGTGTTGAAGGTAAAACGAAGTGGCGGGTCTCTTCAAGCAAAATTTACGTGTGTTTTATTAACTAGTTTAATAAATATATTTACTTGACTTAGAGATGGTCCTTTGAAGTTCGCTAAGTTCACACTGTCAAATGTTGGCTTCAAATTATGAAGAACTAGCTGGTGTCCGCGACTTCGTCCGCGTTGAAAAATGAAAAAATATATAACACCTGAGACATTATCGCCGCCACTGTTCGGCGAGCGCTCTTTTCATCTGCCTGGAGATATAGAAAAAAATAGACGAATCACTGGTAGTCTCCAATTAAATAATTATTAAGTATTATAATTATAGTACTTAAGTAAAAAAAACTTAAAAATCATTCGTTTAGTAAATTTGATGGAACTTAAACCCGAAAATTTAATTATGCATATTATTAAATTTTCGGGAAAGGTAAATTATATGCATTTATTAAATATACCCTATATTTAAATGTAGTATCTTATATAGATCTCTGTGTAGGAAGCAAGCACTATGCCTTACATGAAGAAAGGCTCAAGAAAACTGTCGCAGTGACGAACGATTATTTTAGCACTAAATTGCGTTGTTAGTGGTTTAATGGGGGTTTTAAAAGCCGTCACTAATGCACCTACAGATGTAATTAATTTTCTTAAGACAACCACAACGATGGACAGAAGTAGGGTTCACTTGTACAATTAATTGTTTTAGAGAACAGTACGTAATGGCTTAGACAAGAAATTATATCAAAAATAAAAATTATTATAGCTGAAAAGTGAGTTTCTAAAATGCTGCCGAAATTCTGCTCGGAAAAGCAAAATCATCAAAACACTCGTGTGTACCATATAACACAAATATAACGTAAACACAATATATCATTTATTTTGAAAGCATTACGTCACGTCTCATCGTATATCAAGAGTGACTGGCGACAGCTACACGTACATTTACTATTTTTTATGTTGTCATTTGCTTCAGTAAATCCGTAAAGATAGCAGTTTATATCAAATCTATTTAGTGTTTGATGCTGCAAATGTTTTAGGTATGCTTTATACATAGCTTGACCACCCTAACGACCCGGCAGTAACCTTAACCACCTCTTTAAACAAGACCACTGATACTGGCACGGGAGTCAGCTTATGTTTTTGAAATGTTTAAAACACAAGGAAACACAAAGGAAAAGTGCATAAATTAAAGGTTATGTGAAATAATGAGAATGAACTTATCTATAGTAGCCTGTCGTTATATTTGTGAAGAGAAAAATCATAATGAACTGTTATTTACCCCACACTTGCTTCCTCAATAGAAAATTGAGGAGCTCTTTCAAAGAATATTACCCTATTTTCTGTGAATAGGTTTCATTATGATTCATCATATGTAGATACAAAACGTAGTAACCTGGTTCGTCGTCAAATTACTGTAGGATGTTAGACACATAGCATATGTAAAATTACTAGCGCCCCCGGCTTCATTAAACACAAATGAGTGTCTAAGAATATAATTCAATCCTTATGTCTAAGAGACGCTAGGATAACAAATCGATTTTGTGCTCTTACCTTATCGCAGTGAAGAACATTAAATCCTCAAAGAATCCAGAGAGTCCTTATAAATTCCAGTCTAAACAACTGCGAGGCAATAATTTGTCAAAGGGATGAGAGCAGATTGGAACAAATTTGCTCCAAGCTTCATCCATTGTCATATTGAAAAAGTCAGAATGAAGTTTTTGATTATAAAAATAGTCATACGTTCACCATTCACGATCACGGCACATGATACTAAGCGTGTAATAGCACAATAGCGAACTGGCAAGTGCAAGGACGTTTCAATAAACCATAATACTGCTAGACTGTTTTCAATTATCGCCTTGGCCACACTTATATGGAACATGTGCACACTCGGCAGACTATTGCCAGACGTAGTTTTATATAATAACCACACAAATGGCTGTGTGAAAACATCGTTTGTAAAATTGTTTTTATGTTTACAGAAAACAGATATGCGTTATTATGTGCCCACGTTAGTTCCACTAATAAATATGGATGCAAATAATTTAGAAGTTTGATTTAGCGCAGATATTAAGTAGGTCCGCATTTTGATGTGATTGAATCTATTTATTAATTCCAATTTGCTAGTAACAAATATTCAATATTACATCAATCATATGGGAGATAGATATTATATTAATGTTAACTAATTAATATATTAATGTTACATAATTTCCGCTATGTTTATACCATAAAAAATTCTCGATCTCACTAAGCTAATTTTATATTAGAGCTTAGTAGGTATGTTAGCATTCTACACAAGAAATTAGAAGTTTTAAAACGAAAACAAACAATTCTTTGTAAATTGAAGGCGAGTCTGCTGGCCTGGACGTGACGTCACTGGCGTTATCTACAATCACCCCTAACGTCCATCCGCGTTATCACAGACGTGTCAGACATACGCTTGTTAGTCTAATTTACAGATAGATATTGTGTTTCAAAACGTATAGTTTAAAAAGTTTTAACAATAGTTTTAGTACTTATGAGAAAACGTTAAAAACGTATAATTTTATCTTAAGAAGATACTTAAGAGATTAAGAGGCAGATGGTGTAGTGGACTCTAGAATCCCCTATTCACTCCCCGATGCATGGTGTTATTTCAAAGTACCGACGAACCCGACGCAACTTGGGATTGGGACAACTTCAGAGGTCGATAGTTGTCTGATACGGACTATCTTCAAAGTTTATTTAATATTTTAATCATTCTGATCATTCTGATACAAGTATTTTTATACTTAATAGGAGGCCCCCTACACCTTTTTTGTACCTAGGCTTAAGTATATAAATAAATTATTTTGTATTTATTTTTTATCATATTTCAATGGGCGGCCCAATGCGAGAAAAATAGTCACAGTGGACCCGCTTGAAATTCGGATCCGTGTGTTTTCTAACTACTTTATCTATTCGTCATGTCTGTACAAGCCCTTGCAATGGAAATGTCACTGCTTCACAACCTGTAAAGGACGAACGGAATATGTGCTTGCATAATTAGAATCATGTGACATAGACGTGTCTCTGTACACTCACTACTCAGTATACATTCGTAGGTTATATTTATTAACTATTGTGCTTTACTGTGGTGTTTTATAGTTCTAATTAACTTAACTAACTTGTTTTTGAAACATCTAATAAATTTAGACTCGATATTAATGGGCTGAATAATAGTGGTTCGTTAAAAATGTATTATTGACAACTGTTAAACCGCGAGGTTTAAATCAATCGTTAAGGCTACCTGTTTCTTATATCTTAACGATGTTGTAAGAATGAACAAGACAAGATATGCTAAGTTTCATTAATGTTTGCATTTTGATCTGCTTAAAATATTGGTTTAGTAGTCGTCTCGCACAATTTTAATTCGTACGAATTTGGCGAAGAGCCAACTTTAAATTTAAATATTAATAAATATTAAGCTTAATATTATATGCAATTTGAAAAAATATATGTTAGTTTTAAATATAGAATAATTGTTAATTTATTAATTAAAATTACATTTACATGTCATATATTAAAAATAATTAAAAACTATATATGGGAAATATTAATTAATATCACTAAAGTGGTATAAAAAAGAGAGGTATAATTTAAAAAATATATTCTTCGGATTATCACGTTATACCTTGCATTAAATAAGTGGAAAAATTTCATATTACTGTTAAATTTATAAATTGTTACTTGGATCATTAGTTAACATTTTTGTCCTAAAATTGTACAAATGTCCCTTATCTAATATAAGCGACCTCAGGCGACCTGTCTATCGCAATGGTCGAGAAGATAACACTCTATCTTTGTCATTAGGGTATGGGACATCAAATACCCAGACGGCGATAACATATCATAGACAACCAAACAGCCTGCCTTACACTCGTAAAGTTGTTTCACGTGACGCATACACGGTGAGCTCGTTGAGAATATACGTACGCCTAGAGTCGCAGAATTATCATAAGCGATCCCAATATTTATCTTCTATCTATATAAATAAAAAAAAATTAATCGCTTAATGTGTTGCTATGCACAAAACTCGAGAACTGCTAGACTACAATTTTTTTTTTCTTTTAAATATTCATTGAAGTCCGCGAAAGTTCTTTTGTTGGACAGAAAAATTGAAAAAAAAAACCGAATAACATAAAAACTCCATTTTTCTTTTTCCCATCCAAAGTTCCTAGCTGATAATACAATAGCTTTTGACAAAATTACTAATATAAATATTTCAAAGAGAATGTTTAGTGCGATTTTTTTTTATTTAACTATTATATATATATATATATATATATTATTATACAAAGTTGTCATAACCCATCGCAACAGCACAAAGATAGATTCCCAAGAAGGACTTAAATTACAAATAAATGTCAAGAAATTCTTATGGTCACTACGATATGGACTTAAATGTTTCAGAGACTGCATTATTCAATTTGAAGAAAATATCTAGTTGTTTATCTTATATTAATTCGTCCCTAAATCAAGATTAATGAATTATTTTTAATAAACGTTAAAAATAATTCAAGAAAAAATCATATTAATTAAATATCATTTATTCGAACGACTGAAAGTCGCATAGTCGCATGAAAAAAAGACTCAAGTGTACCGCATTTTTTACAGTGTTTATCATTACGCATTCTGACTACCAGCCATCAAGGGTCCGGGACCCCCATAAATAAGCTACAGGCTTCCAGATTGCCGGGTTATAAATGAAAGGGTGCAGGAAATTAGGGTTTTTTACTACGAAACCATAGAGTTTTTGGAATGTCCCTGTCACCGTAAACAATTTTTAATGCTGTGAAAACTGCTTTATTCTTTAGAGAAGTTATGCGTGCCAGATGTTAAAACTAATTAAACAAAAATCAATTACGATTTAAAACAAAACCATATCATAGGCAATCTGTAATGTATGCCTACGTACGGTGGAAGTAGAAATACCTTCGTCAATTTTCAAATTCATTCCTTTATTAAGTGGTAGACTCTTAGTACCTTTTGAAACTAAAGCACTAAGCAGACAACTGCATATGAAAGTATACTTACTAGATATGATAACAAGGATCAATATGGTTTACACCTCTGACCAATAAAATAGTTTGATATATAAACATCAAACCTTTTTAATGGTATATCATTATAAATTTATTATTGTCATTGTGTGTCAGTGTCATATAGTTATTTCTTGTATTTCTAGCGATAAATATTAAGTAATTAAAATGCTGAGGAATTTAAGTATTCATGAAAGAGTTACAATTATTGCAGATCATGAAGCTGGTTATAATATTAGGGAAATATCTGCAAATCTTAATATTACTAGAGACACTGTGAGGTTCTGGATAAAAAGACATGCAGATGAGGGTAATCTTACTGATCACCGCCATACCAATTCTGGACTTCGCCCGAGTTTTACACCAAGAACCAAAACAACTTATGAGTCGAAAATATGAAGAAAATGGTTTTATTAAAACTAGTTATTTCGCCGAAATGTTTGACGTATCGCCAAGAGTGATAAGAAATGCTTTGTACTCTATGGGACTTCCTGCCAAAAAAGTGGCTCTAACTAATGCTCATAAAGCAGAACGCTTAAATTTTGCCCGAGTACATTTGAATTGCGATTGGTGCCACACTATTTTTACTGATGAAAAGAGCTTCCAATCGTCTCAACATGGGAGGCTACACTTGTGGAGAATGATGTAAAAAATTTTAATTCTGAGCGCAAATCTGCCAACAACCCAAATGTTGTATATTTGGGGGGGTAAAATCGGTCTATCCATTCTCGTCTTATCATTTTATATTATGTATTAAAAAAATGGACATAACACGTCAATAATTTAATACCATAATTGATTGAATGACAAAACATTATTCACCTCCTTGTGAGTATATAGTGTTCTGTGTTATTCACTATATTCATAATATATTGGTTGACTGATAAGCCTATTGCAAACGTCAATTCGGTATTCTGTTTTGTTTTTATAATTGCCCCGTTCAAACGAAATCCAGGGATATAGAGAAGCTTATTAGGGTTAATTTTAACACCGATCACATTCGCATTAACTGTGAATATAAAATTAAGCGGTAAGTATATAACAAACATAATAAAAAACTGTATAAAACCAACAATTATTTTGTGTTTTATAGCAATTTTACATATTATATTTGATTCTAATTATACCTATGTTAAATATACAACCCGAGTTTATAACTTAATCTTAAAAAAAGAGCTTTAAAGCGTTTCCATGTCCTCTTTAGAAATATGAATAAAAATATCATTTATTCATATATTTATTGGCATATCAATGTCGAAACTTACTACTCCATCGTATATTCAAGCACAGACAGCCGCGTTCGGTTTAAACTTGCAGAGTTCTCGTCTAGAGTTCTCACTTCTCGCTGTCTCGGAACTTGTTTGAGCGATGCATTAATTAATTTAATATTAATAGTAGCTCGTTTCCGAATCTCGCTACTTGTGCAAATATTGAGCATTTGAAATCATCATGCGGTTTCAAGTTTCTTAGGTGGGTAAGCGAAGTTTCTTCTGTTAACAGGTGAAACGTTACTGAAATTAAAAAAGAACAGGTGTTGTTTTTTGAAGTTTGAAGTTTACTCCTTAAGAATCGATTTTCATATATAAGCGCGGGCTATGAAAATTTATGGGAGTAAAATCAGCACATGTCACACGTTACGCGTTACAAGCTACAATATGCTTCAGTACATATTAATATAATATAATACATATAATATATATATAATATATTAATATGTTTTAATTATATTTATTAAATTATTTATATATCGTTCGTAAGGAGTAAACTCCAGTCGTGCGTCGGAGCTGACACACACACTTTTTTTTATTTTATCTTTTATGTAAAAGTAGGCAGACAGGATAACTGCCCATTTGATGGTAGGTGGCTACCGTCGCCTATAACACAAGCACGTCACAGATGCTGCAACCATGCTGCTGACTACAATGGGTTTAAGGATAAGTGATTGGGAATGGATAGGGTATTGGGCTCTGGTATCCCCCACCGAAACACAACAGCACATATGCTGTTAGTCACACTATTTCATTGTGTTAGTCTTCTGTAATGGATTGTTCAATGATTCCCTATAAAATACGGTATTTACTTCATACAGGTTGTGTAGGATATTTTCTTATACATATAGACATATCAAACAGAGTAATTTTTACTAAACGAAAAAAGCTACTCCAACAATCTTCTGTAATCGCATCTGCCGCCACATAAAAATTTGTTGCGTAACTATAAAAAGCCTAAGGGCACAGAAAAATAGAGACAGCGACTCTGTTTTGAACCTACTATTTGGAGAAAGACGACTTTTAAAACTATAATTAAAGAGCTATCATTAAACTGGAAAAAAAGTATACATAATATTTATTTTCTGTACAAGGAAATAAGAACACGAGCATTTCCCCGAAGCAATTTCTTCTGGAAAATTCCTGTCAAATTTACTACCCTTTGTAACACGTCTTCGGCACATGTTTTGACGGCTAATACGATATGTAGTGAGAGGAATTGGGTTTGGCTCCGCATTTTATTGATGGCGATACTGATATTAACTTTGACAGATTTGGAACAAAACATATTACGTGTTTACGGGAAGTATGTTCACTTTTATTGGTGTTGCCACTTGATAAAAACGCTGATAATGGAGCTCTACGTACATTTGATAAAAGAAACAAAGGGGTTAGAATAAAAAGAGAATAAACTGAATTACATTTGTTTTATTAACTTTAAGTGCAAATGAGTAGAGAAATATCCGAATAAAAGTAGAGAAATTTAAGCAAGGGATAATCATCCTCTTATTATCGCTTATTATTATTATCTTTTTCGTACCAAGCGCTTTAAAACATCCTTTATAATGCGCACCGCCAAGGTTTGGAACTCCCTGCCGGCGTCTGTATTTCCGAGCTCATATAACACAAATCTTTTCAAAGTTGGAATGAATAGGCATCTTCTGGGTGAGCTCGCTCCATAATAGGGCTCATCCTTGCTACACAGCTGGTTGTTGGCCAAGAGCAAACCTATATCTAATAAAAAAATATACCTATACATATTTTTATATTAAGACCGACAGACAGGCTGACTTGACGGTCCACTAGATGGTAGGTGGCTACAGTCGCCTATGACACAAGCCTGCCGGGTTGACTGCCGGGAATCAAACCCGGAAACCCTGAGACAAGCAGCCTAACTATTCATCCAAAGGGCCTAGAAATAGACATTAACTCTGTTTCAGGAAATACAGACTATTGTCCCACATTTAACCCACTGCGTAATGGAATATTCCACTCACCCAAATTAAATGTGCCACAAATTTTAAAATCATCCCTAACTCCTTCCGAATATTCAGTGAGCAGGCAGCGAACAGAATTATCATGTCACACGGGTAAGCCGCGCCCTCTGGTCACATTTACAAGGACCCGTCTGGTGATTAAAGTTCCCTAATTATGAACTATGGCCCCTGTGCCTTAATCGACGGAACCCTTCAGCTTAGACAAGTTTAAATTGCAACATTCAACGTTGTTCGTGGAATGGACAACACATGTTAATGGGATGTTTTGATTAAGTTCACAGAAGTTCAGAGGTCTCTGCCGTATTCGATGGGTAAGGTATTCAATTATACATATTTTAATTCTTGAGACAAAATTTTGCGGGCAACATAGTTTAGCCGATTTCATACACATGAGTGCGTGGGCCAGTTACTGTATTTAGATTTTGTGTTCCAAGCTCTAACCTCAATTTTTATTTTTTATTGAAAATATTGGTTTTCAAGTTTACTTACGTGTGAAATGTGATTCCATCCTGCTTTTTACTTTTGTCAACCTAGTTTTTATACTCTTTCACTATAAGCAATTCAGCATTTTCACTAGTGAATATTTTAATTAGGCAAGGCGTAGTTTGATTGAATTTTCCTTCCAAATGCCTTACCCTCAATCCTATTTGGTCGGCAGCACACTTGTAGGACCAGTGGCGTTTCTTGTGTTATAGGCGACAGTAGCCCTAGCCAACTAGAATCAAGTGGACCGTCAGCCTGTCAAAAAGAAACTTAATATTTATATTAAGTCTAACTAGTCTAACTTTCATCTAGTCTAGAAGTTTTGATATGTAATAAATAAACATATAAGCGTGAAAATCTCAAGAGAAAAGAATAAAATTGAATTAAAAATGTTCTCCGTTACAATTGGAATTTCTCAAGGGCTTTCAAGTATTTCTATCCGTCATTTTTATAAACTCCGCGAAACAGGGAGGCCATCCATTACAGACAGTCTGCTGTGCATTCCACAGCCAATCGGAAATTCAATTTCCGATATGATACGATCCGCTAAGAGATTGCTGAAATGCGATAGCACCGCTCAACGATACAGAGCCGAGCATAAACGATTTCCACTCAAATCGACAAACGAAACTCACTGTTGTCGGTGAAATCTTATGAAAAATAGATAAACTTAAATTGCATTATCTCTCAGATACGTTTTTGTCCTTAAATTAGCATGTCCAATGCAATGCAATGAATGTTTTCTCTTTAATAAACATTCGTGCACGAAAATTTCAATTATTTTGACATTCTCTTCGATTATTAAATATAGCGAACCGCTCCCAGCTTCACCCGGGGTGTAATTTATATATATAAAACTCCTCGTTATACATCCCCGTTTTATCCCTCTTTCCATAAGTGAAAACCGAATTGAAATCGGTCAACCCATTCTCGAGTTTTTAAAGTATACACAAACCAACACATCATTCTTTATATATAATATATAGACTAGCTGAACTCGGCCACGATTCGCTGTGGCTCAGTCGGCAACGTTCAAAGGTTGCCATATCAACGGTCATTACGTATGAAAATTATGTTTCTAGAACATATATTACATACCTTTATATTGTATTTTTATTTTACTTGATGGTAGGTGACCTTTTACATAGAAAAGTACAATATAAAAATTATTCATAATACGAAGTAACTTAAAAAATGTTGAAAAAGGTTTCGTTTTCATATTTAATTCAATGTGTGAAAAATAAAAATAGTATTTCGTTTTTTTTTTTTTATATATATATTAATATACGTAATTCTATTTTCTACAAAGCGAAACTCTAGTTCCAAAGGCATATACCTACTAAGTCGCGAAATTGATTGCCCTGTTGTACACAGAGAACGCAAATATTCTGAGAGGAACTCAAGGCGAAACTTGGTCGGAACATTTCATTTCGGCAGGTTACGACACACTGGGGAACAATGCTTAATAATTAGCTTTATAATTTAACGCAAATTTACCTCTCCTTGAAGCGACGAGGAGACTTATTACAGACAGAAACTCCGTTGCTAAATTAACTAAAAAGACTTCTATATTTCTGTCTAATATTTTAGTGACTTGAACAATCTTAGAGACGAATAAGTTCTTTCATTAAGATCCTACTTCTTCCAAGTATCTAAGTCGTCTTTAAAATTTATATTATTTTTATTATCTGTATTTGATAATCGGGAATTAACATTTTTGGAAGAGGAATTCAAATGGATTCAACCAATAAAAATATTGATTAATCATATTGCATACAATAGATGAAGGATACGGAATCATTATTAAGGTTTTTTAGTAATTTTATTGATTAAAATGTATAAATAGTAACTTTATTGAATAAATAAAGTACACATTGTATATATAATATGTATAATTTATATAATACTAGCTGGTGCCCGCAACTTCGTCTGTGTTGAAAAATGAAAAATATAACACCAGAGAATATATCTGACATCTTAATCACTGTGGCGCCCAATTTTTTTATATATTAGTAGACGATTCCTCAGGAAGCTAACATTTTTGCAAGATAAAATGTATTCTATATGTTAATCCAGGTAATAAACTATATGTTTGCCAAATTTTATTCATTTTCGTTCAGTAGTTTTTACGTGAAAGAGTAACAAACATATATCCATCCTTACAAATATTAGTAGGATCGTAAAGTATACATCTGAATTAGGTCGGCGCAGGCAGGCTGACGAATCACTTGATAGTTACATAGCTCCGCCTATAAACACGAGCAACACCAAGAGGAGATGCAAATGGGCTTTCGACCTAGATAAGATGGTGTGTGGTGTGTGCTATAAGGAATAAAGGAGAGACAATGCCCATTTTATGACTACAGAACCTTTTGTTTTGAATAAGTACTTATTAATATGTATTTAGTACAAACATTAATTATGCGGATTTGAGTTTATCCGAATGTGTTACGACAACAATTAATCCGGTGAATCGAGTCTCCATACTTGAATTATAATGTAACGAATCAATCAGTAACAGTTTTGTCGTGTACGACTACGAACTAGTAAGCGAGTAAAGCCTAGCGCACACCGTCTCCCATCTGTGTCCTTGTTCTCATAATGGAATTGGCTATTTATCCGAGAGCGTGCTTCTTTTCCACCCAACACAGGCATTACAGAGTTAAAACCGTACTGGAATCGACTTTTTACTTATCAAGCAAGCACAAATTATTTTTTGCAAATGTTATTGACGTATATTTGTTCAAGTGCTATTGCTAAGAATATTTTTATAATTCTTTTTCATAAAGAATTATATTGCCAAAATTTACTGGGTAGAAAAATGTGCTGTCCGTCTAGGAGGCAAATGACATACTCTCTTAAATATATGAAATACATGATGCACTTGTAAGGTTGTCTTTTTAAGTATTAAAAAGAAAGAAATTATTCTTTTATCCTTTTTATTTATTTTAGTCTCCCTGGTAACATTTTTCTTTTACAAACAATTTATTCCAGTATAATTATATCTGTGAAAAACTCAATAGTGCCTCCTCTAATACGTCACAACGATTTATTTATCGCCTTACTTTTGTATCGGCAGCTCTTTTAGCGATAATTTACGATTTTCGCACTTACCTAGTAGGTACCCGAGTACTCACTTCCTGCACTCAGCTTGATTTTACGTGTGCAAATAAAGGGGTCCATAAAATATACACCGCTGGGATTAAATTCTTCTTCATTAATACTTAATAAATAAAATACTATTTAAACGACGCCTTTTCTAAGCTTTTGCTTCCACTTTACAGTTTTTTTTTTAGTATAAATAATATCATTTAAAGTGCTAATATGACATAGCTAATATTTATTTATTTTTAGGTCTCTGTTTGTGTAAATGTTTGTACAGGTATGTAAGTACAGCAATTTAAAAAAATATGCTACACTATCTTTGAATAATGAGCATCATACTCATTTCTATCGTTATGCTATTCTAGTAATAAGTGTATGATTTTATAATAATAAATACATTTATTTTATTATATAAATTTTTGTAAAATAAATTACAAGCTAAGCGCTGATTGTTGCAATATTGCTGAGCGATTTATATTTACTTAAGGCATTATGGACTTCGTTAATGTGGATAAAATATAGGGAAATACCTTTTTCTCAATATTTGTTGTAACTTGTCGGTAATATTATTTAAACACCAATCTCTTTATTTTTATAAACTCAACAAGGAAGGTTGAGAAAGCAGATATAAACGCCACAGCGCGGCAGAATAAAGTGGCTCTCAGGTGATATAGCCGCGTGACAAAAATCAAAATTCAACACGTACGAATACCCAGGGCACTTGAAAATAGTTTATAATAGAAGTGTTTTGTGTACAGTATTTAATAAACATGACCTTATCAATTTAAAAAAATCTACAATCTACATACATACAGGAAAGTCTTCAGACACATGCAAAAAAAGAAGGATGTTCAATAAGGTCTCCTGTGAGACTGTCCTCAAAGGGAACTTTTTTTTTCTAATAGTGGGCTCAGATGTTCGGAGTAAATTGATTCGCGGCGCTTGTCTGCCACTAAGATTTATAAACTAAAGTATTTTGTTGAACAGAAGTAAAGTTGTTAAAGCTGCACAAAATACAACATTTAATATTTTACGATTACCGCCGGTTCGGGTTGCAGATTCGAAATACAAATCACTATCTCATTATTTTTCCAAAAATACTTATTGTGCAAGTGTTCTGGTTTAAAAACAATTTTGAAGTTGGAATCAAAAGTGTTTTTGGAATACTTCAAATGAACAGACACAAAACGGGGTTCGATGAAGGAGAATAAACGGTGACCAGATTTAATTGATTTTCACATTTCAAAACAAACTTTCGAAGTTAGTGCAATAGGGTTCAAATTGAACTACAGCAAAGTTCATTATCAGCATAGAAACGGAACGAGTAGGGAATCCCAAGTGTCACTGGGATAACGTCTAAGATATTTACATTGGCGACAAAGATAAAAGAATCTGCGCGAAGGATTTAGTCAGACAATGGATGTTTTAAGCCCGCTGAAGGAAACCATTGGAATTATATCCTTTATGTACTTTTACGCTTCCTTAAGAACAAAGCCCTTTTAAATCCTTCCTTCTATCCATCTTTACATGTAAATACATTTACTTTTTTCAGGAAAGTGCAATGTATAAATTGCAAAATGACAAATTTTAAAAATCATATGATAGAATTTAAAAATTAGTCTATTTTGGCACATGGCTGTTAATTATGGGCACTAATAAATCCTAGAAGAAAACTGCTATTTACTGGGAAAAAATTTAGTAAAATACACTGGTAATCACACAATTCAATACTATTACTTGATTGAAACTCATTTTGTGTGCATTTTGTGATAGTTTTTGAATAAAATATCTTCTTCCTTTCTTTCTTTTATCAGAATCTGTTCATATTTATAAGCTTGAAAATATAAGCTACACAAATAAGGGTTTACGGGACGAACAAGATGGACATACTCAAAGGAAAATGTGGAAAGAGCTATATGAGACTAGGAAAAATGATTGTGAGGCCTACGCAACGCAACAAAGGCGACTATTACAAAGTCACAGTAGTATTCGTTTTAAGTCTATATAGATTTTGTAGTTACAATAAAGGCTTAACATTTTTGTATTATTAAGTTACAAAGTATACTTTAAGTCAGAGAGCTAACAATATCATAATTCAAATAGTTATGTTAATGTTGAGTTGAGTTAATGTACTCGAATAGTATTTTTATAATACAAACAAACAAGCAATTTATATTATCAAGTGAGAAACTAGCAGCAAACTTCAATTAATCATCGTTAGATAGCCTAAATCGCGTAAGACAATTGGAACATCATCAAATAAGGATTGAGTTCAAACTATCAAAGTTAGGAGTAAGATTGTCCAGAACGAGCTAATGATCGTTGAAACAGCTGACAACTCTATTAAAATAATTATTAAAGGCTATACCGAGGTTAAATTAGTTGTAAAGTTAGTTATGTTCTGGGCAGCCCGTCTAACGGCAGTAACCACACCTTTGCAAAATACCACCATGAAATAAGAGCATATGTGCTGTTTCGATTAGTGAATAAGGGATACCAGAGCCCATCTGCTTATGCCTTTCTAATCCCTTATCCTTAATCCCACTAAGGTCAGGATCATATTATAAAAACTCTAACACAATATTCTCATAGCGATAGAACATGTCAAATTATTCGCCACATCAAGGCACTCTTTTATGATGACAGCTGGATGGTAAATATGGGTACCGTCACCAGAAATTTTATTTCTTGTTACATTTCATTAATTGAATTTTACTTAATTTATTTACTTACTTAAACTATTTACTTTGTAGCAAAGAACTTTATAGGTGGGCTGTCCAGTTTACAATTTTATTTTTGTAATAAGCATAACCTTATATCAAAAAATAGGAAAACCTGCAAAGAAATCTACATGATATAGGTTTTCTTCATTATTGCGCCGCAAGAACTTCAATAAAAGGTGTAGAATCGATTCAATCAAATACTCGATCACATCAGAGAGAGGCGGTAGCAGGTGAATGGAATCCTCAAAGAAATGGATGATGTATTTGGCGAGGTGTCGTACTTCTATTGATTTCTATGTAGGTTTCGAGTGCCGCTTTGTTGGCAAATACATTAGGTTTCTAAGAAGCTGGCTGAAATCGAGAGAAAAATGTGAAGCCTTTCAATCTTGTGGGAAATTCATATTTTATATTGGATATGTATTTGTACATACATTAGTTACATATGTATATAATGGAGTCGAGCTTCTACTTGGAATATGTTTTGTTATAAAATTACATTACGATTAACTAGCGTTACGAGGTTTTATTGCAATCGTGTATATACTTATAGGTAATATTATTGAAGTTATATTCCTTAGGTGTAGTTTAGTATATCGTTGACTAACAAATAGAAGTAAAACTTTATACAAAAAGTATTTTCAGGGCCATTTGTATAAATAATGAAAAGAAACAACTTCGCGAACTTATTTGTATCAAAGCCTTGAACTAAATGGTTTTCCTTGAAACGATTTCGGAAACACCTGGGTCCAATGTCGATAAAGGAAATCTTGGATAATCACATGAAAGTTTACAATGAACCCGTAATAGGGTCAGCTTACTTACTATACCTATCTGCTTGTGTAAATAAGTTATAAAGTCGGTAACTTGTGTTTTTTTTTGAGAATCTGAAGCAACGATGCAGCTATAATAATTTCTTGAAATACTTAACTGCTTTCTGTATGTTGTTTTATATAAAAAATATATATTATTTTTGTAGTTATTACTTCGCCAACAAGTTTTTCCTTTTATTTATATCTTATTAGAACATCTGTTCTCTACTATCATGATATTGTAAACTTCTTGGGCACAAAGTATCGGCCGTAGTCTACTATGAAAGCCAAAGACTTCCAATAATGGATAAACATAATGTAATGTACATGTATGTATAAATTTCAAAGATAATAATGTATCTATTGTTTTTATTTATCTCGTCATTAGTATAAGTTTATGTAGATGATTGTAAAACGCGTCCAAACGTGCGAATATTCGTGCTAGAATCGTTGCTAATTGGCTCATAGTAATAGCCTAATGAATAATGATAGCCAACAAATACAACCGAGAGAAGATGCTCTACAATGATCCTAAAAGAATTTATTTACAGTCCCCTACAGGAGCCCCATGTTGTAGATGTTTCCAAGCTCATATAAAATAAATATTTTTAAAGTTCAAGTGAATAGGCATTTTCTGGGTTAGCTCGCTACATACGCTCGGCCTCGACTTTCCTGCACGGCTAGATGCTGGCCAAGGGCAAACCTATTATTAATAAGAAAAAGGATAAATAAAGAAGAAAGAAGATTTAAAATCTATTGTAAAGTGAGCATTGGATAATCTGTAGTTCATATTGTATTGCAAGTTGCAACAACGCACCAAGGACCAGATTAATCTCAGAGTCCCTCGGGCGCCAGACTGATTCAATTTAAACGGCGAGAAAAATCTCTAAGTTTGTGCCGTTACACAGGCACTACAATTGTACAATACGTACGAACTTGTAAAACATCTTCACAATTCAACCTTCTAATCGTGAACTCTTTATGTATTATGAATATACCGAGAGGAAACTTCGTCACTTCTTCACCATAAAATTTTTTCAGTTCTGAGGTGGATATGGTTGAAAAACGTACATTATTATCTATATATATAATAAAATCGTAAATGAGCCGTGTCTTTACAATAAATATTTTTACAAAAAAAAAATGCCTTTACTTTCAAAAGGTCAGATTTTCAAAAGGACAGACTTTAAGATGGTCAGTTTTTCAAATCGTCAGACTTACAATCAAATAAAGTATGTTTATTTTTTAAAAAACCAAACAACTAAAATAAAAAAGAAACTTAAATATTAAATTCTGAAGATCTATAAAATTACACTTAAAATTTTAGTAGACTGTACCCAACTGACCATTTGTAATTCTGACGATTTGAAAACAGACATCTGAAAATCTGACCTTTTGAAAGTAAAGGAAAAAAATATCGAGGTAAAAAAATAGTTTTTGTCTGCATGTTTATTGTGCACTTGCGGTAATATTTCAGAACCCATTTCCAAATACACAACTGGTTCCTCATACTTTATCCTATCAGAATTATCAACGAACTTGCACACCCTTTCAGTGTTGCACCTATAGGAGACGGCAGTTATATCTGCCTACAGCACTTTAACATGAAAAAGTACGAGGTAGTTTTCATTTTTTCAAAGAAAATATAACATCACGTAGACGCGAAAACAGAGCGAACCCCATGAGGATCGGTTTAATTAAATAAAGCCGCGATTGAAACCTCTCGCCGTGAGAAATCTAATATTTCATCCTTTTTATCTTGTTTTCTCTAAAGATCGCTCCGTGGACGGAATCGATGATGAGACTTTGGAAGTTAAGCATTATAAGTACAAACTTCCCAGAAAAAGGAGGGGACAATTTAAAATCAATTTATAAGGATACATTGGATGGATGAAAACAACTACAAGAAAAATATTTTAAGTCAACACAAAATTCGGCTTTGTACCCAAGTTTGATGAACAGAGACAGAGTTGCAATAAAAAAGCTCAATACATTCTATTCTTGCATTTCCGTTACATGTTGATTTAAGCGCGTTTTCCACACATTCATAATTATAAAATATATTCTATAGGAGTCGAAACCATGGTTTTTCCACCCACTCGGATCTATACCAGCCTGTTTGCCGATATTATTACATTATATATGTTAATGTAATGCTTTATTATTTGCAATCCGTCTAAATAAAAAGTCTTACGTAATATTTACAAATTAAAAAATTTCCGCACTGTTAAACTGTGCGGAATTTTTTATTTTTAAACTGCCCCCACACTGTCTATGAGTAAGAAGAAACAAAAAGGTCCATCTAAATCATTATAGCTATAATAATTTTCATGGTTTCCTATAAAATGTATTTTTAGTTGTAACAAAGATAATATTTATCTAGAACATATCCCGGACCTTACTGAATATTTTAATTGTGCGAGAAACATCCTTTTGTTTACCTAGATCGTCTAGTTTGTGTAGCTTCTAATATCAAATTATTTTAGCATAACATTTATAAAATGTTGGTTTTTTTTTTTCTATTAGGTTTCAAATATCTTTTGCGTCAAATAAATTTCAAGTAATTAACGATTCATCAAAGAAAGAAATTACCCTAAATTAGAAGGAAAGTAGCCTTTGAAACATTTTATTTAATAACGTCTGCACAAAGCCCTTTGAACATAATTGTAAATTAATTGCCCACTCACTAAAAAGGGACTTACTAACAGCTAATTACAAAAACGACACCAATAAGAATATTTTCTTAATTTCTTTATTATATTCTAGACTATTGTAACTAGTTATTTATAACTGAAATATTTTTAATTTACTAGCGACCCGCTCCCGGCTTCGCCCAGGAAGAAATTTTCCACACACCTTATCAGGGGTATAAAGAAGGAAGGACACAGGGTACCTTTTCATCTAGAAAAGCTAAAAAATATATAAAGGCCAATGTAACATTAGAATTCATAATAAGAGTTATTTAGTAGTTCAAAAAACGTAAATGAGAATAAATTGAATACAAAATGTTCGAACATGATCTCTGAGATCCTCTCACCCTCATCTCTCATCCACAGAGCCTACTTTATCCTCAGTATTTGAACTTTTAATAAAATCTTACGTGCGTCGCCAACACCCTCACTTACCCACCCTAGGGTGATATAGCCTCCTAATGCGAACTTAACAAACCTGTTTTAAGTTTTTTTAAACTGATTTTATTTATAAAAATATTAACGAAAGAGAATTTTAAATTCAATTTATGAAAGGCTCAATAATGTGAAAATTATACGTCCAAAGTAAAAATAATATGTTAAAACTTTGTTGTACGAGTATTACACGTCCACATTATTTAACATTGCAACATAAAACAAGACTGGTATACATTAAAATAAATGTGCGAAATGCCAACTTTAAAAATAAATATATTTAGTAAACGTCTCACACACAAATATTAGTCATCATGAATACACGTGATGACGTGACTCACACGCAAATATTATGTTATATAAAACATGCAATGTAACATGTTTTATAACATATTTTGTTATAAAATCTGTTCTCAACGTAACCTTCAAAAGGAACTGGATTTCTTTAAGCACTAGTAACAACTGTATTGTTTTTATTGGAAAAATGATATTTCACCTCTCCAACCCGAAAAGGGTGCTTTTGGTGCCGAAAATCTCGCAGCAAAATCGATTTTTGATGCGAGCGTGATTCGAAATTCGAACACGCGATATTTTATTAGTATGTTCAGCCATAGCCGACTAGATTCGACTCAGCTGTTAAGATAGACAGGACCCTATTACCTAACACGCAAGTAAATAATACGGCCATCACAGTTCCGAACAAAACCTAACCTTTAATCTTAGAAATTGCTGTAATTTTACTTTCAACTTTTAATATTTTTGTTAATTTAGTTATAATTTATGTGACTATGGCTATGTAAATGTTGAGGTGAAAAGTTGTATGTTTAACACGAGAGCAAATTTCGCTCAGTAGTCTATATAGAATTCTAGACTACTTCGCTAGTTCGTAATTTAAAGTCGGCACTAGCAGGAAAAAACAATTTTGCTCTCTAGTTGAACAAATAACTATTATTTGTTCCTATAAATTTAAAAGTCGAAATACACAAGCGAAAGGGATAGGTCTGTCATCCCTTACTAACTCACCGAAACGTGATTAAACACTAGATAATTGTTTATTTCATAGAGGTCTTCTATTATAACGATGGTTACTACCGTCAGACGGGCTGCGATGTGCCGTGTCATTTAATTTTGCTAAAATACAATTATTTGATATTACTACATTGGTCCATTATTTATATAGGTCTTTAATTTGACCATGAAAATTATGAGTTCAAAAAAGTAAAATGCGAGTTTCAGTACAAAGGGCAAACAACAATTAATAAAGTATGTTTCATGTTGTACGCCAAAGAGCCATAATTCGAGGGGAAAATGGATTTCGTTGTGAGTCCGGACTAGAACTTTAATCACCTCTTAATTAAACTCGAGCCGTTTGTACGTGACTCCGCTACCCCTGTACTTCTCTCCCCGCTTGTACTGGACTGCAGGACACAACCATCACATTACATAAAACTTTTACTTACATATGTGTCATCATATATCCTAATCCTAATATAATGCCTTAAATGCAAAAGTCATTGTTCCTCAGTGACACAACAATGGCTTAACGAATTTGGATGAAATTTGGCACGCAGATAGTTTATTATATAGGTTAATATATACGGTAGAATACTTTATATTCTATAAAATGATTAATTTTTTCAAATATTCATTGAAATCCGAGAAAGGTAAAATAAAATAAAATAAAGGTTCTTAGGAAGAGAACAATAGGCCAGGAAAGGGGCGGATCGCCGATTGAGAAATACATAAGTTTGTCTGTATTTTTGTATTTTGGCGAAGCCTTGGTGGTTTTCAAAATACTATATTAAAGTGCTAATAATAATGTGCTTTATTGTAATAAAATATTTAAAAAATATATATAAACTTCCTCAAGAATAAAGCTTTTTTAAAATTTTTTTTTTTTTTTCAATTTCGTCTGGTCCTGGATAAGAGACTATTGGCGCGTTCAAACAAAAAACATATAGGATACATATAGGTTATATAACTTATATATTTTCTCAATGTTATATTTTCATTTTTTAACTAAAAGAAAGAATAAAGGCTTTAAACCCAACATTCAGTATGAAACACAACAAGGAAAAGTATAAAAATATTGTTGAAAGTTACTTAGATCGTGAAATTAGCCAGCCGAGTTGGCAATTGGCAGGGCACATAGGTCGTAGTACCGGAAGAAAGGTACCCGAGGGATATAACGGATGTTTGCTTAGACGACACTAACGACTTACTGTGATATCTTAACTTGCGACAAGATGGGGAATGCGCTTAGTTTGTGCACTTTGGTGGTTCATGAAGAAAGCCTATATTCAGCAAAAACTTCATGCTGGCTGGATATAAATAGATGTAAAGACAGATATTCAAGTTTCTTAAAAAATGAGTGCTTTTTAGAGCTTTTAAATGTGCATTGTAAAAACCAAAACTTTCTTTCATTTCATTATTTATTTTGTAGGTAATACAATTATTTCTTTTCACACCTAATGATTAGTTTGTGTGATAGCCGTTCCAATTCAAGCATACAATTTAAACGTTAAACAAATTTCTTAAACGCTATTCTCACCAAATATGCGTTATTGTCAACCGGTACGAGTATTATACCTATTTGATATTTTTCAAAGATCTATCTATCTACAATAATTTTGCGTTATAAACTTGATAATTTTAAGTGGTTGTTTCATTTAAGTTCAATATAGAAAAGGTAATTAATTATCTTCGTCAAGCAATAAATGGCAACTGAGTGCGTGGTTTAAATAACAAAAAATATAGAAGCAATGCATATTTTATATGCATATTTATATTAATATTAATTTGTTATTTTATTATTATTATTAATTATTATTGCATTAAGATAGCTTTTAATATATGGATAATTATTTGAAATAAATATTATAATTATATTTTTGAGATTTTTTTTTTTTTTATTTATTTACATACAAAAAAAACTATTGGTGGTACACAGTTTAGATGCACTATAAACTCAATTAAGTTTGTACCGTACACCTGAGTTGTCAACAATAATATAAATTTACAGAATTACTAACAAAAGAAAAAAGCACATATTCGTAGGTAGATACAATTTCAACTTTTTAGCACAACGAACCTGCTTGTCCCACTCTAACATGCAGCTAACTCATATTAGTCTAATTAAGTGTATAAACAGATTATATTAAATGTAAATTTTGTTAATCTAAAATACATAGTGTATTCTTGGTGAGTTTTTTTTGTCAGCCTTAAAACCAAAGTAATGAAATAATACTCGTATGTATACTTACACGTAACATACGAGGACGTTTGTCGACAGTAATTTTACGCATTATATATCCCGTCCCGAGGCGGGGATACCGGCATTCGTCATCCGAATTTCGCAAGCTACTGACATACCCCTGGTTTCCGTTATTTTGAGAGGATAGATAAACTTGTATTCTGCATGCTGATTTATTTTTCTTCCATAAATTACATACAAGACACAGAGAAAATGGCAAAAATTTCAAGCAAATAATACAACTGCTCAACCACTTTTTAATTTTCTATAGCAGAACAATCTTAATATATAAAAATTACGTGTCACGTGTCCCTCCGCGATGAACTTCAAAACTACTAATTGAACGTTCTTCTTGCCGACATTACTTTCTGCGGCCTGATTACAATACAAAAAATAGGGATGTCTTTGAAATTAACGTCGTATGATCTGATATTACCATTTTAAGGTACTTTTTGTTACCATTGGAAGGTAACAAAAAAATAAGTAGAGCACAAAGTAGCCGCACAAAACACTGCGCTCGACGTCAACTTTAACAAAAATATACGAGTGCCGTAATGTTCAGTAAGCTCACATGTGGATGTGTGACTTGCATAAAAGCCATGTAACTATGTCCCGCGCTAATAAAATGTTTTAATTAAAAACGTGACTTTACAGAAAACGGGTCATATTTTGAATTTGCGAAGCACTTGTGTGAGAATGAACGTATTTTTTAATATTGACTTCGATTGTATTGTACACGGGCGAATGGACATGAGCTCCTGACCTGACATAAAAATGAAAATTCCATGAGCACATGACCTTCAGAGAATGGCAACAACGTTAAATATCTCGTTAGTAGTAAATTAAGAAGGCTTATACCTAATGAAGTAACTTATTTACTATTTTTTAAAGTTACTCTCATTTTTTCCGCTTGGTTCTAATAATGCTTGGTTAATCATTTTTTTATCCTGTTTTGCAATGGATACAAGTGACGGAACGTTTTCGCATCGTTCTAATGTCTTTTTATTTTTTATTTTTTTTTAGGAAATTATTGTGTAGTAGCTAGTGCCCGCGACTTCGTCCGCGTTGAACGATGAAAGTACCCTATGTTCTTTCTGGTGTCCCAGACAACGTGTATGCAAAATTTCATGGTGATCGGTTCAAAAGTTTTTGCGTGAAAGAGTTACAAACATCCATACATGCTTTCGCATTTATAATATTAGTACGGATAAATAATATTTTATTGCTTAAAGTTTGAAAGTCCAACATTTTCTGTTCACTACAAAAATAACATTGATGCCAGTATCAATTGTAGTTATAGTTCTTAAACAGTTTAATAAGAAATAAACTCGGTTTTAAGAAACTAATATTTTTATTTAAATTATATGAATTACAAGCTTTATAATTAGGAGAAAGGCTAATGAGATAACATATGTGGAAAATGAACCTTTTGACATCATCTCAGGCCATGAAATCTTTGTCTCAGGCCATGAAACATAACAGCTCAATAAACTGCTCACTGCTACCATACTAGTAGCTTAGTACCTACTTATGACTGTATGAATGTGCCCTTGATAGTACTTTGCCAACAGCTTGCTTACGATTTTTGAGCAAAGCCCTCAATGGAAATGAAGTTTTCGAAGTTTTTATAGGTGTTCAATTTATAATTTATATTGACGATAAAGAGTATAACAGTTAACAGATAATACATCAAAGAGTACTTTATCCCATAAATCGGGATAAAATTCAAATAAAACCTAACCGTCAAGTGACATAAAAGTCAAAGGGTCTCGAAAACTAAACTCGCGCCTCGAACTTCTCAAACTATTCGAATCTACACCCCACAAACAACATCTCTTTATATCGAAGCCGTGCAAGCGTGACAGCGGGCAATGATACATATTTATCTAACAATATTTATGACCACCCTGAAGAAAAAAGTTCAGCGGTATTCCCGTCTCCTTTCATATTTAAACTTTGGATGTTTTATGGGGGAAAGATTGTCGAACGGTTAGAGAATGAATAACTACGGCAATAGTCATGAATAAAAGAACATTTGCGACATTTCGAGAGGAAAAAATACGATCACATCACGATAGGCGCAGTAAAAGCTGAGCCGTTTTTAACCCTTTACACATAAGTTTTTGTGGATACATTTTTCGAACAGCACATACCCGAGCAAGGGTTTATCGCACATAGGGCGGTGTAAGGCCACATCGGACACAAATTTGTCCTGTGACGAGATATTATCAAAAACTCGAACCCTCCTCAAACGACAACCGCCTGATCAAGCGTACTTAATAGGTCGGGGAAAAAGTTTTTTCGCATTATATACAAAATCAAAATATTTTTTATCGTAGTTTGTTTACATTTGATGGTTTACATTTTATACAATTCTTATCTATTGAATGTATTTAGTTTCTGTGTGTGAATTTGGGTTAACAATTTCATAATTAAAATTGTAAACTAACCCCCGACTTTACTATTGAGCCCAAACATGCTATATCTGCTTAAGTTGGGTGTCCCGCAGACTAGTTGATGCTGTTGCAGCATCAGGTCAAGGTTACTATATCATGGAAATAGCACCGAAGTAACAGTATAGCAAATTTCACATCAAAAGAACCTGTGGAAGTTAGTGAAATCCCTTCGTTAACTAGCAAATTGG
This sequence comes from Synanthedon myopaeformis, assembly GCA_944738685.1. Lineage (NCBI taxonomy): Eukaryota > Metazoa > Arthropoda > Insecta > Lepidoptera > Sesiidae > Synanthedon > Synanthedon myopaeformis. The sequence goes on along the minus strand of OX122927.1, from coordinate 2,436,123 downwards.
CTGATGGTGTTCAAACGCCTGAACAAATCTTCATAAATTATAGCTAATAATCACTTCAGCTCACGTCAGCTTTCAAAACCGTATCAAAATCACTCCTTTATCCGTTTGGGAGCTACGATTCCAGAGACAGGCAGACACGTCAATTTATAACATCCTGTTTTTGCGTCGGTAGTTAAAAATCACTTTTTTTAGTGTTGAAGAAATTTGTGTGTAAAAAAATTTGCAATCTTAAAAAACTCGCTATTATATTCTGTCAAATTAATGATCGCAAAGAACAATTTAAAACAATTTTACACAGATTCCTTAAATTCTTTAAAATACTATGGAAATAATCACGACCATTTTTCTTCCCCTATAAGGTTTTTATTATAAAAAAATTCTATTCACATTTTTTTTTCGACTCAGTCAACGAAGCGATAGCTTAACCTGACGGGAAGCAGGTGAACAGTTAAGAGGGTCCATGAATTACATCGAGGACAGATGTGGAACGACACATTTGTCGCCATTTTAATACAACGAGACATTTAGAGAAGAGAGTGTCTCCCTTGGACCTTAAAGGAACAAGTAGGTACTTATTTAATTTATTTAAAAAAATTGGCTTTAGAAACGTTAAAGTTTTTAAAATAGTCATTGTAAATGCAAATAGAATTGAAGAAAATTGACTGAAAGAATCTTTGTACTATTATTATACTGCTAATTATTTTATAACAATAATTTATCAATTGACTAAAATCTAAAGCTACCTAAAAGGTGTTATCATCATCAACATCATCTCAGCCGCAGGACGTCCACTGATGGAATAAGGCCTCCCAAGTAATTTTCAAATAGGACCGGTCAGAAGCAAGTAGCCTGGATCTCCATCGTCGACGCGCGGCCCTTATCAGGTCGTCAGACGTCCTACGCTGCGCTGTTTATATGATAAAACTGTATATATTTATTATGCGAAAGATACTTTCCTTAACTAGAAATGAACTGTCAGCCTGCCTGTAAACCTTTTATATAAAGTATAATTATGTTACATTAACAAGGAAAGATTGAACCCTGGTTATTCCGCATTAAACCATACAATTACTGTACATTGAATTTCTAATGTAACAAAATATTTTCTTTTCCTTCACCCTTTGCCGATGTCCGTCAACATCAATTTTTCAACGATCCCTTTCAGACTATCAGAGGAAACAAGTTAGTCTATATTGCTCCCTAAGTGACTCCTTCTATTACAGAAACGATCCCAATTTCTTTTCGCATGAATTAATCGGAAAATAACTTTCACCCGGGGAAAATAAATTCAAAGCATATCCTTTAATGTTTAAGGTGCATCCGTTAAACAGATTTTACAATCTGCGTATAAAATGAAGATTATATTGTGATTTCAAACTCAGAAATATCTTGTGATCTCAGACTCAGAAGTGTTGTCCAACTTAATAGTTCTAGACACAGTGTGCTCTGCCGCTACTTAATTAACATAACCTTAACCTTAACATAACGCGGTCATATTCAAATTGCATCTTTATTGCTCTTGTCTTAAGTATGACTTTCCTACAGTCTATTAACCTTAAAAACTAAATTATGTGAAATATATCTAAGTTTATGTGAATTAAAACGCTCCTTGACCCACTTAGCTCTTTGAACGGAAGAGCGGATGACAGTAGGATTATAGGTAAAGATGGACCTTACACTATGGTCCATTTCGATCTAAAATAAAGACAAATTGATGGGATACAAAAGTTCATTCACCCTACAGATGGCACAAAAAACATCTAGCATATTAGGTGTCGGTATTGCGTCGGTGTACAGTGTAAACCCGATAGAATTGATTTGGGCAGATATAAAGGGCTATGTTGCTATAAATAACTCAACTTTTAAATTTGAAAAAATTAAGGAACTTCTAAATGAGGGTATGGCAAGTGACAGCTGATTGTTGGACAAAATGTGTCCAGCATATGCAAAAAGAAGAAGAAAAATTTTATAAACTTGATTGTATCGTAGATGATGTAATAGATAAATTTATCATACATGTAACAGATTCTGATTCAAGTACAGGCTCAGAAGAACCAAATCAAATTAAATAAATAGTTTTACTATAAAAATTGTATTATTTTTACTACACAATAGCCTATACGCCTATACATTTAAATTTCAATATTTTTATAATAATACTTATTGTTAGCTTTTTAAAATAATAACTTAATAATAACTTATTGAAAATATAAAAATTATATAATATATTTTAAATTATTTATATATTTAATATAAAATAAAGATTATTTAAAATAAAAACTTTATTTGCCAGATGTATTTAAAATGGAATAATATAAATATTGCACATAAATAATATAAATACCATTTTTAAAAATGTTTTAAAGCCCTTGCGGTAACTTTGTTTACATTTGGTATCGCTTCTCAATGGCCCTACTATAGACTAAAACTCTAGTAGTCTGTCTCGATTCTTGGCTATAATGTTTATTGTATTAGCTCTGATTAGCTGACATTAAATCGGTGGTGTCGCTTCCAACTTTTATACATAATTTCATAATAAATTATGAGAACGCTATTATTAAATCAGCGTGTGTCCCACCGTTCATGGAGATGGCATTTGAAACCACCATTTTCACTCAGTTTTTATTATTACCCGCAGCTCTAAATCTAAAGATAACGCGCTTCCACGACGTGGGAGGGCCATCAAAATCCCTACCTATGTTTAAAATAAAAATTTAACCCTAAAAGCCGTTTCATTTTATGAAGGTTCTTTATGTTCCGCGGCATCGCGGATTCATTTATTTGTTCTTTTCAAATTGTGATTACCTTGTTTACCATTTTCTCGATCGCTTCCTGCGACTAGAACACATTCGGAAACTGCTAAATCTATTTTAAGTAAATAAATCTGGTACAAGCTCTGTCATGGTACAATTACAATCATGTAAATAAATAACGACGACCGGAGCCTGAGTCTAGAGTAGTGTTAAAGTGTACAAAACTAATGAGACAAAAAATCCCACTAGTTATGTGTCCAGAACTACAGCACAGAACTAGTGGGAATAAGCCTAAAATACGTTTTAGATAACTAAATATACAGTTACTGTTGTTTATACAAACCCCTGTATTTTTATTAAGTTCATTATCCCGAAAAAAAAAAAAACACGATTTTTTTTTAACGGTGTGTTTTTTTAATATGTGTATTTTTTTTTTCATTTTTAATATTTATAATTAAAAATATTTATTAAAGGGTGGCAGACCCCCACTTAATGGTAAGTGGCAAACATCGTCGTTCGCCGATAAACACAAGCTTAAAACTGTATAAAGCTTAAAATCTAACTCGTTTTTAGTCTAATCTAACTCGTAGATTGTCTTGGCACACTACCTAAAAACAATAAAATTTAGCATTACAATTTTATAAAAGTTACTACAATGTAAATTAAATATTATGAACATTTTTACTACACTGTTCACAATATGAAAATAACATTGTCGTCAACCCACCATCGTTTTCCTTGCTACTCTCCTATACCGTCGCTCAGGGACATAACGTTACTATATATATACTGCTTCGTCTTACTTATGTAACCGCAATGTTCTCAGGAATTTAACACTGGTTATGTAACGTATATAGCTGAAAATGCTTATATATTATTATTTACATATTTCATTATTATTATTCACTTATTTTATTTTGTAATCTTAAATTTAGCTGCCAGAGGGGATGCCCAAATGACAGCTAACTTTGAAAAGTTCATTTCCAAGGGAATCGAACTCGAATCCAGTAAGACAGTGCGCTTAGACAATTGCCTCAACCACTTGACCATTTAGTTCGTCAGATTATCTCATATTTTTATCATAAATGCATCGTATAAATTTCATGTGATGTTTCACATAAATACCAAAATTATTTCATAACTATATATCCTTAGAGACAAAAGTCACCTAGCCATAAATTCATAGAACCAATAAATCACACATTATGCCAATTACGCAACGGTCAGCGTTCCCTTAATCCGTATGGTCGGTCCCAAGTTAGAAAAAGGGCTCAGGATCGACCCAACTTACTCCCGGCCTCTGCCACGAATCAAATTGATTTATGCCCGCCGATAAGCAGATCGAAAAGTTTCCCATACTCGACCATTTTCAGAAGCCTCTCGAGTGCCAGTGGGAAAAACTATTGTTTTCTTCTCCTGTTACGTAACACTGAATGGTATTGTAATAACTTTGTGAAGATTCGTGGCCATAAGTTAGACCGCGCACGGCTGGCCTGATTCCCGAGATATTGATCTTTGGTACTCGATTGGGTCGCTCGACGAGACGAGACGACAAACGACCACCTCAGAACAATAAGGAACTGTTGCTTCCTGTTCATTTATGGGGCCAGTGAACTGTACAAAATATAGAAAACTTGTTATTATTTTGTTAAGATTTCACTAATTTTTTTTTTTATACGCAGAGGAAATATTTAGGTAGTCATATAAAAACACTTGAAGGCACTGGCGAAGGCATATATTTATGAAATTTCATTATTTTGTGATATTTTCTGTAGCTGCATGTAGGATTTTTTTTATCCGTGGCAATACTATTAAAATGGCAGTAGATCCAAAATGATATCTTACTCTCTTTTAACTTTACTACACCGATTTTCAACATCCTTTACATTGTGAGCAAAAAATTAGACGCCATGCCCGTCGTAATGTACATTCGCGCAGCTGCTAATTAAATATTTCAGATATCGCCATAAACTTCTGTTAATAAAATAGAACTGCGTACGATTTATTCAAGGCAAAATTCTTGCAAGAAATGAATACAAAATAATAAAACAAGTAAGTATTATTTAAAATGTATTCACCACAAATTGTCGTCCATTAAACGTGTGGGTATGGTATAGGGGTATGCTCAATCGGAAATGATCGCTGCAAAAATGAGTGCAATTTACTGTGAGTTTCGCATTTTATAGTTATTCAGAGCAATGGAAATTGCTGCCATTACATGTTACATGACACACTGCGGTACACCATTCGTAGTAACGACCAGCCATTTTATTCCCAAACGTTTGGAGTTACCTGAACTATTTTATTTAACATATCGCCGCTGGAGACTGCACTCCAGAAATTTAAACTATACGCTTAGTCTTTTTTAAACCGTGCCTATGATTGGATTTTTCATCACGTTTCCTCTTAGTCCCAATAGCACACTTCATAGAGCTACCTATGACAACCCTTTCCGCTACTCGAAACTGTTTGTCTGCAAATGGTCTCAACACGGCATAACTGACACCCATCACCTTGCCTTTCATCAAATCTTTCATCAGAACTGCATTGGTGTTCAAGCGAGTTTTCAAATAGTCCATAAGACTAATCATTTGAGAATTCGGAAGTTTAAATAAGGCTGCTATTGCGATTTTATCATAATCCTCGGATTCTTTGAGCTCCACTTCCAACTTTATATTCTTGTCATCGGCAGGATAGATTACTTCTTGGAGTTGGAATCGATTCGGGCCGGCCCCGACCATCAAGGCACACCTAAAATTATTTTGTTTCCCCATAATGTTATTAAGCCATTCCGAATTACGCTCTAGAGATTCTAGGATAAAGTTGATGAATTCTGATACCTCTTTTTGTTGTTTAGACGATACTATGGCAGCTAAAGCGAGTTCTGCTAGCCTTTCAAAGCTATCTTTACTTGTAGTTCGTTGCTCGCGTATTTTTACAGGAGATTTTTTGGGTGTCATCTTCAGGGGCCTTGAAAACAGCTTTAAAATATTTTTAACATTATTTCCAACGCGATTAACCTTTACACGAAAAATTTTGATAGTTACACAAGTCACAACCACATAAAAATTTTGACAGTAAAATAAAATCTTGACGCACGTATGTTTCGAAAATATAAATGAATTAAACACTTGTATCTACTGTCATTCATGAAGCCAAGATGGCCAATATCTGAGTATGCACCAACTAGAAATTAACTAAATTTTTTTATTACCTCTTTTATATTAGATAACAATTATATCATAGTCTCTTTGTAACGATTTTGCTTTTTTTATTTTATTTAATACAATAATACAACATTTCGACTCGTATCACTGCTTTTCATGGACATTCATTGCTCTTATTCAAACGTATAATTATATATGAAATAAATTAATTTAATGCCGGTTAAAAATTTAAACATTTAAATTGTGTTAGCACAAGGATGTGACTTAATAATATTGTGTAAAACAGATAGACGCAATAAATTGGTTGCCTTTTACAATAATAATTAAATGTTCAAATTGCGCAGGCGTTCGTGTCTTTAAATTTTAGCCATCAATTAGCTAATTTACAAATAGATATTTTAGGTATACTTACGTTAGTCTAACTTTATGAGCGAATTTCTTGCATTTTCAGCAATTTCAGCTGCAAGTAAGTTACAAATGTTCTACCTACTTGCGAAATAAAATATGATAACAAGATGAGTCTATTTATTTAGAAATAAAACTTAATTATCGACTTATGCAGTCGATCAGAAATGTGGCTCTATTTGTATCCCGAAAGAACATTTAGCGATTATGGTGTGTTGAATAATACTCCAGTCGTTGTATGTACAGGAATGTTTTATTATTAAAAATTGTCCTATTTTTATACAATTTTTTACATGGTCACGTGACGGTGTGTGACAGAGAAAACAGTTTGTTGAGTGAGACGGACGATGTTGCTTCACGAGTCGCGAGTACGCATGCGCTCTCGGCGGTGGTGCGAGGTTATAAATATAGGTCGCGTAGTGCGGTCGGCCATTTGCACGCCGGGCGCCGTGGAAGAAACATCTCGTGGATTTTGTGTAACTCGTGGACAGCATTGCGAAAAAGACGACTGCGACGACTGCTGCTGCCTTCTATTCGAGTAATTGTTCTCCGTTTGGTGTCCAGTGAAAGTGAAGTGAAGAACACACGTTGATCGCTAATATAAACAGCTCTTGTCAGAGCTATTCCTATATTTAACCGCTAATGGTTGTGTGTTTTATTTTCCTATACCAAAACATGGATACGGTAGCTACAGTACTCCCCCTCAAGCGAAGCGTACCGGTAGTTTGATGAGACGGCCTGATCGTGCTCGTTTGCTTTCACTATTGTTCATCGTACTACTGGGAGGTAACTTGGTAACTGTTCTGGTATGGTTTCGACTGGTAACTGGATTCTGGTACGAGGTAACAGGTTCAAAGTCTTCAAGTAAGTATGCCGGTTTCAATCGGTCGATTGATATATTTGCTTGACGGCTAGGTAATTGAATAGTGAATACTTTATCAGTTCGGTTCACCACACGGTAAGGTCCTTCGTAAGGTGGTTGAAGTGGTTTTCGAACTGCGTCGACTCTGACAAACACGTGAGTGCATGTATGTAAGTCTTGATGCACAAAAATTTTCTTCGTACCGTGAGTCTTCATACTTGTAGGTTTGAGCGCGTCGATAGTTGTACGTAGCTTGTTTACGTAGGTATAATCGTCAACTGGAATGTTCGATTGTGCGTTGAAAAAATCGCAAGGCAGTCTTAGTTTGTATCCGTAGGTAAGTTCGGCTGCGCTAACACCTGTGTCTGTGCGTAATGAAGCACGTAAGCCAAATAATATAGTAGGTAGCACGTCGGTCCATGTAGTACTGTGCTCGGATAGCTTGGCTCTTAATGCTGATTTCAGTGTGCGGTGCCAGCGTTCGACTATGCCGTTACTCTGAGGGTGATAAGGCGTTGTTCGAGTTTTCTTGATTCCCAATATTTTCATTAGGTTTGAGAATATGTCGCTCTCAAACTGACGTCCTTGGTCGCTTGTGAGTGAAGCAGGGCATCCAAAGCGAGTGATCCATTGCTCGTAGATGTGTTTCGTAATTGTTTCAGCGGATATGTCGTGTGTAGGTATCGCTTCGGGCCATCGAGTAAGACGATCGATGATTGTTATTAAGTATCGATGTCCGTCGGCTGTAGTAGGTAGCGGTCCTACGATGTCCACATGTATGTGCTGAAAGCGGTCGCTCGGTGGGAATGACGAAAGATTACTCGATGTATGGCGTTGGACTTTGCTCTTCTGACAATGTATACAAGTCTTCGCCCATGTACCGATGTCTTGATTCATAGCAGGCCAAAAAAATTTTTGCGTTATTAGCTTGCGTGTTGTTCGTGTTCCGGGATGACTGATGTTGTGAACACTATCAAAAACGGTACGTCTATATTCTTCTGGAATATATGGTCGGATATGCGGTGTAGATGTTTCGCAGTAGATGTTCGCCTTAGTATTAGGTATTGAAATTTTTTTCATTGATAGACTGCTGTTCGTAATCAGTTGAGGAATTGTTCTGTCTCTTTCTTGCGCTTTAGATATTTCGTTGTAGTCGAGCGTAGACGGGCATGATATTGTTTCTATGCGGCTTAAGGCGTCTGCTACAACGTTTTCTTTTCCGTTTATATGGCGTATGTCGGTAGTAAATTCGGCAATGAATAGCAGTTGTCTTGTTCTTCTGGGAGTTTCTGAGGCTGATGGCGATTTTTGCAGAACGTAGGCGAGCGGTTTGTGGTCGGTAAAGATTATCAATTCTCGACCTTCAAACGTTCTTCTGAAGTGTTTAACAGCCATATAAATTGCTAGCAGCTCTCTGTCGAATGTGGAATATTTCTTCTGTGCTTCTGAAAACTTCTTGGAGAAATATCCTAATGGTTGCCATTTATTGTCGTGGTACTGTTGAATTGCTGCGCCAGCTGCAGTGTCGGATGCGTCACAAAATAATGCGATAGGTGCTTGGTGAATAGGATGAGCGAGTAAAGCTGCGTTTTGAATGCTCGCTTTACATAACTCAAAAGCATTTGACGATTCTTCGTTCCATTCGATTTTTGTTTTGTCTTTTTTCTTGACGTCGTGTAGGTACTTATGCAGCGGTGCTTGAATCGATGCCGCGTTGGGTACGTTGTCTCGGTAAAAGTTTAACATACCGAGGAAACGACGAAGTTCTTCGACTGTTGACGGTTTCTTGTAGTTCAGTATGGCTTCCGTTTTTTCTTGTGTTGGCTTGATACCGTGTTCCGAAACAATGTATCCTAGGAACTTAAGTGTCGGTTGGCCTAGGACGCATTTTGCAGGATTTATGGTGATGCCATAGTCTTCGAGCCTTTTTAGAACTGTGCGAAGATGTCGTTTGTGTTCTTCTTCGTCTGTAGAAGCTAGGAGTACGTCGTCGATGAATGGGAAAACGTAGTCGAGTCCGCGCAGCACTTCGTGAATAAATCGTTGGAATGTCTGTCCTGCGTTCTTGAGGCCAGGACACATTCGAGGGAATTCGAATAAACCGAATGGTGTGATGATGGCAGTCTTCTCAATGTCCTTTTCATGTACCATTATTTGAGAATATGCACGATTTAAATCAAGAGTAGAAAATATTTTCTTTCCGGACAGCATGTGCGTGAAGTCCTTGATGCGTGGCACGGGATAGCGGTCGGGTTTCGTTATTGAATTGAGTCTTCGATAATCGCCACATACGCGTAAGTCGCCGTTCTTCTTAGGAACGACATGAAGGGGTGACGACCATGACGACTTGCTTGGTCTGCATAGGCCTTGTTGCATCATGTTTTCGAATTCCTCCTTGACCTTTTGATAGCGGTGTGGAGGTAATGGTCGTGCGCGACTGAAAACTGGCGATCCGGATGTTTCGATGAAGTGTTCTACGCTTCGGTCTGGGTTGAGTTTCATCGAAGTCAGACGAGTGATGCCAGGAAATTGAGCTAGTATGTTGTGATACTCTTGTTGCGTATCGATACTGCGGATGGTAGGTATGTTCGTCGCGTACATCGGAACTTTGACTGATAAGCTTGTACGGCCGTCTATCAGTTTCCGATTTTTGAGATCCACCATGAGCTCATGATGATTGAGGAAATCGGCACCCAGTATTGGTTTGGAAACGTCAGCAACGATGAATTTCCATTTGTAGGGTCGCCGTAGGTTGAGGTCCAACTCGAGCGTCTTTTCACCGTAGGTTTTAATAACGGTGTTATTAGCGGCGTAAAGTTGAAATGGCAGTGGAGTTGATGTTGACCCTTTTTTTCTAGGTAGGACTGATATGTTGGCGCCGGTGTCTACCAGGAAAGATAAGCCGGTCTTCTTGTCCCATACGAATAGGCGGTAGGATTTTTCGTGAACGCCGGTGTCCGCCGCTTCCAATGTCCTGTTTCTCGAGGAGTCGGTCTTAATAAAACTGCATGGCGTTGTGCAGCGTCTCGCCTTCGCTCTGAAATTTCTATGGTAGAAGCAGTACTGCGATGATGATTGTGATGTCATACTGCGTGTACGGGAGCGGGTCTGCGGCGGTTTTCTTGTGCGGGATGAAGAGTGATGGCTGAAGTTTGACTGTGCCTTGAGTTCCGCTATTTCCGATGACAGCTTCTTAATAATATCGGCGAGAGATTGCATGTCAGCTGCTGATGTGGTTGCTGGATTTTTCTGTGGTGGTGAGGAGACGGTGAAAACTTGTTGAGGTCGTCTGTCACTGCAGAATGCCGGAATTCGCGTTGGCAGCGATATTGCGGACATTTTTTTGGCAGCTTCCTCCGTTGAGTTACAGCATTTGCAGTTTAGGCAGCTTCTTCAGCATTACTCGAAGGCTTCATTGTTGGGCAGAGGTTCCTCGTCGGATATTCTTCTGTCGGGCAGAGTTTCCTCGTCGGATATTCTGCTGTCGGGCAGAGGTTCCTCGTCGGATATTCCTGTCGGGCAGAGTTTCTTCTGTCGGGGTCACCACTTTAGCGATTATGGTGTGTTGAATAATACTCCAGTCGTTGTATGTACAGGAATGTTTTATTATTAAAAATTGTCCTATTTTTATACAATTTTTTACATGGTCACGTGACGGTGTGTGACAGAGAAAACAGTTTGTTGAGTGAGACGGACGATGTTGCTTCACGAGTCGCGAGTACGCATGCGCTCTCGGCGGTGGTGCGAGGTTATAAATATAGGTCGCGTAGTGCGGTCGGCCATTTGCACGCCGGGCGCCGTGGAAGAAACATCTCGTGGATTTTGTGTAACTCGTGGACAGCATTGCGAAAAAGACGACTGCGACGACTGCTGCTGCCTTCTATTCGAGTAATTGTTCTCCGTTTGGTGTCCAGTGAAAGTGAAGTGAAGAACACACGTTGATCGCTAATATAAACAGCTCTTGTCAGAGCTATTCCTATATTTAACCGCTAATGGTTGTGTGTTTTATTTTCCTATACCAAAACATGGATACGGTAGCTACAAACAGTTTTTCAATGCGCAATCAACTCGTAACATGGCAACTCGTCCCATAATTATTACATTACAAATAATGTAATATCAGAGAAATTTTAGCATACGCTTAAGAATTTCGAATTGGATTTTTCTGTTTTCGATTTCGATATTTTGTCTTAGAACCTGGAATCATTTATATTCTGGTAGAGAGAAAATTATTTCAGTGATAGAATACTAATTAAAATGATAACGCTCAGAGGTCCTAAAAACCGTAAAAAAAATCGCTCGTGATCTTGATCCGAAGTTGAGACTTTTTCAAAAAAAATATCTTTTTTTATTGCTAAATCTTTTGGCGGGAGACATACCTACTAAACTACAAGCGTAGTTGTTAATTTTAAAATTATTTTGAAATACATTTGAAATAGATAGATATTACCATAATAGGTATTGTAATACTTGCTATGATTATGATCTAACGAATCGGTCGTGCAATAAAACCAGTTTACGATAATTTTGAGCCGATATAATATGTATTGTATAGTATCGGGCACTAAGAATTTATTTATAACGATTATCTCACAATAATCCAATGAATATAAAATAATAGTAAGTGAGTGAGTAGGTAGCTGTTATTATACTATAAGTAAATTAGGGTCTATTTTCATAAGTCAACAATTTAACTAGGTACTTACCGTAAGTATTTACACGATTTTAACTTTTAATGTTTATTAATAAGGGCGATAATGGAAAAGCATGAGACAAACCTGTGAAAAGGCAATGATCACGGTTCGTAAAAAAATTGCTAACGCGAGAAATTGCTTTTCAAAGGAAAATAGCGAACATTGCCGCGTATCGAGGTCAAACCAGCGCCGTATGTACAAACATAATGCTTACACAGCATATATATATATACAGGCATGAGTCAGCTAGGTTAACCAAGATTTATATCAAAACAATATACCAAACTTACATAAAAAAAACAGCACTTCTGTCCCGTTACAGTTTCGCATCAGCGGCACCGCTGTCACGACCTGTCGAATATACACGCACACAACAACACGGTTAAACGTCATAATGCACGTTTACATCTTTAAATTACACTATTTAACATCGTCACTTCACTTTGCGAACGATATACGACACAGAATATAATTTAATCTTCCACATTTGTTAAGGAAATTTCACAAAACGTGCATTAATCATAGAAAAAAACATAATTTTAAGTCAAAGACAGACTATACACCACTCCTTTTCTGTCGTATATTTCTATGATACCGAACCGAACAGCTGCGTTGGATATACCAAAACAAACCAGGCAGAGTCATCTGACGGTGTGATATTGGTCCATAAATGTTTGATAAATATCTACGCAATAACAAGCTTAGTTCGTAGTCCATATGTAAGTAGAAGTTTTAATACTACGCGACAGATGGCGCTGCATAAGAAAAATTTGAATTTATTTCATTATTTTTGCAAACTTCATATATTTAGTTTATTCGTACTTGTCTTTTTGACATGCCTTCTATTTGAATTAGTAGTATATGTACATAAGTTAATAAAAAAATATTACTTTTAATTTTAAGTAACTATTTTGGTATAAGATAAAATAAAAACATTATTTATACACCGTATTAAAAATGAGCCGTAAATACTATTCAGAATTCATTAAATATATTTGATTCTTAAAATTGCCGTGACCAGGATTCGAACCTGGGTTACTACGGCCACAATGTAGGATCCTAACCACTAGATGATCACGGCTACTGAATAAAGTAACGAAAATCCTATACATATTATATGTACACCACGAGATTTAATTCAATAATTATTGCAGATGTTATATATTTAACCATGTTAAATATGGTTAATAGAATAAATTAAATAATAAAATTACATAAGTATATGAAATATATTTTATTTAAGTTTTTGTATTTTTTTTTTTACTTTCTTTAAACATTTCATTCACGTATCAAAATTTTGTCAATCAATTTCTTCACTAGCTGGTGCCCGCGACTTCGTCTGCGTTGAAAAGAGCTGTAATCCAGATAATAAACTATCTGTGTACGAGATTCATCCAAATCCTTTTAACTTTGACGAGCCTGTTGGATGACTGGTTAGGTAGGGTGCATCCTTAACTCTCTGTTCCAGGGTTCTCCCGGGTTCGATTCCAGACAGGGTTCAACTTTGAAAATGAACTTTCCAAAGTTGGCTCTGATCTGGATCTGGAAAGTAGTGGCTGGACGCAGTGTGCCCGCGTTTTGCAGTTATTTGGGCAACCCGTCTGGCGGCAGAAACCACCCCCTTACATAAGATCGTATAATCCGGCAGTTCGTGATATGGCGCTGTTTCATGGGTTCACGGCTGGTTTTGATGGGTTAAAAAACAAAATAAACAAGTCTTAACACTCTACATCCACACTAAACGCTAGACAAACATCTGTAAAATATTATCATTGGGATAAGGATAATAAAACATGCCAAGGTTCTCTCTATCGTTTATTGATTTAAAATACAAAACTTAGTGACATAGAGCTCTATCCTTTTATTGTTACAGTGCCTGCGAACTGACAATCCAATAGGAAATAAACATTTTAGCTCAACCCGCTCCAACACCATCCAGTTCATACAACTTCCATCTGTCACAGTACAAATAAATATAATAATAAATATATATAGTGTGTATATATATATATATATATATATTACATACTCAAGCGCAAACATCTAGGGCCATTTTGATTAATGGAAGTTTTTAGAGCTATTTGTTTGTTTGCATGTTACTTTTACTTTATGTTATGTAGATATAACAACGTTTAGGCAGATTTCCTTCCCTTCGTGGAAATAAAATGGTCAAAGACAATAACCCTTACGACAAATTCCTCTACTTGTATAATGTTTATTTTTAAATCATTGAGTTGCTTTCACTTAAAAAAAATAATTTACGAGTCAGGCGCTAGGGTTTAACAATCTTAATGTAGTTTCGTCTTTCACATAGAGCCCATTCACGTGAGACTGTTGACCGAATTATACTTTTATACAATACACATGATTGACAATACATAATATTAATTAATTTTCAAAATAATTCTTGGTGACATTTTATATGGTTATTCTCTCATAACCAAAATGTTTTAGTATAATATGTAGGTCATAATTTTCAAAAAATATATCAGCTTTATAGACCGTTTACACGTATTAGCGGACATTTGGTCAGCTAAATTTTTACCTAATAAATTTTTTTACTAAGGCATCTATATGTTTTTAACTTATATAATTTTTTCTTCACTCATCAAGATGCAAAATAATGATATTAAATTTAAACCCCCCTATTTACTAAATTTGCAGTGTACACATGACGAATATATGACATTGAATTAGCAAAACGCCACGACGTGTGTGTGATTCAATTGCGGGAAGTGCGATTACTTATTCAAAAATAGTATCTATTCCACTTATTCCCTTAATCACTATATTGTAAACTAATGATTAGTGATCGAAATTAATTTCGAATAAAGTTAAAAATATTTAAGTTACTTATTCAATCATATTTATATTAAGGCTTGAAGTAATACGTGTGAACGGCCTCTTAGCAATTGATGTGGATAAGAAGCAATAAGAAATTGATGTGGATGCGCCTTAATGTAAATAAATAATTATGTCTACTATTCATTTATTAATATTTATTTAATTTCTAAAATGGAAACCATAATTATGTTAAAATAAAATCACGTTTTCTTTTTTGCATCGCACATGTAAATTGAGGCTCTTATTGCAAATGTGTTGGAATCATCATTAATTAAAAATATATACAGCTCTAATGCCGGCTCTTTACGTTGGCCAACATTGTGGCGAATGTTGTGGCAAATATAGCCAAAAGTTTGTGATGGCGTGACACTCGTATACGTAAATGCGAACAAGTTTCTTTATACGCCTAAAGTTTTTAATATTCCCGTTTATGTAGATACTTTCTGTTTGTGCTGGCTTTTCAAATGTCATTTGGTAGAGTACACCATGTTATAATTCTTTTCCAATATGCGGACGAATTAACTAAAATGGATATTGATATTTTTCGCCTTGGTTAAGTTCTGTGAAACGATTTTTTTTTTTATTAGTCATTTTTACTGTCATTTTGTAGACACTAGTTACGATTACGAGGCGTGAATTACATTACAAATTACATATATCAAGTGCATGCGGTCACTGTGAGAGCTCGTAGTTCATAGCAAACTGAATTCGTGGCCAACGTGTGGTCGCGGCTGCCATAACTGTGTCATAACTGTACCCTTTGATCTTTTGTTGAAAAACTCCAAGTAACCACTATGTTGGCCAACGAAAGCCGGCTTATAACAGACAACATAATATCATTATATACAAAATACAAATCCATTTGTTTCAAATAAGATTGCATTATAAATAATTCTTTTCGTTAAGTGCATTTGTATATATACGTATTTATAACACAAAAATGCGACCACAAACTTACATAATGAGGTCATGTATAACAAAAAAAATATATATCCGAAATTTTGTCTAAGACACACCTACTAATATATACATATTTGTATGTCATCAAATAACATTTCAGTACACATTATTACAAAAACCCAAAAAAAAAGAAACTGGAAATCTGCCTGTTGAGATGTTTCGTCATTACATTTATCAAATAAAACTTAACACACTTCTCCGTACCTATTTTCTTATAATCATCATTTCTAACAATCTTATAACCTCATGAAGCAAAAAAGTATTTGGTATTAGTACTTTAATTATGATACACTATGAAAAATTTATAGTACAGAGAACAGCGAGATTAGAAATAGATTCAAAACTACAATTAAAGTGTTGAACAAAAGAGTAGTAAAAAATAGAGCACTTATCACGATTAATACTTTAATGCTTCATGTCCGTAAAACAAAACGTCTTCACCGCAATTCGTCGTTTGAGGAAGTCAATTACAAAAAAAAAACACAGCAACAGTTACCAAAAAACCTGCTGCATTCAGTTGCATTTTGTCGCGAGCTACTTCATTCTGAATCATTTGTACACGTTTCAGTCATCAATTACTATTGTCGGTAAATAAATAATGTAAACGGAACGAACCTCTTCATATAATATGTAATACATAATGCGTTCAGAATAAAGTCGCTCACTGGTGCACTGTTCACGCTAACGCTATTGGCTCGTGGACTATTTATATATAAAGGACGTAACGTTACAAAAGCAGTTTCACAAATATGTAGTAGTTAGTTTAAATACGTCAATACAGTCTTCAATACGGAGGTGTGACGGAGTGCCAATGACTTTAATGTACTAGAAGACTCGGTGAGTGCGCGTGATTCTTCTCATCTATTACCAAGTCTAGTAGAATACATGTGGGTCGATGGTTGTCACTTATTGCATTTCACCGCTGACAGATCGAGTCATAGTTACATTGATGAAATTCAATATGCCAAAAAAAAAAAAACAAGTCTAAATATGACTTCAAAAATGATATTATAATGAAACAGTCTGTTCGCATCTAAAAATAGATTACATATTGTTTTAATTAATTAGCATAGCAGTCCGACATTTAACAAATAATTTACTAGATTTTTATAATTTCATAGATCAATTGAAGAAATTAAATATTTTTCATTGGTGAAAATGATAAAAGAATATATTAAATGGCCTCGTGAAGCGGATCGACAGACTCTGTGGGAAACGTTGCATTAGATGAGGCCTGCAATGGCCTGTCGTCGCTCTTCCAGATCCGTCGGAAGTTGGTAGAGTCAGCACCAAACAACTATCGACCTCTGAAGTTGTCAGCAGCGGTGACGCGCGTCTGACTGTACTTGCCGGAACATACTTCACAGGTCTAGTTGTTTGATGCGGACTATACCATACTGCGATACTGTGACTATAAATTGAAATGTTGGAATAGAGGCGAACAGACCGTGACAAGTTATCGCAGGTGCAGCGCGGCCTGAGTCAGTCAACAAGCCTTAGGGCCGCCACATACAGTCGGAATTTCGATTCGGATAAAATCCGAACGGAAAACATCTGTATGTGTATGTGGTATCCCGAATCGATATTGCGATTCGAAATAATTCCGACTGTATGTGGCGGCCATCCATTACAGTTCTTATAAAATATGAGCAAAAACCCAAACAGGTCATCTGTTTAGGAAAAAACAACATTACTTAATTATTATGTACATATTACACATTTTTTATGTGTTCCATTGTCGAGTTTTAATTTCTATTAGGTTGAAATAAGTCTTTTACAAATAATACATAAACTATCACAAGTTAGATAATTCGCAAAATCATATAAAGAAATATTTTTCCGCTTTAAGATAATAATATCTCTATTATATGTGTGATATACCTTCAATGTGAAACTCGATCTGCCACCGTGAATAAACAGTGCAAGTACATGTTACGCCGTGCGGCATTATGACAAATAATGTTATCACAAAAATATTATTTAATTCAGCGAGTAACATGTCGATTTGTTGAACCACCCGTGATACACAATAAAATAAGAAAATAACCTCAGTCATTTAAAAGTTACACTATCCATTATATTTTTTATTATTTGTGATGAATATGACGTTGCGTTAATCACCTTACACGGTACACGACATTTAAGCTGAGTTTTACACCGCGTCGAGAGGTTCCATTGACTCTGCCATAGTACAGTGCAGTTGAAATATATCGATAGAACCGCTCGCTCGCGTCATAGTCATACGACGTCACTTAGTCAGTAGTGGACATGTGTATGTAAAACTTTATCGAGCGAGAGTTAGCGTGAGCTTTGTCACCCTATTTCATAAAAAGATCCGGCACAATAAGGCAGTGTTTCAGTGTACTCTATACAAAATATCTCCATTACAAAGTTTCGGCCAGTCTGTTACAATGAGGTTTAGTCACTATTGTAGATTCAAATCCAAAAAAGGTTGAACAAGTCATAATTCAATTTATTAACTCCTATCTGAATTCACCAAAAAATTTCATTAATATAATGCTTCAACATTTTTTTCGTAACCTATAGAATTACCTATACAACTATTCTGTTTTAACACGTCGTCTGAATATTCCAATGGGCCAAAAAAAATGAAATGGTAATATATAATAATAATAACAATTGAAAGACAATTAAATATTCTTCATACAATACACGTCACACAAATGCGAGGGCGTTTCGTTTTCCTTTTTATTTATATATATCGAGAGTTTATTTTGTGCATTTGTAAAAGTTACGATCGAATCGGACGTTGGCCCAGTTTGCCGACACTTAAAAAACAAAATATATCGTAAAGCTTGCGTTAACGATAACCAAATGAAAGCCTAACTAGCATAGATCATAACTAAACTATAGATTATCAAGTTTAATTGCAGTCTGTATCCATATTAGTCGTTTTTCCTAAATTTTCTTTATATACAATATTTATTTTCTACCATATTGCGTTCTTGATATGCATTGCGTAACAATAAAAAAACCTAGCTTTCATGCCCTCGGAACCCGGATGCGGTGTAAAGGATGACATTGCCTCGAGTCTCCTTCGGAACATCCTTAAAGTACTGTCGAGTGAAGCGAACAAAATAACACAGGTTACAACGTAACGAATCATCACCATTATAATTCTTTACAGTCAGACTTATTGCATTAAATAAAAATATAGAATTATAAATATTATGTTTCAATTATATCAGTCCACAAAGATTAGTCCCGCCGCGAGATTGCACTAGAACTCTAGTAGACCGACACGCGCTCGTCCCAATGTAAATTACACTACAGTCGCAAAGTACACTGCACTCTTTGCTCCGTCGCACACTATGTACACAACCGTCACTAGTGTCACTAGTGTCACTAGTGGTAGTGTCACTAGTGTATCGCCACGGGGCTGTGCTGGAGCGTGCACACGGCTTGCAGCATGTCGTCGTCGCGACGCACGTTCTCCACTTCCATCCTCTCGGCGCCCCATAGCCTCGCGCCTCCCACTACAAATCAACCACAACAGTTACCCTCGTTATATATTCATAAGTAGTCGCACAAACTGCTCAAACACTACTTGGGTCGATTTAAACTTGAAAGTTATGTTTGCGTTTTGCAGCGAAATTTAAATTTTTAAAGTAATATACATGATTTTAAAAAAAATCCCAAAAAGAGTCAAGTTGCGCAAGTGTACAATTTGAACTGTATGAAATTTGCACAATAATCTTCCCACACACGTTACTGTATACTTGTTCAAGTAGTAGTCTAATATTTGCCCAAATGAGATCCTGCCTTTTCGCCGAAAATTGTTTGGCCGATTATCACTTGCCAACAACCAACTTTTCGCCTATTTTTCACTTTGACAACTAACGATTATCAAATTGTTGTATGACAACGTTTCATTTGGTAGAATTATTGTTAAGCTGATTATTATAATGACACAAAACATTTGGGGCATTTATCATTTGTCAAATCTTCCACTAGGCCAAACAACTATTAGACGAATAACGTTTCGTCAGTGTAACAGTTCCCTTTTCGCTTTACTACTAAATACAACCTTTGGTAAGCAATAAACAATTAAATGAATATTACGCTAACTAAAACATTCGCTTGAAAGTTGGCATTTTGAAAAGTGTCATTATAAAAAGCAAACCAAACATACAGTTGGCAACTGTGAGGTTGGGAAATAAAACAAAATTATAAAAAGGGTTGGCAAATGATTATTTCGCGAAATAGAATTCTTCGAAACGTTAGTTGGCAAGTGATAATCGGCAGAACAATTTTCAGCAAAAAGGCAGAGAACCTGCGCAAATATATAGTTACGTGTGTGGCTTCCATTATTTTCTAAACAATCTTCACTTTTGTTTTATTTTGTAGCGTTTTTATTTTTAACCAAATTTAGTTGAAGACATTTGAAAAGACTGTTAATAAAATAATCTCCTACACCGGGGAATTTTGTAGATAAAAATAAAAATTGATGACAGACTCGATAATGCACGGTGATAATGTAATGTATTTTGAAAATGTAATTTGAATTGTTTTTTCTGAATTTACGGTTATTTATGCAATGTCTTTATGTCACCAAACATAACAACGTACAAAAAACCTTAACTAGGTCGTCAGAGCCTGTCATCCAGTTTTATACAAAATCCTTATGTTCAACTTTGCTCGGACTTAGGTGTTACACTAATACTTTTTCGGTTGAGCACTGCCGCGGCAGTTAAAAGTGAGAGAGGAAGTGCGATGGTTGAGATGTTTTCGTATTCATATCTTGTTTCTTTACAGCGCAACCGACGCGGAAATGAGACCCTTTAAAAGAAGGGGTTTGCGAAGGAACAGCCTAATCTCTCTTTCTTTATCCCGCTACTCTCACAAAAAGTGAGTTAACTGTGGTTATGTGTTCGTTTACAAATGAGCACGCTCACTTGAATGAGCCACAGAATTAATATATTCTGTGCAAACAATCTTTTTAAATAAAACTTTAATACGAAATATTTTAGTGCGAATGTTGATATAATAGTTATTGAAACTAAACCACCTAATTCCGACCAAGTAACTACAGAGACAGCTTTTTAGTATTATTGCCTTAGATCATTTTTTTCAATTACAGCTTTAAAAACTTATAAAAAGGTAACACATTTTATAAAAAAAAGCTTAAAATCTGTGTGTATTCAATGCCAAAATAGAATAAAATGATCAGTTTAAAAAATAAATTAAATGTATAATATTATAGTCTACACAGCGCGGTCACGCAAAATCTGATACAATGACCTATCATCACTTGTCTCTGTCGCACGCGTACAAATAATTATTTCAATATCACGTTCACGCAAATGATACAACTGAGTGAAGGACAATATAATAATATATCAGCTTCTTCCTACCAGATATGATCGGTCATTGTACCAATCTTTTTTGTGTATCGCAACCGCGATGGTTTAAGTATGTTCTTAGTAGTAACTAATCGTAACACACATCCTAAAACCAACTTTTAATGAAATGGATGAAACGCCAATTGATGTGTGATGTTTGTAATTTGAAAAAATTAACACTACAACATTCATGTGAATGATAAAGTTGAACAGTTTAACTACTGTTGTCGACTAAAATAAAATTATTTGTTAGACCACACGGGAAAATGATAAATAAATATTTATAGAAATATACAACTCAAGTAGACACAGAAACCATCTAATACTATAGAAAACTATGGGATAAGGCTTTTTCTTAAGCATTCTTTCTTTAAGCATTTTAAAGCATTTGACTAATTGTTGGGAAAAAATATATACATTTTAAATTAGTAATTTTTTATATTTTTATTTTTTTATATAGAGACGATAATAAAGTGGTCTAGAGTGCCCTAGAGTTGTATATTTCGCGATACACCAATAAGCCATGCACAACGACGATACATGCGGCAGGGGTCGGGGGCTAGTGGGCCGGGGTTGGTAACATTCTGATAGTACAAGTCAGACCTGGCAAGTTATCGTTAGGCACATAGGCGGCGTTAGTGTCGCGAGGGCGTACCGCCGGAACGCTCTAGTCATCGCGGTTCCGACGGACCATCTGCCGTTTGGAACACCATTAGTCCATTATCAACAACTGACACGGGACAAACATTGGACATTGTTGGAACTCTCTGGGAGGGGAGTTTGGGACATTTGTATCATTATCATTATTACACCTGCAATTCACATCAAGTATTGCACAGCATACAAATTGAGCCTTAAATAAATTATGGTTATCATAATTTAATTGCTGCAGCTGCTTTCGGCTAATCGTGATTGAGTTTACACATAGGACTTTATTTGGCTTTTATGAGATATTGTGACTAGTATTCTAGCGAATCTAAACATGTGTCATACCAATCTTAATTAACCGAAAAAGGCATTGTCCCCAAATTTAACTAAAGCAATATTATCTGAAATTATACCAAACCACTGGGATTTTATTAACTTATTACCTTATAGGGTTTTTTTTTGTAAAAGAAGCTTAAAAATAGTGAAATAAGGCGGCTCATATTAGTATATTAAGATATATGCAGGTTTGTAAATAAAAACTCAACATTAATCAAAGATAATGTCGATTAAATATAAAATTTTCAAATGAAGGCTTTTTGGGGGTGATTAATTTCAAACATTCAGTTAAATCGTAATGGTATAATGAAAGCGTTGATGTGTTGTCAGCAAAAACACGATACAAGCATGAAATGATATGTTAGACTAACAATTGAAAACAAATTAAACACCAATAGATTTTACTTAAAAATTTAGTAAAAGAAGAAATATTATTACGCTTATAAAGCTTCCCTTTGGCATATTACACAATTGATTGAATTGGACTAATGGGAGAGATATTTTAAGTTCAATATATCAATAAAATTATATTTTATGTGTAATATCAAGTAGATTAAACAGATTGTTGTAAACACATCAACATTGAATGATGTATTTACAACAACCCCTTCAGTCCCGTGTTACCTGTGTTATAACACAACATTTTATTTGTTTGCGCAACGTTATTCCATTCCATTGCATGTGTTATTAGCTAGTTCACATATTGCAACCACTCAATGTTGCTCAGCTAAGATTAGTAATATAATTAATAATATGAATATTTTAATGTTGTGTTCCCATAGCATTGATGTGTAGCATTTAATTGTGTTGTATGTGTTGCCCTATTTCATGTGTTTGTGTTGTGTGGGGTTGTGTTGTGTTGTGTTGTGTTGTGTTTGATATGACTCACCGTGTTGGTGGTGGGAAGATTGAGCTTGCTGTGTGTTCGTCGATTCGTCCGCCGTCCTCTTGAAGAAGTTGTGTTGCAACGCGTAGTACGGCGTCACTCTCTGCTTGGGATCATACTCGAGCATACGGTGGATTAGGTCCTGAAATTTAATGAGGTACAACTGTCACTTCGTAATGCTTGGATTAATTATCATTATCATCATCTCAACCGTAGGACATGGGCCTTATCAAATTGTAATATGTCCACCTTGTGGATGGACATCTTACGCTGCGCTTGCCGGTCCATTCCCTCCAATCGAGAACCTCGACTATGTGTCCTGCCCACTGCCACTTCGACACTTACTGCTTTAACATCAGCTAGCTTATTACATCAGTAACTTTCGTTAATTTAAATAAGAACTGGATCATCCTTTAAATTATTAGCATTTTTTAATCGAACCTTACCATGTGAGTAAGCTTAAAATGAAGTAAACAAGTGCAGCCTTACCTTAAACTTGAGATAGTCAGAGACGGAGTGGCCCGGCTCGCCCCGACGCCTGGCCGCTGGTCCGCCGCCCTCTACTCCCAGGATGTCGTGTAGCCGCCGAGTGCCCGGCGCCCGATACTTCCTGTGACCGCTGTACGTCAAGCGCACGTCAACATTACACATCACACACGCTAATAAAATTTACATAATGTCTACCGAAAACAAGTTATCGAAAATAATTTTCTCTTACCTGTTATCTTTACCGTTGACTTTCTTCAATACATAACCGCCACCCTCTGACGCTGGTAACTTATCAAAGAATTTTCTGGTTTTGTGTGCCTGAAATTAATAATATATTTTATTAGTTTTCTCTTCTCAACCCCCGGCGCAAAAACGGGATGTCATAAGTTTGAGACGTGTGTGGCTGTGTAATATGTATATGAGTGTATGAATGTATCTGTGAGTCTGTTTATGGAATTAGCTCCCAAACGGATGGACCGATTTCGATTCAGTTGTTTTTTATGTTTGAAAGCTGACGTAATTGAGATAGCTAGCTTAGCTCTAGTTCGAGTTCTTAGCTATAGTTTATAAATATTTATTCAAGCGTTTGTAGACCGTCAGCTCATTTCCTAGTTGATGAAGTATTTCACTAACTTCCACAGATTCGACTGATGCGAAGTTTGGTATAATGTTATTTCGGTGGTATTTCCGTGACATGGTAACCTTGACCTAATGCTTCAGCATCAAGTAGTTTGCGAGACACCCAACTCCGTGGCAACTTACAGCAGATAGTTATAGCGTGTTTGGGCTCAATAGAAATACCAGGGTTAATTTATAGTTTTAATTTTAACTTTATAATTTGATGTCTGACAGGGTTCGAGCGCCCTACCACAACACTGACCTGATCTAACAAATGGTCAGGCGGCATTCCGAGCACTTCCACGATTTTGTTCATCTGATCCACTTCATAGGCGCCACTGAACAAAGGTTCGCCTGTGTGCATCTCCACCAGTATGCAGCCCAACGACCACATGTCTATCGCTAGGTCATAAGGAATGCCAAGTAATACCTCCGGTGATCGGTAAAACCTTGACTGGATGTATTGGTATATCTGAAAAAAAAAAACGTAATGTTTTAAATTTTATTTTAACAAATTCAATTTTTGAATTCAAATTTTCAATCTTTATCATAAAAAAAAATTCAGTGTAGGTTAAAATTTAAATATTTATCATCAAAGAGTTTAACTTGTTAAAAATCAACAAATATGTATTTTATGATACATAATTCGTTTGAGATAAAATACTTAAGAAATATGTTTCGCATCGATTACATTTCAGCAAGATTTAAATAACGTAACAGAGACACCTGTTTTGTAATAAATTTTAGCTGTGAAGTAACACAATTTAATTACGACAGTTAACGCTCGTACTGCTGCAATTGCATTAATACATTAAAACGACCGTTATAAACAAAACTTGTCAATGTGTGATATATCAATTAATATAAAATAATTTAAGCACATTTATCGCGGTTGCTTTCGCTAATAAAATGGCAATAAATGTGATCGTTAAAGTTTAACGCGCGTTTATCGTTCCTTAGAGTATCAATAACCTCATCATATTATATTTGATTGATAGGTTAAAACAAATGTTGTATTTAGAGAACTATAAAATAAGATTATGACTTCGCAAGATTTAGCCAATGTAAATAACCAATTAAAATTTTAAGAGAAATGACATTTAAATTTTATCCTATCGTAAATTTATTATATTTTTCCAGATATTAAAATTTATAGAATTGAGTAACTACAAATACTTTATATAAAACTTTATGTAAAGCTTAGAACTTATTATAGAGGTGAACTCTATTAGGGACGTGGACCACACGTGGATAAATAAGCAGATTTTCTTGGACTGTTCTCACATTTGTACTATTAATTTTATTTTGATCTATGTATTTTGTGTTTAAGATGGTTCTTTAATGAATAGTATTGTTTTAATTAATGCTATATTAAAGACGCAATTGTAGATAACCTAAGGGTCGGTAGAGTATTAAATCACATCTCCCTTATATGATTTATACACACAATTAGACAAAGACATTTAACCTGTATACTAACTATAGACGGGACAAGACGAAATAATCCGAAATCCAACACTTATTACCTAGTGGTAATAATTCGCTTAGTCCATCGCCAACATTTCAAATGCGTACACGTCGTGTCCGTTGTGTGATAATAGAAAATAAAATCTATATCAAAGATCCAACACAGTAAAATAAAACGTATTATTATAAGTGATTATGGCAATCCTGATCAATATTTATCTAGGAAAATTTTCACAATAGCCTCTATACATACTTGGACGTTAATATTTAGACATACTAATTACGTTAATATTTTCTCTGTGCACGTATTTTACGTAAGTGCATATAGACCAACGTAGATCTGTATGACTAAATCTTCAGTTTCGGAAGTTTCGAATGGTTTAACTGTAATAAATGTCACATGCACACTCACCCTTTGACCTAGTTGACACGAACTGCCGAAGTCCACAATCTTAATGGCTGACCTCTTCGGGTTGCATAGTAAAATATTCTCAGGCTTAAGATCACAGTGAATTATATTTAGTTCTGAAACCAAATGATTTATAAATTATATATTATATTATTAATATATATGAGTACAATATTTAATATGTAATAAGTATATACGTATAATGTGCTAATTTATATGCTACATTTAACTCTCGGCTGAGGATTATTTTAGCTCTTATTTCAATCACTTCGTTCAAAAGGAATTAAGGCAACCAGCTCCCTGGAACAATGTCCGTTTTTTTTGTAGAATGTGCTATAACTAAATAAAAATAACGTATAAAAGAGAATGAACTATCAAAATTTATACATCTAAAGTGTACTGTTTTGCGAAATGCACACTAAAACTTTATAAACTAGTTTTACAAATTCCCTCTTGTGCAAAAGTGCATGTTGTTGTCAATCAACAAATGTCACTTTGATAACTTAATTAAACTCGATGACTAACTGACAAGTTAAATTAAATGTTTTGACCCCGAAAACGATAAACTTGAATGTTTACGCTTCGATAATGTTACAGTGAATGGCATATGCAATACGACGTGCGATAACATCATACAATGTCCTGAGACATGAATAACGAAGGCAAAGTGCCTTATAGAAAATGTCTTCGAATTTGGCAATATGATATAATGTCAGTATTATCGGTAAGTTTATCCCGGACTTTAATTTTTTCTGACATTTTTTATGACCTGTTTAAATTTTCTACTCGGTTCCACAGACCATCATGATCGGGTATTTTCTTTTACTTTATTAAATAGGATCAATTTTCAGTATCTAAACTTACGTGGTTTTAAACTATTTTATCTTTCTATTAAAAAATATAAATTAAATATTTTAAAAAATTAAAGAGAATTTTCAACTATACATTAAAATGCTGAAGAATACAATAACCTACAGAGACGAAGTTTTATATTAAAGACGTTCGTTTCATTTGT
The DNA here is from genome assembly GCA_944738685.1 of Synanthedon myopaeformis. Lineage (NCBI taxonomy): Eukaryota > Metazoa > Arthropoda > Insecta > Lepidoptera > Sesiidae > Synanthedon > Synanthedon myopaeformis. Next base: position 2,409,207 of record OX122927.1, on the reverse strand, counting down.
CATAAGAAATACATTATATTTGTTTTTGAGACATTAATTCATTTGTTTTTGTTGAGCTTGCCTTAAAGCTCTGTCGCAGGAGTCTCGGATTCGATTTCCGTAGGGGCCTACTTAGGAAATGTATTTTTCAAAGTTGGCTCTGGTTTGGACCTGGCAAGTAATATCAAAGCACATTTGGGCAGCCAGTCTAGCAACAATAAGCACCCCATTACAAGTGAAATAATAGTATGACTGTGTGCTATTGTGTATCGGTGATTAAGCAAGAGATGCCAGACCCTATTTCCCTATCACTTCCTATTTCCTAATCCTTAATCCTACTGTAGTCGGCAGTGTTACAGGCGACGGTAACCACCTAAGAAAAAGGAGAAGGAAAAAGAAAAAGCCTGTCTGCTTACCTTTAAATTATACTAAAAAAATCAACTCATAGTGCATTATGTGAAATTATGTATTCCGTTTAATATTATATCCACAAATAGATGACCGTTGACAAGAATCACGAGGCTAAGTAAAGTAATAAATAAAGGCTTACCAGGTTGACTAAGGAACAGCAACGCCGTGCATAGTTGCTGCGCGAACTTGCGCGTGAGATTGAGCGATACGCCGCGGAAGTTTGTGTTACGCAACAGATCGTAAAGGTTGTATGAGAGCAGCTCAAACACTAGGCACAGGTGGTTCCGCCACATAAAGTGACGTTTCAGTTTTACTGGAAACACGACATTAACACAAGCTTTAATTATTGTATACAACATTGAAAAAATATGACTTTACATTTTTATATTTCTCCCATAAAAAGCATGGGTACGGAGTGTCATAAAAAAATTACGGGAAATACAATACATGAACACGAATTGATAGATAAACAAAAATCTCTTTTAATTCGATTTTAACGGCGGCGCTACGTCTCTAGTAGGTAACTTTAAATACCATAATACGTAACCGTACCCCTGCAATGTGAAATATAGTATAAATAATGTATACATTCATTATTTTTACTGTATTAGAAGTTTTTCAAGAACAATTACTGTACAACTAACTTTAATTTATATTCATTCCTTCATTTTTTTGGACAAATATTCCTGTAAATATAAATTATACAATTTCTTTTCAGATAATATTAATATCACTATCGATGATAATCTTCTTAAAATTAACAGCAAAACATCACATTGTAGAATTTGTCTGTTACAGCGTATGATTTATTTTAAGCTATCTTTAAAATGAAATGCGAAAGGAACTCACCTATATAATACTTATTTTCTGCGTCAGCTCTGTTCATCATTTCTAATAACTTGACTTCTATTTGTGCCTGATTTAGGAAAGGTTTCTTATTCTTAATAATTTTTATCGCTACGTGACACTGCTCCTCGTGATCAAATGCTTTCACAACCTGCAAATTATAATTGATGCGTATATTGCAATCGTTAAATACGGGTACATATAAAAACGTTCAAAAATGACAAAATTTTTAGTTCTGCTATAATAGGTATTAGGACGTAAAATCGTAATCTCAGAAACTATACATCCAATAAAAAGAATGATTATTGACCCTTTAGCTCCCAGAATTTATACATATTCATTGAATATTTTTCAGTTTTCAGACACAGGTGGCCGTTGGAAAAGTTCTAATGGGCTAATAAGTGATAAGTTCGAGCGGTTGGATGCTGTTCATACACGGTGTTTATTTGGTAATCAAAAGCATTAATTTTATTTTTTTGTAAAGATAAAAGTTACTAGACGAGTTAGAAATATAAAAAAAAAACGAGGGGAATAGGAAATTTAATAGTATTACCAAAATTATCTTGGGCCAATGGGGCCGCGAAATTGTAAACAAACACTATAAATGATAAAAATTAATTTGAACATATTTCTCCCAAAATTTAACTATAAAATCACTGTTAAAAATAAATATTTTAAGTAGCCACTTGAATAAGTTCTCGTGAGAACCAAGAAGAACAAATGTAACTTTACATTTAATAAATAAACGTTTAACAGATACACAAATTATACGATTTACAATTGCAGAACCTCTGTCTAATGTCTGATAATGGTATTATCAATTTGAACTGGAGATAATAAATAAAACTAACCTGACCAAATGATCCCTTCCCAATTGGCGAAGAGATCTCATACCGATCGAGGAACTTTTCTCCCTGTTTGATGATATAATCGTGATTGTCGTCGTCATACCCGTCGTTGTATAGTTTCCTCTCCTTCTTGTGTGAACCATCCTCACCCAGGTACTGTTGCGCTCTCCGTTTTTTCTTTGCATAATATACCTGTAACAATTCAATGTAACAATTTATCAATATAATTTTTACTAATTATAGGAAATAATGCAGTTTCAAGTGCCCTGCCGACTACAGTAGGATTAAGGATAAGAGGTTGGGAGATTAGTTAGTAAATTATAATTAAAACATTGGGTATTATACTGACTTCGCTATAAAACCATTCTCTACATTTACCTGAGTAAATATAAAATTTATGAAGAAGTCTAAATATTGTTACTTAATACGGATTTGGACAAAACTTGCACTTATTGATCTCGTCCTGGATTAACATAATAAAGTAAATACATAATAAAATTGTAAAGTTCATTGGTAGAATTAGTGCTTTCGATCTAAGATCACATTAAGTAACATCGTCACGTTAACTTTATTTTGTTTACAAACATTTCAAAATACATGAAAGGTTTTAAATTGCTTATATATTGCTTTTTCAGTTCATAAACAATTAAAGTTCTCTGTAAAAACATGTGAGGTTTGTTTTCATTTGCAACAAGGGGAAACCCGTTTATTACGTATAAGGAAATAATAACGACATCCTTGTTATAAATAAACGCTCAAAGGGTAAATTTTAAAAATAAGTTAGAAACATAATCCTCCGAGAATCTCGGTACTTTTATATGTAGTTTGTCATGTATTGATTTCAAAGCAAAATGACGTTCACAACAGCTTTCACATCAAGATTTTTTTTAAAAGTATTATACGTTGTGTTAGCCCAGTGAAACGAAAGTTCGTTTGTCGTAACGGCAGACTCAGGTTAAAATCCCACCGTCGTCGGGCCTCCTGACAGAACTATAACTGATAAGGAACATCAAGACGAAATTTGCATATTATTGCATATATAAGAAGACAAGTAATTTTACAAGACATATCTTGCCTAATGGCATTCTACTGTGGGCTAGCATAGCGGACTAACCGATTCTTCATCGAGATGAGAAGATACCTTTTTTTTTAAAGGAATCATCATGGGTTGGGTATCCACCGGCCTGGGGACAGACCGGCCTCGAGATGGTAGTGGGGTAGACCTACCGACTAAACCTCTTGGCGTCCTCCGCGTCCGCTGTAGGCGAAGTTGCGAGGTCGGACGAATACTCTTCCGCAACTCCGCCGATGAGAAGATACACTACAGGTATCTGATTCTGACATTATGACTGATAAGATATACCCAATAGTATAATAGAAATACAGGTTATGAGTACATTTATAAAAGTTTATGAGGTCTCTTCCATGCAGTATTCGTTAATCTTCTTTATAATAATATACGAGTATAAAGATGATTCGGGTTGTGTACGCTTGAAAAACTCGAGAATGTTTTCGAGAACTCGGAAGATTTTTATATATAAAAAAATTGCACACCAGGCGAAGCCGGGAGCGGGTCGCTAGTAGGTAATAAATTAGGTATTAAGGCTTTACGACCGTTTGTAACGCGTCATCGCATCGCATGCGTTATAGGAAGTGACTGCGTAGGCATACTAGCGCGGTAATTCGGCTGACGGACGTTGACCCAGATACGCGTTTGACATTGATCGACGACTCGTCGCGGTATGCCCGTATAAAACATTCGTACCTACCGAACGCATGGATTTGGGACTAGGAAGTTCATTGCTACACGGTTATTTTTTATGGGCTCACCCAGACGTGACTCACTTGTTTTAGTTGTCATGCGTACGATTCAAATTCAACGTGCCCCGCGATGAGTATAAGAGAACTGTCATCGTTTTCCGCATTGATTCATGACTGACTACGCCACATTAAGTACGGAGATCATACATTAAAAGCATGCAGAGGCATAACCCAAATATGAGTATGTCAATCAAAGCGCAGATCATGTAAATCGGCATTAATAATACTAATAAATAAAATTAGCGAGTGTGAAAAAATCAGGTATTTATAATGGCGCCAAAATGTTTTTTCTTAAAGATCAGTCTTCTCGAGGATTAGCAGGATTATTATGCTATAAAGCAAACCAGCGGCTATAGCTGCTTATAAAGAATTAGCGAACGCTTGCTTTAATAATAGGGGTAGAAGGTTATGAGGCGCGATTTTTGAGAGCGGTATCATCAATCACAGTTGGCCGGTGGATGACGGTGGAGACAAATCATGGTGGTCGAGAGTGGTGAGGCAGGCCAGTGACCGCGGCACGTGGCCGCGAGATGAGCGCGTCGGGTCGGGGAGAGACGGCGCGCGGCGGCTGTCATTGATTTTCCCCGTTCTCCCCCTACCCCGAGCGAGGCCCTCTCCCCACCGCGTCTCACCCACTTCCAGCGCCCGATAACGAGGTTAACGGGCGACGTGAGCGTCTCCTAAACTTTAATTATACCCGTACACCCGTCGTGCATGTTTAACCCGGCCTCTATTCACCGTTTTGTTTGCAGCGCACCTGATAGCGCGACGTGATCCACAATTTCGGTTAACTATCTAATGAACAGAGCCGGAGATGAAAACAAGAGCACACAACTTACAGCCATAGGATAGGTTCGAGTTGCCGTTGCTACTTCGGTACAATACAATTCAAATCTACTCGTACCAACGATGTCCCAACTAATAAGCGAATAACTTTATGAATGACTGTATTGTTAGTAGACACATTTGTATACCTAACTTATAATTCTGGCTTGTGTTTATGACTCCGTTTGGGAGATATTTATTATATTGTATAATCCTCAAGGATAAAAAGTTAAATCTGTGTGTTTTGTGTGTGGTCTAACAGAATTAGAGACCCGTGAGTGAGTAACAGACACCAAAACATTAAATTTTTGGCAAATGTGTTTGTTCATTTGAAAAGCAGTGGTTTGCTCTGAAAATTTCATGTTCATTTGCTTTTTATTTACATTATCTCTTTTATAATGTGAAGCGATGTTAATGTTAAATTCTTCAATTGAAATAAAACGCGAACGGCACACTTCGGGCCTGAACTAGTTTCAGTTATGTAGAAACGCGCGGAGGCGTTAGGGCTTGTTTCGAGATAATTGCAAATCGTCTCTCATAAGACATATGCGGAACAAACAGAGAAACATCTCAGGCTTTGTTTATTCGTACGTACCTATATTTAATTTTAATTACTAGTCGACACTTACTTCTTGCTTTTGTTACTGTTGCTAAATTCAAATGTGTAATAATTACGTGACGTAGGTACTTAGTTCTTGATAAATGATACGTATACTACATACATGTTTTCCTTTCCTAAGGTAAGGCCTAAGATAGGATAGGTGGCCATTTGTTTCTACAGATATTTCGCTATATTATTAATTATGCTTTACCGAAAGTTCTTTATTAAGAAAACCTAATTTTACACATGGGTTTTTTTTAAATTTCATTCCATACTAATTTTTAAAAAAAAAAAGTTTTTTTTAATGTACTATCGGTTTTTTAAAGTTAAGTAACGTAAATGAATTAATAACAGTAAAAACAAACGAAACTTTACAAATCTAAATATACAAAAACGATTGCAATAATTTAAAAAAAAAAATTGTTCAATATAAAATATTTCAAATAAAATGTATTCCTTTTTGTATTCAATGTAGCAACCCTAAACCAATTAGAAGTTTGTGCGTTTGGACATCCTTAGAGATCGCATACTGACAACTGACAAGCGCTAAAGTGGTTCGATATGACGTCACAAGTTGAAGAGGCTGTATTGTCTATATGGGTAAAATATATTTTACCATTGATAATAAGATCTAGAACCAGCAAAAATATGTAGGGAATAATTAAGATATTAGGGAAAGGCTCTTTACGTTTTATAATATTATGATCTATGTTACAAACGTGAAAAGCAATCACCAAGAGTCAAATTGTTGTATGTCTATTACAAGACTGACCTCTAAGATGTCCACTTTGGACTTCGTCTTAGCTACTGTTACTCACCTTTGTAGATACGAGTAGATCAATATTATTGTGGAACAAATAAAACCAAATTCTACTAGTATTATAAATGCGACAGTTTGTGAGGATTTTTTTACGTTTTTTACTGTTTCAAGTAAAAACTACTGAACAAATTTTAATGAAATTTGGCACACAGATAGTTTATTAACATATAGGATACTTATTATCATGATAAAATTTTAGTTCCCCGAGGAATCGTCTAAAAATATAAAATATTGGGCGCCACAGTCGTTACAGCGATAAAGATGTTAGATCTTTTATATTTTTCATTTTTCAAAGCGAACGAAGTCGCGGGCACAGTAACTATGTAATATAAAATGTTCTACGGTCCAAAGGGTCCGAAGCCGTACTAGTGACCATTTTACCGACAATGAGATACACAAGAACTGGCAACTGAATAAAAAAACTACAAAAAATTGGTGTGTGCCCTGTGATTTGTCCTAATTTGTTACATAATTTTTTGTAATGGTTGTAATATAATTTGTGTTAATTTCGGTAGTGCAATATTAAGACTAAAAGCCAATGCAATCTTAAGTAATCACGTAAATATATGAATAACAGGAATTCTATAACAGCAGATGAATTTAGCGGTTACGGATAAGAATTATACATTCTCGGTATAATGAGTGGTAACCACTTCATTTGCACATGCGTATACCTAGATACGAGAGACACGTGTAAGTGTAGTACGTGCCGTATCTAATACTCCTAGATCGGTGGCTTCCTCGTTCGGTTATTCAATTATGGGAGCCCACCAATGAGACGTGATCACTCCGTAAATGCGTATCCTGATTGTTTTCGTAAGTTCTGCAACATCCTGGAGTGCGTTTGCAAATAGTGTACCTATATGAGGTCATTTGATATGTTTTGTAAAATAAGTTTCAGCCAATGTCATAGCCAAATGAAATCGATGAATAAAAATAATCTATATATAATTTAAATAAGTTACATTAAAAGAATATTTCAAATTATACAGCAATTAAAGACGTTGTATGTAGCGATAGGACATTCTGCATTATATAGTCATATAGAGATATAGGTAATTGCTAATGGCCTAATTCGCGTTCTTCTTAATCACACTTGGTCAATATCAAAGCGCATAATTCTATCACGCTATTTATAAAATCGAATCTAATATACAATTTTTTAAATAAATTAATAGTAATTATACTTTTTATATTAAAACTACAAGGGGTTTATTTAGATATCTTCAGTCTGAAAATAATTAATTTCGATTAGGTGAACAAACTATAAGGAATTGTTTTTAAGGGTTCCGCGCTTTAAAACAGAACGTTTATTAGAATCACTTTGTTGTTCGTCCTTCTTTCCGTGTGTTGTTGAAACTAAGTACCTACAATTCTAAGTTACAATTATTGAAATCAGACAAAACCGCAGTGACTGCATTGCTAGGATTGTCCAATACGAGGGCGGCACTGAAAGACCATTCTGCGTTGACCGTTCTTTGTCTTTCAAGAGGAATAGTCGCAACATGGCCGGTTTTAGAGACAAACGTGGCCACCATTTTTTTTGCAACGCTCCATGAACGAACGACTTTAGTTGGCTTCAACTCATTTTCGAACACCCAAACTCGTGACTGATTTTTTGTTTCGGGTTCGTATGCGTATATCCAGGATTCGTCACCTGTTACGACGCTGTATACAGCATTTGAAGATCGTCCGTAGAATCTCTCGAGAGTTCTGACGCACCAAGTAACGCGAGCCGCTTTTGCTCCTCACAGAGCGAATGCGGCTCTTTTTTCGGCTTCTCACAGGGAAAACAACTTTTTTACACCTAATTGTTTATGCAAGATTATTTGTATTTGACTCATGCCAATGTCTAAAGTTGCCTGAATTTCGCGATATGTCACATGTCGATCTTCCTCAATCAGCTTACGCACGGCATCAACGTTATCTTGGGTGACTGCAGTTTTTGGGCGACCTTGACGGGGATCGTCACAGAGCTTGACACGTCTACGTTGAAATTCCGCAAACCAGCGATAAATTGTGGTTTTAGATGGGGCTTCATCACCAAATGCAGAAAGCATCCCATCAACACACTGTTTTTATGTTAAACCACTTCGAAAGTCATAATAAATCATTGCTCTTGAATTTTCTCGAGTCAATTCCATTTTCACACTGACTTTACAAGTTCGACAAGACCATGTGACAAGACCGCGTTCTTTTTAAAAAATTAAATAAATGGTATTCGATTAATAAAACCAAGGCGTTTTCGATTATAAGACTATTATGCCAGGAACAATGGAAATATTCCAATCCCGATACTTTAAGTGTAGCCTATGTATGCATATAGTTGAGCCGGCACATTTCATTCGGCAATTTTTGTTGAACAACCAAGCCGACCCGAAGTACCTTCTACATATCACCCGGGTTTTGTTTAGTATATACACTGGCGCGGGTAGGCCAAGAGGCTTTTTCCGAACGTTCATCTACATATATTACCGCCCGGCTTAGCCGACACGGCTATAAGTATAGCAATTTGTCGAAAGTTCATCTACACATATTCGATTCTACCGCCCGGCTATATGTATAGCAACCCTAAAAGATAGCAAATTACCCTACTCTCGGCATACGGACGGTATTCCTGTGTTGACACAGGAAAAATATAATAATGATATCGTCTGAAACTTTCTAAAAATAGGATAAAAATTGTATCATTGCATGACGGACAAGAGGGAATGTCATTCCCATAGAAACAGTGCAACATCAGGAAGGAGTCCAGAAAACTACTTTTAAAATATCCCATAATAATATTTTCCTAAAGGAAAGTTTAAGGGCTAAATAATTTCAATTTTTTTTTTTAAATAGCTGTTATAATGTCAAAATTTGTTACTTGTCCTTAACGACGTATAAAGTAAACAAAGGTATTTCACCAATTCACTGAGAGCCCCTTATAGAAGAAGTATACCTAGAAGTTATCTAGTCCCTACATATAACTACTTGTTGGGCCCTAAACTAACATTGCAGGGCGTGACGTCACGGTGACATCACACGAATGCACTCGATGATGCAACGATTAGATCATCGGAGAATCGGTCACGGGTTGTGTAAACATCTTAAGAGTGCATTCACATGTTGAATGTAGTAATGCCACTGTTGAGTTCGACGACACCACTCGTGTGTAAATATTGAAGAATTACACAATAATGTCAATTGACATAATACATGTAAATATGTATAATGACTAGATATAATCTAATTATTTTGCAATGGGATTTTACACATTGAACATTGCTTGATATAGTATAATACATATACTTAACTGTATTATAGACAATTTTATTTTCGAATGAAAGTAAGTTAAGCAAAAATTACCATTTTACACTGGATCTCAAAAATGTGCTGCGATATCAAAATGTAATTTTTACACATTTTTGTATGTATTTTGCATTGCCGCCAGGAGCTGTTAATATAGCTGTTATACGATTTGGCATGCTTTCCACCAGATTTGAGCCGTTGCTGAGGAATTTAATCCCATTCCGCTATCGATGCTTATTTCAGTTCATGAAGCGTGATTGGAGGGGCTGTGTATACGCTGGCTTATACATCGTCCCAGTTCGTCCCAACCATGCTCGACGGAGTTTCAAGTCTGCGTGCTGGTCACTCTATGCGTGTGATAGTGACATCTTCATCACACATATTGTTAAGGCAATAGATAGTTTATGACTGTTATATAGAGCTCTTTGGCTTATATTATTACATTCTGTATTAAAGTTACTAATTTATTAAGATATCAACCAAATTCGTAACCAACAACGTAGGACTAAACAGTAAAAACAGTTAATCCAAAAAATTCAAAAACAGCATATTTATTTCAGTAAAGTCAGTTGACGAAGATACAATTATGACTATTGCACTGTTCATGGTAGATCTCTAACTAATCCAAGGCATTACGAATAGTCTCTATAACAAAATATTTAGTAGATACCCAAATTTTGACAGCATTAGTGAGTTCGTTCATTAAATGAAAAAAAAAATAATTAAAATCATACTACAAAGCTATTCGCATGACAGATTACCATAAAAAAAAGCTATTCACATTGCCACAGATTTGCATAAAGTGCGGACTGCGAAAGTTCTTGGATAATACAGATATCCCGTAAGGCAAGAGGACAAGACAAATTAGCCCCATTTCATCACAAGCATAAACGGAGAAAAGAAATTTGATAATTCATACATACACATTAAAAGAAATTATATAACTACCCTGGTATTTAACAAATTACAAGTAAGTAAAACTGGTCTAAGATGACACGTGATAACTTTTTCTATATACCTCGTATTTTATTAGCGATCCGGCCCCGGGCCCCATAATTAAGGCAAGAGCAATAAATTAGGTTGCATTGCAAATGCTCAAGGTAATAAAGGTTAACTAGCATAAGCAGTAAAAAAATAGTATTTTTGACTTCATTTGACAAAGCATTGACGTTTCTTTAAAAATTCAAATTTATTCAGAATGTAGGTAAATAAATGCCATCATATAAAATATAATACAGCCATCCGCAATAATCTCTTTAGATGCTGCATCAAAATTCAGTTAGTATAATAGAGTTTCAGAAAAATTAGACAAACGCGAATAGGTATAAAATTTTCAGGACTATAGTATGTTTTGCAATTTTAATATACGCATACACATATGCATCTCGATACGCGGGGATTCCCCAAACTAATTGTAAAAAATGTCTTAATCATCGATGGTCTTAATTAAGGCCCTGTTGTAAACAATACGGTCACGTAAGGAGAAACACATGCATTACTATAAATTACACTATAACTACAAGTATGGATAAGAAATAATGGTCGCTTGATCTAAGCGTGAAGGTAAGCTCGTGAGAAAACGTATGTATTGGAGTAGGATGAATCATGGACTCCTTAGACCTAGGCTGGATGTATCAGACAAGCACAAGGGAAGTTTTGAAAGTAGAAAAGTTTTCATCATTAGAAAAAGACAGATATTGCGAGAAAATTTGTGCAATCAATTAGGAGTTTTAGGTGGGGTAGGGGGTGGATGCGTGCGGAGTGCAGCGACGACGGGGTGTTAGGCGGGGATGAGGGGTGCGGCGCGCGCATCTGTGTGCATTCGGCATATTTACCCCGATAGTGGGCGGGTGGGTTCACTGACCCGACCCAATGCAAGGCCCGCGTACGTAGGCCGCCGCCGCCGCCCGCGTTTCATTAGTGCCACCGCACACCACACACATGCAAAAAGCTAACACTATGCGTCAAGTGGGCACGCACGCTTTTTTAATCATCTGTTGGAGTCCGCATGCGAAAAACACCCATGGCTACGAGAGGAGAACGTATGTACTTTTACTTAGGGCTTTCCTTTTAAGTCTCAGACGAGAATCAGTGGCGATATTTTAGCGAATCCGGCTGCCGTTCCGAATTGCTGTATGTAACCAGCAATAGACAGCAATCGACTTTAGATCAAATGGAGCCATATTGATCTCGTGTTTATTTTAAACTCTAGAACCGGTACAGTACCGGATCTAAAATTTATGACAATCTGTAATCTCGACGATACGCGAGAGCCAAAAATTAATCTATGATTTAAAAAAAATAGTAGTCTTAACAAAAATAGTAGTCTTAGAGTGTAAGTCTAAAATAATGTGATACGATCTAAATATGGCACTGAACATTTCGGGAATCAAGGAAGTGATACATTATTAGTGGAAAAACACATTTATTGTTTTTCGAAGTATTCTCCTTGAAACTTGACACATTTTTTCATTCGATGGAACCAATTATTAAAGCATTCATTCCATTCTGAAGTTGGGGTATTCAAAATGGCCGTTTTGTAGGCGTCTACAGCTTCATCAGGTGACGAAAATCGTTGACCACGCAATTTTTTCTTAATTTCGGGGTAAGTATAAGAATCATTCGGGCTTAGGTCAGGGCTGTATGGCGGATGGTCTAATAATTCAATGTTTTTCCATCGGGAAAACAACTTTTTTACACCTAATTGTTCATGCAAGATTATTGTATTTGACTTATGCCAATGTCTAAAGTTGCCTGAATTTCGCAATATGTCACATGTCGATCTTCCTCAATCAGCTTACGCACGGCATCAACGTTATCTTGGGTGACTGCAGTTTTTGGGCGACCTTGACGGGGACCGTCACAAAGCTTGACACGTCTACGTTGAAATTCCGCAAACCAGCGATAAATTGTGGTATTAGATGGGGCTTCATCACCAAATGCAGAAAGCATCCGATCAACACACTGTTTTTGTGTTAAACCACTTCGAAAGTCATAATAAATCATTGCTCTTGAATTTTCTCGAGTCAATTCCATTTTCACACTGACTTTACAAGTTCGACAAGACCTTGTGACAAGACCGCGATCTTTTTAAAAAATAAATAAATGGTATTCGATTAATAAAACCAAGAGGTTTTCGATTATAAAGACTTTATTATGCCAGGAACAATGGAAATATTCCAATCCCGATACTTTTAGTGCAGCCCTCGTAAACGGAATCCTAATGTCATAATTACAGCTCGCTTGCATTATAAATCCAGCTGTGAATGTAGGCAAACACATTCCTGGTTGTAAACTATAAGGCCGAGGTGTATTTATGCAAAACCATTCTTGCAGTCTGCGAATCGTCGGATGCAATACCATAACCTACCCCAAGCGTTCCCCTAGTCGAGGCAGGTCCGGGGCAGACGCATTTGATAGGCATTTCCATAATTACTAAGCAGCGTGATTTATTCAACAACATCATATACTAAATAAAATAGATGCTATAAACGTAACGTCAGTCACTACACTAGAACTTTTACGATATTTACCTACAGGTATGTTTAAATCAAATGTTGATTTATACGAAGACTTCTCACAACATTTATCATATTATCATAGCTCTTGAATTGATTACGAGATGTTATTCGGTTGTCTGAGAATTATGTAAAGTGTATCTGATTGTAGAGTATACTTGAGCGTTCTTGAGGCGGATTACGTTTCATTATAATGAGATTACTGAGGGAAATATACAGACTATTTGTTTTTTTTTTTACCTGAGTTTGGTAAAACAGATTCAACGTATCAAACGTTAAACCAATAAGAGGCAAAGTCAACGCGTAAGATAAGTAAACCGCTAAAAAGGACTTGGTTGATTTAGTAATGATAAAACTATTGTTTTAAATGTATGGTTAACTTGGCGATAATTACAGATCTACTTTTCTATAACACTGTATATACGCATCAACCATGTTGGACACACATTGCATTGTTTACACGCACACATATAGGTTTCGAGTTGAAGTCAGTGGAGAGCCTCTCTCTGTATTTGTACACGTGTTGTATTCCGATTAAGTAATACCGATGCATAATCCACGAACCTACCGCAACAGGACCACGTTATATCATAGGTCACAAGTCAAACATTTTAATACAGTTGGAAATTATTTATAAATGATTCCATAACATTGTTCCCTTGATTTTTTTTTATTTCACTGCTAATTGTAATCGTGCAGTTTCGGGATATCAAGCACGTTAATAATATCTGTTTATTAATCGTAAATTAATATCTGTTTCTGCCAATTGGATATAATTGGATATAAGGAGAAGAATAGCAATAGACAATGTATTCAAGTGTGAGCCAGCTAGGAGTCGAACCATACCACAATGACAGGTAGAAAAGGTCAGACATACGTAACGCATTCAGAAATGGTCTGAATAAGTTCTCTCTTCGAATTGAGGCCCAGTGGTGGGCCAACTCGGTACAATACAATACCTACCTGTCCTTATTGACGAAGGCTACAATATTAGTGACCCTAATAATGATAATTGAATAAGTACCTAGTTATAAAATATAATTTTGATTGTTTACACCGACATACCTCTCATTTCAATATACATAGTTAGTTTTTCAACATTTTAAAAAAATAAAAAAAAGTATTTATCAGAACAATGTCACATGAGGTATCAGAACCTCATGTGGTAACAAGAATGTTATATAGATTTTTATGGTGTAGGAGCAATGAGTAATATATTGCTATGCAATGTAAATCACAGTTAAAGAGTATTATGGTGTGTGTTGTTCGTGTTGTGCATAAGGTACGGTCGGAACGGAACCCGCAATTACGTAACATACATACGCATTACGTTAGGTACCATCTCCTACGTGAAGCTCGCATCCCTTTTCGATAGATTTCACGATCGTTATTAAACAAGAACAGAAGGACCCCATTAAAAATCATATGCGTTTAAAAAGCACGCCCTCAGCGCGCGCTGGCACTTCAAACTTTGACCTCGCAATTACTAAAATTGGTTTGATTTACCATTTTAATTGTAACAAAAAGCTTATTTTTTCGAACACCGTGGACGAATGCGGCGCCACTGCAATCTCGACCGAGTGACGTTCGGTCGGAAGGTCCACAAAAGTACGACGGGAGGACATCACGTGCAGGTCGTGGATCGGCATTTTGAGCTGTGGGGTCATACGGTTAAGGCGTAGTTTCTGTCGGAGGTGTTCGGTAGGCGCGAGAGGAGAGCACTCGAGGTCGGATGCTGAGAGCGGGGCTGCGAAGGGGGTTGGCGGGGGAGGGCGGGGGTGGGACAAAATCGATATAGTCGGGCGGCGCGCGACGTCTTGCGTCCCCCTCCCCGCCCCTTTAATGAATGAGAGCGAACATAGTGATCTCTGCGGATGGCGGCTCCGGCGATATGGCACGCTACCCACCGTCGTCGCCTAGACTTCTCTGCCACTGCCTGTGCTTCCAATCCGTAGCTATTGCACTGTTCGCCCCGATAACGAACTAAAAACTGATCAACTCGCACAGTACAACTGCAATATATCGAAACTGCCGACTTCAATGTAAAAGCAAACAAAAAAAATCCTCTTTCTCGGAAAGCTGCATATCATACATTAGATGCTTCAGGCGTATATTTCAATATCTTACAAGTTTCAGTTGTGATTACATATTTATTTTGCATTTAGATCTTCATTTACTTTTGCATATACATTATATTTATATTGTAATATACAGTACGGTTAGTTGTAAGATTAACGTTAACATTAACCAAACTGAATATTGGTTAAATACCTAGCAAAAATTTTGCACAAGCATTTTCAAAACAGTTTTTGTTTAATCCAATACCAATAATCTACTAACAGACTTAGAAACAAAATTGGAAATTAAAGCCAATAATCAGAAATCTATAGTCAGATATTACACATGGAACGCCATGGCTACCTTGATTTGATTTTGTGGTTAAATGTGAACAAACAACAACGACAAAAAGTATTTACTCTAATTAATTAAATAATTATAAAAGTTAATTAATTAGTAGAAATTCTTAAGCGTGGTTGTCAACCCCATTCACCGAATATATGTAACATCAGAATAACTGTGCGAGCGATGCATGAATTATTTTTAGCAATAAGAACGGAAGTAAGTTCGATTAAAAAGGATCGGATTACACGTCTCGAATCGCGTAGCGTATGTCGCGACAGTCGGTCAATGTGCAATTTTAAAATGTGATGTGAACTTTTATTTTTTCAAATAAAAGTTTAGGTTTTCCAAATTTAAGAATTCTTCGTCATTCGTTAATTTACTTCCGGTTTTGTTTTACATTCGCTTTAGAATTTAGTTATCTCTGAAATAGTTGGTATTACTTTCAATGTACATAAATTAGTTATGTTCACAGAACATGCTTTTGATAATTTAGTCATTTGGAGTTTAAATAAGTTTAGCTATTGAAAATCACTAAAACTTCATTTTAGCTCATAAATAATAAAATAAAGGAATTATAAATATATTGTAAATAAGTAAAATTATTATACATAAAGGCCCTTTCAGGCGTCTCTAATGGGTTGATAATTCTCTGCGTATACAGAGATCGTAATTAATGTTGTTTATAGTCCCAATTTTTTATTAAATTTATAATAAAAGTTTTATAATATCATTTTAGAAGTATCCCTACTATAATGATAAAAAAAAAATTTTTTTATGCTTAATTTGAAGGAAATATATAAACAGACAAATAAATATCCACGTTTAACACAGACACCTACATTATAAATACAAGTAATTTCAAATAAATAGCCTGATTCAAAGGCGGGCCTAATCTGTACTACAGAGTGCAAGCAATTTTTATTTTTCACTGTGGACTCTGTGTCTGCTGTCGTATACAAATAGACTATTTGGCGTTTCGTTTAGTTCAGGCGAGTTTATTGTCATACAACAATAAGGATTAATGAAGTTCGGATATTTAAGTTATTAGGTAATAATGTAACAACCCCCCCCCCTCCCCCCTCCCTAGGTGGGTCAAGACCGTGCAGTGATGGGGGGGGGGGGGGGCTTAACCCTCTGGACTTAATCTGGACGGTTGAAGGGGCCGGTTTGATCACCGGCCTTTGCTTAGCTGTTCGGATTGTCGCTGGGGAACTAAGAAGACCCAGGTGCGTGTGTTCGCCCGCCTTCACCCGGGGGCGGCGGACATGGGGTCGTCCGCTGTCATCACAACCGGGTGAGTGTGCTGTGTGTTTCCGGCACGTCTCTTCACGGCACAGAAGTCACACTTAGCGCCTAATCGAGGTGGAGCCCGCAAGTGTGCGGGCCTCGTCTGGCGGGGGGAGAAAGTAGCGTGTCTTAACGTTCCCTAACCTCCGCCCGTAGACGGCGCTGAAGAAACATACCTCACCGATCTCCCCATGGTCGGTGGGGATCTGGTTCGCAGATTTTCCCACGCAAAAAAAAAGGTATAAAAGATATTAAAACACTATAAATATATATATATTGACCATTTTAACACTCGACTTCATCCCTATTGACTATGATGTCTCTTGTTTAAAATAGTTTATCTTTAAAAGAGTTTATGGGGCAGTAGCTGCATGATAATTAGTGTCAAAGGTTATGTTTACCGTCATATGATAACAGACATGTGAAGTCGAGTGTTAAAATGGTCACATCGACAAGGCGTGAAGAATTATATGAAACGCAGTTGATAGATAATAAGCAAAATCGTTTTATTTATATTTGCGGTTATGTTAGGTAATCTGCAAAAGAAAAACATGAATTGCCTATATATAACAGTCTATATAACAGTTTAAGTAGGTATGCAAAATATACAGTAAGTATACAATATCATTTTGTTTTGATTTAAAGCCACTTCATTCTAGGATTTCTTGATTCTTATTAGCATTGGATAAGATAAGAAGCTAATTCTTAAGAAGCTAGTTTAAATTTAAGTCAAAAGAGAATGAGACGCGATGACGTGCAATATTTGGGAACCTATGTATTTGAAAAACACTAACAAATAATGACAAGTTGTACAGTTGTATATTGATGATCGGTAATAATATTCGCGCTTTAACATGTTATGGAATTGGATTAAAAATAGGATTCTAAATAAAAGCTGCGATGAAATAAAAAAAATAGATGCGCAGATAATACAGCGGACATTTGCCCGAAGCCTGTTTGTTAGTTAATGTTCAGACGTACCATTGTGGCGTCGCGGAGAGTTCGCCAGCGAAGCGTAGCGGCTAGAGTCCTGAGGAGGGCGCGAGTAGTGGACCTCTCCCCTTCGCGAACCATCGTCCCGACTTCACGCACCGCTGATGGGTCAGTGCACCACTGTCCGTACTACAGTGAGCCAAACCAAGCCGCACGACACGAATGCCACACTCTCACCTTGATGCTTTTAAACGCAAGGTTATTGAATTTCGCTACACGAGAGAGAAACAGCAACCGCAATAATCGGATGCGTGGACGCGACTGGCCAGTTATCGCAACGACACCTATTCTCCAGTAAGAATTGGTCTATTCCTCATACGTGATTCAAGCTGGGTTTAGATTGACGCGCGTCCTACATCGCGAGTCCGCAATTCTTAGTCCGACCTGGTTAAAAAGTAATATTCAACCATCTATATTTTAAGTAGCTAAAATAGAAAAATAAGGAAATTAATAAGCCGTGATCCAGTCAAGTTCGCTCTTAAATGGTTATTAAATGGCGCTAGTCAGTTAGTCACCTAGTAGGTAGTTAGCAATCGTTGCACCGGGGTAGATTGATAGGCATATATAAAAACAAGTACATATCTCCCTCAACCTAGATAGTGTGAGCAATTTCATGCCTTAGTGCGATTAGCATGGAATTGTTTACTCTATGAGCTAGTTTATAATTAACCTGGCGCCGAGATCACAGTACGGGTAAAATAACCAGTGAAGATACTCACATATTGATTCGATAGTGATGAAAATTTACTTGATCGTAGTCCGTTGTGCAACCAATTAGAATTTTGTTACATTCGATTCGACTTAATTAGATTATTAAGCAAATAAAATGTTCATTTTACATACTTGTAAACATGTTTCCACATTTGTTATTCCCATGAGCGATTTTTAGCAAAAATAAATAAATATAAAGGGGCAGCAGTGTTATCCTGAATTGTAGTCAAATGCTTTAACTTTTTTAAGTAAAACTTTCGACTACCATATTTCATCAAAATATATCTAATCGGGTACATACTCAATACGTATTCTTTAATCGAACAATATTAACAAGTTGAACACTGTGTCATTTAATGTCGTATTGTGTCTGGGATCGTGGCAGGAGTCCAGGTCGATCACTCGGGTAACGGGCGCGCACTATATCGGGTGCACGGTCGTTGACAGGGGAATTTTTCCGGAATTGCAACCAATCCGCATTCTTTAACAAGAGCGTCGAATCGGCTAAAGATAAACCGTACCTGATGTTTAAATTTAGCGCATTGTCGCAATTGGAACTCGAAAGAGTTTCGTTCTAATCTAAATATACGTGAAAAAGTATGTTAATTAGACTTCATTTATTGACAAACTTAACGTTAGGAAGCATAAAAAAACACATTCAGAAGTGTTTAATTGTTCCCCATTCATAAAAAATGTGTGCCGTCCATAAAAAATGTTAAATATGTAAATTATACAATTCATATTCTGTATATTTTTTATATTAAAAATAATAATAATAATCAATGATTAAGAAATAAAATAAATAAAAAGATAATAATAATAATAATAATATCAGGAGGTTCCTCACTCTGCAGGCCTAACCACCTGTAGCTTGGGCCTTGCCCGCTACTAGAGGCACTCTATAGGTTTAAGTTTTTTATAATATTTATTGTTTTTTTTTGTTATTTATATTGTAAAAAAATTAAATCTAAGAAAGAAAATATATACTTGAATAATAATAATAACAATTTATTTGCTGAATATAGGTTACAATGGTTTTACAATAGATAAATCTCGCTACATTTTACCCTTCGAATGTGCAAATATTTTAATTAAGTATACAATAAAGCTAATTAATATTACTAATTATTACAATAAATTATCACGCATATAATCTTTTATACTATAATAACATTTGTCAATGAGTAATTGCTTCATTTTCTTCTTGAATAAATTAATAGTGAGTTCTTTAATGGTGTTCGGAATTTTTATTATATATAACTGGCGCTTGACAAAAAGCTCTTTTATGCATCAGAGCTGTTTTTGCTTTTCGAATGCATAATCTGTAAGGATCTCGTTGGGCTCTTAGACTATTATCAGAGACTCGCTTAAATAGGTTGGGGTTAACTTTTACATATACAACAACCTCATATATAAAAAGTGATGGAGGTGTGAGTATTTTATACTTTTTAAAAAAGGGCATACAACTTTCTATTACGTTTAATTTAAACATAGCTCTAACTCACCTCTTTTGTGCCTTAAAAACAAAATTTCTGTCTGTAGACTTGCCTCAGAATAGAAGCCCATACTCAACACAGATTCAACAAGTCCGTAATATTCTAATAAGAGTGCGTCAATGCTTAAAATGTTAGTTAATTCATGTAGGGCATACGCTTGTTTTCTTAGACGTTTTCTGACACTTTCAATACGACATTTCCAATTTAATCTATTGTCGATTTCTAGCCCTAAAAATTTCGTTGTATATATTTCTTTTATAATTTGGTCTTCGTAATGTATGTCATGATATGGTATGGCCTCCTTTGAAATGCATGACATTTGTTTCAGCAAATTAATTTTTAAATTATTATTATTTAAATAATGTATAATCCTTGTCAAAGCAATACTAATGTCATCACCGTAAGTATCTTTATCTTTACATTCTATTACCATGGTGCTATCATCGGCAAAAAGACACATATGATGCTCAACAGCTCTTGGAAGATCATTAATGTACGCTATAAACTATAATGGTCCTAGGACACAGCCTTGTGGGACGCCATAAATCAGAGTACGTTCCCCAGACAAGAATATTTCGTGCGTTTTATTGTATCTGTTTATTCGAGTAATTTCAGTAATTTGTTTTCTGTCGCATAAGTAAGATTTCATTACATTTAGTATGTTGCCTCTTATTCCATAGCCTTCGAGTTTATTAAGAAGAATTTTATGTTCTACGTGGTCGAATGCTTGTGTCGTATACATGTACACAGCACATATAGAGTCTTTGTGTCTACATTTGTCATAATTGTATCTAAGAATTTAAAGATTGCTCCATTTATTGTTTTATTTTTTCTGTATCGAGGAACCAGCCAAATTATATAATAACCAATAATATAATCTAAAAATTGATGAATTAATATAAATTACCCAGAAATTAGATTATTTATTTGAACTAGTTGAAATGAGAAACGTGTGAAAACAATGCACAATTTATGAGACAAACTCTCAACGAAGATTGTGTGGAATTGTGGCCATGGCAATAACATTTTCATTTTGAATGAAAATAATGCGAAATGTTTATCTGAAAACAAGCAAAAAATGTGTTCATGAAAACCACATAATATCTCTTATATTTTCAGTAAAAATATAAATATTATAAATGCACAGAGTAAGGGCGTCGCTCTGTCACAATGAGGCATCCCAACCATTTCTAGATAAGGCACGCACTTCGAGGGAATTTCAAATGCGCAACTTTAAACGGAATTCAATTTTCATTGCGCTATATATACAGATAATTTAATAATTAATGGAATTTTATTTACGATATTATAATATAAATATCCATTTGATCAAGCTTTTGGTTGATTGTTGCTCTCTAAAAAAAACTAGTACGACGCGCCCCGTGGAATTGAGTGAGTTGGTACGACTATATCGTAATATAGCAGCTATAGAGCTTATATACTGTTGAAATAATGAACCTTTTAAATTACCTTTATTCTTTTAATATAAGAAACCGCAGGCATGCTGACGACAGTTGCTGCTGCTGTTGGTAGCTCTAGACATTTTTACTGTTTTTATTTATCGGTGATCTTTCCATTAAGACGGGCTGGCCAGTTTATAAATGACTGCTGAATGCAGGTAGGGAACTACCATTGCCAACTGTGTTAGCTCTCTGATTGTTGGACTTGGTTTGAGTGTACTAGATATTCACGTTTTGTGATTTATCTATACTAATATTATAAAGAGGAAAGATTTGTTTGTTTGTTTGTTTGCATTGAATGGGCTCAGAAAACTACTGGACCGATTTAAAAAATATCTTTCACTGTTGTTGGGAAGCTATATTATCACCGAGTAACATAGGCTATATTTTGTTATGCGAACGAAGTCGAGTGCAACAGTTAGCAATTAATATTTTATTATTATATCTTAAACTGATGTTACGATTATTGTGTTGCATGCTAATGTATTTACATAGGCGATGCAGGGTATGCAGTTAGCTTAAAGAGGACGTTAATTTTCTTATGTCAAAAATAAATTTGGTAGATGTGATTAATAATTTTAGTTACATATGTTTATTAAAGTGAGCGTTTGAAAGTAATCAGAACCTTAATTAATATGGTCCATATACGAAATCTGAAACGCAAAAGCGAATTAATATTTATTTATCCATATAATTACTTCTTTGACGCCGCCTGTTGATAAATAACTGGTTCCTTGACCCGAAATGATACCTTGTACAACATTAACTGCATGAACTTGCCAGTATAATAATTACTATACAATGTATATTATGTTTGTTTGTTACTCAAATCACGCGAAAACGGCTGAACGGATTTGTATGAAATTTGGCACATAAGTAGATAGTTTATTTACTACCTGGATTAATATACTTACTTTTTATCCTTGAAAAATGTAAGGGTAAAGTGAGATTTTCAAAAACGAACTACAGGGAAGTCGCGGGCACAACTAGTATTGTTATAAATACATATAGATCTTCACAAAAAATAATTTTAAGCCTAGTTTTCTTTTTTGTTTCTTTACAAAACTTTTCAAAAATAAGTCCTTTTGTCCTTTTCAAATATAGTTTTTAATTTTTAATTTTATTAAATTTATTTAACAATGCGTATGAGTCGGGACCAAGTTCTTCAAGTGGGTATTGGTGCAAATATAGTACACATAGCATAGCGAATGCCCCAAAAGGTCACTAGAATTTGAATGTTTGGTTCATAAAATAAAACTAGTTTCTTTTCAACGGCTGGTTGGAAAATGGAGAATGTTCCATGCTCCCCCTTAAATTCAGAATCAACTATTTTAAACAATAGGTAGGTATATAAGAAATCACATCTGAAAGGAGACTAGCTCTTGCAAATTAGCACATTCAAATTTCTATAGCCTCAAGATCCGCGTACATCTCTTTACCACTTGAGATTGACTGCTTTATTTCTAAACTATATTAATTAGGCTCCTATTTATATTATTGTACCAGACTTCCGAGGTTTCATACTAAACTTTTATGTTTAAATAAAGTGTAACACATAGGGCCTCTTTCACCAACTACAAGTAAAGTGTTGATTGGTTACTTTTAGAAATAATTTTATGTTTTATTAAATTATGCACTCGGTTTACTGCATCCTTCGATAGGCGATTTTTTTTTTCTTTTTAATGTTTGGGACTTTTACCATACAAACAAAGGTATATCATCTCCTTCATTCCCGGTTACCAGTGAGTTTAAATGGCGGTTAGCCTACTTGACACATGGTGAAAGAGGCCCCTAGAGTGCTAAATAAACAGTCAAAAGTGTAATTCCCAATATCAGATGCCAAATAAACATATGAAATTGATCGCAAACGTTGCACTTTATTTAAACGCGCTCAGACAAATCTTTACCTCTTGCTCAAGCTAAAAGAGGCCTAAAATCGCTCGGCAAGAGGAATCGGTTCGTCGAAAACCAATCATTACCGAGCCATTTATTCGGCAAATTGCCTCTCCATCGATACCCGTTCGCGGGTCGCAATCGCAGTGAATAATTTTCATTATTTTCCATTATTTGCGACATGCGACGGGCGGAGAGACGACAGCCAGCATGGTATCCCTTTCGGCAATGTTATCGAAGACGTCCGCCTTTTGACAGCGTAATAAATGGCAATAGAACATTTCTATTGCTATTGATTATTAGTATTCAACTGACCACTCTGGTCAGATTAAAGCATCTGACAGAGGTATATGTAAACTTTGCTATAGAATGTTAGTGCATCCGCCATTCTATCCGCATCTAATACTTAGATTTAGGTATATTCAAAAGAACATTTAAACTCAATAACATGTAACGCGATGTTTCCTTTGTGTTAGGATATCTATTACTTTTCGGAGTTTTCTACAATCATATTTAATTATGGTGATACAGTCATGCATGGTGAAGGACTACATGTTGCAGAACTTTCCTTTGCTAATTTGCTAATCCACCTACTCGGACACGCAAGTTCAATAATAAAGTTTTCCTTCACTTTTAGAGCATGGTACCTTGCTATTTAACAGATGAAAGAAAAAAACTTAAAAATATAGAATACTAGCTAGTGTCCGCGGCTTCGTCCACGTTAAAAAATAAAATATTTATAAGCAATATAACGCCTGACATCTGCATTGCTATTACACTTTTGCTAATAGTTAGGATTTTTTTAAATTTTAGATGAACCCACGGGAACAGTACATTTTTTCTGGATGAAAGGTACCCTATGTCCTTATGTCCTTTCGTGTATACCTGACAACTTGTATGCAAAATTTCATGATCATCGCTTGAGTAGTTGAGGCGTGTAAAAGGTAACAGACAAGGTTACTTTCACATTTATAATATTAGTAAGGATTAATCTGCTGTGTCTACCCGATGAACTATCACTGTTATCAATTTTTAATTTTAGTATAGAATTAACTATAATTAACACATTGTCTGCAAGTGTTATAGCGATCAGACGGATACACGACGAGTCCGATACAAGAAAACTATTCCGTTCTAAAACTTGCGTTGCGTTCGATTTTTTACAAATATTTATTTCCACATAGCCGATCTTTGTTAGCGATACCTTATAGTAGGTTGGGTACTTTTGTAAGGTTAGGGTTAAAAATTTTACCTAACTACCAGTCTACCACGAACGAAACTAAGTTTTTCCACTAAGACAGACTTCAAGTTTCACCGGTTCAGGGCCTTTAAACTAGCTCAATGTCGTTGAGTGATATCCTCAAGTAATTCCAGGAATTCTGTGTTGTTATCGCAGTGAAGATGAATATATAGAAGGTCATCAAACCTTGTCTCTAAGCAAGCAAGGTACAGCAAAATCATCTAACCATTGCATGTATAGGGTTGACACGCGTCGACTTATTTAATATATTTTGATCATGAGAATTACAAGACAAATAGTATTTTAATGTAGATTAAAATTTTTCTTTGATCAAATTTCACCCATGTTCCAGCCAGGAAAAGTCATTTATGTTGTGAGATAGATAAATAGTAAAAACATTTGTAAATATTAGTTAAAAAAATCCCTGAAACAATTTATTTAGCACAAGACTAATAACAGAAATTATTGCATTAAGAACCAAAAACTTTCAAAACAAGTATTCGCTATTACTGAAACAAATTTCTTTATGTGACAACCCTAAACGCATACAATTCCAATAATTCCTATTATGCGACCAATTGGCAAGCAAGAGCAAGACTATGGTGGATATTTCGATGGATATTTGGCTTTCGGGTTGCATTAAACCGAGATGCAAATAGTAACATTACATAATAATAGTTCAAAGTACAACCAAGGCATTTTCATCGGTTTTCCTTGAAACAATGTTAATGTACTGGACATTTAATATTTGCCATTAGTATCTTGCTTAAACAAATATACTATATCATAAAATTACTTTTCGGAAATAGCCGTAAACATAACAAGTTTAAAATACTTCGGTGTCAAGTTCAGAAAAGAACAGCATTACGCGAAAACGTAATCCTCGCTCTATTACCGCCGTTCACTAATTAAATGTTACCTTTTTTAAGATACAGTACCTAATGCATACGAAGAATTGCAAAAAGCGTGGCTGGCGCCCAGCAACCGTCCGCTTAATAGAGATAGGCGCGTCGCAAACCCGCCGCTAGCTTCGATAAAGGCGTCTGAATGTCGACGCCCGGCCGCCCGCCGGCCGGTCACCTTGAGGCCGCGACTGAAGCTGCCGTGCACTAGCGAAATTTGGCCATACCGATAAAATCTTCAACGCATTTAGGGTTCATATAGTATACCCCGACCGACGTCGCGGCAATTTCGTTTTGTAGAAATTACACAAGTAATGTATGCGACCCTTCGCCAATCGCACCGAGAATCTGCCCTTAAAGTCACGTGATCGAAAACAGTGTCCATAAAAATAGTCATTTCTATCTACCCAAGATAACACATTTGCGCAACCGACTCGAAGCCGACTTGTAATAGTGTCGTAATCGACTTTGACACCAATTAGATTATTTAATTAAGAGCGTTCCACAAATCGAGTTGAAACCAGTTAGCGTACGGTATTGTAACTCATTCATCCCCATGGCAACAGTTTACATGTACACTTCAGCCAAAAGACTCGCCTTTTCATCGTGTGTGTCGCGTCGTGAGATAACGTCACGATTTACGTTTCTAGCCGCGACCCAAACAAACGTTGACGCATGCCTCATATAATTAAAATCGTATACTCGCTTGCTTGCCGCCACTTATGCTCGTTAGAAACAAGCGCTTTATTGTTCATGTTACTAGGCAAAGAATACGCGATGTTACGTCACAAATGATTTCGCACATTATTCGGTTTGCATTCCGCAAATTTCCACTTCAATTACCGGATTTTAGCCTTGTCAAAGTTGTCATTGTGGCTCTATTGTAAAGATCGATCTTGCAATCACTGGCCACCGCTTAATACATAGCAGGTGCCAAAGAGGCTGCTCTAGTTTCGCGCACAGATCGATGTTGGTGTGCCGAAATAGCGCTCGCTGCTGCTCAGAATATACCCCGCGCAAGGTCACCCAACTTATGACCTCCTCACGATCTGTCGTCTAACACCGAACAATCATTAAGAATTGCAATAGATGAAGACGACCAGACAAATAGTTCTTCAATTTCTCCTAAATCCTTATTACAAAGTCCAAATTCTAACAGTGTACTTGCTAAAATGGGGAAATTTTATACGAATCGGACGTTTATTTACAAATCGTCCTTAAGCTTTAAAATTATGTTAGATAAATTTTAAGTCACAGAACAGAAAAATTGCGATACTGATAACTAAATGAACTTCACTAACGAGTGTGGTTCGAGTGGTCCAACTGACCCGAGGGCGACCTCAACTTAAGATTGTAAAACTTACGGACCATTAAAATGGAGAGACACCCGCAGTTGAAGTTTAATTTATCGGATGAACTGAATCCCGGAATAGAAAGACCTAACACATTTTTTTACTCAATATCAAACTTAATCCAAAAAGTTATGTATAAAAAATGGTTTCACAATGTATATTAAAAAACCTTATTACATTTTATAGACAAGAATTGTTGTTATAGAAGTATCCATAAATATGAAAGAAGTTTCATTTAATCAATCATCCATTTTACATTTTAAATTTTACATACGTCTGGCAATACTATAATAGCAATAAAGATGTCAGTCGTTATATTGCTCATACTTATTTTGACAAGCGTTCATTTTTTTTTTTTTTTTTTTTTATTTTTTAACGCGGAAGAAGTCGCGGGCACCAGCTAGAACACATTAGCAAAAATAAATCCAACAAAATAAAAATCTCTCATTCAGGAACAAAACGGATAACCATCAAAATAAGTTCTTTTCTCTTTTATAAATATTTTAAGGGTCGTCTAGGCACTTGCATTCAGTCTGTTTGAGTCCTTGAGCGACGGTGGCCAGTTATCAGCAAGTGAAAGATAACTTTGCGAAGTAAGCAAGTGAAGTGAGGCACTCACTTTGTTATATAAAATAGTGGATCGTAAGAGTGCAGCGTGCAATCTGTTTGCTGTGTGACAGAAGCCTTATTGCGTAGCAGACGGCTGTCGGTCGTCTAACAATTGGAGCGTTTCGGCGCCCGACGGGTGGTAAGCGTGGCGCGTGCGCAGTTTTATTGTTCCAAGCCACACTTTACCACTCCTTTAACGTTAACTTTATTGTTATGTGTGTGTTTTGAAATTTAAATTAACATACCAACATACATTATGTCCCCGCACCACTGAGTACATAATCTACTGGGCATAGATGCCAATTGCAATATTAACTGTTATTTGTGTATTTGTTATGGTGCTGTTTATTTGTGTATGTCTTTTAAGAAATAAGCGCTGGGACGATGATCTCAATATAGTGAGTGTGGGTGCTGCTCAATTAAAACTATCTATGTCCAACAGCGGACCAACGCTTGAAATGTTGATGATGACGAAACACGAAATACTTTTAACTACCCAAAAATTAAATACAAAAAAACACCCAATGTATGATGGTATGTTAAAATGTACGGTGATGGCAGATTTTGGGAATCTTATTAATGCTTGTTTAAACGTTAAAAATATAAATAACAAATAAATAAAGCAACAAGCACGTAAACCCAGCAAATATTTGGTAGACATAAAAAACTCCATTACTTAAAAATACATAGTTATGTGGCGCTCGTAAAAGGTGATTTCCGGCTACGGTGGCAGCTCCATCAAATAGATCAGTCGGCCGATAGGCGTCCACCGAGGTTCGTAGTCCACATTACGATATTGGCTTTCGTATCAATTTTATCCCAATAGCAAGTAGGTACACTCGTATTTACTGGGACAATATTTTCATTTTACTGAAGATTACAAATTTTATTTTTTTGGATTATATAATTTTTTAATTCTTTAATTTTAGTTTTACTTTAAATACCTACATTATAATGTGTATTTTGTGGAATTCGATTATTTCGTGTTTATTGTAACAAAAATTAAATGTATGTTCAGTATAACTAAAACGATAACGAAAAAAAATGTTAATTTAAAAAAATAAATTATAAAGGCAATTTGTTTTCATAAAATTCATTCATTTCGTAATTCTTACAGAATATCTGTAACTTCTACGCTTCAATATTTCTGATTTGATAACTTTTATTTAACTGTTTCCGTTAAAATAACCTCCACTACATATTATTTAGGAGGTACCGCGATTACCTGGTGCAATTAATTCATATAATATGCAATTGAATCATATAATATGAATCGACTACTAGGTCGCTTTAACTGGTCATTTTATGTAGCAAAATTTAAAAAAAAATTGTTATCCGCAAATAAAACTAAATTTAAGTTAAGAAAGCCTTTGAAAGCAATGTATAGAGTAGACATTTATATACAATGGTCATAAAAATACGACCAAAGGCTTAAAAAGACAGCAGGCTTTATTTGCGTATATCCTCCCGTACCTATGGATATCTGGAGTCCATCGCGTTATGAGACCATCAATCTTCGGGCCAAGATAATGGTGGTGCGGTGTCGATGTAATAGTTCCTTGACCGACCGATTGAAATATCTGGACGGGCGCACCGCGCCATCGAACGACCACGTGACCTCTCGCGATCAAAATATTTATTGCATTTTACATTTTTATAATCTTAGTACGCCATTTTTTTATATTTATTATTATTAATATATTATTATTATTATTAGTATTATTTTATATTGATATTATATTACTATTGTACATTTATGTATTATACTAGTAGGCACGTCCGTGATGCATTTTTTAATATACACAAACTTTCCTTGTTTATCCCTCTTTCCATTAGTAAAAACCGCATAAAAATCCGCAGGGTGGTTCAGAAATGACGGGTCGCGGACCCCTTCGATGGTGGGAGCAGGAGCACTCAGCACCGTGGTTTTGCCCCGCCGTGTGGTGATCTTGCGTCGCCACGAGACGGTAGCCCAGCGAGTGACAGGGTTGATTCTGATCCTAGCTCGCGAAGGCTGGTGGGCATCAGAGAGGAACACAAACTGTCGGATTCCTCATCCACCGATGCGGTGGTTCCAAAAGGCCATGACCCGCGTTTGAGACGCGGCCATGCCTCGCGTCACCAAACCGCCGCCCCGTCGCCAACAGGTGTACTGGTGGTCACCGGAGCTCGAGCAGCTCCGAGCGGCTTTTAAGGCTCGACGCCAGTACTCCCGTGCATGTCGACGAAACAAGGACGTACCAACCTAGAGGAGACTTTTTGCCGTCTTCCAAGAGGCCAAGAGAACCTTGCGAGCTAGATAGGCTTGTCATGAATAAGCTTTACCCATGCCAAGTTGCGCTAGTGGTGGCGCGCATCAGGCGCTTGAGCTTGATGGTGGCCCTTGAAAAGTCCGAATCAATTTGCTTCCACGGGCCTCGCAAGGCGCCACCGCCAAACACTCTTATTATTGTGAGCAGAGTCACCATTACCATCGGGTCGACGCTGAAATATCTCGGCGTCGTTTTTGATAGCCGATGGAACTTCAGGGAGCACTTCGCAAGAATGACTCCCAAATTGGTGAAAACCTCTCTGGCGCTAGCCAGAATAATGCCAAATTTAGGAGGACCTAAGAGAGGATGCCGCCGTCTCTTTGCGAGGGTGGTACGCTCGATGGCCCTGTATGGAGCGCCCATCTGGGTGGACTCCCTTATCTACTCGTAACGCCATCCTGCTGCGGGGACCGCAGCGTGTGGCGGGCAGAGTTATCAGGGCGTATGGCAGAGTTATCAGGGCGTATCGCACTGTCTCGTGGCAGGTGGCGTGCGCAATAGCCCGAACACTCCCCTGGGAGCTGGATGCCAAGGTCCTTGCAGTAGTTTTTCGCAAAACTGCGAATGCAAGGGCCAGACATGAGGCTCCACTCCCAGAAACAATTTCTCGATGGCGGAAAAAAACCAAGATCACCTATTATAATGATAAGTGTGGGTAATTGCAAGATCTTCTTGGCAGACACGACACCTTCAATGCGTATAAGCATATCAAGGAAATGGTGGGTCAAAAAAACCCATTGATACTTTGACTGATACTGGCGGAAATCTAATTTTGGACCCGAAAAGCAAAATGAAACAATGGTGTGAATGTATGCGAAACCGAAATGTTTAACATTTTTGTGACATTTGGAGAATTATAAGGAATTATAATAAACTAGCTGGTGCCCGCGACTTCGTCCGCGTTAAACGATAAAAGGTACCCTATGTCCTTTCTGGTGTCCCAGACAACGTGTATATGCAAAATTTCATGGTGATCGGTTCAGTAGTTTTTGCGTGAAAGAGTTACAAACATCCATTCATCCATACATCCAAACATACTTTCGCATTTATAATATTGGTACAGATACATCTTTATTATATTGTTAATTATTTAAGGCAGAATATCATCTCGGAGAAAACGCTTAGAAAGAGCCTTGGCGCCATAGTGAAAAATGTTTGGATAATATAAATAACGTGTAAAATATCGCTGGCCGCCCAAAATGGGTGATGTCCTTTTGTTTTAAAATTTTTTTCATACGCCTAACCGTTTTTGAGATAGTGGGCAGAGCCCGCAGCGAACAGCCACTCACCGTAATACAAGGTCAACCGTAAATCTCAGTGAATAATGCCTTGTATAAAATTATGTATAAAATCATAGAATTATCATTAACAACAAATAATTTGTATTATTTATTAGTTAATCCGTACTAATATTATAAATGCGAAAGTATGTATGAATGGATGTTGGATGTTTGTAACTCTTTCACGCAAAAATTACTGAACCGATCACCATGAAATTTTGCATACACGTTGTCTGGGACACCAGAAAGGACATAGGGTACCTTTCATCGTTCAACGCGGACGTAGTCGCGGGCACCACCTAGTACATTATATTTCGAAGATAATGACGATGAAACAAACATTTTATTGTAATTTTATTTATCTTTATTCAGTAGCTATATATTGCGACTGAGTTCTTCTTCTTCTTCATCATCGTCGTCATATTCGTCATCTTCGAAATATAAAGTATCAACTAATAAATAATACAAATTATTCAATATTCAAATATTTCAAGCTTTCAGCTTATTATCTCTCATTCCGAGGTTGACCCCTTTTTTTGCTTAATTGACTGGGCTAGTACGCACCGATGGTCAGGGGGCCACCTCAATTTGTTTTGACGCAAGAAAATGTGGCAAGAATCCAAGGAGTTTGGATACAACTCCTTGGATTCTTTGGATGGAAAGTGAATAGAGCTAACGGTATAAGTGAAGAGGCCGGTTTATCCATGAAAATTAACAAAACGAAATTCAGACATAAGAGTTGACATATCAAACGACTTGAGAGAGTACTCCAGTACAAATATCTCGGGACTTGGGTAAATGAAGTATGGGAGTCCGACCAAGAAATTAAATCCCGGATTAAACTAACCTGAGCTTCTTTCAATAAAATGAGAAACATTTTGTGTTATCGCGAATTAAACATAAAAATTCAAGTAAGGTTGCTGATATGTTAAATCAGACCTATAATAATGTACGACTGTGAAACGTGGACTCTCAAGGAGGACACTACAGGACGCCTACGGGCATTTAAAATGAGGCGCTACCGCCGTATGCTTCGTATTAGCTGGATACATAAGGTCAAAAATGAAACCGTTCTCCAACGCGTTAAAATGCCCCGAAAGATGATGAAAACTATCAAAAAACGCAAGATTGGATATCTTGGCTACGTGCTTAGGCACGATAGATGTCTGCTCCAATTAATTATGATGGGTAAGGTGGAAGGGAAGAGACGAGCTGGGCGAAGGAGAAAGTCGTGGCTCAGAAATATGGACTGGGATTGCCTCGGCCGAGCAGCTATTCCAGTTGGCTCTTGACAAGGACCGGTTCAGGAAGTTGACGGCTAACCTTCAGGACTGATGAGGCATAGAGAGAGAGAGAGAGAGAAAAAGAGAGAGCAGATATACATAACATACAACGCGGAAAGCGTTTTCAATTTATACTATACTAGTTGAACCCAGCCACGCTTCGCTGTGGCTCAGTCAACAACGTTCCATGGTTGCCATAACAACGGTCAAGGTATGAAAAATTATGTTTTTTTATATTAAAAAATCGGTATCCGTTGGAATTTTGGGAAAAAGATCTAAAATCATTCCTCTGTTTAAATACAATGTTGTGTAAAAATTTCAATTTTTCGAATTTTTGATTAATACACAAACCAACACAACACATATACATAAGGATATACAACAGAGAATTAAAAGACGTATAAATAGAGTAAATGGTGTGTGGAAATAATTGAAAGGATTGCGGTTCCTATTAAGATAGCAAGAATCTATTAAGAATTGTACAACACCGTCACCGGCTACTTTACCTCTAGGAAATATTACGATAGGATTCGGGCGTCTTACCTGAAAAAAATAAAAATTTCATCAGAACACTGTTGATAAACACAAAAGAAAAACGTTATTAAAGTTTAGAATGGGTTAGTGGCCCCCGTCGATAACAGATCGGGTGAATGATGCAAGTCATCGGGGTCGTTAACATCGGCGTGTTTTGACGCACCGCATAATGACGCCTAACGAACATTACCACTTTTAGGATAAGCCTTTAGAGGAAAATGTTTCAAAGAAAAATTTCATGTTTTGTAATGCATCTTTAAGAGGTCGTTATAAAGCAAGTCATGCGCAATTATTCAAGGGGAATAAAAATTAAATGAACGGGAACGCTATGACGATATTTGCTTCAACATCTTAAATTATGTAACGATCGCAGTGATACGCATATTATATTTAACACTGTAATTGCGTCACATCCAGCTGTTCGTTACGCAATACGAAGCACGCTATTAGAAATCGAGCTACATATGAAACATAAATGAACGTTTCCAACGACTTGAACGCTCAAATGCTTTTTCTCGACGCAGATATACTCATAGCTCAACGCCACAGCTCATAAACTACGAGTTGCAAACAATAGCACACTTCCAGTTAACATTAATACACGCTATAAATCTTGTTGGGCGATAAACAGTATGCCAAATTGCATGAGCCCCGTCGATTACCCGGGGCCAGGTCACCCCTCTCTGCATTAAGGGCCGCGCGTGCACCCTATCTTATGAATTGGCTAATTTATCACTAGAGATTTATGTAAGCGGCGACGCACCCGCATCAGATGTGTGCACGGATTTGTGTATTAGTCGGACAGGACCGTGCCCGCTCCGGTTGCCGCGTGATGAGAAAGTTATTGCCTGAACAATTAGGTACGTCGGTGTGGACAGTGGACACGCTTCGCAGAGACGGCTAGTTAATTTTGCTAATGCATTGATATCACCACGTAACTTATTGTGTCTTTGATTTCCGTAAATAAATCTATTAAAATTATTTATCACATTAACTGTAGCATGCATTAATACTCTTTGGACATACTCTTTCAATTTATTATTATACTAGCCACCTGGTTTTGGTTAAAAATAATTTAGCGTAATTTTCTTTAATCCGTTGGAGGACGGTTCAAAAAAATAACTATTTAGAGATTTATAGATATGACTGTCGAGAAAAGAATTGAAGAGATAGAGAATAAAATTTCTCTATCGAATTTTTAAGTAACCCTAGCTGGGTTACAACGGTTGGCTTCATATAATTATTCTTTCTTTGTAATGCATGTCATGTATCAACTACAAATTAAAATTTTATATCTATGGTACTTTGGGTAGAGTTCACCAAATTACAAACGAAACGAGTGGTTGTCTCCTAGAGCGGGCTAACGGTAGTCGAGCACGCGCCCTGGCAACTGATTGGCCTTGCAATGTCCGCCAATTAATTTATACACCGGTGTTATCAACATTATTCCATTATGTTGTCGCTACTTCATTAAATGAGCCATTGGCAACACGCAAAACAAAAGCACAGAACCATATATTATTATAAGTATAGTAAGTATTAGCAAAAAATTTCTTTTCAATAGTTGGTCAGGGTACGAACGGAGTTTGCCGACGACGCACATCTGTTTATGACCTCACCAATGACTATTCTTTATGTTAAAAATGAACACCATAACTCTCTGGTAGAGTTCAATGCTCGAAGACAAATACAGAGAATTAAAAATTAAGGAAGGAATTTATAATTAGGGAGAATCTACTGCGTCATGACCGCCATGGCCCTGCCAATATATATTTTTTTACTAGTTTAAAAATTGTAGGAAAGGAAAAGGCCCTTTGGAAGATAAAGGAACACGAAACTAAAAAATATTCATAATATTCATTTACCGAATAAAGTATATGATTCATCGTTGCCGCTTTTTGGGCAAAAACTCAACCCCATGCTCGCGGTGAAAAGGCGTAAAGTTTCCTACCTGAGTCATGTTCTTACACAAACTGCTTCATCTGTTTATGATTGACAAAGTAGCTGGAAAGAGAAAAGTTGGGCGAAGAAAGTAATCATGGCTGAAGAAAATTTAGAGGGAGGTCCGGGATGGCTTACCAAGTTGAGCTGTTCCGACGAGCAAGAAACAGAACAGAAGGGACTGTTCCAGGCTAATTCGTCAACCTTGAGTAGTTGGAGAGACACCGCAAAAAAATGAACGTTGTCGGTCATTAAAATTTATGTATGGTTTCTTTCTGGGGAAGTAGCAGTGAAACATTTGTCTGATAAGCGAAACTAAACGACCGATGGCTTCTTTTTGGAAATTAATTTTATTTATTCCCTAACATTAAGTACGCCACCCCGCCGAGGACCTAAGGGCAGGGGCTCCGCTTCCGTCGTACCAAGCGCGGAGGTTTGTACGCAAACACGTTTTAAATTATCGTCGACGACCAAGATTGTACGAAAGAAAAACATTATCACGCCGAAAAATGCCCCGGGCGCGGCCGACAGTTCGCAAGAATACAAAGTGATCACTAAGTGAGAAAACTTGGGGTGAACCAGCCAGCATCAGCACTGAATATTGTGCCTTCAACATTGATATGGTCGAAGTGTACCTATTCTTTACGAGGTATTATATTCAATATACAATAATTTATTAATAAAACGTAACTTATTTACTTGCAATTAAAACTATATTTATAAATTAAGTTTTGTAATTAAATTATTTTTAATTTTCAATGTATGAAGAAGATTAATATTAATACATTTAAAATGTAATAAAACACTTTCGCTGATACTTTGAAACCCGGTGCTATTAGTATTTAGAGGCGAAGTCTTGTTTTCAAAAAAAAAAAACGCAAAAAAAAATAATATTTTTAGAAATAAATAAATTCGATTGATCACGACGGGACATTCTGAGTGTATTTTTTTAACCCGGAATTACACAGTGAAGGACCGCTGTATAATTATATCGGTATAAGCAGCAAATAAGCAAGCGTGACGTGTATTTATAATTCGGTCGAGGAATTCGTTGATCTCGTTTATAGTGGCGATGCATCTAACATATATTTATAGTGCAGACTTTGCATCGCATTTAAAATTAGCCCGTCTAGAGGCGACGGCGATCGGCGACGTAGCGTGTCGCATATGAGCCGGAACGTTGCCTTTGCAAACAATATTGTAATTTTCTAAATTGATTTCCATTGAATAATCATGGATATTGCATTATGTGGTCTTTACGGTACTTGCTTTTTATGAGTTAAATGTTGAAAATTAATTCTCAATCAAGTACCTAATCAGTTATTATAAATTTATAATAAAAAAAAAACTGAAAGAAAGCTATGAATAATTGAATAGCTAAAACACAGAATGGATATTGGTAGTTAAAATTCAATGTACCTATAAGTGTCGAAGCGTCCCGTAGTGTAACTATTTTTGACACTAATAAATAGCCGCCCCACTTTGACCAGACGACACAGACAGTTGCGTCCATAAAAAGATTGAGCAATATATGACGAAAGGTTGACTAGTGAAAGATTCTCGACGAACCTATATTCAAATAGTATGTTTGGAAAAGGTAAACTAAGAGAAATAAGAGCTTTTGAAAGATATTCCATAGCGATACTCTTAAAATATTATGTTGGATACTTTTAAAGCTTATACAATTCAAAGTTTACAATTTTTTTTCGTCATTTTTAAAATATAGTCTGCTGGATAAATTATTATTTAAAATGTCTGAGAATAACTTTAAAACAAATCATGCAAGACGATTTTAATGGGTGAATTTATTTGATGGATGAATTGACGACAGACAGTAGGTACGAAAGATAAACGGCCGACTTCTTACGCATTCTATTGTTGCGCTCAAAACAAGAGGGAAATAAATTTAAAAGCAAACCAATGTTATATTAAGATAAAGGAGAGTTCAATACAAAGCATAACGTCGTTAAACCAGATCGTGCCTAGAGCGAAAGTTGCAACTTAAATCAGATGCAGACAAGAGAAATCCGTTGCAAGAGTACCTACACTCGATACAAGACAGTATTCCCGTAAGAACCGCGAACGCGACAATTAGCGCTCGTGGTAAATGTCACGCAACCTAGGTCGCGTCGTCGCAATCGCCGGTAGACATGGTCGCCTTTTTTCGTACAATATTATTCTCTGGTATCTATAATAATAACTGGAATATGTTAAATTTCATTTTACGACTTCTGTCTGTAATATAAATTTAGAATCTATGCACTAATGTAGCGAATGTAGCGAGATTTATTATCTATTGTAAAACCATTAAATAACCTTTATTCGATGATGATGATGATGATAAGGTTTAATTTTCGATTGTAACTGACAAGTAAAATAACGCTTCAGCGACTGTTTTTATATTTTGTTTTCATCACATGTTTCAATAATATTGCCTTTCGGACCCTTGACACCACCAGCATTATTATAGGCAGGAAAAACAATTTTATAAGAATAGATAGGAAACAAGGCAACGAGAGACCATTGTCTGCCATTATTTTACATCAGTGCAATAGAATAAAGAGCAAATTCAAACATTAAAGTGCCAAAAAATATTTTTAACAAATTTATTACAAAATATCCATGTCTACTATAACAATTGAACAATTTAATTGAAAAATAAAAGTAACAACATTAAATCAAAATTAAAATAATAACAAAAAAATATTTATTTTATTGTATTAAATTATTAGTTTATAATATATACTACGTTATTATTATCTAAATAAAAAAGTAAAAGAATTTTAGAATGTTTATGAGAATAGCTTACCATGTCTCCTTTATCCTACAATTATTCTTCCTAAACCTTTTTAATTCAATCATGGAGAAAACCCTACGACCTTTCCGGTGTACATGTTTGTAAGCGACATCTCACCTAATAGACCGTCTGCCTGTTCGTCACACATTAACTTAAACCTGTGCGGACGCAGATACCTATACCGTCAGGTACGTGTGCTTTGGTATATTATGTATGAGTGAATAATTTGACGAGTATAACAACCTCAATGAGTCATATTATATTTAAAAAAAATATGGTTATAAATGACCAACTACGTTTGAACGTATGTATGAACGTATATGAAATGATAATAGATAGAGTATAAACACAGTGGAGCCAACGGGCGCGGTCGACCGCCAACAGCACTCATATTGCTCACTTTATACCGCATACACTTCCGTGTTTCTTTATACGCGCTGCGATACATTCGCTTAAGACTCCTTTGAGAGGTCCGCTCCTTATACGAAGTAATTTTATAAAGCGGGAACAATGTCGTGCCCGGGGCGAGTACCGGCTACGGGTCACTCAGTGGACTTTATTGACGACATGTTTACAACCGGCGCTAGATATAAACAAGCATTTTTGTTATGAAAAATAAATAGCTTACTCAACAAAAAAGTTTGTTTAACCTAAAGTAATGGTTGCTTTTGAACAATAATATAAAAAATAAAACACATAATACATTAATGTATGCCTTTCTTCAAGTAAGCACTAATGACCATGTCTTCGCAAGAGTGCAAATAAACTAAAGGAACAATTTATAATCAGATTACGCTTTTCGGTGTAACATTAGAAGGAAAATGTGATCAGTCATTTTCTCTTATTTTATTAGCTGTCGCACGCGTCTTCGCCCGCGTATTTTTTTTTTTATAAAATATAGCCTATGTTACTCGCTGATTATGGAGCTTTCTATAGTTTTTGCGTTTATTCATTACAAACATACAAATCTTCTCTTTTTATAATATTAGTATAGACAAGTGAACAGTAGGGGTGTCACACAGTTATTAAATGCAGCTGATAGTTAGTGGTCACGAGAAGGCGTTTATTGCAAAGTTTATCGGAAAATATATTTCCGCATTCCTCGGCACACCAAATACTGTAATGGATTTTATAGTCCGGCGCATAAATAACTCGATCGCTATATAGGTTAACAATTCCGTTGAAGCCACCTATACCCATAGTTATACATATTAGATACCTAGAGACAGGATGCCGATATTATATTCTCTGATTGCAAAAAGTTATTATCACGTAGCTGTAAGTTACAGAAAACGCGCAATCACGCTTCTGTAACTCTTTGCGAGTCTTAGCTCGAAGCACCTTTTGAAAGTTATGAAACTTCTTTCGTATCTGAAGCTACCTATACTTCCAACATCACTACATATTATAAAACAAAGGCCTCCGCCGCGTCTGTCTGTTTGTTCGCGATAAACTCAATAACTACTGCACCGATTTTCATGCTGTTTTCACCAATGGATAGAGTGGTTCTTGAGGAAGTATATAATTTACATTCGTGCCCTGCCGGGAACAGGCCGCTAGTATAATATAAATCCTAGCCACATTTGTAGAAGATGAGTACACGATGGTAAATTTCATGTCAACAGTGCTGCGTTAAATAATATTTAATAAGCAAAATTAATAAGAAAGTTTGTTTATGACCGGTGGAGATCCTGATATACAACACTAAGACTGCCCACAACCATTCGACACATACGTCGGAAATTGATTTGCAATTCTAAAGATGTTCCCATAGCATGGCGACTGCATGCAAATGTGGCTAACTATTTATTATAAAACCGAGTAAACAAGGTCGTTAACCATTATTTCCTTCTGACAACTAAAATACGACGAAGTTAATAACCTCAACACATTTACTTTAAAGGTCAAATATATTTATTAGCACAGCGTTAATTTGTCCTAGACACCGGGAAAAAAAAAAACAAATGTGAGTGAAGCTGGTTGTCGATATCTTATAGATTAAAATACTCTGTAGTCTTTTCTGTAATGGCAAA
Organism: Synanthedon myopaeformis; assembly: GCA_944738685.1. Lineage (NCBI taxonomy): Eukaryota > Metazoa > Arthropoda > Insecta > Lepidoptera > Sesiidae > Synanthedon > Synanthedon myopaeformis. Next base: position 2,369,721 of record OX122927.1, on the reverse strand, counting down.
TATTATTTAAAAAAAATTGTATTACATCCACATTTCGGTTTGTGCTTGACAAAAATGACGACTATCGTGGAACACTCCAGTATTGTGAAATGGTTTTTCATGTCAAAATTGCAGGCTCTTTTCGGGTTAGAAAGACACAGTGAAGGACCGCGCATTTTTTTTTTCTGATAAAAGTAACAATAAAAGACTATGATTTTTTCTTGACTATATTACATGTAACATTTTTTTTATTAGATTATTTGTACTACTCGTTTAGGAGATCAATGCCTACAGATACGTATCTTTTGCAGTTTAGCCTGACTATGCCTTTAATAAAGACATTAATTTTGTATAAATTTATTTCCTTGTATAAAAATAGTTGAAGTTGAAACTGATTATTTTAGTTTAACTGCAATGGTCATCACTCTACGAGCGTGAGTAATGACTAAAAAGCGGACGCGAGTCTGACGGTAGCAATTTGTCGTCATAATTTCAAGTCGAATTTTTTTACCACCAAAAGTAGGTACGGGAACCGTAAGCCGTAGGAAAGGTCTTTCTTTTTTGGTTCGATGATGGGAGTTCTAATGGTTGGTATTTTATAAGAGTCGTCAAATCCTATTATCATTGGGTACTAACGTTATTATTGCGAACTTGAATAGTTACAGAAACGAGACACTCAAGAAAAAAAAAAAATGAAAAGCATACCCATCATCTCACCCACGTGTTTACTTACGCAAGGAGAAACGTGCTCATTGTGTGTTTCTTCTTGGAAAATAAATTTATGTGCGAGCGTTTATTAACAAATGGACCGCACGGTTTTCGGTTTGTACTTTCATGAACATACATATAAAAAAGTGGTCGAGCCTCATTACAACCAAATTCAAAACTATGTTTATTGCAAAATAGTCACCATCTACGATATCTACTCAAACATTTCTTTCATAACAGCGCATACCGGATAAAAAACATTGATAGCGAAACTTTCTGTGAAAATCTTCTTATAATTCAATAAGCGGAGCCTTAAGAGGACGGCTGGCGCGCAACCTCCTAGATTCCTTATTCCATTAGGTGTCGCCGTGGCTCGCAATTTGCAAATGACTGCCAATACAAACTTATTGAAATTCTTACGCGGCTCACGCGTCGGGCGCATCGCTCGCAGCCTGAAAAGCTTCACAGATATTTGAGCTTGTAGATCGATTATTGACCCAATAAACTTAATTATTTCAGATGGTATCGCGAATTAGTGTACGATTATATTACATATGAACTAAAAATAACATGAGGTTTTTAAAGTAAGCAGTAAAAAAAGTAAAGTCAATAAATTGAAAAGATAATAATCATACTCTTAAGCACAATATTCTCAAAGTAACCTCAATATTCGGTAAGCCAAGACTTATTATGTACTTGATATTACCAAACTATAAACAAAAAGGGGCCGCCGCCCAATCATATTGGGTATTTTGCATAAATTACACCGCACTGCCGCCAAAACGAGTTGGATTTCTGAAAAATAAACTGGCGTAAAATAAACCGCTGCTGTGGCCGAATGCAAAAACGAGTAACACCATTATATGGTAATGCAAAGTGCGTTTTTGGTGGTTGCACTGAGACTTCCCAAATACTATATAGGTACTTATCCTAAATTTCTTAAAAACGTCAGTTGTAACATTAAAAATAAAAAATCAATTGAAAATTAAGGCTTCTAGTTAAAATCAGAAGCTGAGTCTAGACTGGCGACCGGGTTGACCGCAACCCGCACTAATGTTTCAGCAATCACTTTGATTTAGTGGTCGACGGTCAAACGAGCACTAGACTTGGCCCTGCTAGAACCGTTTATAACCCGATCTGTCCGCGATAATAAAACGCACTTCCTCGAGCGCCGCGTAGCGGTTACACATTTAAATTGTAAAGTCAATGTAGAAAACACGATCGCATAAAGTCTAAACCGAAATCCCAGTGGAGTATTATCGTAGTAATTACAACAAAGCATAACTATTGTTTTCCTTCTTCACCGATAAGTGGTGGCATTAGCTAAGGTATTTCTCGAGGAGGGGAGAAACGAGGCGGGCGTAGTAGCGCAATTACCCCGAATATAACGCCCATAAAACGGGAACGATTATAGCGTTACATGTTTAGCATCGAGAGATTGGATGTACCTACTCAAAAACGCTCGGTGGAAAATAACTTGCATGCGCCGGGGATACCGAGCGGCAGTCGTAAAACAGTTATAACAGGCGCAGTGCGGAAACTTTGCTTTATGGGGGTCCCTGAAACATGTAACGTGCACGCTGAATTAATTATCGTATGGTTATTCTGGTACTTGAGACGGGTCACGGAACAGTAATAATTGATGAACCATGAAGAGGAATGTAATAGGCATCGATCAAATGTTTTTTAACGTCCTAGTCAACAAAATTAATAACAATCGGTCAACGGTCCAAAAATGTGCTGAGACAAAATAAGTCATTTTGTATCAAAAACACAAAACATACTTTTTAAAACATTCCTTGAAAAAATTTGAAAAGTATACCCTACCCTTTAAAAAATTAGATTGTATTTAAAAGAAAACTAATAAGAAACATTGAGAAAAGTCACGCTCGTCGGTTGTTAATCCAGTGAACAAAGCGGTGACTTCAGCTAAGAAGATCGAAAGTTGAGATAGTGAAACATCAGAAAGACTTCGATTGAACGTAGAAGCAGATTCGCGAGCCAACTGATCTAGTACCGTTATACGAAATGTAGGTTAGAAGTTTGCGAAAAAAGTCTACGGACAATGACGTCGCAAAGCTCGACTCGCGAGTCACTTAATATGAGACCGCCCGTTCGGAGATTGCAATGGGCAATGGTGTAGCAAAAAATATCAATTTGCGTTGAGAAGATTCAATTGTCTGCGGGCAGAGGGACGCGTGAAACAGAAGAAAATGATTTCCTTTGGGATATAGTTTGCCGGGAAATCCCCGTCTATCGTGTGAACATCGATGAACACGGCCATTAGCGACAGTTTTGTTTTTGTTTGCGTGCCACTTAATTGCGATGTCCGCTGTTAATCAGGCGGCCTATCATTCATAAGCGACCGCTGACACCGCATATCTATAATGATTATCATGTTCAATTATTTTAATTAAACAACTAGGTATAGCTTTTCGCGGTTCTACTGGACATGGAACAACTTCAACTGACAAACAATGAGGAAAATGAATAAATTTTATGGCGCAGCCTCTTAACGGAAAATCAAGATACGTAAGTGTTATTTGTGTTTATTTATCAAAAGGTATTTGAATCAAAGATGAGTTCCAATACGACCGATTTGAATGAGCACTTACGATATGAATGTATTTCCGAGAATTCTGTTATTATTATTGTACGGCAAAAAGTTAAGCGTGGAAATTATTTCTCTTCACTATATTTGCTCACAAATGTTTACTTTTCGTACAATATACCTACAAACTTGACTGACAATCTAAACAATTGTCAACAATAGACAAATTATGATATTATATCTAGAATAAACGAGCTTTTATTACTGATCACATTACATTTATGGGGCCATTGGTCAATAATTGTGGTGTTAAGATCTCTAAGAGACGTGCAAAAGGTTAAAAGGGTTTTTTTTTTTTCAAATTTTCTTCAATATTGCCTGTAGCTAGGCACTAATTATATAAGATAGGTAATTAATTATAATTAGTTCAGTAATAGTAAATACAACATATGTCAACATTTTGTATTGTAAGTTGATCCTTTTGAATGCCTATATGGTATTGATAGGTATAATGCCTTGTAGTTTGAGGTAGGATAGCTCGTTTATATGTGGTAGCGGTTTTACGTATGACGCCAAGACACGTCTCCTGTGATCTGAAGGGAGCAGTCAGTCGCGTGTGCATAATGTAGGGCCGGCGGCCTCCCTCGCGGCGCCGGCGTCAACGACCCGCACGATTCAAGGACACTCGCCCGCCCGCCGCTGCCGCTACGCGCCGCGCCGCCTAGTGACAGACGCCACACAAAACATTCTATTAAATATAATCAACTCTGCTTTAGTCAAACTAAACAACAATGTCACATAGCAGTAATTATTACTTTACCTTTTTAGAGGTCATCGGTCATTAGAACAAATTAGAGAAGGTAAACTTTTTAATGTACCGCGATATAAAAAAATAGTAAAACACTACAATAAAAAGAAAACTTTTACTGAACGAAGAATGCGAGAACCTTAAGTTATCGAATGAAAAACACTTCCAATTACAATTTTATTTATGACCATACTAAATTACAAGCAATACGCTAATATACGCGTGGATATTTAAATTATAAAAAAGAAACATGGCCGATTTTGTAGAGTTTATATGAGCGAATAATACTGCCACCTGTATTGGCGTGCCAATGTACTTTTAATATATCCTGTTTGTCTAGAAACAAAATCGTAAGTAACCTCTACTAAACCCTATTAATACATCAATGAGCGAACCTGCAAAAATATTACAGTGTGACATTTGTTGTTTTTTATTATTTACTAGTATATGTCTGTGACTTCGTCCGCGTCGGATGCTACCAAACTTCACAGGAACACCCGGTGGACTATTCTGAAGATTGTCTGAAAGTTTCATCAAAATCGGTTCAGCGGTTTTGGAGTCTAATAGTCTATAGCAAACACACATCGCCTTTTATATATTAAGAAGACTCCCTAATAAGTTCACATTAATCCCATTGATAAACTATTTGAGGTATCCCCATAGAACGTAAACGTCTTTACTTCGTTATATTTAAAATATGAAGCTAAAATAATCATTTAAAAGGAATACAAAAGTTTACATATTATTGTACAATATTAAAATAAGTAATAAGCATAGCAAATAGTTTATTTTATTTTTTACTTTAAATGTAAAACAATATATCGCTACCTGTATATAACATATTTAAAATTAATTCCTGAATGTTAAAGCCTCAATGTTTCCTGAAAATTAGTCGTAAATTTTACCAATTTTACCGCAGCGGAATACAAACATGTGAGCAAAGTTACAACTATCTTATTTATCGATTGATAATATGCAATTTTTGGTCATTCAAGGAGATATTCAAAAGTAAATTATTCCCGATGACATCAAAGAAAAAAGTATTTTTCTTGCTTATGTCCAAGTGCCTTATGTCCAAACATGGGCATTAATAATAATTCAAAAACACCTTTGAAAACTAAGAGCTTGCCAAAGGGGAATCGAAAGGAGTATGATAGGAGGGTTACGTTAAAACACCGTAAAAAAGGATATATTGTTTTAGTTAAGTATGAGCAATAAAGGCTTAAATAAATAAAATATGCAATTTATATGGTTAGCTATTTTGATACACGTTTAGTTTAAAACTATGATATTGGCTTACACGAGGGAGGCGAATTCTTCAGTGCGAAGCCCTATTCTTCCCCCAAGTTCTTGGAACTCGACACCGATTGTAATGAAAATATCGATGCTATCTATTAGTGATAGGTATCGGCGATGTTTTCCGTTGTTTACATGACGTGAATAAATTGTGTTCGCGTGGCGAATTAAGTATGAAAAAAATAGAAAATCACCCTTGTCTGAGATTCTTAACATTCTGTAGAACGCAATTAAGTTGGGCACACTCATAAACTAAACAATCAAAAATAGTTTCTCTGAACATACATAATTTCAGAAAAATGTGCGTCAATTGGAGTCAAATAATTTTTTTTTTTTAATTTTGTGGTAAAAAAGGTGTTCATAATATACGGATCTATGTTACAAAAAATTACAGTATTCAGCATATTATTTGTTGTTGTGAATTAAGAGCGCAAGAGACACTCCATCCACTTTTTAAGGATTAACCATATCATATGCATTCATTAAGTTCATACGATTTTAAGTGTTTAGTTTTTAATGTGACCCATTTCATACCTCAAGCGGTTATATATTATAATTAATAATAATAATAATAATAATAATAATAATAATAATAATAATAATAATCTTAAGAGTCTCTCGCTAGATGGATGGATCAAGGGACAGATACAGAAGGCGGTACTTCTTGACACGGCACGAATTGTTAGGAGGTTCCTCACTCTGCAGCCCTAACCACCGGTAGCTTGGGCCTTGCCCCGCTACTTGCGGAACTCTAGATTTAAGTTTTTTATAATATTTATTGTTTTTTTTTTAAATTTATATTGTAAAAAATTTAAAACTAAGAAAGAAAAATATATACTTGGATAATAATAATAATAAAACTCGCTAAAGAATTTTTATATTAATGACCGATTTGACAACATTTATCATAACAACATCATAATCATAAACCATAAACCAATAATGGCACAACATTTCGTACTGTTGCGGCTGCAGATAGTAAGAGTGACATATACGGTAAATAAATCATAATTGATTCTCCCGTAATTGTTCGTTCTTCGAGCAATCGCGGACATGTTTTGATTAAATTATTAGGCCCCGTTCACGGACGCCAGGAGTAAGTATAAAATTAAAGCGGCGTTTATGTCAGCGAAACGGTAGTTTTTAACGATTTGTGTGATATCGTGTGCAATGTGCAACAGTTGCATTGTCTACAGTTATTACGAAATAATAGTAAACATGCATTCCAAAGTATGTCAATATAAATGTTTTGGTTCGTTGTCAAGTGATACGTACCCTACACGTTTTTCTTCCTGTATCTAGGTCAAACGTCACAAAAAGAAATGTGCATAGCTAGCTAATCGAAAACTTGCACAAAATAAAGTTAAATACATATTGTCCGTTAAGCAAAGTATACAACTGATTAGACGTGTATTGACGCGAGTTTTAAAAAATTTCTTTCGGATTTGTATAACAAAATTTCATTGATTTTTAAATAGTCTCGGTGGCAGCTAAGCGAATTTGGTAAAACGTTTGCCGATCTATATTTAAAAACCAAGGCAAGCTCTTATTCGAATCTCATTCGGGTCTGTAACTTTGAGTCGTGTCCATTACAATGTGTGGATTGGAATAATGGTCACTGGCTCCAAGAGCGAAGGAAAACACCGTGGGATTGCTTGTTCTACAAGAGTAGCAAACTTCGAAAACATGAAAGAAAACATTCATTTTTCTTCTTCACACAAACGAGGGTTTAACCGTAATAGCGACTGACGATTCAGTTAATGATAGACGTGGTAAGCACGGCAGGGGATTAGAGTACGCTAATAATTCTGACAAGATTTATACATAATTTATTAAGAGCTAAGGATACGTGGGAATAGGCTTTGGCATCCCTTTGTGACTGTATGAAACACGACAGACCACACGCTGATAGTTGACGGTAGTCTTCTGTAAGGAGGCAGGAATGCAGTTCTCCATGCCACTACTATAAGTTTGTATATAAGTGTACTACAATTTACAGCACAGAGAAAATTTAATACTTTGTAATAATCACCTCACAGACAATTTTATTGCACTCGTGCGAAAACGGGGCGGGTAGTTTGTTTTGTTATGATTTATGATAATCAGCACTGAAACAGGATGTTGCATTATCCTTTGATATTTTTTTAATATTGACTTTTGGCCCACCTCTTATCGAAGATAAGACAATGTGATAGTATTTGCAATCAACTAAGTTTGATTACTACTTTTTTCTGTGAAACTAGTTAGTTGTAGGCTGGGGTATGTACGAGTTGGTGAGTCACGCCATAGCTGGCGCCGCCGCCTGTTCTGGGGTATTCCAGCAAATAAGTATTTCAAACTGCATGTGCTGTTTTTCGTTAAGTTTATTTATTGCTAGCCATATACAAAACTGCAATTGTCTTTAAATTGAACATAAACTTTATATAATTTACACACAAATGATTGGTGAATATAATTATGTGTAAATGGATTAAGTATTTTTTTTAAATACTTGTTGAAACACATTTTTAGATTCCTATATATACGCCTATTGAATTAACATAATCAACAACAGGGTGAATAACAGCATATTGTGTTTTGGTGGGTGCGGTGTAAGATGTAAAAGCTCATTCCCCTGTTTTGATCTTGTGTACATTCTGCGCCTATTATGTCGTCTGCCGTCAGTCAAAAAAGCACTAAAAATATATTAAGAAAATAATTTTATTGGTCCGAATAAATAAAACGAATAATTCAGAATGACCAGTCGATGTGTGAGAAGTCTCAAGTTTAATATAAGAAAAAATGTCCAAGGTTTTTACAAGTGTATTCTCATCTCACGGGTAAAGCGAACGGGAAAGCAAAACCTGTTTCCCGTAGAGACAGGTGTCCTACGGCCCGCATGGGAGGTCTTTTTATTTCCAATTCCAACCTAGCCAATTTTCTCGGCCAAGTGAACCGACTCCGACATAGAGAATCATCAACGAAATCAGGCACATTTTTATGACGTTAGTCTTACTTGCATTTTTTGCAATAAAGTACCGCAGAAAATGTTCAAAAGTTCAAACAGCTGATTGAAAAGTGTATATGAAAAATAAAGAGCATTTGTCATTAGAGTATTTAAAAAAAAAAGACTTTTGTGTTCTAAAACCAGAAACTTCTGTGTAATTTTTCATATTCACCTAAATACATATATCACGGATTTGTAAGTAATAAAAACAATGTCCATAGGTTAATATCTAGAAATTAGATTATTCCATTTTTCGCTTTCGCGCAGTTTCATGTTGATCGATACCTATTTGACCGTAGACTATGTTCCGGGCGAAGACTACGTTTCAAACTTCCTGATATCCGCCATATTATTGATTATGGACCTAAAAGTCCGAAATTCTATATTCTGTTCAATCGTGTAATAAAAGAAAAAATCTGTTAAAATATTCAAAGTGATAACGTTTAATCTCCGCCATATTTAAGTGCATTTATTGTTTTGTTGTATACGAAATTAATTATATTTACTAGTAGCAAACTAAGAGCTGAAATTGCTAGGTGGCAGTGGCACATAATTTCCCCGGGGGCTCGACGGATTGCGAATGTGCTTCTAAAAGGCAAGTGTAAAGCGGACAGCGGGTTCAAGACACGTTCCCGCTGAAGAAAAATTCTTTAGCTATAGATATTATTATTGTGTTTACCTTTTCAAAAAATTTATATGTATAACTTCCTAAACTAACTAAATACGAGTATCTTTATGAGATTTTTAGTTTTAATCAAAAATACATGAATTTTGATAAAACCACAGAAAGCAACAGTACAAGTAGGTATTATAGTAAAACTTAACTTTATTGAGATCTTAAGGTTGACACAAGAAAAAAACGAAATAAATGCCTATAGACGTTTCTGCTAATAGATTGTACCATAACCTATCATCGACGTGGGAAATTCAATGTTAAATGTGGGCACATATGAATAAGTATTCGTGATGAATAACGTTGTTTCAAAGACAGATAGGAATGGTTCATTGTATGAGAAAATTGTCTTATTATCTCCATATACGAGCAAAAGTGTTTGAATATGCAAGAAAGCTATAATTGATTTAAAGGTTCCACGAGATTGATTGTATTTAATTGTTTCACACAAAAACAAACAAAAAACAATTACGTATGTTTAGATGTAGAATAAAGGAAAAATTATAATTAATTGTTTAAAAATATAATTAAACATATATTAAAAAGAAAAACAATCTTAATACGATTCAAAATTTTCATATTATTTAGCCTTAGGTAATTTATCTTAATTGTGAATAATATTAAGATATTCAAATATTATCAACAATATATTTGTTAGTGTAGTTTATAATGAAACCTTAAATTACGCGTGTTTATAATAAATACTGGCAATCGACAAATATTAGGTGCTCATAAAATGTAGTAACTTACAAGGTAGCACAAACCCTTCATACAACAGCTACTTGAATGCACATGAATATTGTGGATGTTACCATAGAAGAGGGGACGGTAATGTTTGGGAGTGGGTAGTTTAACAATAATCAAGAACTTTTCAAACGTTATACTAAAACACAAAAAAAAAAAATTATAAAACGCAAGATGAACAACCTTAACATTAACAGAACCTTAAGTTATTAAAAAAATTAAAATCTCCGTATTTCGGCGGCAGATTTCAAACCTGCCGGCAGATTTATTCCTGGGGCAGGAATTTTTATTCTTATACTTTATCCTATTAAGGTCGATATAAAGGGGTAGCTTCTGTTTATAGCCACCAAGCATCAAGTTCACAGACAGTCGCCTTGCTGACCTACACATAAAAACAACGTTTTCACCTCTCCAGCACGAAAACGCAATATTGGGCCAAAAACGCAATATTTGGTGCCCAAAAAATCGCAGGAAAATCGCAGGATGCGAGCGTGATTCGAAATTCGAACACCACATCATCCAACTATATGACGCAGAAAAAAGAAAAAGTTTGTTAAATAAATAAATTCTATAAATAAAACTTTATAAATAAATAAATAAATTCGATAAATAAAAACAAAAAAAAATATTTTAAATTTGTAAATTGTATTATTGCTATTTTTCGTAATATTTAAAATATATAATAGTAAACATTATATCTATTATTTAAAAATTGTTGGTTTGGTTTTCATAAAAATGTTAATGCAATACCCGAACGCAACATCTAAAAAACAATATTGTAAAACAAAATGAAATCAACGTTTTTTCAGCATTAGGTCTTGGTGTTTTTGTACTTCTTTGGTAAATATTAAAAAAATGAATACGTCCAGCGGTGAAGATTCTCTAACTCCAAAAGAATTAAGAGAAAAAGTTTCAAATGCCGAACTTATTCCAGAAAAGTCGCGTGAAAAATATCTTCAGGCATACGAATTATTCAATAAGTACTTTGTGTTGGCGACTGTCAAAAGGTGCTAAAACCTTTTGACACGGTGTTTTTGTCATATTTCATGGAATTATCAAAAACAAAGCTACCAAGTACGCTGTAGAGTATTTAATTTAGTTATAATTTATGTGACTATGGTTATAATAAACATAATATTTAAAATTGTCTTAATTGATTTTCTTACCTATAGATGACCTAGTAACGCTTTTCTCGCTGTTGAGGTGAAAAATTGTATGTTTAACACGAGACAAATTTTTCTATGACTCGTGCCTTTAAATCACTCACTTCGTTCAGTAGTATAGACTACTTCGCTAGTTCGTGATTTAAAGTCGGCACTCGCAGTAAAAATCAATTTTGCTCTCTAGTTGAACAAATAACTATTTCCCGCCATTTTATTATAAAAGAAACTTTTCAAATGAAGTCAAATTAATTAATCTTTATGTACGTATATCGGAGATACATAAATATGTGAAATAAATGTTTAATCAGCGAGACAAGGAGTGGCGCTTGTCAATAAAATGACTCACAATCAAATGCTTCTACATTGAATCGATAATAAAAATTATTATCGGCGTGATATCGCGCATTCTCGACATATTCTCGAAAAAACTTATCGCATAACCGGCCTGTTGCTAACAAAACACAGTAAATATCAATAGCCAATAGCGCAAGTATTCAACTTTTTATTTTTCGGGGATTTCCCGTTCAGGCATGTGCCGGAAACCAATAAGCTAAAAATGTAGCGCATGTTTTCCTGCTCTAAAACAATGTGGTCATATTTAAAATAATGCAAAAAAATACATACCTTACAGAGACAAAGGTGGTACTGTCATGAGCATAATAAGCAAAAGCGCAGACTTTAATTAATTATAATAAATAGCGATGTTTTATAATGTAAAATGTACAAGTCGTTCCCCTCCAAACGTAAACACAGACGTTTTGAGTCACAAAAAGTTCTCGGCGGCCAATTAATACACTCCGTCTTCACGAAACTGTTGTGTTCAGGGCTCATTGTGTCCCTAACTATGGCCGACTGAGCCTTTGTCACTTTTTTGTCAAACTCGGGATGTACTTCGCTTTAGGTGTATACTTTCGTTGTGTTTGATTTCTTAAAGAAAATGTCAATGTGTATTGTAAAGGGGGCTACTTTTCTTAGGTTTATCTCAAAGCCTCTTAAGGTGTCGCGGTAAAAGGTTTTTTTATATTATTTTCGGTTAGTAACTATGCCCCGGCACAAAAATGCCAACATATGTTTTTAATTTACTTACTTACCATTCAATTATGATTGTTAGCAGAAGTTGGTACAAAGGCTTACCTGAAATAATGAAAAAAAAAAAAACATTTAGTTAAAGTATACATGCCGATTTAAATTATCGAAACAAAATATAGACTATTGAAGAAAAGTTCAATTTAAAAAAAACTCAATAAATTTTAATTTATTTTTCCCTTAAGGGCATCGTTGAAGTAATAAAAGGTGGTGTAAAATATTACAGCATTCTCCTCAACCGCTGAGGATCATTTTCAATTTCCGGCTACTATTAACTATAGCGCTGGTTTATTAAATATACAAAATGCAATGAAGAATCAGTGAACATTTAAAATAGCACATTATTTTACAAACGCCCAGAATATTACCGAGAACTTGGAATATAACAAAGTTGCAGACAATTGTATGTTCCACGGTTTATGTACAGCAATATATCTCTTTTAATTTAAAATACAAGGTAATTAAGTTACTAAGGAACTAAGTACTAGAATTGAATTAGTAACTTAGAACTAAGTTATTATTTCAATTTAAGATAATATTGAATCCTTTTATCTTATCAAAGTAACAATGTATTGTTTTTCCAACCTTAAAAGGTATTACAAATTTCTTTTAACAACACATAGCCAAGACATCTACGACAAACACAAAGAAAAACTACAGATATGTTTATTTGGCAATAAAAGAAAATGTTACTTGTAGCGGCTAAATAATCTCTTTTCGTTAGTCTATAACCGGCTAGTAAATTAACTGCTGGAATGATGACAAATCAATTATTCTTATTAACAAGAATGTCATAAAATAAGAAAATAAATCCATTCAGTTAATAAAAGTTAGTCGGTCAATTTTCACAGTTTTACGATTTTACCGCTTTATATCACGAAAAACTAATAAAATTCAAAAAATAATACATAAATATAGTAGAATACAATTATATAAATCACACTAAATGATATATGATATTCTTGAGACATTTTTAAGTGATTATAGAAAGCATTCTGAACATTCTTAATTATTTTTTTTTTCTTTATGTAACAATAATAAACTGATGGCGACAAAATGGCTTTCTAAATCAATATTATTATACAGATCGCATGAGATACGCTAGTATTAATTTAAAAGTTAGTGTTATAATAGCAGATGATAAATTGAATAATGTTTGAAAGTTCTGGTGCACGAATCTGGAGATGGCGTTGAGGTTTTAAAATAATACTGTTTAATAATTCAGTGTTCGAGGTTAAAGGTCGCACCCGGCCAGACGAGTTTTGACTCCATTTAGCGGCCCACACAAAGGTCACAATTTGTTTTATTTTTCATATCAAAATACTGAATTAGATATACGCGATTCTACACTAATGGAAAAAATTAAAGGATCAAAAAAAAATTCCTAAAATTTTAGTGATTTTTCAAAATGCTGATCTCAGTGAAAAATGCTCGTATCGAGGTCTAAAAAAGGCATTTTAAAGTTGCAAGTTCTAGTTTTGAGATCTGTCAAAAAAATAATTCAGAGCATTATCCGTGCGAAAAAAAAATTCCGAAATTTTAGTGATTTTTCAAAATGCTGTATCTCAGTGAAAAATGCTCGTATCGAGGTCTAAAAAAAGCATTTTAAAGTTGCAAATTCTAGTTTTGAGATCTGTCAAAAAAATTCAGAGCTACACGTTCCATGCGATTTCAGGAAGTATAACGTGAGAAAAAAATTTGCAGATTTTTTGATTTTTCTTTTAACTCCACGGGCTTGAATAAAATTTTTCCAACTAAGCCATGGTCTAGACGAGATAGCTTGTTTATTCAGCTTCAATTTACTTTTTTTAGGAGCTCTGTACGATCACTTTTGGATGAACTTAAAATCAAAAAGGATCCTTTTGCCTTTGATCGACGATATCTCAGAAAATATAAGAGCAGTTCTGAAAAGTGGAATAAATTTCCTACAAAATTCTGCTGCGTCCTTAAAAATTTTTTTTATGAATTCGAAAAAACATGAAGAATAGAGTAATTTATCGTTTTTCAGAACATCGACGGCTAAATTTCTAATTTTCACGAAATGATTAATGTTGAGTCACACGAGAGTCACTAGGCGAGTGATTTCTGGCTGTGTTAAATGCCGTCATACCATATCATAATAAAATTTAAAAAAAAAACTATCACTAAAATTTCCGAAATTTTTTTTGATCCTTTAATTTTTTCCATTACGAATATATAACATCCAAGAATATATGTATATACATATAACATCCAAGAATATGTGTCCCTCGATAAAGTGCAACCCCAAAAGGGGGTGAAACTAGATAAAAAAATAGAAAACAAAACTGAAAAAAAATTAAAAAAAATTATGTACTTTATTTATGAATTAAGATTATGATTACTCGCTAATTACTCTATTCACTAATAATCGTATTAATACCGTACTGTACATCTCTACCTGAGTGGTGACGTAATCAGTAGTTAACTTTAGCCAGCGTACTTTTTGTGTTAGAACGCAAATTTTTTTTTTTGTTTTAAAGCTATTATGATAGATAATAATAATTAGTCATAAAAATATATAGTAATGGGATTAATTTTAAAATTTTTAGAGATTAAAAAAAAAACAGCATAAAAATGTTATTTTAGTATAAAAATTGAACTTTAAATCATGATTGCCACTCTTTTTTTTCTTTTTTTTATTAAAGATGGGTTTGCTCTTGGCCAACAACCAACTGTGTAGATGGAGTGTAGCCTAAGATGGAGCGAGCTCACACAGAAGATGCCTATTCACTCGAACTTTGAAAGATTTGGGTTATATGAGCTCGGAAATACAGACGCCGGCAGGGAGTGCAAAACCCGAGTTATTTGTTATTTTATCGTGACTAACACATCATTTGGCATGATTATCGTTACTTTGGAAGAAATCGATTATTTGTGAATAGAGTCATTAGTGAGTAATCAAAATCTAAATTCATCAATAAAGTATATAAAAAAATTATAAAACTAAATCTAGTTTCTACCCCTTTTGGGGTTTGCACTTTATCGAGGGACATCCTGTATACAAATACATATTAGAAAATAAAGTCACTGTCCGTTTTTGTCTGTTTCACTGCTAACTTCTTCTTATACTACCAAACGGATTGTCATGCTGTTTTCATTAATGGAAAGAGCGATAAACAAGGAAGGCTTGTGTGTAAAGCCCGCGTGAAGTCGGGAGCGGGTGCTAGTAAGATATAATATGCAATTTTTAGATCCTGATGCACTAAAAACCACCATTTTTGTGTTGTCATTTTGATGCATTTTACTGTACTGTGCCACCTTACACAGTTAAGTAAGTACAGGTAAGTAACTGTCTCTAAAAAAAACGAACGTATATTTCACCTGTCGTTAACTGAGTCTGACATTCTTTAATAAATTTGTGGTTATCGATGTTTTGAATTTTATCCGCGGACCCACCAGGTGCATAGAAGAGGAAAAAGAAGTATCCATGAATCCACCTGTGAATTTAAGTGGAGATAAAGGTATCCGCGGATCCATATGTGGAGCCAAGGTGTGGATCCAAGCGGAAGGAGCCTTTTTTTTAATTACCAATGAGTTGTTTAGTAAAAGTTAAATCTTTAGACAATTTCTTAATATTATTACAATTAACCTATTAATTAAGCAAAGGTTTACACCTTATAAGCCTGTGAGCAACAACCACAACACAATAGAGAGGATCGTATCTGAGCGCGGCGACCGAAAAAGCAATATACAAAGCCGCTGTGACAGCTTGTAAACAAATAAAGGGAAAGTCGAAACGAAAAGGGTAATTACTTCGAAGTTCACTTTTACTGTTCCGCAATAGTGCGAACTGATAAAAATTTCAGTGCAAACAAAAACTACAACATTCTTGGAAACAAAAACCGCAATGTGGTGGTAGTCGGCTGGTTTTATTTTTTACGGTATTCCCAGAACCAATCAACGGTAGCTGATTTATTTTTCCGGCAACAGTTTCAATTATTTCCTACTTCAGAAATAAAACGATGACTAATTAATTGCATGAAGGCCTAAGACACGTTTCAGCAACTTTGAGAACTGTGTAGTATTATTTTACACAGTTCAACTTTGTTCATACTGTGTAATGTAAAATGTATCAAAAGAAATAAAACATCGCTCCTTCAAAGTAGTAAGTATCTATCTACTCGTGATTCAGTATCTTCCAGTGATTCCGAGAAATAATTATTTCCATATCATTCACGTGATACTCTTACTAAAAAAAACATCAATTTGTAGGAATGTTTCTTGTAAGTATTCCAATTGGTTCAATATTCACGTAATCGTATTTTATTTCTCCTTACTAATATTTATTATTTTCTTATTCGAGAACTGAATGGGTATATTTTTAAGGTCACGTTTACGCTGTAGTCATTGCGTACCTACTAGTAGGTATAAAATAAATAAGCAGCGAGTAGCGCCATTACAATCAAATTCTTGAAGTACGTTTGTTGAATCCAAGCTACATTTATAGCGATCCGCAGGCACGCCCCTTTCTAGCTGTCTACACGTGAATGACAGCAAATAGGATTAGGAAGTCAATGGCGGTTTAAGGGTTACCCCTCTGACCGTCCAATGGCGCTGCTGCCTCTTAAATGTTTATTGGCCTTTTGAATGCCCATACAGGTCAGTAAGATTTAACCGCAATATGTTGGATAAACGGGTGAAACGGGATTTGATTAGTTCTTATTCTGTGTAGTCGAACCACAACTCTTAGAAATACATTCGAATTATTGAAATAGTAATTTTGTACGTTATTCAAATACCGTATGGAGTTAATTTTGTACAAGGTCAACCAAAGTTAATTTTGTTAAAGAACAACCAATAAAATTGTATATATTATAAAAATTACTATAAAGTTGTAGCAAAAGATATATATATTAATCTCAGAATGGCTTAACCGATATGAATGTTGTTTTCACTAATGTTTGTAGCAAGCTTCTAGTAACATCAATTAGTGTTTGTTTCATTCCAATCGGTCGGTTTACAAACAAAAAAAATCTGAATACGAGTCGGGGTACGAGTCCAAGTCGGAGACTATAAACTAAATAATGGATGTTCATTTTTTGAAGAAAAAAAAAAACAATAGGTTTGGAGTTGAATAGAATAAGCCAGGGCTTCATGTACCGGTCTACATACAATTAAATAAGGGACGCTTCAAATTCAATTCGAACCAAAATACGCAACCCACGCACTCGTTGCTGGCGGTTTCCTGAGACTAGACTATTTTTAGAATTACCCGAGATCGATGTCTATTTCAATCGAAAAGAATGCCCTTGACAGGCAATTGTCAACAGAAATTTAAGGGCGGGTGTATAACAAGGGGCACAAAATTTTACTTTATAATTTACTAGAGCGAATTGTAAAATGTTATTAATAATAAATTAACTTTGATATTTCTTTCCGAGTAAACAGAATTTATTACAAAGTTAAATAAATACGATACATTTTTAATACCAGTAAACATTTTAGTTTTAATATACTTAAATAATTTAAATGTTTGAATTGTCATATATACAAGGAGTGATCAAAAAGTAGGGAGAATAACCCTCTTGCATATCTCATATTTTATTTATTCATACCAATAATAAAATATCATTTCATTTTGAGGGTAGGTACAAAAAATTAAGTCATTACTTTAAGAAACTTAGAAGCAGTGTCCAGTTGTTTGACGCATTCTGACGCAAAACATCATTAGTGGAGACTTTAGGCGAGTCGGCTTTGCCATATTCTACTGTGGCAAGGTGGACGGCTCAATTTAAGACATTTCATATGGTAGTGTTCAGTCAATATTAAAAGATAATTTAAATATTAGAAAAGTCTCCGCGCGTTGGGTACCTAGAATGTTAACGGAAAATCAAAAGAATCTCAGGTTCGATCTTTCAAGGCGCTGGTTGGACAGATTTCAACAACAAGCTGGTTTTGAATTAGTTGATCACCCACCTTATTCGCCAGACCTAGCTCCCAGTGACTTTTACCTCTTCCCAAAGTTAAAAGAATATTTGCGTGGTAATAGATATGCCGATGACAATGAAGTGATTGAGGCCGTGGAATGGTTTTTGGAAGGCCAAGAGAAATCATATAATTAGAAAGGGTTAGAAATGTTGAAGAAACGCTGGACTCGGTGTGTAGATAGAGGAGACTGTTGAAAAATAAATTTTGTTATTTATAAAATATATATTTTTCTGCTTCATTCTTTTTGATCACTACTTTTTTTGCTTCTGCAATACTTTTTGATCACTCCTCGTATATAAGAACTTTAGATGGGAAAAATAAAACGGTTTTTTTCGACAATTCTTCTCTTCGTAAGAACCTTCCTAAGAAAATTTGACAAATTAGGCTAGAAGTTCTCGAGTATTGCGCTTAGCAACACATTTGGCTATTCATTTTTATTTATATTATACAAACTGCAGTATTAAAAAGTACCCAAGAATTTTAAACATTAGGTAAATACTATAAATAAAATCGATTTGTTTGTCGGTAACTAAAATATATTGAATTGTAAAAAAAAGTGTCTGTAAATACTCACTACCGTAATAAGAGTAACAAGCCCTTACCCGATATTGTTGAAAAATATCAGTTATTAAAGAACCGTTCAATTTTAACGACGGACTATTCAACTAGGTAACCGCTAATTTACTGACCACACTGGTGAACTGGTGGATCTGGGTCAGACCGTAATATTCTGTACATTCTTAATCATATCTCGACCTATTTACAATCTTTAACTTGTAGGTACATGAAACGAATTTAAGAAAGACGAAAAACATCAGACATCGGATGTGAAGAAGGTTTTCAAATTAAATTTAATGTATCATTGGTCGATTTTAATTGCGATATTTTGCGTCGATCTTAATCGACCCGAGAAATAAGTAAAAACATTCAAAATTAAATAAAGTCGTTCCATTTCTCTAGAGAGGTGTATTCGTCAACATAGACAAAACATAGTAGTAGGGCAGCCCAAGAGGGGATTTCTGGATTTACTCGAGCGCGTCAAATTAAGGTATGGTAGATAAATTACATGCTGAAAAGTGTGCATTTTAATAATGTGACGATTTGAGCGTGACGAAAGGAAATGGGAAGGTCATAAATTTGCAAAAAAAAGTCACCTTGACATTCTCAAGCGCGTCAGATTAAGACGTATATGAAATAGGTATTATTTCATAAGCCGGAATTGAAAACTATATGGGAGTTTGTTGCTAATTTGTACATTTGACTTTTTAATATCTAACTAGCCTATCTTAGCGCAAGAAATTAGCAACAAAATAAGCCGTTGGAATGGGCTCGCTAGGTACTTTCTTTGTCAATATATTGTATATGGGTATGCTAGCGTAATATTACGTCAGCATATACGTCGTTTCTCGTAAATTAATGGAGCAACAAATATTTTTTTTCCGGTAGGTACAAATTAGCAACAAATTCCCATATAGTTTTCAAGTCCGGCTTATGAAATGGGTATGCCACCGTAATATACGTCAGATTAAGATATGGTGGGTTAATAATTACATGCTGAAAAGTGTGCATTTTAATAATCTGATGATTTGAGCGTGACGAAAGGGGAAGGTCACAAAGTTGCAAAAAAAAACGTCATCTTGACATTCTCGAGCGCATCAGATTAAGATATGGTGTGTTAATTATACATGCTGAAAAGTGTGCATTTTAATAAACTGACAATTTGCGCAAGCCAAAGTAACAAAAATCGTCAATCAAGTTTAGCTCATACATCTGCAGTGAAATATGTATTTCCTATTCCGCGTTCTCTCTCTCCCTTTCGCTATTTCTCTATTTTTCACTCTCGCACCATACTTACACGCCAGACATGACACGTTGCTAATACAGCTGATCACAACACTCGTGGTATTATATGTACAGCGCTTTGGCTGATTTATTGAATTTTAAGTTCTACGAATTAAATTGTGTAAATTTAATATCTGCTACGACGACGACTTACGGTATTTTAAAGTGTGTTTTTTTTTTTGTAAAATAACCTCAAAAAATTGTAAAATTAACGCCGGAAACAATGAAAAAATGCTTTTTATTTGTTGCTTGCTTTTTTATTTATCACCTTCAGTGATTAAAAATACATGAAAAAGATATATTTATTTTTTAAAACGTCAGATTAAGAAAATCCTCCATATAATCATCAGATTAAGAAACAGCACAATCAGGAACTGAACTGTCTGTATGAAAATCTGACTCGCTCGAGTTTTTTTTTGCATTTTCAAAAAGCTGCCTAGTGGTGCAAGCTAGTGCTTGCGTCACATCCGAATCGTCAGTCTTTTGAATGGGAGCTTAGTTTGGGTTCACTAACATCCCCTCTGAATATCTGATGTGCTCGAGTAATTTTCCATTTTTAACGCTTCCGTACGGGAGAACCCACCATCCAAACCGTTAGATTAACATAATCCGTCATCAGGGACATGTGGGGCATTATCAATATCTGACGCGCTCGAGTATGTCCATGTGACATACTCTTACATTTTTGAAAGCCTGTAGACGCTCATCCCACCGTTGAAATAAAAATTCCGGTTTAGTAGAGGTTTCGCACAATTTTGTTTCGTACGAATTGTGCGAAGAAGTGATTTTAAAATTAAATGTATTTTTAGTCGCTGTTTCGCACACTTTGACATATAACCTTTTTTTTCTTACCACCTAATCTTCAAAATCCAATAGGTCCCCACGACGCTCGAGTGACTCCACATTTAGCATTGTGGGTTCCCCTACCATAGGTACGTGAAAGGTGGTGATTCTAGCTTGGTGTTGGCTTGTGACGACGGAGTGACCACCCACGCTCGGAGAAATTAGAGCGGTCGTCGTTCGTATCAGAGGCAGAGGCAGGTGAAGTGTTGATGCGAACGATAGCAAGATCACCGCGAACATGTTAATGATTATGTCAAAAGTTGTTAGGACGAATACAAAACAAAAGCGACTCGACGCGGCCTAATTAAATCGTTGAAAACATATTTAACTAAATGTTAATTACGAGGAATGTCAGAATTAATTCGGTGGCCGCGCATTGAACTTTTCAGTTTATTCATAAGCTCATAAAAGCGAAACTACAATATTATTTTACGTACTCATTCGTCGCTCGCATTTTAGCAAGGTAACTGTCTTGCTGTGCACTGATTAAGTCTTATAATGAAGTTCGCTTGCGATCCCGTTTTAATTACACTGTGCAGCAGTAAGAACAGCAATGGCTCAGCATCATATTGAAAAGAGGAACAAAAATATGCACGGTGCTTTGTGCTACATCAAAGAGACGCAATTCGTAAAAATAAAGTAGCTCCTCATTATCAAGCGACCGTAATGAATATACATATTATAGACTGTATAACAGATCATTATTGACCACTTAGGTCAGCGGCAAACATTCTCAACAGGCCAACGCCCCACGGTGAGCCCCAGTGGATCGCGAGCGAATTTCAATTCACACGCACGAGCACAGGTCTCAAAACGGCGGCGTGCAGACGGATAGTTCTGTACGGTCCACGTCAATGCATTTCCCGGAATGCATCGGTCGCCTTTACAATATTTTTATTGTTACTGCGAGCCAAATTGAGGCGCATTTTTTCCTCGTAGGTTCCTATATGAGATAAGTCATAATGGATGTCGTTAGAAATTAATCTCAAGAGTCAAGACACATTATAGAAATAAGGATCTTGTGTTGAATGAGTGTGATTATTCGGAATTTTGGACCGAAATCCTTGTCCGTGTGGAAACTAAATTACCACAAGGTGGAAGCAATGCTTAAATACATTGCTTTCAATACAATTCACTCATTTGCCACTGCTCTTTAAATTCCATGTTTTTACAATTTTCATATCTACAAAATATTTTAAGGGGTTA
The DNA here is from genome assembly GCA_944738685.1 of Synanthedon myopaeformis. Lineage (NCBI taxonomy): Eukaryota > Metazoa > Arthropoda > Insecta > Lepidoptera > Sesiidae > Synanthedon > Synanthedon myopaeformis. The sequence goes on along the minus strand of OX122927.1, from coordinate 2,347,887 downwards.
ATATGCGGATTTAGATACCGTGAAACGGTGTTAATTTGACAGGGTTTTTTTTTGTTCCTACGACCCGTTTCTGCGATATTTGTAAAAATTTTTTATCTCTATAGTACAATTAGTCCTTTGGCTATACAGTCCAATGCTCAAATGAAAAAAACAAAGAATTCTTCTATTGTTTTTTGTAGGTGTCAAAGTTACCCAGAGTGAGGGGCTATTTTGACATAGCATTAAGCCGATAGAAATATAGTCGCATTTGCATATAGAACATACCATCGGTGGCCAAATTATTAGGGACAGTGCTCAATATTCATGTAATATTATTTAGTTATAATATTTGTTATAATTAGTTTATAATATTTGTTTAAGTAAATGATGTTGTTTTTAAATGGTTATTTTATTTGATATTGCTACTGGTATCGTTATTATTGTCTTTGTCACAAGATATGGCAACACGTGCGCCATTAATTTGTCAAATATGTAGGTTTCTTTCTTACTTATAGTCATTGTTCGTTAAAAAGCGCGGTTTGCAGTGTTGTCGTTTGTTATATTTTCTATTCGTTTTTCATTAGTTTTAGCCGACTTGTGTGTCTAAAATAATCAAAAGGTAAGTAATGCTTCTTATACTTTTGCTATGTTTTGTCTATGAATTTACATTTTATTAATGGTTCGACGCGATAATCTTAAAATGGGTAAGGTTTCAGACATGGGCAGGTTCTCCGAGAAAATATAGATAGATAAAAATGTTGTTACAGAATTCCACACGTTTCCAGAGAGACATAGCAACTAAATCTACGTACGTGTTAGATAGACTAATATTTGTAATATTTACACAAAAATTTAGTCACAATCGCGATTAGATAATCACGAAAAAACTATACAGAAAAGTGCTCTTCCTTATTCAGTAATAAATAAAACAGACGATTACTTATTTTCCAAACAAGAAACACCTCATTAATTACACCTGATATTATTAGTGGAGATAGTAATTGTCAACAATTGGCCACATGTCGCTGAACATCGTATCGTAAACTCGTCATTAAAAGCTGTACACCAAAAAGCCAATACATAAAAACAAACAGTAAGTAACGGAGACGATTTTAAAAATAAAATCAGATTGACTTACAGCAGAATATTACAGATTTATAATGCCTGTGGCAAAAACCACAACAAAAGCTTCCTGAAAAAGCTTCCAAAAATTGAAAAAAAAAATTAAAACATTCAAGTCCAGCGCAATAGCTTTACATAACTTTATCATGCCGTTAAACTTGAGATATTTTTTATTAAAAGCTATTTTCGAATTTACGGCACTGAATAGCCGGTGTTACCTAGGTAAAAATTAACCAAAGTATAGAAGTGAGCAGGCACAAACCATATAAACATATTACAAACTTTTACATTTGTAAAACATTAGCAGAGATAATATTACTTAAAATCAAATTTATTAAATACATTTCACAAGTTACAGTATGGTACAGAAGTTGTACAGATTTTTAGAAGCATGGCATTATTTCATACTGCTTCTTCTCTATACAGAAACCCAAAAGCCCTGCGAATTCGTCACGGATGACGGCACGCCAGCACGCGGCGTTTCTTGTCATAAAAGCGTAGCTGCTAATGAGCAAAGTTTCTGGGGTCCGTCGCAAGACACTTATAGGGTTAGCACAATGCTCTAATCAATAATAGTTATTGGTTCAACGAGTAAGCAAAATTGTTTTTTGTTGCGAGTGCCGACTTTAAATCACGAACAAGCGAAGTAGTCTACAATTCTAATATAGACTACTGAGCGCAGTGTGATTTAAAGGCACGAAACCTAAAAAAATTTGCTCTCGTGTTAAACATACAACTCTTCACCTCAACAGCTAGAAAAGCGTTACTAGGTCATCTTTAGCTAAGAAAATCAACTAAATTAACAATATTAAAAGTTGAAAGTAAAATTACTGCAATTTGTCAGATTAAAGGTTTGTTCGCAAGTAATATTTACTTGCGTATTAAGTAAAAAGCTATATTCAGCATTAGAAACTTGTTCTCTCAACTCTTTTGCAGTTAGACAATTATCTTCATAGCTGCGCCAACTCTAGTCGGCTATGATCGGCCGACTCTAGTCGGCTATGGCTGGACACATAGTATATTTATCAAAACAGTTCAATTGACATAATGCTGAAAAATAAGTTAAATTTCCGCCATTTTGTTTTAACACTTTATATTTTTTTTTAGATGTTGCGTTCGGAAATTGCACTGGTTGACATTTTTATGAAAATGAAAAAAATATATTTTTAAGGAAGTTATAATAATGTTTACTATTATTTAATTTAAATATTACGATTAAAAATATCAATACAATTTACAAACTTAAATTCCAATAAATAAACATCAAAATGTTATTCCTGAGTTAAATCGCTAGGCCATGAGTTTCTGAACGAACCATTTCTTTTTTTCTGCGCCGAATAATTCCAAAAGGTGGTGTTCAAAAAATGATTTTGCTGCGAGTTTTTAGGCACCTTTTCGTGTTGGAGAGGTGAGACAAATAAATCACATTTTCTTATTTCACTTTGTCTCATTGCCAAACTGATGTGCAAAATTGAGGTATAAGCAGCAATTGCTTTATAGGCTCTTAATTAAAAAGCCATAAAAATAGAGCTAGAGTTAGGAAGATTCTTCTTAGCGTCTCTTACTCAAATTGACGACATTAACTGAAATCAATGAGTGACGGTTAGTCGTTCCGCAGAACAACTTGAGATGTGATTTGTTGATTTTACTCAAGTGACAACCCTAAAATGTGGTGCGTGCGCGCTTTTCGTGTTGTGCAACTTGCTACTCGGCTGGTACCTCGAGCGGAAACGTTTCTAAGTACACGCTGGAATACTGCGACATGCGTGGGGATTATTGTTTATATACATTATACATACAAGTAGCGTGGCTTTTAATTTTAATGCAGCCATTAGGTGTTGCTTTAAGTTGTTTAACATTAGGGGTGCTCAAAAAGGGACAACCAAATTATTTTGAAAGTTCCATTAAAGTAGCACTTCTATAAAAAATATGAAGTATATATTAAAAAATAATCAATTTAATTTACATACTTTAAAAGAAAATACAGCGAGAAAGATTTGTGAACGCTGCTCAAATTCAAATAATTACTGTACTTCGTAAGCAGCGGAACCAAAGAACTGTAAGCGCATGCTTTGGTCGACCGACACGAATATTTAACTATGTATTTTGCATACAAACAAGCAACGGTCTGCGCGGCCGCGACGTTACGTCACCGCGCCCGCCACCGCCGCCGCCTTCGAGGCCGTTGTGCAACCGACTCACGCGCATACTCAACACTACCATTCATCCGGCCATATAGCTTCGATCGCTTGGTAACAGTCTACATTTGCTACTATAGAATACCTACACTTCCGTATGTGACGACCAAGTAACAATTGCAGCTCTTGTACAATATGAACGGTATACACACAGCCGTATAAAGCGAGTCATAAAACTCGGTATTAACGTATAAAGGCTACAACATTAACATCAAACTATATATAAAAAATGTATAGAGACCATCGACTTTTTAGAAAGTCGATGATAGAGACTGATGACAAAGCGCACTAAGATACAGGAACGACCGGGATTCGAACCTAAGTCAGCTGTTTTGGCAGCGGAACTTGGCTCGAATTCAAAGTCAAGTTTTTATAAGTAATTAATGTATCAATTAAGCATTGTAAATTATGACTAAGTTACTCGTAAATCACAAACGAATCGTCAATCAGGTGCAATTACCTAGGGAGATGAACTAAGTTTGATTAAATAAAATCATCACAAGGAAAGGCGTATTACAATGAAAAACAAACAATCTAAGATAATATAATACAAATAGATGTACGAGTATAACATAATAATTAATAAGAATAAGTATCTAATAATATACCATCATTGTAGGAATAATAGTTATTTGTTCAAATTGAGAGCAAAATTGTTCTTTGCTGCGAGTGCCGACTTTAAATCACGAACTAGCTAAGTAGTCTAGAGTTGAATCACGAGCGTAGCGTAGCGAGCGACTACTGAGCGAAGTGAGTGATTTAAAGGCACAAGACATAAAAAATATACAACTTTTCACCTCAACAGCGAGAAAAGCGTTATAGGTCATCTTTAGATAAGAAAATTAATTAATAAGCTAACATTCACATAGCCAAAGTCACATAAATTATAACTAAATTGACAAAAATATTAAATGTTGAAAGTAAAATTACTGCAATTTGTAAGATTAAAGGCAACAGTGATGGTTGTATTATTTACTTTAATTAAGAATCGATTTAATTCTGCGTGTTTTTAGGCACCAACAGAAAGCACCCTTTTCGTACTGGAGAAGTGAAAACAATTTTATTCTGTCAATAATAAAAATTTTATTAAAATAATATTATTTCTACGATGGTATTGTACTTTTGGTTCAAGTTTTTTTATGAAAATAATATTTGTGCGAAACAGCGACTAAAAATATATTTAATTTTAAGTCACTTCTTCGCACAATTCGTACGAAACAAAATTATGCGAAACCTCTACTAAACCGATTATTAACACTAAACAAATAATTTACAAGAGGCCGGATGTTTTGCCTACATGTGTAGCATTGTTCAAGTTACCTTTACTTAGACAAGGTACTTGCGACTTGTTACTATATTTTATCAGGTTTTCATTTTCATATTTGCATGCATACACAAACAATATAAGAAAACAAATTTCATGATAAAATGAATGTAGATTTAGAAGTAGAAGTTAATTAATGTGTCTTCTGTGAATAAAATACTTATAATAATAATATCATTACCTATAATTTTTTTTGTTTTCAATTACATAAAGAAATAAAAAGGAAGATGAGATAGGTAATTAAGTAAAGTTGCAGTCATTTACAAGACATCTGAATTGAATAGAATTCACTGCTTTGACGTAAATAATATTAGAACTAACTAACTACTATCATATTTTAAATCACAATATTGTATTTTTCACTGATATGTCATGCATAATAACTGTATAGATTTGACGAAAACAAATAAGAACTTCATCATTTACTTGTGGAGGATTAGACGAAACATTCAAATCTTACCCTAACGTCAGATAAATAGAACATACAGTTTTGTCTATATGAAATCTTGTTATTTAACTATCAATTCTAAACTTCATAGGGAAACACACATTGATAAAACAAATATGTAAAAACAGCTACACTATCTACGCCGCAAAACTAATTCTTCGGCTTTCTGTTGATAAATTTCATTTTGAATTTCTTCCAAGTTCTTGAATTTTTCCAAGACGCGATACGAGTGTTTACCAAAAAAATATAACATTACATGTTAAAATTAACAAACAGTTTAGAAACAATATTTTACAACTAACTTCATGACAATGTCCTACAGCTGAATATGTCAAAAAAAATTGCAAAAACGATTTATACAATATCTTATTCAATTTAATAACGTTACAGACGACTTAAAAAAAAACCATTTCATAAATGAATTTTAATTTGACTTATTGAGTAAGTCATGTTAAGGTCATACATACCTAAACTACATAAGACGTCGAGGATATACATAGTGAATTAAAGTATCCATTCAATTCTGTTTTAAAAGTATAATTAAGGAAAATCGAATCATATTAAAATACTAATACTAATTGATATAAAAGTACCGGTTCCTAACAATGCCGAATGTCGAAAGTGATATTATTATTAATAAGTCATATTTGTCGTCAATCCGACAACGGTATAAAGTACGCAGATATGAAATTGTTACGAACCGGATCAAACCCGTTTGTTTGTTATCATCTCACAAATACCTATTGAAAATTATTCATTCGGCATATGATAAGAAAATCGCAATTGATATGATAAAAAGAAAGCTTCACCCAGCTAAAATTATGAATTAAATAAATTAATAAACTGCAGTCAGAAGTGAAAACTTATTACCCTCACAAACTGAGAAGTTTAGTATGTACTTATAGCTATACAAATAACTGCAAAATTGGAAAATTTCTTATCACAATACCTAAAAATGTCGTCCAGGGTGTTGATTTTCCCCATTTTCAACTATATTTCTATTATTTCTTAACCAAGTCCTGGTTTTTTTTCTGACTTTTTGCAGAGCTGGTATAATAACCTAGCCTATCGCCTAACTAAACACACACACGCACGCACATCGATATAATTATATCAAAGCGTGACTTTTTTCCCCCACACAAAAAGTGCGCAATGCACTAAAAAAGCTTTTACTTCAAAAATCCTAAACTAAAAAGAGGCAAGGAATAGGTGGTTCATGTCCTAGCAGAGAATAGGCCGTTCGTTTCTTATGTTATTCCTACTGTAAATAATGTAAGTGCAAATTACGCTTACGAAGTCTGTTCAATTAATGCTGCTAAAAGTCGTATTAATTCAATGATGTGTAATCTCGAGCATTTAGCTCTCGTTCACTAAATAGTGCAAATCGAAATACGAAGTTATATTTGTAAACACAGCCGACATGCGAGCGGCGTGCATTTCATTAATAAATCCCTGCTATTGGCCGTCTCGGGTTGACCGCTAATCATGAAGGTGCTCTCCAACTATGTATTTTGAAACGGATGTTTACATATATTATAAGATAGGTGAAAATATCCGCTTGAGGTCATTCAAATTTAAACCGTTTATTTAATTTATTCGATTAAATATCAGTTAAATGTAATTTAGGAAGGCATGGTAGCATTCTACAACCTGCTTTATGCTGAGTTGGAGCCGGTTTGTGGCAGGGGACGTTTGTGTGTGTCTTTTAAGTTTGTATATGTATCTGTCCTTTGTTGCAAATAAAATTTTATTCTATTCTATTCTATTCTATTCATTGAATTCAGCAGTAACTTATATCTTACAGAAGACCGTCAACAACAGAAGTTACTTAGTTCGCCTAGAGTACAAATTCCAACCTTGACACGATAAAGGGTAAGACTTAAGAATACAAACCACAGTGGTCGTCCGTAAGAGTTAGATTGGCTGGCAAGTTTGTGATTGTAAAACATGGTGTGCCCTTTTTTTTTTTTTAACGTTGGGAAATAAATCCTCTTGGATACCCGGCAGTGTAGGGGACACTGCCGGGTTATGCCAGATTCCTACCGGCTAAAACCCAACGACTTTCTATCAGCGCGGCCGTTCATTGGCGGGGTCGCGGAGACGTTGTGACACGACTTCGGTGCCCCGCCACGGCAATTCAACGCGGGGAGGACTTGCTCCCTGTCAGAACCTCGGCGTACCCGAAGGTGAAGGTACGCCGGCCATCTCGGGGAACCATACGACGGGCGGCAGTCTCCCCCAAGACCACCGCCCCGGTCCCGGTCAGGGTGGAAGGCGGCGGATATAGGCCATCCGCCTGCGCCCGAGCCTTCTCCGGCGGATTGGCTGGGAGAGGGGATCCTCTTCCCGCTGCCTTTCCGCCGCTTCCTTGCGCGACATAACGTGCTCACAGAACGTGAGCATCGCCTGCCACGCAAGGTCACTGCCAACCATCGATTTCACGACGGCGAGAGATCGGCGCCCACGACGAGAGACAGAGCGACGCGCTGCTCTGCCCATTCGGGGCATTCAGCCAAAGTATGCTGGGCAGTGTCAACCGCGCAGCTACAATGGTGGCATTTCTCCGTGGGCTCTCTCACGGCCACCCGGTGAAGGTAACGCCCGAAGCAACCATGCCCCGAGAGCACCTGCACCAGGCGGAACGTGAGGGCCCCGCGCCGCTTCGCCAGCCATCCCTCTAGGGAGGAACGAATGGCCTCAATCGTCGGGCGGCCCGCACTGGGCTCCGCCAGCCTTTCCTTCCACTTTTGGAAGAGGATCGTCTGGGAGTGTCTCCTCAACCTGACGACCTCCTCCGATGACAATACCGAGCCGCTTGATCGCGCGTCCGAGACTTCACGGTACACCGCCGCCAACACTTCGGCATCCAACTCCCAGGAAGGGGTGCCAGCCAGTACACACGCCGCCTCAAAAGAGATGGTGCGATACCCCCTCACAATCCTGACCGCCATGGCTCTTTGCGCGCGGCGCAAAAGTGGCCTATTACGGGCGGTCAGGCGGTCCGCCCAGATAGGGGCCCCATACAACGCCATGGACCGTACCGCGCCAGCATAGAGGCGGCGACAGGCCGTATTCGGCCCAAACATGGTGTGCCCTGCCACTCTACTATTGATTTAATATTACTATTGAGTGACAAGTAATAAAAATATTTACATACATTTTCTCTAATTTGCACTATGAATGCTACCAGATGCAATTCATTATTCGAGAGCTTCTTTATTCTCAATCGCTTTAAGCCGCTCATAGAAAATACAAATTTAACTTTGACGCGTTATGGATTTCGGCTACAACCTAAACCTAGGTCTAAAGCAAACAATATTATCACATTATTATGTGTGTTGGCGTCACGGCTGCAACGTGAGTGGGCGGTTTTTATCGAAGGCGCCTGCGTTGACACGTCATAATAGCAGCCATTTACGTCACTCTACACCCAATTCGCGGAACCAATTGTTTTCGTATCACCTATTTCGAGTAACTACATTGCGGCTCGGCCTTTCTTTTCTTGCAAATGTTTAGGGTAAGAACTAAAGGCTCGCATAATCCCATTTAAACGAAATCTAGAATTGAATCTACCTAAATGTTTCTTAGAATTGGATTCAATTTTCACAAACAATCACAAAGGTATATTTTTGAATTAGTGACCTTTGAAGCTTTGTGCCTTAATCTATTAAATATTTTTTTAAACGTTTATATCTAATTTTAATTATATAGGACTATACATATACACATTTCGAAAGATATTTATTGTAATGAAAAGTAACCATTAAAGTTTTAAACAGTGGTGCTACGAATCTCCATTCTATAATGCACGCATTTTAGCTTCGTTATCCATCGCACATTTCCTCTACTAGAACCTTACCTAACCTTGGAAAATGTTTTTACGAGAAATAAGCGTAAACATTGACGAGGTAATCGCGGTTAAATACCTAGTTAAAACAAGAGAATTTAACTAGACAATTGGTATACAGCAATTTGCCGCTAAATAATAGTTCAAGTACGTCGCTAATGACAAGGACGTAGCGAAATCGGCGGACGCATTCGCCTGTTGAGAACAATCATTAAGTTACATAACTGAGCTCAAATGCGATATGGCACCGCTACGACTATGCTTTTTACATTTTTTTTATCATTAACAAAAATATCTATCAATAGTATTGGTGCCATTTTACTCTCAGAGAAAATGTACGCGTCGTCGGTTATTTCCAAATACTTGTCCACACATTTCTTTCTTTATCTTTGAATAGTATAAAACAGTCGTTTTTCGCGTCTATTTTGTGCACTTAGACACTAAGGGCGCTACCTCACCGGGACGCCATGGCCACGTCGCCGGCGACGTATTTGTGGCTACCTACGGTTGCCAAATTGAGTGGCCAGTGGCAATCTGTCAGTCAGTCCTCTTAGTTCTCGTATGGAGAATGGACGCTTGGTGCATAGAAGAAATCACACTTATTTATTATGTACGTCGCAAAAAGTTAAAAAGAAGAAAGTTAAGAAATTATGGGCCCATCCTTTTGTATCAGATCGAAGCCAAAGTGGTGTTTTTTCCAAACTATATGAAGATTTAAGAAAATATCCTCCAAAATTCTATAACTATGTGAGAATGTCGGTATCATCTTTTGATGAATTATTGAGCTTATGTAGAAATTATGAGCTCTGACAAAACAAGATACAATATTAAGAAAATCCATGTCATGCGATCGTCTTGGCGACCGGTTGGACACTGAGTGAGTGAGACGTAGTTTACTCGTGTAAATTTTATTGGCGACATCGTCGACTCGCCAGAGTCTCCATACTCCAAACAGAGAGCCGACAGTCGTGGCTGCGCTTCCAAACCGTCGCCAAGTCAGTTAACTGCCATAAATTTCAATATTAAATTTGAATGTATGGCAGTTATGCCGGCGACGTGGCCATTGCGTCCCGGTGAGGTAGGGCGCTAACAGTCGTTAGACTCGAAGTCTCAAAGTTGTTAGAGTTTGAGTATTGGTTTAGTCTAATCTGAATTCTGAACACACTACTTCTTCCATAGTGCAGCAGTACGGAAAGCATGATAGGTTAGGCAAAGTATATGTATAACTCTTCTAAATTTAGTTACGTAACAGATCATTTTGTTCTATGAATTTCTTCTATGTTCACATTCAAATAAGTGAAATCGTAAAAAATATTCCAATTCCAGCATTTACATGGAAGAGTCACTGGTAGTCATTAAAGTAATTAATAACTAATGTGGGTATATCATTTCAGTAAATACGCATATAAAATTAATAATTGAATGTAAAAAAACCTTTCTGAATTATTTATATCTAAGATACCGCATCCGAACAATTAATGTTCGTTGTCAATTGTAATATATCAGCTATGAATCACTAGTAGCCGTTGCTACATCAGCTGACTCATTGAGTAGCAGCCGGCGAATGGGAACGTGAAATCCATTGTTTCCCACCGTGTCCTTAAAAACTGCGCCGATCGTATCTCAGACATGCTAAGATAAAGTCTAACAACAAAAACATTCATCTGACGTTGACTTCGGCGCAGAGGCAAAGGCGGCGGCGAGAGTTTTCAAAAGAGAAACATTATTTTGTGCAATTTTGAGGTACAATATTTCCTTTAATTTGTCCCATTCGCCATTTTTGTTTACCTGCATGAAAACGAAGCAAGTTTATATTAAAACAAAGAAAAAGTAGTGCTAAACGAACACCTACGTAATATTTGGTGACAATTTTAGTACTTTTTAATTGTGGAAACAAAGTATACAATTTTTTTTCGGTTGGGTAAGCCCGTCTGACACATCCGCGATCCCACGCGATTACATCTGCAGCTAGGTCAAACCTATTTTCGTATTTAATACTGGACGGAACTGGTGCAATAGCGATTTATTTAGGTAGGTACCATAACTTGTATTTAGTAAGGAATGTGATTTTTAATTACGTAATGTGTGTGGTAGATAAGTTTCATTTCGACTGGGTTCCATATTTTTTAATTCCATCCAGCACGTGTGTACGGTACAACGTAGGAAGTGCAGGTAATAATATACGCAATTATAGTTCTGACAGCTGGAATCGATTGTGCTTTAAGTCCCTCAGGGTGACAACGACAACATTCTAAAAAAGTTGAGGGAAGCCTTAAGTATAAAGATAAAAAATACACCAGTTGATCAAAAAATATCCGGAAATTGTGTATATTTAGAAAAATATTTATTTATTTGTCAATATATTTTATATTGCTTTAATTCCTTCAGTAATTCGGTCTTCACGAAACATCTTCCCTTCATAGTTTTCTTCATCTTCGGAAATAGGAAAAAGGGGTAAAAGGCTAAATCTAGCAATTAAAATTGTGTGATTTTTTTGTAAAAAAAACAAGTAAACTTGCACGCGCCTTGCGGACTTATATATGCTAATTAAAAATCGCCAATCACAATGTAATAATCGTCCAATTATTGTAACAACGTGTACCAACCTAACAAAGAAAGATGTCTCAAAATACGAAACTTCCTTATTTCAGGTATTTTTTGATCAGCCCTCGCACTTTACCTAAACTTGAAACGAGAAAATTGCTGTGTCATCGAAAGTCAGTATGTTCAGAGAAACATAATTTTGATTAAGGCTGAGTGCGGGCGTTTTAATGAGCCAGTGATGGTTGGTTGATTCATCGGCAACTGGCCTTGGTTGGATGCAGATGTTGACTGAATACTTGCTTTACAATAGTGACAGATCAGATTTTCCATTTATTTTACAAAAAAAAATTTATTGTACCTTTATACTCTTTATTATAAACGACCCGTTGCCGGTTTTGCATGGGTGCAATTTTTTTCTGCAAATTATATATAAAAACGTTCCCCATTTTAACGGTCTTTCCATTAGTGAAAACCGCATTAAAATCCGATGGGCAGTATAAAAGATCTAAGCCTACATAGGGAGGGATAGACGGCGGCGGGAAACAACCTTATTTTATTGTTTCTTTACATAATATGTAAAGAAACAATAAAATAAGTGTTACTGGTAAAGCCGAGAAATATCAAGTTCCTTCACAGAATAGATGCAATATTTTTAAAAACAACGTTGAAAACAACCTGTAATAGTATTTTCATTATACGAGTATATTCTCTACAAGATAGTACCTTTAAAGATTATTTAATAAGTGTCTACTTATAATAAAAATAATAAATGCTACTTAAATATTTTACTAAAGCGATAACTGTAGTCGATCAAGTTTCGGAAGCAAGGTGACACCGGCGACCTGAAGGTGATTATCACTCGAACAAAGTTTAATGACCTCAACATGGAATACCTATTCATTGAATTTTCCATCTCATTTTGCATATGGGCTCAAATTAAATTGTATTATTTTGAATGAAACACTGTTACGATTATCGAAAGGACATTTTAAAAATATTTGTCTTACAGAGAAACTCGTTTAACTGACTTCAGCTCGTTATATGTATGAGACAAGTTGTTTATGGTTGTAATTGCAGAATGCTGTAAAACAAACTTGGGATAACTCCAACCAGGACCGAGGTGTAGCCAACGCGGAAAAACACTTGCTTAAAAGGAATATAAAAAGATGAGCCGTTTTACGACCAGTGCGTTGGGGAAATCCAGTAGAAAACATTGCTTTTGTCAGGGAATTTATTAATTCTTGAAACACACATCACGAACACATATAATAGAGGCTAACACGAGCGTAATATAGTATAGTATATACTATATTACGTTATAGTGAATATAGTAGAAAAATTGATTTCGACGGCAGTGTCGATGTTAGAACTCCTTTGCACACAACAAAGATTTTTTTTATTCTAAAATATGCCCAGTGGATATAGATTATTAAAATCAACAGACAGACGTTTTAGTGTGAGAATAAGGCACCCAAAAGTACCTAACCATTCCGCGAAAGATTTGATAAAGTCAAAGGAATCTATTAATTATTATTACTGTAAATAAAATGAGCACTGAAAATGAGAATTGCTATATTAATCACACTACAGTAGCTCAATTCATTTTGCATCACCACTAAACAGTCTTATTTTATTAGGAATAAATGTCGCGATAAACATTTATGTGGCCTATTGCAACTTAGTAATTGCTCATAAAAAAAGGCAGTGTCCACTAGCGCTGGTCATTTAAATGGACACGGTTACATCATTTCGCTTGGAGATTCAAACTGGTAATTGTCGTAAAAAACGTATTACGAGATAATATGTAACCCTAAAAATATTATACAGGAGCATTATAAGCAATAATTACATTATCGATGCTTGACAATGCCTCCATAAAAAACGTGTTTATCTTATTGTGTAACCATCTCCCATCTACACATCACTTCGCTTTACATCAACTATTTGATAACGAATTTCCACACTGACATTTACTACACATTAGCATTCATAGAACTTATTGCGAGCTGACATCAGCAAGCGGTCAATCATCATCATATAATACGAAAGAGAAAGTTCTAAAATAACTTTTCCCATATATGGGTACCAATTAAGGCAACGAGATTTCAAAATATATCAGAATAAATGCGTAGGAATACGCGAACGTTCTGCTGGTGTTGTAGAATATAACTCGGTTAACTTCAGTGTGGAAACTGGAAAAATGTCGGTCAGGAACAATTTGTCGGACGCATTTGGACGGGAGGACCGCGACAGTGGACAACGGAGGCTAATTGTTGGTAACTGTGCAAACTAGATTACTGGCCGTACGGCCGCACGGCCGTCCGGTGCCATAACAAAACCTGCCTCCGCCTAACGGTCTTTGCCGATACGCCCGCCGGCGCCGCCTGCCTGCCCAATCGCTCCTGACGCAATCTAATTACTGAAAGGGGATTGTTGTTTTAAAAAAGATGGAAATTTTCCAACGCCCTCTTCACTACTATGTACCTGTTGTGATTTCTTTTGCGATCTCATGTATTTTTATGCATTTTTTTCTTTAGATGTAATAAATCAGTCTTTACTTCGATTCAAACAGTATTTTATGCTGTGATTCTATGTAACAAAACAAATACACAAAATACTTAACTGAAAATTGGATGTGTAAATTTGTAGAAAAAAATACCTAAGTCACTTTTAGATTATTTATTTATTTATTTTCAAGGAAAACTTACAGTGATATTTATACAAAATTTACTTAATAATTAAATGACAGATTAATTTGACTCTATTTACAAGTTTCCGCATATTGAATCTATATAAAATAAAACCAAACCATTTCTAACCAATATCAATAATTAAAAACAAACTATCAAGCGAGTATCACAGGCGTAATAATAGGAATTATGTACCTAAGCAGACGCTACTAAATATATTTAAAAATATTTATTCGTTGGTGTACTTCATATAAATCGAGTTTGACACTACAAGAATATTTATAAGACTCACATCACAACCTCGTAACAATTTGTTTATTTTTAATTACCAAAAAATTAAGAGAGTCATGCTAATATAACAACACTAACTGGTGGTAATTGTAGGTTTTAATGTATTATAGGTCTTCAAATTCCATTTCTAGACGACCTAATACTACGTCAGCAGTATAATTTAATTATAGATCAAGGTTCTCGGTGGCGCCTTTATCACGTGCATGCACATTGCACAGTTAACCCACAGTATACACCAGGTTAGGCACGCCACATGTTCACAATTGTAGAAATAAGTTACTTCCTAAATTTTACTTCTCGCTCTAAAAATAAGGTTATTCAGGTAACAGTAAACAATTATGTGATTCAAGATCTATATTTTTTTTAGAATAAGGGCAAAAAAATAAAGGAAACGATGAATGTAAAAATATAACATCGTACATTATGTAGTACAAATTTAGATATTAATTATTTACGGCACGCCAAATTGTTTCATTGAAATTGAAATTAGAGAATGAATGAAGACATTATTTTAGGGGCGAATAATAAAAGCTGCCGGGTTGTTTTGAAATGCTAATTCCTTTAAGTGGAACGTAATAATTAGTTCCTAAAAAAGATTTTATATTTTTCAGCGAAGGTTTTTTTTATTACCTACATAAGACAGCTGTTTTTTAGGATTCGTCGGCGTGAATATAATATGTCTAAAAATAAATTTTTCGATTTTAAATATTCATGTCTAATTATAGCGAATGTGTTATAATACACTCCGTAGTAGAAACTGGATGATTATTTTTGTCGCTTTCAACTATGTACGACTTTTCAAATTTAACAGAAAATATTTTTTGTCGATTTTAAGTAATGCATTTCAAGAAAATACAAACCAAACATGACAAACAGTAAAAAGTTGGTCCTACTAGATAAGTATTAAAATTATGAATACGACAGAAATAAAATGAAATTATAAAATATGAAATAAACGCTCCTCTAAACCGTCATTAATAATTTTAAAAACAAGGTCCTCTGTCAGCACTTAATCTGGTCTTCAGATTACTAAATAATAAATCTGATCACAAAATCCAATTAAGAATGTAGCTTTGGAGTATGAGTGGCAAATTAATATCATATGGACATTAAATAAAAGGTGTCGCATGTGCAGTAAAGCCTCGTAAAAATATTTAATCACCTCCTTGAAACACTTTATTATCAGGCAGGTTATGGGCGCGACACACATTTCCAATGTAAACACCATTATAATGATACTTTGGTCTTGTGGACTATATTCTTACATAAAATGAAAAATTAACTATGATAAAACTTTTGAGGTTATCGTCTGTAATGTTGGTGTCGACAACAGAAAACGCATGCTTACCAGTCTTCTTCACATTGTAGATGTTCAAAATATGTAAGAAGTTTAATTTTGAACACTCTTAAACAAGGAAAGTAAAGTGGTATTGTCATTTTTTTATGTTTAATAAATAAAAAAACTAGCGCCTCGTTTCGGTTTTGCGCACATGCTATTAAGGTTTATTTATATGCAATTAAGGTTAATTTTATTTATAGGCCCGCACTCTGTGAATGTTCTAAGACCCTCAATAGGTCTGCTGTTTCGAGCTGTCGCCTCGAGGGTTAGAATAGCTATGATGATAGCCGACCTCCGATTGGACATGGCCCAAGAGAAGAGAAGATACTCCATTAAACTGATAAGATGAAAAAGATATTATTTTAAAATATATAAATATAACTTAGAAGGTGCTTAACCGGAAGTAATACTCATATTAGGTAAAATAATTGTAAGATGCTTTTACGTGATTTAGATAAAATAAGCGAACAGATAGACACCAGCAGTAACTTTATTAATTTACTTCCAAAAATACAGAAAGGGTAAAATTTCTTGTCTTAGTAGTTTCAGTCTGTTTTGTTTTTTCATTAATCTAGATATATTTTATGTTATATCTAGAATTTATGCTAGCAATAATTCTATTTATGCTTTGATAAGACAATATAATTAAAATATTTTCTTTCCCATTAAAACAGAGGTATTTGTTAATTTACATATATGTATGTAACCGAGATACACTGTCTTTTCCTGTTTCAACAAACTACAGGCGTGTTTACAAGTGGTGTCCTCTTTCCAGCAAAACTTTCAATACCACGCTATTGGGGTTAACTGTGACAAGGTTGTATGCAGAGGACCACCCGAGAACAACGTGAACGTAAACGCGCGCGTTTCCGTTAAATCGCTACCAAACAACCAGCACCGCGAGACCTTTGAAAACGTATTGTGTTTAATGTCATAAGTTAAGCCGAGCGAGATCTAGCCAGATTGGTGTTTTACGAAGGCCGAGCCATGTCAAGTAAATAATTTCAACACGCAATTAGTACTCCGGTGGACACCTTGGCACCGATAACCCGAACCATTCAGGGACAAACATATAGAAACCACCAATAAATAATGTATTGGCGCTTTAGCAAATGTTTCACCAGGACTCAAGATATTCTTTTTTTTTATGATTTTATGATGGATGACTTTATAGTAGGTACTGTCACATAAACACAAACATCAGAGGTATGAAAATGTGTAAGGAACACGTGGGGTAAAACACATGGGCTCTGGCATCACTTATGCAACAGCACGCGTGCTTTTTTTTTCACATTGGTCTTCTGTGAGTTATGTTACCAGACGAGCCGCCCATTTTACGAATACAGAAGTCAGTATGCTTGCCTCGATTTCCGCAATGTTTTTTGATCCTAGGAATTTCAGTAAAAATGTCGATCATTATTTTTTGCATGCAATCCACCAGTAGGAACACAATAAAGAATTTATTTCTTCACAATAAAGAAATAAATTTTTCATCTCTCCAGTACGAAAAGGGTGGTGCCTAAAAACTGGCAGAAAAATCGATTCTTGATGCGAGCGTAATTCGAAATTCGAACACGCGATTTAACTCACAGGAATAAACATTATGATTTTATTAGTGTGTCCAGCCATAGCCTACTAGAGTCGGCCGGCCATAGCCGAATAGATTCGGCCGACCATAGACGACTAGAGCTGGCCCAGCTGTGAAGATAGTTTTACAGCCGTTCAGAAACTGGTCTTGGTGTTTTTGTACTGTTTTGGTGAATATTATAGTAAATATACATCCAGTGGTGATGGTCTAACTCGAGAAGAATTAGGAGAACAAGTTTCAAATGCCGAACTTAGCTTTCTTCCAGAAAAGTCCCGTGAAAAATATCTTCATTCGTACGAATTATTTCATTCGTACAAACATAGAGGCCAACTACATAACACGCAACTAAATAATACGACCATCACAGTTACCTTTAATCTTACAAATTGCAGTAATTTTACTTTCAACTTTTAATATTTTTGTTAATTTAGTTATAATTTATGTGGCTTTGGCTATGTGAATGTTAGCTTCTTAATTGATTTTCTTACCTAAAGATGACCTATAATGCTTTTCTCGCTGTTGAGGTGAAAAGTTGTATGTTTAACACGAGAGCAAATTGTTTTATGTCTCGTGTCTTTAAATCAGTCACTTCGCTCAGTAGTCTATATTAGAATCACTCGCTACGCTCGTATTTCAATTCTAGACTACTTCGTTAGTTCGTGATTTAAAGTCGGCACTCGCAGGAAAAAATAATTTTGCTCTCTAGTTGAACAAATAACTAGTTTGGGTCTTTGCTTTAATTAATAAAATTGTGTCTTCAGTGAAGCATGACAGTGTAAATTGTTCTGCCTTAATTTTAAATTTCAAATGGAATATGTGTAAATTGCGTGTCGAATCGCCGATTGGCAAATGAAATTAAATCTAAAAACTTAATTATTGCGTAAAACTCATTTAGGTTATTACTTTATTGTGAATTTTAAAATATTTGCGCAAATCATCTGCAATAATCTTTAATAAGAGTTCATAGGCAAAAAAAGAACTAGTTTCAATAGCGTTAAAAAATCATAAGCTTGGCAACCTATGCCTAAAGTCCGTCACACACGTAGCTATAATATATTACATATTACGATATATTTTCTATACATTGGAGTGACCACACACGCAGCTATAACATATATATCTATGACGTCACCAACGTATACCTTAATATATATTATAGCACGGTATATTTATATATATTATAGCTACGTTAGTGACGGGCTTAACTAACCCATCACATAATGTGTAATTCCTTGAACACAAGAGCCTGCTGCAGCGCGCAACCCACCTCGTGTTTCTTGTGTCCTTATAGGCGGTAGCAATCAATTTTATCATGAGGGACCGTCGAATGTCTGGCTCCATTTACCATTAAAATATTGAAATCATTTATCTAATAAAGCAAGTAGCAGTAAGTTTGACGCTAAAGTCTACACAAACTAAAAGCACAATAAATATAAGTTATGTGCTAAAATAGCATGATATATTAATAAAATTCAACTGGAATTGTTTTTGTTTTCCAGATAATAATTATCAAAGAAACAAAAACGAAGAAACTGTAACGTTGTGTAAAACAGTTCACGGTGTCAGATGTTCTATGTTCTAATTGGCAACAAAATATTCTAACGTTGAGGCTTTCGCTTAAAATATCTTTAAATCATCGATTTCTACAATAAAAGTTACCAAAACCAAAATACCAAAAAAAATTGTAATGAAAGATCTTTTTTAGTTAATTTTCATAATTAATTTTTTAGTCAAAATGTTGGATGATCTCTATTCGCCCGGGCCAATGGGGCCTAAATCTATATTGATTATCCTCACAGGATAGACGACGGTCGAATCTTTCTTCTATTTAGTTTTAGACAGGAGATAACAGAAGTGAGTGAGTATCCACGCCAAGTAGATTCATAACTACCACGATGAAATAAATTATGAAAGCAAAACGGCCTATCCATAAGTCATAGGCAATTAAACAAATAGGTAGATAGTGTGACAAGGTGCGTTTGTAGGTCTTCTTCGGTCGTCTGCTGCATGTGAACAGTGCCTAAGGATTTTCCAAGCGAAGCGACCCGCCTAGCCGGCGCCGCTGTCGGCTTTAACAATAATCCGGGTAGCAACAGTAGAAGCGTGACGTTCTAGTACTCACCTTGGCTCAGTTTAGTTGGCCCGCTTGCATTTACATTGTTTGCTACATGTAACCAGTGATTAGTTTAGAAAAAGACATCACACTTTCTCTCGTCGACAAATATTTGCAAAGAAAATTAATGTAACACTATCTTGATAGCTTTTTAGAAAAAAATATCGAAATTATCGAAAAAAATAAAAATCCAGGACACAATTTTAGATAAATTACATTTGAATTTAAAAATTTATATGGCAAAATATTCCACTATTTTTTTAATACATACTACAATTTTGATCATAAAATGAGAAGTTCTAGACAAAGTGAATCTTACATTATTAATTAAAAATTATTTGCTATACTCCTTATTACACTAAAATGTGTTGCTCTATATTTATTATAAATTATTGTATATTAGGTATATGTAGATTAATTAGGCAATGCAGTATTTCCAGAAGACTCCCACGATACATGCACAGCTTGGAAATAAATTATTATTATGATTATCCAAGTATATATTTATTCTATTTCTTAAATTTAAATTTTTTACAATATTCAATACAAAAAAACAAGTGCCGCAAGTAGCGGGGCAAGGCTCAAACTACCGGTGGTTAGGGCTGCAGAGTGAGGAACCTCCTGACAATTCGTGCCGTGTCAAGAAGTACCGCCTTCTGTATCTGTCCCTTGACCCAGCCATCTAGTGAGGGCCTCTTGAGGTGTTGGTCGAGGCTCTTCGCTATAAGACCGTTCGCTGACACGACTATTGGGACGATGATGGTCAAATCGACATCCCACATGGCAGTCACAGTTATTATTATTATTTCATGATGAATTAACATGATCTGGTAAAAATATTAAGCAAATTTTCGCTTACCTTTACTTAGCGAATAACCGCAATGTTTTCTTGCAATCAATTTATGAATGGAACATCACAATTAATTACGAGATACTTCGAACAGCTGATTAATGTTCCGTCAATCGTTACGTACCGACACGATAGATAGGCGAAAGCGGATAATGACCATACGTTTCCAATGAGCATGGACTGTTTGTTTTCATATTAGGTGAAACAATTAATATGAAACAAAGAAGTTGATGATTTAATCAACTTGTTTCATAACCTTTTTCTTTTTCTTTTATTACGGTTGATGTTCATTCGGTGGCAATGGGACAAGGAGTGAATAAAAAAAATGGGCTCTGCAATCCCTTACTCGCGCACAGAACACAACTATAAGGGAATGGTTTGTCGTACCTACTCCTAATAGCAGTTAAATTTAACATTAATATGGATAGAAGTGTCTGGTTTACTAAATATTTTTATTATTCAATTAACAATGTTCTAATGCTGGCAATTAACAATATACACTTCACGAATTATCACTACATTTTAGCTAATATTAGTAACGTATTTAAATAATTTAGTTATAAATTAATAGTTGAATTTAATTAAATAATTGCACATTAACTAAATGTTGTAATTAACAATAATGTTGGTCGTTATCACCTTAATCGACTAAATGGCACAACGGTTGCTTTGTGAGGGATGTTATCAAGTGATTATATTCGTAAATTTAGGCAAATTCAGTCGATGAAAACAAATTGCTAGAAAATAAATTGTATTTTCTATAATAAGGTTAGAGACTAAAAAAGACTGGTTAATCAATCCATACAGTGAACCGAAACGATGGCGATCTATCCACTCTCCTTGACTCGATTCCGATGCTGGCATCGACCGGGCGACAAACGTTGCAACATTCGCCCACTGGTCTTAGTCATTGTCACCTAACGCATTTAGTGCACAAAGTTGCCTAATAACAATTTGTTTCAATAAACTATCAAAGTTGGTAATAGAAAACAAAGCCGAGTTCCAAGAGTGGGTATAAAAACATATTACAGTTACTTCTCATTCTAGAACTATGAACAATGTTTTTAAAAAATGTAATTAATATTTGATTTCTATCTACCTAGGAAAGTTTGATCCAGGCCATTGTTGCATTGTTTAGTTTATAAATTTCTATCATAACTAGGATTTCTATAATCTTTGCGGATAGATTAAGATGTACTTCGGAGAGTGTGCTCAGGAGCTGCATGAACTCATACCGCCTTCCCCTTTCTTCCATCGGACATACAGACGTACGGCTGGTTACCATCCTCATCTTGTCGATATCCCTCTATTTCGGACCAAGCGCTTTAAAACATCTTTTATAATGCGCACTGCCAAGGTTTGGAACTCCCTGCCGGCGTCTGTATTTCCAAGCTCATATAACCCAAATATTTTCAAAGTTCGAGTGAATAGGCATTTTCTGGGTGAGCTCGCTTCATCTTAGGCCTCATCCTTGCTACACAGTTGGTTGTTGGTCAAGAGCAAACCCATCTTTTATAAAAAAAAATGTACTACGAAAGGAAAATTCCACACAACTGCGTTGCGTTGTCGTAAATAATAGTAAGTACCTATAAATAAAGCGTCTATCTACGAATAAAATAATAGCATTAATTAACGAATTCACAATCGACTATCCAATGAATAAAATTAATTTGATAAATATTGATTTAAAGTCTAAGGTACTACCTACTACTAGAAGTATTTTTTCTCCTAAGTAAGAAAAATGTGCGACTTGTGTAAAAAACGCACTGACTACCTTTTTAATATTATGTTTATCTAATAATAAGAAAGTAAATAATTAACTATCAATGTACATTTTATTAGAGGCTAGTCTTCAGTATATTAAATATTTCTGTTTTAAGCATAAGAAATAAAGAAAAAAAGAAAGAAGAAAGGAAGACATTTATTCGCTGCACGAAGGACATTAACATTAAATAAGAAACAGAAACAACAAAAACAAAATGACACAAGAAAATTAATAAAAAACAGTCAGGTAAGATGTGTGTGTCCTCACGGCAGTGAATCGGATACTGGCTCAGCATTGTTCCGAGGTGCTAAACAGGCTCAGCAGCCTACAGCGCTGATTTTTAGCCAGCACCGTGTTATGTTGCACCAGACAGCACCAGCCATAACGTACTTGTTAATTAATAATTATAATATGATGTGGTTTTCAAATTTATTGCCACAGAAGTCACAATAATTAGATACTATTAAAAAAAAAGTAATAAAAATGTCGAGTCGCCCTTAAAGAAATGTTCTATGAAATTGCCTACAAATCTATAAATAAATGAGTCGTGTGTATTTTTCTTTGTTTTAGTCCGCTCGTTGTCAACTTGATGCCAATGTCTCAGTTCTTTTGTGATACTAATAGGTTTTCAACAAAAACTTTT
This sequence comes from Synanthedon myopaeformis, assembly GCA_944738685.1. Classification (NCBI taxonomy): domain Eukaryota; kingdom Metazoa; phylum Arthropoda; class Insecta; order Lepidoptera; family Sesiidae; genus Synanthedon; species Synanthedon myopaeformis. Next base: position 2,325,146 of record OX122927.1, on the reverse strand, counting down.
CACTGTTATACTTCATTTATCATCGTCAATTATGGTTTCGCTATTGCAAATCTATTGTCAGTGTAATGTCCGAATGTTACGCAATTGGGTCATTCGAAACCAATAACTCGGTTCAGCAAAACCGCAGTGTGGTAAGCAGACGGCTACCTAACATAGGTGAGGATATTGACACTGCACGCAGTTTTACAACACAATACCGACAAGACAATTTCATATATCTTTGAAATATGTGTCTTCTTGCAATCGCAAATTTTCTCACGATGTTTTCTCTTTATCTTTGGGATAAGGGAACATTATTTCAGATTAATTAGCCTCAACCAGGGGATTCAAGATTGCTCCTGCCTATAGTGTTAGATTCATGCTTCTATATTATACATATGTACGATTGTACGTATATATAGAAACGTCTAAAACATAATAGAATTTCCGCAATAGCGCGCCAATGGTACGTGTAAAAAGCATATAAAGTGCGGCGTAACAAATATTGTGTATTGTTGCAAGTCATGAGATTTGAAGCAGCAAAACTTTATTGCCACCAACAACGTCACAGGTTCTGGCTGGCAGGACGCCACGTAAACACACCACCAAATAGGGCAACGACCATACACACGACACGCAAATAGATATTTGTCTATTAATAACGCGGTTAAATATAAATAGAAAGCGAGGGGAGAACGAACGTGTGACTCTGATAGGAAGATCAATTGCCGCTATCGTCTACTTACACGGAGTAGGTTCCCTGTTTACGTTTAGATAAAAGTTACATTTATTATTACGTCATGACTGTTTTCATTTGCTATCATCTGTAAATGCCGATGCGTTGTAGCTTGAAAATTATCACGTGTGTGTGCTTTCCATACACGTGTATTTGTTTACATATAACACACCGTTCGACATTATTAGCTTCCAATATAGGAGAACTTGGATAATCCCAAAAGCTCGAAAAGCTGCGAGTTATTTCCAAGTATTCAATTAGTTTGTTTTAAAATATTAACAACAAGGCTTCATCGTTTAGATTGAGGGCGACGAACGTGAAAAACATGTGAATTCATCGTATTGCATCTACGAATTATTGCATACGTCAAACTTTTCACGTTACAATGGCGTCACAGTTAGAAGGAAAACTGCGGGTGACGCATAGTCGTATTGCGCAGCAAACATTCGACGCTGCAGTGAAAACTGAACACCCACGTGACCAGTAAAGGTCAAAGCAACTTGCGATGGAAAAGTGTAAACAAAACGCGATCGATCTACGAGTAATAAACATAGTACTTGGTAATTGTTTTCAGCGAGGCGTAATAAAATCTTTAAGAAATAAAACAATAATTATTGTTTCATTGGAGACTTCCATATTTTTTAAAGGTAAGAACCGGCAGGCAGGCTGACGGTTCGCAGATGCTTATTTCACGATATTCTTTCTAAAAGGGTTGTGCGGGCGGCAGTCTATTACAGCAGAAAATCTATTAACTTACTCCTAATAAAATATGAGATTTACAGCAAATGAGGCTCTATTTTCTGTATGATTAAGCCTTTTCTACATCATAAAAAAAAACTAAAATAAACTTAAACACAAGTGACATTAAAAAATATGAATAGTTTGACTCAAAGTAAACATGTGGGCGACTATATTTAATCTAAGTTAGTCCAATGTATTTCAAAACGGAAATAGTCAATTTTTGTCAAAATAATATGAATTGGAAGCAGATGTAGGCGTTCAAGAAATGCTAATCTCATATGGAAACATATATACTCGTATATGTGAAACGCGGTCACTGTATCATTGAGTTCTTTTTTATTTACGACGCAATAAATTTGTTCCCGCATGTAGAACAACATGAAATAATAGACGGACCGTGCGAATCTATACTAATATTATAAAAAGGAAAGATTTGATCGCTTGTTTGTTTGCATTGAATAGGCTCCGAAACTGCTGGACCGATTTGAAAAATTCTTTCACTGTTGGGAAGCTATATTATCAGCGAGTAACATATTTTATTAAGTTATGCGGACGAAGTCGCATGCAACAGCTAGTATTAAATAAAAAATGAATTGGGTTGGTCCTGATTCCACTGCAAGTAATTAGGTTTTTAATTCAGTCTGAGATTGGATCATATTGTAGTTTGCATATCGTAAAATTTACAGATAGTTGAAAAGAGCAAGAGTTTTGCTGGTGGGTTCTTCCTAATAGAACCTTATTCGAATGTGTGTACACAGTGACTGAATTTTATTAGTATGCAATAAAGAATGATTAGTTTCACTCTCTTGTTATTTTTTTTCTTAGACCAAACTTAGCCGAAGAATAAAAAATGAGCTAGCTTTAGCTTTTACGGTGAGACCTATTTTAAATGATAAAAATCAATAATTAGAAATGAAGTGAATTAAAGATTGTTTTTAGGAGGCCTAAACAATTATTGATATGTCATGGTTTACTCAGTTTTATAGCCATGATATCAGCACTTAAATATTTAGTTATGAATCTAATTATGTATTTTTATTGATTGTCAAGATAGCAAAATACAATATTATTTCTAATTTTTTTTAATCATCGGCTTAGTTAGTTGCATAGAGATGAGCATCGTGTATAAATAAAATTCCTCTTTTTTGACCCTTTCCTAGTTGGAGAGCTAAGCAATAAATGAGAGCTCTAATATATATTTAAAAAATATTTACAAGTAACATTTGTAATTTTGTTGGAAAGTGTTATTTTTAAGTTTAATGTACTTATTTTCATTTTAAATAAACAGATTACTTAGCGAACAGATTTTTTTCTATTTTCTTTTAAAAATTTCCATCGATTTTTGGATTGAAAATGGTTATTAGTCGTTTTATGAGACGTTATAATAATAATGAAAGTAGTGCCAAGTCTGTTGGTAGATGGGGACAATGCCCATACAATTTTTTGCATAGTCTCTAAAATCGTCTTCACGAAAGGCCCGTCGATTGATTTCAATATGAAAAGCCTACACATCCCAACCGCCTCCTAGCAACAGATCGCCCACGAATAACGAAAATGGTTGTAACAGGCAACGAATACCGCCCTTGCTTTTTGGTGGGCGATTTCGCCAATGTTACGTATAGTTTTGATTTTATTACTCAATCAAGAGGTACAGCGGGCGCCTACACTCTTAAAATTTACGATTCAAATTAACTAACATTTAAATTACAACAAAGGCTAAAGATATTGTAAAAGCAATTAAGTTTTTTATTCATAATGCGTGATGGAGTAAAGAGGACTATGAATGCATTAGCCTGGTGCAGCGTCCCTTCACTAGGGCATTTCTGATATCGAACACCAAGAGAAAGCTCAAATAGCAGTATGGAATTCTGCTGTTAAGACACTAATAGTGGTTGGGCTCGTTTATAGGTGTGGAGTAGTTTGTGGCTTGTTCTCTAACGGGGAAATTGTTGCATTAACTTAACGTTGTATGCATGTGAAGTCATTACTCAATAGGAGTTAGCTTCGCTTGTTAAAAAGTAACTGTAACATTACACGAAATATATTACTTAGTTTCATTTACGATTTATAAAAGTTCAGCAGATTTGTTGTTGTAGGTACATGTATAAAAATACTAAAAAAAAATTCGGTTAACTTACCTCGTTTATGTGTTTGTAGGTTTTGATGAGGTCTACGCTAAGTTTTCTTAGAGGTGCCGTTGAGGGGTCTCGAAAATGATGTGGTATTCGCGCCTGCATTGCCTGAACAAACGAGAAACTCTAATTAGTTGAAATTGCCAATTTGTCTGATTTTTGAGTGTAATGAAAAATATAGAAAAAATAGACTAAAATATACGGAAGTTACGGAAGTAACTTAACTTCTCAATTTTACTAAAAAAAAATAGGTAAAATACATCATGATCATTGGTAATTCAAAATATTCGGTATATATATATATATGTTCTGTCACATATCTCTTCAGCCCCGGTGCTACGCCTACCGATACTACCGTAAATACAATTAGGTAATACTTTGAATTACCGACGATCGATATGATTGTAATAAAATCTCTACATTAAATATATCAAGTGAGTCATGTGAAAGCAAAACTAACTTAAGAAATCAAAGACATACAAGGTTGTTTGCATATTATTTATTGTTAAATATGATGCTAAACCTTCAGAAAAATTATTTAAGAGACGAAAAAAAAAATTAAAAAAAAAAAAAAACATAATTGCATAATTATTGCAAATATGCAATTTTCAAAGCATTTTCTAAGAGAGTGCACATTTGGTTATGAATATGGCGTTGTTAATATGTAAAACATTTGACGGAATCCTTATGTCATCATTGGTGACATAATGGTAACAGAAGCGTAAGGTGGATTCGATTGTGTAATCTAAAAATCTTCATCAAATAAAGATTGTCTGGTCGAAAAATTACCACTGCCGCATATGAAGTATTGTAGCAACACCAATTTGATTGAAGAGCGAAGCGTCTCGTTTAAGAAGCGGTAAAATAAGGTAAAAGTTGCTCACTAAATTCTACAAAAACATAACACAAGACACATAAACATCACATGCGAATCACAATTACATAACATTAAATGTATGCCCATTATACGCACGAGGCGGTTTGTATAATGTAAACATTAGTTCAATACGGTCGTAAACAATCGAGTTGTCGTCCGCTTGTCGCATGAAAACCGATTATTGTAAAATAATATAGTTATAAGTCGAGTTTTTAATTTCCTATAATGTTAATAACTGAACAGTGTACTAATACCGTTGAATTTTTAAGCAATAGCAGGCATAAGAACTGTGACAGTTTTGCATCTTATTCTACTATATTTTAATGTGCATATTACATTATCCTACCCTTGATTTTATCTATGTGCCATATGACAGAACGTCATTTGAAAATATAAAAGATATTGAGCAGCATTAGTTTTGATTATTAGTTTTTGCTAATAACCATTAATGTTTCACAATATACATTATTCGCCCGATATTGTTTATGAAGTTGGAATAATTAATAAATAGATATCGGTACTGTTTCCAAGAAGCTAATAATTATATAGATAGTTAAATTCACTATAAAAATAACATTACAACAAACAACGAGCTTTGACTTGATAATAAGGCAAACTATTTTCGTAAGTCCTTACTGATATTTAAGTCTTATTTAGTTAAGGAAGAAGAAATTACAAGCAACTTTATTCTAGTTAACACCCACATAAACATTAATACCGAACTAAAAGAAATCTAATCTTGAAAGTGTATTTTATGTAGACCAACTTGTTTTATTTAACCCAGTAAGTAGAGAGGAAGGTTACGTATCGATCAACCATCGGTATTCAGGAGAGCCTCAGATGTTTCCACTGAAAGAGAACTTAGTTGTAGCGGGTAATTAGTTTGCCAACTAATTTATTTACCTGCTCGTAATGTCTAGACGAGCGTTGTAAATGACGCCTTTAAATAAAACAATTAGGTGTGGCGTGGCACAAGGTGTTATACACCGTCAACTGTTAAGAAATATCATCCGATTGATTGATAAAATAACCTTTCAACAGACAAACAGTTTCAATACCACGAATGGGCATCATTGGTTAGTTTAATAGTTTTATTTTCTCTCTTGTTGGACTATTAATAAAATAGCAGTAGCACTAAAGAATTTTAATATTATTTGCAACTTTTCCAAATTAGAACGCGTTTTAAAAAAAGAGTAGTTTTTATTTAGAATATTTGTGATTTGATAAAAAAAAATAGACAGACGTGCTTTCGTTTCACTTATAGAAATAGTAGCCATATTCAGGCCACGAATACTTTTTTTTAATTTTATGATTAAGATGTTTGTTGGATCGGCAACAGGGTTAGTAAAAATCCAAGTTACGCAACAAATAAGTACATAAACAGTGTGTTGTGTGCGACACCGTATAGTTTGAAACTGCCTCGTGCGTCATTTACCTGAGCAGAGGTACAGTAGCGGCAGAAAGCTTGGGCGCGCGCTGCTGCGCTCACCTGAATGTCCGAGGGTGCGCTCATCGACGCCAGCTGCTCCTCGGCCACGAGCCTGCCGTACAGCGGCACGTGCCGTCGCTCGCCGGCGGCCTCTGGCATTCCGCCTCCGACCACGCTCACTGTAACAACATTTCTTATTAACATAAATATTACGACACGTATTTACTATTAAATTATAGAATATTTTTATTCGACAGTTTGGGCAGCCCGTGAGGCGGCAGTAACCACCGCTTACACAGTCTACCACTATTTGTGTCAGAATGTGCGACATATGGGGTGTCAGATGCTAAATCCATTTTCCTACTTAATAAGTGACAATGACAAGTCACTTTAAATATACCATTAAGTCCGTGAGCCTGAATGCCGACATAAACAAAAACTTTATAACCAGTAACAAATACATGAAAAAAAAAAAGATAATACTAGGTACTTCAATATTTAAACGTAATATGAAATACTTCAAGAATGCTTTAATAATAATAAGATACAGAAGGCGGTACTTCTTGACACGGCACGAATTGTCAGGAGGTTCCTCACTCTGCAGCCCTAACCACCGGTAGTTTGAGCCTTGCCCCGCTACTTGCGGCACTCTAGGTTTAAGTTTTTTATAATACTTATTGTTTTTTTATTTAATATTGTAAAAAAATTAAATCTAAGAAAAAAAAATACTTTACATGGACGACCTTAAACTATGTGAACCGAAACCCAAAGACCTGTTAGAGTTACTGAAAATAACTTCAATGTTTCAGTAACGCAATCAGGATGGATTTTGGTGTAGATAAGTGCGCGGTCATGTATGTTCAGAAGGGGAAAGTTGTAAATTCACCAATGAATGAAATGACTTTTAGATCCCTCTCCAAAGTGGAGACATACAAATACCTTGGTATGCCACAGTCGTTGGGTATTAGTGATAAGCATATAAAACAGACAGTGAAACGCGTTTCTTTGGACCCCTGATAAAAGTCCTTAAGAGTCTTTTATCAGGAGGTAACAAGGTACGCGCTTTCAATGGCTGGATCAAACCTTTACTCACATACTCTTTTGGCATACTAAGGTGGACTCAAACTGAGCTCGATGGTTTAGACAGGAGGGTTCGTCAATTGCTCACGGCGCATCGCATGCTAACACCCACGCTCATAGGTTATGAGACTGTACATCCCACGGAAATTGGGGGGGTCGCGGTTTTTTAAGCGCCAAGAACCTCTATCACCGTGAGGTGTACAGTCTTAGGGAATATTTCCTACACAATGAGAGTGGTGTACATCGAGACCGAAAGCACCGAAGCACCGACCTATCTAAGCACCGAAGACCGAAAGAACGTATGCAAAGGCAAGGAGCTGCATGGGCGGTTCTACAAGGCCCTGACGGGTCCTGATGTGGACTCGCTCATGTCAGTGAACTGGCTGCGTTTCGGTGACCTCTTTGGAGAAACCGAAGGCTTTGTCTGTGCAATTGCGGACGAAGTTATTAAGACCAAAAATTACCGGAAATATATCCTGAAAGACGGTACGGTCGACATCTGTCGGGCAACCCACTGTCCTGGAGAGACCAGTTGTGCTCATGTTTCTAACAGCGAGTATTTACACAGACATAACCAAGTAGCTAGAATCATACATCAGCAACTTGCCCTTCGATATGGTCTTATCGAATCTGAGATGCCGTACTACAAGTACGTGCCTACGCCCGTTCTCGAAAATAGTCATGCTACGCTCTACTGGGACCGATCTATAATCACGGACAGGACTATTGTTGCCAATAAGCCTGACATCGTGGTTATCGATCGATCTCAGCGCCGGACGATGTTTGTTGCCCACATGATCACTGTCCCACATGATGAAAACCTCGTGAAAGCCGAAAAAGATAAACTTAGTAAGTATATAGACTTGGCTCACGAGGTGACCGCCATGTGGGATGTTGATTCGACCATCAACGTCCCGATAGTCGTATCTGCGAACGGTCTTATAGCAAAGAGCCTCAACCAACACCTCGAGAGGCTCTCACTAGATGGCTGGGTCAAGGGAAAGATACAGAAGGCGGTGCTTCTTGACACGGCACGAATTGTCAGGAGGTTCCTCACTCTGCAGCCCTAACTACCGGTAGCTTAGACCTTGCCCCGCTACCAGTGGACAGCTAATTTTAAGTTTGTTATATTATTTATTGTTTTTTTATTTTTTTATTTTATATTTATATTGTAAAAAATTTAATATTAAGAAATAAAATAAATAAAGAGAATAATAATAAAAGACGGCAAATTTATTTTAAGACAATAAACAGAACTAACACATTAATTATATGGGTCAATATTTGCTAACAGGTTCAAACGAGTTTTTTCATATTTTATAGAAATAAAAAGCTACTTTCCTTTCCAACTATTTTTATTTACTATTTTAATATCATATCTATGTGTCATTTAACTTTCAGGAAAGTTATTTAAAAAATAAATACCAAAAAAAAACATTCTAGCCTTAAAAGTCATATTTCCTGCCGGGGAAAAATCCCAATTCGTGAATACATTTTTTCATAACAAAACTATTTTAGTAAAGTTGGCCCAAATGTTTATTTAATCTGTATTCTAGATACCGGTAGTTCATTCCTAAGGCCTATTTATTATATTTTATTAAAATAATCAAGTCCAAATTTATACTTGAAATTTGGAGAATGCCTATTACGTCATTAGACTGCTGAAACTTAAATTTAAAAAATCCCGATACATAGAAGCTTTAGCATAACCAATCAAAACCGTTGAGATAATCACGGCGACACTCGTTATGATTAGTGGGTCGAAAGACGCTATATTATCAGAACATCGGTTACCGGCGTCATCGAAGCACGTTATCCAGCGAGTGTCTCTGACTATGGTCATATTTCCTGTGCATCAGAAACACTAGAAAACATGAATCAATCTTGAAAATATTTGTGCAAATAATTGAACTATCCGATTACGTGCGCAGATATTTATTGATTTTACTTTATTTAACTATTAAAATAAAAATACGGAACAAAATGTGCCATTCCGTCAATTTCCTGCCGTCATTAGTCTGTCATATCCACGACAGGATAATGACACCTAGGCAGGATAATGACTACCTGTGTCTTCTCTGTTATATATAGACCTTGATTTTGCTTATTTTTACAAGATTACGATTAGAAGAGAATACTTAATGTTTTTTTACTGCATTTAGAAGAGATAAAATTTGAAGACTGCATACCAAAGTTCACAAAACATCACAAGAATATTGTTCATCAATATGCCGCTATAAAGAAATGTAAAGAAAGTCTAACAGTAAATGAGGTAGTTTACCCTCCATGAAGGGGTGATATTTTTTAATATCTAACTAGCCCATCTCAGAGCAACAAATTAGTAACAAAATAAGCAGTTGGAATGGGCTCGCTAGGTGCTTTCTTTGTCAAGATATTATATATGGGTATGCTAGCGTAATATTACGTCATCCCCATGAAGGGGTGACACTTTAATATCTAACTAGCCTATCGTAGAGCAACAAATTAACAACAAAATAAGCCGTTGGAACGAGCTCGCTATTCCCAATTTTAATATATAGGGGTAGTTCACCCCCCATGAAGGGGTGACATTTTTTAATATCTAACTAGCCTATCTCAGAGCAACAAATTAGCAACAAAATAAGCCGTTCGAATGGGCTCGCTAAGTGCTTTCTTTGTCAAGATATTGTATATGGGTATGCTAGCGTAATATTACGTCAGCATACCCGTCGTATCTCGTAAATTAATGGAGGTACAAATTTTTTTTTTCCGTTACAAATTAGCAACAAATTCCCATATAGTTTTCAAGTCCGGCTTATGAAATGGGTATGCCACCGTAACATACGTGTAACTAACTTCGTACAAAAATATGAAAGTCAAGTGTAAGCAAATATGGTTGTGTCCATAAAAATAGCTAAGTTAATTAAGACTTATTAATTGCCTGCTCGCTCAAATAGCTTAAACCAAACTCTTAATTAACCGAGCAGCAACAAAGCAGTGTTAAAGTTCTTATTTCCTTGATGTTTAGGGTCTTATTTCACAATAAAAACTTTGATTTCAATTTTGGTTGTCATTATCCTGTCGTCATGTCATTTTCCTGTCCTGGCAGTTTGCAAAAATTAATAAAATAGGTTAAAGTTAACGGAACGCACGTTTATTGAATATAATACACAACTTTATTAAATACAATAAACTAAAAAATATCAACAAAATTTTTCGAAAAAAATAAACTTGTTTGACACAATTAGCAAATATTGACCCATATTTGATTGAAATCATAATTAGAATAACCATACAACATACATTTAGTTGCATTAAATCAACATAGTTAAGTAGCACACGACAGACTAAATGCGAGTATCATATAATATCATAAGCAAATGGTGTTCATCAATCATTTATGATATCATAATAAATCTAATTGCCATGTGAACGGCCCTCCTTCACCTGCGCCCGCGCCGCCCACGACACCCGGTTCCTAATATATGCTTATTTAAAGGCGTGTGAAAATCCGCTTTGTGAATCACTATTGCGACTCGTTTGGAAACGACGTCATTGTGACGACTTTTATGGTGATCGTGAATCGATTGTTTTCTCACTAATTCACACAGATCCGATTCTCGGAGGTTCGGAAATAGCTGTATGATGGCGGAACGTTTGCTAATTCGTGATGGAATGCTTATACTTAATATCTATTAAATGTTATAAATAACTAGTCCAAGTTTTGTGGATAAAAGAGATGTACTCCATATTTCTTTTTTTTATGTGCTAAATTCACAACGACTTAGCTTAGCTTAACATTAGCTTGAGAAATAAAATTGCTTTTAAAAATTATTTAATCTGAAGCAAAATTAATCTTATTTGTTTATTGCTGTTTGGAGCACGTTACATTTCTTAATAAAATATCTACTTTGATTTGAACACCGCTTTTACGTGATTGTTCCAAACATTCTTCAAGAGTAAGGTCTCATTATGTTATTAAAAGCAAAATGCCAGATAATGGCAATTTATAGAACTATTAACATGATCGTAAATAAAACATTGGAGGTGGTCCATCTGATAATGACACTCACTTCTCATACCTAATATAGCATGTACATGCCATGCGTTTAGACTTTATAATATCAAGAGAAAATGGTGACAATGAAATTTTACACAGAGGATTCATATTATCTATTTAATATCTTCATCTTACTTTCAAAAGAACTTTAACACATGTTAAGATTCAGGAAATTTATCTATTGTTCAGGAAATCCGAAAAAAATCTGACAGTCGATCGACGTTGAAGATTTAATTTCAAATGGATATTCTTTTTCACTTATTAAATAATTATTAAAAATTCCAAAGATACAATATATACTCTTATAATGATAGGGAAGATTACAGTAAAGAAACTAGTGGTCTAGTAATCAAGTGGAGTAGTTTTTTTTTATATGAAGTAGGTTATCATCCTTTTAGTCAACGAGACCAAAAGAATAGATTTAATAAAAGAATGGCCTGATCTCTTAAAAAGTGCAAGTAGTCAATGTCCTTTGAGATTAAAAAATAATAATATTAGGATCCCTGTATCATCTAAGTTGTACGCTTTTATAGAAATTCACCGACAATTTAAACTGACGTCATGAGCGTACGAGCTGTGTGTACTGCGATTCAGTATAGGTACATTCCTGCATATATGTGTGTACAATGTACACATATGCATTCATGTACTATGCATTGCGTACATTTATTAACAAGAACCATGAGGAATATCGAATTGCGTAGTTTTGAAACAAAACATTTGAGCCGACTTTACACACCCACAAAGCAAATGCTGCGAAGTAAACATTCTTTGTAGCTTGTATTCAAAAATAAAATTTAAAACGAACAGTTGCCAAATTTTAAGATTCGCAAAAAAGGCTTCAGATAATTTGATTGTGTCAAATATTATATAGTTATAATGTGTAAACTAAAGGAAAGTTTGAATTTTGTTGATATAAACTTTACAAACATTTTTATACAAAACAAGATAAATGTTTTGAAAAAAATAAATGAGTGTTTGATTTCTTCTGCAGCGTAGTGTATTGAATACGCGCTTCTTCTCTTATAAACATAAGATAAAAATATTTAAATCAATTTATGATCTTATTAATATTGTACATTTAGGATTCGACCTTGCAATATCGATTACATCGAAAAGTCATTAAAGTTAAATAAAAAAATATATCAGAGAACACCACATGGTACATGTTTGTTAAACAAGCAAATCTCACTTTAGCTTGAATGAGAAATGAATTATGTTTAATTTTCTTACAACCGGAACCTCTCGTCTCGCTTAAGATGAATGAATTAAATTCGATACCGATTGAAAATCAGAGCGCATCCGCTCATTACTAATAAAAACGTTTTCCTAAGAGGCGAGCGTATATTTATGTTACTGGCTCAAGAACTACGATTAAACTGTGGAAGTAGGAAGTAAATTTCAATTCAGTCATAGAAAATATAAACCTATAAAGGGGGAATAAGCTTTATTAAGTGCAGCAGTTTTCGAGCATATTCCAAACCAATGATCAGGATAATAACTCCGGCATGATTAATCACTACACTGAAGATGTTTTCATAAAAAATGAACCTAATTTTACATAAGGCATATAAAAACATATAAAAACCACACTAACATTGAGCTGCATTGAGAGTTGCGTTTAGGTCATTATGCATGCGTGAATGACATTAGACTTTAATAACTAACTGATCTTGGTTACCTACAAGAAGTTGATAATGATGTTGTAGTAAACATACAAAGTGCGCAGTAACCGCGTGCAGTCCAGACACAATAGAGCCGCAAGTACGGGTAACAGTTCCTCATTGCATGCGGCTTGTTTGTGTGCTGCGAGAGGTGAAGAAGGCCGAGTGTAAATGGCACTGTAGACCGGGCCGACGAACGTTTGAGACGAGTCGCTACGTCATCGACGCAAGCCGTTCTATGGTAGCCACGGGCTGGCCGACAACCTGAGGTAGTTATGCGAAGAATGCGCCCAGCTATAGCCGCGCGGCAACTGCGTATGCCACGCGTGGGCGCGTAAAGCAACTTAGACGCGTTCGCCGTTTACGGCTCGCAATTTTATTGCAATCTAACATATGATCACTAGCAACATTCTAACACCTCATAGACACATTCTACATACAATAATGTTAAAAACAAAAACAAATCGAGTAAACATTTTTTTTTTCATAAAGTAGTATTAACGGGGCATATTGCGGTCAAAACTGGGCAGTCTGTATGGAGGTAGTATATTTTATTTAGGCGAAGAAATATCGCCTTGTCACTTTATCCTATCGGAGTAGAAAGCGAGTGTATAACTTTGAGTGTATGTGTGAGTGTATAACCTAGCGAGTGTTGTAGCAAATATTCCTAGGCGACTGTAGCCACCTATCATGAAACTGTAGTCCTTATATTTTATTATAACCTTTCTTGCATAAAGTTTACTCATTAAAAAACCTTGAATTTACTTACTGTTTGCTAAAAAAGCACACCTGTCAGAAAAATGTCAACAAAACTGTCTATCTTAGACTATTGAATTTGTGCAAGTGCTAATAATATTATGGCATTTTTTGATGATCCAATTTATAGCGACATTCAACTGCATGAAACAGCAATAAAAAAAAGAATGGCGCCGGAATACCTTATCTAGTCAGCTTTGATAATGATGACATGTAACTATTATCAAAGCTGAATATTTTAAATTTTTTTTTATCGTAATTACGCACAAATGAATACAAAATTTTATCATCAAAACTGTCTATTACCTGTAACTAGCGACTCGCCACGGTTTTGCATAGATACACTTGGTGAAGATCATTGTGTATCGTCATTAAATGCCCAAAGTAAAAAGAAGATTAGAATATGTCAAGCGGCCAAAAATAATTGGTATGATAAGCAAAACGTCGACTTTTAATTACACAACATTAAATTAATTATGTTGATGAAAACTTTTGAAAGAAAAATTTTCTAAATAGTTAACAGTTAAAATAATATCAATATCCAATAATAGTACTTTAGATAAAACTAAACGGACAAACAAAATGACTTCAGTTAGCGCATTTGATTTTTCTCAATATTATATAAATTTAACATTTTAATATTATTACCTACATTTAACATGTACTCGTACCTATTGAACTTCTAACTCATTGTAGTTACAGGCAAGGTCGTAAAAAAGCCGTGACATGCAAGTTGAAATAAAAACACTTCGCTAAGATGCTGTTCGCAGCGAGTAACTGCGCAATTCTCTGACCAAGACTTCGAAGAATCCATTAAGGCGATCTCCTTGACACATTAGTGCCAGCAATGCGACTTAAAGTTGGTGCTGCAGTGATTTGTTGTTTAAATCAACTTACGTTTTTTTGCTAGTGACACCTACTAGCTAGATGAACAGACATCTCTCCAGTATATTCAACACAACCATTATTATTTATTTTTTGAGAAATTATCTAAATTGCACATTACACTTTTTTATATAATTTGTATTGAATCATACAGCCAGGGCGGGCCCCACACACATCAATCGCAGTTGGCGAAATATCCTACAGCGGTGATCACAGAAAGTATTGTTTGTATCAATAAACGCGCTAATTAATATTTTTTAAGTAACAGTCGCAGTCGACTGGAAAACGAATAGACGATGTTATTCATATTTGTGTCTACAGTGGCGACAGTTCCGTGTCGCGTCCTTGTGCGTCGACGGGTCGTCCCCACGTGTTGTTGTTGTGCAACAATGTTTACATTATAGGTACATATACATACATATACGTAGCACGTAAATGTGTTATGCGCACATAACGTCTATAGATGCGATAAGAACGGTACGCGCAACGCGGCTAGCTCACCACATGACGAGTTACAGACGAACCAAATGTTGCTGACTTAGTAATAATATTAACCAAGCGAAATGTCATGTGATTCGAATGACAAATTCGCTAGTTAACTCGGACGACCGATCAACATTTCATCAATAAATGAAAAATAATTAAATATTTTCATTTAAAATCGTATAAAGACTATGGTGTCGGACCTTTTGGATCCACAAGTTTTGACTATTGCCCACTTTTGAACGTATATTACGGTGGCATACCCATTTCATAAGCCGGACTTGAAAACTATATGGAAATTTATTGCTAATTTGTACCGCAAAAAAAATTGTAGCTCCAATAATTTACGTGAAACGAAATATGCTCACGTAATATTACGCTAGCATACCCATATACAATATCATGACAAAGAAAGAACCTAGCGAGCCCATTCCAATGGCTTATTTTGTAGGTAATTTGTTGCTCTGAGATAGGCTAGTTAGATATTAAAAAATGTCACCCCTTCAGGGGGGTGAATTACCCTTATATATTAAAATTAAGAATAGCGAGCCCGTTCCAACGGCTTATTTTGTTGTTAATTTGTTGCTCTACGATAGGCTATTTGATATTAAAAAATGTCACCCCTTCATTGGGAATGACGTAATATTACGCTGGCATACCCATATACAATATCTTGACAAAGAAAGCAACTAGCGAGCCCATTTTAATGGCTCATTTGTTGCTAATATGTCGCTTTGATAATAGGCTATTTGGATATTAAAAATTGTCATCCCTTCATGGGGGGTGAACTACTCCTTAATATTAAAATTGAGAATAGCGAGCCCGTTCCGGCAATCAGATAGGAATTCCACTGAGGAGAGAGAGTGAAAGCAAGAGGTCAAGCAACATAGGCTATATTCCAGTACATGCATCTACAATATTATATTATATTAATTTGAACACTATTTTCTAATTTTTCTATATAGTTATAAGGAACGTATAGATAGAGCACACGAATGAAACCCTTTTTTCCGGGTGATGCAAGCTACGCAATTTCTCCGATTGTATGCAAATCCTCGACGCAAACAAAGAGTGAAAAAGCATTGACGCAGACGTTCGCTCCATCCCACCTGTCCTAGTGGGCTCCCGTCCTGTCTGAGCTCGAGGCAAACTAGCGAACGTACCGAGGCAATCACAATCCGACTAAGATCCGCACCGTAAACAATCCCTGCAGGATATTATTCCTGAATAGATCTTCATCTCTTTACATATCGACCGCTCTTGCGTCTTGTCGAGCACGCTTTTATTAGCTGTCTTCAAATAGTGAATTATTCAGCGGGTTTTCTATTAAGCACTTAAGCGGAAGAATAATGCATGCACTAGATTTTTCAAAGCGACTCAGATGCTCGGCCCCCCGCGCCGCGACGCATTAAGGAATCAAGGGACGCTGGAGGTTCATTTGCATCACCTTGGCCCGATCTGAAAATGGCAAATGCTTCACTGCGATTTGATTCACTCGTCCACTGAAGAAGGTCGTATGAAAATTGCATTTTTAGCAAATACTATCAAAAAATACGTGATGAGTTATTTAAATATACTTATATTATTTTAATGCCTAAGGTAGGTAGGTTAGTTAATAGGCAATTAATAATAATAGACAATATAATCGCGATTTATTTTCTCATAGATAAGAATTAATAAAATTTACTTTTCGTCTGCGAAACAGGGCCCCTAGCCAAGATGCAAACACTTCGTTGCGTACTTCGGAAACGAAGAGAGAACGCTTAGTGATTGGTTGTTGTAACGTCAAAATAAAATTTTTACTAATCACAAAGTTTTCTCTTAGCGTGGCGTAGCGTTTAGTTTGCACAATAGTAGTAGGCTATGGTGATGGACGAGCTGTACTAATCCGGATCCGGATCCTGTACTAATAGGTTAGATGTGACAACAGATGGCAGCACGCAAAGCGAGGCTCGCGAGGCCGCCCCGGACGGCTCCGCGGCAGGTTTAACGGCCGCCCGCCTGTCTGGCCGTTCACCCGAGGCGCCCGAGGCCCGCGCGGGGGCGCCGAAATGTGCGCGAAAACAGCGCGGCTCGCGCCCGCGCCGTTAAGCGCTTGCTTGCACTTGCACGCCGGATACGACACCGTCCGCGCCACACCGGTAACGCTCGCGTCGCCATTGTCAAACAAACACAATTAATGTGTCTTATGTCATTGATGAATAAAACATCCGAACAGAGGAGGAGCTATTGTTTGATTTTCAAATACTCGTATCTTAATAGAATGGTCGTTTAATCGACAATACTTCCGTATTTAAAAAAAAATGTTTTCGAAATTTAAACACGGCGAAAAGAAAATCGTACATTTGTTGCAATACTTATATGGAATTAATAATTACATAGTTACCAACGGCATAAAAGGCTAAATTATTAAAATAATTTTTACTGACCATCATTTGTGAGATTAACTCCAGGCAACGGTTATGAATGCGATTGCGGGCTGTACAAAAACCGGCGGTCATCGACGCAGAGGCTCAATGAGGTTTCCTTCCTTCCTTACCGCCAACTCAATCTTAATAGTTAATAGTCTAGCCTTATATTGAGACGGTGACTTTAATCAAAAAAGAAAATAAAAACAATCCTCTGATTAGTCAAAACGAATAATAAAATTTATTTAGGTACTTTTATGATTGATCACTTAAAAAAACAGGCAAATTTTGATTGACACGCACTGTTTTCCTTGAAAATTTCTAAGATCTCAAAGGTGATTTCAAGAACACTATGGGTAAAGTAACGTAAAAAACACAATATAATCAAAATAGGTATTTAATCATGCATGAATACTTGAATTAGGTATGTTTGAATACTTAAATAACAAAAATAATAAAATGACATTTATTAATTTAATGAAACGTATGCACAGGTAAACAGTATTAGAACATTCACAACACAAAAAGCTAGGCGTGGCTCATCACTTAGTAAAGGGAATGTTGTACAGAATTTACATTTTAGGGACATTAGACCTTTTTTTTTATTTTAACTAAAATTAATAACCAAATGTTTTAAATAGAATTCGAATCGATGTTTTAAGACGAAATTTTCAAAATAATTTAAATACAAGTTACTACAGGTCTACATACCTAAAATACTTAATAGGTATTTTATGAGGTCGTACTGCCCCTCTTGGAAACAAGAAATAATTTATATTGTTTGAATACGGTAGCATTGAATGTATAATATGTAATAGGAAATCTACAAAGGGCAATGAACATTTAAGTTGCGAAGGTCTCGCATGACAATAAAACCATTTAAACCATTTTATGCCTACATGACTTTCGGTTATCTTATTAAATATGTGCGCGTAAATAAATTATCTTGCTTGGTTCTTAATTTTAAATGTTTGCTTGAAAACGTAGAGTATATACCTACCTACATAAAGAAATAAACGAAAAAGTTACAAAAGTGTAAAAGTAAGAAAGTGTAAAATATATATATATATATATTTATAACAATTTCAGCCTGGGAAAAGTTACACGCGAAAGATCGTAAAATGCCTCATTGATTTACTGTCATTGGCATCCGCAACGACTTTGACTTTCATCCAATACGGTTCTGTCGGTAGGTACTTGTAACTCTTGCAAGTAAGATCGTACGTCACACACAATTCATCCTGTTACCGTTACGTTCTGGTGCTTTCCATACTCATTCAATTATTATTAAAATAACAGCACCGTTGGACTCGCAAAAACCTTCGGGGCGGTCGATGACTCCGCGAGGCACTTTAGGGCAAACGCGTCACACCTTGTGCTTTAAATACGTATACCTAACTACCTGCCTACTTGGATATTTATTAAATCACTAAATAACTTGAACGTTTCTTCTTTCAATGCAATCCAGCTAGATCGTTTCTCTGATTTTTGCGATTTCCGTGGGCTATCTATTACACATTTCATAATTGGCAGCAGACACAGTGCAAGTTTTGTAAATTGATAAAATGACTCGAATATTTTTCTTTTTACACCATAATATAGCAATATTTTAACAATCAATTAAAGACCTATGAAAATTAATGTTTCAAAGCGTAGAAAATGGTGTTTTTTAGTATTCAAAAATGTTTAATTTTTTTTATTAATATGTGCTAGCGGCTATAATGCTAGCAGATGATACGTGAAAAGGGACTTAATCCAATTTAAATGCAAATCATCCTCGTCGGCGCAATGAAATTGTGGTCGCAGAAATAATAGGTCGACCGTCTGAAGAGAAATCGCGACTAGTTGTGCACACTCGGTATATACATTTACATTGGTCACCCTACCTGGCGACTGACTACCCACGCGTCCGTCTTGGCCTACGCATTGCCAACTGGTTAAAAATACTGGGTAACTTATGACTACATCATTAGTCAATCTTTTAGAATATTCAAAGTATTTCAAGTTTTGTTTTATTTAAAATTCTACACCCCACCACAAATGTAAAATGGCTCATCACATTGCTGTGTTTGAGTCATAAGTTTTGCATGACAACCCGTGGAGTTTCTAATTGTTCGAGCCAGTTTCACTGGCACAATGTGTAGCAACAATTTGGTGGGGCACAATAAATCGCCGTTCCGCATTCCAATGTGAAATTCATTCACGGGTCGAGTGTGCGCCGGCCGCCGCTGCGCTGTCTAGAATCGTCTCCGCACTATGCGCGCCGGAGAAAGGTGACCAGCATTTACCGCTCCGGCTTCCGCGGTCCAAGTGTACCGCTCCCAGACATGAAATACCGTTAAAATCGCCAATTTTATATCACATGCTTCAAACGTGAGTTTCAGATCGAGCATGTAATCACTCTGACATATTAATTTTTTTAACCCTTGTCACTAAAGGCGAAGAAATATGTTAAACTATAAAATGTTTCATTTGTCATTTGTTTATTTATACGCTTGTTTTCTTATAAAATTACTGGCGACTCATCCTCAGCTTACACGCAGTTGAAATTTTCAAAATTCTTTTCTTAGCGGATGCTTTGCGTTAAAATAAACTGATATTCCAAATTTTAGTTTTCTAGTTTTGGCTGTACATTGACAGCCAGGATAAAAGAATTTATAAACAAAAGATTACAGGAGATATTGAAATGCTATCTGATTAACGAGTTAGAATAACACTGAGATAATATTGTGAGGGAGGACTATAATTAAATTTAAACGTAAAATAAAATTAAACGGTCCGTCTCAAAAGTAAATTGCGAACTTTCCAAAGAGCACGATATCATCTACATAACGACTGTGCACGGTGCACGAGTGTTTGGCTTTAATGACAAGCGCACCGTGAGGCCAGCATCCGCATAGCAACGGCTTTCAGACGGTGAATGAATGAAAGTTGATCGCGCGAGCAAAAATTCGAGCCAGACGATGGTGCCGACACCAACATTCGCCGGCAACCGCTAATCGAACTCGTGTGCAGACGCGCCAGTCACCAATCGTAAATATTCTGCAACAGTTTCTCAACGATCACTGCGACACATTCAATAATTTTGGAACAATATGTTTTTTTCGCTAATAAGATTTTCATCTTGTGATAATTTATATCAGCAAAATTCTGTTTCCTCAAACAGTTTGTGAAATTAGCATGGTGTATTTCGAATTCATGAATTACAGATTGTTAAGAAATTGGTTTAGAGATCCGTTTATCCTTATCGGAATAAGGAAGATTTCGGCAGCCTATTGGATTGGCTTTTGGGGATAACCGAAGAATTTTAACTTATTACAATAATTTTGTATTTTTTTTTAGTTCATATACCTTCGCATTATTATTGATATTGGTAAAAATTATAACATGTTTAGCGAAAACTCTTCAAAGTGGGTGGAGCTATGACCAATACATACGAAACTCGGACGATTTACACTCTACAGTATTAAAACATGTGTGTAATATTAGACAGCCACTACCCTACATTTCCCAGGAACTGGGTATTAAGAGCAGAATCTGTGTTTATTTAGATTCTTCGAATGCAACCATTCTCTACTATAGCGAAGTGCCAAAAGCGTGGGTGGTGAGACTCGGAGCTGTTTAACAGCCAGTAAAATATAGAGTGAAAAGACAACCTAGATGTTGAGAGTTCAATGAAACAATTCCACATTATATCACAATATTTTATCAGTAAAGGTGCTTAAAAATTTTTTAAACTGATTAAGTGATTTTACCAATCAAAACATTTTTTGGAGTTTAATCCTTAAGAATCGATTTTCATATATAAGGTATGAAAATTTATGAGAGTAAAATCAAATGTCACATGTCACAAGTTATGCCTTACAGGCTTCAATAATATTAATATAATATAATACATATAATATATTATATTAATTAATATGTTTTAATTATATTTATTAAATTATTTTAAATTTATCGTTTGTAAGGAGTAAACTCCAGTCGTGCATCGGAGCTGACACACACAATTTTTTTTTAAATTATTAAAAAGTATGATAAAAGATTATTGGCTCAATTGAATATTGTAAACCTCTTACAGAGGGTATAAAAGTCGTGTTATCTAATAAAAGCGTCAATGCAAGCACCCATCTGCGAGGGTTATACACAGAATTAGGTTAAAGGTTGGGGAGGTCGTCGGCGCGCGCTAAACAGTTTTAGGGTCGAGGCTATATGGACCGATCATAATTCTCCCCAAAATAAACTACAAATTATGTTATAAAATAATCTACAATTTATTGGAAGCTGTGTTATAATCTGTCAATTATAGACATGCAAGAATGTTGTCAATTGCAATACATTATAATAAAAAGACACAATAAATGAAAAATATAAATTCAATGTAACTAATTAACTCTATTTAAATTGTTGTGCAACAATAACTTTATTATTAAAATACCAAATTAAGACACAAAAATGAGATAAAAAATAAAATCTCTTATTTATGTAATACTTTTAGAAACAATGTTTTGTTTATTTAATCATTATAAGTAATGACTGTATTTTATCAATATTTTGACAAAAAGATTTCATATCTATGTAAAAATAAATTTGGAAGCATTAAACAAGCAAGGTTTTTTTTATATATAATTTGCAGACAAAAATTGCACCCATGCGAAACCGGGAGTGGGTCACTAGTATGTAATATTTTTCTCCTACTTAATAATTCAAACACAATAATTTTAAAATAGGTAACTTTAAACATCCCACCTGGAGAATATTCAGGCTGCCAATTATTGGGGGCTAATTAATGAAAATTTGAAACTATTTTGACTGATGCCTAATTTTAATCAGAAAGGTATTAAACATAAAAATTAAATATAATTTGTAAATGAGTAAAACAAAAAAAATGTATTTTCAAAACTGTGAAACTAATGCTAATAGTAAACAATAAACATTTAAAAATAGTTCAATGGATACTTCAGCGCCTTGAACAGACATTAATTATTTCCTTTTTTATTATATGTGTGAACAGAACCATACATATAAAATTGAAATTTATTGAATTTGTTAACACAACTAGCAAACTGATGTATAATGTTAAATGGATCTAGGGGCAGATAGATTAGAGAATGGTGTCAAAGGGCCAGAACACACAGGTGGGTCAGCTAGGGTTGTGTGCATTCAACAATGTACACATAGGCATGCCTGCACTCCTGTTGTGAGGTGGTAGGACGGAAAATCGTATTGTGCCCACTGAGTCATGGATCCATAGGCATGGATGTAAATTGTGCATTGCCTGTTACAAGAGAATTGCTTGTTTTAAATAGCTAATGCATGTAATGACAAGATTAATTTAAATTGTATTACATTAAATATGAAATTATATAGGGTGTAAATTATTACTTTAAATTAATACTGGCTGTTATGATTGTAACAAGCACTAGTCTATAATAAGTAGAATACTTAATGCACAAATTATATCGTTTATAAAATATTTTTGAGAAAGAAATGAGGTGAGAATTAGTTTCATTAGAGATCTTTATTAACTATCACACAGAAAACTATGTAAAATCCTTACAAATTATGATTTGAAGTTGCTTTCCACACCAATGAAATTTGATGCAGTTTCCACCATTAGCTAGATAATTTTTTTATGGAAGGTTTACTTATACAATAAAACCCAATGAAGTTTTTATGTAAGTAAAAAAAAAAATATATATTTTGCAACCAAGTCACCAAAACTGCTCCTGTCTGTTTGTTCTTTAACAATTTCTAAACCACCCAATAGATTTTAATTTGGTTTTCACTTAAGGAAAGAGTGATAAATGTGTGTTATAAAAAAATGTGTTATTAAGGTTTGTGTGCCTGTTATTAATTATGAAAAAAGGAGTTATTTGATACTAAATTAAAGCTCATCTTGTTAAGAACAACTTTAACTTGAAGCAGTTAAAATTATATAAAACTTTAGTTACTTTTGACATAGCTAACATGAAAAGTTTATTTTTCTTCATTATGTTAATCTGACTTCTTTGGATATCTGCCTCACAAGTGGATAGCATAACTATTTCTATTAATCTATTTTTATACAAGTCCCATATGTGAAAATATATATTTTTGTTAATATCTGGGTAGGTTTAGATATTGATTATTTACTCACATACAATATTTTAAAATTAGTAGATTATAGAAGTAAGTTGTTTTTAACTATATTTTAAATAGTTTCATTTGCTTTTATTTATTACTAGCTTTTGTCCTTGACTTCACCTTTTTCTTTATGGCTCATATAATTTTGTCAGACATTGAATATTTTAATTATAAATTGAAAAAGATTATTATTTTAAATTATATTAATTTGTAGGGAAAACATAACACAAAAATGCCAAAAAAGAAAAATTTGTGTTCAATTGCTACTAAACTGTACATGATCACCAGGCTAATCTGAAGATTGCCTGGAAACTTCATCAAATTCGATTAATCTGCTTTGTAGTCCAAAACACTAGCTGAACCAGGCTTCTCCCTGCCCCCTTATTATAAAACTTTTTTGTAAAAAGCATATAAAAACATTCTTCTGCTAAAATTAAATGTTTTGTAAGTTTTGTGGAAGTTAAATTTTTATATAAAAGAAGATTTTTAGAAAACTTACATTTGTTTTTAGCATTCTCATCCATGAGCATGTTGAAATGGTGATGGCGGTTCCACGCTGCCATTTTGCCTTCGTGAGGAGCCCCGAGAAGCACCAGGGCCGCCCCGGCGGGCCCAACTCCGTCTAGGGGCTCCAGCGTCCTTAGCACAATATAACTTTGTCACACACTCATAACCCAAGAAACATATCTATCACAGAACTCACTCGCGGTCAAGCACCGTCGCTCTGGACGGCGGTGTCATCACATGCCTCACACTTCCGTTGCACGCACTTGACGATGCACTCGCGGGTAAACAAATGCAAGAGCGATACGGCACCTAGCGGTGATTCACCTCCACGCTTCGACCGCGCACCGCACTGCAGGCGGAATGTTCGCGTGCGCCCGCGAACCGCAACCGACTGACACCCAAACACTCGTCCGGTGTCACGTGGGCGCTGCACCACCCGACCAATACAACCGACAAACAATAGCCTCGCGCACGACCAATTAATGCACACCCAACCAGA
Source organism: Synanthedon myopaeformis (assembly GCA_944738685.1). Taxonomy (NCBI): domain Eukaryota; kingdom Metazoa; phylum Arthropoda; class Insecta; order Lepidoptera; family Sesiidae; genus Synanthedon; species Synanthedon myopaeformis. Next base: position 2,300,808 of record OX122927.1, on the reverse strand, counting down.
GAAATCGCCGTCTAATATTGCGATGTAAGAATGAATGAATGCAGACGACCACCCGTTGCAGCCGGAGCGACAAAAATGCACAACGCAATTTCCCTTCGTCGGCCCCAACTCCGCGTAGCCGTATAGGCTTCAACTCTCGAACTAAATAATAACAAATGTGCATGAAATGCTCGCTGTATTATGCGCACGTGGGTCGTGTCATAAAACCGATTATATACAGAATTACAATTGCGTATTAAAATTAATAATTAAAACTCGTTTTGAAATCCCGCTAAATACAGACCCCAGAAGGCTCTTCGACGATTATAAAACTTGATGTAATCCGAAATACACTGTAGTACACACACGTATCAAAAGTTATTGATTAACTTAAATGTAACTATTATAATGGTTATTCCACCAATTGCACTATATGTAAACAAAACACAGCCCGTAATACATTCAGAAAATAACAGTTCCAAATAGTAAACGCGTCGATCAAGCGCAACAAATAGGACAAAACATGGCAGACTATGAGAAAAGCGCACGGACTTTGTCTATGGTCGTTCTATTTTTAAAAATGCTATGGTTTGTATTTCGTTTCATCTCAACATGCTATCATTATTTCTTTTTTAATTCACTTCTGTATTTTGAAATATGCGTTAGACTTTTTAGTAGAGAAAAATAACTTTCCAGTAAAATGCTTTATACGTATTTTAGTTTGGAAAGCTTATTTGGATAGTAATTTAAAGGTTCATTTTATTGATTCTTTTCAAGTTCTGCATACAATGGAATGCAAACTACCATAGATTACGCTACTTTTCTACCATAGACAAAAATCTAAGAGTTACCATTACATACAACAACTTACCCCTGAAAATTATTCATAATAAATATGGAAACTACAGGATTTGAATCCAAGATTTTAGTGATATTAAAGATATCGCAATTTGGTATCATTATAGTAATTATTGTAGTTATATTAAATTTTTTAAATAAAATCTAGTGAAATACTTAATTCATTCGGATTATTTTTTATTTCTTAAAATCAAACATTTGACACCTTTATAATGCAAGCGTCAAGTGGCCGGCGTCAACTATCGTTACAAGATCACGTGCACCGACACCGATTGAATAAGAAAGTTAAGATCGGTATCCGTATCCGCGGATATACATTTTTAATGACGCGCACATCACTACTATAAATACATATAACATATGTTTTTAAAAACTAAATACGACTCTAATTATTTAGTTAGACACGAATATAATAACCGGATAACAATAATGAAACACAAACAAAATTCTATGATCACGTGGTCTGTATGGCGTCATATTACTCAAACGAAACAAAGATTTAGTTAATATTAATATTAAATATATCACAATTTCTGGAGGAACGCAAGTGTTTTTAACAATCTATCCATACTAATATTATGAATGTGAAAGTTACTATGTCTTCTGTCTATTACCTTTTCACGTTTTCACTTCTCAACCGATCATTATAAAATTTTGCGTATCATTGTTAGGGATACAATAAGAAGGGACATAGGGTACCATTCATCCAGAAAAAAGTTCTGTTCCCAAGGGATCATCTAAGACTAAATAAAAAACTAACGCCTGGCTAAAGTGTTATAGAAACAAAAGGTCATGCGTTATACTGCTTATATATATAGTACCAGCTAGTACATTATATACTTACATTGACATTACCTTAACAAAAGTTCATTGTTGTATTTGGTAATAATTTCTTTCAGTTTCTCGTCAGTCCTTGTATAAGTAATACGACGTCATACAGACTACTTGAAAACGTATAGGTGTTTAGGTGGCAAGATTTGAATGTGAATATTTTTGAAGTAAAAACTTCTTTAAACGCGTTGGGCATTTTTGAGATGGGAAAAACCATTGAACTCGCGACACTGTCACCGTAACCGATAACTCTGTATATAAGTATGTACATATATTGTGTATGTACATTGTACGTACATAGATACACATGCATGTTGGCATTTTTTGAAATGGGAAAAAACCATTGAACTCGCGACACTGTTACTGTAACCGTCACCTATAAGTATGTACTTTCCTGAAGATTCAAAATTATAATTGGTCAATAATTGAGATTTAAAAACTTTTGAACAATAGGCAAATACGCTATTAAAAAATGAATGTACGCTTATAATTCGACGATAGAAGTGAAAACTTGTAATTTTCCAATTTTATGGGCAAGGCCTGGGCGGCCAATTCCCAAGCGCAGCAAAATTCGGAACTTAAGATAAAAAAAATCATTAACAAAAATATTTCTAACAGTGTGCATTTAGAAATAAAAATAAATAACAATCTATTATTTATATTAAAAAAAATTCTAGCTAGTATTTTGTTGTTTTGTGTCTAAGTATGAAACTTTATAACAGATATTAACAAATTCCAGACACACTTACCGAACTTTCTTATTGAGTCGTTATTCATAATCCCTTCTCAGTCATGAGTTAATTTTTTTATTTAAAAGAGTGATTCTAGTGTATATTGTTCTCCCTTTTAAAACCAAAAGTTTTACAGTTTATTGTGTATTTTTTTTAATATTGACAACATTTCTAGATATTGTCTATGGACAATTCGATCGGTCACTCCATGACACCACTCTATTCCCGCAAAGACTACTTTTAATATAGTGGTTGTTCATTGATTCCTGCAGCGCCGTCTTTATCTCAAGCAGTGTTGTCAAGTTTGGCAATGTCGCAAAAATATAAACAGGGAACCGTGATTTACGCGCGAAACTAAAGAAATGAAACTTGAATCTTAAATTTCATTAAATTCATATATTATCTCAAGCACATTAAAAGCTTTAGGTTTAAACAGTTTTTAATTTGCAATTGAATGAAAATAATTTAGTCTTGGTAAGCCAAATAATTCAAAGGCTTGCGAAATTTAAAACAAAATGGATGTTTTTAGTTTTCGTCAATTTTGAACTCTAAAAAATGGGTTATGGCAAAAATTACCTTATAAATTATTAAAGTGCACTATATTTCTAATAAAAAGAGATAAAAGAGGTTCAAAGTTATTGAGGTAGTATTAGGGATTGTTTGTACTTTTAAAATGAAGTACGCCCTGTTAATGAAATAAGCATTTGAATTTATAAAAATAAACATTTTAATAATCAAAACATTTATATTTAAAATATTACCTAGTAAGTATCATGAAACATCTATTGTATATTAATGTACAGTGAGTACTGAATCTCACTGAGCAGCTGTATCTCAGGAACTATTAGGTGTATGTAGACTAATTTATCTCATTTTATTGGAAATTTAGTGCACTTTAATAACTTATAAAGTAACTTTTGCAATAAACCCATTTCTTAGGGACCTTTAAATATATTCTAAACATGGAAATTCTTTCCTTTAAGAAAACACAGACTGAGAATTATTATTATATTTAAAGAATAAACAAAAAAATATATAAGGAGGTTAAGTATTAGGTTTTAAGTACAAAACTTGTGTAGAATAATGTGATATACATTCGATGATGCCTTACTAACTCACTTAAATTTGACAAATTTACCTGGCTATTTCCAAAAAGTATTTTTTTATATTTCATTTACAAGAAGGGAAACCTTCAAAGGGTACCAGTTAAGGGATAAACATAGCACTTTGGGCTGCTTGTTTTAAAATACGGAGTCTTACCACTCTAAAATTAGATTCTTCTTTTCGGTTGCTTAAAGCTTTTAGTCCTAGGACTTTAAAAACGTAACCAGAGCGTGCGGCGAGCGTGTTCGTATTAAGACAAACTATAAACTTATTATTTAACTTTAAAATGGTAATAAATTTGATATTTTAAAGTACCTAATAGATAAATACGGGGAATTGTAGCAAATAAAACAACAATATTTACATGTACAAAAATGAAAATTGTTTTATTAATCCGCCGATTCGTTTACACCTTTTGAGACGCTTTTGAGAGGAATCGGCAAGAAACTAGTGATGTATTAATTTATTTAGGTAATTATTTATTATAAATAAAAATATAATTTAATTACCTATATAAATGAATAACATATTAAATATTTTCACTTATGGAAGTCTCCATATTCTTTAATATATTTCTTGTTCGTACACCACAACATTTATTTTCTCCGTTAAACTACAATTAGCTTCTATTTGACAATCAACAAAAAACCGTTACTAAGGTTACAAACCAACGACAATAACTTAAAAGTATAAAACCTCATCATAAAACAATTTTAGATTAAGTACAAATCGATATCATAATACTCGCAGGGTCTCCTGTAAGGAACCCGCGCGATGTTGTCAAACTTCGGTCGGTAGCACGGATCATAGAGTAACTTTTTATATACACGGATATCTGTGAACTGCGAACTGCGAAGGCACTGCTGAAGGCAGACACGGACACGCGCGTCCGCCATCTTGTTATTGTTGCTTGCGTGCGTCAATGACATTGTGTTCATGTTCCTTTCATATGGTGTTTCTCTTTAATTTAAGGTTCTGGGCTGGGTGTTTTGGCCACTAACATTTTGTGTAAATTTCGTTTACATTATTTTTAGAAAGCAAACTGTAAAACACAGTAGTAACACTAACAGTGCAAGACGTTTATTTGTGGTATAGATTTCATTGTTAGTGAAATATTCAAAATTTATAAATCTAACATCAGATACCATGCCGAGACGTTTTCAAGGAAGAAATAGAAATGATCATTTCGGTAAGAACTTATCCGTGTATCTTGCAATGATCTTGCATGACATAGTACCACGCTTGTAGTAACTGAACAAATGCAAGGTTAACTTGGTTCACCTAGAACCTAGGTTGAGGTATTTTGCATGTATGATTTTTACACGATACATTGTTATCATTGTTGACTTTTTACATGGTAACCAAAACCATATAAGTTTTTCGTTTATGTAACTCTTTTTTACTTGTATTCTATTTAAGTAAAATTTTGAAGACACTAGGCTGCGCTTATCTGTCATCTCCAGTTTTCTTATCACAGTTTAGGCCATGTTTGACAATATATATTATAAAAGTAAGTATATAATGTGCGTGCCGCAAAAACTAAAAAACGAATTAAGGTACTATCAGAGGAGTTGACCCATGTGGGTTGATAGCCCTTTATACCCGCTCGATCAAGATTACTTAAACTTCAGTGCATACGAAGTTGCATAATATACTACCAGTTAGTATAATATACTTATTGCATAACGTTTACATTAAGAAAACAGTTGTATTAGCTGCATGCAATTAGCATTAGTGTAAAAATATTAAAAGATAAAGATAGTGTATTTTAATTTGAATATTTTTTACTATTTATTATAAAAGTACTTTCTGCTAGTTTCATGCTACCATGCCGATTCCACATATCAATGTAATTTTTTTTATTTGGTCTCACACTATTAGGTTAAGTTTGCAATTGGTATGGTAGCCAGTGGAGAATTTCAATTCACTCACTAAATATTACTTACTTTTAGCTATTATTTACATTACTTTTAGTAGTTTCACCCACTAAATATACCTCAAACTCAAGGTTAGAAATCAACCTCAAGTTTAGAAATTTGCTCTGGCTACTAAAAATGTTTATTTATAGCTCAAATCTGAAATGCATATGGAATTCAAATGCTACATTGTACATTGCTACCAAATGAAACATCCAATGTAACTTTAATTTTAATTTTAACTTTAATTTTTCTTTATTTGAGCTTTATTATTCTTTAAAAAAATTAAGAGAGCTTTTGTTATGAACCACCATGAAGAAGCTGTACATGTGCTATTGTGTTTTAGCAGGTGACTAAGGGACACAAAAGACAATTTTCCACCTTTATCCTATCAAAGTTGACAGAGCAACTGTTACCCCTATGATGTTGTGTATGTTAATAGATGGTGGTAGTCACCTATCATCAAGTGGACTGTCAACCTTTAAATTCTAATGACTTTTCAATGTCTTTATCTGCAGAGCATGATGATCGAACAAACAACCACAGTAATAATCCTAGAAGAGTAAGCTTTAAGACGGGAGTAAACAAGGGGAAAAATAACTATCGCAATTTGAACAATGCTGCAAAATTACTGCTTGATGATGATATTGACATGGGAGCATCTGGAACTCAAGGGCCGAATCATAATAGAGGCTTTAGAGTACGCGGAGGTCGATTAAATTCCCCTGTTCCAAGAGGTGGACATTTTGGAAAGAAGAAGTTTATAGCAGGCGCCTTACCTTGGTATCAGATTATTATACCTTATGGATCTAAGCATGAGAGGGATGTAATCATAAAAGCACTACTCAGTTTCATATCACCAGATGTATTTATACCACATTATTTTAAAATAAATGGCAATGCTGCAGTGTTTTATATTGATGATGCAAAGGTAGCAGAAAAACTGTTCTATGCCGATAGAAAGATAACAATGCCTAATGGTTTTAAGTTAGCAGTCATTGTGAGGAATGCTGCCCCGAATATAACTATAGATGCAGAGATGAAAGAAAAGATGAAACTTGCAATGGCAAAGAGATATAATGTTGCAACTAAGGCTCTGGATCTAACAAAATTTCATGCAGACCCAGGTTTGTACAGAAATAATTCATTTTTATCTTTACTTTATTTAGCTAAGATAGATCTTTATGTTTTTGTTACAAAGTAGGTGACCGTAGCTGACCCTCTTAGGCTAGGTTCCTACTATGCAGGACCGGCTGGTAAGATTAACAGTAAAACTGCTGGTAAGATTAACAGTAAAACTGCTGGTAAGATTAACAGTAAAACTGCTGGTAAGAATAGTAGTGTCTGTTCATATTTTGCCAAAACCATTTTGTCACTGCAGAGTTCCAGCATTATGCCTGGACCAGAGTAACGTGAACGAGCATGCAGTCACTTTGAAATTAGCAGCATGGGATGAAGTATGTTTATAACAGAAATTAAATCTGGTTTCTGGAAAATCTCACAGTGAGATCCTAGCCTTATACAATCATCCTGATATATTATCATTTCACTGTAGTATTCATATAAATTGTATTCTTTCAGTTGTGGAAATTTTACCATTACACATATATTTTATAAGTAAATACTGATTACAATTCTAAAGTGTCCAGATTGTCAATCCAGAAAGATGTCAAGATTGTAGATTATCATTACCAATACATAATTGTTTGTCAAGCACTTAAAAGCTTTTAAGAATTAATAATTTGATTAACCAACTAGAATCTATATGAACTGAATTTCTTTTACAGACTTAGTGGATATTTTCTGTGCATTATTCCGGCCTGCAATAATGTTGGCTGCGATAGATATTATATCTGAAAACATTCCTGACCTTGAAGCATTGAATCTGAATGATAACAAACTACATGGTATTGATCATCTCAAGATATTGCCTACAAAATTGAAAAATCTAAAGATTCTATACATTGGTGACAACAGGGTAAGAAATTCATTTTAGTTTTTTAGTTTTATAACCAAGGTTCACTTTAAACACTTTATTAGGTGGGAGTCACATTTTTAAATCTTGTTTTGACTCAGGTTCAAAGTGATGAACCCAAGTTTCATCTAATACAATCCGCTCCAAAATTGGAGTGGTTTTTTCCACCCATAACTCCAAATAGTGTCGTAATGCTTTGAATTACTGTTGCTTTATGCAAAAAACAAACATATAGGTATGCAAAAACTTATAACCCTATCAATGCGTTTTTATGAAAACACCTAAATAATATTACTAAAAGAAAAAGTAAATCAGTTGATAAACAAATGACTAAAAGGTACTGTACAATTTTGTCTTTAGCTTTAGCTGTTTTTATATAGACATCAGAATATACTACGAAAAACCTTCACACAGAGCAGAGATCCATCCCAAAAATTCCATAGTTAAATTTTAGCTTTAAAGTAATTGACACAGTAGCCCAATGGTGTTAGCAAATTAAATATTTTTAGGCAATGTAAAGCTCACTTCTTTCAGATACCATACCTTGGATCTTTCGACACCATGAAGTCTCTTCCGCTGGTGGAGTTGTACCTCAAAGGAAATCCGTTGGTGAACAGGTTTAATGATCACGATAACTATGTCAGGTAATAATTTCTGTACTGAGAGAATTTAAATGGTACTAATACTCTAGATGAACCTAGAGGATATAAATGGTACTCGTACTCTAGAATCTGATCCTGATATATTTGACCAATGGCAATATTTGATTCTTTATTTTGAAGAAAGTGTTTTCTAAGAAACTGAACAATCATAAATCTATGCTGCTAATATTAGAATCTTGATAATAATAACTACTAAAATTTGATTGAATTTGTCTAAAAGTCAACTAGTTCAAGAAAAATGGCAGATTCAGTACACTTTCTATAAATGGTATTTATCTCGAAGCTCTCAAGTTCCCCATAGGACTAAAAATAAAGTAATTCCAATTGTACTTGGACTAGTTGCCTTTTGTTTATTTATACCTAGATTAAATTGGATGATCTGTCACCTAATTAACTTTGTAACTAGGTTTATTTAGTTGTGTTAAAAAAAATTATTGACATGTTTTTTTTTTAATTATGAACAATAATGTAAAGATCATACTTTACGAATATAAGGTTCTAACTCTCTAAACTTCATGTTAAAGCTACAGAATAGTTCTGTAGCTGAGAGGTAAAGAATCGTAAGTCAATTTTTGAAAGTTCTATGTTTTTTAAAATAAAATTTAAAAAAAAAAGGATAATAATAAACACAGTATTTAATAAAGCAATAACAATCATTTTTATAATCTCATTTTTGTACACATTGACCTTTCTAATTAGCACTAATATAAACTTTGGTGATTGATTATTAGGGTCCTTAACCTCTCAGCTACAGAGTTGTAAAAAATAAATAAATCATTATAATAAATATGTTATAATTAAGATTTTTTTGCATAAGACATGTTTTTTTTTTATACAAAACATAACGCAATAAACAATTTGTTGCGTTATGTTGAAACTAATGCTTAAATGAGTTTCAGAACGTTTTCTGCCATTATTATTATTGTCTGCAGTGATGTCCGGAGAAAGTTTCCGAAGCTTGTGAAATTGGTAAATATATTTTTCTATATTATTTCATTGTCAATAATCTCAGCCGTAGGAAGTCCACACATATCATGTTTTTTCACAACGTATTTTCTTCGCCGTTACAATGAGAATGGCCCTTTTATTTTAATTGTTTTCTCCTGTGGTCGAAATTCTTCTCAGTTTGACCAGACTTTGACCATAAACAAAACAGTATCATTTACATACATCCCCAAACGGATGGACCGATTTTTATCTCTTTTTTTTGTGTTGTTTGAAAAATAGTTCTTAGTTATAGTTTATGAAGATCCAATAAGGCGTTTGACTATCACCAATCCATTTCCCAGTTGACGAAGGGTCTTCACTTCCATAGGTTTGATTGATGTGAAATATGGTATACTGTTACTTCGGTGATATTTTCATGACATAGTAAACTTGAACTAATGCTGTAGCAACAAGTAGTTTGCGGGACAAACAACTCTTCAATAACTTACAGCCGATGTTCTAAGCGTTTTTGGGCTCAACAGAAAGTCGGAGTTTAGTTTTTAAATGCAATTATTGTTGACAACTCAGGTGTACGGTACAAACTTAATTGAGTTTATAGTGCATCTAAACTGTGTACCACCAATTGTTTTTTTGTATGTAAATAAATAAAAAAAAAAAAAAATTACTTCAATTATAATAATTAATATATTTCTAATGCTTATTATCTATACTAATATTTATTGTAATTGTTTGAATTAAATAGGCTCCGAAATTACTGGACCGATTTAAAAAATTCTTACACTGTTGCGAAGCTATATTATCAGCGAGTAACATAGGCTATGTTTTATAAAGTTGCGCTGACGAAGTAGCGTGCAACAGCTAGTTCGCTTCCAAATATACGCTTAACTCCATTCGTTTTACACTGGAATTAATGTAGGTATTGAATGATACGATAGGACGGCGTGGAGCTGCCGCCGGTTATCGGATTCGACGTGACAGAAGACCTGCCGCTGCCCACCGCCAAGGAGTCGTTCCTGGTCGACCCCGCCGGGAAGGACCTCGTGAGGAACTTCCTCACACAGTACTACGCGATCTACGACTCCGATTCGCGCGAACCCCTCTTGGAGGCGTACCATGAGAACGCCACCATGTCCATGTCCGCCTCCTACTTGACCACAGAGAACAGGAACGCACAAGGAAAGAGGTATTTACAAAGTATCTATCTATATATTCAACACTTCTCTATTGCATATCCGTACTAATATTATAAATGCGAAAGTATGTTTGGATGTATGGATGTTTGTAATTCTCACGCAAAAACTACTGAACCGATCACCATGAAATTTTGCATACACGTTGTATGGGACACCAGAAAGGACATAGGGTACCTTTCATCGTTCAACGCGGACTAAGTCGCGGGCACCAGCTAGTGTTAAATAATTTTTTTTGTGACGTAATATTTTTTAGAAAATTTTTAATCCGTAAACTTTTTTCAAAGTCTATACGATTCATATACATTGTTTATTTTGATTTAATAAAACATGTATATAATATTTTATATTCTTTTATACATATACTTATAGGATTTTAGAATTGTTTTATATACATGTAGAATTTTTACTTGTACATCATTTTTATGTATCTCTAAAGGTTTAGTTCTACATGTAAATTTATTTTATCGGCGACTTGATTGCATTATATTGATTTTTTTCTTCTATTTAAATAAACACTGAATTAGGTTAATTAAAAACGATTATACAGACAGATAGACGCACAAATTATTATACAATATAAAGTGGTTTTTCTTGTAACGGGTGTGCTGTTGTTTCAGATTAAACGCGTACATGCCAAACAGTCGCAATATTATAAGGATAACAGATAAGGACTCGCGTAGAAAATATCTCCGCACCAACAAGCTGCAAGTGGTCTCATTCCTATCAGACTTGCCAAAGACCACTCACGACTTGATGGGCTGCTCCGTGGATTTGTGTGTTTACACTGTAAGTTTAGTTTTTGTTAATGTACTTAAATTTGGATGTTTGTTCGATGGATGATAACGCAAAAACGGCTGAACGGATTTAGATAAAATTTGCTATACAGATAGTTTACATATAGGATACTTTTTATTCTGTAAATATATTAGGTTCCCGTTGATCGTCTAAAAATATAAAAACATTCGGCGCCGTTACAGCGATAAAACTCATATTTTTTCTTTTTTTCAACGCGTACGAAGTCGCAGGCACAGCCAGTCTATACTTACTAATATTATATAGAGGAAAGATTTGATTGTTTGTTTGTTTGTTTGCATTGAATAGGCTCCGAAATTACTGGACCGATTTGAAAAATTTCTTTCACTGTTGGGAAGCTATATTATCAGCGAGTAACATAGGCTATATTTTATAAAGTTACTCGGGTGAAGCCGCGTGCAACAGCTAATAATTTTTATGAATATATTTCAACCATGTCAGAACAGTTAAAAACTTTAATCACTGAGCATTTTGAAAATCAAAGTTTTTTTTAAATTTATAAATAAACTTTTCTAATTGGATGAAGTATTTTAATTTTGCCTCGGTCGAGTAGCTATTAAAGTTGACTCTTGACAGAGACCAGTTTAGGAAGTTGACGGCTAACCTTCAAGACTGAAGGAAGCACTGTAAGAGAGATTTTATTTTATGTAGACTTATTCGATTTTGGTGCTAATTTTCGTCCAAATCCATTGAGTGACTAACAATACATGTCTATATTTTCAGCCAACAATGGTAATGCTTACGATAAACGGAGTTTTTTTGGAGAAAGAAACCAATGGATCACCACAACGGCATCGTGCCTTTCATCGCACATTCGTCGTAGTCCCCAACCCCAGAGGTGGATTTTGTATCCTGAACGACATACTTTATATCACCAACTGTAACGCTGATCAGGTAAATAACTACACTTTATTTTTATTTTTTTTTATTTTAAGTACACTGGCTATAAGTTATCGTTGATTGCCCCCACACTAAGCTGTGCTTGTATCATTGGAGTAGTCGACTGCAAGTGCAAGTACATAAACACATAATTGTAAATATACTTTAAAATAATAATAATATCTGGTGCCGAGCCGTTGGATGAGTGGTTAAAGCGGTTTCCTAAACGTTCTGTCTCAGGGGTACGATTCCCCTTTGGAATTGAACTTTTCAAAGTTGGCTCTGGTATGAATTTGGCAAGTAGTGGCAGGGCACACTGCGTCTCTCGAGTCATTTGGGCAACCTGTCTGGCGGCAGTAACCGCCCCCCTTACAGAAGACCACTGTGAAATTATAGCATGTGTGCTGTTGTGTTTCGGTGAGTGGAGTGAGTAAGGTATGGCAAAGGCAGATAGGCCATTTCCCTATCCCACTCCAATCCTTAATCCTACTGTTGTCTGTAGAGTTTAACATAAAAAAAAAAAAAATGTCGCAGGAAAAGAACGCCTTCTCTTCTGGAGCTGTCCCACCAGTTGCGCAGGCGCCGGAACCACAAGCGCCCATAGCTGCTGCACCCATCGCCGTCGAAGACCAGCAGAAGGCGACTCTGCAGTTCATGCTTAGCCAACAGACCGGCATGAACTCAGAGTGGAGTATGAAGTGAGTGACAAGCCACTATCTATCTATACTTCTATACTTGCTTATACTTACTAAGATATTTATTTATTTATTTTCCAAAAGGTACACCAACAGCACAAACATAAAACTTACAATAGGTATAGGTAACAAAAGGCTAATTTAAGGCATACACAGATAAACTACAAACTAGAAATTAAGACGATCGATAACACACGCATGGCAACTAAACTAAACTATACTAAACAATAAAAAATAACTGAAAGCAAAGCTGAATAGTTTGTTTGTTTGTTTGTTTGGTTGAACGCGTTAATCTCGGGAATTACTGGTTCGAATTGAAAAATTATTTTTGTGTTGGATAGTCCATTTATCGAGGAAGGCTTTAGGCTATGTAAAACATCACGCGTATACATATACATATATATCTATAATTAATACACTATAAAGCCTTTTAGTATAATTTCGATTTGCGTCAACTCTAACGCGCCATCTGTCAGTGAATAGTGACATTAAATATAATACTGGCAGACTGCAGTGACAAAAAGTCTTATTTTCATCCCATCAGATGGCGCAAATGGCAACTGATTTTTTATAATATCATATAATCATTACTCATATATTTTCTTTTTCAACGCGGACGAAATCGCGGGCACCAGCTTGTTTATAAATTACTTGTTATTCTGTGCAAGGACATTTGAGGACATTGAGGTATTTTACAGGCCCTGACTGAAAATCAACGCTGTGGCCTTTTTCGGAATGACTTCATGTAATCTTCATGTAATATTGTTGTGACATAATGTGTGTAACAATAAAAGAAATTTGAATTCACATAGAGTGAACGTTTGGACCTATATTATTTTTACTTTTATTTTACGCACTATAGGGATTTTATATTTTGATTGTATTATTGTTTGCCGAAAAATCTATAAATTCTGTGTAGAATTTATACTTTTGATAAAAAAGCATTTATTTTATTCCAGTTGTCTGCAAGAGACCGGCTGGGACCTCCAACGAGCTCTGTTCATTTTCAACCAACTCCAATCCGAAGGTAAAATACCACCTCAAGCATTTGTGAAGAATTAATTTCAAGACTGTATTTAGTTTTGTAATTTAAATTTAATCTTAAAATAGTGCTGCGATAAAATTGATATATTCTGAAAAAAAAAAATAAAAAAATAAAAAATGTATGTAAATAAGATAACATTCTATTTATATTTCATAACGCAGTCTAGTTATATTTTACATAGATTTTCAATACTTTTTACTTAATTTACCTTTTTTTTTTTTAGTTAAAAGTACTCTTAAATTAAGCCGGTATTTTCAGTGTTCTCATTAGGTCTTAGTACAGTCATATTGTTTAACAGATATACAGTCATATAGTATCTCTGCTAAACATGCTGTTGTTACAGTTAGTGACCGGATATGACGACTTCGGTTATAACGACAGATCGGTTACAACGACAAAATGTCAAGGTGTCTGCCGAATCCTTATAACGAATTAATATTGTTTATAAACACAACTATCAGTTTATTACGACCAATTTTCGCGGTGTCTAGAAGGTCGTTATAACCGATTTCTACTATTTCGCGGTCTCTTTGAAAGTCGCTATAAACGATTTTCACTGTAAATTTAATTGAACTTATAGCAAGAAATATGCTGTTTTGTTAACTAAACACTTCAAATTTAGTCAGTCTATTCATCGCCAATCACACTATAGCCATTTCGCTAACACGACAATAGATGGAGCTAAACAAGTAATAGCTTAAACCTTTGAGGCTATAATCATAGATTATATAGATATTTCTTCGATAAGTAGCAATTGGCGTTGAATAGATTATGTTTTTGACTAAGCTCAAAATTAATTACAATTGTAAGTGTAAAAAGTTCATTTTCCCTTTCATATGTAATGATTTTTTTTTATTCTGAAAAATGTAAAATATGTGTTAAGGGCAAAGGAACTGAATTGATTTACCTATGTGTATCCTTGTATTTTCGACAAGAGCATAATAAAGCATTTTATCATCAAGCACAATAAAAAATCTATGATATGATAGTGCTACAATGTGGTATACATGAAAAATTTAATGATTATCTAACCAATGTAGCTCATTAATATTCAGGCATCATCGATATGTTCTGAAAAGTTTCAAGGTTGATATTGCAAGTTAATATACATATTCTTATATGAGAGATTTTGTCGTCTCAATATAAAAAGGAAATATATATTTTGAATTTTTCAATGGTTCTGCGAGTTGTTTCTTGTAATTATATTGTTTTTAAATCCCTTGAAAAGTAATTGATTTACAGTTAATATTTTTTTAACATTAAATTAACGATTGATCAAAGGCTGATATTGTAATTATTACACACATACGTATATATATATATGAGATATGTTATCGTCTCAATTTAAAAAAAAAATAATATAAATTATTGATGGTTGTTTCTTGTAAATATGTTAAATTGTAAGTTAAAAAAAAATATAAAAAATGCATAGTTATGTTTAGATTTAGTATAAGAGTAGATGTAAATATAATTTTAATGAGTTTCTTTGGGGCAGGCTTCAATTTCAGTGGACGATTGGCTAAGTTTTTTTCAAGATGGGCAATTTTGTGGTGTAAGGCGTCTGAACGAGTGTTTTTCACTGTGAAACACGTTTTTTTTTTAAGTGTTTGAAGTGAACGTTGCCCGAATGGTTTTTACACCGACCGAACCTGTTAGAGTTTTTGGGCTCTTGTGGGCTAGTCGTGTATTTGCCTCGGGGATCATTTGTACGAAAGACGAACCACGCTTTCTGCACAATATAACAAAACGAACCTTAGCCTCAGTCCCATTTGTGGTCCTGCGGGGTGGGTGTTAGGGACGACGTGTTAGGTTACATTAGTTAGCCCTGTTTGTAAAATATTATAATTTTATAAGTAATAAATTATGTAAATATAAGTAAGTGTTTCATTTGCTTAAAATTATCAAACTTGCTATTTAATGTGGAAGTAACTTTATATGTCTGTTCTTACACGCATTAACTACTCGATAGATCATCAAGAAATGAAATCGAGAGATCATTATGAACAAGAAATGCGTGGCAAAATTATGACAGCAAATAAGATTGCTCTTTATGTTTCGACAGACATATATTTTTTTCAACGCGAACGAAATCGCGGGCACCAAGTAAGACGACTTGATGTGGTGTTTTTTTGACCCTATTTACGAAGTGCCCATTTGCAGGTGCGTGAAAAAATAAATTAAGTATACCATAATATTTTTCGGTCGCCTGGTCCGATGGCACAGTTCGATATATCGAAGGATGACAAATTTTCAATCCTCTTTGTGCGATGTTATCGTTGAGCCGGTAACATGCATTTTACAACAAAGCAAGGCACAATTAGTTGAAAGATACACCTAAGTAAACTCATTTGGGCGAAATATCTCAATAAACATTTTAAAATGCATGGTTCGATTATGGCACAGTGAGAGTTTCGATTGCGATTCGTTGAACAAATCGGGGCCAACTGGTATCTGAACCTAATGAAGAAAGTACATAGAAAAAGATTGGAAATGCGTTTGTTAATATTTACAATCTTGTTTTGAGTATCAAGTGAATTTTAAAAAATCAATTGCGTATTTTTATTTTTTATTAGAGATGGGTTTGCTCTTGGCCGTGTAGCGAAGATGAGGGCTGTGATGGAGCGAGCTCACCCAGAAGATGCCTATTCACTCGAACTTTGAAAAGACTTGGGTTATATGAGCTCGGAAACAGACGCCGGTAGCAGTGTGTATAGTAGGGGAGCCCAAGAGGGGATTTTGGGTCAAAAATCACGAAATTTATGTAACATAATTTAAGGATGGACCCTAAGCAAAGGAGATTATTTTAAAAATATAGAAAAACTTGCATAGATTTGTATTTCATAAGCATAACACATAAAATAAATTGTAGTTAGTTTTCATTTTGCTAACCGTACCGATTTTACGTTCCGCGGGCCAGTGGGGAATATGAAATAAGAGTCGGGCGAATGGGAAAATTTTTGTAGGTTTTATTAAAATTTGAATTCGCCCAGGCCAATGGGGCCTAAACCATATTTGATTTTGTACTTAAGTACTCAAAATTAGATTACATGTACTCGTACGCAAGTAAATTAGTTAAATAATTGAAAATAAATCAGTAATAACTAGTATATATTTCCTACTTACATATAGGTATCTATTACAAGTGAATATACGTAACTAATACACTTTACTCGTATATTCATTAGATAACGTAAAATGTTCGTTTATACGTCGGTTAGGCGAAACAAGTGGGAAGTCGTAATTATATCAAGGCAGTAGATAACGAAATCTTCTGTAAACAATGCAGTCTCTTAACTGCTTGTTTGTAAATGATACAGCTTGAATAGTACCTAGGTAAAGAGTAAAGTAAAGAAACTGATTATTTTATAAACATTTAATTGCAAATATCTGGTGCAATGAAATTGCACATTTAAAAATTGTTTGAAAAATATTCCTTGTAATTTTTTTCATTTCAACAACCATATATATTTTTTATATTGGAATGAAAGGCTATTTTAATACCTATTTAATGATACCATATAAGCGGTGATTTACCTTACTGCCGAAAAGAAAAGCAACATTAACAAATTCATTTTGTATTAGCGGATTTTTGCTTAACTAAACAGTTCGAAAATTGGGAAATAATTAAAATAAACACAAAATGTAGTAAAAAAACATTTATTAATAAGAAGTGTTACCCCCTTTGGCCCGAATAACAGCTTGACACCGGTTTTCCATAGACTCTAAGTGTTTGACAAAGTCAAAGAGCTTCCCTTGAGCGCATTTTGTAGCTCCAGAAGTTTGGCTGGAGCAATATTTCTGCCTCTTATTTTACTGTTTAACTCGTCCTACAAGTGCTCGATCGGATTAAGGTCCAGGTTTCGAGCTGGCCACTCCATTATTGGGATTTTCACCTCTTGCAAGTATTGTACTACTATAGCAGCGGTATGGGGTCTTGCATTGTCATACATAAAGAGAAAGTTCTTTCCAACAAAACCGCTAAATGGTGCTACATGTTCCTGGAGAACTTCCTCTATGTACCGCTGAGATGTCAATCCTCTTGTTTGTCGCCTAATATTGGCCCCAGCGATGAAGACAAGCTGGGTTTTCGCTTCGAGTGAAATGCCTTCCCAGAACATACACGAACCCACACGTGTGCCGTATGCCACACGTTCCGTGAAGCAAAACTGGGAGAATCTCTCTGTAGGCATTCTATAGACCCCTCCTCGACCATCATTGCCATGAAGACTCATCCTGGACTCATCTGAGAACAGAACTGCTCTCCATTGATCGAGTGTCCAGTGCACATGTTTTTATGCAAATTGAAGACGGCGGGGAGCTGGCGTTAGCTTAGGGCCATTTGCTGGCCTATGCGCAGTCAGAATCGGTTGTCGCGCTTTGTTGTAGCTTTGGCGTGACCAGGTCCTCGTCGCCGTTCATAGCCACCAGTTTCCCGATAGCGCTGGTATACACGACGAACTGAATATCGCTGATATTCAGCTGTCTAGCTACTGCACTATGGTTCTGGCCCGCTTCAATAAGAACAATGACTTGAGCGGCTTTTTCCGGAGTATTATCCATTTTCTTCAGATGAATGAAACTTTATCAGACGTCCTTTCACGTTGTACGTTGAAATGCAAATGATGACGTTTTACTCAAAACAGGCTTTTTATACCTGCAATTGCTATCGCAAACTGCAGTGCACTAAGGAAGCAATTTTGGGGTTTATTGTTGTTGCTTTTCTTTTCGGCACTAAGGTAAACTTCTCACCGCTTATATGGTATCATTGAATAGGTATTGAAATAACCTTTCATCCCACTGTAAAAAATATACTTATGTATTTTTTTAAATAAAAAAAAAAGCACAATATTTTTCAAAAAATATTTACATGTGCGATTTCACTACACCAGAGTGTAGTTTTACGATATTTTATATTATAACCACACGCGTCTAAAGGCGGAAACTTAGCCCTATGAAATCCAAATATAAAAATTTGCTATTTCAAAAAATGTCATCGGTATTTTATGTAAGTACGAGTAAACCTCAAAGGTCCATCAAGATTTGCATAGACCAGGTTTTCCATAATAAACTACGTAATGCTTTGTAACTACAATAAAATATAATTTTTATGAGATTTGCAAGGTAAAAATTTTCCCAAGAAATTATATGACGCTTACGACGAAGCACGTAAGCAGACATGTTGACTAGAGATAACTGTATTCAAAGTTGACTCGATCATAAAATGTAGGTAATATCACTTGATAAAAAAGGCTCGCGAACTGCGCGGAACTAATATACCTGTATATAGAAGTTATTTGGATATTGTGTAATACACAAAATAACTTTTGTATCCCTAATATAAATAAATGGTTTAAGATTAAATTATTTATTTGATGGTTTTCGATTTTTTTAAAGAAAATAAAAAAGTAAACAATAGGCAAAAAAGGTTTCATAAAATGGGCAAATATTAAAATATTTCTTTCAAAATGTATAACAGAGAGACGGATTATTGAATCGGGTGTTACATATATAATATTAGGTGAAGTAAAAAGTTCTGAGCGTTTTTTCTGTTTATTTTGACGATGAATTTCACAAAGTTAGAATATTTAATATTTCTGCCCATTTTGAAGGCTACTTCATAATTCCGCGATCGACGAAAAACCTTGACCAGCTCCTTTTCATAAGCCTCTCTTGAGGCCAATTTTTTATCACCAAGAAAATTTTGTAAATGCATGAAAAGGTGATAATCGCTTTGTCTTTACACCCTTCCTATTGGCCAATTCTGGACTCTTTTCGTCGATCGCCTACTTTGATCTGATCAGTTGTTGACAGTACATGTCCGAATTGTGTGATTGGCCCAATGGGAGCAGCTCGTAGTGAAGGATTTCCTTCCAATCCCACCAAACACACAATAAAACCTTCTTAATTGTTAATCCGGGCTTGGCGATCGTTTGGGCAGGCTCACCGCACTTGGACCACGATCTTGTTCTCCTATGTAACCTATATTTCATCTCCAGGTATCACCCGCTTTAAAAATGGCTCGATTTCGTTACCCTGCAGCAAGTAATCGCAGACATCAATTCGCTTAAAGAGGTTCTTGTGCATCGATTCGTGTGGCACCATACATCGAGCTTCTTCTTGAGACTAGCTTTATGAAAATGGTTCCAAACGGTTTTCTGGATAATCTTCAGTTCCTGGGAAAACATTTTACGCTCTTTCTATTTTCGCTTAGAATCTGTTTAGTCTAACTGCTTTTTTTTTCATAAATGTGTACCTATATTTAAAAAAAAGCAACAGCTTCATAGTTATACCTACGAATTGTAAGGTGTTATTGTTCTATAAAGACGGTAGCCGATACCAACGTACGCATCCATTAACAAGACCTAATAAGCGGTTCTTATTGTCAATGTTTACATCATCAACATCAAGTAAGTAGGTTAGATAATTATCAGAATATTTATAAGTGATGTGGCAACACGCAATGTGAGGGCATCTTCATTTATTGTTAACTACTTTTTATATTGGCAACCTAAAATAAAATATTTTCCATTTTTAGTTGTAAGATTCTTTTCGTGACGTTGCTGAAAAAAATGTGGTGCAACGGCACCATACATAATTATAGTAATAATACCGACAGTCTGATATAACGCTATTCAGGTCCAAAAACTAATATCTGGTAATTATTCTAATTGGTATTTAAAATAGGCGAGGAAAACTCGAAAAAGTAGCCAGGAAAATGTGGTATAATGTGCGCTTGCTAACTCTAAGTAAACGATGAATCGAGAAGTTGAGTGTATTTTTCACGCTTCGCGGTTCGAGTCATCGACCGTGCAGGCTGCCCACTGCCCGCTATTGCACGTAGAAAAGATTCCGTGACACTTTGTAATTACAGTTTCAACAAAATTAGTGCACGCTGCACGGTACACAACTTTATTGGTACTCGTATTTCATTGACGTCATTTATTTTATACTTACTGATAAAGAACCATAATTCATGTTTAACTATATAGTGTAGGTATATTACAAGTTTCTGTAAAATAAAAGAAAGTAAACTGTGTGAATTTCTGAAAGCCTAAACAAATTAATACGAGAAGGTATACATATTGGGCTGACACTTTGTTTTCCGACATTTTTTATGATTTTAGTAGATAGGAATAGGCACGTAGGTATATGATACCCGGGTGTGGATTACCACACCCGGGAATCGAACCAGCTAAAATACAAAAAATAACATCATTTATGTACTTTTATGGCATCAATCGATAGGGTCAATCATAAAGATCAAATCTCTCTAAAAAACACGGTAAATTAAACGAAAGAAAAACAATTAAATCTTAACCATTAAACGATAAGGCATATGGGTCATCGCATACTCACTCACCAAAACACAACAGTACACATGCTGTTATTTCACGGTGGTCTTTTGTAGGTTCTACCGCCAGATCCAGACCAGAGCTAACTTTGAAAAGTTCATTTCCAAAGTTGACCCAGCCGGGAATCGAACCCAGGAATCCTGATAGACTGCACAGCGCAGTTAGATGAGTGGTTTGGGCAAGCACCCAAACCACTCATCTAACTGGTATACTGCGCTTGTGTAGCAATGGGTTTTGGTATGAAAATACCAAGTTTAGTTCATGATACCACCGTAAATAAAATGTTACTACAGCGCCTCCTCTTTAATGGTAGCCGACAGACACTTCCTCATGTAGGTATCTATAGAGCTGGTCTTCTTACCTTCTATTCTCCATGCTCTAAGGATCTAATGAGAAGATCCTTAGAATAACTAAAATTACCTATACGAGTATACTCGTAGCTCATAGAATTAGAAAAGCAGTAGGCAAGCCAAATGGGTCTTAGAACAAATATAACCATCTGAAGAAGTTACACAATGTAATAATCTACTTCTGGTGACGGCTCTAAAGTCCCCTAAGGAATGAAACACACTGAACCATATCCGGAGTTTTAGTGCGGTAAAAATCCCACATAACCTTATGCCATTTGTCATAAGGTACCTTTTTAAGATTTCTCCGCTCGTTGAAAAAATAATAATAATAATCTACCCCTCTATAAAACAATGAAGTAAAAGTCGCGGGAACATTGATCTAAACCAATATATTTATATAGTCTTTGCGCGGGAACACACAGGATGTATACTCTAAAGACTATAGAAGTATATTGGTGCAGACTCCAGTTTAGTGGTCTAATGAGAATGAGAACTTTTAATAATGATTCAAAGTTTTTTTTACACAATTTTATGTTTATATTATTTAATTAAACAATGAACTAATTTTGAAAGTATAGTAAAATATCTTACAAGTAGCTTTGAATGATCAGCTAAAAGGCGATTTGTGAATGAAGCAATAATAAAGTAAAAAAATGCTACTACAAATGAAATTCCTCCTTTAGCGCGTGCTGGCCGTGCACCGTGCTTTTACCTTAGTGCATTATCTAGATTCACTTATCTGTAGTTACGGTACCACTAGCGAATGTATGTTGTAGGTAGTCGGTGTTAGCTATCGCTGGTAAACGGTCGTGAATCTCGAGTTGAAAGCATTTAGAAGTGCTATATGATTGAGTGACCTGAGGCTGAATGAGTGCATATTGTGTTGAATAAAGCGATCGGATATATTAGGTAAGCAAAATTACTGCCTACTACAGATTTTATTAAATGGCCGCCGTTATAGGTCATTGTTTTTGCTTTGCGGTTTGTTGCCGTCACAGAAGAGTTATGACGCGAATTTTATTAAGGTTATAGAATGTTGTGCAGAGGATAATGCCCCGGGAATAAAGGGTATACTTAACATATTATGAATGTGCTATTTTTGAACTAAATGTTTACAGTGAGACATCATCCTTGGCAATATTTTTCAGTGTTAGTTACAAACCATTGAGATAATATGTACTATGTTACAAACTCAAAAATAGTTTGAAATATAAATACTAAAATTTCAATATATTTTTATTATAATATAAAAAGTATAAAAATAAACTTTTAATATTATAATTTGCGGTAGATATTATTATTTTGTAGCATACCTAACTACTAAGGATTTTTTTATATATTTTATTTCACAATTTGATGGAAAAGGAAGATTTAAGTAATATAAAAATTTTATTTTGAAGAAATTTTGTTTTTATGACAGATACCATGATTGTGATAGGATTGCTGGTAGGCAGGCTGCAGCAATACCTTAATTTAATATATGTATAACATAGGTACAACCGCGAAGAACAGTTGCGTTTAAAAAAAAATACAATTTAATTTGCATGTTACGAACATTCAAACTTGTCTTATAACATTTTTTGTTCATCTATGTGTTAGTTGAGGCTAATCTCCTAAAGGTCTATACCGATTTTAAATGTAATTTCACTCGTCGGTAGAAAATCATACCTACCGGTGAAAGAACATGGGCCACTTTTAAAATATTTACTTCTCTCTCTATCTATGTGCCTCTTCAGTCCTGAAGGTTAGCTGTCAACTTCCTGAACCGGTCCCTGTTAAGAGCCAACTGGAACAGCTGCTCGACCGAGGCAATCAAAGTCCACTCTCTTAATTTAATTTACTTCACTTAATGTAATTGAAAAAGTCTCCTAATTAGGGAATAATATAATAATGTAACTTTTGTTATATTTACTATTAACACAGAATAATGTCTTATCAATGTCTAACCAGAAAAAAATAGCAATATTAAATCAGTACTTATTTAAAGCGATTTAATTTTGTATGCATTTTTTATGGATTAAAACTATATTATATATTCTATTTCTATAAACAATAATAAATGTTATACTATTACATTTTCTCGAAAACGTAATCCTATTTTTTATAACTATACATTTTCTAATAACAAAATTAAAGTTGTTAATCAAATTCGTGATTTAGGTATCATTTTAGCATTTAAGAAACTTAGATTAATTCTACGCCTAGGAAAACCCTTTAAACATACATTTACTCTAAAAGTATTATACTTCTCATTTGTACGTAGTACTTTGGAATTTGGAAGTATAATATGGAACCCACAATACGAAAAGCATATAGCTAGAATTGAAAAAAATACATAATAAATTCCTAAAGTCATTAAATTATAAAACAGGAAATATATTCACTGACTATAAAACAAGCGCTACAAGACACAAACTACATTCTTTAAAGGATAGGTAATCTTCTTATATAAAATAATAAATAATCACATCGATTCTTCTTCACTTTTAGAATGTATTCACTTCAATGTACCAAAATTCAGAACAAGATCAAGTGATACATTTCATATTCCCTATTGTAGAACTAATCATTGTAAAAATTCCTTCTTTCATCGTTCTAATTATCACTACAATAAGATTCTGAATGATATTGACATATTTTCCAACAATTTGAATTCTTATAAAAAGAAAATTGGCGAATTAATTTTGAAAAATTAATTTTATCACTTATTATTTTTTTTTAATTAATAAATAAATGTAAAAATATAATTTTTATGATTCTTTAGGCCTATTTGTATATAATCTATAATATATATATTTTAAATTTATGGCTGTATGTATTCTAAATTTAAATAAAAAAAAAAATATTTATCTTTTACTCTTAGATTTCAATTATAATAAGGTTATAATTTAACACCTACACGTGTATTAAAATTTTATAATACCTTAATAAAAAAAAAACAACTTACTTATACATATTTAATAGGCATACGAAACCCAGTCTAGACAACGTCTACGAACGTAGCCTCGATCGTTTTTGTAGTAGATAATTTTTTTTTCAAGGTCCTAAAAAATTTCCAAAATGAAATCATGTCAGGTTTTTGCTTCAACAATAAATGTAGCGTAACAATTCACGTCATTCAGTTTGGCTATATTTTTGCCGTCATAACAACTAGGTAGGCAGGTAAGTCGATACTAATTATTTGCATTTGACTATTAAACAAGTAAGTGCAATGTTTAAAAAAAATCCTTTTAAGTTTTTAACAAACATATCCTGGACTGATAAATTTAAGGCAACCTATTCCCAATGTATATTATTAAATTTTAAATAAAATACTTTTCATTCATTAAACAGACGGGTGAAGGTTTACTCGGATCTGAACTATTGAGTTATTTTATTTTAGTTTTATTGAGTTTCTAGCTAGACGAACGGTAGCTAGGATCGTCACCTAACGCTCAATTGGTGTCTTCCGTCAACCATGTAGATGATCGCTAGCCACTTCATGTAGATTTCTATTATATTACATTAATATATGTGTTATTTATCCTGTTTTATACAAAACTAATGACCGGCCAGATAGCCTATTCACTCTGTTCTTGAAGAGTCTAAATTTGTATATTTCAGAGAATTCCACTCCCTTGCTGTATGCATAATGAAAGAAGACGCAAAGTGCTTCGTGTGAATTGATGGTATGTCAACTTCTCATCTAGTAGTCCGAAGACGAAGAGAAGATGAGGGAATTAAGTGTAGAATATATAGACATTAGACATAGATACAAATGAAATAATTTTCCAGGGAATTCCACAAGCCTTTTTATTCTATTTACGTCGTTGTCATGAGTGATTGTCTATGTGTTATTATTTGTCTATTAAAAAAAGAGCTTTCAACACATGATTGATTAATAAACAGTGTAAATTAGATAAGAGACACGCACGGAAATGATTGTTCTTGGTTATAATGCGGACTCATTAATTCCACAATTTTGCGTGATTTCATCGCGGAATCGGCGACCATCTTTCCAAAACTTCCGTTACGTATTGCAAATTGATTTTCGATAATTTAAGGGATCGTACAACCGTGAAAACCGAAAGTATACAATCTTTAACTAATAGGTACATATTACAATGTAAAGTAGCTGTACATTTCTGTCCGTTTGTCCGTTATAATTTCTTCTAAACAACTGAACGGACTTTGATACGGTTTCGCTAATGGAGAGAGCAATAAACGAGAAAGGTGTGCACAATTTTGCAGAAAAAACCGAATCCATGAAAACTGAGTAACTATGAGTCTATAAATAAATTAATACAAAAATAATGCATAACTGTTAATATTTCACAATCGTCAAAAAACTCTTGTACATAAAACCGAGACAAATATTTTGGAATTATTTGCCATTTTCTTTTCAGTTTTGAATTTGCTTCGTTATATTCAAAAACTGATCTCATGAGAAATTGATATGTTTAAAACTAATAGTATTAACATGATATTCATCGTCATATACTTAAAGGTTAAACAAAAATAAACCACAACAACGTAAATAAAATGGGGTCTCAAATTTGTTAAATTTAATTTAAAAATAACAATTAAATGGTGATTATGCGACAAATTTTACGGCATGTTGAGTTTAAAATGAGTACTAAGATATTATTTTAATTTATTCCTCGTTTATGTCAAAATAATTGCCACATTTATATAAATAGTGTTAAATGATACCTACTAACATTAGGGGTATTGTTCAAAGAAGACTGAAATAATGGGTATTCCCCGAAACTATGGACATACAAAACATTCCGTGAGGGATTTCACATTACAGCGTTTTAATAGCTTTTAGCAGCGAATGAAACAAGCAGTTTTATTGAAAACTTGAAAAATTAAAAAAGGGGCATAATAATGTTTCAGCTGGAGAGGCTAGGATATTATGTAAATGTTTAATAAAAACTGATCACTAATAATTATATCAGAGTTGAAAACAATAGTCTTTGTATAAGTCTACTATATACCTACTCTAGCAATTAGCTGCAAAATTACGAGAAAAAATAAATAGGTAAGTATGGCGCAATTGTTTAAAAAAAATGATATAAAAAAGTCAAATACCTACAGTCAAATTGTAATGTTAAGTATTGAAATTACATAATTTAAATTAATTTTGATTTTACCAAATTTACCAAAATTTCATTATTAAATACGTTTTGTTAAAATAACTAGACATTTAATGAATATACTTTGTTAAAAATTAACAATAAATGTAATTAATTTTGGTTTTATTTATGTACACAATTTATGTTTCAAAAAAAAAATTAAATTTCTAATTTTAATATTAAAATTGAATCAGTAACAAATCGAACAGTATTGAACTATGTAGCTCCTCGTATCATAAAATTTCTTCAAGGTTTTTTATGAGGAAAAAAGTATACTCATGATTTTACTATTTTACAAATAATGTTTAAAGTTTTTTTAAATTTTTTTTTAAGGCGCTGACTTCTCGGCCTATTTTCCAAGGGTACAAATATCGCCTTCAGAGCGATTAAAATTTTGATTCGTTCGTTCGTTTTTGAATAGATTCTTAATTCGTCAGAATCTTAATTAGACATCTGAATTCGACAAAGTACTTATATGTTATTATGATAAAGTAGAAATTCTTTATGAATTAGTTTTAGCATTGACATGAAGTTTTGCGAAACAAAAGCAAAATCTAAGTTAATTACTTGATATTTGTTTATGCGAGCACTGTGAAAGCGCGTGATGTATACAATTCATAAATACACACCTTATTATGTTTCCGTTATTGTACGCCTGTGGATACGGATACACTAGTTTTAGATGAGCACACGCACGTTATAATAAACAAAGAATGCAAAGAAAAGTGTGTGAAAGCTAATACGGCTCGAAGCACGATGCTCGGCGTAGTCTTTATCTAAGAGTAAATCTCGGTCGTGAATTAAGATCACGCAGTAGTGATTTTCGTGGCGTTTAAAAAATAATAGGAAATTTAAGATACGATGTCTAATTTTCCATCTTTAATTCAGAGATAATAATAATAATTATATATATTATAAATATTACAATTTCATATTGTAGTGACTCAGACATCCACTTGTTAAAAGATTATTTTTCTGCAAGCAATCATCAGTAAGCATATAATTTTAATTTATCATACTGGTGTGTTTACTGTTAATTTTATTTATTCATAGTCAGACTGATATAAAATTGTTCTGCTCTTGATATGAATGGAATTATAATACTAGCTGGTGCCCGCGATTTCGTCAAAAAATAACAGATTGATGCCTGACAAAATATGTAAAGCAATAATTACGTCTGATTCTAACAATAGTTTTGTGGAAGGGAAGGGCATACTGCAGTGGTCGTTATAGAAGATATTGTGTTTCGATAAGTAAGTAAATGTTGCCAGCCGCTATTCCCCTTTACTTGTCCCATATCCTTAATCCTATAAACGTCGCCAGCTCACATACCCTATATCATTAAAAAGTTCCATTCAAATAGTTGTAGGTGTCATTACTGCTATCAGTATATTTTGTCTAAAAATACATATATTGTTGAATTTGAATATCATTTTCTCACAAGGATATAATACCTCGGATTTTTCTGTTACGAGGGAGGAAACCTTCAAAAAGACACCTAATGAACTTGTCGCATTGCAATGCAAACACGCTTAGCTTTGATGTACATGTATTCTTCATCTAAAGCGCTTAGGATTATATGGGATTTTTACCCACTAAAACCACTTCTCGATATGTCTTGGTTCTAGTCCTGAGGGGACTTTGAGACTATAATCTTTGGTCCACAATTTTTTGCGCGAGTTGGCCCTTATAAACTAAGGAATTTTAAACGTAGTTAACCATTAGTGGCCAGCTGACGTTGGAGGGCCGGTGACATCAATCCCGGGCAAGAGGATCCCTCACAAGCTGGATGTCGTGCCTTCATTACAAAGCAATATCCCGGAGAAATTTCTTGGTGAAATGAATGTTCAAGTTGAATTTCAATATACAACTTACTTAGTGATCATGTTTCAATCAGACATTCTTATTGTCTTCCTTGGGTTTTCTTACTAGTAACCAAGAAGTTAAGTTGTACGTACTCGTATATCCCGCAACCGCGTCCGGCAAACCACATTTCAAACTAGTTACATTCAATTGAGCCGTCTTTCAATCGGACTTAACTGAGTGACAATTGTTTGCTTCTGAACAGTGCATTGACGCTATAAATAACACCTCCGTTACAAAGGTACGTACAGTCGCCAATAGAATTACTTTTTCATTTAATTTTATTTAACATTAAAAACTTGTTGTTCATGATTCCGCTCGCTAATATTGTTAAAAATTTCAAAAATTTAAGTGTTATGAAAAAATTAGAATTAGGTGGAATTAGGTATTATAAACCCGGAAACCGGTATTGGTTTCACTTATAATTTTAATTCAGTTCATGTTCTGTTAGCGTGCCAAATTTCATCCAAATCTTTTCAACTGTTACCTTACGGTTGATCGAGTAACAATTATCCAAACGATTAGTTAAATATTTTCATAAACTTTCGCACTTATAGTATGTATATAATATTAGGTATTCGAGATAAGGTATATATATAGGTAAAGTTATATAGGTAAATGTAATTAGAATAAAATTAATACGATTATTGTGTTACAAGAAAGTATGTATGTTTATTGGCTCTTTGCTACATAAAGTTTGGTATGTGCATTTAGGTCGAACTTTAAAAAGAGCAAGTTAAATATTTGTGCATGTGTTTGTTTGTATATTTTGTTTTTATTTTTAGATGATACTACGCAAAGAGTAGGTATACTTTTTTTCTGGATGAAAGGTTTGTCCCCTGCCCTTTCCCTATGTAATTTTCTTTATTATCTACTGATAACGTGTATCCAAAATTTCATTATGATCGGTTTTATAGTTAAGGCACGAAAGCGTAGGTAACAAAATAAACAAACAAACTCATTTTCGCTTTTATAATATTAGCCAGAATACTATGTTCTTAATTGTGGACGCACCGCTAGCACTAGTGTTATAAGATTGGGCTTTTAATAAAAAATATTTACTCTTAAAATGAAATACAGTTTTCCATGGTAGTATATGTACTACTTGTGGATCCTCCCACGTACTTGTATTATTTTAGTTTTTTGAAGAGAAAGTTGTTTCGTTCATTTATTATTTATTTGTTATTAAATAAAAATAATATAGCACAGTCTGATTCTTCAATCGAACCAACAGGAAAAAAGAGTCCACGTCGTTCGATCAATCGCACAAGGCAGTCAGATCACGCGCTCTCAGGGTGCATTTTTAATGTGTTACATAGATAAGATACGTTTTTTTTTTGGGTTCACTTGTTATTGCGCTTTACTGTACACACAAAAAGAATGATCGGTGTGGACTTACGTTTCGACATGGTGCACGCTTTCTCACCACAGATAAACCTTAACGGTTGACGGCGATAAATGGCTATCTGAGGCGAATAACGGCAAAAGATGCCCGTGTTAGCGGCGATCAAAATCACTTTTGGGTTTCGGGGCACCTTTTAAGGAGATTTGCAAATAGTCGCACATGTGATGTGTCTATATCTGAACCGAAGTCAGAAAAGTACAGAAAGCTCGATATGCAGTAGAATTTTCAAGAATAGAGAATTAGAATAGAATTATACAGAGAGAATTATACATGACTATAACAATGAAACTTACCAAAACTCTGTAGGCATTCGTGATAAACTTTAGCCGATAGCTCTAAATACAATAATAATAATAATTATTATTAATAATATAAAAAATATATATATTAATCCTAATTTTAATATAATTATATAAATCCGAGGCATGGATTTATGCAGTGTGCCTTGCTACTAATAATTCAAAAATTTATTACTTTTTCTTCTGCGATCAGCCTCCAAGCCATATTCAGATCCGTTCATTATACCTCTCTCTTTATTATATTAGTATACCTAATATACATTAGTGTTAAATTAAAACAGAACATTTTTTTAATTAAAAATTCTTTTACTTTCACAAAAAAAAAAAACACCATAACTGTTGTGCTTGAGAATCGTGTCGTTACGACAATAATGGTTAAATTTAAATTAGATATTGTGTGAAAAAAAACACTAAGCATAAACACCGTTGTGGTTTATTCTTTTAGGAAGTGGACCTTCTGGACAACCGTTAAGGGAACCCGTCTAAGAATCTAACGCCGCACGACTTTTAAATTGTATTAACTACAGACTCGCTTCCGGCTTCGCTCGGGGTGCAATTTTTATATATGTACTTACTAGTGGCCCGCTCCCGGCTTCTCCAGGGTTCAAAATAAAAACCATCTTATCTTTTAAGTTGGACCAAATTACACATAGTTACGAAATTTTATCAAAATCGGTTCAGTAGTTTAGTAGTTCATCGCGGAGGAACATGTGACACGTAATTTTTATATATTTACATACAAATCTTCCCCGTTTATCCTTCTTTCCGTTATGTGAAAACCGAATTGATATCGGCCTACCCAATTTTTGAAGCGTACACAAACCAACTTAAAAATTTCATATATGTACTATAAAGAAGGTTAGACCGACGCGCCTCGGCTTAGCCCATGTGCTATTGGCGGAGTTATTGGTAATAATACGTAGTTAATTAATAACACATAGATTAACCGGCAAGCGCAGCTTGGACGTCCACTCACAAGGTAGACAGATGGCCCGATACTTTCTGCTATCGACGACGGTCGACGGTGGATCCAGATTGCTTCTGACAGGTCTTATTGTAAAATTATGGGAGAGGGTCCATCGAAATTTACATGCTTTGCAAGCATATAAAATTTGTAAAAACTTGCTATTTTTATTATTCGAGACTATAAAACCATATATCATTATATAAAAAAAGCAATAAAAATCTATATCTATTTGCTAAAAATACATATTTAAATGACTTGATAAAAAATATAATAATTATTATAGATTAGCTCATCGACAAATACTAAAATTAAGAAATCCTTTAATGACAATGCATTGTTGTCCTTTGATGTTCTTTAATACGGCTAGCTCAAGCTGCCGTATGGGGCGCGTGCGGTAAGTACTTCACACTGCTTATATAGGTGCTTATATTGACGACACGTTTGGTCTAGTCCCTAGAAACCCTAGCTGTGAGGGTTTAGCTGCTCATTGCGGAACTAGATGGTGCTGTGTGGAATGTGTGTAGATATATAGAATAGAGTATATTAAAATTTAATTATTTATTTTTCTTAAACAAATGTAGCCTAAGATACTTCTTATAACATTAGCTATATACCAGTGAAAACCTGTCAAAATCGGTCCAACTATTTTGAAGATTATAGAAACAAACAGAGAAAAAACTCTGTCTGTCTGTCTGTTTGTTACCTTTTCACGCATTAACTACTCAATCGATTATAATGAAATTTTATATAGTTATACGTTGTCAGCGATACAGAAATGGTATCACCCAGAACCACAAATAACGTTTGGCCAAAGTGTTAAAGCAACAAGAGATTAAATTGTTTTGTTTTTATTTTCAACGCGGGCGAAGCCGCGGGCATCACCTAGTATTCTAATATTTATCAAAAAGATCATGAGAGTTTAACCGCATTCAACAGCTGGTTGTCTGTGCGCTTATAGCGATAAAAAAAGGAACTTCATGTAGGTACCTGTAGGTAGATAGCTATAAATAATGAAAAAGGACATGCTTAGAATTTGCAATGCGTTTTTTTGTAACATTTTAACTTAAGATTGTGGTGAGCAAAGGGTTACAACTATCAAACAGCCTACATCCATTTATATTACATTTATATTCTATTTTCGGAGGCATTATAATTTTAAAAAATGTCGTCAATGACGTCATTGCGGAGGTCAACGTGTGTTCGTTATTAAAAATAGAATTTTATATGTAAAACGGGCCATTTAAATGTAACCGGTTGTTCATTTATGTAAAGTAATAAATAATAAAACAATATTAAATGCCACTTACAAGCATTTACGCGGGCGGTGTGACGTCAACACAGCAATGTTCATTGACACTAAGATAATATTAAAAAAAAACTTCATAGTTTTGGTACTTATTAACTTATTAATAGTTTATATTGTTACAAAGTATGTAAATGATTTTTATGAAACAACTAGCTGTTGCACGCGGCTTCGCCCGCGTAACTTTATAAAATATAGCATATGTTACTCGCTGATAATATAGCTTCTCAACAGTGAAAGAATTTTTTAAATCGGTCCAGTATTTTCGGAGTCAATTCAATGCAAACAAACAAACAAACAAATAAATCTTTCCTCTTTATAATATTAGTATAGATAATAATAAAAATTTATTTGAATGGTTTTACCAAAGATTTAAATCGAAAGATGCGCCCTAATCTCTCGCGCCATACTTAAAACATACCGAAAATTGTCAATAATAGGTTGAGCGCTGGCGTTCAACCAACTACAGTTGCACGCCAGCGAGAGTGACGGTCACTTGAAGAAATAGTTTCTGTTGCTTTTACTATCAAAAAATTCGTTCGAAATGTCTGTGTTTAAAAGTGTGTTTAGACAAAAAACTCGCATTGCTATAAAAATGTATATAACTGTGAATGTATATGTATTTTGTGACACAGTTTCGCTAGTAAGGGCGCATCTCTCGATTTAAATCTTTGGATTTTCCAATAAATAAAGCTCGATATATTCTATTTGGGATGTTTTAATGTTTTATTAATATTACATAAAAATGCAAATTAATAACTTTTATACATACAGAGGCGTCTTTACCTAGTGTGCAGGGTGTGCACTTCTGAGCATAACTTCTGAAAAGACAAAATTAGTTACAATCTGAGTGCAACCGCAGTTCTGTATGTCAAACTGATCCCGAGATAATTATTTTAGACGATTTTTTTGTTTCGAAAGACGGCTAACTGCAAATTTCTAACTTTTTGGGAATAATGGCCAATTTTTGAAGTATTGTATCTTGGGATCTGTTTGACATACAGAACTGCGGTTGAACTCAAATTGTAGCTAATTTTGTCAGAAGATGCACAAATTTTCAACAGAATGCACTTTTCAGAAGTTATAAGCCAAAAACTGAAAAAGGTCTGAAAATTTCGAGCTTCTTCGAGCACCGTGCAGTTAGCACAGGTCTTTCTAAAATGCAAACTTGGTTTTACACTATTGGAATCTATCCTAACAACATCCCAAAAAATTAAAACAGTGCAATTTTTTGCGACCTAACGCGATTTTTTGTCTTAGGTGACTGGCTTAATGAACCTCCGCCGGTGTTATGACGCTAGGGGAATGATTGCACACGGGCGCTGCATGGGCTAGAGACGCCTTTGTATATATACGAGTATTATTATAGTAACTATTGTCAATTGACCATAATCTTGTTAATATAATTGTCGCTAGACAGACATTATGTGGTTTTTATCAATTCCTCTCAATATGAGACACTAATTTAATATTAAGTTTGATTTCTATGTTATTTGATTTTCTAAGCTATGTCTTGCATGCCTACCTATTGCAAAAAAAAAAACCGGAATATTTTAAATAATAATTATAGTATAATAAAATACTTACATTATATCATACTATTATCTTTCATAATACAAATAAGAAATGCAAACATTTCTTACTTTGTTTCGCAAGAATATTAATCTTCAGTTTACATTGTAGACGTCAACAGATACATCAAGTTTTCCTTTGAACGTTTCATTGTGAAAGGGGTAACTTTATGGTAACTGTGTACATATTGTTCGTGCTTATCTTTACAATCGTTAAACAGTGTGGCATGTGTATGTTGTACTCATTTTTCATACGATAACAGAACTTGCTATCCTCGGCACTAGTTATAGCGTTGTTAATTAATTTTTGCGTAACACAAACTGAGTGACGTGTTGTGTTATCAGATATCCACACTATTACATTTTTATGACGATCTGTCCCCTTTATTTTAATGTCATTATTTTTAAAAACAATAATATGCATATATGAACATAGCGTTTGTACATTGGTAACCTTAGTGTGGATATCTCGAGCAAGGTCAAATTTAGGTGTCATTTGGAAAACTAGGCTAATTTTAGTTTCTAAAAAACTTAATGTGCTATAAAGGGCTAAGTGGTAACGCATGCCGCAGCAAAGCCTAGACAAAAAATAGATAGAGGATAGGACAGTGACTTTATTTTATACTAGCTCGTGCCCGCGACTTCTTCCGCGTTGAAAAATAATTGACGCCTCACATTATACTTTTATCAAGCATTGGATTGGATCTTTATTTTTAGATAGCTAATATTTCAATATTTAGCCTATGTCCACCTGACATCCTATTTTAACTATAATGAAAAAGATTTTCAACAATGACAATCTTCAATCTTTAGTTAAATATCATTCATTACAGGAACAAAGTTTTAATTGTGATTCCTTTGCAATATTAACATATAGTGTAGTTTCGGAAGTGGTGAAGGTTAGAGGAAATTTAGTTTTTATTAAATTATTTACCTTCACGCTTTATAAATTTCTTAATTAAGAGCAATGAAATTCTCATTTAAATATTAAAATTTTGATAAAAAAATAATTAAGTAATTGTGTTTCTGTAAAATACCATAAACATAATCAGAGGCAGTCAAAATGGTACGATTAGATTACTGAAAAAAGGTATAAAGTATGGGGACAAGAATATGAGCTTTTAATAATCCATACAAACTCATGCATTGGAATGCAATTGCATACTTATCTACAGTTAATTCATTGGGATCTTTTGTAGTGACCAGGACCAGTCGTTTTCAACGAAAATGGACTGTATGTATAGTTCAAGACTGCAGTAGAGTTAATAAGAATTATATTTCCTCTTCAGTAATAAGTATTTCTCATTTTTTTTTAAAAAAATATACTTCTTATTAACTCCTAGTTACAACTTTAATAAGCTACTACTAATATGCTACTTTAACAAGCTTTGTTTTAATATTGAATATACTAATATATAAAGAGGTTTTTAGAAATACTCCTTACAACTTCTTATAACTTCAAATTTAACCACATTTGTCTTATATTAATTTTAAAATTTCGTGAAATTTGATACATGTAAACTTCTTATTAACCGAAATAACAATATTTTTTAGTAACCAAAATAAGTGTCATTTATGTCTATTTTTTTTCTATTCTGCTTCTATGTGTGAAATAAATGAAAGTGGATATTTTTCATAATAAATACCTCTAACAATAGTAGTGTGGTATTTGCAGTCTTACAATAACTACAACAGTATATTAATTTACATTTACACTGATTAATGTACGAGATGCTATCTGCGTTTCATATGCTAGTTATTTTAATTAATATATCAGTTAAGTTAGACTTTCCATGACGTGCATATTTATGTTCACATTTCAGAACGGATTCGCGATAATCGTGTGCCCGTTACGGTTTCTAACTTTTACAATAAATTTTATTAATTTCTTTGCAAAATGCTACAGAAAGTAAAGTTGGCACCTATTAAATTTTATTAAGTACAAAGTCATCGCCCTCTCTATAATTTTCAATGGGATACTGGTCCCATCCCTAGAAGCAGCCTGGATTCACCCCCACCGTCGATCTATGGCTCTTACCAGGTCGTGTGATACTACGCTTCTTACTGTAGCTTCAACTCGAGAACCTCAGGCCACAGTGGCCGTCGGCTCTCCGTACTACAGTACTATTATGTCACTTACAACTTATATTACTAATCCGCCGGGTTAAGTCGGTAACTTTCATACGTCTACGGATCTCCTCATTCCTCATTCGATTTTTCAGTGTAATCCCGAGCATAGCCCTTTCCAATAGCTTGATGAGCGACGTCCAACTATAGTTGGATTCGACACATTGGTTCTTTACAATTTATATCATGGCTAACAACAGTCAAATAAAATAAAAATAAATGTCTATATAATACAGTATTATTTGCATAATAACTATTATTTGAATTAATAATATACATATTAAGTACTACTAATATATTATTAAAAAAGTATTATTTGCATAAACTTATTAGCAGGACAATAGAAAATTTCAGTGAAAATTTCTATTTCTCTTTATAATATAAATGTATATATATTAATTTTCATTTTTTATTTCGATTTAAATCTTAAATCTTTGTTGTTAACTACGAGTATACCTACTTTCAAGATGTTTCAGTCACACTTTCTCTCATTAATATTAGCAATTGGATTGTACTTGACTATACTTTCAAGATACTTTTTTGTTGAAAATTTTAATTGTCTGGTTTAGGATTAAATTTGTTGTCTAGTATTTCATGGTTACTGTATATATATTTTTTAAATTATAACCTTTCCCTACTGTTGATTGCTCTGATGTACTTAGACATATTGTTTTGTCTGATTTCTATAATGTATACCGAATATTGTGTCAATACAGTGTCTGAATGTTTAGTAACACTTAACTGTTCTAATGTCGAATGCGTCTACATGCTGGTGTCTAGATAATAATAATAAACGATTTTTCGCACACAATACCATGAATCTCTAATAATGTTAAACACAAAGTCACTATCTATTAAATATTTTTTCAGAAATGTATGTAAAAATATATTAAATTTATAAAGCAAGACCAGCCAGAGGAAAATTAAAAATTAAAATATATTTTTTTACTAAACTGATTTTATTTTTGAAATTTTGTTAAAGAAGTAAGAATTTTATAAGTATATATAAAATGTATATTAAGGTTCCGTATATTAATGTCCTCAAAACCTTAAAACTAACCGTGGTCGGGTTAAGCTAGTAAATTTATAAAAAAATATATCTATACTTATTAAAATGTTAAATGGTGATTTTGTTTCTAAATATAAAACATTGTCTCCACTTGATGTTCTCAATTCATGAATAATTTGCTTGTCACCACTTGGCCTTATCAACTAAATATGTAGGACGACAGGTTCTCAACTTGTTTGTTTTAAGCTTCTGTGTGTTTGTCTGAGTCCTCGTTTACTTCATTCAATTTATTATAATTGCTTAGTTTTAAAGAAAAGTCAATTAATCTAAATGAACAGTCACCAATAAGACACCACGTCTTATTGTATGATTACTTATAATGAAATTATAATTATGTCAACTGAACTACTGAGACTTTTTATTTTCGATAGTTGAATTAATTAATGTAATTAAACTACTGAGACTAAAAAGTCCCAATAGTTGAATCAATTGAACTCTCCTAATTGAACTAATGAGAATAGATCGAAAAAAAAAAAGGTATCCACTGTAACAGTTTCTCATTCAATTTTCAAACTTTTTGCATATTTATCACAAAGAGCGATAATTCGACTTAATTCAAAATGTATGTTGGCTTTGCAAAGATGGATTTTTTTTACAAATTATATACACAAAACATTTCTTTTTCAACGCTCTTTTCATTAATAAAAATCATATCATAATTCTCAATGAATTTAGAAGATAATTGCGTAGTAACAGATAGAGGCGGATAGCTACTTTATTTTAAATACTGGCTGTATAACGCCTGTCATTCATTGCAATACATTGAATGTAT
This sequence comes from Synanthedon myopaeformis, assembly GCA_944738685.1. Classification (NCBI taxonomy): domain Eukaryota; kingdom Metazoa; phylum Arthropoda; class Insecta; order Lepidoptera; family Sesiidae; genus Synanthedon; species Synanthedon myopaeformis. The sequence goes on along the minus strand of OX122927.1, from coordinate 2,262,984 downwards.
ACTTTTGTCGTGCGTTGAATCTCTTTTTAGATAGCTGGTGCCCGCGACTTTGCTCGCGTGGAATATTTAGCCTATCCTGTCCACCCTGAAATTCTATTCTAACTATTGGTGAAAGAATTTTTTAAATCGGAATTGAGCAGTTTAGAAGATTACCTTCTACATACAAACTTTATAATATTAGTACAGATTATGTATAGATATAGTTTATTTAAGTTGTTTGCCTTAAAGGTTTTTAGAAAATAATAGAAATGATATTCAAACCAAGCTACTCAATTATCAAAACTTAGCTTGTTTGTTTAGTGGGACATTACTAATAAAACTAATCATACACTATTATTAAAACAAATACTATTTATTTGCTAATTACATTGTAAGGTTAACTTGAGTCGTTCATTAAGTGCGTTAACAAACACGCTAATGGAAAACTTTAGGTTTCGATGCCCTATATACATTAGGTTTTATTATAACGGTAACTAAATATTATAATTGAAGAACTTTAATTAAAAATTACTAATTGAATCCGGTCACGCTTCGCTGCGAAGTGCGGGTGGGGCGCCCGCCTTCTTTGACAAAAACCGTGATAACCAATATAAATAAGATATTCATGAACTATACAGATAAATTCTGAGAAATTCCTCTTTCCATCGATACAATTTTGTACAAAATCCGGCCAGAACTTTCTGAGATTTACGCTTACATAGAGACTGACAGAGAAAATGGAGCACTAAATTTTTAAATTGTGTACTGATAACTTAATATACAATTAAATTTTCACAAAAGTGCAAGCAATAAGTTCATAAAGTTTTATCGTGATCGGATGATATGATTGATACAGTTAATTGATTGTAAGATACGTGTGATTATAAGATTTATGTATACTGGCGTAGTTGTTTACATTTTCTTCTCAACAGTGTATCTACGCGTCATTAGTTTTCAGAGCGGAAACATTCGACCGTGACGAACTAGAAATAACAATGTCAGTAATCGAGTCAATTTGTCTTGGAATTGTCTAAATTAAGGCGTTTGTAATGCCCTTACTTCGCAACAAGGCTGGATTTGACGTCACTGGCAAAGAGTCGACCTCGATTCCGAGCGACACGTTTGGATGCGGTAATCTGTCGACTCGATATCAACTACTCTGTGTAAATTAAGTGAAAAAAACACTAATCGGATTCCAGATTCATTTTCCTCCCAATGAAATGTGAATGCGCAGTAACAGCCCTAATCAACATACATTTCATAAGATTATGCGAAAACTTGTGAACTTTTTAATTAAAGTATATAATAATGTATAGACTCATTTAAAAAATATCAATTTATTTATTGTTATATGAGCTAGACCTAATTAATGTTTCTATATACTTCTGTTATGCCTGAAAGTTTCATATTTGAGCATCTGGAGTTCAAAAAATAATAGAATAATAAGCGGTTAAGTGTTCTCTGTTCCATATTTTTCTATTTTAGCAATTATTTATTGAGATCCAATCTGAACCGAAGTATGTAACAGTACCTATACCAAATTTCCATCGATGCAAGTTCCACATCAATCGAACATGCGGAAGTGAAATCCCTTCGTCTACTAGGAAGTGGGATGATGGCCATCAAATGCCTGAACAGATCTTCAAAAATTATAGCTAAGAGCAAATTCGATCACGTCAACTATAAACAAAAGAGCTCTGATCAAAACAGGTCCATCCGTTTGGGAGCTACGATGCTATAGACAGATACACAGACACACGTCAAACTTATAACACCCCGTTTTTGCGTCGGACGTTAAAAAACCTAATGGGAATCAATTCACTGTATCTCTCATTTAATTTTAGTATCGCAACGTTACCTAATAAATGTTGCAAAGCACGTATAGGTAATCGACTCGGTAATAATAAACGTGTGGTCGCCATACAAATGATTGTGGGAGTAACTTTATCTTGTATCCGGTAATACATATTTTTGTATACTAATAAAACCACAAGTCTAAAGAACGTCAGTAGAATTATATTTCTCATTAACAATTATAAAATATAACTAAGATAAGATTTTAAGCTTTTAGTGAAGCTAACACTGTATTTTTGTTTACAGTTTTTTGTATATATAATTAGTACGTAAGTACAGTTTGACGTCTCTCTCATGGAACACAAATATCTCTAGTAAAGACGCAGAAGTCCTTGAATGAGTTCAAAACGTGAATCAATGGACTAATAAAAGCTATAATTAAAGATTATATACTGATAATTGTAATGAGCCCATACACACTATATCTGCTGTAAGTTGCTGAACAGTTGGGTATACCGTAGACTACTTGATGCTGCAGCATCAGGTCAAGGTTACCATTTCAAGGGAATACTACCAAATTTCAAATCAATCGAACAAGTGGAAGTTAGTGAAATGAATTGATGTTCTTCAAACGCTTGAACAGATCTTCAGAAATTATAGCTAAGAATCATCTCGATCATACCGGCGCTCGCCTTAAAAATAAGTTTAAGTAAATAAAAAGACTTCAAAATATGTAAATAATAGTGAATATATGGAATTCAAAAAATATAAGAAAACTAGCGCCCCTTGTCGTCTTCGCCCGGAGATCTTCCCCGTTTATCCCTCTTTCCTTATGTGAACATCGAATTAAAATCAGTCTAACCATTTTCGAGATTTTGAAGCGTACACAAACCAACTTAATATATTTATATATATATAAAAAAAGGTGTACATATTCGAAAAATATTTGAACAACTTATAAATCTTCATTAAAATGCCGAGGTGATGTTAAAACGATAACAACATTCCTATGAATCTAACGAACGTGCATGATCTAAAAAATGTTCTCATCCACAGTTAATCGTTACAAGCGACTGAGAACTGCCAATCAGTTGTAATTATTACTTCTATAATGGCAGAAGTGTTCGTGGAAATTGCAACGGCTGTTATTTCAGATAATTGCAATCTCATTGTCTGCATTCAAAAGAGCAAAACTAGTAACAGATGAAGGACCAATATAAGAGAGTTTTAATTTTTTAATGTAAAGAACACAAATTTACATTATAATATTATATGACTAAGTAATCATAGCTTATAAATTATGTGACAAGCTAAAATTTGAATAGTAGTGCTTCTAGAATTGTATAGATACATATTTTATAAAATACTACCTGTAACATGCGACTTCGCCCTCGTAACTTTATAAAATATACCCTATGTTACTAGCTGATAACTTAGCTTTCTATAGGTGAAAGAATTTTTAAAATCGGTTCAGTAGTTTTTGAGTTTATTCATTACAAATATACAAATCTTCTCTCTTTATAATATGGAAAACTTTAGGTTTCGATGCCCTATATACATTAGGTTTTATTATAACGGTAACTAAATATTATAATTGAAGAACTTTAATTAAAAATTACTAATTGAATCCGGTCACGCTTCGCTGCGAAGTGCGGGTGGGGCGCCCGCCTTCTTTGACAAAAACCGTGATAACCAATATAAATAAGATATTCATGAACTATACAGATAAATTCTGAGAAATTCCTCTTTCCATCGATACAATTTTGTACAAAATCCGGCCAGAACTTTCTGAGATTTACGCTTACATAGAGACTGACAGAGAAAATGGAGCACTAAATTTTTAAATTGTGTACTGATAACTTAATATACAATTAAATTTTCACAAAAGTGCAAGCAATAAGTTCATAAAGTTTTATCGTGATCGGATGATATGATTGATACAGTTAATTGATTGTAAGATACGTGTGATTATAAGATTTATGTATACTGGCGTAGTTGTTTACATTTTCTTCTCAACAGTGTATCTACGCGTCATTAGTTTTCAGAGCGGAAACATTCGACCGTGACGAACTAGAAATAACAATGTCAGTAATCGAGTCAATTTGTCTTGGAATTGTCTAAATTAAGGCGTTTGTAATGCCCTTACTTCGCAACAAGGCTGGATTTGACGTCACTGGCAAAGAGTCGACCTCGATTCCGAGCGACACGTTTGGATGCGGTAATCTGTCGACTCGATATCAACTACTCTGTGTAAATTAAGTGAAAAAAACACTAATCGGATTCCAGATTCATTTTCCTCCCAATGAAATGTGAATGCGCAGTAACAGCCCTAATCAACATACATTTCATAAGATTATGCGAAAACTTGTGAACTTTTTAATTAAAGTATATAATAATGTATAGACTCATTTAAAAAATATCAATTTATTTATTGTTATATGAGCTAGACCTAATTAATGTTTCTATATACTTCTGTTATGCCTGAAAGTTTCATATTTGAGCATCTGGAATTCAAAAAATAATAGAATAATAAGCGGTTAAGTGTTCTCTGTTCCATATTTTTCTATTTTAGCAATTATTTATTGAGATCCAATCTGAACCGAAGTATGTAACAGTACCTATACCAAATTTCCATCGATGCAAGTTCCACATCAATCGAACATGCGGAAGTGAAATCCCTTCGTCTACTAGGAAGTGGGATGATGGCCATCAAATGCCTGAACAGATCTTCAAAAATTATAGCTAAGAGCAAATTCGATCACGTCAACTTTTAAACAAAAGAGCTCTGATCAAAACAGGTCCATCCGTTTGGGAGCTACGATACTATAGACAGATACACAGACACACGTCAAACTTATAACACCCCGTTTTTGCGTCGGACGTTAAAAAACCTAATGGGAATCAATTCACTGTATCTCTCATTTAATTTTAGTATCGCAACGTTACCTAATAAATGTTGCAAAGCACGTATAGGTAATCGACTCGGTAATAATAAACGTGTGGTCGCCATACAAATGATTGTGGGAGTAACTTTATCTTGTATCCGGTAATACATATTTTTGTATACTAATAAAACCACAAGTCTAAAGAACGTCAGTAGAATTATATTTCTCATTAACAATTATAAAATATAACTAAGATAAGATTTTAAGCTTTTAGTGAAGCTAACACTGTATTTTTGTTTACAGTTTTTTGTATATATAATTAGTACGTAAGTACAGTTTGACGTCTCTCTCATGGAACACAAATATCTCTAGTAAAGACGCAGAAGTCCTTGAATGAGTTCAAAACGTGAATCAATGGACTAATAAAAGCTATAATTAAAGATTATATACTGATAATTGTAATGAGCCCATACACACTATATCTGCTGTAAGTTGCTGAACAGTTGGGTATACCGTAGACTACTTGATGCTGCAGCATCAGGTCAAGGTTACCATTTCAAGGGAATACTACCAAATTTCAAATCAATCGAACAAGTGGAAGTTAGTGAAATGAATTGATGTTCTTCAAACGCTTGAACAGATCTTCAGAAATTATAGCTAAGAATCATCTCGATCATACCGGCGCTCGCCTTAAAAATAAGTTTAAGTAAATAAAAAGACTTCAAAATATGTAAATAATAGTGAATATATGGAATTCAAAAAATATAAGAAAACTAGCGCCCCTTGTCGTCTTCGCCCGGAGATCTTCCCCGTTTATCCCTCTTTCCTTATGTGAACATCGAATTAAAATCAGTCTAACCATTTTCGAGATTTTGAAGCGTACACAAACCAACTTAATATATTTATATATATATAAAAAAAGGTGTACATATTCGAAAAATATTTGAACAACTTATAAATCTTCATTAAAATGCCGAGGTGATGTTAAAACGATAACAACATTCCTATGAATCTAACGAACGTGCATGATCTAAAAAATGTTCTCATCCACAGTTAATCGTTACAAGCGACTGAGAACTGCCAATCAGTTGTAATTATTACTTCTATAATGGCAGAAGTGTTCGTGGAAATTGCAACGGCTGTTATTTCAGATAATTGCAATCTCATTGTCTGCATTCAAAAGAGCAAAACTAGTAACAGATGAAGGACCAATATAAGAGAGTTTTCATTTTTTAATGTAAAGAACACAAATTTACATTATAATATTATATGACTAAGTAATCATAGCTTATAAATTATGTGACAAGCTAAAATTTGAATAGTAGTGCTTCTAGAATTGTATAGATACATATTTTATAAAATACTACCTGTTACATGCGACTTCGCCCTCGTAACTTCATAAAATATACCCTATGTTACTAGTTGATAACTTAGCTTTCTATAGGTGAAAGAATTTTTAAAATCGGTTCAGTAGTTTTTCAGTTTATTCATTACAAACATACAAATCTTCTCTCTTTATAATATTTGTATAGAATAGATTACGAATATTTTCTGTTAACAACTATGTAACTAACCTTTCAATAGTATATACTACTATTGAAAGGTTTGATACATAGCCTTTATGCTGTTCTTTTTTAATTCTGTCCGTCGCCTATTAACTCCAGCACAGGTGCAGCAAGTACGCTGCCGACCTTAGTGAGATTAAGGATCCTTATACTGTTTATTAATATATATATTTATAAAGTATAAGACTACTTAATAGTACTTAATGCTTTACTTAGTGTGTTAGGACTTCTTAATTTGTTAGTATAAGGGCCTCTTTCACCAACTACAAGTAAAGTATTGATTAGTAACTTTTAGAAATAATTTTATGTTATATTAAATTATGCACTCGGTTTACTGTATCCTTCGATAAGCGAATTTTTTTATTATTTTCATTTTAATGTTTGGTGACACTTTACTCAGAGATTGTGAAAGAGACCCTAAATGTTTTTAATACCTCAACGTCGCTCAACTCAACATAACTCAACGTCATGTGTAACGAAATAGAATTTAGAAGAAAAAAAAGAGAGAAAAACGATCGATTGGTCCTCCAGGACGAGTGTTAAGAGTCAGAGTAAAAGAAAATAAAAGGGATACATATTTATAATATTTACAAATGTGTTTTTTTACATATATATCTACGAAGACGAGATATGCTGCGATTATTCATTGTAAATGGTTTTCTGGTAAATGAATTTACAATGTTTTGTCAATTTTCTCTAAAACTTTTCAACATTATATCCCTCACATAGGATATGTTACTTAGAGATATTATGTTACATACGTTAACAGCAGTATTCTATATATAAAACGCCACAATAAGAGATAAGTAAGATTATATTTCTTAATAGTATTTGGATACAGTTTCATTTAGTTATAATGGACGACGGAAAATTCACACAAAGTACCTAACAACGTTTAAGATTAATATTTTGTTTTCTCTTTTGTTTCAGATCGTCAGGAAATGGTCATTAACATTTTGTTATCTGCAGTGTGTTAAGACAAATATTTAGGTAAGAAAAACACTTTTTTCATTTAAAACTTATTTAAGAAATTTTCTTTTAGTTTAAGTATTTATTTTGTGTTATTAAAACAGAAGAATTTAAACACGAGACTAAATTATTTTTGATAGCATAAGAACACAATTTATATAAATAAAAATGAATTCTTTCAAATGTTTGTTGAAGTCTGAGGAAGGTTCTTATGAAGTAGCCCTGACATCCTTCTTGCCTTATTTTACACAAAAAAGGAAGAGCCTTTTAAAAAAAGTCGCCATACTCGTAATGTTAATATTATATTTTTTCAGTGAGGATGCCGCGCTTAGAGAAACAACCCCTGGAAGATTTCCGGCGAGTATTGCGCGAGAAAGCGCTCAGCCACAGTCTTTTTTATCTGAAATTGGGTGCAGGGATTGCGCCAGAACACGCTCACGACTCCAACTCGGCAGCGGTAGCTCAGTCGGGACAGCCGTACGCGCAACGAAAGAGCATTGTCAGTGCGGCCGTGCGCGCGCCGCATACCGCGCGCGTTGCTATGCACGCGCAAACGCGCGTCTCCGAACTAGTACGCCGATTTGAACCAGCACCAATGCAGTATCTTCGACCACCTAGAGCTCCGTCCCCTCCCGAAGACATTACTTCTTCTGACGACGACGACAGGGCTGCGGTGAGACGCCGCAGTCGAGACCTCAGCGACGATTCCGCAGTAGAATTAGAACCGCGTCCTAGACGCCATTCACATCCTAGAGACATCACTCCTCCCCCAGAAACGATGTCTCCGAGGCGGGAAAGAACTCTGATAGAAGCTCACATTGTCGAATTGGGTCGAAGGGGGAGTGAAGGTTGCGAAACTAGAGGCAGGTGTGTGAGAACGCCTAGTGTCGTCGTCAGTGATTATTCTGATGGTGTAGCTGTGGGAGCCACAGAAGAGGAAGTAGATTGGCTGCGATCGAGGTCTTTATCAGCAGATTCTGCGTGCTCGTCTTGCTCTACGCTGTCAAGCCGTGATGATGACGAGTTCGAATCGACTTCCATGCCAAAGAAGGTATGTGTTATTTTAAAATTGTTTTTCAATTCGTTGTCCGTCTGTTAAATTTTTTATTTGTTCTATATAAACGGGTTTATTGCTCCGCGAAATTTCTTACCTGACCAAACCTTTATTTGATTTGGCAAAATTAATAGGTACAGTGTTCTCGCCATATCGCACAAAAATAAATATGATGTAGTTTTTCTTCATTAGGTTTAATGGATTGCATATAAATAAGTATAAATATATTTTAGGCCCTATTATAGATAGTGCTTTAGCGTTTGCATATATTCCCAATATATTCAAGCGGTTTTTGTATTTGACAAATTACCGTATTATTTCAAATTATATTAAAACATTTTAATACCGAGCGATAATCATGTACAATTCGAGTTAAATTATTGAATACATATCTTATAATTATTATTATTTTTAAATTAATAAATAAATATAAAAATATAATTTTTATGATTCTTTAGGCCTATTTGTATATAATCTATAATATATATTTTTAAATATAAATTTATTAATAATCTAAATAAATAAATAAAAAAATAAATAAAATTATTTACTGTATTAATATAAAAAATATATTTATACATATGCAATTTGTACAATCGCGTTTCGAACATAAGTAGGTACTCGTAAAATTTCATAAAGTAAATTTTGGTTTATCTAATTCAAAATTTCAACATGGAAATTTTGTTAACATAATTAAGCATATTCACTTAAAGATGAAGTTCAAAACTAAAACCCAAATATAAAAATATCAAAATATAAAACCCAAATAAGTATAATTGTAACATTCAAATAAATCGTGACAATAATATTAGTGAAGCAAAAATCTAGTAATATGATAATGCCTAAGCTTAGAGGTGAATTGAATTTCTCTCATATTAATCAACACGTGTTAATTTGCAATTCTAAAATAAGTTAATTCGCCATTTAAAACCGTAAGTAACTTGGTTATATGTAGCCTAAGCATTATTACATCAATAGAAATGCAAGAATCATAAGAAATCTGTAAAATATATCACAAAGAAGAAATAGTTTTAGAAAACCGTGCATTTCTATCTATTTATCCGCAATATATAAACATACTCGTATTTGCAGATAAAACAGTGGCGGTTTTAGCACACAGAGATGTTATTAATTAAAAAAATCCTGACCTCAACTCCTCTTCATTTTTAATTTAAGTAAAATCGAATTTAATATTGTAAGTTTATTCGAAACGAAACTATTCATGAGTTTTTTTTTGAATTTACAAATTTAATTTATAATATAATGGGAGATATGCTTTAAATGGATTGCGGTTTATCATCAAAATAATCTATCTTTATACAATGTTCAGACTAGCTTTATTTTATTACTATTTATGTGAAGGTGAATAACTTTTATCTAAAAAAATCATGTGCATCATTATTCCAGCATTCAGTGAACCAATAGCTATGTCAATTCTAAAAGAAAAAGCAACTATTAAAATTTTCACTGTTTTAGTGACGCAATTAGCCTTATAGTCTCAGCCGTAGGTCGTCCACTGCTAGACATAGGCATCCCCATAATTTTGAAATAGGACCTTTCAGAAGTAGCCAGGATCCACCGTAGCCATCCAAATTAGACTCATAGTTTTCCAAAATTTTAGAATGTATAATTTCATTCTAAATTCATTCTACTGGTTGTAATAATTTCAAATACCATTCCTATAATAATTCAATGCTTTGTCTTACAAGTTTGGACAATGTTATAGTGAACATCTCTGCTTCACACTCCTGCTGAAGTATATCTGTTAATATAATAAGCCCAACTGGCCTGTTGTTAATTCTAGTTGTTAATTTTTTCTTGGACATTCTAATTAATTAAATGGACAGAAGAATATTTTCGGTTTAAAAGTTGATAATCTTTTTGGACAGGCAGATTTCCTAATGATATTTTCTTTTATCATATCATTATTTTAAGTGATACCTAATTATTTTAATGCATCAAGGTGCAGACTAAACTGAATATTTCACTGAGTTTCATGGCAAAAAGCGTCCTTTGAAACTTTTTGAAAAGGTTTGCTTTTTAGAACAGAAACATTTACTACCTTGAATTTTACATGTTTTTAATTTGTATTTATTTGCATATTAAAACATGATTAACGCATGTATATTTTGTAAAAAAATAATAATACGAATTTTAATTTTTAAGTGCGTAGCTGACTTATAACTTGTACAACCGGTCAGTTTAGAAGTTTTTAATCAATTACATTTTTATTTAAATGCCATTTTGTATTCAAATCTGAATTAAGATTCTAGGTAGTCATATAGTTTCTTGAAATCACATTATTGACATTAAAATATTTTAAACCGTTTTTTTATATTATTAAGGGTAGCAGGCAGGCTGAAGAAGCCCATATTATAGCTAGATGGAAACACCTCAGAAGGGAGATTTTAAAAAGATTTCAAGATTCATAAGTGTTCCAAAAAAAGATAAAGTTACACTACTTAAAATGTAAAATTCCACTATTTCCTTCATTATTTATAGTTCACTTTTATTTCAAATGAAATTTAAGCGAATTCATTAATTGTAACAATATTTATTGTTAAGTATTTATTTCTTTCATAGCCAAAAGAGTACTTACTTATTGCTGAGTGGCTAAAGATAGTATTGTCACTATGAAAAACCACACTCTTTCTGTTGAACGACTCCGGGCGTATTTTCGCTATTTTTTGCTCGAGTCTCATCGATGGCTCTGTCGCTAAATTGTTTTTGAGCAAAGCACGCGAAGACGGAGCTCTACGGTAGGGAAGAACCGCCTGGCAGAGTACCGCAATCGTGGTGAAGACCTAGTACCGCCCTCAGCAGTAGTCCGGAAGAGTGAACACCCGGTTTAGTAACTCTCCCGCTACGGCAACACAAGTTGGAGCCCGTTTCTCGGGTTGCCACGATTGCTGAGGAAATGTCAGGTGGACACCCATTAAGGCCGGCCACCCATAAAGCCGTAGAAATGAACAGCCACACGAGCAGGTGTTATCTGAAAATTTTACGTGGAAGCGGCCTCCGACTCTGCGGTAGGTTGTGCCGAAGACGGGGTGCTTTAAAAGTGAAACCCCTCTCTGACTGCCCTCTGTGAGAGGTGAGAATGGGCGGCTTGTACCGCTTCGCCCGGTAGCGGCGTCCGCTGTCAACACAGCACCCGGCAATGAGAAGTTCTGTGTGTTTCTGGCACGTCTGTCCACGGCGCGGAGGTCATACTCTGCACCTAATCGAGCCTTTTCTGGCGGGGTAGAAGGTTTCGTGTCTTAACGATTCTTAACCTACAAAGACTTTGGCATTGGTTCACAGATTTTCCCATGCAAAAAAAAGGGTGGCCACACTTTGCACTAGGGTGTAAGTACCTAAAAAATGAATCAGGACAACTTAGCACTTTTAAGTAAAAATTTTAATTAATTTACGTTTTTTGTATCCATTATTTGTTTTTTTTTTTTTTTTGAAAAGCCCATGCTAATTTATTGATTTATTGTATTTACGTCACTGTGCACCATATTTTGTTTTGAAATTAGCCAGTTGTTAATTTATTTATAGCGGTTATAAAGTGTATAAATAGATTTTATAACATGCCTTTTTTGAACAAGAAAAATATACACAAAAAAAAAACAATAGCGTATTTATAGAATAAGTTAATACAAAATAATACGTCACTGTCGATGGTGACGCATGAATGAATGTTATCATAAATCTTTTGTTTTATTTTGACAGTCATTTAGTTTATGAAAATAAAATATTATTAAATTTTAAGTTAATGTATTTTTGGAAAATTCTAAATATAATAATTAATTAATTAATTAATAATTACACATTATCAATTCAATTTAATAAACTATACAGTGTTTATGGAAGTCTTCTTTCATAGTCACAAATTGACCCTTTTGAGGAAATGGGCTCTTATGAAGGCAATGTACAGTTGTATTCTGGGTGTGTTTCGGTTTCAGTGAGGAAATAAGGGATGCCGGAGCCCATTACCCCTATCCAATACTTTATCCATATCCATTTCGTATGTACTCTACGTTTTATACTTACCTGTTCCAAAATTAACTTTCAACCATATAATTTTTGAACAGAACTGTAGCATCCGTTAAAAAAATGACATGAACGGGGTATGAATTCTAAAATTTATTTTACTGAAATCTAGATGCAACAATGGGCAATGCCTCAAATCTTTAATATATAAAAGGCAATGTGTCCAAAACCGATTTTGATGAAATTTTCAGACAATCTTCAGATTAGTCCAGCGGGTGATCCTGCTGGACTTAATTAAATTATAAAAATAACAACATCGCTTTGTTTATTTTTTAACATTCAATGAATTTTTTGCTCACATACATATGTACATAGTAATGAAACGTTATCAAAATGACAGGAAACACAATATGAAAATACAGGATTATTAAAAATACAAAAACGTGTCCTTATCGCGTACCTAACATTTTAATGGCATTATTAATAATTTTATTTAACCGATAAAAAGAGTTCTCTGTTTTTTTATTATCAAGCAAACCGTGGATTATTCCATTAGAGAGCAAACGTAATGATTTTATATAAATCTAACGGAAGTGCGCATCCGTCATTTATTGGGTCTGATGTGATGTTATTGTGTAAAGTAACTGGAGCGGGACTGCATCAACTAAGTACTCTTCTTCGAGAGTTCACTGACCAATATTTCTCTATGGTTATTGATTCGGTACTTACAATAGCTTGTATTCATCTCAATTCATTCTAATTTAATTAACTATTGGCAGGACATACAGCGTTTCACAGTCTTCTGGGCAGCCAGTCTGGCGGTAGGTTACTCCCATTGAAATCATTGCTCAAATGACTGAACAACTCAGTGGGCCTATCTACTCTACTACCTACTAAATATTGTAAAGAACTATTGGAAAATTCTTATTTTCCAATTCTTCAGTAAACCCGTTTACTAAAATCTATAAAGATTCCATATACTTTTAGGTACGATTTTGTTTTTGCAGTTGATCTGATCTGCAGTTGATGTACGATTTATTAAACAGATTAACAGATAAGTTTTTGTAAACAGATATTTTTTTTTTAAGAAAACCGGTGTGTAATGCTTAATAAATTCGCATGATTAACGATAGGATTCACCGAAACGGCCACATGTAATATTTCATTGAAATAACAACACATTAAGAGACATTAATCATTTTTAATTTAACTACTAATAAATTGTTTAAAAAAATAAGTATCTCCTCTTCCTTATAATGTGCTTATGGAACAACACATTTTAATTAACACAAAAAGGAAAACAAAGTGAGATGACAAAATAACTAAACTAATTGATTGCTAACTTATACACAATGAACAATAGCTATGAAACTTATCAAAGTCAAGTGCATCAATCAGTAGAAATTGGGAATACATATAAAGTACGTCAGAAATCTATTTTTTAAAATAATTACAATTTTATTATGTATTTTAAAAACCAAATATATTCGTACACATCGATAATATTCCATTTTAGTTTCACGTAGAAAACAGAATTCATTATAAAAAATATAAGTTAAATTTTTGTAATAAGTTAAATGTAACCTGTATTTGTGTGGCTTATTCTGATATTTTCTTCCTAAATTTTTCGTGAACCTTCAATAAACTCATTATGTATGTGTCAGTACCTGGACACTTAGGTATAGGAAATCCTTACTAATTAGACTTTGCGGCTTTCCCTAGATAATATTATGTTTTTTATTAGTCATAGGACTATTCATAAGATTTTGTTTTTTCAAGATTCAATATCAGATGGGATCAGCTGACTAAACAGTATAAAGTAGTATTACTTAAATAATCTATATTAATAATAATAAATATGAATAAATATATCCAAATTTGTAGACAATTTTATGTAGAAAACTTTTGTCTGAAGTAATCATAATGCTAATCCTACTGATCTTCGCGATATGAGCAAAAATACTTTCAAACCCAATATTTATGGGACTTCTTCTAAACCTTTTTTTATTTATTCTCATTTCTATTGCAAGTGTTACAAATATTTTGTGGGTTTGTGAATTGTTAAAATTTATACACTTAATTAAAATTTATCTTTCACGCGTCCCTGAAAAACAGGTCGTTCGTATCGTTTTAGATAATAGCTACAATGGCGATACTTCTGTGTATATTAATGGCTTAAATTAACACTTACTATATGATACGTGTATAATCCGGAAGTTTGTGATGTGCCTAGGCGTCGTTTCATGAAGTTCCTAACTAATATCAGTCAGATCGTTCGACGATTTGGCTGCTCATTGTAGGCATAACTTTCATGTATTGTGAGATTACTATTGGGAGATTCTGATAAGCACTTTTTTGATCACTTTGCAACTTCATGAAACAGCGCCATATCTGCCTAAACACATCACGAACTGCCGGATTATACGATCAGCCGCCGATATAACATTGGTGAAATCGCACCAGCATGGTACTAGCTTTTAGAACTTTTAGGTTTACGCATAAGTACTTAATGTTTCAAGAATTCCTTATTTTAAAATTAACGCGTATTGTTTTAATACAATCCAAATTAAACAATGAAGGAATTCTTTCCGTACGTACGTAGTAGCCGCGCTTTGTGTGCATCTCTGGAATTATTGTTATGTACATAATACTCACATACATTCCGATGTGTATTAGTTGTCACAAACATGATCCATCTTCACGGACGAGTTTGACGTCACATCGAACGTGTCTCATTACAATTTGGGGTCAACCGCGAACTTGGATCAAATATTTGAGGTTATAAATTTATCTACCCATGTTTGCAGTTGTGCTTACCTCATGTAATGAAGTGATGAAACAGATTGTATTGCCAATGAACAACAATTTGCTACTAAATATTGTATTACCCTTAGATCAACATTTCTTATTATTATCCGATCGCTACTAAACTATACAGGATCACCCGCTGGCCTAATCTTAAGATTGCCTGAAAATTTCATCAAAAATCTGTTGCATTTAGACATCGCTTAGGTTCAAAATTAAAAAACAAGTAAGCAATATAACGCTCGACCTCTTGTTGCTATAATACTTTGGCCAGGCGTTAGTTTTTTATTTTACTTTGGATCCCTCGGGAACGGTACTTTTTTTCTGGATGAAATGTCCTTTCTTGTATCCCTGACAATGTGTATGCAAAATTTCGTGATGATCAATTAAGTAGTTAAGGCGTGAAAAGGTAACAGACGGACAGACAGACAGATAGTAATATAGGCATATAGTATCATAGTAATATACACTATAGTATAATATACAAAATACAAAATAATTTATTCATTTACTTAAGCCTAGGTACAAAAAGCGTTTAGGGGACCTCCTATTAAGTATAAAAATACTTGTTTCAGGAGAATATAAAAATACTTGTATAGTATATATAGTATGGATATATAGATTTTACAAGTTATCTTATATTTTTTTGCTCGGAATCCTTCACTTTAATTAATCAAAAGTTTAGTTTAAGAAAAGATTTTTTAACGTGTGAAAGTGAATGAATCAATGTTTTGAAATGTCTCGACGGTTTGCTTGTTGATTGTCGACTCGACAAGCGTTAACAATAGCCTGTTATGGTTTTGCCTTGTAGTAAACTGATAGTTTTAATTTTTTTATACCGCTGACCCCGCCCACCATTGACGTCAATGAACCGGTTGTATGTGTTTGTATGCCTGCGTATTGTTCGTATATGTTTATTCTGTGGTACAGGGTCGACACGGGCTTTAAAAACCCTTTGCTTACGTACCTTACCTACCAGTAATGCAATCCGTGACCTTGTCTCCTACACAATGAACTAACTAACAGCTTCCTTTGTTAACAAAATCAACAATATTTTCAATTAAAATTTTAGCGCAATATTAAATTTAGCAAATATTTTTCCCAGTTAATGGCTGCGGGATGTAGAGTACCCTATACGAACTGCATTCATTCCTCATTGGAAATATAAGATAATCTGGTATTTTTCTAACTGGCGTTGTTTATGTAATCTATCAGGCCCGTCAGTCTGTCTGCAGATTTGTATTTAGCTTGACTATTTAAGCTTGACTTGTGCTAGCCCTGACAAGTCTTGGTGGAAGTATGAAATCGCTTATATCCCCACATGCGTATAAAGTATTAAAACCTTTTGTATGTGTGCGAATGAGAGAATTGGTTCTGTTTGCGCGCATTACACGATCGACCCGAGTGCAATTCATATCCTATGTTTTGCCTCAAATTGCTATACAAGAGTGATTGTACCTATTCTAAATTCATTCATCAATATCAACAGCCGGTACACATATTGAGCATAGTACCTTTATCTGGTTTTCAATATACATAGATTTACTGAAGGTTTTTATGGAATTTTTACGTTTTGTAGCATAACGGAGACTTTTTGACCTTGTCCTATTTTAAATTAAAAATTATTAAATTTAAGTTAACGCAATATTTTTTAAATGTAGTCAATAGTATGACAATATTACAAAAGATTTAACCTCAAGTTTTAACCTCAGTGGTTTTTAGTGTTATCATTTTACATGTATTATATTATTAGCCTTGAAATTGTTAAAATTATAAATAAATAAAATAAATCCTGTCCCATTCATCCTTCTGAAATTTACATGGGGATTATGACGAATTCGTAGAAGCAGGAAATCCAGAAATTTTGGGGGAAATCCAGAAACCATTAATCCTAATATATAATATTATAAATGCGATAATTGGTAAGGATGGATGTATGGATGGATGTTGTTACTCCTTACACGCAAAAACGGCTTCACGGATTTGGATGAAATTTGACATATATACATAGATCTTAGATTAGGATACTTTTTATTCCCGAAAAATGTTAGGTTTCCGAAGGATCGCCTAAAAATATAAAAAATTGGACGCCACCGACACCGAGGCGACGCCACCGTCGTCACAGTAATCATTTTTTAACCATGATGAAGTCGCGGGCGGCTAGTATTATAAATTTGAAAGTAACTCTGCCTGTCAGTTACCTTTTCACGCCTTAACTACTCAACCTATTATAACGAAATCTTGCATACACATTGTCAAGGATACAGCACAGGATATAGGGTACCTTTCATTTCATCCAGAAGAAAGTACTGTTCCCGAGGAATGATATAAAAATAAAAATTATTGCTCATATATTTTACCAGGCGTTGTTATATTTTTATTTTTTCACCTGAAAAATACCTGAAAAATATGAACCTGAATAACTGCCTTAAAACATATTTCTCTGTTTCTAGACGCGACAGCTTTGCTGAAACGAAGACAAAGAAGATTTTGTGAAATACAGAGCAGGATATTTTTTTCGTGTATAAATCTCTTTGCCTTCGGTTCTTAGTGGTCGCTCAGGACTCCACTCGATTTCCCTTCTTAATATTCGATATTAAAGAGTAAATTTGCTTGTTCCAGATTAAAAACGCTGATTGAGGGCACAGTTGACTCCTGAGCGACAAACGGCTGCTGCAAATGGGGACCAATTTTTGTCAAGACTTTTACTTTTATATTAAATTATTAAATTAATTTTAACTCAAAATATCTACCCTCCAAGTTTTTATAAAGCATTTCTAATCTGCGAAGTTCCTTTTCCGCAAATTTTAGGGAGTAATAAAAAACCTTATATTTTTAGTTATTAATTTGCATGTCTTATCTTTTTATATATAAAAACCTATCTGGTCACACCTTTGAATAAATATTCATTTGAAAAATTTACTTATTTATATTCTATTTAATTTTGATAGGTGTCTAAAAAAACTACTAGGTCTACTAGGTTTCTAAAATAATTTACTAGTGATATTATGTAAATTTTTATCTGATATTGATTTAAAAAAATATTAGACATTTTATTTGATTTATTAATTTATGAATGAATATGAATTATTTTGAATAATTCCGTTAATAATTTATTTTATTATTAATTAATATTCAAAATATTAATGAATTTTATTCTTATTTTGAAATTAAGTAATCTATCCAATAATTTTTACCATAAAAAGTATTATTTTATTAGAGTAGAAAATCTCTTTTTTAAAACTTTTATTTAATAAAGGAGGTAGTCATTATTAATATACACATATTTTTAGATCTTATTTCTAGTAAGTAGGTATACTTACCTAAATTTTTATAATTAAACACTGTATAAATATTTCGAGAATATTAACATATCATTGATTTGATTTTTATAAATAAAATTAATAAATGAAAATCAATTTATTATGAGATTTTTACCAAAAAACAAAAAAAAAACGGTTCTTGCCTTACAAGTTGCGTGTTATTTTATTTTTAGTCTCTAAATATGTTTTTTTGTCTAATTACATTTTTAAAATAAATATTCTGTTAATAAAACTAGTGTTGTTTATTTATGCGGAACAGTTATACACTCCTTGTTTTACTTAAGTATTGACGTCATAAAACTTATAATGTTAAGGTTTCACTGGATTTGAGTATTACTTACTGTTTTAGTGTTCATTTAGTAATCTTATTTATCTTATTACTTAACATTTAATTGATAATTAAAATTAAACAGTAAAGATTCAAACTTCTATATGAGCAGTCTGTGAGAGGACTATACTAAAGGGGGTTTGGCGCCATTCGTCCACTTAGCTTTTTACCATATGCATAATCGTACAATGGGTGATGCTGCGTATCAATTTATATGATGCCACAGCGCTACAAGGGCCCCGACGTGTAAAGCCTCATCAGTTCGATCATCGAACTAAGTAATCGGACTACTGATACTAGGCCGTGTAAACAATAATTCGTAAAATGTTAGGTATCAACAATTATATTTTTAAGCTGTACGCTAAACTCTAAAATTTTAAGTTCAGTGACGGTACCAACAGCAACAACTTTCTAAGGACAGTTGTTGATAGTTGACTGTCATATTCAAATATCAATATTTTGAATGTATTTAACACTATTACATATTATTTTAGTTTATTAAAAATTTTGTAGCTTGTTATATGGATATTATATTTCAATTAATATCATTTTTTTTTTACAAATATGTTCACATCATTTTTATTAAAATTAATTGTTTAGTTAATTCCAAGAAATCGTGGGTTTTTCATAAGTTAAGAACGACAGACGGTCCACTTGATGGTAGGTGGCTACCGTCGCCTGCGAGTGTAATACAAGCAACACCACAGGTGCAAGTATTCTGTAAGGGGGCGTTTACTACCGCAGTGTACCCTGCTAATACTAAATTACTTTAAATATAGAAATATACGTTAATTAAATAATAAATATTACGAAATGGATATGTCGTGACAGGTGAAATAAAAAGTATGTACCTAACTTATTAGGATGCTACTGAAAGTTGAGTAATTCAAAACTAAGTTTAATATTGTGTCTTATTTCAATGGAATAAATGTCACATTTGTATGCGTGACCCCATGTCCTTTGTTCCTAACAAGCCCTTTTCGTGAAATGTCACAATGGTGTCGCAAGCGCAACTCGCGGCGCTGATGACGTGCGAATCGACCTCGCGGTTAATCTCAGTTTGCGAGAAGTACATTCATCCTTCTCTCTCAAACACATGAAATACCAGTTATACGAAAAACGCAATTAGGTACGTACGATCGTCTCTGTTTATTGTGACCTATTATCCTTTAACGGTTTGCATGTGATGATCATGTTATTTTATAATATAGTAATAGTATATTTCGTATTTAATATGATATTGAAATAGGACAATTAAATGACATTTCAACTTTTACATAAATTTAATTTTGATCTAAATCACTCACTAAGTATATTTTTTTGGCTAGATTTAATTACAACGTAGAAATAAAAGCATTCTTTACTAACCGACTAATCCGTTAGAAGGAATAGGACTTATTAAGCCCATATTTTGAATTGTTTAACTTTAAAATACTAAATTTTGTTTAAGTATCGAGATTTTAAACAAATTGTCCTCGAAGCGCCTGTATACCATAATTTAACAGGTTCAGCTAATTTGTTAGTTATTGCAGATACAATTCTATCAGGCGTTCATCATTTAACAAAACAATAGTGTATTATGATGTTTTTTCTTATTTAACAATATATCTAGTTTATTTATTACTTTTATGATATTTTCATAGTACTGCAGGCAATCCTACATATTATTTTTAATGAAAATAAGTTTTTAAAAAAAGTATTTAAAAAAGACATCGAAAGCATTTTTAAATATAATAAAAAAGGAAAAACGACCTGGGATTTGGAAGTGGACAGCGAATGTTGGAAGTAAAAGGAAAAATGTAATATAATATTATTTATTATAAGTTTATAAGGTATATGCATAGAAACGCTCAAAAATAATATTACTCATAAAGTACACGTATTTATTCACGTAAAACACACGGCCGTGTCCACGACATAAAATAGTGTGACTATATTTTTTTAGAATACAAATCTGTCACTGAGAAAAATGATATGGTTTCATATACACTCAAATCAAGTAAACGCCAATACCATACAATGAATGGGTGTCGTAAAATGTTATTGTAGACATGTATAAATATAGTACTGTAATAAAACATACGCAGCCCGAGATATATGACGTGCCAGCGTGTGATATATTGAAGTAGGTACCAAACTGTCACTGGACATAAAACGGTGGGCATAGATATTGAAAAATTTATTTTTATATTTTTATTTACTCAATAGCGACCCGTCCCTTCGCACGGATGCAATCCTACAAAGTTCGGCAGCGTACTTGCAACACCTGTGTCGTTGCTTGTGTTATAGGCGACGGTAGCCACCTACCATCAACTGAACCGTCAGCTTGTCAGCCGGGTTTAACAATTAAAAAAAAAAATCAGAAAAATGAAATCTTAGAATTCTATTTTAGATATCCCACTTCAAATTTTGAACAAAAAAGGCAGTGTTCAATACAGCGCGCGCCGCATGCGCACGTCGCAGCTAAACCTGACCGGGTTCAGCTAGTCCTGAATATTGAAAGAGGCTTGCAGTATCATCAAAATTGCTTCATCAAAAGAAGAACAAAAAAAAATTTTTTTATATTAGGGTCGACAGACAGTTTACTGTCCATTTGATGATAGGTGGCTACCGTCGCCTGTAACACAAGCAACGCCATAGGTGATGCAAGTGCGATGCCGACCATAGTAGGATAAGGAATAAGGAAGGGATAGGGTAATGGGCTGTGGCATCCCTTACTCATTCACCGTAACACAACAGCACATATGCTGTAGGTATTCTGGTTAAAATTACATTAAATAAACATACTTTTTTTACTACGTTTTTTATCCTAGACATAACTTTTTGTGTTGCTGTTTCTTTAGACAGGAATTGCAAGTTTTAGCCTGAGGCAGGTCTGTTCTCTCGTTTGTATTGAATGCAAACATTTCATCATCTGGACACGGTATTGATACGTCGCCGTTTATCTATCTACTTGATTTATAACGAGTTTCAACCGTTAAACTTATTTTATTCATGCCATTGAATTTGACCACATATATACAGAGTGATCATTGGGTCAACTTAGATAAATTTTAGAAATTCATATAAAATTTTATGTGTTACATATATCATACATTATTTATGCACAGTAAACATATTTTTGGAATAGTTTTCCGTTAGTATTAACAATATTATAGTAAATATTTTATTGATTTATCTTTTGTCCAATAAGTATTACGCTGACAATTCAAAACCAATGCAAGAATTAAATGTGTCTTAATAATTTGTTAAATATTTTTGTAATAAAACATTTCGTGGAAAACAGAAATATCTCGGACAAAAGTCTAATATAAAATATAGTCGTCAAATTAAACTAATAACAATATCATTTTACTTGTAACACTTCCTGAAACAGGCTCTCTTTAATTTAAAAGGAAGCTCTAGCAACTTGTGTTTTGTGTTATGTTAAGATTACAATGTTTTTTTGAATAGTTTTGAACATTCAAAAAACAATGGACTAAATTGATTTGAATTTAAAATAGTCTTGACTGAAGAAAAATATAGAAGAAGTATATAAATAAAAATGTTACAGTTCCGTTTACTTACTTGCATTTGAAATATAGCGATATTAATTTGTCTTACTAGCTGGTGACCGCGACTTCGTCCACTTTCCTCAAGAATAGTACCTTTCTTCCGGTTGAATGGTACCGTGTTTGCAATAAAATTTCATTTTAATCGGTTGAGCAGTTAAGGCGTGAATGCTTAACAAACAAACTCACTTCCACATTTTTAATGTTAGTTAGTATTACATCTAAAGTACCTAATTGTTGTGTTTTAGATAAAAAAGGTTAGGTAGTGTCAACTTTGTATAGTTATTTAAATGTATTCGAGACATAAAAATTATTAGTACCGCACAAAAAAGGCTATAAACTGGCGGCGATGTCTGTGCTTACCATTTGCCGAAACTTTCAAATAGCCAATGAGAGCCTTAAAGGGGGTAGTAAAGTTTAATTTACACACAATAAGGACGTAAAAGGGCATTTGCGGGTAGAATTTTTAAACACTATTTTTATTTTACTGCCTTCCTGTTTTGACACTTTTGTTTATGGTCAATTTCAATAGTTTACAATCAAATCAATCACTTTGTACGGTTGACATTTTTTTTAATGAACTATGACTAGGCAGGAGGTTTTTTTGCCTGTTTTTTTTTTTATTTCGTAAAATTTGGTCCCAATCTGTGGTACTTTATTACATAACTATTTGTGCCCGCGACTACGTATGCGTGTTGTTCGAAATAACAGCAGATTAAAGGTCTAGTAGGGGCATATCTGCTATTGAAATTAAAATGGTCTTCTAAATAATATCAATAACATTTTAAATTTAGTCAAACTTAACTTAATACATCGTTCAATTTTTATTAATTATTTTGGATAAGTAAGTAATAAGTTACAACTTCTTACTTCTTACTTATTCACATTCATACCATGAAAATTTTGTTACACTGAAAAAGGCAACAAGCGGCTCTAAACTAACTCTAGCACGACATGTTCAGAGTCGTTATTCTTATCTAACTCGTACACTTAATAAATATTTATTTAAACTTAGCTTTTTACGAGACTGTTTTATTTTTCATAGTTGTCACTATGTTATTCAACGCAACTGTACCTTAACAATAAGTAAAGCTATAGTTACATACGTACTGTTCGCTCTATTTAAATAGCTTTTTGTATTCGTCTCATTGTTTATAAAAATTTACATTTACATAAGATGAAAAGTTACAAATATAATATACTAATATTATAAAGAGGTAAAGTTTATATTTTTGTGTGTTTGTGGCTAGTAATACTTATATATATACAATAAAATATACTTATCTATCTATTTATATTATATATAAACCAAACTCTTCCGAAACGGCTTGACCAATTTTTATAAATTTTTTTGAGTATATTGGTAGGTCTGAGAATAGGTGTAAACTATTTTTTTACTCATATCTAAGTGATAAGTGTGCCGGGTCAGCTAGGAATAATAAATAAATAAATGTCTTCACACACATTCTACACAGCACCATCTAGTTCCACAGTAAGCAACTAATGCTTGTATTTTGGATACCAGACAGTTGATATACTAAATAGATTACTTTTTTTTGTAAATACATACATATTAAAAAATACAAATAAACAAAATACTTGTATTTACAAAATAAATACAAGACATCCATGAATTAGGTACAAAGGTTAAATGTTAACACATAAACATTTACCCCTAGCGGGATTCGATCCCGCGACCGTTTGGTTGCTATCTTGGGGTACTAGCAACTAGACCAAACGTGTCGTCAATAAATATAATCTGCAGTCAGATGGAGAGAGATGATGATGATGATGATGAAAATATTTTAGTATTATTTTGTTATATTATATATTTTATGTTCTCAGAAGAATTCATTAAACCGTCATCAAATTCATGTCAAAAATATTATCGTAAAAAACAGATTTTTTAAGAAATTACACATCCAGTGGAAATGTGGCTTTACTGCAAAATCAGGTTTGATGTGCAACAATTCTGTTGATATTCCCCGTAGATATCAGCACCGAGACCAGCCGGTCTTTGGAAGACGTTGACAGTAGCTGTTTTTGCGTATCTTTTTAATGCAATTTGTAATTCTCCGTACTGGTGCGTCTTTGATAGCGATTTTAACATTCATTTTTATTGTAGCGGTCAGGTTTTGTATTAATAGGGAAACTTGTTTATTTTAAATAAATATTTTTTTAAAGAGAATTCTTAAAAAGTCGTTACTTATATGAACCTTTGATCTTTTAAGATGCTAGGAAATAAAATTATTAATAGTTTATTTTATGATTACTCGTTTTTTGTATTGCTTAAAAAATATTATTTCAATAAAATGTATCACATAGCATTTAAAATGTGGTCAAGTTTTTTAATAATACAAATAAAAACTAAACTGATGCTATTGACACTAAGTAAGATGTTATCAAAATATTTACGAAGCAACCGGATAATATTAAGTCGTTGAAATTTTTGAAGCTAATTGGTGTAAAGGATTGGTATTGAAAATTATAAATGAAAAAAATAAATAATCCAAAAATCAGTTTAAAGGACGATATAGTATAAAAATTTTAAAAGCTAATAATGTAATACATGTAATGTTATCACCAAAAATAAAAACCACTGAGGTTTAATTTTGTGCTATAATTTTAAATTATTACTAAAATTAGTTTAATATCTAACTATACCTATATACAATTAAATGCAATTTACGAAATATTGCTATAATTTAATTTTATATTCTTAATTGTTATACTGTTACATAGATCTTATTACATGTATGATTATATTATAACATAATTATATATTATTATAATATCTACTTCATTTAAATGCGTCCACAGTTGATATAATAATATTCAATGGACATTTGTCGCTCCGCTCACAATACTGGAAATAATCCTTCAAAATGATTCGACGTCTCGATCCCACGTCGCGCTGTTCGTTCATGAGTTATCTCAAATCATGAATTAATACATCGGTCACAGGCACTGGCAATAACACTGCCAATAGTGACTGGCTTGCTTCGCTCGAGCTTTAACGTATAATGCCAAGACGGACTGCCAGTAGTCTTATAACGTGTGTGCGGTCAGCACGCATACAATAATCAAACGCGGACACTTCAAAGTGTATGAACATTTTTAAAATTTTTAAAATTTCAAATTTCATAACAGACATGTAATTCTAGTGACCGTTGCTAAATACGGTTTAAAAAAAATTTTGTTGCGTGTAATTAGTGAAAATAGTGAAAATATTATATCTATATTTGATTACTATGTAGTTAAGTATAGAGGATTAATTAAAGGTATCTTCTGACAGCGGACGTAAGAACAATGTCGATACGCATTGCATTGTTTTGTCTTCGTGTGTTGTTGAAATTCGTGTAAGGCTGTTACTCGATCAGTACGGTGTGTTGCAATTAATTTTAATATAAGCACAGTTGCCTAATATTTGATTTATATGAATTTCACTTGTCCATACCAGCGTTAGTATGTAATATTTATTACAAACATATATACAATCACTTATACATCCATCTTACTGCTAAGTAATACCACTCCTAACTGTGATTCCTAGTCTTCTCAGCAATGTAGGTTCCTTCACTGTATTTCTCTTTGTAACAAGTGATATTTCTCTTGAATCCCAGGAATATCGTTGTTAACAATTGAAGAAAAGTTTAGTATTTTTACTTTCCGTTTATCTGATCTGGTCAGCAGATGAGAGTCAGCAGATCTGTCTGCCTTCCTTTCTCAGAAATAATTGTTAAAGAATCAATAATTTGGATTATTATAAAAGCGTATTTATTGTAATATTATAAAAGCTAATGTAATATTATAAAAGCGAAAATTTGTATGTTTGTTACTCAATCATGCAAAAACGGCTAAACGGCTTTGAATTAAATTTGGAACACAGATGGTTTATTACGTGAATTAACATATGGGATAATTTATATCTTAAAAAATTGTTAGGTTTCTGTGGGATTTTCAAAAAACAAACTACAGCGCTTACGATGTCACAAGTACAGCTAGTATTTTTATAAATCTACATTTAAGAGTTTTTTTTATTGTATTTTTGTATGTTTGTAATAAATAAACTCAAAAACTACTGGATAGATTTTGAAAATTCTTTCACCTAAAGAAAGCTACATTATCAGCTAATAACATAGGCTATATTTTATAAAGTTACGCGGTCAAAGTCGCGTGCAACAGCTAGTGTAAAATAAAATAATAAACTAACACCTGGCCAAAGTGTTAGAGCAAAGGAAGAAGTCGCGGGCACCAGCTAGTGTTAAATAAATCACTGTGTACTTCTACGCTTAATTATTTTTAAACTACGCAACCAAATTTTTAACGGTTATCATAATCTTGAGACTGTTTTCGATTTTCCATTCTAAAATGTTCAGTGTATGTATTGTTCAAATTCGTCAATTTTTTTGTTCATACGCTAGTCAAGACTCATATACTTGCCCATTTAAATTTATACCGAAATGGTCCTTCAGTCTTTAATAACAAATATTATTATAAATTATAATATATAAAATATATAATATTATTATAATTTAGTTATTAAAAATAAAGCTGCCTGAAAGTCATCATTGAATTGAAAAGTTTTAACCTTATGCTAAGTGAATAATGAAATCTATTTGTTGAAAGTTTATTTCATATTTCATTATATTTTATACTAACCGTTGCACGCGACTTCGCCCGCGTAACTTTACTCGCTGATAATATAGCCTATGTTACTCGCTGATAATGTAGCTTGCTATAGGTGAAAGAATTTTCAAAATAAGTCATTACAACAATACAATTATTCATTACAAACATACAAATCTTCTCTTTTTATAATACTAGCTTGTGCCCGCGACTTCGTCCGCGTTGAACGATGAAAGGTACCCTATATCCTTTCTGGTGTCCCAGACAATGTGCATGCAAAAGTTCATGGTGATCGGTTCAGAAGTTTTTGCGTGAAAGAGTTACAAACATCCATACATCCAAACATACTTTCGCATTTATAATATTAGTACGGATTAGTATAGACGAGTATTTAGTTTTCAAATTCACCATTCCATTTTGTAGTTGGAGTGGTGCCGGTGTACTGAATGTACTAAATTAAATTTATTTAAAAATCCTGCACGGATCTTCATTACTATAGTAAAGAAAGTCATAAAAAAATCAACAAATATTAAATTTAAAAAATCAAAAATAAATAAAAGTTGTATTAAAATAAACAATAAATTCAATATAAAAGATAATCAATACGCAGCCATCACTTAGACGGTCGTAAAGTTAAGAGGAACAAGTAACTTTTTGAATGGTATCGATAATTATCGATTACCACCGGACGCTGCCGCGTGAGCGATTTCGCGAGTGATTCGAAATGATTGAAGTTATCTCCCAAACGATCTGTGAACTGTCCGTCACGCTAATTGCCTTTATTTCTTATCTATGAAACTGCTCTATGTGGGAAGTCTACTATTTTGAACAGCTTTGACTATAATTATGCATTGACTTCGAATGTCAACCTGTCAATTGAATACATCTTTAGTTTCCGATGTGGCTATATTGTCATCAGCGAGGTATATAATTTTATAGTTTTTCTTAATGTTAAGGTTGGTAGACAGTCTGACGGTCCACTTAATGGTAGGTGTCTACCGTCGCCTATAACACAAGCAACGCCATAGGTGCTGCAAGTGCGCTGCCGACCATATTGGGATTAAGGATAAAGGATAAGGAAGAGATAGGGTATTGGACCCTGGCAACATGGTATTAGACCCTGTTATTTCACGGTGGTATTTGTAAGGTGCCACTACTTTCAAATCTCTCGATTTGAACCAACTTTGAAAAGTTAATTTGCCTTGTACGAAATTATGTATTTTAAAAGTTTAAAATAAATAAATCATTAATCACGGCCGCTTACAGCTTGTTTTTCTGTGAAGGTAGAGCGTGGTTCATGGTCTGTTTTCTACTTAAAAAGATAATAATCTATATTGTTTAATTTATAGGCATTTTTGGTATCAAGTATAGAAGGCCTATGGCGTTTGAATTACTAAGCCTGAAAATTACGAGCATCCTTTTCATGGCCACCACTTCAATAAACAAGCGTTCACTTAATAATTTTAATAATCTGAAAATTAGTTCATCTTCTTTAAGTATTAATAGTTTCTATTAGCAAGGATGTGCGATAGTCAAAAAATTTTCAAATAAAAATTGTTTAAAAATAAGAAAAATAAAACCACATATAATTGGCTTTAAACATTTAGGTATGACCAACAATTAAACTCGTTAACTTTTTTTTATATTTTCACACCTGTTACAAACGAAACTTCATAATATTAGTACCTACGAATAAATAATACTCATTAGTACTGAATACGGATACTGTTATTCACATAGCATGGTTACGTTGACGTTTTGTATTTGCAGTTACTAGAGACGTAGCGCCGATGAGATCGAATAGATCGAATTAAAAAAATATTCGGAAAAAAATCGGTTTCATGTATTAATTTATTTTTTGAAAATAATCACACGCATGAATTAGATAAAATCGAATGCCACCTTGTAAAATACTATCTATAATAAGGATGACTGCCTAACAGTCGAGGTAGCTATAAAGTTGCAGGGCTTGCCGCTTGCGTCATCGAAGAGTACACAAACCATAATGTTTTTGTTAGTTCTTAAACAAAAAACTCATCCGAAATGGGAACCTGCTAAACACATGTTAGGTACAATCATGATACGTAACAATTTTCCTTATTTTCGGTGTTTGGGTCTATGAGAGAGTCTGTTATATTGTTTTAGACATAATTTGTGTCTTCCTGTGAAGTTTTTATTTGATATCTTTATAAGTAACTGAAATTATTATGCAGTATTGATTTTTTTTTTAATTCTTAACATTTTGTTTTAACTTGGTTTCCTCGCTATCTTCTTCTAAACCAGCCAACGGATAATATCCCTGATTAAGTCATTCCCCTCTCCACCATCAACTATAAAATTGACTGTGATCATATATATATATAAATTAATAACATCGATATAATATTACTAATATTGTAAATGTAAACATTAAATTATTTCATTTATTTGTCGTTTTTATAAATATTAGATCCAATTGTTATCAATTGGATCTAATATCTAATATATCTAAACTATATCTATAATACAAACTAAATATAAGCTTATTTAAAATAAAATCTAATCCTAAATTATATATTTACACATTAATCTTGGTTTTAATATGAATCTAATAAATATACATATTAATATCTATAAACACACATTACTATAACAAATAAATAGAATCTAATCTGTAAATAAATGTAATCTGTATAGTTTAAAAATCTTGCAATTTTCTCAAAATATTTTCTTTTTGTGTTTGTGATTTTATATTTCTGTCTTGTGTTGCTTGTCGGATTTGAGGTAAAATTATGAATAAAGTTTATTATTATTAAAAAAAAAACCGTGGCACTCCGGGAGTGCCGACAGAAGTGAAAACTTGAACAAATACGTGTGTATTTTTTGAATCGTCAGGAAAGTACATACTTATATACATAGGTGTCGGTTACACGGTTACAGGTCGCGAGCTCAATGGTTTTTTCCCATCACTCAGCGCCATCTCTGTTCGCATTGATGTATTATTTCAATTCAATTAGTTTTCGCAATTATGTATTATTACGTAATATATTCTAGTTTCAGTGGTATTGGGTAGATGGTGCAATATCTGAAAATATACAGAGTTGTCGGTTACGTTACGGTTACACGGTTACAGGTCGCGAGTTCAATGGTTTTTTCCCCAACTCTTAAATTCCCAACGCGTCTAAAGAAGTTTTCACTTTAAAAATTAAGAGAATATCAAAACAAACTATTATTAAGACTACCCCACATTTTAAAATCAATGAAACATTACCAGTGTTGAATTGAGTCACGTTCATATAGCTGTCATTAATTTTGCATATGATTTATCTGTGTAACTATATCTTGTTTGCACACATACACATACGTGCATAATTGCAATAAATTATATGTCTCGTTATCATTGCTGGCATACATGTCACTTTTTATTAGCTCTCACCATATAGGGCCTAATTTGTGACATATCTGTGGTCCATTTTTCAACTGCATATTTCTTTCAGATTCCTTCAAAATCATGTACAAGTAATGTCATACTACTTTTTTACGAAAAATTTTTATTAGGTTTGAAACACTAACCTAAATTGGCTACTGAATTGTCTACTTATAAAATATTTTTAATTACCAATTATTATATTGAGTAAAATACGTATGTACCGCAGCTTCAAAGATGTAGTGAAATACATGTTAAGTATATTACAAAGACACAAAGATTAGTTGACTGTAAAACAATGTTTACATTTGGATGATGACTGATGACGTATAAATGAAATATATAATATTGATTTTAAAATTTTTTTTAAAGAAATTTTCAGATTGTGTAATCTTTCTAGTTGTAGTGGATTGATGAATATTTCTCAAAAGATATAATATCGTCGCACCAGTTTCCTTCTTATAAAACTTCCAAGAGATTATTAATCTACAGTCGCCAGTAAAGTATATAATTGACGATTCATCTAAGTTTATTTGCACCGACAAGACAGTATGAAGCTTCAAATCGAATTATTAATATTTTGAAAATGATCAACCATATTAGTCTAGCTAGAACATAGACTGCAGACTTTCAGAGTATATGTGAATTTGTCCGCTGGAAACTCTCTGATTGTGCATTCGCTTAAACAAAATAAAACTTTCAACTCAATACTCTATATAATAGTACGTGTTAGTTTGAGAACACAGACAGTGATTGTATTCAGTTCAATTATTCCGCCTATCTTTAGATGAAACAGCGATAAGGCGTGTCGAGGTGTTCACTCGTCGTGAGTGACGTCCGTCGAGACAGACTTGTTAGAGTTTTGAAATATCATTTAATAATCCCTATACATTAAAAGAATGTTCTGCACGGCCTTGCAAAATGCATAAAGTCATTTAGATTGCTAAGGAAAATGTGTGCTTGTTGGACATTAAAAACACTAGAATTAAAAGGATATTAGATAACTATAAAAGTATAAGTTAAATGTTAGTATGTTTTTTTAAATGAAAAAAGTCGCTATGAATACAAGAAAATCGACTACCACACTGTCAATAAAGGATTAGGGGTAAGGTGAGGATAGGAAAATGGGCTCTGAATTACCTTTCTTACACAACGAAATATAAAAAGTATCCTACTAATGTTATAAATGAGATTGTATGATTGTTACTCTCTCACGTGAAAACTACTGATCGGATTTAGAGGAAATTTAACTTACATATTGCTTATTACCTGGATTAACATATAGGACACTTTTTATTCTGGAAAAATGTTAGGTTATCCAGATTTTAGTTAAAAAAAAACGGAGTTTGACGCGTTTTAGATTTTCTTCTATTCTATATATATTTTCAATAATCTACATAAATAGAATGACTAAATGTGTTGCTACGCTCAGAAATCGATAACAGCTGTAATTTGTTACAGTCGTTATCGATTTCGGGTATTTTTTTTCAAATATTCCTCGAAATTTCCCGGGAAAACGTCAAAAATCTATTTATCCTAATCCTATACAAAGTTCTTATCTGTCAATTACACTTTAGCTGCCTTAGGGCCTCTTTCACCATGTGTAAATTAGGCTAACCGCCATTTAAAGTCACCGGTAACCGGAAATGATGGAGCTGATATATATACCTTTGTTTGTACGGTAAAAGTCCCAAAGATTAAAAAGAAAATAATAAAAAAATTCGCCTATCGAAGGATGCAGGTTAAAGAGTTGGTGAAAGAGGCCCATAGTCTAATGGCTCTTGATAGAACGACGTATGTCGGGTCAGCTAGTGGCATATATATATATATATATATCTTGGTTAAGGGCTTGCGGTTTCTGACAGTAGGACTTAACACTTCTCCACCGAATTACATTTGCATTTTTTAATGAGAGTTCTTGAACGGAAATAATTTCACGTCAGCATCATAATTATAGTATACATCTTATCTGTCACACTGTGCATGATGAAGTTATGTCGCCATTATCGTGTTGAGGCCTTAAAATGTCAGAGAAGAAATATGTTTTTTTTTTTTCATATAAAACGCAACTTTCTTCTTGTTAAAGTTACAATGACTGTCAACTGCTGATATAAATTTTGTTAATAAGAAGTTTTTGTTTTGAGACATGTAAATTATGTTTTGCTTTTATGGTCTACAAGTTGATCGATAAAAAGGTTAAATACCTTACAAGTAATAATAAATGCATACAAAAAATTATAAAAAAAATCTTATGCAAGTTTAAATTGATTTAAAAATTGATCTAATTTATTTAAATTGATAAAAAAATGTCTAAGGCTAAGTTCTAAGTCTGTAAATTTTAATGTACATTGTTTTTGTTTTACTTTACTTTAAAAATTAGAAGGAAGGATATTTTTGAAATAAACTCTTAAAGTATTACTTACCTTTATCATTATCAACAAAACAAAAATCTTATTTGTTTTTCATAAATTAAAAAAAAAAACATTTATTTAATGTAACATTATGTAATAATTTTATTGTTCACGATATCATTTGTAATAATATAATTAAATTAAAATAAAACATGTTTTCAAATTTACTTAACCAAATTAATAAAAATTAGCCACGATCTTATTTTTATTTCATAAAATTAAAATATATCATTTTTTTATTTACATAAGTATTTCAATTTATTATTACATTAAAATTAACATAAAATTAACTTATTTGTATGTATTGAAATTAACACAAAATATTTATGTAAAATCTGGCAAGTATATATATATACACCAATCGTGCAAAACTATAATAGCAGTATTCTGCTTCAGTAGCCAATTTAATAAAAAAAATTTTGAGATCCTGTCACCAACTTAAATGAATAGTCATTGGTAAACTTTATGATGGGTCTTTTATCAGGTTTTACTTTCATAACTGGGAAGAATTTTCCCTAAAGGTACAAATGGAATATTCTCTATATGAGTAAAAAAAAATCAGTCTGATTGTCAGCCAATAGCTTTTTGCTAAACCATTATGAGAGCATCATAACGTCATTGACGATAGTTCATTATAGATTACTTATAATTTAATATATTTCTTGATGTGTTCTCGATTAGTAGGTAACATTTCATCCTTTTTTTATAAGTCCATTTACTATGGAGTTGAAAACCAACGTGCATCATCAGTTTTTTAGTCAACGAAACGACGTTTAAAATCATATTATCGACCTTGAAAATAACCCGTCGTATCGTTCTTTAACAATTCACGATATTATGGCGTAATAGAAGCACGTGTCTACATTCACAAATATTTGTTGCGACTTATATAAAAGAGGCAGCTGATAAAAAAAAATAAAGGATTTAAAAGTCGTTTTTGTATATGTTTTAGTAGCGAATGAAACGCGCACAGAACAAGCGTTAGTCAATACTATGTGAAATAAGTCAGTTTTGGGACGATTTTCAAACTATAATCATTGAAACATAAGCAAAACACTTGTCAACATTTGTTTCTAACGTCCAAACATTATTCATTTATGTACATATGATTTTTTGCATTTAAAAATAAAGTTATAAATCTTTATCCATTTGCCAAGAATAAATGCTACTTCTCCAAATATATGAACCGATAACTTCCATTTAGTTCATAAATTCATAATTCATATTATATCTGGCTGTCGTTACTATTGGACAAAGTATAACTCAATTCGTATACTTAAATTAAAAATAATTTAATGTAACTTTTATAATACTCGAAGTAGTAATAAAGTAAACTTATTTATTAAAAATGTTCCTATTTGTTAAACACCTTCTGTATATTGAGTGATTTGTGATTGCTTTAAGAAGCAAATGTAAACTTAAAAAGAATACAAATTGCATGAAAAAATGTATTTATAATATATTTTCTGAATAAAAGAGCTTGTTTAGGAGTGAAATAAAAAAAGGTAAATATTTTTAAATTAATTAAGAATTAGAGAGTGTCCGCAACTTCGTCCGCGTTGAAAAATAAAAGATACAATGCCTGATAAAATATGTAAAGCAATATTAACGCATGAAATACATTGACGTCTGACATTATACTTTTACCAAACGGTGTATCTTTATTTTTAGATAGCTGATGCCCGCAGTTTCGCCCGCGTGGAACATTTAGCCTATGTCCATTCTGAAAATTGGTGAAAGATCTTTTTAAGTCGGATGAGTAGTTTCCAAGATTACCACCTACGTACAAACTTTACCTCTTTATAATATTAGTATATATTTATTCTAATCTACAATATATTTATTGTACACAACGTGTCAACGTAAAACTGTATCAACATATTTTGATACGGTTTTCAATAGTGGGAAGGGCGATCAATGAGCAAGGTTTGTGTACACAATTTGCAGAAAAAAATGAAGCCGAAGACAGGCCGCTAGTAACATTATAATCACTAGATTAAGATGCGATCGAGTCAATGGTAGTGGCGTCTAGATAACAATCTGAATTCGCCTATAAACCGAGAAAACCTTTATCCATTACAAAACTAACTACTGATATAGACATTGATCAAAATTGGTGTGGGTAGTTTTTCTATAATAGTCATTACTAACTTATATGGCTACCGGTTCGATATCCGAGCTATTTGTGAGTTATTGATTCATTGTGTATACAAAAGCTGCCATTTATTTTTATTGACGGTTTAATATTACAAAAAAAAATATTAAATCTTGATAGTGATAGAGATATTACGGGTTAACGCTGGAAATGGATTGTACACAAAGAAAATTTAATGCAATTAATAAGTCTAAATGCCTTTTGTAAAAGCATAATAAAGCATAATTATAGACCTACCTATAACATTTAAAGGTGTAATGAATGATTTATTTAAGCAGTACTGAAGCTGGATTTAAACGACCCTAAGTTTATAATGTGTATATACAATTATGTATATAAATACCTACAATGATCTGTATAATAATTGTAAGAAATATATATATTACTCTATTTTATTTTAAAGATGTAAAAAAGAGTGATATCCCAAATTCCTTTCTGGGTCTTATCTGAAGATTGTTTTCCATTTTTTACTGAAACCCTAGTAAAAATAAAGTTTTTTCTTCCATATATATGTATAAAAAACAAATTTAATACTTCCCAGGAAACTTTTCATATATGTTTTTACTAGTTAGTTAAAACAATTCAAAGAAAAAATCAGACTATTGTAATGTATCCCGTTAACCGTAAATATAACAGTTCGCGAAAGAAGGCGGATACGATCTTTAGTAAACAAATTAAATAAGACACTATCACCGTCAAACAATATAAATGATTCGAAAAACAAACTAGAAACAAGTAGTAGATACGTTATCTGTGATCTTAATAGATCACAGAGGCAATTAGATTTAATGAACCATTTGCTTAAGACCGAGCACGCATTTATTTCAGCTGTCAATTATAAGTCTGTGAGCAAGATGCTCACAGACGAAATAGTTAAAAACAACTGCGCATGTAACACAATTTTTTTTTGTTTTTTAATTTTTTTTACCAGATTTTGATACCGTATTCAGTAATGGAAAGAGCAATAAACTAAAGAAAGTTTTTGTATTATATACATACATAATATGCATCAGTGTGAAGCCGTAGGCAGGTCGCTGGTGGAAAATATAAAAATACATTTCAAAAACTCTGTTACTTCTTGATGAACGGGTGTAACATTTTTTTTTAACTGTTGCATACATTTCAAAGAGAAGTTGTATTTTTTTAATACATAAGTACTATTTAAAACGAATTGACTGTGAAATACGATTATAATCACACAATTTACATTTAAAGTCTTTATCTGGACATAAAATAAGTAGTTTTTAATTTGGATATGATTAATGTTAGCCACACACGAAATTAATTAGAGTACACTTTGTGTTCTACATGTATTTGCTTAAAGATAACTTGAAGGTTGTTTGTGCTTGTAATTTATTAGACGTTGCATGCCAATGTTCAACTGTAGCCGATAATAAGTGGGAG
The DNA here is from genome assembly GCA_944738685.1 of Synanthedon myopaeformis. NCBI lineage: Eukaryota > Metazoa > Arthropoda > Insecta > Lepidoptera > Sesiidae > Synanthedon > Synanthedon myopaeformis. Next base: position 2,226,748 of record OX122927.1, on the reverse strand, counting down.
GCATTAGTTTAATGTTTTATTAGTGATATTTACATTCAAGTTTGATTGTTTTACATTACTTAAGCAGCAAAGAGTAAGTATGTGTTTTCTGCATAGCCTATTTTATACCCAGAAAGTTAAATAGGTCGCATTTTTTTTCACTAAAGGTTGACAGGTATGCTTCCCTGAAACGTCACAGGGGTTTGCAAATACGGTGCTGATCTTGATAATGTAAAGGAATAGAGACTGCCTCATTCGTCCTGATATTTTGTCCTATATTCCAAAAAAATTCCTTCTTCTTCCCATACCAGTATAAAATTTGCCATTTCCCTATTCCTCATCCTTAATCCAACTATGGTCGGCAGCGCATTTGCACTGTATGTGGCGTTGCCTGTGTTATTGGCTATCGTAGCCATCTACCATCATACTACAATTGTTAGCGTCTGCTATTTATGTCAACTGAAGTTGATTGAAAAGTGCTCTGTGACGTTTCAAGAAGAGGTGTTCATTCGTTCAGATTCATTCGGTGGTATGATATTAAAAGGGTATCAGGCAGTTGAACGAACGTGTTCGCGAAGAGAGGTCGTCGTCGTATGTCCGCACATGTTATAGTTGGAATTGTATTCCGATATAGGTATCGGTCGGACGATAAAAGTATTTGGACTAAATATAAAGTGGTTTTATTATTTTACCCGAAATAGAGGGTGCTAACACAATATTTTATTTTGTTTTCTAAGACATATGGTTAGTATAGAAAAAGGGCTCTATCATAGAAAATTATCAGCACGCGTGCTGTCATTTTACGGGGTGGCCTTCTGTAATGCAGTGGATACTGCCACCTGATGTGTGCTCACCCTGCGGCTATTAAATTACTTAATAAAAATTAATTAATTCTTCAATTAAGTTAATTACCTACACTTATTAAAGTAATTAATTAATTAACGCTTTGCAACACAGCAAGTACGTTAAGAGGATAATATATGCTAGGAGCAATTCATATTGTAGTTTCTGTTATATTAATTTGATTTTCTATAAAGCGAAAACGTATTATAAAAAAAATTCTATACAAAAGAATAATTAAAAATTACAGCTATTTATTACTTCCTTTGTAAACCTGATTCATTGTCACTACTCTATTTATATTCTAACCATGACTTAATAATTCGTAAAGTTCGAAGTTGTTAATCGGCAGATAAGTTACCGGCCATTATATTGCTCCACAGAGTACTATCTATATTCATGACAATAAATTTGGACTGTGACCTAAATTAAGTGGTTTGCGGATTACAAAAAACGCGAATAAAATTTAAGAAAAACATCCTTTACGAATAACTACGGTGAAATCTCATTTAAAGATCACATCAATCGTAAATTTAAACGACAATTGCAGTGACATTTAAAAACGTCACCGGACGAAAATGTTTATACGGCGGATTAAGGGCGGCCAATTATGTTGACAACGCGTTTCTGGACATAGCTCAACAACGGTTTCACAACATAACTTTTTACTTTTCAACCAAATTGTATAGTAATAATACAATTTGGTTTACAATATAAAGAATTTTACAATATTGCTATAATTTTAATTTCAGTTCGCTTTTATTATTTTTTTCAATGTTAAGGTACACCCCATGTCGTTCTTTGTATCCCTGAGAATGTGTACATGACATGCAAAATTTCATGATGATCGGTTGAGTAGTTAAGGCGTGAAATCGCAAAAAATACACAAACAAACTGCATTTATATTATTATTTAGAATAATATTTTATACATTAAAAATAATGATATGTCAGTGTCTTTTTTGAAAAATTGGTTAAAACCAACGAGGTGGCGATCGGAAGAGAGCTGTCATAGGCTATCTAAGATATAAATTTTTCGTATCGAAAATTGTAGCCTATTTCAAGTGAAAGTTCTCAAATGTAGGTTGAAATCTGAAACATTTTTAATCTACATTACTATAAGTTATGCCTAACTAAATATAAAATTATATTCGCATAATAAACAGCATTTAACTAAATAATAATAAATAAAAAAAAATAGTATGAAGAGTGTTACAATTTTAATTCACCTCATTAATAAAGTAATTTTCTTATATGAACAGGTCCCATCCGGTTTGTGGCCAACTAACCATACAGATTAACACGAATAAGTGACAGACAGTCATTTCGAGCGAGTATGTGTATACATATAGCGTTATGCAAAAGTGACCCATTTGACAGGTCCAGATATTTCGCAAGAGCCACATGGAAACCGCAAAACGTAAATCTTGTCTCAAAGCAGCGAACTCTCGATTGTTGAACGAAAAATCTCACGCGTTGTCGCTTTTCAATAAGTTATTTTAAATTTACTTTGAATGGTTTCTTTCTTTAAATATAACTTAATGTAGTAATACTAATCTAGTAACTGAAGTAATACTTGAGTTAGTGTTAAGGAAATCGCTTCATTTAAAGCTTCTATTCTCCATAACACAGAACCAGCAGTTGTAGGTACTTACCTTTATCTATATGGTTAGAAATTGAATTTTTACCACTACTCACACCCTCACATTTAATACCAAATCTAGTGAACGATCTAACTACTTACTACATTGAGAAAATCCATTAAACAAAATAACATGATATCAAAATTAACCTCTTACTGTAGGTACTGGTCACGACTTTGAATAACAAATAATACATTAAGAAATAATGTAATATACATTAACCAATAATACGTTATAATATATATAAATAAAAATCAATATAAGAATGTTTGTCCTCTATGGACTCCAAAAGCGCTAAACCGTTTTAAATTTGGTTTTCACTTATATATATATAAAAAAAGGATAAACACAAAGCATACGAGTATAATAATTTCGACGACTGCTCCTTTTAATACATTGAAGTATAATGTACTAACGTACGTATAGTAATAATAGTTCAATGTTTTAATAGCAGTAATTACTCCTTTATAAATCCCAAATCCCATTATCCAAATCTCAAATCCCAAATCCTTATTATCCTACAAAGGTTGGTAGCACTTGGGCCCTCTCTTAGGGACTATAGAAACCGGGACTATATAACACCTTTAGGTATACGTTATATTACTTTCAATCTCTGTGCACAGGACTTCTCTTCAACATGAGAAGGTATGTGTTATAATAGTCCACCACGCTATATTGAAGATTGTGTTCCTGCCAAGTGTTCCAAGTCTTCTAGGAAATATAGGTGTATTTTTACCGTTAAAGAAAGTGACAGTTATTTGTAATTCACGCATAAAATTAAAAAGAAAACAATCAGGATTCGAAATCACTTGGCTTGACTTTGAAATTAATATATTACCAATTATTCTTAATATCTAATCATTTAATTTCAGATTAACTTGATTTAATATTCATATTTATATCTGATTTTATTTTATTTTATTGAAATACCAGCTATTTAATCATCTATTTAATCCTTTATATATTTTTTGTCAGACAAATTAAATTTAAATATAAAATAATAATTTATATATATAATATTTATATATATAAATACATATATAATATTAAAAAATCAATCATAATATTATACTTATTACAACATCCACCAGACAACTCTAGGACGAAAATGCAAATTTATCAATCGACATCCTGTCAGCTATCAACTTCAGGATTTCGTTGGAGCTTCCCTCGCAATGGATACACACAATGGATACACTTATTTTCGGATGATGACATATAAATAGTCTACACAAATATCCGCAAACGCGGTTCGATTAAATTTATTCTTTTTATTTATTTATTTAGTATTTAGTTTACATAATAATCAGCTATTAATATTACTATATTAATAGGTAATAATCGCTGTCTATTTGAATTAAGTATGTGCATTTAATTTAATAATTAAGTACAACGAATTAAAAACAATAAAACTAATGATTAACAAATTTAAAGCAATAAAACGGTAGTCATTAACCGATTTACGATACATTTAAGGTGTATTTAACGTGTCATTAAATAAATTATACGTTTATAATTATATAATGACATGGCGCGTTAAAGCATTTCGCGTTCTGTGTTGGTCGATACCTTCGCCGTTATGTAATATTGTAATAATAAATCTTTTTGCGTTACAAAACACTTTAACGTTCAAAAATACTTTTAAAAAGTACCTACTTCAGTGTAAGCGTGTAATAAATAAGTATTAATTTTATTATAGCTTTAAATTTGTATTCGAATCCTGTTCCGTAAGGATAATAAACAAATCACAATGCATTCTTTGTGGTTTGTTGTCACGGTTTGTCAACTAGTGAGACTTGATCATTTTCCAGCCTATTATAGGATCATTATCTAGCATTCACGATAATTCCAAGCATTAAAAAATATTTTCAATATATATTATAAAAAAAAATTGTAGAAATGCTTCAAGTAACCTATTTGCCTCTAAACTAAAAAATAAGAATAAGTTGTATTTGCGACAAAGAAAAGAGACATACACTGATAAGATATAAACATACACACACACACAAACGCCACAATAAATCCCACAAAATAAAAGATAATTTGGAGAAACAACAACATTTTTAAGAATAATGATCTCTAGCGTTTGGATATTTTTAAAAAATTAAAAGTACACAAAAAATAATAATCTTAAATTTTAATTTAAAAATCTATACTACTATAATAAAGCTGAATAGTCTGTTTGTTTGGTTGAAAGCTAAACAGTCGGATTTAAAAAAAAAAACTTTTTGCATTTGATAGCCCAATTCTTGGGGAAGGTTATAGGCTATTCTGAGATATATATTATGTGGGAAGATATACGAAATTTTTCTATAGAATGATAAAATTTTGAATGCAAACCATTAAAAATCTCATTAAATTATTTATATACTATCTGTAACAAATCAAGTATGGAAGGATGTAAACTCTCTGAGCAAATAAATATCTTGCACAGGAAGCTAATGCAAATATCTTGTAAATTGCAAAATTCCTTGGTATAATACCATTACGTTTCTAACTTCAATTTTATGTAAAACTACATTTATTACTTAGCTCTAAAAGAGGTCATAGAGTAAATAAATAAATGGAAAAAATCTTTATTTACTGCAAAAACTACACAACACAACTACGAGTATGTGGCTGAAACCACCACACTACATGTCCCAAGTTTTTAGAAAATAATATACTTATAATGTGACCGGTGGTTATGGACTCGCGATATTTATTACAACTATTTTAATACACAAAAAATAAAACGGATCATAGGGGTATTGTTTTTACATTTAATTGCATTATTTTTTTTTTAATTACAAAAATCTGAACCCATTGTTTCGTACTTTAAACGATGGACAATATTGTTGCCCTCTGAAAAAGCATGTTTTTTTATGTCAGTAAGACGTAAACTTTGAGAGATATGTTTTTTTTTGTACACACTTAGAGAATATTTCAAGAAAAAAAGGAACAAAATGACTGCCACACAGAGAAGAAGTGGATTGGATCTCAGTATTTACAATAGTGTATTTGTGTTTTAAAATAATTATAATTTATGTATTTATCTAGAATATAGCTAGTTCATGACCGGACACACTGTTTCAAAACCACTACATATTATAGAGAGATTTTTATTTTTTAATTTAACTTTATTTTATCTTATTGTAATCTTTATATATTATATAAAAATGTAAAGTTGTTGGTGTTGCTTTATGTACACTTCAAAAACTCTAATAGTTCTGCACCGATTTTAATTTGTATAATAAAAATCGCACCCCCGGCGAAGCCGGGAGCAGGTCGCTAGTGTAATACTTGTATATTTATCACTCAATGTATATTTTGCAATAAACTCAAGAACAGCAGATGTAAAAGCCCTTTAATTTAAAAATCGATTTCTTTTAATGAACTGAGCTTGAAATTTTTAATTGGCTCCTTACATGCTTGTTCAGACCGCGTCATCGCGATTCGCGAATTAAAATTAATTGATTATTTAATTGTGAGAGTATCCGCTTGTGTTTTGTAGGTAAATAAATTTAAGTCGTAATCACTTCTTGGAATGAATAATTTCGAAAGTAAATCTTATGTGCTGTCAGTTTATTTGAACCAAGAAAAGGGTATTAAGGGTACCGACAAATAAATAAAATTAGGACCATTAATACGAGTAGTATGTGTTATAAATTTAGTTATGTTTTAACTTATTTATAACTTATATGTAAAGTTATCATCATCAGCCGGTGTCTTCTGCCTTACCACACACAGTCTTTGCCTTCTGCCCTTCCCTGAAAGGCTTCCTGCGATGCCTTTTAGGTCGTCTGTCCCTTAGCCGCAATTTGTCCCACACTGCATTTTCCAAATCGTGTCCTCCATTCAAGAACTCGTCTATCTATCCCATCGGTTATCGGCTCTGCGACAGGTGTGACGAGCCTATTGCCTATTCAGCTTGGTGATTCTCTTTGCTATGTCGACAATTTTGGTTTTTTCAGCAATTTTCAGAATTTTTGACCCTATCCGCCAAAGAAACTTCGAGCATAGCCCGCCCCATAGTTCGCTTCTTGAGACTTTGAGCTTTGAGCTTAAATTATTTTAATATTGACTGCACTGTGTTCGCATACTGTGTCCGTAACATGGTTATTCATAAGTTAGGTGTAAGTAAGTACTAACACGTAGATAAAGTGCTTAAAATATAGCTTGGGTGTAGCCGCAGGGCCACTTCACTTGCAAGTATATTAATCGAATCTACTTAGGCTATAAATTAAGTAACTACATGCCGTTAAGTCTGACATTAATGGTTTATTTAACATGGAGAGTTCTTTGATTATATACGAATGTATTTGTAAATATATAGTTATATATTTTTTTTATTTTACCACTACCAGGAAAGGTCAAATAATCATATGGAATTCGATATTTTTCAAAATCATTTCAAAATAGTCGTAAGATGTGTTGATTACTTAATATATTAATTTAAATTATTTTCATAAAAAATAATTTAAATAAAATTAATAAAAAGTAATTGAAAAAGTATTTTTTAATAATCTAAAATTAGGAATTAAGACGGAATTTTCGCAGTAATTAGTGGAGCCAAACGGAATAACTCGACATTTGAAAAATATTTTACCTTTCAAAAGAGACTAAATGACTTGCAACTATGTACTTCATGACTGTCTGTTATTTCTAGTAATTAACCTTTTTATACTTGTAATCTACATAAATCGCGTAACTTTGATATGTTTTTGCGTGTTCTCGTACATACATTAAATGATAAAACATATCATAACATAACATAATATAACATACAATTCCTTCTTGACGAGGCAATCGTGACTTCCTTGGAGGGATTTTTTTTTTGATACAGCGCCACACAGTTCATAAATATTGATGAGTTTTCCGAACCAGATCTGCTTGTGCCGATATGGCTCCAAAAACTTAAGTATGAATTTTCAAGTTTTTTCCAAGGGACACCATTAAAGTCTTCTTATTGTATAACTTGTTCAGGTTAGGCATAGATAATAAAGAGTTGCTATTTTACTCCTTATTAAGACAACCGATATTTTGGAATATGATTTTCGTTATTTTTTAAAAATAATTGTTTAAAAAACTTGAGAGCACATGTTTTAGTTATTATTGGGATATTTTTGGTTGTTATATTTACAATGACGTGTGGATAATTTCACAATTAAATGTGTTTTGTATTTTTAAATCAGTGATTGCTTTTGAGAGGTGATGCAAATACAAATTGGATTCATTTGCTCTAGCTATAATATAAAAATGATGTGCATTATGGCCCGAAAATTTCGTACATTATAATATAAATGCATCCAGTATTATCAGTAAATAAAGTCAAGAAATATACTAGCGGTGTTATAAATTATGAAGGTACCATAATTATGTAAGTACATAATTATTCATAAGTGAGCTTCCAAATTCAAATTAATCACCCGCTTGACGGCTTTATGCACCAACTTTCCAAATCTGTCATTCAGGTATCACACATGTTGACTTATTGCCTCTTATACAGGATGTACCTATTTAATATATTATATACATTTTTTAATCTTTTTTACATTTTTATTTTTTAATTTTTTTTTTAAATTTAATAGTCAAGATATCGAGTGATAATATGACAAGCTATAATTAAAATTATAAGCTAACTTATTTTATTTTATTTGTAACTAGTTGTTAACTTTATAAATAATCTTGTAAATTGACTAATAAAATATGTATTTCTATAATTTCGTATGACTATACCCCGTGCCCGCGAATACACCGATTTAGTAGTCACTTCGCACAATATTATTTCACACACAAAAGCCAACTAATTTAAATATATTTTAGAAGTCATCTCGCACATTTTGGGTTTCATAGAAGAAAAAAATGAAAGCACAGTCGTGTATGACAATGAAATAGTTAAAGTAAACTAATAAACGCGACTTCGTACGCGCTGTAGTTCGTTTTTGAAAATCCCACAGGAACCTAACATTTTTTTAGAAAATATGTTAATACAGGTAATGTGTGTGCCAAATTTCATATCCAAATCGTTTTTGTCGTTCAACATCCAAACATACAAACTTTCGCATTTATAATATTATTAGGATTAGGATGAGATAAGTGAGTAATATTGACTGCGGACAATAATGCAGATCCGGTTTTCAGTATATTAACTAATATAAAATTTAATTTCCTGACTTTTTTTAATAGATACAAGAATGACACAATCAAGACTATTCAAGGCTATTTCGTATTTTTTTAATTTACCAATAATAAAAGCGGACAAAGAAATATAAAGATTTGTAATAATATTGAATAATATGTGATTGTTATAAAAAAAATCTCTTTATCAAAAAACGCATTGAAAAACGGACAACCTATATTATAACTTATAAATCTATAATATAAATTTGTATATCAAAATGTCAGAGCTTTTAACTTTGAAGGCTTTCGAGGAGAATAGTGGCCTTCACATTATTTAATCTGCTCGAGTTATGGTTTTGATGTACCTATTAAATTATTTTAGTGCGTATAAAAATGAGTAAAAAAGTTGTTATTGTCTATAGTAAAAGAAAGAAAAAAAGATTTAACGACAAAAAGATAATATTTTCTCTCTTATACCTACTACTCAGTGCTAGTATGTTAAACTATATTAAAATGACAAAAAGGATTTTGTATGGTTGTTCATATGCGAAGTGTAATCTCGAGAACCACTCTATATAGAGTATAATATAATATGTATACTAATCTTTCTAATTGCTCCCGTCAATCTAGTCTATACTAATATTACGTATATAAAGACAGAAGATTGTATGTCTGTAATGAATAAACTCAAAACTACTGGACCGATTTTGAAAATACTTTCACGTATAAAAAGCCACATTATCAGCGTGTAACATACGTTAGTTTTGCAACAGCTAGTATAATATAATTTTATTATTGAAGAGTTATTTATTTACTTCTCAAGTTAAAGCTAATTGAATATATATTAAATTCCAATTAACATGATTCTTATAATTGGTCTTATGAACTAAATGGATTGGTTTATCATTTTAGGTCACGGATTTGTTGATTTGATTAACATATGAAAAGTCCAAGTAAATTGAATGAAGTATTGATTGAACATAATAAAAACTAAAAAATATTTTTCTCGATATTACTTCGATTACTCACCAAAAAAGGAAACCTAACATTTTTCCAGGATAAAAGTGTTAATTCAGATAATCATTAATACACTAGTTAAAATTGCATTCAAATCGGTTAAACCATTGCTCATTGTAATGTGATTTTTTAAGGCGTAAATTTTTTCTATTTTTATTTTTATATGATCCCTCAAAAACAGTGCTTTTTTCTGTATGATAGGTACCTCATGTCTTTTTCTGTATCCTGTATCTGTGTATGCATTTCATGATGGTCGATTAAATAGTTAAGGCGTGAAACAAACTCACGCATTTATAAGGATAAAATGTTCTGTAGTTATAATAAGAGATTGGAATTGACTATGATTTGGCACTTTTAAATTTGAACTCTTTGTTATCTCAAATAAGATTAATTTTTGACGTGTGGAAGTAGAGTAACATATTTGTTACAGTCTCACTGTTCAGTGGAAACGAGTTAGGGCTTATAATGATGGCCGATGTATCACTTGATGATGACTTGAACGTATCCCATCCATCCATTCGATTTATTTATTGTAATATTATAATTCAGGCCACCCGTTGCGTCGCGTCAAAGCGATAAGGACGATGTCCATAATTTAGTAAAATCGTAGACTATAATTTACTTTTTGTCACGTCAGGATAGGCACTGTCAATTATTCTGCATTCGGTACCTAATCTGAAAAAAACTAAACTAGGTACAACTGTAAAATAGTAGAAAACATAAACTGCTAATAAAATTTTTCGTAACGTGCTATAGCATGTAATATTATGAATATTAATTATGAAAGATAGTATATGCTCATGCATCGGCATGTCTTGGTTTCATTGTTTCACATGGATGTTGATATTGGTTGATGTTTTTAATATTGGTTGATACTTTTTTGATATTAAAAGTATTACTTTATTTTTATTTTTTTTGTTAATTAAGTAAGTCGTATTAATTTTAATTTCTGGATAGCGGTGCTAGTTGTACAATTACCTACGACTATTTATATGTACTTAGTCGTTGTGTTTAATATAGATACAATTGTACAATTAATGAATAGAAAGCGAATGGAGAACATAATTATATGGACACACAAACAAAGAAATACATGTAAGAAAATATAATATATTTAACTTTGCGTTTTGCTAAATGTCCTTCACTATGGATTAGTTATAGTCACCGTAAGATTATAATGACGACTACGCGGTGTGCATATATAAGTATCGATTAAAATGACTGTGGATATTTGAGAGTCGCTATTTTTGTTTAAGCTTACCATAATAGAAATCACTTAAAATTATACAAGTGTAGGTACTTAAGGCGAATGCTGCCACTTAGAAATGCCCTAATAAATGAACTATAACTTATTTCCTTATTTTTGTTATTAAAAACTACATGTAAATTTGTAGGCTTCTAATAGCCACATACTAATAAATTGTAGCCAGCCAATAAATGTACATCTTAGAATTATTATATAAAACTAGCAACCGGCTCCCGGCTTCATCCGGGATTCAATTTTTTGTAATACACAACCTTCCTCGTTTATACCTCCTTCCATTAATGAAAACCGTATGAAAGTCCGTTTACCAACGTTAAAAAAAATTGGGTGGCTTAGAAGTAGTTAGCGGAGAAACAGAAAAGACTTGGACAGTTTCGGCGATGTTTGCAAAGAATATTGTTTTTTTCTACTTACATAAAAATTTAATTAGCTTTTTTATATATATATATATACCTTCCGTGTAAGTATTACGAACAGTTATTAATGTTTTCTTTTTATTAATGTTCCAAGTACTCTGAATAAAATGCAACACACCGCACACGTCGAAAAGCTATATAAAAATTATTGTGTACTATAAAATTTAAGCATGAAAACGCAATAAAAGTTCCCAATAAAAGTGATCATAAACACGTTTCAGCGGAACATTATAAAATAATTAACAATGGACATTAGGTTCAAAATTATACAACAAATATATTGAAAGAAGACTTATTTAAGTGACGCAGTGAGATCTTTATTGGAATCGTGTGAAAAATGCGGGCTACAAAGATGACGTCATCTCACTGTCGTAGCGTAACCCCTCCACTGTCAAGGACATCATCTACTGATCGTGTAGCAGCTTGTCAAATGTCTCCAGTGGCGAAACACCGAGCAATGTCTCCAGACTTGTCGTTAGACTTCACAAGAACCAGACCGCTCTCTCCGGACGTCCTAGAAAGATATCGGCCACTGTCTCCAGATTTTCCCAGAAGATCCAGATCACCGGGCCGGCCCAGATCTCTGATGGAGTCTTTGCTGGTTGCTAAAATGGAGGCATTGAGTACAGGAAGATTAGTAAGAACTGACTCTATGGACAGCTGCAGCAGTTTTGGTTCTATGTCGTCATTACCAAGTGATGTGTGCAGGTGCGACGATTGTCTACTTGGCATCGTAGATTTCTACCTTCCAGCCCCAATAGATCCGACCAAGCCACTAAAAAAGGTACGTAGTTTTTAGTACACTTTAATATGTAATGTACTAAATATATAATAATTAACTAAGATAGTAACTATTATTAATAAAAAAAGCTAGATTTGTAAGGAAATTTGTCAAATAAAATGTTATGAACGAATGCACACACTTGTGCCGCCATCTATCCATTATAAGAAATACTTTTATCTGGTAAACTTTTAAACTATGTCACTTGGTTCGTACTGATTTGTATAGATGGCGGTGTAAAAATAATATATTTTCTTTTAATTCTTAAAATCTTATTTATTCATTAGGAATATTATTTTCATCTTTTCGAATCAATTGAATCAATTTTTCATTACCAATTTTGATCCAATTTCATTTAACATGTACCTATAATTTTTTTTTTCTTAGTAAATGTTTAGTAAATCGTAAGCCTTTAACGAATTGGTTTATCTTGATTATAATGGCTTTGTGTTTTTATTCACTAAAGGTTACACTACCGTAACTGTGTAGTATTTTTTGTTTGCCATTAAGGTCAAGGGAAGACATACCCACCGTGAGCAATATTGACATTTTGTTTGCGTAACTACAGCTTAGTTAACAATGTGTATATTAATAATATAATAATAATAAATAACTTACTGTCTATAAAAGATTACTGATATTGATTGTAGACATTTAGAGATAAAGAATAAAGTTACTTAAAGGATTATACATAAAGGAATTATGACAAAATTATTTCAGAAGTCCGCACCATCGTCGGTAAAGAACTATTATAAATATTTTCTCTAATATTTAAATCTTAATATTATTAAGGGATGCCTACCCATGAAGGATAAAACCGTACTTTTTGGCATCGAGCTAAGTTCAGGAGTCAGTAATATTTTTCTTGTATGGCAAGTGTTTTATTACAGCTGTACGTTATGAATTGGTTAAATATACAGGTGTACCATCATTAACGGATAACCTTGCACGTACTTGTAGACAAAGGTAAAGTACCCATTCAAACTGCTTTTATTTTTTTTATTTGCACAAAATTTTGAGATATACAGTTTGAAATATTGTGCACGCTATGGTGGTGCTGGTTTACCGTTTGGTTCAAAGTTATTGACACTTTATTTAAAATTAACACACAAACTCTATCTTATCATAAACACTAGTTTATAACACTTTATTTATGAGTAATTGTATGGACTTTTGGTATATTGTATATGGTATGTGAGTACGCGCCAAAAAACGGCCAAAAATTGGTTATCGCAATATTTAAGATACACAGTTTTCAAAAAACTACTTTGAAATATAGAAAAAACAGCGGCTCACATTTAACTCCAAAGTTTGAGCACCTCTGGTCTAAAGAAATGTATGAGTACATAAGTGGCAACTTTGCTCAAAGTTGGCCTATTAACTGAAGATTCTAAAATGGTAAAATACATGGTGCCTATTATTCCTAATAATAAGTTATTGTTACATAAGTGTCATGTCAGCCTCTTTTACCATACAGGAAAAAATAAAAAAATTTGAAGATGAGACTGAGTGATGACTTCATGGATTCCAAATTACTTGTTTATCTAGTATTTCTAAATTTATTTTGATACCCTCCTGCTCTTTCTGCACATTAGAGCGAGACAGAATTACGTCATAGCCAGCCGCTGTGTTTTCTATATTTCAAAGTAGTTTTTTGAAAACGGTGTGTATTTTAAATATATCTTAAATATGTGTGGTATCATTAGATTTACTATTGTAAAATAGTTTCAGAGAAAAATATATGAAATAATACAGTTTACGACTGTGGTATGCAAAACTATGATAAAAAGTGGATTTACTCAAAATACTGTGCAAATAAAAAAAAGCAGTTTGCATGGGTACTTTACTTTGTCTACAAGTACGTGCAAGGTTATCCATTAATGATGGGACACCTGTATATAAATCCTAATAATATTATAGATGCGAAAGTTTGTGATTTTAATTCGAACCTATGAGATGCACTCATGATTCTCATTCATTGTTAATAAACATAATTCAAAACTCTCCTCTTATATCTGTCTAGTTGTAGTTTTATTTATTTAGATTTTTTTCAATGTTTACTTTGTATATTACCGTTATCACTAACGTCAAAATAAGTTAAAGTTGATAAATGCTTGATCACATAGGTACGAATTGCGTCAAGTTATTGTTGTACATTTGCCACATATCCATATGAAGTGTTAATTTATATTCTTTATACAGTTTGTGAAGTTCCATTCCAGCAAATACTCCTTTTGCGTCATGAGACCCTATATACGTCAAATGCATTCGGACCTGAATTGTAAACAGCACGTAATTGTTCTGAATTCTGGACACGACCAGTTAGTTGCTTGCCAGTTGCTATGCCGTACAAAATATAGCTTATTTTGTACTTAAACATACAGTACTAAATTTGATTATTATATTTCAGTTAGATTTATGCATATTATAAAATAAGTTGCTGTCCGCCTCTTTTTGCCTTGCACTGCACTGCAGTGGCAGAATTTTAGGACACACTGAGTTTCGTAGTCCTTATAGAAACCTTATAGAAAACCACCGTGAAATAGCGGCATGTGTATTTATTTTACATGTACTTCATGTAAAATAAATACACCTGCCTGGACGTAATTTTCGAAATTCGTCTAAGGTATTTATTGTAGGGCCTTAATCATATACAGAAATATGAACCCCATCACATTTCCTGAGTATGTAAATGTTCCACGTAAGTCGTACCTGGTTCAGTAACTGGTCGTAGCCCTTACAATTTAAAGTAAACAATTGTAGCCCTTAGTAAATAGTGATAAGGTTTACATTTGTATGAAAGTCAATAATGGCAGTAATTAATAGCGTCGCTCCAGCGACGTCACCGGACGCGCTTTGAATTTCTGCTGTCCGTTCCTTGCGTCACAGTCTACGTCATTCCCTACTCGTTTAGGCTTTCTCGCACCATTTTTGGGTTGCCGCCATTTTTTGAATTTCGAACGCGTTTCGAATTCCTGTCATTTGATCGTGACAGTTTTTAAACCAATTGAGTATCGCAAAATACGCACGCAGACGCGGAAGTCGTTTATTTATTGGTCCGTAAATAACTTTAGAACCCCTTTCAACAATTTCGATGTTTAAAATAATCCAATATTAATTTTTAATCAAACTGAGTTTTGTGTGTTTCTATTCTGAACTTATGATATATTTAAAAACAATCTAACACCTAGGTGTTAGAAGAGTTTTTTCTCGTTATTTCGATGGTATTTTCTCTTTATTTTTTAATTCTTGGACTTTTTAGCCTGGGAATAAGTGCTCTTATGCCGCATGCCGGTCTGAGTCGACGATTTCCACGAATTTATCTACTTTTTTGGCATAACGTCTAGCCCCTTTTTTGACACGACACGGTGTACTGTGGAATGCCAGTCAGCGCCGGCCCTTATACAGTACTGTACCTCTTTTCGTGTATCTAGTGGGTTGAGGGGGTTCCCCTAAGCCTCAAATGCTATAATATAAATGACGTATAATGAAGTAGTTAGCAGAAATGATGAGGTAAACAAATGACTTTATTACATTTAATATTTACTTATATTACAAAATTACATTTAATTTCCGGGAAAAGTATAAAAAGGTTGCTATGATCATTAAAGCGCCGATGAAATGCTAATTATATTGCGACAAGTTCGGAGGTTCAACGAGTGTTGAAATTAATCGTAATCACGTGTAAAAATACAAGCCATATACACAACAAAATCTTTTTTTCCACGCGGCAACTTATTATGTACCTTGTTAAGTAGAGAATTTAATTGAAATTAACAATCCACGAACGTGATCTATTGATGTTTGACCCTTCCTGAAATTTGGTTTCAACAATATCGTACTCAATTTATTGATTTATTGATTACTCAATTTATTGATATTTTTAAACTTAAACAATATTAAAAGCATATTGAGTCTGCCCAATATACTACTAATACTATATTAAATGCGTAAGTTTGTGATGATGGATGAATATTTCATATTTGCTTGTTACTCTTTCACGTAAAAACTACTGAACGGATTTGGATTAAATTTGGTACACAGATAGCTTAGATCAAAATATAGTATAAGACCTTGAAATTTGTTAGGTTCTCAGGGGATCGTCTAAAAATATAAAAAATTAGGCGCCATTGTCACCGTGGCGGCCTCACCGTCGTTACAGTTATAAAGACCGATGTCTATCAGGTATTATATTTTTTATTTGTTAACACCGGTGAACCGTTCGCCGGTTAACACTGATAAAATCGCGCAACCAGTAAGTGAATATTTTTTTTATCAAAAACTTAGATTCGTAACAGTTAAATATCGTATTCAAAAAGAAGAAATCTCCTTTCTTATCACACGTAATGCGAATTAGAACGACAATAATGAAACAATGATAATATTTAATGAACTCCATAATAAAAAAGAGATTAGGTACTGTATTTGTATTTTATGACCACCTAATTTTAAATAAAATTTTTACAAAATACAATTACTAATAATTTGCGGTAAATTCCTTTTAATTTTTCTTTTATATTTCTTGGAATATTTATAGATACATATAGATAGTATTTACAAAAACTACGTAAGTGTGGTTTGTAGTTAATAGCTCATGGTGTTGTAGTTATTAGATCATTCGATTGTGTCGTAGGCAATATCATTGTGGTTTTCCTAATACGATAATATATTTTTATTTGTGTCGTATGACAGCGAAGGTAATTCATTTACTTGTATTTCAGTATCGAATGAAATGACCTCAACGAAAGCTTACATTAATTGTCGACAGTTGTGTGGCCCCTTAAGTATTTATCCGAAGACTAGTATTTTTGATATTTTTTGTATAATTTCGCACCAAATATTAAATACAGTGTTTTAATGACACCATGGAGTATTAATTGCAAGCAAACATACAATTATTAAATCTCCTACCAACTCATCATATCAATTTATTTTGTAAAATTTAAGTAGGAGAGCACACTGCCTTCAAAAAAGGAGGAGGTTCTTAATTCGACTGTATGTTTTTTTGTATATATTTTGTTACACGATTATTCCGCTAATTATAAATAACTATTAATAAAGTACACTTACTTCCCACTAAAAAAAAAAACATGTCAGTCGTTTGATTGCACGTCAGAAGTGAAAACTAAGCTTCACGAAATTATTGATCGCAAGAAATACAAGAGAAAATATATTATGAAGACGTGAATGGATGAAGGTCATAAGTCGCTTAATTCGAATTTAGAGTAAATCGAGGTTAGTTTTGCTTTTAATTTAAATAAAATATTTGCTTGTATAGTTCTTGTTACTTTTTAAAAAAATTACCGGAAACATTTGACTGCTCCTTCGTACATAAGGTAAAAGACAAATCAACAATATCAGAGCTATTTTATAAACGATTGTTTTAACATGACTGTTTAGGACCTATAATCATAATGGTGATAATTTATTGGAGGACACGTTCTTTGCATAACATGTTTATATACCCACCAAATTGTGTGTTGTATTTATGTAATGGTTCATTTCCTTCTACTTATATTTATAGCGTTTAATATGGGGAAAAATGGTCTTAATGATGTCTTTGCCTCGCAGCATCAATAGGAGTACATGCTAGAATTTTCCATTGGAGTAATTGTCTTTGAATTACAGCTGATTTCAGATAAACACTTAATTATTCTGATTCTGTAATAACGTAGACTGACAAAAAATATTTTTTAATTTTACCAAGAGATGGTTATAGAATACTTATTACTTCAATTAATATTAGTAATTTACATATTGATGAAAAATTTGTTTCAATTATACCTACATTAATTCTAATAACATTTTTTTTATTATAAACAATCGTTTGATCTTAAAAATAACGGGATTGTTATATTACTTATAATATTTTCTTTTTCAACGCGAACGAAGTTGCGGCCACCAACTATTTAGATTAAAAGACGAATAGCGAACATAGAATTATTGATAAACCAAGATTTAATATCTTGCTTCATTACATAATAAAAAATAAATCTTTTTAGGCTGCCTAAAAAGAGATGACTAGTACAAAATATATTAATTAATTTTTAATTAATATCTTTGGTACTAGTCATCTTTTAGAATGAGAACATCTTATAGAAAACAATACGGATTGGGACAATCGTGACATTGAAACTGGGGCACTGAGTGATTTTTTTCGTGCGACGAAGCTCAGTGTAAAAATTGAGACGCGAATCAAATTATATCAGTTTAAACTAGTTAATAGCATTTGTTTATTAAGTGTCAAGATTGCCAGACTTAGGGCCTCTTTCACCATCTCTGAGCAAAGTGTCAAGTAGGCTAACCGCCATTTAAAGTCACCTGTCACAGGGAATGATGAAGCTATATTCCTTTGTTTGTACGGTAAAAGTCCCAAACATTAAAAGGAAAATAATAAAAAAATTCGCCTCTGGAAGGATGCAGTAAACCGAGTGCATAATTTAATAAAACATAAAATTATTTCTAAAAGTAACTAGTCAACACTTTACTTGTAGTTGGTAAAAGAGGCCCTTACCGGTATAAATCAGAAAATATTTGTGTGACGTGTTGCGCATTGGTAGGACGTTGCATATATTGTCTCGAAATTTGTAGTCTTCTCAGATATATGCAAGTTTTCATTAAAAAAATATTTTTAGACGCCAGACAGGTCCACTTGATGGTAGGTGGCTACCGTCGTCTATAATACAATCAACGCCACAGGTGCTGCAAGTGCTTTGTTGATCATAAACTGTAGGATGGTAGGATTGAGGATAAGGGATTGAGAACACCGAACCGAATTCATCTAAACACAACAGCACACATACTGTTATTTCACGGTGTTATTTTCTAGATGAAATGGTGTGTAGTCTATCGAAACAAAATAGACACGCTAATTATACTAATTATTATGCTAATTATAACAATACTTAATTTAACAGTGTTCTTCTGTAAGCCCAAATTATGACTATGAATCACAGTGTGACCTGCCACTTCTAATCGGTAACAATTTTTTAGCAAATAAAATTAACCCAATCAAATAAAATTTATCTGGACTGAAATACTGCTTACCTAATTATTTAATTAGAATTAAATTGCCTTTAATAATTACTCTAATTAAATTAATTAATTATAACCCAGTCACGTAGTATTGCGATTTCTAAATGCAACCACTTCACTGCTGCGCTATCACCCGCATATCATTTGTATTGGTACAGCAGCTAAGCTACCATTAAAATTTAAATTCAGTTGCGAGCGAGCTCTGAGTAGAGCCTGTCGTCAGCCGCAGTCACGCGAGGCAAGGCGCGGGCGCATACAGATATCTAGTGTTCGAAAAACTCACCCGCGAATCACACGTTTTTACCTTTTCATTGCAAAAACATCCGCGAATTCTTGTTGACAGAACGGTGACTTATAATTTCTTCGATTAAAATGTCGCTAATTTTACCAAAGATAATTAAGTGGTGGTTCCATGTGAAGT
The DNA here is from genome assembly GCA_944738685.1 of Synanthedon myopaeformis. Lineage (NCBI taxonomy): Eukaryota > Metazoa > Arthropoda > Insecta > Lepidoptera > Sesiidae > Synanthedon > Synanthedon myopaeformis. Next base: position 2,207,251 of record OX122927.1, on the reverse strand, counting down.
GATTAATGCCAATAATGCCGGAGTGTAGAGACCAATTCACATTTACCATACCCATCATTCGTTACACCATGGACACGGAGGAGAGAACATCGGACAGCGAACGACAGACGTTGACCAAGAAGATATCCCTTTTGACAGCTATCAAGATTGAATCACCGGATAATGGCAGAAGGCTTTCGGATCCAAGCAGATACTACATACCGCCTCAATGCAACAATAGACTATCTCCAAGAAGTGCAAGAAGACGTAATGCTAGACGCAATTCTAAAACAGATTTAAACGGTGAATCCGCTACTCAAGACTCTCTTGGTCCAAAGCCGTGTAATTGTGAAGAATGTAGATCACCTAGTCCATTACCGCCAGGGTACGGACCACAGACGTTATCTCCTGGTTACGATCAGATGAAAAAGTCGCTCTTAGAAGTTCCTTGGTCAGAAGATTATGCTGAGGCGTCAAGTGATGATTTAAGTTCGGAATGGGATTCAGATGTTCCCGAACCTCCACCTCCTGCGAAGGTAATATTTCTTGTTTAAAACAAATTTGCAACTATCATCATCATCATCTCAGCCTATATTATGTGTTAATTTGCAACTATATTATGTGTTAATTAAAATATTGCTCAAAAAACTATGTTTATATTTTGTTAACAATGTTTTTTAAACAAAACAGGTTTGCGATGCGACTTGTTTACCACATTTAGCGCTATTCAAAACACATTTGGCACTTTATTTTGATAAAAGTAATATTAACAATATCAAAGGAGACCTGTACTCAAGAAATGTAAAAATAGAAATAAACGTTAAACCAAACAGATATGGTCATATAAGGTAAATACTCGTAGATAGCAGAAAGTGTATTTTCTTTAAATAAAAATTTTAACCGATAAGTACTTGCGTCATTCCAGTAATTAACTCATAACAACACAAAAGAATAGATAATTAACGCAGTATTGAATTGCAAATTAGATCTACGCAGGTGAACGATGCGTACGTTTTTACTTTATTATTTCACATTTTGATTTTACAAATTTTGACTTTTTTATTTCTGCCATCTTACAACATCCCTCAATTACACATCTCATATATTTTCCATTTCTGAATTTGTTGGACTTAAGACTCAAAATCTTTCAAGCTTTTCGATCATATCTTCCCAATCTTCCTTACATTCGGTACAACCAATATTCCCGTAATGTTCTGGCTTATAGAAGGCCTGATCTTGTATAGTAAAGAAATAAAATGCTGATAGAATAATTGTACCCACTAATATAGTAAGTACGCACAAAGTATTAGAATTGAGTTTTTAAAATAAATAATAATATACAAAATTGAAAATAAATCGCAAGGTTATAACGCTTACTTTGATCTCAATACCAATTTTATAGTTTTATTTATCTTTTAATTTCATTTTTTAAATGGCCTTTTATAATGTAGGTACTTACCTACTTATCGCTGAGACTCTTGATATTCTTCATAGTAGGTACTTATTGAACGTTATTTTTTTACAATTGTATACCACGTGTTCGACCAAGACGATAAAAAGTTTGGCTACATTAAATTCGAATTTTAAATACGTTGAGGAATATACATACGAGTAACTTTAACAAGAAAAAAAAGCACTGAGAAGACATTAATGAGTTTTTGGTATCGTCCTTAGAATTTTTAAGGTAGTCATGTATAATTAATATAGGCATGACACGTGACATTAAAATACTCCAATATTATTTTTTCGTTATGCAGAGCTACTAAGGGACTGCAAAAAAATAAACTCAACCACGAAAGACTCAAATGTCATCCAAAATGAATATATATTGTTTTTTTTTGGAAATTTGATTATTGTTTTCGGAAATAGGTGTTTGAGGTGTTGAGGTGATTGAGTTATTAAATGCGACTGTTACTTTATTCTTTACAAACCGTTATGGTTTAGGCCAGGAATGGGGAAACTTTTTCCTTCGCGTGCCAAAATTTACTAACGAAATATATGGCGGGCCAAGTTTTTGCATTTTTGGCTATATTATGACTGAAATAAAAATATTGATAGGTATTTTCTGAAACACTAATTTATTGTGCAATATTACAAAATAAATATTGAAATAAGAAAGAAATTGAAAATTGCAATTAAATTAAACTTTTAAGTTAACTGCGAAGTAGAAGGTCGAGGCGCAATCCGGGTCGATAGCTTAGCTTTATTTTCGGTTTTGCTCATACAGCCCGTACTCGCGAAAGTTGTTGTTTTATGCGAACTGCGCACTTCCAATGAGAATGAAATTTCTAACAATACGAAAACCTCACTTGATTTTTGTTTGATGGTCGTGGGCCGGATTTCAACGCTTCACGGGCCGAAGATGGCCCGAGGGCCATAGTTTCCCCATCTCGGATTTAGGCAATGCCATGTTTTTTATGAGTGTTACATACTGCATAAGTAATGCAGGAAAAACGAATTTTCATATTGGAGCAATACTTTTCAATGCTCGTGACATTGATAGAAAGAAGGAGGATCTAAGGCATAAGTATTAGGCATTGACTGATAGTCGAGGTAAATTATTAGGGGTAAATGTTGGACATAGCAATAAAGAGTAACAGGTAAATATAGAGGAAGAGATAGCCTATATAACAACTGTAGATGTAGATTAAAATAAATAGATGACATATATTTTTTCAAATATCACCCCAATAACGCTTTGGGAAATGTTTCAATTGGTTTGAAAATTCCTTGTCTATCTCACATGCTCCAAAAGTGTACGATGGCTTAAGTAGCAGCACTGGCTTCTGTGTTAGTGTCACAGTACTCATTCAACTTAAGAGTTTCTGCCTTAAACATAATAGAAAGTTTCCTAAGTATATTATGTGTGCACTCAAGCAAATTTAATAGTGTAATTATTTAGGAAAAGTAAAATAAAGCTTCTCGTGGTATAAGATTTAAAAAAAATTGTGATACTTTTGCTGTCCTTGTCTTAGAGAAGCCTGAGAATATTCTTATGTGATATTTGATTCCTTCGTTCCAATTTATCATTCCTTATATTAAAAATTATAGTAAATTTAATAAAAAAAAAAAAAAAAAAAAATTAATTTTAGGTCATTATTTTTATTTGTATTGCATTTGTATCGTTGGTTACCGAGGAAGTATCCCATCAAAAAATTAATAGTACTAATAATCAAACATTTTATTGAAGCATCTATCGGTGTAGCTTCTTTAATTCTGAGCTCTAAGACTTAACAGAAACGACCGTCATCGGAACTAGTTAACGACATAATCCGTCGGCGTTTGATGTGCTATCGATCATCCGAGAATTATATCGATACTTTCACTGCAATGGGTGTCAGTGCAGTTCACTGTTACCGGGTTAAGACGCTTCGTGCCATTAACCTCTTTGCTTTCAAGCAATTCCCACATTGTTCTATTGTTTGTGTTATTTGTCGTGGACCTCGGGAATGCGGTTTGTCTTATTATTTTCGAAGTATCAGATTAAAGAGTTTTGAAAAATCCATTGACATTGAAGGTTTTACTTAACTAAATTATGATATAAATTGATTGCTAATAATAAACAGTAGTTAGTCAATGTGAACACTAACTTGAGGTTTAAAAGAAAAAGAGAAAATTAATTAAGTAATCTTAGATGCCGAGATAGACTTTGATAAAAATTATAGGTGGTTGAACAGATGAGGCCTACTTTTATACAAATATTGGTCAATAGAAATAAGAAAGAGAGCGAGAGAGAGAGAGAGATACCATTTCCAAAATACATAAAGCTAATTATGTTGATTTTAAAACTTGAACGTCTTTAACATTCTGATAATAACTATAGAAACAGGAGGATATTTACGCTCAAAATTTTGTATCAGATATATGTTCAATATATTATCGTTTTACCTTTCAAAATTAAAGAATCAAAGAGTTGGTATTTTAAAATTCGCTTCTGACGATTTTCGCACCCGGATCTTGTAATTTATAGGATTATACAAATAAATAAATCTAGACGTATCGATAATTACAAATTTATCTCAATTTGGTAACTAGTTAATCCGGTTTCATTTAGTTGGCTTTATGTATTTACTTTCCGTTGTCAGATCACTAAACTTATCATAACAGCAAGTACGTCAGACAATCAAAAACTAAGAAGCTGCTTTTTTTTATATTTTCCTACCATTTTTAATTTGATATTCAAGAATCGTGTTTAAAAATGTAATGTGATTTATTTTGTATCACTAATATTGATTATATTTATAACATCTTCTGTCGTAACTATGAAGGCAAAGTAAATAAGATGGAAGGGAATAGGTATCAGGTTTACTAATAATAGATTGCGAGTATACATTAGTTAAGCTCAGATTTCTTTAGTTAATGTGCTGAAACGAAACAGTAAAATTTGCTATTATTTCATGGTGGTTTTGAGGGAATTCGCTATTACTAAGCAGAACGCGCTAGAACTAAAACGCAGTAGAACTCTGTGTATATTGTTTTTTCTGTGTTTTGCAGCGTTTGCACATTAATTGCACACAATTGCACAAGTTGCACACTTTTTTGTAGGTTTTGCTTTTTTTTTAAATCTTTAAAAAAAATCTCCTGTGGTACTACCAGACCGGTTAGTAGTACTTAGTAGCACAGGTATAAGTGTCTCTTCTCAGAGTAACATTGACTTATTTGGATTTCTAAGCCTTGAATCTCCATTTTTTCAAACAGTGTGAAAAAACAGGCACTAAAGTAACTTTTTTTAAAGGTCAACATTTTGTAGAATGAATATAAATATTAAAATGTTGTCCCATAATGATAGTATTTCGATGTATTTTTAGAGAAACAGCCATTGAGTTTAAATCATTGGTAATTTTAATTTAATGTATGATTCTCCTCACAAATGCGTGGACAGTATACTAAGATTTATGTGACCACTTATTAGCTTTTTATATCAATCAATTAATGTGGTTGTTGCACGCTCAAAATTACGTCACCGCACTTGTTTTATTTTATAACAAGAGGGGAATCAAACTGGATTCATTAGATTTTATTCGGATTGCGTAAGAGTTCTCAGTTTCGATAGCAAGTTGCTATTAAATTGTTGTAATTGATTTTTTACTTGTAGTTCGTACAAATCACCTTGAAAAAAGGCATAGCAGAAAAATAAATAAATGGCGTGATAAATTTTTTAATTCCGTCATATTGGTATCATATAGTAAGCAATGAAAGGCCAATGGAACGAATGCTTAGCTGGCGATATTAAAGACCAAAATTCGAAATCCTGCTCGGGTCTGCAATTTCTTGTGTTAGAAATGATTATTTGGTCTAACGATAAAAAATAAGTTCTAATAATTAAAATTGAACTGCCATTGTAGATGTTTGAATGGGATGGGAACATTTCAGAAGTTCTGATAGGTTTTTAAATTTGTTACATTTAAAAGAACTAAATTTTTAAAGTAAAATTGCTTTAAAATGACACAGGTCCAAACTCCAATTGATTGAATATATTAAAATAAACAAATTATATATTTCTTAAAAACGTCTGCAGTTTCAAGTAGGAAAACCAAATAAAATATCGAGATATTTTCAATATTCAATATTTATTTTTCCAGAAGTGTTGCTTTTTTTTGTTGACTTTGAATTTATTACTGTTTCTAATAGTGTCGGTCGTACACGGTCATTAGCTACGTCAATATTGATTTTCGTCACCGAATAAGAAGTTATTACGAGTATCTGCAATACTCGTAGTTTAAGATGCTTAAATTTACAATGATTACTTAAATTTATTTATGTTTGCTGTTTGTCGCTTTGCAAATTGTAAAAAAGTTTTAGTTTCTTTTAGTGATTAGGCTTTACCTGTGAATACACTGTAGTTACACTAGCAACCCGCTGCTGTATTTGCCCAGTATGCAATTTTTTTATATACACAAACCTTTCTCGTTTATCCCTCTTTCCATTATTGAAAACCGTATCGAAGTCCGTTGGGTGATTTAGTTAGCGGAGAAAAATACAGACGCGGACAGTTTTGACGATTTTGTTTTCTACTGAAAACGGTTTTATTATATTTATAAATCTTCTTAAAAAAATATCTAACCAATGATGAAAACTACATCAAAATCCTATGCGTAGTTTAGGAGAAGTTAGCGGATATATAGACAGACAGACGCGGAAAGCGACTTTATGTATAAGAATCAATGGATGAAATAAAATAGCTTTTGTGTGCGGATTCATCCGTTAAAAGCTAATGGATTAAGGATAAGGGATTGGAATGGATGAAGAAATGGGCTCTAGCGACGCTTGCTAATCGAAAAACAGAAGCACACGTACGATGGTCTTCTGTAAGGAGACTGCCGCCAGACAGGCTGTCCAAATGCCTGTGAAATTTAGTGTTTACCATCTTTCCACAAGTGATTTGTATTATTAGCGGATACTACATAGGTATATAATTATTCTATCTTAACGCACATGTCTTTAAATAAATGTTCCGGTCTCTGAGTGTCTCTAGACACAAACATATAATAATGACGTCTACACGCGACTATACACTCGATAATTTTGATAACCCAGGCAGTTTTAGTGTCAAGTAAAAAGATATTTATAGATATTAAATTGCAAATTTAAACTCTACGTACATAATAATAAAGTACGTATGCGATGTGTCAAAAAGTAGAAAATTTTCCGGCGGGACTTTGTATGGCGTTACAGTATCTTTCTTACATCGCATTATCGCGAACCAAATCCTTATTGAACATACTCGTAACTTTGAATTGCTACGATTGTAAATTCATTATTCTTTATAACAAATAACATTTTTCATTTTTTTTTCTTAATGGGATTTCCCTTTTTAGGGTTTTCCTCACAAAATTTCACGAATCCTAAATTCGTTAAATATTCTTTTATTTGAAACTTCTATTTTCATACAAAAATATACAGTTTTGCCCAATATCCATAAACTCGTGATGTCATTTCACTGTGGTTGTCTGTAAGGAGATGGTTAATGATACCAACCAGGGAGTTATTCAATACTAGCTATTGCACGCGACTTCGCCCGCGTAACTTTATAAAATATAGCCCATGTTACTCGCTGATAATAGAGCTTCCCAACAGTGAAAGAATTTTTCAAATCGTCTAGTAGTTTGGGAGACTATTCAATGCTAACAAACAAACAATCAAATCTTTCCTTTTTATAATCTATATATGTATATAAAAATTTCGTGTCACGTTGTTTGTCGCCGATGAACTCCTAAACTACTGAACCGATTTTAATAAAACTTACACACTGTGTGCAGTTTGATCCAACTTAAGAGATAGGATATATTTTATAAAGTTACTCGGACGAAGTCGCGTGCAACAGCTAGTATTAGTATAGATTATTACTATTAGTATAGATACGGAGCCACTTATTTAACAATATTTTTTCAGATGTATACAAGTAAATATATTTTTAGTTTTACACGGTAATTACATTGAATGAAATATCTTAGAATGTGTATTAACATAGTATTATATAGTGTTTACATTATTATCCAATATAAACACAAAATATCTAAATACATAACCACAGACTACTAATTAGTCTTTGTTATCATTCTACTATTGATATCTATTTAACTATTATTTACTGAAAATGAAACAAATAGAGTTGATTCATTATTTCTTTTTTAGGCACGACGCAAATTATGCTGTATAAAAATATCTACTCGTATTTTTAAATGTTAAGTATAATTTATTATCTTAGCGAGAGAGGTCTTAAACAAGCATTGTAATCTATTCCACTTATTAAGGCAAATGGTGCAGTGATATCACGGAGATAATGGTGTTGAGCCTAGTATAAATATAGACGAAGTGCGATCGTGCCTTTCTATCTATATATGTATATAAAAGTCGATGTGTATGTATGTATGTATGTAATTATGTTCCCAAAACCCCTGAACCGATTTTGATGACATTTTCAGACAACCTTCAGATTAGTCCAGCGGGTAATCCTGTGAAGTTTGGTAGCGATCGGACGCGGACGAAGTCGCGGGCACCTACTAGTATATGTATACATACGCTTCGTAGAATTATTATACAGATTGGAATATTACAATCATACTGGCAACAAATAGACAATGTTACTCCCTGCATGAACTTTCCAAGTGGTCACATCTGAATTTAGTGAGGATTTGGCAAAGTAGGTGTAGCGCATGCACACTGCGTTTAACTGTCATTTAAGCTGCCCGTTTGGCGTCAGTAACCATCTCCTTATAGAAGAACACCGTTCACGGTTTTTCAAAACAGCATATATTTGTAGAACTTCAGTGATTGAGTAAGAGATTTATCTATCCCTTTATAATCCCTTATCCTTAATAATCGTTACCAATAACATTGCTTGTGTTATAGATGCTGGTACCCATTTGAAGACCTATATATATATATAAATATTATTAACTTAGGTTTGCCAACTTTTGAAAGCATCTTTTACGGCGGGTGAGACCGGCTGTTGGTAAGGCGACGCCAACATTTGGCCACATTTTGGCCATCTTTGGCCAACACTGGCGGAATATTTTAAAGAATATATTATTTTGATGGAAATAGAATCAGACGGATTTTACTCTCTTACTACACTAGTGCACTGAGTTCATTAAATATTGTGATTTTACTTTTAAACTGCATGACTATAGTAATTGTTACTTTAAACATTCCTCAAAGCATTCTTCAAAGCATCACATGAACATAAGCATTTTTATAACATTAATGTATGTTTCGGGTCAGCAGTGCACTTACGTATTTTTGACGGCGACAGATGGCGATAGCCATTTTGTCACAAAATCTTTTTCATATATTTTTATGATAACTAATATTTTATTATTATTTTAAAACATTCTTTTTCGTAATAATTTTTAACAACACTGTTTTATTAGTACTGTTTGTATCCTAAATATTAAAAATAAAATAAAATAAAATAAAATAATGTGCTATCAGTATAGAAGAAACATTTCAACTTAATTCAAATGCAAAACCAGTTTCCAACTTTGCAGTTTTTGCTCACATTTTTGTATCTGTCTGTCTATAAAAATAATCTGTCTATAAAAATGCAGAGACAGACAACATACAAAACCAAGCGGCATTGCCGCATATTTATTACTTATTTTTAACACAAGCAAATTGCTTTAAACACACCATACAATGTACCTAACCAGTTCCGCAAATAACCAGAATGTTGTTTCCTTAACTTTCTTTCATAAAAATTGGTAGGTACTCTTCGTTATCAAGTTTTATTTTCGATAACCTTTTTTTCCAAGAAAATAATAATCATTGGATTTTTAATTTATATTACTGGAAATCAATTCTATTTTATGTTAAGGTTGACAGACAGGGTGACGGTCCACTTGATGGTGATGGCTACCGTCGCCTATAACACAACGCCATAGGTGCTGCAAGTGTGCTGCCGACTTAGATTAAGGATAAGGGATATGGAAGGGATGGGATAATGAGCTCTGGCAGCCCTTACTCTCTCACCGAAACACAAAAGTATATAATAATAATTATGTTGTTATTCACAGTGGTATTCTGTAAGGGAATGGATACTGCCGCCAGACGGGCTGCCCAAATGACTGCGAAACGCAGTGTTCCCTGTCACTATTAAACTATACTAACTTCTCAACTAGAGAATTTGCTAAGTACTGATTACCAGGCGTGTAAAATCAAATTTCAAGATATGAACTCCTAAACACTAGGAGTACCACTAATAGTGTTTTATACATTTTATAATCAAAATAAAAACAAACAAAAAATAGTTTATGCTTTTCGACATGCTTTTAGTGAAAATACAGTATAACTAAATATAACACAACAACATTCACAAATGAAGCAATTGATTAAAATTGGCTTTTTCATTAAATGTCTCACTTTATTTTTTCCGTATAAAGCAATCAAATAACTCAACAAACTTCTGATTACTGTAATTCATATCCAATTTTCTTTTTGTTAATGTCACTTTGAGGTTTTTTTGCCTTGAAATATGGACTACCAAAAAGGTTATATTTGATAACAGTTATTATTATATAACCACGGTTTAAGTGTTTTGTTGCATATATTTTATCATCTATTTTATTCGATAAGGCTAGGTAAGTGATGAATAGTAAAATAAATATAGAGACCAAATTATCTTTAATTGTATTTTAAGTTAAAAATTGAAAACTTAAGGAAAACGCATTAAAACGCTAACTTATTAATCTCACAAATTATAGTACCTATCACTAAGTTATACAAAGTACTTATGGGGTTTACTTCCACTTATCTCACCTTAAGGGTTGATTCGTCGTCAGCTTTCCCATAGCAACTTGCTCGCAGCAAGAATATTCACGAATCCAAATGGACGCAAGAAAATCTACTTGCATAGGTAGCTTAATACATATTGTTTACTTAGGAATTAGTATCTTATATATAATCTACAGAACACGGCGCTTTAAGCCTTAGCTTGTTTTAAAACTTGCTTAAAAATCGCCGATAGATATAAAATTTTAACTCTATTAAAAAAAAAAAAATTACGCCTACAAAATTAACTACTAAAAATTATAACATTATGTGCATATATGTATTCCAATTCAAAAAAAGTAAAAAAAATTACAATACACTATAACAACACTATTGAAATTCGAAATTTTAATATTCCACGTATTTTTTATTCAGGAATTATAACATTGCTATTCTGTATATAGGTATCCACACTAATAGACCGGCCGTCGCCAACTTGTCGTGGACATTAAAGACATTAGTTCAATTTATTATGAGAGACCACCGCGGCCGCAGTCCTATATTGGGCCCATATTATCGGTTGAGTACGTGACTAACACGTAAACAAACCCATAATAATAATATGATAAAGCACATTCTCAGCACTTTACAATAGACGAGCCGAGGGGCCTTAATTTTTCGTACATTGATATTCTATAGGTGTTCAAAATCCATACAAGCCATAAATTCAAAGAACCTGTAAAGGCATAACAGAGCAATGACAACTAGGTAGACTAGGTTCTCTGAGAGGAACGCAGAAATTGCACATTTAATTACGGCTCCGTAACTCATTTGCAAGCGAGCGAGGGAATTAAGTGTAGAACGCGTAAGTGCCGAATTTCCCATGGCGTTTAAGACCTTCTGGCCGTGAATTTTAGTGTAAACCGCATAGTCTTACCGAAATTGAAAAACAATTTTGTTGTGATCACCAAGTCTAGTAGAAATATACGTCGATGTAATAGAGTTTGAAATTCATTCATTCATATAGAACCTGCCTTTACTTCGTCAATTAAGATGATATGTTTAAACAATCATCTTAGCCCGTGTGAGAAATTATGAAGTAGTCCATGAAGTAGTCCATATCATTCTCCACTATTACCTATAACTATCTCTATATCAAATGTCATCAAAATCAATTAAATTGTTTAGCCAACATAGCAAGCTGATAAACCTCGGTCAGCAAATTAACCTTGCTATACAAGGAGATAACGTAGCCATCAAGTTATTATAAGAACTATACTAATCTCTACTCTTGTTCATAGGGGAAGTTGTGGAGAAACCTCCAGTGAAGTGAATTCAAAGAAATTACAGAATTTTGTTTTTTTTTTTTATTTTATTTAATTTTATTAGAGATGCCTATTCACTCGAACTTTGAAAAGATTTGGGTTATATTAGTTATTTTTTTAAAGTGTACTGTCGCCAATGAATCTTCTAGCTCTGCGATTTTTCTTTTTTTTTATTGTTTTTTATTACGCTATCCTTTTATATTTATTAATATTATTAAGCATTATGGCATCAAATAAACACTAAAATTGATGAAGCTAAATGATTCTTTGATTAATGGTTGCCAGTGTCGTTAGAAAATAATGACGTTAGTACGAATGATTAAAGCAGCATACTTAAGGTTGTCTTAATTGATTAAGTAATTTTGCTCATATCTTAGTTGTGGTCAGTATTCTTCGTCACACCTTAATGATCGTCATAGTGACATCATATAGTTAATGGAGTACCATTATATGAATAAAAATTCATAGCCCGATTGTCAAACTGAAAATTATTAAGACTTATATAGTGAGGGAAGAGTTATCTGAATCTGGCGAAAATAAAACAACAAACATTATTTTGAAAAAACTACAATAAGACTGGAAATTCTCTTCTGAAATGTTTAGAAAATTTGAAGTTGTATTTTTTCGAAATACAGTGTTGCGAGTTCAATGGTTTTTTTCCATCTCAAAAATTGTTGTTTTTTAAATTAATATCAGCGCCATCTCTGTATTATTTCAATTCAATTAGTTTTCGCATGGATGTATTACGTAAAATATTCTAGTTTCAGTGATATTGTGTTGATGACCCAATATCTGAAAATATACAGAAGTGTCTGTTACACGGTTACGGTAACAGATCGCGAGTTCAATGGTTTTTGCCATCTCAAAAATGCCCAACGCGCCTAAAGAAGTTTTCACTTCAAAAATATAACTATATTCTCGTAGTAAAAGTTTTATATTTCCTATGAATAGCCAAGTACGATCAAAGTATTAAGTATTATTAGGTATTAACTCTCGAGAAAATAAAGTCTTCTTAGAAGGGGGTGGTCACTGCCGCCAGAAGATGACAGAATAACTGCGAAACGCAGTTTGCCACATTTTTGAAGCACACTCAAAATAAGCCTACATTATAGTACAAATTTGTAATAATGTCATTTCTTAAATACTTTTTAAAAATAAATGAAGGTTAGAGCTATAAAATTTATAGTACCAAACTGTAGTTAAATGGTCATTTTATGTGCAATAACATCATATTTGAGGTGCTATTAACCTACAAAAAATACTAAAATGGGAAGTGATACTTCTAATTACTTCGTGAGTGGAATTAAAATGTTTTAAACATTTTGTGTTCAGTTTTTTTAGAATTTTAAATAAATTTATATAATTAATTGTAGTCGCAGAGCATACTGCATCCTGCACTTGTCTACTGGGTAGCCACTCTGGCGACATTTACTCGTACCTCTATCTTAGAGAAAACATCTAGGAATAAACATCTAGGAATAGACCTTTTGTGTCAGAACCGGTTCTTTAATTGCAACCATCTCAACCACGTCCATTGCTGGACATGGGCCTCCCCTATTTTCCAACATGTCCAGTCAGAAGCAGCCGGAATCCACCTTGTGGGTCTGTCCACCTTGTGGGTGAACGTTCTTTGCTGCGTTTGCGTTTCTTCGAGAATCTTCTGACCCCAGCGGCCGTCGGCTCCCCGTGCTATATGTCCCGCCCACTGCCATTTCAACTTACTAATCCGCCAGGTTATGTCATTATGTCGGTAACTTTAGTTCGTCTATGGATCTCCTGATTCCTGTTTCGTTAGCCCTCTACATAACCATACATAGTTAGAAACCACGTTTCAGCGCCATATATCATCACTGGCAACACATATTTGTCGAAAACTTTTGTTTTCAGACACTGAACAATTTTGGATGAGAAGATGTCTAATTGTAAAACCTGGTGTTATTCTCTACCTGGTGTTGTTTGTCTTCCTAGGCGACTGTAACCATCTACCAAAAATTGGAAGTCAACCTATCTTTTACCATTAAAAAAATACAAAATTTCTTATAGTCAGCATTATATTCCTGTATTATTTTTTTCAAATTAAAATTCTGCATTAAAATTACTTCTGAACCGAAGTTTGTGGAACGTTTCCTTTTTATATGTCTAGCTAGCACTAAATAATGAACACCTGTGTGTTGTCAGAAAAATTGAAGCAAAAACTTATCACGATTTACAAGATATTATCATTGTGTCAGCTATGTAATGTCTAACATTCCCCATTCACTTTGCGTCGTGCTCCATAAATAATAATCATCAACTCACTCGTTAGCTGACAACTGCTATGTGAAATATTTTGTAGGGCCGGTGCTTATTCTTTGGGTGTAAGTATAATTTGATTATGAACTCTAATTCCAGTTTGATTTCAGCTGGTCCTTTTTTGTATCTATCTAAGTATCCTTTATTTTTTTATTTCACTTGATAGTGAAAAGAGTGGCAGGACACATTCTACATTGTTACATTCTTCATAATTTATTTAATTCCTATCCATTCATACATACTCGTATTTTTCATAGCGTTTAGCTGCTATTGACAACGATGTCTGTGTTTTTAGTTGGTTTAATGGTCCATAGTCGATTCATGCTACGATTTATTCTCAACGTAGTTTGTCAAAATCAAAATCAAAATATTTATTTATCAATTACGTTTCTACAAGAAACTCTTATGATAGTCATAACAAATTTAAATTTACCAGGGTTTCGGAAAAAAGCCAAGATGACGATCCTGAGAAGAAACCCCGAAAGAAACTCAGGATACTATTCTTTTGTCATCTTTAAAATATAAAATAACAACAATTACACTTATTTTTTTTAAAAAAACATATCAAAATATATATACAATACTCAAAGATTTCTAATGACAACACTAAACATAGTATGAGCTCCGAATCGCTTAAATCCAGGCTGCATTGTAGCTTAAATAATCAGTGATTTTATAATAGCCTTTCGAAAGGATTTTGGTTTTAATGACACTTTTAAATTTATTTATAGATAAGGCTCCGATTATCTCAGGTATCCGTACTAATATTATAAATGCGAAAGTATGCTTGTAACTCTTTCACGTAAGATTGTAACTCTTTCACGCAAAAACTACTGAACCGTCGTACCATGAAATTTTGCATACACGTTGTCTGGGACATCAGAAAGGGTACCTGTCATCGTTCAACGCGGACGAAGTCGCGGGCACCAGCTTTATTATAAAACCGTATACATTGACCCATTTACAAGAATTACTTATTTGGTGTCTATAAAAACTAAGGAAACTCAGGAGTAGCAATAAACTAGCATGTGTTTAAGACGTGTTTCGCAGTCAGTTTCATATACTGACGTCACTGGCGGCCTAGTTTACTATTGTTGATTTAATAAACTTAGTATTGTGTCTGACGCTTCTATTCTGTATAAATATTATTATACATGCAAATCAAACAACTTGATGTTTCATAACTTTTTACATAAACATTTTGTAGCGGTTAGGTTTTAACATTGAACTGATGCTTGAGTTTTTTTGGCTGACAATTCAATTCAAGTGACGTCAAAAATACCAAGATGAAATAACTAAAATTTTATATTTTTTTTATGTTAAAATGGGCAGGCAGGCTGGCCGCTGGTCTACATTTTAATTTTTTTAGGAAATTTTCTTAACTTTAAATATATTTTGAGAACATTGATAGTTTTTGAGTTATTTGAGGATCCTTTTTTTAATCTTCAATTGTTTATAACTTTTGCACATTTTTCTAGACGTCATTACGAATCAAATAAGCACGTACTCGTATATTTACTACATGTAAAAAGAACATTATTATTTTATTTTTTAAGTTAAAAGATCGACAGACAGTGCTGTAAGTGCGCTGGCGACCACGTTTTTTAAACTTGTGAACTAGACTAGTGAGTTTAGAGGTATCATTATCCCCTCTTTTTATAAGTCCTTCGGTATGACTTCATGCGTTAACATCTACAAATTAGCGAATACTTTATTCTGTCTGTAGTGTATATATATACGTTTTGACTGTTCGTCGTTATATATAAAGATTTCACCTCAATACATTTTGATCGAATCGTACATAAAAAATTGTCGAAATGGTTTAACATGACCAATATTAACTTTGACTTGACTTTGACTGCGCTTATTCTTTTTATGCTATATCGTGCTATGCGGATGAAAAGTAAATAGTAAATATTTACAATTGAAAACATGACTCACAACCCCATCAATTGTTTATCGTAGTTTATCATAGAACAAGCCTATTGTTTGATTTATTAACACAAGTATGCCCGCGCGCATCTTTCACGCCCTGTAACGTTTCTAACAATACATTTGTTCATAGCGTCTTCATAATTATGTACATTCATAATTTTTACGATCAAAAATAAAACAATATTTAATACGTCAATTTCATGTTGTTTTTTAATATATTATAAGGCTTATTTCCACACCTTTACAAATTATTTCTGAATTTTTCGT
This sequence comes from Synanthedon myopaeformis, assembly GCA_944738685.1. Classification (NCBI taxonomy): domain Eukaryota; kingdom Metazoa; phylum Arthropoda; class Insecta; order Lepidoptera; family Sesiidae; genus Synanthedon; species Synanthedon myopaeformis. The sequence continues at coordinate 2,191,244 of OX122927.1, read as the reverse complement.
ATAAGATGTTTAGTTTACTGTACTATGTATATCTGTACTATATTAAAACGAAAATATAGCTGAAGAGTTTTTTTTTTGTTTGTTACATTATCACACCTTAAGTAGGTACTAAACCGAACCGAATACCAAGAAATTCTGCATACACGTTGTCAGGAGTACAGAAAAGGACATAGAATACCTTTTATACGAAAAAAAGTTACTTTTCCCGAGGTCTAAAAATAAAAAATAAATATCTTAGAAAATTTTTCATTAAAAGCAATACCTAAAGATTGGATAAATGTTTCAACGCTTTAGAAAAAAGGGCGCGGACGAAGTCTCAGACCAAAGCTAGTTATACTTAAATGTGTCCACGAAACATAATTATGTATTGTAAATATCAATTTTCGCTGTATCACACACGATTGAATACAACTGTACCATTAGCATACAACACGGAGTAAACTAAGACGTCTTGATACTTGTAGCGAAATGAGCATAAAAATCAGCAGCGAAGCGTCACAGTAAAATCTCTTGGACTTAATTGGCGTCAAAATTACAGATGTATACGCCTAATGCCCTATTGTAAAAATTAGATTTAACTAATTAGCTTTAGATAATTAAGTGACCTATAAACGCCTAGATCTATCGGTTGTGGTTGGATGCGCTCGAGTGACATCCAAAAGGTGACTGACTACTTACAATGCAATTTCCTGTTTCGATTTGCGTCATTCAATTAATTTTCATGGACACAGTGATTTACTTACCAATGATGATGAATGTGGTATATCACATCAATTTGTGGTAACAAATTATGAGTTATTGTTACTTATTTCCTGGTTGTAATACCGCAAGGACGACTGATCTTTAGAAAGGCGGTTGGCTTCTAATTTATAAAATCAAAAATTTTGATGTAATTTTAATTTAAATGGACTAGTAATAACAGAAAAAATTATGAGTGTTTACTTGCAATAGGTAACCATATTTTAGCTTTAAAAGTAAACAAAGTTAATGATCACAAGTTATAATTATCTTCGACTTACTATTGAGTCCAAACACGCTATATCTGCTGTAAGTTGCTGAGGAGTTGGCTGTCCCGCAGACTACTTGGTGTTGCAGCAATAGATCAACGGAAATTTCACCGAAGTACCTAACAGTATACTAAATTTCACATCAACCGAACACATGGAAGTTAGTGAAATCTTTCGTCAACTAGGAAATGGGCTCATGATATTCAGACGCCTGAACAAATCTCCATAAACCATCTCGATCACGTCAGCTTTTAAACAAATAAACCGGATCAAAATAGGTCCATTTGTTTGGGAGCTACTATTCCACAGACACAGATACACAGATACACCCATGCATTCATACATAGACATACACGATAAACTTATAGCACACCTTATTTTTGCGTCTGGCGTCGGGGGTTAAAAATACTCAGATCCGTGTAATGCTTCTAAAATATTGGAATTGCTGGCGTACCTATGTTTTATTTTATTTTCGCCAGTTCAATAAGTGCAGCGAGTATCTTGCGTCGCATTCTGTCTTCGGTTATTCGCATTAAAGTACATCAAATTCTCCCAAATACCTAGGTTACTGACTTCATTCGCTCGTAGTCTAGGCGCGTGCCTAACACTTTGTCAATTCGTCGAATGGGCTCATTAAAAATATAAAATATTTTGTTTCTTTTGACAACCCTAGCTAGCAGATAATAGCAGATATAGCACGGTTTAAAATTAATGGTTTCATTGAGTCCAAGGACAACGGAACATATATTTATAGTTATCACTGGTCACATTTTAAACTTTAATTAAATACTTCAATCAAACTGAAATTACATACGAACTGCACGATTTACATCTCTTTTATGAGTTCAGTCGTCACAAATAATAACAGTTTCTTTACAAGTTTATTTAAACAACTCAAAGTTAAATTGATATGTACCAATCAACTCATCAAATTGATTCATTGACACAAATGATTATTGAATGATTGGACTTTTATTGAGTTTGTTTGAGTGCCGTGAGAAACACGTACAGACGAGCACTAAGGTATCGAAACTTCGAATAGTTAATACACAATTTCTTATCATCTGTCTATGTTACTAATATTTTAAATAAACAGGTTTGTGAAGAGGTTGAATTTTTTGATAGATGAATAGGTTTAGATTAAGCTTAACACACCTGATATATGAATCAAAGTTAAGCATTAAGCTTATAAGATAGATTAAAAGGGTCCCTTTTAATCTATCTTATAAGCTCATATTTTAAAGTCTTACAGTTAAATGTAGCACATTTTAATAGAGTAACACTTCTTATACACGCAAAAAAAATATTCATTTTAAATAAACGTGCAATTTTATATAGATATTTAATTATACATTTATTTCCTTTCGAGTAAATATACAAACAAAATCTACAAAATTATTTTTAAATTATTCAGTAAGAACATTTTTTTTCGGAATGTATTTATTTATTTATAATCTAGTTCTGTTACTATGCTTGTTTTTATAGGCGACAATTAAGTATACTGGTAGTTTGCCTGCCAAATTCTGGCCGAATTATACATAAAAATCTATCGTTACTACGTTGGATGTTCAGTCAATTCCATATATTAGTAGGCACAATTGAACAGCCAAAAATGTATTTGTTTCGTTGCGACACCTTCAAGTACCTAAGTATTTAATCGCCTTAAGTGCACACTTGTACTTTAGGCGTAACTGAGAAATCTGAGAATATTAATTCGTAGTCGGCAAAAAGTAGTCGTTTCATGCTGTGTTTACTAGGATTATTCAATTTAAATGGATTAACTTAGTGCAAAGAACACTAACATTTCCATATCTAATGGAGCTATTTGAAAGTAGTTTGAAAAACCGGTTCAGTGCAAATATGACTTAATCATCATTTGTCTGGATAAATAAAATTTTAGTTAGGAGTAATTTTGTATTCAACCACTTGAGATTTAAGGCGTATTATTAATTTTTTTAATTAATTAATTAACACAAATAATTTTATCATTAAATTAATTTTTTTTTTAAATTTACTATAATTTTTTTAGACTGATTTTGAAAATGTAGAAGTCTGCATTAAAAATTAACAATTATGTTCGCCTATAAACATTAACAATATTTCTTCATGTTCTTCTTAAAAACTATTCTTTAAATTCTTCAACTAGGATATCTTTCTCATGCCACTGCTACGTTTGCCTCGTTTTTTCCTTGCATCATTTGTTGAAGAATATCTTTCGATCTCATTACGTGCCCAAAATATTGCAGCTACTTTATCGTTCTTCTGTTCCCTTTCTCTCATGAAAGGTTCCAAATGCAATACCGACACTTGTTGGGTAAATTATAAGGGATAGGTTGGAAATAGGGGATACCTTTGGAACCCCTTATTGATATACTGAGACAATAACACACATGCTGTTAAGTATGTGATCATAATATCAAATAGTAAACTAAATATAAATGAAACATGACTTTAATGCTGGCTTATAATTTAAAAAAGAAACTTCATTATATTTGTCTGTGTGTCCGTCATCGCGTCTACCTTATAAGGCGCCGACCATGTAGTTAATCTTATTAAGGTTTAAGATTTTATTAAGATAAACCAAATTGGCAGATTTATTGCACTGATAATTTTGATGCTTATTATTATTGGTTGAATGAATTAATTGAGTTTTATTGCTACTTCTATTCATGTTAGTAGTTGTAACTATAAAAAAAACATAATGAAATAGGTACCAACTGGCGATCTCTCGGAGGACCTCACGACGGGCAGTTGTTTCCCCTAAGACTATAGCCCAGGTCCCGGTTTAAGTGGCAGGTGGCGGACATAGGCTAGCCGCCAGCGTCGAGCCTCTTCCGACGGATCGTCTGGGAGAGAGGATCCTCTTCCCGCTGCCTCTCCACTACGACTTTGCGTGACATGACGGTCTCACAAAATGTAAGCCACGCCTGCCACGCAAGATCACTGTCGTCGTCGACCACAGCCAGTGTGCTGCACAGTGTCAACCGCGCAGCCACAATGGTGACACTCCTCGGTCGGCTCTCTCATGGTCACCCGTTGAAGGTAACGCCCTAATCAACCATGTCCCGAGAGCATCTGCACCAGGCGTATTCCCTACTGCCCTGAGTGAGTTATCACTATTGAAGTAACAACACTTCAAATTAAATGATATTACGACCTTACAGATAAGACCGTTTGAAGAGGACCTCAAATAAACAAATGATCATTTTTTTAAAAAAAAAGATAATAAAAATTATCTTTTTTTAAATAAAGTTGGATCTATATGATATCAGGATTGTAAAACTTTTCCAATAGACACTTCGGATTGCCTTACAACCTTGATAATGAAATATGTACCTATTGGCGCCAAAGAAATTAGCGCACGAATGTGAAGACGTAACAAAATCGCTGACGTACGAGTATATTCAAGTTTCGATTCAATCAAAACAAATCCATAAAAATATGTTGTTAAGTTTGATAAAATGTGTGTGCAGTCTTGTAGTTTTTATACTTGTACAATATAGAATGCTGTTAGAGCAATTTTCACAACCAAACGCTTAAGATTAACTATCTAACATTTCACTTTCTATCTACTTACTGCATTTATGATTTATAACAAAGAGTTGCGTACAGGCTGAGTGGTATTTGAAACGTGCCACTTGAACTAACATATCCAAGAGGGATTCAAGTTTGACAAGCCTGAAAGGATTAGGGACAAGTTAGATGAAGAAGTTCTGGAATTACTTATTCACGCAACGTTAACTCAATGACACAAATGTTTTTGTTTCACGGTAATCCTCTGTAAGATTGTGGATACTGCCGCCAGACCGGTTGCCCCGTTTGAATGCTATACATATATTAACCACGAGAAGCATTCAAGAAGATCATAAAGATGTTGTTATTTTAAAATATTCATGTTTTTCTAATGTGTGAATTCTGAATAGGATGTTATGTTAGACAAGCTTCGTGATTATTTACAACAAAAAATATTGCAATGTTCCAATATTTCAATATGAAATCCTATCAAATACAACCAACATATTTTAATTAAGAAATATATTACACAACACATGACTTCTGAAGTTGGAAATTATTTTTTAAGCGATTAAGTTTAGTTCATGGCTAAAATATACTTACCTACCTTAGCAAAAATGAAGGCTTTTACTTACAAATAAAGACAATAAAAAAACAACACAAAATTAAGGCATTAAGATTTAAGTAGGCTTAAGTAGTAACTTAGGGGACACTATTATAACAAATTGCAATTATTGTCATCACAACTTAAGTATATAAAGAGAAAGTTAGTATGATATTAGGTGAAGGTAGATACGAATGGACTCTTACTTATGAACTAAAATACTAATTCGAGAAACGACTCGAGAAGAAACAGCCAGAATAAATTCTTAAGAACGTTTGCAGGTTAAAGGGGACAATGACAACATATGTATTTTCTCAGGGAAAGTTAAACTAAAAATAACCAATGACGCAGTATAAAAACTTGCATACTTTCACCTTTTTCATATTGATAATTAAGTTCGTATAATTTGTGCGACTTACGCTATACTCAATGTACATGGTCAATGTGGCAGGGAACACTGTCCTTTGCGGTAATAAATTGGGCTGCCCATCTGGCGGCAGTAACCACCCTCTTACAGAAGAATCGTTTTGGTAAGTGAGTAAGGAAAGCCAGATCCTAATCCCTAATCTAATTTTCATAATTTTTCTAATTCTAATGACCATAGTAAAATTAGGGATTAGGAATTCCTTATCCTTAATTTACTATGGCCGTCAGCGCACTTGCAGCACCATGGCGACGGTAGACACCTACCATCAAATGGACCGTACGCCTGTTGACGACTTTAACATTTAAAAAAATCAAGTCAATTTTAGTAATGACCAATATAAAAAAGAAGCATGGTTAGAGAGCAGTTTTGCTAAAAAATACCTTATTATGCTACTGCAAAATGCCATTGTTGACCTCGCAAACTAGTAATTTCGGATGCTACGGTTATTTGAACACATTAGCAATATTCTCATGCTCGGTAACAGTTATCCATTTCAATTGCAAGTCAATACACTGTCCCATTGTCCTTCTTAAATGTGTCAAGTTCTCGTGACGCATACGAACGAAAGAACACATGCTATTTGACTGAAATTTCGCATAACAAAGCGTCTCTTAAGGAGGTTAAGAGTGACGTTTTTGGTTTTTGTAATAGTAATTTGTTGTGATACAACTCTTTTAACCTCTTAACTATTAATAGTATGTGTTTCAATTTGTAATAACGATAGGAACTTAGTGCACAAAAAACTGCACCTATTGGTTAAACGCCATTATAGTAAGTACTTTATTTTCCATTTGCACCTACAGACAAAATTTCATCTACTTTTCGTTCATTATATGAAATGTAAATTTAAACAAAAACCAGTCTTTTATAATGAAGTTTTTAATAATTAAATAAAGTAATAATTTAATTCCAAATTTTCGTATTTTTTTCGAGATAATTAATGTTTACTTTCTTATGGATTCAATTTTCTCAATTCTTAATATGTAGTTACTGTTTTTAATTGAAGAAAAAAAAAACACAAAAATTACCCTTTTATGGTGTTTTAATATATATACTTAATCGCATATAAATAATAAAAAGCCACAAAGATGTCAGCGGTGCAAATTTGTCTTACGTATGTTCATCCAAATTGAAATACTGGTTATTTCAATTTGGATGGACCGACAGACAGACAGACAGTAAGGATTTATTACTGATTAAATAATTAAAATAATTTTATTTAAGATTTTTTTTTTATTATGCGGTTTAGTAAGATTTTATTAATGTTATTTATATATTTTTTTTTTCATTGAACAGAAGGCTTACAATGACGTTATAGACAATATAATAGAAACGTCCTTTGTTGAGGTCTAGATAGGCGCGCGAACAAAGCTGCCACATACGTCACAGTCGTACTTGACTTAGAACCTTGTTTTATTTTATAATGAAATTTTAAATTATGCAAAAAATCTAATCTAAACACATAAGAACGTATCAGGCTTCGTCATAAAAGGCGGCAACTGCAGTGGGTATCTAACTACATCACGTGACGACGTGACGCTTTACGATCTACATATATATAGCTGTTATAATTTATAATGTTCCAAAATGTTTCCAAAAATAGTATTGCACTAACATTATAAATATAAAAAATGTACAAAAGCGATAATATAACTTTAATCACTTACTTCAAAAATATTATAGATTTCCGAAAACTACTTACTATATTATTCATTGACAAATATACCTAGCAGTTACTTATTCGTTGACATATTATATTCAAATCCTACTTATACGGCTTCGCACGGATGCAATATTTTCTGCATATTATACACACAAACCTTTCTCGTTTATTGTGAACAAAGCCTATGAACTAAAGTTTGTAATATCCGAACTAAAAGATAATATCCGAAACTACTCATCCTATTTCAAAATTTGTTCACTAATGAAAAGTTTCTTTATCGAAGTCACGATAGTCGTCCGATACGATAGCCTTAAAAGAATCTATAGAAAAGTTGAAGACAATATATGTATTATAACCAACTTTTATTTTTAAGCTATTTTAAGCAAACATTAATAAACTTAAGTAATTAGGCAATGTTTAGTTCAAGACATTCGTAATAAAATACTAGTAAGTAATGTATGATAGTTACAGTACCAACGCTGCAGTAATTTATGTGTGGAATTATGGACGAAAAAACAAAGTTCTAGAGTGAAAAAAGCTAAATCTAAATAATTGAAGGCTAGAATTAAATAATTATAATAGAGGTTACACAACGATATTATGTGGAATATCGTTAAGGTTACAGTTAAACAGGTCTATAGTTTATGTTATTATATAACCAAGGTAATTTAAATATTGTTTTTATATAGATGTTGACCTACAAAGGTGCATATTTATTTTGAATTATTAATTTATTTTATGTATTGCTGTTATAATATAACAATTAACAAAAAAAATAAAAAAATAATCATATATTATTTAATGCTAAATTTTGAGAGAATGTATGAATCTTTCGCGCAAGAACAACTGAGATAATTGTGTTGAAATATAGATTACTATTACTAGCGACCTGACTCCGGCTTCGCACGGATGCAATAAGTGGAATATTTTTTCCAATTAATTCAACTTTCTGGAATAGATATATTTTTTATGCAAATTATGTACACAAATCCTTATTAATCGCTCTTTCCATTGCATTATTGAAAATCGTATCAAAATCCATTGGAATGTTTGGAAGAAATCAGCGGAGTCAACCGTAACAGATAGAATATGCCATGATGAAGTTCTCTTTAGGATTTTAGAAGAACTATAATACTCTAGTAACATTATTTTTATTTGTAAATTTATTTTTCGGCGACTTGGTTGCAAAATATTGTTTTCTTTTCTACTTACATGAAATCTTTTTATTATATAAATATTTCTTAAAAAATTATCTAACTGTTGGTGAAAACCGCATAAAAATCTGTTACGTGGTTTTTGAGGAGTTTACACAGACAGACAGATGCGGAAAGCAACTTCAAATTATTTATTTTATTTATATTAGGGAAACATACAATATCTCGCTACACATTATACATATATACATAAATGTAAGGTTACATTAGAATAACACGTAGGCGATGATTAATAAAGATTCGCGGACAAAGTCAAGACAGCTAATAAATAGGTGATGTTCACTGGCTGCAAATTTTAAATAGGGTAAACGTTAGATAATTGATACCACACTTTCAGATAAAACTGCATTGGCGCCAGCACTTCACTAAGCTATTGAATGGGAACTAGTTTTGCCATAAGACAATTCAAATCTTGTTTGTGCACTACAAGTGAGTTCGCGACTTACAAATGCTATTTCAAAACAAGTTTTTGTTTTCAAATCCAATGAAATTTATTATGACTCACGGATTTTCTTAGTAGATGTCTTGGGAGACTGTTTCTTCACATATTCCAAGTTGGTTATGTTGAAACTTTGAACTTGCAAAAAAACTAGACGAGCGCGATTCTTCGATGACGTTAATTATTAATGCGTAATAATTTCCTGATAAATTTTTGCAACTTATTTTTTTAACAACATACTTATTTTTCTATGTTGATTTAGATGTAAAAAATAGATTGCATGTCAAACTTAATTTATTGTTTGACGTCATAAGTTTGCACATGCAAACAAAAACTCTGGTAGCTTAATTACTTCTATGAATCCTAATTTGTGAATGATGTGTTCTTTTCGAATTGAGAGCGAATGAGTCATCTATGAAGAAAATGAAATTCATTTTGGCTATGTGATGATCCGGACACAAAATATTCGGACACATGTCTGAATTCCGGATTTGATTCCTATTGAAATTTTATGTCACCTCGTAATTATATAATTGTTATAGAAAAACACACACTTAATGCACAAGCAGTAAGTGTTTCACATGACAAATTTTGTTCTAACTGGTGAAAAATAATAATAATGTATTTAATACGTTAGTGGTGGCAGGGCACACAGCGTCTCGCAGTCATTCGGGCAGCCCGTATGGCGTCAGTAACCACCCACCCCCTTACAGTACTCCCACAGTGAAAAACAGCACGTGTGCTGTTGTTTTTAGATGAGTGAGTAAGGGATACCAGAGCCCATTTCCCTAACCCTTTCCAATTTCTTGGCTTTAATAATCTTAATATAGTCCGCAGCGCACTTGCAGCACAAGCACCTGTGGCGTTGCTTGTGTTATAGGCGACGGTAGCCACCCACCATCAAGTGGACCGTACACCTGCTAGGTGACTTTTGTCACAAAATATGACAATGACGTAAATGTATCGTCATTGTAAATGTGGCCCCTTTTAAAACAGATTACGCAGTATTAAATTACTTCCACGTATGTACGAATAATTGTTGGTAATTACGCATGCAACTCGCTCTTTTATCGTAATATCTTATTTGTAATTCGAAATTTGTATATCTACATTACAATTAGTTAAGTGTAAAAAACGAATTCGCTTTATGTGCCTAACAAAAGCTCATCTCTGAAATACTATCGTACATTATTGTTACATTTCATTTTTAGATCCCATATTAATTTATTGTAAGAAAACTTTGCATATAAATTATTTTATAAGTATATAGAATAAAACATTTTCATAGTCTACTCCGTGGTATAAAGAATCTTTTAACAGTTTGACCTGAAAAAATCATATTATGCCTCTCGGATACACGTGTTTTCTAAGACAACGTACCAACTCATATCAAGAATCAAGGCAGCAATTAATGTCTATCTAAGACCATAAAGTTTATGTTTATTGCAGGATATCAATTAAAATATCTTTAAGATCTCTCTTTACAACACGATCACGTGTTTGCATGGTCATATTAATTTGTGATGGGTTTTAATGAACATACCACGCAACAATGAAAAAAAAAAACATAAGAAAATTAATTCTTATTGCTGGAATATTAAAAATTCTTAATACAAAATGTTAGCAGATGTTTGTAACGATCATTTAAATACCTAGTAACATCTTCGATTTATTTTTTACTAAGTAGCTGTTGCATGCGACTTTGCCCGCGTAACTTTATAAAATATAGCCTGTTACTAGCTGATAATGTAGCTTTCTACAGATGAAATAATTTTTAAAACCGGTCCAGTAGTTTTTGAGTTTATTCATTACAAACATACAAATCTTTTCTCTTTATAATTTATAATTCTCTTTATATTACTAGCGGGCCGATCCCGGCTTCGTACTATTTTTTTTTCCTGAAAATTATATACTTATAGATAAACTTTCCTCCTTTAACGCTCTTTCTATTAGTGAAAACCGCATTAAAATCCGTTGCATAGTTTAAAAGATCTAAGATACAGATTGACAGACGGCGGCGGTGCGATTTTGTTATATATATACTATTATAAAGATTATACTTCTAGCGATTATATTATTATAATACTACGACCCGCCGCGGGCTTCGTACGGAGTGAATTTAAATATATATAATATGTATTATATTATATTAATATGTATTGAAGCATATTGTATGTAGCCTGTAACGTGTAACGTGTGACATATGACTTTGATTTTACTACCAAAAATTTTCTATATATATATAAAAATATATATGAATGGCTGATATATGAAAATAACTCCAAAAATACAAAAACCCCTCCTACTGTACATTTTCAATTCAACACGTACAATGTATAATATATTATTAAAATATTTTCTCACCACTATCTAGAACTGACGGAATTCCACCAATGGGATAATTTTACATATATTTACTGACGTCATGAGGCCGAGTGACGGTCTCCACGAACGAACTGAGTCAGGCAACTCAGGCGCATTATAATCGCGGTTTATATTGGCAATATTGCCATTTCAAAAGCCAGTCGACGTCCACTCTTTGCAACTGCGTTACCGAATAGCGTTTCTTTTTAATTAATTTATCAATAATATAACATTTCGTGTCGATCAACCAAAATCCCTACATAAGTGTATTATAAGTTACATGTGACTTGGAATTTTTTGTATCTCATCATGTACAGTGAAGTTTTTTTCGATATTGAAACTTTCATGGATGCTGTTTTCTACGCATACGTGTATAATACAAAAAAGGTATTTTTTTTTTATTTAATCATTTTTTTTAACATTAAGTTGGACAGACAGGCGGACGGTCCACTTGATTAGGTGTGGAAAAATTAGAATTAGTTTTACGATTATTTTTGTTAGCATTAAAATTTTATTGTGTATTTGAATTCGGTATTAATTGTCAATGGTTAATTATTGTGATCTAATAGATCAATGACAAATACGAGTACGATAATAACATGACGTAAATCATGACGAAGTTGTCATGTTGTAATATTAAAAACATGGCCTATGTTTATGTTTGTTTATTATAAGCTAAAAATATATAACTGTTTTTATGGTTGTAAATAGATCCTTCATTAGTCTAGTGGTTACAGTTATAGGGTGTAAAAAATATATCCAATGTACTTAAAATATTTTAACTTATTTACAAAAAAACTATTAGCTTTTGCCCGCGTCTTCGCCCGCGTCCTTCGGGAACAGTATTTTTTCTCTATGAAATTACCTGAATCCCTGACTACGTGTCTGTAAAATTTCTTAGTTGAGTGTTAAGGCGTGAAAGCGTAACAAATAAACTCACTTACTTATTTAATATACTAGTTGTTGCACGCAACTTCGTCCGCGTAACTTTCTAAAATATAGCCTATGTTACTCGCTGATACAAAAGCTAATATAAATTTAGCTTTCTATAGGTTTCTATCGATCCAGTAGTTTTTGAGTTTATTCATTACAAACAAAAAACAAACATACAAAAATACAAATATTTTCTCTTTATAATATTATTAGTTTGGATCAATTAGAATAATAAATTCTCTTTCACTACCTCTGAGTAAAGTGTCAAGTAGGCTAACTGCCATTTAAAGTCACCGGTCACAAGGAATGATGGAGCTGATATACCTTTGTTTGTAAGGTAAAAGTCCCAAACATTAAAAAGAAAATATTAAAAAAATTCGCCCATCGAAGGATGCAGTAAACCGAGTGCATAATTTAATAAAACATGAAATTATTTCTAAAAGTAACTAATCAACATTTTACTTGTAGTTGGTGAAAGAGGCCCTAAGAGATATTCGTAATGTGAACTTTATTATGGACATTTGACTTTTATTAATTAAGTTATTTTATTAAAGTTATATTTACCCTTTATACGTAATAACTTGTTTACATTATTAAGACTCCGTTTACAGTTAACACATACATATATTTAGTGCATGTGTTTGTATATAAACAATAATAATTACGTTAATTTGTAGACTTGTTTTCAGTCCATTGTTCCGTGTGAAAAGTATGTACTTACGTTATTATAAGCAGATGATAAGAAGATAACTGTTGGTTGCTGTTATATGCAATTATAATACATATATTTGTGATTATATTTATATTTGTTGTGTAATCATTTCTGAACGTTCTGTAAATTTATTTTAAAGATTTTTTTTTAATGTAAAAGGCGTCAGACAGGCTGACGGACCATCTGATTGGTGACTACCATCGCCTGTAACACCAGCAACGCCACAGATGCTGCAAGTGCACTGCCTATACCTTGTAAGATTTAATGATTAGGAGAAATCCCTATCTCTTAATCCTATCTGACATTCCTTAATAGCATTCGTAAAATACTATCATTTATTCCATTGATGCCATTTTTTTTCTAATTTTTCATTGTCACCTTGCCGAATAATGTGATGTATATTTAAATATTATGGCAAATGGATTTAGCGGTCAAAAAATAACTTTTTAATTTATTATGCACAAAATCTTAATGATTATGATAATGATAATAAATGCGGAAGTTTTTATGTTTGGATATCTATTACTCAATAACGCAAAAACGGCTCAACGGATTAAGATAAAACTTGGCACATTAATTATTATTATAAAGTATAATTTTTACCTTGGAAAAATGTTAGGTTCCTTTAGGATTTTCTAAAAGTTTATAATGCTTTAGATTTAACAAGAAAGTTCAAAAACGTTAATAAGTGAAAATAACTAGGGCCAAGCATTCTTAAATTAATCATTGCGCCAACTGTAGCGGATTTTATTTACGTTTAAGTAAGGTTACAAAGTCCTCTATCTCGTTGCTCAATGTGACCTATGTTCCAGTGAACCCGAATAAAAAAAGTTTCATTATTCATTCCAGCAATCCGAGAGGTGGCGTAAACTGCGTAATATCGTTCAATGGACTCCGTTCTTCCAAACGTACAAGAAACAAAGGTATCCTTGGATTCAATTGGCTGGTCATCAAGGCAACTTCAAAGCTGGTCCGGATCAAGGCACGATATTGAAGAAGCTTTGTCCCCAAGAAGAGAGATGTTTTCAGGTAGCGTAAATTTTGCAATGCGTTTGACTATTAATGATTACTTCAATATTTAACGTCTTGATTTTCTCAAAAGAAAATTATCGTTTTCCATTGATTTTTTTACTATATTATAAATAATAAATTTCATTGGTCATACTCGTAGTATTAAATAAATTCTATTTTGTCTTATAATTCATCTAAATTATATATTATTATTCTATGAAACATGCATGAACATAATTAATTTTCTGAATGACAAAATTTCAGTTTTTTATTTTTATAAATTAATTATTAGAATATTTATATGATGTAAAATCCCCTAAACATTCTGGACGCATTGATTGAGATTACTGACTCGTGTATCCCCAATACACGAGTCAGTAATCTCAATCAATGCGCTTCTGATAGTTTTTTCTTAAGTTCTTTAACATCTAAGAGGAAAACCGCAGTCTCTCCGAACAAAGTAAATATCTTCGACGAACGATGATTAAACAACTCCCCTGATAGAACGGAAACAAGTAACGTTGACCCATAGAGGTAACATAAAAAACACCATAAACGACCGTTACTTGTCGGCGATATCATTAGTTTAGGAAATGAACTAAAGGAAAAAACACATGGGATTATAAATTGACTTTGAAGTCGTTGTATCCTATGGTCGAACTTGGAAGCTTGAAATTCTTGAAAGAGCTTATTTTAGTTTGTCTCGTGTTTTCTTGAGTAAGCCTTCTGCATTCTATTAATAACAATATTGGCTATTGTTACTATTATTAATAACAAATACATATCTTATACACATATCTACACAAACCATCATACACATATACAATACACATAAATCTTTTTTTCATTTTTAATAATTTTACTGATTAAATTTAAATTGCATCTCTGTCTACTGTTATATTTTGGCTTTTGCGATTCAAGCTATGTTTAGTGTAAAGGTCACTGAATAATCCTATCAGTAAACCTTAATGAATAATATATAAATAAAAATAAATAAATAAATATTTTGTTGATATTAAATGAGACAAAACATTAAAGAGTTCGCTACAATGAAATTTTTGGAACTAAGTTTTTTACTAAGAGAAGATTTGTAAATAGGATTTGAGGCAAGAGTTGAGAAAAATACAAACTTGAATTTATAAAGTAATATCTATATCTATATCTATATCTATATCTATATCTATATCTATATCTATATCTATATCTATATCTATATCTATATCTATATCTATATCTATATCTATATCTATATCTATATCTATATCTATATCTATATCTATATCTATATCTATATCTATATCTATATCTATATCTATATCTATATCTATATCTATATCTATATCTATATCTATATCTATATCTATATCTATATCTATATCTATATCTATATCTATATCTAATTATCTATACATATAAAATTAAGTCCGCTTCTGTCTGTTTTTCTGCTAACTTCTTTTTAACCACCCAACGGATTTTGATATGGTTTTCAATAATGGAAAGAGATCCCTCTTTCCATTATTCTGTTATTATTCTGAACCGACAAATTTTCTGAACCGACAAATTTTCTGAAACGACAAATTTTCTGTTACATATATATAATTTGCAAAAAAGTTGCATTCTTTCGAAGGCGGGGTGAGTAGATATTTAATTTAAAATAATTGTAAAGGTTTTCAGAAAAAATATATTAAATATATTTTAAATATGAGGAAATAAATTCCTTTTGTGGGATTCCAGAATGCATCGAGGAAAATCCCGACAGTACAGCTACGTATGAAACGCCAGCACAAATACTTTTTTTTGTGGTTTATATTATGACGACTATACATAATGATGTTTTAATGAATCGTAAACACGCTTTATTGCATCATTTTTCAAATACCAAATACCAATACCAATCATTGAGTTATATGGTTAATTGAAATAAATGTGATTAGTTTTGATTTATAAAAAAATGAGCTTTCTTGCAATTTGTATGACTAACTTCTGACATAAGCTTTCTATTAGGCTTTTATAAGCATGTTTCTACATTTTTTGCAAGTATATCTAAGTGTTAAAAATCGGTGATACACTTAGTTGAAATTTTTATGGAAATTATTAAAATTTGACAATAAATTCGTTTTATCTTTTTACTTAAGAAAAAAGAACATTGATATCTATAAACAATGCAAATACGTTTAAGTAATAAAAGAAATGTAGATAACTGTTTGACGTAAAACAAATCTTTATCAGAGATACATGTTTAACAATTGACACAGATGTCTTTGAACCTTGTCTTTGAAAAGAATTATGAGTTGACAACAATATTGTTTCAAACTTAGGAATACGCGTCACTATGTATCATCATTTTTAATATATAGGTACTAACGACCCGCCCCCGGCTTTGCATGAGGAGTTTTTCCAACTTTCTCTTCATACGAACCTTCCTCGGACTTCTATAATTATTTGAAAAAATAAATAAATAAATAAATAGCCGATCTGGTCCAGCCGTTTTCGAGTTTTGCCGCTTAGCAATATATTTGGCCATTAATTTTTATTTATACATAATAAACATATAAATTTATTTATTACATATATCAACATTATAATTGAACAGAGTTGCAGCAATATTAACAAAAATAATTTTACAGTATTTACAAACTAATTTTTGTTGTTTATACAAAATACAATACAAACAACTATCTACAAACAACAAAATAACTACAAACTATATAAATTTATTTATTTCTATGTAAAATTAGAATTAAATTATTGAAAAATAATATGGTCCAATGACCATATTATTTTTAACTAAACTAGTAAATGAACTAACTAACTTTTTAACTGAACTAGTAGAAAAAGAATTAATGCAAAGTCTCATATATACTAATAACGTAATTTATAGGTCATTCCGATGACATGTACCGTTATATTTTACATTCAATCATGATACGATCTGGAATTTACTTGTTTAAATTGATGACAGTTTCCAATGCTGAAAGGATACTGACGTTTAAGTATTCAAAGCAAAAACATGATAAGCACAGCTGTGCTCATGTTCAAGCATATTAACAAGCTCATTATATACCTATGCTCCTTCTACCAAATAATTTTACTTTATATTACGGATGTTCACAACACTATTAGAAGTTCTACTTCAGTGACGTACAAAAAATGACTTTTCTTTTAAATTACTTCGTCTGACAATTATTATTTTCCTACTTTCCAGTTGCTGATGAAGGATATCCTCCGACCGTTGGTTCCTGAATACAAAGGCCAAGTTACCTGTGAAGATGGAGAACGTATCCTTTTTTAATATAGAATTACATTTTATATTCAAATTATAACTGAAATAAATATTAGAGCTAATTAAATGTTAATATGGAAGCACTGTGCGTCTAGCCATCGACGCAAACCTATTAAAAATATTCTAGTTTTTGAAGAGTTTACAACGAAATTGTCAATGTTCAAAAAATTATCAAAATCGTTGGTTCAGCCGCATCGAAAATTAACCCGGACCAACAAACTTACAGACAGACTTAGTGAATACTTACAATTGTATTTTTATAACATGCAAATAGAAAATTAAGAAATTAAGAAACCATGCAAAAAAGAATAGTAATGCATATTAAATTTCATTATTTTTTTTCAACAATTTCTTTAACATATTCTTATAAATTAGTGTACCTACAACTGCAAGACCTTCTTAGTGATTTTGATAGTCCATGCGTTATGGACTGCAAGATTGGTGTACGAACTTATCTAGAGGAGGAACTCGCAAAAGCTAAAGAAAAAACAAAGTTAAGAAAGGTGAGTTTTGTTTCGTTTATATAAGTTATTAAGGCAGAAATAGGTTCAAGTTGTTTTAAAAGAACACTTTCATGGGTCATCTTTTTATTATTATGATAAAATATCGGATGCAATTACAAGAATTTCCAATTAAAATGAATCGCAAAATGGTTATGTAAGAAATTTATACTACGAGTATAAAATTATGTTTAGATACATTCGCTGTTAACAATTTACTTCAGTTTATATTTGGATTATCATCAAGATATATTAATTATTACATATTTGTTCTAATATAAAATGAAAATCATGACGTACAACTCAAATCTCCGTCATTCGTTAAATTATTATAAAATTTTGCAATTACAACAAATATTATAAAAATGACAAAGTGATTTTGTTTGTAACGCTTTTAAACCTTAACTACTCAACCGATTATCGTGAAACTTTACATACACGTAGTCAGGGGTACAGAAAAGAACATAAGGTACCTTTCACCCAGAAAAATTAAGTGCTGTTCTCGAGGGACGCGGAAAAACTTGCGGACAAGTGCAAGACAAGTGAATATTGTGTAAGTTACTTACACAATATTTCTTACATAATATTTTTGATAAAACAGTGATTATCAATAAAAAAAATTGTATTCACTTGTTTATATAAATATTCATATGATAAAACCTGTTGAAATAACGTTACTGATAGATAAAACATTAAACAAAAATAACTGGTTTACAAATAACTCAAATCGACGTTATAATGGTGCTTAAAATAATATGAACTTGAACTTTGAACAGTTAATAAGACAGATTCTCAAAGAAATTATAGCAAGGAATATCACAATAGTACAAGTAGGTACCTAACTATAGATTCAGAGCTTATTGACTGACCTATCTCATTAACAAAAAATGTCCTCAACTCGAAATGTCCTCAACTCGAAATGTCCTAAACGTGAAATATCTTAAAAGCATAATAAGATAGTTAATGATCAACTGGTGTAAAAAATCAAGTTATTGTTCTAGAATTTCAATAGAATATAACCGTGTCTAGGTATCTGCCAAAAGATTGTAATAGTTTATTTTAAAATGGTACCCTCCCGCATTATATGAGGATTTTCCATTTCCCAACTATGCAGATTGCGCAAATTTTAATATGTTAGTCTCTTAGACTCTTAGGTATGTTGACTCATTATATGTTATTAAAAAAAAACTAATAAAAAAACTGTTTTCGTTGTTATTTTAGTTTCAATTATTGTCTTACATAATAGCGACAAAAATAATAACAAATTACGTTGCTTAAAAATAATAAAGTGACCTTTTGAAAGAAATTTTAGGCTTAGTATATATTTTTTACGTAACTTAGGTTCAAAGTCAGAAGGAGTCGTCAGTCAGCGCCTGCCCTTACCTTAAATAAAGATAAATTAATATTTTTCTTTAAAATAAATTAATATTTTTCTATGTTTCAGGATATGTACGAGAAAATGATACAAATAGATCCAAAAGCACCCACGGAAGAGGAGCACAGGAGCAAAGGCGTAACGAAACCCAGATATATGATTTGGAGAGAGACCATCAGTTCAACGTCAACACTTGGTTTTAGAATAGATGGTGTGAAGAAAGCAGACGGCACTAGTTCAAAAGACTTTAAGACTACGAAAACTAGAGAACAAATTTTAGAAGCGTTCAAGGAATTCACGAACAATTTACCTAGTGCTGCCGTGAGTGTCTACTCCTATTACTAAACTTTTTATACTAAATTTACTTTTTGAGTAGAGGTCGCTGTACGGTGGTCCTATACAAGACTCCATATACATACATGGAGGTACATAGAGACTAGACTAGATTGAAATATAAATTTGTGATTAAGCATAACAGCGAATGTGACTCATTCTTCATATTGCTAAATAATAATTGCTGTATTTGATTTTGATAATATTCATATTCACGGAAAGTCCAAAATCAGTTTTTTTATATATACTGTTACTTGTTAGGGAAAAATGAATTTAATAGCGATCGACTCTATTAGGTTTATTAATCATTGAGTACCTATATACTTTATATAGTCATAAGAGGTAATCAGTTTTTTAGTCAATGGACTTTTTGCCATTCTGCTTCTTAGTCTTTGGACGTTTATAATCATAAGACTTTTTAGCAAATTCGCGTTTTAGGCATTATGATCTTAGTAAAATATATAATACAAGTAACAGTCCAATCTATCTAATAACATGTTATGACTATATAAAGTATATAGGTATATTGATGCATTGGATAGAGTATTGACTAAGGTTTGTTTTTTGAAAAGTATTTCAGTATATGTTTTAATAATTTTTATGTAAATTTGAATCTTAAAAAAATAATCGTTGATTGGATCCCAGAAATATCAAGTTTATTACTAATATTGTACTATATAATAACATGCTTAATTTTTAGCGCCATCTAGTTTTTTTATATGCAAAATGATTGTTGGTTTCATTATCATCTAATTGGTGTTCGTTTTTTTAAATTTCAGCAGAAATATCTGGAGAGGTTGAAAGAAATACGAGCTACTTTGAAAGAGTCCCATTTCTTCAAAACGCACGAGTTAATAGGCAGCTCCTTACTCTTCGTTCACGACAAAAGAAGAGCTTCCATCTGGATGATTGACTTTGCCAAGAGTGTACCAGTACCAGACGATGTGATTATTGATCACGATACCGCTTGGAAAGTTGGGAATCACGAAGATGGCTACCTCATTGGTGTAAATAACCTCATCTCAATATTTGAGTCTCTTACAGAAGATGACAACGGAAATCTGAATCAGTGTTACTCAAATATAAACTTAGAGAAAACCCTCAGACAGGACAGCTTAGTTACTTGAGATCAGGCGAGAATAAACCTAATAAGATCTGACTATATATACATGAACAATACGTTTATGTTCTAACAGTAGTTTTTTCTTCGAAAGCTATGCGAAGCAGAACAAGAAGATTTTGAGAACGTACATATAGTGTATGGAAACTTGTAAATATTTTAGTATTAATACCTTTTTGTGTTGTTAAGTTTATAAAATACTCATATTAGTTCTTAAATAAGGCACCACCAATTTAGTTTGTAAAACTTATTATGTTATTTGTTTTCAGTTCCATTAGAATCAAAATTGTTTTATAAAACACAATTATCTTTTTATTATATAAATATATATGTTATGACGAACCAGATATAGTTGAGCCATGTATATTTATTTTGTAAATACACTATATTAGTGTAACGACTAATAATTATAAATCTTAGACTGCTAAGACTAATCTATATATCTGGAGATACTAATAAATATTTTGAACTATTTGACTTAGTTTATTTTACCTTTTCAAATATTAACCTAAAGAAAATTCGACAGATGCCTCCGGAAAATAAGCTTCCTCTGTGAACTCTGTAACTGTGATAAAGGATAATAAATAAGGAGGAATAATATGTCAATTCGAAAATTTGTTTTATTTAAATTATAATATTTAGGTAATGGACGTGAGAGGATTAATAATTGAGTTCAATAAATACAAATGCTTTTGTAAATGGACGGCTTTTAATTTAAATAATTTTTCAATATAATTAATAAATAACTAATTAAAAATAATACTTTCTTATGTCTTAAATTGTACTAAAAAGGCACTTGGTCACGTCTTGTCTTTACTATCTTTATTATTATCTATCACTATGTCTGTCAGACTTCCCCGTCTGGAATCTTCTTCCTCGACGCTGGCTACACTTGCCACACTCTCTTTTCTAATACGAGAGAATAATCTCGGTACTGGGCCCGTATTCACTCTTCCTGGTCCCCCAGGAGCTGGAGAATACTTTCTCACCCTAGGCTGAGGGCTGTTTTTAACTTCTTCATTAGCGGTTTCTGAATAAGGTGGAGGAGATTGTAACATCGTCATACGATTCTCTCTAGCAGCTGCAGCTGTAGTTTGTAGTTCAGCTCCAGCTACAACAGTAGCTAACGTAGGAGTGAACTGTGGTGCTGTTCCTCTACCAGACATTCGTCTGCGTCTTGGGCCTGATATTTCATCTGAATCTTTGCTCGGTATTGTAGGCAAACTAAAATCAGGTCTAAGCGAACCTCGTCTCCTTGTAGGAGTATTAGTAGGTTGTGATATTAAATCTAATAGTCCGGATGTACTTGTATTGGGTGTACTTGTATCATCTGAGCCAGCTGTCTCTAAAACCGCTAATGCTCGAAGTAAATCTGCTACACTGGTTTTTTCTAAGACTTTCACTTGTTCGGACTCCGGAAGGGCAGCAATATTAATGTCCGGGTCAAAAAGACTACCTCGCCCTCGTTTCGTTCGATTTTTATAGTTTTCTAAGTCATCATTGAAACTGTCACTGTCATCTACAGCATTTTGAAAATTCTGTGTATTGCGACCTCTTTTCATTTGGTTTTGATATTGCCTTATACTAGCTTCGAGATCATTTGGACTATCTCTAGGTGTACTACTTTTACGGTCTTTGCCAAATGTTGGAAACAAACTAGTACGACCGCGACTGGTTTTATTTTTATAATTTGTAAGTTCGTCTGAGTTCTCTGGCATAACTTCTTCATCATCATTCTTCTTAGATTTCCCAAATGTGGGGAATAAACTAAGTCGTCCTTTTTTCGTTCGGTTTTGGTATCTTTTCAATTCTTCTTCGTCTATTGTGTCATCTTCATCGTCGCTTTTATTATCACTAAAGTCAAAACTGGGAAAAATGCTGTGTCTACCTCTTTTTGTACTTTCTTTATAACGATTAGCCATTTCTTCTTCAGGGTCACTAAAATCAAAAGAGGGAAAAATACTACGTCTTCCTGATTTAGTTTTATCTTTGTAAGCTTTTGCAGCGGCGGCATCTTCGTCTTCGCTAAAGTCGAACGTTGGAAATATACTATGTCTTTTTGTTTTTTGTTGATATGCTTTAATAGCCGCAGTATCTTCGTCTTCTGAGAAGTCAAACGTAGGAAAAATACTACGACGACCCCTTTTAGTTTTTTCTTTATAATCATCGGCTGACTTTTTATCATCATCTCCAAAATTGAACGAGGGAAATATACTTCCACGTCTGGGTTTCGGTTTTTCTTTGACATTATCATTATTTGCTTGAACAAAAGTAACTCCATCTTTCATATTATTTTTAATATTTTCAGTAGGACTTTCAGATGCGCTAGGTTTTTTAAAGAATAATTTCGACAGAATACTTCTTGGTTGTGTAGTATCTTCAATTGTCGGTGAAATACTTATAGGTAATGATAACTTTCCAGTTCTAATGTTTGCCTCTTTTCTGTATTTTTCAGCAGTATCCCCATTAGTCCATGTGAAATCGTGATCCAATTTGGAAACTGATACTTTTCTGTAATTTGGTACTGCCACACTTAAAGCTCTAGTTCTTTTGGGTGAATTTTGTATTATTTCTTGGCCTATACTAAATACTGGTGGTTTTTCACTAGATAGAATTTCATCATCGTCAAACATATGCATACCTTTTTCTTTTTGTGGCTGCTCTAAACCCCCTAAAACATTGACAACTCTAGCCAACAACTCAGCAGGCTTTACAATAGCCGAAGCAGTAAATGTTTTTTCTTTGTCTATACCGAGAAGATTAGTATCAGACTGTATGCGGAGGATGTCTTTAGTTAACAAGTGAATATTTTCAGAATTAGCTCTTTTTCTTTTAAATATAGGGCCTCTTGGTTCTACATCAAAAGTTAAGATAGGACAACTGGCACTTCTATACAGTTGCGGGGTAGGCTCCACATAGACTGGCTGGAAATAAAAAAGTTAAATAAGCAAGTAGTTTTACATGCGCGCATACAAGAAAAAGAAGACCTATTGCTGACATGGGCCTTAATTTAATATTATCCTTCTATATGCCCTAAGATCCTACCAATATTATAAATGCGAAAGTTTGTGAGGATATATGGATGTGTTACTCTTTAACACAAAAACGGCATCAAAAAATATAAAAAAAATTGGGCGCCACTATGGTCGGCAGTGGCGGCGCCACCGTCGTCGTAGCGATAAAGATGTCAGGCCTTATATCGGATGTTACATTTTTCATTTTTCTGTCGCGGGCACCAGCTAGTTTATAGTATATCTTTCTTACAAGTCCAAAAGAGTACAAATGATGCTTTACAAACAATATTGAAATGTTTTCTTGAAAAAATCCTAGATAAAAGTGCATGCCGAAAACTGAATATGACCACCCAATTGAACTGAATAAGTTTAAAAAGAGAGTTATACTTTTCTAAGACAATTTCTAGATGGACACAGTCCATAATGATAATGATTATAACAAACATAAGATATAGCCTGAGGATACAGGCAACATCAAGCGCTTCGTAGTTCAACAAAGTATGAACCACCTGCCTTATTAGTTCTTCTAAGTGACATTGTTAACTCAAATTGGTTAAGGCAAAAAAGGTAAGTTTGTTCTTGATGTAAACAGAATTTTGACGAATATGTCCTTAATTGATTAAAGTAACTTTCTTGTTTTAATAATAATATAATAATAATGTTTTAATAAGAGATAAATAATAAAGCATACCTTTAATTTTATCAAATTGGCTTCGTTGACTATTTTTCTAATAACCGCTATATCTCTGGTGAAACCTTGGAGGATTTTGTTCTGAGTGCTCTTAAACTGGGAAGCCAATTTTTGTTCTATTTTATGCACACCCTCAGACCTCATGCCGCTGGTGATGAATCCAAGAAGCATGACGATGTATCCAAGACCGAAGGTGATCCAGACAATCAGGAACATTTGATATATGAAGAAGTAAGCGTAAGCGAATCCGTTATTAATTGTGCCTGGAAGGTAAAGGATATCTTTAAATTTACTATCCAAATCTTGTTATAGCGGTGTCTAATAAATTCTGTTTATTCCTTTTTATTTAAGTAAAGAGTTTATAATAGTAATTAAAAATGACCAATAAATTATATTATTCTAATTGAATAATAAACGTATGATATTCGTGAGAAATTATTATTTATTTTTTAATTGATTAATGTTAATGGCTCTGGTCAAGAGCCAAGATGTCATAAGTATTGGTAGAGGGCACACTGCATTTCGCAGTCATTTGGGCAGGCCGTCTGGCGATAGTAAACACCCTTAGTGATTGAGTAAGAGATGCCAGAGTCCATTTTTCTATCCCTTCCCAGTCCTTTATCCTTATTCCTAATTAGTCGGCAGCGTACTTGCGGCATCTTGTGTGGAATTGCTTGTGTTATAGGCAATGGTAGCCACTTATCATCAAGTGCACCGTCTGCCTGTTTGCCGACCTTAAAACAAAATGTTCATTAACAAATATCTCCATTACGAATAATGATATTTTTTTTTAATTTATCGTAAGGAAAAATTAGGCACCTGCAACCATATCACCAAATCCAATAGTGGTTAATGTCACAAAAGCATAGTAGATGGCTCCAACGTAATCCCATCCCTCGAAGACGACGAAGATACACGCAGGCAGGAAGATGAAGAACAGAAATCCCGGGACGAGGTAGAGAAATATTTGGCCCAACATACCGAGATTGTGGAAACAATAATCTAAATTATTGGCCCTTTTCCGGTTTCTCCTTTTGTATTTTCTGTAGATCGATATGAGCTGGAATGTAGAACGACACAAGTTATTAAACTTTAAATTTCCCTGGAAATAGATAATCTTTTAGATCCTGGGTACAAACATTAAAAGTGGAGTAATTACGTATTAAGGCTGCAGATTATTCGGATATAGAGTGTAGTCCATCTAAAAAATTTACCCTATGGCTTATGAATTATAAATATGATAATGATTCAAAATGTTTATTACCTGAAGACCAAAGTATTCACCAAGGTTTGCAAGCAGGATACCATTTATCGGTATACCGAAGAGACCGTAAAATATCATCAATATTCTTGATAAATGCGTTGTAGGTGCCAAGTTTCCGTATCCTGGAAAATATAATATTTTTATCCATGAAAAAGAGATTTTTTTTATTAATCTTTCCGTGTGAAACTTAACTGTATATATATAAGCCTATTATGATTGCTTATGAACAAAATACATAATAAATTTAACCGCTACAACAATGCCCATGAATAGAGTATCTATCCAATTCGTAGGTATCTATGTTAAAAAATGAATTAGGTATTTTTGTTTCCTTAATATTAACAAAACAGCCATAGATAATTGTGAGATTCTCTTATATTTAGCAATAATACATACCAATTGTACTGACGACGGTATATGAGAAAAAGAAGGAATGGTAGAAGTCCCATTTGTATGGAGGTTCCGCGTCTTCTGTAGTATAATTAAACATCGATTTGCCACAGTAATCTGACAGTTTACGCAAAATGCTGTCTTGTTTGTCAGGATCGTTTGGAATGTAATTTTCGTACAGGAGATCTGGAATTAAAAAAATAATAATATTGCACACTGAATTACCATTTCCAATACTGTCATGGAAGAGTAAGCTTGATCTTCGGTCTATATGCTTGAATTTACAGTAAGTAAATTGTTAATTTGGGTATATTTGGGTTAAAATATTTTTAATTAAATAAGTATATTTATGCGACACGGCAATACACCGATTTTTATGATCTTTGTTTTATTGAATTTGTCTCCATCCCGGATAGCAGAATAACTATTAAAACTTCGGAAAAATGTTCACAAAAAAAAAATACGAAGAAAATTTATTTTCTCATACATTTTGTATGAAATGGGTTTTTATTCTCCCTGAGGCGGTGCGAAGTTCGCGGGTCAGCTCGTTTTGTATAAAACAAGATTTACCAATTTAATGTCAATTGAATGTTCTAAAACATACATTTTCTTTCTAATGTAAGTGTAACATATAATTAAAAAAACAAAATCCGATTTTTTTATTAGTTATCTGGTATATGTTATAATATAATGAAAAAGAAATCGTTATTTCTTTAACACCCTTTTTGTACGAGTAACTTTCAAATAACAATTTGACGCGTGATTCAACACAAATTAGTTTCTTTTTCTTCGCTGTCATTAACCGAGTAAAAAAATAATTTATCCAGCCTCATTTCAATGTTAGAAAACGTATTACTTGCTTGAGGAAATTAATCATCACACATTAATTAATATTACGGCTTAGAAATAAATAAAAAAAGTTCAATTTACCAGTTAACAACGAAAGAATCAAAATATTAGCGACTTTGATACTATTCTAACATGACCTATACAGATAAGCCTAAATGCCAAAGTTTTTATATAGATTTAAAATGTTAATGTTATTCTTTTGATTCTGAAATACAATTAGATGAATAATTATTTTTTGTTTATCTTAGGCATCTTTTGTATGGCTATAGAGCATTACTTTTTACTTTTTATATTCTGAACTAATGTTGTATATTGGTCACAGTTCTTTAACTGATAAAGTTATGTAGAATTGTCATAGAGTTGTTTAAACAATCAAGGGTTAGTTTTCGGAATGTCCCGAATATGAGTCCCGTACCATTTTATATCATTCATACCAAAAGTATAATTTTTTACTTAAATAGCGACCCGCACTCGGCTTCGTACAAAAAGTCCTTTCTTAACGGATGCTTACGATATAAAAAGCTAGTAGTTTTGGCTGTGCGTTGATCGTCAGTCACGACCACACGACAAACGTTTTTATAAGTAAATAGATAGGATAGATAAATAGGTTACAGATAGCAGGCTCCATGCTTTCTTTAAATAGTTAAGATTTTTTTCCAATTTTTTTTTTTTCAAATCAAATCATAGGTTTCTCCAAGAAACTCTTTTGAATGGCATTAATTTAAATTTTAACAGTTTTGGGAAAACAAGCCAAGATGATGATGATCCTGAGAAGAAACCCCGAGAGAAACTCAGGATACTATTCATTTTGTCATTGTCGTTGTTGGATAAATCAGTATTAGAAAAAATAGTAGAGTTGATATTAAAAACGTGACCTACTAAAACACAATTTACGGAAGTCATTACACGTTTAAATCTTGTTTAATTCGTAACAAACACAAAGAATTTTATTTTCAATATAGATGCACCATGAAAAGAAGGTGCGGTCGATTGTCATCCTGATTACCATTAAACCGACATAAAACCGATTTACGACATTTATATTGAATCGAACCATTGTGAGTGTGAAGGTCGAAGTCACTGCCAAGATCATGATGAAGGACCTCGTTGTTTCATTGTATTCCGTAGCATATACTACGACGAATGTGTTGATGTGACTTATTTGCAAGCAGTAGAATAAGTTCTATCACTTTAAGGACAAACAGGTTCGTTGTATTAAAGAGTTGTATTAAAATTGTATCTACCTACGAATATGTACTTCTTTCTTTTGTTATTATGTTTGTAATTCTGTAAATTTCTGTTATTGTAGACAACTCAGGTGTACGGTACAAACTTAATTGAGTTTATATAGTACACCTAAACTGTGTACCACCAATTGTTTTTTGTATGTAAATAAATAAATAAAAATAAATACACTAAAAGTTTGGTTTGGTTCGTGCTTCGTGTTACCCACCTAAATAGTCGACAGAGTACTTTAATAACTTTGGTGTTGCCTGTGTTCCTAGACGAGGGTAGTCACCTACAAAGTGTACTAACAGTCTGCTTCTCGACACTCACACATAAAGAATAAAAAATTCTTCAGTTCAGTAGAACTTTATGATAAACTTTTTTGAGATTTTTTTTATAAATTATCAAAAGTTATTGATCAAAGTTTATTGATAAATTAATATGGTATCAATTCAAATAACTTTCCGTTACCTGTAAAATAATGAACTAAGTACATTAATAAATCTATTTCTGTAATGAAAGATGCTCAATCAGATGACAGATGTATTAGGACTTCTAGACATCTCTCTATGCTGAATTTACCTGCTAAAGTTACAATTAGAAATGTTTGAAAGACTTTATTATATCACAACTATTTCTTTCATGCCCGTTTTAGGTTCAGTAGCTTTTAATTTCTTTGTACTTTTTTAAAACTTGTCAATACATTTAGATATCCTATAAAACTGTTTCCTTGGAAAATTCTACATCGGTAAATTTCCTACACTATTCGTGTACTTTTTAACAACTCGATCATGATTACTAACAGAGATTCCTATTATTATTATGCGAATTAATTTCTCTAAAGTATATCTCTATACTGTGAAAACGCACATTAATGACGTGTTAACTGGTGTCTCTTTGGCCATAAACTTATGTTTACAAACTATTGTGACATCTGTATATTAAATTAGCAAGAACGTGAACTATGCTTTATGTTATGACGCACCAAACGCTTTAGGTATCATATATTGTCGTTGTGATCAAAAGTTTCAGTTTCCATGTTGAACCAAATACAGTTAGGCGCAATTAATCTAACTGGTACTAAATATAACATTACGAAAGCTTTCTTTCTGAATTATTCTCAATATGAGAATTATTCTCAACGCATTATTATGTTTGTTTGTCTAAGGCTTATAACACATATATTGTTTTTTTATGCGCATAATGCATTAAGTGTTTTCACGCAAAAGAGGGATGTTAAAGGTTTAATCTGTATGTCTGTCTGTAGCATCGTAGCTCTCAAAGGCATAGACCGATTTGGTAAGGTTTTTTTTGTTTTTTCAATCACTTGATTGAGGTGGTTGTAGCTATAATTTATAAAGATAAGTTATATATTTAAAATTATTCAATTTAAAAGTGTGTAGGGATGTATTGAATCTATACATAAGTAAAGAAATATATCAAACAAGTTTTTCGTGGATTCAAAATTAAGTCAAAGCTGAATAATGAGAATGACGAACCTTCAACAAAAGGTAAACGCACCAAAATTCCGAGAAGAAAATTCTCACGTATTTTTACGAAATATCAAAGTGCAAATTGCAGTACAATAAGCTGTGTGAGCACAATTAAGGCGAACATATCCGTGACAAGTTTCACGAGTAAACAGCGCCATTCTGGCCTCCGCAGACTCTTCGTGATCTCAAAATTAGTCCTCAATTAGACACGTCATGTTGTCACCTGAGGTACAGCTAATTTTATGTACAATGTTGCCAATTTTGTGTGTTAAATAAAAATAAATGTAAAAAATTAATAGTACGCAGTTATAATCTAATAACTATAATAGATATAATCTATTATAGTTGCATAATATATTATGGTTTTTGCAGATATAATCTAGATCTGGGCAGCCCTACTAGCAGTAAAACCACCCTTTCACAGACGAGCACCGAGAAACTATAATTGCATTGTAATGTGATACGCATAAGTCGCCCGTTCCACCCACAAATATCTTACTAGGGAATGATCCTAGTAGGACCTATCTTACTATCCTAGTAGGACACCTGTCCTACTAGGGAATGGCCTTTTTAATAATGTATTCTCTATAATGAACTGATATGTATTATTGCATCTAGCCAATTGCCAATCTTGTAGACATTTCTATTTATTATTTGTACAAATAATAAATACATTTTCTATTATAACTAGTTATAATATTATAAGATTAGTTAGTTAGTTAGTTTAGTTTGTAAGATTTATATAATAAATATTTTTCAATTTTTCATTTTCGGGGGGTACGTGCATAATGTTAATATATTATAATTAGTAAGTTCAGGAAATAGTTTCATTACAAGTGCGAAACACAAGGAAAAACATAATTTCCCGTCGACACGTAATCAAAGATTCAGTTAGTAAACTAGCCACAGTCAAGGAGGACATTTTGCGTATTCTTCCTACCAAACATTATCCTTATGTTGCTTATACGACAGTTGAATGTTAATTTCGTTCTAGAAAATGTCCAGTGTTCAATGGATACCTTTTGATCGCGACTTCGTCCGCGTCCCCCAGGGACTATATTTTTTTCTGCCCAACATCCTTTTTTGTTTCCTTGACAACTTATATGTCAGATTTCTTGATGATCGGTTGAATAGTTATAAGGCGTGAAAGCGTAACAAACAAACGACCTTACTTTCGCATCTATATATTTTAGTTAATATTTTCGTAATGTGAAGTCTGGACACGCCTGTTCAGTGGATAGGGCCACTGTAAGATTCTCTGTGTGAGATTTGGATTTCTTAATGTAGTTTAGATGGTACTGTCTCACGGCCGGTTCTAATATCTAATTTCTATACATTAATTGCAGATTATGGTTGGTAATACAAACCATCTGTACTTACTTAAAGTCCCAATAATCGCTGGACACGTGACATTGCAATAAAAAATGGAATGAACAATGTTCATAAAAGAGAGCAGATGCGTTCCACTATTGTATCTATAGTTTGGAAAGTTCAATGTGGCGGATTCATTCTTTTTTATAATCATAAACGAAGAGCCTTGTCAGTTTACGTAACAGACAAGATGTAGAGCCTATACAATTTAGATATTATTATTTGAAATTAGAAGGAGACATTGAATGGTCCAGACCTACGAATAAGTCCAGACATTTAAAAAGTTACTTTTACAAATTTAAACGAAGATTTTTTTAATGTCATTATACGATGAATATCGTATCACAACGTTTTTTTTTATGTCATTATACGAGAAAGGGTTTTAGCCGGTAGGAGTCCGGCATAATCCCGCAGCGTCTCATGAGGATTTCCCAACGTTAAAAAAAGGTATGAAGTTACCTTGTCAATTAAATTGTAATTTTACAATTATTAAAGGAGGCACCTATTTAGAGAATTCAAATTAACAGAAGTTTTTATATAAAAAAATGTTACGAGACTGTCTTGTGCTTATAAGGAGATAACATAGCCACCATAACTGCATATAAACGTGTCGACTGTTTGAGGCCGGGTCATGAACGTGCAAAGACGCACCTTAGGCAAGATATATGTACATATACATTAATGCTTATTTATAACAAATTATTTAGAAATAATAATAAACAGCAATAGTTGGAATTCTTTGCAGTCCTCATTTTTCTAATACGTCTCTTTTGGTAGATCTTTCTCCATTATTACTACCCAATCGAGGGATAATGATTAATTTGTTGGTACTTACAGTAATACAGTGAGTAATACAGTAATACTATAAAGCAACATTTAATAAGGTACACACACTAAGTCAGGAACGTGTAGTACAAAAATACATGTCTTACAACATAGTTCAATGAATATGTATCCATTTACAACTTACTAGAAGTTGCGCGCGACTTCGTCCGCGTACCTTTATGAAATATAGTCTCTGTCACTCGCTGATAATATAGCCTTCTATAGGCGAAAGAATTTTTAAAATCGGCCATGTAGACAACATACAAAAATACAAATATTCTCTCTTTATAATAATAGTATAGAAGTATATTATACTTATATGAATCCATATCGCTACAATGTTTTAATGAAAAATAAAAATAAAAATGCTTTAAGTTTAAATGAAAATTTAAGAAAATGTCTGAATAGTCGCAACCACTTGGAAATGTATTGTGTAATGAAAGAAAAAATGGATTGACATTCCATTTGATGGTAGAATGTCTATTCTATTAACACAAATAACGTCTTTGGGATTGCAATGCACTGCCGACTTTGAAAGGTTAAAGAGACGGTATATACCTACACTAGGTATACCTTTTGATTATATTCTTTCATTCATATTCATAAATATTTTTCACTGGATACGAAAAGGGAACATTTCTTCACTGTTGGATAACTAGTTATTAAACAAGAACTATGTAATAGGGAGGCGATATGATGAATTATTATTGATCCCTGGCATCCTTACTCACTAACCGAACGTATGCAGTAATTTCAGATTGACCTTTTGTAAGGGGGTTGTAAGTTAATATATTACTTTGAAATTTTATAAATATGTTAGGTTCAGAGACAATTTAAACTTTTTATTTAAATAAAAAAAAACTACTAGTTTGCTCACTATAATAAAAATTCGTAACGTAAGCTGTAATATCAACTAATAAGCCTCTTTTTTGGTTACATTGTGTGAATAAAATGCACATTTTGTATGAAGATCACGTATTGTAAGCAATAGTTAGCCATGGCCAGTTTTGTTATATATATTTAAAGAGATTTAAATTATCTCCGTATATTATTCTCAAAGAGAAGGATCCTTAATATGTTCCAATAACAAACAATTATAATGACTTATGTTTTCAGTTACCTTTTGCGTTTATACAAACACAATAATGTATTGTTGAGACAATATAATTATTTTGTTTGTATAAATTACACAATTAGTAAGAGTGATAAATTATTTTAGGTTAAAGATTAGGTAAGTAGGTATTTGTATTTTTTATATTATCGAATAAATTCGAAACATACGAAGATTCGAGTAAGTTTATTTTCACCTCTCCACATGAAAAGGGTGCTGTTGGTGCCTAAAAACTCGCATCAAAATCGATTCTTGTTGCGAGCGTGATTCGAAATTCGAACACGCTAAAATTTTGATTTTATTAGGGCCTCTTTCACCATCTCTGAGTAGTAAAATAACAAATGACATAAAACGATGTTAGTAAATATTAAATCAAATTTTAAAATATTAATAAGTACATAAATTTAATGTAATAATTTATTAAATATTTATTTAATAAAAAAATTACTTCTACGTAACTATATTATTTAGTCCCCTCTTTCTCCCAAGAAGAACATTTAAAGTGTTTTACAAAGCTTGAATGTTGACGAGTAGGTACAATCACACTCAAATTTTCATGACTATTTCAGATTCACATCTGGAGGCCTAGCCAAGATCCAAACCAATGCAAACGTTTCGTTGCGTACTTACGAAACGAAGAACAGAAAGCCCGATTGGTTGTTGTAACGCCCACATAAAATTTTGACCAATCACAAAGCTTTCTCCCAGCGTAGCGTAGCGTTTACGACTGTAGAAAGCACTGCGTTTGTATCTTGGCTAGGGCCATTGTTAGCGACTGTACTCATTCAAATTATATAGAAAACCAAGGACTGGAATGGAATTTCAATTTACTTATACAGAGTGTTGTTTTGACTTTATTCTTTGTCTGTATATGAGTTTGTTAGAGAGAATGTACGTCTTTAACATCACAGACACAGACATTAAAAGTAATTGCCTATAGAGTCGCCGTTGTTACCACATGTTTCTTTTACATTTCAACTCGGTAATATCGAATACTGTATGTTTTCAAACGTTTATTTTAAAACGAAAAATTATGCATTCCATTATTATACTTTATGCATTTTAGTCGAGCAACAGAACTCATGACTATGAAATGCACGTGGAACCTTTATAAGTCTATGAGGAGTTTTGTGTTTATTGAGAGCAATATTTTTGTTATAGTAAAAACAGACGAGCTAATTAAAGCAATAACTGCTATTTTAGTATGTTATAATTTTATCTGTTTGCTTATGTACACGCCTGTTTAAAATAAACGTTTTGATGCAATGATCTCATTTGGTAATATGGTTTGGGTATGAAGTATTACATTTAGTGTTTATCTACGTTTCTACTTGTTGTATTAACTAGAGAAAAAACTTTTCTGTTTATGAACATATTTCGTGAGACAACTGGATAATTGTACATAGTAAAACAATGAAGTAATTATCAGAACATTTTACGAGACAAGATAATTAGGTATTTTAGTATGACGTGCTTTTTTATATTTATTATACAACGTAACTGATTTCACGAGTTACAAAACTTCATGTGAGTAATAAATTTGTAACTATTTACGAATGGTATTTATGTGAGACGTCACTGACATCAATAGTATTAACTTTTTTTCATAGACGATGTACGCCACATCGTGTTTTGAAAACTACGTATTTCATGGATTCAAGAGATTCATGGACTCAAGATTCAAGAGTAATTATGAATACCACCTAAATCTACCCTAACGCCTATGAGATTACTTATCTGCTCAATCTCCGTCAGAGCATGAGTAACAGTTTATAATAATATGCTTCTCAAAGAACGATTCCTCATATACCTAATCCTAATCCTTAAATATTATAAAACAAAGTCCCCAGCTGCGTCTGTCTGTCTCTTTGTCTGTATGTATATACAGTATGTATGTTCGCGATGATCTCAAAAACTACTAAAATCAACTCTTCAACTTAAAATCAACAGAGTCCTGAGGAAGGTATAGGTGTACAATTCGTTACTAATGGTATAAAAAGTAGATAGATATTTCAGACTTTTATGCCTTTTGCAATCACAAGTGAACAGCTCGTTGGATAATTTCTATAGAGTATTTTTATAATATAGCAATACAGCATGTTTCCTGTAGTATTTTGATGGGTAAGTAAGTGATGCAAGGTTCATCTTGTCTTGAATCCAATACGTTTTGTAGGTACCTACATATATTTTTATTTTTGTAAAAATACCCCTTGTGCTTGTATAACACAAGGGGTAGTTGGCTCGGTATGTCAACTACCTCTTAGCTGGGATTCTACGTCCGCTCTCGCCCGCGGCTCTCACGTGACTGGCTGACTGTCCTCCCCCACTACCCACGCACTCGAGACATCGTCGTTTTTAATGCACAAACACCACAGGTCCCCTAGCCAAGATGCAAACACTTCTTTGCGTACTTCGGAAACGATTAGAGAACGTTAAGAGAAAGCTTGGTGATTGATTGTTGTAACGTCAAAATAAAATTTTGACCAAACACAAAGTTTTCTCTTAGCGTAGCGTAGCGTTTACGACTGTAGAAAGCACTGCATTTGTATCTTGGCTATGGGCCCTGGTGTCACTTATCAATTCCCTTGATGTTTCGCAGATGTATTTGACGGCATACAATCTAACAGCCTGTATCCATTTCCCGTTTCCTTATACGTCAAAGGAATATAAATACTAAGAATGTCTACAAAAGAAACGCCAATATCGTCTAAATAAAGATTCCAGACTTTTTGGTCAATATGTTTGCAATTATTCGTGATTCTTATGAAATATAAATTATTAATTACCACGAACACATTTAAGATGTCTGTATCTGGACATGAAAATGTTATACCCCGTAGAGAATGAATTTTTTATGACTTACTCGCAGTTGTAAATGTCAGTTTGTTTATTTCTCGTTCTTCATTTGGTTTATAAATTATTATCGTTGTACTTTATTGCATGTAGATTTATTTTTATTGTATTGCATGTGAGATGAGGTTTTTAAAACGTTTTAACTTTTAATTCGTTCAAATCTTTAAATTAGATGAAATATTCAAATTGAATGAAATATAACTTTCGATCAAATTAAGTTTAAATAGTTAATTAAATAATTATAGACTAGCAGATATAACTGAAAACGAAACTTTAATACTAAATATACCAAAGAAACAAGAATATATCTACATGTCAATGTAAGTTAAAAATACAGTTAAAAAGAATAATAAAATTAAAAATACCAAATTCAAAATAAGAATATAAATTGAGAAGGGTGGTTGCAGTTGTCGATAGTCCAAAAAACTATAGAAGTTGAAGCCACCAATTTGATATTGAAATATTAAAGTACAACTCGATATGGATACTTCAAAACTCAGTAGCTACGTTTAAACCTATAGATAAAATTCGAAATTCAGACAAAATAGTGGGTAAAGTATTTTATCTTATACCTATTGCACGTGAAAAACAACTCAACTATTTAGATTTGCACTTTAAATACAAAAAGCATTTTCTTGTAACGTTGCAAAACGTAGGTAGGTAGGTACACATTCCATTTACTTTAGCACTCCAATACAAATGGTCTGTATCCCCATTTCTAATCGAACGAGACGAAGGTAACAAACACTCAAGTACTCAATTAGCCAATTGATCCAGATTGTCGATTGTTTCGAGATTTTTTATCGACTCTCGTGGAAAAATAAACACACAATAGGATATCATAAGAACAATTAAATAGAACATCTTACGTACATTTATACGCAAACAGTTTCAAGTGAATGAAGTTAATCTTTTAGTTTCCAACTAGCGACCCGCCCAAGGCTTCGCACGGATGCTATTTTTTTTTCGTAAAAATATATATCTACACGAACCCTTATATCCGTTTGTCATAACGTTGAACACACTTTTGAAATATCATAGGTAGGTATAACCAACGGGAAAAATGTTCACATTAGTCCGATCGATCGAACTATGAGATCGAACTACGACACCTCAGTCATTTAATATTTAATCTCTTTTCAATATTTCTTTTTAGTCATAATATTATTATCATCTTCTTTATTTAATTAATGTTAGGGCCTCTCTTACCATCTCTGAGTAAAGTGTCAAGTAGGCTAACCGCCATTTAAAGTCACCGGTCACCGGGAATGATGGAGCAGATATACTCGTACCTACCTTAGTTTGTACGATAAAAGTCCCAAAGATTAAAAAGAAAATAATAAAAAAATTCGCCTATCGAAGGATGCAGTAAACCGAGTGCATAATTTAATAAAACATAATATTATTTCTAAAAGTAACTAATCAACACTTGTAGTTGGTGAAAGAGGCCCTTAGTTTCATTATTGTTTTCAATATTAAAATCGGTGGTGAGTATTAAGAAACTATATAAATTTAAATTAATTTAAATTTAAATGAAAAAAAAAACTTGTTTATAATCTTTTTAAAGAATTTTTAAATAAATGAAGCTAATTTTAAAAAGCTAATAAATGCTATATCAATTGCATTAATCACACTACTACGAGTATACTACTATATATAACATAATTGTTATTAAGTATCTGTTTGCCCTTAAAGCTTAAATAGCTGTTTATCTAGCTTTATTACAATATAAAGATATGCTATAAAATATGTTATGGAAAACAAGTTTATTTTCATTGCACGTCACCGATTAAAATCACTAGGATTCCTTTTCCTTTGTAAGGGCGAATGCACATTATGGAAACTTTAATACAATGACCTCGAATTTTGGTTTGGAATTAAATAGCAGACACGTCTCTCATGATTATTAGAATAAATTTTCCGCTGATGATACAAAGATAATTCGATAAATCATTTTTGCCTGATGATTTATCTTATGAAAAATGGTGGCAAGTAAATTGACGGTACCTAACTACACTTGGCGTGTATCTCTGTTGCATGTACAAACGCAACACTGGAGGATACACAATGGCGTTACAGACTATCATACAATTTATTAGCCCTACTCATAAGCGAATAATACTTAAAATTAAGTTTTGATTACTTTGTGAGACACAAATGTTTGTTCGGGAATTAAATATATAGAATATTTTATAGTTGAAATCAGTGATAGCTCAGATAATATATCATTCGGCAGCCAAAACAGTGCATGCTGGTTTTGATTTTTCGTTTTTATGTCTGGACTAGAAGTAATATTGCCCACTTGCCCTAACAGTAATGGAAAACATCAAAACGAAATCTTCATGTCCCAGAACACTATCGTAATTCAAAGACATGTGAAATCTTATCAATCACGCAATATTCTAGGACGGTAGATTATAGACCATGTCCTTTCATTGAAGTCTAAACAGAAGTAATGAAAAGTCTAAACTCCATTCTATGTGACGCAATGGAGCACCGACGTTGCTGCCCTTACCTCACAAAGCAATAAGAAATAAATAATAATTGTGTGTACATGCCCTTACAATGCGATTGTGTCACAACGCGTTGACAATCCCGCGAGTGGTCGATAATGTTAAGTGAAGTGCATAGTATGTTGAAAACTGCATTTAATTCACTTATCTGATTAGAAGGCTACTGTTTACATGTTTATTGTTTAACCTTTTCAATGAATTTTAACAGCGTCCATTGAATTAAACGATTTGTTATTTACCTATTGAATTTGTTTACGGTTAACAATAAATGGAATTAACAACAATAGGAATTGGTTTTGAAATAAGCCTAAATATAAAGTTTGTCTACACTTAGAATGTTCGCTAAAAAAGTCCAAAAAATAAGAGTACTTTATCTGTAAAGCTGTAAGAAAGTTTATTCTGAAAATGATACTCATATTATTTCGGACGGCTTATCTAGGTATTTATACGTTTTTATAGGAAGTCAAAAAGTATAATAGGTACCTTTTTCTCATTTGAATATATTAATTTTCGTTTTTTACGAGTTTTAGTGTTATCATTGGAAAACGTTAGTTTTTTACACTTTCAAAATAATTATGGTATAAAGGACTTTCAGGTGCCTTTTAAGAATTTTCTTGAATTATGTTAAACTATTTCAATCCTCATATTGTTGCATATCTGAATAGCAATTAACACCTGAGGTAAACCATTAATTAATTTACGTTTAAAAAATTTGAAAAATCAAAAATAATATTCAATATTATTAGAATTTTCAAAGTGAGACCTTACATACCGCGTTAAAAATGTTACGAAATATGTAAAGAATCGTCTATTCAAGGGTAGTGGAAGTATAATTCCCAATGTTTTAAGGTCATTACTAAGAATATGAATTATTATCGGATCATTAAGTTTACGGATGTAGGTAACAGTTGATTACAAGTATGAATGCTCTATTGTAGAAAGCGGATCTTTGAATGAAGAATCTTTGTATAACTAACTTAGCGAAGTTTGTAAAAAATATGATTGTTTTTCAAATATTAAATAGTACATCACTAACTGAAATTTAGACTTTCACTTTAGAATTTAGACTTTCTTGAACAGTTAATCTCTGAAATAGTTTCATCTCTACATATTATAAGTGTAAGTTACTGTCTGCGTCTGTCTTTTTCTCAGCTAACTACTTATAAACAACCTAACGGGTTTTGATACGCTTTTCACTAATCGAAAGAGCGATAAACGAGGAAGATTTGTACATATATGTCGTAGGCCGATCGTTTAAGTGGGCCGATCGAGATCTGCCTGGGCAGATCATGATGTGCCGGCATTTCTTGATTTGGCCGATTCATTTTCATGATGTGCCCAGTATAAAGTTGGGCATCCGTATAACTTGTAGAAAAAATGCGAGACCCGTGCAGAGCCGAACGCGGGCCGCTAGTATTATAAGTATTAATATTATTAAAATATATTTACAGTTCTTTTTGGAAGTATACTTATTATGATCACAATAGCTAAAAACACATGTCAAAACTAGCAAAAACAAATAGAATTCTTAATGATTGTGACATCAAAAATTTTAAATAAAAGCTGTCAGTATCTACTCCAAAAATGAATGGGCTTATTTACAACAATTAATAATAAACATTAAAAAGTCCCACCGATGGATCGCCTCTATGTCCACCGCAGTAGCAGTAGCCCACTACAGATTGATTAGACTTCACATGTCCTTATCAGGCAGATTTTAATAATATTCAAATATTTTAATCCCACTACACTACTTCCTAGTAATATTATAAATGAATATTATAATTTTTATGCGAAAGTTTGTGAGGAAGTAATTTTTTACATAATTATTAACGCAAAAGCTAATTGTAACGATTTTGTTTAAACTTTACAATAATTTATAAAGATACGCAAACGAAGTCACGAGCAAAAGCTAGTATATAAATGAGTGAACTTGTTCTCTAAATCTACAATTCATGGATGTTAAAAAAAAAGAAAAAAAAACTATCTGTTATTGATAACATCAGTCAAAAGTAAAGCAGTATAGTATAGAGTATTTTTTTGAACCATTGAATAAAGAGTTATTAGAATTGTTTCAAAGATGGAATTCTAAAACAATACAGATATAATATAAGTATATAACAAATCCATATGAAATTCGCTATTCTAAACTTTACTATACTAGCGACCCACTCTCGGATTCGTACGGCTGCAAATATTTTTCTGCAAATTTTATATCTTAAAACCTTCCTCGTTTAATGCTCTTTTCATTAGTAAAAACCATATGAAAATCCGTTCAGTAATTTTTGATATCAGCGCGAACATACTTACAGGCAGACGTGGCGGGGGACTTTGTTTTATAAAATACCAGCGACCGCTGCCGGCTTTGCCCGGTGTGCAATTTTTTATCCAAATTATATACCTTCCTCGAGGTTGGTGAAAACAGCTATCCATTGGTGAAAATAGCATGAAAATCGGTTCAGTAGTGTTTGAGTTTATCGCGAACAGACAGACAGACAGACAGACGCGGCGGAGGACTTTGTTTTTTAATATGTAAGGATAAAAATTACGAAAGGAAAATAATTCTTACTTAATGTTATAATTTCAAAATGTTAGTCATTTTATAAGTTGTTCATTATAGTTAAGTTTTTATAAGTTATTAAACTTACTCTGTATCTCGAGTCTTTCTAACTTTTCTTCAGCTCTTTGAGCTACTTCAACTGGGCTTTCTATATGATAGAAAATACTCGCCCCGACAAAGAGATAGGTTATATGAAGGCAAAGCATACACGCCAACTGCTTCTTGGACATCATCTTGACTAGTTTTTAATTTTCACACCTTTATTATCACAGTTTAGTATTCAGTTTCAGTTAAACTTTTCTTACTAACACTAGTGTTTATTCAAAATTCAACATTAATTTAAAATCCATAGTGTCCAATTAGGCAAAACTAACTGCAACAATAAGAATCTCAATATTTCAAGTGTTTTCGTAAAACGATTCAGTTCTTGAATCGTACTCTCGTTTTTCTCGCACATGATCCCGATATATACATAATATGTATTCTCACTAATAAAAACACTAATAATTTGAATTAAAAAAAATATCTATTATTTATATTTAAAAACACATTTCCCTGTTAATTTTTAAACAGACGGATTCCCGATTGGTTGACGTTCGAACGGAGCGGCCGATGCGATCGAATGATTTTCCCGGCGCGCGCGCCTGCAAATCTTGCGCCGACCACGGAGTCGTCCTTTTTTTATATAGTTTACTCCGTTTGGCGACAACTCGCATTAGCTCGTCGTAAAGGATAATAAATAAGGTTATTGCCGACATAGTGTAGTGTAAGTGCCAGTGACGTAGCGATAATACTAAACGCGCTTGAGAGATTTTCCTTTACAGCCTAGGATTAAAGTGGATTCGGCGAGTGATAATGTTCGCATGGCGGAGAGAGTGTTACATCATTTCAATTGTGAGTTTCGAGCACAGCCTTGACTTTACGTAATTAGGTTTTTTATTCTCAATTCAATTAAAGTTTGGGTTCATCGAGTAATTGTATCCAATCGCTATATAGAGTACCTACATTATCTCTTAATTGATGCTGTTTCTTGCGCTATAGACATTTACATTGAATGTAATGTGCCGGCAACCGTTAATTGATTATCTGTTGCCCGCCGTTTCTTTAGCGACATCTATTCAATAAGTTAAGAATTAAAGCGTTTTTAAACTGATTTCTGCAGCTTCATTCGAGTCATATTATATGAAATTCCAATATCTAAGTTAATATGCCTTGCTTTTGTCTGTGCGGTTGATATTACTTATTATACTTATCTTTACCTTCCATGCAACCCCTATAAAAGAAAGCTACACAAAAGAAAAAAACGAGAACGAAAGTGTTCTGTCGCTAAGAGTTATAAGATTAGTTCAATTTCAATAAAAAAAAAAATATTAAGCTTTTCGACTATCACACATATAATTATAGACTTTTCCTACACATTACCGTGTTGCAACCATAACTGAAACTTCGACGTCCCTTCCATATGTGCATCTTTTACAAAGTTATTCTGACCAGTCCTTTAGGAAAATTATGGTTGAGGCCTATGACCAGTAGTAGACGTCCTACGGTTGAGATGATTATGATGAAATATTAAGTAGTTATATTAACAGCACCAAACAGCACAGTATAATGGAATGGAAAGTAAAATTGCATCGCTCGGATGCAATTTTCCGACAATTTTTCCAATTTTTCCATCTTTTTGTAAGAACCTTCCTAGGACTTCAAGGATTATTTATAGAAAAATAATATTTAAATTGATATCGTCGTTCTCGAGTTTTGCGTCATCTTCTTCATTGCTGAATGTCGTGCCTGCTCTGAAGTGCCTCGGTGGCATCGACCACCAGCTGCTTCAATTCCACCCTGTCAATTTTTATTTATAGAGATAGATAAATAGATTATACCTCAATAAATTTATAATTGAAATGTTTTTAAAAATTTAAGTATTCATTAGCAAAAAGATATATATGTTACATGTTACTATGAACAGGACAAAGACCGTTGGATAAATAATAATAAATCTTTATAATTAATTTGCGGTAAGTAATGGGAACAATAGAAGGAAAACCGTGATATAGAAATTATATTTACAGCTATTGTTTTACAATATTACGTTACGTTTAGGTACATAGAAATGTGACGGTGCTATGACTTGCCATAAAAGGAACTTCGGGATTTAATATTATTCCCGAGAAGGAACGTGAACAGTATCAGGAATGTCGGGTTTCTATATAAAATGTGTTTTGCTATACGTGCAACCTTCATGGGATTTAATGCTACCATTGTTCTAATATAAATTTAATTAACATTCATTGCTTCACACTTAGATGTTTAAACGCGTCATTGCACAATTGAGATATCAATAATCATAAAGTTATTAACCGTATAAAGATAGTTGGGGTGTTAGGGAAACAGTATATCGAGGTATTTTGGTGAGTGGGTAAGGATG
Source organism: Synanthedon myopaeformis (assembly GCA_944738685.1). Lineage (NCBI taxonomy): Eukaryota > Metazoa > Arthropoda > Insecta > Lepidoptera > Sesiidae > Synanthedon > Synanthedon myopaeformis. Next base: position 2,148,160 of record OX122927.1, on the reverse strand, counting down.
AAAGAGCACTTTTCATAATCCCATCCTTATCCCTTAACCTATCAAAGCCATTCATTTGCACTCATTTGCAACCCCTAATAGCATTGATTGTGTTAAAATGCGACCGTAGTTACTTACAATGAAGAGAATCGCATTCCTAACTTACTTTTATACAAATAATAATTTCAGGTAATATTATTTGTTATAATAGACGTAAGTATAAAATAACAAAAAAGAAATACTAAAATTATTAAATTCCCGCTTAAAGTGTAGTGAAACCAGGAACAGGATTAATAAATTTTTTATAAGCCATCGATTTATAAGGTAAAATAATGCCTCGATATTTTATTTAAAATATTTTTGTTAATATATCACACTCGTAGAGTATTGTTTTGTTTGTAGTGGTTAAGCCAGATAGGCTACCAATTTTATGACTGCAGAACGCAGAGTGTGGCGCAGCTGAATAGTACTAAGGTTTTAATATCTTCCTTTTTAATGAAATTAAAAAAATATTAATGATGACTGGAACCATCGATAGTTCCTTTTATTTTGGCAGTAACAGAATGTGCTTAGTATATTATATGAATTTTCCATAATATGACTAATCAGAAATCCAGTTAAGAAATTTGGCAACGTTTTTACATGGCGTGACGAAAAACTCATATACGTGGCTATCTATCTTATTCTACAAACTAAGACCCATAAAGATTTGTTTGACAAGAGGCAAATATTGACAAAGATAAATCGACATAACTACATTCTACTCTGATATTTTTAATTATCATAATATATAAAGTGCAGAATATTTTCAGGATAGAAAATTACTTGATGCTAATACATGGGGCACGACCACATTTGGAATACGTTTAATTAGTATTGTTATTATTATTTTTAAATAATAATATTATTAATTACTTTCAAGAATATTAATTGTTTTAATGGGTGGTTCTTTTACTATATTTTTTTAATTTCATCGAAATACTTCTTGGACCTGACAAATATTTAATTGAAATAAAAATATCAAAGATGATGTGATGTGAAAACGTTGTTCTACGAATAGTTTTTCTTTTTCATTCAACTACTTGTAATACCTAAATAAAGTTAGATAGCTATTCCTCGTACTATATCATCTATTTTTGTACTACATAATAGGGTTACTTTTTGTACTACTTCAAAAAGATTCTCTTTGTCGTCTGTAGTCTCTTTGTCTCTTTCACCAACTGCAAGTAAAGTGTTGATTAGTTACTTTTATAAATAATTTTATGTTTTATTAAATTATGCATTCGGTTTACTGCATCCTTCGATAGGCGTTTTTTATTATTATTTTCTTTTTAATGTTTGGGACTTTTACCGTACAAACAAGGGTATATCATCTCCATCATTCCCGGTTACCGGTGACTTTAAAAGGCGGTTAGCCTACTTGACACATGGTGAAAGAAGCCCAGAGAGAGAAGATAAATTTTTGCTACACGTACCTACCTTGACAGTATACATATAGTACTCATAATATAACAGCTCTTTGATGATATGAGCGACAGTTGCAGAAAGCCAATGACTTGTAGGTATAGTAAAACTAATAGAGAAAAAAATCCGAACGACGACCTCTCTGGGCAATCATCAGAAACTTGTTTCAAAAGTCATAGCATAAGATACATCGCAGCAATTTATTTTCATTCATGTTTTTATATGACAGTGACAGACTAACTAGGCCAAGATACTAAAATTGGAATTGATGGGATGTAATGAGAATGGAATAGAAAAATAGGTTCTGGTTTTTCTTTTTCTTCTGGTCTCCTGGTTATGGTTTTTCTGGTCTCCCATTCTCTTAATCTTTAGATCCATACACTAAAGTGCGCCCTGCTACTGCAATGACGTAAAAAACTTATATACTTGTATTAGTAAAATTTTATGTAATCTTAAAACAAAATGGCAATAACGCGATGTCATAGTGCGTGTTTATTGGTTACTGAACAAAATAAGTAACTAAGCACTAAGATATTATACGGAATCGGAACAGTGTTTTATATTTTACACTAATTATTTTTTGTTATGACTTTTTACCCTTCTAGAAAAACAATACTAAATTTATTTGTAACGAATTCAACTGTTCGAAACCGATAGACAGATGCGAATTGATGAACCTTGACAATTAAATACATTAAATCGCAAGTACGAATATTTACGTTGCTAAGAGGTACGAATGCAAGATTTGCTTAGCCAAATTAAGTAAGTAATAAGCGTTACTTATTAGTTCTATCGTACTAGTTATAAATAATGGGCGTAAAATATTTTTAATAATAATTACTCTTCGCAATAAATTAGGAAGGCTCTGTAATTCTAATTACCCATATTCCAAAAATAAAACTATGATAGATCATTTGGCGGCAGTAACCACCCCCTTACTGAAACGTGTGCTGTTGTATTTCGGTGGTGTGAGTTAGGAATGCCAGAGCCTATTCTCATATTTCCATCTTTTATCGTAATAATCTGTCTTGTTTTCTCTTTTTGTTAGAAATTTAACTTGTTAGAATTTTTGTCATACAATTTTCGGCTAACCAAGAGACATTTTCTCTACTTACAGTTTTAGTTATGGGACATTAACCAAGCTCTATGAAAGAAGATGTATGTAGGATGAGGAAATATACTGGAGAGAACTAGGAACTAAGCTACTAAGAAATACAATTTTCAAAAGAAAATAATATGACCTCAAAACGTCAAACTCAAGAACATATACAGTAAAGAACACTTGTCACTCGTCACAAATATTTGCACATATGAAGTTAATCTTCGCTAATCTTTCGATGGGTTTTAACGAATTATCATGAAAGCCTAAATTACATACGGACGTCACTGTAGGAATTTTTGGATGTATCAAGAAACCTCTTTTTAATGTTTATTGATGGTCATGCTTTATTTGAAAACATTTATTGGACATTGTTGAATGGTCATTATGTTTTATGTTTATAATTCTTTTACATTAGCATTGTCCTAATAAAAAGCTATAACATAATGCGAAGACAATATTAGATAAGATAAAAATTAGGAAGCGAAATTAATGCTAAAATGGTAACACAAATAAAGGTTTTTAACTCGAGTATTGGAAATAGATCATCAAGACAAAGTAATTAGAAAAAATACCTACTCATTAGATACATTATGGATCTGGCTCATTAGCCTTAGTCAAAATACTAACTATTAAATTAATTAATTTATTAGTTAGTATTTCATTCATTAATAGATTCATTAATCTAGTGAAAATGATCAACATTGATTTGATTAAATAAGTAGATAAAAGCGATTGTTAATTTATACATTAATAATGATGCAGATTTATTAAAATCTCTTTTTGATCAGACAAACTAACAAAGACATTCGAGCTTTATCAGTTATCAATATATCGCGTCAAGGAACCTTTGAAAGAAATCGTTAATCAATTTCTGCAGGAATAGCATTCCATTTGGTGTTACTTGAGTTATTAAACAAAAAAAGTCACCTACATTAAAGTATAACTTACCTATATAATATTATAATATATACATATATATTATAAAATATATATACCCTTTTTTTTTTTGAAAAAAAAAAGAAAAAAGAAAAGGACCTATTCTACCTCCTTGACTTCACCTTCACCTGAAATTGTACTAAGTGTTTTATTCCACTCTTGTTTGATTTAATATGTTTCTTTTGAGGTGTACAATTATTTTTATTTTTACTTGTCATTAACATTATGATAAGCAATAATAAATCAAATATATATATATATATATATATATAGCCTCTGGTTAAGCTACGTAGAGAAAATAAATTATAGAAAGATTTTAAGATAAAAATGGTTTCAATATTCCTAACGAGTCATTGATAGATAACCGATCGATGATGCGGAATTGCAATTTAATGACTTATTTTAAAAGAGGTATGGATTAGAATTCTGAATATCAGAAGAGACTAGTAAACAATATATTATGGTAAATATAACCTTCACACGGATTGGATTTATAAATTCTATAGATTCTAAATTAACTTGTTACACAAAACGTCGATGGGCAGAAGGACGAAGTTGTTAAACTTTAGACACGAAGGATATCATTTTTTTTAACCACGTTACAAATTTTGGTAGGAATAAGGTTCAACAAAAACATAAGTAGGTACTAAAAAGGATTACAATTTTGCACCTACGACCTTTTGCCCCCCATTACATAGGCATAGGTATATATAGACGTTCTTTCACGTAATATACAAGGCGTCCCAAGACTATGCGACAGAAGGGATACCTTAAATATCGTAGATAGGATATTTTGCTGAAAGAAGACTTTATATTATTTTAAAAAGTTAGTAATATTGCATTCAAAGATTTTCTAAAAATTACTCTAAAAATTCAGGTTAAAAAAAGGTTTATGTTTTTATTTTATTTTTAAAAGTTTATCTTATACTTTATCTATTTGATGGTGATAAACGCATCAAAATGGGTTGCGAGGTTTAGGAGAAGTTAGCGAATATAAATTCCAGCGCGTGATAATTCGGAATTCGCATGAAGTTTTACATAGATATAATAATATGTATATATGCTCATATGTCATTGTGAGCAATATATTAATAAAAAATACATCGAAAAAGAGAATTACTCGCATCCAAAAAAATAAATTAAAAACCAAAATTTGTATTTAATAGGTATACCTAAACTTTTTATTTTAGGCCTTTTGAAACTCAACAAAAAAATATCATTCAAATCCATTCAATATAAATTGAATTCCGTCATTTTCCCTTAAAAAGTCTAATTGCGCTGGACTATAGATATGCATTAGGTAGTTGTAATTAATAATTATCTTTCGAAAATAAACGCTGTGTACTCCTAGCGGCAAAACATTCCACGCGTAGCAGTGTGGTTAATTAGGAACAAAGACAAAAATAATGACGCATATAAATAATACCCATATAATAAAAGTTAGCATTAATATGAAAACGAGAAAGTTGAATAAAACTATTCCGAATTTTTATTTTTAGATGCAGTAAAGGATATTTCTAAAAACATTTTTTTTTGCAACAAACTAGGTAGGTACTTTACAAAAATAGGCATTCCCCTTAGTCAAAGATCGAACAACGATATAGAAAATACCCAATGTACCTAATTTGTATTGTGGTTTCGGCGCTCTCAATCAACACAATATAATACCGAAAACACTGAATAATTAACTCGTGTGTAATGATGAGATAATGCACTACGTAAATAAAATGTAATTTTTAATTTTATCCTTCCCTATTTTTAATTTAAATTCTTATTTTCGCCTCGATAAAACTAGGTACTATGTTGAGTAAAATGTATAGAAGAGGGTAAATTTAATACGAGATTAGAATTAAACTCTTGGCAGCTGAATTTCAATATGGAGTTTTAAATGGCGATATTATTGCTGTTTATCACCATCATCAGTATGTGTCTCTTTACTGCTGAATGTAAGCCTCTCCTAAGACTCGCCACCACGCAAGGTCTTCAGTCCTTCGCATTCAGCCACTTCCTGCGAAGCCTTTCAGGTCGTCTGTCCACCTGGCCGCAGTGTGTTTTTCAAATCGTGGCCTCCCATTATTACTATTACTATTGAATAACTATCTCTTTCCCTTAAATTTGAAACCCTTAAATACCTAGTTTTAAGTTTTAGTGTGAACTGCGAGTTTCCCCTATTATACAGGGAGGGAGAAAGTAGGTTATATTAAATTAAGTATTATACGACAACACAATGCGAACTGATTATGTCTATTTCAGGTAACAATAAGAAGTTAACATTTTTGGGATAGGTACCTACTTACACAGTGCCTGTTTTATCAAAATAAGTTCTTTCCCATAATTAACGCTTTATATGTTAATATAAAGCTTGTGTGCTAATTTTCAGCCGTTTTTGCGTGAAATAGCAAACATCCGTCCATACACTCAGTACAATCAACAGTAGATATCACGAAAATTATGAAATAATTTTAAGTTAGAATTACCTAGTCATTCTGGTATAAAGAAGATATTATAAAACTGACCCGTATTTTTAATAATAAACAGTCAAGCACGATTATTGAGTACTGGCCTTGATTAAAATCACTTGACAAAGTGTCTATTCAAAGTTCCTAACTATTCTCATGTTTACATTAAATATTTTGTGCACGAATTAGATGCTTTAATATGTATAAATTGCAAGCAGAACTAACCTAAACGTGTTATCTAAATTTACATTTAACTGATTTTACATGTTAATAACTCAGATAAAATAAGAACTAAAGATAGCCCTGTGGGTAAAACTACGCCTTCACCGTGTACATACACGGTTACACGCACACAAATGCATTTAAACTTTAGATTTAAAGGTGTATCTTGGAACACAATATCTCAATAGTACAGTAAACGGCCTACGCGCACATATTTATAAAACCAGCTTCATTATGTTGTCCGCAACATTCTATCTATTCACTAGTTTTTATTTGATCTAAGGTTAATAACTTACATTTAAAACTCGAGAACCAAGCGCGACGTCATCGCATTGGTTCTCATCTCAAGTCAATTGCACCGTTTTTGTGCCTCAAGAACCAACCGCCACATTGATGACCACCGACGTTTCAAGCAAGAAGAACAGTATAGTATACTAATTGACATAATGTATAACCAAGAAACAAAAGTGGCTATAGTATGAACCGTACAAGTTCCGCTTATTCTCTTTTTGCGCGAAATACATCGTAGAGTTTGAAGCCGTAGTTTAAACCATTTTACTATCTTCGCCTATAACACAAGAAATCCCACAGGTGCAGCAAATACGCTGCTGACCACAATAGGATTAAGGAAATGGGTTCTGGCATCCCTTACTCACTCACCTAAACAATATACTTACAAAAATGTTGAATTTTATTGAAAAAATTCAATAATGACAATTTTGATAAACCAGAGAAAGCTTTGTTTATTTCGCATTCGCAATTTAAAAAAGGAACGTGAAACAATTCAATTTAATCGTCCCGCCCTTTGCCTGTGCCCCGCCTTATTTCAACGATAAATGTCAATTGTCTGTCAAACAATACAGTGAACTTTACCACCAATTGGATGGCAGTATCAACACCATAGACATATCAACACTGTTATGTTCTCATAGGAAAGGTTTGCACTAGCCTTATGAGTATAAAGTGTTCTGTGTCCACAAGGCCGACTTAAGATGGAAACAAACTATCGGAAGCGTCCGACTGCCGCGGCTTACAGTACAAATACACTAAGCTGTGCAAACTAGCGGACGAAAGTCGCGGACGTGACTTTTGAGCGTTCGGACGTCCGCTAGAAATCTGGCGTACTAGGATGTGAACGACCGTGCAGTCGTGCATTCATAAGCCGCGGCAGTCGAACGCGTCCGATAGTTTGTTTCCACCTTTACACTGCATAGTTGAACGGTAAAAATTAGTTATGTACTTTTTCTTATTATAACAGAACTTTCAAATTAATACTCCCGTTTTCTCGCGATATATTACCTACACTTTTAAGTATTTTTTATTTTATCGTTTGGTTTGTATGATAAGTGGTAAACACTGCTTTGTTTGGCTTGGCATATATAGTGTTCTGTTTCTGTGGCAATTAATATAATATAGTGCTCTGTGTTACAGTGCTGTAGCCTGTGGCTCTGCTCTGGCTGCTGCCATACCATATACAATAATACCATCATCACATCATACCTAATTGCCATATACTAAGTGAGTGAGTGAAGTGGTGAAGTGAAACCATTGCAGGAAGGAAATAGGAAGTGCCAGCCTGCCACTGTCACCACTTGCCACTCTTACAAGACAGCTGCTAACACAGAACACTATTACTCGGGCTGCTAGGCTGTTAGTGCTACTGCTAGAGTGCAAGTGCTAGGCTAGAAGGGCAAGGATAGAGCCTTCCTTCTGTTGTCTTGCTGCTGTAATTCATTTATGTTTTAACATTTTTAATTAATTTAGAACCAATAGAGAAAACAATAACCAAAATGGATTATCAGAGTCGCCAAATAGCGGAGGATTTCTTTTTACGTGAACCTGTCGACCCTCGTATAAGGTTAGTAAATAGAGTTATATACATTGTAAGTGCATAATATTTTACTTTGTCATCTAATTAAAATTATTTGAATTTATAGAAAACCAAAAAATGAACCCGAGGAAGAGTCAAGTCCGAAATTAAAAGTAGAAATGCAAACTATACGACTAAACTCAGATTCTCAAAAACTCATTTTGGACACTTTGAGATTTATACATGGCCCTGACTTTAAACTTGATAGTGCTAGCCTCTATAAGGTAAGAAACTCAATATCATGTATATAATTAGTATATTTTAAATTCAACTAAGAGTTTTACTACATTATCAACAAATATTCTTATATTGCATTTGTTGTGCAACAATATTTTTACAATTTGTGAAATATAACATAAATAGATTTTGATGGTCTTATCTTTTGCTTGTTACTTTATTAAGTTAGGTTGTTACTATTTCAAGATTATCTATAAAATATGACTTTTATAAATAACGAGACTATTAGTTGTTAAAGCATTATGTATGAAGTGTTTATTATTTAATAACAAAATTGACATAATTTTACAGGATAAAGGAAAAAAGCTTAGTAACAAATATTGGATGGAAAGGGGTAATCTCATAGTTCAAGGAGGATGTGATTATTCTCTTTTCAATAAACCCGATGCACAGACTTCTGAAGCTAGATTACGAGCATTTGCACTAGCCAAGTTAGAGAAGTAAGTACTCATACATAATTATCTTTAAACTCGTTTGGGTGTGTAGATAAAGATTATTTATTTGTTTTAGTAGGTAATGTTACTTAATTGACATTCTTACTAATAAAGAAAAGGAATATTAAACATATTTTAGTTTTAGAATATTTTAGTACCCTATGGTACTCCTTATAATATCAGCTATCTGACAGTGAAAGTTCCATCAAAATCGGTACAGCCTGAACAAACAGACAGACAGAAAAAATTTACATCTGTTTACAATGTCATATATATATATATGACATTGTAAACAGATGCTTCAATGTTATTTATATTTGTGTGGATTTCAGGTACAATTTCCATAAAGCACATTGTGCAGAAGCATTGGATCTATCAGCAGAAAATGTAGATAAAGCTCTACAAATACTTTTCAACAAGTACTTCAACATGAACTTTGAAGAGAAACCTGAAAATATACCAACGGAATCTGAGCTATTAGAAATGAGGAATGACGAGAAAGCAGTATTAGAGTCAATTTATGAAACAAGCTTCAGAATAAAGGAAAATAATATTTGGAGTGTCAAATTGGATTTGGATTACATAACTAAAATGTATGATAATAAAAATTTACAAGCACCATCTAAGAAAAATGTCAATTATAGTAAAGAAAAGAAAAAAGAGATGTGTAGATTATTTTTGAAGGGCTCCTGTCGTTTTGGGGCAAAATGCAAGTTTTCTCATGAGAATAATGTTGATAATGATGTCAAAATTGATAATATTTGTGAGAAAATATCTTATGAATTAGAAGTAAGGTTTCCCGATGAAACTTCGTATCCTTTTCAACCACCCATATTGTTTTTTAAAACCGAATCTCCCACAAAGAAGGTACCAGAGTTGACATTTTTAAAGATCACAGCGAGATTACTGGAAGAAGCAAAAATGTTGTCGCAGGACGGCGTACCCAGTATATATTCTATTGTTGAACTGTTAAAAAATGAAGACGAAATAGTTAATTTTATAAAATTTGACACTATAACGTTTCCAGAGCCTTCTGTTACACTATTTCCTCAATTGATAGAAAATCCAATGAATAATAGCAATTTGCCTTCACATTATAAGAAAGATCAAACTAAAAATGATAGGACAAAATTTAATTTTGAAAAGATTTTAAAAGAAAACAAGGATATATATAAATGGTGGTTGGATAAAAAGGATAATGGCAGATATAAAAAAATGATGTGTTGTAGAAAAAAATTGCCAGCTTGGCTAAAAAGGAGTGATATATTAAATACAGTTGACAAGTCTCAGGTAATTTTACTTTATCTATACTAATATTATAGGCTATGTGTTATAAAGTTACGCCGACGAAGCTGCGTGCAACAGCTAGTATTTTTATGTTGATAAGAATTTTGAAGTGACAAAGCATGAAAGAAATGTTATGTATAAAATTTAAAACTTAGGATTGTTTTACGTAAACTTATTTGTCTTTTAAACATGAAAATTAAATATGTAGTTTATTATTCTGATAATTGAGTAAATTTTTCACATAACAGATTCTAGCTGCTGCACTTAACATATTTTATTAAGAGCACAAATGGTGCTCATAAGCTCTTAGCAATTTTTTCTACTGCATTACAGGTGGTTGTAATAAGTGGTGAGACAGGTTGCGGTAAAAGTACACAAGTGCCTCAATACATTTTGGACAATTGGCTGGACAATTTCAATAAAGACGGAAACGAACACGTAGAGATTGTGTGCACTCAGCCCAGAAGAATATCAGCTATCGGAGTAGCTGAAAGAGTGGCCGAAGAAAGGGCCGAAAGGATTGGACAAGTTGTAGGATATCAGGTGAGTTAATATGAGTATTTTTCATGAAATCTTTAAAGAATAAAATGTGTGTGACCTGAGTGACGGCGTATCGCGGATATTCTTCGCTTCCGCGATACGCCATTACTAAGGACACACACTTATATATATATATACCCATTTTCGAGAAAATAGAGTAAAAATATTTCAGTGATTATCCGGATTTTTGGTTTTAGAAGACTGTAAAAAAATTAACTAGAATTTTTTAACTTAATAAGAAAGATAATAATATTAAAAAGTATTCCATATTTGTATTTTGTTTTCATCTTTTTTGATACAAATTGTCACATAAGGTTTCAAAAATGTATATATTTTTTTGTTTGTTATATAAACTGGTTTGATTGGAAAGCTCACGAAACATCCTTAATCCATTTTTCTTAGATTAATTCGTAATAATCACTCGAATATCTTTCGAATTGAGTTCCACACGTTCCTGATTTCCTTTCAGATTAGATTAGAAAGCAAGGTATCGTCCAAAACTCGACTTACGTTCTGTACAACAGGTATACTGTTAAGAAGATTGGAATACGATCCTCAATTGAAGTCCGTCACTCATATAATCGTAGACGAAGTCCACGAGAGATCGGAAGAGAGCGATTTCCTGTTGCTCATCCTGAGGGACCTCATCAAAGTTAGAAAGGACTTGAGAGTGATATTAATGAGCGCCACAATGAACGCCGAATTGTTCTCTGATTATTTCAACCAAGTACCAGTGCTTGAAATACCCGGTAAAACACATTTACCTTACTCTTCTTCTTTACTTACATAGTAAAAACAAAGTCACTTCCCGCCGTCGGTTCCCTTCGTATGTACGCTTGAATCTTTTAAAACAAACAACAGATTTTAATGCGGTTTTCACTAATTGAAAGAGCGTTAAACGAGTAAGGTTTTTGTATATAATTTGTAAAAAAAAAAGTAGCACCCATGCGAAGCCGGGAACGGGTCGCTAAAATATCAACGATAGACGTCGCGTGACCTCTATCGCTTCACCTAATTCTATTTTAAACTACAATAGATAGATGGCGCGCAATCAAGTGTTGTATTTTTTATTTTAAACGCGGATGAATTCGCGGGCGCCAGCTAGTAAATTTTTAATTTAAACTAATGCCTTAAAGCAGTACTGTAGTAACTCCAAGTCTCGTGAATTACTTATTGTGGTTTAAATTTTTCCAAACATAAGCATTTTAAAACCAACTTTTAACGAAGTCTAAATTGAAGTAAACTTTCATAATCTATACTTATGAAATACTTACAAAAAAGCTGAAACTATGAATAATGGAAATAGATTGAACCCGTGAAAACCTATGCAAATGGATTGAATTAACAATATAAAATATTTTCTAATTAAATATAATTTCAGGGAGAACGTTTCCTGTCGAACAGTTCTTCTTAGAAGATATTCTAGAGATGACGAATTATGTTCTTGAAGAGAATGGTCCTTATGCTCGTAAAGTTAAAAAGGGTAAGTGACTGATTTTATTAGATTAAAGTAAGTTCTAGATTACTGGAAAATATTAAAAAACAGTTAATTGAATAAAAGATCATTGAAATTGATAGTATTTGTTAAAAAAAAAATATTGCTCTCTAAGTTTCCTTGCACAATAAAAAATGTTTTATTTTTATTATTTCTGACGAAATAACATTTTTTTTTAATATTTTGAAGAAGTTTTTATATTGCTGAACTGAATTTCTGATTATAAATTTATATTTTTCATTTACATATTAATATTAGTCTTATAAATATTAATTTTACGAAAACTATAATAAACTTTGTTTATGCGAAATTTTATAAACGAATTTGTAAGAATATGATTTATAATTGCTTCCCTTTTAGGGGATAAGGATAAAAAATTCGACTTGGAAACAGAGTTAGAAACTTGTGATTTGAAGGCACAAGCAAGTGAACCGCCCAAACTAACGATACGCGACGAGAATCTCACTGTAGCCCAAATGGTCGCACGATACAATAAGTGTAGCAAAACGACTTGCAAAAACATGTATTTGATGGACACAGAAAAGGTGTATTTTCTTTGCTTACTTTGTGGCATGAAATTAAAAAAAAAAAAAAAACTCCAAAATGTACAATTTTAAAAAACGACTAACATTTCATTTCTAATTAATTATTTAAAATATTTATTTTACAATATTTTTTTTTAATTAATTAACTCTTTTTAATTCGAAAAAAATTTAATAAATTTTTATTTAATAAACTCTGATACCGAGAAGAGTTATTAGTAAATGTCCAGCAATTATATTGGCTGTTAAACGAACAGCTAATGTACCTGGTCGAATAATATTTCTAATAGTTTCAATTATTACCATGAATGACATTAAAATATTAATAATTAATTAATTTAATATTAGGAGAACACATTTGTTAAAACTAGTATGTGCAAGATTTAATTACAGTAATAATTCAGTGGACTATAATTAAAAAACAAATATTAACTTTGAAATTTTTCTACTTCATTAGATAAATTTGGAACTAATAGAGCACGTGCTGATGTATATAGTAGAAGGTGACCATAATTGGCCGCAAACAGGTGCTATTTTGATATTTTTGCCCGGAATCGCCGAGATTATGTCTTTACACGATCAACTGGGAGAGAGCCGGACATTTAGTCCGAAGTAAGTTATCAATTTATTGATTAGATTTTTAGGTTTTTATAAATTAATAAATAAATATCTTCACACATTTCACACAGCTACATCTAATGCTTGTATTATGGATACCATACAGTTGATATACTACATAGATTACTTTTTTTTTTACATATTATAAATACAAAACATCGATGACTCAGGTACAAAGGTAAAATGTTAACACATAAACATTTGCCCCCTAGCGGGATTCGAACCCGCGACCATTATGCTAGGGTTTATAACCGCTAGACCAAACGTGTTGTCAAAAAAATGTTTTCTGTTATCATCATCATAATCTTAGCGTCAGGACGTCCACTGCTGGACATAGGCCTCCCCCATAATTTCCAATAGGACCATTTGACCCTTATCAGGTCGTCTGTCCACCTTGTGGGTGGACGTTCATCCCCTCCACTCGAAAACCTTCCGACCCAGCGACCGTAGTAAGTACATATAATAATATTGTTTTTTTGTGGTTAAAGGAGTGGTAAATACATCCTCGTACCTCTACACTCGACATTGTCAAGCGAGGAGCAAGCGTTGGTGTTCAAGACGCCTCCGGCTGGCGTTCGCAAGATTGTTCTCACCACCAACATCGCCGAAACGTCAGTCACCATTGATGACTGTGTATACGTCATCGATTGCGGCAGAATGAAGGAGAAAAGGTACTGTATTTAAAATAAATAAATAAAAAAAAACCGCGATATTCTGCGATATTCCAATCAAAAAGTAACGGTTAATTCTTGTACGAATTGTAGATTCGATTCGAATCGCAATATGGAGTCGTTGGACACTGTGTGGGTGTCCCGTGCGAACGCGCGACAAAGACGCGGACGCGCCGGCAGAGTGATGCCCGGAGTGTGCATTCACCTTTACACGTCGCACCGACACCACTACCACCTGTTGGACCAACCGGTGCCAGAAATACATCGGATACCCCTCGAACAGTTGCTTCTGAACATCAAGATACTGCCTCTCTTTCAAGACATGAGTGTCCATGAAGTTTTGGGTAAGTTTCTGAAAATGATATTCATCTAAATTTGTTAAAGAGATGCGCTTGAAAGAAAATATTGAGTCTTCCTATTGTAGAATGCTCCAAAGGTCCAAAGAAAAGCTTTTTACAACTGTTTTATTCAAACTTTTACATGCAGGTTATTCAATGGTTATAACACAAACTCGACTTAAGGATTTTATTAGTATTATAATTTTATTCAAAAAAAAAAAAAAAAAATTATTTATCTATTAGGTTTCTACAAGAAACTCTTATGATAGTCATTACAAATTTAAATTTACCAGGGTTTCGGAAAAAAACCAAGATGACGACCCTGAAAAGAAATCCTGAAAGAAACTCAGGATACTATTCCTTTTGTCATCTTTAAAATATGAAATAACAACGATTACACTTAATTTAAAAAAAAGCATATCAAAGTATATATACAATACTAAACATAGTATGAACTCCGAATCGCTTATTCGTATGCAAATACATTAATTCTCACAGTCAGTTTAGTTATAAAATTACTTTGCTTGGTGATTTTAAAAAAATAATGAATTATTTACGTAATTAGACATTGTTGATGAATAATATACTTTCACTTTAGGAGAAAAATATTTTCTATCGAAATGTACCATAAGTAAGACTTTGGTACCCTAAAACTGAGACATTAATATAATGTTAAATATCGAAGAGTACATACATATTACATAAAGAGCGACAGACAGCTGGAAGCGACTTTATTTTATACTATCTTGGCATATTATTTACATTTTATCATCATCTTGGCTTTTTTTTTTCGATACCCTTTTTTTGCGTGGGAAAATCTGTGAAGGCAAATTTAAATTTATAATGACTATCTATTAAACCTAATTGATAAATAAATATTTTGATTTTGACTATGTATTTTATACTATGTACAATAAAGATTAGATCGATCAAGAATGTTTATTTTAAATTTCGACCTGTCTGCAATTTTTCAGGTAAAACAATAGAGCCACCAGAGAAGCAGAACATTGACGGCGCCCTCTGGCGGCTGCAAGACGTGGGAGCGTTGGATAAATCGATGGCGCTGACTGCGCTCGGGCGCCATCTGGCGGCGTTGCCGGTAGACGTGCGTGTTGGGAAACTTATACTCTTTGGTGCAATTTTCTGCTGCCTCGACTCAGCCCTCACCATGGCAGCGTGTTTGAGCCATAAGAGTCCTTTTACAGCTCCATTTGGGAAAAAGGTACATTTTATAAGTTTGTTAAAGACACTTGCAATAAATATCTGGTTTTTGCTCTCACCATAGATACAAGATTAATAATAAAAGATCCGGTATTTGTGTATATAACATATTGAAGGAAATATATTTATTCTTCTATATTTATATTGTACTCCTCCAAGTAATAACCGCCTGATTCAAAAAATTTCGACTTTAATTTTTCGATCTTTATTAATTTTATGGTCCCGAAATTACCATAGTTTTCTTCATCTTTACGAACAGGAAAAACTCGCATGGATTAATTCGGCTATTTTTGTAAATGTTCGTGGAAGTCTGTGGAAGTTTCAAATTAAGAAAAAAATTGCCCGGAAAACGCAAAATCCCCCTTTTTATTTTTCCCAATCTAAGTTTCTAATTGACAATTTAAACATTTCAATCAAATATTGACATCAAACACACAAATAAAAAACTAACAAATTGATTTTGAGACAGAACGACGTCTCTCGGGTAAGCTAGTAAGCTAGCTAGATGATTTTAATTAGTCAAATTGAATTATTTCGTTTTAGACGGAAGCAGATGCGAAAAGAAGAGAATTTGCATCTTCGAACAGCGACCAACTTACTACATTACGGGCGTATCGAGTGAGTAGACTTCTCTTCTCTAAGCGTATTTAATGTTTACCTAACTTTTCTTAAGGTTTTACTGGCAAGACGATTATTTTAAATTTTTATTACTTGAATCGCTCGGATATCATACCAGTATCATCGTTTTTATATGCAATAAATATAAAATATTGCTACCATCCTAAAATCTTAAACAAAGGAAAAAAAAATAACGTCGTTTTCAAATCAAGATTTGCTATGAGCAAAAAGTATACTTTTGAGATAATGACGAAAAGATTTCATGAAAAAAATTACATAAAGGTTTATTTATATTTTTTTATTTATTTGAAACTTAGAGTTGTTATACAAAAACTTATTTGTCTTTTAATCATAATAAACTAATAGTTTATTTATTATTTTGATAATAGTGTAAATTTTACACATAACAGATTCTAGCTGCTGCACATAGCACATTTTATTAAGAGATCGTAGCTCGACAAATAGTGCCTAAGGCTCGACAAACTATTCACTAAGGTCAAAACGTTGGAATGTTAAATAAGTGTACATAGCTGATTTTGGTTTGACAACACGTGTACTCGTGACGTGTGGAAACAATAGACGTCGCGTATGAAACGATTCCTAATAGTTTGAGACTCGTTCACACTGTATTAAATGAGTTGTGTGTGTGTGTGCACTTGCACAGCGGTGGCAGGAGGCGATGCGTAGAAGCGCGTACGCGGGCATGACGTTCGCCCGCGAGCACTACCTGTCGCACAAGACGCTGGTGATGCTGGCCGACATCAAGCACCAGCTGCTCGCCTTGTTGGCCGCCATCGGGTTCGTGCCCGACTTGCCCGCGCTGCGCAGGAGAATGCGCACCGACTCCGTGGCTGCGCTCACAGGTCACGAGGTACGTACCACAGCGGAGCAGGAGGCGATGCGTAAAAGCGCGTGCGCGGGCATGACATTTGCCCGCGCTGCGCAGGAGAATGCGCACCGACTCCGTGGCTGCGCTCACAGGTCACGAGGTACGTACCACAGCGGAGCAGGAGGCGATGCGTAAAAGCGCGTGCGCGGGCATGACATTCGCCCGCGCTGCGCAGGAGAATGCGCACCGACTCCGTCGCTGCGCTCACAGGTCACGAGGTGACATTCGCCTGCCAATGTGTTAAAAAAATATATTATCATTATTATGTAGTACCAGATTGATATTATTGATTCATAAAATGTAGCAATTCATAAATCTACTGATCGGATTGTGGAATTTAGAATATTGCGCTAGAGTATATGGTGCTCAAAGACTAATCGCCTACGTCAGAGTAATGATGTATCTCTTTAAACAGAATTTGAAAAGATGGTCAAAGTGTTTCTTTTTAATTTCTTATGTGTATTTAATAATTACATATTTCATGTTGTCCTTCTGAAATAACTTTTTTTTTTCTGTTTTTCAGTTAAATTCAAATGGCGACAACGATAAATTGTTGGCGGCTATTTTGTGTGCAGCCCTGTATCCCAATATTGTTAAGGTAATGTCAATATTATAATATGTGTTGGGTTTTATTCTATTTTTATAAGAATGAATGAACGCTACAGTGAAATTGGCGCTCAATTTTTTTGCGCTTGGCACAGCCGTCGCTAGATGTAATAAGATAGATTCATATTCCTACTAAAATCATAAACGAGGAAGTTGGTTGGAGGTCTCTTTCATCTACTACTACTAAACGATTTGAATGAAATTTGAGGAGCTGGCGATTTAGTCCAGTGTAAATTCACACATTTTTTTTTGAATCGTGGTGTTTTGATCCAGTTGTGTTGATCCCTGTAATAATTTTCAATCAAAACTGGCTCTAAGTAAGACAAAAATTGCTACATAAAATGCGTTTTCAAAGATGTTAAAAATTCCATCATATCTATTTTTAATTTTAAAGCGGACTAGTCCGTTTGGCATTCCTAACTTTAACAAATTTTCAATCAAAAGCGGACAACCTCAGTAAAAATAAAATATTATTTAGAAAATGTTTATATTTTTGCACTGTAAACCAGGAATAAATCTGGCAACACAAAATTTCCATTTCATTACAATAAAACCTTAATTTTTTATATCTTCTATATTTTTGTTAAATTTTCTATGGTCCTTTCTGAACAAAACCGGATTTGTATAGTATTAATAAAACCGAACTTGGCCCATATTTGCAAACATAACCGGATAAGTCAATTTCTATTTATTGAATAACTTAATAATATTAGAGTAAATTAACTATTAATTGCTCATTCAACAATAGATCTAATCCACCTACAGTAGAAACTCCATTATCCGGCCCTCAGTTATACGGATTCTAGATTATCCAGACTACCAACCGGGTATTGTACTACATATGGATAATACCCAGTTTTGTTCATAGATTCGATTATGCAGATTTTCGATTATCCGAAAGCCTAAGGACAAGAATTAGTCCGGATAATCGAGTTTCTACTGTACCTATAATGAAAAATAATAATAATAATAATAATAATTTGGCACACAGATAGTTTATTATCTGAATTAACATATACGATACTTTTTATCCTGATAAAATGTTAAATTACCGAGGGATCGTCTATAAATATAAAAAATTGGCGCCACTGTCACCGTTGTGCCTTCACCGCCTTCACAGCGATTAAGATGCCAGACGATATTTGGCTATTGTATATCTTCATCGCAGACGTAGTCGAGGACACAACCTAGTTTGAAATAAGACAAGATAAAATTGAGTATTGTATGTACTCGTATAATATAGGTGTTGACGCCGGAGAAGTCGTTCCATATGCAAATCGGGGGCGCGATCCCTCGTCAGCCGAGTCCGGAGGAGTTGCGCCTGCGCACGAAGAGCGACGGCTTCGTGACTCTGCACCCGTCGTCGGTGAACGCCATCGTGGGCTACTTCGCGAGCCCCTACCTCGTCTACCAGGAGAAGGTCAAGACCTCCAAAGTCTTCATACGCGAGTGCTCCATGGTGCCGCAGTTGCCTCTGCTGCTCTTCTCAGGTACTGTTATGGACTATTATTACTAACTATTTATTGTATTGAATTTTTCAATTTAAAATATAAATTAAATTAAATTAAATAGTTTTCGTTCGGTCACACCGAATAAAAATTGAAACATGAATTTTCACCAGCCCATTGGGATGACCTCAGTGCCATCTCAATATCTTTAAAGAATGTGAGATGTTCTTTTAAGAAAAGTGTTCGTTTAAATTTCAATAGAAAAGTTTGTTTCTATTTCTGTAACAGGTTGCGATTTATCAGTAGAACTGCACGATGGGACGTTTCTACTGTCTCTAGACGATGGATGGATCATGTTTCAAGCTGAAAGGCACGAGGTTTGTGAAAATTGCATTTATTTATTATATTGAATTTTTAATATTAAATAATTTAAAGACTCTGAACGGACCAAATTTTCGGGGATTTTTTTCGACACAAATATATTAACATTTTATCTTTTCACTTGCAGGTAGCAGAAATGTTAAAAAAAATTCGCGTAGAGCTAATAAATCTTCTCGAAGAAAAGATCAACGATCCCAGTTTAAATTTGCTTCACTACGAAAAAGGAAATAGAATTATAAAGACAATAGTTCATATTGTTAGTAAAGATAATTTTATGTAGTTAATAATATTTATTTTTTATTTTTATTATAAATACACGCAATCGCTTGTGTGAAAATTCTAGTTGAAAATATTGTATGATATTTTTTTATTTTATTTCAGATATAGTTTTCATTGTTAAATGATTTATAAATAAATATGAGCTTATTGTGGTCTCATTTCTTTACAAACTAGTAGTTATAATTATAGATTTTTATACGACTGTGACCTGGCTGTATATAAATTACTAAGTAATAGATAAATATTTATATTTTCATTAAATATTTTCAACGTTTTTGTGCTAGTAAAAATAATGAAATTGGTTAAATTTTTACAACTGTATATAATTGTACAGTTATGTTTTTAATTGTGACAATAATTCAGTTCATATAATAAAGCTTATTTATCTTATAATATGTCGTTTGTAGTTACCAATAATTTTATAATAAAATCAATATACCTAATAAGTACCTATTCATTTAATACCTAACAAGATGATTTTTTCATAAAAGCGCCTAAATTAAAGTGTAGGTAGCAATTTTTAAAATAGTCATATGATTTTTTAAATTAAATAATCACATGATTGTTGGCTACAATCGCCTACTTTAACACAAGCGATACTCGAGCAATTGTGCGTATTTTTGTGCTTAAATAAGTACAAAAACCCACAACATAGATAGACGAAGCGATCAGCCTTATTCCGCGTGTCCAGCGAAGCCATTTTCTATCGTCATTTTATAGTTTGGCTTAATTGAGGTATATTTTTGTGAGAAAGACGTAAAAACAGATGCATTTGTCTATCAAAATACAGTCCTTACAAACATTTTTCATACCATGTTCAATAACTGACAACTGGTACTCAAGCAAGATTCTGCGCCAACTCATAGAACGAAAAGCTTACAAAACTGGCTGGCATGGTATTTACTTCATTCCTAACGACTTGTAAGTCTAAATAAATATATTTTTTTAACTACCATTTTGACACTTGTGAATTTGGGTTTTATACGTTATACTACTGCTTCTTTTCCGTCTTTAGAGAATGCGTACATCGTATAAAGTTATAAATAGCTTAGTATTTTTTTTTTATATTAAGACAAATAAATAACTCCTGGATGTCAGTTTCCGGGTTGTCCATACTTATGCCAAGTATTTTTTTAAATTATTTTTTGTTAGATATATGTTGACACATCTAACAACAACATAACAACAATAACATCTAACAACAAGTCAACAAAAACAAAAAAACGAGACAGAAAATTGTAAGTAATATACGAGTAAAAATTTAATACAATGAGGATTTATAAGACACGTATAGAAAACCTTTTCATTTTAATAACAAGCGATAAATGTAAGGTTAGGCGTTTGTTGATCCAATACCCACTTTCCTTTTGGGCAAGAAGTGAAATATTGTTTTCATCAATCATATGTGTGCGAACATTGTCCGAATTTGTTCGTAGGGTGAACTAACGACCGGTCTGTTCCACGCCAGCAATATATCAGGAAGGTGGAAAGAATTTAAGGTGCCGTCATTCACGGCCGAATCCAATAGTGTGGGTTGGGACCGTCATAAAACACACGTGTTTTGGCCGCTACATGTGTACTTTAAAGGGCGAACTTTAGGGATAGGACCGTCCAAGATGTTTACGCGTTAGCTAGCTGTGGATACGCATCCAAGTAACTTTCGCAAACAATAAAGAAATAGTGAGTGACCCTTTTGTGTAAGTTTCTTTATGGATAAAGAAAGACATAGATTCTAATTCATAGATTTTATTTTGGCAGATAAAATCTATGAATTAGAAGAACAAGCAATATCAAAGGAAATCAAGCGCATTAGGGGTTAGGGATTACGTCAAATAAAAGTCGATTTACGTATTCTTTTATGAAATAATGAAGCCAAAATATATTTATTAAAAATTATTTAACCTTTGCAATATATTGACCGCTGTGTCTCAGCGTCATCTTGTGACTAGTAATCGTTTCTCGCTATATTTATCGAAGTACAATAAAGGGCATAGGTATTTAAGATTGCGCCATGTATGTATTTTCGTTGAAATATATACATGACATACTCTCTTTTACATGCAATAATAAAATAAATAATTAAAGATGGCACTACTTATGTATTTTTGTTGAAGTACATGCACTGTCTTTTGGAAACATTCAGAACTAGTGCCACCTTGTGACGAGTGGCCGTTACTCTATATTTATCGATGTACAAATAAAGGAAGCAATTAAAGATGGCGCCACGTGTGTATTTTTTTGTTGAACTGCATTAGCCAACGTGAGGGCCCTAAAATGTTGCTTTATATCTGATAATATTAATTTATTATTGATAATTAAATGTGATGTTAATTTTCAGTCAATTTTACAATATTATTAATAACAGGTAGGTAATATAACCGTTGTCGTATCTTTATTAGGCCAACAAGGCACCGCAACATTCTCTCGGCCATTTTGAATCGTATCACGTACCGGTCGGCGCGGGTAATTGGCGCCATTTACGTCCCTGGCCGTCGCATACTTGTTACGATCCCTGGTTCAGGCCAATATTTGGTCTATTGGGCGAGCGTTCTAAGCCTGTTTCAACTTACCTTTTTTAATAATGTAATTTAGTTACATATTATGTGTACTTAAACCTAAAAGAAGTTACAGAATTTATTAAGTTTAACAAAAAAAAAAAACTATTTCGAAAATCAATGTAGGTAGGTATGTATATTTTCGATATACTTTATATATAAAAAAGATTTTTTTTATCGACCATTAATTACATACTTGTAATTAGCTGATCTGAGACTGTTATTCAGTAAAACTAAGGCGCGATTTCACCATACTCTGTTAGTATTTGACATCGCTGTTAAGTCATTTAACAGACGTTTACAGTATGCGAGTGACAGCGCTAAATGACTTAACAGCGATATTTAATACTAACAGAATATGGTGAAATTGCGCCTTAACCTTTTAAATTATTTATTTCTTCTGGTTGGAAGACTTTTAAAGCCCGATACTGGGCTATCGGGCGAGCATGAAGGCGCTCAACTCACAAAAATAACTTACAACTTTAGCTAACTAAGCAACTCGTAGTCACCGTTGGTGCCATTTGTGGATCGCCTCACCCGGGGGCAGAAACAATCACTTTAAGAGGAAGCTGCTAGGGGATGCGATTTGTAGCTTTAGTAGTTGAATGAGAAATTGTTTTTAAATAAAATCACAATTTTGGTAACATTAGTAGAAATCAAGCTAAAGTAAAATAAGTTTCGAAGTAAATCGAAATAATTTAAGTATAGTAAAAAAAATGTGTACCACAAATGCTGTGCTTACAAATGGGTACGATTAGGTATTCCTAACTGAAAGTTTGAAATTATAAAAAAAGAGCTTAGCTTTCATAGTTAATCAGCTAAGTAAGTGTACATAGATAAAAAGTTAAATAAGAATTTTGTAAAAGTATACATGTAAACATATCGCCGCTCCACTGATTTCGTTCAGTTGGAACATATAAATCAACAAGAAAGGCGAAAGCCGACAATAAATTTCGTCCCAATCCTGGTCATCGTCGACCCAAAAGGCGTTTTAGCGCTAACCCGGGGACGGACCTTTCCGCTAAATAAATCCCTTATCTGCATACGGCAAACCTTTCTAGGGTCCGGCTTAATAAATTCAGGTTGGGTCTTTGGAAGTTTCTTGTGGAAATAGCATAGAGTTGTTTCAGTTATTAATTTTATTTTCTTCAAGTATTAAGTAGGTAAATATATTATTGGTTATTATGTGCCTGGTTTTGTGCGATAAGTAATACTAATATCTTTCTGCTCATAGAGTAAATCTTTCCTTTTATCTTTTTGGATTAAAAAATCTGCAGAAAGTTTGTTTTTCGGTGATTCCAGACAAATAATTCCAAGGGGGTTTTTTTTTAAAAGGTTGCTTTTCTGACCATTGAAGCAGCCATTGTTTAAGGCTCACTTGAAGAGTGATATATTTTAGCAGAGTGCAAACTTCTCAGCAAGAAGTTTGTTCCATAGTCCGTAAGACAGGACTTTTAAGTATTTTTTTACTATAGTACCTATATATTCAACGCATCCCATCGCATACTACCTATCTGATACTATCCTGATAGCAGTTTTTGAAACTGATTCGTTTATTCGACAACTAAAGGCTATCATTCACGAGCACTCCATTTGGCAGCGCTCCACTCCATCACGACATCGGTGTACGACATTCAAATTCTTACCACCTAGGCCATCTAGGCGGATCGATGCCACACAATTGACGTGGTTTTTTACATTCACGATGAGATTTGTAGTGGATGGTGGCTTCCATTTAAATAAGAAATGGTATTGTCAACTCGTAGTCAGTTACTCGAGGCCTGCTCATTTCGAAGGCGGTCGAGCTCGCCCAAATCAATAGTAATTCTGTGGGTAATCCCTTGGCCCCACGAAAAATACATAACTAAGTTTGCTACGTACCTACATAATTATCTGCCATTGTATTTATTGTAATCAAAAATATTTTGTAAACAAGAAATTGAGAAAGAGTGGAAATGATTTATGGTACCAAAAAAGTCAATATAACTAAAAAAAGGTATTACTCATAAGCTGTACAAGCCTCAGTCTTCGGTGGGGGGATCTACGTATATTTCAGGGGCCTTACCACCACCTCTTATAGCAGTATTATTGTAATCTTACTTTCAAATTTCGTACCATAACCCCTTAAAAGTAAGCTTACTTTAATATTGTTTCTATTAAGAAGTTTTGTGACGTCATTCGCTATTTCGTTCAATCAATTCGTACCATGACGTTCCATTTGACAGTAAGCATTATTGTTTTAATGTCAAATTTAGCAATCTTAAAAAAGTTGCCTTTTCAAGACGGATACAAAACTGCTACAAAACTGCTAAAGTGAAATAAAGTGATTTCGACGAAATTAATAATATTACTGTGTTAAAAAGTGAGTAAATGTTATTGTTATATCGATCTTAAGTAAATAAAGTATTTTTCCTTATTAACTGCATTGTAGTAATAAAAAATGTTGTTGTAGATGGCTTACGAAATTTTTGAATTTTTGGAAAACGATAACGCCTAAAGTAATATACTATAAATATAAATAAATAAAAATAAATAATAAATAAAACTATCCACAATTTTCAAATTATATCACTTTACTAAATACAGAGAAAAAAAAATGTTCTAAGCAACACAGAAAATACTTGGTTTCTTGGTAAATAAATAAACAGATTATTTTTAATCAATTTTTCAATATATTTTCCAACTGTTGTAAACATTTGAAATTGTTATAATTTCAGCTGAATAACATCGATGAGCAGCCTCGTAGGAATAATAGGGCACTGCAACAAGGTTCTGCTGCCCGGAATGCCCTCGTTAATCTGCTGTGGGAAAGCCAAAACTTGCGATTCTGAAAAATAAATGTATTTTTTAAATTGTTTTATAGAATATCAATAGAAATATTAATAAATAAAAATAATTTTAATATTATAAAATACTGCAGTACCTTTCAATCCTTTTCAGTGTGTTATATATTTGCTCCATGGTTTGAGATATCCTTTCGAGAACTGCTCTGCTCCTAAAGGCAGACTCAGCTCGCAACTGAGAGAGAAATAGTCTTTGGGTTGTAGGCCAATGCGATATCTATTTAAATACAGATATTCCCGAAGAACGTGTAATTGGTGCAGTGACACCCGGCGAGACCTATAACTGAAAAGAAAATACATTTAACACTTTAATCAAATTGTTACACTCTTATTTATTAAACAAAATCACAAAAATAAAATGTTCACTTACTTTATATTTGACATTTTGTAATTTAAATTATAAATATATAAGTAAGTAAATAAATAAACCGAATCACTTATTTCCTTATTTCGTTTTAAAAAACGCGAGTCACTGACAAGTGTAGATACGTTCTAAAACTGAACAATGAATATAGAAGTCGCGAGAAGATATGGCATTTTTGGTTTATTTTTACATTAACAATATTAACTTGGAACTTTATTCCAGTGTTTCAACAACAATTCTTAGTTATAGCTATAGGAAACAATTGTAAATAGAAAGAAATTATGATATCTTGGTTTTGTAGCGTAGAAATAAAATATGTTTCAGAACATACCAAATACGATATGGCGTCATACTTAGGACTCTGTGGCATTATTTAGCAGGGAATAGACAATCGTGCAAATATCATTCGTTCACGGCAGGAATAAAACAATATTGTTTTGTGGACGTCATGGTACGAATTTGAGTAATGTTACTTTAAGCTTAAAACAAAACTTCCTTAAAACATGATAGTTTACTAAAAGTTCATGGTACGGCCCCAGTACATGCTGGGCATCTCCACACTTTTTTTTGGGCATTTTATTTGGCACTTTAAAATATTTTTTAGCTCTTTTAGAAAGAGATTTTAAATCTTGTTTTGGAACTCTCTTTGGTACATTTTTTTGGTACTGCCTTTGAAGCCAAAGTCTCTTAGAGAGCCAGCTTGAATGGAGACCCACTCAAAATACAATCCACTTGGTAGGGAACACTGCGTTTCGCAGTCATTTAGGGCAGCCCGTCTAGCGGCAGTAATTATCTCCTTACAGAATATCATATAGTGAAATATTGTTGTGTTTCGGTGAGTAAGAGATGCCAGACCCCATTTCCCTATGCCTTTTGAATCCCTTGCCCTTAATCCTACTAAGGTAGGCAGCGCATTTGCAGCACCTTGGGCGTTGCTTGTGTTATTAATAGGCCACAGTAGCCACCTACCATCGAGTGGATCGACAGCCTATACATGAATATTAGCTCGTCAGCAAATAACATAGGTACACTGATTGCGACACATTAATTGCGAACAGAAAACAGAAGGAAGATAACAGAAGATTTCTTAGTCGTTCTACATACTTTTTAAAAGTGAAATAGTTTTATATAGGCATCCAAAAATTAAAATTACAATTTTATATGCAATAAGTATTAATTACATTTATAAAATTTTAATGATTATACACTTTCTTTTTAGATAAAAAAATGTTTTTAAAAATTTAGGTAGATACGATGGTAGTCTGATATTGTCATGTCACATTGAAAATATATGTCTAATAACCATAAAAAGTTATAACCGATCAGTCGTTTAATAAATCTCAGACTCAATAAAAATAAAAAGGGTTGTTTACCCCATTTGCATTGGCGTCTTGCTCTGACCTGCCCCATGTCAAAATTTCTGTCTCTTTCTGAGCTGACCGCTTGACCATTGGCTGATCGTAAAAGGTTCACAATACACACACATATTTCGTCAAACATTTGATAATGTTTACGTTGTGGGCGGAGAAAAAGTGAATATTTTACCTTTACTTTCCTGTTTACTTACCTACCAATTGTACATCCTTAATTTACTAATATAAAGTTTTATGCATATACGTACTTGTAATTATATGTTTTCAATATCACTGATACATAGCTGAGCTAGTTATATTTCACGTCCTTCGGGAAGGTCGGCTTTCGGATCTGTTTGGGTTCGACCTAAAACTTTAGGGTGTAAGGGATGGGTGTTTGAAGTGATATAACAGATTTCGTCCCCGTATTACTAGCTATAGATTTGACCGCTTATACTTTGTTAAGTATAAAGTCCAACTGGGGATTAATAATTGCTATTAATTGAAAATAATAATATTTTAAAGTTGTAAGTAGAGATTCAAGAATGAAGGTATATATTTAAAATTGGTTACTTACCTACCCAAAATATTGAGGGTTAAGTAGTTTTATTGGTTATTTTAAAAGGTTATTTACTACTTATTAGTCAATTTTATTTTCATCGTAACATGCTCATTCATTAAAAATTTCCTTATTTATTTTTAAAGATGACAGGCATGCTTTTTTATTAGACTATGGCTGAGACAATAGCGAAAAACTCATAGAAACTTTGAAATGACTAATCTCCTGCGCTCAGTCTTATATAAGTAAAACTGAGTTGTTCTATAAAGGTATGATTCCTACTACTTACTTTCTATGTATTTCTATGAAAGACCTTCAAAAACTAGGCGAAATTTCGCTTGCTGCTGCCGTTTGCAAAAATGATATTATTTCGTTATAGTTATCAATTATTTCATTATACTTATCTACGATAGATTGACACTTAGTACCTATGTACTCACTTTTCAATCCTTATTGGATTTGTATTGAGTATGCTGATTATACTTACTCCATTGGTTGGGCTAGATTGAAATTATAATAACATATAGACATATATTAATGTTATTATTACAAAAAAATTACATAATTACAAAAAAATAATGCTTGTTTCTTTCGATAAATCCGTATTACCATATTATATTAAAATATTGGTGTTAATATTTCCTTATAAACAGTCTATATTAATTATTTTTGGGGTTAAGGCTTCCTAGTGATGTTGTGCATTAAGGGCCGGTTACTTATTTAGTCGGGGACGGTTCGGCACAGAACCCAAGGATCAGCTTGTTAAATGTGCGGAGGACAATGTGTACACGAACAGAGACGGGAGTGGAGATGAATTTTAATTTATTAAGTATTTTTTAAATTTCATTATATAAGTATGTTGAGTACAACTACAATTAACAAATTAAAAGTGTATGAAAGTACCACTTTCATATATCAATAAATGATAAGTATTAATAAAACGTCGCTATTTTAGTGACACAGATAACCTTATTAGGTACTTACTTACCATTGACTAGTAATGTATTCATTACTTATACATAGTCAAAATTGTCATTGCAGTCATATTATAGTCATTATAGGCATGGTTAAAGTTTTCATTACAGTTACACATGTCGTTAAAAGGCTATATTGCTATAAGTTAGTTTTTACGCATATTGATTTCAAATGGTTGTGCGAGAAAGGTTAGGTATCACATTAATTTAATCTGTTCTCATGAAAAGCCAGCAGCCATTTTATTGGATAATCTTGAGTACAATATTCTATATAAAAAAAACTACAAGTGTAAATATTTTACACTTTTCCAGAAAGTGATTTAAAATGAGAAGCTTTTCCAGCAATTGACGTAATATGTGGCCCGTGTTAAGCCGGATAATTTATTTTATGGATAAATGTCTATCAAAAACCAGTATAATAAGTATCATACATAAACCAGTCTATCAAAAACCACTCACCCCGCTCATAAAAAACACAATTTTTGTAAATTAATAATTGTAAATTTTCTTTTGAATTTCATTAAGTATATTTAGTTATAAGGCAAAATTATAAAAAAAGTTTTTTTTCTTGGCATCATTTATTTAAGTAAATTAATCGGATTAAAACTAAGTTTTTTTTTGTTACTAATATAAAACAATGAAGTGCCTGCTTAAAGCTTGTGTAATTAATGATGGCACAAAAACCTTAACAGTTTTATACTTTTTATAGATTGACGACTCCATTAGTTTCCTCGTGCGTCCCATTTCGTTCGGTCCGGGCGCCGACGAGGGCGGGTGTTTGGTCACTGCCTGAAATATATAAATGGCGCATTTAACTGTAACATGCTTACACTTAGGGTTGGCGAGAACTAATTCCTATTTCGAGTACCATTATTTTAGATTACATCACATTATATTCCAGATAAAAGTCTGGATTTTGCATTCAATGCCACACTAAATTCCAATAAACATACTTATTGGAATTTAGTTCCATTTTTAGAAACTGACCAATTATCCTATTCTAACTAATATTGATATCATCAGCTAATAAGTAACTAATATTAGTATAAAGGCGGAAGTAAGTTTGTAACGAATTCATGCCTAAACTTACTTAACCGGTCATTATAAAAAATATTCATACATCTAAAATAGTATTGTTCCCGAGGGATCATTTAAAAATAAAAATAATTCAATGCCTAACAAAAATATATTTACCAATAAAGATTAAATAAACGTTTTAACACCTTTGTACAGTCACCGGCAAAACTTAGTAATAAAACAAAATATTTAATAATTACTAAATTTGAAACTGGAACTAAGTGGAAATGGATTTTTTTTATTGTAACGTAAATCAGAGTTGCCTTTTTTATTTTACTATTTGAATAAAAATTTTTTAAGCCCCATGTATCATGTACAAATTTAACCACATCTTCTCTTGTTAACACAGTTTATTATTATAATATGCATGGAGGGTGATTTATCTGAGGGATGTTAAACACCTGTGCTACCTGTTCGCCTTTTATTCTCAATATTATGTAAATAAGATTGAAATTGTATCACAGTCGTTGAATGATGACCTCTCGCGTGGACAGGACCAGTTTCCATTAATGGACTGCGCGTCAATAAGATGAGGGGCCGAAGCAGGTCAGATTAAAATCAGGCCAGGGGATGCTGGGAGAGCAAAGGTCGTATACATTTTATTAATAGGGAAATTATTTATCTTTTCACGTGGGTCACCGATCAAAGTTTTTGTTGACAGATTATTTTGAGAGTAAATCTCCGGGAACAATCTATTGATACAATCAATAATGTATCAATGATTAAAAAAGTCATTTAGGATTATGAACAGCGGCAGCCCTAATATTAAGTTGGTACGGCGCTAGATAAGTAACGGGGCTACCTCGCCACTGTCTTGATGTAACACATTTGTAACGTGTAGATGTAA
Source organism: Synanthedon myopaeformis (assembly GCA_944738685.1). Classification (NCBI taxonomy): domain Eukaryota; kingdom Metazoa; phylum Arthropoda; class Insecta; order Lepidoptera; family Sesiidae; genus Synanthedon; species Synanthedon myopaeformis. The sequence goes on along the minus strand of OX122927.1, from coordinate 2,117,953 downwards.
ACAAAGATACTGAAGGTTCTATTCAACATCATGTATAGCAATTTCCCTGCGAATATGGGACGAATCCCGCCCGTCCGCCGGCTCCCTTATTTATATCTAATGTCCGCCAACAAATTGTATACATTTGTTTCGATTAGTGACGCTCCGTTTCTTTGTAAACACCTTTTCGCGTAAACATATCATTACAATACATTTCATAATAAATGTATAAATGTAAAGGTTTATATTTAAATTTTAATCTGGTGAAGAATTAAGTAATAAAAAACAAAATAAATAAATCGCCAACACACCAATTATATGGCCTCAAAAGTATTGGTTTGTGTTATGGGACGACCTTAAAGCCATCGTATTAAGCGGCTGGATGCGAAAGGCAGAGGAATGGTCCTCTGCCCTTCGCATCCAGCCGCAGTTGGACATGGAGGAGGCCCATATTCAACTGTAGATGGACTCAGGCTGATAATGATGATATTTATGACGGGATAACCACACAGTGGACTGAGGATGAAACCCTGCACACCCAGAGCCAACTTTGAAAAGTTAATTTGCAAAGTTGGTAATGACGGGAATCGAACAAGGTAACACTGAGAAATTTCGTAACAATTAATTGATAGTTTATGAATAGGGTAATGTCGACAAATTTAAAATTGGAATGTAAATTTTATATGAAAGTTGGTATGTGGTAAAAATGTGTTTATTCGTATTGGATGTAAATAAATAGTAGGCATGTGTTGCTTATCCCCACAGTGGCTCTTTCAAATATTTATCGATGTTTTCATAATTCAGCGAAGGGGCCGCTCGAGCCGACACTTTTTATTTGCCACAGTCTAGTTTAAGATTCATGATGTCATGAGCTATTGGTTCTATGACTTACAATTTACAAATATTCAGACGAGACGACCTCATCCGATCGCTTATATTTTTTCAGTAGTTTATTTAGTAGAAATACTTAATATATGTCCTTGTCACTTCTAAATGTTATTTATAAGTGACAAGGACATTGTGTTCCTTAGTTCCTCATCGGCAGTAACCATCTTTTTACAAAGTACAGTGTTCAGTGAGTAAGTATAGGGATACCAAAGCTCATTCGCCTATCCGTTATCCCTTGTTTCTTATCTTATTAAGGTCGACAGTGCCCTCGCAACCTTTGTGCTTGTGTTTATAGGTGACGGTAGCCACACACCAAGTAGATCGTCGGAAACAATGTAATAAGTACCAGTTCAAAGTCTATAGTAGATATGGTTTCATTAGCTGATTGAATTTATTTCAACTTTTATAGTGGTATAAAGGTAAGAGTTGAAGATGACGAAATATATATTGTAATTGTATATTATGTATATATTGTAACAGAGCTAACGGACTCGAATAGTAGATTTACAACTCCCGCCTATATTTTTATTAAGAAAGAGCTGAGATCGTAAGGTGAGCTGGGCGTTCGAGGAAAACTGAGTATCTCTAAACATACAGATTCACTTTGACTCATCTCCCTCTCATATCCATGAAAAGTTGTCGTGTTGGGATGTTAGTCTCCGTAGATCCTCGACGCAGCTATTAACAGAATGCCATAGTACCTACTGTTTTTTTATCTTGAGGTCGACAGACAGGCTGATGATCCACTTGATCCACCGAAACACAACAGCACACATACTGTTATTTCACGGTGGTCTTCTGTGAAGGGTGGCTACTAGGCCCGATGAGCTGCTAATACTTTTTCAGATCCAGACCAGAGTCAACTTTGAAAAGTTAATTTTCAAAGTTGACCGTGCCGGGAATCGAACCCGGGACCCCTGGAACAGGGCGTTAAGGCAAGTACCCTATAATCATTCATCCAACGAGGTCGTCAACGGTTGCCTTTAGAGGAAGTTTTCATTATGATACTGCAACAAGAACGGCATAAGTGCTGCAAGTGTACCTTAACTATATCCTTATAAAGGATACTGTCCTTGCCACAAAAAAATTAAAAAATTGAAAATATTTTTTCAGTTATACAGTTTTTCCATTGAGCTGCAGTTGTGGGCGAGCATTATTACCGATAAGTATATGGGGCGGTGAGCTCGAGTGCGGATTTTGAATAATATATTATTTTCTTATGTAAAATGCCCGATTACTACCATCCCAGAGATTTTTGCTGCGCCACAAAGGAAAGCTCCTTTATGGCTCTTTATACGTTTTTGTTCTTAGTTTTCCGCTATTTTATGCACATGTATGCCTGTTGCTGGGGCCCTTGTGTTATAAGAAAAGTTTTCTATGTTTCTTGGGTATAAAAAGCGGTATTTACAATCTTGAGTAAACATTTAATTTGCATGTCGGCTGGTTGACTTTCTCTGTTGTTTTCCTCTAGTGAGTGCGGTGTGATTTCAGAAAAAAAGTTATAGAGAAAATAGCGTTATTAGTAATAAAATATTAGTTCGGCTCTATCTGAAATTGTCGTAGATAAATTTAACTATAGATTTTTTTTTAATAAGTCCTATTTCATTACTTACAAGCTAAGTAAGCTAATTTTATAATATTTATAGATATAAATATTAAATACTACAATATTATGTTTCTTCTACTCCAAACATCGATTTTAAGTTTTCAAGTACAATTAAGTACTTAACTTGAACTTTTAAGTAATAATATACTTCCACTGTTAAGTTTGTCTTCAAATTCAATTAAATAACATTCGTTGATTTTTGAAATTGGTTATTTGTAACTCTTCTGAGATGCTTCTTTTTGGAGTTTTGTTAGTAAATATTTCAGCAGTGTCTTTAAGCATCGACAAGCTTTAAATTTGTAAACGTAATGAACCGTAAATGCGGTAGGGTCATCACGTCGCGCCAAACAAAACCGAGAAAAGAGGTGGCGTAAAAAGAGGTATATTATTTTATTATCTGAAGCCAGCCAGGACTGGGAGACGGCAATATCACCGTATATAGATTCGATTTTCTACGTGAATTCGTTTGACGGCCTTCATAATGCGACATATAAAACTGGGGACTTACGGACCCCGAAACCAATTTCGGGTTATGACCCGACGACTCTCTGATAATATTCTCGGGTTATTAGGTACGGATAGGAGTTTTTACTATGGCTATTTTTTCTGCTGACGCTGGATTATTGGGAAGGAGTTTACGAGGCAAAGCCACGTAAGGTAGTCGGAGCTATCGCGGCGAGCTTACTCTTGTTTTATGACGTCATCGGTTTTTGCAAATTTCTAGGCGAAATAATGTGGTTGCTTATCGAAGAGAATATTTAAACAAGTCTTGTATACGCACGCTAATCCGTTTCAAATTAAATGAGTAAGTAAGTAACAAACGTTTGTTTCAGACTTTAGTATTTTTGTCCACATTTTAGTAATTTATAAATCATATGGCTATTCTCATCGATATAAGATAATCACATCTTAAAGATGTCGATCTCAGGATTCCGTTACCGCTGCCCCGTAGAATTCTTTCTTTATTTCTTCAAAAATTGTTTCTTACATACTCAGTTCGTGTTATTTAAACCTATTAAAAAGAAAATCTGTCGTATATCATTTGATAAACTTTATCCTTTGAACCAGAAAAGCGTTGAATGAAATTTTCGTGCCAACAATGAAATTGATGAGTATGTTAGTTCAGTGATTATGTGTTGGCTCGCATTCTCAAGGGCCCCAAGATCGATTCCTGAATTAGTTCCCCCATAAGGCTCTAAGTACAAGTCTAATGTTGTTTTTGTGTTACGATTATTATTATTACACACAAAGACTCTGTCTCGAAATACGTATATGACATATATGACATTTTCGTAAAAAAAGAAAACTCCATGGTCACGTAACATCTCAAGTGTGGAGTCGATTGGATAAGTTACATATTGAGAGCAAACGATCGGCGATATAACAGATCATAAAGTATATCGCTCTTAGCTGTATACGAGGTACGTGATCTGGTGCCGAACGACTCTGTATAAAGGTTTTGTCTTTGCCACTATTTATTCAGAAGAAAAAGTCAATTTGAATTTAAGGTAGACTAGTCTTAAAATGTCAAAATTTCTACAGTAAAAGTAAGACCAGGTCTAAACAAAGAGCTTAATTGACAATTCAAATGCAATAATGGACACCGAAAAACAATTATTATTGTTATGAGCATTGGTTTTTAATTTGATTGCTTTGAAGTTCTTTGATGCATTAATGTTTATTTGTCTGTGGATTTAATGGCTTTTATTTTACGGTGCACCATCCTTACATTTATAAAATACGCGTCTGTCTCTATGACTGTATGTTTGCGATAATCTCAAAAACTACGGAAGACAGTTCGCTATACCTGCCACACGAGCCAAAGTATGTCTATTTTTTTTTCACAAGACCAATAATTGTTCCTATGTACGTTCACAGATACTTAAACCCCATAATTATAAAACAGCAGTTGGTACAAGTTGTCAGTCTAGAAGAAAGCCAATTTCTACTGTCACATTGAAATACTTTCTGCGTTTTAATATGTGATTGTATGAGAGTACATATGCTTTAAAAGAAGTTTGTTTTCGTCCACATGAGTTTTATTATCTTGATCAATAAGAGAAAGGGAACATTCACAAAAATCACTACGACACCTTCGTACGGAACAAACTACTTTATTAAAGCTCACTCTATATTCATAACGCGTCAGCAACACTATCATACAAATAATATCTCCCCCGAAGATGCATCGGAAAAGAAATGTATCAGAAAACGAATAAAAAAGAGTATTGTGTATGAAGTTTATGGAGTTAAAGACACTTTCTAGATGTGGTACGATTAAGACGTCAATATTAGTATTGTTGGAATCATTACTAGAAGGGGCGAAAGATAAAAGAATTCACATGGTTTAAACAGCCCATTGTTCGAGTTACCTTAGCGGGGTTCGAACCAGGTCTTCTAAGATAGAGTTCAGGGGTCCTGGTTTCGAACCCTTCAGAGCCAATGAATTTTTTAAAATTGACTGCTCTGAATCTAACGAGTAAAGGGCACACTGGTTTTCGCAAAATAAAATTGACTTGAATTAAAAATAAATATTTCAATTTAAAAAATAAAATTAATGTTACTTCCATATTCAATTATTAATGAATCTTAATTTAAAATATGGATGAATTTTTTTAAACTTTAGAATAGGACAATTTTTTTTTGTTTGAAAGTGTTTTAGTTTGATTTTTTTCTTTTCTGGTTGTTTTTTTTTTTTATAAGAGAGCCATAAATGAAGATTCATTATTGTTAGCACCCTCTACTTCGGATACATTAATTAACCAGTCCAAATACTTTCATCGTCCGACCGATATATCAGAACTACAATTCCAACTATAAGATGTGCGGACATACGACGATGACCTCTCTTCGTGAACGCGTTCGTTCAACTGAACTGATACCCTTTTAATATCATACCACCGAATGAACGAATGAACACCTCTTTTGTGAACGTCACAGAGCACATTTCAATCAACTTCAGTCGACATAAATAGCACACGCTAACGTTATGAATAAAACACGGCAAATGTTTATTTATTTCAATACTTATCTCTACATAAGGGTTTCCGTATCCAAAAAAAAAAAAAAACAACAAAATCCTATGTCTGGCGGCAAATGGAAACTAATTCTTTCCCTTTCTTCCCCACTGATTTTTTTTCATTTTTCACCAATGGTGTTGAAGTTTGTGGTGACAAATGGGAATATCATATTTACTAAATCACTAAGATGCTAAAAAAATCATCGTTATCTGCAATCTGGTTTAATTCGTCGTTGTAATACTTCCAGTAACTTCAGTCACTTCCAGTAAGAAATAATACAAAAGTAATTGTATCTGAGGTGTGTGTGCGGCGGCCGTATGATTCTTCTAGGGATATGGGATTTTTCAAAGATATAAACCGGCCCGACTCGGCTTGTCCGAGAGGGGTGGCTTTACGTATGACATTCTACCAAATATCAACCTCTCTTGTGCAATAATATTAAAATTTTCTTATTGTAACCTGCTTTATTTAAAAATATATAGGTTTTTTTCGTGAAAATGTATGTAATAAATTATCCATCACAATTGATTGGTTGGTTTATATTGATTTTTTAATTGGTTTATTCTATTTACTGAACCATTAAACAATGGATTAATGGGAATCACATTGTCTTCTTCCGTGTGTTCTTCTTGTTCAATCTTTCTAGTGTAGGTGAATCATGCCCAGAATTTTGGACATTTTTTAACACAATTAAATTGTATTTAACACATTTGAAGAACGGTTTCATTTCTGACCTTAAGTAATTTAATATTCACAGGATTCACAGGATTATTCACAGGATAGATTGCAAATATTCATCATACCAATGCCGATGCCGACATGTAATTTGTATTTTAAGCATTTAGTTATTGGTTTTGTGAAATTTAAAACAGTCGAGTTGCTATCCAATTCTCAGGGCTAAGGACGTTTGCCAAAGCAATTTTTAAAATGAAGGTTTTACATTGATACTCAGTATGGACATTAAACATCATAATCTACTGTTAAGCTATTTCTAGTTGTGTGAATATTTCTGAACTCACAAAATTTTTTACTTATGAAACATCCATAACTTTTCTTTATAAGTGAAATATTTTATTTATAGCCACATTAAAACTGTTAATGTTATGCGTGAAAATGTACGACTTTTGAAATAAAACATGGAATTTTGTTTAAGAACATTTGTAGCAAATAATACTTGTCAATACCAACGAGTAAGTGAATTTATAAGCTCGATGTGATTGATTTAAATATTCGAATTTTACTGAAAAAAAAAAAACCCCAGATTTACAAGAAATCGAGAGTCCAAAATACTTTCAAATACATAAAATAAATGACAGTACCTTCTGTTGCTACATTTAATATTAAAATTACATAACCGTATCGAATCCCCCTTGTATCGGAGTGGCCCCATCGGACGTCTTCGGACCATTTTTTACATTCAATTATTCCTGACCCTGTTTTATGTTTATATAAATTGGTCTGTCTCTCCCTAATATAAATGGTGTTTCGACGACAACAATGTATGGGAGGCACCCATTGATAGATGACTAACGACACTAATGTAATTGCTGGGACATCTAATCTAATCAATTCTTATTTTACACTAGCTGTGCTCGCAACTTCGTACGCGGTATGGTTCGTTTTTTGAAAATCACACAGGAAAATAACATTAATCCAGGCAATAAATTATCTGTGTGCCAATTTTCATCTAAATCCGTTAAGCCGTTTCTGATATTAGCGTGCACAGACAAACAGATTCAAAATTTAAAATAATTTCAAATTTAAAAACAAACAGTATAATTAACATATACTTCCAATATACCGCCCCATATACTTCCAATATAATTAAATACAATTACAAATTTTACAAACTAATTTTTTGTTTTTGGCAACATGAGTGCAACGTGTAAAAATTGTTTTTTTTCTCAATTAAAGAAACTTAATTTATAATGGTCTTTGATTAGCATGAAGTCTAGTATTTAAACAAAAATCTGGGCCCCGTTAGGATTTGGTAACTGTAGACCACACACTTATCCCGCATCATCCGTCGGGTGAGTGTGATTCATTCAATAGACTTTTTTTTATATTCAAAATACCCTGTAAAAAGCAAGCCACCCCAGAAGCCAAATGGCCCAGAATTTGTTTAAATTGTCACGTACAGATACCGCGTGGTTACACAATCCGTGGCCACTGGTCGTAAAACATCACTCATTCCATCGCTAAGTTTTATTGAAGTTTACTATTTTGTGTATTATTTTCTAAAATAAACAGTCTATCAATTTCAATATAATTTATTAATTAATTAATTTAATTATGAAGGAAAAAATAATTATTTAGAAATAATAGGCCGTTTTCTTATCTAATAAAGAGTTATTGTTGTAAAAAATTAGATTTTTTTATGGCAAATGAATGAGCAGATATTAAGTAATTTTATTTTATGATTATTATTTTATTTATGATAATTTTAGAGTATGGCTATCAAATGCAATAATAATTTAATCTTCAATGACTGATTGAAGACATTAACAAGTCAAACAAATAACATACTTTTAAGCTTTAATATGATATAAACAAATAGAATTTTGTTATAGAAAAAAAAATTGAATATAATTTTTTTTTTTAGAATATATTACTTTCTTTTTTCGTGCAGCTTTTCAAATATCTAATAACTTATAAATGATTACCTCTTGCACGCGACTTCGCCTGCGTAACTTTATAACTTTAGCATTATGTTACTCGCTGATAATTGTGGGCTCTCTATAGGTGAAAGAATTTTCAAAATCGGTTTAGTGGTTTTTGAGTTTATTACAAACATATAAATCTTCTCTCTTTATAATATTAGTGTACTCATAGATTTGAGACCATGGATACAAATGGTAATACTCTCTAATATTTGAGAACCACAGCATATGAGAGACATACGGTTAAGGGTTAAAAATGCATCGTAGTTGCACAAAAAACTCACCATACAGATATCGGATTTTAAATTTTAAAATGTGCATTGTATTGAGCTGCGGGGTTACGAAATCGATTGGTACCGGATCTACAAAAGGGTTAACCATTAATAATAAAAATCTATTGATTTTCGATGCGACAGCTTGTGGAGTTGCATGTTCGAATTGTAATTTTTAAAACATTACAGTAACGAAGGAACAATTTTTTTTGATGAACTTTAGAGCTTTTGAAATTTGCGTCTTCAGATGATATCTTGTGAATGAACTTCGAAGAGATTTTAATTACTTATGTCATGAAATGTTCCATACAAGATAAATACAAAAAGAAAACACTATCTTATACGCATCACATTTTTTTTCTCTGTGTTATTATTATATAAAGAGAAACTCTTATACAGCATTAAGTAAATTATATCATTATGTGTAGCGAGATATTGAATGTTTCCCAAAATAAAATAAAATAAAAAATAATTCATGTTAAGTATGTATATATGTATAATGATATCTTATAACGTGTTAACTATGACCCGTCCCCGATTTCGTATGGATGCAATTTTTTTCCTGCAAATTATTTACTGTCCTTTTTTATCGCCTTTCCTTTCTGTAAAAATAGTATCAAAATCCGTTAGGTGGTTTGAAATTTATCGGACAGCGACATTATTTTATACTTAATGCAGATGTTTTATATCTTAAAATTATCTATCTTGTGTGCAAAATATTTCAGTTAACTATTTCTTGCTCCCCACAGACAAAATTAGTCTAATGTGGTGATTAGTAATATCTGTTTTTGATAATTAATAAATAAAATAAATGAAAAAAAAAAAAATAAAAAAATAAAACAACATTAGCATGATAAGACCTGCAGTTATTTAGTTTTTAATTAAATTATTTCAGCTTTAATTAATTATTTTGTATTTGTTAATATTTTATAACACTGAAGGCGTAATGTAATGTATCTATCCACATCGGTCCGTATGATTTAACACGACCCCTAAAATTAATTTTACTGAAATTCTTAAATCGAAGGTATATAATTTAAAAATTACAACTGTCATTGTCCATTAGGGTTGTGTACCACCCGTCGAGCTATAATTTTGGTATGTCGCGGGTTTGTGTGGAGCTCCTGTAGAGTCGTTAAAGAAAAGCAGATATAAGGAGGGTAAACAATAAATTCTATCAATTCTTTATTTAATTTCCTTTAAAGAAATTTTTGTTAAATTTTAAATAAATATATCTTGTATTAAATCCACTGGAATATTGTCAAAATTAATAAAAAAAAAAAAACAATTTTTGCCTTCCTTAGAACCTGCCTAGTACTTCAAAGAATATAAAAAAAAAAAATATAGCCGAATTTGGTCTAGCCGTTCTCGAGTTTTCCGCTCAGCAACACATTTAGCTATTCATATTTATTCATATTACATTAAATATTGTTATTTTCTTCATGAGACATAGAGATTACAAAATTTTATCTCCCCACTATATTATTTTTTATGTACTATAAGTATGAATAAACACGCAACGAAAAAAATAGCAAGTCACTATCTTGGCGACAACCCCACATCGGAATTCTGAATTACATTGCAACATTTTCACACAATTAGACTAAGAACACATTCCATTACCGTTTAAGTGAGCATCGTTACATATTTATGTTCTTACAAAACCGGCAATGTATGTTATGCGGTTCGATATTTCTCTGACGCATAACCCTAAAAATCGAGAGCACTGTAGCTCTCATTGTGTCCGTTGAGAAACCATTAATCAGTCTGTGCTGGAATCATCAATATAACATTATACAGGACACGTCCAAGTATTCGATTCGAATAGGCGATGTATCGATTGCGTTTCGCTTATTCGATTACGCCAACACGCATTGTGAGGCAGTTCATCATTCGATGAAAAATGTTCCTGTTATGTTGTGTGATGCTAACGAGCGTGCCATGATAATGTATGCTTGTAACATTATTATAAGAATATATGCTCCACAGACACACTTGAAAACTAGATTTCAATGACGTCTAGATTTTTCATGAGTCATTCTATTTAAGTGTGCTATCTTCGATTATGAAAAGTATTTCATGGTGGTGCTAGCGACTTCGTTCACTTTGACCAATTAAAAATATAGCTCCTGTTAAAATTTATTTATAAGTAATATAAAGCCTGACATCTTTATATTACTTATACTCGAAGCTTGCCAGGCGTTCGATTTTTTGATATTAGTATGGATAAATATGAACTCTAAAATAATTTTAACTGAAAATATAGTAGTGACACTCCGTTTCACAGCGAAGTCATAAATGGAGTAGCCCTTATTGCGACAGTAGCTACCTCATTACAACTCACCGAAAGACAACAATGTTTCGGTGAGTTTGTAAGGAATGACCAAAATCCCATTTCTTTATCCTTTTTTAATCCCTTATCCTATATACTTTATCCTAATGAGGTCGGCAGCGCATTTGAAGCATCTATAGTCGTTGATGGAATACATCTATAGTATTGCTTGTGTTAATAGGCGACGGTAGACACCATCAAGTCGCAAGAAAAAGTGCGTATAATATTTATAATACAAAAAAAATGTTCTAATGTTACTTATGCGTTTTTCAGTTAAGTAAGATTAGAAGCTCGAAATTCTGCGAGAATATTGTTATTCAATATTCTTGGTGTACGTGTAATAACTTAATATTTTAAAGGTATTCAGTAATATCCTGTTCGTGTAGGGATTAAAACCATATCAGTAGCGATCGCGTACGCGAAGGCTTTGAGCGTTCATCCATAAAGTATTATGTTTCATATTTTGTTTAAGGTTATTGAAAATTTGCGAGGAATCTATAGGAGTAACATGTCTTTAAGGCTTTCAGCTCTTTGTTGAGGCTTACTAGGTTAATGAGATTTGAAATTACTATCAGTTACTTAATATAACATTTTTTTTTTCACCTAAAGAATAAAAGGCAAATTGCGTTCAGTAGTAGATAATGAACTGGGCTGGGTAGCTGGGCAGCCTCTCTGTCATCAGTATTCACCTTCATATAGAAGACCAATGTGATATAACATCGATGTGCTGTTGTATATCGATTCGTGAATAGTGGAATCTTGTAAGTTCCTGATAATTTTGTAGTATACGGTCGGTTGGCAAAGCCTTTGATCGCACCCACCTAAATCGTCAACCTGCCTGACCCTTAGAATGGTGACCGGCAGGCTATATACTGACCTTTAAATAAAAAATAAATGAATAAAAAAGTGTTCACATTCAATACATAAACTACGGCAATGAATATATGTAGGTAATAGAGAAATAACCCGTTTGCAAAAAAGGCTCTGTGTAATCTAGATACAAGATCAACATTATTACTGGTATACTTGTCTCCCTTATTTGCAGATATTAATATTTGTACTAATCAAACAGAAATAAAGTAATAAATTCTTTTGATATTTCTACATATTATCTACAAAGTCTCTTGAAGCTTACTTCTTTGTATTTAGAAGTCAGTATATTAGAAAAATGATACGATATTTTTATTTACATCTCAGGAGATTACGAAAAAGTCATGACTTCCTTTTCTATAAATACAAACAGTATTTACAAAAATTACTTATCTTGTTTTGTATCAATATCAAGTAATATTCATCCTTTGTTACGCCTCACTTTTGATTTTTAATATATGAACGAATATACTTAATGCGTTCATTAATTACAAAGCAATATAAAAATTACTATTATGGAATTATTTATTAAAAAAAAAATCAAAGTATTTATTATATTTAAAATTTTAAAGATTAAGATTGAAAGGATATACTAGCCCCAACAGTGGGACTATCCTAACAGTGAGAAGGAATGTGCATATATTATTCACATATCATTTATCATTGCATCTTATTTACAATATATACATTAAGAATGAAATTATCTACCTACTGGTTATAGGTAATTTTATAATTTATCTTAATGATTATCAATTTATCTTACATTATTTATATATACTCGTAGGTTCGTCATCTCACTCTGGCTACATATACATGATCTATCTGTGTGCCAATTTTCATTCGAATATTTTAAACAACTAAATATTTACACAAACTCACATTCTTAATATTAGCAGGTTACAATTTTTTACTCAGGAACGCGATATAACTGATAAAAAGAGTCGTGTTGTGGTGACATTTCTTGTGGAAAACAGAGCAACGTCCGGTGGGCATTAGTCATCCCTGTTGAAAGGTATCCTGTGGGAAATTACGTGCGGGGCCGCCGCTGCGACCGCGGGCTGTGGGCGAGATGGTTATTATAATATATGTTAGTATATATACAAACAAAAACATAATGCAAATAATAAATCATTGATTGTTTTTAAAAAAAGAATCAAAAGTTTCCTTGTTTAAATAAATAGATTTAATTGGCCCATAGTAACGAGACCACGTGTCAGCCAGATCAGGTAATATAAATTTGTCAAAAATTTTGTTTTGAGACGACATTGAGTAATTCGAATCGCGATTCCATCGAACGCGCTAGCCAATATGATGCTTCTCTTTCTTCAGATGGATGGCGCCAATCCATTTTAAGAGTTCATTGTAATCCACACACTAAATCAACTCACTTAAACAGACACGTTGGCAGAGTACGAGCTCTGTCACCAGTATGCCCGTCCATGGTACTTGCGACTACGTCCATTGTCCATCGATGGAAATACGCCATCTATCCATTAGCGAGCCTCATACTTCGCCTTCGTACAGATAGCTAACATTACCGTTGCTAATTGCGCGTCAACACGTAGCGTAGTCCTGATAGCAGTATTTTATGCTAGCCAATTCCCAAACCCTCCGCTTATGGTGCCATTTCAGGACTCTCCGATAAATATATGTAGCCCGACTGAAAAGAACTAGAAAATATACTCATTAATGCCCAACCTCGTTATTAGATTTTAGATAAAAATAAATTGAGAATTATTACGATTTATTAGTTTCAAAAACACCAATATTTCTATCCTATTTCTAAATTTAATAATGTAGAATGTATTACAGATATTAACTTTCCGGAAGAATGTGTCTAAATTAAGGTTTTAAGGGCCCAATATAAGGAAATTACGACTATAATGTAAGGGCGGTAGATTGAAAACCGTATAACTGATATACTGTTCAAATGGATTGAGAAAAATTTCAATTAATTAAATGCTACGAGATTAATTAACGGTTCGATGAAGTAGATTGAATTTTTAATATATTTATAGAGGTAATGTGAAAACTGAAATGTATTTATAAGATATGTTTAGGTTGGTGTATTACTAACGCGTATTGATTTAAAAAAGAGAAATTATTCAAGATAGGCTTCCTCAATTAACTAACGTGACGACTAAACGAGAGGTTTTTATGGTTTGGTCCCATACCATCAGTTTCAGAATATAAGTAAGTAGTAACTTTAATCACTAAGGGCTTATGAATGTTCCAATCAATATTATAAGTAAAATATGTGTCCTTTTCAAGTGCCGTTATATTATATTATATTTCATTTGGTGACTGCATTGGACTTTAATGCGATATGTAGGTACAAGATGGTACAGAATATAATATTATAATATAGTATGAAGACTTGAAGCGAGGTCGACCAAGTAGCATTTTCCGCGATCCTTTTTAAAGTGCAATAAAATAATTTGTTAAAGATGACGGTCGAGAAAAAAAGTCAGAATCATCCCGTTATCTCGCCAGATACCTTATACGAGTTGGCAATATTTCCCACACACACACAAAGGGTTAAAAAGCCCGTCGTCTTTGTAAGAGGATATCTAATTTCCTTGAAAGCAAAATTGGCGTAACACTGTCGAGGTAGGTTCTTTACTTTTTTTTGTACCACTAACCCTTTTGCCGGTGCCTTTGTCGTATTTTTTTTTCTTTTTTAAAGCGCAAAGAAAAGGCGGTTAGTTTATATCCGGCCTCTTTTGACGTTTAGAGGGTTGACCGGCGTATTCAATGAGTATTAATTTATTTGAAGTGGGATTTGGTTTTTGAGTGGTTTGACGTGAATTCGTAGGAGTTCAGAGGTGTATTGAATGATTATAATTTCAATTAGTCCATTATAGCCTTTTGTACTGAAGAGTTGAGTAAAAAAGTATTTTATATGATATGTAGCAATATGGACTCGTATTTTAACCCTTCTTGGGGTTCTTAAGAGGGCACAACAAGAGAGTGTTAATGTCAGTTGACAATTAGACATAAATTAGGTAATGTCTTCCATTTGCAAACTTTTTGCATGTCAATATTCAAACACCATAAAAAGTTATAAAAAAAAATATATGAGAGGTTTTCTGTTTTTGAATTTTTCATTTGAATAAATTTTTTTCTACAAGAAACTTAGATTTTGCAGGTGTGTTAAATGAGAGTTTTAGTACTTATATAAATTTCTGTTAAAAATCAAAATCATTTCTTACAAGAGTGATTATCAGAAAAAGGGAAATTTTGACATGGCTCAATCTAGATCTATGTTTTAGGCCACAACAGTTAGATATTTGTTCTAATATTTGTATAATGATTTTATTTTAACTGCGAGTATTTATGTAGTTCAAATATAGTTTTAACTAGCGACCTCCCTTGGAATTTTTCTGCCTTCCTCGTTGGGTTACACATGACCTCTTCCTTGTTGGGTTGTTTAGAAGAAAGTTAGAGAAATAGACAGAGGCGTACTTTCCTACCTATTGAGTATATATTTGATAAAAAAAATATTATCGCTAACCCATTAACAAAAGTCCTTTATTAATAGTTAAAAATTACGAAGCCATCCTTTTGAGATTTCAACAAGAAAACGAAAACCATTAATTTTTACGGATCATCAAACAACGTGTGATCGCTGACATGGCGTCCAAAAAAATTAAGAAAAATAATTTCACGCGAATCAGGAAGCATCTGCTGCCACCTGCCATTTGTTTAATGTTTGATTACCCTTCTCCATTCAATGCTACGGGCCTCTCCGACCCGTAGCGGATATCAAAGGGTTTGCTTTGTCTGCGAACAGTTACATTACGGTCTCAGGCCAGGTGAATGATGTTAAGGGTGGCATCTTCCGTGTTCTCACGACTTCATAGCGGATTTGCTATTTTTTTTTTTCGTTAAAAGGGTTGTACATTGACGCAACTGTATTTACGTAGATGTATTCAAAACGTTTATTAAGCAAACTGCAGAAATGACGTCAAAATTTACAAATACATAGTTGAAGATTTACTAGAAAATAATAAATAATATTGCTAATTTTTCTCTTCATCAAAAGATCGTCAGACAGACTGACCGTCTATTTGATGGTAGATGGCTACCGTCGGGTGTCGGGTGTAAAAGACGCTACAATAACATCCACCTAACAGGAGAGTTTAAAATGCTAAACAGGAAATAATAAAATTTTACTTTATTTGTTATAATTTTGATTTCATATTGAAAATTTTTACTTTCTTGGCAGTTCAATGAACGTAATTTCCACAGGTTATTTGCTATTATATATATGCATTCAACAAACGTAATACAACTGATAAATGGAAAGTGGCTTACGAATTCAAAGGACATTCACAAAAGTTTCTGATGTTCAGGGTATGTGGAGCTTTTATTCCGGTAGATGGAGCGAGTTAAAGGCGCGTCAGGCGTGTGTGATTGACTGTCTGGACGCTGTGATTATTTCACTTTGATATCCAACTTCATGTATAGTTAAATCCTTGTTGCCTCTCTGCGGTGAATTTGGAAAATGTTACTTGAAGTATTATGTCACATATTGTTGGTGTCATAACTACATATTTAGTTTTAAAATAAAATTATGATTTATGAAATTATCGTCACAAATTGGATTCTTGTATTGGTTAATAAAAATTTGTGAACAAATTGGAAATATGTTTCAATGCCTATGTCAGTAATATATCTGCGTTATCTAATCTTTGCCACTTTTTGTAGGGTTGTCAAATATGAAAGTATTTTTTCGTTCACCTCGTTATTGATATGATATCTATTTATAGACATATTGCTTTTTATTAGTATACTTGCGCTGAAATTTAGATTATTATTTAGACACATAAATTTAGATACATAAACATAAATTCATAGTATTTTTTTTTGCCTCTGGGTGTCGAGAGTTAAAATATGTTTTTGCTCTTAATGTCAGATTTCATTATAAATTAAAATTTTCCTTAATACAACTAGTTTTTTTTACTACACCTGTGTTTTCTGTTCTGTATGCCTGATAATGTATTTGCAAAATTTCAGGATGATCTGTTGAGTAGTTAAGGCCTGAAAGCGTAACAAACAAATTAATACAAAATAATAGGATAAGTAAACATTTTTAACAAATGTTTTCATTTCACTACATAACAATATAGTCCATAATGTTGCCCAGCAATGCACAGGAATTTCGTATACTTACTTAACTAATATGATATACGTCGCGAAACTGGATAACCAAAGCGATTTGTTTACACCACAAATGCTATTTGCTGCCGAATCCGCGGACCAGTGGCGGTGTCACGTTGCCACCGTTTCCAAACGATTCCAAATAAACTCGAGTGCTTATTTGTACACACGGAACTTTTATACGCAAAATATTGTACTGTATGTAAAACTCTTTAAGTTGTTATGTTTATTTGTCGTCACTATGTAGGTGCAAATAGAGAAAATGTTATAGGTATCATAAAGTCTTAAGCTCAAAAAGACCGCATGACAAAAATACATCTATATGTAATGTATACATCTATATCTATATATATGTGTGTAGCAAAATCTATATACCTACCAATCTACTTTAATGTTTTAGAATAAGTAAGATTATCAGTAGATACATTAGGTAACTTATTCTAAGATGCATAAAAGGAAATATGGTATCCCAATTGAACCATAAAACATTCAGACCGAGAAATCAGAACACCATCAACATATATGGATAGGAAGCCATATTTTCCACCGATCTCCACCCCGGCTTCCGTGCGTCCGAAAAAAATAGTAGATAATCTAACTTTTTCCTAACGCCCCCTGGCCTTATAAATCAACCAGCTTAACTTTATCTACCTCGCCCCGCTTCGTTCGACAAAAACTCAAACCAAACACAACAAATAGTAGCTAATTCATAGTTCTTGTTATTTTGGATTGTACTGAGCGGGGGCGTTGTATGGGGGAAAAGGCAGCAAATCATTACTGACAGTTGACCAAACGGGGTGTGCATCCCCTAAAATATGTATGAGGCTAAGAAAGGCCTGTTATGGTGTCCGAATGTTGATAAGCCAAGGATTGGGGCCGTGAGATTGGATGGCAATAGGGGTCGGGGCGAACTTATTAACATTTGTCGTTGAATTTTTTTTTCGCAAATATGAATACTTTTGTAGCGACTGATATTGCTTTTGAATATTGAATAGATTGTATTTTCGAATATATTTAATTATATTTCGAAAATATGAATACTTTTGCAGTAACTGGATGTCTATATCGCTTTTGAATATTGAATATATTGAATTTTTGAATATGTTGATTTTTTTTGGAAAATGGAAGATACTTTTGTAGCGATTGAATCTTGCTTTTGAATATTGCAAATCTTGGTTTTTTTTTTTGGCATATATAATTAATTTTCACGAATATGAATACATTTAAAGCGACTGATACTATATTGCTTTTAAATTAATATTGAATATATGGAAATATTTTTCGATAAATAACTTTAGTAATGACTGATATTTATTTTGATTTTTTAATTTCAAAGTAGGTAGGCACTTTGTGTTGCATATGATGCATTAATAACAACCAGTTCAGAAAATCGCATTTATGAGGAAGAACTTAGCATATAACCTCATTGAATAACTATTCAATTGTCAATGAATGAATGAAATCTCTATACAATACTTCAAAAGTTATTAATGCCAAACAATTCTGTGAGACAAATAATAATTACATAACAATCATGATAAATGGAGGCATTCTGTGATATAAATAGTTTTTCTGCTAATGAGCTATTTAATCCTCACCCAGAGTAGTCAAAACTCAAAAGATAACGCAACGTGGGAATCTCACAAAACTAACTGCACTAGAAATCAAAACAAATATCGATCTCCACAAATGTCATTGTTGCCACAACAAAGTGTACAAAACCCCTTAAATCCGAGAAATGGGATTTCGAAAAAAAAAGCAGAAAAAAATGAATGCTCGTTGACTCTTGCAAAGTTACAATAGTACGGGTGTGAAAAAAAATGTACCAGAGTATCGGAAGCCGTGTGTAAGCTACCAAAATACAAATACAATGGTTGTACAATTTTTTTTGGACGCGCCATAAATTCGAAAGGATTTAAAAAAGATTTACAATGTTACAGTTGTGCTTCATTATATATATTTTTTACGTTTGATCTTTAGTTGAATATATTTTTTAAGTATTTTGCATCAATTTAATTTATATTTTCATATGTAAATTTGCCAAGAATCAGCACGTCTTCAAGTATATTTGTTTTAGAATTACTAGAATATCTAATTCTCAAGGGTAGGTTAAACTAAGTTTGTATCAGGTACAAACTTCGTTAAACCTACCCTCAAAAATTTATTTCCACTGATTATTGTTGAGACTTGTAAACTACACAATCCAATAACCGTCTATATTATAACTCGCAAAGATACAACCTTCAAACAAAAATATGATGGCACTTAAAAAAATTACACCAATATTTTTGAGGTTATAAAACTCACAAATATTGGCTTATTGTCTTCAACATAAAAGCTTGTTCGAACTATTTTAGTTATTTAATAGGCATAGTCACAAGAAACTTAGTGGCTAAACTACTCGCCATTGCCCAGAAATCGTTCGCATTACGGTCGAGTACAGAACACAAGTTAGTGGTGTTTTGCAAGATGAACGGGCTGCAACGCAATAAAGTGAATAAGTTAATAAAGCTATTTTTAAAGAGCTGAAGAAATTTTTTTGATAACTAAGAAAAGATTTTTATATTTTGGAGATTTAACATTCCACAAGCATTCATGTTGTACATATTTAGAAACAAATTTTAAAGTTGCTTCTTCGCTTCATAGAAACCGAATTTTTGCGGCAGCTAATGAACTTGACTAAAAACTAAGTCTGCTAGTGGTTAAACTAGTCTATCACCTGCGCTACTCGCCCGAAAAAATAGAACAAATTGGATCTACTAGACAAATTTTTTGGTATTCAGACACGTTTAGTTACTAAATTACTTGCTACTCGACTAAATTACTAGCCTAGTGCGAACTAGAAGATTGTTGGGCTTTATGTTCTACTCTGTGGTATTTTTAAAATTTGTCCACAGAGTGTTTGATCGTCGGCTGCATCAATCGATTGAAAGCGTGTACGAATATTTAAACTCGCGGTCATGTAATCACAACTGCGTTTTAAAAAAGGAGAAATCTTTTTATTTACAATTAACTTTAGTGTTTACCTTAGTGTTTACCAATAACAATATTCTACTTGGTCTACTCTACATAATATGTACCTACTCTACATGATCGAATGTTAAAAATAACTTAAAATTGTGTTGAACCTCGAATTCTCACAAATCGTGATATGGCAATAATTTCTGCTATCATTAGCGAAAAATAAAATGTAACGTAAAAAAAGCCAAACTAGGGAATCCCTATCAATTACTGAATTTTAAAAAAAAGGTACAAATAACCCTTCGAATTCGAGAAGCTATACAAATATAATTAGTTTTGTTCGGAACATTGTGTCACATAAACTTTTTACCCCAAAACACGTCATTTGAACCCCGTTTTTTTGCGAACATTCGCTACAATTGACTTAAATAACAACGTTTTATGGTGTCAAGAGGTGTTTACTGTGAAATTTCTCGGAATTTACTCACGATCCTTGTGACCTTTAATATTGGTTTTAATAATTTTTATTTTATATTATCATGTTTGTTGAAATATAATAATATAATGGTTGTTTTGATTATTTATAGTAAAAATCAGAAAATGCTCCAAGTACATAGGTTGCAATTTAAATTTTTACTTCACTGTCTGTCTGCCTGTCTGTTACCATTGCACGCCTTAACTATTTAACCGATCATCAAGAAATTTTGGGTACACATTGTCTGTTATACTCGTACAGTATAGGACATATTTGCATGAATGATTCCTTGATCATAAAAATAAAATCAACCCCTAGAAAAACGGCATTTAATATTTAACTAGTTTTATTTTGTGAAATCGCATGTAGTACTAAATAAATACAAAATCTGAATCGGTTTTGATGCTATGTTACGCAAGATATTTTTTTTGTTCAAAGTGTCTATAAATATTTTTTTTTTAAATTAATAAAAGAGAAAATCAATATTATTCTCATTTTTTAGCCTCAAGCATTTCCTGTATAAAAATAATGCATATTCTGTATTATATAAAAAATAATTTCCATATAAAAAATATCAGCTTAATCTATTATTACTTATAACAATAATATTATACAATATAACCCTTACGTTGCCACGATCTAGTTCTATTATTTCATTAATTTGAATGTTGCGTTTTTGCGTACTCGGCATACCTGATGTTATGACAATGGAGTTTACCCGTTAGATCCGCCATTTTATTTTTGCATAGAGGGGTCTATTCTAAATGTTTGGTTATTTTAAAAAGAGCCGCTTCAATGCGGCAGATGCGCTGTATACAATTAATTTGAAATAATAATTGAATAGAAACCGCTTAGAAGCATGCTTTGCCTCTATAAAAGGAATACTGAATAATTCGCGAATGGTATGACAGATTTAGAAGAAAATATATAAGGAGGTATTGGTAATTAATCTACAATTTGCTGATACGTCAACTACAATAACAGCACTTGTACTTATATGTTTTATTAGTAGGTCTATGTAGCTGTTGCCCGTGAATTCGTCCGCCTAACTTTATAAGATATAGCCTATGCTACTATCTGATAATGTAGCTTTGTATAGTTGAAAGAGTTATTAAAATCGGTCTAGTAGTTTTTGAATTTATTCATTACAAATAAAAATACAAACCTTTTCTCTTTATAATATTAGTAAGTATAGACTAGATATCGTCTAAGTCCATCTGGAATAATGTAGGTATCTTTTAAATAGGAAAGAATTTTTCAAATAAGTGCAGAGCGTTCCGAGAAGAGCAGACATAAATATAATTATAAGTTATACTTACTTATTCTGCTCTCTATTTTTATAATGCATAAGCTTTTGCTTCCGGTTTCGTTCACTGGATATAGATAGGCCTCTCCCAAGTCCCCCCACCACGCACGGTCCTTTGCGTTTTGCATCCAGCCGCTTCTCGCGAAGCCTTTCAGGCCGTCTGTCCGCCTGGCGACGCTGCGTTTTCCAATTCGTGACCTCCATTCAAGAACTCGTCTACCCTATCGGTTATCCGCTTCGCGATAGATGTGGACCGGCTTGCAATTACAGCTTGCTGATTCTTTTGACTATGTCGACAACTTTGGTTCTCCGCAATAATAACATACTTATTAAATCATCTTAAAGTTCAATCCTAACTTACAAATTTTATTTCTTTTTAATATGTTTTGGTTTAAATACCTATATTCTCAAAATGATGTAAACAAAAATCTATTTTGACGCAGCAAAAAACGTAACATCCAATTATATTTGTGTGATAACTGAGCACACGTCTAATAATAACTTAATATTCAACACAAAATAAGAAATATGAGCTTCACAAATTCACACGACACATATGTATTAATATTGTAAGATTTCCGAATTCATTTTTTTTCTATTATGTTAATATTTGCAGACAGTTTGACCGTTCACTTGATGGAAGGTGGCTACCGTCGTCCCCCGAGATGGCCTGTGTACTTCCACTTTCGGGTACGCCAGGTAGCCATGGCGGGGCACCGAAGTCGTGTCATACATAACGTCCTCTAGAAAGTCATTAGGTTTTTTTAGCCGGTACGAATCCGGCATCCAAGAGAATTTCCCAACGTTAAAAAAAAGGCGGCTACCGTCGCCCATAACACAAGCACAACGCCACAGATGCTGCCACAGGTCAATATTAGTTTTCAACTTAACTACAAAGCTGTATTAATGCCATAGCTGTAATAAAATAAATAAACAATTGACAAAAACCCTCAAGTTCAAATCAACAACTGTAGATTCAAGTGCCTTTTTACTTATCCGTAGATCTCTAAACATCTACAAAGTAAATTAGCCGTAAGATTCGAGTGCATTAGTTCGCGGCCCGTGTCAAGTACGAAATCATTTTGTGTCTTATCTTTGATCTCACATGTAAATTTGAGTACCCTTAACAAATTATGTTAGAATCAAGTATTTCTTTGTCAAAATACAATACTTTATTTTGATTGCTACGTAGATTTGATTTTAAATTCACTATTTGTTTGTGTATTTTCGTGTTTGTGTTATTTTTTTCTAAGCTTATACACTTTTGACACTTCTATCGGCTAGTAAAATAGAAAATTATAGAAAATAAGAAAGCCCAAACACTGGGATGTTTGTTTTATAGAACGTTTTAAATAATGTCTTTTAACATTGAATATTATGTTTCTTTTAGTGGTTAAGAAGTTCTTTTTGTTTATGTTTTACTGACATTTTTTTTGCTTTTTTTTTTCAATTTAGTTATGCATAATATATGGAAACTGGTAGCGTACTTTTTTACTTTTGGTTGATTACGTACTTTTGGTTAGCTACTCTTTGTCGGCATCGATAGGAAATTTATTAATTTTAAATTTGTTTTACTTCCGCTTTATTGCAGTTTTGATACAAACATCTACTAACAATTTTTAACAACAACCTATATCTATCTCTACATATTATACCTATTATAAAATAAAGTCGCTTTCCCCTTCCCTTCTGTCTATTTGTCCGCTAACTTCTTTAAAATATCCAATTATTAATCAATTAAAATTAAAAATATCATTCTTGCAAATAGTTTCTTTGATTTTATATATTATTAAAAAATATATTACTTCTTTTAAAGAAATTGTAATATGATTAGTCTATATGGTTAACAATAAGATAATTAAGTAGGTACCTATATTTATTATGTATTTATCTTCTAAGTTTCCTTAATCGTTATTTTTTCAATTCAAAGTCACACGAAAAATCAAACGAGTTCGATATTTTTTATAACCATGTCTGATTTATAACCAGACACAGAGTTTAATAGGTTTTTTTTTTAAAATTTGCGCTTCAGACGGGTGTTTTATTTGCGTCAAAAATTTCGCAAGGGTCGCTCAGACAACGGTGCAACGTTAAAGGGTTATTACTATTACTAGAAAATATGTTAGTGCAGCTATTGTTCAATAATGAATTATTGGGTCGGAACGTTTCAGGTACATTAAGTAGTTCGAGGAGGGTTAGTCGGTAGAGATTTCGCAACAAGCCAGTTGGGAATTTCACACGTGAAAGTGTCGTCAGGTAGTGCATAAGTTTTTTAATGTGGTTAAAGTGGATATATAGTTTTATTTAGTAATTTCATATAAACAATATAAACAGACACCATTTGGATTCGCTTAGGTCTGTTAAGGTGGAAAGCGTTCTACATATCTATTAAATCTAAAAGTATTTGAAGTAAGTAAGTAATATAGTTTTTTTTATGCTTAAAAAATTATAGGTCATTAAGATGTTTTACCAAGATGATTCGTCAAAATTCTTCATAAGGATGGAAAATTTATTGGTATCTTTTGGTCTGTTGGTTTTCGCAAAATGGTCTCTTGGGGAATACTTTCATATGTTTCCTAACATACTATTTTTCAATAAGAGATTATTAACCAAATATACTTTGCTTTAAAAATGTAGCAGATAAAACATTTCTTACACATTGCCACGTCAAAAAAAATCACAATCAGTAGCACAAATAACGGCGTTATTTTGAAAAAAATATCACAATTTTATTCAATAAGTAAATTCTCAAAATAATAACAATTTTTATTCAACACAATTTTTTGTTATTATTCTTATGGATTCTTAAAACAGTTGTTATATCGCATAGAATAAAGAAATCTCAATCTGTATATATAAAACTGACCATCTGAAAGTCTGTCCTTTTGAAAATCTGACCTTTTGAAAGTAAAGGATAAAAGGCGATGTGTGTATGTATGTCTCCTACAGAGTCCATAACCGCTGAACCGATTTTGATGAAACTTTCGGTCAATCTTCAGATTAGTCTAGCGAGTGTTCCTATGAAGTTTGGTAGCGATCGGATGCGGACGAAGTCGCGGGCATATACTAGTAATATTTTAAATGCGAAAGTTTGTTTATTTGTTTGGATGTTATAGGATTTTTGGTGTTTCGTAAGTTGTTAGATTTTTATAATAAAAAGTATTATATAAATCCTTAACGGATAGTCGTAATTGAATAACATGTTTGACAAATTATATTAGGTAATGATTACAATATTTGTATTTTTTATACATTATATAATAGTCTTATTTTTAGTGTCGTTAAAAGATTTACTTAAATATACCCATAGAGGTGTTATAGTCGGTGGCTGATAACTATGTTTAATTTTTTTTCTATAAATCAAATCTATTTCTTGAGAATAAAGCCCAAAGAAATTTTTGTATAAGAACAGAGCTCGAATCCCTTTAAAATTGAGTTATTCATTTCAACTCCAAGACTATACGCGTGTAACCTCAACATACGTCAGAACCCTTCTTGAAAGGATCCTTTTGTTGGCTCTTTAACCCTCTAATAACAATTAAAAATCTTTTTTCTGCTAACCCTTTAACGCGCCTGTAGGTAATTCTTAACCCTGCTACCTGACCCCGTGGGGTCTCAACTTCCTGATCCATTCCATTCTCAAACGGTATAGTGAATGCGTGTGCGCAGCTCGATTGATAGATTTTTTAATCAAAATTTGTGCGACAGATCGTGATTTTGTTTGAGATGACAATGTGTGAGAAAGTTTTATGAGTTCTTAGTAATATAGTACTTGTTTTAGAAATAAAATCCAGGTAAGTTAAATAAATTATATTTTGTAAAATGTGCATATTTTTTAAATTATTTAAATTATTAATTTAAAAATGTTGCTATGTTTTTTTAAATTCTCATAATATGTAAAAGTTTAATGGAAATTTGGATTTTTTCTCGTATCTATATAAATAAAATATGTCCCCGTAATTTCAAATTTAATTCTATATTTTCAAGCTCATATCTGTTTATTTAATCATGTTTAAACTTTCGTTAGTCTATGTGTCGGTTTATTTATGGATATAATTTAAATTTTTAAGCCGAACTGAAACTTTGAAATAGAGTTTGATCTGAGATACCTACTTTTTATTTTAGAATGAATTAGAGTACCTGCGTAAAACACTTTGTTTATTTAAAATTTTTTAGAAAATCTAGCAAACGGTCCTCACGAATATCTAATTTTTTCAATATTTCTAATCAAAATAACCTTTTTTCGGACTTGAATGAATATTGGAACCAAATGGGCGAAGTCGTTCTAGAAAATTACGCTTACCATTTTGCGATTAATTTTTATTAATATATTTTATAGATACTTTTAAATGACTTAATTTAATAGTAGAAAACAACGCACGAACAAAGTCGCTTGTGATTGTTAGTGCTAAAAATACGTGGCCGTGCACCAAAATAAAAGTTACAGGTGACATATTGAAATCTTTAACTTTTTTAATAACAGTTTAAGCATGAGACAAACCGCGAGAATATCTTTCACAGTTTTCCCTTATTATTCCCCGAGTTGCAATAACATGTTTCATAAAAGTATTCGCGCTGCGCCAAATAACAAAGACGCAGTTATACACGTCAGCAGTTCCTCGAAGACAATAAAGAGAGGCCGGACTCGTCAAAACACGAAATGTCCTCGCGAGAGCTCGGTATCCATGCGAAGGATGATACGCTGTTATTTCCAACATATTCCAATATATTATTTTTTATTGCCTCCCCTCTGTCCGGGGTTGAGGAGGGAAGTAGGGGGAGGGTGGGAAGTCGCGTCATGCGTGATATTTGATATAAAGTCGGAACTCAACTTCGTTATGCGATATTCCTTTTTCAAAGGACAATGGTTCTGCCTCCGTCGTAACATATATTTTTGAAGAGATAGTGGATATTTTTCTCGGGCGTCTTCGGATAGGGCCAATTATTGTCGACATGGAAGCATTTTTAATGTGAGTTTGTTAGAGAACTCCTTGTTGAGTAGGTAGCGTATGTTATTTAATTGATGAGAAAATATTTTTACGTGTATGAAAAAACTTCTTCCACATTTCTACATATTTTCTTTGTGTAATGAGACTGGTATTTTTATATAAAAACATTTTATATAATATTATGTTAAAAATAGCATTTTATTTAAAGAGTTTTAGTTTCAAATATATTAAGTGCATTAATAGTTAGAAATATAGAATGTCCTCAACATAACTCTGCTAAAATATTTATCACCAAAATTCAATATACAGATATAACAAAACATAATTATGTTTCTACATATGTGCGCTTGAAACATATCTTGACAAAAAGATATGAACATAAATATCTTCCGTGATAAGGAATAATGATGGTTTAACATATATAATTTAACATTTAAAATGTTAAATTAAAAGTCAAAATAAATAAATGACTTCAATAATAATCTTAAGGCACTGTTGATCGAAAGGAATTATTATTATTACCTAATGATTTCCTCTCTGACAAAATTAATTGTTATGCATAATGTAATCTACTTAACTTAATGGTTCATCACTTATAAAATAACTTGAAAATAAATATTTGATATTAAGTAACTAGACTATATAGGTATATGACTATTAAGTTCATTTACAAATATTTGTAAACCAGTAACAGTAGTTCATACAAAACGAACTATGTGTATTTACGTACATATGTCAAAGATAAATAAA
The DNA here is from genome assembly GCA_944738685.1 of Synanthedon myopaeformis. Taxonomy (NCBI): domain Eukaryota; kingdom Metazoa; phylum Arthropoda; class Insecta; order Lepidoptera; family Sesiidae; genus Synanthedon; species Synanthedon myopaeformis. The sequence goes on along the minus strand of OX122927.1, from coordinate 2,090,722 downwards.
TAAAATCTTCAAATAAAAAATTATTATTAAATGATTACCTAGTAACCATGTTATACTCAATTTATATCGAAATAATGTATCTGACAAATTAATCTTATTAATTTGAAGTATTATGTTGAAGGATAACTTTGTATATAACGTGTAGTGATTGTCGGTCGAATAATCAAATGCATCCCAAAAAATTTTTAATTATTTAAACATATTTTTCAGGAAATATTATAAATATACCATATAGTATTAAATATAATTATATGAGCAAGTACTAATAAATTATTTACAAATTATTTATACTTAAAGTAAATGTTATACTTATTTTCGACGAATTTAAAAAAAATTACTGACATGATGACATGACATGATGTGGGTGACAGTTAGGAAGGATTAACTGTCACTCACATCATTTTACAAACTTTACCCATTGCGGACTTATGCCGTTGATATCTTTATTTCTATTAAGTATATCAATATATCTACTTACCTGCTTTGACGACCAAGTCTCTAATAATAGAACCAATAAGTGTCTTTAAATATAATCGATACGAAATAAATTGAAAATAACTTCAAACTTTTTAATAATCAATAAACATACTTAAAGCAGTTTCTTCCAATACAATAGAATGTAAACAGCAAAATTCTTAGAGTAGAAACAAAAGAAACCTTTTTATGAATTTGTCCGCCATTACGTTGTGCAAACGAAATCTGCCATAAATACAGCGATGTTAGGGGGTGGCGGTCAGTTCACCCTACTGGACCCGCCTCCTGGGGGTTGGGTATCGCGTTGGATAAAAATAAGCCAGCGGCTAACGGAGTTAGAGGGTTGGACTTTGGGTTACAATTGCTACGTTTTTTTTAACTAAATGAAAACTTTGCCTATATTAAAATTAATAAATTACACCCACAATCAAGAGAGAAATAGTATTTTCATCTATTCTATTTTATATGTATTACCTGTAGGCGATAGTCTCACACCAAGCGGCCAACCTGACTTATAAAAAAAACCTTAAAAATAGAATCAGTGCAATGATTGCTTACAGGTAGACCTAGGTTCAAATCTAGGTCCAACTGACACATATCTGTCTTCTCTAATCATTCAAACATTTATTTGCTTTTATACCTTCGTTATGTAAATTTTAGAAGAACATCCGCAATTGCATATATCCGCCATCTATAATAATACTATAATAAACTATAATCATAAAGCTGAAGAATTTGTTTGTTTGTTGGTTGAACGCATTAAACTCTGGAACTACCATACGGATTTAAAACTTCTTTTTGAATTTAATATCCCAATTCTCTATGGAGGTATGACCTCCCTTAAGAATTGAGATAATAACGCTATGACCCTTAGTAGCCGAGACAGCTACTAATATATATCTATAGGTGCCTTTTAAACTTTTCTTCAAAAGAAATAAAATATATATAAAATCAACTGGAATAGTTGAATATACACAATTTCAATAATGTTACAAATTACTCGCACAAGTATATAGCTAGCTATCTTGTACTATTAAGTTACCTACCGAACTCCCAAGACAGGGAGGGGTGGACAGGCAACAAATGTCGCGGTCAGTAACCCCCCTTCACAATGCCACCCCGTTTCTACGGCGTAGCGTGGTTACAAGCTACGACCGACCGCTACGGAGCGGCGCGCTCTAGAAGCAGAATACAATTTTAATTTTTAAAAGAACACATGCCTTGGTTGCAAATTTTTTAAGCTACAGCAATAAATAATAATAAAAATATTTTACTACTGATTTCTATTTGTGGACATCATAACGTTAAAAATATGTAATGTTTCTAGATCTTTAAAATATGTATCTAGAGTTCTATTCACTAACAATTTTAAAAATCTCAAACATGGTTATTCAACATAATAATGTTACAGACGCGCATGCAGAGAGGAAATTATAATTCAAGATAGGTTTAAAAAAATGGGGTGTGGCTGTGTGTGGACACGGCCGTGTAAAATTACATCAATATGTGTAAGTACATTACGAGTAATATTTTCTTTGAGCGTATTATATGTATATGGGTCAAAATCAGAGAGGTGAGCATTTTACGTTTTCAAATCTCTAAAAAATTAATTTCTCTTCTGAATAAATCTAACAAAAGATTTTAATAGCGCCAAATGCTATTAAACTATCCCCAGAAGGGCCACGCAGGAAAATTCATATTTTCAAAGTTCTGGCGGTCAATGAGAACTATGGCAGAGACGGAAATCATTTTGGGAACATTTTTTAAAATTATTTAATATAATATGTAATCGATGTAAATCAGAACTGTTTTTAAAAAACTGTAATAAGCATGTTTCTAAATCAGAAAATATTGTGATTATTTACATTTTTAGAATTCAGACATTACTTTTTAAAATACTTGTCACTATTTTGTCTTAATTTAATGATATTTAAAGCTATATTCACAATATTAAAGACATGCGATTTAAATTTTATCTTCGTTTACTTTTTTGACATATATGAATTAAGAAATATGGTTTAAGGACACGTTCCCGAAATGATTATTTCGGTATATTTTTGTTTAAAAATCAATGAAAACATTATTTCTAAAAATAAATACGCAAAGTGCGTATACCTGTGTACGATAGCTGATATGTGGTGTAGTGTTGTTGTGTTGGCGTGAAGTAAGTGAAGTGAATGTCTAGACAAACCTAATAGGTAATGGTTTCCTGACATTGTAATTATTTTGTGTGTGAATACGTGTGGATAATAAATAAATAAAATAAATAAATAAATATATAAATAAATTTAAATGTGTTTGTTAGTGTTAAAATTTTATTTTTTACACAAAAACTTTGCCCAAAGCAAAATGTTCACCTTTATGATTTTGACCCATATATCCAACGAATTCGAATATGCCATATACTCGTATACTAGAAAATTCTTGGTCCTTTAGCTATCGAGTGATATGATTAAATTTTGGATGTAGATATATTATATATGTAGCTACAGAATCAAACAGTATCCCCGATTATATTATCATCAGTTTTCTGAATCGCCTCTCACTATGGTATCGAATTTGTTCACATCAAAATAGGATATTTAAAAGCAGGTAAAATATGAGAAGGATAAGTTAACGGAGCCTGACATACCTTCTGGATAAATGATTCACACTGTTATTAGAAACGTCAAAATTATTTGCGTCATAAAATTTGATATTGATTTTCATATAATGAGCACTGGCAGCTAATAAAATCAGAACTCGATTTATTTGAATAAGGAACGGGGATGAATCAATTAGAGCGGACGCGGATTTCAAAATTCGAACTGTCCGAATGGCCAATAAAGGCAAATGGCCCGATGTTACATTGGTCGGTTAGAAGCCAGTATAATTTGGTCTCGAGTATGCGATTTCTTCACGTTGCTTTAACCTAATTATGTTGAACGCACAAGGGGAGGGAGAGGTTTTATTAAATTGGATGGATATATAGCTAACTTTATGGCGCCATTAGTGTGTTTGCTGTTTCGCCAGGCATTCATTTTTGCTGACACCGCATTTGGCCGCTTCCTTTATTGACTTTATGTTATTGTGTACGGGAAAGGGTTATGTTTATCTGTCTCTGAATATTTTCGCTTCTCAAATTACTAATCAGTCGTTAAAATATATATAAATGATAATAATGATAATGATGATAATGATTGAATTGAAAAATTTTCAATCTTTATCAGCCGTTGATTTTTTATTTTATTATTTTTAAATGATCATCTTAAATAATTAAATATATTTTTCAGGCTTTGAGGTCCAATTCATTCAAAGCAGCGTCTGCTGTGACAGTTACTAAATATTTATTTATTTCGTTGACCTTTTTTTTACTAATAAAAAAATCTTTATTAAAATTTATTAACAGCTACCAGGTTTATACAATGCGAAAACTAGGTATATGAGTAGATATCGACATAGGGTGAAACTTAGCCCTATCAAGAGTATTGGCTACATTTCCGTCACACGTCATTGATTCCAGAAAGTTCTACTGAATCCCAGCTCGTACGATATTCTCGACTTGTTTGTTTGATATTACGATTGTATGTCACAATAACAAAATGTAACGACATTTGGAACTGGCCCAGTTAGTGTTTTAAATAATAAAAAACAGGGGCGAATTTATTTGCGCGGACTTTTATTACTTTTACATTTTTAAATCTTTCAGAAATATTCTTCTATTTTTTTTTCATTGTAGCTCGTTTTTTTCGTTTCCTTTGGAACTTCGAATTTAAAGTAAGTATTATATATAGAAACACGTTTTTGTTAAAATTAAATACTGTGTAAAAATTTCAAGTAAATCCATCGGATTGCTTTCAAGTTTTGTAGACACTAATATATAGAAGCTAAATTTTTATATATAAAGATTTGTTATTCGAGTAAGATTACCGATTAATTTTAAGTTTTTAAAAGCAAACGTTTTATTCAAAATCACGTGAATATATATTATAAGTACTTAATAATTTATCAATATGAAATTTCAACATGAATATATTTTGTTTATATCTATGAATTGTTATTTGGATTACTTTAAGCAATGCAAAAAGTTCTATTGAAATTGTGTAAGAATGAAACGTAATAAATACGCACAGTAATCTGCGGTTACCATAGCACCTATTTCTAGGCAACGCCGTATTAAGTTATATATTTATAGCAGTAAGACATGATTTCCCCTGACAAATTCGTTACAGACACAACTTCAAGTCCGACGTGTGGATATATAGTTGTCTAGATATGGCATCGCGTAGAATTCGCACAATATTCTACACGAAAAAAGAGTGATACACGCTTCTTCCGTTATCACTCTTTACATTAGTTAAAATCAAAATCCGTTTGGTGGGTTAGTAGAAGTTAGCGAAGAAATAGACAATAAGGAGTTATTAGGGCTACTGAACATTATTAAAGCGTGGTTCAGCCTTTTTTGGTTACGGATTTAGTTGCCTTTTTAGAAGGTAATTGCTTATTATTAGACATTGTTGGCTTATTCTTTTGTTATTTGGGCAGCCGGTCTGGGGCAGGAACCACTCCCTTATGGCCATCGTCAAATAACAGGATGTGTTTCAGCGTGTAAGGGATTTCAGAGCCCATTTTCCTATCCCTTCCTAATCTCTTATGCACTTGATCCTACTACAATTACTCGTATGGTCAGTGGCGCACTTAGAGCACCTGTGACCTTGCTCAAGTGGACCGTCAGCCTGATAATATCAGAAGAAATCTAATATTATATAAAAACATTTCAACAATAAGTCACTCAATTGATTAATGTGTTCACAATTTAGACGATCCAATATGAAAAACACCTGTCCCTATCCAGTAGTAAAGTAAGTCCATGTAACGAAAGGTAGTGGGACAGTTAATATATTTGAAGTAAGGTAGAAAAAGGGTTTCTTGTGCTACCTTTGTGCGGGAATGCCCTTTAGTGGGATCTAATAAAACCTTGTTACGGCCAAAGAGATACCAATCCCAATATTGGAAGTGTACTTTTACATGATACGGAGTTTAGGGAATCCTTTTTGATATTAAATCGGTGGAAATCTCGTTACTTATAATGTTGTGCTGAAATAACGTTATGTTGCGGCTTGTTTTTGCTGTGGGTAATATTTACTAGTCACCAATATTTCATATGTTATTTCGTAAATTAGGTTGGCTCTGCTTCGTAATGTGATTCTACCTATTATATACTTATTTATGTGTATAGTTAGTGTGACAGAAACCGCATTTTATAACCATAAGGATATGCAAGACATGTGTAGTCAAATTGTAAACTATCATGTGCCAATTGTCAAAAGTGTAGATAATTTTTTTTAAAATAGTGCCAGAGAAGCAGGCAGGCGACTCACTTGAAGGTTTGTCGTGTAATGGGTACCGCTACAATCGTCATCAATCTCCAGTAGTAACCCCAGGGAAAATGTAAGCGTAGGTACTGACGACATTTAATAGGAAAAAGTTACAAGGTAGGGAAAAGGGAATAGGATCTGGCATCCCTTATTCACCAACAGCACACGTGGTCTTCTGTTAGGAAGTAGGTATTTACTGGACGGCAGACACGGAGTTTATAACTACGTAACGCTGTGTGTCCTGCCACTAATAACTTCTCGGACATTTCCAGCTCTAGATTTCGAGAACGATCCTTAAAATGTATGAAAAAAAGTTATCGGATCAAAGCGTTTGCAATGTTAATAACTGTTGAGGCCACATTATTTTTAGAATCTTTATTAAGAATTCTATGAAAAATTTTTTTAATGGATAATGAAAAAATCATTCGATAGGTATATTGATGAATGAAGTATCTAAAGTTAATATCCCTTCAATATACCTTTTCACGGAATAAAAATTCAATAATGAATCTAAAATAAAAAGAAAATAACCATTGAAAGTAATTTAAATATACATCAAGGGGGCGAACTATTAAAATCTAATTTATTCTCTAGAAACTGTTCAACGATCAGTTAATACTCGCATGAGAAAATACTTATTATATTAAGTATATTATAATTTATCTGTATGCAAAGTTTCTAATGCCACTCGATTTGTCTCGAGAATTCTTATAAGTAGATACTCTTAATAATGTATTTTGTATTTCTTGTATTTGTTTTTATACGATAGTCTGATTTCGAAGGTAATGCAACAAAGCATCGGACAGGTATCTGTAACGCATGCGCGGTCAGTGGCCGAGACTACCTGACCGCGGCCGGACACTGATCAATATTAAAGTCCGAGGGAGGATGCCGGGGGATGTCTGTTTGTCTGTCATATATCTATAGAGTTAACAATACCAAGCTAGCACATAATAATATACAATAACACTAATACGGAATTCAACTATTTCCCTTACTTACTGTTTTGTTTGACTAATAAATTAGGCCTATTTTCATTTATACTATTACAGAAGAGTTGTGTTTCGTTGAGTGAGTTAGGGGTGCCAGAGCCATATCCCTTTCTAATCTCTTATCCTTAATCCTACTGAGTTTGGGAGATCACTAAGTCTAATAGGCTAAGTTAACCACCTGACATCATAACTGAGAAATCGATTGCAAAAAAGCAAACTAGTTTTTTTTACAAGGAATTTACGTTCATACTTATTATAATACTAGGTACAGAATATTAATAATACTAGGACATCATGGTATTATTAATATTCTGAGGTATAACATAATTCGAAATTGTATTGAATTTATAATCCATTAGAATCACATTTGCTCTTCTCAATGAATTTATAACTTCAATCACTAGTGATTTACACCACCAAAGAATTCTTAAGTGGTCTTTATTTAAAAAATATGATCACGTTTATTTACATGTAAAAATTGAATGAGTTGTATCATTTCTATATAAATCTTTCTCAACTCACCTTTCTGCGGACACTACGAGCAACGGGGGAGGGTCCAAGAGAAATGACGACCCTTAACTAATACACACACATACACACGCATCCATCTAACTTATACACGAACGTGATGCTTCATGTTTTTCTGTGGCTGTGTGCAATTTGGCATTGCTTGTGTTAGTGTGGCTGAGTGGTTGTAAACGGAATTTCCTTGTGTGCGTGTCCAGTTTCCGCTCGCGTGGGTTTTGCTAATTTAATTAGGGACACAAAAAGATTAAGGCTTATGGAACGAACATTAGCAGACCGCTTTTGTTAGCCAACTCCTTATTATAGCGCCACTAAAGATAATACTTATAGTATAAGGCATTCTGATTGAATTCTTATTTTAAAAATATATTTTTATTTTGTGATACAATATTTTATGTTCTATTACGTAGTTCGGTGACTATAACTTATTTCTCCACGCCTTTAGTCTGCATAAGCGGTTCGCATATATTTATTTATTAGCTAATATTTAGTTGAAATTTATATTTTATTTCAGAATTAAAATTTTATTCAGTTTTAATTTAATTTACATTTTTCATGATATATCACGTCATAACACACATGATTGACCTATATATCACATATTCTTGTAATAAAAGATTAGAAGGCTTAAGGATAAAAGATCTTTAATTACTTATTATCGTTAGAAACACAAAAAAAAAATAAGTATATAAATTATGGAATTAACTAGGTAATACTAAAATACATTATATTTATTATAGTTTAAAGTGTAATGTTTTTCTTTTCAAATTTAGACTGTGTATGTAAATCTAAAAAAATTACAATTCACAGTTAGTTCACATTTAAGTATTTTCCAAAGACTCGGAGGCGCGGTATGTAAAGCATGTTTGTCTTAAAAACAGTGGCCCATTCACGGTAGCGATACGCCGCCGAATATAAAAAGTAAGTCGATAGCTTACTGACGGAATTTATACTTTTGGATATTCGAAATATGTTCACATGTCCAATATTTACAGACTCGCCTCCCTTCCCGATCGTGTAACGAGGGCTGACGTTATCGAGGCAATGAAAGGTGTTGTCGAGGGTCAAGTTAGAGTGGTACGGTAAATACTGAACATATCGTATAAATTCAACCCACGGGTGAATATAACCGTAGTAGTCTTCGGGTTGTTTTCACATAATAGAGCCATTTTCTTTTGTTTTTGTTGCGTAGCTCGTGTCTCGTTATAGGTACGCGTACAATGAAAACAAAAGGCGGTGTCTTATTTCGAATTTAACTTTCGCCTTTTATAGCACTTTATGATGTTTATGCTGCCTTCACGAAATGTACTCGTGCTATTACTATTCACAATATTTCTCATTATTGATTTTAGCTTACAAATCAACATAAGTGATGACCATAATTTCTCTTTAATTTTATTTTATTTTATTTTATTTAACCAATGCATTTTTTTCTGCAAATTATATTCACAAACCTTCCTCGTTTATCGCTCTTTCCATTAGTGAAATCTTCCATCCGTGTCAAAATCCGGTGGGTGATTTGAAAAGTTAGCGCAAAAACAGAGAGCGGCGGCCAGCGATTTTATTTTATAACTAGCGAACCATCCCCGGCTTGGCACGGAGATGAAATTTTCAAAAATCCTTTCTTAGCGGATGTTTACGTTATAAAATAAACCAATGTTCCAAATTTCAGTTTTCTACACTTAGACGCTTTAGCTGGACGTTGATAGTCAGCAGTGACAAACGATTTTACAAATATAGATTTACCTACATACTTAAAAATTTAATAAAAAATCAAAATCGACATTATAAATTTAAATTTACCAGGGTTTCGGAAAAAAAAGCCAAGATGATCCCTAGAAAAAAACCTCCAAAGAAACTCAGGATACTATTTTTTTTGTTAGGTATCTTTAAATAATAAAATAATAACAATTATACCTACTTAGTCAAGTTTACTGACAAGTATAATCTCAATACAACGTGTTAAATTAAATTATGAATTGAAGCGACGACAGATACAGTCACAGATAGAATTAGTTAATAAGTAGAATTCCTAAAGTCCAGTACGTGGTGTGGTCTCGATAGTACTAGCGGAAACGGTTAGAAACGCTTGGAATTCAGTTCCATTCAGTTAACGTTTCCTCTCTGGCCTTTGGCAGCTGCTCTGTGTAGGGTGACAAGGCGTTGCGTGAATTTTACCAGAGTAAAATTTAATAAGTTTTCAAACGTATGAATAAAGTATAATTTTTTTATGTGTATTATATCAGGTGAGAAAGACCTCAATCTTCGTGAGTTGAGATTGGGGTAAGTGAAGATGAAGTCGAAGATGCAGTTTGCTTTTCCGTCAATAGCCTATTTACTCTGTTCTTGAAGAGTCCCAAGTTATAAGTCTATATAAGTTAAAAAACAAATAAATGAAACTTTATTTAAATTAATTAATTTAATTGAATATTTAATGTATAATTAATTAATTTAATTAAATATTTAATATATAAATTAATTAACTTAATTAAATATTAATTATTATACTTTTTTATTTAATAAGCTTATGTCATTTAGACTAAAATAATTTGATCCCGTAGACACAATGATTTTCAGTTTTATGGGACAATGTAAATATTTTTAAGATATAATAGATGTATATTATAATAAATAAGTAAATAAATATATAAATAAAATATATTTCATGGAACATTGAAAAAAAGAGAGAATTCCAGTCTCTCGCTGTGCGCATAATAAAATTAGACGCAAAATGCAAATAGGTATATACAAAAGAATTTATGTGCATCGCATTATTCTCCTAATGTGATTAAGAGCGTGTACAATAGATATATCGTTCATATAATCACCTATTCTTTCAAAATTCTAAAACTAGTTAATACCTAGTTAAAATCATGGTCACCCTAATGATCAGAAACTTGCTAAAATAGAGCGCAACTTGTTACCGGTCGGTTTCAGTACAAATTCGTAATGTTAAAGTTGCCTTTATACCTTTGGAAATAGTGATTTCTATATTACCTATTTGAGCAAATAATATCTATATAGATATGTATACGAGTACATACGAGTATCATTGATCATTGAAACAAAATTATTGAATGAACTTCTTTTAAAAACTACATGAAACAAATGAAATGTCGTTATGAAAGGTTATTTTTGGAATTTTGATATTTTTGTAATCAAAATTGTTTTTGAGGGAATAGCACCTTCTCATTCCCACATACTGATAGGGAAATTAATAATCTTTTTGCTATTAATTTCGCAATAAACCGACAGCACGAATACCACTTTTCATTAGCAGCTAACTGGATTTTTAAAACATTAGCTGCCCTTTGAATTTTTTAAATCTTGAAATAGTGCAATTTTAAGAAAAATCTTAAGACTATACTTACTTATTGTCTAGTCTTATTATTGTTAGTATAAGCTGAGGTATAAGTAAGTACACTGAAATAATAAAGGGCACATTGCTTTCCCTTATCCTTAATCCTATCAAAATCTGCAGCGCACTTGAAACATTTAATAGGTAAGATACACAGTTACTTCGACGGTATTTCCATGACATGATAACCTTGACCTGATGCTGCAGCATCAAGTAGTCTGCGGGATACCCAACTTCTTAGCAACTTACAGCATATATATGTATAGTTACAAAGTTAATTTATAAGAGAATGAATATATTATAACAACTTTTTTATTTTATAACAGGAACACACAATGTTATTTCCATAGTTTCAGCCTAAAATGTTTCCATTGGAGCATGTGATGTGCAAGAAACGTTTCTTTCTAACGGTGACCCTCTTCACGTCAGCCGCTATCGTCGCAAACAGAACGTTCTACCGCTGTCCACTTTGTGACAACGGTGCGCCCTCGGTCACGTGTCATTTCTAACTTGTCACACTTTGACACGACCAAAAGAAACTGTAATTTTATCAATCTTTTATATTGTATAAACAAAAAGGAAGAGAAATACTTATAGACTCGATTAGGTATCAGACCTTTACAGCTAGCTTTAAAGGTTGGCTTCAAAATATGCTATTTACAAGAAAGTATACTAAATATGTACTCAATTTCATTGATTTTTTCATAACCTCCTGTCCCATTAGTACGGTGTTTTACCGTTAAGGGGTCGTTATATGTATATGAATTTTTAGGTAATATGACCGTTATGACTTAATAAATCAATAAAAGTATGGAGAAGTTTCATACTCTCTCCATAGTGATGGTAAAATTTGTTGTGTTTAACCAGGCCGTTGATATTTGAGATAACACATTCATACACACACACAAACATGAGGGAGAGTGTGAAAGAGAGAGGAATTCAAAAATAACACAATCGGGATTTTTTTTAATTATATTTAATTTCAACAACACCAACAACTGATTTGATTGGGATTACGAATTCATCATTTTCAATCTTTTCAATTTTGAAATCTTAACTTGTCAACAATTTATTACCTGCTTTAGTAAATAGAACAACTATTTTTGGGAAAAAGCCTAAGTATTATTTTTTTTTTCCTTACCTATCTTAAATGCAATGAAGTAGGTACATAATACTTTTAATGCAATTTTTATGTACAATAATGATGTTACTTTTTTCCCTAAAGTTTTTACCACCTGTAAAACAAGTTTATTGTATTATATCTACCCATTGGTTTAGATTGTTTTGTTTTAGATCCATTTTCCTACTCCTTACGAACGATTATTAAATTTAAATTTTGTTTGATAAATTGTTGCTGAAATAACAACATTGGTCTTTTTTTTATATAATATTGTGTAGATGGCGCAATATCTATGTAAAATATTCAAAAAAATATAATGTAACATGTAACGCATTCGTGCTCGCATTCCGTGTGACAATTTTGATTTTACTCCCATAATTTTCATATATTATGAAAATCAATTCTTAAGGAGTAAACTCCAAAAATACTTAAATCCCGTGAAACATTATATTCGCAGACCTTGTCACCTATGCAGCTCAAGCCCACCAACTTTACGCAAAAAATGCAACAAAAAAAAATACAGAAGGGGTGTTGGGTGGAATCGCCGCCCACTATTCTTTCTCCCTCTCATATCTCTGCACTCGCCGAGGCTAATCTGTCTATTTTATAAACGAATTTTAACGCCGCCACCCCTAGTCAAAATTGTACCTTGAAACCGAGTCGTTAAAGTGCAAATTTGCTTGTACACATGCGGGTCATTGTTTGGAGCTGGCGTGAGCGAAAGGGCAGACAGGGGAGAGGTCTACCTAAAAACGTGGAAACACTGATGAATGTTCCCCATTAGATGTTATTTATTTAGAATGTGGCCGAGAGAGGGACTGCGATGTTTAAGTTCACCGAAAGTTTACTTAGGACTATATTGGGTTAAACTGAAGACGTTTTCAGCAGCACTTGATAAATTACAACAGTTTCAACGGTCCGGTTTTTTTCGGTTTTCCCCTTATTTGGTATTTTGTCACGAAAATGAGTATGTCGAGGTAGGATTTCGTTTGAAAGGTAGTGTAGGGTATCATTTTCATGTGTTATCTAAAAAACATTCTAAATATATTCTATTTCTATTATAATGAAGATTATTTATGTTAATTTTATTGAAAGAGGTAATGCCTACTACTTAGTTAATGTATTTAAAATTTGTTATAATTGCAACTAATATCCTTTAATTCCACTAACTAAAACTGGTAAATTTTTATTAAATCATAATATTATTGATCAATCAAATCTAATAATTATAATCCAATCAAATCTAAATATACATTAAATTGTTTTAATAAGATATAAAGTAAACTACCAAAATAAATTATTTAGTGAGTTTAGGTAGGTATAAGGTAGTTTTTGAAAGTACAACTTAAAATAAAACTGTGACATGAAATGCGTTTATACCTCATCATAAATAAAAAAATATAATATTGTTAGAACAACATATATTGTAATTTCACAACGTGTAATCGTGTTTTGATCCATTTATACCTACCTATTTATACCTATGTCGTATGATACCTATGTCGTATTCATGTCTAATGTATACTATTTTTTAATACATCTACCTATCAACTCGCATTATGGACGAGTGAACAACTGGCACGGTTAGCAAAAAAATCATTGACAAATTTAAAATGATTAAATAATTCATGTTAGGCACATATTTTTATTTAATAAATACCTTGCGTGTATTTTTATAAATTACTAGCTGTTGCACGCGACTTCGTCCGCGTAACTTTATAAAATATAGGTAGCCTATGTTATTCGCTGATAATGTAGCTTTTATGGGTGAAAGAATTTTCAAAATCGGTGCAGTAGTTTTTGAGCCTATTTATCAGTACAGATACTCGTCGTTGCTTCATCTGTATGAAGAAGTAAAGTATGGACTTTAGACTTAGTCTTCAGTGACTGGCTTACATTGAAAGCGGCCAGCGCCCCCTAACACCGCTGCGCCCGTGTGCAACCAACACACGCAATTCGGTCTATTGTGGAAGCAGCAACGCGTTTTATTCGAAAGGCTGTTATAAGGCCACGCAAATTGCGAATGCGTAATAACCTTGTCACATTAACATCCACGTAACGTCATCCGCGACGAAAATCTCACCGGCCAATACAGCTAACGGTTCTGAGTGTGTCATGAGATTACGTCACCAAAATGGTGGCAAGACAGATTGACAATTAACAATACTGATCTGAATTTTGCAACAGTCTGATATAAAAGTTGATGCTACAACGCCACAATGTAGCATAAGTTCTGTGTTGGGATTTTCTTATAAATTAGTTTTTAAATTAGTATCATACACTGCTTATGTGAGATAACTGCAGAATTTCGATGACATATTTTAAGTTGGCAATAAAAATGTCTTGGTGTTACATTAATATATCTTGTTTTGATAACGAGAAGCATTTGTGTACTTAATAATATATAGAAAAATACACAATATAACCAAATAAATATATAGATTTATTAGATAGAAATATTTTGAAGTGATTCGTTGTATTTTCTGCCAGTACTCAACCCACCCGGTCCGGGCAAATGTTGTGGTGAATTTCATATTTTTGTAAGTATCTACTTCGTCTGTTTATTCTCCATGTGTTTCGGTTCACATGAAATTTTCTTGATTTTTTATGCTTTCATAGGCTTATGTGAGCGCCGCGTTTGAAGAGCTCTCCCCGTAACATATGGAATATTATATTAGCGCGCTTTCAGCTGACTCATTTAGTTGTTTTTATTGCTAGTTCGAAATTCAAATGTGCTTTTTATTTTATTTTTAAATTTGCCTCTTAAGTGAGGAAGGTTACAAGTGTTACAGCTTTTTAATAAATACTTTTAAAATGAGCTATAAATATTATGCTTGGTTTACTGTATTAAGGATTTGAATTTGTAAGTGTTTCAAAATTGCGTAAGAGCATTTTTATATCATTCTAATTTTAATTCTGTTTTGCATTATAAAATAGTTTGGAATCGTCTGCTAAAAAGTTTTATTAACAGTAAAACTTAAAGTAGTCATTTAAAAAAAAATAACAGTAGTTGTATATTACATTTGTTAGCAAAATTTATAGTCTTAATAATATAGGTAGGTGCTAACAAAATATATTACAAAACCTAAAGATTTCAATACAAAAATAATCATATTAAAATAATATAATCAAATATTTATATTATACCTACTTATAAAATTGTTTGTCCCGACTGACTATCAACGCACAGCTGAAACTGCTAAGTCTAGAAACCTGAAAATTGGAACATAGGTTTATTTTATAACGTAAGTATCCGCTAAGAAAGGAAGTCCGTGCGAATCTGGGGCCGGTAACTAGTATCTAATAATGTATTATGTGGTAGATGTATGTGTAGCTATCTAAGGTATGTTTTTTGTGTTTGTTCTGCTCGTAGATGAAATTAGTTTGTATATAATGTAGTAAAGCCCTTTTTTTAATAATTTTTTTTTTACGAATTTACTCTGGTGCTGCATATGTATTATATAACACTTTCGTTAACATGATAAATAGACATTTTATGGGACTGCCAAAATATACTAACGGTTTCGAATGGCCAATTATATTGAAAAATGACCTCCAAACACCCCAGATTTACTATTATCCCAAATGTCATTTCAACCCTTCTTAAACAAAACCTGGCTCTGAAGCGAACGGATTGCCGCGTACATTGTCTAAACAATTCTTAAGTGATCGCCAAAATCACTACAGAGTCTTATAACATCTATGTAAATATTTAAAATTGAACTCTATGCATTCAAATTTGAATACATATTTGTGTGTCGCTTGCAAAAGTTTGCTTTTAAAATATCAATCTTCTAGTGTCTAAAAAGCTTAAGACGTCCGAGAGTTTCATTTTAAACAAACCCTCACCGCATTGCTATAAAGTTGAAAATAGTGTATGATTGTGCACTTTAAAATGTCCGATGAAGCAATTTTTCACCGCGAAACAAGAAAGCTGTTACTGCCAATTTTTGAGTACTTAATTTTTATCTTTACCACTTAAAAGTTAGAGTTGATTTTCAACAATAAATCTATAGAAAATGTTTGCAATTTGCTTTGGAGGGAAAGCGCCGGTTGTCGGTCCATAACAAAACACATAAATTAAGTGCTCAATAATAAATGGAAATGTCCCTTGCAGAGGACAGGGCATTAAGGCGGGATTATGAGGTCTGGTCCTCTTGCACTAGAACCTCGCCTCGGCCGAGGCACGTCTTTTTAGTAAATATTGAATGCAAGAGAAAACAAAGGTATTGTTTTATTAAAGTAGTACTGTATGCACAATATTTATATCTTAATATATAAAAGGCAATGTGGGTATGTATATTCCAGTATGTTCCCTATGGATTCTAAAACCGCTGAACCGATATTGATGAAATTTTCAGACAATCTTCAGATTAGTCCAGCGGGTGATTCTGTGAAGTTTGGTAGCGATTGGTTAAGAAAAATGGACGCGGACGAAGTCACGGGCAAAACCTAGTTCTTGATATTTTTTACTGAGACCAAATTGACGAAATAAAATATTTGAATAAACGATCGCACAATGGTCGACACTCGACCATAAACAAGAGTATACAAATATTACAAATGACTACGTTTGACATAGTAATCATAGGAACATTTAATAAGTAGGATTTTTTTGTTTATAATAATTTGTTTGACTTCACTGAATTGACTGACTTGTATATAACACCAAATTATGTTAGTACATGCTGAGACGCTGTATTATTTGTGATATCTGGTTTTACACCCATGTACAGGCAAATAAATAATTTGACTTTTAAACGAATGTGATGTATTATCTATTATATCTATATCTATTACCTATTATCTAAGTAATATTGAAAACCGCTACACAGTCCATTGCAAATTTTGTAAGAATCATGACAGAAAATATACAAAAAAAGAGGTGTTTCTGTGTCGTGAAAAGGGCCGTGTGTTTTACGTAAATAAGTGTACATTACGAATAATATTTTATACGTAATATATTCAACGAATTCGAATATACCACATATACAAAAAAAAAGTATGTGATCCTTTAGCTATGGAGTGGTGTAATTAAATTTTAGGATATACCTAACATAGATACGAGTATATGTACTTAGCTATAGCCTCAAATGTATCAGCCGATTTTCGGCTCTCATGGAATCAGATTTTAATACGTATAAGAGTTAATAGAACTGTAATAAGTTATTCAAAATATTTCAAATGACAACAATAAATTATCCTCTCATATATTTTCATCTCGCCATTGATACACCATATTTGCTTTATTCTTAAACAGGTTTGTAACACGCGTCACGAATCTGTTACAAAAACCGCTTATTTAGGGAGAGAATCCCGCTGGATCCCCTGTCAAGTTGCGGCCACTAAATGGTCAATAATGTCAAACATTCTTTTGTAATATCTTCTACCTGTATACGTGCTACAAAAGGTAAGTGTTTGACCACACCTTAAAAAGTTTAAACCAACATCCGCGGTCCATCTACCAATTTATACGATCGAAATTGAAACCGGTATACTGTCCGATTTTTCTAAACTGGACACGGCACGCGCTCGTGTAAAAACCAGTAAATGGTCAGCAAGGGTGGCTCCCGGTTCCTGGCTATTCATTGGTTGACACTTATACTCTTTTTATAGCCAGGTGGCTTATTTTTTTGAATAAGCAATGTACGGCGTGGGGGCGACTATGAGTCGTGCGTCAAATGCGAATAAATCCGTTTGAAATTTAATATGTAGCGAACTGAATGCGCTCAAATATGCATGCACGGGTGCACTCGACCGGGACGCGTTGCGAAGATACTGATCGATTTTATACGTGCAAGTCTTCCCTGCATTTATTTCGCATATTGAATACAACTTTGTATGTTACACGAGTGCTTAGGTAAATGATTTGCATTTTTAGAAATTTACGTACAAAGTTACTGTTCGCTATTAGACTGTTCGTATGATGCTATTCCTAATAAGCAAATTGAAGATTAATATTTACGAAATTCAATAGATTTCATTTCATTAAAATCTATTGAATTCTACTTTATCTACTTAATTACGACCTAGGTATTGTCAACAGCTTTGCATAGCAATATTGTTGCCAAATTCAAAATTATTAGCCACACAACATAAGTAGTGTATTACTATGTTGTGTGGCTAACTAAATGTTTGTTGATTTGACTAAGTTGAGGAGCTTTTACCTAGACGATTTTTCGATTACTCGACTTAGATCGACGTTTACTTAGTCTCGATAAATTGTATTATAACTTATCGATAGGTAAAAAGTTTTTAATTGGAATATAAACAATTAAACATCTCCCAGATTTGTTACACTTTTATTACAAAACAAACGCTTTTTTTATAACAGCCGAATTTTAATAACAAACATTAAACTTACTTACTTTTAATAATTATTTTACAATTGACCTACTTTCTTTACGAAAAAGTATCTACTAAATTCATTTCGTAATTAACTGTACGTTTGTCAACATTTATAATCAAAATTGATATTAGTAACGACAATAAGATGCTACAAACTAAGTTAAATAAGACTTTATTAAGTTTAAGATGCTAAAAAAGAAAATTGATATCAAATTTAGCAAGTACAAACAAATATGTCAATTATAAAAGAAAATCCATATACTTAATATTACGTAAAGTCAAAAACAGTTCAGTGCCATTATCTCGTATTTTGTGAACTGAATTCCTTTTTTTTTGTTTACTAACATTACAAGCTTTAGTAAAATTGAAACAGTTTTCACATCTTTGAAATGATTATAGCTATATTTCGCCCAGTTGGAAAACATTAGTTCCATAAGGTTCCATAAGTTCAGACTATATAACAAAATGTGTTATAAAACATGTAAAACAGCTATATAGCATATCTAAATGTGTGGACGATATGTGTTATAAAAAAAAAAAACAAAGTAATTAAACATTTGTTCGAGAGTCACGATATCTCATGATGAAACCGAGACAATTATTGTAGACATGTTAGATAACATTGCTATAACGTGTTACAACAAAGTTATATAACATGTAATTTAAATTGGACGCACCTTTAAATGTAGGTACAAAAACATGTGTTAAGAAATACGTAGACGAAACAGAATAGTACCTACATTTTCATCTGCATTTTGTACTAAATTACAATTTGAAGGGTCGTTTTGGGAACAAAAAACATTTATATCAATGGTGGGCAGGTTCTAAATTTACACTCATTGACAGGCCGTAAAGAGGCGGAGCTGCGCCCAGGAGACTCATTCCACTATAGATGTTTCGAAGTAAGTAGATAAGAAAACTGTGGAGATACTGCCCCCGTATTGCTGAGGCCAACGGTTTAACTATCTTTATAGAGTTGTTATTACCACACACATGAATAGAGTAGTTTGGCAGACAGGCTGACGATCCATTCGATAATAAGAATACTTGGAACAAGTTAGGTAGATGCTGTGGAGGTCAAATGCAGATACGCCAGCATATGCTGCAAATCTATCTAAGAGATAAATAAGCATAGATATAATTATCATCGTACAAATACTGGAAAATTGCTAATGGACAAGAACCTTGTCACATTAACATCAACTTGACGTATAGCTAAACTAAAAACTAGAAACTAGCATTGGTTGTGTCGAGAGATTAAGTCACACATAAATATAATGCATGACCCATAAGACAATTCAATGGTCATTATATTAATTATAGTGATTATAAAAGCTAAATTGCTAATTAGACCACTAAAGACATATAGACATTGCCTAATATGTGTTTAGTGTAACAACTCTATGTGATGTCCTTTGTTGAGGGTCAAAGGCAAACTTTTCGGACGGTGGTGGGTGCCCAGGGGACGGACCGGGTATAACTTGGGATAAAACTCCGGGTAATTCTCACGTACTACCCACATATTTGTCAGTGGAATTATGTTCTGCGCGTTTCAAATGTTGTTTATTACACGTAAAAGCATATTTTTATATAATTCACTGAATATTAGTAATTTAAATATTCAGTAAATTAATCATATATTAAACTTGGTAGCCCATTTGCCGGCAGTAAACACACTTTACAGAAAACTACAGTTATTTAACAGCATGTTGTGTTTCGATGGGTAATTTTCATTAGGAATGCTACTTACTTCCCTGATATATTTTCTTTTTCCTTATCAGAGTACTCAGCGCGTTCGCATTCTCCAGTGTGCTACTTATGTTATTAGGAATTATCTATCACCTACCATTACGTGGATTGTCATCCTTAATAGCCAAAATAGTACTTTATTGACATAAAAACAAAAAATTCTAAACTTAAACATACAATAATAATACTACTTTAAACTTTGGTATGTACAACATAAAGTCAAGTGTGCACCGGCGTGTTTAAATATTTACATTGGCATAGGTTAACCCTTGCACTGCGAAGTCCGTCTATCAGACCCATCGCGAATCTCGCGGGACCGCCAGGTACGCCACGATATACAAAACTCAGAGAAGTACCTACCTAGACATTATTCATTATTCCCGCGACTTCACACATATTCAATTTTTCAGTATTTTTTTTCCAATTTTTCTTTTCATAATAAGCCGAGCCGTTCCGAATTTTGACATTTTTATTAATATAGATTTACTTGTTATTTTTTTGAATAATATAATTGAATATAAATCAAAATTTAAATATAAATAAAATGTATTATTATTTTTTATTTATTTAGTTTCATTTATTTTGTTACAGATGTGCAAGCCACTTCAAAACTACATTCAAAAATCATGAAATGTTACTACATTCATTACTTTCTGATGGCGGTATGTATTATTTTAACTATTTCATATATCATTTAAAAAATTTATATATATATATGTATATTGTAGTGGTAGCAAAATAAAAAGAAAATACATTCTTATACTTTCTATAACAATGTAATTTCTCTGAGCATTTCTGGCTTTCTCGGACATGAAGCTTTATACACTATATTTTACATTTTTCGATGGAAATGCCATAATGCAAATATAAATATATCCCAAGCGGATAACCATGATTCGATCTGTGTCTATTTTGGCCACAGAAAGGCGTTCTCTATCCTCTATCCTCTATCCAATGATCTATTTCAACATTATTTTTCTTACTAAACAATAACATGTACGAGCATGTCACATTATATTCTTCTTAACTCTATGTGGTCCAAGGGTCATCCAAGGAACCCGCAATAAAATATGCGCACCAGGATGGTTTGAATGTAAAAATGTTTTTGGGGTCCTCTCAATAATGTATCCTTTAGATGTTAAGTGCTGTCTTCCTGTATCTATGAGTTTGTGACGGTCAATAGCCTTTTTCGTACTGTCATGTATACATTATTTACACGTTAACCCTTTGTTTATATACCCACCAAATGTGCAAATTTACATGACAGACTGCCTTTTGCTTGCGATTTTGTCCTTGTCCCTTTTTCTTAGGTGTTAAAACGTTTATTCAATTGTTATTGCTAGTATTCTTTTGTCAGGCGTTGATTTTATTATTTTATTTTTACATGAGCCCCTGGGTTCTGAATGACTTGGGTACTTTTTTCTGAATGACAGGTAGCCTATGTCCTCTTCTGTATCCTGGGAAATGAGCTATGTCGGTAATTGTAATTATCTTACGGGTTTTCTCATATGGGACTATGTCTCGTAGGAAAACTCATAGACATATTATTTCTTCAACAAATTATCCTATTTAAATAGGCAGCGTATTTGCAGCACCTGTGGCGTTGCTTGTGTTAATAGATGACGGATAGCCACATAGTGGGCTGTCAGCTTGCCTGATACATTAAAAAAATCAGCCCAACAATTAAGGGTCTAACTCGTCACCGGCAAGAAACGCTAATCAAAAATTACAGACTTTAGGCATTGTACTAAGTATCGGAGAAGAAGATGTTTTGTAATTCAAGAAAGACCAGACCGTGCCAGACCAAATCAGATTGCGCGGTCGACCTTTTTTCTTGAAGTTGGACAAGCTTTTTTTAAAACTTTGTGCAAGCAAAGATAACGTCAATTTTCGCAGAGTGGGTACACCATTTAACGAAATTTAGTGAACTATCGGCTAACATTCACTATCAATAAAGTACGAGCCGATGGGCAAAGGGCGTCGGTGATCGATGGAACTTCTAATTTATACTCAAAGCCCTAAGGCCGTATCGATTACACTGCTAACTTTGCCGAGCCCAATGTACCAGAGCGCGTAGCTTTTTGCGAAATTTCTCTCTGTCTCCAGAGGGTTAAAATTGTGTGACGCTCTACAACATTGAATTTAATTTCATATTCGAATGTGCATTTTTCTTTCTAGTTGATTAATATTGAGCCATTTTCACACGCACTGGGATATTGAGATATAAAATTAAAATGCGCATTTCTGTGAAACTGCACCGTATTCTTTCCAAGCTCGGTTTAATTAAAATCGATATTATACTTTATAAATTTAAGTAGTGCGTTTCGCAGTCATTTGGGCAACCCGTTTGTCGGCAGTAACCATCTCCATACAGAAGACCACCTTGAAATAACAGCATGTGTTTTTGTGTTTCGGTGAGAGAGTATCATATACCAGAGTCTATTTCCCTATCTCTTCCTAATCCCTTATCTTTAATCGTATTAAGGTTGACAGCGCACTCGCAGCACCTGTGGCGTTGCTTGTGTTATAGGCGACGGTTACCACCTGCCATCGAGTAGACCGTCAGCCTGTTTGCCGACCTTCATCATCTTAGCTGTTGTCCGCTGCTGGACACCTCACTTATTATTTTTCAATAGATGCAGATGCAGACTTGTAAATCCAAACTTATGTAACACGTCTTTGCCGACTATATTGTACATAACCTAGCTACTGTCGATAAGCTAGGATACATAACCTAGCTTTGCCTTTGCTTTGCCTTTGTCTTTGCTTTTGCTATCCAAATTTCCGATTTTTCCCCTGTTTTTTTTTTCCAAAAATTTTTTTTTCATAAAAACCTTGCAATTACGAGAATGCTCCGTCATACATATGGCAATAGATTTTTATTTATATAGATAAAATGTTAATTTAATAAAGTTTTTTTCTACAAAACAAATGGTGAATTTCGTATTGTTGATTCATTTAATTAGGTTTTAATTAATTTTACCTTAGCATTGAATACAAATTCAAAAAGTTGTTTTTTTTTTTTATAATTTATAAACCACTGAAACTTATCTCTAAATAATAACAAACCTAATGCAAAATTCATGAAGTTATTAATAACGGTCGGAGGTAACTCTACCTTTTGTAGGTATTAGTGTATACTTCGTTAAGCGAGGGTCATCCCACGGGTCAGAAATGGGTCGTTCTCGATAAAGGATTTACTTAAGTATTAATTGCTTTACCTGGCTGAGAGTAGGACCCATCCCCGATAGTTTATTTTAACCGAATCAAGCTTTCGTTTAACAAACTTTGCCTAATCAATTTTATGGCAGTAATCTTGAAGGTAGATTATTCAAGAAACTAAGTAACTAATATTATTATCCTAACTAATATTATAAATGCGAAAGTTAGTTAGTTTGTTTGTTGTTGTCGTTACACTTTCACGCCTTAGTATGTAAGTATGACAAAAATTGAAAAATACCTAAACATTGAAAAATGTTTTAACACCTAAAAAAAGGCGCGAATGAAGTCGCGGACAAAAGCTAGTCTAAAATAATATTTGTTCTTGGAATAACTGGTACGAAACGTAATAATTTACATAATTTCTTGTGAATAAGCCTAATTAAGTTTAGCTTATGTTTTTGCACACTGCGTTTAGAAGTCAATTGACTAATAATTAATAAATTAATTATTAATTGCGTTTGGAAGTTATCCAATTGGATAGCCTCAACATAAAAATAAATAAAACAAACGTGAGAACAGTAATAAACAATATGATTTTTGCCATTATTCTGTAAATAATCTAGACACACAATCGAAATAATATATCTTTGCAGACACTGCACTCACACCTGTTTCTTAGAATTGGTTAATTCAATACAATTGTTCTTTGATTTTTCGACAACCTCAAGAAATGACTGACAGGTGTCCCTTGTTTGATATTGAGACTATCAAATGAATGCCTGTTTTGGCACTTTCTTGTAATGAAGAGCTAACGCGATAAAACTAGCTACTTCTGGTCTACAGTGGATCCAGCCAGACTGCTTCTGACAGGTCTTTATGGAAAATTAGCAGTGGACTTCCTATGGCTTAGATGATGGTGATATTGACTTCTGCTTGCTTACAGTAGATAACTTTTATATAATCCCACAGAAGGTAGATATTATATGAATGGCTGCATATACTCGTATATAGAATTCATCTATGTAAATATTTACCTAGACGTTTACGTAAACGTTTAGCACTAACGGTTTAAGTCTCTAATGATGTTAGGTAGGAAGGGGGTCATCTAGAATCCCGGTTGAGTAAAACACCGGAGATCCGAAGCGATAGGTACAGGATTAATTAGGGAATAAGGGGATACAAGTAGTGGTCGACGTAGCGACGGATACAGTCGAGAAGAAAAATGATTAATTAAACCTATTTAATCTTAATATTTTATAAATAAATCCCTGATTGTTAAGATCTAATATTTAGTGCACTTAGTTTTTTTTCGTGACTATTGTCATACGAAGTTTGTATAATAGATTTGTATGTTTATTTTTAGTACTAACTGTCTGTAACTAGTCATGTAACATTTTTACAAGACTAATTACAGACAGTTAGTTTGACTAGAATTTTTTAATATGACTCCTTTGTTAGTTTCTTTATTGATCTGTATATGAATATAATGTTTATTATGATATATCAACGTTAAAGTTTATTGCAAGTATTTAATTTGCAATAAAATTTAATCGAGATATATATCTTATCCTAAGTTATAATGAAATCGACGAACAGACAGACGTGGACCGAGACTTCGTTAAATACTTTTTTATAAAGGTGCCCCAATATGTTTTTCTTTTCTACTTGAATGTACTGCTGTGGAAGAGCAGTCCAGCGGTTGTTTAACTGAATTACCTATCATTTTGATTGAACGTTTGAGAGCCTCTAGAGGTTCTATTAGTTCGAACTACTATTTACCCTTGGACAACTTTAAGGGTGGCGATGTACGATTTTGTAACTAGACACGTAAACAAATTACATAGTAAACAAAATACTATAGAAGTTGGTTACAATCTTATAAAGTTGGCTATATCTACACCTTAATTTTTAATTTGCTATCTCCTATAGTAATAAAGTAAATTGCCCTGTTGAATAATTTTACACATAGCTATACTGACACAGCTATCAATTGTCATTGGTATTTGTAAGTCATAGGTGATCAAATACAAAGTCAAGTCGTGGGCAAAAACCAGTGAGTTTTTTCTCGCGCCTTTGTCAGCGTCCCTTGAGTACTTTTTCTGGATTAAAGGTTCTCTATGTACTTTTCTGTACTTTGACAATATGTATGGAAAATTTCATGATTTCGATTGAGTAATTAAAATGTGAAAGCGTTACAAACAAACTTATTTTAGCACTTATAATATTAGTTAGGATAGTAGTGGTCTGAAGTGTCTGACATCTATAATAATAGCGTCGATTTCGTCGATAATAGCGTAGATAATTAAAATCACATTATAATTTGTACACGTTGTACTTATGTTACCGAGGTCAAAAATATAGTTTTTTTTCCTCTGTGCGTTTGTGCACGCTAATCTCAAAAATGTATTGATGACTGATGACTAGCTGGTGCCCGCGACTTCGTCCGCATTGAACGATGAAAGGTACCCTATGTCCTTTCTGGTGTCCCAGACAACGTGTATGCAAAATTTCATGGTGATCGGTTCAGTAGTGTGAAAGAGTTACAAACTTGTCAATTATCACCTAAATCCTAGTCAATAGCTCGAAATTTACACAAAAAGACGTTATATATACATCTTTATTCGTAATTTTTCCCATACACGACATGGCTATCCCTAAAGGACACTATTGGCTTTAAATTCGCAATATTCTGTTCCCGGGAAGGTACACAATACAAACGTATAATGCAATACGGGTTCTCGCACAATACACGTCTTAAACAAATATAAGAAGGCTGTGGCCGGTGACCTTTGTCCCTTTGTGGAAGTGTGCGTAAGGGACAGAGAGTTAGTACACACTAACACAATGAAAACGGTTGTATTTGCAAATGTGACCCAGCAGAGTTAGGATAGTTTTAGACACGACGTCGAATATTAGAAAAATAGATTACCATCTAGTATTTACTGAATAATAACTAAATAATTATCTATTATATTTATAATAGATAATTATTTGTTATATTTAGATTCTAGAGCCGGATACTAGTGTAGGTACACTGTACTCAAATGCAAAGAAACTTATATATATTTAAGTATGACTCATTTATTAACTAGGTACTGTGGAGCGTAGCTTGGCTCCGATGTCCGTAAAAATCTAAATGCATTGCATCTATAACATGGCAGCTTAATTTTTTCTTGTATTTTGTAAAAAAAATAATATTTTCTCTCTGTTTGGTCTTAGTCTTGGAAAAAAATAGAAAAAGGTACATCCATGCGAAACTAGATTCACATCATACTAATTTTAGATACTTCTTTCAAGTTAATTCCACATTAAATACGATCGACAGAAAAGTAAGGGTTGCTATACATATAGTCGGCCTATAGAATTGAATTTGTGTAGAAGAACTTTAGACAAATTATTATACTGACAGCCGCGTCGGCAAAGCCGGGCGTTAGACACTAATATATGTACTTAGATGAACGTTCGGCAGAAAGACCGCTTGGCCTACTTACTAAACAAAACCCGGGTAATTTTGGGGTAAGCCGAATGAAAGTCGAATATATGTAGAAGGTACTTCGGGTAGGCTTCGTTGTTCAACAAAAATTGCCGATTGAAATGTGCCGGCCTGACTAATGTATTGACTATGTATGACTAATGACTAATGTAACCCTTACTGTTGTTACTTGTGTGACCGGCAACACGTTGGACACTTACTTGCGCATTTGTAATAATAAAATATTTTTATAAAGAACTGACTAAACATATTTGTCATATTTATAATCAGTTTCTAATTCTTAAAATAAAACAAGTTAAAATTGGCGCGTCTGAATGCTTCTAAGGTGCATGTTGTAAGCACGTTAAGGCCGGGCTACCTTCCGATACAATAACAGTCGCTACCCGCGAACCCTTTCTTCAGCCAGGGTCCGACCCAGCTCGCTTATAAATTGCGGTGTCCATTGGGTACTGTCGTGACAATTGCCTGTTTCAACAATATTTTGCGCCTTAGTGTTTGTGCGACCTTATTACATTGTTTACTGTTTCATTTAAAATTAAATAACACGGTCTTTAGATAGCTTTCATTTTAAACAAAATTAATTTAAGAATACGTTTAGACGCCTAAACGGTTCGTAATTCGTACTGTATTCCTCCTTGGCTCACATAAGAGTAATCACGTAAGGAATTATACTACAGTACCTTATGAAAAGAATTTATCTGCGCAGAATATAACTCAGAAATCCGTAGATTTAGGGCCTCTTTCACCAACTATAAGTAAAGTGTTGATTAGTTACTTTTAGAAATAATTTTATTAAATGTTGTTTTATTAAATTATGCACTCGGTTTATTGCATCCTTAGATAGGCGAATTTTTTTTATTATTTTCTTTTTAATGTTGGACTTTTACCGTACAAACAAAGGTATATCATGTCCATAATTCCCGATTACCGGTGAGTTTAAATGGCTGTTAGCCTACTTGACACATGGTGAAGGAGGCCCTTAAAGTCTTTAAATATATCCTATAGAATTACGGAGCTAAGGTGACTATGGTCCGTCGTATCGGACCTGTCTATTATATAAATAATGTGGATGGAAGAATAATGTAGCAAAACGCGCGAGAAACAGCCACTGGCCATTGGACAAGTGATAGATGGTTGATAAGCCGATCGAGACTGTTTAGCGCTCTGACTCAGGCGTCGCGGGTTCGATTCCCAGCAGGGATACTTTGCAAATGAACTTTTCAAAATTGGCTCTGGTCTGGGTATGCAGGGTTTTATTGTATGGTTTTATTGTTTTATTGTTTTACCCTGGCCATTGTATGGTTATCCATAACACAAGCATATAGGTGTTTATTTTTGGGTCATACACATTTTATGTGTTTAGTGTTGGCGAGACTTCTCCTCAATATGAGGAGGTATAGGTTCCTCAAAAATTGCTATACTTCTCGGGCACTCCTGTTTATTTATAATATTTTTGTTTTTAATGTTTCAAAATTTTAATCAAGGTCAATGGAAGGCGATGAACAATACTTATAATGTAGCGTTACTTACTTTCGATTTTATGACTGTATTATATTATGTACTTGCTGTTGCCTACGACTTCGTCTGTGTAGGTATCTTTATTTTTATTTTGATCTATTTCTTATTTTGATGTATTATTATTTATTATTATTTATATAATTTACAGAAAGTATATAAAAAAAAAAGAAAAATGTCATTATTTAAATACTAACTTGACGTGTTTGCCTAAACTTAATAAATTATATAAATAAAAAATAAATAAAAATAAAATAATGTTATTTCAAATACCGTCCTCATAATGTTTAGATTTTCACTTTGTATGCTATACGAGATCTAACCTAGCTGGTATAACCTATATATGGTATGGTTGACTGTACCCAAGCGGGTTTCGTGCTTCAGAAACAAATATTGGTACATTACGCGACCCCTGCCCCTCAAATTGTAATAAAAAGTCAGGACGTCTTGTTCCGACCACCTACACTCGTGTTATTTACTTATACCGACTCTAACCGCTTCGGACCGGCTCTCAGCCATCCACCATTTTTGTATCTTCACAAAACAAGTTGATTTTATTAAATATTCAAAGCAGACACAGTTTTGTTTTCATATATGCGGATGAAAATGATTTGTTAGAACATGTTCAAAGATTTTCATATAAAATTTTGGAGTAAAAATATTTAAAATAACCATTTACTATTATAAACATAAATAAAAATCCGTATGAGGATTGTCTTAGCAAAAATTCAAATTAATCCATTAAGCAATTACCTACTATTTATTCATAGAGAAAATTTAATTATTTAGGAAATTAATTTATTAACACGAAATTTGAAATCTGAACATGTTCCATTTTGTTGTAGGTAAAATAATTTGAAATTCCTAAATAATGACGAATTATTACTGAAATTGAATTTGATGCTATTTAACATACCGGAAGAAAATTTAAACATAGAAAATTCCGCTTCTGCTTGAAATGTTACTTGATACAACGCCAGTGTTATGTTAAAACTAATAAATTCGGTTATTTTTAGTTTAAATTTTATTTCCCATCCTTTAATAACAATCTCAATTTATGTAACGGACCGCTTTAGCGTTACAGCTTCACGTATTTACAAAAAAGTCAGTAAATTTTAATTGTTAAATGTAATCATTTTTAAGACTTTTTTATAGTAACCTAATAAAAATTAATTGCCTATATTGAGGTTAGTTATACCTAAATAGTGAATTGGAAATAAATATAATATATGCTCAATGGGGAAAATTCAATTAATTTTTATTAGGTTACTATAAAAATTCTTAAAAATGTTTACATTTATGTCTAACACAATTAAAATTATTGTCTTCTAGCTAGAATATTATATAAAAAGCTAGATAGGCTAGCTATAGATGAGAGCGAAGATTTCTATAAAATTAGTACGAATTGTTGTAAAAATATATACTAATTAGTAAATATTTTTTGCGACATAATTGTAAGTATAATTTACAATTGTTAAGTATTTATTAGTAAAAAAATTTTTGTTCAAAAACGATTCTAACACCATTCAAATCTCTACTCAATCAAAAATTTCAAACAGAAATTTCTTTCACACTTTATTATTGCTATAGTGAAAACTACCGAATCTAAATACGATATTAAATCCAACTTACTCTACTTTCAACTCGCCAATGAACTTACACCGTCTGAACGAGGCACTAACCGGCCGACCCTTTGCGGCCAGTTCTCCCTTACTGTGGGCAGTACACCCTCTAAACAGCCACCCTTAATATAAAACGACCAAACTGCAATAAATTTTTACGTTAATCTCGTCTCTATTACAAAAGCGCAAGACATATTTTAGAATGAAGTTAGTTGGGTGGGCAGTGGATACAAATAGAAAGGGGAGGTCGAATCGACCCATGGCTACTGAATTATACGATTGCGAAGTTTTGATTTCTATACTGTTTGCTATGTATTTTAATTTAAGACTTTATTTAGTGTACCATATTATTTTTAGCGTGGATTTATTTTAAAAATGGTATTTTATTTTGTATTAAAGTTTAATTACTTTACTATTTATGTTAGGTTCAATCTAAAACCCCGTTTTGACAACTATATTACATCGACATAATAATATGAAAATGTATAGTATAATATAATTAATGTCATACAACAAATCTCAGAAGCCCGCCGTGATATAGCAGTACTTGTGCTTTTTTGTTTAGGTTCGTGAAGTCCAATCATATTACATTATTAAATATCGGATGCTTGTAATTATCCGACCTACCAACAAAATATGGATCGCAAGTCTGCGTATGCAAAAGTATATATATATATAAATTTAATGAACAGACATATGAGACCTATATATGAGTATTCAATTATGCAATTAAAAGTTATATCTAAGTACAAATATACATACAATACAATAAATTGTAATAACTTAGAATATTAATATCATACTTTATGTAGCGACAGTCAATCTAAGTAATAATTCAGTCTTCTACAATGTTCCATTGTGAAAATTCGCTTATTAAGAGAGACGTTGTAGAGTAGTTCCTACGATGTCAATCAATTCTTGGTCAGACCAACATTCGTTCAATTTCTCAATTGTTGTAATATATTTCAACAAACAAAGAAAAACATAACTTCCCTCCTGCCGTTCCTACATGACAATTGTTCACTTAACGGTTTTTCTAACCTGACAGTGACAGTGTTTGCATGCGGCTCGCGGGTTAAGTTAAAGAAATGTCCCCTATCTCTAGACGGTAACTTGGTTACATTTGTTGTGTGGTACAAGTTAGAAGCGGACGGAGATTCATTCACTTTTTTTTTAAAACAATTTAAAAGATTTTAAGTCAACACAACTTTTAAGACTTTTATTAAATTGAGATGTTATATAATTTTTAAAATGTATTTAAGTAAGTTAATTTTTACGAAGTTTATCTTATTTGCTTTTATAGTTGGTTATTTATATTTATTTACAATTATTTGCCTACATGTAGATTATAGATGATAAACAAGCTTCTTTTTAGGTTTTATTTAAAGTTGTAGACCTTAAATAGGACCTTAAAACCGTGGCAGCTGTAATTATTTAATATTCACTACGAATTTCATTTATTTATTGAGCTCTGCCAACGATTTCATTTCTATAAATAAACACATCATTTACGCAATTCAAAATAGAATTACTTACAGTTTTAATTTGTCAACCAATTTTTAGGAGATTGTTATATTAGAATAGTAATCGACTGTATCCCGAAACAATTAAAAATTATATTTTATATATTTTATATTTTATATATCCTTATATTTTGCATATAAGGAAATTTTGCACACTTGAATGAAAACTTTATATACCAACAGCGATAACGAAACAACAATCTATTAAATCTATTTGGGTTAAATGCGAGTACAAAAAAATACCCTATGCACATTCCAGCAAGTGCGTATAAAAAAAATTTAGTGAATAAATTATAATTTACATAATTTATAGAATGTGTCACAATATATTTCACTATATTCATCTAATGTGTAAAAATTCTTATCTAAAAGTCAATTGTGCAATGTGTTATTTTTTCTATGGGTGTTATAAAGTTGCTCAAATTCTAACAAACAAAACAACATAGATTTTTTTATATATCTGTTAATTTGAACATTATTATCTACACAAATATTATAAAGAGGAAAGATGTGTTTGTTTGTTTGTTTGTTTGCATTGAATAGGCTCCGAACTACTGCACCGATTTG
Organism: Synanthedon myopaeformis; assembly: GCA_944738685.1. Taxonomy (NCBI): domain Eukaryota; kingdom Metazoa; phylum Arthropoda; class Insecta; order Lepidoptera; family Sesiidae; genus Synanthedon; species Synanthedon myopaeformis. The sequence continues at coordinate 2,058,917 of OX122927.1, read as the reverse complement.
AAAAATTCTTTCACTAAAGGGAAGCTATATTATCAGCGAGTAACATAGGCTATATTTTATAAAGTTACGCGGGCGAAACCGCGTGCAACATCTAGTTGAATATAAAATATAATTTTTAACTGAGTATTCACTTGATTTCTTTTTTTTTTGCGTGTGTGAGTGCTAATCTTTTATATAGAATGCCTTTATTATATAAGATGAATTCTTAATGGTTCTTTTGAAATGAGAGTCGCTTGTGAATTAGACCAACGTCCTTGTAGACCTCCAGGGCGTCCGTGACAGTGTGACGCGGGTCCACTCGGTCCGAAATAGATATATTTCGCCGACTGTCACCTTCACTGAAACTTGTGGCATTTCTAATGTGAAATAGGTGTTTTCGTTTACATTACGATATTTTCTGCATTCCATTTTATTTTAATAGAATAATTATAGTAACTAAGTAACCTGTACTGAATCTAAGTAGATAATGCGTAATTGTTAACAACTTAAATTAATTATAATTAGGTATTTATGTATATATGAATATTAAGAACCTACATGATTGTGTGTCCATTATAATTTTAAGAATTTAATTTTTGTTCCGTTTGTCACTTTAGAATTATTCTCGTAGGTAGGTATAAAAACAATATTTATTAACTATTATTTTAATTTTGTATCAATTCGAACCAAAACTTTTAATTGGAATTAAAAATTGAATTAGATATACATGTCATATTAGAATGTTGATCTTGTTGGAATATTTGAGCGCAGCGCCATCTGTTGTCGGGTAGCGCTATACAAAGCATATAGATGCGGTGAAACATAGAGGGAGCCAGTGATTTACACGTTCATAGTTCCAATAAGATTGATACTTTATACAAAAGTTTTTTCTGACCGATTCTGTTGGGCAAAGTTGGCAATCCTGTTAGATCTTAAAATTCTATATGTTTTATATATCAAATTTATTTTAATGGTGCTAAAAATGTATTTTTGGACTAATCGTAATGATCAAGCCAATAAACCAATAATTTGAGTCTAGACCTCTCCTTAATTTGAGGAGGTACCTATTTCTCGCGCTTAAGACCATTTATAAGGAATCTGATTTCTAATCCACACAATGACATAAAGTCTAAGAGACGCAGGAGTGCAGGACAGAATAACTCTAATCTCTAAAGTCCCGGACCCAACAAAGAAAACACGGTTTTTTTTTTGTTCAAAATTAGCTTTATTCATCAACGTAATCTCCATCAAGAGCAACGCAATCATTCCAGCGCCGCTCTAACATTTCAATACCACTTTTGTAGAACGATTTATCTTTTCCCTCAAAATAGGCCTCAGTTTCAGCGATAACCTCTTCATTCGTGCGAAATTTCTTACCGGCGAGCATTTTTTTGAGGTCTGCGAACAGCCAGTAGTCGCTGGGAGCCAAATATGGCGAATACGGTGAATGTGGGAGCAATACGAAGTTCAATTCATGTAGTTTTGCCACTTGTGACACGGTGCGTTGTCTTAAAGAAATAAATTTATTTTCTTTGCCATATGCAGTCGTTTCTTTGCAATTTCGGCCTTCAAACGTTATATAATAACGCTATATAATATTCACTGTTGATGGTATTTCCCTTCTCAAGATAGTCGATAAATATTACACCACGCACATCCCAAAATATCGAGGCCATAACCTTTCCAGCCGATTGTTGTGCTTTCGGGCGCTTTGGACGAGGTTCACCAGTTGCTGTCAGATGTCACGCAACTTCACTTTCGATCATTCAAAACGATTTTGTGGATTTTTTTTTTTATGTTTTCTGGTGTTACCGGCTCATTTGCACGTCCACTGCGTTCTGCATCATCGATGTCTCTACGACCACGTTTGAAGTCAGCAAACCAACTTTTTTTGTTGTTTCTGATGGAGCGGAGTCCCCATAATACTTTTCAACCCATTGCTTCGCTTGAACGGTATTTTTTCCCATCAAGAAGCAGTGTAAAATTAAAACACGAAATTGTTTTTGTTCCATTGTTTTGAAAATAACAAAATCGTTCTCCCGGCCTTCTGTACACTCTCACATGTCTGTCGTTGCAATAAAGACAGACTCTGGTCGCAACGGTGACGAGAACCTGCCTCCATAGCTCAAACGTTCAATCGACGTGGTCACGGGCGAATTGCAAGCGGTCTCTGCGATGCTGTGTGGTAAACATGGGGCCTGTAGCAGCCTTGTGAGCAATATTCTTCTCTCGTAAACTTCTTCTAATCGTAGAGACGCTAACTGTTAAAATAAATATAAAGTTAAAAGTTAAAATATAAAGTTTATATTAGCTTGAATCAGATTTTCGCGGAGGGGCGATATATCGCTTGATATAAGCGAAAGAAGCCAGCTATCAGCAAGCAAAGATAAAAAAGTTATTCTTATAAGAATGTATTAATTAAAATTAAACAGAAATTAAAAATAGCCACTTGAAATGCAGAGCCCGCAGAACGAATAACCGACAGGGTAGACAAGTTCTACCCAATTGGAATTGGAATTGGGTATCGTTAGAAGCGATGGCTAATATTAACGCAGGTTTAATAAGGTTAAATAAAGACCATATTGTTAATTGTTTTGCTCATTGAAAATCTGCAGGTAGACCTATTAAATTAGTCTAAGTTTTAGTAAACTGATATATTTTTATATGTTTCCAGGGTGAGGAAACGAGAAAGTTGGCGAAGTGAAAGTTGGCCCAGACGTCGGTCGGGGTGAAAAATGCAACTCGAGAACGGGCGCCGAGAGTGAAAGGCTTCAGGATTTAAACTTTTTGTAAGTGATTTAACGGTGCACCGCTTTTAAACTTTCAGTTTTCAGGTTAAGGGCGGAATTTTAGAGGTAACATTACCGACAGGGTCAGAGTTAGGCTATTTCTAAACTTTAACTGCTCGAAAATAGAGTTCATTTTGGTGTTTAACAAAGTTCAGAGCCTACAGTTTCTTTATGTCTTGCTTCAAATCTTTGAGATTTTGTCGGTGGTGGGACATTTGAGTTTTCTCAGTTGTATTTATATGTTTTAACTTGTAAATTTTAAAGTAGTTCAATGAGTATTTATGCTTATTTTTATAATCACAATTTTTTTAAAGCGCTGTATTTTTGGAAATATTTACCTTTTGTAGGTTATATGCTTATGTCATATAAGTCATATTTAAGCTTATGTTATGCGATCACACCATTTTTAAAATATAGGTAATATCTACATAATATTGTGAACCCACATAGTTTCCAAGTCATGAGACATGACAGTGAAACATTACGATGTCCTAAATTGAGTTTACCTGTAGTATTTTCATATTATTATTATTTTTTGGTCAACTTTTATTTTGTAGTAGATTTCGTACGAATGCAATTTTTTCCGCGTTGTTGCCTTTAGTTATATTTCTCAAATAACTTTTGTACTTATCTCATATATTCTAGTAACTTTATATTTGAACATTTTATATTATGAAAATATAACCAAGTTAGTCACATATAAAAATATGTGACTAAATGGTACCTGCCAATGACGCCCAATTTTTTATATTTTTAAACTATCCATCAGGAACCAAACATTTTACCAGGATGAAAAGTATCCTATATGTTAATCCAGGAAATAAACTTTGTGTTTATCTGTTTTTTGTGTGAAAGAGTAACAAATATAATCCATACTCACAAACTTTCGCATTTAAGTATAATATTAGTAGGATTGGTTCTTCGTAATATATTTATTTTCTGAATAACAAACGTCATATACCTAATATGATAAATATGCATATGTACATATACAACATACTTGAAACTAAGTAAATTACACAGTCGTTCGTCAGCGGCAGTCAATCACTCAACCGGGTTGATCAATCATCTTGGGAACCCAATCGGTCCGCAACGGATATGGGCCCCGCCGCCAACAGAGTGCCGCCCATTTTAACTCGCAGATAAACTAGTTTTTGTCGGGAAATGAGCAGTCTGGCCTACACTCCGCGCAAAATGGTTGAGCTCTGGCAACATTTATTTATTTATAAAGTATAGTTCATTTTATTATTTACATATATACTACTTAAACTTAAATTATGTTATAAAACAAAACACACAAAAATAATCCTAGATATATCTATACATTATAAAGTCGCTGTTATTATCTGTCTGTTTGTTAGGTAAATCTGCTAAAACTTTATTCAGAATATGGGTTTTAATGACAAAGGGATGAATGCGAGTTAAAAGACTAAATAATTTGGAGCTGTTTATTGAAGTCTAGCATTTAATGATGGTTTAATTAAAATCACTAAGACAAGGATTTACCTCAGCTGACTGAACACAATTTTTTACCAAAATGTACGCATTGCAACACACTTTTCTAGCTTCTGGATATAACCGAAGAGATTTAAAATTGGAAGGTTTTTCTCAATTATTGTGTATGAAAAAAAAAAAAATTAGTGGATTAAAACTTTAGTACAGAATTTAAATTAACCTTAAAAACAAATGCACTTAGTTGTTGCTGAAAGTTGTTTATTTAAATACATTTAAAACTTTTAACAAACAATTTCCTAATAAATTTGTACAACTGCGAATCGAATTTGTAAATTTTCACGCCCATTCTGTCATCGCTCGACGCTCTCCGTCGATAAATATATTAATGTATATATATATATACCTAGGCAATCTAAAAGTACCTAGTCTAGGCTACCTACTTTTTCAAAAACATTCCCTTGAGAATTATAGTCAGAAAATGTTTTTTTAAGAAAAACTTTTCTTCTTTGCTTTTCTAATATATGCTGAATTTGGTTTTAATAACTGTAAATGGCTCGAGAAAAATCTTTTTTTATATACTAAGCACATATTAGATAATTTAATTTTTTTCGATTTTATACGTTTGTTTATCCCTTAACAATCGATTTTTAGTTAAATGTGTGAAGACGTTATTCTACTTACATTGAATTTGTACATATTGGAAATGTTTGCAACTATGAGCGAGTTTAATGATCAATTAAGGTGGGTGGACCATGGAAGGCCATGCTCCTTTGAAGGCCAACTATAAAAAAGTCATAGTTATAGTCTTGTGATGACAAATTCCTTCCACTCACACAAAGCTCCATCAAACTCAAGGACACAGACGGGGTGGCGAGTCGCTCGCGTTGCTATTTTGTCATTGCGATCCCTCGCTTCGTAGACTTCGGTCGTCGACGTTAAAATTGTAATTCGCGCGCTCAGCAAAAGGTAAGTTTTTATGTGAATAACCTATTATTATCCTATTCTTTTTACTGTAAATTGTCATATAAGGATTTTTTATAGTACTAAAGAAAACAATTATAATTTTGCTTCGATTTTAGTTAAAATATCGGTAGTGTTCCTACGAAAGCCGGTGGTTCCCTATAAGGCCAATCAAAAATTTAACGGTTGGCCTTGCTAGGGTACATGGGGCTTTACTAGGAACATTTACAAATAATGAAAATATGAACACTTAGTTTTTAGTTATAAATACGTACCGGGAAAGCTGAAACAATGTTTTATGTATATAATTTTATTATTTATAAGGATTATTCAACTTTTTAACTTAGACTGAATAGACATTTCTTTTAAAATTATTATATTACAGATATCTTTAAATTTATTTTATGAAAAGGTTATGTCTGTAAATATTGCTATAAGAATAAGTCGATAATTCAACTGATGATTAAATTTCAGATTTCAAGAATGTCAGGATCAAAACCTAGAAAAAGAAGTAGTACATGGGATGAAGATAGTTTAGGAGATGCCATGGAAGCAGTACAAAATAATCAACTTAATACAAATGCTGCTTAGAAACCATTTACTAAGTTACTAGTTTTCTTATATTTCTTATTCTTTCTTATATTTTAGTTTTTAATATTAGGAATCGTTGATTTTAAATATTCTTGACTACAAGACTGATTATGTGCCATTACAAGTTCGTAGTAATTAGAGTAATTAGTCTGTAGTGTCTATTATTTTATTAAATATAAAAGAGGTTGTCATTGATGATAATTGTTAGTTTGGCCTTTTTAGGAACATTTTGGCCTTACAAAGAACGGACCCATAAGAAGGCCATTATAAGTAAAAAAAATAATATATAATTTAATTGTAAAACGCATTGGCAACTTATTTGTTATCGATATAATACTCATTACTATAATTTTTAAATAATTTCCATTAATATATTCTTAGTTATACGATGGTGTACAAGGAATGTTCGTTGAGTTTTTTAAAGAAGATTATAATATGTTAAGCATTTAATTTTTCGTTTAAATGAAAGAGCTTTGTATGTAGTTTTAGTAAAAGCGGATATTTTAATTATTACAATTCTAGTTTTAAGTAGAACGACTGATTTATAATATTGGCCTTGTATGGAGCCCTGTTCCTTACAAGGCCGTTTGGAAGAGCTTTATAAAAATTAAGTTTAAGAAATAGTGATTATATCTAGAATAAAAAAAAGTAATTTATATGTTACACAATAAAACAAAGTGTTAATTAATAATTTGTTTCTTTCATTTATCCAGTAAATTAACTAATAAAAACTGTTTATTCGTTACAGTGGCCTTCCATGGTCTACCCACCTTATTTAAATTCATTAGAAATAAAACATTATAGAATATAGTACAAAGTTACATAAATTTTCTATTATCCCCTCTGAGTGTCATCCAAGAATATTTTTTGCTTGGCCATCTATGTAGCAATAAATTTTCTTTGTTGCGCATAAGTAGTTGGTATCTCATTATTCCTGCCCTTTCATGTGTAACAATCCCGAGCTCACTTTCAAGTTATCTATTCTGTTGCGAAATTTTCGCTTTTGCAACATTTGTGTGTGTTCGCGAACATCTTTGACTAAGCATTTTTTAAATGAACGCGCTCTGTTTTTGCTTATATATGTATGTAGGTATGCCTGCATATGGCCACTGTAAACTGTTCTGACATATAGTCGAGATCATATCTATACTAATATTATAAAGAGAGAAGATTTGTGTTTTTATATGTTTGTAATGAATAAACTCAAAAACTATTGGACCGATTTTGAAAATTTTTTCACTTATAGAAAGCTACATTATCAGCGAGTAACATAGTTACGAGGGCGAAGTCGCGTGAAACCGCTAGTGGTCAAATATTTTGAATATGAAAAGAAGGAAGGAAAGATACCTTGTTCTTAGGACCCTTATAAGCTTTGAATGTAATGAAATATCTTGCAATATTTAATACATTTAATTGGTATTATATAGCTTAAAGGAGCATAATTATGTACCATTAAGCCTTTGCACGTTCAAGGAAAGATTATCATTATCAGTACACATCATTATCATTATCATTATCAGTCCATTTTGGACATAGGGTTTTTGAATTGAACGCCACCACAATCGATCCTCTGCCCTCTTTATCCATACTCAGCTAAGTAGACATTACTTCATGTCATTTTCAATCATATGCATGACAGTTTGAAACATTTCCAATATTAATTCTGCTTCTTTTGCAACGCATTTTTTAAGCTCTATTTTTCCTCGAGCTCATTCATCACTTACCTATATTTTATAATGGTTTCAATAATAAATACTACAGAGTTTTCAAGAAATCTCTCAGAGAAGTGGTTTAAAAAAATGTATATTATACCTACTAACGCATCGTGGCCTTATTTTTATCTTGTATTCTTATTTCTGGATGAAACCCTTGGTGTTTTTCTGTTTCTCTGACAAAGGTATGCAAAATTTCATGATGATGTGATATGATATGATGATGTTGATGATGATGATGATGAGTAGTAAAGGCGTGAAAGCGTAACAAACAAACAAATAAACAAACTCACTTTCACATTTATAATATTAGTTAGAATTAGGAAAGCCTATTTGCATATTAGATGAAATATGTTGATAATAAAATAATTAAAAAAAAAAAAATATCACATTAAAATATTCACTGCTATCGGAATTTTTAATTTTTATTTTTTTTTTTTAGTGGTAATTTTTAAATAAAAATTTTGTATCCCTCTCTAAGCGGAAATTAAAAATATGTTGTACCCATCAAAATTGAATTATTCTTTTTAGAAAAAAATAAATAAAATGGAATAGATATATATTCCAGTTACATACAAAAACTGTTGTTTAACATGATATATTGCAGTTTCTCGTTTATTCTGTAAACAACAATAGACAAATGTCCGACGTGTAGGACACAATAGCCCCTTCTATTCTCCGCAATAGAGGGGGTGAGTGTAGGTGGTGTGAAGAGTGCGACAATACATTAGAAAGAGAGGGAAGATTATAATGGATGGACATTAGAATGGAGTCATATACTTAATAAGAGGGATTTAATGGGTTTATTTCTTTGAATACCTCTATACCTATATATGTATATAGTTTTGCGTTTCCGTTACTATTAGACTAATACTATTTAATACTACTAAGATCTACAAAGTTTAATGTGAGAAGTTATTATTTTGTAAGTATTTTTATATTACAATTTAGGCTTGAGTTCACCAACAGACGGTTATTTTTAAACAGCTGTTTAAAATTTATAATTAAGTTAATCAGATGTTTAGGGCGTTTAACCCGCAGTTTAGCGATGGTGATCAACAAAATATTATTAAACGGCTGTTTAAGTTTTCAACAACTGTTTAAAAATAACCGTCTATTGGTGAACTAGAGTCTTAATAGAATTCATGAATTTTTATTAATGAAACATTTGAAATTAGCTCGAATAAAGATCTATTGAATATTAGTTCTTGGTTAAAAATACTTAGCTTTTTAAAGACTTAAGTAACCAAACGGGTATTACTTATATAATGACCAATAATTAATTATACTTATTTTAATCTATTTTTCGCATTAGTTGAACTAAAAATGTATAAATAAATGATTATCTGGATAAGAGGTGCCCTTAATGTCATTTTCAGAACCCCTGACAATGCAAACTTTCATAATGATCGATTGAGTAGCTGAGGCTTGAAAGTGTAACAAATAAACATACTTTCACATTTATTTCACACTAGCTGTTGCAAGCGACTTCGCATGCGTAACTTTTTAAAATATAGCCTATGATACTCCCTGATAAATGTAGCTTTCTATAGATGAAAGAATTTTCAAAAACGGTCCAGAAGTTTTTGAAATTATTCGTTACAAATATTCAAATCTTCTCTTTTTATAATATTACTATACATTTGTTAGGATTACATGTTATATTGAATTAAGTTAGTTTTTTTTTGCCTAATAAAGATTTTATAAAATCTTTGTACACAAATATTTTATAAAAATTGTTATAAAATTTTCTTTAAAAATAAATATAATATATAACATAAATGTAAAATATAAAATAGGTGTTAGAAATTGATGATTTATTTTTAGACTGGTGATCATAAATAAAATTATACAACCTATGTAAATGGTGTCTGTCCGTGTGTGCTTGATTAATGTGAGGGACTCCGAGTGATGGAGGCGTAAGCACGTCATCATTTCAAGTTAACTTCACTGACGTGTCGTCTTTGTGTGTGAGCGTATGATACATATGTGTTTTGATGTGGTATACATTTTAATAAGCAAATTTTAAAAAAAAACTAAAAGTTGCTGTTTAGGTTTTTTATGGATACAATAAGTATATGCCAATTAGGTTTTTCCGCGACTTCGTCCGCGTTCAATAGCTAATAAACTTCACAGGAACAGCCGCTGGACTAATCTGATTATTGTCTGAAAGTTTCATCAAAATTGGTTCAGCGGTTTTGGAGTCTATATGGCACATACATACACACATCGCCTTTTATATATTAAGATGTGACATGTGTAACGCTTTAAGGACGCAATGCACGAGCGTGAGAAGTCAGTAATAGGTATTTGGTAGAATTGGTTGTCTCAACTTACTATAACGCGATATCCGAAGACATTCACGCCACTTATAGAACTCGCGAAAATAATAAAACATAGTACGCAAACAATTCCAATGTTTTAGAAAAACCTTTATAGATGGTAGCTATTGATATCTCAATTTTAAATGTATATTATAGCTAGAATGTTTTCATGGAAAAACATTTTTGACTTTTATCTTTTCACGCCTTAACTACTCAAGTGATCATCATGAAATTTTGCATACACGTTGTCAGGGATACCGGATAGAACATATGACATGACATTTCACCCAGAAAAAAATTACTTACTGTACCCAAGGGATCATTTCAAATTAAGAAAACTAACGCCTGGCAAAAGTGTAATAGCAATAAAGATGTCAGGTGTTATATTGCTTATGTTTTTTTTTCAACGCAGATGAAGTCGCGGTCACCGGCTAAGTATATTTATAAGTCGACCTGGACATGCACACCAGTCATCTTTGAAATGTTTAGGTATCTAAAATTGTCTTGAAACTAACCCAAGATCCCTAAGAAAGAGCTAGAAAGCCAGCAACTTAATGGTAACACAGCGCATCTATGGCTGAGCACATTTTCTTATTTTTTCTATATTCTCAGACAAATTTTCTTTCCACAACCCAATTGTTACGAAGAATTGGGTATATGACGCACACAAATATGAAGACCGCAATCATTTCACACATTAACCCACGCACACGATGCGTAGTTACATATTAATCATGTGATACAGGCCCCCGGAATCCTAGCTCGTTAATCATTGGGCGGACGCCCAGCCCGCAATCTCTACGCGTCGTGTTGGAAACGGTTTTTGTTAATTAATCTGCACTTAGTATGTATCGCTCTTTATATACCTACACTTATTATTATGTATCAGAAGGGCCCTTTGTTCGTTGGTACACCAGATGCCTGAAAGTTGTAAACTTTTTTACCTTCTGACCACATGCAATTGATAAAAATTAATAATAAACATGATTGGTAAATCTCTTGTAACAATTTATTAAATTAATTTTAATTCTATTTAAGTCAACAGTCTTATTAAAATTTATAGTATAATTAATTAACTCTATAAGGTCACAATTTCACCGTACGTATTTATTTTTGACCTCAATACTTTTCTGTATGTATGTAAGTAGTAATGTTTAACTCTAATTAAGAAATATATAAACTTTGAAATTTAATATTCAGTATGTAATTTGTTTTGTCTGTAATTATTAAATTAGGAAATAAATATTGTATTTGTAAGGTGTTTGGAAAGTCTTATTAGACGACAGAGTCGCGATATATCTTTTGCCATTATTGGTTTACTACTTACTGAACTTTGCAACGGTGTTTCTCTAGATAAGAGCATTGGCCACTCAATAGTAGCGAGTCACTTTTCAAAGGCTTTTCAAATAGCCTTCTCACGAGGCAGAAATGAGGCTCCTTATGAAAAGGGCTTGGGAAATAAGACAAGAGCATTGAAGCGTTTCTTCATTCCCGTTGAAAGCACGGTACCGCAAAGTACAGTAAATATTTATTATACTTTAGATATGAATCAAAATAAATCGAAACTCGAGAATCGAAATCGAAATTCAGCTAATTATTAAACAAAAAATATTTTTTAAAAATAATCCTAACTACCTATAATATTAAGTACAAATGCGAAAGTGAGTTTGTTCATTTGTTTGTTAGCGGGAAAAAGATAGGAAAACTATAAATGTGAAAGTTTGTTGGGATGGATGTTTGTTACATTTCCCTACAAAAATCACTGAACGGATTTTGATGTAACTTTACAGTAATACAGTCTATAGATCGAAATAATACTTAGGCTATAATCTATAAAGATACGCAGACCGAGTAAGTTAGTTAATTATATTTCTGTCCTTTGCACACTTTAAAGCATTTAAAAAAATACAAAGGAAAATCTTGATTGCATTCCTAATCGTTTACATACCTTTGTAGGTGCCGTCCGAAGGGGTACGAGACACGAGTGGAGTACTGAAGACGAGGGTTTGGGTGGTGCGGGCGCAACACACCCCCTGGTCTGGAATTTCAGCGGTTGACATTCCGCCTGGTCATTCTTGGAGTCATAATTTCGGTGGGTTACATGACAGGCCACATGTAAGACTGCAAAGTAATTGTTTTTCGGTTATCTATATATTCTATAGTCACGTTGAAACTTTTTGTTTATTTTTCTGTACGAAATGTCACCGAAAAGACATTCAATACAAGACTTAGAGGAATCTTCATATTATGTGTTATAGATGTTTTAGGAGTTAATTTCTACTGAGTCGCAAATTGTAAGGAATTATATTATGTGGTAAATAAATAAAAATATTTATTAAATTTTATTAAAACTAATACAAAAGAAAATAACTTTTTTTTTAATATTTTAATCTTGACCTGAATTTTCGAGTTATTGGTCAACTCGCACCTAATAGACACGCGAGCGGACGCGAGCTGTTTGTATTTTACATATATGTACGTATATTGTCGTATGTATTTTCAACTCGCGCGCTAGTATAATGTACAGTCGAATATATAAAGACATTAAACAAATTTTTAAATTAAATTAAAAAATTAAAAAATTAAAATTAAAAAAGATTTAAAATTCACTGATTTCTTTCTGATGTCGCCATAGGCCAGGTAATCAACCATAAGGCTGGCCGGCGGCGTCCTTTATCATAAAAACAAAGAAGAATGCCGAACTTGATGTTAGAAATGTTGGAAGGTTGAATCTTTATTTCCCAAATTATCATAGAATATCCTTAAATGTGGCATTTAACATTAAAACTACCCACTCTCTAATGCTATGTTAATGGCGTTTCTCTCATGGAATTTTGATGCTTACTATTCCGCATGGTCATTGCCATTTTAACAATTTCAGCAAACCCCTTTGCATTGCAAGTATGGAGTGGAATTGTTTATATTTATATTAACATTAAAGCTACCATTTTAGTGTAGAAGATGTATTTAAGTTTCAATTGTTCATATTTTCTAATACTATACTTAGGTACATATTATAAAACAAAGTCCTCCACCGCGTCTGTTTGTCTGTATGTATGTATGTATGTTCTAAAACTACTGAACGGATTCTCATTCGGTTTTCACTAATGGAAAAAGAAAGATTTATAGAGACAAATGGCACCTGTGCGAAGTCGGGAGCGGGTTGCTGGTCGAACCATTAGCCCGTCTATCGCATTAGGTTAAAAAAAACTGTTAATTGCTACTTCTCTTGATTACTTCTTTTGATTACTAGCGACTCGTCCCGGCTTCGCCTTGCAAAAGAAGACGATTGATTATTTCTGTTTAGAACTCGTTCCATAATAATGTACCCTTGAAGAAAATTTGCAGAGAATGTAAGACTACACTTAATATTTTACGCGACTCCTCTTAAGAGGCAGTAACACATAAAATGAATAGTTCTCTGTAGTAATTACGCAAGTTTTCTTGAATATGTACCTACAATCTTTGATTGTATACAAGACGGAATGAGAAACCTTGATAGAGGGAAAATATCACTTAATTGGTAGAAAATAATTGTAGTCAAAGAAAACATTATACTTTATCTTTTAATAGTAAATATTGATAAAATTATTTCACATTTAATGGTCTTCCTTTAATTTAAATCAGAATATTTTTGAGAGTATCTAACCATTGACCAAAAGTTTCTTTGAAATTTTTTCTCATCTTACATATAGATAATAAAATCGTAAATGAGCCGTTTCTGTAAACGAGCCTACATTAATTTTAAAAAATCGTACACGTTGTACTTACGTTACTGAGGTAAAAAATTGTTTTTATTTTTGTCTGTTTGTCTATGTACGCTAATCTCAGAAACAGCTTAACTGATTTGAATGCGGTTTTCGTTGCGATGTATTGTTGAAAGGTTCCTGTAACATTTAGTATTTCTTTCATACCAAACCGTTTCTAAACCATATTCTAAAATAGTCTAAAATCGAGAGTGCAAAGTTGCGGGCACCGTTTTTTAAAGATTGTCTTGCTTATCAGCGTAGGCCTCCCTGAGCTTTATACATTTTGTGATCACGAGCCTTTACCATCCAGTTTTTGCCTGCTACCTTCTTAAAATCGTCTTCCCACCTTCGACTTTGTCCACCTTTCCTCCTTTTATATTGTCTCGGTCACAATTCCGTTGCATCTCTGGCCTATTTGTCTTTCTGACTTCTTATCATGTGTCCTGCCCATACCTACTATACGAAGCGTTGTATTTAAAATTCAATTCCTTTCACTATACTAAATCACTGTACATATTATTTACTTACAAGGGTCTCATCCGCATCGGTGTCCGTGCAAAGCCACTTCAGACAAATGTATAAATATTCTTAATATACGGAAATTTCGTACTGGAACCTTTCAGACCGAAAATTACTCAACAACTGTTAAACATACATGCAATTTGCAGTCTTATTTGTTTACTGTTAAGTTTCAAATTTACTTTAAGTTGGACAAGAAATTGTACCTTTTAAAACCGGTCGGAACAGTCCTTACAATCCTTTCTGTTAAACTATTCTCTTTGAATAATTGCCGCATGGACCTGAAGGGTTAGAGCGCATATTCATGCTCCATCCTCCCCAGTGTGGTTGGGGTCTGCGGGGTAGATATGTGATTGTCTATAGAGGTGTTTATGTACGCCAGTCTGGAGTGGACAGTGTGCATTTGTCATTTGTTCGCATATAAGGGTGTGTGAGTCGTACACAAACGGGTTTCATGTAAACATGAAAATATTAAATAATAATATATCTATTTTTTAAATTCATAACACAGTGGCTGGAATCTTTGAACTTTGACTGCGGCTTCAATTTTCAATGTGAAAATAACAATATAACAATATGATTTATGTCAATAAAATTTTAGTTTTTAGAAATATTTGATAAACCCATAATGTTAACATATAATATTTTCTTAAAGCCGGCATCACATCGTTTCTCTGATTGACCGAATCTGATTAGATTGTTGTAAACTCTAGCCTTTTAAACAGAAAAAAAAAAAAAAGAAACAGACATTATCATTAAAGCGTCGTAGTATGTCAAGGCGAAGGGAAATCAAAGTAAGCTGTTAGCGCATTATTCGTGTAGCTAATTGCCGAAGTGATGCTTGTTAAAATATGCTCAAGTTCAATACGCGACGTCTGCCAATGATGCCCGTCATGCTGAAACTTGTTGGTTGCTGTTCTATTGGCTTAAAGAATGTTGGCCACCCTGATACTGTTTTTGGCCCGCTAAAGTTTTTTTTAATGTTAAGGTCGACAGACAGGCTGACGGAGCACCGTCGCTTATAACAAGCAATGCCATAGGTGCTGTGTGCGCTGCCGACCATGAAGGATAAGGGATAAGGAAGGGATGGGGTAATGGGCTCTGGCATCCTTTATTCACTCACCGAAACAAAGAAGCACATATGCTGTTATTTCACGGTTAGTATTCTGTAAGGGGGTGGTTACTGTCGCCAGGCGGGCTGCCCAAATGACTACGAAACGGAGTGTACCCTACCACTACTAAATCTTTAATAAGCCCTAAATAAACGAAGTGATAAATCGCTTAAGCGAAACAAAAGCCAATAGTATCACGTTCGCGGCCAAAACTACACTATGTAACTACTTGAACTGCGTGTAATAATTATAACGAATGTGAGTTTGTTTATGGTAGTACCGCACAGTAGCGCCCTCGGGCCCTCTGTGCCTTACTATACAAAACAGTCTTGAGATATCGGTGGAAATTAATGGATATTTATAGGTTTCCCTTAATGCCTTTGTGTCTTATTATTTCGTTGTAGTAATTTGGCATACCATTGATGTTCTAAGATCAATTACCCACAAAATAGCCACCGAAACTAAGCCACAAAGCTTCATTTGATAAGCTTATCAGTCATTTTCAATTAACCTTTGCTGGCGTTAAAATGGAAAATTGTCCCAAAAATCCCTGAAAGCGTGTGGTCCGATCAGTCGGACGACGCTGACTTTTTTTCCTGTTGGTCCGATTGATCGAACGACGCGGACTTTTTTCCTGTTGGTTCGATCACAGAGATATATATCTAGATATTTACTCGTACATGTACAATATATTTCCGCTCGTTCCACCTATCCCTACTAAGTATCCTCCCTGGTAGGGATAAGTGGGATTTATTTTTCACTTATTCCTACTAGTAGGGAAGGGACTGGAACTGGAAAAGTTATCCCCGCTGTTCGAAAATTCAAAAAATAATATACATTCGAATTGATAAATGTTTTGAAAGTTTTCCAAATATCCAAATATATTTTTATTTTTTTAAGAGAAAAGTTATTTTGTGTTTTTATTATTTATTTTTTATTAAATAAAAATAATATAACGCAGTCTGATTATTTAATCGGAGCAACAGGAAAAAAGTCCGCGTCGTCCGATCAGTCGAGCGAAGCAGTCGCACTACGCGGTCTCAGGGCCAAAAATCGGTACCACAAAATCGACGTGGTGGTGAAATCGGACATCAGTAATTATTTTATCATTTATCGATTCTATATAAGTTTATATGTTGAGAACTAGGCTCATTGGGAATAGTCTACTTGATACAGATATTTAAATCACAGTAATTATAATGCCTTAAGGCCTCTTTCACCATCTCTGAGTAAAGTCTCAAGTAGGCTAACTGCCATTTAAAGTCACCGGTAACCAGGAATGATGGAGATGATATACCTTTGTTTGTATGGTAAAAGTCCCAGACATTAAAAAGAAAATAATAAAAAAATTCGCCTATCGAAGGATGCAGTAAACCGAGTGCATAATTTAATAAAACATAATAAAATTATTTCTAAAAGTAACTAGTCAACACTTTACTTGTAGTTGATGAAAGAGGCCCTTAGTCTATTTATAAAATAAAAAAAAAATATCATTTTGTCCTCAATCGACAATAATATAAATGTTTCTTTTTATTATTAAATTCAATATTAACAATTATAGTGTAGGTATTCGCCCAGAAGATTCATTAAAATTATTTTTTCTTAGATTTTTTTTTAAATCTGTTGTATTCCTAGTTTCGGAGAACTCATACTTCTTATATGATAAATTTTACCCTGAATTTTAAAAATCTTGACATTTCTTTTCTATTTCTATTCACATGCCTAAATATTTCAATACCAGTAATTTGTTATTTTTTCTATAAATTATTAAGTTAGTATTAATTAAACATTTTTTTAAACCAAATTGATCGGTCGATACACATAGTTCATGAAATTTATTAGATGACTACATTTTATTTACATGCGGATTAAGATCACTTTGACCATAAAATTGAGGTCTCTTTGAATTCGTGTAATATAAACTAGTCAAACTGGGCCATAACAAGTGAAAGATCAGGTCATTTGGGTTAGTTTAAAAGGGATGCTGTGACCATTTCAACTGGTCAAATGTCGAGGGTCAAAGGTGAAAATAAGATGAGGGAAAGGGTTGGTACATACAGTTACTTTGTGTTATTCCTATTAAAATTTAATTTTAATAAAATGATGATCTATATAATTTTATTGTCACTATTATTTTACTATTACTTTTGAAATAAATATTTAACAATTATTTTCTAAATTATAATTCAATTATAATGGTTTAATAATAAGAGAAAGGCTATACATACGAGAAAAGTTTGTGAATATAATTTGTTAGAAAAAAATTTAATCCATGCGAAGTCGAGGCGGGTCGCTAGTTATTATAAAAAAATACATATTACTTATATCGACTAAGTATCTCAATTACCTATAACACCTGGCAGAACCCGAAACGTGTTGGTTCAGTTTCGAATTAAATATAATATTTTCGTTATGAAACAAAGCAAAAGTTCATAAAGCAAATTTTATATATTAATTATGAAGTGTTCCATTGCATGTAATTGCTTGTAGCTACTATACTTAGGTATAAATAATGCCTAAGAAACTTGCTAATTGCATATGCTAGCTTAATTCGTTCCTGGCAAGCAAGTTGGAAACTCTTCGTACTAGGTTCTCGTGTCTACTTCCACTCACATTATAATATGTATATAGACATTATACATGGACGCATCTATTGCATAGCCGTCTCAAATCATAATTTAAATTTAAGTAGTCTGCAACAATGTTAGTGGTTAAAACAAAATCTTTTGAAATAACTCGAGATTTAGGGCAAAATATTATTGCCACATAGCTAATACAAATAAGGAAATTATTTATCATAAAATCATATTAAGTTGTTATAATGTAACCTAACATGTAGTTAAAATAATATAAAAAAAAAATAAAAAAATAAAATAAAAAAACTCTTACAAGGAAAAGAATTTAAAGTATTAAATATTTGTGACATCAGTATGTAATTATTTGGTACCTACCTACTTTAGGCATTAGAATAGTTTTACGAGAAATGTTTCTGCGAATATAAAAATGAGAACCAAAATATATTTTACCAAAAGTTAAGATGATATAATTTTACCAAAATATATTTTGGTAGGGCGCGCGCAAGCTTCACACATTTGAAAATGTATTCTATATTTATATAAATTTCACTACATAATAAACTAAGCCACTAATTATTAAAAAAGGAAAAAGTAGCTTCCACCTAACAGGTCATAAGGACGGGAAAAAATGTCTGGGTATATTTCACGGAGCAATGGAGAGCTAGCGCATTTAGGGACGCAGAGACGGATTGGAAAAAAGTTGTTATTGCATTTAATAAGGAACGTTATAATTCTAATAATTTCCAGCAATTGTTTCCTTAGTTTAGTAAGTATTTTTTAAAATTCAAAATCAGGTGAGTTGACTTATTATAAAATAAAATAAGTTTTCTTAATAAATAAGTTTTTTTTTGATACATTTTGTTATCATATCATTTTATCATAATGAATTTACATATAATTGTAAATTCATTATGATAAAATTTTTAGCAACAACTATGGTTAGAGGATAGAGTGAATATTGTCTGATATTTATGTGTTAGAATAATGTTAATGTTGATTTTTTTTCTAATAATTAATTTATAGGTAAACTGGCTTTTGTGTTTAAAAAAATTCTAATTCTTCATTACAAAAAAATACTTAATAATACTCTAAAAGAAGAGCAAGACTCTAAGACTTACTTTATATTTGAAATGGTACCAACTCTTATGAGTATTGGTGAATTAGAAAGAAGTTAGTGTGTTAGTGAGACAAATTGCGTATTGTTATATGTTCGTTGTTCTATGTATGTACTTCCATCATCAAACTTAGTTGAGAAGATAAAGTTTTAAAATTGAACCTTAAAGAACCTTAAATATTGCTTTAAAAAAATTTAATTTCAATTCAACTTAAACATACCAAAAGCTACGTGTATTTCTTTGGAACGTTTCTCTAAAATATCCCTTTTTAAAAATGAGATTTGAAATGAAATGAAATTCGTTAAATTGAAGCAGTTAATAAGTCAGTTAATATGAAGCAGAAATCTTATGTGAACCGTGCAACGTTAACGATTGCTAACCAAACCAAACATTTGTACTAAACTTTCTTAACTCCAACAATTCATTCCAAAGTTCGACCCTGCGCATTGGCCGAACGAACCCTTTCCCCCGCCCCGCTTCGCCGCGTCCCGCGCACTCCCCGCCACCACCCTAGTTTCCGAATTAATTGCAATCAAAAGGAAGGACACGAGTGTAGTCCACCCCTAACTTCGTGTGCCATGTTGAAAATTTGCTCGTCGATTGTCTCAGTGTGCGTCCGAAACTTGCATGTGTGCGTCGATAGAAAATTTTTGCATGTGTGTGTATGTCTACGCAATGGCGAACGTCCATTACAAAGAGAGGAGAGAATATTCGGACTTGCAAAATTTTAAATTTGAACAGCAATTTTTTTAATGACATGGAATTACATAATAAATATATTTTCTTTTATTGATTGCTATGGAATTCTTATGGAATAGATAAAAAATTATTTGGTTTGGTTTGGTGTGGAGTTTGGATACAAAAATTGTGACACGAGAATTTTATACAAGTATATGTACTTATATAGATTGCTTTATAATGTCAAAGATGTCAAACGCAAACGCAAATAAAGATGTCAAAGAACATAACTTGCACGATTTTAAATATCAACATGTGTTATATTATGTTACTAAGTGATAAAATATAAAAAAAATAAGACTGAAAAGTAAATCTATCAAACAAAGTAATATCATTTTCTCAATAGAGTATTTGGCTGTTCCGCCTAACTTAGTCTGGTCTCTACGAGATCAGCCAAAGTCAATCGATAGATTTAATTTCTCCCAAACCAATGGCAAATATCAAGAAAGCATATATTCTCATATACGATTCAAGGAAACTACATTAATATTTCAGAGCCCGAGCAGAAGTTGGGGTCCTTTCTAAACAGCCCTTGGTCTTCCAAAGTTATTCCAACTTTAGTTGTCGAGTTTCGGAGGTTTGGCTCGGGGGGGCGCAAAGATTACTTTGTATGGAGTGGGGTAGTGCCTTATCTTAAGTTGTCACTTAGTTTGCTTCTTTGTTGTACGGACATGTTCATAAAAATTTCGCAAAAACCTTCTACATCAAGTATAATGCTTCATCGGTGAAAAATTTTTTTTACTTATTTTTTGCCTTTTATTACTGGGTAATTAAACATTTAAAGATTATTGAGACAACAAAGACCGCTGAAGTCCTATTATGAAAACTTACATACTCGTATGTATTTAATATTAAAAGCTCAAGTAAGCTCTTGTGCTGTTTTTACCAAAGAATGCCTAATTAATAGGCAATACAATTTTGTATATTGTTCTCACATTCGTTATTTTTTGTATTTATACAAAATTTTCTTCCGTTTTCCTTTGTTTTCCACTTATTTCCCATTGTTTTCTCTCATTCTCCATGATAATCTATACCTTCTATACTATATACTATATATTTTAATATTATAAATGCGAAAGTATGTTTGGATGTATGGATGTATGGATGTTTGTAACTCTTTTACGCAAAAACTACTGAACCGATCACCATGAAATTTTGCATACAAGTTGTCTGGGACAGCAGAAAGGACATAGGGTACTTTTCATCCAGAAAAAAGGACTATTCCTAAATAAAAAATAAAAAACTAACGCCTGGCCAAAGTGTTATAGCAACACGAGGTCAAGCGTTATATTGTTTTTTTTTTTTTTTTTAAATTTTCAACGCGGACGAAGTCGCGAGCCCCAGCTAGTAGCAATATATATTAGTGATGTAACGAATGTACATCACATTTTTTAAATATTCGCGAATGCGAATGCTAATATTCAGTTTTTAAATCCAGCGCCGTTTATCTATGATTCAAAATATACCGCGCGCGACGTAGTTTGTTTATTTATTTTTTAAAGAAGTTTAAGATTACTTGTTTTTTCTTATAGAAGTTTTTATTTTTTAAGTCTAAATTTTTATCAAAATATGTGTAGACAAAGACTGATCAAAACAATAATTAATTAGATTACCTACATGCATACATAATATATATAAACATAGTATTATTTGTTTTTAAATGTCTAAAGAAAGGTGATTAATTAACACCAAATATGAAGGTTAATTATAGAAAGATATAATTGTTTTAAGTAAGTTTTGTATTTAAAATGAAATGAATACTTTTTTGTTTAATTTACCTAATATTGTTTTCACATTCTGTATTTTTCATATCCGCAAAATATTCAAAGATATTTGCGAATGCAATTGCGGATATTCGTTATATCACTAACATATACATATTGAAATAAATAAAAAAATCACCCATTTTCATAATTACTATAATATTTCACTATATGATCGTCTCAGCAATTACAAACGTAACGAAAATTATTAAACTCTATTACAATTATCGCATACGATTTGACTCCCTCTAGTATCCGAAGTACACTCGATGTCAAAAGTAATAAATCAATGTACAGTCGAGTACATAAACAAAACAGGCTTTAAACTAAGTTGTGTGGCAATAACATAGCATATTGTTAGTTACGATCTTATCTTTATACTCGTTGAACATAGGATAAGCGAATCGTTGATACAACTCTTAGAGCCACTTGCTTTGGTGTTAGGGTGACCATTATTTATTCCTTTTAATTAATCATTTGCTACAACAAACACATATATCTCAAATATATATGAAAACAAACAACATACTAAGGAATATATTAACACTATTCAATTTGTTATGTTCCTACCTACAAAACTTTTTGTATTTTTTTTAAATTATATTACGTTCTGTATATTTGATATAGCGTCTATATTCAAATAAATATAAGATAATTACTACAGCGCTTCACTCTTCTAGGCTTTCTTTACAGCTCTAACCGGATAACTTTGCCATGAAATGAGTAATATTGTAACAAGTGAAGAATTTTAGTATTTGAGAGGAACCCATGATAAATGAATGCCAAGCAATAGTTTTTCAATATTTATAAAAACAGTTTCGTTTTTTTTTAATTAACATATGTAATTTATACCTATTTTGTTACAGGTTTCTAAGGACATAATGCAGTAAAGAAAAAGTTTTCAAAATGGCTTGGAATAGACCTTCAAGAGAATCACATATAATAATAAAAAAGTGTTTACAACATCTCAATGTTTTATTCATCCTCATTCTAGTGGAAACTGATGGTTACCGTAAGCGTTGGTATACGTGGTAAAGTCGAGGAGCCAACGAGATTTTGACCAATTTACAGCGTGCCAAGTGGAAAGATAAGCTAATACGACTTAACGTAGGGGCTCTGTATTGGAAAACTAATTTTGCATAAACACACACCCGCGTCGTTCACTTGCTGCATTTAGTCAAGGGATCACGTAAAACGCTTTAACACCTAAGTATTATAGTTAAATTTGTATATAGTAAATTACTTTTGAGATAACATGTGGTCAGATAGGAGGATTGGTCTACTTGATCACTTATAAACACAATTCATGTCATAACCAACTTTGTTATTTTAATAATCCCTCCTAAGTCAACGCCTGACAAAAATATATAAGGAATAAAGTTTGAACAGATGTTTTAACACATAAAAAAAGGGGCTTGGACAAAGTCGCGGGCGAAAGCTAGTAAGAGATAAAGAGAGGTTAGGGGAATAGGCTCTAGCATTCCTTACTTACTTACTGAAACACATCTATTTAATACTGTTATTTCATATCAGTGGAACATATCAATGGCCTTCTATAAAAGGATGGTTGCTGCTAAAAATTCGTCATAAATATTTTATAAAATATTTTGGAAAAGTAGTTCAGGCTGAGTTATTTTATAAAAGTTTTAAGGACGGTATTTTAGTTGATCTTAAATTAACAATCCTCTGTTGTTTGCCTGCACTATTTTAACTATTTCCATTCCTGCTAAAAGGGAAATGTCACTGAGATCAACGAAATTAAGGCGAACCTTTTAAACATACCTTCGTTTATATAGCGCATACTAATGACTGAAAGGCACGCGCCTGGACCTCGAAGGGTGACCAGCAAGGGACGAAAATTTCCTAAAGGGTTGCCCTAAAACTGGGGCCGAAAGCGATAATTAATGCCTTAAAACGACTGTATTTTAACTCGATCCACCACACCATTATAAGCCTTATGACAGAGAGTTAAAGTCGAAAGTATACTTTAATGGTTCGTTTACATTTGGTCCAATTTTATAGTGTGGGGTGGCAAATAATAAGAGGTTTAGGTACATGCGAAGTTGGGAGAGAGTTGTTGATGAATGACACTCCATGGGCCCATTGCCCTTCGGATGTTTTAAGTGGGTTGGGATAAGAAATGTCGGATATCTGCTGAAATATTTCTCTGTGTGGCGGCGGATATTGTGTTTGCGTATGTTAATTAATATGTAAAGTTGGTAATTGTGTTTTGTGTTTGTTTGTTTTCAGTTTCATATACTTTAAAATCAGAGTAGATTTATTGGATTTTATACATACTAAACACCAGTAAACTTATTGTGCATGTATTTACAGGAATCGATGGGTTTTAAGTAAGTAAATTAAAACACAACATTTCAATTTGTGAAGGTGGGAATAAGTATGGACTAGAGGCCATAGCGTCTACTCTAGCCTCTAGAAGGATAGGTATTCATTGTAGGTAAGATTTTTTTCAATAAGTAGGTAATTATTTTAATGATTACTATTTTTAATAGGTATACAAAAGAAATCGCAAATGAATCTACGAACGGAATTAGAATTTGCTGCCGCCCCATAAGCCGAGCGTTCAAGGCACCGTACTAAACAAATAAAATAAAAATATTATCCTTTATTGAATGTAATCGAATTTCAGTTTCTTACAATCATTTTTATATTCAAATCTTTTATTTTATACTATTATCAAGCATTTAATGAATGTGTTTGACTTTGACTTATCATTGTAATTACCTAATAGATTAATGATCAACCTGAGAACCTGTTAGAACTCAAGATATCTCCAAAGTCGAAATATTACATAACATCCCATTTCATATTCTATGATAAACTGTTCTTGTTATTGATAGCAACAGCTGTAGACCCAATCTTGGTATACCCCAAACTATACCAAGATTGGGTCTTGTTGAGTTCTCGAGACTAATGACCACTGAGTGACCTGAGTCAGCGATGCCAAATATTATTGTATTTTAAAAATTATAAAGCTGAAAAAACTACATAATCATATCTGCATTTAAATTTGCACATTGCTCTGGCAAAATTTACCGGCGTATATTCAAAACACTTCAACACTCAGCAATAACGTTACCCCTATCCGTAAAGATGACTTGCAACCATCAAGCCATATGTTAGGGGGCGGATTAGAAACGCTAATTATCTTACGAGAATAGCCGGAGTATAATAATTTTACTAATAGCTTGTTATTCTTGATTGGGTAGAAATGTGAAACTCGGGGATGGGGATCTGTAATTTTTGAATACAAAGGTCTAATAATAAATAATTTTTAAAAGAAAACGGTAAGTTACATTACAATAAGAGTTTTGTTTTAATTCTGGCAGACCATTTGATAGTAGATGAACTAAAAGGATAAATTTATGTAAAGTTGAGTTGCTCAAGTTTGATGCCGGCCTTGATGGGATAAAGGATAAGGGCTAAAATTGGCATAGATGAATGTGCTCTTGTCTGGCCCCGGAACATACCAGACAGTGATCTTCTGCATGTGAGAATGCGGTTACTGTAACCGTATTTCCTGCCACTACTAAAAACAACTGACTTTAGGTTTGATGCTATCACAATATTAATAATGAATTTATTTTAGGCATACATACACAGTCATGTACAATATAGTTTAAAAATGATGTAAACATTGTGGTTAATAGCGAATACAGTCAATTAAGTGTTTCTGATGCCGGGGCCTATTACCCTATTCCCTCCTCAATGTTTGTTCCTTATCCAAGCAAGCAAGCATTTTCTTAGGTTTACAGGAGACATAGTCGTTTACCATTAAATGGAATGTCAGCATTTCTGTCGACCTTTACACAAAAAGACGACATGTCTTTGAAGATTTCTATTCTTCTAAGGCATCCACGTGAAGTAATTCTTTAACGTGAGTGAAATTACACATGAAATAAATAAAAAAAATTCTGAGTTGCAAGCTGTAAAGGAATTTTGACGTCTCACAGTCAATAGTTCAATATCCTTTTGTATGTTGTCAATATATGTAGATACTTTTGGAATTATAATAACAGATTCCCATTAGATTCAGAGTATACAAGATAGGAACTATGTAAATTACTAAAGTAAATAAGTTTAACACATGACCGGCTGATGACTAAATAATACGCATACATTAGAAGGGGTGTGAACAGACATATCGATATCAAAGCTTTCCGCTCTGTTGCCTCATTAGAGAAATTAAATTCCTAGTGTTTGCTCGTACATACAAACACGCGGTCGAATAATAATTATCATAGTAGCTACTGACATCGTACTAATAAAATTAATGCGTAAGGTTTGATGTTTAACTCAATCATGCATAAACATGTGAATTGATTTTGGGTAAAATTGGTAACACTGTTAAAAACTTTATATGCAAAAAATTTAAAACTTAATTCTCCATCATTGAACTGCATATGATCTAGTAAATCTAGTAAATCTGTCAAATAAAGTTGTAGAAAGGAAATATGATAAGAGTAAGGTTTAATAGATGAAGGTGAGGGGCAATTAATTGACATTGTCATCCCTTATATACCTACTCGTGGACTGAGATACAATAGAACACGTAGGTACCTACTTTAATTTAAAAGTGCTCTTCTACGTGGGTTAAGACAGTTAGACTGGGGGCAATTTATGAAAATTACTTCAAGTATATAAATAGGTATCAGAAATAGGTATCAGAAATACCCCAGAGCCCAACTACCCCCTTGCTGCAGCGATGACACCAAGAGAGTGGCTGGGAGGTAGAACAATCAAGTGTGGTGACGCTTGTGAGCTGATGATATTGATATTGATGAAATATCAGAAACTTATATGTTTTTATGCTCATAAAGAGACCTTCCTACATAAAGCTGTTTTCGTCTAAACTTTCTAATTTTCACCACAAGCTAAATTATATTACGTCGTACAAAATGCGGTTCTATTTATCACTTTATGCTTCGAACATTAAACACACAAAAGACTCGAGCGTCACAACGCTGCAGACGCCATTGAATCAGCAGCCTTTATGAAACTATGAAAACGTAATGACCATACGTCAACTCGTAAAATACCTACCAAAACAATAGGAGCGCGCGACAGAAATTAATACATCATTATGTCAGACCCATGTACACTGGGAACCCCCGCACTACGCATATACACGCGTCTCTTTCTAACAAAAGCAATCACCCGTTCTCTTATTCATCATACACGGGAGGCAAAGTTGGTGTGAGTGCGCCTTGAGTGCGCGAATCTCGACCGTGATTGGGTTTTGTTAATCTTTGCGCTGAATTTGCTGAATGTTAAAATTCTAATGACTGCATACGTATAGTGATTATTAGTATTGTAATTAAGTTGATAATTTGAATTTTATATGGTTGGCAAAATCTGTACCTAATTTGTATTATTAGGTATATTTTTTAATAAAAATTAAAAAAAAAACACAATTTTGTGATAGATTAAATCACTAATCTATCACAAACTTGATATTTGAACAGAAACAGGTAAAACATGTTAGTATCAAAACAAAAGCAATATATATTTGATACTAACATCTTTTACATTTTTAATAATTTCTGTTTTGTGGTTTTTGTATTATGTTTGTGTATTTGTATTGCGTGAATAATATTATTTTTAGGAAATAATATAATTCGAAACATTTTCGTAACCGTTTTTGTTAAGTAAGTATTTATCTTTCAATCAGTTTTTTTTTAGTAGCTTTAAGTGAAAGGATATTCATATGAATACAAAATATGTGTGTATATGTTTGTACATTTTTATTTATTATTTATTGAGCCCATTTTGCAGTGACTTGGGCAGCATGTCTGGAGTCAGTAACCACCCTCTTACCATTCTCTCATCGAAAAACAAACAGCACATGCTGTTATTTCACAATGGTTAGGTACCTTAATTGTTCATCAACTAAGAGGATGATTATTGCAACAGTTTATGACAGTTCATCATTTCATTACAAATTCTAATTTATTAACATATTAACATTAGTAAATTTCTTTTAATTTTAACTCATATTCTGAAAAAAAAAAAGAATAAAATGAACAAATCCTTATAAAAAAATTACCATAGATGTATGAAATCTTTGAACAAAACTATACAAACTCTATAATCAGATAGGTAGCTTGAAACGCATATTGAAGTTACTCTTTACAGAGAGCAAAGAAATTTGAAAAGGGTGCCCAACTAAACGTTCGACGCTGCATAAACACAAAACGCTAGTTGGAAAACCTCAGTAATTTGCTAATGCCTGGTTGCATGCAAAAAAAGCCGTGTCTTTGAAAAGGAGGGCAATGATAGCACGCGTTGTCATATCTCAGAGAGTTCCCTCAACCCTTCACGTCGGGCTAATTTACACGAAGCAGCTACAAAGAGAAATACGCTAATTAAAAACGGAGTCGTCACAAAGTGTCATAGCAAACGGAAAGTCGGAAAAACGCCGCCAACGACATCGCTGTTTGTTATAAGCCATTGTTTTTTTGTTTATAAAAGACGTATGTGCGGTTGTATTGCGACGATATTCTGGTTAGAAACACTTAAACATTCAACTTTTGATAATATCTTTCACCGGTGATGGGTTATGTTTGTAGCAGCACAGAATGCAGTAGCTAGAACTGAATTTTTTTTTCAGGCTCTGAAGAAGTGTTTTTTCTATTTGTCCTACGATCTTTGTAGATTCCAATCTTTTATACGAAACTGCCTGGGTGCTATCACCTGGAATCTCTCATTGGTATTCTAAATAGAATAAAATATAAATAGATTATCAATATAATCGAATGTTGTCACTTTATAAATTTATACGTTGTCAATTTATTTCACTTTTAAGGTAGATTCTTTTAAAGTTTTACCCCGTGTTAATATACTAGCAACTCCGTAGGGGTCGAATACACCGTAACTCTTTCGGTAACAACGTTTAAATAAACTGTCTGCTTGACCAATATATAAAAAAATATTTATTAAAATTTATGTAATATGAAAATTTTATGCGAACAGTATAAAAAAGTCAAAGATAGCTTAGTTAAAAATAAATCCTACACAAATTATTTATTGAGAAAGAATCAAGTTAGGAAAAGCCATTAGGGTTTTAGTACAATTTCAAAGACTTTCTCAATACCATACTCGTCAATTCAAGTGTCTAAATTTAATATTTCCAATTTAAGTGATAGCATACAATAAAATAACAGATATTGAACAAGAAATATTTAAATATATTTTTATGTAACAGCATTTCTCCTCTTATTTACTGCTGAGTAGCTCTCACTATGAAAACAAACGCATCGTTCCCAATGTTTTCTTGAATTAAAAAGAAAACTTCTGAGGAAATGAAGACATGGCGTTAATGAGCTGGTTCGAGTGCATGAATGCTTTGCATATGCCATGGTTTTCAACAAAGGACATTCGCATTATGTGATTTTTCAAAGAAAAAAAAAATGGTGCGCATTCATTTAACCTTAGCTGCAAGAGGTCAATGCATTTTCTTCTTTCTTTTTTATTCGACTATCGTCGGCTTTTTTGCTTAAATAAATAAAACATGTTATAATTCATTAAAAAGTAATTATTAACTGTTTTGTCTTAAATATTGTTCAATGTGTTATTAACATTTTCTTCCTGATTCGTGTTACGATTCGCAACTTTAGAATACTCTTCACTCTTAACAAACATAATTTTCACCTCTGTAAGGGGGAAATTTATGTCTGTGCTATACATTTTGATATAATTACTTATGTATTATACACATTCTTTCTATTTAATATTGAAAATGCGTTGTTCCTTACGCTTTTACTCTTTAACTACTCAATCGATCGTTATAAAAATACATAGGTTATAGAAAAATACATAGGGTACCTTTCAACTTTGGAGAACAGTACTTTTTTCTGAATGAAAGGTACTCTCGTCATGAAAAAAGTACTGTAAGTACTCGAAGGAACGTTTAAAAATTAAAATTTCCACGCCTAACAAAAATATAATAGGCAATAAAGATAAGCTAAATGTTTTAACATATAAGAAAAAGAGGCGCGCACGAAGTTGCAGACAAAAGCTTGTAGTTTATAGAATAGAAAAAACAAGTAATAAGTAAGTAATAACAAAGTAGATACCTAACCAATTTCCACTGCAGTTAAAATAATAAAAGAAAATTGTATTTTTTATTTATTTTATTCATTTCAACATACACGTATTGAGTATGTGAATAGGGGAAGCATCAAGAATTAAAAGCCTTTTAATGACAGCCCGCTCTGTGCCTTCGCTTTTGGATGGTTTATGTAGTAGTGAACCAGGCCGCCAAAATTAATTCCAACTGATCATATTGTAATTGCTTTATATTTTTAATAATTATATCATTATAGCCGTAGAACGTCCACTGCTAGACTGAATAATAAAAATGCGAAAGTAAGTTTGTTTGTTTGTAACGCTTTCACGCCCTAACTACTCAACCGATCAACGTGATAACTTGCATACATGTTGAATGGGGTACAGAAAAGTATATACCTACGAGTATACATACTTGCATAGCTATACAACATGTAACAACAAATAGACTAAATTTTTCAGACCTTACGCGTATATTACAAGGAAGCAGGAATTACAATTAAAAAAATAACTATTTGTTTTATTACTCTATAACAGATTTTTAAGTATTGAATAATGCCATCCAGTCTAAGTGCTGTTCGCTTCTTAAAACCATAGGTGGTTTTATCGAAGAGCTGCCGTGAGTGGTGCAAAATGCGAAGCGTTCACGATCAATGATTTGTTTCAGTGAAATATTTAAACGTATGCATTTGTAAACGAAGACGACGAGTTTGATTTTTTATGTGCACAATAACCCATGTTTTTTTTTAAAGAATCCCTAAAAGCGCCTACACACGGCCCCAAAATCGGTGGCAATATCGGGGCAGTGGTGGGGAGCTCCCTAGATCGTCTCTAATTATGCTTACGATTTGTCTACACAGAGGCGATCAAGGGAGCGATCTAGGGGGCTCCCCACTATTGGCCCGATATTGCCACCGATTTTAGGCTTTAAGTCATTTTCTAATGGGAAGTCACTTGGAGCATCACCATGATTTCCTTTCAAATAAGTGACTTCTTATTTGAAAACAAGTACATTTTTCGCAGTCAACATTTTCAGCAATTCATGTGTTATATAATCCAAGAATGTCTACAATTTGACTAGTACGTACTTCTCCATAAATCATAATTTGTAAAATTGTATATATCTAAATTTGTGCAGTTTTGTTCAATGATGATCAGGACACGATGTCCATTATTGGGACTAGTCTTCAATTACAAAGTTGGCCCGGGATTACAGTTATTAATTCTAAAGTTGACTATAATTACAATTTTTTCACATCTAACGAATTATAATTAGAATTAACGAATTCATATAATTAATAACGATTTTATTATAATTAAAAAGTACCAAATGAATGTTGAGCGTTGATCGAGTGTTTGCATTTTGGTTCAAAGAATCTGGTTTCGGTTCTGGGCTGAGACTACTATGGGAGGGAACTTTTCAAAGTTAGCCCTGGTCTGGATGTAATGAGTTTCGCCCCCAGTCTGCTGTGCGGTTTTCGTACTAAGTACAAGCACACAGTAAACTTTGCAGCCATATAGCTGGTCATCATTATTACTTAGGTCTCGTTTCTCAACAAATGAGGGCATCCTTTAAATATGAGGACATTTTTTTCATCATTCTATCTTCATATAAGTAAACTGTATCAAACTCCATGTGCGCAAATGTATGTATATAATACAATATATTTTATATAGTGTTTTTGTTGACATGATATGAAATTGCAATAAGTATAAAGGCACAAATTTATGAATGCACACAAAAACCAGTTTTTCTGGTCAACCCTACACTTGCAAATATTGTTAGCAAAAAAATTGCACTGTGAAAGTAGCAGATGGCATACCATAAAGCATTTGAACGACAATAGATAAAAATGAAATTAAAAAATAATACTTAGGTATAGCAAAAACGGCCAGTGACCAGCGTATTAAGTTTTGATGTGCATAATTATATAAATAAGTACATAGATGAGTATATAAATATATATGAGAAATTAAACCAAGAAAATTAAATATTGAGAGCGATTCCACAAAATAATTTTTAATATTTTTAGAATTCGTATTATGTTAATTTTATTTTCAAAATAAGTATTGTTTAATGACTAGTAATACATTTTTCACCTCTCCAGCACGAAAACTAAAAACTGGCAAAAAATCGATCCTTGATGCGAGCGTGATTCGAAATTCGAACACGCGATTTAACTCACAGGAATAAAATTTTGACTTTATTAGTGTGTCCAGCCATAGCCTACTAGAGTCGGCCGTCCATAGCCGACTAGAGTTGGCCCAGCTGTGAAGATAGTTTCACAGCCGTTCAGATACTGGTTCAGCATTAGGTCTTGGTGTTTTTGTACTGTTTTGTTAAATATATAAGAAAATGATTACGGCCAGTGGTGATGGTCTAACTCCAGAAGAATTAAGAGAACAAGTTTCAAATGCCGAACTTAGTTTTCTTCCATAAAATTCCCGTGAAAAATATCTTCATTCGTACGAATTATTTCATTCGTACAAACATAGAGGCAGGACCCTTACTAACACACAAGTAAATAATACGACCATCACAGTTCCGAACAAAACTGTTACCTTTAATCTTACAAATTGTAGTAATTTTACTTTCAACTTTTATTATTTTTGTTAATTTAGTTGTAATTTATGTGACTTTGGCTATGTGAATGTTAGCTTCTTAATTGATTTTCTTACCTTAAGATGACCTATAACGCTTTTCTCGCTGTTGAGGCAAAAAGTTGTTTAACACGAAAGCAATTTTTTTTATGTCTCGTGCCTTTAAATCACTCACTTCGCTCAGTAGTCTATATTAGAATAACTCGCTACGCTCGTGATTCAATTCTAGACTAGGTACTAGTTCGTGATTTAAAGTCGGCACTCGCAGCAAAAAACAATTTTGCTCTCTAGTTGGACAAATAACTATTTCATTTTTGTCTTTACTTTGCCTATCATTCTAAGAAACTATGTTACGTATATAAGAAGTATCGTAAATATTTCAAGATGTCAGTTTTAATTTTAATAATTTTAATGGAGTTGTTTTTATAGAACTTTGAAATACATATAGTAAAAATTTATTTTATAGAGACTTCAAAATCATCCAAATAACAATAATAACTCATTCAAAAGAAATCTAGTACACTTAACTCAAAGATACTAATTAGCAACTAACACTTGACGACTAATAAAAATTGTCACGTAGAGTTTTCATACACGTCAAATAACTAAAGGGTTCCGTAGATATTTCAATAGTCTATATATTTTATTTATATTTTAAATTTGGATAACACCTATCAATATGGTTTTATAGAATCAGTAACATCACAGTAATGTCATTTAAAAGTAAAGACATTGTTAGAGAAAAATAGCAGCATAGATTTGAATTTGATATTTGAATTTGAACGCCTGGCCAAAGTGTTATAGCAACGAGAGGTCAAGCGTGATATTGCTTATTTTTTTATTTATTTTTTATTTTATCAATGCGGACGAAATCGCGGGCACTAGCTAGTTTTAATATAAAATAAGAAATATAAATTAAAATAATGGCAAATACCATAGGGATTTTTTGGCAACTTATTATAATATGTAATAAAACAAAATTGCACAGTGAATAGGTATATACTGACATTGATAGTATTTAAAAAAAAAAAATGGTTACATTTAAAAGGTAGGTATCTGAATTTTTAAGTTACTAATTAAAAGTAGGCAAATAAAAAATTAAAAAAAATATACCCATGGGGTTTTAGGGGTAAAAAAATTTACCCCTAAAACGTAGAGTTAACTTTGAAATATGTTGTGAACATTTTATTACTATTTCACGGTTAAACCAAAATTTAATTTTAACAAGACGCAACGATCTTTCTCATTAAAATAATATGTACCATGCAAACTGATCCCTAAATTGAACCAGAGTAGCGCACAGCGCAATTGTGTTGTATGCGCCGTTAATTAGTGCAATGCTAGTGAGAGCTCAGAATTGCCACTTTTTACCTCGATTGTTGATATTTTTCAGTGTTGCCATTGCCACCCTCTCGATTGTGAGGACATAGTCACGTGGTGTGACTATGTGCCAATTAAATGAACGTTGATCGTCATAAAGTGTGCGATAGTTCATTGAATCTATGTAAGTACTTGAATACTATTTTTTTTTATCGATACTGATCATTCGATATTTTCCATTTTAAATTGAACACAAATCTAATTATTACTATTTAATTATCAGACTATAAAAGTTAGATTAACATTTTATTTGCATTAATAGAAAGAAAGAAAGAAAGAAATTTCAGAATTACAACTCAAGTTTTAGCATATTTCTGTCCCCCACTGTCTGTCCTTGACGAGTCCATTCGTCTAGCTAGTGGTTAATGAGCGCCTTAGTGCCCAGGATCCCGAAATCCCGGTTTCGATTCCCGGCAGGAACATATTTGAAATTTTTTAATCTTGATTTATAAATTTTATAATTTAATTTATACATTATGTTTCATTTTCTAAAAATTAAAATTGCTGAATTTGAATTAATAAAAGAAAAATGTATTAAAAATTAATATTTCTGATTTATATGACTGTATTTCATAAATGACCAATAAAAGTTATCGACACATTAACACGTATTGTTGAATAATGGGCGAGGACATGTGTTTTGCGATAAATAATATTATTTTTATTATGTGGAAAGTACATTTATTTTACAGAGCGCGCGTAGGTAAAAAGGGTATTCCAGAAACAGGGAAATAGGTCGGAAAGGTCACTTTATAGGGGCCGCTGGGAAGGGTTAAAACGCCCTAATAACTGGTCATATAGCATGAAAGCATGGAACCGGTTCAACTCCGTTTTGTTTAACCCAACTCGCACATAGCCCTCTTTTCGTTGCAGACATCTAAGGTACGGGTTTCTTTGACGTGGTAAAGGGTTTAAAGAAAAACTAATTATTAGTACTGTACTCGAATTAGACATAATTTTAACAATTGGAAATGTTTACTATATAGCCAATTGGCCATATAGTAAACATTTCCAAGTGTTTTAAATATGTGTCCAAATTAAATAACATTGTTCCTACAAATTTGCTACATAAAACAACTGTAAAATGAAAGAATAAAAGAGAAAAATAAAAATCAATTTTCAACTATTCTATATGACTATATTATAAACAGAGATAGAAGCAGACTTCGAAGATATTCCAAATGGATATAGCCTACATATTGTATTGTATATGCTGCACATTGAGTCCCACGTCTAGTGAAATATAAAGTCATCTTTGGTAACCATAAAAGTGTCAAAACACCTTAAACCACACCTAGAACATTCAAAATGTTCATTAAAGACCGTTCTGTAGAATGTAATCAAAGCAATAGACGAAATAGGTGTGCATAGTTGTCAGGTATCCATCACAACTTGACCTACCCCGGCTCCCTTCACGTTCTCCAATTAGATTAGAAACGGGCCGACAAATAATCCTGGAGAGATCTAATTTAAATGGGCACGTACCGAGCTACAATCCGAATCAAAATTCAAAACCGCGCTCTCTCTTAATCCGTGTTGGGGATCACAATAAAAGGTAATACATTTTAACTCTTGCGCAATTTGTGACGAAAATTGAGCCGTATTTGCAAAGTGGGAGAGATTAGAACTGTATAGCGGTGTCAAAAATAAGATTATCCAAGCGAAAGTAGAAGGTGAAAGGGAGACATTTGGTGTAAGGAATGACGTATACCAACAACACGAAAAGATAATAAATAATATTTATTTCTCTGGTTGTACATTGTTGGAACTGCAGTATGATTGGTGACTGAAGTTACTTAACAACCTCTTGACAACTTGTCTTCGGATTAACATCACGCTGATATAACATTGTTGTACTGTAATCTTTTTGGATCAATAGATCCATTAAATCTTAGATAAAATTGATCGAAATCTTAGCCGGTGTCCGATACTGTAAAAGTAAATCAGTGCAGTAATCATATTATAAATGCTAATGTTTGTATGTTTGTTTCTCAATAACGTGAAAATGGATTAATGAATTTGGAAGAAATTTAGCCAACATATAGTTTTGTACCTGAAATAACATAAAGGGTACTTTTTATCCTGAAAAATGTTTGGTTCACTTGTTGGTCTAAAAATATAAAAAAATTCACTGTCGCCTACCGTGGCGGCGCCACTTTAGTCACAGAGATAAAGATGGCTATTATCACAAAAAATAAATAACTTCTGGCTCAGGCAGGACAACTTTTGCTGATGCTAATATGTCGAGAAACATATCTATAAATCTAATGTTTATAGAAATGTTAAAAAATAAGAGAGTAGTGATGCGTCCGCCCTTTGGTAAGAGATTTTCGGCCGGTACTCATTTGTGCCTAGCAATTAACTCGTAGGAATCGTGAGTCGAACACCAAAGACACGAAAGCTTCCGATGTGACAACTTAACTCGATTACACTCATTATATTCGCATGTGTGTCATTAGAGGACATTTCAAGAGCATACTTGAACGATTGATGACTAAAAAAATTTTCAGTGCATTATTTTTAGGAAGGCGAGTACAGGTTTTGCCTTATTGGCAATTTTCGAACTGATGATCTTCTCTGACAGCATTACCTTACCACAAATCCTGTTGTTATATTATGTGTATAAGAGACGTCTTAGTTATATCCTCTTACCACCGTTCCAAACAGTTCTACTAATAGTTCTACAATAGAACTGTTTGGACAAAAAAGCTCCAAATAGTTCTACTGCACAGTATGACAGATTGGACTCGAATAAATTTAATGGAACACGTCCAAACAGTTCTACTATTTTTATAATACAACAAAATAATAGCATTTCATACCAACAGAACAGAATTTGGGTTTTTTATTTTTATTTCTAGGCAATTGCCTGTCGAAGGAGTACGAAGGGAGGTGAAGCAATGACTTATTCTTTAATTAAATAAGAACTTATGATCTTAGTTAATTAATTATACCCTTTTATTCCTCGACACTTTTAAACACGTTATTGTACTTTTACATTTTCTAACCTTGTTATATTTTATACATATCGCCACGAACACCACTATGACCACAGATTATCTCATACCATGAACAACATCTACGGATATTCTCAATACAGCCTACTAATTTTCAGTAAAAAGAAATCTCCTTCCTAATCAATCACCTACTATTAAGTGGGCCGTCAACCTGTCTGAGAAC
Organism: Synanthedon myopaeformis; assembly: GCA_944738685.1. Taxonomy (NCBI): domain Eukaryota; kingdom Metazoa; phylum Arthropoda; class Insecta; order Lepidoptera; family Sesiidae; genus Synanthedon; species Synanthedon myopaeformis. The sequence goes on along the minus strand of OX122927.1, from coordinate 2,022,286 downwards.
CTTTACTTAACAAAAACATGTTAAGGTTCTGTAGTGGACAGAAACCTATAACCTTAAAAATCCATCGCATGTTCCCGTGGAAGGCGGTTAGGTATGGAAGTATCTTTTACACTCCGCCGTAACCCCAGTGAATCATCCAATCTTGATTTGATGTCACTCATTTTGCCTTTATTATTTGACACAGATTATGGTTAACTGTTTAATATGTATACAAAACCAAAAACCTTATTAAAAATATTACCAACAAAAAATAAGCTCCCAATCACACTGTCTAAACATATTTCTAATAGATATCTATATATTCATATATGTACATATATGAAACCATTTTATGAAAACAATGTAAGAAGTAAAGTTTTTAAACTCAGTCGCGTTCTCGATAAAGTTTAAAATTGCCTGTCGATTACGTAACAGTACAGAGAAAAATCATTAGGTGCAGGTATCTCACTCACACAACGTGTCGAGTCAGTAACAAAGAAATATATAGCACAAAAGGCTTCCACGGAGGGAATGTGGACAATTTTACACGAGTATTTACAACCCCGCTGTCCAACGGTCTAGGAAAATTGTTGAACTAGTGTTGAGATAATGTCGATGAAATTTTTGTAATTAAAATTAAAAATATAGAATTTAAACTTACATAAAAGCGAACAGTGGAAAATTTTTTGACGAGCCCGTTAGATAAGGGGTTAGGGTACTTGCCTCAGTGATACCGGGTGCGAATTCCGGCAGGCTGAACTTTGAAAATTACCCCAGCTGGGTGATTTGGAAAGTAGAGAACGATGAATTTCGCAGTCATTTGGGCAGTCCGTCTGAGTAACTACCCCCTTACAGAAGACCACCGTAAAATAATAGCATGGTTCTACTATGGTCGGTAGCGTACTTTCAACAGCAGCCAAATATAACTCAGTTAACAATTAATATTCTGAAACTGAATTTAAATCAAAATAATAATATTTTAAATCTCTTTTTGACAACTAGAATGTGTTATACATCGAAAGGGACCCTGCTAAAGGGACCGATGCTTCATCATATTATATAATGTGTAAATATATATAACTTAGAATAAGATTTTATTTTAAATAAGCTTATTTGTAGATTTGTAGATTTAAAGTAGTGAAATGTTATTATTTGGATTTATATTTTATGACATTTTTATTTTGTCTACTCCTCATTTGAAACGGGTAATTTGTTTTATCGATATTATTAAACGACTAGTTCCCCTCACTAAGCAGCCGTCATCAACACCGCATTCGGAAAATCTACACTTAACCAGAAGAGCCAGCCCTCCCATTTATCCTTACACTCGCAGTGTCCTGTGAGTGTGGGGCGATCCCCCTACAATGTGGGGGGGAATCTCGGGGTAGAAGCGCCTAATTCGGGGGTGCAAAGGGCAGCGGGGGCACACCAGCTAAGCGCTTCAAACGCTGATTTGTATTTTAATCTCTCTTTTATACGTATGAAAATATAATATTTATGGGTTTATATTATTTATATATTTGCATTTAGTTAAATTATGTTTAAATAGCACTACATATATTTATTGTAACTTCTAAATGATATATGTATGTATTTTTAATTTAAAAAATATTTTTGTAAACATATATACCCAAATTCTACCACTACCAATACAACTACTACGACAAACTGTTGCCTATTAATATAAGCAACTTTATAGGGATTGTAAAAGGGTTACCTACTTTTACAGGAAAATATGTAGAGCATAATAAAAATATAGTGGAATGGTCTTTAGCATCCCTTACTTCCTCATTGCTAATGCTTATGTTCGTAAAAGGGTGGTTACTTCTACCAGATAGGCTGCACAGTTTATACACACTGTCTGTCCTACTACTAAATTTAACAAGAGAAAATTATTAATATTTGTACCAAGCTTATTTGAACCAACCGTTTAATCGTCACCACATTCAGAACCAGCGTACTGCACTCCATGTCTACGAAGGACCTCTTCAAACGCAAATTTCCGAATCACTTGCTATAATGGTGTACGAAACAGGTTTGTTTCTCTTAAGGGTATTTAGTAGTTTATTTCGAGATTATAATTAAAAAACAGAATTAATGTGTAAATAAGTCTTAACCCTACTTTATCCTATAATAAAATGTTAAGCAACCCTTGACGTACTGAGTAACAATCTGAGTAGGTAAATATTATAAATGCGAAAGTATGTTTGTATGTATGTATGTATGTATGTATGTATGGATGTTTGTAACTCTTTCACGCAAAAACTACTAAACCTATCACCATGAAATTTTGCACACACGTTGTCTGGGATACCAGAAAGGACATAGGGTACCTTTCATCGTTTAACGCGGACGAAGTCGCGGGCACCAGCTAGTATTAATAATAATAACTTTCACTATCTCTGAGTAAAGTGTCAAGTAGGCTAATCACTGGTCACCGGGAATGATGGAGCTGATATACCTCTGTTTATATGGTAAATAAGTCCCAAACATTAAAAAGAAAATAATTAAAAAATTTCGCCTATCGATGGATGCAGTAAACCGAGTGCATAATTTAATAAAACATAAAAATTATTTCTAAAAGTAACTAATCAACACTTTACTTGTACTTGATGAAAGAGGCCCTAAGTAAAATAAATCATTACTTATAGTCTCTAAATTATTGCTTGTCTAATTAATAATTATTGTTACATTAATAATTATGTTGCATAATTAATATTTATTGTTAACTGTTCTTAGTGAAACACCATCATAATATATCCTCTACGACCATCTTAATAATATTATTTTGTTCGGCCAGGAAGAAGAAAATACATAATATATATTTTGATTATATAACTTGATATGAAACACTACTGAACACATGCTGTTATTTTATTATGGTCTTCTGTAAGTTGGTTGTTACTGCTGCCAGAAAGGTATTACGAGTAGGTACAGTAGTTCCAAAAGAATACCATTTACATATAAAAAAAACTTAAAAAAATCTCTCTCCTTTTGTAAAATTGGTATAGATAGACGCCGTTGTTAAATTACAGAAATGTACATACATATTACAAATCAATCGTTTAGTCCTTTTGAATTTGTTTTCAACTTCAACAAAAGGTTAGATGAAAAATCACCTGTACGCCGCGGAATGAACACACGCAACACAAAATGCAGGGGATTTTCTCTCGTCGGGCGCAGGGGGTGGAATTGGGGAGGGGGTAACGGTGGTTCGGGCGTTCCGGCCCATCAGTCTGGCCACGGCAATTCAGATGATGAATTAATCCAACAAATGTGACGCTATCACTTAGCCCTAATGTACGGTATAATGTTACCCCGAAATTTCCAGCTCCGACGAGCGTTTTAAAATTGTGCCCGGGTTTCGCGACACTTCTTTGTTTTGACAGTGATCATCTTGTGTCAGTGGTGCGGATTCTTTTTTTATGGCGTCTATATGATTGTTCTTCGAGGCACAGAGTTAGTGGATGCAAGTTGAATAGAACGCGCAACTACTATTATATTTGGACAGGTGATGCTTTTAATTGTGTGCCCCAGTCAAATGCGTTGCCTACATTTTTGTTCGTTTAATTAAAAGACCAAAAAAATTGTTTAGTTAAGAAATAGTTAAGTTAAACTTGAACGCTTTATGCACTACATATATGTATGGAAATCTGAGATTCATCTTCTAAACTTATAAAATCGTTTTTTTTCTGACTATCTATCAACGCATATACCTAAACCAGACCTACTATGGCTAGAAATCCGAAATTTTGAAGATAAGTTTATTGTAATAGGTACATTCGCCAGGAAAGGATTTTTGATAATTTCAACTCCGTGCGAAGCCGGGGGCGCGCCAGTTAGTTTGTACATTTAAATGAATGAGTTTACTTTTTTTTTAATGTAGTTACTTTACCAAGAAAAACAAACGGTCCTACATAATAGCCACAGAACACCCATGTTGAGTGAGAGTAGCAAAATGTGTCTGTTTGGAATAAAGGTGTTGTTTTAATTACATTATCAGGCGAGCACACGCGGCAGTCGGCGGGGGTGTTTTAGACCCTTCTCACGGGGTTGAAAGACATTCAAATAATGGTCTTTGGAGTAAAAGTGGGACGTGTGGGAGGCTCGTACCACGGGAGCATTGTGAAGGAAGTTTTGATTGCGATCCAGTTGTCACGGTCGACGCGTTCGATCAATTGATGAACGAGACATCTATAAAGAGAACTTTGTTTTTAACTGAGACTTTGTTGTAGCTTAAATTATTTCTGCTTAGTAACTACTAAGTACAAATTAGGTAATTATACTTAATATGTAAGTATTTTAAAAACCTTTTAAAGTGTTATAACCTTTTATATGGGTGTGCTGTTTAGAAAATTGGAGTCTTGCGTGCCTTACAAAAGAAACAACCTTTAATGTCGATTAATTAAATATTTATCAAATATAAAATTTATACATAGTTGGTATTTAATGAAACAACATTATTAAAAGAAATTATTTTTATTTTTTATTTTATTTATACACAAAAAAATACAATTGGTGGTACACAGTTTAGGTGTACTATAAACTTAATTAAGTTTCTACCGAACCATTGATTTCAGTGACCATTGTGCTACGCTTTAATACAACGAACCTGCTTGTCCCACTCTTACATGCAGCTAACTCATATGAGTGCATCCTTGTTGACAACAAGTATGCATAATTTCTACAGGATATTATAATAATAATTATTAAAGAAATAATAATTATTAATAAAATTAAAATCAATCCCTTATCCTTAATCCTACTATAGTGGGCAGCGCACTTGCAGTACCTGTGGCGTTGCTTCCTATTATCAAATGGACCGTCCATCAATCCGTAGTTTGCTTAAATGAACAAACATTAGTTACTTAAACTAATAATTTACTTCAAATTAAGTCCATAAAAATTCAAATCACCTGAGAATATTGCCTCAGAATTTAAAAAAGAGTACCAAATGACGTCACACATGTAATATTCAGTAGCACATTGATGCGAAACTTCATCTCGGCGTAGAACAAAAGTTGGACGGAGGGGCTGCGTTGACCAATAGCATGCATTTAACCCTTTATGAGGATTAGAGGCTATTGTTTCAAATCCCGGAGTTTCGCTGGAGCGTTTGAATTTGGAACGCGGCCGCCATTTTGTTCATTTAAAATGGACGACGTAACAATGGCTGACATTGTTCGCAGGCTAGACGAACGGATCTGTAAGTGAACGAATGTAGCCATTGTTTTAACTTATTCTAATGCTTCAATTTTTTATGCGACAGTGAAGTACTTGGGGGATTCTTTTCACCGCTTGGACATGTTCTGTATTTTAAAATAAATATGCCATATTATTTTTTTATTTTTATTTTTAAATACACTTTTTGTGTTTATTCTGCTATTCGTAGTGTATTTTTTTTTTCTTGTTTTTGCGAATAATAATTCCGAGTAAAATTTTAATGTTGGCTCCATAATAACATAGGTATAGTTATAAACATTGTAAAAAAATAAACAATTATAAAACTTAAACTATGATATAAAATAAACTATTAAATTACCCTAATTTCGATTATCCAATAAAATAATTCTTCATCAAACATGTTATGATTTACGAAAGTATTTTAGAACTATTCGATTAATTTTGAATAGCACACTAAAATTCCAAACGCGTCGGACTCAAAATTCACTCAAAACTTGATTTTCTCGTTTCCATTGTCAAGTTAAAAAACAGAATTTCGGGGTCAAATAAGTAGATCGGTGTATTGTGTGAGGCACGGCCAACTGCGCGGTGGGACAACAACAAAAAAATATTGGTCGATTTGGGGCAATATTGTCTAATTTTCGGTAATAAAGTTTTGTCAACAGGAGGCGCGTTCGGCCGCGGTCATTATGGGGTACGCGTTGACAAATTAATGCCAGTTACAATATAACTGTTTTGTACTTATTTGAGTTTATTATTATCATCGATCACAAAGTGCGCTTAACGCTTTGTGGCTTGTTTTTTGTATGTGATTTGTATGAAATAGTTGATGATATTTACAGATTTTTAAGAACAATACGTAATACGTCCTTACGCTTTAGACACCGGAAACGGAAACTGGATGAAAAATAGAATTGAGTGAAATCAGCTGTAAGTGGCCTATGTATCACAAGACACGCCGAACGACTAATCAGACCCGATGCGTGAACATGTGTAATACAAAAAATTTTGAATTTTTTTTTAGTTAGTATCAGCAATAATGGCTTAAATAAATAAATAAAAAAGAACAATTCAGTACCTTTTTCCCTCTTTTCATAAACGGGTTTCATTTTTCCTTATTTATTTATTAGCTACTTGTACATATATATTTTTTTCAGGTGAGGATTTTTTATATTTTCAAAGCTTTAGAAAAAAGCGACGCGGACGAAGTTGCGAGCAAAAGACAATTTACTATAATACTAATATAATAAAGCTGATACGCTTTCATGTCTTAATAAATCATAAGTAAATAAATTAAAAACAAAACCGTTTAGAAAAAGATATCGGGACAGAGACTGTGACACAAACTTTGCTAGTCAACCAAGCTAAAGTTGTCATTAAACTACTTTAGGTAATTCAATCACACAGGAAAGAGACTGTGAAGCAGAGATAATAATATAGGGAGACAAGGTGCCATAGGAAATTAGGGAATGGCGATAATCTAATAGCCACTAGGTTTCGGTCTCAGATGGTCTAACCCACTGTGCGTCCAATCCTATGCAAATGAACAAAGGAATATTTAGTTGAAGAGACGAAGTCTGTTTACTGCAACTCTGCCGGAAGAAACTTCCTTAGTCGTTCGCACGCTTCCTGAGCCATTAAATAAAATAAGTTAAAACCCCTTTATGTGTTTTGATTAAAATTAAATTTATATATTAATTGCTGTTAAAAAGGGTGCTTTATTTAAAAATTGTTAGAAATTTCTCATTATTCAAACATTATACTAAATTTAAGGCATAGGGCTAGTGTGCTCGATATTTACAATTTTCAAACCCCTCGCACTAGGCTGACCCTTAAGAACGCTCGGTCACTGACCACGCGGTGGGCGGGGTTTCATAAATAGTTACTGCCCATTGGTCACTCACGAGTCGGACAAAACGTAATCTTGCGTAAAGGGACTCCAATAAGATCCATTTGTAAACAAATATTACTTTTATTTGGACGTGTAGTGTAGTTCAAATATATTGACTTATATAATAAAATGATTTTTTTTACAGCAAACTTGTATGATTGTAAAAAGTTATTAACAATCACTTTTTTGATTGATGATAATTATAATTATTTGTATGTGTTGACGGTACACTTGATGGTTACCGTCACTCAATGACACCAACAGTCTCAGGAGGGATGCATGTGCGTGGCGACACTGAATGATTTAATTTATAGCCTTTATTTGCACACCTCAGAAAGAATTTGAATTTGGAATTGCGTGTTCGTGCTATAAAGCGGCCATAAAGCACTTGGCAGCCAGTACGTTGGTGAAAAATCGTATTAGACATCATTCATTCTAGCTCTCACCATTGTACAGACGGTACTTAGAACTTTTTTTACTTTAAATAGCAGCTTTGTAGCATTATTATGAAATTATAATTTATTATTGTATTAAAATACATTAATGAAAGCTTCCGTAGTTTCAAGGAAATTGTCCGCTATACAGAGGTATGAGCAAGTAAATGAAAATTATTTTCCTCTTTATAATTAAGTTTAAATTTTAATTGTTGCATAACCTTTAATGTAATTAGTTAAGTTCTTTAATGTAATTGATATTATGAATTAATATTCAATAAATTAAATAATATACAAATTTTTATACAATCTATTGATTTAATTGTGTAAGTCACACACGACATCTGTTGAAAAGCACATAAACTTACATTTCTTTCAAACTGCTGCCATCTATGAACATTGTTTTAAACTACTTGATTATCGATCGTTAAATCTTACTGGATCATAAGTCTAATAAGAATCCAAATGACTTACTTATTGGATAATCGTTTATTAGAAAATTCTTGTACAGTTAATAAATATTTTCCTATTCACCACATGAAGATAAGTAGGACATTATATATTTTAGTCGATGCTAGGATATTTTTTCTTGATTGAGCAATATCCTCAGTGGGTAAGTGTAATGAAGAAAAATACAATATAAATAGAAACTACATTTTCATCGAGCGTGTCTCCAAAAAATGTGTCTGTTTTATGGGCCTAATCTTTATGCCTTTAATATAAATTTCCTCTAATAGTTCACTACAATACTATAAATAATTTTAAAATATTCGATTAGGAAACCCCTTGGTAAGATGTGTTTAAATTTCAAATATAACCTTAATAGGTAATCTTTACATTATTGATAATATTATTTAGATAATATATTAAACATATTTTAGTTAATCTTCTGGGTGAGCTCACTCCATTATAGACCTTAACTTCTCTCTACACTGCTTGATACTGACCAAAAGCACACACATAAATAAATAAATTAAAAAAAGTAGACATTTTTTTACTTGTACCATACGTAAAAATGTAGTTTAACAACTTCTTTTCTTGTCGCTACTCGACAACAGATGGCGCCAGTAATCGCTTCTCAAAGTTACATATTTAGTGTAGGTTTATTGCACATTTTATTTTTTATAAAACTATATAATTTTGTAACATTACTTAAAATGTTCAATTACAATTAATAAATAAATATTTTCTATATTTACAATAAGCAGAATATTAAGAGTAGTTTATTACCTACGCTTATTTAGTTAAGTAAAAACGAAGTTTTTACTTTTTGTGTAGGTACATGACAAATCTTTTTTTTTTAATATATAAAAAGCAATATGTGTATGTGTTCCAGTATGTTCCCTATGGACTCCAAAGCCTAAACCGATTTTGATGAAACTTTCAGACAATCTTCAGATTAGTCCAGTGGGTGTTCCTGTGAAGTGTGGTAGCGATCGGACGCGGACGAAGTCGCGGGCATATACAAGTAGTTAATAAATATCAAAGACTTAACTACATATACCTACTATTCTATGTAGTATATAAAGGCTGTTTGTTAAATGTTTCATATATATTTTTTGATATGTCTCATGGGACCTCAAATGCAATAAAGCATGCCTGCTCGATGTGTATAGCTTCCTCTTTTTACTTTTGCTTTTATTCCAACTTTGTTACTATGGTTGATCTACTAGTTGATCAGTTGGCACAAGTTTCAGCAGTTGATCGGCCTATTTGGAGAGAAAAACGCAAAAATGGCAGCAGGCCGCTACGCTTTACTCTTGAATGATGGTCGCGCAGACAGTGTTTGCGGACGGCTTAGTTAAATTGCGTTTGACAGTCATGACGAAGACCCACTTTTAGGCGTGGAAGTCATGTGAAATGGTCATTATGTCAATTTAAGCTTAACCTCTTTAATAATGGTCAAACGCCGATAATGTCATTCATTTTTTCCTAATTTGTCTACTCCAACAAATAGTCTTTACTTTCCCTGAGATAGATCCTTTGACGGTCCACTTAATGGTTGGTGACTATAGTCGCCTATAATACAAGCAACGCCACAGGATTATAATAGAATTGAAGACAAGGGAAGGAAGAGATAGACATACTCTGACTTTATTTACTCACTCACCGAAACTTAACAGCACACATGCTGTTAAATTTAAGGGTGATATTCTGTAAGGATGTGGTTACTGCCCCCAGAAGGGCTGCCCAAATGACAGCGAAATAGAGTGTGCCTTGCCCCTCCTTACTCGGTACACAGGTACAAGTCAAATTTGCAAAAGTCAATAAAATAATAGATTTTTTTAAAAATTGGTCCATTTTAAGAAAATTTGATAGAGCCATGCCTCTATCGTTAAAAAATTCATTAAAAAAATTATCTAATGGTATACTCACATACATAGTTTTCGCGTCACGATCCAACTAGAGAACTGAAATTTTAATAGCTAGGTACTATTTTTATAAAAATAGGAATCGACATCGCGTATTGTAGCCCTAGAATTGGAATTTGTAAACAGTATAGAATCAGTTAAGTGATTTAATGATTTTTCATACGTGGTTTCTTTTGTGATTTTCTAGATTCCATATATTAAATAGATACTAGCTTTTGCCCTTGACGTCCGCGCATCTTTATAATTATAGCCCATGTATTCTGATTTATAAACCACATTTACTGTAAAGTTTCATCAAAATTCGTTCAGATGTGAAAGTTTGTGAAGAATATTTAGAGAATACAAATTGCAACTTGACTGAAATTTTCGTCTAATTCTACTTTATATTTCGCAAATATTAAGGATTCTAAAACAAAACTTGAAACACATACACCTACACCAGGTGTTACTTGTGCCTTAGATGACTGTGGCTAGGCTACCTATCATCAAACACACCATCAGTCTGCTTGCCGTCCACTTGTGACTATGTCAATGAACAGGAGACATTTTTTAAAGAGTGAATTGAAATTAATGTGTTTCCGAGCTTATATAACCCAAATCTTTTCAAAGTTCGAGTGAATAAGCATCTTCTTGTTACACTGCTGGATGCTGGTCAAGAGCAAGCCCATCTTTAATAAAAAAAAATGTAGGGCAGATTTGTAAGTTGAAGTCTCAATGAGAGTTATACACTGCGGAGAGAATAACGCACCTCAAAGTGTATAAGTAGATATGTACAGACCTTCTAGTAAGGGTTGTGGGTCGACCCTGGAATCGGGTTGCTTTTGACCTGTGCTATTGAAAAATTATGGAGTTTGCCTATATTTAGCAGAAGGCATCCTTCAGCTGAGATGGGGTTTTGCTAATGATTGAAACAACACAATTAATTAACAAATCTTGGATATTTATTGAAATAAAAATAATAAAAATGAAAAATAATAAAAACAGTTCCTCTTTTACAGTTACACAATAAAAATTTGTCTTAGATTTGTTTCACTACTTTGTCTCCGTCAATAAATTAAACACCAATTTTTTTTTAATTACTATCTATATCAATTAATCATGAAAAAAGCCTCGACGTGCTTGTTTAAAGTTTTATAAATCTCTCTTGGATATTATTATTTTGTTTTGTATTTTTTTAAACAATTAAATATTAATGTTAATACGTGTCAAATGACTAATTACATTCATATAAACCTAATTTATGTTCACTTTTGATGAATATGCTTTATGTCATAATATGCTCGATGTGTCTTACAGTCAGTGATTGGCAAAAGCTGATAAAATTACATAAAATTAGTTAGAAGAAAGTGGATATAGGGTCGAACCATGTAAATTGAATTAGTTATTCTTTTTGAAAAATACATTATTACAGATTTTCGGATCGATATTATCGAATCGAAATATTTTAAATATTTTGTGTATATATCAGCAAAGTCAAAACATTAAGTTGAAAACAGTAAATGTTTCTTTTATTATTTTTTCTCTTTTAACAAAACTTAAAACGTGAAAAACAAAGTGTGGAAGCGTTTTTCTATGTAGGCTTTTCATATTATTCAACACTAGACCGACGCTGCCTGGCTTCGCCCGTGTGCAATTTGGAAGAAGAAGTAAATCTATTACTTATAATATATTTGGACTTGACTGCTAAGTTTAAACTACTAAGTGTATAAAGCTAAAATTTGGTACATAGTTTTATTAATTAGAAAAGAAATTATTTTTGAAAATTTCAACTTAAAGACGGGGGGAGGGGTTCGTGCGAAGCCGGGGGTTGGTCGCTAGTTTTCTATATAAAAAAATAGAAACAAAAAAAAATAACTAATCGCAAGAGAGATAATCTTTTCATATACAAAACAACACAATAAGATCTTTTATTTTTAAGTGAAGTAACATTGAGCCATTGGAGAAAAAAGAAACTTAAACCAATTGGGCTAAACACCAAAAATTTCAAACATAATAATATAAAGGTCCGGTCCGCACGATGTACTTATTTACATACTGAAAAGGTAATTGAAAAAATACACCGTTCGAAAGGGCCCTTTATTTATTGGCTAATAAGGAGACCACAATAGGAAACAAAGTGTGTCTGTTATTCGTTATAATTTACTTATAATTATCTAATATAAATTCTATAATAATTTACATTAAGTACGTATACTGTATGATTTCACGTTTGGACTTATTTAAGGTAAGGTACTCTTGAAAATATCTTCCAGAAATCGTGAAATCAAAACAAAACTGGAATATCTGTCAGTCTTAAAAATAACTAGCCCTGCTCTTTAGAAACAAAACAAAAGAAACAGACATCGTCGAATGACATTCGAAATTTAAATTTAAATATCTAATTTTATTAATTAGGAATACCATTTCGCTCGCTTAAAATCGACTCTTCAGCAGAGGGAGAAATTTTCATAACGGTTTTTTTATTCAATCTCCTGGATATGCTGCATTACCTATCTGTTTACTGAAGTTCTTCTTGTGAATTGTGTAACATTTGTTAAAAAAAAAAAAACAACAAAAACTGTCCTTCTGTCGTTGAGCAAGTTTTAAGTCAGCGACGCGGATCGCATTTAAACACCTAACGATTTGCAATTTCGCTTCCTAAACTTTAATTTTAACGATTACAGGAAACTCACCGTTCTTTTTCGAATTTTAGTCATATTAATTATAATTTGAGAAACATTATTCCTATAAATATGAACATCAATAGGTACTCAATTTACACATTACAAATACGTCAATTATATACAGGAAAATATTTTACCTAGGATAGGAAACATTCTCTTTTTATTGTATACACATATTTTATTCTAAAATTACGAAACAGCTTAAGTAGAAACACATAGATACTACATCGAACTAATTAGGATCCTATACGAAAATACTGAAATAGCTAAGTTTAATTGACACTATACAGCTTAAAAACTAAAATTATACTTAAATTCAACATAGCTAACTTTGGCATTGGTTTCCATATTTTTTTTTATCTATAAATTAAAAACATGTCAAGATAGAAAGAACACAACGCAAGGATCTCGGACAGAACTCTCCGATGAAAAAAATTATCTACAATGGACACAGTCCACAAATAAAACAAAAACATGCAAACTACAAACTCATTAACAACACAACGGAAGCAGTTCAACACGGAGTCACTATACTGAAAAGATATGTTCACCTAAGATATATAGTAAAATAATGCCCATCGATTGCAAAAGTTTTTGGGCTCATATTGCAGTGCGTATTGATCTAATAATTTCGCCAAACATTTCAATTCTTAAGACTAGAAACTAATCAATCGGCCCAACATCTCGAGCTATACGATACGTCTTTCAAAGTTTGTGCATTGGCCGAGGAAGACCCTAGAAGATTTGACTGAGCGGCGCTGGCGGTGGAAGTCGGAGACCACCCCACGGGTAGAGTCACGACGCCTCTTCACGACACGCGTTAGAATCGTCGGATAAAGCGAGAGGAGCACCGTTACTTTGATTCACAACACACTTTCGCATATGTTTCTCAAGAGTGGAGGGCACGGAGAAGGGCATTTCGCAGAACCTGCACCTATACACGTCCTTGCCGAGCCGTCCGTGAGTTTTCATATGCCTCGTCAGCTTTGAGCTCTGCGCGCACGCATACGAACACAGTTCGCACTTGTACGGCTTTTCGCCGGTATGCGATCGCCGATGGACAGTGAGATTTGAGCAGTTCTTGAACACCTTGCCACAGTACTCGCAAGTGTCGTTGCGTCGACTGTCTTTGCTTTTCAAAAGGGGATTTTGGAGTAAGCCATTGCTACTATTTTTTAAACCGTCAAAAATGTTCTCCGGTGGTCTCTGTGCGTGTAAAGTTGGAAGCCACCAGCCTTCGTTCCTTTCCATTTCAAGCTTCATCCGCTTAGATGCCTCGAAAGGGTTTTCAAATGGATTAAAAAGTGGATGAGGTTGAGGAGGCATTTTCGCAAATTCCTCCTTTAACCGCAACGCAGCTGTAGGTGGCATTCCATTGGGCTTATCACTAGATGGACCATTGTTGTTGTCACGATCTTTAGCTAGTTGCCATTTCAATGAATTACCTGACTCCTGTAACGCTTGCTTGAATGCTTCACTGTATTGTGCAATATTTGACAATCCAAATTTGTCCATTAGTTCTCCCACTACAGAAGCTGAGGGTGGATGAGCTGGTAAAGGTGCTGGAGGAGGCTTCCGTTGTGGACCAGAAGGAAGGCTGCTGTTAGAAACCGTCAAATCCTCAGCTTCTTCTACATCATCTCCATCCTCATTTTCTTCGTCCTCCTCGGCGTCCATCTCTTCATCCTCAAGATCTTCTTCAGATTCGTCTTCTGCTGTATCGCCGCCTGATTCTCCGTCTTCTGGGTTAGCGTCAGATCGGTGAACTTTTTGATGGCGTTTCAATTTTGATGCTCTTTCAAATGCTTCATCACACTCTGAACATTTAAATGGTTTTTCGCCAGTATGTGTGCGACGATGCACGACTAAATTGTTTTCATATCGGAATTTCTTACCGCAGAATTCACATGAGTGAACCGTTTCGTCGTTAGTGCGTTTGACCGGTGGAGTTGACGATGAATGCTCCGGTGGCGCGTCCGCCATTGGTGGTTCTGCTCGACGTTCAGGTGAAGTCGAACTGTGGGGCCTCGACGGATCTCGAGGTGTGTCCACCGTTCCGGGTCCGGCGCCCGCCGGTGGAGTCTGACTGACTCGGGAGGGCGACGGGGAAGCGAACGGAGGAGAATGCTTCCTGGGGCTAGGAGAGCTCGAATTGCCTGTGGCCGCCCCTGGACTGGTCGTACCGGCCAGTTGCCGCAAGCGCTGCGAGTAAAAATCCAGCTGGGGTTCAAGTGAAAGGGGTTGCGAGACCGGTGGTTGTCTCTCTCTTCCCGACACCGAAGTAGGTACTACGGGAGGTCGATCTGCTGGTGATGGAAAATTTTGGTGTGGGGGAAGACTGTTGGCTGCAACAGCTGCCGCCGCAGCTGCAAGATTAAGTCCATGATGGCGAAATTGTTCCGAAACAAGTTGTTCCATTCGAAATCGATGGTCATGGTGGTTTGGTCGAGCGAACAGAGGCGCGGGTGGTACCGAAGGATGCGCTAAGGGAGGTAAACTCCCCGGTAAGGGCATTCTTAGAAGACCACCGACACCGAACGGAGAATGCAAATCAGGCGGTGGTAATAGGGGGTGATGACGCAAAGAAGGTGGTGGAAGAGGTGCTCCAGTAGAAGAACAGCCGGAGCTCGACGAAGAAGTGCTTGAGGACGAATGGTTTTGCTTGCTCGGTAGTTGCTGAGGCATACTCTCAACGTAGATTTTGACGCCGTGAATATGCTGAACATGTTGAAGCAGCCTCCACGCTGAATGCACGCGAGCTTTGCACGTCGAACACACGTAATTGCTCGGTTCTGTGGACAACAGGAAAAGTGTGTTAAGTAAACTTCAAACAAGGCATCAAAGGGGAGCCCTACGGTAGAAGATTTAAAGCAATATTAACACGGGCAAAGTGTCTAGTAATAGCTCTCACATATCGTAGTGCTGGGCCTAGGGTGTGTGCGCGGTGTGCATGCTAAATAGATGAAGGTCCAGGGGCTCCGTATGTCGGCAGCCGTGACTGATCGCCCCTTCGTGTCCCGCGTGATTCATGCACCTCTAAAAATCTTATGAAATATACGAGATCCCGAATCACGTACGAACGCGCGAGTTAAGACTGTTGATATTGAAATCTATGTAAAGTTATACAGTGAAAATAAATGTTAGTTTTTCGTTTCAATTAAATGAAAAACCTATATTATAATAATTTTGTTAAGTGAGAAATTTGAATAGAAGGAAATACATAAAGCGACATTATAATTGTGTGTGTAGGTAATGAAATAATCAAAAAGTTCTATATGCTAATATGAATAGGATGCTGGAAGGTATTTAGTTACCTACTAATGAGAAATATATGTATTATTAAAAGATCAGGGTCCTGAAAAAATTATAACTGCCTGAAAAAATTATTTCACAACACTTACATAAACATTGTTACATATCATCCCGATTAAATTGGTATTTTGTTAATTTAGTTGTAAATATTTATAATATTTCTTGTTAATTCCGTTTGAAACAATGTTATTTTTTAAGCAAATAAGTGAAATTAGTCAAGAAATTATGTATAGAGCAGGGCGCGTTCGTGGTTTTGACAGTAATTTGATTGCTCATTGTTAACCCGAGACACATTTTATTGTGGAGACAATCATGTCTCGGCGCACTAGTGATGTAACCGGTTGTCAAATGTGGTTCGATTTTTTTAGAGACGATTGCATTATTTATTAATGTTGCTATGGAGAAATACTCTATTATGTTGTTCACCTATGAACATATAGAGAGTATATTCGAGGCCTATAAATATTTCCACTAAACTAGTTTTCAGCCTTACAAAATACATACAGTCATGTACTAGTTCAAACTCTCAATCCGATGGGCACATAAAATTGTTCTAATAGTTAAGTAATAATATTAAATGATATAAAAAGCATTGGTGTTAATTTAAAATAAAAAGTACAATGACTTAAAATAATTTGTGATTTTATAAACGCTATGAACTCAAAATTGGTTCATATCGATACATGAATACGGCCGCTATACCGTACTAGTGGTGGGCGCGGCTCGATAAGCGATCTCTCGACTGTTAAGACGATTATTGAAATGTAACGGTCAGATTGTGACCGACCGGAAAGGAGATGTATACAGGCTGTTCCATAATAATTACATATCGAGAACCTCAGATCTGGGTTGTATTAATAAAAATTTAAGATAAAATTCTAATAAATACTCGTAGGCTATAGTTTATTAAAAAAAGGAGATATTCTTTAGGTTTAGTTCTTTTAAAATACTTGAAGGATCTGCACATACAAATACATAATTTCAAACGAAAGGTTTGTATTATGGTACAGCATTCAGAACCAATTTGCAAATACTTTGAATTTTTAGGACCATTACGCTATTCAATCTTAATGTACTTACGCATTCAATGTAGGTTTTCATTTGGAATTTCCTTGCCTTGTTATTCGTTATTAAAAAAATTATAATATAGATTCCTAAGATTTTAGTACCTAATCAATTTTATTTTCAAAGATATATCATACTTAGTATTTTCGTTTCTGTTATTTAGTCATTAAAAAAATCATATATAAATAGATATTTCTTTTTGACTTCTTAAAGTTTTGACTTTATGACATTTGATTTGATTTTTTTAAACAGCCTGTAAACGAACACAGCACGATATCAATATTGTGACCTTTTTGTCCAGAGCATTGTTCATTGTATTGCGTTTTGGTCATCATACGGTACCGACAGTAAAAAATGTATAAATTATAATTGACTTATCAGAAAAATCTTAGACCAACTTTTCTATCAACACACAATTTAAAGCGAACACTTTTTAAACCACCATATGTTTTTAAACTGCTCTGTGCGTGGTTTATCTCTTTTAAATATTATGTAACTAACAATTCCTAATATTATCTAGAACCTGTTGCCTATATTTCAGCTATCGAGTAAGTTCAGAATTTAATGTTAATTAACCCCCTGCTGTTGTTTGAGTTCTTAGGCGCCGGTAACCACCTACCATCAAGTGGACTGTCAGCCTGTCTTCCACTTATTATAAAAAAAAATTTACTGACAACATTAAGGGGATATACCAAAAAAGTCTTTAAATCTTTGGCTATCGAGTGGTGCAAATAAATTTTGGATGTAGATGATATACGAGTATATGTAAGCTATAGCATCAAACTATATACCCCGATTTTGTTATCATTAGTTTTCTGAATTTCCTCCCACTATGGAAGCAAAGAGGTATTCAAAAATGATTTTCTGTAGTACTAATAGTATAGTATTTATTATATTGCAATGTACTAGCCCAGGTATAACCGCAAAATAATTCCAATTTCATTAGAAAATGTCTCCGAATGTTTCCTTGTAAGAAAAATATTGTTTGGTATTTTTTTTTTGCTAACGCTACACATAACTCGTCTTGTCGTACATCATATGTATAAGTAGGGTCAACAATGAACTCAGTAGCGGCAACCAATAGCTTACAGCTGATTGATAAAGGCTTACAGAGATTAAAGACCGCAAGTAATTCTGATCGTTTCGTACTGATAACATCTGTGGTCAACTGTGTGCGTGATAATAGCCTTAATTAAACAATATAGAAATTTATGTATGAGTGGGTTGGAAATACGGTTGGTCGGAGTTAGCTACTTAACGGTGTGTCCTTGTTATTCGTGCTTCACCTTCAAAATATTTCTATATTGGTATTAAATTATAACAGTTATTAAAAATTACTTAATTTTGTATGTTTGTTTCGTTTTCACGTCTAAACCATTGACCTCCCGTAATTCCGGCATATTGACGGATGTTTCTTAACCAAGACATCTGTCTTCTGCCGACTCCTCTTCGCCCCTAAATCTTGCCCCCCATGATAAGATGGAGCATATGGTACTTTTATAATAAGTAGGTGGCTACCGTCGCCGTAACACAACACAAAGCCACAAGTGCTGCAAGTGCGCTGTCGACAACAATAGGATTAAGGATAAAGAATAAGAAAAGGATAGAGAAATAGGCTCTGACATCCCTTACTCACTCACCGAAACACAACACACAGCACACATGCTGTTAATTCACGGTGGTCTTCTGTAAGAGGGTGATGGTTACTGCCACCAGACATACTGCTCAAATGACTGCGAAGCGCAGTGTGCCCTGTCACGACTTTCCAGATTCAGACACCCCTGACACAGAACTTTAAGCAAGCACCTTAACCATACATCCAACGGTTACTTATTGTTTAGGTATTTTAACAAATTCAGTCTGATAATTGTAAAACGCAATCTGAAATGGGAAAGTCGCCGTTCGTCCATGCTAATAGAACATCTTGACTCTTAACATAGGTAGGTAATTTGATTTTTAAATGCCCATCAACCCGTTCCTTCGTCTTGTCTTAATCGAAATTGAATTGCAACATACAAAGCCCACCATTAAAATTATGTACAGATATATGAACTTAACAACCGTTTCGATTTCAAAAGGCAATCGCTGATTACGTGCATTGTGTCGTTACGGACCAGTGGGGGGTGAAATTTTTAAACACCACCCGTCTGGACCGCTCCGCATCCCTCCTTCCATAGACCGGGCGGTGTCGTTTAAACCTGGCCAGTCGGGTAAAAAAAGTATCCGCTATTTGTTCTTGTGGACATTAACTCTATTATATTGTATATATGTGTTATGTACATTAGTTTTTGCCCCCTTTTCTTAGAAATTTATTAAATTTTTATTAGTCATATATTTAATAGATAGATGATTCATCAAGACAGGCTTCTTTTTCTGGATGAAAGGTATGCATCTAGAAAAAGATTGTTTACTCGGTTGAACAGTTAAAGCGTGAATTGCGTGAGGCATTTTAACAGTTTATTTTTTTAACGCATATTCTATTTTTTACTAATTTTCTATTTGACAAAAGGTATTAATAGTATTTTTTATAAGCTCTAAAGAAAGAAATGCATGTTTTTTGCCTCATCTAATGCCAAATGTCAACAAAACATCGCAACCTTTTAACTTTTAATATGCATACCTTTTATAATAATAAGTAGATAAGTACTTGCTTAGGTACTTACTGATTAACGATTAGTGTAGGTATAGTTCCGTTGAAAATTTTTTAATATAGTACAAAGTATTTTTATAAGAACAGAGACGGTAATAAATTATGTCATACGAGTATAATATTTATATAATCATAAAATCAATTTGCCAAGTTGAAAATAAAAAAAAAATAGGTGTATACTAAAATTAAATGTAAACCTAGCTGGGAATATACTTAATATAAAGCTCTAGCGACGACATATAGAACATTTCTCGGCCGGAAGTTAACAGCGTCACTTCCGCTGCCGACGACAGTTGTTCGCACCCCAGAGCCACCCGCGGAAAAACTATGAACTAGAAACAATTCTAAGTACGTCACCAATTTATGGAATTGGACTTTTTTAAATTAATATGTTTAACGCAAGTAACACCATGTATAGTAAGTAGAATAAATAGTATTGATGAGTATAAATATTCTTTAATCTCTATAAACTAATAAAAATCATAATGATATTTTAAAAATTTAAAAAAATATTTGATCATTGGTGTTTTGACCAAAATCAGTAAATATCATACTAGACCCAGTCTATATACCTACTAATATTATAAAGAGAGAAGATTTGTATTTTTGTATGTTTATATTTTTGTTTGTAATGAATAAACTAAAAACTAACCGATTTTAAAATTCTTTCACCTAAAGTTTCACTAAGTTTAAGTTACGCGGACGAAGTCGCGTGCAACAGTTAGTACTTAATAAAATACTAATTTCATGAAAATTTTATAAAAGCTTCAGTTAGAAAACACATTTTGCATCATACGCAAAAATTAAATAAATTTAATTTTGGATTATTATTATAATTATTATTTATTGCAAAAAATAATTTACAGTTTATATCACAATTATTTTACTGGGGAATTCTACTACTTTAATAATAGAGGGACTCCCAATAGACGTGTCATTCTAAAACAAAGAAAAGATTCTATTTTTAAGTCCGTGCGAAATTTGAAATAAGTCTGTGCGCGTTCCACAGACTCGCCATCGACTTGTTATGCGGCGGATGTCCGTCGCGCCGCTGCGCTGAATGACCGCCTTCCCCTTCCGCACCCCCGCGCTAACACCCCACACCCCACACCGTCAACTTATAACCCGAATGGTGCAAATTGTGACCCATAACTCGAGACATGTTTGTGAAAAATAAAATTTCAAAATTGGAACGTAACTCGCCAATTTCCCACACCACGGTCCAACTTTATTTATTCTTTCCGTATGGCGTTGGTCCAATAGCGTTCTTTTGCCACTACATATTGAATTGTAATTTAGACACAAAAGAATAGCCATTCGAAGTAAAGATTAACAGCTATACATTAGCTTAACTTAACGCTCTGTCTCTACGGGCCCAGCTTCGATTCCCGGCAGGGCCAACTTTGAAAAGAAATGACATTTTCAAAATGGACTGGTCTGGAAATGCGGGTTTCATGTCCAGTCCGTTGTATGCATAGAATTTGAAACTGTTACCTTACTAAGTATTGAGTTTGTGTATATTTAATTTTTTTTTTCTATAATAATATATAAACAAGAGTCTATAAAGTGCTTTATTGAATTTTTTTCAAGCCCAAAATATGTTGCTGGTTTAGCCAACGGCAGATATTTGTATTTTTAATTTAAATATTGCTGTAGGTGTTTGGATTTTAAATATAAAATATTATCTATATAATATACTTATTAATAATTTTTAAATTTATTTTCGAGAACGATTCACTGTATGCCACAAGTCTATTGAAAACATACAGCTACAGCTGAAGTAGATAACCGATTTGACCGCAACGTTACTAATGCACAAGTGTTTTCAACCACTTTCAATAATAAAGGTAAGTAAACATTATATCGTGTGTCAATAAAAAGTGACCTCGACCTCAGCGAAGAGCATGCTGATAAATTATTTACACTTAAATAGGAAAATGAATATTTTATATTTGGAATAAAAAAAAGGAATAAGCAGAAGCTAAAATGAGTTATTCTTAATTCAAAATTACGAATTCGAAAAATTCGAAAACAAAAGACATATTTAAATTAGCACGCGCCATAATAAAATTCAAAATGGCCGCAATCACCGCACCCAAAAATCGTGATTTCTGTAAACTATCACATTACTTTCCAAATTGTTTTCCTAACGCACCCTCCCAAGAATCAGCTACGCCTATGAGTAGGGCGTGATTTTGATATTGATATTATAGAAAATTTTAATTTAGTCGATATGATTCGAACTAAATCGTTTTATGATACCTACATAGATTTTTTATTCATTTATACAAAAGTTGTTAATAATTTCGGCTAAGATTAAGACTTTCTGTCATTACTTTGCAAATTCTGAAATTCTATTGCAAAAATGACATGTTTGAGATTCCAAATTGTTTCATTTAATATTATTGCATACAATGTGATATTAAGATGAAAATCAAAATTAAACAAATACGAACAAAGGATACCTAATATAAAAAAATTCTCGAAGGACACAACAGCCAACAAAACGATATTGTGATCACCAAAATTGGTCCGCGACCGTCGCCCAGATGTGTGAGGCTATTTTAAACTCGTAATAACCGTTGTCGACACGTGTGTGACGACCATTACCACATATTACAAAAAATGGAGGAAAAACAATAAAACGAAGGGAGAAATAGGGGGGATAGTCAAGTCGTACTGTCAACGTTTAAATTTATTTCATGTCAAACTACCGCTAAAGATGAACCAAATATTGTGTCTAAAGTTTTCATTCGGTAGTAGGTTATTTTTTAAAGATCGTGTGGATAATTTAATAAAATATGTACCTACATGTTTGTTTTGACCGACATTTAGTTCTTTTGTGCAAACTTCTGGGACGGATTGGCTTTGATCAATCGAATTGCGAATTTTAATTAACGAATTCCCTGAACGGTCAGTCCGTACCCCATGTCCTACCACAAAGCAACTATGACAGCTATTCAACAGCACACCCGTCCTTTACCGTTTAAAATCGATATTTACAATCCTTTCATGGAGCTGACCTAGGGGACGTATGTTATGAGCCCTTTCATTATCAATAAATAAATCATATTTTTCTAGTTGAAAATGCAGATACCATGCGGTCCTCCACAACGATCTATCATACAGTAAAATCTATGATATATTTACACACACTGAATGCATTATCGCCATTCCTAAATCAGCTATCAACAGTCTCTTTTCACTAAAAGGGTGAGGTTCACTATAGAAAAGGTTGACCCCTCATAAAGACTTATCACCTCATATACAAAATAAGGTTCCACTAATCCCAAAGACGATGCACAAAATAAGATCTTATAAAGTACAGCAACAAAGACCTTTTTTGCTTGCACCTATCATCACAGATGTGATCACGAGCAAAGTTAGC
Source organism: Synanthedon myopaeformis (assembly GCA_944738685.1). Classification (NCBI taxonomy): domain Eukaryota; kingdom Metazoa; phylum Arthropoda; class Insecta; order Lepidoptera; family Sesiidae; genus Synanthedon; species Synanthedon myopaeformis. Next base: position 1,999,348 of record OX122927.1, on the reverse strand, counting down.
AGCGATTTTTTCCACAACAATCTCCTCTCGGACTTAACTTACGTTATCTCGCCCACGAACACCACAAGGAATAGAAACCCGCACGTATATAATAAGAAAGATATTTCTAAAGAAATTTAAATTCACCCGCAAAGGTCCCGAGATAGGATTAAAGATTGGGCGCCGAGATGGCCCTTTTGTGGCGGACCCTTAAGAAAACATGTCTTGATATGGAAATATCTTGGACGGGACTTAATCGAGGAATCATTTGCGGGAACGAACATTTATCAAGAAGTCGACCCATGAATTCGTAATTAGTACCTACTATAATGGGGGTGAAAGTCACAAACAAAATCTTTTATTTTGGCATTTATTTTGCATGAGCGGAGGAGTAAAAAGGTGTATTGTTTAGGCATATCTGACCGACCGTTGTGGTGCGGTAGACCGTGCACTTTCAAGTTTAAAAGGATAATTTTATCTGCGGCTAGTGCACGAGGGGTTCGGAATGAAACCGATATGGCTACAACTGTCCAGACCACAAAATTGTCATTGAAAAGACGATAAAAATTTACGTCGCTATTCAACAGAATTAAACGCTGCACAGTTGTAAACAAATATGGTCTCAGGGGAAATAGGATGTTCTCGAATGATACTGTAATAAAAGGAAGATCCGTTATCAACTACGTTTAAAAGATGTGACAATTCTTGTTATTTAAATAAAACGAAACATCCAGCCTTAATTTGTAAGCCAAATAAGAATAATAAACTCTGCTGGACGAATGTACACTTGATCCAATATTTGTTTTGATACAATTTAACGACGCGGACGGCCATAGGTTCTCTGTTGTTTTGTAATGGTAATGGCGGCCACAAGACCTTGTACACAATGTGCCATGCACTGTTGAAATGTTGACACGGCCTAGACAATGGATTCGTTTTAAAAATGTCATATATAACAACATTATGCTTCTTCAAGTAGATTGAGTTCTGTCTGAACATTTCGTATTTCTAAATATAACCAATATAACTGGCGCAACCAGAAAGGACACGCGATAGGCACGAGACAATCTTCCCCTCACCTTTAACACAAGACTCATGGCGTCACTTCTAAAATTAAAACCCACTTATTTAAAACCCGCCACTTAGCCACCTTCCCGTCTGCATAAAAACGAAAATTATACGAGACCATTGTGTCACGCTTAAAGAAGTTCCATAGGTCACGGCGAACGAACGAGTATGTACCACGTGTCAGTAACATGCCAAACATTTTTTATCTTTGAAAAAATTATAAAAGGCCGCCAGTAACAATGGGACCTCGGTAGCATCTTTGACAATTATAATATCATAGGAACTGGATTGCAGAAAGCCATTAACGCCATCGAGTAGTCCTGCAAAGCTGAACGCTAAACAAATAGCACAAAAGCTGAATATTCAATGATCTGAGTACAAAACCTTTAGCTCTTTTGTCGCAGCGTCGTCACGGTTAACATAAGGGTCATCACAATAGGCACAAGATAACAATGCGCGTACGTCAATCGTGTGCTCATGCAAATAATTTTTTTCTTCTAAAACATCCCCTTTATCTGTTCATACAGCGATGGGGTTAATTAATATATACGAAATAATATAATTAAAATTAAGGTCCTTTTTTAAAGTTGACACGAGGTCGAAACTGTGTGTCGCCATTAGAATTATATTCTTGTTTTGACAATGAGCACACGTATGAATGAAGCTTATAACTTAAGTAGATTTATGAGTTAACCGTTTTTGTTTCTGGCTATCAATTTAATATTAAGTGATATTTTGTTACGGAGACCCTCCAGCTTATTGAATACAGTCGGTTTGACAGCTCACTTGAAGGGGTTAATATAAACGGTTAGGATGGAACTCAATAAGTGAAAACAACTGGTGTCGAAGCCGAACCTGCAATTGACATATCAATGAAAACTGAACTGTATTGCGACGTCAATTTAGGCTGTAGCCAAAAGAAATATTAACAGCAATAATATCAATTAAATCTTAATCTGATAGTGTTTGACATTGTATAAATAAATGACGAATGAATAATGAATTGTTTTGTAGAGCTCGTTGGATGAGTGGATAGGATGCTTGCCTTAACGCTTTGTCTCAGGGTCGATTCGCGGCAGGGTCAACTTTCAAAATGAAATTATCAATAGCTCTGGTCTGTATTTAGCCTCTCCGTCAAGTTTAAAAATAAACTTAAATAAAACAAAAACATATTTTATCGTTGCTTGTTTAAAATAGGTAAATTTTAAACAAGGAATACTTTCAACTTCACTGTACCGCACTGCTCGGTTTCTTCCACAAAGCAGTTGACAGTATACGGGTCGAAATTGTGAACATTGCACAATTTTCAGATTTAAGAAAGCTATTGTTGTGCAACGGTTTAATACCAAAGTGTCAAATGACGGTACATCTGCTCCCACAAAGGGTTACGCTGTCGGCTAGATTATTTTCCGAACCACCCTCGCAAGATTGTTCGCTTATACAGATGTTCCGATTTCTAAGCTTCTTTTTATCTTTAACTTTATTAGTGAGCCGTTCAAGGATTAAAATCGAGATCTTTACAATTTTCTTTTAAACTTTAAAAGCGTTTGTTGTCAATTCTTTTGTCGACTATAGTGTTAGTTTAAAAATACCAATAAATAGTTGCACCCTTTTCAAATATACTCATTGATTCCTACGTGTGCTACAATTTTCAAGAAAATTATATATTTTTCATTTTTATTTTTATTTATGTTATATGTTTAGGAAAACATTCTGTATAAGGAACAGACCGATAAAGTGACGAGATTAAGCCTCAATCCGAAATGTATGATCCTCCAATGACGTAAGCGTTTTAGAGGCGTCCGGCATTGTTATTGTGCAACATCTTGTGCGGACGAGGACAATGAAAACTACAGTGAAGATAAAATTGGGTAAAGGCAAATCCTTTGACACAAATCACATTGCAGCGATCATTAATAAAGTACTTAATAGTGACGTCAAAAGGGAGACTACGAGAAATCTTTGTGTAGGACGCACGTGTCTTTTACCATGATTTTGCTATAGTGCTCATTGGTTATTTTTACTTATATATCTTGTAAATGTTAACAGTGTTATACAATTGCTTCACAATCCAATAAGATATTGTTAATATTTTAAAAATTACTCACCACTATGCATAGTATTCGATTCAGCATCAGCCATTTCGGTTCTAGATTTCTTTTGGTCTTCTGGCGAAGCTGAAATGTCCATATGCTCTTGTTTTATTTTAGGTTTGATGTCTTCGTCCGGTGAGCTTGAAGGCATTGGTGATGTTGATGCTCTTCTCTTGGGCGTTGATACTCCAACATCGGCGTCTATTACAAAAAGGTCGCAATTAGAAAGAGTTTTGTTGAGAGATGTGACAAATATAAAATAGTATTGTTGTTGGAAGCTACAGTATTTTTATGCTTTCATCGTCGTCGTCTATAAAATAAGATTTAGAATATAGAGAAAAGTTATGGGTACTTACCATCTAATAGCCGTTTAGGAGTACTTGAAGCTCCTCCGTCCACAAGGAGATCAGGTGGTGCTATAGAAGGGCTTGCTAACGGTGGTGTATGTACCCTGCTATTCGGTGGTCTTCTAGCTGTAAGAAGTGACGGCCTCCGTCCACTGCTATTACCACTTGAGACTGGACCTGTTCTTGAACCATCTTCGGGATCCGAATTTGGCCCTGTGCACAAATATTTGCTCTTATTTTGAGGCTATTGCTACTCTTCAAAGATATGTCAAAGTTACAAAGATATTTTAGAATAGAAGACTTATGGTAGGAGCATTTTTATTTTTGCATTATAAATTACTCCTTACTCTTAAGAGTAAATTAATGATGACATTATAGCTTAAAACAGTTTCTGTCACTTTTGTATTTTGATTTTAAAAACTAAAAGTTCACTCACTAATTTCTTCTCGACTAAATCATATTCTATTGAAGCGTACATTTATAGCCACTTACCAGCACTGAAGCAGTGATACGAGGTGAGATCTTTATCACAGGAAGATACTTTGTGTTGGATGAAGCGAACTATATCGGCTAGTGCGAAGGCCCTTCGGCACGCACCACACGTGAGAGTATCTGCGGGTACGCCATGAGTTGGAGACCCTCCGCCCTCTGCCGCGCTGTCCGCATCCGCTGCAAAAAATATTAAATATGATTAATAAACCTGATAAAATATACAGAAAAAGTGTAATGAAACTTATTCTTTTAAATGCAATTGAAGATTGCAAATGATAATTGAAAATGCAAAGTGTCACAGAAAAGACTTATTTTTAGTCAATTTCGGTGTGTTTCGGTGCCAGAGCCCATTTCCTTCTCCCAATCCCTACTATAGTCGGCAGCACCTGTAGCGTTGTTTGTGTTTTAGGCGACGATAGTTTTTGTCGACCTTAACATTAAAAAAATTAAGTGATCTTGCTATATTACTGGTGTGGTGCTATACCTTGTTAGGTATTCAAAGTAGTTTGGATTTAAAGAAATTTTCTCTTAAACACACTCATGCACAATGTTAACATTCACAAAATAACTAGGTTGAGGACTTTTAGCTCAAGTGCCAAGTGACACTTATAGAGAACAATATTTCAACCATATGGTGGATAGAAGAGGAAAAAGAAGTGTCCATGGATCCACACGTGGATTTCAGAGGAGATAAAGGTATCCACGAATCCACATGTGGATTTAAGAGGACATAAAGGTATATGCGGATCCACATGTGGAGCCAAGCAATGGATGCAAGTGGAAAGAGGCTAAATTTCATTTCATACAAATTTTATGTCCGAGCCTAACTTCATATTTAAACAGTTGGCACAATGAATTGCAGACGCCTTCTTAAAAACAGGTGCTACAATCATTCAGGGCTAATTATTACAAAAAAAATGTTTTACATGCGGTCAAACGACATATGGACAACAACACTCTCTTTTATCCCTTTAAGTGTGAAATTATACATAATTATAAGTTTTGTGTCACGGTCTTAAAAAGGTGTCAGTTGTGAGATTGTCCAACTTGTCCTTTAAATGGGACAACGGGGATAATGAGGCGGCTGTTGTTTCGAGACTTCGTGAAAGGAGTTTGTATCGAAGGTTTGTAGAAATTCACTTGGGCTTATGAATTTTACTAGGCTGTTAGGCCGTTGATAGGCCCTGTCTCAGGGGTTTCGAGTTCGATTCACGGCAGGGTCAACTTTGAAAATGAAAATTATACTATGTAAAGAACATAAGTAGATCTCAATAAATATAATTTATTTTATTTTAGAATTAATCCACTTTGAAAATGAACTTTTCATACTTGGCTCTAGTATGGATTAGAAAATTATAGTGGCAACGCAGTGTGCGTTTCGCAGTCATTTGGGCATCTCGTCTGGCGACAGTAACCACCCCTTTGAGAGAGTAAGGGATGCCAGAGCCCATTTCCCTACCCCTTTTCAATTCCTTATCCTTAAACCTACTATGGTCGGCAGCGAACTTGCAGCAATCATTGCATTGCTTTTGTTAAAGCGACGGTAGCCACCTAAACTTTAAAAGGATTTTCAGCCCGTCTATCGACCTTAACATTAAAAAATACAGAAATTTGTAGATTTATGTATTTATTTATATGGAAATTTTGATTTTTTCACCAATCAAATTCCACACAGAATAATTAATTCATACCTATCCTTAATTACTTGTGCGTCTGTATATGCTTTATATTAATTGCCCAACAATAAACCGATGCCGGCATCAACGCCTCGCCATTATAAAGGCACTTTCACATTCAAGTCGCGCACAATTGGTCGGCACATCAAAGCGGTTCGCGAGCTAATTTCATATAAGTACATGCCGACGCCCTTACTCTCTCATTATTATTATTTTTCCTTCGATTTCTTTGTAAGGAAATGTAGACCGCGACATTACACAGGGGTGGAATGGATTGTAACTCGAGAACTAAATTAATATAGGTAAAAACAACGCGATTCGACCGTGTTTACTCACGCTCGGTTTGTTCAGGGGTTGTTCACGTATTATGTAAATGTGCGGTGTGATTGCTGTTAATTTTTTACAGATTTGTTCAGACAACAAGCGTATGGCTCGTGGCAAATGGTCAGGTTTTTATAGCGGCTTCCTTCCGAATAGTTATGTTCTCAGGTATCCACTTCCTTGACGTGCGTGTGTTAGGCAACTATATAAAATGTCATACTTTATAATATTAGTTATAGAGTATAATACATATTAGATTAAATTTAATATTTTACTAGAACTTGAATATATTTCCGTATGTTTATGTATTAACAATTACTTACTAAGTGTTTTTTTATTATTTATAATTTTGCCGAGGTATTGTTTCTACTAACATGCAATGTAAAATATATTACAACTATTACCTATCTTTCCTATTATTATCATAATATGCGTTACATGTGAGCACATACCTATTATGTAGTTCGAATTAAAATATTCTATAAAAAAATTTTAATGTGGAAAAGACGTCACATGTAACTGTCATTTTATAGTATATTACCTATTTGTTCTTCTATTTGTTTTTCAATTTGTATAACACATATGTATTAAAACACTATAAATTTTAATATAAGGCTCATTTTAGATGTGTGTTCAAAGATAGGTACATTTTTTATTGTCTACATAATGTTACGTTTTTCTGTAGCTTATGTAAATATGTGTACACAACCAATGATTCAACGGCGTCATAATGACTAAAGCGTTTAGAATACCTTAAGATATCTATCTAATCAAGACTCAAATGGAAAATATTTTAAAATTATAATCAACAAAGAAATACTTATTTTCGTTTTTCTAACTGAAGTTTCACCTAGTAAATTTGTACTAGTTTTTCCTCGCGGCTTCGCTGGCATGATTTATTGATTAAGTTCGTCGATATAGTAAATATCCTATGAAAAATTTCATCCAAATACAAATTGCTTACTTTTTTATATAATATAATTTCATTCTATGTGACCACTGTGATATATTAACACAGATATAGAACAATATTCTAGCATACCTTACTATCTCACTGAAACAGCTGTTAACTTACATCTGAGACTTACATGATCTGTATAGGGTGGTTACTCTCGCTAAACATTTTATGCATGTTTGAGAAACGTATAATACTTTCAAGTATCCTCATAAACTTTTACATTTATAATACCTATTAGACATTTTGATAGAAAACTAAGTAAACGAATTCAATATAAGTACTTATTGACTATCGCATACCTACCACTTCTGAGATATTGGAAAGCAATTTGTTCTCGCCTACGCATACAAAATTGAACTCTAGTCTTTCCTATTTACGTGGAAATCCCGAATTTAATGCCCGATTTCTAACAAAGGGTGGGCCCCACCCACCGCACGCGACTGGACAGTGGTCACACAACACATGCGCCGTGAACAAAATTTTACACCCACTCAAACATTTTGTTTCCAACGGTGAGGTGATTTATTGACGCCGAAGTGCATTGTCAACATACGGGTAGTTTATTGCCCATTATACCTCGATCTGCCTCGATGGTTTACAATCTGTTTACTCTATATAGAAGTTGTCAATGACGTTTGAAAATAATTATATAACCTTTGTTGGGTTTTAAACGTCAAAATGGCCATGTGTTTATTAATAGTGCTAATTGCAGTTACGAACGATAAAACATGAAGTTTTGTTTATATTTAGAAAAGTAGAAACTGAACTGGGATTCGCCAAAGGAAATCTTTTTCTAAATTAAATGCCAATCGGACAAGAACAGTGCACAGTAGGTGGGGTGTGGCTAATAGAAATAATAGAATTGGGCAGGGGTTTTGCAGTGGCGTTGTTGATCAAAATGTTTAGCAAGGCAATAGGTGTGTAATAAGCAATTTACATTATATGAGAATATATTTATTTTTTTAAAGATATGATATAATTTATAAAGATACGCGGACAAAGCTAACAGTTTATAATAAAAATGAAGCAGTAAAAAAATATGTTTCTATAAGAATATAATTAATTAAGCCCTAGAAACTAATATAATTAAGCCCCATTGTCAATGGGCTCTAATTTTACCTTGAATAAAAAGATACGATAATGTATAATAGACTGTCGATTGTGTAATTCCATTCTAAATATTATAATTATTTATTTATTTTTTAAATCAGATTATTTCCCCCATAGTAAAATTAATTACTTACCTACATACCCTAAAATTAAAATTAATTACTAAAATTAATTACTTTTCTGCAAATTATATAACACAAACCTTCCTCGCTTATCGCTCTTTTCGTTAGTTAAAACCGTATTAAAATCCGTTGGGTGGTTTCCACAGACAGAAGCAGAAGACAGCGACTTTATTTTATAAAATGTATATAGATGTAGATAATAATATATGAAACAAAGTAGAAGTTGTAAAACTTAGACAGCAAAACAAATAAACGTGTGCAAGTATCTAGTCTATTGAGAAGTGACTTCTGTCTGTTACAAGCGTATTCTAATGCCTCAGGTGTCGGAGGGGGAGGCACCCTCTAAAAGGACTCGAGGACCGAAAAGTTTAAATTAGCTCGTTACCACACACGTCGTAACACACCAGTTTATATTTGAGTTTTGTTTTTTCGCCACAGAAAAGGTCACAGTGCAACTGAAAGTAAGGTTCGTGTTGAATACAAGTTTCGGCTCGTCCGTCGCATCAATTATTAATTACGTTTTGTCCCGGCGACGCCTCCACTCGAACCACTGTGTTAACTCATCAAACATTAAATTACATTGGCAACAAAGTGTTGTGATGAGACAAAGTAGCTTTTACAACTAAATTAAATATCCTACCGTATTAGTCATATAGCCCATTGTTGAGCACTCTCTGGGAAGATTCATTACGATAATTTTCTTCACATATAGAGTAAGTTATCAAAATTTTATAATTCAAATATATGAATTGTCAGAATTGTAGTCTTTACCGAGACTTAAACACATATCAGTTTTTCAATTCAAAATCCTAATTTTAAGTTAAGTAGTTTAAGTTAAGATTAAGTCTTTATAATCTTAATCCTAAGTTTTTAAATTATAAACACGAAATACACTTAAACACTCAACCGAACATTATGAAATTTTGCATACACGCTGTCAGAGATACAGAATAGGACATAGGGTACCTCTAATCTAGAAAAAATTACCAACCTACTGTTCACAAGGTATCGTCTAAAAATAAAAAAAATTAACGTATGACAGAAATATACGAATAATAAAGACTGAAAATAAATTATTGCTCATACATTTTTGTCCAAAACAGAATAATCCATATACTACAATTTATAAAGATACGCGGATGAATTCTCAGACAATCATTAATCTCTCTATAAAAATCTAAATATATATTTTGTTATTAAATGATCGATTATGCCATCGTTTTTACACGAGGGAACAAAACTCGAATATGCTCTAGTTTGACGTAATTCTGACCACACCGTGACCAACATTAATTGGCAGGGGATCGCGACGCCCCATTGTATTGAAATTGAGAATTTTACACAATAACTCTGTAATAAAAATAAAAGTCCTATATCGAATGTTGCGGGGGTGTGTTCATTGTTCAAGAAATAATAATTATATCCATATAGATTTAGGGATGACGTTTAGTCAAACGTTGGCCCAAATGTTTGATCGAATTTCAAGTGGCACGGTGCTGATCTGACCAGAGAGTTGTTTAGTCTGCATACTTGCGCTTCGGTTTTGTTTTAATTTTTATTATGGCCTTGAAAGGGACTCGTGGATTTTGACATCGGCTTCTTTGACAACTTATTCAGCAATTGAAGTTGTCGGAAACGGTCTTGCTTTTACAAAAGGGGACTACGAAACAAAGGTCTGTGTCGGCTTTCATTTATTTTCTTTTTATTTTGGTTTATCAGTTGAGTTGAGTTAAATTAATGTTGTTCAATTTTTTTTTTAATGTTCGGTATTTAAAAGAGTTAAAGACGCAATGTTTACGTTAATTTCAGTAAGTCAAGATCATGGAAAGACTTTTTTGGTGTGAATACGTCATCAACTTTGCTTCCATAAGAGAACAGGTAATTAACAAAATCAGGAAACACAGATGGATCTTTTAGAAATCAAAAATCTCACTTACAGATAAAATTAACTAATATTGCCAGAGTATTATTGCTAAGTAAATTAGTTTAGGTAAGTACCTAAAAATAAGTAAATTTTATTATAAAAATATATTATACGGTATTGAATAATACATTGGTTAAATGTTGGTCACATTCTCTGATGTGTTATGGACCGAGCAGATGTAAGGGGGGGTCCCTCTTTGTTACAGTTTTTTAAAAAAGTTACTGAACCATATATTCAACTCAAGTTATTAAATAACTATTTTTAATACCTATCTTATTGTATATTGATATATTTGTAACGCGACTGGATGAAAGGGCAGAGGACTATGCTTGGGAGAGGCAGAATTATAAATCTTCAGTGCAGATACACAGGTTCAGGATTAGGATGATGATTGTTAAATAAGTTTAATATACTTAATATATTTTTCGAAAAAATAAATAAATAAAGATAACCTTAAGTAGCAAGTTCTTTAAGTGGGTACAGATAACCACCGAATTTAAAAATGTTAAATGAAATACTTAAATTTTTGTAGCTGAGAGGTAAAGAATCGTAAATCAATTTTTAAAAGTTGTTTGTTTTCAAAATAAAATAAAAAACAGGGACAAATTAGGTATTTTATAACAAACCAATAAAGTTACAGTTTTAATATATTGCCATCTTTAATCTCGATTTTTACACAATGACCTTTTTAATTAGCTCTACTACTGTAAACTTTGATGATTGATCATTAAGGTCGTTTACCTTTCAGCTACAGAATTGCGCAGTCGACTGTACTAGTCACAAGATGGTCACACACACACTCGTTTAGGTTTTGTGCTAAATTTTTAGAGTGGTGGGGAGAGTAGCTTCCATACTGTACACAGTACGCCCATCGAGCCACTTTCACAACTCCATTCAGTAGGAAGGCGGGTTGTGTCAACACAGGTAATGACGTCACACTACTCTCAATATGGTCACTCCACAACCCTTGCTTTTTCACCTATAATTATATATAGTGCTGTGTTAATGGCGGGCGATGCTGGCCTATGTATTAGGGGAGCAAACTACTAAATACTTTAAGATGCTCCCCTCATAAAGAGTACGTATTTCGTACTTATTATGCTATTTAAGGTACAGTCAAATTTTAAATTTTGCGAGAGTATTAAAATTTATATTTTTTATATATAACTTACATACTTAGACACTAACATTTTTTTTTGTCTTTTTTAAAGAAGTTAAAATATATTTTTATTTTTTTTAATTGGTTTTTAGATTAGAAGTTTTTAGATACTTTAGAAATGTTAATTTTTAAGTTTAATTTAGTCAATACTCGTATACTAATAATTTTAACCAATTTGTATATACTTAGTAAGTATATAAACATTTAACAACATACCTACAATACATAATTCAGCAAAATATAAACAGCATTAAGTTGTTAATAAAATTCTCTATCAAATGAAGTCTATACAAATAAAAATATACCGCTAAATGTGTTGCTAAAAAGATATTTTATTTAAAAAAAGGGTTTTTTAATGACTGTCATTGGTTGCTAAGCGCGACCAATGACAGTCATTACGGTTGATTCGAGCAACTTCTTTTTTTTTTTTTTTTTCAAATATTCGATGAAATCCAAAGAAGGTTCTCATTAAGAGAAAAATTGAAAAAAAAAAAAAAAAAAAAAAAAAAAAACCGCCTGAAAAATTGTTTTCGTGCGAAGCCGGCAGCGGGTTTCTAGTATTAAATAAAATGTTGTGTATAAAATACAAAAATCAATATGAATAAAGCGAAAATATTTGTAAGAGAAACAATATTGTCCATCGAACTAAATGCCCCCACCAATAAAAACAGATTATAAGTACCTCTGGCTCCTTGTCGCCCACCGATAGCTAATCAAATTATCCGCCGTAATTCGGAGCGACAAAAAAGGCTGATTATCTTCCATCTTGTTTTTTTTACGCCCCAGTTAAGCAAAGGCTTCAATTACAAGATATTTGCTATATATAGCAAATACTGTACATATAATTTTGTTATTATCATGTTTTTTTCTTTGTAAATGGTAATTTTCACATTAAATATGTTCATTAGAATGTACATACCTAATACCTATGTGAAATCTATTACCTACTACACTATGATTGAAGATTTTTCAGTATAAAAATTATTCATTTAAATTGATATACTTATAGTATAGTACTTACTTTTCAATTGCAAATGTAACAAACGTACATTAGATATATCCTATTAATAGTAATCAATATTATTATCCTACTAAGCTAAGAAAACTACTAAGCTAAGTTTTTTTCTTATACTTAGCTAAATTATACAAAAAAAAAAATATCCATGCGAAGCCTGGTTAGTGGTCATTGTATAAAATATTCTTTTATAAAAATATTTCACAATTGCTTATAATATTTTCATAACACAAAATTTTCTACAAGAGAGTGATAACAAAATAGGAAAAATCTTCAATAAAATTAAGCAGATGATGAATGGCATTCCTTAGGGAATAACAAAAAATCGACCACAAAGGTAGCTGATTAAATTAAGGTTGGGTCAGTAATCGTGTTACCGATATTCAATGACGCTATATTCGAAATAACCGGAGGAAAACAGAGCTCTCCAGTGTATTGGCTTCTTCGTTAGAGGGATTTCAATTTTTGTTTCCCTCTTTATACTTTTTTCGCTCTAGGTGTGTAACCCGACGCCGCGTCTGGGGATAGCGAATAGCACTTAATAGAAAAAAAGTAATAAAAAATTCGAATGTTTTTTTTTTTAAATATCGATTCGTATTGTGGTGTCGTGTTTATATTGTTATTTGCGTTACACTAAGTTCCTGCCTGGCTTATATCTCCTATGTTTTTCGATTGTAAATGGCTTAATAGGTAAGCCTAAACTATAAAAATTGCTGCTGGTTTAACAAGGATTCGATTTATTTCTGCATATTATAATACTTGTATATACATAAATTTTCCTCGTTTATCGCACTTTCTAATCAATGAAAACCGTTTCAAAATCTTTGAAGTGGGTTAGAGGAACTTATCTGAGAAACAGACATAAGCAACAGCGACTTTATTTTATAAATACATATATGTCGGTATAAAATAAGTATAAATGATAAAACGGTAGATATAACGGTAGACCATAAAAAAAAACATTATTATTTCAATATAGTCCGGAAAGCCTAGAAGTCTAAGACAGAAATAGCTGTACGAAGGCCTACTCGTCTGTCTATCGCGCTGCGAAGTTAGTGAAACATGGCTTCTCTAGATATTTGTCACGGCACAAGTGTCAATAAAAACGCCACACCGGACTGACTACCACTACAGCTCGAAACTAGTGACTGAACAATATCGATAACATTTTATCGATAAATACCAATAAAATAAGCGGTCACCAAAAGAGGTTTTTTTTTAAAACTAAAACAGAGCAATAAGTAATTAATAATAATATATGAAATAATGAAAATTTAATTATTTTTAATAACACCAGACAATATGACAACAATCAAATCAACTTTTATGTATGTATCTTTCAAAATAAACGCACATAAATATTGTGTGTCTTTAAAACAAAATGTAAATAAAAGTAGTTATAAACTGTTAATATCATTTGATAAATAAAGACTATATAAATTGACCTAAATTCGCAATAGAATCTTTCTAAGTTTTAAGCTAATTCGGTAATTTATTTCAGTAACCTTATAAAGTTTAAAGTGCTTTTATAAAATTTATATTAAGTGAGGTAACTGGTAAGTTGTAATAAAATAGACATTACAATATAATTAATTGATCAATCAACTTTAAGTAGATCTTTATCGATGTCGATATGTAGGGCGCAGCACTATGACAATACCCGTTAAAGCGGACACTTAACCCCTAATCCTTGTGCGGCAGTTTTATCTGCCGGGCGAGCATTTATGGCAAAAATCTTAATTCCGCCGCTGCTGTTAACTGCCCGTGGGTAATTATTGCCAGGAACTGTTTTTATTACATCGAGTGGATTATTATATATATATTGGTACTCCATTCTGAACCTCATCCATACCTATTCACCAGAAAATACACCGATCGCAAATGTTTTAATTTAAATACATTAAAAAAGAAAATATAATATATTCTATTTTCGAAATAATAATTCGGAATAATATATAGGTACACACCTAATATAGGTAGATAGATATAAATATATCTATACAATTACACAATAAAGATAAATTTAAAAAATAATATATCTTAAACTTTTTATAATTCTTGTTTTTGTTATAAATTTATTAATTTAGATGCGACTTAGCCGATAATCGGTTAATAAAGTCGGCGACATTTTGAAATATATATTTAACTTGATTAAAGTCTATAAATAAGTGAGTCCAATAAAATAAAATAAGTGAGTCCAATAAAATACTCCAACTATAAATTCAAACTATAAATTTTATTTTCATTAAGGACACTTTTTTTTGTAAAAAAAACATAAAGAAATATAGTCTGAAAAATAGACGCACTCTAAAACGAAAACATTAGTCCATAAGAATGAGAGAAATCGTTATAATAAATTTGGCTGGTGTTCCAAAAAGAAAGTCGGACATACATAGATGCGTCTGTATTTTCCTTAGATCATGAAACAAGAGATATAGTTTTTCCTAAAGCAATAAAAGTGGGGTCATAAAGCCGCGTCCGGTCGGGAGTGCTGCCAGAGACAGCGACCACCGCAACCCTTCTGCACTGAATAAAAACGGGAATTTTTTTAACGACCGCTGTCTAGTTTAACCTAGAAACCTTGAGTCACCAAATATGTAATGGAATAAATGAATACTTGAAAAGCATCCTCTTTTTAAATAGAAAATCTTAAAGATAACACTTCCCTCCCAAATGAAACATAGGTATTTCCTAAAGATAAAAATTATAAACTAAGCTACTCGTGCTATTTGGTAAAATATAAGGGACCATAGTATATGCCCACGACTTCGTCCGCCTCCGATCGTTACTAAACTTCACAGGAACACCCGCTGGACTAATCTGAAGATTGTCTGAAAGTTTCATCAAAATCGGTTCAGCGGTTTTGGAGTCTATAGGAGACATACATACAAACATCGCCTTTTATATATAAGATATTTTTTGTTGGATTTCTATAGGATGTAATCATAAGCAAACATCTACGATATCTTCCTGTAGTTAAATAAAGTCGCTGTCCGCCTACTTACATCTAAACCTTTTTTAATTAATTTTATTAAATAATAGCTGTCCCGACAGTAGTTACCCTGTCAATTTCATATAAAAATACCATTCAGATTTCCGAGTTTTCATATAGGTTTCCCAAAATTTTCTTTCATACAAACTTTGTCCTGACAATTACTAACAAGTGCTGTTCTCAAGTGACGCACCATCATATATGTAGTTATTGATTTTTATTTATATACTTAGATAATATGGTCGAGAGTAATTTTTCAAAATATTGTCTTCAATCTTATATTTCCTAAAATAGAATAAGAATGCCTATTAAATTTTCTAAAAAAATTCTATTTTCGCTTTAAATATTAAAGCGACTCGTCATTGCTAGAAGTTCTAAACTAAAGATTTCTATGAAACACAATACACCCTCATATTGAACGTACGAACTCCGCTTCGCCTATTAGTCCGCAGTCATTATTTTGACTTACAACCTCGTCGGCATAAAATTTGCGGTCAATGCAGTCGAGAAACGCAGTTTTATTCCTAATAAGTATATAGTTTAAACAACGTCTTATGTTGATATATGCGGAGGTTTCTTTTCTTAGAACTTTTAAATTTTAATACACACAGACACAAACTCAGATAATATCCAAAATATAACAAATATAAAAACTTTAGACGTCATTAATTACGAAATTAATAATTATCTTCAAAGGTACGCTTTGTCAGAGTTTGGCTATTATCTCGGTCAATAAATTAGTCTTAGTTACTATACGAGATAGTGCACCCAGCATGCTTGGAACCTGTCTAAGGGATCCAAAGGTGGAATGATATAAATTAATACAATTTGTAAATAATTTACAGTATTCATTAATATTTTTTTTTATAAATGGATAGATGTCTTATAAAGTCGCTATCCGCCGTCTGTCCTTCTGTAAGTACGCTTAGATATTTTGAACTACGTAGCGGATTTTAATGAAATTTTCACAAACGGAAAGAGCGTTTAACGAGGAAATATTTTATAATTATATAACTTGCAGAAAAAATTGCAAAAAAAGCCAGGAGCGGGTCGCTAGTAAATAATATAGTATATCTGACTTATGTGACCCTACTAAGGGACTAATTTGTATTTATTGCAATAATTAATAATATGTTCTTTATGACTTATGACTATGACTAAAAACATTTTTTTAAATGAATTAAATACACATAGAGTACTTAACTATTAATTTAAAAATAATATTATCAAATAATACCACCTCTGTTTAAGTTAGTAATTATAGATTAGTTACAGATACATACAGGGATATATTCGTGTACTAAGATGTATAGATAAAAGACATAAACATATAATATCTCGTCCACTTACGTACTCATTTATATGTTAATGTAAATGGCATCGGAATCGCTACGATTCATATAGAGATATCTTTCGGGCCAGATATCATTTTCGCTGGCTTATTATTTTCCAATTTGTCTCGAACATTGGTTATAGCCACGTTTATTGCAGCCCCTGCTAACATTAATATGGACTCTTCAATTTTTATTAGACAGGAAATAAACTTATATATGATAACTACAGGAATAGACTTTCAGAAATTTTAGCTATTTACATGATAGCCTATTCAGAAAGGTACCTTTTCTCCGCATGTCGATTCCAGAGTCGAAAAATCTTGACTTACTCCTCGCTGAGAGATCCATTTTCTTCAATAAATTCCGCAAATTGTACACTACATTAAAACAGTCTTTTTTGTTGACTTACTAAACTAAACACTAAATAATGTAAAAATTTAGTCCAAATCCCATGCGTCACTGGTCACCGTACAGTTACTTGGAGTCATAAAACATGTGACCACCTCGATTGATGAAAACAGACTGACTGGCTACCTCGATAAAAATTGAGTCCCAGAATTTTAATGAAAAAAGAACCCCCAGGTAAAAAAAATCCCGTATCAAAAATGCCGTTTCCTAGTGACCCCGATCGCTCACCCATCCCTTTGTTAAGTTGCTTTTATTTATAATAGTACATTTTTTTCACACACGCCACCCCTAATAATGTGTGAGCGAAAATATGCGTAATCGTCTACAGCGCCAAAGTGTAGGGACTGTGGCAAAAGTTACATATGAAAAAAACACAACTGTCCCCCGATTTGAATGGCAAAAAGTGCACGTCACTGCGAAAATGGCATTAGTGGATGAATATGATTTTGCACAGATCTGAATGGATAGATGACTTATAATTGTGCTACATTTAGCATGAATTATTGCTTTGACGTGGTTGTTGGGTCCAACGGCTAGAGTGGGTTCCGAAATTTAAAACTTTTTTTTTATTATAATTCTCTATGGCAGACAGGTTGATGAGCCGAAGTAAAATTTAAATTGACACTATAGATCTTCTTATATCATGCAATGTTTAGTTTTGATTTTCTGTGTAAAATGAAAATTGAGTTAATTTCTGCAAATATTTACTAAGACTATATTATAAATATGTACCTAATTAGTTTTATCTATAAATCCTACCTAACCTAAGCATCTCTTTCTCCTAAAAGGTCTGTAAGCAAAACTGTTAAATTTTGTATACTTATTCAATTATGTTAAATAAAATGTATCAAGCGCCTCAAACAATAGTGGCAAAGTTTTGTATTTCCAAAATTCAATACATATAAAAGATTCTGGCATTACAGAAAAACTGCGTATTTACCAGCGATTATTTCTGTGTTTCACAAACATGAAATATTTGGAAAATAAAAGTAAATAAAATAAATATAAATACAATAGTTAAATAATAAAAGGTGATGCAACTGTGAGAGCTCTTATAACCCATGGGAGATATTGGAAAATTACAGGCCACCAGGACTCACTCCGTAGTTTGCACGAAAAAAATATCAGATACATAAAAAAAAGCTTAACTGAACAAAAGCAATAAATAAATAAACATAAATAACGAGTGTATGGAAACAAAAATAATGTGTATCAAAAAAAGGAAAGATAAAGAAACAACACGAAACATATTACATATAAGAGAGTGGATCTCTAAAATTTTAAGTGGTGAACTTTTTTAGCCGGTCCAAGACTAAAGCATCATAGTGATTGCCAAGAATTGGTCATATTGATAGATTAGCATAATAATATAATTAATAATATAATTAATAATATAATTAATAATATAATTCTTAGTGGATAAATGTAAGCGTGAGTGTCAAGCAGCTTGGAGCATTGTAATATGAACTTTATAATAAGTAAATAAAATACAAACTGCTATAAACCATACTTAGGTAAAGCTTGGGGCGTTGATGCGGACTATGTCGGATTAGAAAGAAGAAAGAAAGAAAAGAAAGAAAATAAATTTTATTGAGTCAATACAAATAGCATATGCAATACAAGTTTAATCAGAACAATCTTAATCGTATTGGCAATCCATACTTGCCATACCATAGGACTAAATGAATTCGTATTGTGTGAACAAGCTCTTACTCGTAGGTTTTTAACATAGAAAAGAACCAGTTTCAAATTTAGACAAGACATAGTATTTGTATAAAACATATCTTATTTGTTAAGTGTGGAGACAAAGATTGTTATTTAAAAGAACAAAGCCTATTTATTATTCAATTGCTATGTTACGACATTACCTCAGAGTTTCTTGGGGAAACTTTTCCTTGAGTAATAAAATTATGACAATCAAATTGGACGGCCGAAATGTTGGCGAGTGACCCCAGCACGTCATAATGTTTGCTATTTCTAGGTAAACAAACACCGAAGATTGACATTGAGTGTACATCTGGTAGTCTGACGCAAATAATGGGGGATTCGATAAACAATATAATTCGATTTTGGTACGATCCAAGCGACAAATTGTACGCGTTATGCCCACAAACGTTTTTGTCACTAAAATACTTATTTTACTAAGTAAACCATTATTATTTTAGTATCGAAATTCTGCGCAATTTGGCATGTATGAACAAGAACAAATTTCATCTCATTGTTACATTATATTATATAAATACAGGTAGGTGCACACTTTTGCGTGTAAAATGTTTTTTCTTTTTCTTTTTTTTAGTATACGAATAGAAAAGTACAGTCAGTGTAAAAAAAATAAGGTTTCATCAACTTAAAGTTGTCATTTTTTGAACCAGGGCAATTATTAGTCATGTCAAAATTTCATTTCAAACGTCTGTCAGTTATCTGTTCAGTACTTTTGTTTCAAAAGGCACTAACAGTCTACGACTCGATAAAGGATTGAAATTGAAAACTGACGAAGGTATCTGGACTGTAAAAATAACTAAATGTTAGTTTACAACTTTAGTGTTCTTTAATCCTAATAATAATAAACACATGAATTTGAGAATAGTCTGGGGTGCAGTCATCGACCACGATTCGAATAATTCAATTATAAATTGCAGTAAAATAAAATACATAGCTATGAAAATTTCGTTTGCTATAGATACCCTCTACATACGAGTGTATTCCTAGTTCACGCGAATCGAATTGTTTGAACTCTCCAGTCATCAAAGTCGTGGAACAAAAAAGGATACTGTTACCATCCCGTTGTCCGATCGGACTTTTTCAACTTACCTGTCGGACCGTGTGAAAACGGAACAGGTGGCTGCAGGCCGTCTTCCGTCCGAACTTGTAATTATAGAATGAACGGACAATAGCGGCGCGTGATGCGCGGGAGTGGGTCTTGACGCGAGATTCGCGGTTTCTGTTGTGTGAACCGTTCTTGAATAGATTTCGAGCTTACTTTGTTGCTCGCTTTTGTGTGTCTGTGCGGTACTAATAGCACAAGAATTCTATTTATTGAATTTAAATATTGCTTACATTTATAAAGAAAAACAAAACAAGTATTGGTTCGCTTTTATAAAAAAATATTTGATTACCCACACTTCTATAGTTATTGGTAACGCGTTTTTAGTTTTTAGAATATGGGTGAAGATGTCTCTGATTTATGATTCCTGATCTATGTACGGATTTTTTTCTGCAAATTATATGTAAAATTATATGCATTAAAATCCGTTGCGTAGTTTAAAAAAACTAAGCGGTATAGACAGCGGGGCTTTTTTAATACTATGTAAATAAGTATAAACCACTTATCTTAAAGCTACAGTTTAGTAGACAAGCACAAAACTATAGCTTAACAGTGACGTCACAGGCACATCCCAATACAAATACATACAGTAAGTAATTTGAGGAAAATTTTGATAACAATTAACACGGTAACAATAACTTAGAAAAAAATATGTTCAAATTTCAAATCACACTTATTAAAATTGTGGTAAGTACTGGTTAACTTATTGTCTGTTAAGATATATTGTCCTACGTGTTTTACGGAAAGATAAATATTTTATTGATTATACTGATAATACATAACTTTCTATAAAATTTTTACAAAGAATGCAAACGATAAGTCAATTTATCTTATTTGCAAAAAAAAAAAACTTTTTCTCACACATGTGTTCTGCTTCTGGTCAAGGAATCCTTTGTGGTCACAATATAATTGTGTTCTGATATCGATGGTAAAAGGGTTTGGATGCCACCTTTGGAACAAAAAATATAGCGACAGCGTGAGACAATTTTGAGGAAATATTTCATAAATAGATATAATTTTTTTTTAAATAAATTGTGTGTTTAGAAAAAAAAAATGTTACGATTTTTTAATTAATTAATTTAAGTAACGTTTCTTTAATTATAAAACAAATTATAAGATGAGAAAGTTAAATCTATAAGGAAGTGCCTAAAAATATTTTTAAAAAAATTTAAAGTAAGGAAACTTTGTAACTATGTACTAATATTAATATTACGAAAGTTTGTGAAGATGGATATATATGGATGTTTGTTACTCTTTCACACAAAAACTACTGAACGGATTTTAAGGAAACTTTATATAGTTTGTAAAAATTTGTAAAAAATACCTACTTACTATAGAAATGTAAATTTCTTTTTTAAGTATACGTAATGAATTTATTTACCTATAGTGTTTATTATTTGTACATTCAGTTTTACATTGATTTACCCCATTTGTTTTAATGTTGTATCTAAAATATTTAAATATAGGATCAGTTGAATTTTCTGTGTAAGATTACACCCAATCCTTTCGAAGATAATGAAAACGGGTTAGACGTTGATCTTATTCCTATAATTTCTCACTATAGACACCTACAAAATGATATCTCCAAGCACTAGTGTAAGAAGAGTTCCGACCGATCATTTGTTTCCCCCTCTATCGTCCGCGCTGTAGAGTATTTCTAAGGGGGGAGGGAGTTCTGTTTAGTTTGGTGTTTGAGTGAGGTACGTTGATGAAACCAATTATTCGTGGCGTGAATTAAGTCGCGCAGTTTAATGCTTTGCACCTCTGATGGTATAGACATAAGAATTTTATTAGAAGTGATATGTATTTTAACATTAATTGTTTTTATGCAAAAATTGTGTAAATAATGTAAGTTTTCATTAAAAGCAAGATAATATGTAACACAACTTTTTGTGAATTTGTGTTTAGGTTCCCACCATAAATCTAAATCTATATTTATATAAATATATATTACTTCGTACGAACTTCGTATGCTACTTCGTACGCGGAATATTTGTAATAGCGCATAACTTCTTCATTTTTAAATCGATTGGATTGAAACAAATGGCAAAATCTCTGTAACTTGTAACTTTTATTTCAAGTTACAGAGATTTCGCCAAAATACAACAGTGAAAACTGCATTCAAATCGGTTAAACCGTTTCTATGATTAGCGTTCATTAACGCACAGACAAACGACCTTTTTATTATATTTATGATTGACAAGCGAACCGCCCCCGGATCTCTAACTTTTCCAATTTTTTTTTTTTCATAAATACCTTCCTAATACTTCAATAAATATTTAAAAAAAAATTACTTAATGGCAAAATTGGGTCGACCGTTCTCGAGTTTTGCGCTTAGCAATACATTTAGTGATTTATTTTTTTATTTATATAACACAATTAATACTGTTAATATTTATCTAATATTAATTAGATAAAATAAATTATTTAGTCTTAACCCATCCACATAATAGTGGATAGGTCTCATGCGCAGACAATGGGCTGTGTTCCCGGGTCATTCGACGGTTATCTACCGATCGTTGCAGACCCGATCTGAAGCCACGCCGTCAAATTTATTGTGTACGCCTCTATTTTACAGTTAGTTATAGCTCTGTGGAGAAGCGTATACAGGTCGATGAGAATGCGTCCTCTAATTAATTTTAGGTGTACTGTATGATTATTAGTGACTACTTTTATTTCACATTTATTGTTCTACTAGAGCTTTTGCACGCGGTTTCTGTTTTTTGTATATAAAATGTTAAGTTGTCTTGTGTACGCTTTAAAAATTCAAGAATGTGTAGCATCCAGGGCGAAGCCGGGAACTGCGGTCGCTAGGTTTCTATAAAAGTATGTGTTGTTTAAAAACCCCGATAAAAACCAGTCTTTGAAATGATTATATTTTAACTATTTAAAAAAGTTATCAAAAAATAAAATCGTTGCTTGTCTGGCTAAGCGATTTGAATGCGGTTTTCACTATACGAATCTAAATCAAATCCCATTTTAAGTTGAATTCATTACGACTTAAGATAATATACAATAGGTATGCGTTTGAGTCAATCGACATTAAGAAAGATATTATAGCTGGAGGCAATAAAACTGCAAAAAGTTCCTCTCTTTGTTTACGTTAACCGACTTTTACTCATTTCACATGACCTCAATTAAACAGTCATCATTCAGACGGATGTAAGTGCATAATCTCAAGTCGGGTCATCGCGTTAACAAGGCGAGCGGTCACGAACTGCCCGGTATGGGAAAGATCCCAGAATACAAATGCAGTTACGACCTTATGCTGATGGAGCGTGCTTGGGTAACCGGAAATGCAATAGTGCGCTCACACCTACTGTTTATGGTCGAGGGTTGTAACTGTATTTAGTAATTAGTAAAAATTGTCAAGCTAAAAGAAACTCTACTTACACTATTGCAAAAAATATACACGTAAAAGATAGTTGAAGTCCTAAACAATTAGAATGCCATTATAGGAATGAGTGTTTTGTACCAGTATGTGAAAATGCATTAAGTTTTACTTAATATATTTAGGGCTTAGGGCCTAAATACTTAGGGCACCACCGGGTCAAGAGGATCTAGCTCTGCTGGAGAGATGCTGCCAGGGATTTACTAAAAAACAATATATATTTATTTCATTTGATAACAATATTATCTGCTAGATCCAGAGGTAGTATCTGAACCTCTGGATGTACTACTTATTAATTTGTGATTTTTTTTTTTACTTAAAGATACATATTAAAATAAACCAATGCCATAGGCTAGTGTAGATAGGGGAATAGTTTTGCATTGTTACTCGCTTACAGAAGACCACAGTGAATGGTTACTGCCGCCAGATGAGCTGGACAGATTATGACTGCGGAACGTAGTGTTACCTTGCCACTCACTACACAGACTTCTGTTATTTAAGACAGCATTAAAATGGGTGTGATTTTTAACCCCGGACAAAGTACATACATAAATCCAAAGACCTTATTTAGAGTGATGTCGCAACACCTTCAAAGCCTTTATTGTTGCACCAAGATTAAGTGGGTGTTAAAAATAGTAAGACACACAACTAAAGGACTGAAAGCTGATAGCTCCGATGTTTAGTTATGATTAATGTTGTGTTGTAGAATATGTTCAAGCATTGTTCAACCGTCATAGGGTTCCGTGTGGGCGGTCTATTAGATTTATAATAGTTTGTCCCAGGCTTTTAAATATATTTAAAATTGTTGTTAAATGATCATGAAACTCCACCTATTTAATATCTATTTAATATTTTGCACAATTCGCGACAATATGTCCAATCAGTACTAGCGTACTGTACTACTTGTATTACTATTACTTATTTTGTGAAACAGTGGCCACGGAGCAAAATATTACATTCCCCAAAAAAATCTAGAACAAATGACTGATGTATATGTACTGATACCCATTACATGTTCAACCTAAAATATTCCTAAAAGTAGTTTCTATTTTACTAGAAAACGAGTGTCATAATATGTAACACGGCGCCTCTCCTCCCCATAAAAATCTCTGAACAACTTGGTTCAAAATGAATTTGGCTTGAACTGCTGTATCTGTTTGTATAGTAACAGCGAGCTTCTAGTCTAGCATCTATGTTTATGGATTCTAAGCATCGATGTTTATGGATGGGCCTTTACAAACAAAAAAATCACTCCCTCAAAATCAATTTGATTCGCAAAATCAGATTATTTTTGGTAGGTAAAAATAGGCCATCATGTAGGTAGGAGTCGTTGGTTGGTCGTGTTGCTCGGCGGGATTAATGAAAAATTAGTAGTCTCGGTTGTTTACTATAGTAATTTAATGCTTTTGGTTGCTACTTTCGAACAAAATGAAACCAATGTACTCAAGTACACGTGTAATTTTGCGGATTGTTTTGCCAGTGTTATTTGCTATGGAAAAGGCCCATCCATAAACATCGATGATTCTAAGAGATATTCGAATATTACATAAACGAGGCGGATTCTCTATCACTCATTAAATAGGGTCAGTACCCATGATCAGCCAAATGATCAAGACAACTTTATTGTCTATGTCTGGCATAAGTAAAATCTATTTATATTTGTATTTTTTTTTAATCCTTAAACACTCCATATTGATAAATAGAATATTTAACACAATTTGAAGTGTAAAATAAGTAATTCACTACATTAAATATTTTATTTTCAAATACAATAAAACAGAGGTAAGTTATGAATGGGACTTGAGTAATTTTAGAATCAATAAAGTGTTTAAATTATTGTCTCCTAATGTGTCTTAGGCTTTTTGTTATTATGCTGACATTTGTGAAATGTGCCTATCTAATTGTATGCAAGTACATACTATGTAACTAAGTGAACATTTAATAAATGTATTAAAAGTTATCTAACAAAGCCAAAGTCACGGATATATTGTGTTTTTTTTAATAAAATAAAATCGTTTACTCTATTAAAAGACCACCTTTGTTCGTCTTGGCGTGTATAGCGACCGATTAAAGAAAAAAATATAATGCACCATTTATGTTAGACGGAATGACGGCGAATCAAAAGGCGTTGGACAATGGTCATATATGGAATCATTCAAGCAAGCAGACAGTTTTGAAGAATGGTCGATCGATATGATGATCAGGTAGCATTTTACATGTAAGCGTTTTTCCTTAATTCATATTTTATTTATTGAACAATCGGTATACCTTCAACCCTTGGTAGACCACAAACAACCGCGTTAAACACACTCTGTTTAACGCGTTAACAAACTTCAGATATTCAACCAGCGTTATTAATCAAGTAAATTTATTAATCTGTAATAATTATTCACTTGAAATTAAATTTTAGGTCTTGATAATAATTATGTTTTTTAGATTCCAAGATGTCAACTGAGGTCAAGGTCCACTTGATAAACTATTTTTTTTAAATACATTAGTGTGAGAGTCCCAAAGGATGTAGATTTTCTGAATGTATGCTCATTTGATGTAGATGCTTTTCATCTACGGGTATATCAACACATATGCTTTTATGCGTGACTAAAAAAAATCCAAACTACCTTGCCCTATCCTCAAAGTATCCTTTACTATTTATACCACCTGGGTTGACAGCACACTAGTACACTTTTAAGGACTGTTTTAAAGCCAAAAAAAAATCCAAGAAATATATATGGAGAGTGTGCACAGGAACTTCATGGCTTAATTCCTCCATCTCCTTTTCGTAATCTGACTACTAGATGAGGAGAGGCTTTTCATCCTAACGTTGTGGACATACTCGTATTACCTATTTGCACGAAGTGCTTTGCGTCTTCTTTTATTATGCTCACATCGAGGGACTGGAATTCTCTCCTTTCCTCAGTGTTCCCTGAAATTAACAACTTGGGACTCTCCAAGAACAGAGGTTCACTTCTTCACTCACTCACTCAAGTTTTTCTTACCAATAGGTGAGATCGCTTTTCCGTATACAAATAAAAAAAAATTAAAATTACGGGATCCCCCAATATTTAAAAATAGAAGGTCAAAGTACATACACTATTTTAATTTTCAATTGGTAAATAATGTCTCTTATGCTTTATGCTACTGAATGGTAAGCTGCATAGCACAACAAAGTGAGGAAAGTGAGACTTTTAAACCCTTTTCTAGCAAAATTGATGAAAGGCCGTCTCACATTGTGACGTATAATAGTTATTTTGCCTACGGGTGACTTCGGAAACCAACCCCATTCGGCATTGTTAAAATATTATCGACAATTCAACACATGTGGGTGCGGACTCCTAAGCCTGTTTTGCTCAAAAAAATCTCTTTGACCAATTGTTTGTCACAGGCAGGCCAACCTTTTTTTTGTGAAGGTGTTTATCGAAGTTTGACCATGGGAAAATATTGGCGATTCAGGTGCCTCTATCCAAGCTATTGTCAACCTGTTGTATTGGTCTTTGTTGATTTTTGATAAAATCTTTTGCAGGTTTTATTCTGTAGAACTTGATACGATATTCGTATATAATAATAACATAAGAGTACCTATGTTATGAGTCTTTTTTTTGAAGGCCAAGTTTTTTTGAAGGCACTTATAAAAGTTTTATAAAAATTTGTATAATAAAATATAATCAATATAAGGTAAAAATGCTTTTTAGGCAAAGTAGCCGCCAGACAGGCTAAACCTCTACTTGATGGTAGGTGCCTACGTGGACTATTTTAATAGGATTAAGGATAGGGGATTAGTTTAAGGATAGCCTTAAAATAGCCTTATGTTACCTATACCTATTGTAAGTTTTTTGTTTGTGCTGTTGGTGTACCTTTTGGAAAATAAATAAATAAATAAATATTTAGTTACCTATGTGATTCTTAAGGGGAAGCCTGATAGTAACCAGCAGTGGACGTCAGTAGGTTGCTGTATCTGTATTGATGTCGATGGTGATGATGATGAGACTTACAAAACTATCACTCAAAGCAAAGTGAGTGATGTTACTTTCTCAATTAAGTAGAGTCTTAGCGAACGAGTTGTGTGAGACTAACACCTACCAAACTTTAAATCGGCTTCAGCGTTGAAAGGCCGACAATAACAAATCGGTATCAAAGCCTGACAAAGATGGACTCATGAGAGACTGTCCACCCACTCTCGGGCTATTGATCGTGGTCTGCTATACAATAAATTAAATCTTGTTATGAACATTTTTTATTCCATTGTGCTTTGGTCGAGTATTTATTTTTCTAACAACCTTAATAGAGCCTAATGGGCGGACATTGGTCAAAAGAGATTTGCTTCTATGAATTGAAAGGTATTAAATGCTTTATAAAGCAAGCTGCTTTAGGTTTTTTTATATTAATGAATGAGACTGGCCTGGAACAATTCATGACCATAATACCTTCACATTTGCCCTTACATATAAAGATTGTTTATGAGTCATGAGTTACCATTAAATATAGTAATCTAATGAAATCACAATTTTTATAGACATGTCCGTTCTACAATCTACTTAAACTAGTCAATTTAGGACTCTACAAATTACACTTTAGGATAGGCTAAGACAAATTGATATATTTTAATTGCAGTGTCACCTCTATAGGTTCTGTTAATAAATCAATAAATAGGAAATAATAATAATTCTTTTAGGTTAATCTCATGTGTTCCCATCAGACTCTTATGAAAAATGTTCCGCTAGATCTATTTTCCATCTGTCACGATCGGAATCAATACTAGGAACATTGTTTACACAAAAAGATAACAATACAGATTACTTGTACAAGATAAGTTTCCTTAAAGTGTTATTATCTGGCTGCCTCATCTAAATGTTCGAGATTATATTGAAGCACTTAACAAAAAAGAAGATGGCTACTGTTACTGTTATTGTTTGTAATACGATTTGTATTGCCCATAGCATAATCCTTTTTTGGGTGAAAGGATTGTTTGTCTACAAAGAATAACCACTATACTTTTAAAAGAAACTTGTGGGAGATTTTTTTTTTCTATTTTTTTTTTTTTTGTTACTTTTATGAGGACATTCTGCGCAATTACTCTGTGAACTTTTGATGTGTGCCATCACCCCCTTAATATGTTACGTTGATCTAAGACTAGTCTTTGAAGAAGACCTTTAAGTCTATTATTTAGAATTCAAAAGATCTTAAAAGTCTAATCAAATATCTAAACCTAACTTTTCAATAAATAAAATATCTGAATAGTGTTTAAAAAATTGACATGATGTGTAAGTACTTACTTATGTCCAATAGTAGACTTAGTTGTTATTCTAAAACATCTCTCAATAACACTATGTTAATAAATTGAAAATTTATTCGTTTCTGTGTCCGCATATCTTAATAAATGTTTATATATACTATGTTATTGTTAAGTTTTATTAAAGTCAGTTAGTAGTTTTATCGTGAAAATGTAACAAACATTCATCCATCCTGATAAACTTTTACACTGATAGTAGGTAAGTAGATTAGTAGTATATGTCTGTAGATCTTTTATCTGTAATTTTATTTTGTACAATGGCCTATAATGTGACTGATATAATTTTAATCATACCCCCAACGTAGCATTGTATCGCTTAATAGGGAGGACCTAATAAATCCAATTTAAATGTTGTCCGGACCTCCACTGACATAACATATGTAAATCCATACATCTTTATCTTAAGAATCTCAAATGCAGAAGTGAATCGGAGCGGACATCTCAAAGCATAAAAAAAAATGTGTCTCGTCCAGAACGGGTGGCCGCCGTCCGCGCATCATTATTCTAAAACGAAAATTAACTTCTTTCCCATAATTTAAATATCAACTGTACGCAAAGTAAATTATACGCCGCCCTCTCTGTCCCTCAATGTTTTTGTCCTGCTTTAATGGACGAAGAATGTCGATTGCTAAATTTATATGTTCTGTTGACGAATTCAATTTATTGATGCTTTTCTTCAGCTCGTTTATAGATGAGAAGCCGATTCTTTCCCACGATTGCGAATGCGTAGAGCAGCATAATTGCATAGTGCGTGTATTAAGTAGGTGATCATGTTAGTTGGCGTGCCTTCTTTACTTATAGACTTAATTCATTGCCGATTACAATTAGGTTTATCTAAATATGACTATTTAATTATTATATAATTGCAACGCGGTGTACTTCTCTGTGAACCGAATGATAAGTAAGTGCAGTTAAGTGCAGTGCAGGGCACACTGCTTTTCGCAGTCATTTGGGCAGCCCGTCTATGGAGACAGTAACCACTCCCTTACAGAAACCACCGTGAAATATCAGCGTGTGTACTGTTGTGTTTCGGTGAGTGAGGAAAAGATGCAAAAGCCCACTTTCTCTCTATCCCAATCGCTTTTATTTAATCCCACTATATTGTCGGCAGTGCACTGGTTTGTAGTACCCGTGGCGTTGCTTGTGTTTTAGGCGACGGTAGCCACCTACCATCAAAGTGGACTGTCAGCATGTCTGTCGACCTTAACTTTAAAGAAAATGATGATATTTAACAGATGCTATAAGGCAATATTTATAAAATTAAAAGAACTTAGAATGGAATATTCTTACAGAAAACTACTGACAAATAACTATATAAGTGTTTTCTAAATATAAGTAGATAAGGAATGGTAGAACCTTTGAAATATTTTCCTCCTTATAACTTGTCCTTTCTTAACCTATCTTTTTGACACTTGAACGTCTCTTGATGCTTCCACAGTTTATTAATGACGGTAGTCACCTAGGTACTATCTAGTCTAGTAGACCGTCAACCTCTTTGTCGATCTTTTACATTAAAATAAAATGAAAGAAGTAAGTAATTGTAAATAAAAAATTATTTTAGACTGGACCTTCAATATGAACATAGGCTTGTATTTGGACATAGGATGGACGTAAGTATCATTGGCAGTTGCGTGTTGAGTCTCAGTTGAAAACATTATGTTTCTAAATAGCATTTAAAAGTTCAACAATGTAATGATAGCAGAACTGTCGTTTCAAATCTGTACGACTAAAAAAGTAATTGATCCATTAATCTGAAGGATAAAGGATCAAGATGGAAGGTTCTGCTTATAAAAGCGATGCTTCGATATTCTCTTAATGAAGACATATTGAATCGCTAAGCGGCGAACGACAAGACATAGGCAACGTTTAAATTGACATGCGGTCCTTTTATGCGGCATCCGTTCAAATTTCATATAAATTCAATGGCTAATAAAACTCTACATTATAATTCTGTACAAAACGCAACAAATATTTTAAGGGAGCTATCTCAAGTAACCAATTAGAGCGAAAATCAAGTTGGAAAACTTATTAGATATTTAGAAATGTTAGATTTTATATTATAAGTAATTGATTCTCCTTTTCGAGAATACTCGTAAAAATAGAAATATAGCTTATTGAACAAATAGATCTGCTATTATTGTTTTCCTATCTATTAGAAAAATTACAAAATATGTACTTATAGACAGTATTCTCACTAGCAAAATCTGCATCAAATCTGTATCAAAATCTGTATCAACAGTAATACAATATTATCTATATATTTTTTTATACTTTTTATACTTAAATTAATATATTCATAAGTGAAAATACTTATACCGAATATTCACTTATGATTTTCACTTATGGAAAAAAGAATAGGGAAGGTTTTGTATTATATATGCTTACTTATATATAAAAATTGCACCCCGAGCGAAGCCGGGAGCGGGTCACTAGTAATTTAATAAAACCTAAATTTTATTATACCTAATAAATTAAAAAATTCTATGATAATTGTATTAAAAAAAAATTTATAAATAAAAAAAGAGAAAGAAATATAAAACGAATATTTACATGAGAATATTTTTACTCAAGTTGCCTATGATGATAAATCGCATAAAAATAAGGTTTTTTTTTTTTAAATAATAAGTAGGTACACCATTTAATATTTGGAAACAGAGAATATTAGGTAAAATTCAAATGTAATAATAATAAAAAAAGGAATAAAAAAAGTGTCTTTTTTTAAGACATGAAAAGGACATTTCATAAATTAATTATAAGTGCGAACAAACAAAACGACCCACATCAATTAGGAAAGTGCTTGGCGCAACAAAAAACAAATCAGTTCGTTTTAAATATTTTATTTAGAATTGTCGGGATCAGAGAGGACTCACTTCAAAGTTAACTTGGATTTTTAAAAGTTTGCCCAAAAGTTGGTTTTCGCGATGTCCTCGGTCGGACCAACATCGCACCTGATAAAGTTAGCAACTCTACCCTTGAGGAGGGTTCGAATCGAAAAAGGTTTGCACAGCTTTTGTTGTAGATTTTTTAGCAGTAAAATTTGAAACTACATATTTCTAATAATAGACACAAATTCTAATAAAGACACGACTCTTTTATTACCTTTAAAAAATTATTATTAAAAAATTGTGTTATCTCTTTAGATAACACAATTTTTTTTATATGCGGAGGATTTTGACTCGGGAACCAATAGATATAATTAAAAAAATCTTTTACTATTTGAAAGGCACATTACCTACTTTTTAAAGGTTATTATAGGATATAGGTAATATGTATTTGTATGTCTAATATGTATAGACATTTTTTTTATGTTAAGGTCGACAGACAGGCTGACGGTCCACCATGGAAATCATAGTTTTATTATTGTCATAGTTTTATTATCTTAAAAAAAACTACATACACGTATATTAGGTAGGATATTACCTACTTATAATAAAATGGTAGTAGGTATAATTTATAGTTTACTACTTTATACTTACTAGATCTACTTTCTAGACTAGGTAATGAGGTTTTGCATTTAATTTTTTTGATGAAACTTTAAGATTTCTGCAGAATATTAATTTCTTTTTCGATGTTACATTTTCAATTTAATTGGAAAATAATGTATAATGTATTCGATTTTAACTAATATTTGGACATTCTAAAAAATTTTAATTTGAACCTGTTTCGTGACACCTTATTTAAATCTAAAGCGAGGTAAAATATAATAAAATGGAATACGTATGTAGTCAAGTATATTCTAGTGATAGGTACCTAGCTTGAAATTTCGAAAATTATTGTTTAAAATCACAAAATAAAATCTCACAAGTTCAGTCGATCACACGAAAGCGTCCAATTTCATGTAGGTACAAAGGGGGCCCCATTGTTGGATACAACAAAAAGCAAGTACTTGGAACTTCTTGCGTTCAAAATAAGAACAAACATGTCATCGACGAAATCACGCGTGTCGACCAATGGGGCGCGACGGCCGCAGACGTCTATGACGTCACAGTGCCACCGGCCAATCCGATTCGTTCGTCGCCTCCGGTCAACTCGGACTAATTGCCCATGTGTGCGATAACGCTACTTTTGAGAGGAATCCGTGCGCGTGAGCACAACGCGACAACAACAGGCTTGTGGAACAAATGAGTCTAAATAAGTTGTATGGCGGTTGCCTACGTATTGCATTTTTATTATTATTAAAGACTAGGCTGTTGCACGCAACTTCGTCCGTGTAACTTTATAAAATATAGCCTATGTTACTCGCTGATAATGTAGCTTTCTTTTGGTGAAAGAATTTTTAAAATCGGTCCAGTAGTTTTTGAGTTTATTCACTACAAACAAAAATGCAAATATTTTCTCTTTATAATATTAGTGAAGATGGGTTTGCTTTTGGCCAGCATCTAGCTGTGCAACAAAGACGAGGGCGACGATGAAGCTATCTCACACAGAAGATGCCTCAATCGAACATTCAAAATATTTGTTTTATATAAGCTCGTATAAGAGTTATAGAAGGTGTTTTTTAACAAGAAGAAGTTAACTGTGTCCCAAAAACCCTGAAAAAAGTATAGACTCGTACATATAACAACGAATTGTATCGTGGCTTCTCCTGACTGACTATCAACGCACTTACTTAAAGGTGTGGATACATAATTATGTTTATTTTATAATGTATCTTTTAAGCATCCGCTACGAATAGTTTTTTGAAAATTTCAACTTCTTGCGACGTCGGGGGCGGGTCGCTAGTCTTCAAATAATATGTACCTATATCTAGTATTCTAAGCATAGGCTTCCCTAAGTGTTCTCCATAACGATCTAGCTTTTGCTTTTCTTGTCCATGTCCTTCCTGCCACCTTTTTAATATCGTATTCCCATCTACGATACTGTCTACATATTTTTCTTTTTTTAGGGCACTTGGGGAAGCCTATGCTGGAAAGCAAAACAATCAAGAAACCGGTGTCTAATATTAAGTTTATTATTTACATTTATTATCTAAAAAAAACTCATTCATAATACTTTTAGAAATAAGATGAAATGTAACTTATAAGGATTGTAAATAAAGGCTATTATAATAGTATTCTAAAAACCACGCAACAGATTTTGACATGTAAGTATTTCACTTACTGAAAGAGCCATAAATTAGTAAGATTTTTTTTATAAAATTGTAGGTACATTGTCGAAGCCGGAGCGAGTGCTAGTTTTAAAATAAATAAGAAACTTTGAGACAATCTAATTTATGTCATAATACACTAAAAGATTTTATACGAAATTGAGAGTTAATACTGACAAAGATAAGGAATAATCTTTATAAAAACATTAACGAATAATAATTAAAATAATGGATCTTATAATCGTACAATGATAAATAAGGCATGAGAAATTTTGAATGATAATTAGTGTTTTTATTTTATACACAATGAAATCAAATAACTGTTGGTCAGTGGGAACTGTGGCAAATTACATTATAAACAAAGTGAAACTTTTATTGTTAGAAGCAGCGTGATAATGTTTATTTAAGAATGTTATAATTTTACTAAGTAATGAAATTAGTCTTGCAATTTTGTTATAGTTGCTTTATTATCCTTACATATTATTATTACATATTATAAAACAAAGTCCTCCGCTGCGTCTGTCTGTCTGACTGTTCATGATAAACCAAAAACTACTGCACCGATTTTCATGCGGTTTTCACCAATCAATAGAGGGATAATCAGGGAAGGTTGTTACGAAAAAAAAATGCGGGACAGCCATTTTAAAATAAATATGACTTAATTGCCTTCTTTTCAATGACGTCTTAGTAATTCTTTTTTCTGCATATTTTGATATGTTTAATTAAAATGGGATTTTTTTAATGATAATAATAGAAATATTTATTTATTATAATTTTAATACACTAGGTAGGTTCAACTATTTTTCAGAATGGCTTCTTAGTTCGACATAAGTATATTATTATTAAATAACAAGTTCCTTTATATAAATCTGAAATTTTTTTGCGTAGATAAGTACATTTTTTTAATTCTTGGTTAAAAACATTGTTGAAGAATTATTTCGCTTCTGATTCTCATTTTCGATATTTACTTATATTAAAAGAAAAATATTTTTATAAAAATTCTATTAGATAGATAAATGTAAACATTTTAAATAACTAAATTTTAACAATATTTTCAAGCAGATTTTAATTAGGTGGACGCGATATTATTATTAATTTTTAATATAATAGTTTCAAATAAAAAAACATACTAAGATTTAATATTCATAACTAGCGCATTTTTCTTAGTGATTTTTTCATTACAGAAATTATTATAATAGTGTTCACATTTAATTTAGACATAAAAATTTAAATCTACGTAAAAAATTTTTAGAATGCAAATCGCTACATTTTTCCCGCAGTCAACTACTGAATATTTAAAAAACTAGATCTTTTCAAGGCATATCCCTGTTGGACAAGCGCGGATGACCACAATCGTCTAATGTCAATATTGACACAAGCTCCGGTATTAAGTAGCTCGTTGCGAACATGAATAGAGAGTCTCTTGTCGAGACACACACACAACATTTGTAAAGAAGAAACTATTTTACTGGAAAGATATTGTTGCTGGCAGCAATTATACAATTTTTTTGTATATTTAAATTTTTTGTAACAATAGCATATAGTCGGATTTTTTAATGTCTTTAAACAAACTTGAAATATATTGAAAAGTACTTAGCTTAGTAGATTTCTTAAAATTATTTTTCTATTATATTAAACATCATCTTAACCATTGTAGGACGTCTTGTGCTGGACGTAGACCTCCAAATAAATCTATCAGAAGCAGCCTGGATCTACCATTTTTTTATTTCAATAGAATTTTGACATTTTCAGTTGAAAAATTTGAATTTTTTTATAGTGTCAAAAAATAATTTTATTATTAAAACAAGTCGATAGTAACTTTTTATAAATTTTTCAGTAGTTTTGTTCAATAGTCTATATATTTTTAATTTTATATATTTTCTAAAATTTAGACTTACCTTGCGCGATGCGTACAGCTGGCATCTTGATTCTCATCTTGATTTGGTCACCTATTTTTGTATCTTCAATAACTTCTTTATCCCCAAATGTGTTTATCTTATTATCAAATGACAGTTTTAGCTCACTTCACACGTGCCGCCGTCGGTCCGGCGGCTTATCGTCCTTTTTCTTAGATAACCAAGTTAGAGGTGTCACTTAAATATCTGCTTTCAAAGTCCGTCGGCACAATACTCTGGCGAAACTCTTAGTCATCTTTTAAAATTCTTCATTATAACTAACTAAAAGTTCATAATTACCGGACGCATCTACTTTTTCCTTTTCATGGTAACGAATTTTATCAAACACTGACCGGAATAAGTTTTTCGCCAAAACCGACCGGTCATGTAGTTGCTTATCAACACTTGAAAGAACGTCTCAGTGTCCTAATCTAATCTGTCCACACCTCGATGATCTTGGTCACAGTAGTTAGTTTTATCAATATATTATTTTTTTAAACTTCTCAGTCCGAATTGAATTTTAACAGTTCATTTTTAAATTTTCACTGAAATTATTTTTTTAGCGTGAGAATTCGCGTAAATATTTTACTGTTATTGATTCTTTTTTATAATAAGAATAAAGTAAATACGTTTATGATACGATGTATCGCAGAAGCGTATCGCGTTAAAACACGTATCTATCGCGCGTGCAGAGCGGTGCGAGGCAGGTGCGGCCGGCCGCCCGCTCTGGCCCGATGTCCGAGAGCGTCTGTCCTGTGTCCCTTCGCGAGAGGGCTCCGCGTGTCCACACAACTAGCGCCGTCTCTGTCGACCGGCCGACGCGACGCGTGCGAGTCCGTACGAACTAGCCAGGGGTTACTCGCGGTCGCCTAAGTCTCGGCTGCCCGACAGAGACGGCACCACGCGTGCCTTATCGCCGCCCACGCAAGGGCGACAGAGATAGCCATAAATAATAAGTGCCGTGCGTCGGTGTGCGTGCGCGGGTGGGGCGAAGATGCAACGCGTACAAAAGAAAAGGGATAATATTTGCTTGCATATTTCACGACTCGATTAGGAGATGGAATTTTTAATTGAATGGACCTAGGACGCGCGGTCAGTAGCTTTGAAATGCGTTAGAAAATTTAGATATTTTATACTTCTTGCAACTACTTAAGACTTTATGATCTCAATTTTTTTAACAATTACCTACATTTTTTCATTACACTTTTTAAAATAAATTTTGTAAAAATAAATCTATAATAATAAAATAAAAATACTATATTAATATGAAGGATTATTTTTAAATAAGTTTATTACATGGCAACTATAAAACCCATTTAGCATTAATGGAGACTATCGTAGCACTTGCTACGAGTTCTACGTGACTCGTAGCATATGGATAGATAAAAAGTACTTAAATCTTTTATTTTTAAATGACAATTTCACTAATGCTTGTTAGATACCTAGTCGGTTTGAAAAATAAAAGCACTTTTCCAAAATTAAAGTGGAAATGTACCTTATAAATGAGTAACATACGTATCTCTAAACGCAACACGTACCCTTACGTGACTCAACCACTAGATTTTTCACTTTCACTGCTAAAGTTTCCGAGCACATTTTTTCTCCGTCGTTATTTTACTTAAGACTGGTGGGGAACTTATCTCGGTCGGTCCTTGACTTTAATAAGTTTTATGAGTGTCAGTCGAGACTTAACTGACGCGAACGGGCGGCGAAAAAGGAACTTTTTTTATAATTGTTTCTCCGCCGAGTTGAGTGTTAAACTTCGCGGAAAACCTTTCGATTCCACTTCCAATTGTTTTCTGAGCTTCTTTCTTTTTGTGACTTACTGTCGATTTTTTTTAACAATTATCAATTATTATCATTATTTTAAATAAAATACAGGCATTCCACTACAAGCACAAAAATGATTGGTGGCTTGCAGAGATAGTTTTTTACTACACAAGAAATATAAGTAGCTTATGTAGAAATATTTTTTAAGCTATGACTTCTTATTACGGTTTAAAAATTTTATAGAGCTTTATCGCAAATCAACTTACTGATGTTACTAAAATTTTTAGTCAACTTAGCGTTCATTTTTTTTATTAGCAAATATTTAACTATTTGAACAATTAGGTAGTAAATGATTGTATAGTAATATAAACAATCTAAATTAGTCATTAGATTGTGAGTATTTTATAAAAAGGAAAAAGAGTTCCTTATTCACTGATTGATGAATGAAATCATGAAGGAGTTGTAGTAGTGGCAGGGCACACTGCGCTTTGCAGTCATTTGGGCAGCCTGTCTGGCGACAGTAACCACCTTCTTACAGAAAATCATCGTGAAATAACAGCAGAACCCATTTTCCTTATCCTTTTCCAAACCTTTCTTTATCCTTAATCCTACTATGGTCGACAGCGCACTTCCTTATATTATGGCGACGGTAGCCACCTACCATCAAATGGACCTACTTAAAAAAATATATACATTTAATATTAACAACTATATAATACGAGAATGAATATCATAACGCAATCATTTAAAAATCTGATTGTTTCTTCCTATAAGTAGAAATTTTAACAGAAGTATAAAGGATAGTTTTGTAATATAAAATAACTAAAAAAATACTGTAGTTTTAAGTAGTTTTGTAACTCTATGGCATTCTGTTAAAAGTTACGTCGGCTGTCCAAACAAACTGGGATAGGCTGGTCAAAATCACGTATGAAAGCTTTTGGTCACTCATGTCCGGCGTGTGTAACCTTTGATAGACTGCTATCCTTTTCCAATCGACCCTCGGCTTCAGTGAAAACCGAGACGGCAAAGGGTTGTCCGTTTTTCTCGAGAGAAAAGTGGCAGTTAACACTGAATATATGTTCATCTCCCTCATGTGTAGGGGTGTGTTGTTATGTGGAAAGGGACGATGGTGTGTTGTGTTTATTACGCATGTGTGAGGCATTTTCACGACGCTACTCACCGCTAGACGGCGTGGAAAATACACTGGACCGCAAAGAAAAAGAGTCGGTTAGAAAATCTTTAATATCTTCAAAAGGGCCTAGTATCAGTAGTCCGATGTTCTAAATCATCGGACTACTGAGCCTTTTAGCAAAAGTACCTGAACTAGCTATAAATGAAATAAAGAATATTTTAATGTGCTTAAATAAAAATAAAGTTTATTTAGTTTAGTTTTAATTTAGTCTTTATTTCATAAAGCTAGGTCAGGTACTTTTGAAGATATTGAAGATTTTCTAACCGACCCTTTTTCTTTGCGGTCCAGTGTATTTACGCTTTATGAGTCCAATACGTTTGTCGGTTTCAGAGCAGACTTCAATATATTCTCACCCGAAATAATTCCGTTCCTTACAGCCTAAATTTATTAATTAATAAATTAATTAAAGACAGAATTCACACCTTTATATTTTAAACTTGAGGTGAAATAAAAGTATGGCTTATGCGGCTTCGCCTACGTGGAATATTTAGCATAATTATGTCGATCCTTACTTAGAGTATTATTGAAAGTTTTTTTTAAATAGGATGACTAGTTTCTGAGATTACCTCCTACATATACAAACAAATATTATTATCTACAAATAAATAATATTTGTATGCCACTAAGTCTTGTACCTATAGGACTTATTTAATTAATAATAATTTATTTTATACTTATCTTATTTTAAGCAATTTTTTTTTCTTTACTTACTTTAAGTAAGTTTTTTAGTAAGTAAGTAAGTAACAAGTTATTTACTCCGCCACTAGTTTAGCAAGTTACTTTAGTTAACTAAGGAAAGTTGGAATGGATATTTTTTTCTCGCTCGGTGCCCGTAGCAGATGTGCGACAGGATATTCGAAATTGCTCAATTTGAGACATGTAACGTTAGATTTGTGAAAGTATCAAGTTTTTCAAATACTCGTTGACGTCTAGTTTTTGTCATTGCTTAATTTTTTTTTTTCTAAATTGTCTGTTATTGTATTTCGTGTCCAACAGATTGTTTACTATATCAGTTTATAATTAAGTTATTATTGAAATATATCTACATAGTATAAAACAAAGAAGGTTCCTGTCGTCTGTCCCTCAATATAATTGTACGCTTAGATCTTTTAAAATACGCAACGGATTTTAGTGCGGTTTTCACTATTGTAAAGAGCGTTTTATCCGGGAGCGGCCTTTTTTACAAGAGGAATCATCATAGATACCCACCGGTCCGGACTCCTGCCCCGAGATGGTAGCGGGGTAGACCCACCGACTAAACCTCTTGGCGTCCTCCGCGTACACTATAAGCGAAGTTGCGAGGTCGGACGAACACTCTTCCGCAACTCTGCCGCGGGGGTCCGTAACCGGACACTGCTCATTGGGACGGCGCACCTAAACTGCCAAAGTGCGCCGTGCCTCTCAGGATGAAGCGGGTGGTAGAGTCCCCATCTACCACCCTAATTCTGTCAGGTTCCAAGTGGCGAGCGTACGCCAACCGCCTGCGTTCAGTTCGTTGGCGACGCAGGGGATTAGACAGGACGTCGTCCTCTCGTTCTCTCTCCTTCTGCGAGATAACATCTTCGCAGAAGGATTGAGTCGCTCGCCAAGCGGCTCTGCTGCCGAGTCCAATCAAATGGTCGCAGCGAGCTCAGTTCGCTGCGCCAACCATCTAGGGCACTCCGCAAGAGTCTCTGTGGGCTGTCCTCAGCGCATGAACACGAGTGACACTCTGGAGTTGGCTCCTGACGAGCCACCCGGTGGAGATAGCTCCCGGAACAGCCGTGTCCCGAGAGCACTTTCACCAGGCGGAACGTGAGAGTCCCATGTCTCCTCTGGAGCCATTCGCCCAAGACTGGACGAATAGCCTCTACGGTGCGATGGCCGGCACGATGATATAATGCATAAATTTGGAGTGATGGAGTGGAACGCTGCCAAATGGAGTGCCCCTGAATGGCGGTCTTAAAGTCGCTGTCCGCCTCTCTATTCCTGTGCTAACTTATAAACAACCCAACGGATTTAGCTACAACAAAGGAGAAAGGTATTTTTTTATAATTAAAAAAAATATTCCCTGTGTCATCATAGCGGAGGCAGGTCGCTACTGTTTTTAAATAAAAACTTAAATTTAATATGATTAGAAAGGTGCTGTGTTAGCAACTAAATCATACATGAAGTTAAATTTAAATCAAAACCATAATTTTTTTTTTTATTACAACTAGCAACAGTGATTATTCAAATTTGTTTTTTTTAGAAAGAAATACATAATTATCTTAACCTGTTTGTTACACACTAATTTAAATGCTGTTGAAATTATAATAAATACGTTTCAGTTTATCTCAAAACTTGGGTCGTAAATTATTGTTTTAATTAACACAAAGTCATCTATCCTTTCCCTTCGGTGTTAGGGACCAGTCCAAAAGTGTTTTAAAATAGATCAGCAGGGCTTACGCAAGTCCCTTTTCAAGGGCATTTGGGAGACACATGTGAACGACAGGAATTAATGTCGCCACGTTCACTTCACCGATATAACTATACATGTATAGTTATAGTACCTATGAGACTGCATAATTTGTTATATTCTTTAACCTATATAGTAGAAACGATAGAAGGATGAGTTCTTGCTTCTAATTAATAAAAGCTAGTGATTTTTTTTCCAAACAGGCAATAATTATTAATTTAATTAAAAATATAAGCGGGCACATTTTAATCGGCACCCTGGCCAAAACATATTGACCCTTTTATAATTGTACATAAAAAATTGATTAAGGCTTGATTGATGTAGCATTTTTGCAGCCTGATCTCGTATGTATGGACTAACTTTTTGCGTGCGCACTATATTGAACAGTACTTTTTTTCTGGATGAAAGATACCCTATGTCTTTTGCTGTATCCTTGACAAGGTGCATGCAAAATTTCGTCGTAACTGGTTGAATAGTTAAAGTGTAATCGTAACAAACAAACAAACAAACACACTTTTGCATTTATAATATTTAGGATGTTTAGAGTACCTAAGTGCGAGTACCATAAGTCGGTAGTATGTAACACTCTTAAATAATAAACTTATATATATGTTTCAAATGTTACAGCTAATAATAGAGTTGGGGCCATTTAGTGTTTTTTGTATACGTTGACAGAAATAGTTTTCAATGTTGGGGTGGGTCGCCTTTTCCTATTATTAAATTTAAAACGGTCACGTCCTGAGAGGACTTCGGCTATTTTGTGTCGTTTCAAATATAAACAAATGGAATACTTATAACAAGCCGAAGTGACGGTCTGTGTTTCATTTGAACGCATTACAGTCGAGAAATATAACATCGTCACAGCTTTGAATTTATGTACTTTTATTAAAATTAAATGTTACAAAATGAATACAGTTTAGAAGTGCATTTAATGAGATTGTTTAACAAACTACTCACACAGTTTGAAGACCTCATTGGTCTTTAAACTGTGGGTAAACATGACTTGGGACCCCGGGTTCGATTAACATCTCAAAGTTGACATGGTTTGGTTGGCCATAGACTATGGTCTAGAGTTAGCATCGCGTCATTAGATACCATTATAGCATCCACTAGTTGGTTTTATGGTTGTCCTAAATACAACCATATAAAAATGATTACCCACTTTGAAGACCATATACAATAATTTTATTAGTGTGTTTAGTTTTGCCTTGTTTTTTCAAATAACTTGCAATATTCGAATATACTTAAATATTCTGTTATTTTTATTTTTAAACAATAAGGAATCTATTGAAGTTAAAAATCGGTGATAAAATAAACTTAATATTTGATTTCACCAAAGTCTCTTCTAGTAAGAAGGCTCACCAGGGTTTGGCTTATAAATGTTTGTTTCAATTCATATTTCATTAGCCTAACCTTCAAAAAAAGTTTCAGTAAGTTGAAACTACCAAAATTTATACCACTACCTTACCAATATAACCCAAATATTTTCAAAGTTCGAGTGAATAGGCATCTTCTGGGTGAGCTCGCTCCATCATAGGCCTCATCCTTGCTACACAGCTGGTATTGGCCAAGAGCAAACCCATGTCTAATAA
This sequence comes from Synanthedon myopaeformis, assembly GCA_944738685.1. NCBI lineage: Eukaryota > Metazoa > Arthropoda > Insecta > Lepidoptera > Sesiidae > Synanthedon > Synanthedon myopaeformis. The sequence goes on along the minus strand of OX122927.1, from coordinate 1,956,876 downwards.
AAAAAAAATAAAAAAAAATTACGAAAGATCGAGTAGTCAAAATGCGACTTAGTTTTTGTTTTTAAAGTTTTGCCTGCATAAATTAATACCATATACATATATTGCTGTGTCTCATTGAGAGAGTTGAGGCATGCCAGAGACCAGTCCCATGTCGCTTCCACTCCATCCTCCATATCTCTCATACTTTATCCTGCTAAGGTCGTTAACCAATGCTGTACAGCATTGCCTATTATATTAATAGCCTACGGTGACTACCAACCATCGATATAGCCCGTCAGCCTGCCTGCCAAACTTTACATAAAACAACATAACTTATTGTCAAAATCTTAATTAAATATAAATTATTAGAAATAAAAAATAATTGATAAAATATAGAAAAAAACCTTAGTTTTTAACTTTGAGCAAGTTATATCAAAAGTGCACTGACTCGGCCTCTTCAAGTAAGTATTTGTTGTGCACATGCCGTCATATTCAAAAGGTTACATAGCTATCATCAGTAGGATATGTCATAGAGAAGTTGGTTCCTTGGGGCGAGCGTTTGACATTTGTGTGGGCGCGTCTTTAGAAAATGATAGTTGACGCAATAACTTCTGCCCTTACCTCGAGATATATCTTGATTTTAAATAACTGATGGTTTATAATAGTTGTAAGTAACACTAATTAGAATGAATGTTCATGTTACGAGGTGTGAATCAACTCAAAGCACCCACGTACCCAATCGAGTGACGTGCTAAATATTGCATTCATATAATAAAGTAAAGTTTGTTGTTTATAGAATATATATAAATTTAATTTATTGCTATATAATTTGTGTGTTGATTGAAACTAATAAAAAGAAATACAATATAACTGCTCATACCATTTTATACTTAAAAGGAAATAAATAAATCATAACTAACATTAAAAAGCGAAAGTAACCTAATATTGTAGTTACTTTTTTATTTCCTACTTCATTTTTTTATTTTTTTTATTTTGTCATTTGTTTTTAAAATAAAATCAAAACAAAGATTATTTCTCATAATGAAAGACTCAAAAATACATCCATTCTACTGCAGTTTTTTTTTCACATGTCTATATTTTATAAACATTTATTTTATGTAGGTATCTATCTATATATTATATCTATTTAAAATTCTACATATTACTTATATAGAGATATTTTAACACCATACTGGTTTTCTTTTTTTTTAATTTTTGTTTAACATTTCAAATTGTGTTATTTTGTTATATTATTGGCATATTATTTCTATTTAAAATTTTATATATTATTTCAAATTAAGATATTATTGGTATATTTGTTTTATTAACATTTAACTAAATACTTACCCATCCATTATTTATACACCTACATTCCAATAAAATCATTTAGGCACCTAATGTATTAGTGACACACAGTCGATAAACAATACATCGTTTATCAGGTAAAAGGGCAAGTCGGAATGTTACGGAAATATCGATAAGATCGTTTCACATCACTATTCATGCGAATCCTTTAATGTAATGTCCGCCAACGTGAATAAGAGACTTTGAAAGTTTAGTGAATTCATAATAAGAGGAAGTCTGATTATTGTTATTACCTATATTTGGCATATTACTATACATTAATAAAAAGTGGATTAAACGCTCCGCTGCTGCTATGATATAGAGAAAAGCGGACGAAATCGCGGGCTTTAGTTAGACTTTGTTTGTAAAACTCTCCTTTAAATGTTGTGATTGTTAATAAACATTATATATTTTACTGTATATATTCAATTGCTTTAATGTTTCTGTATGTTGCGCGGTATCGATTTGAATCAAATGGCAAAGTGGTTCTTTAGAGTACATAATTATGCTGAGATAATCTTTGCATGCATACAAATATTTGCGTGTTGAATATTATATTGTCATGACTTTGTCTGCGTTTTATGCTGATTTTATTATACACTAGCGATCCTCCTCGGCTTTGCACGGATGTATTTTTTTTTGCAAATTATATTCACTAACCTTCATTGTTTATCGCTCTTTATATTAGTGAAAACCGTATCGAAATCCGTCGGATGGTTTAGAAGAAGTTAGTTAAGAAACAGAGAGATTCAATCAGTAATTTAAGTTAAAATTTTCTATTAACTATTTTAGTCAACTTTTCTTCAAAGAATTATTACACAAAATAAATGCTTTTACTTCTGTACGTGTTTTCTTCTTTCACACACTATACATACGTGAAATACTTTTACAAATACTTACAAAGCTTTCACGCTTGTTCCAAAAGCTGCCAAAGCTGGTTTGGCTTCGGCAAAGAAATTTCTTTACTATTAGTTCTACTTATCTATGCGCTTTATCGAGGTATTTTTTTTTTGTTAAACAATCACTGAGTTACGAGTGAGTGTATTTTGTTCAATAGACTTACTATTTATATTTTAAAAGCGTAAGTCTCAGTATATCACTTTGTTAAAGTTTTTTAAGCTTTAAGTTTGTTTTCATATTTTTAATTTTTTTTTATGTAGCTCCTTAATTAAGAGGTTGTTACGGAACTGTAGGGAAACAGGTCCAGACATTCATTACTCTACTCATCAAAACAGCACACGTGCTATTATTTCACAATTGTATGAAAAGAAGTGGTTACTGGGACAATACGAGCTATGCACTAATTAATATAGGCAGGGATTTGTTTAACCTTTCATGTAGTTTTTTTTTTTTTCAAGTTAAAGTTATTAAAAAGAATAATTTGCGAAGAAGATCCAAGTCAATTTTGGAATTTTGATAGACCCGAAATATTTCTAGGTAAATATTTCATGGTTTATTTCCTTTAAAAGTAGCTTTATTTCATTCCATTTACTCGTATATTTATAAGTAGAGCTCATAGGCTTTTTAAAGTTATACTTTATTTTTCATAGGTATAACATTTAGAAAATAATTATATGAGAATAATAGGCAAATATCCCAAGTTCGTACTTCGCAATGCATCCGTTTACTCCACGCCCACACGATCGATATTCTCACAGACTGACTCATCTGTTGCAAAACATTAGTTGTCTATTTGTTAATAAACTATTTAATATACATAAAACACTGATAAATGGATATATAAGTTCATAAACTACAATATTTTGCACGCAGCTTGGCTCGCGTTAATATATGAATTAAACGGTCTCCATACAAACAAAAAAAACATACTTAAGACATTATGTATAGAGAATGTGCTCAATACATAGACATAAATAAAATATTTTAGTTGAAATATTTATTAAATTTATGTGGGATTCATAATCAACATCTCGCATAGTTGAGATGTTATGGTTCGTGCTTTATGCATTAAGTACAATCTTTGTTAATATTTGCTTACCGATCCACGCAAAAGCGTTATTATCCATGCTACTAGTAATACATCTATAATTTACTGTACGTATTATAAATGTGAAAGTTACTCTATCTGTCTGTCTGTTACCTTTTCACGCCTTAACTACTCAAACGATTATCATGAAATTTAGCACACAACGTTGTCATTGTTACAGAGAAGGACATAGGGTACATTTTAATCACTAAAAAGTACTGTTCCTGAGGGATTATCTAAAAATACAAAATCTCCAACTTCAGCGTTGTCCAGGATTTTGATTTCAAATTTGCACGACTTTCTACCGGGATCCAATCGTCTCAGATAATCTTTGTTGCCAAGAAGAGTTCCCGGTTGGTCTTTACGGCTTTTACCTAGTTCTGGTCCACGTCTAGCTTAGCGATTATGGCTGAGGAGGTCAGCTTCTTTAGGTCTTCGCTTGTGGACGAAGGCAGTTCCGCTATTTCTACCGCGTTACATAATTGTTTTGACTTATAGATTTCTGTGCATCTTTTCGCTCTAGGTTTACATGACCGCGCGGTACCGCGCGGCGACGCACGGTACAAGTTCTACAAACATGTATCAACCTGTTCAGCTTGATCCGCGTGGTATCACGCGGTCATATGTTTCAGGCTTTATTTTTGTTTGCGGGTTCGGTATTTTTGTTTTCCAGGGTTTTGATTTCATCGTTTTGGCTTCTAATTATCTCTTCAACCCAACGCCATCCAGTCACTTTCTGAACAGCAAAATATTAGTTGCCGCGGGCAAAAGGCAAAAACCTGATATAAGTGTGTAAAATTGTCAAAATTATAAATTACTATTGTATCTCGATACAGCTTATACCATTATGTGACATATTTCTATAAGCTGATAAAGACACACATTTATTTGAAATCGATTTCTAACATTTTGAATTTAAAAGAGTGCTCCCAATACTGCGTGAATGCAGTGACCCGTGACTAGGGGTGTATTGTGTTGTGAGAGACGACCGCGGTCAATAGCTGGTGCCTGTTGGTGCCACGCGCGGAGCACTCTGATTCGCGCATTAGATTAAACACATCAAGGTTATTGGATGATAATTCCTTAGCGACTAATGGTTCTTAATGTGCCTTTAAGGCTTTTTAACGTTGAGAAATCCTCTTGGATACCCAGCAGTGTAGGGGACACTGGCTAAAACCCAACGACTTTCTAGCGCGGCCGTTCATTGGCGCGGCGTCAGTTGATGACACGACATCCCTAATCAACGCTGGGAGAGCTACGCTCCCTGTCTGAACCTCGGCGTACCCGAAAGTTGAGGTACGCCGGAGTTCTTAACGTGCCTAGCGATTGCTATACTCGTATGTGGTTCTAGGTGATTCATGTCTATTATTTAATTCCATAGACTTGCCATAGCATTTTATTTAAACATCAAAACATTCATTATGTTGTAGATGTATAGCATTTCGCTTTTTTTTAGGAATCAGCGCGCGACAATATTTATGGACCCCTTTCTGTTATGTCAACTATCGAACCCTATACCTTATGATATTAAATGATATTTGAATATTTTTTTTATGTTTATGGTGTAGTATAATATATTATGAAGACGCTAATATGGCCGCTAAATCCTCTTATCGGATTTTGATGCGGTTTTCGCCATCAGTTAGATATTCCTTCACTAGATTTTTATATGATATAAAATAAAAAGTGGTTAAGTTATTTCTTGGCCGGGAGCGGTCATATATATAAAGAAAAAAAGGCAAGCAATCCGACGGTAGGTAGGCTGACAATAGTCTTGATGGTAAATGACTAGCATTACCTAAGAACACAAGCAAAACCAAAGGCATGCTGATGCCCTTATCATCATCATCATCGTCAAGAGATATAGACAATATGGGCCACGTTCTTGTACCATACGCCATTACTTGCATTCCAGTGCGTTGCCGACGTTAAGCAAACCATGTTTTGCTTCATAATAAATAGTGTATTTATAATAAAAAAAAAAAATGAAACTATTCAACAAACTACATATTATTTAATTACGAATGAACTTGTTTTAAATTTAAAATTTTATTATAACACGAACTAAAAGTTTTAAATTGCTGGCTATTGTATCTAGACTTGAAGCTTCTTCAACAATATCAAGATACGATTTAAGATATCCAGAATAGTTTTTGTGTTTCTTGTATTTTTAGTTAAAGAGGGCTAAAACTCTTCTTTTTATTACCTTTATGTTTTATATGAATGAAAAAAAGCATTTTATAAGATATGTAACAGACACACAAAAAGATGGGAGGCCCTATGGACCTATAGACCTACAGGACCATTTAAAAGTTTTACATTTAATGGTCCATTTTACAGAATACATTTAATGGTTTAATAAAATATGTTCCTAAGAGTAATATGAGGAAAAAAAGCATGCGTTAGGTTAGTTGCAATTTTGCAACACCAGATATACTTATAATTTTGCACATGATAAGGCCGATCAAAAATCGGTAGTATTCAATAATATCTATCTTTAAAACATATAAAAGTTTTTGTCATACTAATTAACAAGGGTAGTTTCACCCCAAAAATTGAGATGTGTATAAGGTACCGCCTGATACCATGTATTGACCGGTTGGCTATTATTCGCCGTACTTGATGTTAGTTTCGCTTTTTTAAAAAAAATGTTGCTTACTCTACAATCAAAAATAAAATAAAAATATTATTTATATCGTAAAACCTAATTTCAGTCACATTAATTGTACTAACTAGTCATTAAATCTAACCTAGTCAATTCAAACATTGTATTAAGATTAAAAAGGCATTATTTTTCATGCATTAATTTTTTTAATTTAAAATTTATAAAAAAAACCTGAAAAATTAAATCAAAAAATTAAAACATAAATATTTTCAATAGAATTTAATATAGTTCAATTATTTCTATTCTATTATTTCTATTGTAGTTTACAAAATATTAATATTAACAATCAACCTTTAAATTCAGTGCTATAGAAAAACCTTCCAACCGATTTTGATACAGTTTTTATCTATGAAAATAGCGATAAACTCTTCCAAGTTTGTGTTTTGATTTGCAGAAAAATTAATTTCATGAGTGCAAAACCGGGGGCGGGTCGCTTGGTTACTGATAAACAAGCGGTATTATACTTTATGTATGTTTAAGTCTGCGAAAAAATTCGAGACTGTAAAATAAAAATGCGAAATTTATAAAAATTTATAACAAAGCAATGTTTTTAGCTTCCGTCGCTAGAGCGTCAATCATACTTGACCCGCGTGACTTGGCCCCGTGGTCAAGTTTCATTTATAATTCCCTCTTCAGGGTCAAGGTTAAATAAGATGAAGTCAATTTACATACAAACATATTAACAAACGTACATACCTATTATGAGTAATGACCATTCCTTCAATAGTCACTGTTTTTATCGCGTAAATTACGATAAACAATTACCGACTAAATATTATTTTAGTTCGTCGGGTTAGAGTTCATTTTATTGCAGCAAAAAAGCGAAAGAGCCTTTGAATAATAAAAAGGCTTCATTTGTGTTAAAATCACAATGGTTTTTGACATTTTGTATTATTTATAATACATTCATCAAATTTAAATTAACTAGCTGGTGCCCGCGACTTCATCCGAGTTGAAAAATAAAAAAAATATATAATAAACAATTATAACGCTTGACCTCTTATAGCTATACCACTTTGGCCATGTGTTAGTTTTTTTATTTTATTTTCGATGATCCCTTGGGAACAGTTCTGGATGAAAGGTACCCCATGTCCGACAGACAAAGTTACTTTCACATTTATAATATTAATTAAAGTATGGAAGTATGCATAAAATCCAAGTTACAAAATGAGGAAGGTTTGTGTACATAACTTGCAAAAACAATTGCAATCGCGCAAGGGCGGGTCGCTAGTTAAACAATATATTTTTTTAAATATGACAGTATAGTGACCGGGCAGACTGCGTTTCGCAGTTATAAATGGGGCACCCAGTCTGGCGGCAGTAACCAGCCAACCTTACAGAAGAACACCGCGAAATAGCAGCACTTGTGCTGTTGTGTTTCAATGACTGAGTGAGTGATTCCAAAGCCCATTTCTCTATCCTTTCCCTTGTATTAATGTCAGCAGAGCGCTTGCTTCTGTTATAGTAGGCGGTACTAAGGCAACTTTACATAAAAAAGCCTAAGGCTAAAGCGCTACCTCACCGGGACGCCATGGCCACGTCGCCGGCGACGTAGGTGCGGCTACCTTCGGTTGCCAAATTGAGTGATCTGTGGCGACCTGGCTACCATCTGTCAGTCAGTTCTCGTATCGAGAATGGACGCTTCGTGCATAGAAGAAATCACACTTATTATGTGCATCGCAAAAAATTAAAAAAGAAGAAACCTAAGAAATTATGGGTCTAAGACTAGTCTAAGAAACCTAAAAAACCTAAGAAATATATCGAAACTCATTTTTTCCACAAACACGCGTGCGACCGTCTTGGTGACCGGTTGGACACTGAGTGAGTTAGACGCAGTTTACTCATGTCGTGTACATTTTACTGGCGACGTCGGCGGCTCGCTAGTCTCCAGACTTAGTGTCGCTTCCAAACTGTCGCCAAATGCCATACATTTGAATATTAATTGTTGGCCACGTCGCCGGCCACGTGGCCATGGCGTCCCGGTGAGGTAGAGCGCTAAATATAAAGGTACCCTAAAAGAACTGGTATAATGTCTGCAGACCACGAATCACTGCAGAGCTGATTTTTAATGTGATTTGCATAAGAGTAGGTTTTTTTTAATAATTTGAATTTTACAATATATTTTAAACATTATTTTACATAAAATTTTTAAGTGTACAATTTTGAGAAAAGGCACACGTTTTTATAACACAGCTGCCAAAACGGTATCGAATTAACACATTATTACAATGTCGCAACTCTATGCTGATGTTATCATAAGATCCGAATCGATACATTCACAATTGGTATTCGAACTGCATTTGTAAGGCAAAATGTTGAGAACATTGGAAATTAAAATGACAATTACATGCCTTCGGACTTGAATGTTGAATGCATCCAATGGAATTATTAGCTTTGAGGACCCATTGTTGTGCGAAGTTGTCGCTAAGTAAATATTTTGACAAAAGTCCGTTGCGCTATATTAAGTTACACAAAAGATGATAATTGGTTAAAAAAACTGGAAAGGTTCCTGTTAAGAGTAACTTGTAAGCGTTTGGAAGCATTTTCAATTTTTTTTACGATAATAGGAGACAGGCTGGCTGCCAATCTATTTAGTACATGTGGCCTTGATACTCTGCTAATAAGATTTACTATGTAATCATGCTGCCAGTTCTATTAAGGTAGATGGATAAGAGGTACACGCAATGATTCACGCAATGAAATAAAAAAGCACGAGTGCTGTTATTTCACTATAGTCTTCTATTAGTTGGTGGTTACTGCGCAAAGACGATCATCCTAGGTTATATGTAGAGAACGCACTATTCCCTGCCACTTAAACAAATCTGTTTTAAAATTATAAAAGTAATACTTAATTAAATTTAATATCCGCTAATGCAATCAACAAGTGAAACATCGAATTTGTTTTTATTTATATTGACACAACAAAGACAAGTACACAATACAAAGGATCTGTCCTAAATTCGGAGACATCTTGATTGTCTGCCAAAACCATTATTACACACAATTCTGCAAACTCCGGGGAAAGTGCGAAATTGCTGACCACAACATCACGACTGATTTAACTTGAGCTACGATCTCTTAGAAAGCTTCCGAAAAGTAGCTTAAAAGTAAAGATTCAAAGTTTAAAATTGTACACCTAAAAGTGTATGTAAAGCTGTGCTTTTAATTGGACAAAAAAAGAAATTGTGATCAAATTTCTTTAAGAAATAACATGAGAGAGAACAGAAAATGTGGGTCCAAGAAAGCTGGTGATTTTACCGCAGGATGACGAGCTCTGTCGAAACCTGGGATTCCGAAATGTAATAAAAGTAAAACAATAGTACGCGGCCCGAATCGCAAATGCGGTGTGGGCGGTGTCATGTGGGCCGGAGGTCGACTGTCACAATTACTAACTAATTTTGACTCAGGATGATTGGCACTAGCAAGATGGATCTTTACTTATAATTATATGGTTTTTCACTATATATTGACCTCTTACCCTTTCCCCACTTGGTCAACAGTGCCAGTAAGCACTTGCTTTTCTTCTGTATTCCCTTGTGTTTCTAAGTTATAGAAGCCATCTACGTCCAGTCAGCTAGCCGTCAGCTTTTGCAAGAGGATCGGCAACATCGCAATTGTCCAGCCGATCACGATCCAAAGATGTAAACGAGGAAGTAGCAAAATTAAGATTATTTATGCAAAACACGACGGCATCATATTACTTTAAAATAGTTTTATGTAAAGGGGCGATTTAAAATGAGTAATTCGAGTTACTTAGTATTCTTACTCTTCTGGAAATTAAGGTCGAAGAAATGTGTCATCTAATCTTTGTCTATTTCAACAAGCTGTCTGCCATGTAGATTCTTATAGAAACTAATAAAAAAATTTGAAAATATTTGAACGCGAAAAATTTTCAACAACAACATTTTCAATAAGTAAAATTAAAGTTTTTGTTTGTAATGTCAAAATAGACAGTATTTATTAAATTTATATTAAACTATATACGGTAGCTACTTAAAACAAAAAACAAATTTTTAAAATTTTTGTTGATCTGGTTGTATGTTTGTTTCGGTTAATCTCCGAAACTGCTGGACCGATTTTGACGGGACTTTCATTGGCAGATTGCTAATATTACAAGGAGTAATTGAGGCTACTTTTGCTTTAGAAAGATAAAAAAATATATAAGCAGTGTCCAGTATAGCATACGACCGACGCGCACGCCGTAGCGAAGCGTGGCCGAAGGAAGAAATTAGAGCTGTGAGCTGCGCTTGCGTTGCGATTTTATAAACGAATGTCCCAACATTCAGTCGGAGGTCGGCATGCCTTGCTTTTCTTCATTCATTTCTGAACAAGCAATGTATTTCCAAAAAGAGGTTTCCGGAATTACTTTATTATACATACACATTTTAAAATGACTCAAGCAAGTGGCCGCATAATTGTTTGGTGTACAATGGCTTTCTTTAAAAGTAAACTTCGGATAATGATATGCCAGAACAGTTCGTGTGTTGTCAAACAATGATGGAACAATTGCATTTTCGTGGTTTAACCAAATGTCGTCTTATATAATTGTGGTCAAAAGTGAAAAGTATGGAGACGATTGTATTGGACGAGGTATTATTGTGAGACTTGGATTAACGGGTTAATACATAAACTTTTCTTGCAAAATGGGAGCTACTCAAACTGTGAGCTGTGGTTACTTCAAAAAATGATTTCTGTAAATTGCTATTTTCTGAAAAATATTTATATAGATTAATTTCTTAAATGTTTTACTATAAAATTTTAAAAACAATCATCTAATTTAAATGTGCCAGTTGTTGTGAATACAGCTATATTACCTGATTCCATATTCACGAGAATTTGATATAGTTTATATTTATATTATTAAATTGTTTATAGGTTTTTTTTAGTTTATTATTTTTATTATGCACTGGAAATATCTAAATCATAAAATGTGTGCTCTAATTTTTTTTTTAATTTATAGAGACTTATTATCTATCTAATTTAGTTGTTCTCTATATTTTTTTCTGTAGGATTTAAGTTAGTAAGCAAATTTTGTCTTGAAACATTAAAAAATAATATTTTCGATTTAAAAATATCTACTCCATTGCAGTTGTATTCATTACATTAGACATGATCGTCGGACAGCATGCAGCTTGTACATATTTTGTATTGTCAATAGAGTGATTACCACACACGTTATCCTTGGCGGCCGCTCGGCAAAATAGCATAACTGGCGAATTCGAAATTTATTGACATGTAAATTTATTATGACAGCGTATAATCAAACAATCATTAGCTTAACTAATTAGCTAGCCAGGTCATAATGTAGGCTGATATTGTTATGGAAGTTCCATTACTTATAAGTATTCGGATTGGCTTTGTTTCTGTGCGTTGGTGATCTTTAGGAAAAAAAAGACATAAGTATCTAAACATTATGAAAGTTATGAAGCTTCTCAAAGATTCTATGAAATACAAATAATTTTTACTCTTATGTTAAATTACTTACCTACCTTCGTCTATAAATTTATTTTTTAAGGTAAGCCACGTATAGGTACAATTTTAGTTTAGATATAATTTTCATTTTTTTATAAATGGTTTTTATTTATGGCGATAATAAGTACCAAACGGTATATTACTATTTATACTATTTATTGACTTTATTTGATATCCTTTTAGGTAATTGTTATTTATTTTTTTGTAATTCTAAAACACATCGTACATCATGAAAATTATTATCACAAGTCGTATCACCTCGTACTACAGCTGTGAACTTTGAAAATGGCCAAACATATCCGCTGTAATGCTAAGCTGAGACTCAGAGGAAATCAAAAATATTCTCAATGCGTGGCATATTATGATCTCTTCCTTTAAAATCCATAATATATTGAAATTATTTTTGATACATATCCATTCGTTTAGTGTTGGTTGTTAAAAAAAAAAACGAAATTATTCGTTTAAGCTGTATAGAAAAAGTGAATGTTAATAATTCTAGTCACGTGCTGGTCAATTTTATGAGAACTTTTGTCATAACTTTGTAAAGTCATCAACCATATGGCATTGATTTTCGTTTAGCAATTACCGGAACAATGTCTACATTGCGGCCGGCATGTGCGTAGCGCGAGAAGGCATTTAGGCTTGGTCACTCCGGATTCACCTGTTATGCGGTTTTTGGCTGCACGCCAGTTGTGTGACCAGAGAGCGAATGATATAATAATTTTCTTTATGCCTTGTATTGAGTATTATATTTAATAAAGCCATTTACTAAGTTTCAATCAATAAATTCTCAGTTTACTTAAAATTGAAAAAAAAAAAAAAATTGACATTGTTTTCAAGTACATTTTTTCCTATAAGTTCTTTGTCCGAAAATAAATAGTGTTAAGAAAATAATTGGGAACTAAGTAGGTAATAAGGATAAGTTCACTTGTGTTTTCAAAATAAATATTTATTTTAATTTAAATAATATTTATTAAGTTAAATGATAATATAATTTATTTATATAATTAAAATAAAAGAATAATAAAAAAAAAATAGGTTGTATGAAGAGATTGATTGACGACTACTTGATGGTAGGTGGCTATTACCATATTAAAATTATAAGAATACATCAAAGCCTGGATGAATGTTAAAGAATAAATCCAACTGAACACTTAACAAATCGCAGACTACTAACATAAAAGGAGTTATAAATCATGTACAATATCCATTACGAAGCTTACACCGATGTTATGAAATACTTAATTGGTTTTGTCTATCACTAATGAGTGGTAAGTGGCATAAAATTGATGGCAGGTATAGATGATGAACAGAGATTATTTTGTTGCCAAACGGACTCTGCCCACTGAATGCGTAGGCTTGTTATAAGAAGCGTTAATATAATTATTAAAATAATAAAGTCAAAGTCATTCATGATATTCTCTTAGAATACACTTTAACTAATATATTAAATTGGAAGAGTGGTTGGGGTGCTTGCCTTAAGTGTCTGTACCAGGTTCGATTCCCGGCAGGGTCAATTTGGAAATGAACTTTTTAAAGTTGGCTCTGGTCTTTATCTAATATAAATATTGTAATTTTATAGATGGAGGAAGAAAATGAAGGATACAAAGAAGGATTTTTCTTTCTTAATCTTTAATAAAATAAAAAGCTAATTCTACTGGTCGTATTTTATAGTTAAAAAGTTAACTATCTAGTCTAAAGTTGTTCTTTAGACTAGACCTTAGATTGTTAACTAGGTGTTGCCTACTTATGATCAACTCAGAGTAAACTCACTTGTATTAACACTCCATCCAACTTTTAAAGTACTTACTTATTGGTAGACACCATTATTTTAGAGATAAGTTAAAATGACTCAATGGCGTACTTCGCTACAATAGATTTCAACATTTCACGACGCGATTTCGAAAGATTTGAAGTTCATTCATTACTTTTTCGTTACATTTCATTGTTGTGAAGGTGATAGCATCGTTTTATAAAACACCAACTTCCACTCTTGTAATAATACTTTGTTTAATAAAATTTATAAATATGTTAAGTAAGTATAAGTAATATTTTCAGAATACATGAATAATTTAAATTAATAAAAATGTTCTTGTAGGTATGATTGAAAGACAGATGATTATCATCAATATTACCAAAAAAAAAAAAATCGCACTGTGATCTATACTAATCTAAACTAATATTATAATAAAGAGGAAAGATTTGATTGTTTGTTTGTTTGCATGGATTGTACGAAGCTTTTTTTTTTACGGGAGGGGAATCCCTCGAGTGTATTGAAACGTCATTTTTTATTTAGTTCTCCCAAGTTGCCAACCCCTTTTCTTTGTTAAAAATGGTCACTTGGTAACCTTGCTACTATTACGCTAATAGATAAGCGGATAAAGTTACAGGCAAAGGCAAGGCTAGTCTATTTTATAAAGAATAATATAAAATATTCTTTGACAAATTAAAAGAAAAATAACTCCTAAACTCAAACGTAATGATGAATGAATGATGACCCGTCCATTCTATTTTGAAAAAAAAAAAAAAATGGAACAAAAAGGTGTGGTAACAGAAATGTATAGTCATCAAGTTGAGTTTGACATTTCGGTTTGTACTTATTAACATACTGGTCAGTGACGGACTCGCCTCCATTCTATATTTGAAATTTTAATAAGTTATACGCTTTCACTGTTGATTGTTTGTCTCTTGTTTACAATTCGAGTGAGACTCGATTCATATTATTATTATTGTATAATGAAATATTTCGAAGTTCAAGAACTCAATTCAAGTTTTTTTTTTTTAATAATATAAAGGTGCACATAATCTATAGTTAGGAAAATAAGTAGACGAATGACGAGCTGAGTGATTACGGTTTCTAGCCTTGACCAATAGGCGATGGTAGCCAGTCACCTACCATCCAGTGAAAGGGCAGCCTGTCTTACAGCCTTTATACAAAAAAGTAGATTTTAGAGATACTTTCGTCTGTAGAATTTTTAAAACTATTTTTAAATAGTCGTAGGAAAAATCGTAAAATGTTAATGTTTATACATTTCTATAAATGTTAATAATTTTAACGACTAAGTTATATTTTTCCCAAATGGGAAATGACTCCATATTTGTTAAGAATAACCACTTTTAAATACAACGAATAATGCATATAACTGCATTGAATGCATTCAATCAATGGTTTCCAGACATTGTAATCATCGTGTGTGTAAATACGTGTGGATAATAAATAAATAAATAAATCTGCATTAATGCAGTCTTCAATGGGTATTTTATTTTTTTAATTAGATTGACATTTTTTAACTCATGACACATTTGTTATTAATCATTTATAATACTAAGTAGTATATAATAATTTTGTAACAGTTTTACAAAATTAAATGATTCATATAGAAACTATCACAAAGTATTAGACATTAACTTCAGAGAGAGAACAAGATTTTAAAACAACAGTATATTGTGTTTTCATAACAGAAATAGAAATAAGACCTCGCTTTAACAAATAATTAAATAAAAGTCAATAAAATTAAAATAAAAGAAAAAGTATAACAAACATCTTCTTGGTATAAATAAATTTTATTCGTTGCTGAAAGTGCAGTTAAACAAATAATTTTAAATTATATTTATATAAACAAACACCTTCAATTAAAACATCGTTAATAAGTGTTAAATATTTCGACAACTTATTAAAAAGTTCCCCTAATGATTGACGGATACGTGGGCGTAGAGTTAAACGTATACCACTGCCCATATTAAAAACTATTAAACATCAGACACAAAATAAAACAAAACTGCCCACTCGCGTGCCTTTAAAAAAATACTGCCCCAACACATTCTATAGAAAAATCAGTTTGGGATCTCATTTCAAATTGCGAACATTTATTAAGTACTATTTTCAAAATTAGAATTTCTATTCATTCTAGACAATCTGTTCGCGTTTAAATGTGTAATAGTTTCATTTGAGATATTTTTTTTTTTAATAATTACTAAGAATACTAATAGAATGGTATCTTCAATACCTACCGTTTTATTTGGATACTGTGCCACAAATATGTATGAATGGACTCGCGGCTTACCCTCAGATAGGTGTGATTAGAACCAAGAGCGTGGGCTGTCTCTGTCATCGCAACGGGTCATTGCATAAATAGTCTTGGGATAATGTAGAATGGGCATTTTTTAAAATTATTATTATATATTTTATAAGCTAAATTATCATCATTAATAGTTAACAGATGCCCACTGTTGTACAAGGACATTCTCAGTCGATCTCCAAAACGATTTTAGCCATCCAAAGTTCGGTTCAGGTTGCTAAAAGCTATGTCGGTGATTTTATTTCTTTATCTGGATTTAGTCTTTATCTCATTTCAGATTCTCAGACCTACCTTATTATTCCTAGATTCTGTATGTGATAAGTAAATAAGAATTCTATATGTTTCAGTGGCAGAGACAGCCACGGATTATCGCTGTCATATACCTACAGTAGAGCAGCACTTCTGTCAGTTGTAGCCAGCCAGCCTTTCTTAGAAAACTAACGCCAAATATCTTCTAGATTTCATCGTATTTCCTGCCAATAGGCGACCACTTTTTGATTATTTGTAACTTATTTTTCTTCCTATTTCATGTTTCTCTCTCTCTCTTTCTCTCTCTCTCTTTATTTTCTTTTTGAGGATGCGAAATTTTAGTACCTTATTGTTCAAGTGGTCTATAGGTGGAATAGAGTCAAGTCTTTGTCTAAGACAAAACTTTATGTCGTTAAGCCCTACCTATACTTAGCTAATTTTAGACCATAGATATAAATAACGTATTTTATTTTTTGGTATACTAATTTAAACGTAAATTCGATATACTAATCTAAACTTTCACATTTTTCATGAGTAAAATAAAACAGTAAAAACAATAAGTAAAAATACATCAATTATAGCACTGTGTTCATTAGCATACTGTGTCTTGTCTAACAATTCTCACTCGAATACTGAATTTGCATTGAATGCGCGCGGGCTGGACACACGCGCATCGACGGCCTGTCATTACCGGACGCGCACAATCTGTCGCCGCCCCACCCTGTCGCCACTACCATTTGTTTCAGAAAATATAAGTGATAAAATTGTGATCTTATTCACTCAAATTATGAATTAACTTTTTGGATATGGGAGTGAGGTTCTCGAGTGACAAACAGCCTCTCACGTAATACTGTTTTCGCTGTAGCACGGTTCGAATGACATTAGACGAATCGTGGATACCTTTTCACTTTTAAAAACATCTTAAGTTGATGCGTTTTAAAAACGTGAAGTAGTTGTTTATCTGCACACTAAATATCATAGGCTATCCAGTACGGAATCATCAATTTAATTTAATACATTAAATAAATTTAACAAAATTCCAAATATACAAAGTTTTTTCATTATATGTCTTACTAAGATAGAATGCAGCTGAAATATTGCGTCAAGTTTGTAACTTACAAGAGTGAAAAGGAAGGTTCGTCTAAATGTCATGCATTCGCACTATACACAGCATGAATATTGAATACATTATTGAATTATTCCTTTGCTATTTTTGTTTTATTGACTTGATTGATTTTATGTTACTGATTGATTTATGTAAGTTGATTTAGGTATTTGTATTTTTGATCTCATTGACATTTGTTAATTCATTTATAATTTAATTAATCTAAATTAATGTTGTGCTTTCCTATAATTTAAATTTCATACTTGTTATGTTCCTCTCTGTGAATGTTGTATATGTACTGTGATTAAGTATGTATTTAGTTGGTAAGCCTTTTATATAAATAAATAAATAAATAAATGACCTATCAATCTGTTATAGTGTAAAATATTAAAAACTCTTAAATGTGTTTTAATTTTTTATTACTTTTACCAATTTCTAGTTTGAATTTTGAAACAATATTGAATAATTATTTTTGGAAATAGCATCCATAAATTTACAAAAAAACCTGTACGGGCAACCGCTCAGGAAGGTATTTATGTTGTATTAGTCATAAATATTAGTCTTTATATACATACATACGCGCATATGTTACAAATAAGGACAGTGTCAACAGATCGCTCAACGAGGTTTCATTAGGTTCTTTCCAAAATCACAGTACAAAACTATCGACAGTAATCTCTTAAACGTATTGAACTATTTGAATGTTAACAAGATTTAAAGGAAAAGTGAAATAAGTATATCATTTTCATACCTATAGTAGGGGTTATACGAAATTCAAATTATTGTGTTCAGAGCTCGCGGTCGAATCGTCGCGATTGCAACACGGATGATGTTTTATGAATTTTTAGTGTCACTGTTTCGAACATGACTGTACTGAAAAATGTCTCGGAATTATCATAAACTTTATCTTGTCAAGAAGTTGTGTTCTTATATTAATATATAATATGTTTATGATATACTTATAAGTTTTCTTGTTACTTTTAATTAGTTTGATCCGTTGGTGGAACAGATAGAATTGTTGAGTTAAAATTTTAAAAAAATCTTTTCTTAACGGATGCTTAAGTTATAAAATAATCATATGCTCAAATTCAATTTCAGCTTTCTAGACTTTCTAAAAGCTAGAAACTATTTTATGAACTGGACAAACGATTTTATGAGAACAGATAAGAAAATTTAAGTTATGTTGTAATATTAAATTTATTTGGAATCGGAGCGTTATAATCGTATTTGTAATTTATTATATTACTTTGTCGTTATTTTATATGTAAAGATCTGACTGTTCACATGATTCTAGATCTAGATTCTAGATTCGCCAATTTACACAAGCAACACTACAAAAGTTTCAAGTACAATGATAACCTTAGAATAAAGGATAAGGTTATATGATGACATAGAAAATGGGCTCCAGCACTAGCTCACCGAATCACAACAGCATATGCTCTTATTTCAGTGTTTTTCTGTAAGGGGATGTCGCCAGATTGGCTATCGTACCCAATTTATATGACTACGAAACGTAGTGTACCCTGTCACTACTAAAGAATCAGAAGGAGTAATCTTTTTTTAATATCTGTTCAAAATGTAACGCATCGCAGGTAGAAAACCTGTGAAGAGCGAAAAACTATACGGTCATCAGAAAAACCCATATTAAAGCTTCTTTGTTGCTCGGCCTTTGTCCATGAATTTTTTACTTTCCACCCTCATTTTATGCCTTTTTTGCAAAGAAAAAACTATTCTATAGGAATCAAAAAAGGAAACGATGCGAATAATTCCTCGTTTCATGTTTCATCGTTTTTTTAAGGTCTATTTTGGACGCCCACGGCCATTGTCGGTCCTTATCGATCTAATCTGCTTTTGATAGACCTCCTCACTGTTATGGACCCGGCATCCTATTGTCCAGTACTTTTGACAAATGTTTTCTCGTAGATTTAATCTGTCGAAACAGAATTAAGAAAGAGTTGATTCATAGCAAAAGGTGAATTCGTGTATTCAATTTAGAATTTTTATGTGAAGGTCGGCAGGCAGGCTGACGTATAACTCGATGGTAGACAGATCACTTGATGCCTATGAACACATATTACGCCAAGAAGGATGTGAATGCGCGGTCGACATCGATAGGATAAAGATAGATGACAAATTAGGGATGAGGGAATAGGTTCTGAGATCCTGTTCACTTATCGAAACCCTACAGCACACATTCTATCATTTCACTGTGGTGTTCTGCAAAAAGATGATAGACAGGTTTAGAGTTTAATATTTCGTACCGTTGTGAGTTTAATATTTACATTGTGTCTGTTGAATTGCCACTAAAACTATGTGGGAAAAGAATAGAACAAGAAAATGAGAGTTGTAGGAGTTCTAGTGACGAAAATATTATGGTAGAGTCATTAGAAGAATTACTAAATCCACATCTTCAATAGCATCTTACACAACTTCACTCTCTGTTAACTTACACAGCCTGTAGCTCCTAAAGTATTGATCGTAGAGTAAAAATGAATATAACCAAATTTGAAGAAAATTTTAGTATGTTCATCTGGATACCGCAAGGAATAACTGTACCAATTTATAAAAATACACGAATTATTTCCCCTGACTGCCCAGCCCACATTCGGCTTAATTTGACCGTACCTACTAAAGTTAAACCTAAATATTTTATGCAAAATAACTATTTAACTATTGAATTGTTCTATCCATTTGATGATTCATGTAGAATTTCCACATATAAAAAAATAAAAAAATTATAAAAAAGAAATTATAAAAAAATTATTTATTTATAATTTAAAGTTTATTTACGCCAAAGTATTACAGGCAAAAAAAAAATTTAAAAAATTGTCAATAATTTAAAGTTTATTTACGCTACAAAAATATTTTTAAAACTTCACATTAATCTTATATTAATTATTACAAGAAAGAAAAAACACAATAAAAGTAAGCCTATAATTTTCAAAAGCGAATTCAAGATAGGAATCGTCGTGACAAATATTGCGGTCATCTCATTCGTGTCGGCCATTTTTTGTTGTGTTCTATAAACATTGGTTTTAATTATCCAACAGAATGTCCCCGATGGTATCAACAACACATGTTGTTCGGACTAATGTTTGTGAGGACAGCGATAAAAAAGAATTACCTACTTCCATCCAAATAGAAGCTGTAACGCACGATCATAAAAATAGTCTTAGCGATTTCTTACTTTATAACTATTGGGAACTTCAACTACCGTGCTTTCAGTATAAATTTCATCGAGAACAGTAGCTTTTTAAATATTTTTTTATATCTACCTAGTTCGATAGACAGGTTGACGGTCCACTTGATGGTAGATGGCTACCGTCGCCTATACCTAAACAAGCAACGCCACAAGTGCTGCAAATCCGCTACCGAACATAGCAGGATTAAGGATAAGGAATCCTTTACTCACTCGGAACATTGATTCGGATAAATGGTGCATTTGATTGGGATAAATGTAAATATAGCTTTTACCCGTGACTTCGATACGCCCTTTTTTCTTAGGTGTTAAAACATTTATTCAAATCTTTATTTCTCATAATTATTTTTTTGTCAGGCGTTGGATTTTTATTTTTTATTTATTTATTTATTTATTTATTTATATTAGGGAAACATACAATATCTCGCTACACATTATAAATATACATACAAGAAAAACATAATACTTTTCTCTACTGTACATGCCCGTTTCTGACAATTTGTTTACAAAATTTCTTGATGATCAGTTTAGTAGCTAAGGTGTGTTTTTATAATAGTAACAAACAAACAAACTCATTTTCGGATTTATAATATTAGTTAGGACTAGTAGTAGATGTATAGATAATTATACTATTGTCTTGTCTCTGAAACAAATATATCAATAGCTTGTTCTGGTTCTGTAGAGCAAAGGAGTAGTTTACAAGTAAGTAAAAGTGCGTTGTGCGTTGTGTAGGTATTTATGCACTGAAGGACACAGTTAAAAAAATTATGGCCAAAAAAAATTTTTTTTTTCATAGTGAATGTCATAAATAGCTATCCAAAATCTATAACCCGAAACTCCACCACTTGAAAGTGATTTATGCAAACCGCGTGGTGTCCATAAGGGTAATTTTTTATACATAAAAGGTTTTTAGCGCAAAAAATCGTTTCAGTCGCCGGAATAACGGGACAGTGACGATATGGTTTTAAGATAATATTTAAAATGGTTTGAACCAAGGAACATAGCGACTCCAAATAACTTTCGGTAGATTGTGTGTGGATGTATTGAGAATTTTAATTACGCGTTGTTGAAACCGACCCAGAAAGTAAATTATTTAAAAAAAACATCGGCCGTGCGTTTTACGTGAATAAGAGTACGTTACGTGTAATATTTTCTTTGAGCGTATGATATGTTTCAACGAATTCGAATATACCTATCATATATTTACCAAAAAAAATCTTTGATCCTATGATTCTTTGATTCTTAATTTTTTTTAATATACGTATAACGTTTTGAATACCTTTAATTACCTTTAATATTCAAATTATACTTAATTGCACACGTTGTTTCTGCTATCGCTATCAAAATACATTCGCGGGTGAGTAGAACCTAGATATTAATTCGTGTGAGTAATTTTCGAGGGAAAAATAGTTAACAATTTAATATGGGGCATACTTTTTAGGGCCAGTTGGAAAAAAAAATTCGATTGAATCTTGCGGGCGAATGGGACCTAAATCGAGAAAGCTTCTTAGCTTAGCTATAGAGCGGTGTAGTAAAATTTTGATGTAGATGATAGATCGATTATATGTAGCTACAGTATCAAAATCTATTTCCTGATTTTGTTATCATCAATTTTCTTAATTTGTAAGTAAAAATGAAAAACATATTTTTTATACAATAATTGGAATGTTTGACGTCAAGGAGATACAATCAAACAAACATCGCAACAGTGGCTACAGTACAGATATGTTATTTTATAACATCAGATATATAACTTTATAACATCATATATATATATATATGTTATAGCGGAGTGGATATTCTTATATCCACTAAGAAAGAATTTTGAAAATTACAACTCTGTGCGAAGGCGTGTCGCTAGTTTCCCATAAAGACTTAATAACTCCTTGTTGCTATGTGAATTGTAAGAGTGTGGTGAGGGGAGGGCAGCACACGTGGTGGCCAGAAGTACACACATGTGACGTCTCGACGGCGAGTCTAATGGCCGCATGTGTGATGGACATCGGGATATTTATGTCAACAAGTCATATGCGTAAGATTATTGACCTATACTTTAATGGCAACTTAAATCTGGAATAACCAGTTGAGTAAAGTTTTGTAGCAAAATATTAGAGCTTTAAAAGACTTTCGGTTGAAAATAATGATAACACTTTTGATTTTGTTATATACATATAATATTTTGATTTTTTTTCTTAATAACTGTCAATATAGTTTATAAGCTTTAAGCAGCACCTGTGGCTTAGCTTGTGTTATCAGGCGACGGTAACCGCCGACCCTCATTAATTTTGTGTGCAATATGGACTACGAAATAAGGAGCGAGTGGTCATACTAAACCACTCTCTGAAAATCTTAATTATATAAAGTATATCTTGGTATTTTTTATTTATATTTTTTTATATACGAGTAAGTTCTTTTTTAAGTTGCACTACAAACTACAACAATTTTTTTTTTCAAACGGTTATATTTTTGTGTAGGTTTATTAAATTAATTTATTAATTACATATTAGTAATAAGTATAAAAATCCCTATAGATGATTTCTATTAAAAATAAATAAAATAAATAAATATATATATTTTTAAATAAATCCTCAACGTTGTGCAAGTCGAGCACGACATGTTCTTAATATAATAGTGACAATGTTAAAATTATCGACAAAAAATAGCATATTAGAATGTACCGCTAGTCGACGCATCTGGAAGTCATCGCGCTCTCACCGTTACGTAGCTCCGCTCTGACCTGCCCCGAGAAAAAAGTCTTTAGTGTAGGAGTGCTCCTCTTTTGTAATAAAATCGTTTTTAATTTTGTTTATACATATTTTTGTCAATCTTAATTTGAATAGATTAGAAAGACATTTGTTCATAATCACACAGATAGGTACAATACTGAAGCATTTAGTCCAGATTAGATGTCCACATGATGTTCGACTCGGCTTGATCCATCCACAAGATAAAAATAAATCAAGGCACATTATAAAGAAATTATAATTTAACAATAAAAATAATTAGATATAAAATCATTGTAACACTATGAAAATTAATTATCTACTAGCACAGTGTTTTCTTTTAAAAAAAGTCCGAAAGGCAGACTGACAGTTCACTTGATGGCAGGTGGCTACCGTTGCCTATTAACACAAGCAAATTAATATGTACTGCAAAAGCGCTGCCGAACTTAATAGGAAAACAGAAAATAATTATTTATTTATTTATATATTTTATTACAAAAGGCCTCCAACAAAATCGTCATCGTTCTTAGTTAGGCAACACTTGGCGGATGAAGCAGCAATTAATGGAAACACAGCATGCACCAGTGAAACTTTTAAGTTCTAAAAAATGAAAATTAATAATTTAAATACAAACACAAGCAAAGCAAAGAGATACTGTCACATTACAAGGTACAATAAACAAACTATAATAAAATGTCAAGTGTTAGAACCATAGACAAGGATGACTTTCTTGATTTTCCACGGCGCATTATTATAAGGGCTGTATTATGCTTAATTAATTATGCTTTTATTTCACGGTGGTCTTCTGTAAGTTTGGTGGTCACTGCCGCCAGAGGTGCTGTTCAATTTAACGTAAACGAACACTGCTACTATTAATAAACAAAATATTTTATTTTAATTGTTATATAACAATTTTAATCTTACACTTATTTTTCTTAACACAGTATTTATAACTTTATTTACACTTAACACACTTATTTATAATAATAATAAATAATCAGCCTGTAGGTTCGTAGTCCTACAGGATAAACTGACGATAAAACAAATATCCGTTGGTTATAAGGGTCAGAAACCATATTGCGCAAAGTCGACCCACATGAGACGCCATTCCCGGTTGGTTTTTTGTCCACCTCTAATACTATTTTTAACTACTGTGCGGTCTCCACTGTTTTTACATTAAATCTGTGAGCGTTAAATAGACAGTTAAACTGAGTTAAACACATTTAAGAAATCATTTTTGGCAGTCATATGGGCAGTCCGTCTGGCGGCAGTAACCACCCCCTTACTACTATGATATAACAGTATGTGTGCTGTTGTGTTTCGGTGAGTGAGTAAGTGATTTTCCTATTTTCCTATCCTATGCCAATCCTACTATCTATGGTCGGTACCGCATTTGTAGCACCTGTGGCGTTTCTTGTGTTATAAGCGACGGTAGTCACCTACCATAAAGTGGATCGTCAGCCTGTCTGTCGACGTTAACATAAAAATAAATATAATCTATTATTTTAATAGATTTACAGATACACTTAACAGCTTTAATAATATCTAACCTCTGGACTTATCTACTTTTATTATTTTTATCAATATCCGAAAATATTCATGCTATTTATTAAAATTGAAAACTTTAGACATTTTGTATCAATTTCATTTGCGTAAAATATTTTATGAATATTTTACACTCAGATTAGTAAAACATTTTATGTTTAACATAATAAAATCTGTAGGTAATGGGTACAAATAAATGAAATAAAACAATTAAATGAAACTATAGGCCAGTATATATGAATATACGGGTTGCATAATAATCTATAAGAATATTGAAAGAAATAAATAAAAATTATATTTGTCTTATTTTCACAAGTACCTACCAATGAGAAAAAAAAGCTTCTAATGACACGCTAATATGAAAATACCACATTTTAATTAATAGATACAGCTAACGGGCATCTAACATCCGTCGCAAACCAAACATCGAAAAAAATGTCACCAAATCTTTCCCACATGTGGTTTGCTTACAACCCTAACTTTACCTTTCAAGATTCCATTATGAACTTTAAACGCTTTGTATTAGAGTCTAAACTCGCAAGCGGAAATGTTTAACGTCTGTATACAGGGTTGTCAAAATAGGTTTTTTTCATAGCCGGATAAATAGGTCGCAGGTTATTTGCCGTTGCAAGGTGCAAGCGTTCCCAAATGGAACGTTTGGTGCCAAAATAAACGGAACAGTGATATTTGTCATAACGGTGTTATCGAGTGATAAAGGAAGCGATTGTTTTTGAAGGAAAGGTGGTTTGTGTTTGCTTGCTTCCATTTTTTTAAGCCACCAAAAATTAAATTAATTTAAATTTTTTTACAGAATTCTACCGTGAACTAACAGCATGTATGCTGTTGTGTTTCAGTGAGTAAGTAAAGGATACCTGAGCCCATTAGCCTATCCCTTCCTTATCCATTAACCTACTACGGTCGCAGCGAACTTGCAGCACCTGTAGTGTAGTTTGTTTTATAGGCGACGGTAGCCTAGTGATCAAGTGGACCGTCAGCCTGTCTGTCGAAATTAAATATAAAAAAAATCGGGTCAAACAAAAACTTATAAATTTTTTTCTTTATTTTTTTTTTAAATATAGCCCCGTGTTAAATAATATATTACAAATGCGCTTGTAATTAATTTCAAAAAATTTAATAAACGCTACATGAAGCAAAACCTGCATGGAGACAGAAAAGACTGTCACATTCTTCTGTTATCTTCGGCTCGCCGTGATTGCTTTCAGAAAACTTCGTAAATTTAAAGGGCACGTTAGTTTTTTTAATGAAATATACAGCAAATGACAAAAAAAAACTTAATAACATGCTTTATTTTAACAAATATTTTATGTGTAATTTTCTTTGCCACCAGCTATAATGTCTTTGCTACATGAACTCTGTAGACACTGCACAACTCATGTTCTTTAAAAAATACCTTTGGGACTACGCATGGAAATACAGAGAAAGCTGTTTCACAAAAACATATAACAATATATAAGTACATCTTAAGTTCGATCTAAGTATCTCTCACAAACACTTTGGATTCACATGAGCAATACCGACTTTCTACAATATTTCAGTCAAATTTCGGCTTGTAAGGTGTAGGCCATAAATCGGTGTTGGTTTACGAGAGGCCAGCGGGGCCGATACGTGACCGGCGCGAGTTACGGGACGTGACAATCGTCTTCCTAGGTACATTTGTTCTTGGGCACAAGGAAAATTATGCTTTTCTTTTAAATCTAACAAAACTAACACATTATAAGCAACTAAAAGCCATGATTAAAACCGCGTTTTATTTAGATGACAAATATACATATATATCTAATCTATGCAGTTTTTAAGAATGATATATCGTTTACAATTGTACATTCTAACCTAGTGCCAATAGTACATATAATACGTGGTCCAATAGTACATAATACGAAGAGCCGACGGTTGATGGTTCTCGATTGGAGGCCACAAACTAAAAAACAATTAAATTGACGTCGAAATAGCCTTTTACTTAAAATTATTTCGCACAACTCGACTATAGGACGCCGAGTGGCGTGGACTTATTAAATAAACAGGACGATTAATAAACTAATTTAATTAGACCGCACCACTCAACTAGAACGCTGAGTGGCGTGGACTCGTCCATCCCTCGGCTTATATTCGATTGACTTTGCAAAATAAAAAATGAAACGCTAGCGTCCGCGCACTTTGTATTGTACCGTCCACTCACGGGTGCAGTTGCACTCATTGCACTCCTGACATGTACTTAAGTATTATTGTTTTAGTTTTATTAATTTTTATCTGAAACATGTAACGCTTCGTTACAACAATGGACCTCCAAACGTAGCATAGAACGTCCACCTACGCTACCGTCCCATTTAGGTAATATCTATGAAAAATTTTAAAAAATTCTTATTAAAAATTGCAGCGCTTACATACTACAGACAAACTAAGGTTACAAATAGACGCGGAAAGCGCCTTCTTATTTATACTTCTTTAAAATACATAATAATAAATAGTCTTAATAAGAGAATTTAGATTTTAGAGTAGGTATATAACAAATAGGTCCAGCCCCAAGTATGGTACAGTTCTGTAAAGATGTGTTTACACTGTGCTAAGTTGACGCGATCAATCTCCATCAACCACCGCATTATCAGAGAGTATCCGCCTCCGCGATTATAGAGTTACTAATCTTCAGAACTGGTTTTATTAATATATTATACATAAGACATTTCTTTTACTATTTAATGTACATAATATGACATTAAAGAGTAAAATAATTTATTTATTATTTTTTTCTAATTAAGTATATTTGGACATCATCTTTAAATAAATATAAAAATGAATTGCTTAATTCTAAGCGCAAAATTCGAAAATGGCTGGACAAATTCGACGAAGGTTCTCATGAAGAAAAAAAAAATGCATAAATTACCCGGAAATTGCTTCCGTGCGAAGCCGGGTTCGGTTGTTAATAAAATTTATAAAAAAATAATAATATAATAATGAACTAGAATTTTTTGTCAATCTTTTTTTTACTTTAAGTATATTTTTCTCGTTTAATTAAACTTATTTTATTTTTTTAATACACTGTAATCTTTATTTCTAATTTTTATAAGTTAAAAAATATAAACATATATTTTGACACAACGAGTGCACTATTGTTTGTCTGTGAATATTGTGTATTCACAGAATGCGATGTTACCATCAACCACTACAAACGAGGCAATTAGTTTTAATTTTACAATAAATATTACAGTTTTTATAAGCTTAACGATCGTATAGAAGCTTAAACGAACATAAAAATTACAGTAAGTAATTGCCACGTCTATACAATACAAAAGCGTATCGTGAGAACAAAACTTAACACGATCGTCCATCACAGGTTTATCACGCATGCGCTCTGTAACCTTATCTGACGAGATGAAAGTAAGGAAAATGTTCACCGACACGAAATTATTGTTTTCGGTAGCGAAACGTGACCAAACTCTTTACAGAAGTGACGAAAAGTATAAAAATGTGCAAATCTTATTTTAAAAAAATGTTTTTTTTTTTTAAACTAAGACCCGCCTCCGACTTTGCAAAGACGCAGTGCGATTTCATCGTTTATCTCTCTTTCAATTAGTGAAAATCAAAATGTGAAAATCCGTTGGGAGCTTTAGAAGAGGCGGACAGCGCCTTTATTTTATAATAGTTTCGTGGTGCCTGCGATTTCGTCTGTGAAAAAAAAAATGATAAGTATAATACCTGAGAAAATACCTACCATTTTTTCAGGATAAAAAGTATCCTATTATGTTAATACAGGTAATAAACTGTACTGAAAAATTTTCTGTTTACCCATTTACATACTTATAATCAGTTACAATCTATGTATACATTTTAACCTACATTCAAAATTATGACAATAAATAATCCCGAGACATCGATTATAACATCAATGACCCGTTCTCACAATCTTTCATTTACAAAGTCTAAAGCGAAACTTAGGTAGGTGTGATAATATTATTTTATTCTAATAGCGTACGTACTGTAGTTTGTTTTGTGAGGATCCCACAGAAACCTAATATTTTCTTTAAACACTAACTTTTTCATGTTAATGCAGACAGGCTTACGGTGCACTTGATGTTAAATGGCTACCGTCGCCTATAACACAAGTACCGCCGACTACAGTAGAATGATAAGGGATTGGGAAAGTTTAGGGAACTATGTGCCCAAATTCAGTAACAAACATACAAAACTTTCGCATTTATTATATTATTAGGATTAGGATATTAAAAAAAAAACCTCTTAACTTTATTAATGTGTGGCTGAGGCTGTTGTAACCTGTAATCACTTTTTTTTTTCATAAATAATGTGAATTTAGTTATTGATAAAATTTCTGCACCATTTAGTAAGTATTTGTCATAGTTCAGTACCAGTTTTGGTTTGAATTACTATAATTAAATATCATTTTTATCTTTAAGCTATTCCAATAAATAAAACAAAAAGCTATTCCAATAATTTGATATATTATGTTATCATTTATTTATACATAAGTATAAGTGTAACCTCGAATTATAGAAAATTCGACTTAGACTATTTTTCCACGTCCCCTATAAGCTCACACATACGAGTATGAATCTTCGTTTCGCTATTCATTGAGTGACAACTATATATAGTAATATTTCTTTTTATTGTCCCATTTGATTAGCCGTTTTGTCACACAAAGGATTTAACTGTACAACGAAGGCTATTCACAAGGTTGTTTTGCTATGATTTATAATTTGTTTAATTCAAATTTCGTGCCCAAAGAACCACTTAATATTTAAGTCTATTATTGTATGGAGGTCATTAACTAAATTGGTTTACGTAAGTTAATTTAAAGTGAAATCCTTTGAAAGTGTACTGAATTATATTTTGAGTAGCTTGAGTAACCAACCACTTATATTTTGCTTAGACGAATATGTCTTTATTTTAGTAAAGGATAAACGAGCAGGCTAAAACTAAACTCCATTACACGAGTCGAACTCCTAGGTAACGAAATAATCGAAGCTCATTGGTTAAAGTAATGATTTGGGTAATATCAGGCTTCATAATGTAACGCGCATTAGTTAATGGGAGCACACGGGCGATATTCTTTGGGAGCTCGACTCCTGAAATGTACCATAGGTCTAACTGCAATTTCATACTGAGGCAAAGGTACAGCAGGAAACTGTTGTACATGTACAAAAATTGGTAGCGATACTAATAAAATTTTTGTGCATATTTTGAGTTTTCAAATTGTTTAAACTTTTTGTACAGTCACGGTTTCCTATCTCAACGAAATAACTGTTATATTTTCTAAGAATGTTCGTGTTTGGATTAATGATGTAACGATAAAACGGGACAAAAGGTTTCGACGAATGATTTGCTTCCTATTTTTGATGTTCATAAAATATTGCGCACAGGTATAAAGTGTGTGGCCAATAAATTTCATATTCATACATAACAATATCAACTTATACGAATGTTTTCGTTGAAATAATAAAAAATATATGATTATAAATATACAAATGTGTGATTTTTACACCCAACTCGTCTGTATTTTGGTAAACTAACTTTTGGAAATTCGCATATTAATGTTATTATATCATTATCAGAAACAACAAAGCATTCTTAAACTTTGACAGACAAATAAAGTATAGATATTCTATAAATAAGCTGTGGAATACTTATGCAAATTGGATTACGTCTTCAGGCGAATACACCCCTTATAATAATTTAGCACATTATATTTGTATTGCAGAGGAAATGGGGTAAACGAGTGGATACCACAGTCAAAACACCCCATGACCCGACTATCTGCTTGCTTGACCGATAACCCCAAGACAGCTTAGTGACAGGGAATGGACGAGGAGAACTGAGGATAGAGTGTGGTGGCGCTTCTTTCTTCCCATTGGTACGTTTGTAAAAATTTAAGACTGCAAGTGTATTGGTAATTTATTTAAAAATAAAGAGTTTTTTTTTTATAAAAAAAAAGAAAATATGTATCCAGTATTTCAAAATATGTGTGTGGGGTGGTCATAAAAAGCCTTAAAAGACTAGTATTTTATAATTTTGTTAAAAGACAACATGGTCGAGAGGGACGCATGACATGGTGAATATTTCGAGTTGACCACCTGTTACCTGACTATAAATCCTGTTCCATCAAAATATCTTATACTGCGTGTTCATTAATTATAGTGAAATTTATATCGAGGTACAAATAGACGTGGTGTTTTTGATAACAGATAGCGTCAGCAACAACAATAAAAAAAAAATTCAATTATATTTTTTATTTTAATAAATAAGTAATAGGACATCGATATTCATGACAAAAGGCCTATTTAGGAGATTCAGTTATTTGTTTAAAAATATATTTTGGGTAATTCATATATTTGTTACTGTTATATTTCATTACCTGTAAGGTATATTATTACATATTATATTGTGTATATAATACTATCTCCCCCAAATGCCTGGGTAATATGGGCGCATTGGTCTAGCTAGCGGAGTTGGTACAGTACAGCGATATAAATTATGTTGCTTTATCAACAATTACTTAGATCTACATAAGTATGGAGCAATCAAAACAAAAGAAATAATTAAGTTAATATTAAGATAACGTATAGTTTTACTTTTAAATTATAGAGAAATGTTTAGTCAGTCGCTACTCGAACAAAACTTTTGGGCACGCACCGTTTTTTGTCCTTAAATACTAGAGGCCATCTGGTTGGGATTTTTTTCACCCGAAAAAACACACGTCTGACCCTTTCTTACCTTTTGTGCTGGTCCTCGATTTTTTTAAAAATTCACCTAAGGGAAGGAGACCCTCGCAATATGTTGAATTACCGTATTAGTAAAATTCTATAGGCATGATGAAATTTTTGATTGAACCCCCCTAACGGATTGTGTCTTAACGGTCTTAACATTTTTTTATCTGAATAAGAAATTTAATAACTGCTCAGTATTTTTTTTTTTTTCAATTATCATGACTCGCATGCATCAAACCAGTTTTGACGCTCAACAAGTTTCTGTTTGTGCAAAAAAAATATTTAAAAAAAGAATTATTATTCGTTCGCTCATAATATTTCGAGTGCTTTAGTAATCTTTTCACGAATCGATGCGACAAAGTGCAGAATTCGATTTTAAAGTTCAAAAGAGACCGAAATGTCGGGCCAATCGAAGTGCTTGAGTCGGTCGGCGACCATATGTAGTGAATGAATGAAATATCACGACGCGGATCTCTGTGTTTGTATTAAATAGTTTTCACAATAGATTTCGTTCGCTTTGTACGCAATGCGGGGGTTGAATTAACTCGGTGTGCACTCTATAAAGGCATTGCACCGGAATTTGTCGTAGGGGAGTTACATTTCGATCGAAAGAAATATTCCAATCGAATTTGTATGGTAGGTATTCTTTGATAAAATTATTCGAGAATACATTATGAAAATTGGAGTTATTTTTAACTATAAAAAATAATGTTATATGAATATATGTAGCACTCTAGCAAAATAGCAGTTTAGATTTTTAGCTTTTTAAAAGATATATTTGTGAAGAGTATTCTTTAATAAGAATTTCACTATTTGTTTAAAATTTTAAATATTATGTTTAGTAAATAGTGTAAATTCACAAAAGTCACTAAGCACTAAGCAGAACGACTGGCGGCAGCAGCCACCTCTTTACAAAAGCCCACTGTAAAATATCAGCTCGTATGTTGTGTTTCGACGAGTGCTTAAGGGTTGCATATACCCTATTTATTCCTCATCCTTTATCTTATGAAGTTCAACAGCGCACTGGTACCTAACACCTATGGTGTTGCTTGTCTTAATAGGCTACGGCTTATTAACAAGTCAGAATTCCAACCTTCACAAGAAAGTGTTTGTAGCAACTACTACATATGGGTTGCGTTTGTTATTTTAGTACATGTGTTCATAACTGTGTAAAGTATAATATGCCTTTATGGTAGCTTATAAATTACTTTTATTTTTCTATCTAACGTGATTTGAAAAAACTTAATAATAGATCTGGAGAGACATACAAAAACAAGAAATGTGAACAAGAATATGTTGTTATAATTAAGATATGCTCCTATGTGAACTAGAGGTATACCTAATAAAACTAAGTGTGGCACCTAGTTAAGGTAATTAATGGTGAGTATTATTTATGAATATCTGTCAAATATGAAATGCGGTCGTAACACCCATTTGAACATACTTTACCTTTATTTATAAAGGTAATATTGTACTTTACGACATTAATGTGTTAAAGGGGTCTCTTTAGAAGTCGATGAAGCCAAACATGGGTTGCATGTCGTACATCCCCCGTTGGCCTTCGTGACTGACTGAGCCATTTCACTGTTCCATGCGACACCGCAAACCTATCTACAATGTGTATACTAAAAGAATGTGCAACCTAATTGTGTCGATCTAAGTAAAGTGGATGGATTTTTGTAATCTTTTTCTTTTTCTCTTTGCACCATCTCCTAAGTTGGCAATCATTATGGCTATCTGAACCTTCCCTACATGAACAGCTGCAGCAGATCATTTTTCACGCCGCACATGATATGCCCAAATTATTCCAGTCTTCTGACTTTTATTGTTTCAACTTTCTTGTTAATTCTCTGTTCAAATTTGTATTATTCATCGGCAAAAATAATTGAGAGTTTACTGCTAAATGAAAAATAAATAAGTATTAAAATATCTCGCAACATTTTCTAACAGGGCTTGTTAGCAAGTAGGTAGGTTTAAGGTTAAATTCGCCCCATTGGGGTTAGTAAAACGAAAACTCGTCTGTTGAGACAAGAATATTATATTATATCTATTGATTGGATAATGAAAGAAGATGTGGCCAGAAAAATATTTGTTCGAGAAGTCCAGTAATCTTCGATGACAAAGGAAGTCTATTGGCCTATTAACCTGCCGATAATAATATTAGATCTCACTACAAAATTGGAAACACTTATTTCTTAGAAGGTCACCGAATATAAAAAGAAACATGATTTCCTTGTACATTATTTTTTTAAAACTGTTTTCCATACAGCGGCCCCCTGGAGTGCCTGCCTTTCGGTTAAACATTCTTACAAAATAAAGTATTATTAATGGCACTAAAGTGCCATTATAATGTAAAAATTATAATGTAAAATTTAAAAATTTAAAATTAATTAAGGGCATTTAAGGCAGGTACTTTAAAACACACACTTTATTTTAGTCTGTTTTCAATACTGTGGGCAGAGGCCATGGGTCACACGTCATGGCACGGACATCGCCGCCCCGCCCTCGGACCGAATGGCCCGCAAGCAATCTAATGGAGCGGTAGCCTTAGATCGATATTGAATTAACTGTGCCTCTGTGTTCAAAATAACATTTTAGAATACTCTTTCAACCTGGATTTTGCCAAGGTTATTATTTAACAGTTATAAGCTACAAATTATGTCGTTAGCATAAACATGGAGAAACATTTACTCGCTGAAATTACACCTGCTAAACTAGCGATTACCTTTGCTACGGATGCATTTTTTTCTGCAAATTATAATATGTAAAAAATGTATAGTATTATATTATTAGTCATTTGAATTAGGTTATACTTACTTACTCGGAAAATTCAAAATAGCAATAAAGTTAACATCTATACCTATCTATATCTATATGTATACTTATCTATACTAATATTATAGAGAAAATATTTTTTTTGTATTTTTTTTTGTTTGTAATGAATAAATTCAAAAATTACTGGACAGATTTTAAAAATTATTTTATAAAGTTACGCGGACGAAGTCGCATGTAACAGCTACTTATAAAGTAAAGTCGCTGTCCGCATCTGTCTACAACTCATCTAACCTTTTCTAAACCACCCAAAAGAGTTTGATACGTTTTTCACTAATGAAAAGAATTAACGAGGAAGGGGTTTTTAAATATCATTGGTTTGTGTATATATTATTATGGGTGGCAGACCACTTGATGGTTTGATACATGCTTTATCAAACGTTGCCACAATGTGTAGAAAAGTGTATATATACGTGTGTAGGTATAAAAATTAGGTAGATATAAGTATTTCGACGAAGTTAAATGGGATTTGAACATTCTTATTTTTCTATCACGCGATGTAAGGGGGTGTCCATACGAGGGTGGGGCGGAGACGGTACGGCCGAGCGTGACCCGTGGCGATTGCCGCCCTCAAACTACCGCCCGCCCTAACAGCACAACCGGTTTATATAACGCTCTTATTCTTTTTTTAACTATACACTTGCTGTAGTTTTATTCAAGAGTTAAATAAAAACAATTATTGTTACCTTTTTGAATTTAAGAAACCACGTTTTAACTTTGAAGAAAAAATATTTTATGACCTTGTGTTAAGAAAATAAATTCAAAGTATGTATTTTAATGCCCTAGGCCTAGGTAAACAGTTTCGCTAATACTTAGCACCACCTTCCCTATTTCAATAATTAAAAAAAAAATTATTTAAAAATTGTTACTTGTATGTATTAAAAAAGCTAAATGCTTTAAATATATTATTTTGTTTTTCGTATACAAAATTTCCGTATGATACAATTTTAAATTCAAAAACACAATTTATTTTTTTCTAAATAAACTATTATTTGCTGATGAAATGTTAACATAACTTCTTTGAATGTGATATGGAAGAATGTGTACAATCCCACAGAAACGAGTAACGACTGTGTTTTATATTACTTAAAGCGAGTTGTGTACCGTTATTTCAAAAATTATATATAAGATATAAGCTGGAGTACCTACACTTAAAAACATTCTGTTTATTCGTTCTAAATCAATCTCTTTCAATCGGCATTTTAAAATAATACGAAGCATTCGTATGTGACTTTGTTTCTGTGAATATCGAATTTCATGTGTTACCTAATAGTAAAGAATTTTGAAAATTGTTTTGAAAACTAGTGTCCCGACCCCGGCTTCGCACAATCTTGTTTTCTGCAAATTATATATTCAAACCCGTTAGAGGCTGTAACCACCCTCTCATAGAAAACCACCTAAATAGAAACACGTGAACTATTGAGGTAAATAACATTTGATATATTTTTCTCATTTGATATTTGATAGCTTCAATTATGAGAAAGATAAAAAATACTGGAGATAAACTCCATAAGCTTAAGTAATTCAAAAACCTTAAAGGCAACATATGGACTCCCATTTAACTCTATCACCCACTGACCGAGATCATTTCTAATTTCCTGTTACAAACATTTAATAAAAAAATAAAAAGAACATAATAACACAACACGAGCCGTATAAATATATTTTTTGTAAAATTATTTGGGTTTTAAGCAATTGTCTTTTTTGTTTATTAAAATTGTGCATAAGTTTCTCTCGCGTATGATTGAAAGCAGATAATCATTTTTATAGGATCTAATTAAACTCAACCCAATATACCAATAATATACATAAGACACCTAAATTTTATAGTCTATACTAATATTATAAAGAGGAAAGATTTGTTTGTTTGTTTGCATTGATTAGGCTCCGAAACTACTGGAACGATTTGAAAAAATCTTTCACTGTTGTGAAGCTATATTATCAGCGAGTAACATAGGCTATATTTTATAAAGTTACGCGGGCGAAGCCGAGTGCAACAGCTAGTTGTTTATTAAAATTGTGCATAAGATTCTCTCGCTTATGATTGAAAGCAGATAACCATTTTTATAGTATCTAACTAACCTCAACTCTCATAACAATAATATATACATAAGACACCTAAATTTTATAGATTAAATAAAGTTGAGGGTAAATTAGGGAAATGTGCTCTGGTATACACACGTAAGTACTAAATTGTATATGCACGTAGTACTTACCTAAAGTTTAAGGAAATTTCATTATCCTATACTTATTATACATATAGAAGTTAACTATAAGCATGTACTATAAGACAGTATCTAGTAGATAAGAAAATAATTTACATTATAATTTTGGCGCATGACAGTTGAATAGGAAACATGAGAGGACATTATAGAGCGACACAAAACAACCTTTCACTGGTCGAACTAATCTTCTGTACCGTTCTTGTGATTTTCTGATCCAGTAGTAATTTGCTATTCTCATGTTCCATGCCTTGGTTACACCACTAAAACGGTTGTCGTGGCAGAACGGCTTAAGAATAAAATTAAATTTTATTCTT
This sequence comes from Synanthedon myopaeformis, assembly GCA_944738685.1. Classification (NCBI taxonomy): domain Eukaryota; kingdom Metazoa; phylum Arthropoda; class Insecta; order Lepidoptera; family Sesiidae; genus Synanthedon; species Synanthedon myopaeformis. The sequence continues at coordinate 1,920,424 of OX122927.1, read as the reverse complement.
ACTTATGTTTATTAACAAAAATTATTAATATTATTTTTTTATTATTGAAAAACAATCCATTACTTATTTCGGTTTATGGTTTTATATTCTATTACATTGAATATTAATTTAAATACTAAATTGATTGTATTTTAACACTTAGTTCATTCTACAATAAAAATTGCAAGTCTTACTTAGTATATCTAGCACTGAAAATAATAAATAAAAACAATCAATGTAAAAGATTTTAATATTTTTTTTTAATAAATCATCTATCTTGTGGCAGTATCGCCAAGGAAACCATTTTATTGCAAAGAGCGCGTTGACCAAAACGAGTCAGAAGCTCACCGTCACGGCGCGTTGTGATCGGGCGCGTGCGGACCCATGTAGGAAGTCATTTGTAGCCCGTCACACATATGATTCTAGACATAGTTCGGCTATTGTCTCATAAAAACCCGTTGTTTGTCTTGTCATGACCATAAGTCATTAGATAATAAAAATATCGGACCGCAAAACAAAAGTATTTTGAGCTCACATTTCAAACTCGGACAACGGTTTTTAATGTCGGATGACCTCTGTTTAATAGGCTTATTGTAAGTTATCTTTTTTTAAATTGTAAATGAAACTCTGTTTGACACATTAAAACATATATGACAATGAAACTTTACTATCGTATAACCAGTGTTTTTCAAAAGTCCAATATACATTGTTTTTGTGATCGAATTGTAAAATTATTTTCATAGTCTTATAATAACTTTGGTATATGCTGTAATTACATTTTATAATGTTGGCACTGGCGTAAAACCTACACTAAGTTAGGCCCATTCACAAGTTATTAAGGTCCTTAGCTTTCTAAGATAGGTATTGTATAATCCTCTCTGAGAGGCTTAACGAATCTTGACTTTATGTTATACTGCCTACTTATTGAATGAACGGATTTATCGTATGAAAAATATTTATTTAAACATTTAATACAAGTATTTATGAATTGGAAACTGAAACTAATGAATTTACGTTTACCCAAATTGAGTAGGCCATTAAAACTTCTAGTTAAACAATGTCTTGCAAAACTTTCTGAGGGTCAAAAGGTAATATAAATAAACATATTTAAAACTATATTTATTTATTTTATGATACAAATGGCATGAAAACTAATGGCCCACTTGATGGTATGCGTCCACTAGAAAACATGAGCATCACAACACAATGAGGTAAATTATTACATTATTAGGGTAAACAATAATATTGAGCTCTGGCGTCCCTTGCTCACTCACCAAAACTCAAAATATTATACTTTATTAAGAATTAAAAAAAATATAAGATGTAATAGTGAATTATTATAACTATTTATATATAGCAGACTAAAATCTTAATTTCTACCTTAGATCCATATCAGCCTAGGCACAGGCATCTTCTAACAGATTACTAGGTTTAGGCTATAGGAATAAGAGACTTATAAATTACAGGTGACCATAAAAATCGAAAATATTTAGAGATGCGGGTCTAACCAGGTTTCGAATCTGCATTTACCTACCTATGCAATGGGACTAATACTTACTTGTCTAACTAGTTGAAACAATAAATGATATTTCTGTGTCTACGACAAATTAGTTGAAGATACAAGTTGAAGACAAGAAATGTCTTTAAATGACAAACGTCACATGTTAACGATCTTAACGCTCCGTGAACTTGAAATTATCTTAAAGACCAATGCTCCGGTGCTCTTTGGTACATGACAATTTACGGTGCAATATGTCCAACTCTTCCGCTTTAGATAAGCTCTTTCTTTTAACAGTTATAATATTATGTTTTCTTTGTATATTACCTTAGAAAATCTTAGCAAGTACTATGAGTTTACAACCTGTGAGTTCACCTTTACTATGTGTTTACAATGACCGCACTCGCTAGCTCGAGAGGTTAAAATATTTATATGGAAAATTGTCAATTTGACATTGACAATTGACAATATAATATAAAGTCTATCGAGACTATACTATACATTTAAATACATATGTTACCTACCATGTGAACAACCATGTCCCGGAACTGTACCTACTATGAGAAGTATAATGGCATGTAAAAAAAATCAAACCACAAAATTAAACGGAAAATATTGAAATATAAGAAATAGGTAGAATGTGTTAATTATGTTTTAAAAATTAATGCATTTCTTTAAATTTTTTTTTATGTATAATAATAATATTTATAAAAGACGATATAATGACTTTTTAAGAGCCCCTATGGTAGAAGGGATAGTGTTAAAGTTTATTATAACACCAATATTTATTAAAAGCACCTCATAATGATACATGATAAAATTACATGTCACAAAAGAGATAATTGACATCATCTGAGGAAGAAATGCTAAATTAATTTCCCACGTGTTTCTAATGTGACATTTACTAGCAATTACCCTGTCGGAAAAATGTTGAAGCAGAGTTGACGCTAAACATTCTTGAAAGGAGAAAATTCACTTAAATAGATCTTTACACCATACATATTCTTGCAAACTGATGATATTAAAAATCGTCCCGTAGTTTTAGAGAACATTCTCATAAACTATGGTAAAATTTCACGATGATCGGTTGAGTAGTTAAGACGTCGAAAGGTAAGGACGCCGCCTCACATTTACTATATTATTATGGATTACACATAAAATTTTCAGTGTGTACTATCGTCTGCTTTTGTTTAAAAAGTATAATAGGTATGTAGACTATAAGTAGGTTCTAGCCCAGCAACTCATTTTATAAATTAAATGACGTAAAAAGTGTAACGACCATTTAACATGTAAACAATCACCTGTTACATTAAAATTTAAATGAGGAAACAGGATCAAACAGGTACCAAAGCAAACACCGGCGTTTCCTTTGACCACATTGACAGAGCCTTTATCATTCCTTATCTTGTAAAACAAGAAATGATTGTTACACTAATCAACATAATGCTATCAAGCGAGTAAATATTCGAGCTTCGTTTACATTAGAATTAGTAGTTTCTCATAATAGGTGACGTGGAACTTCATATGACTTTAAAACATTATACATATTATATCAGACTGTCTATTGGATAATTTGCTCTTGTAATATGGGTGATTTTTTTAATGTACGAAATTATGACGAATTTACTATATTATAGGTAAAAATAAAATAACGTTAATAACGTTAATAGTAGTTAAAATTATTTAAATAGTAAAATTTAAGGTTAGTTAAAATTTAGATAAAATATCTAGTTAAAATGGTAGTTAATTTAAAATGACAATAATTTTAGTTTATATTTACTTATTAAACTTAAAGACGAGAATTCGGATAGTCTGGAGGGAAGTTTTTTCTTATGTTAAGGTCAACAGACAGGCTGATGAACCACTTGATGGTAGGTGGCTACCGTCGCCTATAACACAAGCTCCCCAAACGACTACGAAACGTATAGTGCCCTGCCACTACTTTCCAGAACTATGAACTTTCAAAGAGGCAACTTTGAAAAGTTAATTTCCAACTTTAACCCTGCCGGGAATCGAATCCGAAACCCCGGGTTCCCATATAGAAGACGTTTGTTCAGCCATCAGCTTTCCTGACGCTGTTTAACATAAACGAATACTTAATAATACTTAAATATTAATTGTATACATAACATATCATAAATAATTGTCATTTAAGGAAGACAATAATAAAATACTCAAGGTGTATTCTTAATGTTATAATGTATAAATGATGATTACAAAATCCTATGATGTGTTTAAACAAATGTGGTAAACCCGAAGACCTTTGTCCGTCTTGATTGCGTCTGCTTAGATAACAGATTGTGTTATTTAATTTAGACTGATCCTCGTGTTTGTCAGTACAGATAAGGAGGAAATTTATAGAGGGGCTAGTGCCGTATTCAGTTTTATGAGCATCATTTGATTGCTGACACAAACGTTCTATTTTTGTTACATATCATGTTGTTGAATGAATATTATTACAAAATGTTTAAATAACACTTTTGAAATTACAACCTTATTTATTAGAGTTCCCAAACCCAAAAGAAAAATGCGGAACTCCTAATAGATATTTTTTTTCTATCCTATTGGTGGACTAGTTTTATGAGCATCACTTGATTTGATTGCTGACACGAACGTTCTATATTAGTTATATAAGTATCATGTTGTTGGATGAATATTATTACAAAATATTTACATAAATCACACTTTTGAAATGACAGCCTTTAATATTTATTAGAGTTCCCAAACCCCAAAAAAATGCGGAACTCCTAACTGAGAAATTTTTCTTTTCTGTCCTACTAGTAGGACAGTCTTACTAGTGGAAAAGAAGATCGATATATTTTTTGTGTAGTTGAAAAATGGGCTACATACGTAATCCTTAGTTACTACATACATGCATACTTACTATACTCACCCCCACAATTACAATTTTAATATCGAATACGTAATATAATAGAGAAAGATAGTCTCACATATAAACCAATAACTTACGTTTTGTTAAGAAATTAAATTTTAATTTACTTACGAATGGTCAATCATGAATCATGACCTCAAATCTACAGTCATGAAACTTGACCTTATTTTATAAAGAAAAGAAATATGAAGATAGGTTTTTAAATTTAGCTAAAATGTTTACTAGGTAGGCTTGCATATAATAAAAGACAAAGAAAATACATCGACTGTGCCATAATGACCTTTATATACATTTTTTACTATTAGATAAAGTGTATTTTTTAACTTCTTTACATCTTAGTTAATTGATTTTTTTAATAAATTTCTTTCTTTCTTTCTTTCTTTCTTTCTTTCTTTCTTTAATTTTATAGCATTATATATCAAAAGTATAGTTACCGCAACACTTTCAACACGTTTTAAAATTACCAGTATTTTATTTATTGTTAAGTATTTAATTTAATGTATCTAAACACACTATTTTACATAATTTTTAGCGAAGAAACTATATGGTCAAACAAAGCATCAAAAAGAAATCGCATTAAACTCGGTACTGCGCTCAATCCGCCGATACAAAAAGTCGACATTATGCATATCGACGCGGAAACATTGTATTTGTCCAACAAAATTTATGTATTCCATTGTCCTACGAAAATCGGAGGCCCGTTTCAATAATCGTCTATCGAAAAAGTGCAATAAAACGTACCCCAACGGTCAGTGGAACGACCATTAGCATTGGAGCGTGATTTCGCCATAAAACTATATAATTATTATTCATGGTTGCTTCTTTCTCGCAGTAGGTACATTACAATTGACTGTGATCTATGAGAAATTCATTAATCAATGGGATAATCTGCTTCTGTTATTCGCGTTAGGGGCGATATTTATTGAGATAACTGTAGATATAATAGGAAAGTGGCTGATTTTTTTTTAGATTGTAATTTAATTAAAAAATATATGCAAGTTTTTGTTTTACAAACGAAAAGTTAATTTTTCTCTATGAGGAAATTAAGAGTTGTTTATCATATCATAATCAATACATATAATAAAACCGTAAGGGAGCCGTGTTTGTACATGAAATATTTTTTCAAAAAATAATTTGTAAGTATACATTGGTTTGTGTACTCATGTTACAGAAGGCAAAAATGGTTTTTAGAATCTTTGTCTGTTTGTCTTTGCGTTTATGCATGATGATCTAAGAAACTGATGAACCGATTTGAATGAAGTTTTCACTTATATATTGTAGAAAGCTTCTCGTAACAATACCATCAGAAGAAAGTCACGGTTACAGCTAAATAAATAAAGTCGCTGTTATTTTCGGTCTGTTCTTCGCTAACTTATTCTAAACATCAACATTAACTTAACCCGTTAGAAGAACCTCTAACTTCTTCCAACGGATTTCGATACAGTTTTTACTAATGGACAAAATTTGTAGAAAAAAATTGGTGCGAAACCGGGATAGGTCGATATAGTATTCTATATAATAACTACCATTTAAATTTCATTATATAATATTTTTTCAGTAACTAGACAGTATGATATTAAAATATTTTAATAAAACCCTCCATTAAATTTGCGAAGCGTAAACAAGCGTAGTCCTGTCCATCACAAATGTCAAAACATTCACTCGAATTTCAACGGAATTCAATCAAAACTCCTAATCTAGTAATTTAATTAATAGAAGACAATCGAAATTTCTAATTCATGTTCCTGAAAACACTCGCAGCTTTTCTCATAGCGACATTATTAACTTTTATAATAACTAGGTACAAAAGGGTATTCGGTTTAGGCTAATTTTACATTAATAGACACTAGCAGATTTATATATGCGCATTTTAATAATGGTTAATTTTATTCTATGTGGGAGTAGGAGGGTTAGGATCATAATGTATAGTGTCAATATGTAAAAATTTTCAATATATAACACAAGTAAGTTTATTTCTTAAGCTAAATATACTCCAAAGGATATAATGAAATTTGTTCTCAAATTTTGTTTTGTATAAGTTCTCTATAGTTTTGTTCAAAAATCTAATGCCAACCATACACTATCAAGCCTATCCCATAATCGGCATGATACGATCAAGAAATTTGGATGGTGTATCGGTTTCATTTTGCATAACAAGTTTGGCGGTCATGCTAAATGACACCCGTACACCGTCCAATTGTATCATGCCAATTGGACGATAGGCTTGATTGTGTATGGCTGGCACAAAGTTTTCAGTTTACCTACACACATGTGTTAGTTAGCCATTTTGTCGCTTCGTTTTGTGTCTTATCGCACGTTACACACTGGGAACTGGTCGGTGACCAGTCATCCGTCTACTTATTTACATAGCTATCAGCGAACAAGTGGCCCATTGTCGTTCGACAACACTTACACGGTAAAACTACCGGAAAAATTGTCAAATGCATTCGAAAAACATCCGTAAATCTAAAAAATAAAGTCATATTTCTATTGGAAACAGTTTTGAGAAAACTCACGGAAAAAACTACACGTTTGCCATTCGAAAATAAGCATTGTTACTGTTGGTTTAAAATTAAAAATTGTCTTATGGAACGGTGATATGCAACAAAGAAGCGGCCTATATGCCGCCCGCACGTCCTCTTTAGATTAGATAAGGGCCACCTGAACACAAAACGACACCAATGTGCTAATGATACAGATATCGAAGTACGGTGTCGATCAACCGGTAATTAATTAACTGTAGAATACAAAGTTACAGATAGCCATTAAGGAGGCAATAAACTTTAAGGATTCAAAAATTTATTATCGGTTGAAACATTAAAAGACCGAAGAAGCTGCTGGAAGAGTTTTCGAGCTTCCTAATTCCAAAAACTCTTACCACAAATTTCATATGACATACTATAAATTGATATATTAGTACCTAAATTTAATCTTAAAAAAGTAAGTAGATGGACACTAAAAATAAATTTAATCAAAAAAAAAATTGATGAACTCTAGGTAGATCTTATTTTAATGAAATTCCGAGATTAGTTGCAGGTTAAACTGTTCGTAACTGTGTTTCATAGTGTTTTGGGCAATTTTGGGCAAATTTGACAGCCCACTAGTCGGCATTAACCACCCCCTTATACCACCTTAAAATAACAGCATTGTATTTATTTTTTTAAATAATGATTAAAATAAATACAACAATATGTATATTAAATAAAATTACACATCTGTGTTTCAAATTAGGCTACATATAAATACAATTTCGTCCACATTATCCTACTTCCTATAACCTTATGTTCTGAGAATGGTCCCGACGTGGTCCCGCCGCGCGCCGCCGCCATCTGAAGATTACATAATGATCACCTATTTCGTGAATACCGCACACTAAACTCCCTCACGGGAGATCCATAGGGATGGGCCCTTTCAACACTTTCAGAGCGCCGAGTTAATAATAGAATATGGTTAGCGCAACTTTAAACAGGATTATATCATGAGTAAAATATGGAGCTGAAAACTGTTGGCTACGACTTTGCTCAGAAGGTCAATGTTAATCAAATATAAAAGATTTTAAAACTACGATAAATTCCTTTACCAGATAAGAGAAAAAATAACGAATAATTAGAAAATAAAATAATTTTCAAGGTAAAGTTGAGTGAATTTTCATTTTCTTACTCTTTTCATTAAATGTCTCGATTATTAAATGGAGAAAGTTCTTTTAACGCTTATGTTTATTATAATATGTTTATTCTTATATATTTAATGCTTATACTTATTATAATATTCTAAATAGTAAGGAAAAAATACCGCATACAACTGTACAGTGCGGTCTCAACTGGGAATGCTCTTATGGTACGAGTAGATATTATAATATACAAGACCAACAGTTAAAAAAAATATAAAGGACGTGTTTATCGACATGGTTATGCCCTTCGAGTGCTAACATCACTATGACGCGTGTTATTTCCATAGCTAATTGTAAATTGGCGCGCGCTGTCAACGCATGCGCGCTAATGTGTCATAACGTACCACGAACACCGGCCACGATCACGACCAACACTATCATTATCTTGAAGATGTTGGCTGACCCCTAATTCAACAGGTGCAAATTTAAATAGTTCGCTGGTGATTTATTTTTAAGGCACATTTCCAAGTTAAACAGCCTTTGAAATATCTAACGCGTTTTTGTAAGATACTTATAAAATTAATTATATATTAAGGCTTTTGCCTGTAATTTTTTACGCGTCCTTCAGGGATAAGTACTTACTATATTCCTGTATTTACTTTTCTGTATCTAACTACGTGTAAGCAAAAATTCATGATGATCGGTTGAAAAGTTACTAACAAACTTTTTAATTTCTTAACTTATTTTAAAGTTAAAATGTTAACATCCATTCTAGAATTACAAACACACGAGATCTTGAATACTGCAATGTATCTCAGAATCGATCAAATATTTGCAGTTTGATAGAATAAATATCTGATACGTGCTCAAGTTTGCGTAGTAGCTATGGACTATGCAAAAATTTTGAACTCCTTTGTTGGCGTTTAAAAAATCCCACAAAAGATTCCACCGACAGATTCATCATATTTTCAGAGATCCAAGAAATTTAACACTATTATTCGAGTTCGATGTGGCCAAAATTTAATACCATTATGGGCGAAATTTTTTGACGAAATTATTCGGTGGCCGCTAAGCAAACACGGGTGCTAGGTCGGATGAAATTCTTCGCGGTTCGTTTGACATTTTGAAAAGACTCTTACAATTGAATACAATCAATTTTCTTGCGGCTCCAAAGACATCTTTACGTTAAATTGTGTTTTATTTCCATGTAATAAGATATTATATATACAATTTCGTATGTTATATATTTTTTAAATGTAGAAAAACCAGAAATCGTGTTAGTCTTCACGGTAGCCAAGTTCGATATCGGCGGTTAAACACATTTACAAAGTTTATTGAATACAATTTAAAAAAACAACTTTAGAAAAAGCTATACTTGGTATTGTGTACTAATAAAATTTATTGAAATGTATTAATTTTAAAATATAATCTTAATCTATTATTATTATTAAAGAATTATACTAGTATCCACTTGTATCCAAATCATTTCTGAAGTTCTCGCCTTTTTTTATTACGGTACTACATTAACTTTTCTTTCCATACATACATTATGATATCTAGCGTTCTAGTAAATACAATTCGTTACAGTGTAGTCTGAATTTTAAATTTTATTTAAAAAAAATATTGTAAACATCACCGTCATCATAAACAATCTTGTAACTACTTAAAGATTTTTAATCCTCTTAATGAACGTTACTGGACTTTAAAAACTTATATATACTTTAAAAACATTTCAGCGGTCAGCAACCTTGCGCAATTCGTCGTCCTACTTGTATAACTAATTGCTGCGTCCTTCATAGCGGTAGCTTGACATTGATCTCGATTCAAGAATGCATATTTTATGACCATTCAAGACTGCATCATTTGTCAGTTTTGTATCAAGGTTTTATATAATTCATACAAAGGTAATGGATTAATATGGAAATAAACAAATTTTAGCCTGCCTAGTGATATAGGTATTGATGTAGCTCTATTATTGTAAAGTTTCATCAAGATCAGATAAAAATTAAGATCAGTGCTTGTAAAAAAAAGTTAAAAGATCTCTCCTCAAAAATTTTCACATTAATATAATTTAGGATATAGGATTTCTTACTAACAAGTGTTATCCAAAAATATGTCCTCGGTTATTGATAAGACTTGTGTTTTACTTAAGAACGTATTACAATTAAAGACGCAAATAGAGAGGCATTAGGGAGCGCAAATAAAATCCATGTAATAAGACAATAAACTTTTATAATTTAACAATCAGTGTAATCTGCACTGTTATTATCATTTATCGTTTACAATCTGCTGTAAGTCACTCGAGCTGATTCGAGCCATAGAAAAGGCACACGTGTCAATACCGCTTAATCCTCAGCTTTGCAGCATAATCCGACCACCAGCGAATGCCGTCCATTATAATACTGCCCACATAAATTCAATCCCCCCATTATTGTAGTGTAGAACACATAGGTGTTTCTTTACATTTTACCAAATAACAGAGGACCACCTACATTTCGACATTATATTAAATTTTTTTGCAACACCTCTCTATACGAATGTAATGAGCCGTTCGTGATTTTTTCGCGGTTGAGTCTTCTATATTTTTGAAGTACACTTCTTTGTAGTAAAATAAATCTGTCAATTTATAGTTTTTTTTTTTAGTAAAATTTAGACGCAATTCAAAGCAAAGTATAAAATTTACAAAGTAGAATATCTGTAATCACTAAATAGTTATAAAGTCAATCCACGTATGTTCGGTTAGCACTTTTGGTGAATTACTCAACATTTTTAATGTAGTTTCCAAAGGTAGTTTCCAAGTTGCAAAACTTTGGAGGAATTTGGAATGATAGAAATATACATTTTTTTTAATGAATTTCTTGGTAGCCAGTATTAATTAACCTCTATGAGGTTTTTTAACGAACACCTCACGGAGGAGCTAGTCTCAGAGTTGACAGATCTTAATGTAGAGAAGACAACAAAAAACAGTCTGCCTGGCGTCATTTATATTCAATTGTGTAGTATATTCAAAAGTGTACTTGCACAATATTGTCCAGGAATATATAGGAAGATAATCTTTCATGTATTAAGATTAAATGAAATATTTCTATTAAAATATGAAAAGCTACCATGACAAGTAATTGGCCGAAAAAGAAAATTGTTCCAGTAATAATTGCGAATCGCTAAACTGTGACGTCACGCGCTTCATCAATACATCTAATGACAGACCGACGGCCAACAAAAGATTTATATAATGTTATTGCTCACTCGACCGTACACCAATGTGTATTAATGATGCAAGCACGGACAGGACGATTTGTTTCCATCTGTTATGAAGACGCCTTCCTGTGGACTCCCAGAGGAAATAAAATTATTCCTGTTATTGCTAACGTATTTTATGATTTTACTGTTAACTGCATAATCACATTATTATTGTATTATTCGAAGATGCTATGCTAAATCTCATGATTATGTAAATTTAGAGATATGTATAGATTGAGTAGTTGCAAGGCACACTGCGTTTCGCAGTAATAAATAGGGTAGCACGTCTGGCGGCAGTAACCACCCCATTATAGAAGAACACCATGAAATTACAGGATATATGATGCTGCCAGAGTCACCTTAGAAAAGAATTTTTTTCCTATTCCTTTCTCATCCCTTATCCTTAATCTCACTATAAGGTTTGCAGAATTGTGGTTTAGTTTGTATTAATATATAAGCGACGGTGACCACCTACCGTCAAGTGGACCATCAGAGATATCTTATGACTTTTAGATCAGAGATCATTGAGTCCATCATTTTGTTTTATGATTATTCAATCATAAATTTTGGAATAAATTGAAGTCTGTAATTGCAGTCAAAGAGTCACAAAAGTCTACAACAACCATAGTTCAGCAATTTATTAGTATATATAGATTGCTAATCATAAAGAACCGTAAATTTAATAATGCCTGTATCTTGATATTTACGATAGCCACTGCTATCGGTCTTAAGTTAATAGGTTTTTAGGAAGCCATTTCCAATTCTTTTATAAAAAAAATCTTAAGTAGGTATACTTGCAATATTTGAAGTGTTATCTACAGCGGTTACACAAATGATACGTAGGACGTTTTGGTCGATTTAGCTGCTCACCGTGTGCCAAATGCATACATTATTGACAAACAAACATTTCAGTAGGTATCTAATATACTTAGCTGATGAAAAACAGAAAATACATACAGAAAGTTATGTTTTTCGCAGGTTAATTTAAATTTTTTATATTTGCTCACATAATGAATGCATATTTTTTTAAAATATGAAATGGAGTAGAAAGATTAATTAATGTATGTATAATGTGACATATCCTACAGAATTGAATAAGTAAAGCAGAAGTAATTGAATGAGTTAAAGGAAAGCAATGGATTTAGGCAATGGTTACTAATGTGCTTTGGTACTCTATAGGCTGTAAATTATGATGATATAAGTATTACATTTTTATTATACTTATGCTGCTTTATTCAATGTAGTTGTTATCGTTAACGAAGCACAATATTTTCCAATTAAAATACGTTACTACGGCGCAACAAAGGCCTAGATGCGATTGTGGTAATTCAAGTGTTGCAAGCTCAACCGCAAGCTAATTGCGTCCATCTTTGCTTCTGATATTAGGCCATTAGGGTATAGTCACAACAACTGACAAATTTTAGACATTATTAACAGGTGTTTGCATAAAATTTTGCAATTTTTCTTAATGTTTCAGATGTTCTTTCAGACATTCCGACGGTCCACTTGATGGCAGGTTCTTATTGACGGTAGCCTTACCGTCAATATGAACCTTAAAATAAGAACATTTCAATGCGATTAACCTGGAGAATATTTTTTATCCTGGAAAAATGTTAGGTACCTGTGGGATTTTCAAAAAATCAGCTATTACAGCCCGTACGAAGTCACGGGCAACAGCTAGTAAGCAAAAAAGTAAAGTAAGCAATAAATTAAGCAATGTTTTTAACTCTGTTTATTATGTATAAAGTCACAAGTAGATAGCAATATTCGTCAAACGAAACCTTAGAAATGAATAAATGGTCGTCATGTTACACATCTAAAATCATCATTATATAGTTTAAAAAATATATTTTTTAAATTAGAAAAAGTTATAAATCCAAAAATCTACCTACTAGTGTGAGGGTTGTGTCTGTAGTGATAAAATTTTATTTATTCATTAATAACAGAGCGTGTTGTTACAATATTATTAGGTTTGTAACTATCTCCCTGTGAAAATGTCCTAGTCGTCCGTCGTGTTTGGACACAGCGCAGCGAAATCAAATTAAAACCAACCGAGACACGGCGATTATTTCAAAATTGCACTTTTGTAATGCAAACTCAGCTTAATGGATAGTGGAGACCGCTGTCATTATGCACACACTTTGACCTGAAACATGATAAAAGACATTTGGAATGTGCGGTCTGGAGTAGAAGCTTGTCGGAGTTCTGATCCATTATACTTAGTATGTTGAGTTGAGTCGAAAAAAGTTGACGGTCGAAATCGAAGTTTGGAGTGTTATGTTATTATTATAACATAATTCGCTGACCGCCTCTGTCTGTTTGTCTATTACCTTTTTTTTATAAAATTATCAATTTATATGATCAATTTTGAGTTTTTTTATATATACAATCAATTTATACAATCACGTATAATACAAAACAACCACAAAGTGATCAATTAAATAAAATTTATTAAAGAATCACTTGACAACTGTAAACAAGGTTGAAATTTGTATCAACTAGTGGAATTAGAAATAATTTAACTAAAAATCAAAGAGCGGTGGGACAGAACCACCGACCCCTACGACCCCTCGGATAGTCGAAAATAATGTATAGTCACACTTGATCACACTAATCCCTCTTAATATTTTTTAAGTAATTTGTTTTAAAAACACGAAACGCAATTTGTTGGTGATGAAATGTTTCATCAACTCCTTCTAAATAAGTGTCAGATTTGGAAAACAAACAAAACCTGTTTATCAGAGACATCGGACTGTGTAATCGGCATGGAGACGTAATCAGATGTTATCATTGCACTATTTGTTTACGGATAAGGTGACCGCGTCGAGAAACGTCTCGGGGCCGGAGGAAAGCCACCTTGTAAATTTATCTTGACGATAAAGGTGGAGACTAATTGACGGGAGAAGCGATTTGAAATTTTGTACTGGCATGATACACTTCATTCGGCAGTCATAACCTGACTGGTGGCATTAACTACCCCCTGACATAAAACCGTCATGAAATAAAGAGCATGTTTTAGCGAGTAAAATATGCCAGAGCTCATTCCTCTATCCCCTTCTCAATTCTTATTTGAATCCTATCATGGTCAGCAGCGCATTTGTAACCCCCATTATAATACTAGTTTTACATTTATAATATTAGACTTCCAGCTTGGCAACACTTCGTATAAAAAAAAGCTAGTCAAAAAGTTTTCTAGATTCCCCCAATCACTTATTAAACACATGTGCTATTATTTAACAGTAGTAAGGAGGTTGTCATTGCCACCATACTGTACATGTTATTTGATACTAAAAGTAAATATAAGCAAATTAGAATAGGAAATAAACATTCGGGATGAACCTGATAAGGGGCGCGGGTCGATGGTGGATACAGGCTACTTCTGACCAGTCCTATTGGACAATTATGGGGAAGGCTTATGTCCAGCAGTTTACGTCTTTCGGCTGAAATGATGATTATGATGATGATGATGTAGTTAAAACCGTATCAAAATTTGAATAGTATCCGTTGATTTTAGAAGCACTAACGGTCAAACACGAATAGCGACTTTCCGTTTCCGCTTCGTTTGTTAAGTAAAAGCTTCTTTCGTGGCTTTTTCCAGTGCCATCTAATACTTGTTCAAATATTGTTAACGAGTGTCACTTTTAGACCACACACCATCATCGTGCATAACTTTCATAATGAACGTCTCACAATGATAATATTGTTATGAAATGTACATAGTACATTCAAAGTTGACTTTATTTTACTCATTGGAGTAAATGACAAATCTGCAAATACTCGTACCTATGTAGATGTGTACATAGAAGTACATATTTGCAGTCATTAAAGTACATTAATTAAAGTGTTATTATTTTTCTTCTTGCGATACCTATCTAACTAGGGAAGATTGGCGATCAGCCTGGAACAGTCCTTTTTGTCGTTGGTTCGTTGGACCAGCTCTATTGCGTTAGCTATTCCACTTCCTGATGCTTCCTTTGCCCAAATTTTCTCTTTCTCGCAACTTTGCCCATCATCACCGGCTAAAGTAGGTTGTATCGCTCATGTCTAAAAATATGGCCTTTTTGTATGTTAAATAAATAATTTAAAAAATGTGTTCTGTACAAACGGCAATACACTTAACTGTACACAATTTTATCTGTCATATCGTAGGAAAGAGACTCACATTTGACGTTGACAATTATGAACCCTAGCCAGTGGCTGAGTAACATAACTTGATTTCGTCGGATAATTATCAAATCGGACAAAATCGGGTAGAGTCGTTTGTTTTCGTTTTAACTAGGCGGTAAAACCTTAAAGCGATGACATTTAGACATATTATTTCTTACTATACAATGATATTAATAATTTGTTAGGCTCAACTCACACAAGCAGAGTCGAAGCTAATCGACGCGTTATGTTTTTTAACTTCATATTTCTCGTAGGGACCACGGATAAAAAAAATACCGCCAAAGAAAGCTATTCTGTCGATAATTAGAACAAGCAATTGAAATTGCAATCGGGTTGTATGACCTAACAGATCTAGTAGGTACATTAAAATTAATCAACGAGAGAATATCAGAGCAGTCCACACGACCATTGATAACATTAATTAGATATGAAATATCAGATATTTCACGGCGTAAATTAAGGGGTAACAAATAATGACGCTTACAAATAGTACGGTAGTCATTGTGGTTATAAGGTCTCTAATATGTAGTCTAAATTTTAAATTTAAAGTTTTTAAAATAAAGTTTCTCTTCATAGCGTATCTGTGGCAACACTGGCTGAACAGTAACTAATTTTGTTGTAAAATGTCAAAGAAACAGGAGCGTAGGTGTTCATCGCATGTCTAGAGAGAGGTGTTCATCACATGTACCACCGCAATCACCTCGTCTATTTGACATCAATTACTATGAAACCATGACGCACGATGGTTTTCTCACGACTCGTAGGAGACACCGACCACAAACCAATAACGGCAAGTGTCACTTGATTGGAGTGAAACAAAAACGTATTTATTTAATCTATGTTTAAATAAACACGGTTAACGTGCAACCGCATTTTCATTAGATGTGTTGTTCTCTTTTTAATTTGCAAAAACAAGCTAAAAAGGGACCAAGAATTTTTGTTAAACTAATCACAGATTGATTAATATATTTTATTTTTTATAATAATTGATGGCAACACAGAGGGTTAAGTGGTCTATGGGTGGTAAAAAGGCTGTAGTCCGCTTAATGATAAATGGCTGCGTTTATCTAGGAACACATACAGGACCAAGGAAGATGCAAATATCCTCTAATGTTCTTGAGAGTATTTAAATATATGTATAGCAGTAATATTAAAATTGACTTCAGGCGTGGTAACTACCGCCAAACAGCCTATGCATTTTTGACCGGTGAACGCAATACGAGTATATATAATATACCTAACTGCCAATATAATCCTTGATTAATTTGATTTCATTACCTTGCCAAAAAGTATCGCACTACATGAATACTAAAATATCTATAAAACTCATTACTCAGTTCACATGAAATACTAAAATTATATTAAAAAAAATAATATTAGACTTTTAGACTAGAAATTTTTACCTAAGTAGGTCAGAAGTAAGTGACTTTTGAAAAAAAAATATCTTAGTTTAACTCTTTTCTTATAATAGTCACAGTATTAAAGATTATAGTTGTTAAAGTGGGTGAAGCATAAAATGCGTTAGTTGTAGCGCCTACAGACCACCCGAGCATGACCACTCGTGCGCTTGCGGTCACCACTTCAATAATATGACAATTATTGTAATAACTAGCGAACAGCCGCTCTTTCTCAACATAAATTACGATATTAGTTCCTGGATAAAATTACTTAAAAAAATGTATTTTTATTTTTTTTAAATAGGTATTACGTGACCCCTGTACTCTTCTCTTGGACTTGGTATACCTACCATTTTTTACTACTAATTATCTTAACATTAAATAAAAAAATTTGTTTATTGGAGGACTGACACCACAAAAATCGGCCACACTTCTTAAGAAGCATCCAGTGGATAAATATCTCAATATTAACAGTAGCTTTGTTTTTGATGAAACTACTTGACTTCTGCAATAAAGGAAGTTTTCTTATGTAAACATTGGGAAAACAACGACTTCATCTTCTTATGATTTAGTTTTGAAACCTCTTGAATAATAAGAACATACCTTTGCGTTTTAGAAGATTTTTTTTTTTTTATTAAATTATGCACTTGGTTTACTGCATTCTTTGACAGGCGAAATCTAGTAACAAAAATCAGTTTCATCTAAGTCTACAAAATAATCAACACGGAATTTAAATACACGAATTCGTGGAGTTCTATTCAATGAAGAATTTTCTAATTCATCTAGTTGAGGATCAATTAATTCAAACAAATCAATTTTTTATTAATTAGTACTTTTAAAATAAATTGTTTTTATTGCACAATTACAACTGCAATGGAGTTTTAGGTTTTATTACTCGTCAATTAAACACTCAGATGGAGCGGCAAGTAAGTTACAGGCTAGTTTACCCATTGAGTACTCAGTTACTCAGAGTTACTCATAGTTTACTCAGAGATGGTGAAACCCGACCTTAAATGGCGGCCTACTTGACACTTTACTCGGAGATGGTGAAAGAGGCTTACTCGGAGATTTCATTATATTAAAGCTATTAAGTGATAATATTATTATTAAAGTATATAATTAAACTTTATAGTGTATTAATGTTTCATTTTCATAGCAATTCTTGTAGTAAAAAAAAGAAGTCCGTTTTATTGGCAATATATGATTCAAATATACATTTATGTATTTATTCTTATATTATTCTTGTATTGAGTGCTGTGTGTGTTTCAATAAAATAATTTAAAAGAAAAGCTACAATAAATTACTTACACTTTCCTTTACAAACCTTTAAAAACACTTTTTTTCACTTCTACTATTGTTCGAACAGTCAAAACAGCAATGAAGATAAGTGTTTATGGAAACAATTAGGCCGCAATTATGTGACAACAAACGTCAACAAAAACCACAATTTTTTTGTTAAAGTTTTGGGCGTCCGAATTTGAAAGCCCATCGGTCCCCCGAGCGTCATTTGTCACTAATCGATTGTCATTTTTTGCTCTGTGGTCAGAAGGCGACTTGTAACACAAACTGGTCACAGAGTAAAAAGTCTGCTTTGTTTACGTCGGTACGCTGTGAGATTGTGACTCTTTATTTCGAGTAGAGCAAATAGCCTGTGATCGTATTAAGGCAAAGGTAGTAGTTAAGAAAGTGCAGTTAGGAGCGACCGCAAATTTGTCAGACCACCTTGCTAGCGGAATAAAATTTATGGCCCTGAAGCAAGGAAGAAGACGTAAGCCGTGCCGTTGCATAATCTCCACAATTTACGGCCGGTTTTGTTGACTTTATTGCGCTTTGTCGTTTTTCTGTCATTTTCATTTAGTAAGCTAATTTTGATAATTGATAGGGAGAAATGTAATTTGTATTTGGAATTTTAGATATCTACATACTTACTGCTTGCTTAGCCTATGTTTTCTGTTTATAGTATCAGTCTTTTTAGATTACTAGATCAATCTAGTGTATTGTTATTTAGGTATTAATAAAATTTAAGCATTTTCCCTTCATTTTTATTAAAAAAATATTTTCTACCAAGTTTCTACAAGGTAATTTGATAATATTCTATCTATACCTTATATATTTTATGTCTTTGTAACATTACTTATTTTTCAACAAATACGTATTCAATAATGACAGCATTAAGTAATCTAATACGTACCAATTAATATGTATTGATTTCGTACCTGAAATAATCGATTAAGAGGGATTAAAAAATAAATAAATCTATCTTCCAAAATCAATCACGCCCATGGAAAATCGTGAAGCTTCTATTCAGAAATCTGCACGTGAGGCAAAGGTCGGCGCTCGTATTAGAGAGAGGAAATCCGGACTTCATTGTATCCAACACTCATGCACTTTACCTGACCGACAGATAAAGGCCCCTACAGAATGGCCGTGCGGTAGCTGTACGACCTTTTTTTCTCTTAATTATACGGTGTCAGAAACTTGCTGGCTGAAAAAAGTGCGCACGAAAAAAAATATTCAAATTTTCTTGAAAATGGAATGTGCAAATGAGTTGCAACGGTTCTGACTTATACAATGGTGTGCTCAGTTTTTGCATGCAAAAAGTACTGGTTTAATATTCTCACGTTAGTGCGTTTTTCAAATCTCTAATGACGGTTTAATTTGAAGAACCCTTTTGGGGTTTGATTTTTGTGGATTGTTTTTTTCTTGGTTTTTATTGTTTGCGAAAACAAAGTCTCGTAACACGGCTGTCACAAAAAATAATTGCATCGTTGATTTACGTATCTTAGTGTTGCATATTTTTTCATTTTCTTTTTTTTTTTCTAAAATTTTTAAATATGAATAACATCTTAGTTTGCATATGATTTATAAAAGTTATAATTTTTTTCAAGGTAATTTTTTTTTTTTTAGCAATTTTGATTTTATGTAAAAGTATATTTGTATTTTATGTTTTAGTTGTATATATTTAAATTAATATACTTGTATATTAAACAACTAGCTGTGCCCGCGACTACGTGCGTGTTGTAGTTCGTTTTTTTGAAAATATCACAAGAACCTAACCTTTTTTTAAACCTAGTTTTAAGATCCTATACGTTAAACCAAGTAATAAACTATCTGTGTGCCAAATTTCATCCAAATTCCTTTAGCCGTTTTTGCATGAACGAATAACAAATATACATCCTCACAAAATTTCGCATTTATAACATTAATATAGGATACGTTCGCATATTAATATGAATTAGTTCTACATGCCATGAAATAGTTCTACATATTAATATTCATATTATACTAATTATAAGTAAAGGTTACATAGGGATAGCGATTGACCTCGAACACACCAGTGGTAAGTGAAGATGAGGTCGAAGATAGAGTTCACTTGCCCGTTACTAGCCTTTCCTGAAGCACTCACTCTGTTCATAAAGAATCCCAAATTGTATGTTTCAGGGAACACTGAAGAAGAGAGAAAATTCCAGTTCCTTTTTACATATGAATATTAAAACCTTTGAAGAAACTGTATTTGAATCAATGGGATAAAACTATGATTTTATCCCATGTAATTAGTGTACAAGAAAAAAACCATATCGAACATTTTTATTGTTAGTATTTCTCGAACAATCTATCAAATAACAGTTTTGCTAAAAACGTTAAAAAACTATACTGCGTATACACCGTATCATTTTTTTCCTAGCGTGACATCTACAAACAAAGGGAGACCGCATCTTCTTTTGTGCATTGAAAGAAATAAATTAAACTATCCTTAGGGGAGAGAAATTTACCGTTAGTTCTAATCTACATGAAAAAAAGTTGTAAAAAACGGCTGCCTGTGGGAACTTTCTTGAAACTATCGCACAGGAAGCGGTAAGTGTAAATAGGTGATATGACACACGAGTTTTATGAACGGATATTCATTTGAGAGATTTATTACAAAGCCACTGGAAACCGGGTTTGATGGCGTTCGTAGGCTGTAAATTACTGTGTAATTATCACAGATTTAATTGTTAACCCTCTGAGGTTAACCCTTGCCAAGTCTTGCCAAGATAACGGGGAAAATTATCCAACATCTTACTAAGAGATAGAGAGGTTACTAAAATAAGTGTTAGAGAACCCCACATAATTTCAATAGGACATTTAGAGCTTAAACTCTTGTAATCATTCTAATTCTGAAGACACACATTGACTTTTGCACTCAGGTTTTTCTTCTACCTTACCACGAGTTGATAGATACTATCTCCGATTACAATTATTCTTAAAATGATCGAGTTGTTGATAGATACCATCTACCGCTATGGTGCGGCCGCTTAACTGGCTTTCTTCCCCTTCGGATTGGAAGATCCAGCCTTTCTTTTGCCAATTTAACTCGTTACTTCAATACGAGTCTAGCTTATGCCTACGACTTCGTCAACTCCCCTCGGGAACAATCTTTTTCTGTACCTCTGTGATTAGGTGTGTGCAAATTTCATTATCTTTAATTGAGAAGTTAAGGCGTGTTACGTGAACAAACAAACTAATTTAAGCTTTATAAAGATAGTTAAATATCCTGTTTATTGTAGGTAGTATAATGTTTAGGTGTAGGTAGTAAAATAGATGGCAAAGTGTTATATTTTTGCCAACTACTCTAAAATCTGTCAGGTGTTCTCTTTTCTTAGACTAGGTCAAACTTAAATGCCTTAATCGCTTGTCAATCTATTATGCTATCACGAGATCCTGAAGAACGGATACCTTTTTTTTTAATAAAAAAGGCTCTAATTTAATTTAACGACCGATACACAAAAGCTACCGGATACGACGACTGTTTACTTCCGCCTTTATAGTAAAAAAATCCCAAAACACGAATCTCGTCGAGTGAAATTTTATCAAAAACGCGTTCATAAACTGTTGAATCTATTTATTTGTCCAGTGATTCTAAAACATTTAATAAATTATTGAAACGTTCTATTAGGCACATATATACATATTTTATAATAGCTTTTGCCTACGACTTCGTTCGCGTCTCTTTTTTTAGATGATTCCTGATAACATTTATACTTACAAAATTTCATGATGATCGGTTGAGTGAAGCGCAACAAACAAACAAACAAACAAACAAACTCACTTTCGCATTAATAATAAGTACTAGTAAGGATTAGGACCGTTAAGAGTAATCTTTAGACGATAATCAAATTATTGCAACTATTTTAACTTTTGTTATATTTGAATTTTGAGTTGAAAGGCTCACTGCATACCTTGTCAGTGCCGACCTTTTCCAGCTACCCTTTTTTTTACATATTATTTGCGAGCCGACTTTGTATATCACAGGTCTACCTGTCCTTTGCACATATATATTATATTAACCCAAATATAGAACAAAAGCTTTTAATAATAATTGAAAAAGAAATTTACTTAAGTTTGAAAACCAGTGAAGGCGTGCTCATCATAAGTCTCGTTCGAACCAGAACGCACCCCACATTTTTTTACAGACATCCTCAGAGAGTCCCGTAGCATGTTTATAAAAACATATGCGCACATTTTTTTAAGTGCGTATCTTCGGCAGATCCAAGGTGCGCGCGAGTGCATTGTGCAAAGGACATCTTGGAGGGGTTTTAATAATTTCAAAGTGCATTTTTTATGTGCGAGTATGTTTTTTAAGTTTTCTCACGCAGTGTCCCATTGATGTACAGATCTGTGGGTAGATACATCCGTGATTCGCTTTGTTAACGACGCGTTTGATTGTGCGCTGATGTGCAAATGTTTTTGCAATATTTTTCTCTTATTATATTTTTTTCTTTTATTAAAAATTTAAAGTGGCAATTAAATAAAAACCTTATTGCTAGGACGTGCGATCAAAAATTAAGATTTAATCTCTTATAGTAACAGGTAATCTATTCATAATGCTATGTGTAGGATTATGGATACATGTAGTTGCATGATATATTAGAAAACTTTTTTTTTTAAGTTTAGATACATAAGCAACATTATAATGAGTTAGCACAATAAACCGAAGAAAACATCGCAAGGAAAACTAAAAATGTCATTACTGAAAACAAGTAATAGGAGTTGCTTTATATACAATTATACAGTTACATTATGTAGTCCTATTAAACAAAGTCTGTAAGTTATTTAAAACTAAAAGCTTAATTTTTATAAGTCGATATTATAATCCGTTAACAACTATCCACATTGATCAGGTCATTGATGATGGCTTAATTTTATCACCTTAATATAAGTTCATTTAAACATCCCTACGAGTATAAATTCTTTCATTAATGTCATAAAATATAGACAATGAAAAGTACCATGGCACTTTTTTACTTCTTATCAATTATCCCTATTACTTATATTTATAGACTACGGTACCCAGTTTACTATTAAGTAATGTGGACAGTCAGCTTGCCTGCCAAAATTGAGTGTTACCCAAAAAAAAAAAAAAAAGCAATATCATTAACAAAGTATTCAATACACACTACGATATCCGTAACTACGGTACCCCAAAAAACAATTACTTAACACACAAAAAAAAACAAAGCAATAATAATAGTTCGTGTTAGTTTTTCGACATTTGCATAGCTGTTATAGTTCCCGCATATTCATTGCTCATATAAAAACTGTAATTTAATATAAACTAGATGACAGAAATCTGGCTAATGTATGAAAAAACTATCAAAAAAGTTTAAACAGGGGGTCGCTGGTAACAAACGAGAAAAAAGGGGTGAACAAAAACAATGGCAAGAAACAATGTGACCCCACAGCTTTTGGACGGAATGGGCCTCGAAATAAGCGGTTAATTACGATAACTCAGATTTATAGCCGTTTGGTTTTTAATGCAATTTAACTAAAAATGTGTCACGATTAACAAAATTTCATTACTATTTACATATTAGTAACCTTATTTTATATAGGTGTATTATTTACCAAATATACCAGAATACCAAAATAATCTTCACACCATTTGAATTTTATTTCTTTAATATTATTAAAGAAATAAAATTCAAATTAAAATTTCACATTCAAAATAATTTATTTGCTGAATATATGGTTATACATAAGTTGATGTAAATTTTAATAGATAATGTCCACAAACCTATTAAACCGATAAGTTGAGTGCGAATCTAAAAAGCTAACAGTAATTTTTTCTAATATGATTAATTAATTATTTTTATGCTATATTTATATAAGACATTCACCATTTATTATGGTGGCATTATAAGTGATATTTGACACAATCAAGTAAGTGGACCTCCAGCCCACCTAGTGACATTTAGATAAAAAAAAACAGATAAATAGAGTTAAAATTAGACCGCTCCCACTGTCATTTCCCTATGGGTGTAAATGTCATTTATATATAGATAAATACAGCCAGTTGTAGCATTCTCAAGGTGCGTTTAAAGTACAATATCGGACTCATCGGATGGTTTCATCACGTTACTGAGAATGACACGATATTTATAGTGCAAAACGACTATCAGCCTTACAATGCCGTTCATCCCTTTCACTTTGGCCGATGTGTCAATTGACTTGTCATTATTATATTGTCTACCTACCGATTTAAAACAATGCATTGTTCTTAGTCCTGTCTAGTCGGTCCCATTAAATTATTTATAAGAAATTACCACAGCACACATAATTATTATGAATATAGTTGCAGTATGTGATCTTACATTAGAATAAAAAAAATGGGGTGTGGCTGCGTACGTTATAAGTAATATTTTCTTTAAGCGTATTATATGCAAAGAATTTTAATATCAATCTTTTTTAAAAAAAAAATGTCTTGGATCCTTTAACTATGGAGTGGTGTAATTAAATTTTAGATGTAGATGATAGATATGTATCATCTATATTATAACAACTGCTTTATCTCGTATATTGAATTGAGATATTTGAGATTATTAATAATGTGTTTCACAATATTAATAATTATATTATTATTTATTATTAATATTAATAATTAATAAATAGGCCCCGCCAAGCGTACTTTACTTTACACTCTCGTACTTTACAAATCAGCAAAAACGCTGACGGCGATTATATTTTATATTATTACTAGTGACTGGTCCCCAGCTTCGCACAAAATTGAAATTTTCAAAAATTCTTTTTTAGCGGATATAAAATAAACCTATATTCCAAATTTCAGTACTAAAAAAGGCTTAATAGTTTTGACTGTGCGTTCATAGTCAGTCAGGATACAGATATCATAATGTATTGTTTAATACTATGAAATTAATGTCCATCGTAATTTAGCTGATGATGTCTTACTTGTGGGTGAAGTGACTTTCCTCGGGTCTCACCCACGTTGCATCTGTTACAACTTATATAGCCTTAAAACGTCCATTTGCATTCAATCTTGTCCTACGTAAATAAAGCATGTTTGAACTATGGATAAACTAAGCAGTGAAATATGCTTATGAACGATGAATTTCAAAAAAGACCTGAAATGAAAAATAACCTGCAGTTACCAAAATTTAGTATATTTACTTATGCAAAGAAATGGCAATTTAACATTGACTAATTAGATTTTTTGATTTATTAGTAAATTGTATGACTAAAACTTTTATTTTAATATGGGTTCAATTTCATATGCTATCTATGTAGGTATATATGTAAATAATATAATATTGCGGTATAGGAGTTCAAAACCGCTAGACCAAATTTTGATTCGGTTTTCTCTTATGGAAAGAGCGATAAAGAAATATATAAAAAAATATAATTCTATATAATATATAAGAAAATCAATTAAGTATGTTTGTCCTCTTAGACAGGATAAACAAAGGACAACTAAGGTCTCTTAAAAACAAAGGATAACTAAGGACTCTCAAATAGCTCAACCGATTTTTAATTATGTTTTAACTTATGGAAAGAGGAAGATTTGTGTATATAAAACATTTCACCCCAGCAGACTAAGCCGGGAACTGGTCACTAGGTTTTTTTTACATATAAAATTGGCGTTTTGTCCAACTGGCAACTTTGGTCTCAAATATCTGGCGTTTAATTAAAATAATAAATAAATTTTTGAAAAATAATATTTTTAAAATTGCAACAATTATTGGACCATTTATTGTTTATCACAATTTTGTAATTTTAAATAAATTTCTTTAAATTTAATTTTAACTAAAAAAAGAGTTTCAGCATTTTCAACATAAATCTTTTGATAAAACGCCTGCACACGTCCAAGGGCAGATGCAAAAAGTAACTAACGAACTATAGTCCACTTACTATGACACATAAATTATTTAAATTTGACTTGTAATATTGTAAGCGACACAGGATATGAATAAAAGGGTTATAAAAAATCTGGGGTGACGTTTTTTTATTGAGTTTTTCAAATGAGGGTCACAGTTAGCATGACTTGTTTGTCCAACTTTAGTTACGGTATTAGGTTATTGAAGTAACGATGTATTCAATATTCAAATTCGCTTGTTATTTGTTTAGAAACCGGTTTTTCTTTGTATGTATTATGTATTGTACTCGTATGTAAAATATATAATAAAATATAAGTTACAGGTTATATATGTATCTACCTGCCCCCTCACATCTTAACGTTCCCTGCCTTCTGTATTAAAAAGGTCGGTAGCATACTTTCAAACACCTAAGGCTTTAGTTGCAGCGAAATTTGTATGGACCGTCAGCCTGTCTTGCCAAACTTTACATTAAAAATATTTAAAGACACATTAACTAGATATCTTATCACAATCTAACTCCACAGTCTATTAACAGACCTATCAAATAAATACAATATAAAATCTGCACCCTTTATACTGGGCCCAGCGCAAAACTATAGATCATTCTCAAACCATTTTTTATAGTCTGACTTTATCTCTGACGGTGCAAAAAAACGGTGACCAGGTGGAGATGACAAAAAAAAATTGCAATAGGAGTTTCGTAATTCTAAAAAGATCTTACACAATGCACAAAAATTGTGGTAATCCTTTAAGGGGTATCTTCCCGATTCGCAACAGACAGTGGAGCATCATATTGAACTATTTGAAATGGTTCCCAAACAAACAATCCCAATTAAATATATTTCCTTTGTTGTTACCAAATATTCGGTATCCGTTGAGTCTGAGACTATTTCTTTTTGAAATGAATGGTTTAAGAAGGTTTTAAGAATCCAGAATCATTTATTTCAGGCTAGCTACCCGCCCCTAGCTTTGCATGGTATTTTTTTTTTGTAAATTATAAACACAAACCATTCTCGTTTATCGTTCTTTCCATTGGTGAAAAACGTATCAAAATCTCTTGGATGCTTTATAAGTTATCTGAGAAATAGATAGAAGCGTTTTAATTTTCATACAAACATTTTACGAATATAAAGTTTCGGTTAATCTTTCAGAGTTTAAAAATCTAATATCACAAGTTAAAACTTTCAAACATATGCAATGTCTACATATTATATTAGATTAGAAACAATATTTATTTTTTTTTTTCATGAAAACTGAAGGTGCTAGGTTGCTGAATTTCCTCTGATGGTAGGTACCTAACTAATGTCGCCTAAAGTCTCCTAAGAACGCAAGCAAAACCAGGATTATGCAACTGTGTCACTGAATCTCATAGACTTCATAGAGTAAAGTCAAAGTCATAGGCATTTTACTCTCATACGCCCTTTTTTCCCAAGCTTCCTTAGATTACAAAGAAATGCTCCGATTTCCGTAATCGTAATGTTAAAGTAAGTACCTATTGTAAAAGCAAATACATAGGTCGACTACCTGCAAGTGTTTTTGTGGCACTACTAAAACGCGCCATAAACAATATCCCCGGCCGGGCACACGTGTCCCGCGTGTCGGCATTATCGATTCTCCTTATGCTCCTCTTTTAACTGCATGCGGGTAGTAATGAGTTATCATAGTGACGTAGCGGCACAATGCGTTTTTGTTTTAGCTGACACGGCCATTAGCGCGGGTGGTCACATTAAACGCTGTTACCAGTAATGATTCTATGACGGGCTTGAGACTGTCAATTGATTATAGGGCTACATATAATAGAGACTCTAGTCAATTACGGTGATACGAAAGGCTAAAAAACAATGCTCTACTTCGTGTGAGATTTGATTTAAACGCAGCTCATGATTGGAAGAAACTGCATTCGTAATGAGAGAACCTAACGCAGGTCTTATTTTTTCCATTATATAAATAAAAATGAATCACTAAATTGATTATAAGGCTGTATAATTATTATAATCATTAAATAATTATAATATTTCCTGTATACTCACCATATCTCTCACTCTTGGGCAGCGTTTGAATCGAAGTTGAGGTAAACTTTACATAATAAAATTATCATATAAATAACAAAATATATTAAGTAGTAATTGAAATACCACCAAATAGGTGATACAATAAAAATTAATTTTAATGTATTTATATTCAAAGTAACTCTTTCTGTTACAAACATCGAAATATATTTGGTTACAAATCAAACATTTTTAATTGAATTTCTTGTGGGACATTTGGGAATAGACTTTGAATAATTTAGTGTTCTACAAAGTTTTCCTTTTATTTCCTTTTAATAACCGCCTCACAAGGGTGTCCAAAAAACGTATAAACATTAAAAACTTTCTCACGAGAATAAAGCGTTCGCAAATAATCTGTTTTAGCAATAGATCTTCGCCGAGGCAGATGTATCACAAAAAGATCAGACTGGTAGAGACTATAGGGACTTTTAAAAAATTCATGAGAACCCTAGTAATCCTCAACTGTGACCCCAGGCTAGTCTTGGACCGTTAAAAAAAATACAAAAGCAAAGGAAGCTTTGTATGAAAATAAAGAAGCTAGGGGGTAACAGTTATTTG
Organism: Synanthedon myopaeformis; assembly: GCA_944738685.1. Lineage (NCBI taxonomy): Eukaryota > Metazoa > Arthropoda > Insecta > Lepidoptera > Sesiidae > Synanthedon > Synanthedon myopaeformis. Next base: position 1,891,885 of record OX122927.1, on the reverse strand, counting down.
TAATTTGAATAAGTAAAAAATGTATGCAACGCTTAGGGGTGTAAAAAACTCTTACCCACACGGACTGTGTGTGATTTTTTTAAGGTGAGGACAGTACCTTGTGCATGTTAAGTTTGGTCAAATTTCTCACGACGCAACATCTGCATTTTTTATTGTTAGGATTCTTTTTAATATTGAGTATGCCAATTGTGATGTATACGAATCTATTAAGCGAAGTTTTTTTATTATTATTACAGATTAACGACTTGTCCTGATTTCGCACGGGTGCAGTTAAATAAATGTTAATTTTGCTTTTCTTAAATTAGATATCTAATTGTGGTTTTGTTAGCGAAAGTAAATGTAGATTTTTTTTTGTAATTAAATTGGAGTAATCTGAAAATAATTAATTAATTAACTATATCCCATGTAAGCAATTAAGAATTTTAATACTATTAATAAAATTTAGTAAAATTCTTTTAATAATACTTAGCAGCAGTAACCACCCCTTTACAGAAGAGCACCGTTAAAATATAACAGCGTGTGTGCTGTTGTGTTTCGGTAAATGAGTAAAGGATGAGCCTATTTCCCTATTCCTGTCTAATCCTTGCTTCCTGCTTGTTCTTGTTTAAGTCTGCAACGCATTTGCAGCACCTGTGGCGTTGCTTGTGTTAAATGCGATCATTAAGCGCACCGTTAGCTTGTCTGTCGACCTTAACATAAAAAGTCAGGGCTTGCTATTTTAAAATAAAATTCAATTGACGTTCATTTTCTTTGTTTTGTTTAATAATAAGCCGCTTTAATGCTGGAGGGGACTATGCGGGTGAATTTTTGTATGCACACCGCGACTTGGACAGAACACAGTCATTGTGTGTAACTTACTGATAAAGCGGTAAGTGAGGTCGTGTAATATCGGTGTAAAAAAATCATCGAACACCGTATCATAAAATAAGTAGGAATATTTTATAGTTACTTAGAGTTTTGCGATATTGTATTTGACTACATTTTTTTTATAGATCAAGGCTGTTGTTAACTTAAAATTAAGCATATTTTTTTAAACCAATTTATCCATAACATTACTACGTTATTAATAAAATATTTAAATTTTCATGTTTTACAATGTGATTGAAAACGTACAAGATTTTTCGTGGTCGGATGGTCGGATTATTTTTCAAATCCTGATTTTTACGCTACGCTAGCCTTATGGTATACAATAGAAAGGAAGAAAGTCAGGAATAGCAATTTCTCTTAATCAGGCACAGAAACAAAACGTTGTCCTAGTACGAGTAGGGCATCTACCTCTTATTAGGAAAAGAATAAGTTTACATGAGTTTACATGAACTTTTCTAGAAAAATCTCTTTGTACTTGATCTCCTTTAAATTGAGCGTTAGAAGTTAGTCAGACATTACAATGTTTTATTATTTAAAAGGCTGATCGTACAATTTTATATGTATATTACTTGCATGCGTATATAATTTATTGTGTGGTCGATCTTTGTCATCCGATCGCAGTAGTCAAGTTACCACTCATTATTTTGTTTTTTCCCGACATGAATGCGCGTACGCAGATGTTTTATCCACTTTTTGTGTGACTTATTGAAAGTGGGTACCGTTATAAGTTACGTAACGTGTTTTTCTTTTTATCATTCATCAATGTGTTGACAGATCGTTGGATGACAACGCATAATGACATGAGATTCTTTTATCGCTTAAGTAAAAACTTAATCTATTTTAAAATATTTTTTTATTTAAAATAATTATTTATTTCAATTATAATCGCCGCTCACCAGAAAATATTATAATAATATATTTACTACACAATTCTACTTTAAAGTCTTTGATTCATAAAAAGATTTTTTTTATTGCTAAGACTTAAATCTGTTCCTTAAAATTTTGGCTGTACTGGGAGCGATCAAATAGTTTTCGTTATTCGATATTTGAAATTGTTATTTATTTTTTATGTCATTTGGACTGTCTTTGGTAGTTGTCACCGTAAAGTGCATTAAAGTGCACCAAGAAGTTTTATTGTCTTAAAACATCTTGTTCTTTAGACATCTTGACATCTTGTTGATGTGCCCATCAATAAATAACGTTAATACAACAAGTGGAATAGATATTTCACTGAACTGTGGTTAGGTCATGGAACTATGAATAGAAAGTACGTTACAATCGGTCTTGCCGTTTCGGAGATGAAACCAGATAAAATTTGGTTCAACAATTTCAACGTTTTCAAAGTCAGACATAAAAATGTTTTATAAATGTTAAATTATTAAGTAGATAATAAATAAAATAAAATAAAATAAAATAAAAAAATAAAAATAGCCTTTATTCACTGACATACATGTTATATACACTTTTAAAATTAATTTTAAATAGCAGCATCGGCAAGCTGTAAGTCAGGTTGTCCCTTGACATAGGCCTCCTCCATGGATCCAAATGCAAGTCAAAACAGTAGAATAAGTATAGGTACGTGAGTACATAATTATGGTACACCTAAACAATAACGTAACAATACTCGTATTTCAATGTTACAAAAATGATAAGTCTTAGAAAATATTTAATTGGTCAGATTACACAATTAAGTTTGTATAAAATGCAATAACGTGCGTTTATTATTAATGATTCCCAATTCTAATTAGATTCGATCAATGACTAAGTTCACAAAGTGCGTAGTTTGGGCAATAAATCTATGAGAAGCGTCCGCCCGCGCACACGGACCGTTTCGTAATGAATCTATTACTTGACGACTGTGAGTCATGTTGATGCGCCCGCGCAAATCCATGAGACGAATCGGTAGACAGAAGACATATCCGATAGTACCTTTAACTTATTGTGTAACTGATAATAGGCGGTATTTGATTATTGGATTAGTTAAAATGGGATTTTTACTTAGAGAAGAAACTATAATGAATTATTTTGATATTAATCGAAAATTGAAAGACTTCTTTTGTTGTATTTGGTGATATGGGATGGGACACAGAACAGTCCATAAAGTACAGGAATAGAGTACTTGCCAGTATTTCAAACACGATCAGTTTTTTAACAAATTCAAGAAGAAGGTAGTAAAAAACAACGGTATAAACACAAATACATTTCGTGTTCTTTAAAATTTAAATAATAATTATCGCAATGAATTTGTATACAATTTCTAACTTAAAATTATAATTAATTTATTCACTAATTTATCCTTATTGGATATTGGATTAGTAGAAGAATCTTATAAGAATTCATTTTATTTTCTCCGTGTATAAATATAAGATGTCGTGGCTACTGTCGCATTAAATATAATAATTATATAAGCACGCTATAGAAGTTGAAAGTGCGCTGCCGACTTTGGTGTAAGGGATAAACTAAGGGGATGAAGGATAAGGGAATAGGGGAATGAGCTCAGCCATCAGCTCTAGGAGTGAAGCTCTATAAGGAATTGCTTTCTCAAGACAGTAATGGCGACAGAGACACCATTACTGCCAAGAGATAGTACAACAATTTGCCCAAAGATATGTAATCCAAAAAATGATTTTCTATAATATCAAGTTTCATTTAAACTTTCATATACATAATAGAGATTCGTTTGCTTTTCATATTTTTATCGAACATTATTCTAATTATTTTCTATATAGGTTACTGTGAGGAAATCATCAAAAGCATCTCCAACATGACGCCTCTGCTTTAAGTAACGCATGCAAATCGATTCTATTGACAATGAGCCCATTATACAACTACAAACAAAGACTGCAACAAACGTCTTTTCCTACTATAAATCACTGAAAAACAGACACATTTCAACGTTATTTTCAAAGCTTTAGGGATCAAAATCGTTTGATTTCATATTTCTTCATCCGAAGACCTCACATTGTAAGCATTATCATCGCAACTGATTTTGCTTGTTGCAACCCTAAATAGTTTGAACTAGTAGTTCTTATTCATAACATAGTAAGAATAAAATTCGTATGCTAATAAAATTAAGGATATGAATAATGACATTTGTAAGAATATTGATAATGCTATGTAGATGTGAGACGGACGGACGTACGTAGAACAATAAGAGGTGTGGGCGGCATTAAGTCATTATAGTTAACATCGCCTGGACGAGTGCCTTGACCGATATCCATGTTGAATAGTTTCGGAAAGGTTATGAGAACTCACTGACAAAACCTGAGTGGCATGGCACCTATGTCCTGATTGATCTCAAGGAGTCGTGATTGCTTGTCTTGTGCAAACCTCATTAAAATAACGCTTTATTTACTTTTAGACATGCAATATTTAACGATTTATGTAATTCCCTTACTGAAAGATCAACTTGATGGTAGGTGGCAGTGGGTGAGTTGGACTAAAAATACCAACAATTCTAGGAGGATGACCGTCATAGGAGGATTTTCAGTAACTGCGCAATGCAAGGTCCCTGTGACTTCTGGATCAATGACAACGAAATTTTAATGAGACATTTATGAGTCAGCGAAACGAGTATAGTGTTTATATCGAATGTTATATCATAATTTTAAGTAGTATACGGAAACAACCGTAAATTATATGACTGGATTTTGAGTATCACCTGATCAAATATAAAATAATGTATAAATACAATGCGAAATTCCTGACACTATGCTGCAATGAATTTTGTTCCAGAATCTTAAGTAAAGTTCTGGAGTAGTTTTTTTTTTTTTGGAAAAAATGTATGAAATATGACACCAAAAATTACATGAAGAAGGACACGCCAGTGTTATTGTTAATAGGTGGCAATAAAATACGATCCAAACGGCACAATTACAGGTTGTCGTCACAGTGGAGTCGAGCGGTATGTGTTCCGACGGGACATCCTGATCACACCGCGTGCCCGCGTCCATATTACACTTGCGGACATATTAAAATGCTCTTTTTATAATATTTTTACGCACAATTTCACTTATTTTACCCTTATTTACATGTATTTTTTATTATGAAGAAAAATTTAAATCACTTAATAAAAAAGGCTTAAAATAAAATTTTAGAAAATGTTATTCAAATATATTTTTATTAGTCAGGGTTTGTATTCAAAAGAAGTTTATAATGTCTAAAAGAATTTTAGAGTAAAATCAGAATCAGAAGCAATTTGTTTTCAATATTTGCTAAAATACCAGTAACACGTGTTTCCAATAAGTGAGAAAGCTGCTGTTGTAGTAATAATAAAATAAACGGTGCTTTTTTCTATATTATTGTCGCTTTTTATTAACTTATTAAAAAACGATTCAAGAATTTCTTGTTTAAAATCATAAAAATCATTTCATGTCATAAAAATCCTTTAAACTTAGTGATACAATACAATTTCATTTACTTTTACTGAAGCAGCAATAGTCCAGTGGCTCGTACGTTTGGATGTCGAAACGATAGACGCAAGTTGAGGTGCCGGCCTCAACTTCTAAGATACACCTACACCGTCTAAGATATTTCCAATTTTATGTGTAGATTACAAATAATAATTAGGAAAACCTCTTGAGTAAACCTGCATGATCTCCTAGAAGATTAGCAATTTTCGAAAGCTTTTAAAGTCCTGCCGATGCACCATGGTCTAGTCAACTCAGATTAGGGAAACCCCGTACATAGTATCTGGGGATAATACGCCTCCAAATACTATGTATTTGTAACAATCGCATGATTATGGTAATATTTTATTATTGAATACGCATTTCAGTTACAATTGTGATATTGTCTTCATTCAATAGTATTTCCAATTTCATTGTCCTGAAGTGTACAGATATAATGGTGTGCGACCGCGACCATTGGCGCGCGGTCGACCGCCAATTACCCTATTGGCAACAATTGTTGTGCGACACTGTCCATCCGCGACTCGCTAGTGTTATACATGCTAATTGAGTTGCTTTCAACGTGTGGGAAAGATTTTCTTTAGTTTACGCCGGTGTTGTTTCAATTACTTTAAACCTGCATGCGTTATTTAAACATTTAATTTGGTACCAACTATGTCTCAGTTCATTATTAAAACGAAAAACGCCTCATTAAACCAATACACACATCAAAACTACCCCAACCGCGCAAGGGCGGAATAGTATTTTAATTTCTAATTTATAGAGTTTAAAAATGTAAATTCCAGGAAGACAAACAATGAGTTTTGAAGGAAAAAATATTGCATAAGTAAGAATTTATATACACTGAAGAATTTACACAATACTTTTGTCATAATTTCAATTAATAATTCATTGAGGACTTGATTGGCTCAGAGTTAGTAACTCTGCTTGCTGTGCCAGAAGTTGCGTATTCGAACCCCGCTCCAGATATACATTTAAATGTATGTGTAAGTCTCCTTTTCTTGGTCTGGGTGTTTCTTATGTATTTCATGAAGTATATAGTATTAGTATATTTATCGGTTGTTTAGCAACCAATAAAGCTTTGCTTCTTTTTTTAAAATGTTATTAACTCTCTTCGTAATTATACTCATAGCTCATAGTAACGCTAGCTCCATAGAGGTCTTATTTTAAAATCTTGCTATATTTTTGTGAGAAATATAATTTATTTTAATTAAAATTAAAATTAAAATTAAAATTAAAATATTGGAATGTCTAAATCTTACGCAATTTGTAGATCGAGGAAATTATCTAAAGTATCGTTTGTACGTGCATAAAACGCCGGCGAATAGCTTAGCCCTGGGGGCATTTGTTTTGCCCTATAACCCCTAAATATTGCCCCATACATCATGTAGCCAATACCTACGAATTGCTGGACCTTGATTAATGTGGATTTATGTGTTCTATTTCCCTGTTATGTATTAAGAACACTTGTTTGAGATTACACCTAACAAAAAATTCCTCAGTTATTTTTGAGCTATAATATACTTAACTTAAAAAAATGTACTTTTAAAATACATAGGTAATAAAAACATTTCCTAACTTTCATAGCTAGTAAGTATATCTAATGATTACTTTGATATTTTAATTAACAGCTGTATGTCTTATAAAGAAAATATTGTCCTAAAAATAACCAATATAGTGTTATCATGGTCAATTAGGAAAATTCTAATAACAATGTTCAAACAAGCGGCAAGTCCGCGCTAATCTTGTAATCGCTTTGGCCGGCAATCCGTCACAACTAAAAAACGATTACATTATCTACAAACATCCGATAAATTCGGGATTATGTGGACAGCTAGTGGATGTTGCTAAAAAAGATATCAAAGTAATTCTTTCTTTTTTCTTTTTTGTTTGTTATTTATAAACAATGATAGTAGTGACAGTGAGTGGCAGAGAAAACTGCGTTAAGCAATAAAAAAAGGTTTTTGTCGCATTTTAGTATTTAATGTATAAAAAAATGTCACATCAGAAAACCATATATTTGTCGCTCGTTAAATATATGTTATTAAAGTTAAAAAAAAATTGTAAAAAAAAGGTCTACGTTTTAAAGTTATTTAAATTTAAACTGAATATTTTCATTAAATTATATTATTAGTTTTATAACTAACGTAACATTTATATTACTACATAAAATATGTGTAGAATTCCAATGTCGAAACAAATCATGAAAAATATTAAATATAAAACTATATTACCTACACATGTAAATTTCTTTCACATAATTTTAAATATATATTTTTTTCTCAATATTCTGTATAAATCTAGCATAAGTAAGTATTGTTTTACAGCTGTTTCAAATTTATGTTCAAATAAATTTTATATAGATACATAATTTGTATCGGAAGTTAAAAAAGTACATATTTTTCTAGGTGAACTATTAGACTCAGTTTTGCGTCGTCTGCTGGTCGTTTGTTTTAGAAAACACCATAAACAAGAGTACTGCTAAAATGATATTAGGAGGCAAGCAGAAAGTTCCTTTTAAGTGGCGCATGCGTAGCGCCGGCCATCCTAATGAAAACGTACGACTCTTTGATAACCTGTTATGGTGTTACGGAACCCCCCTTTACCACAAATTGGCCGAGGCACCCCTAATTTACAGCCTTTGTCCGTTTCGCTGTTATTTCTTCAGATTCACATTGTTATGAAGATTTACTTGATTTAAATTTAAATGCTGTTTGTAATAAAAGTCTTCTTTAATGCAGTGTTTGTTATTTTAGAACGTAACAAGGATTTTATGTCCTTGTTCTTTCGTGGAATTATTTTATAACATAACTTTGAAAATGAAAAATATATAACACGTGAGAAAATATATGAGCAATATAACGCCCGAAATCTACGAGTATATCGCTGCGACGACGTGACGATGGCACCGAATCCTTACATATTATAAAACAAAGTTCTCCGCCGCGTCTGTCTGTCTGTCTGTCTGTTCGCGATAAACTCAAAAACTACTGCACCGATTTTCATGCGGTTTTCGCCAATGTATAGAGGGATAATCAGGGAAGGTTTTTACGATAAAGAAAAGTTTTATTTAATAATCTTTACGAGTTCCATGAAATTAAATAAAGGATAGAAAAGAAATCACACCTATAACAATAAGCCTAGACATAGGCCTATCAGATTGCATTTACAGATATAAGACATCAAATATTTTTTAAATATTTTTCTGGTATTTTTTTTTAATGGATTAGAGTCTGAGTAAACAAAAAAACTTGTTGAAGCGCTCATTTATAAAGTTCAACATTTCCACTTGTGAACTTCTTTAATACCGAGCCAAAAGCATTTTATAGGCCAGTTAACGTGTAATCTACGTGACTAGTCACCGCAAGCTTAAACTCTATTAACAGAGTCGTAAAGCTCCATTTAACTTTAATCTCGGTGGGTAACAGACTGTAATTGTACAAAAGTCCGAGTCAGTCACGATGCAAACTAAGGTAAAGATTATTCCTAATTTAGGTAAACATACGAGCCTGTCGAAACTGCTCGCAAGCTGTATTAGTCGTTGTTAATATGCAGCTCAAATTGGCACGAATTGTTATGACAATCTTTCGGAATAAGGATAAGGGTGTTTTGTTTGTACGATTCAATAAATTCCAAATATTATAAATATACAAGCAAGCCGCTCCCGGTTTCAAATATGAAAAAATTAAAAATAAAATCAGAACCAATATGAAAATATTCCAGACGTTTTGAAATAAAATAGCAAGCAGGACTTTTTTTGTTTATATTTTTATAATGTAATATAAATTATGTCAGTATATCTTTTTAACCCATTTAATGGTTCACTATTTATCACTATACCTACTAAAAAAAAAAACAATGATACATATTCCAATCAGTGAAAGAATTATGTAATATTTATAAGAGAATCGAAAAAAAATTCAGTTCCGTTTAAATTAACTGGGTAGTTGGATAAATTGAGACATTTACTTGTATTGACAGTAAAATGGGGAATCGACGTAGAAGCAAAGGCGCCGAAGTGAAACTCTTCCCGTTATAACGACGATGCAAACGATCGTCTGGAAAACGTCATTTTTAAAGTTTGAGTGACCCGTCGTCAAATGTTGTGTAGGATAACAAATATTGTGTTAATTCTTTGGTGCTTTTAAGCAGCAGCACTTTCCCATATAAAATATATTTAAATTTACTTGGTTATTGTAACTAACTAAGTAAGATTCACATCAGACCATGACCAAATGTCAAAATTGTATTATTGTTTTGTATTGTTGCGTTTTCAACAAGGGTACAGATTTTTGGTACAGTTTTTTTTTATATCATAAGGAAATAATATTAAAAGAAAAATAATGTTCATCTTAATCTACATATTAATAAAGTAAATTTATGAACAGGCTTTGTAAAAAACTAACCAAACATAAAAATGAAATTAATAAGAGTACCTACTTAAGTAAAGTCACACAATTATTCTTTGATTAGTATATTATTAAAATATAAGTATGTTTAATTTAGGTCTTATTAATTTATTTTTTTTAAATTCACTTACATTAAATTAATATAATATAAAATTTAAAAAGATGTGGTGCCTACATGACAAATATTTTCAAACAAATATTTTTTAATCTAAATCCAGTTTAGAGATAAAAACGTCCGTCTGTAACATGTAGTATGACCGTAATTTGGTATGACGCGCTTAGCGCACCAGTACCCGTCGCCCACTCAGTGGCTTCGTTGATTTATTGCAAATGGCGCGAAAGCGAAAACGCTCGTAAAACGCAGCGTCTGAACGTTTATAGCGCGTTGTTTGGTTGGCCATACGATTACATTCGTGTGTAACAACATTTTGCGTAAATCGCGCGGTTATTAGATAGGTTTTGATGATGTGAATGCTCAATAAAGATAGAATATGTGAGAAGAATTTCACAATCGAGAAAATCCAGATACCAATATTTGTTATTATTCCGTTTCTTGGAAACATTATTATTGTAGAATGAAGAGAGTGATATTGAACTAATTGTATATTTTTATACAGTGCTAGTGCAAACTTCCTCTATGAGGTAAATAGTAGGTATATCCCTTTTTTATTTGAGAAATCCTCATAGATATCCGTCAACGTAAGGGACGCTGCGGAGTTATGCCGGCCGGACTCCTACAACCCGCCACGACTGTCCAGCGCAGGGATGACTGTATCGGAACCAGTGTTATTGGTGACCTGTGTTATTGATGAGTCGGGCCGGCCGTTTTGGGGGGAAGGCGAGTCCTGCTGACGTTTGCCAAGTTGCTGCTGACGACTGCTGCATCAGTCAAGTCACAATTTCGTCAAGCAATCCAAGTAAGCCGACTGGGGCTTAGTAAGTCTTCGTGAACTTTTTTTTTATTACATTATGGCAGCTAGACTACTGTCTCCTAAAGATATAAGCAACACCAGGGGGGATGTAGATGAGCGAGTAACACACAATGTTTGTTGCCAGTAGTGGCAGTGGGCAGAACACATAGAGAGCCTTGGGCCGCGGGGTAGGACGTCCACCTACAAGGTGGACAGACGACCTGATAAGGGCCGCAGGTCGACGTCGACGTCAAAAGCCCAGGCTGCTTTTGACCGGTTCTTTTGAAAAGTTATATGAGAGGCCTTTGTTCAGCAGTAATGTCCTTTTTCTTGAGTGAAAAAATCTGTGAACCAGATCCCCACCGAGCTTGGGGAGACCATTAAAAAAGCCACGGTGTTTCCAAACATCATCTAGCAGTGGGTGACCGGCGTGGGTTAGCAGAGAACGTTCTACGGTTGAGATGAAGAATTTACTAAATAAATTAGGAATTTAGATTTAATTAAGAATTAAGGATTAGATGTCAATTTATTATGTAATTGTAACATTTAAATATTAATTGCAGTACGGTCAGTGCCATTATCCGAGTAGAGTAAATGGCTTCGTGTGTTGGATATAACCAATTCCGAGTAGATAGCGGTCTTATAAGGCAATCACATGGGTGATAAATTTCGCTTAGCTGTGTGCAATGACATAACAAAGCAGCTTGGGAAGCGTTGGTCGTGTATGCAAAACGTGATGGACGGACGGACTGTGGCACGTTTCGCTATAGCGGTCTTTACGACCACTTATTATCAAACTTTAATGAAGTTACACTCACAAAATAAACAAGCACACTATTTGTAAATTTGAAAGATCGATTAGCTCAGCGGTAGTAGATCTGCCTGCTGTGTCAGAAGTCGCGAGTTCGATCCACCCAGACCAGAACAAACAGACATATTCATATTTGTTGTCTTTTATGTCGTCAGACAGGTTGGTGGTCTAGCTGAACGTAGGTGATTGATTCTGGATGGTCTTGTACCAAATGCTCTTCTCATTGATTCTTTCATCGAAATATTCTTTAAATTTATAGTAACAGTTGTACCGAAACATCCCGAATACTTCCATGTAATGTGGCATGACTAGCATTTTTCTACCTTCCAATATGGCTAATTTAACTAATCTATCCGGCTCTTCGTTACCCGTTAAACCAATGTGAGATTGAACCCGTTGCAATTTTAGTTTTTTATAGTTCCTATTAAGACTAAAAATTTGTTTTAAGATTCCAAAATTTAATAAAAGGATTTGAGAGGATTGAATTGACAGCATTTTTTACAGAACCTTTAGAGTAAATCTAGAGTCTAGTATATTTAGTCATGTGCTAGTATCACGGCGGGTTTATTACTGTCAACTTAGTTTTGCCAAGATACGTAATAAGACCGCCATGCCGTTGTATCTACTTTGTTTTGTGGTTGGGAGATGAATAAATTTGGCGTGCTGCACACAAATGGAGCAAGGACTGTTACAGAAGCAAATGAAACAAATTTAGCAATTTGTCTAGGTGTCGTGAAACACTATCAGTCATAGTATTCAATATGTTGCAGGATTAGAATTTATAAAGAAAAAAAAGAAAATTATTTATGAATTACTTTTAGGGCCTCTTTCATCAACTACAAGTAAAGTGTTGATTAGTTACTTTTAGAAACAATTTTCATGTTTTAATAAATTATGCACTTTACAATACAATACTTTACAATTTACAATAATATCAATTATAGTTCTTCACAAAACATAAAAGATAAGCACATAAAAAAAAAACTGCAAAATATCACAGAATATTAATTTTAAAGTCAATTTCATTAAAGGTAATATTATCTCTTTATTTTTAGATGACCTCTCGGGAACACTACCAATTTATTTATTTTTGGATGACAGCTACTCTATGTCCGTTTCTGTACTGAGTAGTTAAGGCGTGAAAGCCAACTCACTTTCGCATTTATAATTTTACTGTCTTTCTTATACTTCATGCATTTATACATTCACTAACATATATCAGAATTAAATAAATTGGATTAATTGATAGATACTTTATGCATGATATACATTAATTTCGTGATTAGTATTTGGATATAATTTTGTTGTTTGTTAAATTTCATTATAGGTATTAGAAGTATAATTAACAAAAAAATTAACAAATTCAACCTAGTTTCTACCATAAGAGAAATAGGCACAGTGGTAGTGTTAAAAGCTCGGTCCGTGGGAGCGGGCTGGCAACTGACGGACATCACGACCTTAACACACGACACCGCCTCGGTTCGTGTGTACACGGCCTAACCTAGATACTGTTCTAACTTGTATACTATTCGATTATTTGCTAAGTGATTTTAATGCTGAAAGATGGCGTGGTAAGCGTAATTTTACTTATCAAAAATACATTGCAAAATTATTTTTTATTTAATGAACAGAAAACATGATGTTTAAAATATATCCTTGGATATAATCTATAGAAAAACGAAACAGACACAATATCCACTTAGTCCTACGAAATATAAAATTGATGAATTCACTAAAGATTAACTAAAATTGATTAACTAATACAAATAATACAACCAATGACTAAAGAATAGAAGTCAGATATAACCTATTTCGCTGGTCTATTATATTTAAAATTTTATTAAAGAGAATCCAGCTGGGTTGGAACGGAACAAAATTCGGAAAACCATAGAGGCATGTCAATGTCTTTAGGTCATAATGTCTTTATACCTATGTCTAAAATCAGTGTGTCCTGTCACTAATGAAGTATGGTACCGAAACGTAGCCTCTCACGGCAGGACTGGCCCACAAGTTCAAAGTCGCTCAGCGTGAAATGGCTGAATGCTAAGCAAAGAGGAGAGTGCTTTGGAAGAGGCCATATCTATAAGGGACTAGGGAGCAATAAGGGATAACGGTTTGAAAAGAATATGCGAATGGGCCTGACATCCCTTTCTCACTAAAGAAACAGGTTGGTCTTCTGTAATGAGGTTGTTACTGCCACAGATGTGTTGGCCAATTTATGACTCCGAAACTCAGTGTGCCTTGCTCTCTAAGTAATCGATTTTCAAAAACTAGAAACCGTATTACGTAACACAATCTAAACCTTGTTCCATTTTCAAATAGTGCAGGGCGTTTGTTGCGTCGTCGGTCGTCATAGGGCGTCGTCGACGCATGTACAGGCTAACAAGAGTATTGCGCAAAACGGCCATCCCATAGATCACGTCTCGGCATTGTGCGGAGTTGAAGCGGACCTCCCCGCGCGGTTCATTGACAAATACTTGGGACGACTTGATCGCGTTATGTCATTGGGAACCAAAAAAATGTTTATATTTATAATTTAAAAGACTGTAGGTCCTTTCACGGACAAATATAAAAACACAACTAACATAATTATATTTAGCATCTATAAAAATTATTTATGATAAAACTAAATTATTTACTTTTTAATAGAAATAAAATGGAAATAAAGATATGTAGGTACATTTGAATCGCTGAAGTTAGAATACTGTGTGGAAAAAATATATAATGAGTACCTAATGATAATAATTTTTAAGCATATAAGTTGAAAAAATATGAATTAATCTCCGATGAATATTAACATGTACTGGATTAAATTTTATTATGGGAATAAAAGAGAGAAATTCTTTAAACCGAAATATTGTTAAAAAGCAAATAATGACGCCTATATTTGTATAATAAAAATATTCAAATTCCTACGTGATGTTTTTATAGATCATATTGAATAATTAATGTTGGATGGTTCTCTCTCGAATTGCAATGTCGATGGCAATGTAGATCACAAATGTTCGAAAGTGAATTGATTGACAGGCATACACAGCACAACGAGCGGTAAACAATTATATTCTACAATTATTGCTATATTCGTCTGGATCTCGCAACATTGAATATTTAAATCGGCGCAGGCGCAAAGGTCGCAAACTTTTGACTTTGTTTTGATGCCATGGCGAGATAAGAAATAAATACGAAATGATCTCTTGTCGCTGGCGTCATTGAGATGGGTACAAAAGTAATATATTTTATTGTAATACTGTGATAAAAAAAAAGTTTTTTTTAATATATTTAAAGAAAGGCAGGCAGACTAACGGTCTACTTGATGATAGATGGTTACCGTCGCCGTCACCTTTCCTGCATCCCGCAGGAAAAGTGTCCATATTGTAGGAAACACCTCACCCCTTTTTTGCTGTTACAGTTAACAGTTTTTGGTGTTAACTTACAGACTTGCATCTTACACAATTTGAGACATCAGATAATATTGCCTCAGGCATGCCAGAGCCTATCGCCTATCGTGACCTCGTCTCGTGTCCTTTTTCCACTTGCATTCCCTGCGTTGTTGTTTGTAATAGGTTTTTTTTTATTAAAACAAGGCAGCGTTTGACCAAAAACTCGCCTGATGTAAGGCGCAGAATGCAGATGCGGCCGAAGGTGGACCAAGCTTACCTAATTAATTGAAGACCCCTCCAGTAACAACCATTCATCCAAATGAACTATCGGCCTTACTGACCTTAAAATTTATAGACTTTTACACCTTTATATAAATACTTATAGTTCATCAAATTTAGTAAGTTAAAATAATAAACAAAGCGAGGTAGTCCATCTTCTGGCATCAACTGGGAGTAAGTAGATAGCTTGCGACATATCAAATGCCAAAATAAGGTTAAAGGTAATAATTGTTCGCAGCCTTTAACATTCCTGGCATTGATTTATGCAGAAATTTCAACAATGATGCGCGATGTATTAGCCAATTTACTTAGTTATTTAGTTAAAGCGCAATGTCTGATATAATTTTAAAAACTCACAATTATGTTACTGAAAACTCAATAGTAACCAACAAACAGGTTTGAGATTGGTTTAGAAAATTTTAAAAAAGAAGTTAAATTGTGTATACTACGTCTTATACACTCAGTGATTTGTTCAAGCGATTACCCAGTCAATTAAAGATAATTAAAGATAATCCTTTTTAGGAAATCATGTATTTGTACACTTGCTCCAATTGCTAATCTGATTTTTTATCTGTTTAAAAACTAAAATTAACTAAACTTAACAGTCCTATTATTTAATGTATAAAATTTTATAAAAGTATATGTGTTAGCATATTTTACAAAACCCCATTATGTTTATAAAAGGTAAGTATTAAAAAGGTGAACGCTCCTGACTGGGACTGGGTCAGTGAGACGCGCCGCTTCCTACGGGAAGGGCATGTGGGTGAATTTATAACGGCATACTTACTTGCGATGTCATAATATTTTGTGTGAAAAATATTCTAGTAGAATTATCAATGATATAAACAAATTTGTTAACTAAGTAATATTTTATCAGAAGAATTTTCTAAAACTAATTTTCCAAATATATCTACAACTTCAAATATATTAACTGAACGAGCGTGTCTCTGTACCCTTTCTTACAAACAGTTGTCAGCTAATAGATTGAGAAATAAATTCAATACAAATCTGAGATAATAAACATACAAATTGCAAAAGCCGGATGTAAATTTTCATGCCGTCGCCGCCTCTATAATGGCACTAAACAGATTTACACTTATTAAGACCGGGGACCACGACGAATGTCACCTATAACCTTATCGTGTACAAAAACATACACATTCATTCAACTTCAACTTTATTTATTGGTGCGTAGGACCTGAATTCATTTGTTTAATGGGGCAAATATGTTTGCCGACTTACCGGCCGGCAGTCCACGCGCTGTCCGCTCGTTCAATGAGCTCTTCCCATGACATTATCGACACAATAAACCTTTAAAGATCCTAAATTACATGGAAACTCGAACAAAAATGAATCTTACGCACACGTGAGGAAGGTAAGTTTTTAATTGAGGATGCGTGCGAACACATGTTGTTATAGAACGTATTCTAAAATGGCGCATCCGAAGCACCGATGGCCCTAGAGATGGACTCGCGTTTTATTTCCACCAAGGAAGACACGACTTTAGTACGATGCATAGGGGAAAATATGGCCCCGAGTCCGCTCAACCGTATTTCACTGAGGTCGTCGGGGGTCACTCGCGCGGACATTATTAAACTGTTACTCTTCTAGAATCGTGAAACGTGACTTATGCAGATGTTTAAGTGGGGTTTGACGGATAGTTTCACGTGTATGCAGTGGTCGTTTCTCATGTGAATCTTCGGCGCACGACTCTGTTGGCGGGGAAAATTTGTTGGAAAGTCTCGCTGTGACCATATTTAGTGCTATCCTACTTGTCTAATTACATTTTCCTAGGGCTAAATCATAGCCAAAGAGTTATTGAGTGAATTCCGTATCGGGTGACGAACGCTTCAAATATCGAGATTGTTGTTATTATCATGTTTTATGTAAAAAAAATTAAATGTTGATCCAGTTTTAATCTTAAGATATACTTATTTAATATAGCATATATATGTTTTAATATAGCATACAGAGAAAAACTTCGTCTACACTTAATAGTAATAGTATTAAAGTGTACAATTATAACCTATAGGTACTTATTAAGTATAGGCTATTGGTCCACTACTTTTTCCCACTGCAGTTAGCAGTACTTCAAATGTCTTAAAATTTGTTAGTTAGTATTTTTAAAAGTGACAGCGACGTTACCCATCTCTCACAATATGAATCATTGAATTGTCTAATAACTTTTATTATAATCATAAGAATAGTCGAAATTTATTTTTAGTGAAATACAACTGAAAACTCATAGTAGGTTTTACTATTAGTTTTTGAATAAAAATTATCTGGATTGTAATTAGATTCATATATACGAGTATCCTCAATAATATCCATTTAAGAGCATATAGGGCACTGACCGAGCAGCCGCACAAATAATTTGAAATGCAAACTAAAATTCATGTATAAACAAGTATATAAATGATAAACATGAATGTTTAGTCATACTAGACATACTAGCAATAAAACTAAAATATGATATAATATTTTAATCACAATCAAGACCTATTTGTAAGTCAGCCAGTAACTTTAGAAGGCTTATTAGAAAAATCCTTAACGACTTAAAGTTAGTCTAAATTTCTTTGAAGGGTGTACTTTATTAGTTTCGTCATAAGGAAACGAATTGATAGATTACTATGACATAGTTTTACACCTAAACAGGGACAGATCTCACGTTTATTATCTAATGCATTGAGCATTTTTCCGACTAGTACAAAAAGTAAGAAAGCCTTAGCTACGGGAGTCGAGGTACATATAGACATACAATTATGACTTTTTGCTTGCAAATCAGGAAGGTAGGGTGTAACTGTAAAAGACGAAATGTGGGAAAATCGGCGGGAACAATGAGAGAGATGCACGTTTTTTCGGTTCGAAAGAGCGTTCATCGAACGCAATTACGTGTGCAACACGTTCGCGATGATATGAGACCGTTCGATTACACAACGACTCGTTAACTATTGTGTACACTTGGCAGTTAAAAATATAACCTACACATATTTTAAGTTAGTTTCATTAAACTAAATTATAATTATAGTTAATTCAGGGTAATGAAAATTGTTCTCTACCAACTAACCATCAAATAGACAGTCACTATTGGTAGAACTACCTTCGCTTAGTCCAAGCTGTGTTAAGGTAGCATTGCATTAAAGTGCAGCGCTAGTGCGCATCGACCTTGTTAAATTTGCCATCAAAATGTGAATAGTACACAAGTTTTGCATTTTAATATATATTAAGTAATATAATTAGTCTCTTTATAAATTGCTTATTAATAAGGTTGGTTCTACAAAAGAATAAGAAAAGAACCTGTTAATTTTTAAAAAAAAATAAAATATTCTCAAAAATTTCCATGACAGCCATGCCTGCCATCCAAATTTGTTGCTTTATCTGGTTGATAGCGCTTACAATTTTATTAAATCTATTTGTCGTCTCGGCAATATAATTAACTTTGAAATTATGACCTCAACTGGTCAAGCTGTTTAGTAGTTACAGGATCACTAAGAGGCTCGCCAACTAAAAGCTAACATTTACAATACTTTTAAATATTTACAAATTCAAAAGCGAGTTAACTTACTGGTTGGAAACGAATAAATATCTTAAAATTACTTATAAATTTCCGATACAGTTAACTATAGTTAAGCAATGATTAAACGAACGGTGCCACCGAACGTCCTCATAAGTTTTTCACGAGGAAAAGTGCACACAATGCGCTAGCAAAGAAGCTGAGAAAGCAAACTACTCATTACCATGGACTGGACAGTTATTGTGTTGTGATCACACCATTATATGTGCTCGCTTCCTCATTCTCCCTACGTTAATTGTTTTAGCATTTATTGTAATGCAAAGCAAGGATCTCATCGGAGCGTAGACAGTTCCTTTGAATACCTACAAAACACCGTTACATTTCCTAATACATAAAAAACTTTTCATTACATGTTTTAATATCAGAGAGTAGTTGTTAAAGTCAAAAGAGTAGCGTCCAGACGTAAATTACTCGTATTACTAAAAAATAGTTGAGTCTAATAGCAGAAAACTTAAGAATCTCATATATCTTGAGAGATATTTTAAAATAAGCGTAATTTTTTTTTTAAATATATCTCAAGCTACTAAAATATTTTTTTACGATAAACTTTTTTCTTAATTTTTATATAAAGACTAGCTGTGCCCGTGACTTCTTACAGTGACCTTGGTATTCGAAAGAGTGCGTAACTTTTTTGTTTATAAACCGATTTCTTAAGATCTTAAGATTAATTCTTTTAATCTTAAGATTTAAGAACCGTTCTTAAGATTAATTCTTTTAATCTTAAGACTTTGTTAAACAGTGACAAACAGGGTAAGGGCCCATTTGATGATAATATAATATATATGTGGCTATGGTTACCAATAGCCTATAAACACACATCAAGAGAGGATACAAATTTGCTACTGCCCTATAATATAAGAAGCGATAAAGAACAAGATGGACAATGGTCTCTAGCATACACTGAAACACAGCATAAATACTGCTCTTTCACATTACTTTTTTATGACGATCTGCTCAGTACATGACTCGAATCCCTTTTTTTAACGTTGGGAAATCCTCTTGGATACCCGGCAGTGTAGGGGACACTGCAGGGTTATGCCGGATTCGTACCGGCTAAAACCCAACGAACTCAACGAGACATAACATGACATCGGTGAGGGCTACGCTCCCTATCAGAACCTCGGCGTACCCGAAAGTCCGGAGATGGTCGGAGGTACGCCGGCCATCTCGGAGGAAATTACGACTGGCGGAAGTTTCCCCCAAGACTACCACCCAACGCAGTGTTCCCTGTCAATCAAATAATCCAATATTAGATCTTTATACAAGGTAATTTTTTTTTTCATCCTTATGCATTCACGCAGGCCCCATTATGGTAAAATGCAATATGACTATTTTGGATTCCACTAAAAACTCTCTCGCATTGGTTGGTAGGGGTCTTTGGAACCGTTACAGATCTTGGGCGGGCGTGACGCCCTTAAACCTTTTAATTAAACTTAGTTTTACTAGTACTTCTAAAAGTTTTCCAATAACTAGATGTCTTAGGAATCAAAATATATACACAAATAATAAAACAATTAATATAATGTTAACTAAATATTAAAAATTGAAACTCGATATATAATGCGACCTTTATCTATCTGCCGCATGACTGAAGATACCATAATGAGGTGTCACTTCGGTACGCCCACAAACGAAGGTAAAGAGCAATGTGTTAAAAGGTCACGACCTCAAACATACCAATTCACTTTTGATCCACAAAATTCATTGATAAGACGTGACTGCAGTTTGTATGACGAGAAATTAACAAATATTAATATATTTTTCTAAATTAAAATCCATGAAATGTGCAAAATAAAATATATATTTATCAGGCCAAAATTCATATTTTAATTCTAATTTAATAAATAAGGAAACCGAAGGTCCATATTATAGCACCGCCAAAGAAACTCTGTGATGTCATCGAAGTCAGATACATGGATGACTTAATGGCTTTAGCAGCTAGTAATAATTAGCATATCGATGTTTTCATATTATCAATAACTAGATGTTGACTCCGCCCTCGTAACTTTATAAAATAGAGCCAATATGTTACTCGTTATAATGTAGCTTTCTATAGGTGAAAGAATTTTCAAAATCTGTCCATTAGTTTTTCAGTTTATTCATTACAAACATACAAATCTTCTCTATAGATATACAGATTGAGAAATAGAGGGTAGCTAATACCCTATCTAACAGAGAAGATTACAGAAGCTTCGTCTAAACGCTTTTTATAACCAGGATATCCTTTTCTGTCCGACATACTTACATTGAAGCATAAAAAATCGTACTAAAATTATGGACATATTACTTAACCACGCAGATGAATCAAAATTTATCTCATGCACGGATTAATCGAAACCGATTTAGAATGCCCTTGACCTGAGGTCCATAGACAGCACCAAACTAGATCAAAATGTTATAAAATTTCACAATCGGTAACTGCAGACGAGAAACTTGACTTAACTTTTTATTTAATTTTTTTATTTGGAACTGTACTAGCAACTTACTTTTCTTATATGGGTATGCTGCAGTAATACATTTTTATCAGTGTTTATTAAATAACTCAAAAAAATGCAAAATGTATGAAGCTCCTCTAAAGGTATCTTTCACGTATTTTTTAAAGAGTTGCGTATATATTACTAGTGACCCGCTTTCGGCCTAGTCCGTGGTGCAATTTTTATTGCACCACGGGCAATTAACACCCCGTTTTTGCGTTGGGCGTCGGGGGTTGAAAACAAAAAAAAATCCCAGAATCAATTTTATGGTATTTTCGCTAATAAAGTAGGAAATGAAGCCGAAAACAAGTGTGCAGCTGACCTACACAACACGAATGTTGCCCTTTAGACGGCTCGCGATCGTGAGACACAAACTAGAAGCGATCCCGGGTCAGTGCCGGACGGCGGCGCCCACACATCACTCGCGAGCTTCGCATCCTATCAGCCAAACAGTATTGTATCATCTTACAAATAAAACAAAAGACATAAATTGGCACTTTTTGGCACAAAGACGGATTGTCCACAAAAAATTTCCGTCTATATCGTAAAGTTTAAAACATTTTTCTAATATTTTATATAAGATTTTAAACAAATGTATCAATAACTTCAATTTACAATGTAAAAATTGTTATCGAGTACAGAAAAAAAAAGACTTTATAGAATCTTTACAAAGTTTTGTATAGGAAAAAACATAATAAAACCTTTATTTAATAAATTATTTTTGTTTACAAAACTATGATTTCTTTCTCTTGCCCGGTTTTGCAATTTAATTTAACATTTACAATGAAAATTGAGATTTGCATAGGTACTTAAGTTTCACTACTGTAAGAACATCTTCAGTGCACGTTACTTGCGAGAGGTTCCGCTTGCATAGACCATGACTTTATATCCGCTATGGATCAAATACCAACTCATAAACAATACCTAGGCATCAGGTATGCATCGCTGATCCGCATGTCTGACTTGTGACGCTAGATCATGTTTGATACGTTCATACGGAAGATCCACATTGAAAACACGATGCCTGTTCGTTAACGGAATTAATGATCTTATTTAAATCGGTGCCAATTCAACTTTATATTCTTACAGTTTCTTAAAAACTAACATTTAACAAGCCTTGCTTGTTGTTGAATAAAAATCAGAATCGGAAATTCCATATAATATAAACAGAACTTTAGAAGGCTAACACCAGGGGTATTTAAATTCTTTGCATGTTTTTAAATTCTGATACTTAAACTATTTATAACATTCTGACGTATGTGACCTACAAATATCTAGAACTGCTGAGAGCCTGAGTTAGTATATTTATACTTATGTAAAATTATTTTAACATGTACATCGTGCACTACTACTTATTTTACTACATTGAATTACTGTCAACACTCTTCTCTGTCTAATGCCCAATTGGACGATAGGCTTGATTTTGTATGGCTGGCAAAAGGATCTTTAAAACATCCCTTACAGTCATGATGATAGTGAATTCTTTTTAAATGTGTATTCTACAGGGTAATAAAAGGCCAGAGGTTCACTTGGGTTAATAACCAGGGCGAGTATAAACTATTATTACTTTGGGGCTCTTTCACCATCTGTCAAGTAGGCTAACCGTCATTTAAAGTCACCGGTAACCGGGAATTATGGAGCTGATATACCTTTGATTGTGCGTTAAAAGTCCCAAACATTAAAAAAAAAAATAAAAAAAAAATCGCTTATCGAAGGATGCACTAAACCGAGTGCATAATTTAATAAAACCTAAAATTATTTCTAAAAGTAACTAATCAACACTTTACTTGTAGTTGGTGAAAGAGGCCCTTAGTAGATAAAAAAATTAAGTGATAAAACTAGAACTGATTTGTATGGTTTGATAAAAACTACTTACATCGATCTACAATCTGCTTTGTTTTAACCTATATTACCTACTTAAAGAAATTTAAAACCTTGCAGACTTCTGGGATGCATTGAAGAATTGTTATATACCTTCTAAGCTTGTAGTTTTGCATAGACTGGATCTCAGCTATACAGAATACAGCTGCAATATAACGCCGCGCGTTTCTGGGGTTTTTGCATTTTGGTTATTCTAATTACATTAAGAGTATCTCATAGTTTTTAAGATACTACAGATTCGCTTATCTTTGACCACACCTACCTTGTGGATTGTCAGTGTACCTGCCATATTTAATAATATATAAAAAAATATTATTTTTGAAGACATTACACGTGTATTTAAAGATAAGATTGCACATTCAAAAGTTATGAAATACACTAAATAATATAACCCTACTTATATCTTACTCATGTCATCGGCTACACGAAGTGAAGATCTATACAAATTATTATCTGTAATCTATGTCGTCTTCGGTGGCACGAATATTTTTGTCTTATTTTTTTAATGTAAAGTGAGTCTTATGATCCAGTTTATGTCGTGATAACAAATTATGACAGTTTATAACTACAATTATAAATTGGACCTAATAACAAATTAGCCTAGTTTCGGTTATTATTTCAAATACAGTATGAAATATTGAAACTGAATTTACAATTACAGTCACCACTGAAATTACAATACGAGTAGTGAAGCTAAACTTAGGAAAAAAAATAAATAAAAGAAATTGTAAATTAGTAAATTTTCGTATTGTGTAAAATTTTGTAAGAATTTGTCGTAAGAAATTCTTAATGAAAATGCTTGCAGATTCAGATTTAAAACACCAATTAATATGAAGATCACCAATTAATATTTACGTTCATAATGTGTGTTCAAGCAATAAAATTACTTTTAAAACAAGTATCTAGATTACTTAATCTAGATAAAGTCGCTGTCTGCCTCTCTCTGTTTTGATACGGTTTTCACTAATGAAAAGAGCGATTAACGAGGATATAATTTGCATTAATTGTGTACGTAAATTGCATGCGTGGAAAGTCGGGGGATGGTCGCTTGTATTACACAAAACATTGAGAAGTATTCACAAAGTTATTTGTAAGAGTCATTAGGTTAGGTGATGTGCTGATATTTAGTCGTCCGCGTCGCTTGCGCCACTCGCGGATGACACGACCGCCAGGACTTACAGCCAGTCGCACTTGGCTTAACTACTCGTTTGACTAACTTGTTTCATTAAAAAATAATTTCCTTTTTTGTGAAAGAAATATTTTGTTAAAGGAAAATACCAAATCAGCATAATGCAAAAACATGATAATGACATAATATTAACTCAACTCTTCAAGGAAAAGTTAAGAATTGTCATTTAAGTTTAAGAAAAGAAGAGCGGGGAAGAGAAAAAAGGTAACATAAATAAAAGAATTAAATTTAACCAAAAATTAAGTATACATATAATATAAATAATTACATTTTTGATCCAAGCATCCAAGAACATAAAAACACTAATTTTATATAATTATTAATTAATTAATTAGTTATAATTTTGATTAGTGTAAATGCCTAATTAATAATTAGTGCCTAATTTGTCGATCACTTTAGAGTACGAAATGACCATTGAATTCATCATTATCATTATCATTTTAGCCACTGCTGGTTATCAGCCTACTCCTTAATTTCATATAGGACCGTACTGAAGCATTATTAGGTAATCGGTCAACCTTCCAGCCCCAGCAGCCGACGGCTCCTGTACTGTGTCCACTTCAATTTACTATCGCCGGGTATACCGGTTACTTTCGTTTGTCTCTAGATCTCCTTATATCTGATTCGATCTCGAGTAACCCCGAGCATACCATGAGTCATTGAGCGACGTTGCCATAGAATTATTTGATTGTAAAACAATTAACAATTAAATTAGGCAAAACTAATTTTAATTACATAATTTCATGTTTACAATAGAAAATAATTATATAATAAATATAAAATATGTGTTTTAAAATTAACCATAGTTTAAACACTGATTAATATTGTCCCGTTGGTGGCGATGGGTCGGCAAGGTCTCCGCGGGCGGCGAGTTCGTGTGGTCGTGCCCCGCAGCCAGATTAAACTATTGCACCTCACCGACATTTCGGTCGCCATGGTAACCGAAATCACACGATTTTCCGCTACCACCACCAAGTGTCGTTCCTACACCTTATGCCCTTAATTTTAAGGTTTGAAATCAAATGTAAATTAGATTGTGACATACAATGCAGATGGTTCGTGAGCTTATGAAATAAGCGGTAGGTAGTTAGGATACCTGTCGAAGCTGCACGAAATTCTACATTTACGCTAAGTGACATAGAAAGCAATAATAAACAAATATGACTAGTACAAATTTTCTCGGTTCAGTCCACTTGATGGTAGGTGGCTACCGTCGTCTATAACACAAGCAACGCCACAGGTGCTGCCAGTAATAATATTAAGTATATCATATATGTATATTATATGTTTCATAAATAAAATAAATATTTTAAAATTTATGATATTATGTTCATATGTATTATTTTTCTAATAACTACTAAAATCGAAATTGTTTAATATACAACTTCACGTCCACAAAACACGTATCTTATCAGACTAATTAAAAGCACTTTTCTGTGATTGAAATAATTAATTTATCTGTCCATAAAATAATTCAAGTAAGGTAGCTGAACTTCATCCAGAAGCCACAATCATTAAAAACATTTATTCCCTTTGCGAATTTTAATTCAAACTTCATATAAATAATATATGACTCCTCGGTTACAATTTAGCGCCTGTAATTGAAGGTATTTTATTTATAACTCGAAAATTACATTGGCGAGCATTTCATCGACAATCGTGGATTGTATGCAGGCCGCTAATAGATGGTGTGTGTTGTTTCCAATATTTATAAAGAGTTGATAATACCAATATTAATTTCTCACTTTAAATTATTGTATTTTAAAATTGATTCTGATTAATGGATCCGAAGTGAGTTGTTGGTATTATAAGTATTGGGTAAACGGGTTTTATTATTGTGATTCTTCTGCTGGCCAAAGGCCTTCCACATAATTATGCAATAAGAGAGTTTTTCATTGAGAGAAAAATAAAAAGAGTTTTTTTTTTTAATTGAGTCAAGGCAGCGCTTGGCCGCGATCTCACTTGATGTAAGGTGCAGATGCGGCCGAAGGTGGATCACACCGAGGAACATCAACCACGAAGGGATGAAAGCCGTGTCTGCGCCTCGTGGTCTGCAAGTGGAACGGTTCCGGTTGGATTAGATCGTATAGAATGGACGCACACTCTCCATAGTGCAGACGATTGAAAATCGATAGGCATGCTACTTTTCGGCGATGCTGCAGGCTTTGAAGTTGAGACTCCACAAGGGTGTCGTTGTCAATAAGTT
Organism: Synanthedon myopaeformis; assembly: GCA_944738685.1. Taxonomy (NCBI): domain Eukaryota; kingdom Metazoa; phylum Arthropoda; class Insecta; order Lepidoptera; family Sesiidae; genus Synanthedon; species Synanthedon myopaeformis. The sequence goes on along the minus strand of OX122927.1, from coordinate 1,865,495 downwards.
TCTTAGCTCGCCTTTCAATCGAGTCCAGTGCAGCCAATTGATAACGGGCAGACCAATCCCAGAGGTGCCCAATTTTCTGGCAGCCATTTTGGCAATGGACTCGATATGCCTACCAAGATTTGCTAGAGTAAGACTGAGAGACCAAACTTGGCGGAAGATACGTTTCTGACGTCACATGCTGGTCTTCTCTAAGGTTGTGGTTACTGTCGCCAGACGGGCTGCCCAAATGACTGCGAAAAGCAGTGTGCCCTGCCACTACTAAACTCTGAAAGTGATACATAGTCCTTGCTTGCCCACTAAGTCTTAGGAAGTCAACGGCCCACAAGAGAATAAGCTTCTGAGTGAGCTCGCTCCATCATAGACTTCATCTTCGCTACACAGCTGGATGTTGGCCAAGAGCAAACACATCTCTAATAAAATAAAATAAAAAGTAGAATAAGTCTTATTTAGAATAGAGAATAAGTAGAAAACATCTAACAAGAGAGTCTAACAACACATTAACAACTCTATATATGTGACGTGGCTAGTCCCGTTCGTGACTGAATCCGACTAATGTGTGTAGCTCGCATTGGTATCGGACCGCAATGAAGATAGCAATGGCAGTATTAATTCATTGCTACGGGACCGCGTACACGCCGTCGGTCATTATCTACGCTTCCTGCGTACCCCTAAAGGAATTCTAACACCCTGTAGTTGCGTTCTCACGGCGTTCTTGTTTCTAATTAAAACTAGAGTATAGTAGGAAGACTTTTATTATGCATAGATGAAAGTCTGCTTTCGATACTGACGATGGTCTACTCAAACGTAACCACGAGCACTTTGCGCAATGTGAATGTTATACTCAAGTGATTTGTTACTTGGAAAAATTATTCCAAAACAAACAAATACTTAGAACATATTTTTTATAAAAATCTTATAAAAATAGACAATTATATAATTATCTTTACATAGTATAAATCAAAGATCGCTTCCCGCCGTCTGTCCCTCTGTATGTAGGTACGCGTTGATCCTTTAAACTACGCAATAGATTATAATCCGGTTTTGACTAATGGAAAGAGTATTATACGAGGAAGGTTTTTATATATAATTTTCAGAAAAAATTGAATCCGTGCGAAGCTGGAAGCGGGTCACTTGTATATAATAAATAATAAGAAAGAATTAGGATGCAAAATCTTTTTTTTTTTTTCAGCTACATTATCAGCTAGTAATATAGGCTATATTTTATAAAATTACGCGAACCAATTTTCGTGAAATAGCTAGTTCTATATAAATGATATAAAATATGAAATGTATTTTATATTACTTCTAATAACACCAATACAAGTTCGTTTTATTTAAACACCGTTTGTTATATTAGTGGAGTCCAATGTTAATCTACAGAATGTTGCCAGAATTAATATTAGCATTAGACCAGTAATCGCCTGTACCGTAACCCGTCGCGATACGAACGGCGAACAGCCAAGTGCTCGCACTTATAGAAATAGGGTGTGATAACTGGTTCCTTATATAGCTTGATTAGTTTAAATTCATATTCGATAATAATGTTTACTTAATTTGTTCTTTTAGCAGCAGTTTTAAGTAGGTATAAGTAAAGCAGTAGTGGCAGGATATATAGACAGGCCGATTCGCAACAGTAACTATACACTCCAAATGACTGTATTCCAAGTCTCAATGCTGAGCATATCCCTCTTCTCAATATGAGTACATATTGTAATCCATCATGCTAGCTCACTGCGCGAAATCTTCAACACCATTAAATTTGCTGACTATCTAATCTACACATAAAATAGGAAAAAATACTCAAAGTTCAAAGCCTGGGCCTAGCGGGATTCTAACTGGCTTATTAATATAAAAATCAGCGTTAAGTGTACTATCCATACTCACTCATCGATCATTCCTACACTCCAGAAGACTACCATTCAATAAGTAATATTATCTCGTGTCCTGTGCTGTGTTTTGGTGCGGAATTAGGGATAAAAGATGCCAAACCTTATCCTGTGCCTTCTATCCAATTACGGTCGGTAGAGTAGGTATTTGTATCCAGCCTGGGCAGGGGCCCGTAGCCACGTGTGCTTTCTACAGTCGCTTACGTTACGCTACGCTAAGAGAAAACTTTCTGATTGGTTATTGTAACGTCAAAATAAAATTTTGACCAATCACAAAGTTTTCTCTTAGCGTAGCGTAAACAACTGTAGAAAGCACACGTGACTACGGGCACAGGTGTTGCTTGTGGTCCAAAAACGATATAAGGTATCTCAATATAAAATGGTATAAATACTTTTTAATAACCCAGAAAAACATTTGAAGAACAAAAAAATTGGGAACATAAAATTTTTGTGAAAGTATACATTAATTAATTTTCCTCTTGCAGTTATTTTGTAATACACAGAAATAATTATTTTATATTATAAATATAAACTAATACATACTTCTTTGAGGTTTTCACAACCTGGGATTTCTGGTCTAAATGAGTCTTATCAAGATCAGTGGCAGCAAAAAGGCAAATTTAGCTGAAAATCCTGTCATAACATTACTTAAAGAAAGATCTTTACTAAAGGAGATTTCTTCATGTTTTTTTTAAGAGTCTTGATGTTTTTTATTCACGTCCAGTCTATATTTTTGTTGTTACTACTAATGGTATTTTGACTATTACACACGAGATTGATTTATAATATCGCGAGATCCAACGTGCGCCGGCGCCGAGCGAACACGATAATTTTCAATAAACACGTATTTGTTGAATTAATCATCTTCAGAGAATTATCCGAGGCTATCGGAGTCATCGAAGGAAGAGAAAGTATGTACTATAGTCAGTATGTATGACGTATTTAGACGAAGGAAAATTAAATTTAAATATTTTTCTACTTGATTTCAAATGTATCTCATTGTGTAATATTTCAAAAACTTTGAAAAGTTATTTCTCTTTTTTGTAAGCTATAAAGTTATTAATAACGCAATATAATTATATATGGGCATTATTATATAATAGTTACATAATATATAATTGTATTACGCAATTAGGAAACGATAGCTCACTTTGAAAAAATTTTTGGCCCTTTTTTGGATTTGCAGATTACACGCTGATATTCATAAATATGATGACAATAAGTTAATGTTATTTGCACATAAAATTTATAAGGTTCATATGTTAGCCACCTAAATTCAAGTGAATCATCAGCCTGTCTAACGACCTTTGCATACAAGAGTACAATCTTTGTTGTTATTATTAAAGAAATCGCAATTATTTCCCACCACCTCATATTCGTACTTCTAATAAATAAATGTTAGATTTACAAAAAAACGATTACGAATATTTGGCAGTATAGAATTGGAATTTAAAATTATTTTTAATGTGATCCTTTCTATGGCACGCTGAGCACGTTTACTCTGTGCCAAAACTAATGGTTGTAGTGGTAGTGAGGCCTTACGAAGCGTGCGTCCACTCACGCGCAGGAATCATGCGCGACCCCGCGCGTCTGCCAATTTGTTACACGGACGCATCTAGAACTTTCCCGTCAAATATAACAAAGACATTATTAACTGATATGCATCAATTTAGACATATTTTTATTTTCTCTTTATTTATATTACTAACATAATTGCACAGTAACCCTCAATGCATTATCTATCGCGTTCCAAAAAGTTATTAGGAAAAAATACTAAACATGTTTTGTTTGCAAATAAAATATATACTATTAAAACAGCTTTTTACATACACCTCTATGTAATATTTTAATTTTATAAATGTACAAAATCTCCTATTAGCAAGTGGTATTATATTATAAGTCCTATTATAAGTGTGAGATAGCGTTTCAAAATGTGGCGGCCTTCAGGCATTTAAATATTGTGAAATAGGCTTAGATATAAGGCACCGCTGCGCACGGTCCGGATGAGTAGAATCTTTAATCCCGAAGATGCGCGAACTTTCTTCTGAGGTCCCTCTGAGAAAATCTCCTTCTGAGGTGTTTCCACCTAGCTACAATATAAGCGTCTTCAACAAAAGACTTTTGTTGTTGAAGACTAAGTAATATTGGGAGTATTCTTCAAGCGTTAACAAATTCCTACAGAGTTGACAGTGCACCTGTGCCTACCGTCAAGTGCAACGTCAGCCTGCTTTATAAGGCAGATTTTTTTTTTTATAGCTAGATACCAAGGGATGAAGGATGGCTGTGTCCACACAGCATCATTCGATCTGATTATGTCTGTCTACTGATTATGTCTATATAAATATATTGAATCTATTCCAGATGTACATCCAAAGAGTAAGCAATAAACTTGTTTATTCATGAATCAGTCCAACTTCCGTTACATGAAAATTGAACTAACATATCTATTAAAAGACAAAGGCTATTGTAGCGCACTCTTTCGGCCCACACTTACAAGTTAATCACCGGGTAATGGATTCTGGTGCGTGGGCATACCTATAGCGTTTATGCGAATGCGGTGCGTGGCGGTCGACCATTGTCGAGCTTTACCGCGCCCCTTCAATGTTTACACGTCCGAAACTTGCTATAACGAACTTATATATCTCTTGTATTTGAACAGCTCTTAAAGAAATTCAATTCTAAGAGATAACTAAGATAACGGCTGGGACCGAAAGACTCTCAAGTGGAGACCATGGACAAAACGTAGCATAGGATGTCCATCTACAACCTAGACACACGATCTCATAAGACCGCGGGGTCAACTGTGGATCCAGGCTGCTTCTGATCCAGGATCACCTATTGGCATTTATGCCTATGTCCATCAGTGGACGCCCTGAGAAAGAACATCATTATGAAATTTTCAGACAATCTTCAGATTAGTGATCGAGTGATCCTGTGAAGTTTGGTAGTGTGACGCGGACGACGTCGCGGGCAAAATCTAGTATTAAATATTCAAAGACCAGATTATATCTTTTTAGTTATCAATAATCTTTGACATTGCTTTTAATTGTTAAAATTGTTATTATTTTATTTGTCTGTAACATGTATTGTACTTAGTTTGATGGTTTTGTTTTGATTTGTAATTCCACATTCTTAAATTTGCTTTTTATTTGTATTCATTATCAGTTTATATAAGTATTTTATTAACTGAAGCTGTAACCTTTTTAACAGTTCCTTAATTAGTAGCTTTCAAGCTCCGTTAAGCTTATCATAATAAATATTTTTAAAAGAGCATTATTATTAAATCAAAAATTACCAATAAAAGTACAGTATAAGGCAAAAGTGTCACTGATCATATGCACCGCTCATTTGTCCACAATGTCTAATTAACATAAACAAATTTTATTGAGGTTTGTTAACGATTTGGTCTTATATTGCCAACATTACTAAAACTGAATATTCAAAAAAGATAATTTGCAATCTTTTTTTGCACCTAAAAATTTTAAGAAAATGAATTAGTTACAAACTACTGAATGATCAAAAACAAATAAAGATAAAAAAAAAAAACAAATTTGTAATTAATTTTGACAGCGTTACTTTACATAATTACTTACACATACCTGAGTAAGTCTATGTAATATTAGTGTACAGACTTTGCAGTTGTGTTTTATCAATGGTAGTGTCTCTTGCCCCTTGCGCCCATGAATTCTTTGGAGTATAATAGACGAGTGAAGGATTTTTGGACTTGTGGTTAAGCCATTTTAGATCTAAATTACCGACAGATAAGGTTCAAACTGACATAACGGCTAACGCCGACAATACTGGTCATTTGTTCCTTGGTAATTACAGCAAACAAATTATCCCTTGTAAATAAATGTAAACGGGACATCACTTGTTCAATGTCGGCACTCGCCTCATAGCAATAAGATGTAATAGCGTATATTAGTCTCGCTGATAATATAAGCGTAGGAACGAACGCAGTGTCGAACTGTCTAGTATATTTAGTTTAGAATATATGTATATTATGTTCTTTATGTATAAAATTAAATGAAAAAAATATGCTTTTAACCTTTGAATTCAATTTTTAAATATAAAAATTAAGTCATCGTAGGACACCATACAGATGTAAAAATATGTAATTTATTTTATTAAAAAATTTCATATTATAGTTCCCACAAAGCTTTGGCCTAATTTTGGCCTAAATGTGGCCAAATTTTGACGTTGCCACGCCAACAGCCAGTCTCACCCGCCACCGGAAGATGTTTTTTGTGTTTGGGTGTGAATAAATAGTTTGGGTTTGTGTTTGGGTGTGTATTTACTTCAAATTTAGCAACATATTTTCATGTATCAAAATTTCAAACCATAATTGTTTCCGAATATTTTTTCAACCTCTAAACCTTAGCATAGTAAGTATCGACGCAATAAAAAATATTTACTCCCAGAACGTGTGAGGCTTTTGACCTTTTCATCTTCTTTAAAAAAAAAGTGGCAGTAATTAGGCAAGATCAAATTTACTTGCAAAACAATAGAGATGGTCATTTGGCAATAATAATAGATTTAGTGTAATTTAACAAAAACAAATTTCTTACAAACTATATTTCACCTTCTGACATTTTTCTAATATTACAAAACAACGCCTACGCAGGCATTGTGTTCAATTCAATCAGAAAAACTCTTTTAGTTTTGCAGTCTATCCAGTGTCAAGTTTACAAATATAACTCTTATTGTAATCGTGATAAAGTTCAAATAAGAAATTATCAACGGCTGCAGTAGAAAAAAAGTTAGCTAACTTTTTGCTATTAACACTCATTGTTTTAGGTTGCACGTTAACAAAATAAACATCGTAATCAATATTAAAATCTGCTTTATGGTTTGATTATAAGAAAAACATATAAATTTTCAATACAAATATAAATGTTAAACTTAAATTCAATTTTAAAATTAATATAAAATACTAGCTGCTCTGTTGCATGCGACTTCGTCCGCATAACTTAGGCTATAAAATATAGCCTATGTTATTCGCTGATAATGTAGCTTTCTACAGGTGAAAGAATTTTTAAAATCGGCCCAGTAGTTTTTGAGTTAACCCATGCAACCCCAATTCGTTGCAGAAGCGTATAAATGGTGCAAATTTTATGTTTTTGTTTATGTTAAGATCGACAGACAGGCTGACGGTCTATTTAATGGTACTTGATACTCACTTACCAAAACACAACAGCAAACGCGCTTTATTTCACGGTGGTCTTCTGTAAGGGGGTGCTGGTTACTGCCGTCAGACTGGTTACCCAAATGACTCTGAAACACAGTGTTGCTCTGCCATTATTTAAATGTACATTATTCTTTTAATAAGTATTATGTCACTGTAATTAAGCATTTATTTAAGTAAACAGTTTTAGTACCAGTAATTACGACCAGAAAATTGTCTATAAAATCGCTCGTAATCGTTAGATATGCTTGAGCCATTGCAAATTCACAAATTTTGTAAAACATGACTCAGAGACGTGTAGGAAGGGAATTTATAATTTACTATATTTGTTGTGATCTGATGATTTATCACCTCATAGTGTGATTGAATAGATCTGTCGTAGGTTGCCGGACAATTGATTGGGGGATAATAGTTTAAATTTTGCAATAGAATTTACAGTTTGATTGGCTGTCTGTCTGTATGACTTCGGAAAAACTCCAACCAAGCTGAAAATTTGTATACACGTACCTGTTAGCTCTCCAAATAACCTCTGAAAATTCCCACGAGTTCAGGGGTGGGCATAAATTTTGACAGCCAAAATTGTTGCTCCTTTTACTTTAAAAATTACACAGAAATCTATATAAAAGGTAATATTGTCAAATCAAAAGTAAATCAAAATTTAAAAAAAAAAATTTGAAAAATGTTTAACCTATATTTTATTCTACTATTAATAAAAGATCAAAACATATATTGGATACGAAGACGTTACATTATAGTATTTATAAATAATTATAAATATATAATGCACATTTTTATAAGTTTTTATTTTAAGAAATCTCGTATCATGAAGTGAAATCCGAGATTGTGCTAAAATCATGACGTCATAGTTACTTTAACAAAATAGTCTTATCTTATGGTGAATTTGCTCGAGATGTCTCAGAACGACATCGTGTTCCCTCAAACACTGTACAGTCACACACATAATATTATGTAAATATTTAAAAATAAATTCTTTTTTAAACATTTTACTAAATATGTGAGATTTTTTATCTTGAATGTTTAAAATATTTTGTCTTTGCGCGCCCTTGAAATTATACCCGTAGTTGGGGCTCATTACATTGTTTGTCAAAAATCATTTTTTTTTTTTTTTTTTATATGTAAAGATGGCCCATTTGATGGTAGATGGTTGCCGTCGCCTATTAATAAAAGCAAACCCATAGGTGCTGCAAGTGCTTCCGACCTTAGTAGGATGAAAGATAAGGAACAGAAATAGGCTACGACATCAACCACAAGACTATTATTTCTAGGTAGTATATATGTAAAAGTATCTTGAAAAGTTTTTCTTAAATCTATTAGGTAAAAATTTAAAACAATCTGAATTTCCGATTTCTTCTAGAGCACTGTCTCGTCTTAAGGTAATATAAGCAATTAACCCAATTAAGAAGTTAAACGTGACTGAAGAAACATTATAATGTCCTCAGCCGAGTGTACTGCGGTTAACTGAGATGACCATCAACGCGACCATCGGTGACCCCGCGACGGTCATTTATAAACGCGGGCATGGGAACAAAACGATAACGCATCGCACGTACGCCTGATTAGAATGTATGTTTTGCAAGCAATTAGCTATACTTACCACTACTTACTTACTTACTTACTTACTTACTTACTTACTTGTGCAGTTAATTAAACAGCTAATGACGAACAAAAATTTTAAGGTTTATATATATTATAATATAAATATATGTAGTTAATCATCACATAACAACTATCACATTGTTTGCACAAATATGAATAGGACACAGTTCAAAGCCAGGCCATTGTTTTTTTAAACTTACACTTTGGAGAGTTTCGTAATAAAAGTATGTTAATTTCAGTAATTTCCAGTGAACGTTTCAGATTTTGTATGGTATAGGTGAATAGGATCTGACATCCCTTACTCACTCACTGAACCACAACAGTACACGTGAAATTATTTTTAGGTTTTATTCTATATAAGTATAAGTACTACCAACTGACTGACCAGTTTATGAATTACTTCGTTCACGTAACTTTTTTATTTTTATAAAATATAGCTTCCTTTAGGTGAAAGAATTTTTAAAATCGGTCCAGTAGTTTTTCAGTTTATACATTACAAATTTAAAAAAATATATAGAAATCTTTCCTCTTTATAATAATACTTTATATAAATTAGTATAGATTAGTATTTTGCAGCTCTGTATATAAATAAGTACTAAGCAGACAACTGCATATGAAAGTAAACTTACTATATATGGTATACACCTCTGACCAATAAAATAGTTTCATATCAACATCAAACCTTTCTAATGGTCTGTCATTATGAATTTATTATTGTCATTGTGTGTCAGTGTCATATTATATATATTTTCTCTTGTATTTCTTGCGATCAATAATTTTGTGAGCTTAGTTTTCACTTCTGACGTGCAGTCCAACGACTGACATGTTTTTTTTTTTTTTTTCAACGCGAACGAAGTCACTAGTCTAAAATAAAATAAAATGTCATAATCTATACTGCAGACATATCTTGTAGAGGAAGATGAAGAAAAAATAGCCATAGCATTATTTACATTTACGACTTTATTGTGCTAAGTGTGGTTTGATACGCAATCGGAAGATCTAATGCGAGGACGTGTGCGGGAGTGAGATGGCGATACCATCGATTCTCATGGTCCGGGCCACAGTTACTTCCGAATAAACAATGTACTGCAGACAGAGTTGTATGTTTTAATAAAATAAAGCCTTGTACTTTAATAAAATAAATCGAGTCTTAGTTAATCGAGTTTTAACTAGAACTAGAATTGGTTTTATCTAGACTGAATCAGTTAAGTTTACTGATAGGGCACACTGCTTTCCCAGTCATTTGGGAAGCCCGCCTGGCGGCAGTAACCATCCCCTTACAGAAGACCACCTTGAAATAGCAGCATGTGTACAGTTTCAGTGAGTAAGTTTGGGATGCCATAGCCCATTCTCAAGACCTTTTTGAGGTAATAAGAGTAGTAATAAGAGAGGGTAATAATGATAAAAACCTACATAAAAACCTGACTTGGAGACTAATCTGAATTATAAGTCTGTCAACACTTCATACGAACAGATATCAATACTGTGATCTTTGACTATAAAACAAATCTCTGAAGCTTAGAAATCCAAAAGAAACTGCTGCATGGAGACAGATCGCACCCGTATTCGTAATGACAAACTGAACTTGTATATTGTCATGAGGAGGCAATGCCTGCGAAATGCCACATAATATTGTATGCTACCTCATTAACTTGTTACATACACGTCGCGTTGACAGACCGACAATCAACTTTCACGCAGTCAACCCACATCTTAACTTCACGTGACGTTACTATCAGCGGGTAGTTGAGAATTTGGTCTGTGTCATAAGCGGAAGCGGAGTCAGCCACTTCAATACAAAGCAGTTCAGTAGACAACTCCTTAATTATCTGTTAGTTGCAAGGACGTCTAGACACTACTAGCCTTGATAATATTGCGCTGAAACGTAGTCTCCAACTATGGGCCATGTAAGAAAGCCCAATGTCGCTCAACAACAGGGCTATGCTTGGAATTACGAGATCGAATCTGAAACGAGGAGATCCATAGACCTACGAAAGTTACCGACATAAGCCGGCGGATCAGAAAGTTGAAGTGGCAGTGAGCAGGACACATAGTACGGAGATCCGACGGCCGCTGGGGCCGGAAGGTTCTCGAATGGAAGCCACGGACTGGTAACGCAGCGTAGAACGTCCACCCACAAGATCTGATAAGACCCACAAGGACTGATAGACGATCTGATAAGGGCCGCGGGTTGACGATGGAGCCAGGCTGCTTCTGACCGGCCTATGTCCAGCAATGATAATATTTTAAGTACACTATTATAGTAGCTACTACATTCGCCTATTTATACAATTAAATTAAATATATAGTTTATAATTATCAAATAACGAAATACTATAACATTAATACTATATTTGTGGCACGTGACTTCGTCCGCGTAACTTTATAAAATGTAGCCTATGTTACTCGCTGATAACGTAGCTTTCTATACGACCCTATATAAATAAAAATGAATTGCTAAATGTGTTGCTAAGAAAATTTGAGAATGGCTGGACAAATACGCATTTATTTATTTTTTTAAATTCGTAGAAGTTCACATGAAAATAAAAATTGCACCGTGCGAAACCGTGGGCAGCTCGCTAATATTATGAATGAAAAACTTTTGTTCAAGAAAAAAAAATGAACAGGACCCATTTCCAAAGGTATTATAATACTATAAAGAATAATATAGTAAAAGCATGGGTAGTAAAAATAGTATTATAAATTTGACCATTGCCAATTAAAGATCCTGGAGTTCCTAATTCACCATGAAATAAAAGTCCTTAAAGTAATAGTTCCTGCACTCGCTCAATAAAATATATGTCCAATGTCCAATGATTTGTAGGAAATAATCATTTTCATGGCTATAGGCGATAAATTGTAAATTTATTAATGACAATTTCTCGTTTTTTAAGATTTATTATATTCGAGAATGATTTAAAATCTTACTAATAAAGTATTTATGTAGTTCTCATTTTCTCAATACTATTCCCCCCAAAGAAATAAATTCTTATTACATAAATAATAATTAAAGTAAAATTCGAATATAAAAATATAATCTAGGTAATTATACTTATTATAATAAAAATGTAAAAAAAAAAATTGGCGCCATTGTCGCCGTGGCGGCGGCACCGTCGTCACAGCGATGAAGATGTCAGATATTTTCTCAGGTGTTTTATTTTTAATTTTTCGACGCGGAAGAAGTCGCGGGCACCAGCTAGCAATAAATAAAGCCGCTTTCCGTCTCTGTCGTTTCCCCGCTAACTTTTTTAAACTCTAAAAAATTAAAAACATAAAACAAACAAACCATTACCCACTCAACGGATTTTGGTTTTCACTGAAAAGAGCAACGAGGAAGGCAATGTCGACTAGACTAGACAAGACATAATATTATATTACATAATTAAACAACTAGCATAGCATAGCAGTTGGGCATAGTAAACAAATTATGTCGGCCTTTTTCTATTCTATTCTATTCTATTCTATTATCGGAGGCACCACCATGAGCATGGGGTAACCCTCAAAAAATTTACTTGATGGTAAGCGGCCTACCTTATAACTAAGTATAAGTGGCAGACAAGCAGACAGATATAAAATTTTGCACTCCAATTTTGCCATACATTTAAAGAGAATGAAGCAATAGCGTGTTTTAACGTGACGAAAGCCTGCCATCTGTTAAACTAAATGTACAACTTGAATGTTTAAGTTTGGCACGACATCTATTGGACATTGTTGCAAACATGCAACTTGCTAAAGTGACAAAATTGTATTTATGTTAAAAATTATGTATTAATTTTAATTTTATTTCATTTACTTGAAATTTTAATTTATTACATAAATATTACTTAATTAAAAAATAATAATATTGTATTGAAATATCTATATATATTGAAATATCTATATATATATATATACAAAAATAACTAAGTGAAACTAATTCGATTTATAGAACTTATCATTTTTACCATCACCATCATTATCATTATCATCAAGTAAAATTTGATAAATGATAAAAGAAAAAAAAAAGTATTATAATAATGAATACCTTTTCTGCCATCACTTGCGTCTAGCTACACACTTTACTTGTGATCTAGACCTGTCTTTGTGGCATGAGAATGTTCCGTAAACTGAAGAAAGATCTTTTAACTCGGGTCACGCTAACATCTACTTACATAAATTGAAATAAGACTGAGTTTTATTTGTAGCGAAATTTACCAATTATATTAAAAAAATATTACGATCGACAAATTATGTACCTACATCGATGTATACTTAGAATTTAAAAGGAATAGGTAGGTACTATACTTTTTAAATTCTATTCTATTTAAGAAATATTAAAAAATAACATTTCTTTTTAAATTTTTATAATAGTATTGGCGGCACTATTGCTAAAATTTGTAGCACACTATATTTTTCAGATAGCTTAGTTATAGGTTTGGACAGACCGAATGGCGGCAGTAACCACCCGCTCACAGAATACCACCGTAAAATACCTCGCGTTTTTTTTTCTTTTCGGTGGAAAGAATAAGTAATGCCAGTGCCCATTTCCCTATCTTTTCCTAATCTCTCCTTGTAGCACCTTTGACGTAGCTTGTGTTAATAGGCGAGGGTTGCCATTTACCACAAGGGACCTTCAGCCTGCCTAAAGAGCTTTACATTAAAAAAAAGACAAGTCCATTATGTCAAAGTACCTACATACTTACATTAAAACTCTTGGGGGTTAATTAAGATATTTTAAACTCAAAATAATTCTGACAGGACTTATAACCGAAAATTTAACTGTATTTGATATTATTAAGTAAATCATATTTTTATTAATAAACAAGCCTTTGAAATTTTTACTGGATACTGAATGATCGAAGTTATGATAGGATTAAAACTGATCTTGAAAATGATATTACACACTATGGCCTTTGACAACTGTCTGTACCTATTTGTGTTTTAGTATCAGGTAGTATATTTTCATATACAATAGATAGCACATCAACAAAATCTTCATAAAAATAATCGCAGTATGCATATATATAGACAAACTAATAACCCAACCCCGGCTTCGCATGGATAAAAAAAATTTCTGAATGTATATCATACACATTCTGAATTCTGAAATATTCTGATTATACTCAAACCATCCTCTTTATATTTTTATTAAATAAAAACAGTAATAAAAAAAATTAGAATAATTTTTATTTGTAACAGAGGACAAAATGAGAACAGAAAAAAAATCATATGGACACATGACAAATTGGCTCCAAACCTGCATAATGCAGATTGTAAAACCTGCGCTGACCTTCCGTTAGAGCCGAAGTCACGCACTTTTTAGACCAGTGATTTTTCTTATTAAAAAAAAATGGAAAAACAATACACTTACAATACAGTTTCGAATACATGCATTATACAGAATAGTTCAATACTTATTTTGTTATTGTCTACAGATATTCAAAAGGCAATGGTTTCTTTCCGCGGATTTTTTGGTGCTCACAAATGTTTTCAATTTATTTCTAAATATAAGAACACTTTGCATGTTCCCATTTCCAATAGGCGATTGGATATTGTTTCAGCACTTAAACATCTAAAGGCAGAAGTACTATGACGGTCCCTTACTTGATCCATCTGTTAACATCTGTATACAATGGCAAGTTTTTATGCAGTTTTTATATTCACATCAAACATGGTAAATCTACTGTGAACATATCCAATACTTAGGATAAGAATAAAAGATACGTACAGCAAAAACTGGAATGAACTGGTATCATCTATAAAATAGATACAATTTTTTATTCTAAGATTATGGTATGACATACACGATTGATACTGTATGTGTATTGAAATTAGTGTAAACAGCTTTATACAGATACAATTTAATTTTGGAATTTTTATCTTAGCTAAAATCGCTTAAATACAATGGTATATTTTTTTATGACGTTTGAACTGAGACTTTCAGACAATAGTCACTTGCATGACAAAAAATATTGAAAACGTCACATGAATCTACATGACAATGAAACATTGACCTTGGTCCCTGTTTGACCTTTGACCTTAACCCTAGTGACCTATCGAGTCTGTTTGGGACGTGTGGTAGCGCACGTGACCTTATACGACTCACTTTTAAGCCACAGACTAAGAAACCACTTCATATAACGTCCAACGTTCTGTTATTTATAAACAAGACGGTTCAATTATTATATAGTCTGTGTAGTATTGTTTGCGTTCAACGGAAGAGTTATGGATCTCGCTTGGCCTATGGCCCCAGTTTTGCGTCAGTCCATAGAACAATTATGTCGTATGTTACTGTCGCAGAATACCTGAATGTTCATTACCATTATTATCTTATCGTTTAAGTATTCAAAACTCTCAAATTTGAACAATTTCTTTGCTACGATAGATACACGAAGAAAAATCTGGAATAAAAGTAGTAAATACCTAAGTTTTAAGAATAGACTTTTTTAGGTTGGCAATTATGCTGACAGTACCTAAACTTGATGGTAGGTGTCTACCAAAACTTCTAATAATATAAACAGCGAACATAATCTGCAGATCTTTATTATAGGTATCGAATAAACCAAGGTTA
The DNA here is from genome assembly GCA_944738685.1 of Synanthedon myopaeformis. Lineage (NCBI taxonomy): Eukaryota > Metazoa > Arthropoda > Insecta > Lepidoptera > Sesiidae > Synanthedon > Synanthedon myopaeformis. The sequence continues at coordinate 1,850,257 of OX122927.1, read as the reverse complement.
TACTTTGTTTATAATGTTAATACTCCTTAGATAAGTAGGAGATTAGAGGAAGTGGGCTCTTACATTCCTTATTCACCCACAACAACAGCTGATTTGCTTTTATTTCCCCTTATTTATTGACTTAAAATTCTCGCACAGCCAAAACTAATAAGTCTAAAAAGCTGAAGTTTCATACTCTAAGAAGAAAAAAATTCGGAAAGTTTCATCTTCGTGCGAAATCGCTAGTCTTCTATAAGGGCGTGGTAACTGCCGCCAGACAGGTTGACCAGCTTATGACTGCAGTATTCAGTTTGCTCTGTTAATACTAAAACTTGTATCTGTACTATAATTTGGTAAATCCTAATTTTAACTTGAGTATTAATGTTTTTTTTATTATATTTACCTACCTACCTGTTAGTCATAAAAATAAATTTAAATTAAATCAGGTCATTGCACAGACTAAAAGGTTATTTATAAATAGGCTGTTTACCTAGTAACTGTATTAATTTACAAAAATGTTTTCCCAAAAAAAGACTAAGAAATAATTTCGGAATTCTGATTTATACTATTCACATAATCTGCAAGATACACTTCAATTTTATGTGTATAATTTAAAATAAATGTAAGTTTAATTCGTCATAACAACAATATATTGTAAACTCCGTCCACAGCACAGTTTTATTATTTTGTTTTCCACTGGTCAAGAGGCTCGACATGGAACGTGTATGTGCTACAAGGCCGTCTCTAATTTAAAGGAATTGCATATAAAACAATATCGAATGCTTGTAATGATAGTATTATTAATAAAATCTATACCATTACATAAAAATCGATATATATGTGTATCATGTATGTTCCATCAAGTGGCATACATCAAATTAGCCCGGCGAGTGATCCTGTGAAGTTACTAGAGATTGAATTAACAGTTTTTTTTTTCTTGTTTTGGTGATATCTATCGATGTGTATATGTATATATTTTCACTGTAACCGCGAAAATCGTTTAAGTTTTCAGAAAAGGACAAGGCTACAGTAAGGACAAAGCTAGATATAAATAAAATTGAATCAAAAATAACATTGTAAGCGAAAATTTGCATTCAACTGTTAACCGTAAAGAGAAAGTTATAAAGAAATCAAATAACGCACAGAAAGTGAGGAACAGTATAAAATGTGAAATCAGGAAGATGTCGTTTAACAACTCGTTTCTTTAATAAAAAAAACTACTAGAATATAAAACATATAATAATAGGATAATAGAATCTACTTACTTCCTATATCTGAAACATTTCAATTAAAAAAGATACAGAAACATATTCTACAAATTATGGTTGCGATTATATACTTACTAAAAAGTATAGGTGCTATTAGCTGTTATAATATAATTATTAGATATATGTATATTAGGGTGTCCCAAAAAAATAAAAGTATTTTTTTTCCAACGCATACCCTCTTATTTTGTTTCAATGATGTCAAAGGTATTATAAATAAAGTTTCACGTATTTAGAACCACGGCAACCCGTGCCGACTTGCATCGAAACATGTCGGTACTTGTTTACTAAGGCGCGCGGGAGCCAACGTATTGATGTGCTTGATGTTGCTTGTTTGTTGATTAGTAAACGCATTGTTTTCATTCTGTCAACATGTCAATGGAGTTACGCAGTTCTAAAAAGGGGATATTTTTAATAGGGGACGTAAAACATCAAATTACTGGTTCAAAACTTCCCTCTAATGGACAGGTACTGGCAGTTCTGTTCTATAATATTCGAGAAGTTAATTTAAGTGTCAATGAAAGCGCCAATCTTACTATTCGTGAGTGCATTATTTACTGGGAAAAGGCACGTATACCAACTAAGTCTTTACCAAACTGTGTTAAAAAACTAGTTAACTTGTACCAAGTTTGGAGAGATTTGCAAAAAAATGCAAATAAAACTCAAGGCGTGTTTGTGCAGCGTCGGCGAGAATTTATTTCAAACTTAAATGATTTGTTTGATCTTGCACACGCCGATGCCCTTAATTTAATGAGGATTAATGAAGATAAGATCTTCCTGCAGCGCCAGAGGGAGCCAGGTCGGCCTGGTCACTTAGCTGGAGTGGATAAAAAACTGGCCGAGAAGGAGGAAAAAGCCTACGTTAGAAACATTGACGAGCAAAAGCGACGTGATAAATATCTGTCATCCTTAACTCCTTCATCACCTTCTTATGAACCACTACAAGAAAATTCGTCTTTTGAATCTGAAATAATGGATTTGCAAGAAAACTTGCCCACCTTTACCGAGAGCACACAGTCTAACACTTCTATGAGGAAAAATTTCATAACTCCGAAATTAGTGGCAGCTTTAGATAGGTGTCAGTTAAGTATGCGAAATTCTGTATTTATTATTGAAGCAACTATTGAAGCGCTTGGACATAACACTGACGAATATCCTATAAGTAAGTCCTCAATTCAAAGAATTCGTACAGAAAAGCGAAAAGAGCGCGCAGAAGCTATAAAAGTTGATTTTCAAAACGAGGTACCGGATACTGTAACTGTCCACTGGGATGGCAAACTCTTACCAGCTTTAGATAGACGAAAATCTAAAGAAGAACGTTTACCGATAGTTATTTCGTACGATCATATAGAACAACTCATCGCTGTGCCAAAATTAGAGAACTCTTCAGGAAACGAACAGGCACAGGCAGTTTGGAACGCTATGATTGATTGGAATCTTGAAGATAAAGTGCAGATTCTCTGTTGTGATACCACTGCTTCCAATACAGGTCGTATTAATGGTGCCTGTGTGCTTCCCGAACAGAAAATGAATAGAGAAATGCTCGTTTTTGCTTGCCGCCATCACGTCTGCGAGTTGGTAAAGGTGTGTTTGAAGCCAAAATTAGCCAAGTCACTACGAGCCCTGACATTCCACTGTTTAAAAAGTTCCGAGAAAACTGGAAAAATGTTGATCCCGAAAGGATACAGAGTTATTCAGAAAAGCTAGCATGCCTAAATGTTTCAGAAATTAACGAACTGCTAGACTTTTACCAATCTGAATTAAGTAAAAAAATTGCTAGAGATGACTATCGTGAATTAATAGAGCTATCAATAATATTTCTCGGCGGAGATAGAGAGAAGAGATTTAAGATTCGGCCTCCAGGTGCCATGCACCAAGCTCGATGGATGACGAGAGCGATTTATTCACTGAAAATAACTTTACTTAGCTCTCAATTTAAAATTTCGAACAAGGACAAGGTAGCTCTATTAGACGTGTGCCTGTTCATCGTGACATCCTACGTGAAGCCTTGGTTGCAATGCACTTTAGCGGTACAGGCACCATACCAGGATTTATGCTTTTTGAAGACCATGAAGGCTTACGAAAGTATCGACAAAAGCATCTCAAAAGCAGCTTTACAGAAGTTCTGCCAGCATTTATGGTATTTAGTAGATGAAGTATCTGTCTTGTCTATATTTGATGATAATGTAGACCAGGAAACAAAAGTAAAAATTGTTGCTAACTTAGCCAAAGAAAACTCATCAGCCTACGGTAAACGCTACATCCCATCGAAGGAAGAACTATGTGGCCCACTTTTCGGTTAGTAGAACTAGTAAAAATATTTGTTTTCTTTTATCACTTTGCTTAGATAACTTATTTCTATCTTTTTCAATTTCAGAGAAAAGCATTGATGATTTTGTGTCAATCAAAAGTAAGGCTGTATTCAATCGACTCAAAATTGATGACAGTTTCCTCAACGAGTGTCCTGCTTCATGGTCAAATAATACCTCGTTTCAACATGCTAAGAAAAAGGTGCTGGCACTGAGAGCAGTTAACGATACGGCTGAAAGAGCGGTTAAGTTAATGCAAGACTTCCATGGCTTAATTACTGTGGAAGAGGAACAAAAGCAATTTTTATTACGTTGCGTACAAGAACACAGACAGGTATATCCGGATTGCAAAAAGCAAACCTTAAAAAGAAAATTTAGTAAATAATGTTCTTTTAACGATTAATACTTAATAAATATTATATACGGGTAAAACAGTGTTTCATTTACTGAAATACGTATTAAGTTCTACAACCTCTCTATGGCTTCCATACTAACTTTTCATTTAAAGTTTGACATCAAGTCGGCACGGGTTATCATTATCCGATCGCCATAATATTTATTATTTAAGTCATTAGGGTCAAATGGAAAAAAAATAAGGGGTATGCGTAACTCCATTCGCAAAAAAAAAATTTGCCCTTATAGCCTGGGACACACTAATGTATATACTATAATTGTGTTAGTATAATATGCCAAACAATTTGTAATTAAAATGAGCCAAAATTAAAACTATGGAAAATTACATTAATTATTTGACTCGTATATCAAACTGATGATTTTTATCAATACTGTCAAATACTATTTTTCATAAAATGATAAAAAATATTTAATAGAAATGGTTTAAGTCCAGGAAACAGAAGTAAGTAAGAAGTCAAGATTTAACCGCAAACCGCGTGTGTCAATAAATCTCAACCTCTTCCTTATTTCGTGCCATCACAATCTTTTTATATTGTAATAACATTTATACAATAATAGAAGAATAATAAGCGAATGTTGACCGCAAGAAGTTCTTAATAATACAGTGTTCACCTTGCGTACAATAGCAGTACAAAATGTATTATGTTATTGTGGAGCCCGATGCACAATACTTAACTAATAGTTAATCTAGTTTAAAAAACATTACAAGCACTGTGAAAAATAAATAAATGCTGTATAATGTATTTATATTTTAAAGTGTTTTTTCATGTTTATTCATTTAAACAACTTAATTAAAAATCAATTATTATTGCAGGTAATCATTATTAATGTAAAAAAAAATTGTTTTTTAAGTATGTTAAACTGTAAAATTTACAATTTAAATCAGTGGGTGGACTCAGGAGGAATTTTCTATTCGTTACAGAAATAAACAATACATTTTTTTTTTTTTTAAATAATCTCACTTCTAGGACCTGAAAGAGCGGCAAAATTCAAACTGTATACAGGTTTTTTTTTTATATAAAAGATGGGTTTGCAAAGAGACAGTAATGAGAAGGAATAAACGGGTTTGTTTAGCGGCCAGTGGTACGTGAATGAGTTAGTCGTTCTACGAGAATCCGATTTTAAATATATTGGAACATCTATTTATCCTACAATCATCATTACACAATTTCTAAAAATTTGTTACCGAAGTTTATGATGGACATTTAAGCAATCATTTAGCATATATTACTTTTTATTAACTTTTTTTATTATTATTAAAGGATAAAGGCCAAGGATGAAGCTTATTCTAGGCCGAATGTGTTTTATAAAAATACTTGTTGTAATGTACTCTTACACGACAGTTAACCAACCACTAACTAAAGATAGTGTCACTGAGTGGAAATTTTTAAAATAGTGAAATGTTTATGTATGAAGGTGTCAAAACACTCTGTCGGGGCACAAATTGCTAGCGGGCCCACTAAGGGCATCTATTTGAATAGCATTTGGCCCGCGTGTATTGTACTGGTGCACTGCGGCCGTAGACCAACCGCCGTACAAATGCATTCTGGATCAGATTGTTCCTGGTCAGATAGCCTTCTATGACGATTTATTGCCGGAGCCGACTTATTGAATTTTAAATGTTTATTCACAAAAACCCTATTGTCCTTTATAACAATTGTTTAAAGATTCTCTCTGTAAGGACATTATTCATAACATTTTCTGTGGGAATGCTCAAAGGTCAAGCGTGAAGACTAGATTTAAAATAAATCGGATTGCTTTCCGATCGGCCGTTTGTGCTATTTCGCCGTGATATTCGTTGATGAGATGGTAATTCTTAAATGTCAGCTATGTACGTACTAGAAGTGCATATTTAAGTACTACTAATGTTTATAGTATTTATTTATAATATGTACAAGCTTTTACCCGCGATAGCCTTTGTCCTACCAATATCCAGGTTCGAAGTTTTCAAGATCAAGCCTCAAAGTAAGCTTCCAGCTACCTCGATATCAGGTTACATCAAAATTAATAAATAGTTTAACCATGAAAATATAACAGAACGGCAGTCAAAGTTACGTTCAAATTTATATAATACTAGCTACCCACCCAGGCTTTGTACGGATGCAACTTTTTTTCTGCAAATTATACACAAACCCCCATGAATTTCAAGTTTCTTAAGTTTGTTTTTTTACATTGTTATAAATGACCATTATTTCTAATTCTACCATGAAATCGAATAGGCCTGACCAAGAACCGAACTTTCATCTAACATTTCGAACCACTGAGCTGCTTCTTTGTAGTTTGGTGTGGTCAGAAATAAATAAATAATTAAATAGTTGTTTACTGGTGTGTGGCCTCCTAAAATAAGCTAATTTATGAAAAGATACCATAAGGCCACACCAAAGTTGTAGTTAAGCGCTTAAATTATTCGGCATCGTGCGCGCGCGCAGTGTTGCGGTCGCGAGCCATCTTCCCAAAGGTCGCCGCCTGACCGATAACGACTGCGGCCTTCTGCAACCCGAACTGGCATGTTGCGCCATCGGGTTACTATGGGAACTGGTACAAGGGAATTAGAAGCCATGGAAAATTATGTTCAACGCTCACACTATTAAATCACCTATGGATTCCACCCCATTGCTCTTAGTATAGCAGTTAGTCAGTAACATTAAATTTACTTATGTACCCAGTTAAATTATTTAAAATAATTTTAATAATATGTACATAAAAACGTTATTACTTAACTTAATATTTGGGATTACATAAGTCAATTAATTTTTCTATAGTTTTTTTTTTAATAAAGGTATCCCAACAGTACACCTAGTGGTAGGTGGATACCATCATGTGAAGCTGTTTTTTACTTTTTCTTACGAACCCAATTCGATATTTTATATCGAATGAAATATTACAAAATATCAATATAAATAGTTTTATTAATGAAAACTAAGCAGCTAAATTGTAGCAGACTAACATTAGCAGAGGATATAACTCAAACATATAAAAATGTTAAACCAGATTATTTTACTCGTCTGGGCTCACCGATCCTTACAACCGATATTTACAAAGTACAAATAAAAATATCACCAATCATTCTATGTACAGTTGATTCCCAAGTCCAATTTTCAAATTAATTTCGATTTCTTTGTCATAATTTAATAAATCATCTTTGAAATGTTCAATAAAATTCCTAGCTATTATTCATAGAACACTAAGTTAGGTATGACAATGCATTCAGCTTTAGTGTAATACACAAAGTCCCGAGTCCTGCAGGACAATCGCACGTGGGCGCGCGTCTTCGATCCCGACGATTATGTACGCCCGCTATTTATAAGATCTGCGGAAGAAAGTACATTTGTGCAAGATGCTCTACAAGTACCGTTATTTTCAGTATTTATTACACTTATTTCAAATACATTAAAATTAAAATGACAACGCAAAAGGCGATTATTAGGAAATGTAATTAGAAAAAAATATATTTCAGTATGAATTTTAATAATAAAATTTATTATATATGTATAAACAGAAAATTTATAACCTCCTACTTCAATCTTAAATAAATAAATAAATAAATAAATAAATAAATAAAATTATTCTTAATAAAACTTTTTTTCTGGACCTTCTTTGGCTATAATATCGTTAGCTATGGTTTGAATCTGATAACCTAAAAACTTATTATACTGCCTAGTTAGAAGTTAGTGAATATAAAAACAAAACTAAGATAATAACTTCATTTTTTTTTTATATTGTGTGTATTTAAACAATATTAGCAGAGCAACAAATTGTATGTGCTTTCTCCTTATAAGCTCACCATAGTCCGCGCCATAATTGATACAGGCCGAAGCTAAAAACCAATAGCAAACCCTCGCGTGATTTACGGCTGGCTAATGCGCATGTACAGTGACTTTATTAACATTTATTATGATAATGACCGGGTTGAATAATGTTTTAATATGCGCAGCTCAACCATTGTGAGGAATGGGCTGTGCGATCATCAAATAAGTATGACGTACAGCTCTAACAATGTCCTGCGCTATAAATGTCCCCTTTACTTTCAGCTACTGTTAGACTTTTAACAGCTTGAGATATACGTTACACACACATCATGATTTATTCTCTTGTACGACTTAGAAATAATTCCTCGTTTTGATATAAATTGAGATTTATTACTAAATAACCAATAACTTACAATATTTAGAGGTACGAGTATAATGTCAGATTAAAATTGCAAACTTCCTCGAAGGTAATGTTTTCAATTATAGATTATTTTCATATCCAATCCCTTATATTTGATCCTATTATGGTAAATCCTACTATGGCAACGACTTGCAGCACCTGTAGCGTTGCTTGTGTTAGATATAGGCGACTGTAGCCAGCAAATATCATAAGCAGGACCGTCAGTCAACCTGCTTTTAACATAAAAATACATCTATAATTTTTCTTTCAAAAATTTTAAATAACCATCCTTTATTATTATCCATTATATTCTACATAGAAAACATTTATTTTTTTATTAGTGCCCATAAAGAAATTTGTTACTAAAAAACAGTTTGACAGTAGTTGTAACATACCTTGAATGTTCGATCAATCAATCTTTAAATTTAGAACATAATCTAGATGCTATAATTTGTGTATGGAATACAAAGTGACCAGAACTAACAAGGTTTACACCAATAACAGTCAATCAAATTGAACAGCTATAATCGAAATGGCATTGTCTGAATTCCTCTTATAAAATACATTAGCCTAACATGAAGTAACAAATCGAATTATTAATATATTGTCACTATTAATTAAAGCTTTTATTAATTGACAGTGCCTACGCAGTAAGAGAGGCCTTGTTGACTAGCGACTAAAATATCGCATGAAAACATTGAAAACTTCATAACATAAAAATATTAATAAAATTAGGGCTCGCGCTTACACGATTGATATATATGTTTTTCTGTGATCAAATATGATTATAGACAATTCACGTTCGACTAAAAAAAATACAAACATTATCTATACTATTATATAAAACTGAAGAGTTTGTTTGTTTGTTTGGTTGTGCGCGCTAATCTCAGGAACTACTAGTTCGACTTGAAAAATTCTTTTTGTGTTGGATAGTCCTTTTATCGAAGAAGGCTATAGCCTATAGAGAACGCGGGCGAAGTCGCGGGCACCAGCTATTTATGGGCATTTAAGTGCCCATTTACCCTAGATTTGAAGACTCCGAAGTTGTAATTTTGAGGAAACACAGACGCAGGCAGTGAGTTCCACTCCCTAGCAGTTCGGACAAGGAAGGTGGAACTGTAACGCTTCGTGCGTGATACAGGAACATCACCCACGAAGGAATAAAACACCTGTCCGCGCCTCGTGCTCCGCAAGTGGAACGGTTCCGGTTGGATTAAAGAGTATAGAATGGACGCACATTAAGTTGAACATCTTCAGTTCATCTCCAATTGAACATTTCGTTACATGTTTTGATATGAAATCCAAATTCCCTCCATAAACTTGTGAATTATTAAATCCTTCTAACTTCCAAGTAAACTATTGTAAATGTAAATTAATTCATGCAGCATTGTCCCATGTTGCACAACCAACAATTAGTGGATCGTTGTCCGCTACAGACCTCGTTGTAGGTAAGGTCTAATATATCGCAATGCCTCTATATGATAATTTGATGTTTGCATCCCATTCAGTTGATTTACGTATTGTACCTACAAGGTAAAGTATGAGCACGTATATATTAGATATAATTATATTGGCTATATTCAACTCTTGCAGCTTGACTGTAATGATGTCATTAATACAATTCTGTAAATACTTGTACTATAAACAGATTGACTGCATCAAACACTTTTTCTTATTTTTGATCACATCACATCACCAAACAGAATTAATTTACCTATTTAGAATTATATTGTTATATTCATAATTTTTTATGAATATGAACATACAAACATTAATTTATTATTTATATATTTATGTAGTTTTGTATATATTATATATTATATTTTGAAAATATATTATATTTTCAAGCTAAATAATATTTTATTTTTAAGATATTATGTAACCTTTATTGGTGCCGTAACCAAAATATTTTTTGTTTATTTATTTTTAAATATACAAAGAGCATTGCTCGCATAGAAGTTATAAATTAACTTCTATGCGAGCAATTAAATGATTGAAACAGAAATAAATGGACAAGTTTTGTCAACTGTCACAAGGGACAAGAGGGGCGGGGCATTCACTATCTAAAGCAGAGTTGTAGTAAATTTACTTATCTGTTCGTCTCTTTAGAAACGACTTAAGATTAAGTTTTTCGACTTAAGATGTTAGTGAAGTACAAGATAATTTAGTATGGAGACAGCTTTATTATAAATGTATTAAATTTAAGACGCCAGTAACCGCAACTTAGAATACGTTAAAATCCGAGTCAAGTTATGAAGAAAAAAATTAGAAAATTTTCCGAAAAATATAATAACCCCTTTTTTTCTCATACAAAGTTGACAATTTAAACATTTCAATCAAATATTGACGCAGAATTTAAAACAAAGAAATAACTTTTGACAAAACGATATATTTTCTATAACAAGTTAGTTATAGATATTATTGTACCTTAACACTGATTTTACTTGTAATATGAATAAGTTGATTCCATGCTTATGTATCTGTTATCCAAGGGCAGCCCCTTGTCCGAGGCTAGAAGGCGACCGACACGTGGCATACGGGTTTGATTGAAAAGTTTTCACTACAAAATTAAACTTTCCACCCGCACCACGTACGTATTAGTGAAACTTGATTTTACGTTTTATAAAGACAACACGGCGTAGATAATAATTTAAGTGGTTAATTTATTTAAAAAAAAAACTTATTTATTTAAAAAAAAGAAAATATTCAAACCAGATATAAATATTAAACTTTTATAATAATGTGCTAGCTTTTTTTGTTGAGGGTGTAAATTTATTTCTTCATTTTAATATCATTGGATCCGTGTATATTATTCAATAAAACCTTTTATTTAAATGTGCACACTATTTTCTTTATTTCTCATTTAATTACATGATTAATTTAATGAGAAAACATATCCAAAATATAATAAACTTATAATATAATTCTGACTTTACTATCGAAATATCCAAACAACAACTCATCAAAATATTTTTCACACTAACAATGAAATTCTATTTATTCGTTTTTTACGTTTTAAATATCTAATTCAAATGTACTATCTTTTTAAAACAAACCTAAGCTATTTAAAATTCAACTACTCTATAACATTTTTCTTAGGTGTTAAAACATTTATTTAATCGTTATTTTTGCTCATATATTTTTGCCAAATAACACCAATGACATGACCAAATGACCAAATGACACCAAAGGTTACAAGTAATACTATTTATGAATTATATTTCAAAACGTAATGCACATACTACAATTAAAATGAAGCTATAAAATTTTAAACAAAGACATCTATATCGGTAAATATTTAGCCCGCGGCAGTCGAAATCACGACTATTTATTTTTGGAGCAAAATAAATATTCGCACGAGTTGATGCACTTTGCAGTACATTGAACGGTCAGCAGTACAGTCGAGTGCAACGGTTTGTTTTCTTAAATTGATTTATACTTAACCAACGACTCGCCCCCGGCTTCGCAAGGATGCATTTTTTTCTGCAAAACAGTAACACCAGAAAGTGAAACACAGAGGAAAAAAATCTTCTGTTCCACATTGGTGTGACAGAATGGTATGATAGAGAGTCTGCACCCAAATTATAACACAAACCTCTAACCAAAATCTTTTAGGTGGTTAAAAAGCAGTTAGCGGAGAAACAGCGAGATGTAAATAAATCACTTTATAATATCCTAGCTATTGCACGCGACTTCGCCCGCGTAATTTTATAAAATATAGTCTATGTTACTCGCTGATAACGTAGCTCTCTATAGGTTAAAGAATTTTTAAAATCGGTCCAGTAGTTTTTTGGGTTTATTCATTATAAACATACAAATCTTCTTTCTTTATAAAATATTAGTATAGACTTACCTCTTCCGGCTTCGCCCGGAATTAAATTTTTTTGAAGTGAAAACTTCTTTAGGCGCGTTGGGCATTTTTTGAGATGGGATAAAATCATTGAACTCCCGACAGTGTCATATTATATTACTTAACGTAATGTAAGCGTTGATTTAGCTGATAATAATTTAAAATAATTTAAGAAATGAACAATTTTTGAGATTAGAAAATCATTGAACTCATGTTAGCTTACCTTACCGAAATTGACAACTGCATATGAAAGTAAACTTACTGGATATGATAACAAGGATCAATATGCTATACACCTCTGGCCAATAAAATAGTTTCATATCAACTTCAAATCTTTTTAATGGTCTGTCATTATGAATTATTTATTATTGTCATTGTGAGTCAGTGTTATATATATATTTTCTCTTGTATTTCTTGCGATCAATAATTTTGTGTAGCAGTTTTCACTTCTGACGTGTAGTCCAACGACTGACATGTTTTTTTTTTATATACATAAACCTTTTTCGTTTATTCCTCTTTCCATCAACGAAAACCGTATCAATATCTATAACAAGAAAAAAAATTAAAACATTTGTATTGACTTGATATAAATAAACTAATCTTATCTTACAAATTATCTAATGTGTGGAGCTTATAGGATTATTTTGGCATTAAAATCAAATTTAATCAAATCAATCAGTTTATAACTAAACATAAAAATTAATAGGAAACAAATTGTAACCTGTACTTACAGGATAATTTTAGCATTAAAATGGTTAACATTTTAAATAAAGACAACAATGCTTACAGGAAACAAATTGTTAACCGTCAGATTAAAATTTCTTTCAAATACTTACTCTTACAATTAGATTTACGAGTATATAAGAAACCCATATATTTAATTTTAACATCAAATTTTAAATCTCAATAAGAACTTTTAGAATTGATAGCTGACTATAGTACCAAATAAATGTTTAATAAGGCAAGGGTACTTTAGAAAATTAATTTCGAGTTTTACATTTAAATTTGCGATACGAGCTCGCCTTAAAACACCACATTTACTTTACTCTGTGCAAGACAAAGAGTGCAATGACTAATATATTCCATTTATCGCCCGATGAATGACCGTTCGCGCCGGACGTCGTGTATATTTGCGTACTACGTTTTTTTGTACTGGCCGTCTGCCAAAACAACGAAGGGCTGTCCAGATATTTTATTTTTGTTTCGTAATTGTTTAAAAGTTTAATGCAACAGAAATATACATATAAAAATCCCTGCCGGCGTCTGTATTTCCGAGCTCATATAACCCAAATCTTTTCAAAATTTTTAATTGATTTGTGTAAAATATTTAAATATTGTATAATCATTAAATAATGTGATTGTATACACTGAGTTTCTTTCAGGGTTTCTTATCAGGCTTAATGTCATGTTGGCTAATTTTTTTCGAAACCTTAGTAAAAATATAACCAATAAATAACTTTTTAAATTAATAAAATGACTTTCATTGTTTGAATGAGAGTTATTATCGAATTTATTATAGTATAGGCAGAAATGGTAGGCTTTTAAAACCGTTACCGCATGATTTCGCATTTATTTCATTACATATATTGTGATAATAAGCCCGTTACGGATTTATCTGGCGATCACATAACAAAAGCTCCAAATTCTCAACACTAAAGTAAAACGGTCAATATCGCAATAGGGACAATGATCACGATGATTTTGCATATTTTTATTGATCCAAATAGATTTCTGAAATCATTCATCATCCGGTCAATAATACGTGTTAAACTTGTCATAATGCAATTGTGAAGTGTCTTATGATTACTTATCGATATCGATAAAATCCTTTCTCAAACGAATTTAAATCGTCAATTGAAATCGAAACTATAAATAGATGTAGTTTAATAAAAAAATACTTAAAGCATTTAAAAAAAAATTATATTATTGTCAAATAAAAAAATAGTAAAACATTAGCAAAATAATTTTCTATTTAATGATATTTACTATAAATCTTTCATTAAAAATAACGTAGACTGGTTGACATAGTAGACGCGAGTTAGCAAGATACGGTGGAGCGATCTCTGAGTGTTTTTCGATTTAATGTGTTTATGACAATAACTAGAGGCCCGCGTTCGACTTCGCACGGATGCAATTTATATCTGAAAATTATGTATACAAGCCCTCCTTGTTTATCGCTCTTTCCGTCAGTGAAAACCGTATCAAAATCCGTTGGGTTGTTTAGAAGTAGTTAGCGGATTAACAGACAGACGCTACTTCTTTAAACTATGTAAGCTTGTAGAGATGTTGACTTGATTTAACAACGAGGGAAGAGATCGTGAAGATTCCTGTGTATTCTAGAAAACTAATAATATTTGAAGTTTGAAATAAATTTTTTTTTTTTTAACTTCAGCCTTCATCTTGAGCGAATTAATCGAATTAAACCTACACAGTATATTTGAAACGTGACACAAATCGAACTAGAATTAGTTAAGTGTTACTAAATATCGACATGAAAGCAGTCATCAAGCACATCACTATACACTTTGTGCAAATCTATGTTGACCGATGATGCGTACCAAATGATATGATCAATCATTGCATTCATTGCGTATTGTATTCGTTTGTTACAGACTACTACCAGATGTTGGAACGCCGCTTGTTCCTCGATTTACACAAGCAATTCACGCTTCTTAACTTTTTAAGGAAAGCACGTGCGAATGTTAAAAAAATTGAGACAATTTTATTTTTTTACTAGCGACCCGCCCCCGAATTCGCACGGATGCAATTTTTTTTTTTCTGAAAATTATAATTTCAATAAAAAAAGTGTAAAAATCTGCTGGATGGTTTAGAAGTAGTTAGCTGAGACAAACATATCAACCGATAAAGTAGATATTACGGGTTAAACGCTGCTCAAGTAATATAAGGAAATTGTAGAGACAAATCTAAATCAACGTAATAATCAATATAAGACTATAAAAAATGTATACTAAACACGTTTTTGTATTTTTGTTTGTTTTTTTGTTGACAACAACATTGTCTATTTGGAGAATCTAACAAGCACACGTGCTTTGAGATGGCAAAATGAGCGATGGCAATTAGCACGTACCTTATGTCAGATTAGTATCAGCAGACAGACTGCTTAATTTATGACTGCAGAAAATGTACCCAGCTACTCACAATACTTACCAATTTTATTAATAAAATCAGTCCACTGTATTGAATAAATGTATTCCACATATGCACCCTCATCCATACATTGTTTGAACAAATATCTCTCGCGGTCCGAATCTCTGTTAACACTACCGAACCCTTGTTTATGCCCAATAAAAATCGCCGACGACCGGTCCGGATATTGAGAATTTTCTCGCCCTCAAAAATCTGCGAATACAACAATCTTTGTGCGAATAAAACACACCATAACAGTCTTCATGTCTTTACAAATAAAGTCCAAATGAACTCGGTGTGTTGTTGCTAAGTGAACTGATCCCCTTACAAGTGATTTACTCCATACGTTATAGACAAGTGAGCCGACTTCTTAACACGCTGGACACCCTAAATTGAGGGAAGTTTAGGGCAGCATCGTTGGTTTTATTGGCATTTCCTATGGGTGATTTTCACACATATTTTTCGAGTGGAGGTTAGGGGTTGGTTGGGAAAACTATGTCGGAACAAATTATTCAATATTTAGAAATTGGATAAAATTTGAGGAATATTTCTTGACTATTTCAAAAAAGTGTTATAATTATTGAGTTTTTAATGTTTTTAACATGGATGATTTGACTCACTTTTACTTTATGCTCATCATTTGTGGCGTTTCTATTCTTCTCAAAACAATATCTCTGGTTCCATGTAAGAATTTATTGTTTGTAAAGTTCATTAAAACTAAATGTTCCGATAAAAAACACCAATTACGATTAATCATATAAACAAAATAACATAGGATAGAGTGTTCACGTTTTCGCACACTTGCTTATTCGTATGTTCTCAAGCATTAATCGAAAAATCGCATAATGGTATTATCTAAAAAAAAAAATTATATTACCAACAAACTCGGCTCACTCATACGTATGTCACTGGTCCCACATACTGTTACGCAGTAAAAAAGCTTGGCACCCTGGTAAGAAATCCACCGAGAAGTTGAAAACCCCTATACCGTTGCTTGTGTTAATAGAGGACAATCTACCATCAAGTCGAATTAGCCTGTCTGCAGACATTTATATTTAAAAAAGCTATTATCTATCAAGCACTATCCTATTTTTCCTCTGTCATATGGCCCTTGAATAATTCATTCCATTTTCACATCCGCCGCGACCGGAAGAGATCAATTGAGCGGAAAGGCGGCTTGACCGCAGAGGTCGAGTGACCCTTCCCTTGTCGCCATTCAATCATAAGGCTTTTTATAAGGGTTGGAAAAACACTCTATGTGGATTTTTTCAAAGGATTTTTCTGATTTATGACGCTCTTACTCATAGCAGAAATATAATGTAAAGTTATGGTCAGATTTAGATGATAGGGGTAACGAAACTGATTATTAATGGCAAGTAGAGTCCACTTGAAGGCTATCGTCGCCTTTAAATATTTACAAAGGGTTGCTAGATCAATATTAAAACTATATTAATATTGAGACAGATAAAGAAAACTTCTTATATAGAATGTGACTAATTACGAAATATATAATTACGAAATACGTACTTATGCCCGTGGCAGTATAACATCGAAGTATACTGGCGATACCAAGTAGTATCACTACTAGTACCATTAATGGTACAGTCCAATGGTACTAGCTAGAGCAACAACATGGACATTGTGCGAACGTAACATTTTGCGAAAATGACATTGCGAATGTGACATTGTGACATTGGAAGGGTAAAAAGGAGTAGGTTATCTTAATTTTATATAGGTTGCCTTAAGATAATCTACCTAAGCATTGGTAAAAATTGAGAAATTGGAACCTACGGCCAGAATTAGAATCCAGAAATAAAAAGTACGCATATTTTTGCTTGCTTTAAACTTTATTACAAAACAATTAACAACACTTGCACAAAATATTTCACACTACAAAAACAATACAAATTCTCTTTTCCACTTTTACTATACTTACATTTTTTTAAAGTCACATTTCAATTTATACTAGTATCTAATTTGTTTAAGGTTGTTTAATGCATTCATAAAATTAGAAACTTTATCTTACATTTCGGCATAGGTAATTATCCGCGAAGCACCAACTTAAATATTTCTCAATTATAATACCAATTAAATGCGTCGAAAGCAGTTGCGTATAATAATAAATAATGTTTACTATACAAATGCCACTTTGACAACAGTCTGTAAAAGTAGTAAGACTGTGACGAAGTACAGGACAGTGGATGGTATCGTCTTGGTTGTGCTGGATGCGATCTCTACACGCGGATGCGCTTGTGCCGGCATAGCGAAAGCTTGATTGTTACAGCGACTAACCTAAAAAAAAAATATATTATTAAGCTTCGTTCCCACTACGCCGGTCCGGTAGATTTGCCGAAACCAGCGCCCGTACATAAGTACATGTTCATATTAAACAGGATCCTGCATCATCAGTTTGGTCTAAGTATTGTATTCAAGCCATGTTGCTAATTTCGAAGCAGTAGTACGAGCTCGTTCACATTACTTGGGTCCGGGCGTTCTGCCGGAGTTTTGCAATGACCAAACGTCAGGTTAACTTACAGTATATAATTTAATAATAAACTTGTAATTTTTTATCAAAACTTAACCGTGATATAACAGCATGAGTGCTGTTACCTATGTTTCGGTGAGTGAATAATTGATGCCAGCGCTCATTTCCATATTCCTCCCTATTCTTTATTGTTAATCCTACTATGGTCGGCAGCACACTTGCAGCACCTGTGGCTTTGCTTGTGTTATAAGCGACGGTAGCCACCTACCGTCAGCCTGTCTGTTGACCATTAAAATAAAATAAAAAACTCTATAGAGATATGGTCAGTCAAAAGAATAATTTCATAAAAATATTAAAGGCAGATACACTAGGTGTATCTATTGTAGGTGTCAAATTCAAAACAAGTTTAGCAAGCATCTTAAAACTCAGACAGAGACGAGGAATAACACTGGCAAACTTACTTCGCAACAAGTGGTCTCCGAAGACGTGACGCAACCAGATCGACAGCCTCTGACGACTGCATCATACGTGGCACCTTTGTTCAACACCGATGTGAAGCAACTGTCTTCCATGTTGTGGCATGATGCTGTGTGCACTCTTAAAACAATTTACATTTAAACAACGACTTTTAGATAAAGTTTGTTCGGTTGTACGTTTGTATGGACTGTGAATAGTCCGTACAAACTTAGTACTGGCAAAGTACTGAGTTTCGCGACAATGATGAACACCATTTGGGCTAATGTGTTTCGGTGAATGAGTAAAAGACGCCAGAGCCCATTTCCCTTATCACTTCCTAATCCCTCATCCTTGTTAGTAAGAACAACGAGTTTGTTAGTTTATCTTTATTTCTAAGTTTAAAAGGTGGAAGTTTATATTGTTCTAAAATTTGTCAAAGTACAGAATTCTGAAAGTAAGTATACTTATGCTCATTTTTTCAAACTCATCTTTGAGCGAATCTCTGATAGTATCTCACTCAGTATCATTAGACTCATATACCATATATATATATATATATTCATTAGAGTCCAATAATAATGAGTTCAATGGACTCAGTATATGAGGTCGATGCGCTGTTAGTTAGTTCCTTCTTTTTGCTTCCATCTACGATTCGAAATTCAAAAATTATAATTGAATAGTTACCTGTATTTGGCGGGATCCAAGCATGATCTCAACGGGGTCTCTGCTTTGTATGCACAAACATAGCACTCTAACGGTCTTCTCTTGGCGGTTCTTGTTATCTGAAGAGGTTTATCTGAAGCCACTTTCTGTCCCGATTCTCCCGAATCCGTTTTTTCATTGTGATCCTCGTCATCGATATCTTCGTCACTATTTTCTTCATCTTCATTTTCTTCGCCATTAGTTCTACTAGAGAACATTTAATGACAGAAATAAATTCATTATCTATTATTAGCAGGTTCCCCCGACTTTGTCAGTATTCAAAAATAAAAAAAATATATAACTCCTGGCTTTTTTATTGATTTTTCCTCGGGAGCAGTCTTTTTTCTGGATGAAAGGTACCATATTTCCTTTCCGGTATCTCTGCCTAAGTGTATGCAAAATTTCATGTTGATCGGTTGAGTAGTATTATATTATTATAACAAAATATTAATATATACTTATACATTTAATAGGTTTTATTATTTTCACTTTTTATTTATTGTCAGTTAGATAACCTTCCATGAAAATTATCTAACTAATGGTAAAACCCGCAACGAAATCCGTTGTATGATTTAGGAATTAGCGATTAAACAGACAGACAGACGTGGAAAGCTTCTTCAAATTATCTATATCTATGCTAATATTATAAAGAGGGAAAATTTGTATGTTTGTAATGAATAAACTCAAAAACTACTACTTAGACTGATTTTGAAAATTCTTTCACCAAGTATAGAAAGCTACATTATCAGCGAATCGAGTAACAGTAATAAGCTATATTTTATGAAAAATCTTTAGGATATTAACTAAAAGATTGACAACTAAAGTGTAATAGTAGGAAAGCAACCAAATCATATCGGATCAAATCGTTTAAATCTCAAAAAACAGGATAACAAGATCACTTTTTGAAGTCAGAAAAACTTGAAGTGACATACATGTCTTTACTATAATATCAAAGAGAAAAGATTTGTATTTTTGTTTGTAATGAATAAACTCAAAAACTACTATACCGATTTTAAAAATTCTTTCACTAATAGAGCTCACTACATGAATTACTAACACTTCACAATACATTATCAGTATGTGACATCCGTAATATTATAAATGCGAAAGTATGTTTGGATGTATGGATGTTTGTAACTCTTTCACGCAAAAACTACTGAACCGATCACGATGAAATTTTGCATACACGTTGTCTGGTACACCAGAAAGGACATAGAGTATACCTTTCATCTTTCAACGCGGACGATGTCGCGGACACCAGCTAGTGGGCTATATTTTATAAAGTTACGCGGACGAAGTTGCGTGCAACAGCTAGTTGAATATAAATACTTACTCATCATCTTCGGTGTCTTCAGATTTTACCAGTCTGGCTGTTGGCAGCAACAACAGCGTTGCCAGTGCCAAAAACAACCTCCAACGAATCATGCCATTAATTGGTCTGGACATCCTGTTGTTACTATATCACCCTCCCCTTCTAGTCTCGTCTCCACAGTAGATTTCTCATTTTAGCACAAAAATTTATAATAACCAATGTGTGCTTACTGATCAGGAATTTTGCTATTGATTGACAGTTTATCAACATCGTTCTGTTTTTATATTTTTTTATTTATTTGACATATTTTTGTGCTTATTTTAAAAAGTTTTTATTTGGACATATGTATCTACATATATTTGAGAAATGAGTTTGTACTTCATATCTGCTTTACAGTTAACTATTAAATTTATTTAAAAAAAACTACACATTTAGTTTTCAGTATTCTCAATAAGCTCAATATTAATACTTTAAAAAAAGGCATAAAGTAATGAAACCTATGGTTGTGCGAAAAAGTTTACATACAAACAAAATGACTCAACGTGCACTCAAGAGCCATCTGTACGCATATACTTGTACTAGCTACTCAGGAATAGATGGCGCTAATAACTATTGTGTCTAAGTGGTTAATAGGACAGAATTCTTGCAAGATTCCAGTTTGACATAAATAAAAACTACAAAATTATGAACTTTTGAATTACAATCGTAACTGTGCATTTAAGTTACGTTCTACAAGTTTTTAAGGTTTAATTTTGAAAAATATCAAGGATATCGGAGTACAAATACAAAAATAAAACATGGCAACAAAAATAAACAATATTTTATTGCCTAAGTTTTAATAGATAGTTATTTCTGTTATCACAGAGTATGAACTGCAAAAAAGTTAAATGTAAATTTCAAATAAATGTTTAATAAACATGAGTTAAACTTTTTAACCAACGTGTTCATACTTCGGAATTATTTTCTTTATTTTGATTGTAAATATCCATGTCATGTTTTAATACAATCTTATTCTTTTGTCATTCCATGTCAATAAAACTAATACGAAAAGCACTTTCAACTGCGTCTTGAAAATTGAAGAGTATACTTAAGTAGTACCATGAAAAAGTTTTCATAATGAGGAAAAAAGGTAAAAGGAAAAAAGTAACATGTAAAAGGAACAAGACCAAAAATGGCAAAATTAACTATGTAAAACTTATTAATACAATATAATGTTTCCTTTAATTTAACATTATAAACACAAACTCGTTAGAGTTTTACGGCACACCATGTTCAGATTACTGAATTATTCTATAGAAATATTCGAATAGGAAGTTTATATGTCATTTATTTTCTAAATTTTAGCAGTGGACTTCACCAGTTATAAGTATATATAACTGCGGTGAAGTCTACAGCTTTCCTTAATAAGGTGTTTCCACCTAGCTACAATATAAGCTTCTCAAGTGATCTATAAAAAAATTCCTGCAGAGTAAGCAGCGCTGCCGGCGGTAACCACCTACCATGAAGTGGACCGTCAGCCTGTCTGCCACTCTTTAAAATAAAAAAAGAGAGGCGTGGCTGTGTCGTGGATAAGACCGTGTATTTTACTTGAATACTTGTCTTGTACGTTACGTAATCATTTCTTTGAATTCGAATATACCATATATACCAAAAAATTGTTTGATCCTTTAGCTATCGAGTGGTGTTTTGGATGATATATATGTACGTATAGCTACAACATCAAACTCTATGAGTTTTCTGTGTGAAAGCAAATTTTAAGACATCTATACCTAAAACGATACTTAGGTGGTTTGTTTGCATTCAACCATAACCTTCCATGGTTATTGTAGGTTAGTTACAACACGATGTAAAAATTAGTCATCTTTTAGATATTAAAGCAGGTCTTGTGCAACATTTAAAAGCTGTTTTTGTGAACATAAGTTAGTTTGTGTGGAAGCCATTTATCAAATTTTTTACGTTATTTATTTATGCCAAATGATTTCATATACCTAGTGTACATAGACTATACGTATACATGTTCTATGTACCGTCTATGTATCTACATATGACTACAAAAGCGCATACTGTAATTATAAGGTTAAAATTATATTACCATCGACGTTTTGTATACTTATTCATAATCTTTCTGTTAAGACCTTTTTTCATTAGCTTTGAAAGTAGGTACTCTACTGTCGTAAGGCAAATTTTTTGAAGGTCAAAAGCTTTTGAAACACCAATGTTATCTCGACGCGTGAATTTTAGTTCACAATATTTAATTATGTGATTGAAAATTGTATAAGTAGGTACATATATTATGTCTAAATTTTAATAAATAATACTTAGCTGTTTAATGATAATCTCTTATTAACAAAAACCGAGGCGAGCTAGCACAAAGCAAAGCAAAATAAAGTACAAAGCTGTAAGTAAGTACCTACTAACATAAGAAACGCAACTCTTGTTCCGTACAAGAGGCAAGACAAAAATAAACACTATAATTATCAAGCTTTTATTGTGACCGCCTCTTTTACAATATCTGCGGGTTTCTTTTAATTTACCGCCTTAGTGGCTTACATTTTTTTGTCTAAACTTTCTGCAGAAAATACAGAATATAATAAGCAAAAGTTACTGAATTGATCAAATCTATTCCTGATATACACTTTAAAACTTTAACGGTGCTGTTAAACTTTTTAAAACCTGATAAGTAAGTTACTGAATCACTGAAATCTGTTCCTGACATACTACATAATATAAGCTGCTAAGCTGTTTATATGTAAAGGCTAACGGTCTACTTGATGGTAGGTGGGTATCGTCGCTTATAACACAAGCAACGCCACATGTGCTGCAAGTGCGTTGCCGACTACAGTAGGAAGAAGTATTTGGGATTGGGAAGGTATAGGGCAATGGACTCTGGCATCCCTCACCGAAACACAACAGCACATATGCTGTTATTTCACGGTAGACTTCTGTAAGGGGGTTGGTTACACCACTACTATCACTTAAGAGTGGCACGACCATTTTAGCTGTTTTTTTTTTTGTTGTTTTCGTAATTGTCAGGGCAAGTTTTGTATGAAAGAAAAGTTTTAGAAAATCTACGGGAAAAATAGGAAATTAGGATGGTATTTTTATATGAAAGAAATTGATAGATCGACGACCATAGGGTCATCTAGTCAATATCGCAGCGCAAAACTCAGAACGTCTGGATTAAACACCATTTTTCTATCTTCCATCCAAAGTTAGCTAGCAATTCAAACATTTCAATCAAATTTGACAGATGTCGAGTTAAAAAAGTCAATTAATTTCCTTTTTAATTCAAAATTCTATCAATTTTTACTGTCGTACCATAGTGGTCTATAAAATATGCTACTCTTAATTCCATATTGCATGAATGTGTTTGATTAGCGCATACAAACGCCGCTAGTCATCGAGCTGTTTGCGTAGTGCACGCCCTACTGGTACCCGTGGCATTTATCGTCCTCACAAAGCGGCGGGCACCCGCAATCCCGCCTCACAAACCGAACACACGACCTCATTAAAAAATGAAAACTAACAAACACGCCGTGAGCCTACAAAAAACGCCAGAGTTGTCAAAGCGGGAACGCCGCCCGGCGGTGAGTAGCGGAACTACACCACTCGCGGAATCAAACCTCTGTACTTTTTTAATTAGCCTCATACACTGAGTGAATGCCGCGGTATACGTTAGGATTTTTTTTCTCGTACGCGGTTAGTTTGATAGCTTTGAGTAAAGTATGTTAATTCACAAGTAGCCCGCCTCTCCCGGGTGCTTTTTGAACTGTTTCAAGAAGGGTTCCAGTGCGTGAGCTGTGGAATGAGCTTTATTTGACAACTTTACAGTTCCATACAGGGGCGTGGTAATTAGCAACAAATTTGCCTGAACACACTCAGAAACATAAGCCAACGAATATGCCTTTAAAAAAATGAACACGTTTCGCTACACTCCCGCTAGAGACGAGGCGGGCAGGTGACGCGAAATCTTCGAGAGTTCGGCCGCAAGTTTCCGCCAACTTCTTTTATCTCAGTCTAGGTTGCTTCAAAAAGTGCAAACTCTGTACAAAGTTCACTTTCGCCTTGTGAACTAATTTTTCGCTCGGTGTCAAGTTCATGGCTCCGGCGTGGGAGGGCTGGAAGAAGACGTCGCGGGGCGCGGGGGGAGCCCGCTATGATAAAATAAAATATTCATTATGATTTGCTCAACGCGGCAATATTCGCGGGAGCGCGATTGTGATGCTGTTGAGTTTTGTCTGTTAATTGGAAATTGCAAATTTTCATCTTTTTAGTATCTATCCAAGTATTTTTTACATCAAATACAAATTTGTATTTATATAGCAGATTTAATAATATAATCTGACAAGTGGAGTCAAAACATCTGTCTGATATTGTTCTATATTCTAAGCTGAAATACAAGCATGAGATTTTGAGACCAGTGACACATACGAATACATCTAAAGATAACAAAACAAATAATATAAATTACATAAAAAAAATTCACATTTAAATGAGAATACACAATTGAAATCCCAATTAAATTAAAATAATGAAATTATTGTGAGGGAATGTGAAGGGCCGTGGGTCGACGGTGGATCCAGGATGCTTCTGACCGGTCCTGTTGGAAAGCTAAGGCTAGTCAGAAAGAAAGTCTTAAGTCCAGTAGTGGACGTCCTGCGGCTGAGATGATGAGGGAATTGCTTATCTTTAGGTATCTCTTATCCTCAAACCTAACACATTCGCCAGAACACTTGCCCTCTTTTTACCCGGGGTAAAAGGGGGGATAATTTTACCCCGGGTAAAAGGGAGGATGCTTTTACAAAATGGTAATGTTTTACTAATGCCGTTTTTGATAACCGATCGTAAACGGAAAAAAATTATTCGCAAAATAAATTCTTGTGCCAATTCTCTATGGCGTCACTGTTTAAAAGAAGACTGAAAACTGACGTAAAAATCGTCCCCGACCTACCCCAAACAGTTGAAAGTAAATCGACCCGCCTTCCACACTTAAACGTACTTTTTCTCCGTTCTTCTTAATTAGTTCATTATTCTCTGATCGGGGGAGAAAGCTTCTGTGTACCAATGTTTCATACTTGTTTGGAAACAATTAGTGTATTGTTTTAGGGAAATAAATGAAATGAATAAATGACGACACGTTAGGTCTAGTGGCTAGTAACCCTAGCTGTTAACCAAACGGTCGCGGATTCGAATCCTGCTAGGGGCAAATGTTTATGTGTTAAAATTTTACCTTTTTACCTAATATCAATTAGCTGCTGGCCCGATGAGAAGGCTTCAGCTATCGTAGTACAGCGTGCGAGACAGAATCCGTAATAAGTACATAAATCCGTAATGTGGACTAAAATAAAAGAATTAGAAATCTGAAGTAAGTATATATAATTTGCATTTAAAGCTGTATATAAAACTGAAGTGTATATAAACGAGGAAGTTTTGTGTATATAATTTGCAGTAAAAAATTGCATCCCGGCTTGCGGGTCGTAAGTAAATATCTTGTATTGGACGCCAAAAAGTCGAGCTATTTCTTACCGTGCCAGGCCAGGTGCTCATACAGAGGCAACATCAAAATGGCAATTTGCATTTTAAAGCTATCACAACAAACATGATGCTATTATAAAGAGTATAAACACAAACTATTTGTATAGAGTAAGTATGCTTTTGAATCTGTGGCTAAATTGAGTGAGTGTATGTTAATCTTAATGTATCAAATTGAAAAGGAAGGTTCATAGAATCTTTAAAGATTCAAAGAATTATAAGCCTAGAGTAGTGCAATGAGAAAATGTATTGGTTTGCTAATTGCTCAACTTATGACAAATTAATTTTAATCTTCAAAGCTAAACGACCACGCATTGCAGTGACGACAACCGCATCACTGCAGTGCGTCTCGGTCCTTGACGATGCATGTCATAGTGCAGATAATAATCACTTCTTCCAAAATATTTAATAAATTAGGAGGAAGAGCACAGATTGATTAAATAACACTATACTTAATTATAAAAAATAGTCTTCTATTTCGACACGACGCACGGTTTGGTCTAGTGGCCAGCTGTTAACCAAACGGGCGCGGGTTCGAATCCCGCTAGGGGCAAATGTTTATGTGTTAACGTTTTACCTTTGCACCTGAGTCATAGATGTTTTATATTTTATAATATGTATGTATTTACAAAAAAAGTAATCTGTGTAGTATATCAACTGTCTGGTATCCATAATAAAAGCATTAGTTGCTTACTGTGGAACTAGATAGTGCTGTGTGGAATGTGTGAAAATATTTATTTATTTATTTATTATTATTATTATTATTTCGATTACTAAGTAATAGATTTCGAAAGAAAGAAAAAAAAATTTTATTGAGTTCGAAACACAAATACCACATACAGTACAAATACAATGAGAGAAAAAAAACTTAGCATGCCGATATCACAAAGCAACAGTGAGATATATCGTCAATGATAATTTTCGAGATAATTAATCCCAAACATTTAAATGGTTATGAGAAATATAAAATTATTGAAATCATGAATTAAAATTATTAATTAACTAATATTATATAAGAAGAATGAGTTCCGACTGAGAATGAAACTCTTATAGAACACATGTTTTAGAATAGTTTTTGAGATAACTCAAAATCGTCAATTTAGCAAGTGTTGCTTTGATGTATCGATGTGCTGATCTTCCGTTGGGGACCTCGAGGAAGTACTTTAATTAGTAAAATATGTTACCGTGCAATTACCAAGGGATTATCCTTACATATTATAAAACAAAGTATTCCGCCGCGTCTGTCTGTCTGTTCGCAATAAACTCAAAAACTACTGCACCGATTTTCATGCGGTTTTCACCAATGGATAGAGGGATAATCAGGGAAGGTTTTCATGGAAAAAAATGCACCCCGGGTGAAACCGGGAGCGGGACATCTAGAAATTATTATAGAAATAAAGAAATCTAATGTCAGTGCGGTCGCTAATAAACGTTGATAGGTATATAATTGTTTAGATAAACATTTATAACAAAGTCGTTGTAGAGGTGCTTCCATAGACTTTAAATAAAATAACTTTGACTTGGTTTTACATTTTACAACTTTTTGTAGTGCAAGAACTGTGTTGCGAGACTTGACATTTTATACATTTTATACATTTTATGTTTTTGATGGGATATAATTTATAAAATAGCAGAATATCTGTTTTTTTTTTAAATATATGAAAAATAAATAAGCATAGGTAAATACTCCCAAATTTCCTAATTTACGAAGTTATCTATTATCTACACACGCATTCATAAAGATCATGATCCGCCTCTTTGTTGTTCAATTGTTCTTGGATAAGAATCATTCTTCTTCAAATATTTTTTATAGAATTACTGTAGCGTAATTCTGTGCTCGTTTTTCAGATTTTTTGTGCACATTACTAAACGTAGCGTAAGAAATAAATAAATATAGGAGATTACGAAAAGGTAATGCTAATGCGCAAGAACCTTGTCACATTAAGATCCATATGACGTCATCCGCATTTAAAAACTCACCGACCTGTGTTGAATGTGTCATAAGATTACGTCACTAAAATGGCAACCAGGCGCATTAGCAGTTTGCGGTGCTTATTAGTAAACGAAACTAAATATTACAGGACAATGTAAATGGGAAATTAATTTAAAGATTTATATTGACGGAAAATATCCGATTTTAATAGATGTGTTAAATTTTTAAGAAAACTTAGTTCTGTTCTAAATTCCAGCCAAGCTAGTCACTTAAACAAATAGTTCCTTAACACATATAATTTTTTTGCAGACGGTACCAACAAGTTAGAGTTCTTTGATATTGATCTATAGCCTCGCGGTGGTAAGCTGGCAAGTCTTTTGTGCGAGGAAGGTTTTAGACAGAGTAAGCTTAAGTTCTTAAATTTCTAAACCAGATATTCTAAAGTCTGATGAATTTCCCAATATTTGGTTGCATTATTCCCTTTTGTAGAACTAATCATTGTAAAAATTCCTTCTTTCATCGTTCTAAATATCACTACAATAAGATTCTGAATGATATTGACATATTTTCCAACAATTTGAATTCTTATAAAAAGAAAATTGGGAATAAAAAGAAAACTAAAAAAAAAAGAGTTTATATCTCGAATCATATTATTTTTTTTCTGCTGCTAACTGAATTACATTTGTATGCAGATAGCCAGGCATGTTGATAAATTGTAATATTGTCATAATTATTACTGTAATGTTGTCATGGTGTGAAAAAAAAATGTCTAGACAAACCTAATAAAAGTTTATAGAAATTGTTTGTTATCATCTTGTGCAGAAATACGTGTTATAAATAAATAAATAAGCTAATATATAAATAAATATTTGTTAGTAGACTAAAATAATGTCCGAACGCAGAAAGATTTAAGAAGAAAAAATAAATTTTATCATTCCTGTACCTACGCTACACCGTCACGGAGATGTTCCATATTACACACGCAAATGAGAAAGCGTAAATTAATTACCTAATGGAAACTCAAACTCCCAAACCCGTTTCGACGAAAACTGAGGATCAGTATAATATACGATATACATGACCTCGTATACGTGTGACTATGTATACATATGTAGATAGACATACTCGTTAGTGTCTGTCGAGTTTACAACTAACTTATTAGACGTTTCCGAAATTCAGCCCCGCAAACCTTACCGATGGCACTAGTGATGTCATAGTAGAGTGATGTAGGTTTCGTGTATATCGATAAATTTAACTATCGAGATTTCCTCGGTAATTTTCAGCGCTTGTTTTATGGCTAACTAAACTTATAAGTTGTTTTACAAGTTGTTCTTTCTTCGCTTACTTACCAATGTGATAGATTTTTACCCTCATGATGGATACAGTTTGCAAGAGACGGCAGTAATATTCGTGTCATGTAATTGCGCTGAGGGTAATTCAATGAAAAAAGCGACATAAATAGACATTGTGCTGTTATTTGGTGTAATAATCAAAGTGAAAACATGAATAAACAAAATATCATTACGTGCGTAGCTAAAAATACGAGTCGAGATTGTCTTGGAACACAAAACCTTAACACGTATTACGTGTACTGTTGTTGATAAACGGTAACACCTGACACGCTGGATTTGTATGGAAAGCCATGCCATACCGTCTCTAGTAGCGAGAGGGCGGCGCGGCGGTTCTTAGTTCTGTGTTGAAATGTTATCTATGTTTGTTTTGGATTTATAAAAAATACATAAATTATTACAATAGTTCTATGATAATAACGTATCGATAATGGCCGTCCTTCACTAAACCAGTTGGTAATGCAAACGTTTGTAGCCCGGCGGTCCGGGCTCAGCTCCGCCCGGGGCAAATACCCCAAGTAAATAACGTTCACATCCACATCACATGTAGGTTATATTACGCTGCGCCTATACCTAATTCTATACAAACTGTCAATGAATTATATATGTATATTTCGACTATTTTCTATACTTACTGTAGGACCGCCTCGCAGGTATGTGTTTGGAATAAATTGTAGCCGAATATTTCAGTTATAACACGTTTTATTCTACTTTTACAGGAACTATATATAAATCACAAGTACAGCACTACATTTTAACTCTGACTAAATTAACTATCTCTGATTAACTATTTTCCAAGTCCTTTTTCCAAGAACCATATATTCCCGATGAAAGCTCAAGCCAGAAATGTCGTTGCAGCCGATCGAGCCCTTCCCCCCAGAGCACGTGTGTTGTTTTTGTCCCTCCATAGACCAGCACAAGTGATATTTTTAAGTTTGCCAGTTTAATGTTTTAGCGGAGATGTCACATAAAGTGCTTTTATAATAATACAAAATGTAACAAAATTCAGATAAAATACTTTTAAATTAATGAAACCTAACATTACCTGCATTAAATTATATTATAACAAATTGAGACCAGCAGCGCCATCTCTTAATTGGCTAATTTTGAATTTATATTTCTACATGTCTTATTGAATATTGGCCCTCTTTCCTCGATTCTTGGATTTTTTAATTATGTATGTTATTGTAGATTGGTATGCTTAATTAATTAAATGTATATAATATTTGGACAGGTAAATATTGTTGGTGAATATAATAGGCGTCGCCTCACATCACAATGTTCAATTTGATCTCGCTTGTGTAAAGCCAGTAAAGCTTTCAGTGGACGGAATGCGAAACGCTCCGGTTGTTTGTTTGTGGGTGGCTGGTTCTAGGGGAATTTCTCCTTTGTTGCTTAACCCGCCCGCTTTTGTGGTACAAACACAAAGAAAGAACGATTTCCTATTGACTTTTAATGCCACCAGAAAGGCCAGAGGATCAAACGCATCGAATGCGTAAACGTGAATTTGTATGGGAATGAAGCAGCACTACACGTTATCCACTAGGTGGCGCTGCTTCATTCCCATACAAATTCACGTTTACGCATTCGATGCGTTTGATCGAGTAAAACTCACACTATACTCAGTTTATAATTGCAGATCGGAGTATACTGGTACTACTAAAATACACAGAGATATCCGTTAGTCTACAGATAGTTACTTATTATAACACAAGCATTAAAAAGGACTCAGAATGAACAAAAAGATCAAACAGAGTACGTTAAAACATTTAAAAATTACACAAAGTGTGTACACGGACTTATTAAGGTGCAAAAGTGCACTCATTATATACTAGAACTTAATCTAAATGGGTCACATAAATCAAACAAAAGCAGACTCATATACTCAAATGACATATAGCATAAAATTAAGCTGTTTCTTAGAGTTAAAGAAATTCTTAGAGTTAAGCCAATACATACTTAAATATAGTATATACTTAGACTATACATTTTTTAGACTAAAAAAAATGGGTCTCACTGCTTGTCTCAAATCCAATAACACGATTATGAGGATTTTTTTCAGAAAAGCCTGTAGTAGATGTAATATTTTGAAATATGAAAAGCAGTCTACGTTCAGTGCACAAGCGGTCATAGTATAAATAAACACATGAGTGATATTTTTATCGACTGTTTCACGCTTCCGCTTATATATTAGATCATTCCAAGAGTTAGAATTTGGTGGGTATTACACGGCTTTGTTTCCCTTAGTACATTATGTATTCTGCCGTGGACTTGTCTGTTATATGCCATGCCTCCTCTTAATATACACCTATATATGAACAGTACCTACACATGAAACCCGGCTTACATATGTGATTAATAGCATCGTTGGTAACATAAATATTGAGTATGGATAGATACTTGACCTAATTACGAGTAGGTATATGTAATACTGTATTTAATATTTAAAAAGGCATATTTTATTTATACTCGTATAATACTAGCTGGTGCTTGCAACTTCGTACGCGCTTTAGTTCGTTTTTTGAAAACCCTACAGGATGAAGAGTATAGTTTAATACCGGAGAAAAACGCATTCTATACGATTAAGCTGTTTCTGAGATTACCGTGTTACAAACGCACAAACAAACACACAAAAATTTTGAGAACTATATTTTTGACCTCGGTATATAATATATTTTTTTGTACAAGTTTTTTTAAATATTTAATTGAATATTTTTAATTAAGGCAGGTGCTTCGGGCTTAATGTATCAATATTGATGTATTTAATTCTGAAAAATTTCAGAATTTATCTGTTTTTTTATACACACAAATTCAACATCGACGTAATATAGGTATGTATCTATAACCGAATATTTCAAAACAAGACATGATGGCATTATATCATCGACATAAACCTTTGTTATTATTTAAACAAATTTGAATTCATGTTGTGAATCACGTTAAATTCTTCAGAATGTTGAATTGGTAACAAAACTAATAATGTAGGAAGTTTGGAAACAATTTAACAAATTGACGACGTGAATTTGGAAAATGACTACCCATTCTCTTGTCGAACTTCGTAAGCGAACGCTCATGTAGATGTGATTCTACTAGAACTAGATATTGGGGCTGCCCAATAATAAGTATAATATATAATATGAGTAATAACCCGTTTAAACTCTATGACCGTATACTTAATGAAATGTTCGTATAAATTTGACACTAGATAACATTTGGATATTTGGACAATTTTTAAAAATATTTATCAATACTGTATTTTTTGACTTTTTGATAAGTGGATAAAAGTCCACTTATACCTACTAGTGCGGATACTTAGTACTACTAAGTTAATAGAAATAGGCGAAACGGGCGTAAAATTGTTTAGACGGTCACTATAGGAGCACAAAATTACAAAAAAAAATATTCCAGTCCAATTAAATTATTTATAACAGAGAAATCCTAAAAATATATTTTAATAAAATGACTACTAAAGTCTTCGGCTTCTCATTTTGATGGAACTATGGTCTCATTTTGATCAGTCCGTCAGAGTCAGAGTCGTCAGAGTTATAAAACTTCATATGACTCTTGTTATGTTAATGTCGTCAGGCAGGTATCCTTTACTCGCTCACTGAAACACAACAGCACAGTCATGTCGTTATTTAACTGTGGTATAGATTATTATCTCTAAAACACTTATTGAATATAATGACTCTTACAAGAGTTCATATCCAAAACTTCCCCAAGAAGCGTTGATTAGATGAATATGCACTATCAAAGTTATCCATCAATATCAGCACATAGTCATACCCATGTACATCACCTAAATTGAGCACACATAAGCAAAAGGGGAGGCTGGGGGGAGATAGAACCGTTCCCAACTTGCTTAGATAATGTGCATACATTAAACTAAGACCGAACTAACGCTGCGCGTATCTTGATGAAAGAACTTCCTCCACTGCGGTCTAATTATAGGAGAGATTAGGCAAAAATTACCACTTTGATGTGACATTGTGGAGCGAATTTAATTGTGATATGTACTTACTTAAAAAATCTATTAAAGCAGACACTGTTTAAATAGATTTAAGGTTAAACACTGTGGTATATTTTCGTGAAAAAAATTTATTAGATTTATTAGAGAGATAGCAGAGGCGCCAAATTTTTATATTTTTAGACGATGCCTCGAAAACCTAATATTTTTACAGCATAATAAGCATCATATACCTATGTTAATCCAGTTAATAAAGTTTTTGTATACTAAATTTCACATATCTATATGTAGAGATGTATATTTCCACAGTTCGATAATTTAAAATGCAATTTTATAAATTTTCCACTAGCTAAATTCATAGAAGTTGAAAGCTAAAGGATTCGTGCCCGACACCAATATATGGGCGAACGGATTTTCTGGATTAATCCGGATCAGACCGGGTAAGTACGCTCGGTTACTCGGGACAGATTCCTTGAGATATTCCTGTTAGCCCTTATCCACAGATGTACCAAAAATACATTTATTTATCTAATAATGATTTGTCCTTGACGAACTTCAATACATGACATTCTTTACTGTACTTTCTAATTGTTAATTATTTCTTTGAAGATTTTTTATAAAAAAAATTTTACCTATTAAATTTTTAGTTTTTGATATTTATCTACGTATAAGGTTTTGTAAATCACTAAGTATATAGGTACATAATATATTGTATGCCATGAAAATATAATTTTCAATACAGATTAAAGTGCATTACGAGCCAAAGGAGAATTATTGAATCTATATCACCAGGTACAAACTTTGCATTTAATATTAAATAATTAGTTATTATTATTTTTTCAAAATAAACAGGAATTAATTTTATTTACTATATACATAATAAATATTTATTAATAAAATGATTAATAAAAAAAAAATTTTTTTAAAGTTACACACTCTACTAAACCTTCAAATTGACAGTTTGTAAATTCACATAAGTAACAAAAACTAAGGTGTATTGTGGCAAGCTGTTACTGCGGGCGATGCGGTTACCAAGTCCCATATATCAGGAGTTTTGTTACGCGATAACTGCCCAACTTTCGCAACACCCTAAACTACGTCAGCCACATACTATGTACAAGCCATTAAGATTGCGATTAAGGTTAAAGAACTTTGCTAATTACTGTACAGTTGCTAACTGCTGACTTACTTTAATCTAAGTCGAGGTATGAGTTATTAATTATTAACAAAACGAAGATGTAGTTGCATTGTGCATTCGATGTCTGAAGGATAGAATAGAATAGAATAAATTTTATTTTCAACACAGGACATAATATAAAAACATACATAGGTAACATATACTTACATAGAAAGACAAACGGTTTCAACTCAGCATAATGCAGGTTGTAAAAACCTGCGCAATTTTTTACAACCTCCATGATAGTTGCCTAAGTTCTACATGATAACTATTTTATCTATTGACTAGTGTTAATTAGTGGAATTTTAGTGTAAATATTGTAATAATATTAGAAAGATAGATGAAGTCTTCATTGCTAAAGGTCGTGCCCGCTCTGAATTGCCTTGGTGGCATCGACCACCAGCTGCTTCTATTCCACCCTGTCCTCAGCCTTTCTCATAGCAATTGTAGTTTTATAATAGGTATAATAATAACTTATAATTTATAATAATCATCTTCTGAGTGAGTTCGCTCCATCATAGGCCTCATCCTTGCTACACAGCTGGTTGTTGGCTAAGAGCAAACGCATCTCAAATAAAAAATAAAATGAAAAAATTATACTAAACATATAGTAATTAAATGAAATTAGTAATTTAAGTAGAGTAAATTAAATAACAGTTAGGCAGTAACCACCGCTTTACAGAAAACCACTATAAAATAACAGTGTGTATTTATATAATGTTGTGTTTCAGTGAATGAGTATCAGTATCAGACTCGATTTCCCTATATCCCCAACGAATCGCTTATCTATAATGTTTTAAAATCGACAGCGCACTTGAAGCAACACCACAATTTAACACCACACTATGTGGGATAAAATTAACAAATTTA
This sequence comes from Synanthedon myopaeformis, assembly GCA_944738685.1. Lineage (NCBI taxonomy): Eukaryota > Metazoa > Arthropoda > Insecta > Lepidoptera > Sesiidae > Synanthedon > Synanthedon myopaeformis. Next base: position 1,815,361 of record OX122927.1, on the reverse strand, counting down.
TCCCGTACATGTATAGGACTGGTTTGTATGTCGACAAACAAATAACCTTCAGCCTTGAGTTCCTTCTTAAATCATTCAGCGATGCAAACATACAAAGCTGTAAGTGTATTAAGTAAATAACTTAACCGAAGGCAGTTGCAGAAATTGGAAACTCAATCTACTTTACCCTCTTCTTAGCAACTAGTCTTGTACTAAACCATTCTGAGCACAAATAAACAGCGAGGCAAGCGATCGCACATGTCCCCAGCAAGACAAATATGCTTCCCCCAACCCCCTCCCGGTGACCCCCCACGTCCCCCATCTCTCAAGAATGCTGACAGTCGGTATTTACCTGCAGAGAAATAGAACGACCGTGTCCTGTAAATGCTCTCGAAATGTCGTTGCTATTGCGTACTTGAAGAGGGTGGAATGAAACATGCCCTCAACATACGGTTTAAGTAGTTCCTATAGAGTACTGGCGAGTGAGAAGTATTTTACATGCAATTCTAGTACTTTTTCTATCCTATTTTTGAGAATATCTGCTGTTAAATATATTTAAATTTCGATGAAATATTTGGAGCGGTTTATGGATTTCATATTACTTGTGGTCACCCAGTGACATTCGACCACAAACAAAAGAATGGATATTATATAGGTGCGTGTGCTTGTTCAAGCACGCGATAGTTTGTATAATAGTTATTTTAATTAATATAATGTATTTCTAATGAATTCTAAGTGCACTAAATTTCACACTCTTCTGTCCGTGCAATTTTCTTAAAAAGGGCTCGCAAGTTTTCGATTCGCGTATTAGATTTCTGAATAGCTAATATAAGTATTTATCAATCACTCCCTCTATATAACATATATTGTCTTACTGGTTTGAATATGTAAGTATTTAGATTAATAATTTAATAACCTTAATAAATCTAATAAATCTTACAAACTTTATCAGTATCGTATTTTTTCAGAAATTTTTTCTTTGTACAACGTAATAAGTACTGCACAGAAATAATTTCAAATCATATAATTAGAATTACTCTTATTAGATTTATAATTGAAAAAATAAAAATTAATAAGCTAATAAATCTAATAAGATCAATATCCTAGTTGGCCCTCTGCCGTCAAGTAGAGGAGGTACTATCGGTAAAGCGTCAATAGTTTCCTTACGAAATAAATAGGTGGCGCTAGTAAACAATAAGATTTTCTCATTATAGAATTTCCTACTCACAATATTTTAACTTTTTATTTATGGAAAAATGAAATCCTCATTTTTATGATTTCATCAAATCTATTTACTTGATCAAGTGACTTAAGTCTAGAGGTTATATACCTAAACATGTATAGGCTCTTGGTCATAGAGCTAAATATTTTCAGCCAAGCAAATATTAAAGTTTAAAAAAGAAATACATATATATTTATTTCATTTAAATAATAAATATCTAAAAGAAAATAATTACCTAGTACCCGAGTATACCTACGTATGGATTTTCAATTATGATGATTAATAAATATAAATGTGTGACATTTGATTAAGCAAAGATTGGAATTATATGGATCTACAGTTATTATATAATATAATTATCAATATTTAGCAAAAGACTTTAACAAAGCTAGCTATATATACATAGCTAAAGTATTTTCCATATATTACACGTACAAATCGCACGCGTCTACTCCAAGCTTTACCTTCTAACATTATTGATGACTAAAACAACCTCCCGCGCGCTCACTCCCTTGAAACTTCCCCGCAACGGACCCGAAATACGAAGTGGGGTCAAACGCTAACATTTAACTCAAAGTCCGAGATGAAATTAACAACAATCTGAAATAGTCTCTATCTCCAAAAGCTACGGTTGTAATTTGTTTGTTAATATTTGTGTTTGAAACGTCGTACGGTGAGGGGGTGTTACAGGGTTAACCCCCCAGGTGGTTGAGCCGTTTTACCACGTTAGGCTGTGACGGTCGCCTGTAATTTTGGGGCCTAATGCGACTATTCCTATTTCAAGTTCCCCTCGAGGGTTAAGTATGGGCCTGACGCGAGAGATAACATTCTGTGCGAAGATGTACTTAACATGGAACGGATATTAGGTTTATTTTATGATGGAAATGTTTTAATAGGATTTATTGACTATTACTCGTATATAACTGGCTGTAATTAGTTTCAGGTTAGTATAGGTATTATTTCGATTTTCGATGTTTCGATATTTATAGATTAACAAATTTTTTTTTTGTTTTGAATAGCTGTTGCCCGCGACTTCGTCAGCGTTACTTTATAAAATATAGCCTATGTTACTCGGTGATAATGTAGCTATCTATATGTGAAAGAATTTTTAAAATCGGTGTAATAGTTTTTGAGTTAATTCATTACAAACAAAATTTATAATTTATAATTCTTTCCAATCTTATTATAAATAGATATCCAATTGTTTCGGTTACATAAAATCCCTGGTGGAGATGCAAGTGCACTGTACCTTTGCCATGAGTTATAATGACCGCACTAGCTAGTGAGAGCGTAAAACATTTATATGAAAAATTGTCAACTGTCAATGTCAAATTGACAATTGTCCATATAAATATTTTACGCTCTCTCTAGCGAGTGCGGTCATTGTAAACTCGTGATAGAGGTACTGCTGGCCATGATATGATATAGTTTAATAACACACAATGCGTGTAGGATGTAAGATATAATCAAGATAAAGGTTCCTTCAAAGGTAGGAAGGACCCTGCGGAACCCGACCAGAATATAAATCGGTGCAGTCAAAGTTGCGGCGCTTAATTAATTGCGTTCCGATTACCCGAGGGTAAAATGCGTCGGCTGCTTTGTTTTCATTTCACTCCATTGGATTTGTCTGTCCGTACCCTTAGCGACAGCTTCCTTTCCTGTCAAGCAATTTTGAGTCTTATTTCTAACGTCGTAGAGTGCTTGCGATTGTGGGTCATGGTATTGTTTATAGGCTATTATGGCTCTTTTGTTATATTTTAGAATTCGATATTCAAAAATTTGTGATCGTTTTCTGTTCTAATTTAGAGAGGTCCAGAAAGGTCTTTGAAATATTAGCTCAAATGTAACATTCAATTTTAATTAAGTGAATATACTTTTTGTACCTACTTAAAACTGCTTAAAATAAAAATTAAAAACACTTTCTTTATAGTTTTGTTTATTTTATTTTTTTATATTTTGATAAATTTAATATAAATGGGTATTGGAAATAATACCTAATTTTTTTTTTTTATTTGTGTGATAAGTATTATGTTTATTCGAATAAAATTTAGGCTGAACGTTTTTGGTATTACTTAAACATAGAAAGGATTTCTTACTTTTCCTGGACAACTCACGGGTCATTAAATATATTATATCTATGTATGAAGGACTTATGCTAAATATTTCACGCGAGCGAAGCCGCGGGAACAACAGCTATCTATTAAAATTAAAATCTATAGATAAACATATATCCTGAGAGTTTATGACAGAATATTGCGATATAAGAATATTGTTAAATTAAAATGTTACAAAATTTTATCTGGACAGACACCTACATAGTTTTTTTTTATGTTTTTTATTTTTCTTTTGTGAGGTCGGCAAGAATGCTGACGATCCCCCAGATGGCCTTTAGCAAGGGTTTAAATCTAGTGTCATATTAATTACCATAGCAGTTAGTTTAACATATATTAAATAAACAGTTAATATTAGTTATATTATAATATTTAGTGTGATTGGAGCTTGGAAATAATTAGATTTTTTTAATGCATTATATATATTTAATAAATAAAACTAATAACAAGCTATATTATATCGAGCAGCTAAATTTGGATGCTCAGTGACAATTAGTTTTTTTTTTGCTAATTAATGAACAGGGGCGAACCTAAATATTGCTTTCATAACAGGAATCGTGCCCTTTTTCAGACATTAAAAATATCCTAATAATTATATATTATTAATAAATAATTATCGTTAATGAGAATATTCAATTCAAATTCAATATTCAATTTTGTTGCCGGGTGACCTGAACAATATGTATTAAATTCATTTACTCTTATTGTGTTTGTCTCGTCTTGTCTATAAATACTAGTAAAAGTTTATATATACATATAAGTAGGTAAATAAATAAATAAAATGAAATTATTGGTTTTTTTTTAAACGTTAGGAGTAAAAGTAGGTAAAATTTTACAATATATTATATATTTTTGCTCTGTTTAACTAAATAGATAATTATTTTTAATTCTTAATGACAATTGTAACATAAAGTGTTTCAAGATACCTATTTGTCATTTTCAGACTTACTTCAACAGTCTCAGAAGTTATATAAAAACAAACTAAATTTACCTACTTATAGATATTTTAAAAAAGGTTTAGTCAATAAAATAGAATATTTCTGTAAATTCTAATGGAAAGTCATTGGCTTTCCAATTTTCTTATCACATACTTTTCCACTCCCTTAAGACTGCCAGGAGATAGGAAATATAATAGTACACAATACACCAAAAGATATTGAATATTATACAGCATCATAGAAATCTAAGTAGGTAATAAGTAATTAGGTAATAGAAATTTAAGTAGGTAGTAGGCAGGGCATATAGTTACTGCTTTTCGAAGTCATTTTGAGTAATCCGTCTGATTTTCTTTAAGGACAGTAAATCACCCCCTTAAAGAAAATCACCTTGAAATAACAGCATATGCGCTTTTGTCTTTCCGTGAGTGAGTGAGGGCATTTACCTATCCCTTCCCCATCCCTTATCCTTAATCCTACTGTATTCGGCAGCGTAGGTAGGTACATGCAACACCTATAGCGTTGCTCGTGTTATAGGCGACAATAGAGGATCAAGAGGACCGACAGCCTGTCTGCCGACCTTAACATTAAAAAAGAGTAGGTACCAATGGTGCGCTACGTAAAGCAATAAACAACACGACACACACAAGGTTGGTCACACCTGAACGGCTCGGCAAAACCAAAAATTAAACAACGTCCTTTGTTGGCGAAAACGCTAAATTGAGGAAATTTCCATCCATTCTCCAGCCAGGCGTCATCCGCGCCTAAACCCCGCTTCAATTTCAATAGTAACCCCCACACACTCCCTACACCCTTTAACGCCACCACCCATCATCGTCTCCCTCTAACCGAGGGTACGACGCGCGCGCGTGTGTGAGACAGAACTATCTATAAGGCCGGTCCGAAAGTTAGACATATATTATTGTATTATACGATCGTAGGTGGTGCGGGGGAAGATTGATGCCGCAGGGGCGGGAGGTAGGGTAGGACGGGTAGTTTCGGCAACCCTACGGATGGCGACGTAACGAAATTTGCGTCACGCACGTAGGTACCCTTTTGTGAGTGTGTGTTGCGATACGGCCTCATATTTCACATGGGAGGAATTAGGTGAAGAAATTAATTTTCAAGTTTTCAATATAAGAGAGAGAGAGGAAAAATTGGCCGAGATACGGGTCGGATCGTGTGCGGATATTAAAATGAAGCACCGGGCCAAATTAGCCACGTCACTGAAAAGGTTTCTAGGCGCTTTCAATCAGGACTTTTGTACAAAGTTCGCACGGGACGACTTGTTTTGAAATGTTTTCGGCTTTCATCATATTAGGTATATTAAATTCTTTCCATAATGAAAAAGGTTTACATTTACATGAAAACTGATAAGGAAAATTGTTGAGCGTGGGCTCTATATTATTAATTACGAAGTATAAATACTTAATTATGATTTTTTGTGTATACGAAATTATTACTCTGTACCTACGGTTTCTTCTTTATTGTTTAACTTTAGGTACTCGTAGTGCTAAATTACTATAGAATTTGTTTGCGCTTTTATATATTATGATGAATTTTATTATTTCTACGTTCTATACGTTAACTAAGTATTATGAAATAAAGTCGCTGTACGTCTTTGTCTGTTTCTCCGCTTACTTCTTTTAAACCGCTCAACCGATTTTAATGTGGTTTTCACTAATGGATAGAGCGAAAAACGAGGATTTTTTTATGAAGTACTAGCGACCCTAGTATTAATTACATAGTATATACTTGTACATACTAAGCACTAATACTATTTCATGAGCAATATATTGCTACAATCATATTATACACCTTTGGTCTAGTGGCTAGTAACCCTAGCTGTTAACCAAACGGTCGCGGATTCGAATCTCGCTAGGGGCAAATGTTTATGTGTTAACATTTTACCTTTGTACCTGAGTTATGGATGTTTTGTGTTTATAATATGTATGTATTTACAAAAAAAGTAATTTATGTTGTATATCAACTGTCTGATATACATAATACAAGCTTTAGTTGCTTACTGTGGAACTAGACGGTGCTGTGTATAATGTGTGTGTGTGTATTTATTTATTTATTAATCATTAAAACCAAAAAGTGTTAGTAATTCTCAAACACACACAAAATTATTTTTGTAATAAAAACATTTAAAAAATAGTATTTAAGTTAAGTATTGGCAGATTACAATGCTGTCAGCAATTACAATTATAGTACATAACCCAACTGGTGGCAGTAACCAACCTTTCAGAAGACCACTTTTGTGTTTTAAAAGCGGATTTTAAGAATCTTTTCTCTATATTCACATTTTCCCTTATCATCCTATCATCGTTGACAAAATCCGTTGTTAGCCTACACAGTGTTAAGCCAACCCGGTGTTGCTTTTAATATCTTAGGTCATACGTCAATTATCCTATTTATTTCTAATCTTCAGTATCTGTACAGTAATCTCATGAACTCTATCCTACTACAGTATCCTCTAGATATCTTTCATATATATCTAGATCTATCTATTCTTTGTTTTCCATTCGTTAGGTTCTAATTCGTATCGTTTCTAGTCAATTTTTCTCTTTAATACTTTTATTGCATATATTGTCACTTAAGTAAACATTTATTGTAGAAGATCAATTTGGATTGAATTAAGATCTTAATTAATATAAGTATTAAAATGATATAAATAAAATATATCTGAATATTTCGAATTTAGTTTGAGAATCATAGTAATTTTGACTGACCATTATGTTTAAATTTTATTTTATTTAATATTTATTTATTTATAATTTATTATACATGGAATAAGTAACCTATATTTACATTGTGCCATAAAACTGGAAAGAAGTTTGTCTATCGGATCAAATTATGAAAACTTATCTCCAAATGTAAGTCTCTATATGGCCTGCTTAACTTAATTCAAGTTAATACTGACTGTGTACCTTATTATGTTCATCGTCCATATAAACATATTTCCTTGATCACAAAACGAAGAGAGGTATGTTTCGTTCATTGACTCCAAGAAGTTTTAAAAAAATATAAGTGTGATTTGAATAGGGTTCGATATTGAAAAGTTCAAAGTCAGGGCGGGAAACTCCATTGTACTAATTACGCGGCAGACGGCGCGCTTTCACTTTCGCCGGCGGTCGTTTTAATTATTTTTTTTAGCGTCTCGGCGTCTGGCGGGAACTCGGGAAAAACTCGCGTAAGAAATGAGTGGACGTGCTCTATCTAAAATAACTTTTGTGCTTCACGCAAAACTTAAATTTTCCAAGATTGCTACTACAAGTAGAGTATTGATTAGTTACTTTTAGAAATAATTTTATGTTTTATTAAATTATGCATTCAGTTTACTGCATCCTTCGATAAGCGAATTTTTTTATTATTTTCTTTTTAATCTTTGGGACTTTAACAAAGGTATATCAGCTCTATCATTTCCAGTGAAAAGTGACTTCAAACGGCGGTTAGCCTACTTGACACTTTACTCGGAGATGGTGAAGGAAGCCCTTACTCTATTATTTTATTTATTTTATTTTAAAATATATTATAAACTAAACTGTGAATATTTTCGCCATAATAATGTTTTGAGAAACTATATCAGAGTACAGTTTATGTTTATTTCAAATCTCATTTGGTTTATTATTTTTATTAATTTATTTGCAAATATAAGAGTGACAGGCAAAGATTTCGCAGTCATTTGGCAGCCCGTCTGGCGGCAGTAACCATCCTCTTACAAAAGACCATGCACCGAAAAACTAAACATCCAACCGTGTTTCGGTGAATAAGTAAGGCCAGAGCTCATTTCCTTTCTATCAGATTAGCAGCGCACTTGCAGCACCTGTGGCGTTGTTTATGTTAAAGATAGCCACTTCCATTAAGTAGACCATCAGCCTGTCTATCAAACTTAACACTATAAAATATAAATTATTGAGATAAAATTTAAAAAATATATAAATTTGTCATGTCCATTCAATTCTTTCGATGGCTGTTAGCGAAGTTCGCGCTTCGCTCAATCTTTGATACTTTCTTCGTGCATTTTTTTAGCTTTCCTTATTAATGAAAAGTAGGTTAGTAACTTGTTCGCTTTAAGAATGAAAGTTACCGCCGTGTTGCCGTAGGTCTTTGAACTCGGCAGCTGTCTTTTGTTTTGTTCACATTACGCACTCGGCGCGGAAATTTGAAATTTTTCACACAAGGAGATTTGATTAATTTGATTTTACTACCTCTGTTATTCGTGAAGGATTACCCGTTATAAATTGAGTGGATCATACTCAATTTCAAGTTTCAAATAAACAATAACTATATATTTCGTAGGGATCTGTATTTCAGTTTTTTGAAAAAAGAATTCTGTTTTTTTTTTTTGAAAAAAAAAAGACGAAAATTTTTTTGTATAAATAAATGAGTTATTGAGTTTATCCATTAAAAAAAACAAACATAGGTATAAAAAAATATAATAGTGTAGATATATACGATTTTTACGCCAATTGTAGCGTTCATCTGTTAAGAGCAAAATTTTTACTCTTATACCGTTGCGTTCCGGAAACGATATCCTTATATTAAAAGTATTTATTCCATACTATTAAACGCAATATTGACTTAATATTTACTATAACAATTTCTCACGGTAACAATTACCTAATACTAACGCGTTATATCAACAAAATGAACATTGTTAGCAACCAGACCGTGACGCAACATCATTAGTTATCTATTAAAAAATAATCCTTTTATACGTCAAAACCCATTCACTGTTGGTGAGAGGACACGGGATTACCTGGACTAAAACCCATAAAAAATAAACCAAACAAATGTCACAATAGCTAACCCTCAAACGGTGAGGTGTAATAGTTTTTTTTATCAACAAAAAAAATTGAATGCAAACTTAAGATGAAACAACGCTGCATGTTACTGGCCGTATGGAGTAAAAGTACTATTTTTAAAATTTGATTTACAATAAAATTTAAAATTCGAATTGTATATCAAACGTTTTCCGTTAACCCTCGAAAGCATGCCCAATGAACTCTAGTACCCCAAGGAAGTGGGTTTTTTTTTATTCATCACCGCATTGAAGGCCTCGGGCCATATGTCGACTAAATCTTCCTGAGAATGCATGCATAATAATCATCTCCTGTGAGTCGTCAATATATCGACATTACAGTATGAGTATTATACCCGTTACGAAAAAAAACCCTTGGGGTCACCTTTTAACTACCTGAGGGTGACATTTTTTTATTCACACTTCCCACAAAAAGCCGTATGCAAAAAAAACTGTTATTTTCTTTGATAGTGTATCAGAAATAATAATTATATGCATAATAGAAAGGATTAAGGGTCCCAATGCTTCCTGCTTGATACTTTATTTCGCTGACACCTTGCAAATGTCAGATGTTCTTTGAACTCTGTACCCATTGAAAGCGCTTAATAATATGCATTTTGTAATTCAAGCTGTACGTAACGTTATTTTATTAATTGTTAAGCCTCGGATTCCAACTCTGCAATAAAATTGAAGCCAAAAAAAATACTGCCCTTTTTGCATATTTTTTTTTTCAATATGGTGAATTTTATTGGTATAGGCAACGTTTGAAGCGGTTTTTTTAAATTCACAATAAAAGAACGATGTACAAGCCAAGGAACAATCTTTTACAAATCTACATTTTACAAATATTTTTACAAATATTTACTAAAGATGCAATTAATTTCAATTTTTTGTTTCCATGCAAACCTTTATGATATAATATCAGAAATATCATGTTTTTTTTTATATATTGCTACGACCAATACTTAATCGTGGTATTACTTAGGATGTAAAGTAAGGTCTTAAACTCAAAAAACTATACGTCGCTATAAAAAATTTCACAACATATTCATAACGACCTATTGACGGTTAGACCCTCGAACGCTGTAGGTGTAAAAGCGGCACGTCGAAAATTTCAACAATGAAATAGTGAGCACTCTTGGCGAACACAATGCACCGCGTTCCGTATCTCGGTATGCAGCCTCTTGACTTCAATCAAATAATTACTGCCCCACGGTCCAACACTCCCTCGGTTACCAAATTTTCAACATGGCCGCTCCGACGTAGCGATAGCATCTTTCATAGCTTCCGTGTATTTAATTGTTGCAAATAAAAATATTATTTATTACTTATAGTGTTTTATTCACAATGATTTATTCGAAACGTACCTACCAATATTTCAAACAATAAAAAAAAATATTATATACCTATTCTGCTTGTGTCCTTAGGCGACGGTAGCCACTTACCATCAAGTGGATTGTGAGCATGCCTGCCACCCTTAATAATGCAATATTAAAAACTCATAAATATATATAGGTATAAAAATTTACTATTAATTTAATATTACAGTGAGTCATACAATTGAGACTAGATTATATATATATAAAAAAACTATTTAGTAATAAATACTATATTATTAAAAAAAAACAAAATAGAGTAGTTGATCCTGCTAATAATTTAAATTTCAAGGTTTGTGAGGATGGAGTCACTCTTTCACGTAAAAATATTGAAAGAATTTTATTTTATTTTACTGTGATATTAAGTTTTATACACAATGAGTACATAATATATGCTATTAAATTTATCAATAAACAAAAAGGCAAAAAAAAAATAAAAAAAAAAAAAACAAAAAAAATTTTGTATCAAATATTTAATTAAACAATAAGCATTATTCAAATAAAGTTGGAAATGTTTTGAACCAATGGTAAAGTAGGTATTATTTTCAAATGTGGTCCGATAAATTTTTTATAAGACATAATTTAACTTAGTTACAAAAATAAAAATCCATATATACAATGGTTCTTAGTTAGTACTATTATTCTTAAGCAAATCAATAGTTTCACAAAAACATTACACCCTTGACACACCGCATATCCCTAATAACAATGGGATGCAGATTCCGGATCTATAAAGATAAATAATACATTTTGATTTATAATAGAAGTAAAAAAATACTCTTCATTTATCGGGAATGCATAAATAGACTCCATTATTCTGTATCGGGAAGTGCAAAATATGGGTTGTAACTTTTTATATGGGCTCAATACGTGTCAGTGAACGGGTTACGTTGCTGTGTGGGGACACCGTTTTTTTTCATGCGTCTGTCGCGGGCACAAAACGCATTCAAAATAGTTCAAAAATATTTAACGGATGCATTCAATGGTGATTTGATTTATTCTAGTGACATGCAGATGTGAGAGTCCTCGTTAGATTTATTTGACTGCTGTTTTTGCATTGATCTCTCGTTACGCATGATTGGTCATGTCGATTGGCAGTTAGTGTCTATTATAGTATAGTGTGATATTTAAAATATTGTGGGGGTAAAATAAAATTTCAAAACTCACACACGACCCGCATGAGATTTTTGCTTTCAAATAAAAACAATTGAAAACAAAGTGAAAGAGAAAGGCGCTGCCCTAAAAGGCCACGATCGTGCGATGCCCATCGCACGAAGGTTTCGTATTTTGTGTTTCTTTACAATTTACATTGTCGACAAGTTCTAAAAAATATAGTATACGCACTCACTCGGCTTGCTCCTCACTGTCCGTCACCATTTTGTGTTGAGTAGTCATTGTATGCGTAAAACGAAATCACCATCGTACGATGGGATCGTGCGATCGTGGCCAATTAGGACGCCCCCATAGACTTTAAATAAAAAAATGCTATGAATCCTTTTTTCCATATCCGTACTAATCTGTACTTAATAATATTATATTCTAAATGCGAAAGTATGTATGGATGTATGGATGTTTGTAACTTTTTCACGCAAAAACTACTGAACCGATCACCATTAAATTGTGCATACACGTTGTCTGGGACACCAGAAAGGACATAGGGTACTTTTTATCGTTCAACGCGGACGAAGTCGCAGGCACCAGCTAGTAATACATATGTTGTCGTGTAGTAAGCCTTATCTTGTAGACTAATAACAGTAAATAGTAAGTATTGTTGTTGGTGTTGGCGAAAACAAGTCTTGAACTGTCAAAACGCCCCGTGGGCGACCAGATGCTCGCTAGACCTATATGTATGACCTCAAGATAGCGGAGGACGAAGTGCGGTTTTATGTGGTCTAATTAGACGCTGATTATAATAATGAAAATAATAATGATGAAACTTTAAAAAACGAACTCGAAATATTTAAATGTTATAAAGTTTGAGATAGAGTCGCAAATAAGTTACCCATCTACATAAATCCGGGCCCAATAAATCCCCTAATCTGCATAATAAAAAGAAGCGCCCGGAAATCTAAATGCACTGATAATGCAACAATGGCTGAAGAGACCGCGTATCGCACCGGAAGGGTTACATTGTCTGAATATACAAGTCCAAATTAATGAGCGCATGCAAAAAAATGTTGCACAATCGCGATATACGATCTATTTCGCTGGCTCTCAAACTTGAGTGCTCAGGTAGACACCTTAAAAATTTTTTTATTATATTATCTCAACTTTGACTAGAAATAAAATGAGTAAATAGAGATATAATATAAAATGTAATAATTGTAGAATTTAATAATTTTATTGTGTAATTAATAATGAATAAGATTACTTTAAAATAGAAAAATCTTTAGTTATTCCTTATTACAATAACATAAATATTACTGAATTTAAATACGTGTCATTTTGAATGTGCTAACAATATCATAAAATAAACAATCCATTTGATAATTTTTGTTTAACAGAGAACAAAATATTTTCTGTTTTACATTGTCAATAGAATTTTACACAGATACAGTTACCTACCTACTAATTGTAGACATAGTATTAAGTGTAGAGAAGAAATAAATAAAGGTATTCCAAAGATCGAACTGCATTGATTTTTATTATTATTTTCGAATAAAATTCGTGGCAAATACATATATTGAAAGTTTGAGAACCACGTTTGTCGTAGCCGAGCGCTACCTACTGATCTAATTTCCATGCGTGCGCGCCGACGACGAAGGGGTTAGATTTTATTCAGAGTTACAATAGAAGCTGTTGCATTTATTAACTTCGAGGACCGAATGGTTATTAGTTTGTTTCCGATATTTGATACGAATAGTCGATTTACAACGTTAGTCCCAAGTGTTCTGTTTAAGAAATGTGTTTTTTAGTGAATAAGTTTTATCATAAATGTTTTAATATCATTGATCTACATTTTTGTAAGTAATATATATGTGATGTGTGAAGGACAGACAGACCACGAAGTAGGTTAGATCTGTCGCTCAAAGACCTGTGCAGACCTGTGTCCTTTCTTTATAGATTTAAAGTAATTAACACATCTTTCAATCTTAGCCATTGCTTTCCTTTTGTATGTTACTGGCGACTCGCTGCCGGTTTCCCAGTGATACAATTTTTTTACTGCAAATCATATAAACAAACTTCTTTTGTCGCTCTTTTCACCAGTGAAAATTGTTGCATCAATATCGGTTGCGCACCTTTGAAGAAGCTAGAGTACAAACAGACAGAGGCGGACAGTGACAGAGTTACAGAGTCGCTGTAATAGATATGTAACAGGACATCCCAGAAAGTAGGTAGTCGTTTACTTGTGAAATACTAGGTAATACTATACGTAGCTCAAGTAGAAATCTAAAACACTTGACAGTATAAATCTAAACAAGGGATTGGGAAGGGATAGAGAAATTTATTGGGAAAGGAAATAGGAAAATGACGGCTAATGATGGCATTCAAATATGGGATAAAGCATGTGTTATATTACTTTGTAGTGGTTTACTGTAAATGTGTGGTTACTGTCGCCAAATAGCCGGCCCAGTGTATGACTGACTTTGCATAGTACTCTGATTTTAAAAGTCTTTACATGAGGTTACATTATTACAGAAAAAAAATTTCAATAATCTGAAAAACTCAAGAAGGTTTTCGTTCGGAAAGATCAATATGCGTAACAAAGAACCTGCTTCATAAATGTCCCCGAAGGCAAACATATATGAATTATATATGGGACCCACAGCATACTCGTAGCCCCTAAATAGCCGTGAGCAGTAAAGGAACCTACTTTTCGCTCCATCAAATTCAAATATGAATGTCATATAGTAGTCCATGGAATTGGTACATTTTATACCTTACATCAAATGAGGTAGTTCTGATTTTTTTTTATATGTTGGTACTGATGAAATAGTAATGACAAATTCAAGTTTTCCACTTCGAAAGTCATTCGATCATTGTTAAATGCGTTAAATTTTAGCACTTTTTTAAGTTTAATGAGGTTAATTTAGTCTTGGTAGTTTTTAAGATACTTACAACTATTCAACGGTTTACAGTTGTTTTTAGTTTCGACAATTTTGACCTTTAATTGAATTGAACTGATTTTCAATTGAATTTTGACAATTTTGAAGAAATGGATTTATGGCAAAAGTTACTTTATAAGTTATTAAATAAAGTGCACTAAATTTCCATTAAAATGAAATAAAGTAAGTTTACATAGACCAGTAAGTAGTTCCTGAGATTCTTGAAATTCTATATACCACAACGAGTTTAAACCTCTTTTTAAGTTTGTTAATTTATTTTAAAACAAATATTATTACCATTTTTTCTTTCGTTGCTTATTACAGTTACTTTAAATTACATAAACACCAGAAATAACCATTTTATTACTATTCAATTTTACACTCAAACATAGGTTGATTATTTTGAATTAGGTATAATATACGTAATGTATGTCATGTATATTATATACGTATATATTTGTATACACCTAATTAATGATAACTTTCCCGCTAACGATGCAAATATAATTAACAATCGATCTCAATAAGCCCTCTACTCTGAAACACGTACGAACTGAAATATATTCTATATATACACAATATATGTATGTACATATATATAACTCGTACACAAACCGTATCTGAAGGCTTAGGACGCCATTTCGCCGGGGCACTTCCTGTTAACATAAATCCACCCCTATTTTGGAGAATGTAAACGATAAAGGAAAACTGTGGAGGCGTTGTTTTCTTCAAATTATCAATAATTGTACAATTAAGAAATCTCAATAAACAGCTTCATTTTGAGACTTTAGGAAAAAAAAGATCAACTTCAAAGTTCAAGTTCTTAGAGGTTTTGTGTTAGGTATTAGTTTGTGTAGATTCATACTTTCCATAGAATTTAAAACTCTTAGTAATGAATTCTACTGCCATGATATTTTCTTTAAGTTATCCATAGATGACCTAATTAGAGTCATAAGTATGTTTCTTAATCAATTTCAAGACTAACGGTCTCCATCTTAGTTATAAGATCTATATATAAAAAACATGAAATTATTAAGAGTAACAAATGCTCTTATTTTACCTTATTTACGGTGGTCTTCTGTAAGTGGGTGGTTACTGCCACCAAAAGGTTTGATGAATTTATGGCAACGGAATTCGGTATACGCTGCTAATATATTTAAAAAAAAATCCAAAACTGATATATACTACCAGCGTAGTATATATCAGTTTTGGATTTTTTCGCGTGTTTGGATTGGATCGCGTGTAGAGAGCACTAAAAAAAAACAAGGCATCAAATTCTTCTTACGACTCTACAACGTCTTATATTCCAAATCGCCCAACGCATAAACCAAACAAGTGCGTCCCAAGATGACGTTCTACCCGAAATATCCAATAACCATAGTTTTACGGGGGTCCCTGTCGTATAGAAAATCGATCATCCCACCTCCCCTTAGCCCCGCGCGCCGCCTGATGGATTACCCGGGCTGTCCCCGTGATAGAATAAGGAGAAAACATTAGACTTAGTCTTCGGGGAGAACCTTTTTTCTAAGATGATTTTTTACTCAGCGAGGGCACGTCAAGTCTGATTTCTGTTTGGACGTTAAATTTTAATGCGCTCCTGAGGACCCTTAACACGCGAGAGTGTACCTAATACATGTGTGGATATTATTTTTTATATATTGTACTTACCCCTAATATTCTATGAACAAACATTTATTTTAACTTATTATATGTATTATTATTCATATATGTATATTCATTTATTAAAAGAATAATTATGATAGATTCAGATATACTGTTTCAGAGTTTAAGATATATATTACTTATATACGAGTTTACCGTTTCAGAGGGGATATTTTATATACCCCAACTGAAATTAAAAAAAAAAAATGTTTTTTAATTATTGCAAAACATTGTTACTATATCATACTTACTAGTTGGTGCCCGCGACATCGTCCGTGTTAAAAATGTTATATAGCCTAAAGCCTTTCTCGATAAATGGACTATCCAACACAAAAAGAATTTTTCAATTCGAACCAGTAATTCCTGAGATTAACGCGTTCAACCAAACAAACAAACAAACTCTTCAGCTTTATAATATTAGTAATAATAAATTTAAACAGTCAGAGTTGTTTTCTAATTTTACATATATAAATAAATTAAAAGCTATTATCTTAATTTATTATCTTTAAAATAGATGAAATTGAAAATGAAGTTAGAAAAGACAGTGACTTCATTAGTTACAAATTCAACTTCACATTTTTCTATACTGAACAACATTTACCATACGCATTTGTAAGAACATAAATAAACCGAACAGACACAATTTAAATAATAAATGAAGAGGTAATCCAGTGAGAATTTCGAAGTCGGATGTCCAAACCGAAATCCCATATAACCGAAACGGTAGGTACATAGCCCGGGGTACGGGGGAGTCGCCCCAGATGTAGATACAGGGTGATTTACTGAGGGACTCGGAGACCCTTATCGGGCGTCGTTATGACCATGTGAGGGTGAAGTTATTGTACGGTTACCAGGGGGAGGAGAGGGGTGGCCAAGGGAGGGACACCTCCACGGGGAGGGAGCGAGCGTTTGAAGAATTCCTCTTCCGAGCACTTTGAAGGGACATAATATGTTATTATTTTTAGAAGGATGCGTGTTTGCTTTTGATTTCCCATCTTTGTTTTGAAACGTGTATCGCTACTTTATTTTATAAAGGAGACAATTTTTTACATATACATACCTATAAAGTATCTATAAACACTAGCTTTTGCCTGCGAGTTCGTCTGCTGTGCCCTTTTTTTGAAGATTTTTTTTAAATTAAAGATGGGTTTGCTCTTGGCCAACATCCAGCTGTGTAGCGAAGTTGAGGCCTATGATGGAGTGAGCTCACAGTGTTAAAACATTTGAGTAATCAATCAAAACCTTTTATTAAGTATATTTACTAACTAATGTTATATAGAGAAGGGGAGAGTGAGAATTTGGAATCTGAAGATTCATTATCTCAATCTTTATTGCTCATATATTTTTGCCAGGCGTTGTTTTTTTTTAAATGGTCCCTCGGGAACAGTACTTTTTTCTGGACCTATGCAAATTTTAGGATGATTGGTTAAGTAATTAAATAGTGAAAGCGTAAAAAAATAAACTCACTTTAACATATATTAGTTAGGATTATTTGTTTTATTTTTTTGTGAGAACGTTCTCTTCTATAGGAACTGGCATTCGCCCTCCACTTTGTCTATGTGAACTTCAGTCATAATTAATTGTCCAAGCAATGAAAGTAATCCTAATACCAATTCCTGGTTAGCAAATTAACCATAAATTAGCCAACAAATAATATAAACATTTTTTTGTAGTGTTAAATATATTATAATTCACTATTTAAAATTAAAATGGATTCTTAAATTAACATACCTACGAAAAATTCGCAATTAATTTTCGATGGCTTATATTTCCTAAACTTAACAGGTTTCAATGCTTTTATTACCATTATTTAGAAAATATTTGCTTTGACTTTGCTAAAAGTGATGTCCTGAAATTAGGCCCCACACCCACGTAAAGGTTGCCCTATCTTTCTTGATATAAGTTTAGTTAATTTATTAGGAAATTTTTAAAAGCATAAATAATTTTAATATAAGCTACGATGCATAAGGTATATGTCGTAGGAATTTTATGGAGAATATTTAATAAATGTCAAAGTAATGTCCCGTCATGTTTCGCAAACCATTGGTCCCTGCAATAAAATTATATACGCCTACCAAATAACGGCTGCGTCCCCTCGACGCGCCGACGACATTCTGCATGCAAAATTAAATTTTACAATCCGAGCCATTTCAATATAGGTAATATTCGAAATTTATGTCCCATGTTTCAATTTGAATGCTGTCCCTTTTGTCATATCAATTCGTTTGGGCTTCCTAGTTTGTGTTATTGTTTATTTTGGAAACTTATATCTGTGACATAAATATGCACTGCCAATAATGTAGTTATATAATGTATAGAAATATAGCACACTAAAACAAAGTTATATAACATTTGCGCGTTAATACCTAATTTAATTACAAGTCTACTCATAATGCGACGGAGACATTTGATAAAAATGTTATATTGCAACGTTATACAACAGTCCTTAATAAATGTTGACGTGTTATACAACAAAGTTATACAACATGTTATTTAATTTTTCATTGTTGTAGATTCTCGCAGGCATTTATAACGGCTTGTCTTCATTATAATTACGCCATTCATTATAGTTTCAGCCGTAGGACGTCTACTGCTGGACATAGGCCTCCGTCATAATTTTCCAATAGGTCCAATCATAAGCTACCTTGCCGTCGAAACGTGGCCATTATTATAATTTGATGCCAATATATTTGATGAAAAATAATTTCAAACAGCAATAAATGAAAAATGCACTAATTTCAACCTCAAGTTCAACAATTAATACAATTATAATATTGCGGGGGAGTAAAACAGTGCGTTAAAGGCCCGTTAAAAGGCAAAGTAATGCAATTTTCCCGCCTTTTTCTCCCCCAACTAATTACAAGTCATTTTATTAATAAGAACACCGTTACAATTAGGGTCGTATCGCTTTATAAATTAATTCGCACTCTTCCTACGCTTATTTTTTGTTTATGAGAATACTGATTTGTTTATAGTGATTATTGTTATTAATCACTATAAACAATTTATGTTAAGGTCGACAGTTGGGGCGGCCAGTTAGTCGGAATGTCTCTGAATTCAAAATCTGAATTCAGAAACCTTGCCTTATACATTTCAAAATGATTGAATATAAATAGAACAGTCCGTAGTAAGTTATATGAATATAAGTTTTTTATATGTCTTTGACTGGAATTTGTCACTATATATTTAATTGACTAGTTAGAAAAAAATCTAATTCTTAAATTAAATAATAAAACATTGCTAAAACAAAATCACATTTTCTTAAATTTGAATTAAAGATGATTCAGTTCCTCTTCTTTCAGTATAAACAACATCAAGTAGTTACAATTATAACTATTCAATGTATTAAATTTACATGGTATTAATGCACAAAATAATGTTATTTAAATAAAATTTAAACAATTTGTCCCTCAAATATACTCTCTCCTCATAAATTATGTCCAGCGGTCGGCGGAAAATATTTAACCATATGGAATGGTCGCGTGGGCTCACGGGTCAACCATTGACTAAAAATATTTGAATAAGGAATGATATACGGTTTGTTTATTGGCGGGCCTGTTCGTTCCTTTTTTAAATTTCATTATTCGACATTGACCGACGCGCGTACGGGTCGCCGTTGGTCATTTCTATGGACAAATACGGGGGGTCCGTTTGACCCCTCACGTGTTTATTACATTACATTATATATAAAAATCCTATGAACGTTTTCGCAGCTTGGGTCTCTGCGACCGGTTTATTTTAACTGCGGTATTTAAACGATTGGAAATTTTACGTTTAATTTGTAATTTCTTACGCACGCGTGATTCGTCAAAGGGTTGATTCGTGGTTTGCCAATTTTTTTTTAATATTCTGAAATTAATATCAAAGGCAATCGATTGGAAATTTTACGTTTATTTGTAACTATAGCTACCTGCTGCAGGCACCGCATTGGTGCAATTTTTTTCTGGAAATTATATAAAAACTTTCCTCGTTTAAGGCTCTTTCCATTAGTTAAAACCGCATGAAACTACGTTCATTAGTTTTTTAGATCATAACGAACATACACACAGACATACAGACAGACAAACTCGGCCTGATTTGTCTAAAAGTTGAAACGAAGTTAAAAGCTTAAGATTCTAGATCACAATTTTTTTTTATAAATGCATATATCTAAAAAACTTTTACAACATAGGTACATATCATGATAAAAATGTTCCGAAATTAAATTCAAATGCTATTATTTTGTCGGAAATTTGAGCTACGGCTCTCCGGAGGGGTCCCTTGGGATGAAAAACGAGGAAACTTTCCCTCTTCGTGATACTCTGTTTACTTTTCCAACTATTTATGTAAAATTGTGAGGGCACCAAACAATTTCTTAACAGTCATGCGTTGTTTTTTACACTTATAATAATTAGTTGAAAGTTTGAAACTAAACTCAATAGACCAGTGGCTACATTTGGCAACACCTAATACCTATTCTAATTTCAAGGGTTATTGAAGTTTATTTGATATAAACTCATCTTCTTAACGTTTTTATTAAGACTAAAAGGTAATATTTATTTTACAAAAAATAGTTTTAAGTTTTTTGTAGGTATATTATTTGCTTAGAATAAACTTTTCTTAAGAGGATTATATTAAAATATAAGCGAAGATTTTTATATAAGTATATGTTTTAAGTTTTAGCGCAAGTTACCACTATTCAAATATTTAATTTTAAATTACCTTTTAACCAGTATGTATTTGTGTGCATATATGTATATATCTTTAGTCCTAGCTAATAAAGACGAAGGTTGTTGTTCAAGAAGAGAAATAAGACCTCAATCATGTACTAGCTTATAAGTAAGTGTTTGAAGTTTCAAGACGGCTTTGAGATAAATAGAATTTCATCATCTACTCGCATAATATTAGATACGTATATTTGGAAATTTATTAAATACTAGCCGTTGAACGCGACTTCGCCCTCGTAACTATATAAAATATAGCCTATGTTACTTGCTGATAATGTAACAGTCTTCTATGAGTGAAAGAATTTTTAAAATAGTTCCAGTAGTTTTTGAGTTTATTCATTACAAATATACAAATCTTCTCTCTTTATAATATTAGGTAAGTAGATATACCTAATATTATATATGCTTAATATGTTAATAAAATATATATGACTTACACAAACATTTTAAATTAAATATTTTTAATATCACTCATTTAAGCTTTTTCTGAGATCTGAGCTCCTTGCGCTTTTATTATATTTATATAATAGAATAGAAGATACAGAAAATGTCTTTTTTTATAATCGTTTTTAATGCATGCTAAGTTAGCCTACACTTAAGTGGATTATACATTATAAAATAATTTTTAAATGTGAATAGGTATGTGTAAGGATGGTTGTATACTGTAATGGCTTCCTAATAAATAAATAAATAAAAATAGTATAGAAGATATATTATAGTAGGTAGGTGTACTTCATTCATTCCTATTTGTGTCACACATTTGAATGCATAGGTACTCTCAAAATAACTAAGCAATTAGAGGTCTTCTCCCACGTCCGTGTTTAGTATTCAGAAGCAATATTCGGTGGGTAGTTGGTATGCTGGTGTTGGTTTACGGTAATTAGCACATGTGACGTTTCATCTGAATACAAGTAACGTGACAGGGTTGCCAGCTACAAAGAAACCTTTGTTCATTGCTTCGTGGAATCAGATTATTTTTTCTATTGTTTATAGTTTATTTTTAGACTTTCAAACTGCGGTTGTGCTATTGCGTATAGGTGTAATCCTAATATACTATAGTCTATACTAATATTATAAATGTGAAAGTAACTCTGTCCGTCTGTCATCTTTTCACGCCTTAACTACCTACTCAACCGATCATCATGTAATTTTGCATACACATTGTCACAGGGATACCAGAGAGATCTTTCATCCAGAAAAAAGTACTGTTTCTGTGGGATTATCCTCAAAAAATGTTAGGTTCCTGTGGGTTTTTCAAGAACGAACTACAGCGCGTAGGTACGAAGTCGCGGGCACAGCTAGTAGTGTTAAAATGAGAAAGTTTGTGAGTGCTGATGCGTGTTAGTTGCTTTTTCACGCAAAAGCTACTGAATGAATTCTGATGAAATATTGCAGTTATGTAGTTTGTGTAATATCAGAACAATACGTAGGCTATAATTTATAAATTCACGCTGACTATTTCACTGGCAAAAGCTAGTTTATAATAAACTATAATTTATATATAAAAATAATCTAAATAATTGAAATGTATTTGAGTTCTGTAAAATTTGAGATGTTAAGCTTGATGTCATAAATAATAAGAGTACCTTTTTACGTGAAGCTTCCAATATTATTACTTTTTATAAAAGGTAAATCTATATGTAATTTGACTGTGGAGATAATAAAGTATGTATTACATTATCAAAGGTCTGTGTTACAAGTGTGAAACTGAATATGTATTCTCAAGTAAATTAGCAAAATTAAGTTAACAACGTATGACCTCTAGTTGTACTACGGGAGGTACTACATCAATATTGTACACGCACACAACAAACCAAAAAGCACGCGTCACAAAATTTTTGCATACATATTTGGACCCTCACACACACACGCAAGGAACACATAGTAATCCACGCACACATCGTACGCGCCACATACGAGCCGTATGTGCTCACGTGTGCGGGAGGGACACGTGTAAGAGAGAGATGGGGTTATCGGCGCTCGGTTGCGGGGGAAAGGGACAGTGGTTGCAGGACGAGCGATACAACAAATCAATACGAGCGGTGGTGACCGGTAGCCTGTGTCACTACCCCTCCGCCTCCCTCTGTCCCGCGCCCCGCAGACCGCACGCCTCCACCTACATTGTCAAATACCACAGAGTAGGCAAGCAATAACTAAGCCACAGGGCATCAATAACTAAGCAATCATGAATATGAGGTTTCGATTCCCAGCCAGTAACTCCACAGTGAAAGTATCAATCACATATGGACAATTTTTCCAATTTTTCTCTTATCTGTTCTCGAGTTTTGCGCTTAGCAACAAATAGCTATTCATTTTTAGTTAAGTATATAAGATTGGTTGGTGCATAAATTAAAATGAAAAAAAAAATCCAGGCTTCCTGGTCAGGCGTCTGCCTGAATCAGCCTAATAGTCCAGTAACTTTATACATCACAGTATGCGTCAAATCCGGTAGTTCTGATTTTTTGCAGACTTGTTTATGATGTTGGCCTAATGAATAATCCAAGTTTGTGACCTCGAGCGCCGAACGCAACTTTGTCAAAAATCGAAAAAACCGCGAAAAAATCGTTATTTTTTCAAATTTTGGCGATTATAACCCTAAAGGACTAGTTTTTGAAAAAACTTTCTTAGGACGTTTTTAAAGTAGACTAAATTTGCTACAATATGATACTAGAATTGTCTCTGTAGACCGAACAGTTTCCGAGATTAAGCCTTTCAAAGTTTATCATTTTTTTCGAAGTTCGCAATTTTTTGCAATATTTTAGACGTCACTCGAATAACTCTAGCGGGATGAAGTTCCAATTACCTCTGACGGAGTGTGCTAGTCTTTGGCTTAGGGAAGATGCAAATGATGTCCATAGTCGAAAAAAATCCGGACGTTGAAAAGCAAGCTGCGATTTTTCTCGACACCAACTCTACACCTGACGAGATAGCAGCAGCAGGAGAGCGAGTCATAATTGCTCTATACGGAGGCAACCCCAACACCCATAACCTTGACGAGCTGCGGTACCAACTATTCGCCAGGGCTGCGACGAAAACCAGCTTCAATCTAGCCAGGTTACCTCCTACACGAGACTCTGCTCGATTTCACTCCTTGCGGACATACCATCAGGTAAAAATTTAAAAACGTCCTAGGAAAAAACTTAAAAAGACTAAAACTTAAAGGAAAAACTAAAGTAGACTAAATTTGCTACAATATGATACTAGAATTGTCTCTGTAGACCCAATAGTTTCCGAGATTAGTTTTTTCAAAAACTAGTCCTTTAGGGTTATAATCGCCAAAATTTGAAAAAATAACGATTTTTTCGCGGTTTTTTCGATTTTTGACAAAGTTGCATTCGGCGCTCGAGGTCACAAACTTGGATTATTCATTAGGCCAACATTATAAACAAGTCTGCAAAAAATCAGAACTACCGGATTTGACGCATACTACCCCATACTTTCAAACGACAAAGTTACTGGACTATAAATGCCTAAAAAGAAATTTGATCGATGGATCATCTGTTCACCTGTCTACCTTTCTGTCAGAAAAAGAACATTTACAGAATTCCAATAGACATACCTAATATACTGCTAGCAAATTCGAAAATGTTCAAACAGAACCTGTGACTCTTCAGTCCTAGTTCCTGCGCAAAAATAATTTACGTAAAGATTAAAAGGAAGTAAAAGTGTAAGAGTAAGACAAAGTACAAGAAACCTGAATCAAACTTATCAATTAAATAAAAAAAATTATTTTTTATTTTTCTACAACTTTCATTACTCTGTACAACAAAATCCGCTTGACCGCGCGTATGGAAGGCGCTGCGAAACTCCGACCAACCAAACTTGATACTTTGCAAACTTTTGAAAAAAGACTGATGTAATAAAAACGCGTAGATTTTTATATCGACATTATGACGTTATGTACTTTATAGGCTTACAATAATGTACATAGGTACAAAAAAATAACATATTCTTAATCAATTTGATCATAAAGTTTTCGATTCTATATTTCGCCATGTCTATGCTACGAAAGCTACGTCTACGTCGTAGTTCAACGTCATACATAAATAATGGTATCAGTTTATTCATAATGAGCTCTTCCCCAAGGCAACAGTTGTATGGACGTCTAATCTAGATTTCTTTAAATAGTACATGATGAATGTACTAGTTTTAGCGTTTTATAACTATATGACATTTTTTTTCATATGAACTTAAAACCGTGTTCACATTTTTTGAGATACTTGAATTTCAGATATACGCATAAACTCGTAAGATAATTTTTAATTCAGATTCAGATATATGTTTATTTTTTTATAAAAATATACATTTTTTTAATACGAATTCGTATACTAAGTTATAATTACTTGAGAATAATTATTATAACGTTGTCCTTTCTGAAATATGATAATAATAGTCTATCTAAATAGATATTTAGTAAGATTATATGCTTTACAATTTAGATATTTCGATATTTATACATAATTTTTTTTAAATTTATTGAAGTCTTAACAAAAATGTAATTTTAGAAATACATATTCAATATTAATATATAATTTAAATTCCTTATATAAATTGACTAAACACGATTTAGGTAACATTCTACAATTCCTTTCCACATTGACCACTCTAAGAGATTTCTCCCCAAGTTTTAGGGGCACGTTTTCGCTGAGTAACGGTCCCGTAATTCAGTACCCTTCGCCCTTCGCAGGGCTCATACGGAGGGACGATAAACTGTAAAACCACGGGAGGCACCTCCCCTCCGCCCCGCCACCCCTCCCGGCCCCTCTTGATAAACAGGGTCGTAATTTATGACACCTAGAACCCTTCTTCAAAATAGACCCAGTGGTCTTGGTATTTATCTTGTTTGTATTATGAATTAATGATTTTTCTTCTGTAATACCAACCAATACTACCAATTATTATTATAAATGCGAGTTTGTTAAGATGTACTATGGATGTCTGTTAAGTTTCACGTAAAAAAAACTCAACGGTTTTGGGTGAAATTTAGCATATAGATAAGTATATTTTCATTGCCTGGATTAACATATATAATAGTTTTTATCCTGGAAAAACGTTAGGTTCCCTAGGGATCGACTGAAAATATTAAAAAAACTAGGCGCCATCGTCGTTACAGTGATAAAGATGTCAGATATTTTCTTAGGTGTTATATTTTTCATTTTCTAAATTTTCTAACCAGCCTAATTCCTAAATTTATGAAGTCGATGGTCAAATTAATAAATAGTAAGTAATATGTAGTATGTTATAGGTATGTAATTTTGATTTTATTTTATTGATATTACTTTCAAATGAAGATACTTAATCAAGAAGAAAGAAAGAAAGAAACAATTTATAAAATAAAATTAGTCTAAACAAAGATTTAAATGTGTATTGACCAACATTAGACTAAACCTGCTTCGTGAGAACCATTCCTTTTTTCACAATTTATTTATTTGTAACTTAAAATAAATTAAGCATAAAATTTAATAACTAAAAATTAATTAAATCAATTAAAAAATTAACAAATTAAAAAGTATCTACAATGTGTTCTTCTGCTATATTTATACTTCAAAAATCAACAATAATTGCTTGATCATTCAAAAGTGAAACAAAGAAAAATCTTCTTTTGGCTTTAATAGACGTAATATATTCCACACATGTCAAAGGTACGTAAAAAAATTACATGTTAGTATTATTTAGTATTGGCTGTTCATTAAAAAACTGAGCATCTTCAAACCACATTAAGTATAAAGAAGCAAAGTTCTTTAAACTATGACCTTATAAAAACTCTTCTAGACTTACCTACTTCCAAAGGGGATGAACTTTCTCGTAAAAAAAAGTGTAGGTACTTTTCACTTAAAATGTTCTTTGTAGCATGACTACAAATATGTTTAATATAAAATGCATAATATATTATATTAGCTGTTGCGCGCGACTTCTTTCGTGTAACTTAATATAATATAGCCTATGTTACTCACTGATAATGTAGCTTTCTATAGATGAAAGAATTTTTAAAATCATTCCAATAGTTTTTGAATTTATACACTACAAACAAAAATACAAATCTTTTCTCTTTATAATATTACTATAACATATATATTAAACCAATAAACAAAGAATGTTAGCCACAAATGAACTTAGACTTACATCGGAACAATAGAAGAGAATAGACGACAAAATCAATAACAAAACTAAAACCCCGCCTGACCAAATATATATACATATATATTGCACGTAGATAAAAGCTCCTATTTTACCCTTATGGCCGGCACGGCCCGCGGCCATCTTGGAATTTGCTCCCTCCCCTGCGAACCACCCACGCTCAATCTTACACCCAAACATGCCCCCACGATCTAAGGGGCTCTGAAAGGCCGAAACCCACTAATACTAATGTCCTCTACGTATGAGTTTGTGTACACGTGTATGCATTGTACTTTAGACGCTGGATTTTGTTTGGAAAACAAAAGAAAATAATGGTATATCGCAGCGTGTTTTAGAATAATTATTTTTAATAGACCAATGGTTTGTTTAACATGAAACACACATTTCGAAATATTATACTACGCTATTATTATTATGTATTCTGGACTATTACTTTCCCATTAGTTAAATATACCGTACCTAAGTAAGATTAAATTTAGAATGTTTTTAAGAAACAAAGACGCTTTGTTTATAAACCATTTTCTATGTTACTTAGCTTTTTTTTTTCTAAATTACGCAACAGTTTTTAGTGCGATTTTCAATTTGATTTAATGAATTTCTTCTTAAATATTTACGCGAATACATTCTAGTTTCATTTATAAATTGTAGTGAAAAACACATGCCTACATTAAGTATACATTAAGTACATGGTTTTAAGTTGCTATCAGATGCGAATGTAAAATTAAGTTTCTATCCGCTTCTGACTGTTTCTCTGCAAAACTTCTAAACCACCCAATGGATTTTGATACGATTTTTATTCATGGAAAAAACGAGGAAGCTTTTTGTATATAATTTGCAGAAAAAATGCAAACGTGCGAAGCCGGGGATGGATAACTACTTAGTATTTAATATAAGCCGAACGTCTCTCTATTTAATCTCATTAACATACCTAATTAAAATTCTTGTAATAATTGTAAAATTCTTGTAACAATTCTTGTAACGATAAGGTGATCACATGGAGCGCCACTGTAAGTTAAAGCTGTGACGTCACTTTTAAAGACATTATATTCCTGAATTGTTATGTGCCTAGCCAAATTTTCCATAGGTACTCAAATTTTATGATATGATTCGGTATAACAAAAAAGTTATTTTCACTTAAACAATAAGTACCTATACTATTTGATTTTTAAATGTATATAGGTAATGTACATATTATATTGTTGTTTATAATAATTAATATTAAATATTAATTAGAAAGGTTTTTTGATGGACAAAAAACCTATCTAAGTCAACTCAAAGCTATAAAATTCTTATACTTATTTGGATATCACTTAAAAGTTATTATTGTTATCAGATTTTATTATGTCCACATAAGCTAAACGCTTTTACTTACTTTTTTTTTATTTTACACACCATTTATCTGATAACAATACTTAAGTTTTTTTTATAATTATATAATTTCGTCGTAAAATTATTTTTTTTTATATAATTATAACATGCAATTCATATATTGTTTATTTATTGCCGAAGTAACCATTGATTGTATTATTTTCTCCTTTCACTAATGCATATATTTTCTGTAATTCAATTATATTTTTACTTGGTTGCCTCACGGTTTCGTCTACATTTTAGTATTTGCTGATTTTTTAATAAAAAATATTGAAAACATTATTATGATTAAATAATGAATATTTAAATCGAATATATAAGTAACCGTATCAGATTAGGTAATACTTTGGCACCTCTACATGTTGGTGTAAATATTAAAAATAATTCAGTTATAACGTGTATTTTACGAGACGGGTTTATGACAGCGGTTTATGGCGTGTTACGGTAATAAAAGTGGAGATTTACACCTAAAGGATACACTTCTGAATAACTTAGTGGGTCATGTGACATAGTATTTAATAAGTTCGTGTACACATATGGTTCTGTAGGTATTTATAACTAACTAGGCAGTTAAGGCTAGGCAGTTATAGGCATATAAGCAAGTGTGTGTGGACTGATTGGACTGACGATCTGGGCTGCTTCAGTTCGATGTCCTATTAGAAATTATGGGGAAGGTCTAATGTCTAACAGTGGACGGTCTAAGGCTAAAATTATATGAAATTATCAACAATTCTATTTCTGGCCTCAAATACAAGTAATTGGTGTAATAGTTATATAGACAATACTTTTCAGCCGGCTTATTACTTTTTAATTTTACAAAAAACTTCAAATAAATAAATAGAAAGTGTATATTATTAAGTATGGTGTTTCATTGTACGAGCAAGATCTAGTAATCTAAAGCCTATAACTCTTTCCTCATCTTTTTCCCAATCGATTTTAATTTCTACATATTATATCTACTTATATTGTCTCCGTGCTATAGCTTATATTCAGACAGACACAATTTTTTGTGAAAATTAAATTAAATACACAAACTTCCCTTGTTTATCGTTTTTTCCTTTAGTGAAAACCGTATTAAAATCAATTGGATGGCTTAGAAGAAATTAGCGGAGAAATAGATAGAATCGAAATGTTTTTACATTTTGTTTTATAAAGATTTATAGAAGTACTTATCACTAATCAATTTCTAATAATATAATACAAGAAATTATTTGGTATTAGTGACATAAAAATCGATAAGTTCAACATTTTAATTGTAAGTAATAACACTCGTGATGTCGCGAGAGTGAACAATTGCCGATTATGTCTTATTTTCAGGATTCTATTTTCTGAGTGTATATTTACGAGGTATATTTGATTTAAGGAGATGTGCCTGTTCGTTAAGATTAGACATGACATAAAAAATGTTTCCAAATTTTTTTTAATTACAGTGTAACATTTCTCTTGTGTGATCCTATGTAAGTAAAAATGTGAAATAGGTAGGTACATCATTGAATCTTTAATGCGTGTAGGTACCAACCTATAGATTAAAATCCATTGAATTTCAATGTAATAGAAGGTAGATGTGAAGTCATGACGCAACCGGCAGTTTAACCCTCAAATAGAGGAGCATAAAGGCAACTGTAGCGAAATCCAATCAGTCACCTCAAAGAACATTTCAGCCATAATTGGCACCGAGCTCAAAGCTACACGCGGTTTCCAAACGCCCCCCCTCGAGTCGAGAAACGCATTACCGAAATAAAAAATTCACGTCAATTCCCGAAAAAGATTTCCATCAGGACCGTCGCGGTGACTAAACAGAAACCTCGAAAGTGGCACACACACATGAAAAATACACTCGCCAGTCTCCAATACATCATTCATTCGTCCGCTGAGAGCGGTTCGACACCAATCTTCCATTTGGCAAGAAAATCGATACACGTCGTGGCCATATAAGCATTCCGGGGGTGGCAGACTGGGTGTCTTAAGGGGAGTTAAGGTTTAGTCCCGAATATTGAATTTCCCTTGGGACAAACCCGTTTCGCTTTGTCCCTTCGGTCGGGGTCGTGTGGGCCGTGAGATGCCCGGGCTTTTACCTACCTATAGCTACATATTTACCTATATATGTATACGATGCGTGCCTATAATGCTCACCTACACATGCAAACCTAATGTATTGTAGAACCATACATACATATGTGTTATGCGTGAGTAGGTATATATGTATGTTCATGCGTAAGTGTTGGA
Source organism: Synanthedon myopaeformis (assembly GCA_944738685.1). NCBI lineage: Eukaryota > Metazoa > Arthropoda > Insecta > Lepidoptera > Sesiidae > Synanthedon > Synanthedon myopaeformis. The sequence goes on along the minus strand of OX122927.1, from coordinate 1,784,785 downwards.
TAATAATATTGCGAGGCGGCCAGGCAAACGTGACTTTCAGCCCGTTTGACGGGACCCCGGGCTATATGCTTTTCAGATATATACCTACTCGTATATATGTGTGTTTGAGTAGGCGTTTTACTCTATACGTGATATACGAGGAGCCCTTTCACTTCAAGGCTTGTAATTAGCTAGCTTTAGTAAAGGTTTTCGCACGCTATTTTGTCATTTCGAATTCCAACTATACTAGGTGAATTTATTGAGGTAATGCTAGGAATCCATCAACCCATTAGGTACTAAAGAATAACACAATTTAAACACATCAGTAACTCTATTAGTAACCGATTGTTTTTAAGTTGGAAATTAATAAGTAAATATGTAATTTGTAAAAATAATTAACAATAAATCTATTTACTGACTGAGAATTGGTCTTGAATAATTAAAACAAAATCCGTAAGATTATAGCTATCTGTACACCAAAATTTCCTCATAAAGACAGACAAACTTATAGTCATTTTTGTATTGATAAATTTCGATGATAAAATCAAGGTTAAAAAGTAAAAAAAGCTAAAAAGTAAAAATATTTACTTTTTAGCTTTTTATATTACTTATATCATTCATAACAACAATATATTTTTATAATTCGTAACATCGCCATAAAAATTATGTTGTAAATAAGATTTAGATGTTCACGGAAACTACATAATATTTATTTTATATTACCCACATACAACATAATAAAAAATACAAAAATTTAACATCTTACACGAAAAAAATATGAAAACCAATATTCAGAAAATATTTAAAAAACTAGATCTAGCTAAACTAAATCTTATAGCTGTGGGATTGGATTAAAGAATTGAAGAAATGTCTAAAACTACATGCTTCTGTCATTTGAGGTAATGTCTTTATAATCATTGAGTTCATTTAAGCAATCAGTGCCTACTTTAACTTAGTACCTACAGCAGTAGGTATCAGTAGGTACAAGTACTAATAAAAAAAATTCAAATGTCTACATTATACATTTATTCCTATTCATATGGTACAGTTAACATCTAAATACAATGGTGTTACATGTTACAATTTATTTTTGTACGGTCAGCTCCCTTCACAACCTCACATGTACCTATATGTACTTATATAGAGATTTATTAAATGTCCCCATTGTCCCCTATGTCGGTTGTTTGTCGCTCCATTTACTAGTTGTATATCTTCTTAACCCCGCTTCCTCAACTGACGCGTTAAATTAAGAGTAATTCAGTCGTATTTGAATGTCTTTGCTATACAAAGATATAACTACATAGATACTGTATGAACATCCAGTTTACTATAAATATATAATAAGATATATATATATATATATATATATATATATATATATATATATATATATATATATATATATATATAATAAGATACCCCTTTCTATTAGAAGCATTTCTAAAACAAAACTAATAAAGAAAAAACTAAAAGATTTATTGGAAGGGAAAGCTTATTATGCTCTGGGTTAAATTATTAAATGACACATTCTAGAATACTGTTCTGATGTATTTTAAATTTTAAATTTGACTTTGATTTGTGTAATAGTGGTTTTGACACGTGATATAAATATTTTGCATACCAAATGTAGTATAGTACATGCTGGGACGTTGTATTAAATATTATTTATGTTATCTGGTTTTACACCCATGTACAGGCAAATAAATGATTTGATTGATTGATTTGATAATAGTATGAAACCATAACTGTACAATGTCTGCACAAATAAACGTAAACCTTCATATTGGCTGAACGACCAATTCAGCTAATTATTTTTTGAAATTCCAATTCCAATCCGAGGACGGTTCGCTAAGTAGTTACTTATATAATCATATAAATAGTACCTAAGTTAATCAAATAAAAATAAAAACCTAAGTAGTTTAAGTATCATAAACCGGGTATTCCTTCTGATGCCATTATATACTTACCTACCTATATATATTTATAGTTTTACTTATATATTTACTTTATTATTTAAATATCATTATATACTTACTTACTATTACTTATAATTTTATAATAATAATAATAATAATAATAATAATAATAATGCATTTATTTGCTAGAATACTTGGTTACAGTGGTTACAGTTACAGTATATAGTTTTATAGTACAAGTTTTCTACCTGGGTACAGGTGTGCAAATATTAAGTTGTACAAATAAAAAGTAGTCAATTACATTAGCCGTTTTTCAAATTATATATAGGGATATACTATATAAAAGCAACTATGACAAATATACAATTAATAATACCTACATGTCAAATTTAAAAACACTATTAAAACTCACACCAATTATAGTCTATTTTTACATTTAAAATATTCCCTAACACTATAGAAACATTCACGTTGTAACCATTTACACAGCTCGAATTTAAATGCTTTGGTAGATGTCTGCAATTTTATTTCATTTGGTAATCTGTTAAACACTGAGATGCACATATTATAAACATTTCTTTCATATATACTTTTGCAGCTTCGTGGGTGATAAAGCAAATTTAGATATTGCGATCTTTGCTGCCTCGAGAGGACATCTTTTCGATTTTTAAAAAGTTCGGGGTGTAACCTAACAAACATGCATAAATCCCTAATGTACATACATGGTAGTGGAAGTATTTTCAACTGACTAAAAAGAGGCTTGCACGAATCCCGGGACCACAAACCGCACATAGCACGAATGCACCTCTTTTGGAGCCTGAAGACTCTGTCTATTTCAACCGAGTTTCCCCATATTATTAGGCCGTAGCTAAGAACTGACGAAACGTGTCCATGGTATGCTGTAAATGCAGCCTCTTTTGACACTGTATTCCTTAGTTTCCCCAGTGCAAATACGAAACGATTTAGTCTATTACAAACAAAATCTACATGCCGTTTCCAATTTAAATTAGCGTCAATAATTATTCCTAAAAAATTAAAGCAATCTGTCTCCTCTATTATTTCATTATCACGAATTATACTTAGAGTCTCCGCTGAAGTTCTGCATGAACGATACTGCATGAATTTCGTTTTATTTATATTAAGCATTAGTCTATTACTATACATCCAATTTGTTACGTCTTTTACTGCTGTGTTTATTGTCTCTTGCCATTTAGTCTTGTTATCACCTTTTACCAAAAGAGTTGTGTCATCAGCATACAAAACGCATTTGTGTGTCGTAGCCAATGGGAGGTCGTTGATAAAAAGTAGAAAAAGAAATGGACCAAGTATGCTTCCCTGCGGAATCCCTACGCTATTGACTTTGGCTTTTGATCTAATTCTTTCCTTGACCATCGTTTTCCCATTATTTAAATTTTTAGTAATTTCGGTTCTTTGTGTTCTGTTGGCCAAATATGAAGCTATCCATTCCCATGCCTTTCCTCTAATACCATGCCTTTCAAGCTTCCGTAAAAGCAAAGAATGATCCACAAAATCAAAAGCTTTGCTCATATCGAGAAAAACAGATACTACGGGTGTACTAGTATTGATACATTCCGCGATATAGCTAATCATATTGAAGCATGCATTTGTGGTCGATTGTCCTTTTATAAATCCAAACTGTTGAGAGTTAAGTATGTCGTGTTTTTGGACGAATTCATTTAACCTACTATATATCGCTTTCTCAAACACCTTTGAAAAGACTGGAATCAGTGTTATAGGCCTATAGTTATTTATGTCAGTCCTTTCACCCCTTTTGTAAAGAGGCCTAACTATGGACAACTTCAGATCTTCAGGAAAAACACCTGAAGTAAATGACAAATTAATAATGTGCGCTAGTGGTGCACTTATGTATGGTGCGCATAGCTTTACCATTTTTGTATTTATATCGTCGTATCCTGTACATTTACTGTTTTTTAGTTTATTTATAATTTTACAAATTTCCTCACTACTCACCGGTTTTAGAAAAATAGTATTTTGGTTTGTAGGGATCCTCACCATACTGTTGCTATCTAAAGAAGTCGACTGCTGCCTAGCCATGTCAGTAAAGTAGTCATTGAAAATCTCACTGAGTTCCTGAGGGTCAGACTGAAGAAAGCCGTTTACGTTTAACGATTTTATTTCATTATGTTCAGCATTTCTAGGTGATATTGAAGCTATAGTGTCCCAGGTTGCCTTGCAGGAGTTTCTCGCATTCTGAATGTACTTGTTGTTTTTAATTTTTTGAGATACAGCCATACACTTCTGCAAGACCTTGTTGTATTTCTTGTAAATCTGTTTATTCACCAGTTTATTTTTATTTTCCATCTTATATTTTAAATATAGCGTACGTTTAACTTTACTACAAATTTTTAATCCTTTAGTAAGCCATTTAGTTTTTATTGGACGATTATTCATTTTTACTTTAATCGACGGGAAGCAAAGAGCATAAAAAATGCTAAAAGCTTCGTGGAACTCCTTAAAGGAATCATTCAAATTGACAGCTGTAAATACCTCTGAAAATGAAAGAGTCGATATGCACTCAAGAAATTTACTCACATTATAATTACAATAGTCACGTCTATATTCAAACCAAGTTGAGTATTCGGTCTTACGTTTAGTTTTTATTGTGATTGTTTGAGCCGTCTCGTGATCCGATAAACAAAGCTTGTGTACTTCTGAGTCCACATCTTGGATATTACTTGCGATTTGATCCAAACAGGCATTCTGTCTCGTTGGCAGGCTAATATGAGGAACTAAATTGTGATTGTTCAAAATGCCTATGAGGTCCTTGGAAGATGTACCTTGCCTTCTCACATCAATATTCCAGTCACCGCAGATCACAATTTTCTTGCTCCTATATGTGTTGGTTAAATAATGCAGGAGCTCATCTAATTTTCTTAAGAAAATACCTATATGGGACAATGTTTGTTCTGGTGTTCTGTAAATATTCACAACAACAATACCTAACACCACAATTTCCGTTCCACATGACTCAAAACAACAATCCACAGCCAATTCAGAAACCATCTTCAAAGATGTTGTCTCCCAATTGCTTTTAACCAAAATACAGGCGCCACCCCTAGATTTATTACGGCAATATGAACTCGCAACTTTGTAGTTTAAAACATGGATATTCTGTTCACAACCTTTCCTAACAAACGTTTCGCTCAAACAAATGACGTCTATTTCCTTACCACTGCTTCTAAAATCATCAAGGCATATTTCTATACTGGATATCTTCTTACAAAGTCCCTGAATATTTTGATGAAGTATCCGAAAGGCATGACATTTTTTATCTATATATGATCCTCTTTTTATGAGTTTAATTTCATTGCTTTTTTGTGGCCAAAAAAAGTGCAATCGCGGCCGTGCAAGTCGTGGTTTCCTGCAGTTTTTGTTTTAATTCTAGAGACATACATCTTATTCTTGTTGTCACTATTCGTGCAACTCTCCGAACTAAGTACGTCAACAATGTAAGAACTTTTATATGCAATATAATTTACTTCATTGTTCACCGCAAATATTAAGTGACTCAAAAAATATTTCGATCTCAAAAAAGATTTCTCAAGTTCTAAGAATGTACAGCAGTCATAATTGTCAACAATTAATTTCAGTTCACTATTTAGCCTATGAGTGTTCAAATAACCAGTGTTACGCACATTCAAAAGTAAAATTTTACATTCCCTAAACCTAAACAGAGTGTTACATAAGTTTGCATACAGACGAAACGGATCTCTGTCATTGGAACCGACAGATAAAACAATTACATCGTCTTTATTAATAGCGTCATACATAGAATCTAAGCTAGACAAAATTTCGGTGCTTGAAGCCCAAGGCTTTACGAATCCCAAGACTTCGTATACGTCGTTCCATTTGCCAGATCTTGTTTCACGTAACTTCAATGCTAATCCTCGAACCTGTTGATCCCCAAAAATGTAAATGGTTTTCTTGGTTTGTCTTTCATTACTCTTTACAGTCGAAAACATCTTCTGTGGTTGATCACTTTTGCCAGTTAATACGATTTCGTTTGTAAAATTCATAGTCGAGTGCGTCTCCTGAACCCGATGTTTTTCGTGCAAACCTGATGCATTACGTTTACTGTCATTAGGTTTGTTTCGATTTTTGTTTACATTTGGTGACGAATTACACACAGTTTGTAAAAAATTAATTTTTTTGTCCCTAAATTCCAATTGTTTCTTCAGTTTAATATTTTCTGATAGTAGATTTTCTATTTCGTTTTCTGATGATTTCAATTGTTCACGCAACTCCATTATGGTATGTTTTAAATCTCCTATGCTCTCAGATCTCATCGAAGACAAATCAGGGCAACTTCGATTTAGGGTATTACCATCTTCAGACGATGCCTCTTCGTCGTCGTCAGAATTTGTATCAGATAACGAATCAAAAGAATTAAATGTTTGTACGTTTACTGCATATTTTTTTCGAATTGTGACATTGCGGTTAAGTTCTGCGATTGGAGTCGAGGAAACCGTATTCATACTGTTTTCGTATCTATTTTGAATGCAATTCCTACATTTCCATTGCTTTCTACTTTCTTCTTTCATAATAAAAAACAATTTTTCCATACCTACACAGTCAATGTCGAAGCTCACTTTACACGCTGAGCATGTCAAATATTGTTTTATTGGTAGAATATTATTACATTTACCACATTTGCCTGACATATTTTATAATTTATATTTATTTATTCATTGAATTATATATTTATCTCCAGTGAATCATGATACTGTAGATCAATAGGCAAGCTCTCGGCGTGCGCCAGCGTTACATGGCCAATACTGGTGCAATTGCTGGCCACTTATCTCGCCATGCATAAAAAGTAACAATTATGTGGGTAACTCCGTCTCCCTTCAATAACCGTCTAATTAATCTACACTTCTTAGACATTAATTTGTCAATGTTTAGTGTATTTAGCCACTATTTTATCACTTAAACCAATTTATAGTTGTTAATTATTAATGTATTTGTTCCACACAAGAAGTAAAATAATGTGTTTTGTTCACTTTTACAAATCGTTAGTTATGGTCATATTAACAAACACTTTACGCTCTTATTCACGTCTGTTTCCCAAAAATTTCACTTGCACTATTTGCACAATGACTCACTATATATGTCCCCCAATATACTGAGACAAAATATACATTCAAATTAGCACTTTACATATTTTTAGGCAATAAAAACGCAACACCTATACATCCGTGCGTACGTCACCGCGTGCGCTATAACAACTTAACCATTGTACTATATGCATAAACTAACGACAAAAAATTAGTATTTTATTTTAAACTAGTATATGCATGCGACTTCGTCCGCGTCCGATCGCTACCAAACTTCACAGGAACACCCGCTGGACTATTCTGAAGATTGTCTGAAAGTTTCATCAAAATGGGTTCAGCGGTTTTGGAGTCTATAGGGGACATACATACACACATCGCCTTTTATATATATGAAGATGCTATTGTTACAAGTATTGAACCAAACAGTGCAATATTGAACGAAGCATTTACAACTAAACCTGTGCTACAATTCTAGTGAATATGTTGCATGGCTATACATACATATATCACGTGGTTTCGTCGCATAATGTCCCGGGTCGCAATCAGGCCCTCCTTTGTCCCGGCATGAATTATTGGTAGCGCAAGGTGACGCCGGAGACATATGGGCCATGTTATCCATTCCGGCTTTAATCCCGCACTGCGAAACTATAACGTATGGAAATGTGGAAGCTACGGTTGTATGGAAAAGAAATATGAATGCCATTTACTTTCTAAAACTATTGATGTTTTTGTTGTTATTACGGTTTAATATAGAATAAGTTTTTCTTTGCAATAAATGTAAATATATGTAATATAACAGAACTATGAAAATAAAGATTTATAAAACTGTTTGTTTTTATTTTTGATAACATAAATATTTCTTTCCTTGAAAAATATTTCAAAGGTAAAAGGGTAACTTAAAAGACCAAAAGTAATTCAATGGACTTTCAGAGGCGGTAATGTCATAATTGTCACTTGATGATAAGTGGCTGTGGTATAACAGACAATGAACTCTAGTAAATAATGCAAACGAGCATTACTGATAGGATTAAGAATAAGAGACGAAGCGAGGATAAAGAAATGGGCTCTGGCATCCCCAAGTCATGCATTCAAACAAACAGCTCATGTGCTAATGTTTCACAGTATTATTCGATAAAGAATTAGTTAACAGTTAACACAACAAAACGCAGTAGAAGGGCCACTGATAAATCTTATAAAATGTAATATTATAAAGAGGAAAGATTTGTTTGTTTGTTTGCATTGAATAGGCTCCGAAACTACTGGACCGATTTGAAAAATTCTTTCACTGTTGGGAAGCTATATTATCAGCGAGTAACATTGGCTAATATTTTATAAAGTTACGCGGGCGAAGCCGCGTGCAACAGATAGTAAAATATATTTTCATAAATATCATCATCATCACAATTTAATTCTTGATTACATGCAATCACTTTCCCAGTGGTATGTTTAGATGTATTTCATATTATTACATACCTACTAGTTGTTGCACGCGACCTCGTCCGCTTAACTTTATAAAATATAGCCTATATTACTCCCTGATAATGTGACGTTCTAAAGGTGAAAAAATTTTTAAAATCTGTTTCATAGTTTTTGAGTTCATTCATTACAAACATACAAAAATACAAATTTTTCTCTTTATAGTATTAGTATAGACTATATAGCGATCCAACTTGGCAAGAAAGCATATTTTCTGCAAATTATATTTACAAAAACCTATATATTTGTTGGTTTAGGTAGAAGTTAACAGAAAAACAGACAAAGGTGGATATAGTTACTTAATTTTGTAACATATATAGATTGTTAATTAATGTAATTAAATAAGTCTGCCAATAGACCCTATTCTCCTTTAGCAGACTTGTTAGTTAGAACATCAGTCTTGAATCACGCCCACGTTGAAAAACGTCCTTTGACGCTTCTTTCGTCCTTGTTACGCGACCAAGTAGCGCTCTTCAGTCCACGTGTATTAAACCTTTATAGTTACCTAACTAACGATACAATGTTACAGTAGGTAGCCTCAACGAACATTTACAATTATAGGAAATTTTTCTTGTATGGGGAATAGGCCCATCACAAATTGTGGCTCAAAACATTATGAAACGCATCTTGATTTATTCATCTTAAAATTATGATGTTTTTAATATAATCTATAGCTTAAAATTAAAATTAAATTTTGCACAGTAGCCTGAAAGTACAGAAGCAAAAAATTCTAAGTCTGTATCAATGTATTCTATAAGTATATATTGTAATATAAAGTAAAGTCGCTGGCCGCCTCTCTCTGTTTCTACACTAACTTTTTTTAACCAATTAACAGATTTTGATACGGTTTTCACTAATGAAAAGAGCGATAATCGAGAGACGTTTAAGTATATCATTTGTACAAAAATCTTCAGCCCATTTCAGCTTAATCAGCCCATTTCAGTTTTCGGCGTTTCATGTGTAAGTTTAGTTGCAGACTCTTGGAATTGGTAGGATACTAAAAAACAAACCACAAATAGAAAAATGTTAAAAAGTTCTAATACATATAATAATTCTTAAAGATTACTTATAAGTTATACAATATATGTACTGTCTAAAATCTCCTAACTTGGTTTTATCTCTTCAAATAAAAAATATACCGCGTCTATATCAAAAGTACAATCGATTATGAACCCTATTTGTTCCCTGATTACGTTGAAGATCACAACGCAACATTTAAATCGTAGTTTGTACGCTTGCCTACATGCAAATTGATTTGTTTCTTCTTATAGAAAACGTGTTCGGAATACAATTAAAGTTTTGTATGATACAGAATTTAAGAGAGAAAAGGTGATTTTGTCATGATATATTGGAGAAAAATTGTATGCAATACAAAATATATTTATTTTACTTATCTTTATGTAAAGTTCGTCAGACGGGCTGACGGTCAACTTGATGGTAGATGGCGAACGTCACATATTAACACAGGCAACGCCTCAAGTATTGCTACTGCGCTGCCGAATATAGACCTTAGTCCTCAATTACTAGAGATATCTTATGGTTAATGGCTCTACTAATGGCTATGGCTTCTACTAATGGCTTTGGCATCGTTTACTCACTTACTGAAACACAAAAGCACAAATGCTGATTTCACTGGGGTCTTCTGTAAATGGGGTACTAAGTGACCTGCCCTATTATGACTTTACTTACCATATACTATATATCTCGTATTTAGATTTCCATATAGATTTCCCTTTAAAAATATATTACAATTTATCTTTAAAAGTATTCAAACTTGCAATTATTGATCGCCTGCTCATATATTTCTGAGTTATATTTTTCTCGTTAGACGAGACAGAAAGGGCTTCGATGTTTTTGATATTTGAACCATAACATATCATGATTACAAGTCCCTCTGATTACAATTTCACGGACGCCGTATTTCTAATGCTTTGGGAGGTTTAAAGTTTTTTTTTGCTGTGAGTATAGATAGAGTACTGAAATAAATGAAATAAATGAAATAAATACATATAATTTGAAACTATAGAAATTCATACTCATAGATTAATTTGATGTTAGAAAAAAATATATAAATAAAGTTTTTATAAGATAAAAACTTACTAAGTAGGTACTTCTTTAACTTTTGTCTATTTCCATCAAAGCCAACTATGAAAAGTTCACTTCCAAAGCTGTCGTCCGCCGGGAATCGAACTCGGACTGCGAGAATTCGCGATAAAGCAATTTTATGAATTAAATCAATTAAAATTAAACTTATTGTGGATGACATTTAATCCTAACGGTCACAAGCTGCGTTCGAAATAATAACAGGAATTCACTGAATTAATTTTAAGCATTCTTTTTTAGTTTACAAACGTAGTTAAAACAATAGATTTTGAAGTCACATGCAGAGTTTTAGACTAGCTGTGCTGTTCGCCTTTGTCGTAACCCTTTCTATTAATACACGACGCTTCATTGTTTTCGAAGGGCGCAAATTAATCTCCGCTTATTTCCTTGGTCGTGATGTCTGGAATAAAGGGCTTCCGCTGACAGTTCGAAAGTGATGGATATGTTAAATAGATTTCACGGTTTTGTATGTGAAACAATGAATGCTTAAACGGTCATAGGTCGGTGACGGACATGTCAAGGTTCTTTTGTATTTTTTTATTTTATTTTTTCTGTTAAGAATGAAACGGTAAAAGCTTGAATGTGGTTTAATTTGGTTACCGAATAAAACAAAAACTTTATGCTATTTCGCCCATTCCATCCAAATCTACTGTCTAGTCTCACCATACTTACTGTGTAAATATACAACTAGAATAGAAACTCTTAATTTCTTTTAGATTCATACTTAATGGCATCGACAGAACACTCTTTTTCTATATAGTAGTCATTTATAAAGATTTTAAGTAAGTATAATAACTAAGCAGTTTCAATGAGTTACCTCTGGGCCACGAAAACAACGCTCGAACGGCACCGGATGGATCTACGATTTTTTTTATTGGAACATTTGTATTAACTATATTGGCCCTTTTAATTGGTGTGGTTGTTTTAAAAAATTATACCCTAAGCAACAAAAAATATAATATTGCTACAAGAGGTCATCAAATTCAAGATATTTCCTGATTAAATAAGAAAAAAGGTTTCTTTAGTTAAGCAAAATATTTCTTTCTGAGAACAAACGTCTATGTAATTTTTAGTCAGTTAAAGGAAAACTATTTTAAAGACCTATCTAAATAATCTTATTTGAAATTACCTGTTTTGTGATATAGACATAGATAATTGACATGCTGGTATATAAAAGAACGTTTGTTCAGTAAAGTGAAAAAGTAACAATGTATGAAATGAGTGCGTATATAGGCCGAAGCAATATCCGGCTGACATCACCGCGTCTGTCGGAATATTTATGCATAAACACGTGGAAACCCCGCGGGAAAGAGAGGCAAATAGGTTGAAAAGATAAAGAAATTTAACATCCTCTTTCCATTCACTTAACTCGAGCCATATTATATAAACATCTGTAAATTATCTATATTATACACATCTGATTATTTTGTTCAGTCCAAAGAGTCCATATCCTGTGACATGACAGCATAGCTGCCACCCCTTTTCTTTAAAATGTAACAGTATAAAATGCCCTTTCATAATAATTTCAATTTAACTATTTGTCGTAATTGTTCAAAACATATTTATCTCAACACACAAGGGTACATCATAACAGGAGCAACCCCAATTTAGTGTTCTTTTTGTTTAAAGTTTTCCCATGAATATATTTGTTTTAAATTATCTGATTATCACATGAACATTATGAAAATTGAAGAAACCGGATAACTATACCTAACAACTTTGGTTATAACGACAGATTTGTTACAACTAGTCGTTGTTATATACTCGTAGCAAGGTCTCTGCCGAATCTCTATAACGAATTAATAATTGCTTATAACGACCAATTTTTGTGGTCCCTTGAAGATCACACCTAGATTTTCACACCTATAGCATACAAAAATTACATTTCTTTAATTACCTTTGACTCATGGTATAATTTTCCATGATCATTTTATTTTATTCATCAAATTCTATAAATTCCTTTGAAAATAAACAATATAAATCGAAGGCCTATAACTCTCCGAAGACTTAAATCGCGCAGCGCCATTTAGCTGACTAATTTATCGTCTAATTCAACCTTAACATGGAGATGTCCGTAAACTTAGCGTTAATATATAAATATAGGTGTACAACTCGTATACATTCGGTTAAGCCTTCCAAAAGTACCAACACACGAGAAATATACGCACACATGGAGAGCAAAGCCGCAAGGCACGTAACATAAGGAGCTTGGAAATTAATTTAGCTCGGAACTAGCTGGCAAATGGATAGACGTGAGCCGAGGAGATGGGGTTCGGGTGGTCTCCCTTAGCGGGTGGTGAGATGGCGTACGAGCCCCGTGTGTTGGGAAAATTTGGCGTTTAGAGAAACCTTTGTGGTAAGACCGGTTGTACTTAGCAGTAATTGTGTTGGAGGTTACCGCGTATATTGATATTTACTTTGAAATTGGTTAGTTAAAAGGTAATTGGGTGATTGATTAAAAACAAATATTATTTTTTAGAAATAATGAGCACTTGATATACTTATTTATGGAAATGTGGGTATAGGTAATAAAAGTAATCTTCAAAGACGTGTTCAACATAAATAATTATAAACCTCTCTTAACTATAATAAAATAGTTATAAATTTGTAAGTAAGTTTGTTCGTTTGATTGTTTGTTTGTCTGTTACTTTCGGGTGGAACTCAATCTTAATCATAACTAAAATTATTAATTGGAAAGCGAGTTTTTTTTTGTTTATTATACTTTCACGCCTTAATTTTTACATGTAGCAAGACACATTTATTTAGTCACATTGTTTTCCAGAGTCATACTCTAGTCAGCCCATCAAGCTAATAGGTAGTAATTATCCATTAAAATGTCACTCTATTTTTACCAAAGTTTCAAAAAAAAAATATCCGAAATGTCATCATTTTGGCTTAGAAGAGCCCTCCAAAGAAACTCAATGTAAATCCATTATTTGAGTACTAACCTGTTATGTTAATCTCATATATTGTTAATTTTAAAATCAATATTTACTGAGTAAATATTATTTTACGGTCAACCTGTCTGTCAACCACACTTTAAAAGAGGCTCCTTGCGATCATTACTAAATCAAGATTACATATGCGTAAGTGAACCTATTACTGTGCGAGAAATATTTATTTTTATACGAAACAACCGGATATTACCGGCTGGATTATCCGGCGATCGAAATTTGCATGCGACTTATCGTACAACTGGCAAGATATACATACGACAATATGATATTTATAAGTCGATGTGTTTGACAGGATGTGTAAGGGACATGCTGAACGGATATTATACGGCCTTTGGCGGTTTCATACAGGATATTAGCAAAATATTACTATTTCATACTAAGTGTAATCCTACAAGGAAATCAGAAAATAAAGAAATGTAGTTTCCCTTACTTCACAAGATACATTTACCTACGTATTTAATTGAGAAACGTTTTATTTATGTAATTTAAAAATATAAGTGACATTTCCAAGTATTCAAATGTATTTTTATTTCAACTATGATACTTACCTAGTTCTTAATTTTTGTTTGCTTTCAAAATCCATTTACAATTTTCTCTTGTATCAAGGGTAGAGCCCTTAGGAGTGCGATTCGCGAGTTGTAAAAACTCCTTGTCTACCTAATACCTAATACCTTTTAAAATAATCCTGCTTTGAAAACATCCTCTCCACGATCCATTTCACTTCTATTCCATTCCAACATACAAACATGGTTTATACTCGTATAATAGGATTATATGAACCATTTTTGAAATTATTGAACTATGTTAGTTATTAAAATTTCGTATGATTTTCTTCTTGCATTTCGATTTTCAGCCAACAGATGGCGCCGTCTCGGCAGATTAAAACGCGCTATCGTTTCATTCGTGCTTGATGTAGGGGAAACATGCATTACAAAGATTCGTCACTAGCTATTTGCCCGCGTTACTTCGTACGCGTTATTTTTTGTATGGTCCTTCCTTATGAAAATAAGTGGCGACCTATACCTAATCTTTAGTTTCCAAAATCGAAAAATCTATCATTATGATGAAATGATCAAATGAATGAACCTAACTAATCTACTTAGTACATACAATACATACCTACATCTACACTACACTACCTAAGTACCTACCTACTCTACCTAAGTAAGTACCTACCTACCCTCTCTCTCACAGGACTTCACGGGACAATAAATATATCAATATAATATAATAGATAATTATAGACAGATCAAATGGCTTGAGCTTGACCGTTGACGGTTTTTCCATTTTTATTTAATAACAATAAAATAAAATGACATTAATTAAATTACTTCTGTTTTATTATTAACTAGCTGAGCGTTTTGAATAACATAACACCTGAGAAAATATAAATATAAGTATTATGAGTATTATAATGCCTGACCGATATCTTTATCGCTGTGACGACGGTGGCGCCACCATGTTTTCGCTTCACGCCCTGAGACCGCGTGGACCGACTGCTTTCACGTAGTTATATACATAGATACATAATTATAATATATACTTATAGATATAGATTACATATCTACTAGTACCTATCATCACAATGACCTGTTTAACATTTTTTTAATAATTATAGTTTATAGACTAAGGATCGTTTTGTTTGCCATGTGAGCTCATGAATAGGTAGGTACTTACCTAATATATATATATATATAGGTACCTTCGCTTGCACAATTCCTGGCCGCGACTCTTAAACCAGTTTACGATTCGGCTATTTCTATGCACAAATAAAACATAAAGCGCACCGTATATCAAAACATGGGATAATTTTTTTTTTTTAATAGTAATGATGTAGTTAGTCCAAAGCCTATTTATCTAAATACAAATAAGCACTTAGTGGGTCACTGAATTTCGCAGTCAAAGACCAGCGGCAATAATCACCTCACCATACAGATGATCACCGTGAAATAACAGCATGTCTGCCTACCTACCATTTTAGTAGACCATCATGTTGATTTTTTTTTTTTGTTGACAGCTAAATACTAAACAAAAAAGAAAATTGACTCCAAAACAATTATGAACTCTTTCGTCTAGGTATATCTATTCAAAATAGGTAAATAAAAATAAACGACGTAGGTAGGTAATAGTTCTTCGCTCTTTTTTAGTTAATACCTAGTTAATAAACTTAATGCATCAATTATTTAGTGAAATTTTATTACATAGATAATTTTTTTTAATTATTGTCTATTAACATAAATAATATATTAGAATTCAAGAAACATCGTAGGCACAAATATGTGTAAATATGTGTACGTTCTCCCTTCACCCCAGTAAACCATTTTACGACTGAACTTTGCTCTCTGCGACAATGTATCATTGCATAGCAAAGTAATAAACAATAGTGCATATACATACATACATACCTACATACAATGCTATATAATTACACTAACTGGGACAACTTTCTTTACTCTATGTTACTGTTATAGGAAAAATTTAAATTTCTTCGAAATAAGTTCGCTTTAAATAACTTGAAGAGTCGTAGCTCAAACTGCAGTATTTTTTTGCCTAGCATGAACAAGTAGTTGCCCCTATCCATGTCTAAGTTATCCTATCTGGTAATCCTTTCACATAAAAATAAAATAAGATTATATAGTTGTTCGCGGCAATGAGAAATTCTAATGAATAATGTGCGTACTTAGGCAAGTCCCTCCGCTTTTCAATTTCAAATTCAAAAATATTTAAAATATTTGAATTAAGTATGTAATCATGAAAATTTTAAAGTTGATTGTTGATTCTAAGTTTTCATATTTGAATGTGGGCTCAACAATTTTTAATAATATTAAAAATATATACCTACGTATCTATGTTACATTTTTCTGTAACTTTATGCCTTTTAAACTAATAATTTACAATTTTATTACAGTCGTGTTTCAAGCCAATTTATTTTACCTTCATATTCAAAATAGAATTTTTAGTAGTGATTCTCATTTTCTACATTTATTTTCTTTCTGTGAGACGAGTAACATTTAGAAATAAAAAATATATATTATACTTAAATTTGAAAATGGTAACACACCGTGTCGAGAGATCTTTAACGTGATGAGCGTAAGATAGAGGCATGCTCGTTACACTTATCTAAGGAACTCTTATTAAATCCTCCTTAACTAATCCTTTAGAAGGTGTACCGATTGCAGACAAGAATTGTGACACAATTTTCATGATTTCATGTTTCTTGCTTCTTCTCATGATTTCATCCCCAAAATTTTATCAAATCTTTTAGGGTCCTTAGTTAGACCTTCGTAACTAACTTTTTCTTTAAATGCTCTATTAGGAATTGCATTTCATTTTGATTATACTTAATATAAAGCAAAAATTTTCTAAAAAAAATCATAAAAATAAATAATGTCAATAATAACAAATTACTATTAATTTATAATATTAATCTTCTATACTTATCTTTACTTACTAATATATCTAATATAAAGAGGAAAGATTTGTGTTTTTATATGTTTGTATTGAATGAACTCAAAAACTACTGGACCGATTTTAATTATTTTTTTTCACCTAATGAAAGCTACTTTATTAGCAAGTAACATAGTATTTTATAAAATTACGCGGGCAAAGTTGCGTGTAACAGCTATAGTTTTTAAAATAAAGTCGCTGTCTGCCTCTGTCTGTTTCTTTGCTAACTTTTCTAAATCACGTTGATACGGTTTTTCACTTATGAATTAATCGCACCACAGCACAATTAATGTATTATGTAAATAAGGCTCTTCCGTGATTATGTATTTAAGACCTAGTTTTAATTGCAATTAGAGATATACCACACCATACTCGCAGTACTGAAATTCTATGTAAATAAGCTTAAAATATCACCTCTCGAACAACTCGTCTGCTATCGTTACTCGTAATTAGTGGGACCGCTCGTATATATATAGCCACATACATAAGATAATTATGTACGTACATATATACATATATATACCACCGCTCTAGAATACTTGGAACAATTTGGAACTAGAGGCGAAGTTGAAAACCGCAGCAGACGTCCGCCATCTTGTCGTAGTCATGACAACGAGGAATTGTCTGTTCGAGCCACCTGAAATGTAAATAACATATTTAGTTGTTTATTGGTAAGTATGTTAAGTTTCATTTGAAATAATGATAATACTGAAAAATATAAAAAAACTGTTAATTATTATATGACAATATTTTACTTTTGCTAACATATGCCACTTATCTCCGTGTTCTATAATTTCTGTGTAATAAAGATTTATTGCTCATTTTTTTTTTAATAAAAATATTTAATAAAATCTTTATTTTTATAAAAATATTTTAGAAAATTTTTAAAAATTTCCTTTCTTTCTGTAATAGTTATCTTTTTCTACTACACTTTTTCTAAAAAAAAAACATAATTTTTTTTTAGAAAAAGTGTAGTAAAAAAAGAATATTTGTAGCTCTCTTCTAGAAAGTCATGATCGAGTTAATCAACAAAATTGCACATTTAATATAGCTAGCTCTTTTGCGCTTATAATAAGTGCGTGTTTGACAAATTTAGATTTTAAATAACTGACTCTTTAGCAGAAGAAAAATTTGCACACACAAGCACAGAGAGAGAGAGAGAGAGAGAGAGAGAGAGAAAGAACTTGTGTCTAATACTACAAATGATAAAGCGAAGCGAAGTGTCTAATACTACAAGCGAGAATGGAATTAATATAATGCACTATCACGCCACTAGTTAGGGTTGGATGGCCCCATTAGGACATTTCCCTCAGTTTAGCCACATAACAATTCACTTGGGTATTTCAATAAACGTCTCCACTCTTCACTTTAGTATTCCGTAAGCAAGTGCTCTGCGTTTCTGGGGAACTGCAGCCTTAAGGACCAGCTACATGTGTGGAATGGTTTTCATTTAATTTAATATTGAATTCATAACTACTGAGTACCTACTTACTGGTGTGTTTATAGTTTTTTTTTAAGTTCTTACAATAGGTTATTCAAAATTGTAGTTGTCCTTGAATAAATTCTTAAAATACACATTTATTTTAGAAATATAAATTATAGTGTACTTTATAACTGACTAATATTTAATTATTTTCTGGATTACATAAATATTTGAAAATCTTTATATATAATAATGTTAAGTTGGTTTATGTATGCTTCAAAAACCCAGGAATGGGTAGAGGGAATTTAATTCGCTTTTCAGATAAGTATAGGCAGATATGGGTGAATATCGACTCTATTTTATAATATGTATAGATAAGGATAGGAGATAAATCTTAAACAAACTTAATTTATCTACAACTTTATATTTGGCCATTAAAGTTCTATATTTACATAATAATGGCACAAAAACAGAACACAATACCTATATCACATAAATAAAAACCATGTAAATGTAAACTTTTATGAGTACAATATTCTTGGTGACGATTTCTCTAGACACCTGTCTTTATACTCGTAACAGCCAATACCCCACCTTCGCATTTGACGTACACATATATCTAGCCACACAATGGGACGAGAGGGCAGACATAGTTGTGAAGCACTCTTCATTTCGAATGCCTGTCCACGCGCCGCCTACAAAACACCCCTGCATGTATGCGTTGACGATACGAAATTTATTTGCTCACCTATGGATGCGGCAATTCGTTATCGCCAGCGACCTCTACACAAGAGAGGGCTCTGTAAAGCATATGCAGTGAATGAAATATGTTTTATATAAAATCGAGTGAACCAATTTCAATAACATAATAAACTATCTACTTATTTATGTATCTCATAGATCCAATTTGTACAATTGAAAACTTACCTAAGTAAAAATATTGAGGTTAACAGCGTTGAGAATAACTACCTCTCTTGCAGACTTTTGGTCCTTTTGGTTTTTTTATATTTTCCTTTTAGTTTTTTTGTATACCTATATTTTTAAAAATACTTATCAGTTTTTTAATTAGCTTCTTACAAGGTTCCTGCGCAATAGCAGTTTGCAAGGTATTATACATTGTTTCGAATTCAACTGCTGTTACCACTTCGTTGGTAACGTTTTTTATTCAAATCCAACTCCTCAAATTTAGTCAACACCTTTACGATCTTGTCTTTTTATTTATTTACCTTTAGATTTGTTTTTAATAACAGCTTTGAGATGAACATCATCTTCCACCTTCGACTCGCGGCTTCTGTGATATATTGTACAGTCGGGGTGCGAAAACCTTGGTTAGTTTTCAAAGTTATTCCTTTATCAAGTCGTAGACTTTATTTAAAAATTATTACCTTTTAAAACTAAAGCACTAAGCTAACGTCAATGTTTCATTAATGTCCACTTGAAGGTGATGAACCATTTCCTACCACGACTGTGTACAAATAAATCAATGGTATACACGGATGCGAAAAACATTCGACATCCTTTGAGGTTTACCGCGTCGGCCTTTTCTAACCTAGGTTTAACCTAGTTCCTTTCACTAGTAAGTAAATATTAATTATGTTATGTAATTTTATTTTAAAGTGCCGCATCCATGGTTTGTCGCTCCCTCCACGCATGCCCTTCGCTCCTTGGCGAGTGATGAAAGGACGTGTGATGCGTACCCCTCTATTGTGGCTTGTCTCTTCACGTAGAGGGTGGGGGGACAACCACTCCGCAATTACTTCGCTCCAGGTGAAATGGTGCAGAAATACCGACGGATAATGCCTACAGCGTGTTATGAAGTTGCCGACACCTATGCATCCTGCTACGAGTAAGTACCTGCCTACGGGTGATTCCTTCTCTTATGTTTTTGCAAATTCATTTCATTAAAATATGTCAATATCTGCTGTGGTTTTTATTGGTTTTTATAAGAAGACAGCATTAGTAAATCCTCATAACTAAACGCCAACTTAAGAGCTTCTTTTTCTTTAATAACAATTACAAATACCTATAATTCTATAAGTATAACTAAGTTTTCTAAGCAACTAGTAGGTAACTAGTCAGTAGGTATCTACATAGGTTTGAGTATTATATAGTATATTTTATTTTTATATTTTCTGGTGTTTTATTTAATTTGCTTATAAATATATATAGGGTTAAATCCATATTTTGAAAACAGGAAAATAAGAGTTCTAATTTCGAATTGCAGAAATAAAACCTACTTGTATGATTCACAGTCTTTGGTTTTTACTTACAAAATAATTATTTATTTTTTTATCAAATAGGAAAAAATTGACACCTCCTTTGTAAGTAGCAGGGTATACTGTTTTTCGTAGTCATAAAGAGGGTATTGTATTTAGGTATATTATATGATAAATATAAAATTAAATATAGTTAATTAGTTACTAAACATATAATTTTATAGAAAATATGACTTTGAAAATCCTTCAATACATGTCTTTATATTGTAATTACGTTCACAAGTAGTAAGTTGAAGAAGCATTGAAATCTCCTTTGAGGGAGATCAACTATCAGTTACTAGAAGCGAGGAGATTGAATTGGTATCCAAGTAATATATCAAAGGTAATCCGTTTAAGTTTAAGAGCCACTATATATCATACGATGGCGATGTATAGCCCGCCAGCGCTGTTTGGTCGCCTAAGCCGGGTGGCTCTGTAATGCGTATTTAGAGGTTTGGTACGAGTTACAAGAGATTTATGTTTTTATAACTATCTATGTACAAAAGATGTAATAATCTATATAAAGATAATAATGTATAAAATCTATACTAATATTATAAAGATTTGTATTTTTGTTTGTTATAAATGAACTCAAAAACTAATGAACCAATTTTAAAAATTCTTTCAAAAATAGAAAAGTAAATTATCAGTGAGTAGCATTTTATAAAGTTACTCGGACGAAGTCGCATGCAGGAGCTAGTAATATATATGAACATCAAAGGTGGGTAAAGTATCGCATTGAAGGTAAGTATCGATTTTAGGTATTACACCTAAAATAATGTAATTTGAATTAGATTAAATAACTTACATCTGTCTTCGAAATTCATGATTTTCATTTAAACTTTTCCTGTTGGACCCTATAACTAACTGATTTTATTTTGTAATAACTTCAATTCATTTATTCACAAATTGAAAATAATTAAATTTGAGATAATTTCTTTAAAATTACTTATGAATTGCTATTTGCAATTTATTTATTTATTCAACGATAATAAAACAAGATACCTCAATTAATTAGAGAATCAAATAATTAAGAACTAAAATACTAAAGAATTCTGCTAAGCAATATTTTTTCTGCGACATTAATCATTCAATCTACAAACAAAATATTAACTATAATTCAGAAAAATTAAGCTGGCGGGCCTTGCATTTGCCTATGAAAACCTTTAAACTTGAAGCTCTTATTAACTTTTGAATTAATGGTAGTATAAACAATACGCCAATTCCGCTTGCGCTTTTCCACTTGGGCCATACCACATGTTCGTCAACTAAGCAGGGTGGTAGGAGCATGTTAGCGAGGCAGGTGGAAAGGGGGTAACATTTTCCTGTTTGAAGGCACACGTCGCAAAGGGAAATCCTGTACAGGACAGAGCTCTAAAATTGCCCGCTTGTGCTACGGGTATGCAGGTAGGTATATCTACAAATAGATAGTACGGTAAGCAAGTACACTTTTTCAGGTTACATTATTCAATATTGAACTATATTCTGCTGTCATTGATAACGTCATAAAACTGGTATTAGGTGCTCGCGTTTAGTTCGGGTGAAACTCATCTTAATATTAAATGAAAATTAAATTTTATATAGATATTAGATTTAGGACCTTTTTCACCAACTGCAAGTAGTGTTGATTAGTTGCTTTTAGAAATAATTTTATGTTTTATTAAATTATGCACTCGGTTTATTGCATCCTACGATAGGCGATTTTTTTTTTATTATTGCAAGACATCCTAAAAGAATACCAAATATAGGTATTAGAGAAAATTTTATGGAGCAAACGATACAGGTTTGTATGCCTCTAGTATCTGTACTCTGTACCTAGATATAAGATTCGTTGTAGGTAGGTACGTATTTGCTATGTAATATTTATTTTTATTTTATTTTTTCATATTTTATTTTGCTGCTCAATCATAACTCTTTTTTATTTATCTAATTTATTAAAAATACATTTTTTTTTTACCTTTTCCGTTCACACTACCATACCTATAGCTCATTATAATAAGTTAATCTATCTATCTGTGCATTAAATGTCATTGTACTTAACAAAATGGAAAAATTTCTGCTTCCGACTGTACTTGCATGCCTAAACAAGGCGACCGCGCCATCTCTGTATCCATAGTGACAGTACAGTGAGAGTATCCTGACTGATTGGCACAGTGTATACGACCCTACGCCTAGATATAAATACAAAGAATCCACATGTCATAGTTATCTACATCAATGAGCCGTATTTATTAATTGCACTAAGTAATTATTATTTAATAAGTACTAATATTAAAAAGAGGTAAAGTTTGTATCTTTGTTTGTATGTAGGAGATAATCTTCGAAACTACTCATCCGATTTAAAAAAATCTTTCACCAAGAGTTCTAATAGAATTTCAGTATGGAAATACTAAAAATAAAGATCCAATGCTTGGCAAAAGTATAACGTAGAGGCTTCAATATATTATGTCAGGCGTTAAGTATATTGCTTTACATATTTTATCGAGCGTTAGGTATATCTTTTATTTTACAATGCCAACGAAACAGCGACTTCGTCCTAGCAAAGAGTTTTGAACAACATCAACATCAAGTTTTGATCAAGATACCATTACTATTTTTTTTAATTTACTTCATATAAATTATTTGTACTTATTAACTCAATTAATATTAAAAATATTATGCAATAAGTTAAGAGGTAAATAAACTATTATCTGAAATGTAGAGCGCGTCAAATGTCAAACACAAAATAACATCTTTTGTCGTGTCTATGGGAAAAAATAACCGAGATGAACGAAACTCCGGAACCCTTTCGACTTTTTCACTATAGAACTCATTAAAATCTCTCCGGTTCACCCTATTTTGCCTGCGATGCACCTTGTTGCAAATTAAGGATTCAACTGGTAGAAAAAAAACGTAACCCCAAAACTATCGTGGGTAAAAAAGTTTTATCATTTTTTTTTATTACACTTTATTGAAATGAGACACCGGGTCTGAATATAAAATTGATCTTTTTATGCGCCATGAAAGGGTTAGTATAGAAACATCGTCATCAGATGGTAGTAGCTTTGTATTATTTTTAGGTAGGTATATTCGTTATACCAGTTCGTTTATTCAGTGTTAAAGTTGAATTAGCTATAGTAGGTTTAGGTATTAGATATAAGTACCTAGGTACTTAGATATATTTATATTTTCATAAACATATTAAAAAAATTCATAAACAAATTTAATAATTTCGGTAGGTATTATTTTTTGAAAAATATGAATAACATTAATCTTTATTGCTCACATATTTTTGTAAAGCGTTGAATCTATTATTTTTATTTTTTGATAATCCTTCGAGAACAATTCACAAAATTATTCTGTAAGCTGTAAGGCGAAATGTGCCAAGTTAGTTTGCCATGCTACTATTATTTTAAATTCATTAAATCATTTTTTATTAATACTCAAAAATATATTAATTCATAAAATATGTTTTTTCAGTCCAACACTAATTTATTTTCCAAATTAATAATCTACTTAAAATTAATTCCCAACTTTAAAGTTAAAATGTCTAATTTTGTAAGTAAGATACCTAAGTGCCCTTACTTAAATTTAAATCAACAATTGATTTGGAGCACAAAAGTTTGGGCACAAAAGAACTAATGATAATATCAACCATTTCACACTTGGAACCTACAATTTATATTATAAGCAAGTGACAGCGAAGTGCTTTATTATAGTTTGATAAGCATCGCACTCGTTTTGATCAGATAAAACATCTCAAAAGTCCTCTTTATTCACTGTATTGAACAGTAGCCACATTGGGTCCGCGCAAAATAAATTATAATGTGATGGCTCGACGAATTTGTAAATGTCTTATTTTTGTTTAGAAATAGTCATATTTTAGTAAGTCTTCATTCATACTTTTTGTTTCAACGCTTCAGCGTATTTAGTTAGCTATAGATGATATCAAAATGGAGCAAAATATTATACCTCGATTATGGTTATTTCAATAAATAAAAACCACATGTTACATGAATGATAACTGAGGAGTAAGTAGCATTCATTAACAAATTAACTTTAGATTTGAAAGCAATCGAAAGAATTGTATAGAAAGTTCAATACCTCATTGCTTTTGAAAGATACGAACATAAATTTAATCAAACCCGTCACTGGCGACATGTTTTATAAACTGAAAGCCGCCGTCACTCCCCCAGAATTGGGCATACGGTGCTATTTATCAGTTACCCTCGCTGACCCTTAACCCCTCTACCTAAATATGACCTCTCGGACCTAACCCCCGGTCATTGTGTGCCGAATTAATCGGCTAGTATGCCCATTGTAGTGGACACTGCCCACCGGGCATTCGTACGCGCGTTCCTGCATTGTGTTTCTATTAAAACTTTTTAAGTGCCCCCCTTCAACACAGTTTAGGGTTGGGTTTGCGAAACTGGTTTGCGAATTTTCTGCTTGAAATGCTACCGGATTTACTGGTTTCTAAATGTCGGACCGCTGATAAATAATTTTTGATTTTTATTACAAATGCTCATCTAGACTAAATTAAATCAAATCAAATACATTCATTTCAGACATTTTAAGTCCATAAATCAAGTTACCAGCTTACGATTATAAGAATATTTGTTCATAAAATAGGAAATTTTTAAGTACGTATCTACCTAAGTAGTGATCTAGTATCATTAACTAAGCAGTCCGGTGGCAATATATAGATAAGTATAATTATATTAATCCCTCATGTGGTTTAGAAGAAGTTTTAGCAAAGAAACATAATTATAATATTATAATTTATAATATAATATATAATTTATTTTATAATGTGATAGATCATCACAAAGAAAGAGGACATACCTAAACAACAACCCTTTCGCATCCAGAAGGCAAACAATCTGTAAATTTCTACATTGCTCTGCAATAATTTTGATTTGCAGATCAAATCTATACAATCAATCCTCAAGGATTCCTAATTCTTCATTCCTATATTGGTATTTTGTAAGACTATTAACAAATTACAAATAATAAGAAGAAGTACCTAAGTTTGTAGAGCAACATCAAAAATGATGTGATTTTAGTTAAAAAATCGAATTTGAATTTGAACCTCGTACTATCCCATTTTAATGGTATTCGGAGATACCAAAATTTTTATATTTTGTAAATTTTTACAACAATATGTTTTTTAATTTTTTTATATTGATATCAAATATAAAATTACTAAGTAACATTTCCTATAATGTAATATAAACTATGAACAATTTTACCTAATAAACAATGGAAAAAATAAATTCCATTTGCGCAATGCATCACATGTAACGCACAACTATTTTGCATACACTCCCCTTCTTAATATTTTATTGTTAATTCACCGGAAGTGGTAGCTATTGTTAAGTTTTTATTATATAATATAAGCTTTATAATTTAGGTATATTACTTATATATGTCAAAATAATAATAAATCCAGAAATATGTTTCTCTTCCTAAGATTCATTTGAATATTGGATCAAATAAGTTTATTTTATTCTAAACATTTATGTAAAAATAAATATGTAAAAATAAAATGTAAAATATGGAACCAAAATTAAATATTTTGCTATAATATAATCAGTTTTTAATAGAATTGAAATCAATCGCTATACTTAATATTAAGAATGGATATAATATTAATAATTATTACCGTAAATTATTTTCGGTGCTTGGCTGAAAATCATCAATGTCTAAGATCGGATATTAGCAGCTACAGAGTAGTTTTTCTGCTACTGCATAAATGTTATGTGTGTCACCTATAAGAATAAATTGTGTGCAAACATAACTTTTAATTATGATTTTAATTTTATTAATAAGTAATTTTATTTGCTCAATCTTTGAGCTTAGATACTTCTTTTTTATATTGACATGTATGGTGTTGTAGAAATAAACGTTTTCCTTATCCGTCTCGGATTCGCATGCAAGCAATGTTTATACACAAAACTTCCTTGTTTATCGATTTTTCCATAGGTAAGTGAAAAATGTATGAAAAAGTGAATTCCGTTGCCTGGTTTAGAAGAAGTGGGTAAGCCGAGAAAAAGACAGAGGCAGATAGCAACTTTATTTCATAACTAGCTGTTGCACGCGACCTTGTCCGCGTAATTTTTTTAAATAAAATATAGTCTATGTTACTCGCTAATAATTAGTTTTATATAGGTGAAAGGTTTTAAATCTTTCACCTATAGATTTTTTTTTTAAATCTGTCCTGTAGTTTTTGAGTTTATTCATTAACTTCCTCTGTATAATATAAAATTTTAAACATACAAATCTTCTCTCTTTATAATATTAGAATAGATATATATGGAACTTGATTGATGGAGAAAGCGAATGAGTTTCTATTACAAAGATATTATATTGAAAACTCTTTATTTGCATATCTGATTGACATGACAACGTCTTATGACGGTATATAGGTACAAGTCATAGAAATCAAAGAACATACTACTCTCTATATAGATCGAAATGTATCAATACAACAGAAAAAATTACAAAGTGTCTCGAGATTCCCGTGAACACGAGTCTAGGGAACATAATGTTAACGAATTAGCAGAGTCATCGCCAACAAGTGACTTGAAAAACGACTTTACACCTTTAATCCCTGAATGCAATTGTAGTATTGCTGACCCAGAGCCCGAAATAGCCAACTTATTACACAAAAAATGTCCAGTAATAAAATTATCCACGAAACAATTGGAAAGACTCTTGGACGAAACCGACAGATTACTTTGCGACAACAATCCTAGATGCTGCAGGACGATATATGATTTTTTTAATATATGCAAAGAGATTATAATAAGACAAGATAAATGTCAATTGATTTTTCTGTGTCTGATGTTTGTGGCGTTGTTTGTGGGCTTGGTGATAGGCTCAGCGTCTTGTGGTATTGGTGTGAATAGATTGTTTAATAGTCCATTTTTGAATTGTATAGAAAATTATTTTATACCTAACACTTATGTAAGTGTCCGTGACACATACCGTGGAGTCTTTTAGATTAGATGATAATGGAATATTTTGTAGAATGCAGTACAGAAAGATTCAAGACAGCCATTTTGGCAAAAATTTAAATTTTGTATTATAATATTTTAGCTTTATAGAATAATAATCTAGGCTTTTAGATTATAGAATACAATGTGACTTGAAAGCATACTGTTAGCACCAATAACATCGATTTCATGACACTTCTTAAGGCTATCTTTTAACAGGTATATGTAACCTTTAATTATTTAATGAAAACCACATAGTTTGTGCTAATATAGAGATGTACTATCTAATAACCTTCTTCTATGCTATTCTTATTAGATAGATATCGACCGAAATCACATACACATAACATATTACTACATATATTATTATTGATACAAAAGCTTTTTTTTTTAATTTAAACTTCATTCTGCATGAGTTTAAATGTCTGATTGTTAATAATCTAAAAGGTTTATATAATATTATTATTTCAGATAAAATGACTGGTTAGAACTAAAATATATATATATATATACCTATAGATGTAGTTAGAGTTTTTATTTCTATGTTTGTTATATTGATTTAGGCAATAATTTATAAGGTATGGTTTAAGTTTTTTTATCTCTAAGTTTGTGAGTGTATGATAATGATAATGTATTCAAATATGATTCAAATTATAAAAATTTGATTCTATAACATTTCTTTATTTTGCCTGACAGCTGACCGGCGAACAAAATACAAAATTTTCTTCATAATTTTTTCCTCAATATTTTACCTAATAAGTAGTTATTCTTGCAATAAAACAAAGATCATAAAAATCGGTCCAAAAGTAATACGACTTTCTTTTATAGGTTTATATATTAGATATCCTTACCAATGATTACTAACAAATGAATCATGTAACAGAAACATTGCAGTTGTTGGTTAAATTGTAAATTTTTGCATTCATTGTGCACTTTCGCATTTTCACCCTTTTGATATAAAACAGCAGATGTTCTACTTTTAAACTTTGCATGCGTTTGAAATGTTGTTTATTAAAAAAATCTTTTGTGGCCATTTAAAAAGTAAAATCTTCCCTTGACAAAACGCCATGCAAATTAGAATGTCGTTTGAACACGACACGGCCTAACGTGCTCCTTGTACGGATAGATTTATTACCTTATTGAGCTTAATTTAAGGCTTGTTATTGCTTGGGTCGTTTTGAAATGCTAATAATTTTTATTCGCGAATTTAATGCGGAACATTAGCTTCTAAAGCGTGGCCCATAAGGGTGAATATTGAATAATTTTGAGGTGTAAAGGTAAAAATTTGCATAAACGCCATAGAACACCTTTCGCGTTGATCCGTTCGATTTGTGTTGCATTTTGACTGACAGTTAATATTATTATTCACTGCAGAATGCATTGAATTGAATATATACCTGCATAGTATTAACGAAGTAGGTAGGTAAGTGATATTTATAAAGAGGAAATATTTGATTTATTATTTTTAGTAAGATTGTTTATAATGGATAAACCCAAAAATTACACAACTGATTATAAAAATTCTATTACCTACCTATAGAAAACTACGTCAACAGCGAGTGACATGGAATGATTTTAATTTAAAAAAAAAATAGATACCTATCCGCAGCCTATCCCTGAGAAAATTACAATATTATAACCCATAACTATAATAATAGGTATATAAGTAATTTAAGTAGGACTGCGTTTAGCAGTCATTTAGGCGTTTCCTAATCCTTCTATGGTCGGCAGCGCAAATGCAGTTTGCTTGTGATATAAGCGAATATCCAACGACTGATATTGGTTATTATCCTTGTGAACGCCAGGAGCCACCTACCATCGAGTTATACGATTGACGATATTTATATTTTAAAAAAATGTAAGTATTTCAAGTAATCTAAATAAATAAAAATGTAGAATATTCATTGTTTAAATCATGTTTTAAAAACTTATTCTAAAAATAGCCATAAAAAAAAATGTGAAAAAAAGTCTTGAGTTCAGTTATGTTGAGTTCAGTTGAGTTTAGTTGAGTTCAGTTGACTTCAGTTGATTTCTTGAGTTCAGTTGAGTTCAGTTGAATTCAGTTGAGTTCAGTTGGATAGCTTCTGTTTTGTTTAGGGCATCTTTCGCCAACTATAAGTAAAGTGTTGATTAGTTACTTTTAGAAATAATTTTATGTTTTATTAAATTATGCACTCGGTTTACTGCATCCTTCGATAGGCGAATTTTTTTATTATTTTCTTTTTACAAAGGTATCAGGTACAAAGTATATCAGCTCCATCATTCCCGGTGACCGGTGGCCTTAAATGGCGGTTAGCCTACTTGACACTTTACTCAGAGATGGTGAAAGAGACCCTTACACTTCAATTTTGCTAAATATTATAAAATATCTATTAAATCAATAAAATTTATATTTTATATGAATTTTTATGACAGACGATAAAGCTTAATGTGGATACCTACTATCATTCAAGATAACCGATGTGTATCTACTGTTGCTTAAAAACGAATAGACATTATATGTTATTTACATACAATATATAATTATTTAGTTAATTCATTAATTCTTGTAGGTACAGTATAGGTCATTTTGGACAATACGAGCATTCACAATAGGCACGCACCAACCAAACTTATTTATTGCAAGCAGACGCGACTTTTTACCCCCGTCCACATAAAGTATTGCAAATTATAGAGGCGCGTGATTAAAACGAGTTATCAACAAATGGACTGGAATTTCTGGTTTGTAGTTTCAGTTGTTCTATTAATAATTTTTGCAAGGATTAGTTAAACATGATGGTTTTCTATTGAACCCTTTGTTTGGTACTAGTTTTCGCCAGTTCGCGTCTGAGTTGGTACCTATTGCTTATAAAATTTATAATTCATTTATCTATTTATAATGAAGAGCAGCAGGCGGTGACGGCTACTTCTTGTTGGTAGGTTATTCGTTGCCCTATAAATAGAGAGAACGTCAGAAAAATTCAAGCCTGTGTGATAAGTCGTATGTAGGTTTACTTAAGGATAAAGCGTAGGGATACCGGATTACATACCTAAGTATAATTTTAACACTACACCTACTTATAATTAGGTTGGGTTAGGTTAGGTTAGGTAACCTAACATAACCCAACCTAATTATACCTAGGTACCTGGTACCTAGGTACCAGGTAGGTACCTGAAATTAGGTGTAGATACTTATATACCTATAGGTATTTATTAGATAATCATTATTTAAATAATTGATACCTACAATCCTTTTGGGAGAAAAATATTGATATCCGTTGTGATATTGAAGGCTCTACCTAATTGGGTATATATAGGTACCTACCTAACTCTTACCTATTTAAGAAATAGTATTAGGCTTATTATGAGTAGGTAAGGATTATTGGAGCCCTTTCCACTTTAGGTAGATGTTATACTTCCCTTTGCTCTCCTTAATTTAATCTCGCCTTGATTGTCTTTATGCGCGATTGTATAATTAGTTACCATCAAATTGTCCGTGAAACTGTCTGCCGAAATTTATTAGGTATAAAAAAAATACAAGTTTAAAAAGGATTAAGTAATTAATTTTATAAATTACCTACTTAAAAATTCATCAAGTCAATAATGAAACCAATAATGTATAGAGTAAATTAGGAATAGATTGCATTACGATTATATCAGTCGATGTCTGGTAGCGTCAGCGGAGAAGTCCGTTCGAAATACAATTCAAATATGCAATACAGTACGGTTTGCCGCCAAAACGTTGTAGTTCCAGACCGCGCGCCGCCTCATATGCGCCCCGCCCCACACACGCCGGCCAATCGCACGTCTCTAAACACCCTCGTGCAACACGCATATTGATCTGCGGACACCGCTTCAACCGTTTACATTTCGACATATCACATGCTAAACAGCGACAAACAATTACTCGTGCCAGATCCCCATTCAAATTTAAACTTTATCTCCGAACGATAAAGTTGAAAATCACAATGTAACAGGAGCGTCTCTTACGCCCTATGCCGTTTCTGTAGGGGTGTAATTTATAACACATTCTGATTTTAATAAAAATGAACTCTAACTCGTACGGCGTAGATTTGTTTTCGTTATATCAAAGTAGTTTTCATACGATCTTTTATAGAGAAGAAATTGATTTTCAATTCGTATGTGGTTGTGTGTGTCCTTCACATCACACAATAAGAGATGACCAAAAGATCAACGGCCGAACGATTTTATTGTATCTAGGTACTTATTCTATATTCTATCAATTCTATATCTATATTGTTTATTTCCTATATAACGACTTAAAATATGTAGGTAGGCATATTATACCTAACCTAGTTCCATTTTTTAGATAATTTGTTGCCATTTTGCATACTTAAGTAGGTAACCGGGTAGGTATTTGGAAGGTTTTCAACTAGTCAGAATAAGAACTGTTTTAATTTACCAAAGTAAGTAGATATACTTAACTAGTTAGGTTATAGGTATAAATAATATTTAACTAAGTACAGTAGATATGTATAGTAAGTATAAGTAAAGTAAGTAATAAGTAAAGTAGATATAAATAATAGATTTGTTCATAAAGCTTTCTGATTCGTCTATAGATATAGGCATAAAGTATAGGCACAGCTATAGGAAGATAGGTAGGTATTTGAAGCCTATTGTATTTACATTCTTTTATCTAAGTTCTGGACAGGCAATTTGAATTCTGTAGTTATACCTACTTAGTTTGATAGCGATGTTTCTTATTAATATTGCTTGTTTATTTGGTGCTATAAATATAAAATATTAATATAGTTGGAAATACTGACGGATACCTAGATATACCTAGGTATCTGTCAGTATTACCAGTTTTTTTATCTCGGTATAACATTAGGTAGGTACTTATGCATCATTTTAACTTATTTATTTATTAATTAAATATTAAGTAGGTAATCATTGGCACGTACTTAGGTATCTACCTATGACGAAATAGATTACAAATCTATTTTTAGTACGTGGGTAGTATACTTACCTACCTACTAAAAGTTTGTACCTAATAGCTAATACGCTTTTTGGTTGCAGTTTCGGCGACTTGGTTGCAAAATATTATTGTTTTCTATTTACATAAAAACTATATTAAGATTAGGTTAGGTATATTTTGATACAGTGGACCTAACGCCTTCCGTAAAAAATTATCAAACTGGTTGTGAAAACCGCATTAAAATCAGTTGCGTGGTTTAGGACTTCAAATTATACCAACTATGTAAGAAAGATTTAAATATACCTTACGTTGATTAAACGCCCTCTGTCAAAGTTTGCATAATTTATTTAAAGGCGCCACCTAGGGTAAATGAAACAAAGTTGTACATTACATATCATTACAGAATGAGCAATCATTTAGCCAGAGTTACATAGATGACGCCACTATGCTGTTGACAGGATATTAATTTATTTATCCCAGGTATAGGCGCATCGTTGCGCCAAAATTCTAACAAAACATTGTTCCTGAACATCGTTAAATTGCACATTTTTTCAACAATGTTTAGTAAAGTTTTCTAACAAACGTCTAATCTTAATCTTAACATTTGATTGCATGGAGAATAGAGGCAAGCAAGACTGCACGTTTTCACCAAGAGACACACCAAGAGTTACGGAGCGGAACATACTTGGGAAATAAAATTCAAAATTATTAAAGAGTGCTTTATTCGTATATATAAATCAACATTTTTTTTATATAATTAATTATGATAAATTCGTCAATTATACAATTTAAAATTAATAAATATTAACACATTTGTCAGTGTGAGAGAATAATTAGGTGGTACGCTTTATAACATAAAAACATGCAAAGTAATAATGATTTTTTTTTAAATAATATTTAAACACTTAGTTTACTTAAATACCTAGATTATTTTTAAATGTGTTCATAGCTTAACATATGTAACAAAATATACCTACATACACCTACATTGTGTATTTTGTTGAAACAATATGATTATATAATATCAGACAATTAAAAAGGTACATTTATTAAAGTTGGAAAGCATACAATACAGTAATATGGTTATATAATATGCAACTAATAAAGATAATACAACAAAATCTCATGTTTCTAATATAATCTCTATTCTAAAATAATAAAGAGAAGCAAAATTTAAAATAATAGATATTTGAAATGTTTACCAAACCCTTGTATTATGTATCCTATAACATAAAACATCTAGGTCTGAGTGATTATTAAAAATTAGAAAGTAATTAGGGGGTGTCCACAAATTACGTCGATAAATCGCCTCAAGTAATTTATGGACGCCCCCTTACATGACTTTAATAATTGAATGAATCAAAAGAAGCCCTAAGATTTTGATTTTTATCCACACTACAAACTATAATTGAAAAGCACATTTAAAGCCATCGGAAAATTAAAACACTCACTAGCATTATGTACAAAAAGCATAATGAACAAAATGCAAAATGTACAAAACTCAAAATGAACACAACAAGCAAAAGGAAATCTGTTGTATGGTTTATAAAAAATTAGCGGATAAACAGACTGAAGCAGCAGCCTTTATTCTATAACTAGTGATCCGCTCCCTGCTTCTCTTGGGATGTAATTAATATAATTTATAAAATTTATATCCGATAGAAACAAATCATAGAACATAATGGAATAAACAGATTCTTCTTAAATTAGATGTGCAACAAGGTTATTTTTGTTTTATTTAATATACATTGGACGATGTATTTACAGCTGTTTTTTTTTTTCATGTTTTGATTTGCTATTTGTTTATTATTATTC
This sequence comes from Synanthedon myopaeformis, assembly GCA_944738685.1. Taxonomy (NCBI): domain Eukaryota; kingdom Metazoa; phylum Arthropoda; class Insecta; order Lepidoptera; family Sesiidae; genus Synanthedon; species Synanthedon myopaeformis. Next base: position 1,750,423 of record OX122927.1, on the reverse strand, counting down.
ACAAATATTGTTATTTGATAACTACCCAGTACCTAATTATCGACACTTAGATTAGTCACATAAAACATTTTCGAAATGATTGTTATATGAAGTTTTTACCAGTTTCATTTCCTAGCGAAATAATACTGTTTTCTGAGTTATGGTGTATCGCATATGGGGATTCTTCCACACACAAAACAAATAACTCAAACTGCTGACACATAGTCTGGACTGGTTATTGAGTGTTTACTTTGTGTGCGGCAGATTTGCTTAGAACTTAGGACACATCTTTATTTTTAAACTTAAACATTTGGAGATTTGTCACAGTGTTTCAAAGGCTCATTTAAAACTAAAGGCACATCTCCACCACTATTCTTTGGAACCCACCCAGCTGACTCTTCTTCCATCTTCTTTTTCTCTTCTTCTAGTCTTTCATATTCACTAACTTCAATCTGGTACTTTGGTGTTGTAATTCCGAAAAAATTGGCTAAAGATTCGCCAGCATAATCTATGCCATTTAAAACTTTTGTGCCAGATTTCCAGGCATAGTGCGAAAACCATGGTCCCCAAGATAAAGATTTCTGAAAATTTTAGTATTTATACATTTTTTTTTTTTTTATAATTATATCTATTGAAGTTAACTTAATATCACAAATGCGTAGATGAACGCTCACAATAAACAACCTTGGATTTGTAAACATTGATGAATTAGTCGATGATCTCACTCATTGCTCTATAAAGTAAGTAAAACAAAAAAAGGAAACAATTATTTTTAAAGCAAAACTTACTGGATCTACATGTTGAACAGGCGCGCTTTTTAATTCTTCAACGTTAATTTCTTCTATATCTTCCTCGACTCCATCACTGAAGTGTATAACTTTATTCGCCCTATTTATAGTAACCTCTGTTTGAGGGTTTGACTCGATGTTATTATCTTTATTTTCCATTGTTCTTTTATGTGCAATTAACAAAAAGCTTAACAATCTCAGTTATAATTAGTGTGCACGCACTTATAGAAACCATAAGTAATACAATAACAATAATAAAACAGATTGAATTGAACTTGAATTGAACTACCAATTAAAGTGAAAATGTGTGTTATGTTTATTTTGTTTTGTTTGTCAGTGTCACTTAGAATTGTCAGTTCGATTTTGATTGGTTTGAGATGGGTTTGAGTTCGCATTAGGCTAGTAATTAGTCGAGTAGTAAGTAATTTAGTTGAACAACAAAAACTTAGTTACCAAAATACTTACCAAAAAATTAGTAAGCAATTTAATCAAGTCTATCCATTTTGTTCTATTTTGTCGGGCGAAGTAACGCGAGCAGTAGACTAGTTTAAACTAGTGTACTCGAGCGTAGTACCAAACAATTTCTGAGCAGAAGCGAGTAGTTTAGCTACTAAATTTCTCGTCACTTTACTGAATTATTAAAGTAAAGTCCGAACAAGCCAATGAGTAATAAATAAACTATGATTGTGCTTTAGTCATTGGAACAAGCCTTGACTGTGGAGTCGCCAAAGACTACAAAATATATTCTGTCGACCCGACGGACAGTCGGCGCCACAGAATACTAAATACACATATGGTCGGCGGTGTCGGCGCTCGGCTCGGTAGCGGCACGCTTATTATTTTATTTATTGTTATTTATTTACATTCGGTACCTTCCCTAAATTTCATATAACTTATAATAAGTAGTATAGTATTCATATAGTTTATAATAAGTAGACAAAACATAGCTAAACGGCATACATTTGAGAATTTACTATATTATCTTATAGTAATTATAAGCGTATAATTACTTTATATGTGATTGTTTACCTAGTCAGCTGAATTTAGGAAAATGGATGAAGAGGAAACTAAAGGTTTTTGTAGGGGATGCTTAAAGTATTGTGACGAATTCATGGAGCTTTTACAATATACAGAAAAGAACAGGCGTTTGTTTGTATATGCTACAGGCTTACAGGTATTTATTCCTAGTTAGTTCATACGTATTATAAATACAAACATTATTAATAATTATACATTTTGGTTTACAGGTGAAAAGAAATGACACCTTTAAATTTCAAATATGCAAGGATTGTTATTTAAATATGAAGATCGCTTCTAAATTTAAGAAAAAATGCAGAATTTCTGATAGAATATTTAAGAATTTTCTAGCTCTTAAAGGAGATGGCGATAACTTAGACTTTAAGACATTTCTAAGGGATAATCCTGTTGAACTTAGGTAAGTATATTTAATAAAAAAAAACATTATATTGTTTATATATTTTTTTAAGTTACTGCTGATTGTGTAAAAAAATGGCATATTCAATGTTGGTATAGTTAGGTAATTTAAAAATATAAAAAATAATAAATAATAATATAACATCTGCCATATCCCTATAACTAATTAATATTGCATATAAAGACTACCTGTTTATTACGACCAATTTATGTGGTCTTTTGAATATTGCTATAAACGATTTTCACTGTATAAATAGCTAAATTTAATTCAAACAATAATAAATTATCTTTATTGAAACCTCTAAATAATTTCTTCCTAACTTTTGCATGTAAATTATTATATTAATGTTTTAGTTTTAGTAATCGTAAATGATAATCTTTTTCAGGTTACCTGCAAATAGTACACCAGCACACAACAAAACAAGAGACGAGGATGGTAATTTTTTTCTTTAATATTTATTTAACAAAAATTTGGACACATCATTTGATTATACAAGTGTAATATAAATTTTATTTATGTCAAGGTAGTCAAACAGGCTGTCCGTCCACTTGATAGTAGATGGCTACCATCATCTAATAATTTAGGAAACTGGTTATTGAGACTCATTAATAAAAAAAAAACAGTCTCATCTTTCATCCACTCATGTTCGCCCAACCACGTATCTACTTTACATATAGGTAGATATTAATTGTTAATAACTAAATTGGCCACTAAGTGACAATAGCAAGAACACATCAATAAATTCCAAGGTAAACATGACCATTGGGTTATATTTCCAAGTAGCTTACTCGGCGAATAACATACAAAATTTATGAAACAATGAATTTTATTCACAATTTCCTTTTTATTGTGAATATTTCAGATGTTTTAATAGTTATTCTGCTTTTTGTGGCGGAGACAAATTCAATAAAACAAAGATCATGAAAATCGGTACAGCCATTCTCGATCATGAAAATGGTGTAACTAACATGACTTTCTTTTATATTATATAGATATTTAAGTCAATGACTGAATTCATGTTACAGATTCAATTAGAAACTTCATTACTGATATGCTTCAAAATGAAGAGATACCAGACACAGAGTCCGTTATCATTCGACAAGTTCTTGAAGAGGAGACGGATGTGTTGGATGATTCACTGGATTCGCACTGGCTTCGAGATGACATTTCTATTGCTTCAGACCTCAGTTTGCTTACTAGGTAATATTTTTTTTAAGTGAAAACTTCTTTAGGAGTGTTGGGCGTTTTTGAGATGGGATAAAATAATTGAAATGAATGAAAAAAAAATCAATATGGTTTACACATCTGACTAATAAAATATTTTCATATAAACATTTTTTATGGTCTGTCATTATGAATTTATTATTGTCATTGTGTGTCAGTGTTATGTATAATAATTGCTACAGTTTACCTAATTCGATAATTCCAAGGAACTTAAATATCATACAATTATTTTTGTGAAGCTACGTTTTCACTTTTTACGTGAGTCCAATGACTGAGATGTTTTTTTTTTTGTTTAAACTTTCGTTAGGTTCATTAGGTTTAATCATTCGTACAAATAGTACCTAACGCTTTTTTAAATCTTTAACTTATTCCTTTTAATTACAGCTTTAAGGCAGATTCCGTAAAAAGTGCCCATTCGGCTAATAAAAATGAAAACATCGAGCGAAATGATTGCTTCTTAGCTTTTAATGAATTTTTAGTGCCAAAAAGCAAAAAGCTTGAATCAATGAAAAGTCAGGACAATATACCTGAAAAAGTTCAACAAATTTCAACAACTGCGGATATCATTGACAACGAATTAAGCAATGGTCTTAATAAGTTTTCACAGAAACGTGTAGTATTAAAAAAAGATAAAAATATTTCAACATTCAATATAAACATTGATCAAATAACAGCTAAAAAAGGTTCAAAATCAAAAGAGATTAAGAAAATAGAAAATGGTCATAATAATATTATATTCGTTAAGAGTAATACAAATAGTGATAGCGGCTCAGAGTGCACTATTGATAGAAATTTGGAAAAGGCTTTGAAAGATGAAGGAATACACGAATTTTCCCTGGAAAACTTACTCGGATCTCCCAAAGGTAAGAAAAAGGTTTCTGTTCTTACATTTAGTTCGTTTAAATTCAGTGCAAAATATTTAAATAAACAAAATAATAAGATTAATAAGCTAGATTTATGATCTCATTACGTCCACCACTGCTGGACATAATTTTCCAAAAAGACCGATCAGAAGCTCTCAGTCAGAAGTAGTTCTCATACTTTATATAATAAACTAGCTGTTGCACACGACTTCGCCCACGTAACTTTATAAAATATAGCCTATGTTACTCGCTGATAATGTAGCTTTCTATAGGTGAAAGAATTTACAAAATAGGTTCAGTAGTTTTTGAGTTTTTTTTCAATATAAACATACAAATCTTCTCTCTTTATAATATTAGTATAGATATATAATCATTATAGAGTCAAAATTATACATCTTGTGGTATTGAAGCTGTATAGTGGCTGTCCAAGTAATGAAAACGCTGTTTAAAAGCTTACTTAGCGCTGTAATTGGATGTTATAGAACCTCAAAATGACAACATAATTAATACAACAAAAAATTAATGTTCTTCATATATTGATTCTAATGATGAAAGTGAATAGTTTTTTTTTATTAAGAAGTGTGAAATCTAGGAAAATATTTGAAAGTAGAAATAGAATTGTTTACAATCTTCATTGACTTGCATTATTACAAATATTTTTAAAGTAATCTCAAATATTTTCCCTCTAAAATGTTACAAACTATGCAACATTAGGTATTATCAGTCAGCTTTACATTAGGTATATAGTAAATGTCATGTTTGAATTTTTTTTTCTCAATTCATCCAGATTTGCCAGGACCGTCTACGCCCTTAATAAATAATATTATTCTCGGTGAAAATGTGAATATCGAAAATGACAGTTCCAATTACAGTATATCTAATGCGGGAAAGTTTATTGAAAAATACAAAGTAGTTGAAGGTGACACAGTACTGGACGATTATTTCAGAAAATATTCATCCGATAAAGATGGCAGTGTACGAAAGAAAATTGAAATAATTGAAAATAAAATTGTAAATGGAGGTATAAATTTTGAAAACCATAAAATATGTAAAGAACCCGATACAAAGGTGCCGCTAAAATCCAAAGAATTAGAACTGAACGCAGATGATACGTTAAACTGTGATTTTTTTGAAGATATTCAAAACGAGACATTGAAAGCAAAGAAAAGTAAAAAGCAAAAAATTGATCAAATAGTTTCTGATGATAGTAAATTTTGTTTAAAGAGTTTCCTTTGCAAAATATGCAATATTGAGTATAAAGGTGTGACAGCATTGAAAATTCATTTTTGTCGTTTCCATAAAATACAAATAAAGAAAACGAATAGGAAGAATTCAAAAAAAATAATGTGCCCAAAGTGTGGAATGGAAGTGTTATCTTCTCAAATGAATATGCATTTAAAGACTCATGAGGTAAATTTTTCTACAATTTTTTTTATTTCACCTTATCAAGTGTAAATCCTACTAATATTATAAATGCGAGATTTTGATAGAGTATATGGATGGATTTCTTAATAATGCAAAAACGGCTTAACGGATTTGGATGAAACTTGGCACACAGATAGTTTATTACCTGGATTAACATGTAGAATACTTTATATCCAAGAAAAATGTTAGGTTCCCGAAGGGATCGTCTAAATATACAAAAAACTAGCTGTTGTTCGCCCGCGTAACTTTATAAAATATAGCCCATGTTGCTCGCTGATAATGTAGCTTTCTATAGGGAAATGAATTTTAAAAATCGGTCCAGTGGTTTTTGAGTTTATTCACTATAATAATCATACCAATCTTCTCTCTTTATAATATTAGTATAGACATAATCATTATGGACCCCAAATTATACATCTTGTGCTATTGAAGCTGTATAGTGGCTATCCAAGCAATGAAAGTGCAGTTCAAAAGCTGATTTAGCGCTGTTATTGGTTGTTATAGAACCTCAATATGACAACATAATTAATACAGCAAACAATTAATCTTCTTCATATAATGATTCTAATTATGATAGTGAATGATTAAGATGTATGAAATATAGGAAAATATTTGAATAAGTATTAATAGTAGAATTCTCTCTTTATAATATTAGATTATTAACATCCAAACAGTTATCGGTCGGTACGGAATTTTCATCCGCAACAAAAAAACAAAGTTCTTTACACAAATTGCGTATAATTATTATAGATGCAATTTATCCTTTTCAGGATCGAAGTGCACAGTGTGATATATGCAAACGTTGGTTTACAACAAAAAAAAAATTAACACATCACATGTCCAGACATTATTTACCAGCGAGCGAACGACAGAAGATTGCAGACAAGAAAAAGGTTGTTTGTTGTACACGAACTTGAAGAAATCATTTCGTATTAAAAGAAAGCAATAAATAATAATAATAATTATTATTATTATTTTTTTTCAGGAATTCCTATGCACTATTTGCGGTGCAAAGATAAGCACATATCGCAACTATCTAACGCACCAACAGAGACATACAAAAGAGTACACAAAATGGTGTAACATATGCGGCATGGGATTCATTACTAATTACGATCTCACCGAACATTCAGCGTAAGATTACATTAAATTTACTCCTTCCTTATTAATACGAAAGTAACTCTGTCTGTCCTGTTACCTTTTCACGCCTTAACTTCTAAACCGACTCTGGGATACAGAAAAGGACCTTTCATGCAGAAAAATCCTTTACTTTCAAAAGGACAGACTTTGAGATGGTCACTTTTTCAAATCGTCATTCTTACAAATACAATCAAAGTCAAAGTACAATCAAATAAAAATAAAAGTACATGTGTTTATTTTTTTAAAAACTAAACAACAACTAAAATATTAAATTCTGAAGATCTATGATCTAGGTGCTGCTGCTGTTAATTTTTTTATTTTTTTTATTTGTGCCTGGGCTGTGTTCCAGCAGTCCTTTGCATATATTATATATTGCACCAGTGTCAGAATTTGAGTTTGACAGCGGTTTTTTTAGGCGGTAATATTAATTTATTTGATCAAAAGACGCATCATTTGACATAAAATCTGTTACATTTGATAGCTGGCCAAGATTTGTCCCAATTAAAAAGGTAGAAAAATTATTATGGTCAGGCAAACCATAATTAGTTCTGATAGATCGCCCGGAACGGTTATGATTTGTTGTCCAGATCAAATTATGCTATAATTATGCTATCAAATGGAATAGCTATAATGACGGTTATAGCAAAATTACTCTTGAAATAATTTTTGAAATTAAAAGTGTCAGGCAATCAGGCAAGCCTTCGCATAAATTCCAATATCACTTCAAAAATATTCGGTAATAACAGAATCTGACTAAACAATCTAGATATTTTTCCCTTGAATAACTTGAGCATCTGAAAGTCTGCCTTTAATAAAGGGAAAAAAAGTACTGTTCCCAAGGGATCATATAAAAATAAAAATCCAACACCTGGCAAAAGTATAACAGCAATGAATGTCAGGGTATTATATTGTTATGGGCTCGTGTATTTTGTCGGTTATATTTTTCTTGTCAGTTATCATTTTATAATGCTACTGAATAATACTTATAATAACGATAAAGTGTTATCAATATTTAATAATTATATTTAACATATTATAATAAGAACAAGTGAGCTCGCTAGAGCCGGAAGGTTCTTCAGAAGATCTGATAAGGATCCAGGCTGCTTCTGATCAGTCCTATTGGAAGATAGGTCCTAGGGAGGCCTATGTCCAGCTGTGGACTTCCTACGGCTGAAATGATGATGGGACAGTTTCGTTCGATATAATAATTTGGAACTTTATTATATCATTAAAGTGAATTATCAATTTTATTGTCAGAAAAAAAAAATGTCTACCACTCTGGACATTTACTGTTCTTGTGGTGATCTGATTTGTTTAATTTTTCAAACAGGAAACACTCGCGAGATAAACCCTTTTCATGTAATTTATGCCCGAAACGGTATTCGAGAAAGAGGTGTCTAAATAAACATTTGGAAAGCCACATAGGTAAGCCACATAGGTATATTGCGAACTAGTTGTTGCACGCGATTTCGTCCGCGTAACTTTATAAAATATAGCCTTAAAATGTTACTCGCTGATAAGCTTTCTATATATGTGAAAGAATTTTTAATCTTCTCTCTTTATAATATTCACTTTTCCCATCACAACCTGAGCCTTAGTAATAGTCATTAGATATATTTCTTGTTTTTAGAAAATGGCATAGCGACATAGTTTAATTTTTTTTGCTCTCAATACTGATATGATAAATAAATATCTTCACACATTCCACACAGCACCATCTAGTTCCACAGTAAGCAACTAATGCTTGTATTATGGATACCAGACAGTTGATAAAATACATAGATTCCTTTTTTTTTTGTAAATACATACATATTATAAATACAAAACATCCAAAACTCAGGTACAAAGGTAAAATGTTCAACACATAAACGTTTGCCCCTAGCGGGATTCGAACACGCGACCGTTTGATTAACAGCTAGGGTTACTAGCCACTAGACCAAACGTTATCATTATCTCATTGATATGATTAAAATTTGTCTTTTTATTATAGATGCCAATTTGTTTAAATGCAAATTTTGCTCGGTGGCCCTCATGAACTGGGACAGTGTGAAGCGTCACGTGAAATCGAATACTACTTGTATGAAGCTGCGCAAAGAGTTGGGTGTAGAAAATGAAGATTACTTTGAGGCCATGAGGTCTTATAACCGGAAGTAGCTCCTTAAAGGAAAATTAATGGAAAAGTTCAACTAAGACTGTGTTGAAAAGTGTTAATTTTTTTTTTTAAATTGCAATTAACGTATTGACAATATGTAAATTAATACACTTCTCCACAAGTACGTGTAAACAACCTATTTAATATAAATATTTTGAAATTAAATTGTTAAATAAACAGATAACAGCTTAACTTTGTATTAAAACCATTTTCATCTACACGCATAAATTTTTTTTTTAAATTTTAACTAAAAAGCTATCTAAAGAATGAAATTACCAATAAATTAAAGTAAATGAATTAAGTGTATGGTAGAAACTTTAAGTTTATAGTACACCTAAACTGTGTACCACCAATTGTATTTTTTTTTTTGTGTGTGTAAATAAAATAAATGTTGAATTATTAACTGATGTTTTAACTAATTACTGTTCAGATTTTAGTATTTTTAGATGAAACCTAAGAAAGAAAGGAGAGGCCTGTGGCATCACGTAGTTTAACTTGAGCAGTAGACGATTTATATGCCATTTTTTATTTAAAAGTATTTTTTTAAACTTGGACTAATGTTTATTTATTTAACTATTTTGTGAGCGAGTTTACTAGCGCGTAATTCTTACCCTTGTTGACGCACTGGACAGTCACAACTTCGCGTTCTTTGCAGCACCTGGTAGATGGTATGCGACGGTTGCCACCTACCATCAAGTGGACCGTCAGCAAAAAGCTAACATTTTTTCAGGATAAAAAGTCCTGTTCACCAGAGGTCACTGATCGTTTTTTCGTCTGCCCCAGAAACAGACTTTATAAATATTTAGTCTTAAATTTTTCCTTTGTACACAAATGAAACAATCTATTTAACAACACTTGATTATATTTAAACCAGTTTGAAATAAAAAAAAAAAAAACCATAGAAAAAGAAAGTCGTAACACTATTGAATATGGCGCCTTTTTAACAACACATTTTAAATGCGGCAATATTTAATAACGAAAAAATAATAATTAAATCACACCTCCAATAACTTGTGTATTGCAATAAACTCAATCAAATTTTACACTATACACGCTTATTTATGTAATATTGGACCCATTAGCACATAGAAAATTTACAAGATACTTGCAAACAGACATTGTTATAAAAATCTACAACTGCTAAACCAATCATAAAAGTCTTACTTGTGAATTCAAATCCCTATCTATAGATTTGTTCCTAAGCTTTTTGACCAATTTCGATCACAATGATCTATATTATAGTATAATTATAGGAAACCAATTTTCTGATTCATTAAAGTCTCGAGATTTAATTGAGATATTACAATTACATTAAGTAATTTTTCTCGCACACAATAACATTAATTATTTCATAAGATAATCTCTCCTACAACTTTATAAGTAAATTTCATTTTTTCGTAATTTTCTTCATGATTAGCCTATGACGAGCCTTCAGGATTAATATGCAATTTTTTTATTATTATTTTTATTCCTAAAAAAAAAAAATTCGATTACATTAAAACATATACGAGAAACCTTTTTTTTTTACAAACGCTCAATAGTTTCCAGTGATGTCACTAGAAAGTTCTAAGAGAAAATAAATTTTGACATTTCCAAGTCTATAGCATCAGAAAAAAACTTCACTTATTTTTAATTATTTGGTATCCTCTTATCTGAAATGATTTATCGGTGCAATGGGTCTTATAATTTTTCTTTATTTTAATATTATGTAACTTAACTATAATTTGTATTTGGAACATTTTTCTCTAACATTACAGTCCGAGTTCACGGTTTAAGCTACTTATTAAATAAACCTTAATATTAAATTACAGGACATTTCGCTTAGGCTCACTTAATTTAGTGCCTTGCTTGTCCGTTTAAGAATCACAGATATTGATACCCATCAACATCAAAATAGTTAATTCGCTTAAAATGACGAACTTGTAAACAGTAATAACATTCAACTACTGTATTGTCTTATTCAGGGTTTAATATAGTATCTTCAATAGAACGATAAAATAAAGTTACAATATTATGCAAAAAATAATTACACTTGTTTTTGTTTAAACTTTAAACAATGCCACAGAGCAAAGAATCGCAGCGCCGTCCTCTACTAGAGAGGGCATCTTCAACGCCTTCCATACAAATCCAGCGCGAGTTTAGGTTTTGTGTTTCAAGACAATATCGACTCTCATTTCGATTACTTATACTTGTGAATAAGTAAAATTCTGGAGTATTAAATTTTGCATATTCACTTTTTTACTTTGATTTACTACACCAAGTCACAGCAAAATGAGGCATTTCTATCACCTTTTTTTTGGATAATGTTTACTCCACAATAAGTACGCCGATTCTTTGCTCTGTGTAGAGGTAAGGAGGACTGATTCTATGTATTAAAAAGTGGTCCCAGAATACCAGTCAAGAAGATGGCGCTAGTGTAGCATTGTCGAGTAAATTAGACAAAGATGGATAGATAGAAGTAATAGAAATAGATAAGAATAAGAAGATGGGAAGACGATATTCCTATGATCTTGAGGCCATATTGGCCAAGAGTGGCTCTAGAAAGAGATCAATAAGCATTAGTAAAAAAAAAGGAAATGGTTCGGAAATAAATGGCTATTATTAATTAATTAATAGAAACAGACAGATAAATTCTGGCCACTTTTAGAACCCTTATTTTATTGTTGGAGCAGACCATTTTTTCAGTTTAATTGTCATACGAGTCGGTCGGTTCTCCTTAGACTCCTTACCTCTACCGTACACAGCATGAACATAATATTCTATCCACGGTGATAATATAATTAAAACAAAAATTTCTTCATTTACTATGGTACCCTGTTTTGAATGTCTATAAAATTGCATATGCATTCACACCTACGAAAAAGACATCTAATGCGTGGGCCACGAAACCAACGCTTGAAGCAAATTGTCGCTTAGTCAAAAATTTCTATGCAATTTGTAGCGTCGTGTTGCGGCCTTTTACTTTAACTGCAACCATTTCTTCACGCTTAACATTGAAACTTTCAGCGCTAAACGAATTCGCTTCTAGCGTTGGTTTTGTGGCCCAAAGCCAAGGCCGTGGTCTCCTATAAACGCCATCGTCGGCTCACAGCGTCACAATGTTTACTATAGAAATATGTGTCTCTTTCATAGGCCGATGGAGCGAGCTCATCCAGAAGCCTATCCACTTTGAAACTTTGAAAAGACTTGAGTGCGCTAAATAAAGGATATTTTAAAGCTTTGCTCTAGTTCTAGTTATTTTTCGAACCATTGCAGCTTAAACGGCGTTTCACACGTCGTGCGAAAAATTTAGACCAAGTCGCACGTCACGTATAGTTCATAGGAGATCATGGCCCAAGACATTTTTAATGTTACATCTTAAACTATTGTAAGATTGTTTATGACTAATGTAAACCTCTACTACTCTTGTAGTAGACAAAGGCTGTGTATGAGCGATAAGGCCAATGCTCGTTACGTCCAAATTGTAAAGGCAGACAACAATAAATATTACGTCTGGATTTTCTCTCTGCCATTATAAAATTAATGGAAAATGTATATGGCTGAATATCAGAAAAAAAAAATTATTTTTATTATATACATTAAATTTTAAAACGTCAAAATGAAAAAACTAACTTCATGAAACCAAAAAGCGCAAAACTTATAAACTCCAAAAATCCCTAGGCATTACGTGAAACCTAAACTACCTAAAACCCACAAAATGGAGTCCCAATTATGTATTTAGGACATCCCCAACATTAGTGTTGATAAAAATTTACCCCTAAAGGGTATTTTAATAATAAGTTATACGCCATTGGTGATGATTTAAAACATTTTTTTTACAGTCAATTTGTTTGCAAACTGACGGTATTCATTGGTTAATTTAGAACAAAACTTGTACTTAATTTATAATAATTCAAATTTACTGTGAAAACAGACACAATGTTATTAATAATTGCAAACTCACAGTAGACTTGAATATCTGTTTTTAAGAATTTACAAAAAGTTACTATGAGCACTTAAGACAAACAGATTTATTGTTTACAAACTGTAATAAAAGTCTCACTTGACTTTGAGCCTTATTTGGACTACTTTACTCATTTGGCATAGTGACGAGTAATTTATTATTAGCTATACTAATCGTTACTGCTCAGATATTAAAGACTTGTTTAGTTAATGAACCTGCCAAACAAAATGGATCAACTCGACTAAATTACTTCATAATCTAAAAGTGTTCCAGAAACGTTTAGTTACTAGATCACTTGCAACTCGACTAAATTACTAGTCTAGTGCGAATAAGCCTTTGGAGCGAATTTGCCTTAGCTGAAAGCATCCTGAGGGCTTGTAAATTGGCTACATTTTTTTTTTTGTCAATTTAATGCATTGATATAATGCATTGCAGGAATAACTTTCAATTTTTGAAAATATCAATATAACCAAACCACGTCTACTTATGTATATACAAACAATAATATTATAAATTTCATTAAAAAATTAATTTGCATTCTTATGTGAAATTACCTGCTTTGTGGCATTTAGAATCGAATATTATTATTTTCTTTAAATTTTTGTAACCATTTTACAAGCCCTAAACTGAATAAAAATTTTACTTACAAATCATTAAAAACAGACCAGCTTACATGAAACCATTGAACTTTTATAAAGTTCCTGTAAAAAGGTGTAACTTTTAAAGTTCATACAAACACGACAATGATATTTATAATGGGCAATGGGTATCACATGAACAATTGTAGAAAAAAAAAAAGAAAAAAAAAAAAAACACCCCCTCTCTTGTAACAATGAAAAGTCCTTTTAGATAACAGCACCTTGAGTTAACACTTCAGTCCTTTGCCCGTTTAACTTTCAGCCTCAAACTAAGACTTTTGGCCTTTCGGTGACCGATGGTGCACTAATATGCAGTTGTCTGCGAGCTGATTGCACATCGATGTGTTTTCTTTGCGCAACTCTGTTAACTCCTGATTGAGTCTTATTATTTCGAACACAAGCTTCTCATTTTCTACTTCTAGTTTTTCTAGCCTGAAATTAAAAAAGTTTTTGAAGTTTACTCCTTAAGAATCGATTTTGAAAATCACATGTCACAACGCGTTACAGACTACAATATGCTTCAATACGTATTAATATAATATAATACATATAATATACTAGCTGGTGTCCGCGACTTCGTCCGTGTTGAACGATGAAAGGTACCCTATGTCCTTTCTGATGTCCCAGACAACGTGTATGCAAAATTTCATTGTGATAGGTTCAGTAGTTTTTGCGTGTAAGAGTTACAAACATCCATACATCCATACATACTTTCGCATTTATAACATTAGTACGGATTTATATTTAAATTCATTGATATTTATTTGTGAATTGAGAAAATTAACAAATTAATAAAGCTAACAAAATGTATATTATAATTGTTAGTAAGGACTGAACTCCGGTTGTGCTTTGGAGCTGACAACACTTTTTTTTAAATATTAAGATAGACAGACAGACAGACTGACGGTCCACTTGATAACACAAGTAATGCGTGTCACAGACACAGCAAGTAGGATCCCATAAGGGATCGGTGGATGGAATAGGGAAATAGGCTCCGATATTCCTAAATCACTCGACGAAACACATATAAGCACACAATCATGCTTCTGTAAGGGGATGGTTATTATGTGTTAATTAACCTTATCTTATTATACCACTAGTAATGTTAAATAATATGTTAATATTTATTTCAATTGAATGACTTAATAAAAAAAAAAAGTAAATAAAAAGATGAAACTGACCTCTTCTGTTTCTCCGTTAGATCGGTGATGTGATCGCAGGCTTTCGCCAAAATGCCTCCTTTACTGGCGCCATCTGGCAACCCCGAATTGGGCACGAGGGCAGCTAACTTTGTGATCCAACTGTTTATTTTATCTCGACGACGCCTTTCGACCTCGTTGTGTGTGGCTCGTCTTTTATCATCTCGCTGAAACATTTTTTTTAATTCAATATTAAAGTAACTATTGTGAACTATATTCGGCAGACATTGTAACCAGAGAATTTCTAAGGCGTACATAACAGCCAGCACCTGTGTGGTTGCTTGTGTTATCGGCGACAGTAGCCACCTACCTACCTACCATCAAGTGGACCGTCAGCATGTCTGTCGACGTTAACATTAAAAAAATCTGACAAGTTTACTATTCATTGAAAGCTCAACGCTCAAATTTAATACAACTCAAAATCGATTTATCGTGTTATTGACTAGTGTTGATAGTGTAGCCAACACTATATATAGTATGCAATACTAATTCACTAGGATCAGTCACTGAGAGAGTAGCTTGACTCTTAGCGCTCTTTTAAAGCTGTAGCTTAAAATTTATTCTAGACGACGATAAGTGGTGGAATAAAAATTAAAAAAGTTTAATAACTATGATACAAAAAATGTATTTGCAACAAAGCTAAAATAGTTATTTATGCAAGAAAAGGGCAAAATTTTTTTCTTTGCGAGTTCAGAGTTAAAATTCTGAATAAGCAAAAGATTCTTCAGTAGAAACTTGAGCATAGTGAGGGATAAATGTGTTCAATTTATAGATAACTAGCTGGTGCACGCGACTTCGTCCGCGTTGAAAAAGAAAATATATGAGTAATAACGCCTGACATCGTTATCGCTGTGACAACCCAATTTTTTTTTTCTGGATGAAAGGTACCTTATGTCCTTTCGTGTATCCCTGACAATGTATATGCAAAATTTCATGATGATCGGTTGAGTAGTTAAGGCGTGAAAAGGTAGCAGACAGACAGACAGACAGACAGACAGACAGACAGACAGACAGAGTTACTTTCGCATTTATAATATTAGTATGGATGTTTGTAATGGCCAGTCTTTTTAAGACTATAAAAGTCCATATAGGAAGTCACAGATTATACAATAATAACAGTCTTCATATCAGGATACATCAAGACAACACTGTTAATAATGTTATTACTATTCGATATAGTATTCGATTTAATGTTAAGACAGAAGTATGTAAGCGAAAATATGATAAATTGGGGATGGGAAATGGGTATTGGCTAGAGCAATTATCAAAATCAGAATACCTTTTTTGTAGTCACTGCTTTATTTGGTGTTTGATCTCTGCGTATATTTTTCTTCTGCGCAGCAGATGTTCCAAACACTTCAACGGGGTTCTCAATTACATAAAACTCTCCACTGGGATGAACTAAAAAAGAAAAACATGTCTTACATAAGAAAATGATATTTCAAAAAATAATTTCATTGGTTAGTCAGTCAATACATCTTTTTTGCAACAAATTTCAGTGGTAGTAGGAGGGTTCACTGCGTTTCGCTGTCATTTGGGCAGCCCCTATGGCGACAGTAACCACCCTCTTAGAGAAGACAGCAAGTTGAATAACAGCAAGTTTCTGTTTCGATGAGTGATGAAGGAATGCCAGATAGAGCACATTGCCCTTTCCCTTCCTAATCCTGTCACACCTATCAAGACAGACCATCATCCTGTCTGTTGACCTTAACATAAACAAGTTGTAAATACTTTTTTATTGGACAATGATTTTTTTACATATAATAAAAAAATCTCAAAAAATATGATAACCTCTTCATTAATGATAAAAAATTAATGGTCGTTCCTGAGATAAAACAATTTTTCGATTAAATTTCTGATTTTATGTTCTAAATTCAATTGAGACCTCACCTTAGAAAATAATTTGAATAAATGAGTCACAGTAATGTGTCAGACAAATAAAATTAATACTGTTAGTAAAAACTCATATAGCTATTTAAGCAAGTAATAAAGTAAACTTATTAATATCAAAATAAGTATTACAAAAAAGATAATAAGCCTTACTATGTGTTGGTGAGTGAGAAGTTTTCATATTGGTAGATTCTTCATTGGAAGCCATCTGGACTAGTGTGTATGTTACATTTCCCGCTGAAAACAAATATCATATCAATCAAATAAAAAGTACAATAAATTTATTTTTTATCACAGCATAATCATGTTCGCAAAACATACATCAGCAATTTCAATATTTTAAAAAAACCTTTATAGATGGTAACTATTGCCATCTCAATTTTAAAAGTACATTATAGCTAAGATGTTTCCATCGAAAAACATTATTAGTCAAATACTTGCAAAAATGTCACAAATTCTGCATATTTAAGAAATTAATTATACTAGATATAAAATTAATTTGAGATTTTGTTTCGAAGCAAACCTTCATTACTATGTCTCAGAAATGTCATCTTTTTTTTTATGTATTGCTACAACCAATAACTAATGAGTAATCGTGGAATTACATAGTATGGAATTGGTAAGCTACTAGAATTGGAAAGTGGCCTCTTAAAGTATCAAAGGCATCTTAAACTATACAAAGACCTCCTACAGTATATTTTTAGTCTTTTTGCTGCAACCTGGATTGAACTCTAGTGTCTGTCTACTGAATCTGTTCCTTTGTTGGGTCAGCAATTCATGAACTATATTATTTAAGACTTGGGCTGGTGCCCACAACTACTTAGAATTTAAGTACACTTACAACTATTTACTATACAGAGCATAGGGATAAGCTAAAATGTAATTCTCCTTGAAAAACATAACTGAAAAAGAGTGTTGCTTGATATTGTTATAAATATACTAACGTAAATATGCATTATTTTCTTCGTCATTTGTTTCCAAAAAGGTCTGTGATATCAAATTTTTCCCCTCTGTGCTACCTAAAACAATATAATTTCATTTAAACATAATTCAATAACGAGAGGTATTGAATAGTATTAGCAAAAAGTTACAAAACATATTTGTTATAATTTTGACAGATTTAAAACATACCAAAAGATCCTTCGTCTACCATCCCCAGTAGCTCTCCGTCTCTGCTGAAATAACACAGTAACAAATAAAATAATAACAAGAACACTTGAGAATTATCTAAAACCACTTGAGACTGCGTAGTTTAGTTTGCCAAGTTGCAAAAATATAAAAGCATTGACCTTCGACACCGAGTGAATTTGATAATTATATAACACAATAAAAGATTACGAGTAAAAATATTTACTGTAGCTATTATACCTGTCTTCTAAGGATTCATCGTTGTCCGAAACTTCGACTTCTATTTTGAATTTCTCCATTCTATTTTGAATTTCCTAGATTGATCACGGGAACAAATAAATGGTCATGTGACGAAACCATAGACTGGTGAAAATTGTTTTTGCTTTATGTAGTGAATATGTAGTGTTCTGTGTTCATGTTTCATCAAGAACTTGACAAATATAAAGAGGTGTCATTGTCATTCATCAAAATCAAAGTTTAGATTTGTAAGATCTAAATTATAATTTAGTACATTGTTGATTAAACTTACATTGTATATTAATTACAGAATTAAGATTTCCACAGAGATTAACAACCAACTTGTTGCCTGTCTAACCTATGAAGATAACTATCTCACACATATACATACAACAGGTTTTTCTATGGATTTACTTATAACTCTATTGTATCTGCGTCAAATGTCAAATTAAATAAAAGTCTGTGGTCTGTGCCACAGAAAAGAAATTTAATTCAAAATTTTTAATTATTTTAATTCAATTCAATCACTTATTGCAAAACCGTAATGTATAGATAGGTGTTACAACATTTATAAAGACCAGTGTTATGAACCTTGTCGGGCATGCAACTTTCTTAGGGCCTAGGAGAGAGGAAGTGTATTAAACTATATAAAAAGAATTAATAAAATTAATGGTTAAGTAAAATTAAGTAGGTAGGTACCTACATAGTAAGAATAGAACATAGTTTTGATTCTATTAGGGTCTAAATATCATTACAATGTTTTTTTTTTAAAGTTTATAATTACCCATAAATTAAGAATAACGGTGCCCCAACTGACAGCAGCAATCCAAAGTTGGTTTTTGCGACCTCCTTTAGGATAGGTTGATTAGACCGTCAGTTGAATGGTTGGGTGTTTGCCTTAACGCTCTGCCTCAGTGGTCTTGGCCTCGATTCCCGACAGGATCCTAATTCAACTATTCAAAGTTGGCTCTGGTCTGATTTGAAAAGTAGCGACACTGCATGCTGCATTTCGCAGTCATTTGGCTGCGAAAGTGAATTGGCAGTCAGTACTGGCTTCTTTATATTGAAGTAGATACCCAATGATAAAATAAGTGAAGTCATCATCAATAACTAGAATTCGTGCTTTTACGTAGTCAATTTACCAAACTACGGCGGAGACAAATAGAGTTATAATTTTATATGTGTGTACTCGTATAGGTGTCATTTTTGTCATATTACTGTAAAGTTTTTATATAACAATAAAAGAGTCTTTGTTGGTTTTATAAACAGTCGAGAGGTTTCATACACGGACTAAGAGTCTTCGATCGTAACTTGTCTCGTATAAGAACAAAATAGTTTTTGATCGCAACTGGTTTCGTACAAAGTCGAAAAAGTAGTCTATCGTAACTGTTTACGAAACTCCGGTTACGTACGCGGCCGAAGCCGACTAGCCATCTACCATCAAGTGCACCGTCAGCCTGTCTGTCGACCTTAACATAAAAAAATGCTTCAATATTTTAATCTAAAATTGAAATAAATTAAAAACCTTATTTAATAAACTGATAAAGCTGAATGTCAGATAAATCATTTTTACCTAAGTGTTAGCTTTGAAGCTTTTTAGCAATATTTTCCGTTCCAATAAGCTTGATGCGAAAGCCGCAGTCGATTGTAGAGACGTTAACAATAGCAGTATAACAGGGCCAGATCAATGCCTTCGCTGAATGGACGCTTATCTTATTCGAAGTTGTACTGCATTGGAAATATTTCATAATTAAAATTAAATATTTTGTTTTACGTCTGTATTGACTGAAGCTTTGTTCTCATAGGAATTAAATAATTAAACCAAATCTTAACAGTGTGAAGTCGGATAGCGAATGATAATTTATATTTTGCGATATAATATATATTATATTATATATCACAGGGAAAAGCCAACTTCAGACACGGCTATAAAATATCTTCAAGAAACAACGCCCATTCAAGAAACAAGGCGCAGAAGTTAGACCTTCCGTATGCTTTGCCCCTCTATGAGTTAGATTTTTCACCAGTGGGTATTTGACTGTTGTTAATGATGCTGATGATGATGATAATGGCGTTTTTTATGCTTATGGTAGACCACGGTAGCCACAAGTCATTACACAAACCGATACAAATACAAATCCATTAACAACAAATAAAAAATACATTGGTTATGCCTCGCTGTTTCACTCTCTACATCAGTGGATAGTCTGTAAATTTTTTTCATAAAAAAAAAAGAAACAGATCTGCAAAGATTCTAAAATTATAAACATAGGATACGTGTAGGTATTAACATAAATCTTTAATCATAGCCGAAAGTAACAAGAGTTTTTCAAATTCATAACATAACTTTAACTTCCTTTATATAATATGTAATCAACTTAGAATAAAACCACTTTGTAAATTATCACCAAGCAATCAATCATCAATTTATAGAATGATTAAACTTCGCGTTACAAACCCGAAACTTCGCAGCTCC
This sequence comes from Synanthedon myopaeformis, assembly GCA_944738685.1. Classification (NCBI taxonomy): domain Eukaryota; kingdom Metazoa; phylum Arthropoda; class Insecta; order Lepidoptera; family Sesiidae; genus Synanthedon; species Synanthedon myopaeformis. Next base: position 1,729,906 of record OX122927.1, on the reverse strand, counting down.
ATCACTTCCATCAGTGAGTAATTGTTTAGACAAATTATATTTGAAGTTACCTCACACTTAGCTCCATTGACCATAATGTTTCCACAATGTGAAATGTCATAGTTTTTTTTATTTATCAATCGATTTTCATACAAATATAGAACTAGTTGTTCTTATAGAACGTAGCTGCGGCTTCGTCTGCCCTTATGTGGAAATTGTGCAACCCACTTCCATATTAATCCTTCTTGGGGTCCATAAACACTGCAGTGCATAGTCATGCTAAACTGCAAAAGAGACTTACTTTGAAGGCATAGAACTCTTAAACGAGTAGTTTAAATAATTTGAAACAAATATATGTTATGTGTAAATATAGCCAAGAAAAAAATAATTAGTTAACACCAAAATTTTAACTGAAATGTTATTGTAGATTCGTATCTCTAAAGTGACCTGTCTAAGCGCTGGGTATCTAAGTACCTAGCGGCAGCCGCTTAAATTATTCAGTTGCTCTAAACTGAATTAGCATATCTACCTAGTTCAGTTTCATTTTGCAAGTGTTTGAGACTTATATCATGGAATGTATGGAATATTCTGTATTTACTTTAATTTTATGTTTTAAGGCACCGAAGAATTTTAAACAATAATATGTCTCACAGCTTTTCGAATGAATTTGACGATTTGAAATAATAAAAACTTTTTTTTTTGCATTAATCAAACCTTAAATTGTAATGTTTATATTGTAAACTAAACCTCATAAAATGCTGACTATTTATCGTTCTTCTAAAAAGTAAAATAACTATCAAAGTGTGAAAAACATACAATGTTTGTTGGTAAGAAAATATTTACAGACAATTTCCCTTGAAGACACATTTGCTCGTTCGAACATTTTGTTTTTAGAATCCATTACAGTAACATGTTTCAAAGGAAGATACAACTTTTTGCTGATATAAGTTATGATCTCAAAAATGACATGAAATATTCAAATATAAATACTGTGGAAATTAATGTTAGGAAATTTGTAACATTTTAATACCAAAAATGCCATAATAAAAAATCTTTCTTGGAGAGTCTTGCAATTCACGAGAGTTACCTATAGGGTTAGTTAAAATCTCATTGCAACACGAAAGTTATAAGAATAGTTTTAAATAAAAAAAAAAGGATTTGATTAACATTTATAAAAATAATAACATTTATAACAAAATGACGCCATAACCATAAAAAAAAACGCATTCGTGTGAAGCCAAAACTTGTACAATATGTTCAATATTGTTTCCAAATCTCGTAAAAATACTAAATTAAAAGTTATTAACTTTTGTGTATATTTCAAATATATTTAATTGTAACTGAATAAATAATTAAAAATTCGTGTTAAATAAGGTTCTGATGTAGTGCAAAAATAATTTATTAGCCTTAATTTAAAACTAGTAACAATATCATGCATAATATACATACATATTATATCACTTTCTTGAAAGTTTATAAGACAGTTCCGACAGTTGATTGAAGGGTCGGAAAACTTTCACTTTGTTTACTCGTAGGCCTTTATACATTTTTCCTCTATTTTATATATTTTTACACACATAATCACAAATTATAATTTGGTTTATTTATATTTATTTGAATTTTTTATGTAAAAGTCTTGAGATTACCATAATGGATTCATTTGACAAAAATTCATGCATAATGTTGAGGAGTGATGTGTATAAATGAAATGAAATTATGAGTATTTAACAAAAATATATTTAATTTAAAATATTACTAAACTGGGCCCAGCCGTGATGAAATTAATTCTGAGAAAGAAGCAATGGTTGAGCGAATTGACTCTACCTTGAGTCTTGTATCTTGTCAATGGGGTGACAGGAACCTGGTTAGTTTTAACGCCACCAAAACGCAAGCGTGTTTGTTCTCTGCAAAAAGGAGCCCCTTTGAATTGGGTCAAACTTTCCGAGGAGCATCCGTACCTGTCGCCAATGATCTTGAACTTCTTGGCAAGAGGTTGAGTTCAAACCTCAACTTCGGCACCTCATCGAGTCCAAAGCCCAAACAGCAGCCAAAAAGCTTGGCATCCTAAATAGGGTGAAGCGATACTTTATGCCTGGACAGCTCCTATCTTTGTGTAAGGCGCAAGTTCGATCTTGCATGGAGTATTGCTCTCACCTTTGGGATAGTTCAGCCAAATACCAACTTGCCGCACGCGATTCGGTGGAACGCAGAGCTAGGAGACTCATTGGCGAGAGTACACTTAAAAAAAAAACTAATATGCAGAGCTTGGCACATAGACGCAAAGTTGCCAGTCTATGTGTCTTTTATAAGATGTAATTCGGAGAGCTCATACCGCCTTCCCCTTTCTTCAATCATCGGACATACAGACGTACGGCTGGTTACCATCCTCGTCTTACCAAAAAACGCTACCAAATATTATTGACATAATATCGTATCTACATTAAATAAATAAATAATAAATAAATATCTTCACATATTCCACTCAGCACCATCTAATTCCACATAGGCAACTATACGCTTGTATTATGGATACCAGACAGTTGATATAATACATAGTTTATTTTTTTTGTAAATACATACTTATTATAAATACAAAACATTCATGACTCAGGTACAAAGGTAAAATGTTAACACATAAACATTTGCCCCTAGCGGCCGGCGAGGAGCCCCGATTTAACGCCGATGGATTTTTACGTGTGGGGTCATATGAAAAGCCTAGTATACGACCAAATGACGCCGTTCAACAATGTCGATATTTTAAAACAAAAGATTATTGAGGCTGCTGAGGATGTTTTTTATAAAAAAAAATACAAAATTCGAGGAAAGTTCCGCCGAACCTACGAACTATTGTCGTGAAAAGTAATTTACGAAACAGAATGAGGATTTGTATTAGAAATAACGGCGGCCATGTTGAACATGAATTATATTAACGAATTAAAAATATTGTTCTCATTTTTTTGTTTTATTTACGTATTTTAACTATTTTTACCTCAAACTAAAATGTACCCTCTGTTACCTTAACTGTTATTTCGTCAATATCTTGCCTATTTAATAGGAAATGTTATACTTTTTTGAGTAGCTAAAGAGACGTAGTAGTTTTTAAAATCATCTGCACAATATTTTCCTCACATCTTTTTTTAGAAAAGGGCTTCAAAGTTTAAAACACTTTGTGAAAAATTTTAAAGTCTGAAGATTGTCTAGTCTTAATTTTAAACTGTTAGTAGTACGTTCAATTTTTGTTAAAAACATAAAAAAATCGGACCCTAGGATCCCCAATACCAAAAAATAAGGGATTTTTTAAAAAAAATCTTTAAAGTTTAATATCTCCATAACGGTCAAGTTTAGGACACCATATTATATGATCAAATCCATTAGAAATGACCTGAATAATAACGTCCTTTAATATTCAGTACTTACCCAAACGCCCTATATTATTAGTAGTAAAATCATTCTCTACATCCAATGATAAATATATTAGTTAGAGTACATAGTTTGTTTATCGAGCGACTTGCTCCCAATTAAAGAGTTTGAGACTGCTCGCTGACTAGAGTAACCTTGTTACGGCTGAGGTTTTCAAACTTAATTTAAGGCAGTTCATGTCAAACTCCAATTTCCACGTCTAAAGTTAAAATTAACTTAATTTCACTGCCAACTTACTATTGTTTTCATTATACCTGTGTTTGTTGGGAAGGTAATTTAAATTGGAATTTCAAGAAGATCAATTTAATGCAGTAAGTTGGATTTTGATTTTTTGTAATATTTTTTCAACATGATTATTTAATAAATATTTTTTTAATAATACCACGCCAAATATCTCGTCCACAAATTACACTGTTTCATTTCAAGATATTTCAAGCATTTATGAGAGGTAATTTTTTGAAAAATATGTCGTGAAATAATGAGATCACCTGAGAACAAAAATCATCAACATAGGCTAAAGAACCAGTCAGCTGTAGTGGGAACGGCTTGGACATATTTGTCCAACATATTTGTGGCAGCTGATGGGCATTGGTGTAAGTATATGAGTCGTCTGGTCGCTGGATCAATGACCTCAAGAAAGCGGTTGGCAGTGGATGATTTAGAGTTTAGTTATAGGGTAAGTAATATTCAGCATGGACTCTTGTTTATTATTATTTTTTTGTTTATACAATTTTATATTTATTTTTTAATGATGACTGATTATTGCAAAATTTAGTGCTGGGAAAGAAATAATGAACTTAATATTATGAAATGGTAAAATTACAAAAGTTTATTTATAAATGTTATATATGTTTATTACGGTAGGTCATGTGGATCAAGAGTGTTACTACCTTATGTACATAAATTAATCTAAAAATAAAAAATATTACTATTATTAATATTTTAAATTAGTATATAAAAAAAATAAATTTCGTATTATTACGAAATTCCTATCGTTATGGAGACTTACAATGATTTTATTGAATGAAATTGTTGACACAAAATATTAATTACGAGCTAAGATACTTATCACAGCTAAAATATTTATCACAGCTCAAACTTTTAGCATAATATTCCAGGGCCACTGAAGTCCTAACACATAGCTATTACGTTACGACAGATGACGTAGTTGAACAAAGAGCAGACAACTAGCTCGTACAATGTATGAATAAGTTTAGATGTAAATACCGCTGCTATGAATGCTGCTAACATTGCCTGTTACCTGCGGTGTCAAAGATCTGCGGTGTGGCACAGTTTCTGCTCAGACTTGCTAAGGTAGATCTGATGAATATATATGTATAATACACAATATAGATAACTAAATCCAAAAATTAAATCTTAATACACTGAGAAAACAAACTCACTTTCGCATTTCTAATATTAGTTAGGACTAAGTATTCATTTATTTAAATAGGACCACAGTAGATCGTGGTATAGGCCTACCAGTGAAGCGCATTAAACCACGTTAAAGAAGCGCGACAAGTATACACTACCTAAAGGTGGCGTGGAAACGTATAAATTTATTTATCTTATATATATATATATAAGATAAATAAATTTATATTTATATTTATATAAATATATATATAAATATATATATTTATATAAATCTCGTGTCACGATGTATGTTCGGAATAAACTCCGAAACTACTAAACCTATTTCGATCAAATTTTGTAACTATCTGTAATTTGGTCCAACTTAAAAGATAGGATAATTTTTATCTCAATTATTGACCTCAATATAAAATTGCACCCTGGCCAAGATGCAAACACTTCGTAACGTACTTCGGAAACGAAGAGAGAACGCTAAGAGAAAGCTTGGTGATTGGTTGTTAGTTGTAACGTCAAATAAAATTTTGACCAATCACAAACTTTTCTCTTAGAGTAGCGTAGCGTTTACGACTGTAGAAAGCACACATGGCGACGGGCCCAGGTCGCTAGTATATCTATAGCTTTTTCAACTTGTTGAATCGCTATATTAGGTATCTTAGAAAAAACGATTCTCAGGAAAAAAGTGTATGCACAATTTTTATAGATAATTGCATGTACTACAATTTTTGTCTGACCTATTTTTTATGATAAAACTTACCGTTTGGCTAAAAAATGTAAAAGAAAAAACATGTTTGCAAATTTTGCACTTGAACTTTTCACATTTTAATTATAATGATGTTCCTATTTTTCGTACCAATTTTCAGCTCTATGCTAACTTTGTATTGTAAGCTAACTTTGATTTTAATAATTTTAGCTAACTTGATCGGACTAATAATTATTTAATAGTTTTACTCAAAATTGTTTATCGTTGCGAAAACTGTCACGCAAGCATTAAAAACTTTATAATTAATGAATTAGTTTGTTTACGTCTATAAACTGTATCGATACTTGGTCTAATAGAGGATTATTCAAACATTTAAATCATTATTAAGTCGTCCGAAAAGTTTCGGATTTCATTAAAATTTCTAATTTATTTACAAAACAAGGCTCACTTTATTAGTACCCAAATTAACTTCTAAATCTAATAGTTATAAAAAGTTTATGCAAACACGAGATGAATGAGATGAGCAAGTTAATAAATTATTCAAAGCAAGTGTAACACAGTGTGTCGTGAATTTAAATCTTCTTTTTACTGTAACGGCATTTAATATTTTTGGACAATTTTCTTTATAAATTTACATAAACACATTTGCCAGTGACTTTACTTGAATTATAATTTTTTATAATTCAAGTTTTTATTAATTTCCATTGGAAGTTTGTGTAACTAAAAATAACGAGTATAATATGTAAAAAATATGATTATTTTACATTTGTCTTTAAGATTTCTTTCAGCGCTAAGTTCCTATCCTTGCATCCTTGGCAACTATAAGGATTCCTATACTAGTATAACTTATTTGTCCACATTATAGTAACAATGGAATATATAACTACATTTTCTAAAATGCTTACAATTGCCTCGATCACATCATGAGTACACGTTGTAACTTGATTCACGCGCAAATCTATACTAATATTATAAATGCGAATGTATGTTTGGATGTATGGATGTTTGTAACTCTTTCACGCAAAAACTACTGAAGCGATCACCATGAAATTTTGCATACACATTGTCTGGGACACCAGAAAGGACATAGGGTAACTTTCATCGTTCAAAGGGACGAAGTCGCGGGCACCAGCTAGTGTTGTATAAATTTGTTTTACAACAAATATCGTCTACACATATAATATACAACATGCTAACCTTTAGAGTCAATATCGAATTTGCAACCTCCCTGGTATTGCTAGTGTTCCTAGGTTTCTATACGTACTTATCAAATATCATCAAGTAGTTTGTGTATAGAATTCCTGCCCCCTTTTGTCATAAAAGAAATAACAAAAACTATTAAAAATATGAACATATAATTTTATATATCAAAAATGTTTTAAATTTACATAATAATATGTGCATATAAAATATAGGTACTCGATTGGTCAACTCAGCCCGCCTGCCTAAATGACGAACCAATATGAAATATGTTTATGATTTTTTTATAGTCGACTCAACCCGTATATACACACACAATATAATAAATTCCCAATTCAAATATTCAACCATACACAATAATACCTGCCAGAATCCCTGAGCGGCGATGTCAATGTGTCGCCAGCTAGTTTTTCCATTTTCCCCAATCTCGACATTCTGAATGGCATGTTGCGACCCTTTAACGCCGCTGTGTATACAATAACGATATTTGGACCCATTCGCATGACGCCGATCAGGTAATATAAGTACAAAATATCGAACAGTCATTATCTTTTATTATTGCCTCTGGCTACGTTCGTTACATGAAACCTTTTATATATTTTTATTACCCACAAGCACACATAGGCTATTAGTAGACATTTCTGTATCTTTTCCTTTAGTTTTATCTCAGCATTTTTAATGAGGAAGTCAATGGTTTTTTTTTTTTTTCAAACTAGCCAGCCGTATATTTATTTGATAAATAAAGCAGTTACCTCATTTCGTCGTTTAAACTCACATCAATGTTCGTGTAAGTTTAACTAAACCCATTAGTCAAGGCTCTGATTCAGAGGTCGATTCCCGGCTAGGCCAATTTAGGCAATCAGTCCACCTTACTTTGCCGATCCGTGGCCTCCACTCGAGAACTTAGTTACGAGGCCTATAGTTAGAGACCACGTTACAGAGCCATATATCATCACTGGCAACACACATTCAGTCGAAAACTTTTGTTTTGAGACACTGAAGAATTCTGGACGAGAAGATGTCTCTGAGCTTCCAGAACGCTGCCCATCCGAGCGGGATTTCACTCTCATTAGTATTAAAATCTCATTAGTAGGTATATAAACATTTTGGAAGATTGTCTAAAGAACTAATATTAGAATCGTAATATAAGAATAAAATAAATATGCATCGTAATATTATAAGAGTTGAATATTTATTCCAGTACACGTTTTTGTCTCCTTTGTCTTTGTCAAATATAAAAAAGTAATATTAGCGAAATTACTTTTTTCTTTACAAATTATTTATATTACTATATTTAAATTTAGAATTAGAATATATTTAAATTATAGAATTCAGTTTTAGTTAATTAAAGTTGGGAAATTCTTACTTTAATTATTTGTAAAGAAAATAATTTTACATTGAAAGTTGATGCGGGAACTTTCAATGTAAATAATGTGTTGCGTTATTCAAAATGACGCCACGCAGTGTGATATCTGAGAGCGGGCACAACCACTTAAGCTTAATAATGTTTACAAGCCTCAAACGAGCCGTGTTTATGAACCGTGAACAATTTGCATAAAGATTGACACCGTTGACGGATATTGCACGTCATTCATCTCCAGACTGACGGAACAATTATTCAAACTCTCCGGAATTACGAGCTATTTGAACAATTACCCTAACTTACTATACTCTGAACATCTGTGCCTATACTTAATTAGTGTTTAGACTGGAGCCGTCTTCAAGACGACTTTCAAGCATATTTTTTTAAGATTATTTTTTACTTGACTTATTTTCATGTTATTAAGATCAGATAATAACATTAAAATAAATATTATTATTATTATTTACAGACTCTACCAAGATTTAAAATTAAAACAAAATTTCCTTTTGAATCTACAAAATATACCTCACCTAATATAAATAATAATACACACGAAATTATTTTATATTCCGCAACAAAATGATCCACAATTTGTACATTTTGTCGAAATCTCTATGATAAATCTCCTTCGGCGCGGATAAATCTGAGGAAACTGTACATTTGATTGATGACGACGATTTTTCTGATGTTCAGGGAGACACTGCTGAACGCCTTTCGACGGTACTACGAAATAATCTTTGATGTTGTTTCAAATATCAAAAGAACACAGTTTTTATCCAACTATACTCGTAGGCACAAAAAATATCAAATTCATACATTGAAATTTGATATTGACAGAATCAACGAATATTAAGGAGGTATTAACATAGTATTTTTTTACTGTTATTATCGATAGAAAATATAATTTCCATGATTCTTGAATAAATTATTTGATTATTGTATTATTGGATATTAAAATCAAGGCTATGGGTATAAATTTAACAATCTAAAGAGACAATGGTTAAGCCATACGACTCGTTGTACCGATAAAGCAGGGAAAGAAAGGTTCTTCAATAGTGGTCATCCAGTAGACGACCTGGACGGTCGGTCTCTCATTAATTTTTTTAACATAAAGTGACAGGCGGGCTGAAGTTCCTCTAGATTCTAAGTATCATTACATCAGCTCATTTCTAACCACTGTTTGATCTAGGCCTGTACCAAGGCTAATCCGCAATAACAAGTGATATTATAATTAACTCATTTTTTCTTCTTAGTAAGTACTGTTAGCTTCAACGAAAATATTTTTATAAAAAGAGAAACAACAAAGTCTATTAGTCTACCCCAACAGAAACATACAGTATTGTTACGAAATGATTCAGTCCCTTCGCCCTAAATATTTAATGAACGTTAAAAGTACGAAATCGTTAAACGCAAAGAAGCTTTTACGATCCAGTGGGTAGTGATATGAAATTCGACAACGACCTTATCTTATCGTAAAGTAAATATCAGGCATTCTTCGATTCGTGGAAAAATCACAAGCGATGTCTTTTGAGTACTTTTTCTTCAGTTATTCGTTATTTTTAAAACGAGGTATACCTACTTGTTCTTATTTTTTCGGCTTATAATTAAATAAATTACATGTTTGCTACAGGGGACGTTTGTATGTGTCTTTTTATATGTTGCTATGTTCTTTGTAGCAAATAAATGTATTCTTATTCTTATTATAACACTTGGACAAGCTGGTTTTAAAGGTAACAAAGAAAAATATTAAATAATTTTCAAAAATAAAAATTAATGTCTTAATAAGGTATGTTAATGGGTATGAATTCATTCCCATTATGCTAAAACTATGAATGTAAAAAAATAAAAAATAAAAAATAAATAACACATTCCACACAGCACCATCTAGTTCCACATTAAGCAACTATAGGCTTGGATTATGGATACCAGACAGTTGATATACTGTCTGGTATCCAGTTGATTACTTTTTTTTGTAAATACATACATATTATAGATACAAACATCCATGACTCAGGTACAAAGGTAAATGTTAACACATAAACATTTGCCTCTAGCGGGATTCGAACCCGCGACCGTTTGGTTAACAGCTAGGGTTACTAACCACTTGACCAAACGGGTCTCTTGTACCTATGCTTAGAAATTTTTAACAAAAAAATTAAGTCGCCGAAAAAACTGAAAAGCAAAAAATATTTTTATTTAACCTTAATAACTAAGTGCTTAAACTAATGTAAGTATCCTAAGTAATTTTGAGTCGCCGCCGCGCATCACGCTTTACGTAATTAATTAATTGATTCAAAACTCTGTGAGTGAACAATAACACGCAATGAAATGGTTGATAATATTTATCCATTACGCACTGTTAGTAATAAAAAAAATATATGTCTAATTAGCTCAAATAAATATAATGATATATTGTCAAATATGGAAAAACTGTTATCTAACTATAATTATTGTCACTATAGAATTTCAGGCTGCGGGATAAAATACCTGCTAAAGGATATAAACACTAAAGTAAAAAGCTATACTATGAATGATTATTGCATAATAATGTTGGGAGATCAAGATTTTAAGGCATCCAGTAATTATGATGCTCTAGTAACATATATTCGAAAAGTATTAAGTCAAATTACTAATACAAATATTATTATTTGTGTACCAACATATAATTGTAGTAATTTCGCTAACATATTTAACTGGAGAGTGGAGCGTTTTAATGAATTATTATACCGTGATATTGTTAAATATGAATATGCTTACCTTGTAGATTCTAACCTGGATCTTAATTATGATTATACTATGTTTGACAAAAATACGGGAAATCTTAACGGTTATGGAATGGAAACATTATTCCATTCTATATCTCGAACCATTACCTTAGTTAAGAATTTGAATGATGTACAACTTATTAAACATCAAAAACGTGACTCCCACATAATCGATCAACATAATGTGGGTATTAATGACACTTGTGTAAAAACGGATATAAACTCGACTAAGGGTCTATTTTTGACAGGAAAAGGCACTATACCTTACTATTTTCCAATAAAAAAGAAAAACTTGTTTTTTCGATCCTAAACCGGACCGACAATGCCATTCTCAGATATATTTAAATATTCTTCACCAGAACATAGCCAGTATATTGTCCAAAAAAGAGATTCTAGAAATGACATTGCTCGAGCTTGTTTATAAAAATAATGAACCTGATGTAATTTGCTTATCGGAAACTTTTTTAAAGAAAGGATCGGAAGGGTACTTAAAAATAAATGGGTATATATTGGCTTCATCCTTCTGCAGAGTTCAACAGAGGGGAGGAACGTGCATATTAGTAAAAAAAAATATTATTTATAAAAAAATTGCGATTTTAGATCATCACGCTATACAGAGACAATTTGAATGCTGCGGAATAGAAATTCCCGGAAATAATATTATTATTCTCTGTTTATATAGAACTCCTAAAACCGACGCTATTATATTTCTGAATAAGCTAGATCATTTATTAGCCGAGTTAATTCTAAAATATGGCTACAAGAAAAAAATAGTATTAGCAGGCGATTTTAATATTAATACATTAAAAGTTGATAAAGCTACAAATCTGATGAACGACATTGCATTGAACTATAATTTAACTCTCCATATAACAACAGCCACAAGAAAAAGTTCATGTATAGACCATATATTGAGTAATATCAAAAATGCAACCCCCGCCATATTGCCACTTCAACTATCAGATCACGAAACTGCGCAATTATTGAAAATCCCTGTAATGTCTATTAAGAGAAAGCCGGAAGCATTTTTTATATATAAAAGGGATTACAACAATGACAATGTTCATAAATTCAATGACTGTCTCAGTAGTTTGACATTTAATGATATCTTGCAAGAGACGGATCTAAATACAGCATTTACAAAATTTCATAATCTATATTGCCTCTTCTACAAACTATGCTTCCCTAAAGTTAAAATAAAAATAAATAATAGCTTTACGAAAGCGAAATGGATAAGCAAAGGTTTAAGAATTAGCTGTAAAACAAAAAGATTACTACGATATAAATACTACACATATAAAGATACAAATACAAAAAATACATATGCAAAGTATTCAAAAATATTAAAGAAAAGTATATACATCTCTAAAAAAATTAATAATATCAAGCTCATAAAAAAGAGTAAAAATAAATGTAAGACATCATGGACTATTATAAAGGATGAAATAGATATTAAATGTAAAGATTTTGACATAATTAATATTAATGACGACCAAGGGATTCTGACATGCCCAATAGAAATTGCAAATAAATTTAATAACTTTTTTATTAATCTTACTAATATGCATACAGGCCTAAAGAATTTAAAAATCAAGCCTAGCCACACTAAACTAAATTCAATGTATTTAATGGATATGACAGAATATGAGTTGAGGGGTGTGGTGATGTCACTTAATAATACAAAAGCAGTGGGACACGATGAAATTTGCACAGATATTATTAAACGTTCCATTAAAAACATTTCTCAAGTCTTAACTTACCTTATAAATCTATCTTTCACAACAGGAAAGTTTCCTGAAATCTTGAAGATTTCGGTTGTCAAACCAATTTTTAAGAAAGGCAAAAAAGAGGAGGTAAATAATTACCGTCCGATTACATTAATATCGATATTCGCCAAAATTTTTGAGAAATGTATGACAAAACGCCTAACAGAATATTGCAATAAAAATGATATAATCGTCCCAGAACAGTTTGGATTTCAAAACAATAAATCAACAACCTTAGCTATTTATACACTATTGAAGTCAGTATTAATTAGCATAAATAATAAAAATAGAACTTCAGTACTATTTTTTGATCTTAGTAAGGCATTTGATTTCGTAAATCACGAAATCCTGCTCAACAAACTGGAGAGAATAGGTGTACGAGGAATTCCCCTTAGTTGGCTAACATCATATTTGACTAACCGAAAGCAACAAGTTGAACTAAAAAGACTCAATAAAAATAGAGAACTTGTTTCCTATTTTTCTGAACACAAAGTAAATAAAGTTGGTGTGCCACAGGGAAGTATTCTTGGGCCATTATTGTTTTTAATTTACGTTAATGACATACCTAATATAACTAATTTTAAAAGTATTCTTTTCGCTGATGACATATCTATTATTGTAAGTACTGACATTAAAAATAATGATTTGAATCATGAGTGTGACATCAACAAAACAATTAAATCTACTATAGAATGGCTTGACCAAAATAAATTGAAAATCAACTTGACAAAAACGAATTTCATTAGATTTGACAATAATAAAACTACAAAGCTTGACATTAAATACGAAAACACTAAAATTAAGGAATTAAATGAAGCGAAATTTTTAGGTATAATAATAGACAAACAACTTAACTGGAAATCTCACATCGATTATGTCTGTGAAAGAGTAAATAAATTTGTGTATGCCATAAAATGTCTAAGAAAAATTACAAACCAGGAGACGGCTATTACTACTTACCATGCTTACATAGTTTCTGTCCTTCGCTATGGTTTAATTGTTTGGGGCAACAGTAGTCACCTACGAAGAGCTTTTGTTGCACAGAAAAAATGCCTGAGAGCCATGACTTTCAAGACACAACGAGATTCGTGTAAGCCTTTATTTAAGGAGCTTAAATTACTGACTTTGCCTGCATTGTATATTTACGAAATGTGTATATTTGTCAAGAAACACAATTATTTATTTATAAAGGATTCATGTAGCAGCAGGTATCCGGATAGATTAATAATAAAGGAAACAATCAAATTAGCTAAATTTAGGAAAAGTTGCTTATATATGAGCATCAAGCTATTTAATAAGGTTCCTAGTAATATAAAGTCTTTACCTTTGATGCAGTTTAAGAGAAAATTATATGCATGGCTTACGGCACATGGCTTCTATGACGTCAGGGAATTCATGGATCGGCGATTTTGAAAGTGATTTGGTTTAATTTATGAATTGGTCTGAATATTTGCATGCCCTTATAGGGTGGAACGTAGCGGTGCATTATTGTTAATGTATATAACTATTGTAACCTATGTTCAGCAAATAAATAAATTATTATTATTATTATTATCCAAGTATATATTTATCTTTCTTAGTTTTAAATTTTTTACAATATAAATTAAAAAAAAAACAATAAATATTATAAAAAACTTAAATCTAGATTTCCGCAAGCAGCGGGGCAAGGCCCAAGCTACCGGTGGTTAGGGTTGCAGAGTGAGGAACCTCCTAACAATTCGTGCCGTGTCAAGAAGTACCGCCTTCTGTATCTGACCCTTGATCCATCCATCTAGCGAGAGACTCTTAAGATGTTGGTCGAGGCTCTTCGCTATAAGGCCATTCGCCGATATGACTATCGGGACGATGATTGTCGAATCGACATTCCACATGGCGGTCACCTCGTGAGCCAAGTCTATGTACTTGGTGAGTTTGTCTTTTTCGGCTTTCACGAGGTTTTCGTCATGTGGAACAGTAATGTCAACAAGCATCGTCCGGCGTTGGGATCGGTCAATAACCACGATGTCAGGCTTATTGGCGACTATAGTCCTGTCCGTGATTATGGCGCGATCCCAATAGAGCGTGGCATGACCATTTTCGAGAACTGGCGCAGGTGTATATTTGTAATATGGTACTTCAAATTCAACAAGGTGATATTGAAGAGCAAGTTGTTGGTGAATAATTCTGGCTACTTGGTTATGTCTGTGCAAATACTCGCCATTAGCAAGATGAGAACAACCGGAAATAATATGTCTCAATGATTCTCCCGGACGGTGGCATGCTCGACAAATGTCGACCGTACCGTCTTTGAGAATATATTTCCGGTAGTTTCTCGTCTTGATAACTTCATCTGCAATTGCACAGACAAAACCTTCGGTTTCCCCAAAGAGGTCACCAAAACGTAGCCAGTTTATTGAAGCGAGCGGGTCTACATCGAGTCCAGTGAGGGCTCGATTATTATTATTATTATTATTATTATTAATAAATTAACCCTTAGGGTAGGAATTTATTTTCCAAATTTATATGAGACCAGCTTTGAAGTACACCCTATCCAATAAAAAAAGAATTATCAAAATCGGACAACTCTGTAAAAAGTTATGCGTGATCATACATTAAAAAAATACGCTTCGCCTTGAGAACCACCTCCGTTTTTTCATTTTCGTCGGTTAAAAAAAAATAACATTATCTTATACGTGTAGTTTTCGACCTACATCTTGATGATATTATAATTAATTATCAACTAGCTGTTGCACGAAACTTCTTCCGTGTAACTTTATAAAAACTGCCTGTTACTCGCTGATAATGTAGCTTTCTATAGGTGAAAGAAAGTGAAGCTTTATAGGTGAAGCTTTCTATAGGTCCCTCTTTTTCGGACCAAGCGCTTTAAAACATCCTTTATAATGCGCAATGCCAAGGTTTGTAACTCACTGTCGGAGTCTGTATTTCCGAGCTCATATAACCCAAATCTTTTCAAAGTTGGGAGTGAATAGGCATCTTCTGCTGGCCAAGAGCAAACCCATCTCTAATAAAAAAAAAGAATTTTTAGAATCGGTCCAGTACTTTTTGAGTACAAACAATAATACAAATCTTGTCTCTTTATAATATTATAATAGTATAGAAACCCCACACATATGCAATTTATATTAGTATTATTTAACAATGCTAATGTATTACCACAGTAACGCAATTAAGAACGAAAATTACATATCTTTATTAAATTACGCCTCGCTCTAATTGGTCAAAGGGTAAAAACAAATTAACGCAGAATACACACGTGCTTATACATTTTCAAATATAAAGTATACCTAAAGGCACTTCGTATAATGTAATATTAAAACATTGCCACCGAACCGGATTCTGTAAAGCGATTTTGTGAATTATTCATGTACATCGTAACGTTACATCTTCCTTCACGTACATACTCTACAGGTTGAACAAAGACAAGGCGAACATTTATTTTATTTTACGCACAGTTTTTCCCGCATATTTTTTGTTTGTGTAACATTCAAATGTATCCCGTGAGAGTTCAGCAGGAGTTACAATGTATTACATAAGTCTTGTCCGAGTTTTTTAATGTAGAAAAAAAATTTCAGCCTAGGAGCTATTCTGTTTTGTGCTTATGATATACTAGCGACATGCCCTCGGCTGCGCACTGAGATAAAATTTTCAAAAACACTTTCTTAGCGGATTCTTACGTTATAACAGAAACCCTCCTTTTGAGTTCCCTTTTGAGTTGCTAAAAACCTCTACAATGCGTAGACTCGTAGCAAGTTATGTATGTGTATAGAGACTACGGGGTGATTTCATTCTACGTAGCGCACTCGTGTAAAACGCCTGTTATGTAGCGTATGCTACAGGGGGTGAATTAAGATATCTTGAGTAGTCAAGATATCTTTTATCTCTCTTAATAAACTGACTGATTAGAATCATGCTAGAATTAAGAACACATAATACTCCCCTTAGATTTTAATTGTAATACCACAGTCAAGGGTCTCATTTCCCTATCGCTTCAGTATCCTTTATTTTTATATATTGAGTATTTATATGTATGTAGAATATGTAGGTATATACATGGTATATACATTCAGCCGAGAGTGTAATATAATTTTAGGTAGGTAATTCCTTTTTTCGAATTAATAAAAAATATTATCTATTCAGTTACAAAACAAACCTTGTAGCTATAAATAATTGTGCAGCTAATAAGTAGGTTACTGTGTAATAATACAGTAACAATTTTCTTAGCGACTGTACCATGCATGACCGCCCGCAGTGACTGATTTCAGTTCGGCAAAGTTAGATTGTTCGGCAAAGTTAAATGTATCATATATAGTGGTAGAGTATACTGCATTCCGCAGAGATAAACCGTAAGCCTGCTTGGCAGCAATGATCACCCCATTATAGAAGGCCACAATGAAATAACAGCAGGTGGGCTGTTATGTTCCGTTGCGTGAAATATCAGAAACTATTCCACTTATCCTTTAAGTTAATGTCTTGAAGTGAATTAAAAATAGTGAATACTAGCTGATGCCCGCGATTTTTTCCGCGAAGAAATATGAAAAATATAACGCCTGAGAAAATATCTAACATCTTTATCCCTGTGACGACAGTGGCGCCCAATTTTTTTATATATTTTTAACCGATCTCTCGGGAACCTAACATGACAAAAAGTATCCTTTATGTTAATTCAGTTAATAAACTACTTGAGTGCCAAATTTCATCCAAATCTGTTAAGCCGTTTTTTGCTTGAACAAAAATCCATTCATCCTCACGAGCTTTCGCATTTATAATATCAGTAGGTTAAATAAACCTACGTAACTGTGCTTGGGAATATTATTAATACGCAAATTTAGAAGTCTATTGTTTAAAAGCATATTAGTTGGTGTATTTAGACAATTACCTGGAAAACCACCCTAAGTCCGAACAAGGCCGGTAAAAGGTCCCGGCTTTTGTGTCATGGCCTGCGGTGACCCTAGTTAATTCAACCCCAACATGACATTTTACGATGTACATAAATTAATCATTGCTTTGTTTGGGCGTTGGCGAATGGACTTTTTTAATTATGTAGCATTTTGTTCCTTTCCAAATTTAATAACTTTCCTGAACATTCGATTTGTTCTGAATGTTTCGTGCACCTGACTGTAGAGACGCTAGCGTCATTCATTCGAAATATTATAATGTATGTTACTAGTAAAAAAAAATGTTTGAAACAAACGAACACTTCAATTTTATTTCTTCGTATAGACCTTTTATAAAATATTAAAAGTGAATTTTACTTTACTCCTCCGGCTTCTAAACATTTTGGGCCACATACGCCAGTCATGGTGAACCAATAACCAACGAATGTACCTAATCTTTTGGAAACATCAATTAGTTACCCTCATAATGTAACCGTGTGAAACCTTCCGAATCAGTGATACTTAATCTATTTCCATAACTAAACATATTATAAAACTAACTATAATCAAAATTATAAACAAACCCCCAACTTTCTATTGAACACAAAAACGCTATATCTGCTGTAAGTTACTGAGGAGTTGGGTATCCTGCAGACTACTGAATGCTACAGCATCAAGTCAAGGTTACCATGTTATGGAAATACCGCCGAAGTAACGGTATACTAAAATTTACATCAATCGATCATGTGGAAGTTAGTGGAATCAACTAGAAAATGGGCTGATTGTCTTCGAACCCCTGAACAGATCTTCATAAATTAAGTATAGATAAGAACCATTACTACTAATAAAAAAAATTAAAAACAATAAATATATTAACACACAATAAAAAATTTGTTTTTGATTTTGAATTTTATTAGCGTCTAACTAATTCAGTTATTGTTCAGTTTTGTTTCTATCGTGCCGGGTTAAATTATTAAAAAAAATATTAAGTATTATTAAAAAATTACTATTTAATTTAAGAGTTTTTTTAACTGGCATTGGCAAATCAGAGAAATATAACTATTTATTCACTATATCTATACTGATATAATAAAGAGAGAAGATTTGTATGTTTGTATGAATAAACTCAAAAACTACTGGACCGATATAGAAAGCTACATTATCAGCGAGTAACACAAGCTACATTTTATAAAGTTACGCGGGCGAAGCCGCGTGCAACAGCTAGTATGCAATAATTTAACACATCATTTATTAACAAGACGCAACTGATGCTGCTCTTATATAAATTTAAATTATTTTCTTTTCGTAAGAGTCAGTAGGCAAGCTGACAATCTATTCGGTAGTGGGTGGCAACTACCACATAAACAAGACCCCGATATAGGCGAGATGCAAATATGCTTCCGACTTGAGATAAGGGATAAGAGGAATAGAGTCTGACATCCCCTAATCAACTAACTAAACAAAAAGGCCCAATGCTCAAGTGGCCTAAATTTGACGGACTCTCAGTATATTATTGCGGAATGCAGTACTTACATTTGACCAAATCACAATAAATACTTTAACTGTTTTCGATTCTGTTTCTTATTTAAACACTCCAGTCATACTTGATCGCTACAGAGAAGATAAGTAACTTGCAACATACAGAACTTACACTTAGAGAACTTACTATCTTACAGAGAAGATAAGTTAACTTAATTTAAGTTAAGCAGTATAACTGTTTCACGGACAAACGAAAGTTGTCACGGAAGTTGTCAAACGATACACATTGTGTCAACTTTAAAATTAAAAAGAACTTACCTTCAACAGGGTTAATTTTACAGTATTTTTGAGGATTTTTTTTGTTCCTACGACGCGTTTCTGCGATATTTGTAAATTTTTTTTATCTCTATAGTACAATTAGTCCTTTGGCTATACAGTCCAATGCTCAAATGAAAAAAACAAAGAATTCTTCTATTGTTTTTTGTAGGTGTCAAAGTTACCCAGAGTGAGGGGCTATTTTGACATAGCATTAAGCCGATAGAAATATAGTCGCATTTGCATATAGAACATAAGTTCGAATTATCCTTCTTTGCCAGCTCAATCAATGGAACTTATAAAGACACCAACTGACTTGTTGTAACCCACTGTCAATTTAGCCCCAAAATTGATTTGATCCTAACCTTTGTTTGACATTGTCCTGAATAGTCCAGTACACAACCTTGGGTTCATTTTGTTAACAAATAAAATGACAAAACATGTTCATGAACATAGTGAGCTCTCACATTTGTAAGTTTCTGATATAACAGAGATCAAGTTACACTGGCGCATTATCCTATGACTTGGCAAGATTCTATGTTGGCATGACGCAATCCTGCGGCTTCCATGGCGTCAGATATTATGGTTATAGAGCCAGAGAAACTAGCCTTTATTATCTAGTGCATAAGAGAGAAATGTGTAGCAAAAATGGAGATGTTTGTCAAAAATGTTTGCAGACTTACCGGCGTCTGTATGGCGACTGCTTGTCGCATTTGTTAACAACGTAATATATCAGATAAAGTAGGAGTTGTACTTCTCTACGAGATAGAATAAGACAGATGAATGTAGTCTAGCGATGAAAATCGATTACACTAACTTCGAGAAGCTGCAAGCTGAATAAATAGTTAAATAATCCAATTTAATTTCATTTTAAGCGAAAAGGCAATTTACTATGTTTTAGGTATACCATTTCGAAATAATCATTCGAATAACCATTCGAAGCCCACCGTGAAATAATAGCATGTGTGTGTTCTTTTGTTTCGGTGAGCAAGTTAACATTTCTCAATTATTTTTTCCTAATACCTTATCCATAGAGTTACAAACTGTTACTGTTACAATCCTATTTTCTATGACCTTATCTAATGGTCTTCTATAGTCGGCAGTGCACTTGCCGTTTGATGTTGCTTGTGTTATAGGCGACGGTAGCCACCCACAATCAAGTTGACCGCCAGCCTGTCTAACCTTTACGTAAAATAAGCTGCTAAATTTATTTCATCATATTTTTTTTAATAAATGAGAGTGGTACCAGTTAATAAAGATAATATAATAGCAAGCAAAGAGGAACATAATTTAGTCCTCAAATGGTTTATTAAGGGTTAAATTATTATAATTTTATTTGTAGTGAAGTACATAAATACAAAATTTCAAAGAGATGACAGTGAACTCTGTCTGGGAAAGGACAAAACAATATGATGAAGTGCTTGCAGCATGGATTATTTTCATTGTAGCCGGAGAATGGAAAGAAAGAAATTAATTTTATTTTCAAATGCAGACGTATTTTTCTTTTCGTTTTGAAACACACCCAGTACAATCTTTTTGTACGACATAATGGTCTTAACTCAGAAGAGTTTTGGTACTAACAAACATTTAAACATACAAACTTTCGAATTTATAAATTGGGCAGCCCATGTGGAAGAGCTGTAAAAATACGGCATATTTTTAACTAAGAAGATAATTTATCTTACAAAATCCAAACATTTTTAATCCAAGATTTTTAATTTTTAATTTATATTTTAATCAAATGTTATATTTAACTGGATTTTATACTCAAGAGATTCTATAGAAATTTTAGACGTAGGTATATATTCGTAGTAAATAACCAAGGTGTATTTGTAAGCTCGCCTCAATAATTATATCCTACCTTCTCAATCCCCTGAGTAGTCCGAACATTGTGCCTGCAGGGTTGCGGCAAAAGCATGTTTACATACTGAAACATTTTAGTCGCCACTGTAACATGAACTGTATCGCCTGTAAAATAGGAGTTGAAATGCTTCACACAAATTTTCTGGACTAAAGCAATCTGTACACATTATGCTTGCAGCCCGAATACAGTAAACTTATTTGGTAAACAATGCATTGTTTAATATTAATGTGTTGTTTTAAGTACATCCAACTAATTTGCATTATAAGTACATAATAATGTTTCAATGTGTTTACTTGCATTATCATTTATTTATTTCTTTATTAAAGTCAAGATGCAGAAACCTTCTCGTACAGCCTTTTTACTTTTTTCTTTTAACGTCCTGCGGCCAGGTAGAACATTGTAGAACATTTAAGAACTGTGAGAACATTTAAGCCCAAAATACCCAAAATAAGAAAACTCTTTGATGCATCAAAGAGCATCAAAATGCATCAAAATTTAATTTTTTTTTTTGTATCTTTCAAGGAGATTTGTAAACATCGATGTTAAAAAGCCAATAGTTACAATCATCAAAACTGCCTCGCTGTAGAAACTTCTATTTTGGCGGCTAGTTAAAAATATATTAGTATTCAATTTTTTTTCCAAAACTTACAAACATTCTTCGCGAAGAATAATTAATGAATATTAATTTTATTCATGAGATCTCAATTCATGAATGATATAATTTTAATACAAATATAAAGACTTAACGACAGTGCTTCTGAAACAAAGTTAGTCATTGAGCGGCGTCCGTAAGAGGCTTAAATATTCATGACTGTTTCAGCCAAAGGAAATTTACTACATTTAAACGTAAGCAGAAGAAAGTGAATCTCGTTGAAGTGTTTTAATATTCATTCCTCAGTGTAAAGCTGTAATAGTCCAGTTGGGCAAATGATCATCTGTCGGACATGGCTGATGTAGGATTGACTTTTGAACCTTTTCGATTTAATGGGTGGACTGAATCACTTGCGAAAGCATCGTGAAATAATCTACTAGTTTTTTTTAAAATATAGGTTGACAATCAGGCTGACGGTATACTTGATGGTGGGTGGCTATACCGTAGTGTGTAACACAACAGGGAAGCAGGTTCAGGCATCCCTTATTCACTTACTGAAAATCATGCATACAATTCGTTATTTAATGGCGTCTTCTATGGGGCGGTGGTTACTGTTGCCAGACGGGTTGTCGCCCAATATACATATTATGACTGCAGAGCAGTGTACTCTGTAACTGCAATTAAGTTATCTTTATTACGTGTGTAGGTAATGTAAAGTCCAGCATTCTATTGTGAGCTTAAGATATATAGTATATTTAGTATAGTCCATACGTCATACTACTTCAAATAAAGTGCACATAGCAGATTTTGATTTAACAATGAAGATATGTAATACGTATATATTATAGGTTAATCCACTGTAGCCTTGTTTAAAGACGGAAGGAGAATTCCCAAGTTGCCATCAGTTCGATGAAAGGAGAAACGACTATGTTGTATCGCTTGTGTCGTATACAAGGCTCGCTTTGTATGAACTGTTTCTGTAAAAACTTTAAAATGTGCGTCAATGTATGTGCAGCGAATGGTGTTACAGGAAATGATACACATGTTCTCAATAGTGTAAATACACTTCACACACAAGGATGACAGTCTCGTGTTTGCGTTTAATTTAATTTGGAATGGGATATCCTTAAGTGTCATCGTTTTACTTTTATTTAATCCGGATGGTTACTGCCGCCAGACGGGCTGCCCAAATAACTACCAAACGCAGTGTACCCAAAACCCAAAACAAGTCTTGTATCTGTTGCAATCTAGAAAGCTGTAGAAAGAAATTTATATTATACTAGCAACCCGTTCCCGGCTTCGTCTGGGGTGCAATTTTTATATACATTAAATTTTCATAAAATAAAAAATCGGTCCAGAGTTTCGAGTTTTTGAAGCGTACACAAACCAAATTAACATTTTTATACATATATGAATAAAACATGTATATAACGAATAATATAGTGATTCTTGTAATTAAATAATTTTCAAAATAAATAGTGTAATTTTCAAAATAATAAGTTCAAAATAATATTTCAAAATAGTCAAAATAATCCATTTTTAATAAATATCTACTAAATTATAATGTTTTTAATTAAAGTTGTTTTCTCCATCTGACATATGACAAAGTTTTCAGAGCATATCTAATCTGATAACTCAGTAATTTGTTTTAAAGACATATTTAAAAAAAATACATAAAGTTAAAACTAATTTACATTAACTATAGGCATGGATTAAATTTTATTATATCCAAAAAATGTTTTTACGATTCAGTCCTGAAACAAGATATTTTTTTCTGAATTCCATGACAAGACTTAATAAGGAATTATATCTTTTATAGCTGCCTGAGGGGCCTATAAAACTTTAATATGCTTTTAGGTATATATTTTTGTCATAAAAGTATATATGCCTACTTGAAAGTCTGTTAATCTTTTTAGATATTTTGTTGCTTTTTGGACATAATTGTGCATTACTTGACTAGGACTTAAAATAAAATCTCACGACACTTTCCTTCCGGATTGTTTTAACATTAAAAAAGAAACTTACAACTTAGCGACATTTGTAAAATTGCAGAAGAAATTTTTAATAGGGTGAATATGATTTTGATTCGCATAAGAATAATATGAACAAAACATAAATGGAACACGATAGCACAATTCTATTTCTATTATGCTATTAAAAATTAAAAATCATGGCGACTCGAGTTTTCCTAAAGTTTTTATATTATGACGTTGATTTTTAAAATTATAAAGTAAAAAAATCCAACAATAATATTTTTAGTCATTGAAGAAACAGTTTATAAATGTCTTCAAAACAACTGACAACTTGGAGCATCATCATTAAAAACGAATTTCTGAGTTTGAGAAAGGTCAGCCGCGAGGGGCGTTAGGGTTTCTTACAAATGTCAGTTTTATTAAGGGCATAAGTCTCGTTAATGAGCCAATTCCGCTGCTGGTGACGTCACGGCTGAGGAGCTCACGGGAATGTAAACGACGAAAAATACTGAAAACTTGTAATTGAGGAAGAGTTATTTTCATTGTGTTCGTATTATAAGTATATTATCCATGAGTGTTTTTCGAACTAATCTATACTAATATTATAAAGAGAGAAGATTTTTGTTTGTGTATGTTTGTAATGAATAAATTCAAAAACTACTGAACCTATTTTGAAAATTCTTTCACCTATAGAAAGCTACATTATCGGCGAGCAATATAGGCTATATTTTATAAAGTCACGCAGGCGAAGTCGCGTTCAACAGCTAGTTCTAAATAATTCTAATTCTAATCCATAAAAGACTTAGTTTGGCAGTTAGTTTGCAGACTATTTTCTTTAGGTACGTTGAATCGATAATACTACCGGATAGGGCAGGAAACGGAGGCACAGATTTAGAAGGGCCATATAATAATATAGTCAAAGTGTTTGGGTGGGCCGAATATATTTTATTTTTTAGTTTATTGTTTGTACATGGTCCATGGTGTAAGATTTTGTCTGTCTCTTGGATGGATTAATCTCTTGGACTTACTACGAGTAATTCGTAAATCGCTCTCAATATTCGTACAATTTTTCGTAACTTTATTCGGTTTGGCATTTTTTGCAAATTATATACTTACTTGGAAACAATATGAAAATCCATTGGGTTGTTTAGAAGAAGTGAGAGGAGAAACAGACACAGGCGGACAACGATTTTTTTAAATAATATGTTTAGATAGAAAACACTTGTTCACAGCTCATGTAAGAAGACCTGTACCTATCTATCGAGATAAAGATAAATCGAAATTTTTTGGAACGACTAGACTAGAGAACAAACTTCTTTGTAATTCGATGTAAACAGCTCAACGCAATTTTGGACTTAATTTAATATAAAGTTTCCTTTGAATAATCTAGTAAAGATTCGATTTTTCGACATATTTCTCAAAGCAGTGGTAATGTTCGTCACATTATATAGAGTGCACAGCGTTTTGCTGAATATTCAAATACCTATCGATTTTTTTTATTGAAGGTAGTATTTATGTAAATGGTATTATCGATAACTGAGCCGCCACGATCCCATCCCTAGGATAGGGTATAGCGTAGCATCTCTTAAAGTAAACGCCATTATGCGGCGTAGTGTGATCATGATCACGTTTCAAATGGCTACCATTTCCCCATTCATGAATCTAATCACGAAAAAACTTTTCTTCGTCTCATATACCCTTTTATCTCTCTTTTTCGATTTATTTTATTATACTAAATTTTTGTTAAGTTTGTACAGTTTAAATACCATTTAGTTTAAATATTCGTAATATATTTAGAAAAAAAAAATGGATTTTAAAGACATTGTTAAAAAATTTAAATAAATAACAATTCTCAAAAATATCAATTAAATTTTTGTTATTATAGTGAGTATTTTTTTGAGAACACTGATCAGCAAGCGCAGCGTTCAACTTCCAACCGAAGACCTATGTAATAAGGGCCGTGCGCAGGTCGTCACTGGGTCCAGGATACTTCTGACAGATCCTATGTCCTATTCGAAAACTATGGAGGTGCCCAATGCTCATGCCCATAAGTGGACATCCTCCTGTGGCTGAAAAGGAGTGATAACGCGTACGAGCATTAGATGCGATGCGACATTTAAAGGCGAGTAAAACTTTATGTGTAAATATTCTGGATAAATGCTTTGTATTATTTAAAGTGCCAGTGCAAATAGAGAAGCCGATCCTATTTACTTAACGACAAGTTATCTACACACGTAATATTTTCTTACTATTTAATACACGTATTTTTATGTTAATCTTTTAACCCTGTGTACAAATACAAGTGTTATTTTGACTGATTTAATAACATCAAATAAAGTTAACGATCTAATAATTATTACATTAATACCAAACAATTTCATGTCACGCTAATACTTTTCCTAAAATTCATAATAAATAATTGGTAAATAAGCTTTGACGAGCGTATAATATTTTTGAACACAATTTTTAACAATAACGCAATAATACTAGAACAATAGCGCAAAAATTTTAAAATATGCTGGGTTTTGTATTTAGCTAATGTCAAGCTATTTTCTCAGTTTTCATTAAATAGCTTAATACTAAGCGATTAGTACTAAGATAAGTACTTAAGCTCTGATAAGTAATAAGTACTTAATATACTGCTTTAGATAAGTACTTAAGCTCTGATAAGTAATAAGTACTTAATATACTGCTTTAGATAAGTACTTAAGCTCATGTCAACTTAGTATTAAATAATAGCAATTAAACGAGGTTAAATAATTATTGTCTTTTGTTTCATTTCGATGAAAAAAATCATTTTTTAGTTTATTTATTGATTATCATGAAAATTGGTCAGCCTTTAAAGCCAATTTATAATAGTAATATAAATTCTAATAATTGAATAATAACCTTTATTTAGATGAATCCCTGTGGTGGGTACCGTATGAGCGATCGCTACCATCGTCACGTACCTGTCGTAGATAAAGCGAGCTCGGTTTGGGTTTGAACGTTCGATCGAGCCCGTACTGCCTCTGAATTGTAATCTTTCATTATATTACTAGGTTAACTTTCTCGTACAATTTTCATAACATAACTACTATAACATTGTACCTAATTGATTTCATAAATAATTAATGTAGTTCTGTCTTTACGGTCGTTACGAATTTGTAGATATATCTCATATATCCAATATACTATAGCGGCCCGTCCATGGGATTCGCACAGATACTTTTCTGCAAATTATATACAAAAAAACCCTCCTCGTTGATCTCTTCTTCCATTAGTATAAACCCCATCAAAATCTGTTGCGTAGTTTAGGAGGAATTATAGCAGATATACAGACAAACATACTTCAATTTATACTATGTAAGGATAATAAAGTCATTTTATAAAATAAAGTCGTTGTCCGCCTTTGTCAGTTTCTCTACTAACTTCTATTAAACCTTACAATGGATTTTAATAAGATCTTCACCAATGGAGAGAGTGATTTCGATTGGTTTAATTTCAGATAATTTTGTTACTCCTTCCCAAGAGTACCATTACCTTTAGGCATCAACTAATTTAAAACCTAAAAAAATCCGTAAATAGTTTAATTAATTAATTTTCGCAGTGTTCTTACACTAAGAAAATTAAGGCGCTTTGCTTTAATTAATGTATGTAATAGGTATATTGAGTTTGCGTACACAGCGCGCCAATAATAGATACTTGTGGCGAACTTGTGGCGAACGGATTACCAGTCTTATCAACTGCCAGCCTGCTTTCGTATCTATGTAGAAATAGAATAAATCAAATTATGAAAGTTAATCTAAAGACACGTTTTTAATTCTGTTTAAAAGTGTTTTTGGATTCTGTTAAAATTCAAAAATAGTTTTTAGTTACTTAAAATAGAAAAAAAATTGGGATGAATTTAGGCGAAATTCAATAGCCAAAGATTAATCCTCTTTGGTTCAATCTTATGCTATGATTGACTATTGGTCGAGTGATTAAGGTACTTGGCTTAGCGCTCTGACTCAGGGTTCAGGACAAGGACAGGAAACGACGTACGAACCTGGCCATAAAGAGCAGTAGGTACTGCCTTCTGCATCCGGGCCGGGAGGGAATCGCCACGGAATCCCAACCGTCTCGGATTACCACTGAGACTGTTTGGGATTAACCCGTGGACGAATATATCAACTGGGATAGTTTATGTCCACCAAAAACACTGGATAGCTCCCGATCCATCAAAACAATATTAGATCTATTCGCTAGAACAATCCTGTCTATGATGACCGTCCCAGTAGAGCTTAGATTATTGACTTTAATCATATTATACACATTGTATTTTTGTTATTTAAAAAAAAAAAATCAAAACAATTAAGTAAAACATAAAGTGAGATTATTATTGACAAAATTTTTTTTTTACATGTCAAATTGGAACAAAGTGATATTAGTGCATTTGAGAGCTCATTCTGTTGAAGTACCTTTAGATCAAGAGCGGTTAGTAGCAAAATTTACGGCAGCGCCAATATGAAATACCTATTTGATTGATTGTATTTTGTCTATCTAACTGTCATTGCTCTGTGATCTACTTTTTTTACACAATGAGTTCATTATTGAAATTTGTTTGTTCGCAAAAGCGTCAAATTTCCTTATAGGTTTCTGACTGATTACAAATGAGCCAACCAAAAAATTATATAAGTTGGAATAAAGGTAATTTTATCTGATTAGAATACAACATAAAGAAATACCTATATTTATTTGAACCTATTAAAGAAGTGATAGCCGCCATAATGGCGCGTCTGACTGGCGCCGATCGACACAAAAGGCTCGTTAAGATTTCACTATGTCTACAATTTTACTAATTTCAAAGGGATGATATCAAATTTAAAAGATCATGTCAACAACCGATTAATGTAAAAGGTCTTAGGTATAACAAAACAATTTCATTAGGGTAAAAAATAGCATAAAAAAAGAATATATTATCTTTCTCAGACAGAACTTTAAGTTATTATTACATGTTTTTTATGCTTACAAACAGGCTGACGTCCCACTTGAGGGTAGGTATATATAATATATATATACACAGTATATACGCATTGCAATTCTGATTGATATAATAAATATAATTGTTTGCAATAAACTACATAACACAGATAAATAGTTATTGTTTTGGTAGCCTTACGTGCGATACAGGCAGACGGGCTTTGCTCTTCGGGCGGGCGGCGCACTGCGCTTCGGAGCACATCAAAGGCTGAGCGGCTTTGATCTCGCCGCCATGGCTCACCGCCTTCAATATTGTGCCTACCGCATCTAGTTCAGAGGCATAAGTGATATATTGATGTGTCCTATATTATGTTACACACATTATTGTGGGAAATAGGAAAATAATATGATGAATTATTCAAATAGTTGTTAAAGGCTTGATAAATAGTCGAAATTATCATATACAAAATTTTGCACAACAAGTATCGCTTAAGTTAATCTCATATAATATGTATTGTCTTCTTGATCCGTTTATTGTGTTAACACGTCAAAGACATAACCAATTCAATTACTGTTTGCCGAAGATATACGCACAGATTTTCCTATTTATATAATATAATTATAACCGTTTGTTACTTATTTACGCAAAAACTTCTGAACAGATTTTAATGACATCTCACAGTGTTATAGTTAATTCATCAGAATAACACATAATTTATAAAGATACGTAAACGTAGTTACAAGC
Organism: Synanthedon myopaeformis; assembly: GCA_944738685.1. Taxonomy (NCBI): domain Eukaryota; kingdom Metazoa; phylum Arthropoda; class Insecta; order Lepidoptera; family Sesiidae; genus Synanthedon; species Synanthedon myopaeformis. Next base: position 1,700,556 of record OX122927.1, on the reverse strand, counting down.
CAATGTTAGTTCTTCATAAACTCAAAAGTATCATTACAATTCAAGCGCTACACCAATTGCCAGTAAAACGTTCGTAACATCTAAATTTAAAAAAAAAATTTGACAAGAAGTGATTCACATAACTCGTTCATGTATAGTTGTTATATTAAGTTATCAATTAATATCATGTAAAGCATATTTCTTGAGATTTTCTAGGAGGAAATCTTTAAAATTTGGTTGAAATTTGGTTCCTAGCTAAGCTCATCGATGATTTGCCCAAGTACCCAGTTTCCATCGTTTTGACCATTCTAATATTATAAAATCTCTGAGCCTGAGATATTTAAGATTTTTAAATCTGTAAAAGAATGTTAGGCTTATTTTATTTGTTACAATAATGAAAAAAGTAAGATGAGCTTTCAACACGAGGTTGAGACATTTATGAGGCTTATTACAAAGCCATTGGTTAGGTGATATGTCTCATTTTTATAATGTCATCCTGGCCCGGTAACAGACAGATATTAAAAATTTCAACATGATAAACATAAATTATTTTTATTTTTTAATATTCCTTTTATATACAAATAAAAACTGAATATATTATAAAACAAGCTACAAGGGTGTAGTAAACTAACCCCCGACTTTCTATTGAGCGCAAACATGCTATATCTGCTGTAAGTTGCTGAGGTGTTGGGTGTACCGCGTACTAGTTTATGCTGCAGCATCAGGTCAAGGTTAACATGTCATGGAAATGCCACCGAAGTAACACTAATTATAACCAATTTCACATCAATCGTACCTATGGAAGTTAGTGAAATCCCTTCGTCAACTAGGAAATGGTCTTCAAACGTCTGAATAGATCTTCATTAGTTACAGCTAAGAACCATCTCGATCACGTCTGCTTTCAACCATAGAATGTGATTTTCTTGGTCGGTCCCTTTTTGGAGCTACGATGCCACAAACAGACATAAAGATACACAGATACACAGGTCAAACTTATAACACCCCTCTTTTGCGTTGGGGGTTAAATAACAAATAATTGGAAATAACGAAGTTCGTTTAAACATTTGTAAATATTATATAATATTAATAATATATATTACTACACTTATTTCAGAAGCTATTGTTATAATTATAACAATAGCCTCTTTTGTCTTATAAAAATTTTTAGTTTTATTTTTAATTATTTTAATATTTTAGCTTAGATTTCAGCAAACACTAAAGGATTCTAGGCAATTATTAAGATTAAACTCAGACGATAATTAAATCTTTGTCTGGGTGGGTAACAAATAATTGGATAATCAAGGCGGCGGCGGAAATGTTCGTTCCTGAATTTGTTTAATTCTGCCGTTACATGATCGTGAACGCGCTTCTCTAACCAACCAATGCCTGCTAAGTACTCAACAATATATACTTATATTTTGAAATCTGCCCATTTGATCAATTGCTGGATAACAATACCGAGCACGTTGGATAAGTGGTTAGAGCCTTAACACTCTGTTACAGGGTTTGCGGGTTCGATCCCCGGAAGGGTTCAACTTTGAACTAGGCACATTAGTGTGTGCTCCGAGCGTGCTCCAATCATCGGAACTCGCGGCGGAGTAATTGTTTGGAGCAATAAAATTTTTTATAAATGTTAACTTAATTATGTAAAGAATTTTTATTATTATTATATTGGTGAAGAAATAAATGGGCTTTTTATTTTATTATTTATTTATGAATTTTTTCCCAGTTAGCGTTGATTATATTACTATTTTCAAAGAATTCACGAAAGAAAACACAACAGTTGTTCATAACACTGTTTATTGAAAATAATAAAATCTTCCATCGCAATCAATTTACATTTGAAAATATTTATTCTTCAGCATATCTAGTTACCCTTAAGTTAATCAATAATGTACAATAAAATTTTTAATATTTAATTTACACAATAAAAGCACGTTAATTACATTTTAATCTATACTTATTTTAATAATATGTACTAATTAATTAAGTTTTTAATTAATTCTATCATCAAAAGGCGCAGCGTCTAATTTCATTTCGGAATTCTGTACATACATTACTTATTGAATTTTCCGAGCCATCTTTTGTCGGTTTCATATTACAGAATTAATAAATTAATTAGGAACATTAATTAATTATGGGATGTTTTAAGGAGTGTACTTTCCGTTTAAATTTAAGCTTAATTATTTATTAGGTTTTTGATTATTTAAATCATTGCAATGTATTTATGTAGTAATCAGCCATTCGACGGCTACAGCTACTAACATACGGAAGCTACATTTTTCCATCCATATTTTACATATTATAAATGTGAAAGTAACTCTGTCCATGTCTGTCTGTTACCTTTTCATACCTTAGCTACTGAACCGATCATCATGAAATTTTACATATACGTTGTCAGGGATACAGAAAAGGACATAGGGTACCTTTCACCCAGAAAAAAGTAAAAAAGTTCTCGTGGGATCTTCTAAAATTAAAAATAACTAACGCCTGGCAAAATTGTAATAGCAATGTCTGGTTTTATATTGTTTTATTTTTCAACGCGGACGAAGTCGCGGGCACTAGCTAGTAATCATATAGTTAGTCAATTCTTGTTTGTCTGTCAAAATATAAAAATATGAGTAGCTAGTTGTTTTGTGAGCTTATAATGTGGAGACTGTTTTTTGTAAAAAAATATTTATTTATTTTTTCAGAGAGAATAAAAACCCGTTTCATACAAAATGTATGAGAAAATGAATTTACTTCATATTTTTTTAAAACAAAGATCATAAAAATCGGTTCAGCCGTTCTCGAGTTATAAATGGTGTAACTAATACGACTATCTTTTATATATAAAGATTTTATATCCACAGTTTTTATTTATATGTTAAATTTCTAAAAGAAATGTAATGTTGCAATTTTTATTTTGATAGGCACACACAGCGTTACCCAAAGGGTCGATTCTTCATACAAATAGGGGTGAATAATAAATTGACGGACTGAGCGCAGGTGGGGCGAGTTCGTGTATTAGAAAATCGAATCAAGTGAAGGAATTGACTCGTATGTTAACATTTGCTATTCAGACCACTTATTTATTTAAATTAATTAAAAATTTTGTTGGCACTTGAAATAATTAATCAATTTTTTATTTTATAAAACTTATAATATAATATTTACAATTACATAATTATATAGGTACAAGTATTATAGCTTGGCTTCGGTTAAGACGCAATAAATATAGCTACCGTATAGCTTTTCATTAGGAAAAAAATTTAGTACTCTTAATAGCATTTCGCAAAATATAATATTTCAAAATTGGAATTAGTTTTAATGATTTAAATTTGAAGACCTCATAATTTTATTTTTGATGCTTTTTGTATAGCATTTATTTATATTGTTGTCATGTGTCCGAGAACACGAAAATATTGACAGGTCGCATTTATTTTGTTCTGTGGCTTTAATTAAATGCCTCTTAAACGCAGCCAAGTCTATGTAACACTCAACAACTCGCTAATCCACAATTACAAATAAATAAGTTTAGTTGGTTCCAGTGCATTTTTACTAATTGATCTCTATGCGCATTATAAAAAAAAAACCTTAAAATATTTTAGATTAATATCACGTTTGGCATTTATTTAATAATACGAATAGGTACATTATGTTTTGTTTCTAAAGCAAAGCTATGGTTATTATTATATTATATAGTCCTATATGTACCTATTAGCCATTATTTCCACGAAATCCTTCTAAAGCATTGTCCTATATGTATTCTACTAGATTTGATGATCGGAACAAAATTGTTTGTCAAATTAAGAGTTTACGCTAAAATTCGCGAACAAAAGGTCGAAAGCGCCATGGAAAATACGGCGCTTACGCGTTCTTCGTTTCCTTCCTTCACTCTCATGCAAATGAGTTACGGAAAATAATTGTCCGTAAATGCGCAATTTCTGCGTTCCGCTCAGCGAGTCTAGTATATTAAAGTCATTGTTCTAAAGCAATATTTTTTTTTTATCAAAAAGCACCTAAATACAAAATGAGAATATGAAGAATATATAAAATTAAATTTATATATGTAAGTATATGAATAACATAAACTATTCTTCAATAGTTAAGGTAAGCTTTTAGATTATATTTTGAAAGTAGTTTTAAAATGTTATGGAATTAGTTACATTGTGGTAAAGATATTGCAAAATGAATTTTTGAAAGTAATTTTTTTTTATAAAGCAGATGGAGAAGAAACGTATCAAAGAAGAGGCCTTTCTAAGACAGTTACTCGTAAAATGTAGACTTGATTTTTTACTTGGTCAACAATTGACTTGATACATTGTTATAGAGCAATATCAATACACAATTTCAATTATAAATAAATGATATAAGGCACTGCCTTATACCTCCTATACTATACAATACACAACAAGCGTTCCTATATTAAGTATACTTACTTAATTGTATAAAAATATATAATTTCAGCCACGATTTAGGTTTCTGAATAAATTAAAATAACATGAATCGCTTCACACTATACTAGTTTACATGGTGAATTTTAAATCTGGATACTTACTTAAATGAAATTCGTATAATTTTAGCCATTATTTAGGTGTTTGAACAAATTGAAATAATTTGAAACGTCTGATATTAGTGAATTTGTAGTCTGGATACTAAAATAAAATTCGCGTTCTAGAGAGCGCGCGCGGAATCCTGTCGTTTATATATTTTATTATAAGCACTGAATTTTATGAAATCTTTTTGTAATTATCAAAATAAAAGTTTTATATTGTACAATGGAGACCGACCATTTTTCATTGCTACAAAAAATACTCGTATCAGATTCTTATTACATTATTTTAGTAAAAAAAAAGTTAACTTTTTTATGTTGTGAATACATGGATACTTTCTATTTCACTTTATAGACACTAAATGAATAAGAAACAAAAACTTATAAAAGAAAATACCAATATTCAATTGAGAATTGTAATTAAGTACATAAAAAAAAAAAAAAATTTTTAATATATATATTTTTCAACTAAAGAGTTAAGCTGCAATTGATCAGGTATGAAAATAGTTACTCACCTTCACTATGAATGACAGATGACCACAACATATTGTCACAAACATCACAAACATAAAGCAAATATTGTACAACTCTTCTTAAACCATATAATATGAATTAAGAAAACCATAAAAAAAAACGATATGAATAAAAAAATACATCAACCCATAGTTAAGATTTATTGGCCAAAAATTGTTGCGTAATATTTTTATATATTACATATATCTAACCATACTACATACATTAATTATTAATGTTATCCTCTATTGAGTTTTAAATGTTTGTGCAAGCTCATTTTTTCACATTGTTTTAACAATTCCAAAGCATAGAATGCATTTATTACAAATGTCACAATGTAAATTACTCAGCCGCTAAATGTATACAACAAAACCTACTGCTATATTATCCTAGTATCGTACAAATAAGTAATCATATAACGTTTTATTGCACCATAAAGTCAATAATTGCACGAGTTATATAAAAGCGCTATAGTGGTGTTTCATTACCTTCACTATACGGAAGCCTAACTACCTTTGTTTCTGCTAATACTCCTACGCCATCTAAACACGACCTTCTATTCGCTAGGACGTCCCTCAAAAAGGCTCGTCTACCTCCAGCCAAATCTGTGCCAGTTATGGACCGAGTCAGTCTCCTTAAAGCTGGAAGTCTCAGAGCTTCCTCGTAAGAGGGAGGCTCATCAGTCGGTGTCGTTTGAGCGCGACCTCCAAACGGATCTCTAGAACACGTCGGTGACAGTTCTCTTGAGAAATATAGAGTGTTTTGACCATTTGTAGGCTGTGAGTTTTCTGGCACAGACTCATAAGCGATTGGTGTGGCAGATGTAATTTCTTCTAGAATCTGCCTAGCACTCCTACCGTTCGTCAGAACACCAGCCCAAGAACGTCTGTTTTGTTGTTTAATTTCATTTATTCGAGCACTCGCTGCAATGTTGTTGCTCGAATGTGTGGATGATATTGTGACTCTTGGTCTTCTTACTGGTTCGTCGAATGATGCAGCTTTTATAGTAGGCCTGTTAGGCCTTGATTCTGGTTCGATGTTGATTAAAACACCAGTATTTGATGCGTTTTCAGCTGGATCTTCTCTTAAAGCGGCATCTATGCGCATCGCTTCTGAGTAGGAAGGGACTAAGGCACAGTTTTCTCGGATGGCAGCGAAAAGTTCAAGGCTGTCCACTGTGGACGCGTGAGAAAGTGGGAGGGTTCTTGCTGGACGGGGTGCGGAGCAAAGTACAGCACTTTGCTCGTCGGCGAGGGCCCAGGAGTAATTTGTGGCCGGAACCGGTGGCAAACTCTCCGACAAATGGGTCTCTAAATCCAACTGTCTACTGGGGTCTAACTCGTAATTTGTACCAAATATTTTCGTAATCTGCAACAAAATTATAAGTCACAATGTATAAATTTTAAAGAGAAAACTTTTCTCATAATGACAAATTTGTACTCGTACCAATTATCCCCAACACCGAATTCCAAGTCCCCCTGGTGTTATTTGCATTTATAGGCGAAGGTAATCCAACCATTAACCTGCTTATCTATCTTTAACTCTCATAACACGAAAATGAACCGGTTGAATTTTATATTTCGAAAACTTACCGTGTAATGCACATATGCTGTATTACATTCAATGATAATTCTGAGAGGCCACGAAAGAAGTAAACACGACAACGTCCAGAACAGCAACTGCGAAGAGTACCATGGACACCGGTCAGCATCCCTGTAAAAAATAGAAATTTAGACGAATTACACAACATTTTTATTATATAAAAATCGACAGACAGGCTGACGGTCTACTTGATGGTGGCTACCGTCGCCTATAACACGCCACAGGTAATTTAGTGCGTTTCCGACCATAGTATGATTAAAGATAAAGGATAAGGAAATATTTTCTGGCATCCCTTAGTCACTCAGAGAAACACAATGGCGCAAATGTTTTTATTTCACGGTGTTAATTTTAGCTTATATAGTGAATTAAAAGCTATTTAGAAAGTTTTAGTATAATTAACTACCTACACAAACTTGACATGCGTACCTGTAAGCCACCATGTATTCCTTGAACGACGTGACTCCAATAAGATCTAAGCCCTCCCTCATTTCCATGAAGTCATCAAAACGTTCGTGTTCCGCGAAAAATCTAGACCTTTGATCTTCGAATTCTGTAACAAATATTTTTAACTCAAATTTTTTCGGGATACATTTACTTGAGAAGTTTACAAGGTATATTCAAAATCGTATACGAAAAAGCAAATGGTCGCGTGCGTGTTATAAATCTATTAACACACTTAGTATCATAATACTTTGTATCAAAAAATAGACTTATTATAGATTAATATCACATATTATATTAATCCTGCTAAAAAAAGATAACAAAAGTGTTAAATTTATAAAAATACAAACTCTTAAAACTTTGCTTTGGTTTAAAATTTCACAAAGGCGATATTAAAGTTAAAGTTTACTTTGAAACATAATATAGTTATAGATAGTTTATGTCAAACACTCTACAAGCCTTTTAATGATCAGAGACGACGCGAGTTAAGCTCGGGGTTAACTAGTAGACTAGAATTGACTTGCCTTTTGTTTAACAACTAATGACAATGATGTTAAGCTTTGAGATAGGTGTACCTAATGCATGGAGGGACTAAGTCACATTAGGACTAAATCTTTTCAAAGTTTGAATGAATAGGGATCTTCTGGGTGAGCTCGCTCCATCATAGGCCTCATTTTCGTTACACGGCTAGATGCTGGCTAGATGCCAAGAGCAAACCCATTTCCAATGAAAGAGTGATATTAAATAGTACAAACTATTTATCTATAAATCCTAAATATTAGATCTTATTTAGATAAGGTAAAACTATAGTAAAAGATAAACTAACCACTGGCAGCTTCAATATTGGCGAACGCGAACCCTTTACTAAAACGAACTTTGGTGATGGGCGTTTTGGAATCCAAAACGAGGTTCCTTGAAGCGTCGCGTTGACCACAGCACGCATGCGCGAACGAAGTGTTTGCACTGTGCGTGTTCACACGTTCGTAGTAAACCTGATAGAAGAAATGAGAATTTTAAAAGGTGATTAGTAAGTATTATAGATAACACAAAACATGACCGTAAGTTTTTTTTATGTTAAGGTCGAGTGACAGGCTGACGGTCGAGTGACAGACAGTGTCTTGATGGTGGGTGGCTACCGACGCCTTAATACAAGCTACGCCACAGGTACTGTAAGTGCTCTGCCTACCAAAGTAGGATTATGGATAAAAGATAGAGTAATCACGGTGGTCTTCTGTAAGGGGTGGTGACTGCCAGAATGACTTAAAAACGCAGTATGCCCACTATACTTTCAAAATCCAGACAAGTCAATTTAAAAAAAAAAAAACAAAGTTGTCCTAGCCGGAAATCGAACCCGGGGCCTCTGAGACAGAGCGTTAACTTTGGCCACTCGACTTATGTGTTTGTCAAAAATTTTAATAAAGAATCGTCAATCATATGACAGTATGTAATCCTAAAATTGAAATAGAGAATAGTTAAGTTAACATCACAGTAAGTAATTATTCGGGTTGTTTTTTTTTTAATAATATGGATAAAATTTATATTTAGATTAATATTTATAATTATTACACCAAATTATACTCGTAATATTTCAACGGTACAAAAAGGGCAGCCCCAAAAGACGGTTACTTCAATTATAGTTTCCTTTAAAGTCACGTAGCTATAACACGCACGCGACCATTTGCTTAATTCGTATACGATTTTGGATTTGAAACGTGTTATTGTATTATAGCATGCAAGAATATACTATAGAGGATCACTATTGACTATACAAAAACGACAAAGTTATGTTTATGTTGTGAGTCAAGTATAGGCATTAGGGTTTGCAATCCCGCAGTCTTTTCTTTCCAGCTGGATATTTGCGGTAAATTCGTTTTTACAGCAGGATTCCGCTGTAATTCCCGCAAAAGATTTAACACATTACCAATCGAGTGTTCGGTTTTTCGAACACTAACTTTATTAATTTTTTAGCTTTTATTCTATTAAAAGTAACTATATCAATTTATATTTGCATGTATGCAAGTAAGCGTACTTGCACCAAATTTTGCTTGTATTTATCATCATGCGCCTACTTGCCGTACATAAACTGATTAGGAAGACAACTTATAAAACCACCCCCTTACAGAGGACCATCAGGACAATAACTAATACTAATCCCTTATCCTTAACGTCCTTATCCTTATTTTCTTATCCATACTAAGGCCGGCTCCACATTTACAACACACGTGGCGTTGCTTGTATTATCTATCTATCGTCAAGTGAACCATCAGCCTGTCTGACGACTTCTATTATACATTAAAAATAAAATAAATCTTTTCTGAAACCAATTATTCAATCTAATGTTGAAATATTTCATAAATTATGTATAAAATCCTACACACCTAACTTTATATGGAGCTTTGTTGAATTTTCGATGAGTTCTATTTTAGTAGCCATTAATTTAATTAATTATGCTCCTTAGTTCTTAAATTTTATATTCGAAGTTGTTCTGAAGTTTGTCATCTTCAACGGTCGAAGTTTTAAACTGGTAATTAACTGAAGTAAGAAGGTATCTGAGGTAAACTTCTGTACGACTATTAGACCAATATTACTTAGATACACTAAATACCCTGCATTCAAAGTCATAATTATTAAAAATTATACAGGGCTATAAAGTACATAGTAAGTATAAAACTATTACATATTTACTTTTAATGTAATATTCAATTAATTAACTTAAGATGATTTTAAGATGACTTTTAATATATTTAAAAAAATATCATGAATTAATCGTACAGATGATCTCATAACTGAAAAAATCTATGCAATGTTATATTTTGTTTTTTATTTTTGTTCTTAATTTATTGGTCTTATAAGAAGGTTCAAGATTGTTAAGAGTGCTCTGCGAAGAAAGTTATGCTCGGAGTTTATATACGAGACAGAATGTCTAATGAGGCAATATGTAGAACCAAAACGTCGCTAATAATATAATTACCAAGCTGAAGTGGTAGTAGGCGGAACTCATTACTCGTAGAACAGAAAATCGATTGAGAAAAAGGTTCTAATATTGCGACATGTATTTGAAGATTACGCTAGATGGCTCCACACTACGTTGTGGCCTGTTAGTGGACGTTCGTCAGCTTGTATATAATGGTGTATCTTATTTATATAGGATATCCATAAAAGTGGAGCTTAAGGAAAACGTAGATGGCAGAAAGTTGACTAGCATAGCATAGCATAGCATATCATAGTGAGAGAAAGTACACACCTGTGTCGTCGTATAAGCATCTCCATTACGATATCGTGTGACCTGCCTCTTCCGTCGTACGTAGTGATAGCATATCGCCTTCCACCTGTTTATTATTAGAGACAATATTAATCGTGTTTTTATTTATTTATTTATTTACATACAAAAAAAAAAAACACAATTGTTAGTACACAGTTTAGGTGTACTATAAACTCAATTAAATTTGTACCGTACACCTGAGTTGTCTACAATATCAGAAATACAAACAAAGGAAAGAAGTATATATTCGTAGGTAGATACCATTTTAATACAACAAACCTGCTTGTCCCACTTTAACATGCAGCTAACTCATATAAGTGCATTTTCTACAGGACATTTTAATTTTATTAAATTTTATTTTAACAAATTTATAAATAATGTATAAATTAGGTATTATATTTTTAAATTCTTAGTATTAGTTATATTTATTATTATTAGTATATACATACACATACACACATGAACATACATACACACACACACACATGGATACACATATGAATATATAGTTACGTTAAAATACTACTTATTACGGATAAAATATTCTTTTAATTTATACTTAATATTTTTTAAGTTTAAATTATTTTTTAAATCTGTTGGCAGATTAGTAAGGTACTAAAAAATCGAATTGTTGATTTATATATTCTTAGTTATTAATCAAGTTAGTAATATAGGTTAAATTAGAATTGCTTATTAGTTTTAAGAGTAGTTTTTAATCCTAAAAGGGTGTATTTCGCAAGTAGACCCTTAACAAAACTAAAATGGTAATTTGTTTCATAGCGGACTTATGTAAGGGGTCGTTACAGCTGCTAAATGGGCTGCTCAATTTAAGACTGCGAATCAAAATTACAAATTACAATTAACAAAAAATTACTCTAGTGATGTTAAGTTTTAGGTTTCACTTCTTATAAGCTAGACGTTGCACGCGACTTCGCCGGCGTAACTTTTGAAAATATAGCCTATATTACTCTCTGATAATATAACTTTCTACGAGTGTATAGGTGAATATTATAGAATATATTATAGAATATTAGAATATAGAATATTTAAAATCGGTCTAATAGTTTTTGAGTTTATTCATACTTTTACTTGTCTTTTTGGTAGACCTTAAGTGCTGATTTATTTATAGTTACAAGGAATTCCAAGGGAGCTAACGGACGTAAAGGCAATTCAGATAATGTACTGTTTCAACTGAAATTATATATAGAGAGGGAAAGAAGGGAATTGATTTGTTAGAACAATAAAGCTTTCGGTCCATAATTAACTAACTCTGATGTGATTGAACAATATTCATGTACGTATGTATAGTTAAAATAGGTTAATATTGTGTTTTAATAAAGCTATACGTGCGTGACCTCACGCCACGATTTTGCTTCTACAGACACGAAGGGCTACGAAATTACACAAATCCCTTCAAAAGTTGAATCAAAGTACTTACATAATAATATCAAAGTAGACGTGAAAAGTGTATTGAAATAAATTACTCGTTTGATATATTTTTTTGTATAAAAAAGTAGCAGATTTGTATCTCCTTATTTAATACTAGCTTTATCTGCGACTTAGTCCGCGCCCCTTTTCCTAAAGCTTTGAAACAATTATTAAATCGTTATTGTAAACTTATTTTTCTAAACCGGTGAATTTTTAATTTTATTTTTAGATTATCTCTGGGAAACAAAATTATTTTTGATATATTTATTAGTCTATACTTTCAATTGCAACGTAAAATCCAACACCTGAGGGTAAAAAAATGGAGAAATAAATATATGTAACTTAGTGTATTAAAAAATATACACTACTTTCTATTATGTAATATCTTCTGGTTATAAATAATAAATTAAATACGAATGTTCTTATTTAAATTTTATGAAAATCCTTTAGAATAACAAAGAATAGGCTAAAGGTATAATCCAGAAATACATTCATAGTCAAGACTTACATTGAGAAATTAGAAAAATTTTCTTATTCTCTTAATTATTATTTATTTTTTACTACATCTAATATCACGAAAAGATTATGGGGTAAATCTTAGGTATAACTAGTTTCATCTATTTAGTAGTGCATTATTGATTTTTTTTATTACAAATTAAATGCTTCAAATCATAGTATTAGGTAAATGTACAATAAATATTAAAACTAAAAAAAAAAAAATACTAATTAAATGTCAAGAGTTAACTCTGTGGAAGTAATAATACGCAATTTATAATTTTGCTGGGAATTACTCGTACAAAGCACACCGCACAATGCAATTAGGCAGCATTTCAACATGCATGGAAGTTGCATGCGAACGTTGAATTAATTTTAAGCATTATTTTAAATTAAGTTTTTAGTAGTAGTTTTATGATGAACATTTATCCTTTTTTATAAAAAAAAATATGGTTCAATGCTCGCACGGTATCACTTTTATCATAAAGCATTTTCACGCAAAGAAAACGGTGACTTCTAAACTTTTATACGTTTGTCAAGATTCTTATTTTTATATGATTTAGTACACTCGAGAACAATACTTTTTTTCTGTGTGAAAAGTAACCCTATGTCCTTTTATGTATCCTCAGGGATACAGATACAGATGCTTCATGATGATCGGTTGATTAGTTAAGGCGTGAAAAGGTAACATGTCCCTTATAGGTATTGTACTCGTAAATTGTAAATACATATTTATGTATCATATTTCCTCTTATTATTAATATTTATTAATTTATATTAATACACCCATAAATTAGTGAAACCCAATTGACCCCATCCCATAAATTCCATTATCTCACAAAAAAAAATATCAATATAAAAGTATTCTGAAAACTATGCCCTATACATTCTATTAGTTATAAATTTACTAGCGACATGTCCAAGGTTTTGCACGTATGCAAATTTTGTCTGCAAATTATATACATAGACATTCCTCGTTATCCGCTCTGTAACCTATAATAAGTGATGAAAAAAACAAAATTTACCATACTCTCGGCGTGGCAGTCCGCATTGAATGTACTCGAGCGCTCACGGCGGCTACATCAACGCGTCGAGCGAGTTGTATCCTCGCGGTGCTGTGGTAACATTCCACCAGGTAGACGAGGTACAGGAGCAGAACGAACGCTATAGGTATGTACGCGTATCCAACGTCACAGGGAGACTCGCGCACTGTGCGTTTGATGGGAAATCTGTCAAAACAAATCTAGCTACAGCGACGTAACAGCAAAATAAACCAATGTTCTATTAATACTTTTGTGACATAACATAGCTATTGGTTAAATTGGTAATCCTCTCGGTCAAGCCATATTCGGCTTAGCTATAAATTCTATTATTCGTTAACTAAATTCTAAATTCAATGTGTGATATCTTAACGATGGAAGCCTAGGTGTTAAAATAAAAATAAGTTTAGGTGTTATAAGTTAACTTTTCCAAATTACTATCAAAATTTTCAACTATTGGTATAGAATTAAATCCGCATAAATGTGAAATTTTTGTTCTTGAAAAAAACTATTATACAAACAGCACTAAAATAGAAATTAAAGAAACATTTAAGATTTTGCCTAAAGACATCAAAGTAATTTAGTAAAGATTCGCTTTCCCTCTTAGGATCCTATATCAATCCTTCGAAGATCAGATCAGATTTGTCTGCATTAACTTCTTTTCTGCTCTGTTCATCCCTTGTATGGACGTGTCAAAATGCACTTAATAAAATATGTAGATGAATCGGTAAAACAGAATTTGGAAATATAATCTCTGTAAACTCGAATAAAACTATGTACACACGAAATATTTAAATTGTATCATCATATTATTGTAATAAATATTTGACTGACCTATTTAGATCTATCAGTTCTCTGTCAATCTCTGCAGTGTTGCACCAGGCGACGGAACCGAGGCACCCTGCTATCATCAAGGTGAGCATGAAACACTTCCAATTGCCTTCGCGACGCAGCACACCGCCCAAACTCTGCTGACGAGGTCTCTGTAACAAACGTAAAATGTAATTTAACAAATAAATTTTTTAATAATATTTTTAAAAACCATAGCTCTCAAAAAAATTCCATTAAAACTTCAAGAAATATTTGATGTCTGACCCCTTTGATTATCACATTAACCGCAATCTATGTAAGTAGACTAAGTTATCGAAGACTTTCAATATAAACACTTAAAACCATTTCACTGACACACGGAAATAGTTAATGGTACTGTCAACATTTTAGGAATTCAACATTGTGGTCCGGAAGGCTTTTGCCGTTTACAAATAATGCCCGAGGCTTTAATTTTATGCTCGAGATTTCTTCCTTGTTTTTTCGACCAGACGGCGAAATGTAGACTACATTAACATTTTACATCTAAATATACATGAAGGGATAGGGAAATGGATTTTGGCATACCTAACTTATTCACCGAAACACAACAGCACACATGCTGCCTAAAATGCAAAATGCAGCGTGGGGCTGCTACTACTTTTCAAATCCAGATTAGAATCAACTTTGAAAAGATCATTTCAAAAGTTGACCTAAGCAGGAATAAAACTCGGAACCCATGAAACAGAGCGTTGTATTAAATGTTTAATACAAATGGTTAAATGTTTGAATCTAAAATTATAATATATAGGATAACTTTAGATACTTACCTACGCCACTTTTGTTACCTCCAAAAGTGTATATTATATTTAGAAAGGAACCTTACATATTAAATATTAAATTCAGTAAAATATTTAACTGAAGATACTACATATTCAATAGGAAAACAGAAATTACAAAATAACATCCAACTCCTAATAGATAGAATTACTTACAAAACCTAATATGTATTGCCACCTGCAAAAACAGCTTGAGGCGACCCAAGAAGAATCCAATTGTGAGGAACTGTCGTCCTTTATTTGCATTCACCTAATAACTTGGATCCTACGAGAATACCTTTGGGGTACACGATCAAATATTTTTTTGGGCCATATAAAAGGTTGGAGGCCTTTGTATTTGAGTAGAAACTTTTTACTTTTTGTTTATATAAGAAAATTAAATTACTACGAATAATAACTTAGTATCTTCAATAAAACCACCCATTGCATGGGGTTCCTATTATAGGCAACGTTAGTCATCTACCATCAATGGACCGTCAACCTGTCTGACGTTATATATAAAAGAAATAGAAATCACCGAAGCGTCTGTACAGAAAATTTTAATTTGAACAAGGTAATTTTCGATCTACAGGCTCAGACAAAAAAAAAACAATATCTATCTAATTTTAATTCCCTGAGACCGCGTGGTCCGACTGCTGGATCGGACGACGCGGACATTTTTTCCTGTTGCTCCGATTGATTGATTGATTGATTGATTTATTTATTAAGGTACACCAACAGAAGACACAACGATACAACACAATAATACAGTTTTTACATTCGGTCTTGGTCTAATGTGAATTCCAATGACAGGTATACACAACATTTAACATCAATCATCGATCCTTAAGATTAAAGAAAATTCTTATACTAAGTTCCAAAATAATAACCATTATATTCACAAAAACGCTCAAATCTTTAACATACATGACATATATAAGATATTATACAATATTATAGTATACATATATACACACATTCATATATACAATATACATACATACATACACAAACACAATATTACATTTGACAAATTAGGCGACATGTAGCCAACAAGGCTATTCAACGTTTGTGAAAGACGGTAGGCATTTCCGTATTTTACGATGAAAGCTTGCCATATTGTCGTAGTTTATATCAATTTCAGATTGATCGGACGAAATGGACTTTTTTCTCGTTAATCTCTAAGTTGGACATTTTTGTGGCTGTAGGAATACAATAATCGTGAAAACAACATTATGTATTGTATTGTCAATAATTTCAGTTTGTATTTCGTTGGAGTAACGAAATACGCTTTCAAATACTTCGAATGTTTCGATAGCGAATTGTTTAGCAAAACAGGGGATTGGGGGTACAATACATACAAATTAATTTCAATACCGTTTTCCTTGTGACATATAAAGAGCTATTCTCTTTTATGTTATTGAGGATAAGGTTATTTCGGTTTTATGTTTACTTCTAAAGATACCGTAAGGAAAAGATTTATTTATTTTCTTTTTACATATTCATTCGTTTAAAAAAAAAAAAAACAATATTAAACATACGAGTATAACAGAAAAACATATTCTCCAAAACATGTATCCCCTGAATCTCATTATAGGCAGTCAATTATTTTTTTAATAACTCATATATGAATTAGTTTTCAGAAATTGAAGCTTTGGTATCTCATTATAAGGGTGCGTCTGCAAAACTCAGTGCCATGTCACTATCGATATGAATAATATGTAGAAAATTTTGTGAAGATAATTATCTACATTTTTTGAAAATTTTTAAAAATATTTTTGTATACAGTCAATTTATTAACAATATTATAATTTTATTTTAAACATTACTTTAGAAATTAGGTAATATTTGTAAAATACGTCTATACATTATACTCCCTATCTCAAAGCTCTTAATATTATAGAATAAAATCAACTTCTGACTGTTTTTCTGCTACTTTCTAATATACCAGGCAGGTTTGTCTATACAATTTTCAGAAGCGAAGCCTGGATCGGGTCGCTAAGAACTAAAATAATCTTGTGGTTATTACTTCCTTGGAACAATAAGTATAAATACGTATAATGACTAACCTATAATGGCAATAAATAGGTTAACGAAATTGAGCTATTAATAATCCCAATTATCCAGAGTACATCTATACTAATCTAATATACTAATAATATAAAGAGAGAAGATTTGTATGTTTGTAATGAATAAACTCAAAAACTAATAGACCGCTTTTGAAAATTTGTTCATCTATAGAAAGCTACATTATCAGCGAATAACATAGGTTATATTTTATAAAGTAACGCAGCCGAAGTCGCGTGCAACAGCTAGTAATATTATAATATACTTGCGTTAACTTTTGTATTCGTTACTGAGAATGGATTTGGCTTATGGCTACATGAAGATAAAAAGACTTTAAAAATTACGAAGCAAGGTTATACAAAAAGGTACTTTATTAGGTCTTTTTTTTTCCACCGAATGGCCTCTTTCCCTTTTCGTCATCCGCATACCGCAAATGTCTGTAGGGAATTTCATAAATACGTCCGACATTTAAAAAGTCAGAACATTTTAGCGTGTAAAGCTTGAAGCTTGTCATTGAATCTGAAGCTGTCATCTTCAGAGTATAATTATGTGAATTTTGAACTTGGTATAAATAAAAGATTATACAGTCATTCAAATGAAAACTTGAGCAGTTTTTGACTGAGTCTTTGAGCAGTACTCAAAGAGTATTTTGAGGGCTACTTCAATCGCCGACAGATTTAAAAAATGAAGAACACTAAATAAGACAAATAAAAGCAAAGAAAGCGGAAATGTAGCCAACAAAAGCACTCTCTGTGTAAGCAAGTAAGGAGCTTTACACCTTTGATTTCCTGTCGTCAGTGACATAATTGCTTAGTTAGTCGGACTAGTCAGTGAACGAGGTTTAGCATTAAGCCATCGTAGAAATGCGACGGATTTCCGCAATTGTTTCGGCAAACACGTCTAGAAATTGGCTCGACTCCCGTTCGGAAGCAATTGGAATGGCTTTATCCGGATTAAGTAGCAAATTCATTTAGTAATACGATTGCCTTTGATGATTGTACAAAGTTTCATTCATAGAAATAAATTCATCGCGATTTAAAAAAAAAAAAAAAAAATTTAATATCACAGTATTATGGATATAAAAAATTTAGCAAGTTGCACAAAGAATTTGATAAAATGAAACAACTTGGTTATTGTGATTAATGAAGACGGATTTTATATTTAATATTTTGCACAGAGAAAATTACACATGAGCATTACACAAAAGGATGAAAAAAATATAGAATAGACAAATGACAGATGTTAGTTATCAGATTTAGTGTGGCCTGGTTACAAACATTTTGCGTCCTATACTTTAACAGAATTAAATAATAATAATAAATTTGATTTGATTATTTGTTTGTTTGTTTGAATGCGCTAAACACTGAAACACTAGGCGGTTTATTTTTTTTTGCATTTGATAGTCCAACTGTTGAGGAAGATTTAAAAAAACGTATGAGCCATAGAAGCCGAACAAAAAATGAGATGTGGCTGTGTCGTGGACACGTGTGTTTTACATGTACGTTAAGAGTAATATTATCATTGAGAGTGTCGTCTTTCGTAATTATCACAACACAAAGAAAAGAAAAGAAAAGAGTGCATAAAAAGGCATAGTAGGTACGTTTCAACCAGAAAAAATACTGTTTCCGAGGGACCGGACGATTTCCCGGGCAAAAGTTAACTAGCAAAGAAACATTAATTTATTGGTCCATGCAAAAACTTAGCTTTCACAATGAAATGTTAAAATAAAATAAAATAAAAATTAGGATAAAAAAGAAAAAAAAGTTGAAAAAGTTGTGAATTGTGAGTTTTCGTAAAAGCACTTTTTCGTAGAATTCCTCTAAAATAACAACAAAGAATGCAGTGTTACTCTTTTACTTTTTGAATTGCTTAATTTCCCCTTGGTATGCCCTCAAATGGTTCTGTTGCGAAAGCTTTAAAAATAAATTAGTCTGGACTGCCACGGGAATTGTTACAGTAATTTCTATTTAGAATGTATTTAAATGTATTTTAATATTTTTAAATTACCTTTATAAAAAAATACCGTTATGTAAAAATTGTTATCGTAAACTTAAACAGTTATTAGTAATTATTTTAACTTTCTCAAAATCGAGGACATATACAAACATACTGAAAATGTCTAAATTAATTTAATTAAGATAACACATTATATTTAATAGTTCGAACAATTGGGAAACACAATCAGCCCAGTCTTCCATAGCTTCTAGTTCCATAAGGAGTGTAAATTGTGATCCTGGGTTTACTTAAAACACTGTATCTGCTTGTCGTATGAGTCAACTGAATAGGCTACGGCGATATCCTTGACTTGAAGATAACAGGCACCTGGGGAAACTGGTAGCCTAGCCACTCAGGCATTAGGAGAGAAATACTATAGACACCATGGTGTTATAAGGATGGATTTATTGTAGTCTCCGACTAGGCGAGTATAGTTATTATTGCTGATGGGAATTTACCACGTGGGACATGGCCTTAGGGCAAAGTAACGTCTTTATATCGTGGACAAGACGAAGTCGTTCGTGTCGTTGATGTAGCGACATCAGCGTGGCCGTGGCGTTGCGAAGGCCGGTACGAAAATTAATACTGAGAAATTATTACTGTTGGAGGTCTAAGATTTTTGTTTTTTATTGTATAAATTTCAAAAATTTATTTAATTTTAATATTTCTGTTTACTTTTTCTGTTAAATGGGAGAATTTTGGAAACTAAACTCTTTAGTTGAAAACCTTTTTTGTTAATATATTATGCTTGAAAAAGAATAAATAATAAAAATCACTTTTCAATTTTGAATTTAATACCAGCTTTTAATTCCTCAACAGCGAGAGAGTAGTTTTGTGAGTTTAAATCTCACACAAAACCGTTTCCACAAAAACAGTACTACTGGGTACTTCTCACAAAAAAGTTCCAGAAGAATTGAGATCGAATACAATTTCATTTCAATAATCTATTATATTATCAAACCAGCTGGTGCTCGCGAATTCGTCCGTGTTCAAAATGTTATATAGCCTAAAGCCTTCCTCGATAAATGGACAAAAAGAATTTTTCAATTCGAACCAGTAGTTCCTGAGATTAACACGTTCAACCAAACAAACAAACTCTTCAGCTTTATAATATTAGTATAGATGACATCAGCGAAAGCCGCGAAATCAAGCTGATATCAAGCGAAATCAGCGAAGCGAAAGATCAATTATTATTTTCTTAGGGACTTCTTCTACTAAATCATTAAGAGGATATTAACAGTTTCAACGCTGACGCGCGTCGTTTTACACGAATTTCTGAACATGTTTCAAAACTATCGAAAAACTTTCCAAGTAACCTCTTTTTTTAGATATTTATTTAATCTTTAGAATTATTAGAGTAATTCAGTAATTTCATCCATTTTAACTACAAATTTTAAAAATATATAAATGTGAATAAATATTAGACATTTGTTTTTGTCATCACTGAAAATGAGGTATTGTTTAACAAACGCCCTTGAAAGATTTTCAAGTTATAATTTCATGCATAAATCTGACTGATTGCTTTATTTCTTCAAAGAATTTACCTTACATTCTTCAAGACGTGATTTGGGGCCTGGTCGAGCTTCGAATATAAATTTTTATGGGCAACCGCCACAGTAATTTTATTGAAAGTATATAAACTCCGAATTATTACAGGAGGCACAGTCTGCACCAATGAAAGTTCTAACTAACATCAGATACATTAAACCTACAGCTAAATGTTGACAACAGATATTCAGTTTAAGACTGCACTGTACAGTGTGCTCTACCGCTACATATATTATTTATTTCATTGTAAATCTACTGTCTACATGGTGAATTTCCTGTGACAAAACATTTCTGCAAAGGTATTTTGTTAAGAGTACTTTTGTGAAGAATACTCGCTACAACCGGATAGCAATGAATTTCGGTTAACGGACTACTAAGAGTCTGGACGAGTAGCACTCTTTGTTGTTTAGCCTTTCTCTAATGGAAATAGGACGTCGTCCGTTGTTTGTCGACAAGCATTTTGTAAAAACCTTCTTTTCTTCATTCTCTATGCTTGAAGCCATTGAGACAACAATTAGGTTGATTACGTAACATTGTTTTAACTTATTCACTTTTCGAGCAAAGCATACTTGTGATATTTATTAACTAAGTAATAAAAATATCCCACAATAATATTTTTTAATAAATGGTCGTCAGACAAGCTGACGATTCACTTGATGGTAGGTAACTAAGCTACCATAGCCTATAATATAAGCATTGCTATAGGTGCTGCAAGTACGCTGTGGATTAGATAGAAAAGGATAAATAGTGAGGAAAAGTATACTTTTTATATTATAAAGAATGGCAGGCAGGCAGACAGCAATCAACTAAATGATAGGTAGCTACTAGATAAACTAATAAACTAAAAATCGAACAATGTTTATTTTTAATTAGACATATTAACATGTTTTGTTTACATTTATTTATTAGAATTAGTTCAACAAATTATGTATAGTTCTGTATTCATGACTAAATACTCTATTTTTACTATATAAATTTTAGTTCGAGTACTTGAAACACGCATCGAAAATAGTACGTGGTATCGAGATAAGACCTCGCCTTAATTAAATGAAGTCATCAATGTAAACCAAGCTTACGTGGCATGTTTATATTGCGTACGTAGTGTTAACGACATTATATTTACTACATGCTTCCAAATACCACAATTTGTAGTCTGAATAAAAGACAATTAATTAGTAACTTAAGTATATTAAACTTAACCTAACTTTTATAACTTAAGTATAGTAAACTTTACAATCTCCAACTTTGTAATAAGCTATTTAATAATAAACTGGATTCTTGAATTTGGATATGTTTGACGTTAAACTATGCTCTGTTCTGTTCTTAGCCATATAATATGTATAACTAGCTGGTGCTCGCGACTTCGTCCGCGTTGTAAATTAAAAAAAAGCAATATAACGCTTGGCCAGGCGTTAGTTTTTCTATTTTTCATTTATCCCTCGTGAATAGTCCTTTTTTTTCTGGATGAAAGGTACCCTATGTCCTTTCTGATGTCCCAGACAACGTGTATGCAAAATTTCATGGTGGTCGGTTCAGTAGTTTTTGCGTGTAAGAGTTACAAACATCCATACATATTTTCGCATTTATAATATTAGTAAGACTAGTAAGATATAATCCATACTTCTATGGATAGCATGGATATGTATAGAAATAAACATAAATTTTGCACATTTCTAAATCGAAACCTACGTTAATCACGTAACATTATCACGCAAAATTTAATCCTGGAGCACAATTAAAATATTGAGGGAGTTCTCGTGTATTATAAGCGTTTTCGGATATGAGTTGTACAATCTCATTCGTTTATCGATTTTAGTGTAATTGAGTTTAGAGAGTTATTTATTTATTAGCAATTATTTCACAAAAAAAGAACTCAGTGTAATCTACAAAATCGTTTCACCAGTTTGCTTCAGATAGAATCACAAATAAATTCCAAACTCAATCCTGCAAATTCTACTCTCAAGACTTGTACTTAAAAACTTCCTTGAGACTTGAAAATTTAAAATAAATTAACTGCCGCCTATTTACTTTACTTACTTACTATTTACATTCCCGGTGACCGGTGACTTTAAATGGCGGTTAGCCTACTTGACACTTTACTCAGAGATGGTGAAAGAGGCCCTTAGTAAAGTAACTTAGTTACATTTTGAAAATTATTGTTAATTTTTAGATACTTTTAGATTTTCACACCGCATGCCGGTTGAATATGTGGACATCATCTAAAATTTACAACAACTTATATATAACTATATATTCAGCAAATAAATTATTTTTGAATTTGAATTTTTTTGATTTTTTTTTATAATTTGCAGAAAGAAATGCATTTGTGCGAAGCCAGGGGGTAGGTTGCTAATTATTAATGTTCGTGTCTGTTATGAGTTCAATTTTAATTGTGAAACACTTCTGTTTTTCTGTTCAAGGGCTTCGTTGTCAGTTCATCGGATTATAAAGCAATCTCGAAGTAATTTCGTTCAAAGTTTAATTAGCTATTCGTTGTGTGCAAAGTAAACACGGTTCTCGTTCTTAAAATAGTCAGTGAACGCTTCTGAAATTAATGGTATGATAAATTAAATAATTAACAATATGTAATATTTACTAAGGTTCGTATAACAGTCAGGCTAGAAGAATTGTGCATATCGAATAACTAATATATATGTACCTACTTATAAATAGCCAAGTAAAGGAGATGCTTATTAAATACTTCTGGATTTAAAATTCCTTTTTTTTTTTTTTCAATAAAAAACGTTTTCGTTTAATCTTGAATATACAATAATATATATTATATTTGTAAAAACTAACGCAAAATATATTAAAATCATGAAAATTTAACAATTTCATAAGCCTCGCCAAAAGAAAATACAAAATGAGTGACAACCATAGAAATTTTAATATTACAAATATATTAAAAACAACGAAGGTTTTTGCGACCTTCAATAAAAGATAACGCATTCGTGCCAGGGTCATCGATAATAGAGTTCCATCGAGCCGCGACAGGTACTCAGGGGTGTCTAATTTTTCACAACCCTACTTGTGTTAACCAACAAAAGAATATGTTATAAATTATTGCTGTTGTTATTAGAGATATGGTAAAATGTACAGGTTTTATTCAGCTCGCAGCGTTAAATTTTTGCATATCCATTTATTAAAAAGATAGTTGGGTACCTTAGAATATAGAACAAACTTAGAATATAGTTTGTTCTATATTCTAAGTTGGGTACATAAATATTTTATACTGGTAGTACGGAATCAGATACATATTCGTAATTTTAAAATTGTGGTCTAGTTATAGGGATGCTATAGCTATAGCGAAGCCCATTTCCCTATCACTTTCTAATATATGGTTGGCAGCGTACTTGCAGCACCTGAAGAGTTGCTTGTGTTATATGCGAGATATCTACTATTGCCTATATTTGTAATTCTCTTTTCTTCTAATATAAGTATCAAAATTTATTTTAATTAAATAAAATAAAATAAAAGGAATCGTTTAAGTACAATCAATAATGGCAGTTCAATTTTATAAAGTTACACATGAAAGCGTGAAACATTTTCCGAGCTTTCGTTTCCAATGTCAAAAGTTCAGATACATTGCAGTTTGGCAACTAGAAAACTTTAACGTTCGACTGCGAACCAGCGGTTTTAGTTTTTACTAAACTTATATATTTTTAAATGTTAGACATACGAGTATATAATTTATATATTTTTTTTATTTAATCGACGTAACTGCCTTGGTCCATTTCAACTGAATTTACGATAGTGTATCATTGATACACATTTCTAGCTTGTTCTTGCTTGATGCAAGTATGACGCCTAGTGTTATTTGTTGCTACTTACGATATTCTTTATAGAATATCGTTAGTTGCTACCGGTATAATATAAGATAATTAAATAAATATTCACACTTCATATTAAGAAGAATAAGTTCATATTGTCAAAAGTTTTCAAAATGCTTAAGAACTGTGATACATTAAATACATAATAGTTACTTTGAATTATTGAAAATATATACGAGATGGAAAGTTGCGAAAAACATTCATTATCTTACATGTTTGATATAAAAAAATAGCATAACAAATCTGAGAAATAATAAGTTTAAAAAAATATATATAACTACATCTCTTTCTACAATATTATCTATTTACAACACCCATGTAAAGTTCTTTTATGACCACAAATTCGTTATGACAATTAAGATATATATCATAGAATTCCAGAATAAGTAAAAAAAATATTGAAAAATCAAAGGAACCATTAATAAACATTTAGACGAAAATTGTTATACTTTGCAAGTTGCCAGTAAATTTTAAATAATAAATACCTTTAATAAAAGAAAATAAATAATTAGACTTTTAAATTGTATAAAATGTAATTATTAATGTAAATATAATTATTCTCAGAGTTCATGTAGAAATATGAGAGCTTGAATTAAATTGAAGGAACGAACGTTAGCTAATAATGTTGTTCTTGGAAATGTTAATAATATAAAATTTAATAATATAAATTTAATGATGATGGAGAAGTGTATATTTTTGCAGTTATTACAGCAACTGTAATTTTTCTATATGTAAAAGTCGTCAGACAGGCTTACGGTCGACTTGATGTTAGGTGGTTACCGTCGCCCTAAATCTAAAAGTTTATACTCTTTCAAAAGCAATTCACAATAATGTATACCGACAAAGGCTGTGCCTGTACATGCTTTCCCTTGTTTTAGATAAGATTTACATTGAGCCGGGTAAGCCACGTATCTCCATATTTCCACCAGACTTGAGACAACTCGTGGTTGGAATAAAAACAGTAGAGAACAACATGATTTTTTTACCATTTAAAATCAACTTTAAGACCTGAAGCATATGGGTTATATTGAGTTGAATTAATTGCTGAAAGAATAACGGCACACAAGAATATCTTGTGCCGCAAAAGTTTAGTTGTTGCAGGGCACACTGCATTCATATACTAAAGGAGATCATCTAGCGACTAATCAACTGCTTACAAAAAAAATTACGATATAATAACACTATGGGTGCTTTCGTGTTTCTATTGGCGAGTGATTGATGCCAGGGAGACTATTCATCTATCCCGTGTTTATTCTTTTATCAAAGTCGGTAGCGTGCTTGCAACCCCTATGACGTTGCCTGTGTTAGCTATTAGGCGACAGACGCCACCTACACTCGAATGTGTGGTACATTTGAGTGTACAGTACATTTGAACCCGGAGGTTCGATCGATAAAAATACACTTCGATGTCAGTCAAATATTTCTTTTGTTCGGTAGAAATAACAGGAGTCTATGAAACACTGTCTCACTTTCTATGACTCAGTTGACTTTCTGCATAATCTCTTGCATATTTCGTAAATATCTGAATGTATTTGATGAAGAAACCAGGATTATTAAATGCCAAGAAAAAGTCTTGCAAACATGTTTTCTTAGGCAAATGTAAGGAAAGAGTTCAGTAAGCGCCATCAACAATATTGTATCGTATGTGCATACTCGTAGCGTTATATGCCTGTCGTGTAAAGTGACTTCGGTATGTCGAAGTGTTCTAAAGTGTTTGAGTAACGAGCCACCAGCCACCATTTGAATAGGGCTCCAATGTAACAAATATGTTTGTAATATTGACACTTAAGAAAGAAAGAAAGAAAGAAAGAAAGAAAGAAGAAAGAAAGAAGAAGATGATGAAAGCCTTTATTAGTTTCATTTATACAATTATGACTTCTGTATTAAAATATCTCTCACTCTTTAGTCTTCAAGGGGATTATATCATTGTGTTTTAGTTGCTTTAGCATATATAACGAATCTAGCCATTATAATACCTTATTTACATATTATAAGGAATTTTAGTTATACTGATTCTTTTTAGACATTCTGCTTCTTAATCATAGTGTTTATAGTCACAATACATTGTAGTCAAAACCGCGTTTTAGTCATTCGGCGTTATTGGTAAAAATGCAATTTTAGTTACTAAATCTGTTTAGTTACTAATATTAGTAACTAAAAACCGTATGTGATTAGTACAAAAATTCAAAATGCCAAGATAAGGCGATTCAAAAATTGAAAATTTCATTATAAATTATTTCATTTCTTTCTAAGGATTTGTATCCCCCTTTATCTGTAGGCAAGATATTAGAAAACATTATTAAAAATTTATATATTATATAATAAAAGGGACTCCTAAAGAGTTTTATTAATTGGTATACTTTGAGAGTAGATTCCGTACTGGTTTCAATATATTATTACTGTGTTGTCAGTGCGTCTCTGACACGACGTATGGGACGGATCAGTGTCAGAATAATCTCTTTCATAGCTTTATCTTCTTGTTTACGTATGTGTCTTGAGGTGTTCATATTGACACACGTAAGCTTTTACGACTTAGAGTATAGACCTAACTATTATTGTAATATTAGTTACTAAACTATATTATAAAACTAGTAACTAGTTAGTTTATTTGGTACGCTTTTACGCCTTAACTACTTAACTGATCATTGTGAATTTTTGTATATACACGTTGTTAGGGATACCTACAGAATAGGACATAGGGTACCTTTCATACAAAAAAGTACTATTATTGAGGGATCATCTAATATATATAAAAAAAATCAATGCCTGTGCATTTCGTGCCTGTATATTTCGGTGAATGCGTAAGGGATGCCATAGCCAATTTCATTACCCCTTAATTCTACTGTACCATCAAGTAGATCGTCAGACTGTCTGCCGACCTTATCATAAAAATAAATAAAAGAATATAGCAACCATAAATCCTCCATTAAAGTATATTTTTGCTGTGGTGTCTCTTTACTCGATGCAGTTTTTTCTCTCAAGAATAGAGATGTAAATTTGCTCAAGAATGTCAAATATTTCTGATATATATAAAACTATTTTTTATGTAGACGAAAACTTGCGTATAAGCAAGTGTATTGCCATTTGCAAAAAAATAAATAAGCCTCCTACAATACACGGATCGTTCTAATTGAACTGCTAGGTCACGTCTTATGTTTGAGGGACTTTCATAAGGAACTTTGTCCACTTGTATTTCTACGTAACAATTTATTAAAAAAAAAAAAATATTTTATTTCCCTTAATGACCATTACATTAAAGACTAATTAGAAATCTGTTTAGTATGCATATATTTTTTTCTTTATGAAATTAATTAATGTAATAACTTTTGTAAATATTTTCGTTCCAGTGATCTATACCTATATATAAATGGACTGTAACCCTACCTGCCGCCTCTTTTCTTCAAAAGTGTAACCAATAAAAATTTGGCTGATAATGTAATATCCCAATATAATTGTTTTATATTGAAAATAAAAGTAGTTTATCAAAGACAGTTTATTATTTTAGTATTGTTTCAGTACGAACCAAACAACTAAACCAAATGGAACCTTCAAAATATAGGTGGTAAATTTATGGAAAGAGGCAGTAACTACGAGTATATCTAAAGTAGTTTTTTGTAAGTAAATTGTTATTTATTTGCTGTTACAATGTAAACCTTATACGTTTATTTAAAATCCCTGCGTATTACTTACTTCTTTAGAATTTATTGAACTGTAGGATTTTTTAATGTAAATAATATAAAAATAAACTAATTATGCATTGAATGTTTTGTTTCTCTGAACAAAATTGTGTCCAAACTTCCTTATGCCCATTTATAAGAAACATTGCTTACGCAATTTTTTTTAATAATTGAAATCTAATAAACTTCTACTACACAAACCATTCACACCAATTGACTTACTTGAACTTTAACAATTTAAATTAAAAGCAGCGAAAACTTCTGAGTTCGTAAAGTAAATGGTTATTATAACTTCAACAAAAAATATTTGACAGAGGTTAAAATGGAATTCTAGGACAAATATTATAAAATATGTTTTAGTTTTATATAAAAAAAAAAACAGTAGAAAAACCTACTTTTTAAAACCGTGTACCTGTAACATTGTAACTTTTATATTACATCTTAGCTATATGTTTTAGAAAATCCGCTACTGCTATTGTAATCAATCGTTCTCCCATAGGGTATCTTTTTTTTTGTATATTTCTTATTCCGTTAGAGCCCATGTTATAAAAAGGGAATAGGAAAAAATGGTGACACTAGAAAGACGGATGGGAACGCACTCTAACTGCGATCAATAGCAGTTGAATAAATAAGTTTCCGATGGTCGTTTGTTTTGTTAGGGTTGCCACCCTTTTTGCACACCAAAGGAATATGACGTTTTTCCAACGGTTTTCATTCCTCCCTATTTCGGGCGTTCCACTGAGACTGTTATTACGTAACAGCGGCTGTAAGTGAGTCTACGTCCGCCAGTAAAATTGGCGGTACAAACTTAAGCTTTATGTACCATACCTATATTGTTGTTAGATTTTAAAAAATTAGAAAATTTCTTTTATAATTTATACTAGTTGTTGCACGCGCCTTCGTCCGCGTAACTATATAAAATATAGCCTATAATATGTTACTCGCTGATAATGTAGCTTTCTATAGGTGAACATCGTGAAACGCTCAACACTGTTTTCGCCCTGCTGTTCTGTGTTAAGATTTTTTTTTAAATTTGGAACAATATTTCTTTTAGAATTTAAATTATCTATAACACTGTGAAAAAAATCATAAAATTCGGTTCAGGAGATTAGAAGTTGGAAGAGATTTCTTTTCAAAAAAATATAGTTTGCATTAGATGTTTTTCTGATAAAATTAACAATAATAAAAGAAAAATGAACTACAATTTTCTAGACTATATTACACATAAGGTAGGTACTTTTTTTTTCATATTATTTAAACTATTCGTTTAGGGGATAAATATATGCCTTCAAAGATATGTCTCTTTTGCACTCTAGCATGACTATGCGCCTTAACGTCCTTATTTCTATAGAGAGCAACCATCAGGAAACCGTAATAAAAAGACCCATCCCATTGTTCCATTTTAATTGCATTATTTCTCGTTTGTTTGTATAAAACTGCTGCAGTTCATTGTAATTTAGCTAAATTAATTATTCGAAATGAAAAACTGTTTTCATTTTGATTTGTAAAGCTTTTACAAAATGTACTAAAATAATTTTCAAAAAAATTTTAGTTCTTAAAATACAATGAAATCATATAAGTATACATAGTCTGTACGCAATGATATATTAAATATTTTGTAAATAAAATCAATTAAATATTTTCTATTGCATTATTATTGTAGTTGATAAAATTCTTTTGTCAGGCTTTTTTATTTATTTAATTTATTATTCCTCATAACTTCTCATTCCTCATAACTGTACTATGCATACATCGCTGAAAGATAGATTAACAATTAATACTGTAAAAAAAAATTGAAAACAGTTGAATATAGCTACTTACTTAATATTTTTTTAATGTCAAGGTCGACATACATGCTGATAGTCCACTTGATGGTTACCGTCGCCTATAACACAAAAGACGCCGTAGGTGCTGCAAGTGTGTTGCCTACGTATGTAAGGTGCAGATGCGGCCGAAGGTGGACCACGCTTACCTAGTAAGTGTCCATTTACCCTTGATTTGAAGACCCCGAGGTTGTAATTTTGAGGGAACACAGACACAGGCAGTGAGTTCCAATCCCTAGCAGATAAGAGGATAAGGAAGGGATGGGGTAATGGGCTCTGGCATTCCTTATTCACTCATCGAAACACAACAACACATAATGTTATTTCACGGTGGTTTTCTGTGAGGGATTTTTTTCATACTTAAGCCATTTTTTCTGTCATTATTACTTTTTTCTTGCTTTTTTCTCCACAAGTTATGTGAATACGCAAATTATGTGTATAAATCGCGTAATAAATGTGAATTAAATTTGTACTGTCTAGGTACTAAAGTAGATAATGTTTAAAATTCTAATAAATTCAAAATAGGCCGACTGCTATTCGAAGTTTGAACCTGTGTCTACTTTGACACTTCTCAGTCTCGCTGAATTATCTCTGCTGCCTATCTTGATTTATTATTATTATTATTAAATCTCAAAAGTCTATAAAAAGAGAACACTTCAAGTTATACCTTCATTACGTCCGTTTACATTGTACGCTAAACTAAAGCAAAGAAGAAACTTTACCATTCCAACATGTTATCAAGTTAAAGAGACAAACTGTAACTTTCCTCACCCAATGAAATATCTTTGAGTTTACTTATCATTTCATTTGGACCCGTCAAAGGACTTCCCTTCGTCTCAATGATGTTCTAGGAATTTAATGTTCGACGAATAAACTTAAATTCCTCTTTTACCTATGTTACTTACTTTTAACTTAAACAAACGCCTACTGAAATTTTGTACATTAACTTTATGGTTATCTACGAAGCATTGATTTCTACGTGAAAGTTCTGAATACTTATTAACAGTTGCCACAAGTGATCCATGAAATTTGTGTTAAAACGATTTATGAAATTTACAAACTGACATCAGATATTGATTATTATTCAATTTATAATGAGTAAAATTTGTTTACCAACACAAAGGTTAAAGTGGAAACTGAAGTCAAATTCTTAAAATGTTAAAACTCCGTTCCCAAAACTCGATTTTTTGCCGACAGGCTGACAACATCGAAATAATATATCTTTCCAAGCATAACAATAGTGCAAAAGAAGGTTTTGACTTAAGTATTGTAAGTGAGACTTTTAGACGCTATTTTTAAAGTAATTTTGGTTTAAAAGTAACATTTAATAACATTTAATTTAATAAACATTTCTACTCAATGAAATAATGAATGAAATTTCATCAATGAATAATAAAAGCTTCAAAAAATGGGTGTTTAAAAGGGAAAGACTGTATTCACACCTGAGTAGCGCCTTGTTATCTACAAGACCCACATGGAATACTGCTCTCATCTCTTGGCCTGGCGCTCCACAGTACCAGCTAGATCCATTTGACACCTTGCAGCCTCGAATTGATCGATTTATTCACGATCCAATGCTCATGAGACAGCGGTTAGAATCCCTTAGTTTTAATAGAGATGTAGCCTCTTTTTGTGTATTTTTCCGACTGTACAATGGTGAGTGCTCCAATGAGTTGTTCCAATATTAATTGCCTACCCCATGTTTCTGCCACCGTACTGCAGGCTATATAGGTAGAGTTCTTCCACATTAATTCGATAAGGTGCCGCACAGGCGAATTTTAGAACAAATAAATATATTTTTCATTTATGAAATCATTGGCCAAAACTTTTTAAACAAAAATAATATGAATCAAATTTACGTGTAGAGCTTTAAATAACCTTGACCGAAATTTGGCATAAAACTTTGATTTCGTATTCGAATAACTTTTAAGTTAATAAGGTCAATGCGGAAATTTTATTTTTATTCTTTTCTGACAAAAAGGATTTGTGAGTTCTGAACACATTCACGAGTGGAATTATAAAGTTACAATCCAATTAGGTATACAAGTATATAAGTTATTAGCAACCAAACCCCGGCTTTGCATGGATTTGAAAAGTTCAAAAATTCTTTGTTAGCGGATGTTTGCGTTATGAAATAAACCCATGTTTCAAATTTCAGCTTTTAGGCTGAGTAGTTTTGGTAGTGCGTTGATAGTTAATCAGAACAAACGATTTTGCATATATATTAGTTAAGTCATAAAATCTATAGAATTTAACCAAATTCTCCTTATGGAAAAATGTCTATTAAATTAAATGTTATTAAATGTTACTTTTAAACCAAAATTACTTTAAAAATAGCATCTAAAAGTCTCACTTATAGTGACCAATACGAACATTTTGGAAGATAAACTTGTGTTAGTATTTTATACGATAAAGAATAATAATTAAGTCAAAACCTTCTTTTGCACTATTTGTATATTAACTGTCATGTTTGCAAAGATATATTATTTCGATGTTGTCAGCCTATCGGCAACAAATCGAGTTTTGGGAACGGAGTTTTAACTTTATAAGAATTTGGCTTCAGTTTCCACTTTAACCTTTGTGTTGGTAAACAAATTTTACTCATTAAAATTTGAATATTTAATGGGAATAAAAGTGAAAAGGGAATGATAAAGTAACAGGGAAAAAGCGGCTTAAGAGGTAGGTAGGTAAGACTTAACAAACTTGGGAAATTGTGTAGATAGAAGTAGGTACTTAAATCACCTATAAATTTCTCGCTTCCACCGTCCCCCATTCTTGTTTCCGGTGGAAATATTTTCTGGTTTATACGAAATCTTGTTACGTTTTCTCATCTATTCTTAAAATATTCGAGAGCATGTCTTGTCACGTATTCAATGAGACTTTCACTGGCTCTTTACCGGTAAATTAATTAAGGACACACTGTAAGAATTTATATGTATGAATCCTTATCCATAAATATTCAAGTTATACTAGATTTAAAAAAAAGACATTGTTACCATAAAATAGTTTTTTTTTCTGACTTCTATGAAAAGTAGATTTGGGCGGCCTTGCCATATCTAACTGAAAAAAAAAATTAAGAAAAGCTACTTTCATATCATATTAGTCCAATATCCGAGGAAAAGTCGTCCTTTACCCGTTTATTTACAAGACGAAAAGTATACTTTATCAATTTTATCTAGGAGAAAATAAATAGGCAACCTATTAAAACATGCTAGGATATCCTTAATTAAAAAAAAACTGGGTAGAATCGGATATGTGTAGATGAACGTTCGACAAATTGCTATATTATAGCCGTGTCGGCAAAGCCGGGAGGTGGACATTACCGAATTAAATGTGCCAGCCCAACTATATGTATAACAATCCTTACATTACACAGTACCAAGAATACTTTTCTGTCGCACATATTTGCTTGGTTTTATTTTCAAATTATAAAACAAAGAATCATATTATGTAAATATGTATTTGATTTAGGATTACATTTGCTGCTACGCCATTTCTCTTTACTGCTACGCCAACTGCTACAGCGAAATGAATTATGTGCTACGAGAACTTTTTGAGTTAGGATTGCTAAAAGAAAATTTCCCATTACTTTTATATCCAAACTTAATACTCAATTATATAACAAATGATTCAATTTTAGTAAAAAGTTAATAAGTTTTACAAAAACAGTCTAATAAAATATAATATTTTAACAAATAAATAACTAATTAATTAGAAATCCACACTGATTTTTGCAACTTGTTAAAAATAATAATGCTTTTCGTATCTGTATAACATCACAGGCTGTCTTTTATTTTTGTTTTTAAAATTACACATACTCGTACATATCTTAATAACATGAATACCACGCTAACGAAGTCGCTGGCACGGCTAGTATTTTAATAAATTAATAATACTTTATAGTGCTTAAACCAAACTGAAAGTTTTCATAATATATTTCTTTAACGAAAGCTAAAGTTTTAAGTATTTCGATGGTTATAATTAAAACTTGTATGAAAACACTTTACGGCAAGTTATTTAATCTTACCAAACATCCGAAGCCTGCGAATGACAGCGCGATAATATTACAAAGAGAATGTTACGGGGAGCATTTTCTTTGTAAAGAGCTCAGTTGCGTAACCGCGCCTCAACTTTGACATCACTTTTCAAGTACATTCACCATATTGTTAAAGAGAATATATTGCAGCTTTGTGTATAAATTCAATGCGATTATACATCTCTATTGTGCTCATTGTGTACTAGAAGTTAGTACAGTCACGGCTAAACTTATTACGCCTCTGTCTGTGGTTTACTACGTAGACTTCTGGAAATCTGCGACTTTAAGTGACAATCATTATATTTCAACCCATGGCAAACACTAACCACTCGGCTAACGAGCTTTATCTAATTCTTTTTGAGAATGTCATTGGAAAGACCTCTTTAGAACTGAGAACGAGAACTTTATCTATACTTATATTATAAAGAGGAAAGATTTGTTTGTTTGTTTTTTTGCATTGAATAGGCTCATAAACTACTGGACCGATTAGAAAAATTCTTTCACTGTTGGGAAGCTATATTATCAGTAAGTAACATAGGCTATATTTCATAAAGTTACGCGGGCGAAGTCGCGTGCAACAGCTAGTCCAAAATGTAAATATAAAGAAAACATTTATAATATACCTTTCAATGAAATTCTACGCTTCAGTGGTATTTTTCATACTTAAGTCTAAATAAATGTAAAGAATACACATTATATCCACTGAATAATTGAATTGAGTTGAATCTATTGAATAATTGAGAAGCGTACAATTCTAAATTATTAAATGGCATATGTGTTTAGAACTATATTTAAATCTACCGCAAACGTTTCTTTAAATATTACCCCTACTCAGCAGTGAGTGGTATAAAGATGAAAACGACAGAGCACAATACGTGGGCGAGTTACGAGGTAACATGACGGCATTGTGCTCTTAAGATTTATGTAATATCTTCTTAGAAAATGGTCTCTGCGGGTTAAGGTATAACAACAAAGGGACCACAAATATGAGCCCTGCATAGCTCACCACAATGCGACAACGTATTATTCACACAAGTAGGTAACTATCTACGGTGAGTACTAATATATATTAACTCAACAACTTAAGATAATACGTGGACATTTACTATTGTATTACATCCAACACCTGAGCACGAACCACTTATCAAATGTTACAAATTAGAACATCATTTGTACTAATAAGAACTGGTTCACATTGACCCATGTTACTTGTAAATAAAAGACATGAATTTGAAAAATAAATTTGAATTTGAATTTAAAATCGCTAAAGCTTACTATGAATTTACTCGAGTTACTAGACTACCTACTCATTGGAATTTAACTCGCTTGTGCCCGCGAGTTATCATGTTTGTTTTTTACCTATTAATTCACTAGAGAATTCGCTCACCATAGTATCTACAGTATTTAAAAAAATATCATTGTCCGCCTCTGTGTGTTGACGCTTTGATGCTGTAGCAACATATCTATCATCTACATTAAAAAATTAATGACACCACTCATGGCTAAAAGATCAGACAATTTTTTGGTATGTAGGGTATATTAGAATTTGTTAATAATATTATAATATATATATATATGAGTAATATTACTCGTAAAATAAACGGCCACGTCCACAACACAGCAACACTTCATTTTTTTCTTCCCTTACTCCTTCTATACCACCCAAATGATCTTGATACGGTTTACAGTAATATAAAGAGCGATAAACGAGGAAAGTTTGTGTAATTAATTTACAGAAAAAAAAAATTGCAAAGCCAAAGCCGTACAAAGCCGGGAACGGATCGCTGGTTACTAACATTTCGTTAAACCAGACTAATAAAATCTGTGTTCAATATCCGTGATTATTTTTTTACGTTTCTCCTTTAACAAGCTTCTTTGAAAGTGTAATCTTGTTAATAAATAACGGTAAGACGTAATCAAACTTTACTCGGAAAATTCGAATAAGTACGTACAGATTTAAAGATTAAAGAAGAAGGAATTAAAATTAATTTTCTACTTAAAACGATTCGCTCTCTCTTAGTATTCTTGTAATCATTGTTAATATCGGCTTTTTTATTAATTAAAAAAAATAATTATTATTAAGTGTATATTAATATACACTTAGCATGTTAATACAAGGTATTGTCTGCAGAACTGAATTCCAAAAGTAAAGACATGTTTAAGATGTAGTGCCAGAGCATGCTTCATTTCACAACATTTAATTCTTCTTCTTTACATACTTTACTGTATTTCTGAATATTTACTGCATTTCGCAATAATTTGGGGCAGTCCGACTGGC
The DNA here is from genome assembly GCA_944738685.1 of Synanthedon myopaeformis. Lineage (NCBI taxonomy): Eukaryota > Metazoa > Arthropoda > Insecta > Lepidoptera > Sesiidae > Synanthedon > Synanthedon myopaeformis. The sequence goes on along the minus strand of OX122927.1, from coordinate 1,664,383 downwards.
GGCAGTAACCACCCCCTTACAGAAAACCACTGTAAGGGAAATAATAGCATGTGAGTAAGTAAGAGGATGCCAAAGCTCATTCCCTATCTCTTCTTAATCCCTACTTAGCGGCAATTAGTACTCAATTACAGTGGCTCCCAATTATTTATATTTTTAGACGATCACTCGGGAACAGTACTTTTTTTCTGGATGAAAGGCACCTTTCTTGTATCCCTGACAACGTGTATGCAAAATTTCATGATGATCGGTTGAGCAGCAGACAGACAGACAGAGTTACTTTCGCATTTATAATATTAGTATGGATTAGTGGAATTTATTTTTTTATGATTTCTTACCATTCTTTGAGATATGTATACTAATGAAAAGGTAAATGATGATACGAGTATATTCAGCCCTATGTGTTGTCGCCAGGCATACTCACTCTCTAATCAAAGTGTGGAGTAAATCGAGTTACAGGCGCTCAAACTAGCACAGCACAATATACAAGTAAGTTTCAGATTAAGTTTTCTTAGTCACTACAATCCTAACTTTGAAGACCTATGAGCATATATTATGTTGTTTTTTTATACTTCACCTATTGTTGTAGGTCTCAAAGTGATTAGCACAAAATATAATTAATATAGGATAAATGACAGGTGCTCTGGCATTCATTAAGGTTTTGTGTAAGGTGTTTATTGCTACCAGACTGGCTGGCCATGGAACAACAATAATTTGTGAACTTCATACAATTTAATGTCTAATATTTTATTATTATTTGACGTCAGAAACAAAGCTTTAGGGTGTTTTAAGAGAATCGCAAAAGTATTATGTTTTTCATATATTTTTCCGGAAACTAATTAACATGATATTGGTATGACCTTATGTTATTTGAATATTAACACATTAAAGTTGTAAAATCAATATTTTATATATTTTTAAAGGTAAACTTTAAAACCAAAAAGAAACCGAAAATGATTTATTTTTGTGAAATTTTCACGTTTGGTATTTTTTTGCTTTCAGGTAGGCTATTCAAAACTTCTAAAAAATATTTTCAATAAGCATATTTTTTCTAAATAATATTTTCAAATATTTTCTATATTTCATTAAATTTTAAATTAAATTAAAACAAGTAAAGAACATTTTTTTAAATGTTCCAATTGTATTTCTGTGAAAGTATTTTCACGAAAACACCTGAATCGGGTAATACCAGGCTATGAGAGTGTTATTGCAGTGAAACTTTATGTAATAGTCATGACCGACATTTGTTGTTGGATCAGATCCAACAGTACCTGGATACCTCCTTATATAACTGAATTGGGGAAAAATTATATTGAATAAAAAAATATATAATTAAAAAAAATATTTTTAAACTCCTCACCAATTCTTCGTCGTCGTCTGAGAAAATGTTAGCACGTTCCTGAGCCGTCATGTCTCTTGATTATAAATCCAAAATTCGATACACCACTCCCTCATGGCTCACACACACGCAATACAAAGCTCCACCGAAACCCACTTAACTGCATCCAAACAGCATACAGACCTACACTTTTTTGCTTCATAACTTTACACTTAAACACTAATCCTTATATACTTTTTATATCTACATGTGTAATAAAAAGTTTTAATTAATTTCGTTTTAGTAAAATTTCAATTAATTCATCGGTGTTAACGCTAGAGGCGAGGGAAGAGACGTACACCCTCCTAGAGATTCAGGGGCAGACTGCGGCGGAGGGCGAGCGGTTTTGCCCATTGCAGGCAGCGTCTCGTTGTCATAGCAACGCGTATGTTTCCACCGCGGAACGAATGTAGACGTTGCGGCCAACGAAAACTGCATTATAATACCTCGTACTAACTAATATTAGAAATTCTAATGTTAGTTTGTTTGTTACGCTTACATGGATTATTATTATGAAATACTGCATAAAAAGGATGTAGGTACATTTTATAAAAAAAAGTGCTGTTCCCAAAGGATCATCTAAAAATAAATATCCTGACAAAAATATTTGATCAATAAAGATTGGTTAATGGTTATAACACCTAAGGAAAAATAAGTTTTTTTTTTTTTAAATGTTATAAAGGGTTGCAGACAGGCGGACTGTTTAATTGTTGTTGGGTGGTTACCGTCGCCTAAGGATACAAGCAACAGCAGAGCAACACCAACAGGGGGCCGGAACGCTGCCTAGAATAAAAGGGGAGCGCCGCAAGGAACCATAGCTAGATTATAAGCCATAACTCACTATAGGTAGTAATTGCAATAAACCATAGCTAGATTACAAGTAGGTACGAGTCAATTCTAACCACAGTAACTACTATCTGTGCCCGCAACTTCGTACGCTTGGAATTTCGGAATTAGGTATAACTTTTTTGTTTGTAAATACAAACACTTGCTATAATACATCAGCATTCAAATCGGTTAAGCTTCAATGGGTTAATCGTTTCTGAGATTAGCATGCACAGACAAACAGACAAAAATTCTAAAAACTTTTTAAATAAATAGGTACATAAGTACAAATTGTTTTTCTTTAATATCATGGCTTTTACGATTTAATTATATGTATGGATAATTGTACGCTTTACGATAGGTTATTACATACACATAGTGATGAGATAAAGGATTTACATTAAACCATGTTAAAGTTGTGTGATATTATGATTTATATTTATATAGACTTATACTTATAACAGAGGCGGTTTCATTACACCGACATAGACTTACCAACGATATAGATATAATTTAAAACATAATTATCATCATCATCAGCTTGTGTCTCTCCACTGCTGGATGTAGGCATCCGAAGGGTAGCAACCATGCATGGTCTTCTGTCCTTCGCATCCAACCGCTTCCTGCGAAGCCTTTTAGGTCGTCTGTCTGGGCGCAGGGCGTCCCACGCTAGATTGCTGCCCGTCGTAAGGTCCCCGAGATGGCCCCCGTACCTCAACTTTCGGTTACGCCGAGGGTCTGACAGGGAGCGTAGCTCTCCCCGTGTCATCAACCGACCCTGCACCAATCAACGGCCGCGCTAGAAGGTCGTTGCAACGGTTTTAGCCGGTACGAATCCGGCATAACCCCGCACTGCCCCTACACTGCTGGACCCATCCAAGAGGATTTCCCAACGTTAAAAAAAAATCCTCGCATTTATATGATACAAGCCAACGCCTCTGGCTTCGCACGGATGTCTAATTCTTTCAATTTTTCTCTTTTTTCTAATACTAAATCTATTTTTATAAAGAGAGAAGATTTTTATGTTTGTAATGAATCAACACAAAAACTACTAGACCGATTTTGAAAATTCTTTCAGCTATAGAAAGCTGCATTATCATCTAGTAACATAGGCTATATTTTATAAAGTTACGCGGGCGAAGTCGCATGCAACAGCAAATTTGATGAAAACCTTTCTCAGACTTATATACATACTTAGATTAGTAGGACATGTTGTATTGATTAATGTAACAAATACAGTCCATTATTGCATAGCCGTTAGATACAATAGTTACAAATATACAACTACATTCAAAAACTTTGACGTAAATTAGCTTTAGTGATAAAGATTTCAAACTCCATTTGCTATTCCTTAACAAGAAAACAATGGTTGTCAGTTTATGTTGTTTTATTGTAAGTACAATGAATTCAACCGCAACATTTAACGAGATCCATAAGATTCCTTCATTGCCACGGCAGCGTACCGCTAATTGTTGAACATTTTAGAAGCCCCTATATTGATTAACGCTTAATAAAATTTCATTGTTTCAAATATTTATTCGCTTATATGGTTTGGTTGGCTTATTAGGTCAGTCTTAATTAAAACTGTAACTAAAATTATTGTAATTTAATCAATTGACTAATATTAATATATTATATAATATTAATATAATTAATAGTGGGGCCACCAAAGCGGAAATGAGCGAACATGTGTTTTTACATATATCCGCTATGGCACAAAAAGTTAATAGTACAAGTATAGGGTGATTAAATCGAAGCGGAGATGCGTAGGGTCATAGTTTACCATACAAGTATCACACAAATCTCTCTTCGGCGATGAGTAAATAACGAAATCCTATTGGCTGTTACTAACGCATCTCCGCTCCGCTCGTCACGTCTCCGCTTTAGCCCGGGCCTAATGTGGTCATATACTACACAGTATAGTGAATAAAAATCTGCTTCTTGTAAGCTATTTTTGTGCAGTAGTATCACCAGCGGTGGCATAATATGGTCCAACTAGCGGAACAAAAAAAAACGGAAAACTAGTAAGGTCATAGGCGTGGAACTGCAAAAATAATTTATTTTTATTAAGTATACTATGTATTTTTACGACTTCAGCTACCTACATCAAATATGTATAATTAGCCTGTCTGCAAAAAAATTTCATGAAAAAATGTATATTACTTATATTTAAATCACCATACAAATGCAGAAATGTTAAGAATGTATCTCTATTAAAAAAGTGTAAACATTTCATAACTAAAAGTTAGTTAGTTATAAGAATTGTCAAGAATGTATGTGTCTATTAAAAAAGTGTAAACGTTTCATAAATAGTAGTTGCAATAGATTCTTAACCCAATTCGCATTAATTAGTGTCCGACCACTCGATAGCTCGATTGTTGATCGTAATTGAATTTCTGGCGCAGCTTAATATACCAACTATCTCTGCTGCATATTCATTTGCTGTCATAAAAAAATATGTTTTCTTCACTTTACACTGTACGCGAGTTGTAATAAAGTGGAAAATTCCTTAACAATCTCGTTACCTGTTCGCACGTAAAAAATAAAATTGTTTGTCACTCAATATTTGATAAATTGAAAGGTAATTGTGTAGCGACGAAGCGTTCGGTCGTACTTCGTATCGTTTGAATTTATTCGATTTATATTATATGAATATGAAACGCAGTTTTCAGACAGAACCATGACATATACAGAACGAACATTCGCATATTGTTTTTTAATTAAACCCCACGCTTGTATTCAAATACGTTCCCGTATTTGTTATCGATGTGTTTTTAGATAACTTTTTTAATTTGAAGCTCAAGTTGTTGGTGGCGTTTATTTTTTAACAGAAACATGTTGTAGAATTTCGCACCTAATTGTTACGTGCATAAGATTCAAAATCATTTATTCGTTGTAAAGCGTATTTATTAGCAAACAAAAAAAATGTTATATCGTTTTTTGATTTTTTTCAACATTGTTAAGATTGACAGATTGTTTTGAAAAAGCGGTTTTGTAAGCAAAATATTTTTAAAAAGATTTTCCTAAGGCGATTTAACTTTAATTAGTCATTAAACTTAACTTTGTTGCTCAATGGTTTCATTAATATCAATGAACTATAGTAAAATTAATAACATTTATAAATTATTAATAAAGAACTGGGGATTATTTGTTGAAATTAAAAAAAAACTTGACTCTACAAGATTTAAAAAAAAAATTATCAGCTGGTAATTAATGAATAACAATGCCTTTAAAGTGTTCCTTGTAAATATCTTGAATACAAGTTACGTATACAAAATTCAACAATGAATAATGAATGAGACTCATCCCTTTAATAGTCTAATACGATGTCGCTTTGTATTGCACTAATCCGCTTCTGTCTATCCACTGCTCTGTCCGTACTGTGCGACATAATTTTGATACCATTCAATTAATTTATTTTAATTTATTAGTTAAAACAAAATTTCTAATAGCACTAGAGTAGTTCAATATTATTTGGTGCTAAGTAAGAGGGCTTACCTGGACAGTTTTCCGGGAGTTTTGAAAATTGTTAATTTTATTGATTTCGATATGCTCATTGAAAATATTAATCTTATAAAAAATAAATAGGAAATTTACTTTAGTTTAATTTAATATAACACTGTTTTTAACGTAAAATTAGTCAGAAAGAAGATATTGTCAAAAAACTGTTTTTAGAAGCCATTTTGAGGTGTTATTTTTAATGTCGAAGTTTAAAAGAATAATAAAAAAATGATTTCACTCAAAACGTGTTAAGTGTAACATTTCACTTGACACTCAAAATAGTCTTATTGAAACTGCTAATAAAAAAAATAGAATGTTGCAGTGTAGGTACAACTTTACATTGTAGTAAATAAAATATGTTATTTTACTTCAAAAGAAAAGAAAAAATTTTTTGTAAGTTGTTGTTGATTTCAAAATTTAACCTATTTTCGGACACAATATTTTTATTATGTATTTTATATTTATTTGTTTTCAAAGTCAAAGAAACGCCGCGCCGTCTGGACGTGATATGTTTCTTAACGATATTTCATTCACAAGTTTTATGTTTTGAAGTCGCGTAAACTCTCAGAGCTCCCGCGTGACTCCCAAACCGATCAAATTCGAGACGATACGAGTATTACTTTTCGTAACGATTTTCCCGATTTCACGTCTCCATTTTATATCTATCGTTCTCTTGAAATATTTCACAATATTGAAATAATACTAAATATAATCAAGTAAATAAATTGTTACGATAAAAAATTTTTTTTATATATTTTTTAATTAAGTAAGTAGATAATTGTATGTTATGTTTTTACACGCCAGACGTGGCACTAGGTGAGGTTACATATTTAAACAAATAAGAAAAAAGTTCACATTGACCCATGTTACTTGTAAATAAATGAATCTGAAATTTTGAATCTCAATTTGAATGAATAATGCATTAATCTATATCTGTACCTACATATATATTACTGACTTGCCACATAAATTTTTTTTTGGGGTGGGCCTTAGAGCCTTAGGGACTTAGGGGTATAAAAAATAGTTTACGAACTATTCTCAGCTCAGATCTACCGAATATACACAAAAAATTTTATAAAAATCGGTCAAGCCGTTTTGAATCGTCAAGGAAATAATTCGTGTAGTTTTGAAAATTGGTACACAAATTTGGATATATTTAGAATACTTTAGAAGCTGTAAGTTAACACAGAGTTAAGTTGTGTAAGATGCTGATGTTGGGAAGATGTGGACTTAGTAGTTCTTTTAATAGATCTATCACCAGCAAATATTCCTTGTCAAGTCAGGAAAAGGGAAAGCGGAAACCAAGGTATTTTCTTCACAAGTTTTCCCCTGATTTTATTAATTTGACTGGGCTAATTATACAGCTGTAATTCGACTTTACATCATGTAAATACAAGGATGGAAACTTACACACTTATATTATATTAAATTAAACTTAACTAATATTGTGAGTAGCAAAGTGTGAACAAGGCTTCACGGCTCATGTTTCTTTACAACATTACATTTTCATTTCTCGCCGGGTCACTAATGCGAGCCGGCCACTCCGTACCACCTAATGATGAACATTTTATACAGTTATAAACCCTTTTTCTTATTATTCATTTGTGTTAGCTGAGAGAGAAATCTTTTTTTTCTCTTGTCTTTTCTTTGAATTGTAAGTTTTTGGTCTCAGCGTTGGCGTCACCCGTTAATGAATCTTCTTGTCTTCTTTTATTGCTATCTCCTATCGGAGTTGGCCTATCATCATGGCTTTCTGAACCTTCGAGGAGCTTTCTGGTACTTCAGTTATATCCTTCACGGAGATTTTTGAGCCGGGAAGTATGTCGTTTACCTGTATGAACAGCTACAGCAGATCATGATTCTCCCCGCTCAAGATATGCCCACAGTATTACAGTTATTTCACCTTTATGGTTTTCGATATCGAATAGAATAGATAAATTATGTTATAGACATTTAGCATTAACGCACAGAACAGACTATACTCGTATCCCTGTGATAAATTCATCCCGCCACTTTTTAAATGCATTTAATTTGAACTTAATTTAGGATAATGTGTTATTTTCATGTGGTATAATCTGTTAAGGTTGGTATAGTGAAGATTTTATCACGCGAATACTAGCACAATGGATAGCTACAATATCCATTACAAGATGCTTTACTCGAGATACGAGATTCTTCAGGTGGGCAGTGATAAACCTTTTCAATGTATTGCACCTGTCCGCAGGCGAGTGTTGCACATTTGTTTTGTAAAATTAAATTTCTTTCAGCTCGTAACTGTTCGATGCGAAATGTAATGAAATTGAAGATTAATAAGAGTAGATATTTTCCTCAATTTATATGTGAGAACAGTAGTTGAACAGTCGTAGAGAATCTATTATTAATTTATACAATCAATTATAGAGAGCATTTACAATTACAAAACAGTACCAATTCGCAGTCACTGTTCTTTGGTTTTCAAGCAATTCTATAGTTGTAATTCAACCAATGTAGGACACATTGGTTGAAAAAAAAAAGCAACCGGTCTTGTAGGAGCAAAAAGAAAATGATTTAAATAGAAACAGTTATCTTATATTATAATGTGACAAGAAAATGAAAGTTTCGTGTATATATATGGAGCGAAGTTAGAGGACAGATCGGCGCCATCTTGGCGCGACTCGGAGGCGTCTAACAAAATATCACGTGTTTTTCAGAGAAAACTAGTAGCGAAGCCTTTCATTTAAGCGGTGACTAATACTTAATAAAAGTATCGTTGTATATGTTTTAAAATTCTGTATATTCTAAGGTTTTCTGATTACACACACACACACAGGTTACAAATCAGAAATTGTCAGAAATTGTCTATTATAAACTACAAATGTTTTTTTTTTTTAAATTTTAATATTTATTGAGTTATGTTTATTAATCCATTGTAGTATGAAATAATATTATTTTAATTTAACGATTGCTTTCTTCTGAATAGAATGCAGAGCATATTATAACGAAACTAGCTGGTGCCCGCGACTTCGTCTGCGTTGAACGATGAAAGGTACTCTATGTGCTTTCTGGTGTCCCAGACAACGTGTATGCAAAATTTCATGGTGATCGGTTCAGTAGTTTTTGCGTGAAAGAGTTATAAACATCCATATATCCAAACATACTTTCGCATTTATAATATTATATATAAGTACGATTATCGTTAGAATATCAAATTCCTTCACAGAAATATTCTTGATTCTAATACTAGCAAGCAATTATCAGGAAACGCCGATTATTCTAAGCGGTCCTTCGAGCTAGACTAAACTAATGATACTGATAAGTTGACATATTAAAAACATGATGAACGTAGTTTTTTTTTTAAATCGAATGTTTTTTAAACATGAAGCGAAAGTAACAGTATTATTCCTAGGATCAAAACTATTATTATCTAAAGACAAGTAGATTCAGAAAGCGGTGATTCACTATGTGCGGCGCCACAATGCCGCCCCTTATCGACTTGCTAACCTTTGCCAAATATGATCCAAGGTCAACAATTGTACGCTATGCAGCATTTCCATACCATGAGATCTATCGCGTAGATATAACTTTCTTGACACGGTAAATACTTGCCTTGTAAACTTGGCGCATAGCCACTCCAGCCATGACCTTAGTTAACTAGATTGAAGTAAAATTCAAAGTCATAAGGTCATATAAGGCTTTAAGTTCTTTTACTATTAGATTTTGAATAAAATACACAAAGAAATTTTAGATATTTCTGGTGGATGTTCTTAATACAGTACACGAGTGAAATATTTTCACGCAGTATTAATAAATCGCAAAGTTAAACACTTTGATAATTTTTTTTATTAAATAAGGATTTCTTACATATTTTATATTTTCATGCTTTATACGATTTAGTGCTATTATTATTTTTTGTATTACAGACAAGATTTTGAACGAATGTTTAACGTGTTTGCCTTAGCACTCTGACTCTGGGGTACCGAATTCGATTCCCGGCACGGCCAACTTTGGAAACGAACTTTTTAAACCTGATCTTTAGCGCATTTGCAAGTGCAAGCACCCTGTGGCATAGCATGTGTTAAAAGGCGGCACTTCAAATGGACCGTCAGCCGTTATATATACAAAAATGGCATGCAAAAATTACCTGCATAATATTATTAAATCTATGCACTAAATAGATAAGAAAACTATCTTCATATTTTAATTTTACGTTATCTCATATATCGCTGAAGCTGGAAATATTTGTAAGCCGATGATATAAAACTGCTAAGTTTATTTGTTTACAATCGAATAAATACATACTTATAAATATATATAGCAACTCTTATTAATACAAACATATTCAAGAACTAGCTGGTGGACGCAATTTCGTACTGGCTTTTCTGGCTTTACTGGCTTTTTGGTATTTTGGTGGCTGTATTTCTTTATTTGAAAATCCCACAGGAACCTAACATTTTTCCAGGATAAAAAGTGTTCTATAGTTTAATTCAAGTACTCGTCAAGACATTCAATTCGGTTAAGACATTTCTGAAATTAGCGTACACAAACGCACATACAGACAAAAATTCTAAAAACTATTTTTTACCTAATTTTTTAAACATAAGTGCAACGTGTAGAAATTGGTTCTTATTTTAAATGGCTCGATTCTTTACCTACATTAAACAATTGTTTTTATTATATGTAGGTATAGAATAGATTATTTTAAAATTTCAATTATAGATATTGTACTAGACGAGACGACAATATTCAAAGCTCAACGACCCAAACAATTATCTCAAAAGAAATTTCCGTACAATTATAATAGCTTTCATTAAAAAGTTATAATGAAGTGTCTTGTTACCAGACATATTTTATTGCTACGAGAAAAATTTGGCAAATTAATAATGAAAAATTGAACGATGAATTGTGTCTGAAGAAAACTTCAGTAGTAATTAAGCTTGTCAATGTTATAAGCGAGTATTTTTTTAAATAAAAGTATCTTAGCTAGTAATATAGTTAGTCTGAACTATAAAAACCGATAAAACAAGGGTTTATTAAACGAAATATCATCGTATAGTAACATAAAAATTTCTTTGGTTTAAATTCCTAATAGGTTAGAAAATGTTGTAAAAATTTAATAACTTAAAAATTGTTTAATAAAAAATTCAAGCTCGATTAATGTATATTTATTGTTAGATAGACTAGCCTTTGTTTTTGTCATTTTACCTGTCTCAATTTAAAAAGCAATCATCTGTATTAAGTATATAGTTGTAATAGAGCCGACCAGTAATAATATCTGATTCAGGCGGAACTATAATATCTATAGTTGAAGGGATAAAAACAAAAAAAAAGTAACTCTTTAGCTCTTATTAGTAAGGTTCTTAAGTACTAAAATTTTGCATCTCTTTTAATTCTATCTCGGAAAATATTCTGCTTAATGATGTTTGTTTAATTTAAAAAAAATAATAAACAAATAGTGTCTGCTTACGCCTCAAGAATAAAACAGAATGTTCTCAGTGAAGGAAAACAGGCAGAGTAGTGCAATACAACAGACTGGCCAATGTATCTTTGTCGACTGTAAAACGGGTTGTCTAAACCGGATCTAAACTACATAGACAAGGAACAGAGAAGCCGCAAGTACGACAGTTACGAAGATCGAGATTACACTCTCAGCAATGCTATTTTCTTATTATGGTAGGGGAGCCCACGATGCTAAATGTGAAGTTATTCGAGCGTCGTGGGGACCTATTTGATTTTGAAAATTAGATGGTAGGAAGAAAAAAAAAGGTTATAATGATGTTTCCTTTTTCAATGGTAGGGTTATCGTCTACAGGCGTTCAAAAGTTTGTAGACGATGTATTAAGAAAAATCCTCCAAATATTCGTCACAATAATAATCAGCACGCTAAGGAATTTAGGCTGAACCGTCTGTACTATGAAAATCTGACACGCTCGAGTATTTACATTTTCAAAAAGCTGCCACGAGCTTGCGTTACATACGAATCGTCTGTATTTTAAATGGGAGCTTAGTTTGGGTTCACTTAACATCCCCTCTGAAAATCTGACGCGCTCGAGTAGTTCCCCACCAACCCCACCATCCAAACCGGCACATTAACACATATCCGTTATCGGAGAACGTATGGCATATATTATACATTGGCAATATCTGTCGCACTCGAGTAAATTCTAAAATCCCCTCATGGGCTCTCTTACTATTAATAAGTATCTTCTCTTTGGTTTGATTTAATATTATTTTGTACCTACAATTCTTCAATGCAAATGTGCTGCAGACCTTAGTAGGCTTTATAGATAAGGGATTAGGAAGGGATTAAGGAAATGGGCTGTGGCTGGCTATGGCAACCTTTACTCATTTACCGTAACACAACAGCACACATTATAGTGGTCATCTGCAAGCGGATGGTTACAGCTGCCAGGCGGTCTCCTCAAATCACTACGAGACGCCAACACTTTACAGATCCAGACTAGGGTAAACTTTGGAAATGAATTTTTCAAAGTTGAACCTGAAGTTTATTCAATGTACGAATACATACATATACATTTTTCTTTTACCTACCTAAATCATAAAAGATGCTTTTTCCGCTCCATATATTATCCTGAAACATACACATAAGTATAGACGTGTGAGTGCACATTAGTCCCCATTCGCTGATGATGACAGTGCCGTGTAAAACGAAAACAAACGGCTTTGTTTCAAAACAAAAAGGACGTAATGTGAAAGGCAAAAAAATGAGAAAGCGTTAGTTACCAAGTATATCTCTATTTATGTATGCAATGCGTAAGTGGATTATGGTTTTTTAGTAAAGTGGCAAAAGCTTTAAATTAAATTGGAACACGCCTTTATTACATAGAACTAAATTTAATTGGAACAGTCTTTAAAAATTTTGTCCCTTTAGATTTAGAATGACAACTAAGTATAGAATTGTTGTAATAGGAGTTGTTTTAAAATAAACAACTCTACTTATTGTTGTTGTAAAATAAAGCGAAACCTCATGCATCATTTGTAATAATGTCTATGTAATAATTTTGTTCTGTTTTGTCTTGGTGTTTATAGTTTCTGTTCTAACTCTCTTATATGTAGACAAACCAAATGGTTTCTATTGAAAGTTTTTAAGTCAGAATGATAACGAATCGGTAGAGCAATTTATCACGTGCTGCTCCTTACATTATAGACAACAATAGAGTGACAGTTTCCTTCAGTGAGAACTTAGAGACGGGATCACCAATGACTTTGCAATAAATCTGCTAGTCGTCGGGTCGTCTCCCATTAGTTAGTAGCCTACTTACTAAGTATAGTGTAGGTACTAACACAGGTACAGTGTTTTCATTCTTCGGGTTATTTTTCTGGATGAAAGATATCCTATGTCTTTTTTTTTACACCTAACACAACGTGTATGTGAGACTAACTATTTCTATTAAAAATTTTAAGTAATAACATTGACTTATCTTATTTACTAAGTACGCTGCCTTTCAGATGTCCCTGGAGCAGCTCCAGATGTATGAACTTGTTCGATAGCCACCTACGAGGTGCAACTATGTGGTCAATACATAATTATGTGTATAGAGCAATTAGGCTACACAATCGGCACTTTTTGGGTTTGGATCCTTTAAGCTGTCCAATTTCTCAGCTTAGCTAGCAGTTGAGGGGTTAAATAGAACAACTAGGGAGATGAGAAGTCCAATTTAAGTGTTGTTATTCTATTATATTGATTGCTTCATTTTTCTTCTGTAGATACGCTTGTGGATTATTTGGGTTAATATTTTTTTGCCTTTTTTGTTTTTGCTTTGTCCCAAAAATTAATAAAATAAAATTCCATAATAACCGGTTGAGTAGTTAAGACGTGAAAGCGGAACACACAAACTCGCTTTCGCATTAATAATATTAACAAAGTAGGCATACCTAACATTTTTTTAATCTAGTTACAAGTCAGGATGGAATTTTTGCATTTTAGAAGTTTATAGTTATAGTTTTTGCATTTTTTGCAAGTTTTTAATTATAGTAAAGAAGTTTATAGTTTATTAAGAAGTAAAAGACTAACTAATATATTTTTCTCCGCAGCTTAAACAGCTATTGTAATATGGGGTTTAGTTTAGGGTGACATGAGCATCGTTCAATGGTCTGTGAAATAAAATTATTCACGCACAAATTCCTACTCGATGGGAATTCAATATCTTATTGCGAGTAAACATTCTATTTCCGAGACTACGATCACTTTAATATCAGGCGCAAGTGACAAACATGCAGATTTTATTGACTTTTTATTTGTAGGCTATACAATCTACCGACTTGATATAGCTTACTAAGTTATAATTAAGATATATACTTGTAAATGAACTTTCAGTTATTTCCGTTTACGGTTTTTAGTAGAAAGTTTCCGGGTATTCAAGACACGTTTTTAATGTTGTCTTGAATATCCATCCGTCATGACATCTGTCACAGAGCAGATAAACGATGGGGTAGACGAGTTCACGAATGGTAGAAGGACAGAATGATTTTTATTAATCAATAAACGTCGATTATGAGTTTACATATAAATGTTTCTTACGTTTTCTAATCAGCAACAAATCGTAAGAATACGTTCTTGCTATTTTTTCTTGTCAGGCGTTCAAACAAAAATTTACTTTTGTTCAGATTCGTAAATTTAATGTAATATGTTTAATGTCGTGTTTTTATTTAAAATTAGCAAACCACCCATTGGTCCAGCCGTTCTAGAGTTTTGCTCTTAGCAACACATTTATTGAATAATTTTTATACAGCTTTTGCTTGCGACTTCATCCGCGTTAAAAATAAATAATAATACGTTGACAGAATATATTAGCAATAATTTTAATTCAAACTTCATTGCTGTTATAGTTTATCCAGGCGTTGGAAATGTCCTCTTATGAAAATTTGTATGTGTACCTATACAAATTTTCATAAGGTCGAGTACCAAAATAAGGTGTGAAAAGGTAACAGACAGACAGAGTTACTTTCACATTTATATTATTAGTACGGACGATATGGATTAACAACTACATATTACGTATGTATAGTAGTAGTAGTATTAAAAAATAAGGCACGTAAACTTAGTATGTTGATGGTTTAAGAAACTGAAAACACATTCACAAATACGAATTCAATACAACTCTTATTCCTTGAACCGTAAAATTGCAAATCTCCGTCAATTTCCCTGCGTTATAGCTGAACGGCTTCCTTAATTTTTCGACGGAGTTACATTCTATTACTTACGAAGCGTTTTGCATGTTTTATTTCTGTACAAACTAAATTTATTTCTTACTTCGCCTTGATAGATGATAAAATTATCGTTATGGTTCTCGTACAAAATTTCGATTTGAAATGTTTTATTTTTTATTTTCGCAAACGTAGAATCTAATACATCTAAGTTGTCATCGGTCATTTTTTTATTTTCACATCATTGGTACCTACTAATGTATAAGTAAGATAATAACTTAAAAACTATAATGTAAAAGTATGACATTATACCACAAGATTAAATCTCAGTGTTACAATGTTATACTCGTATGTATGTCATTTTATTAAATTTTAAAATTGTTAAAATAATGTTATGTTCTAATTAAAATAAGTTATGTTGTATTAGTAGTTAAAAAAACTTTAATTTTTTTTTGCCTATATGAAAATTTATCGCTATTATTGTTAAAACATCTTCACCGATGACGTAACAATTTTTTTTTGCAATGTACATAGGTAAGCAATATTAACATAATCTATTCTGAGGTTCATGAATTTTTATTTTTATTTGTCTATCTATGTTTCTCTGAATCTATTATGGTCTCGGTCTAGGAATTCACTATTACAGACTACCTATATTATAATATTATGCTAGTAAAAATTTGTAGTAATTTTCTAGTAAATTTTTTCCTAATGTTCCTCCGGAATACCTATACGAATAGCAAATATTCGAAGCTGGGAATCTAAAATAATAATCACGTCTGACAGTACCTATGTAGCCTATAGTGCGCTGCATAGTAGTACAAAGGAGAAGAGATAGGACGAGGGAAAAGGCTTGGCAAACCTTACTCCTCAAGCATGTTCTCCATAACATGCTGAGCATCCTTAAGCCATCTCGCCTCGTTAAAGGAGGCCTAAGTGCACTTTTCTATGCAATTCTGAAATTATGGTGAACTTACAAATGTAAAATTATAGAAAACGTACCCTCAAAACCAAGTAACGTTGCCAACGTCAACAAGAAAGAGTTTTTATTAAACAAAATGTTTGCAGCAACGAGAGGCTCTTTACTAGACTCTTAAAGTTGGCTCAGATCTATCCAGACGAGATGAATACTCGGCATGAGTGCCTCTCGCTGTCTCTCGTCACCATTATACCATTCAAGTTGTTTAAAATAGTTATCCAACAAACATATACACAAATTTTGCATAAATAATAATAATAATTTTATTTGGGATTACTCAGATCCATATTGGTTAGTAACAATTAACTTAAAACTGTGTTAGTAAATACACCATAATACAAAATTGTTATACAAAGAAAGACATCATCTTATTTAATAATCCCTATAACTAATTTGACCCAAAAAGATCGAGTTACAGTTGGGCCAGAATTTCTTCTTTCAACTTATATTACAACAACAATTATTATTATTTATTAAATTCGCGATAAAATCCTTACAGGTTACCAAAAAAATGTAACTCGCCTTGGTACATTTACTACATATAGAAAATGTACATTTTTCTTCCTCTTACATATAAATTGTAATAAGAAAAACAAATAGTAATTTTGCGTAAGTAAATATACGCAGCTATGTTCTAACGAGTGCCGTAATTTTCTTTATGGTATCATCATCAGAGTAATATTTTTTATGACGTCAGTTAACGATCCCCCATCGCGTTTATGAGACACCAACGGCGAACTAAATCATGAGGTCGAGGGAAATTTTCAATATGAAAGTATCTATATTATTCAATATGGCATCTTGCAAAAATATCGTTATTGCTCATAATTATATTTTTTGTCAAGCTAAGCTTGTTTATTTTTATTTTTAGATAATTCCTCGGAGCCAGTACTTCTTCTGGAAGATAACTACCCTTTTCTGTAACCCTGACAAACCAGATAGACATTTATTTGATTGTACATATTATAGGAAAATTATTTCCTAAAAAATATATTTTGTTTTCGATATTGCATTTATTGTCATTATTTTCTTTATGCCTCATCAAAGAAATTGTTTGGTTGAAATTTTTAAGTCATTTCATAATGTGTTTTTTTTTATATTCCTAAAAAAGCCTAATAAATAGTTTAAATATTGGTTAGAATTTTAATTAGTTTATGTATGATTTTTCAATTGATCTTAAATCTTCAGATTCGATTCCTCACCCATAACATACCAAGTTTTACTTCGTACACAGTCTTTTTCATAACTCGTAGTAGTGACATGGTACACTGCATTTCCGGGTCCTAGGTAGTCCTAGGTGGTAGGTTTAGGGGAGACTACCGCCCATCGCGAGGTCTATCTTTTGACTTTCGTCTAGTAGGTATACAATTACAAATGATTGAAAAAACTCAGAGGTACAGACCCCAAACATTTCTCATTTTATTTATCCTGATATTATTATATAATAAATGCGAAAGTTTGTATGTTTAGATGATTGTTGGTCAGTCATTCAAAAACGGCTGAACCGATTTGAATGCCAGATAGATGGCAGTACGTAATTTGGCACATAGATAGTTTATTACCTGGATTAACATATAGGATACTTTATATATTTTCCGGTTGGATTTTCAAAAAACGAACTACGGCACGTACGAAATCGCGGCACAACTTGTTTTTATAATATTTTTCATAAGTGCCATTCATAACTGGTATTAATTTTTAAAATAATATTTTACAATTGAATTGATGCTGGACACAATGTGGCCTTGGACGTCGAATTAATTCCTCGATTCAAGAAGTCAGTAGGTTGCGTCGCCATGGCCTTGTCACGTGACGTAACTGTGTGCCTTCGGCGATCTTAGCGACAGAACGAGTTAACGATCGTGCGCGGACGCCGACTATTCTAAATTCGAACTTACATTTTCAAATAAAGAATAACGAATTGATATAAAACGAAAATCATTGATCAAAAAGGTTGTTTATACTTTTATTCTTTTACACCGTACTATTTGAATCAATTTAATATTGTATAACTATGTAGTGCAGTAACAGTGTATTGAGAGTGTAATTAAAATTATTGATAAAATCCTTCACACTACATTTCCAAAGGGATTCAATATATAAACAAGGTGACTTATTTTATTTTATTGTACATAGTTGTAATTAATACATAAAACCTATTGGTCTATCAATAAATGGATGGTCAATAACAAGTTGACATTGAGTATTGACATGCAAATATGGTCAATTAAAACTAATCAAACGCTTTTAAAATGTTAAGAAAAATGGACTTTAAGAAAAACAATATATTTTTTCTAACAAAATTTAATTAATATTAATAATAAATTTATTAAATTATTAAAATTTTCTGATTCTGATTAAGTTCGAATTATCTTTAGCATTATTAAAATATTAATTAAATTACAAATAATGTAGATATTTTAAAATGTTTTATTCATGACTAACAAATGCACGAGAATGATACAAAAAAGGAGATGCTCTTGGGAAAATGACTAATTTAAATAACAAAAACCAGTTATGGATAAATTTACTACCTGTCTAACGTCTAACCTTCAGAAGTCTAAAATACTAGTATTGGCGAGAAATCGAATATTTAGGTAAACTGGACAGTTAAATGTGATAGGTGAATACTTAATAGCTATTTAAAGATCTAGAAGATGTGTATTAACATTCAAAAATTTAACATTACCTATAACATTGTACATTGTATGTTTCTACTAGCTGTGCCCGCGACTTCGTACGCGCACGCGCTTCTGTTTTTTGAAAATCCCACAGGAACGTAACATTTTTCCAGGATTAAAAGTATCCTATTTAATATTCCAGGTAATAAACTATCTGTGTGCCAAATATCATACAAATCCATTCAGCTATTTTTGCATGATTGAGTAACAAATATCCAAACATATTAATTCGCATTTATAAAATTATTAGTATTAGATGGCTTATTAGTCTATATCTTCTATATCTATAATATCTGTAATATGTAGATACTTATTATAAAATGATGTCGCTGACCTTAGTGCTCTAGTAATTTTCCGCTAATTTTTTCTAAACCACCCAACGATTTTTGAATACTGGTTTCTCTAATGGAAAAAGCGATAAACGAGGAAGATTTGTGTTATTATTTTTAGAAAAAATTATATCAATTCGAAGCTTTTGTATTGTCTTTTGTATTGTATAAGGCTTTATTTTCAAGTAATGCTTAATCTTAAAATATCTTCAAATATAGGTATTGCTGTATTCAATATGCTGTAGTCCAACAGAGTAGCCTACTCCAAATTAAGATAAGTTTGCAATTTTCGAATATTGCAGGTCTTCTAGGACACTCAAGTAGCTAGCTAGAAATTAAATAAGCTAGATTAATTAATTAATTAAATTTAGATGCCTAAATATCACATACTATTTAGGGTATCGGCCCAACAGGGACTCAATGCCAAAAATCGGAATCACTAAGACTTCACTGCTATTATATATTTACGAATGCTTAAATTAGAAATGTTATGATATGTTATGACTCTCCCTCATTCTCTCTCCCCGAAATGAGAAGATTCAGACCGAATCCACAATAGATGAATGTGCATAAAAAGGGGATGAATTCACCACACATTAGTTTAACGAACATAAAACCTTCTATGACCTTCAAAGTTCCCCTAACACACCGTCTGTTTATAAGAATTCATGCGCAACGAGACGGAACCTGTTACTAAAGGGACCCTTCCTAGCACTAGTTTGCCTGTGTAAAAAAAAATAAAGTTAATAAACTACAGTTCTTAGTAA
Organism: Synanthedon myopaeformis; assembly: GCA_944738685.1. Taxonomy (NCBI): domain Eukaryota; kingdom Metazoa; phylum Arthropoda; class Insecta; order Lepidoptera; family Sesiidae; genus Synanthedon; species Synanthedon myopaeformis. Next base: position 1,644,782 of record OX122927.1, on the reverse strand, counting down.
AGTAGAGTAAGTAAAGTAACTTCGTAAAATAAGTAAGTAAATAAGTAAAGTAAAGTAAGCATAACTAAGATTTTTGTCAAACATTTAGATGGGCGCTCGTTTTTAGAGTGGCATATTTGAGTGGCATTTACCAACATCTTATCTTTTGTTGGAAAACGGTAAGGGCCTCTTTCACCAACTGCAAGTAAAGTTTTAATTAGTTACTTTTAAAAATAATTTAATGTTTTATTAAATTATGCACTCAGTTTACTGCATCCTTCGATAGGGTTTTTTTTTTTTAATTATTTTCCTTTTAATGTTTGGAACTTTTACCGTACAAACAAAGGAATATCATCTCCATCATTCCCGGTTACCGGTGACTTTAAATGGCGATTAGTCTACTTGACACATGGTGCAAGAGGCCCTTATAATGTCAAATTGTTAGTAAGTGTATGTTTGTTACTCTTTCACGGAAAAACTACTGAACGGATTCGGATAAAATGTGGCACACAGATAACTTATTATCTGGATTAACTTTATATCCTGGAAAAATGTTAGATTCCCGAAGGATCGTCTAAAAATACAAAAAATAGGCGCCACCGTCGTAATAGCGATAAAGATGTAAAACATTTTCTCGAGTGTTTGTTATATTTTTCAATTTTCAACGCGGATGAAGTCACCTGCACTAGCTAGTCTGAAAATAAATTAGACATAATATTCAAAATTTTCGTGATAACTAAATCCATAGTCGTTGTACGAGTATAATTTCAATATAAGTATAATAAGGTGACTTATAAACACTAGAATGCAAATGTGCTGTATTTTCACGTCGGTCTTCTAGAAAGGTTGATTATTTAACTTTCAAGTTTATGACTAAAGAATGTAGTGAACAGTGAGAATCGCTACTTCTACTACGTATATATATATATATATATATATATATATATATATATATACTGTACAAAAGGTAGATGTGGGTATTGTTCGTATTTTTACTGCACCCGCAAGACCGCAAGTCGAACAATGCATTGTTATGCATTAAAGACACTGTATGTCGGCGGCCATAATTAATAATGATAATAAGACACCTTGGAAACAGGGATAGAAGCGAAAGGAAGTATGTAATTGCTTTTATGGCTTACCATGAATTTAAAAAGGTATACAATACTGTCGTTACAAAACATTTATTCCCGTTGGCTACCTTAAGGTTGTCCCCCTTAAGGTGAAGAACGTGTAGTTTTTCCTTATTAGCTTTCCCACTTCAAATTAACAACACCTTATATGTATTCGAAGGTTGTTATTTTCTTGAACACGCTTGTTCACCATGTTTTCTTTAACCATTAGCAAGTTTAGATTATTGAATCAGGCAGAAAATTAAAAAATATATTTAGACGTGTAGGCCCTACCGGGAATTGAACCTTATTCCTACGTATTGACTACAAGTTAATTCAATTCAAATCTGCCAAAAATTAAATTAAAAAAAAAAATTGGGAAAATTGAGTAAAGTGTTTGAAGTAACACTTACCGGTCATTCTAACTAATATTATCCTAACTAATATAACAAACGCGAAAGTGATGTGTTTGTTTGTTAACCGCCTTAACTAATATTCAACGAGCATCGTTTATAGTTCGATGTCAACGAGTATGCAACGTAAACTTTAAAACTTCAAATACATTATTCCCTTTTTAGATAAGGTCATATATTATTACACCTACGTTGGAAAATATTTCGCCGCTTAAAAAAGGTCGTAAAGTCCTTGCTTCATACCTTTATCTGCTTACAAGGACATGTACCCAAAGATGTCCCACCTTTTTATTATCGTTGAACCGAGTCCCGACCTTGTCTCGTTCATTCACAGCTTGTAAAGGCTGTGTTACACTGTAAAAAAACCTTTAGCATTTTGTCCACAATCTTTATAAAGATATATTTTTAGTATTGATTCTATCAAAAGAGATATTATATTTAATTTGAAACCGCTGAACTGAACTGTTTTGTTAGCCGAAATTTTTAAAAAGGCCCCACAAAATTTTGTTTTTTATTGTGATACACCCCTTAGCGACCTTCAAAGCTGAATGAACGCTAACGGTTCGACGGTGACCATTTTAGAATGAACCTTTACATCATATGTCCATGTACTAGAAGATTAGTTAACGAAGCTCAAAATAAACTAGCAAAGGACATTGTTACTGGGCTAGTGTAGGGAAGTCCACGACGTGAGTTGTTTATTTAATATTTTTTTTAGAATGTACTTTTAGGATGTCTTTTGAAATGCTATTATGATTTTAAAAATATATAATTATAGTATGTTTAAGAAAACACTTAGTTTATAATTATATTTCTTTTGATGTGATCGCATGAAATCTGTCCTAAAGATTATCGTCATAAACATACCTTACTCACAAAATATTTGTTAATGTGAATAAGGTATGTTAATGCTTTTTAAGTTCGTAATTTTCTATTATAATTTTATTATATTAAGAACTAGCTGTGCATATTCCGAATAACATCCAATCGAATTCGATTCAATTAACTTACTACTTGGCTTTACTATAAACCTTTCTACCAAAAATAAAACAGTTGCGTACAAACTCTAAAAAAAAAATTGTTTTATTAGTAAAAATCGAGCTTGATCAGGATTCCTATCAAACAGGAAATCTAAATAGCCTTCATTTCCACAACGCTGTTGATCTCATTTAGCTGCCGACTATAATACAAGAACTAATTATTCTACGACGTACTAAGACACTCTTGGTTCGTAACATTGAATAAGATTCATAGACACATCACATCATAAGAGTACTATAGCTCTCTAGTAACTCGTGAGTGAATGACCTATCAGACAATGTTCCGAAAATAGCACACGGTGTCACGCAACCCTTGCTTACGGTCGCGTGCAGTCCAAAGCAGCATTTGTGCGTTTACCGAAGTATATTGCGAGTTTTATCCGAGCATTGAACGCTTAACTAAAAACAATTCACATTACGATTTTATAGATGCATCGCGAGTTAGTTATGCGGAAGATTGTGTTGTCTCTTTGGCGGCGATATTAACTTTTTAAAAGGTACCCTTTTTTTAAAGTTATTCTACATTAAAATGTAACTTTTTTTAAAGTATAAGTATTACTTTAATTTATTCAATTATGTAGTATATGTTTTGTTTTAATTTTTCTTAAGGGTAAGGGGTCATAGGGGGGTAAGGGGAACGATATCAACACCTAATCGACCCAATCGTCAACCTCACCTGCACGCGCCGGATGGCGACGGTATCCAGTTGGAAACCGTGGTGCCCCCTGCTGAATAACTAACGAGGCTATGGCGACCGAACAGTGGCGGTATAACCATACTCCCAATTAGGTAACTAATTGGATGAGGCTGCAGCGAGCCTTGGGGCCTAAATATCTCCCAAAATGTCTGAAAAAAAAATCTAAATCAAAAACAATGGAAGCAAAGTTTAAAGAAATATTACCCCAGGAGGGTACCAGCCATGCTGGAGAATCCCTCCCTGAGTCTAACTCAGGCTGCCCTACGTATTCTGGGGAGGGCACAACTTTGTTGAATCGTTTTGAAACTAAAACGAATATGGAAGAGGCTATGCAATGCGATCCGGCTAGCCCCCAGCGCTCACAGGTATCCGAGCCTGGGAGAGTAAAATATGCGACCGTAGACATTACAGGAACACCTGCTCAGGCCTCCGCGAAAGCTAATATTTCTGGCGAGAAACGAAAACCAAATCTTGTGCAGCAGGTTTTCAATAAAGGAATGTTTTTTAGCAGACCCCGAAGCTCCTCCTTCGGTGAAACAATGTCCAAAAGTACTCCAAGTCAACAACTACAACGGTCTAACCCCGAATGGCAAAGAGTACCCACAATTCGAACCAACAAAAGGCGAAGAACTGCCAATTCTCCGCCCATCGATAATTGCACCACAACTAGCAATAGATTTGATGTGTTGCCTATAGACGTCCCTGAAAATACCGATCGACCAAAAGTTTTTAACAAGCCGCCACCACTTATATTGTATGGAATCGATGACATTACAAAACTAACAGAGACGATTGAATCGGTAATGGAACCGTCTGACTATAGGTTCAAAATTATTACCAAAAATCAATTAAGAATAAATTGTAATACACCAGAATCATATAAAGGGTTGATGGCTCTTGTAAGAGAAAAAGGACTAATAGGGCACACCTTTACGTCCAAAGAAAAAAAATGCTGTAGGATTGTTATCCGGAACCTGCACCACTCTACTCCCCACGAAGAGATAATAAAAGAAATTGCAGCCACAGGAAATACTGTTGTTGGCGAAATAATAAACGCGCGAATAGGCCCAGAAAAAAAACCAACATCAACTTTCTTTGTAAACTTGGAACCAAGTCCAAACAACAAAAAGGCAAAGGATATTAGGTTCATATACCACACAGCGGTAGTAATCGAAGATCCAAAGAAACAAAATAGTATCCCTCAATGCAGCAGGTGCCAACAGTATGGTCACACAAAGAATAACTGCACAAGACCCTATCGTTGTGTAAAGTGTGCACTCTCCCATAAGACAAGCGAATGCACTAAGAAAGACCGCAATACACCTGCAAAATGTGCCCTCTGCCTTGGAAGCCACCCAGCAAATTATAAAGGCTGTCAAGTGTACAGAGAAATCTACAACCGAAAACTCAATAAAAAAGGTCTTAAACCAATATTTAAATCTGCACCTCAGCTATCACTGGGTCCAATTTTTGAAAAAACTGAACCCACGACGACCAAATATCCTAAGCCATTGCGTAATTCTTTACAAACCCGTGGTGACCCATGTGCGAGTACCTATGCTGAAGTCACAAAGGGAAACCACATTCAACAATCAACTAGTAATAAATTAGTTGAAGATTTGCTTATCAGGCAGTCTGAAAAAATTGAAGCTCTCCTACAACAAATAAGCTCAATGATGAGCCTTATAGTCAAACTCGTCGATAGACTAAGTCTTCCATAAAATTGAAATATTACGTATAGCCACCTGGAACATAAACGGACTACCCTCTAGCAAACATGATCTTCAACTACTCATAGATATTCACAAACTAGACATTATTCTAATCTCTGAAACACATTTTACTATCAGAAGTAGTGTCTACATTCCTGGATACATAATTTATTCAACCAACCATCCCGACGGCACAGCTCACGGGGGTTCTGCAATAGTTATTAAGCAATCCATTAGACACCACCTGGAACCACCATTCAGTACAGACCACATTCAGGCCACAACAATAACGATTGAGGGAAATATGGGTAACGTAACCATCTCTGCGGTCTACTGTCCTCCCAAACATGTAATCAAAGAGGACAAGTTTACGGATTTCTTTAGAGAGCTTGGAGGTCGTTTCGTGAGTGGGGGAGACTGGAATGCAAAACACACTCACTGGGGTTCCAGATTAATCTCGACCAGGGGTAGGGAGATGAAAAAGAGCCTTGACAGCCTAAACCTAACAGCAATTTCGACTGGAGAACCGACATATTGGCCGACTGACCGTGCAAAGATACCTGATCTACTGGACTTTTTTGTAACAAAGGGCATATCTGCAAATTACCTCGATATTCAGTCATGTTCTGACTGCGCCTCAGATCACTCACCTGTCCTATTAACAATATCAACATCTGTTTTGATTAAGCAAACTGACGTGACCTTACACAACAATAAAACTGACTGGGATTCATTCAGGGATCATATAAATGAAAATATAAATTTAAAAATCCCTCTCAAATCTCCCCATGACATTGAAGAGGCAGTTAGATCTCTATCGTGGCTCATACAAGAGGCTGCCTGGAAATGTACTCCTGAAATCAACTATAGGAAGGCTTCCAAAAATATATCTTCCTCATTGAAAGCGCAAATAGGAGAAAAAAGGAGACTACGTCGCATCTGGCAAACTAGCAGGAATCCAGCCGATAAAACTCTGTTGAACAAGGCTTGTCTGGAGTTAAAGAAAGCAATAAAACAGTTTCAAGACGAAAGCTTTCAGGAATATGTTGAGACGTTAAGCGCAACCAAGGTAAATAACTACTCCTTGTGGAAAGCAACCAAACATCTCGATCAACCCCAAGTTCCTAAACCACCTATCATAACATCGGACAACAACTGGGCTAGGTCTTGCAAAGAAAAAGCAGAGACGTTTGCTCTTCACCTAGAAAAAGTTTTCTCTCCCAACGAGGCGGTGTCTAATCATGATGAGGAGTATATCAATAAAGTAATGGATCAACCTCTACAAATGGAGCTGCCATTGAAACTAACATCTCCAAAAGAAGTTCAGACAGTGATCTCGAAACTAAAAGAGAAATCAGCTCCAGGATATGACCTCATAACTCCCAGAGTTCTAAAGGAACTTCCCAAAAAGGGCATAGTCTTGATTACTATGATTATCAATGCTGTCATGACGATTTCATACTACCCGTACCACTGGAAAGTCTCCCAGATTGTGATGATTTATAAACCAGGAAAAACGGCTAACCAGGCTTCTTCATACCGCCCAATAAGCTTATTACCGGTAATGTCTAAGGTGTGCGAAAAGATCCTTTTGAAGAGATTGATCCCAGCGCTGGAAGACCTCAAAGTTCTCCCGGACCATCAGTTTGGTTTCCGTCGAGGCCATTCTACTGTTGAGCAGATACATAGAGTATGTCATATAGTGCGGAGCTCTTTAGAAAGGAAGGAATATTGCTCTGCAGTGTTCCTAGATATACAACAAGCATTCGACAAAGTATGGCATAAGGGACTACTTTACAAAATTAAAGCTTATCTTCCACATTCCTTCTTTGTAATCCTAAATTCATATCTGGAGGGAAGGATGTTCCAGGTTAAAGAGGAAGAAGCTCGATCAGAGCTTTACGAAATCAGAGCAGGTGTTCCGCAGGGTTCCGTACTGGGGCCATACCTCTACACGCTATTTACCGCAGATCTTCCTGACACTGAACATGTCACAACAGCTACATTCGCGGATGACACAGCCATTCTAGCAAGCAACATAAGTCCAGAGATTGCCTCGTTAACCTTACAAACGCAACTTAATAAAATAGACAGATGGCTAAAGAAGTGGAGAATTAAAGTAAGCGCATCAAAATCTGCCCATATAACTTTCGCTCTCCGCTACGGCAATTGTCCTCCCGTTTCTTTAAACAATGAAATCTTGCCACATGTGGAATCAGTAAAATACTTAGGTCTCCACTTGGATCGGCGTCTGATCTGGAAAAATCACATTAAAGCGAAACGAGAAGCAATAAATCTCAGATTCAGAAGTCTGCTATGGTTGCTGGGTAGATCGTCTAACCTATCGACGGAAAATAAACTCCTCATTTATAAAGTGGCTATAAAACCTATATGGACGTATGGGATTCAGCTGTGGGGTACTGCTAGCCATTCCAATGTAGAGATTCTCCAGCGGTCTCAGAATGCCATATTAAAAACTATTCTCAGGGCACCCTGGTTTATTACCAACGCTGAAGTGCACCATTTCTCGAATATACCTACCATAAGAGAGGAAATTGCTAAAATTTGCAAAAATTATAAAAATCGCCTGAAGGCTCACCCAAATGAGCTAGCCCAAAAGCTTCTTTGTAGCAATCCACCAAAAAGATTGAAAAGGGCACATATACTGGAGCTGGACAAAAGATTTTCATCTAGCTAAATTTAACCGAAGAAGTAAAAATTTTCTTATTATTATTAAGAGTGGTATTCTTGTTGGAGGATACTCTCACAATTAAAAAAAAAAAAAAATCAAACAACAGATCCGATTATAGTTATTTTGACTGATTGCGGATAAAATAACAAAAAAAAAAAAAAAAAAAAAAAAAAATTTTTCTTTTATGTCTGTTAAGTATGTCAAAATATCTACTTTTTTTTTACTAAATGTACTAAATCAAAGTAATATAAATACGGTACTTTGAAAAATAAAAAATCAATTTTCATTTTTTTGTCTGTCTGTTCCGGCTAATCTCCGAAACGGCTGGACCGATTTTGCCTGGACTTTCACAGGCAGATAGCTGATGTTATAGGGAGTAACTTAGGGTACTTTTATTTTAGAAAATGAAAATATAAATAGGCAGTGTTCTCACTCCGCAACGAAGCATTTAAATGTAATTTCTCTTTCGACCTTAAAACCGTATGTATAATAAAATTAAATCCATAGATATAATTATATTTTCAAAAAGAATTCCGAGACCCAATTATTTAAACCGATTCTCTATTGTCTGTCTTATTTAATAAAACCGTCTATCTGTATAAAGCTTCCACTAAAATAAATATTTCTTTGTATTTTTCAGTAATACGAATGGACGAAAGATGACGAGAAAATTTCTCTTCTGTTTCCCGCTGAGGCTTGGAAACGTTATCTTTGGTTATATTGTTTTAGTAAGTATTTGTTTAATTATACATTTTATATAATATAATACTGTTCTCCTTTCATAGTACTTATTTTAAACAGATTTTTAAAATAAACACTTAGACAATAAGTCATAATAAATTATAACCATATTCCTTATCTAATTTAATATCGGCTAAACATTAATTATTATATAGTAAACTAGCGACCTCGCCCCGGCTTCGCACGGACCCATTTTTCAGTAAATGAAATAAACAAAGCTTTCTCTTTTATCACTTTTTCCATTAGTTCACATGTTTTTAAACATTAAACATTGTTTTTACATTTACATTTACATTGTTTTACATTATATTACATTTTACAATTTTACATTGTTTTTAAACAGCATCTGTTGGGTGGGTTAGAAAAAATTATCAGATAAACAAATAAAAGCTGACAAAGACTTTTTTATATTATGTAGAGAGCATGTGGATTCAGATTTTTTTTTTATCATTTTATTTAAGGGTCGACAGACAGGCTGACGGTACACTTCATGGTAGGTGACTATACCTTCGCCTATAATACAAGCAACGCCATAGGTGCTTTAAGGGATAAGGAAGAGAAGAAATGGGGTAATGGGCTCTGGCATCCTTTACTTACTTACCAAAACACAACAGCACACATGCTGTTATTTCACAATGGTATTCCGCATGGGGGTTGTTACTGCAGCCAGATGAGCTACCCAAAATGACTAAGAAACGCAGTGTGCCCTGCCACTTACTTAAAATACACACAAAACAAGCATAAGCTTAAATTTTTTTTTAAATTTAATTTCAGATAGTCTGCATAGCAGTAGTCGCGTTTAACTTATATCAACTTGGACTGAATTTGGTGTCACAAAGGAATGACGAAAGAAGTGAGGACGAGAAGTTTCATAACTGGGAACACCTGGAAAGTATATTTGGAGAGAAGGCTTCCACGCTTGTTCCGATCATTGTTTTTACCTACCACATATCATACATCGTAATCGGACTACTGCTGTTTATATTTGCAGCGGTATTCACATGTGGAGCGTACAAGGTACCTAAATAATCTATTGAAAACCATACCGATGCCTCCCGGCTTCATTCGGATGCAATTTGGCTCATTAGTATACATAATAATATGCTTTTCAAATAGTGAAAGAACTTTCGAATAGGTGTAGTTGTTCCGGAGATTATCGTCCACATACGTAAAAATATGTACTCTATGGTAGATTCTCATATAAACTGGGAAGGATATTTGTACAATTTAAATTCATAATCTCCCATAAATCATATATCATAAATCATAAATCGGAGTCATAAGCCCAGGGAAGCGTGTCTGGTGTAGGTAGAGCTTATAGGCAATTAGAAGGAAGGGTAAGCCTGCCTGCGACCCTTTTTCAATAAAAAGTTTTTCTTTTTTGTGTAGCAATGTACGAGGTACCCTTAGTTTATTTTCGGGATAAATGTGTAGTCTAAATTCTACTGTGAATATTTCTCTGCCGATGAATATACTGTAAAAATAATAACATGAACTATACAAACGTATAAATTGATTTAATTGGCACACTGAAAAAAACCATTATATCTATAATGAAATATGTAATATGTCTAAGAGACAAAAATAATATAGTAAAAAAGAATATATTTCTATTATTTTTGTCTGTATACGATAAAGAAAGCAATCTTCTATTGTGCGCAATTATTTCTTTAGCAAAGTAATGGACAACCATAAATTTGTTGTTTTATTAAATAATAAGATGAAAATTAGGGATAAAATGTGTACAAATGATGATGAGAAATCTAATTTTAGTTTTTCTTTTATAAATATGAGTTATTATTAGTTTTATATTCTTTATAGTACTCATAGACAACCTTATTGATTTTTCTTTTTATACGATTCTCCTTAATTTCGTATTACATACTAACAACTGCATTATATAAACATTTATTAAATATCTGTATACCTTATATAGAACCTTTTATAGAATTTTATTTCCCTAGTTGAAGTTATATATAAAGTTTGCACTTTTACTGATACCATAAAATAAATAGTTGTGAAAATTTATCTGAAATTGTATTAACTAGGCTCCGCTCTGACTCCTATGAAGATGATATTTTCATGTGTACGAAAATAATTTCAATAGAATATTTTTCTTCAATTTCAGGCCAATTCATGTTTCGTGTCTACATTCTTCGTATATTGCTTCTTCCATTTATTCTTTACGATTGGATTAATTGTGTGGGAGGCGACTACCGCTGGCTGGATACAACTAGGTTTGATCGTTGCGTCGGATTGTAAGTATTATTAATTTAAAAATATAAGAATATTATTGAGGATTTAAAAAAAAAAACAGTGGCACTCCGGGAGTGCGGACAGAAGTGAAAACTTGAATTACGTGTGTATTTTTTGAATCGTCAGGAAAGTGCATACTTATATACAGAGGTGTCGGTTACGGTAACAGTGTCGCGAGTTCAATGGTTTTTTCCCATCTCAAAAAATGCCAACATGCATGTGTATCTATCTACGTATATACACAATATATGTACATATTTATGTACAGAGGTGTTGGTTATGGTAACAGTGTCGCGAGTTCAATGGTTTTTTCCCATCTCAAAAATGCTCAACGCGCCTAAAGAAGTTTTCACTTCAAAAAACACTTTTTTAATATTTCAAAGTTGGCTCTGGTCTGGGTATTTAGTAGTGGCAGGGCACACTAATTGTCACAGTGTGGCTGAAGTAACCACACTCTTATAAAAGACCACATTGAAATACATGGTAATATCTATGCTGTTGTGTTTTGGTGAGTGAGTAAGTCAGAACCCACTTTACAAAAATATGTTCAATATGAAGTGAACATATCGCATCGAGACTTCAATTAACATGAAGTTTTATAAAATATTTCTAATTTTAAGCATATGTAACTAATTTATAAGATTAAAAATGTTGTAACTTTTTCAATATATATGTATGTAGATATTATAATCATTCAATTACGAATTCCCAAGTCATTTTGCACTTGGACTAATTTTGAAATTTTGTCCAAATCTATCTATTTTAGCATCGGATAAGCTCTCCGGATTCCGTACAAAGATGAACTATTTATTTTTTAAGTATTTAAACGTAATATTTTTTTTTGTTACAGTGCTCCTCATAATTTGTTTGTTCAGCGTCAAATATCTGATTGAAGCAATTCGAACTGGCAACATTTACAGTCGACCGGGAGAAGTGTACTACAAATATTAAACAAGGGATATTTATTAGTTAACCAGGCCAGGACCACAGTCTCAGGATGTTTTTTTAAAATGCATTTCTCTAGCATAAATGTGGATTTTACTTAAACTTAAACTTATTTATTAGTATATTATTGAACTTTTTAAATATAACCTTGAGTTTTTTTTTAATACATTTCCCTAACTAGTAAACATACCTACTTATAATGGTATATTAAATAAATAGTGACATTTACAGTGTTATTTAACACAACACTCGCTATATAAAATATTAGTAAAAGCGATGGTTTCTTTGGCGAAAGGCAGACGAATTGAATCATAAAAAACTAAGTAATAATTCTGCAATAACTCAATTGACCTCCTATTGTTTATATATTACCCCTATTTGTATAAATTGTTAGTAGTAAGATTATTTTAGTGGTACCTAATTTACCTAATATTCGTTCAAAACTGAAATCAGATCAAATGCTCAAACTAATTGCTCTTAATACTGCGTATTGTTATGCCCGTCTCAATATCACAAACAGATAAAATGTGTTATATTTAGTTAATTGAATTATACATATTATAATGTTTGTGTATGTAAAGAAGAATGTTTAATTACTAGCTATGAAACATGTAAAGATAAACAAGTCAGTGAACCGTTATCGTGTCTCATTATGGTCACAATGCATTTGCAAGCCCAATTGGGGCTAGCCACCTACCATTAAGTTGGTAGAGTGTCATCCTGTCTGCCGACATAAAGTCGCTGCCGCCTTTGACTCTCCATATAACTTATTGTAATCTATTCAACGGATTTTGATACGGTTTTCACTCTTGAAAAGAGAGATAAACGACGAATGTTTGCGCGTAAGACGTCTACCCACAAGGTGGGCAGAAGATCTCATAAAGGCCGCAGGTCGATGGTGGATCCAGGCTGCTTCTGACTTCGAAAATAAACCCTCTACGATTCAGTAACTAAACAAGTCATGTCCTCAATATAAATAAATTAAAATTATAGATCTTTATTAGGTACTGTTATTCAGTCTGTTATTGTGACATTAAATTAAATGAACTATCATAAGTGTAGACATGTCTAATTACGTAGAGTTTCTCTAAAACGTCTTTAGCCTTATTAACGTCTTAACCTTATCTTAAGACGTTAACTTAATGGTTGTAATAAAAGTGTAGCAAAAGCTTAATGTGACACAAATATAATATATAAAAATATAAATAAATAAGCTAAGTAAAAACTGTAGGAATTTATTTGTAATATGCCAATAACATTAAGTAGGTTTAATTTAATATTTTTGCTTTTCATTACTGAAATATTTAGACTTCAAAAATAAAATTTTGAAAGTTCTTGTTCAATGAACAAAAAAAAATGGAATTTTATTTGTATATATTTATATACTAATTTCATTACACTAAGGGCCTCTTTCACCAACTACAAGTAAAGTGTTGATTAGTTACTCAGAGAAGCCCTAAGGGTCTCTTTCACCATCTCTGAGTAAAGTGTCAAGTAGGCTAACCGCCATTTAAAGTCACCGGTCACCGGAAATGATGGAGCTGATATACCTTTGTGTGTACGGTAAAAGTCATTAAACATTAAAAAGAAAATAATAATAAAAATCGCCTATCGAAGGATGCAGTAAACCGAGTGCATAATTTAATAAAACATAAAATTATTTCCAAAACTAACTAATCAACACTTTACTTGTAGTTGGTGAAAGAGGCCCTTATGTTAATTTATTATTATTGTGTTTCATGAGAGAATGTTGTAAAGACTTATAGACTCATACAAATTGGACTTATCGACGAAAAAAATTTAAAACTTTTTCCAATGTCCTCATTTTGTTTAATAACGAAAGCATTTTTTAATAAAATTATTTTATTTTTTGTGTATTTCATTTATTAATTATAAAAATTTGTTCCACTACAAAAATGATCACAACATCACAACACAATGAACCAGTTACACCGAAGTGACAAGTCGCAATTGAAAATGTAATATGGATTATACGATCATCATCGCCACCATCATCTCAGCCGTAGGACGTCCACGCTGCTGGACATAGGCCTCCTTCATAATCTTCCAAAAGGACCGCTCAGAAACAGCCTGAATCCACCGCCGACCCGCAGCCTTAATCAGGTTGCCTATCCATCTGTGGCCTCCATCCATATTTGTCCTGCCCACTCTGTCACTAAAACGTACTGATCTGCCGGGTTAAGTTCCTTAGCGAGCTTATTTCCGTCAGGAACTTTTTAGACCGGCATTTCTTTTTAGACAGATAAAAGTCAGCAAATAATCATAAGAATGCAGAAAAACACAGAAATGTAGAGAACATTTTTAATAAAGATCTACTACACAGTAGTACACATCTATCAACTCCTTCAGACTACAATTTTGTTTTAAATATTTTCGACTCAAAGTTACAAATGCTCTAGCCCTAGTATTGCTATTATTACGAAAACTGCGTGTCGCATATAATGGACGCTAGTCCAAATAACATACTTATAAAATTATAAACGCACATTATAATTGCAAACACCTATATCTAATACCAATCAACAGAGCCACTCAAAACATTCTTCCAATATTACAGAAAAAATAAATTAATTAATCATCACAGATACTCACATATTTATAAATAATTACATTAAATGTACCAAAAAATCATTCCAAATACTTAAATAATAACTACTGTAATCTATAGAAAATACCGTCTATATTTAGTTTATCGGGAATCACCGTCGTTTCTCGTCTTCGTCGCTTTTTACCCAACATCATAGGCACAACCATAGCCATAGTAGCTGGCACCATTCCCGCACCAACAGCAGCCAAAATAGTAGAACTATCGGGAGTTACATTTGAAATTAATTTCTTTTTAATTACTTTATTTATTGATGGTTTAATTTCTGTTTCTTCATAATCTAAATCTGTGTCTTTGTCCATTTTCCGTTTAGACTCTTCAACTGTTTGAAAACTTTTTTCCACTTCTAATAACCCTCCATGCGATGTTGTCATATTACTCGAAGCATTCGCCATTGGGAGTACTGTTAAGGCTATAGCTTGGTGTGATGTAACCGTTGGTGTATCAGATGTGTCAGTAAAAGTAGGATTTAGTGATCGTTGACGCTTCTTGTTTTTATAACCCTTTGTAGTTGACAGTAAAACCCACTGTCCGTCGCCATATGGTGGTCTTGACGATCTGTCGCTATCAAAATCAGGTGAACCTGCATAAACAACTTGCGTAGGTCTTCTTAAAGGACGTCGTTGTGTAGATGCCTGGTGCAGAGCTTCGTACCCATAAGGAAAGTTCGAAGGACGATTGTCTGTAATAACAGAGTCGGTCATACCATAAAAGACAGCTTCATCGCTAGGGAAATTCTCGTCGTGATCACAATGCTTAGTTGGACGTCTACTCTCATCGGGAGACCAAGAAGTTGGGTAGTTATATGAATTTTGTGGTTTATTCCATGTAGCTTTTGGGTATTCGTTTTCGTAATCTGTAGATGAATGTAGTTTGTTATTTATAAAGGTGGGACGATTCATCACAGGCCTCTTGTTAGGATAATTGTAAGAATCATCCGATGCATGGTTAGATACGAACCTATCGTCACTAGGGAATCTATTGTCCTCGTCATCCCAGCTACTTGGTTTTTGATGTTTCTTCACGTTAGGCTTCCATTTAGATATTTTGCTTGTAGACCACGCCACAGGTTCTAAGGTGACCCACCCATCTTTATCATCATAAGGGTGTTTATGTTGTTTCACTTTTAAACGATTCCAAGATGTGTACACGTTTTCATTGTCCTCATTGCCTGCAGAGGGAAAGCGGTCAGGTTTATATTTTTGCTTCTTTAATTTTGCTGCTAAGGCGTTAATAGCTTCTAAACGATCCATCGAAAAATCTTTGTAGTCTCTGATTTTGTCGCCATTTTCTGAAAGGTATTCGTCCTGTTTTTCATCGCCATTGATATAACTTTCTTGACACGATGGTCCATAGCAACGCGGTTTTCCATTCGAGTCATAAATAATATCTGTCATAATATTTTTAATGTCACTATCATCTCTTCTTAGCGATGGATCTATGGAGACGTCTTCCAATTTACTTCGCGGATTTTGTAAAACGGCACCAGTATCTATAATTCTAATAGGATCCTTTCCTGGCACTTCTATCTGATAGGTGTGTACTTTTTCGTCATATTTTTCGATTTGTGTTTGGTCGTTGGGGTGAGCAAAAGTCAGAGCTAGTACGCCGAAGGTAAACAAACGTACAGTCATTTTGAGAATTTCACTTTCGTTTAACGCGGTGCGCGCGAGCAAACCACGCGCGGACTGAGCGTCGTTGGCCGCAGCGGCTCACTGATATAGTTTTGATAGTGGATGCACATTACACGCCCTCCCTGCGTTCTAATGCAGTGGTGTTTTCAGTTCAGTCACGACGAATGAACGAGATAATTACGTGGCGATTGTCGTTTGCCGGCGACTATCTTAATGGACTATCACGTCTCTCTTAAGCCCGTGACCTGCACTCAGGTGAAACCGTTTTTCATTTTGTGGTGAATAATGGGTGAAAAGTTTCTCTAACTGACAACATTCACTACTTTAAGTGACCATGTTTATTATATTTTATTCTTTACATTATTTATACTGACATTAATAGAAGTCACCTTGTTTATGTTAAGATCGGCAGACAGGCTGACGGTCCACTTGATGTCGCCTATAACACAAGCAACACCACAGGTTCTGCAAGTGCGCTGCCGACCATAGTGGGATTGTAAATTGGAATTGGGAGAAAATAAGCTCTGGTATCCCTTACTCACTCACCGAAACACAACAGCAAACGTGCTGTTATTTCACGTTAGTCTTCTGTAAGGGGGTGATTACTGCCCCTTGACGGGCTACTCAAATGCCTGCTAAACGCAGTGTATTTGAGTTAGGAATATCTATTGTTGTAACTCATCATTGAGTGCATCGTTAATATATGTATAAGTGGAAACCATCAAGAGATCGTTGACACTATTCGTTCGTGCATATTTGCACTTTGTTTTCTGCAACTATTAAATACCTTTGATGCATACCATCATGTTGTGATCTAGATCACTTCGATCGTAATTAACTTGGGTACATATTAAAATAAATATATTTAGATCAAGGCGACCCGTCTCGCCGCTTCTTGTACTCTATTTCCCGCGTCGCGTCGTGCTACTCTCTCCATAATCACAGCCCACTTGTTCCTATCAGCTTCATCGACACGGTTCTATATAATTTGTTCTCTACACTTTTACCGTCTAAGTAATTTTAGTTACAAAAGCAATGAGTTAGTTTAATGGCATGCGCTTAGCGTTTCTATAATAAAATGCTAGAGCTTCATATTAAACAAACTAAAAATAAGATTATTTAAAATAAAATCTAATCCTAAGTTATATACATTTATACATTATATAATATAAAACAACGGTCCCTTTAGTATGGTCCCTAGCATGCTGGCTGCATTACCTCGTTGTATGGCAATACTAATCAGTTGACCGAGGTAATAGCCAGCTTTGGAATCGCCGGTTATGTCGACCAAACGTTTTGATAAGATGTTAAAAGAATTAAGAGCGTTGGGACCCCACGGACCCAGAATATGTAGCCGGTGCCGATATCTCTGTATTTGTGGATTTTCCGCAGCAGCAGCAGCTGTGGCAAATGTTCCATGAAGGTGGGACGGTGCCAAAGTGTCGACGCATTTGGCATCCCACACTAGTGGACGACCCATCCTCCATGGAACTAGGGACATCCCATCAGGTCTCTTGCCATTATCAAGTACGATACTATTTGATTCAAGAATCGAAGATATATTAATGGTGGCAAGAGACCGATGTATGTTGTCATTTATGCTGGCGTGCATTGAAATATGGTCGGCGCTATTAATGCAGGAAAGCCCGTGATGTCCCAAGTGGTCGACATCCCTACCACAAGGACAAGTGTGGGGGATACATACCTCTGTACTTAGTCGGAGCCCGATCGCGAGACGGAGAGTGTTATTGTCCAGAAAAGTGTCCAAGTTAAGTGAAGGCACGGTGTGGAGCCAGAACCCCGACTCTCGGCTTTTTAGCGCCTCAATCTAGCAAGATCGGGCCCCGAAAAGCTCTCCAGTAAACTATCATAAATATAATTTGAGATTGTATGTCATCCCAGCTCCTCTGTCTTTCGGGATTTTTTGGGGAATTTTGACTAGCTTTTGCTACTGAGATATGCAGATGAACTCTGGCATCCCTCATTCACTCACCCAAAGACAAAGAGAATACGTGATATATATTCATTTACTTAATTCCAATTTATAACTGCGAAACGCAATCATATCTGTGTTGTGGCCTGGTTGTGCCACTATTAAGTGACCATCAAGCGATTGCAATCAATATGTGATAACAAAAAATGTTAAGCAGATATCAGGCTCAAATCTACAACACCAGTTGATTTGATATGATTTAGTATAGTCTGCAATAGTTATTAATATATAATTTTAGTATAGCAAGGCCAACGAGACAAGATAAAGCAAACGTAAAGTAAGTTTATTAGTTCATTAATTTTTTTCGAAACTACACCAACGCTCTTTGGTTTTCTAATGCGTATTATTATTTACAAAATTATTCACCGATATTTACTTAAATATAAATTGTTTTTTGTGAACTGCTGAATCATAAATCTTCTTCATTCCTGTTTTATTAGAGAGCTACTTTAGATTATACATATATACCTATTTCACAATAGAAAAGAAGTCTGTAACAAAAGAGTACTTAAGTTATTAAGCAACCGAAAGTTTTGTAAGTTATTTTTCATTGTTTTGTAAGTTATTTACGAGCTTAACTGATATAATAATTTTCCACTGCCTCCAACACCCTTGTTATTTGTTACCTACTCTTTCACGTGAAAATGATTGAACGGATTTGGATTAAATTTGGCACACAGATAGTTTATAATATTATTATTTTTTATATAATAATTTTAAAAAACATTAACATGTAGCCAAAATGTTCCGAAATTTAATTCTCAAATTCCTTTCACGTATAATGTATAAGGAATTATGTCTCCTTAAGTATAAAAGTAAGTTTTGTTCTTTAGTCGAATGAAAGTGCAGAACTGTGCAACGAGGAGATAGCGACCTAAAACAAAAGTTTAAAACTGCTCTTTCTGTATAATTGCGAAAGTTCCCTTCTCTTCCATTTACACGTCCAAGTGATTCATTCCTTCAATATATTTTTACTAACGTGTAGTGTTATAAAAAATATTTGTAAGCACTGACTCCCGAGATAAAGGTTTCCAACCTAGTTCGAGAGTTAGAGAATTACCTTTATATATATACCTATTTTAAAATTTGTATCTGTATTCAATTATTAACTAACATTTATTGAACATTAAATTCAATTATACAATATATGAAGTACATTTAAATTAAGCAAAATTAATTAATTAATTAACTAACTAAATGATAATCTGTATTCAATGTGTGTAATTAGGAGGCTTACAGGAGGCATGTGTTTTGTATAAATAAAGATTATTATTATTATTTGTAACAATTATTTTCAAAGAATGCTTCAATTATTTTTTGAACTTACCACTTGATAGTTTACCTCTCCAATGAACCAGATGAGTGCTGGTGGGCTGTGAGTTTATAAAAAATTCATACTTTTTTAAATTCTCAACTTTTTTTACAGGTTTCACGATACTTACTTTCAGACTTAACCAATTGGTTTCAGTTTTTATTTTTTACATAAAAATTTTGTGTTATTCTGTAAATTTTTGTTTTCAATATACTTAAAATAATATTTTTGAGCATTTAAGTTTTTTGCAGGTTATTTGCGAAATGTTTCTGGTATTATATATAATATATAATACCTACATATAATAAAATTATATAATATAATTTTATACCTGCCATACTTGTAGGATAAGCTCCATATCCGCAACCGAAAAAGATTCGCATTGATTATTGCGAATGTGGATGTCTAAATCGATAAGTTCCGCATTTGCAGATGCAGATGCGAATATCCGCAACAACCCTCCTCCTTATAACAATAATCATCATCGCCTATAATTTACGGTACTGTTTCTTCAATTCTCATTTAACGCCACGCCATGTTATGCTTTCTTCGACTTGAAAACGGTTGACAGATTTCTAAATAAACTTCACTTACACTTTCTTTCTTTACAAATGGAATTGTTGCGTTATGCGGATCATCAATCGGCTCTGGGAGCATTCAACTCTCATTGTTACAATATTAGAAACTGCGACCCAAGAAAGAGTTACCAGAGACTTGTCGCATAACACTTAGCAATATAGCAATTGTATTTTGTAAATCTGAGATTTTAATATAATTACAATAGGATTTATGTGAAATGTTAACAAATACACGACTCACTATAAATCACTTTTATTTAGGGTTGAGATACCTACGCTGATATAGGTACTACGTTATAATCACTATTGCAAAGGGAAAAGAAAAGACTAGATAACTAATGTGCTCTCCGCTGCCGGTGCAGCAAAATTTTTTTTTTTTTAAATTATAGTTCTCTTTTGTAATTTAATATTAGTAATTTATTAATTCAACATCTCAGCCTCAGGAAGTCGACTGGTGAACATAGGCGTCTCCCATAACTTTTATAGGACCGGTCAGAAGCAACTTGGATCCACCGTCGACCCGCCGTCTTTAATTATATACATCCGTACTAATATTATAAATACGAAAGTATATTTGGATGTATGGATATTTGTAACTCTTTCACGCAAAAACTACTGAACCGATCATCATGAAATTTTGCATACATGTTCACCAGAAAGGACATAGTTTACCTTTCATCGTTCAACGCGGACGAAGTCGCGGGCACCAGCTAGTTAGTTAATATTTCATAGCTGTAAATAAATATATTTAAAGCTCCCTTGAAGATACTGTAGCGGTTCCATATAGTAGATGTTGAGGAGTGGACTGTATGTAATGAAATGAAAATAAAATGAGTAATTAACAACATATTATTTAAAATAAAATGTGTTCCCATTTGACACACTATCAACTACTGACATAATAATGTATGACCTTTATTTATAATATTCTTTTTATTATTCCATGTGGCCACCAACCAACCAGTTGCCAACAGTAGCGTAAAAGAGTTTGCTATTGTCGAATTACTTAAATATTATTGATGAATTCTTTCTTTCTTTTCTTATTAATAAAACATATACGAACTAAAAAAAACAGAAATAGAGCAAACATCAACTTGCTATAGAAATTTTTTTAGGTATATTGTAAACATCAATTTGTAAATAAAAAAGACAATCGAAATATTGCATCACGCCGGTAAAGTTCGAAAGCGTAATTGTGCTATTATGTATTAAGAAGAGAAAAAAAAAAACACAATGCTTTCTTTGCGTTCCGCCAAAACACTGTGCAAAACAAGAACATAGAATTGCGTAGATGCGGTCTGTATATTTCCACTCAGGTAATATACACACTGTAGGCACATTTTTCACAAAAATATTCAGTTTCAAGTAAAGTTTTTGCAAACGAATCAACAAAATAGAAAAGATTTTCATGAGTTAAATAAAATAGAAAAAAATAAAAATAATTATACTAACCACAATTTAATAGTCTTATTTTGCTATAATTATTAATATTACTATAATTACTGTACTATTATTACAATTATACTCATTTATATTTAAAAAATAATATAAACTATTTACTTTATACCTAAGTAAACGATAAGTAAATTTGGCACATAGATAGTCCATATTCTAGATAAAAATAATGTGTACTTTTATATTTGTTATAAATTCATAACATTTAATAATTTATTCTGTAGTTGATTATACCTTTGATCAATATAATTATTTTAGTAAAAAAAATTATTAAGAATATTCAAAATTGATTTTGAGAAACGTGAGTCGGTGAAGTTTGATAAAACAATGAAAAATGTTGAAATAGCTGATTTGTTGAAAAATTGCCAATAACAAAATCATTATTTTTATTTTTTATTAAAACTTTTTTTAAATTATTATCTTTATAAGTATTTTGTTACTTTAATTAAAAATTGTCATCAGTGTGTCACTAGATATATTAAAATATGTTATGTCTTATAGCGGCTCCACGGTTTTTTAATAGTGACGGTCAAGGCTGACTACGCGGTTTCACTTTCTGGTAAGTACCAAAACATTTTCACCGTTCGCTCTCACGCGCCTCTCACGAAGCTCAGAGCATACCCCACTCTTTACTTCCCTTCCATACGATTTATCTACCTTGTAAGGTCAGCAAGAAAGACAGTTAATTTTTTAACTGACATTGACGTGTTGACTATAGTACAGACAAAATCTCAACAATACAAGGATAGCAATTGCGATGTCTATTACAAAAAAGACAGCGTGGAAGTATTCCAATGGTTACATGTTATAATTGCACACTTTACATAGGTACTGTATGCAGGTTACATAGGCACCTTTGGCCAGAAACTTTAATATTAATAGAGATTAAAACGTCAAAACTATTTATTAAGAATGGCACTTTAGTAAGTCATAAATATGTTGTCATCAAAAATATATCTGTTAAAATTTCTCTGAGACAACTTAATACGTATAATGTATCTAAATAACATTAATAGTCGTTATAAGGCTTTTTATTAGGACTGAGTTCTTAAGGCCGCTAGAGCCGAAAGGTTCTATAATGGAGGCCAAGGACCGGCAAGCGCAGTAATACAACGTCTACTCACAAGATGATAAAGGCCACTGGTGGACCGAGGATCCAAGCAGTTTCTGAGTGGGCCTATTGGAAGATAATGGAGAGTCCAGCAGTGGACGTCTTTTGGTTGAGATGAGAAATAAAACTAAGTATTCCTACTTTCGAAGTCCGCTATACATTTTTTTACCGACTGTACGACAATGCGTTTTTCGTTACTCCAATTTATCTGTGGCGTGCACAAACTTGTGCTTTGGTTGTGCCTTGGCAATTGACAGTGAAATTAACAGCCATTGAACTTCGACCGAGATCATAATATTTTGGTTACTTTCACCAAAAAATTCATGTGCATTTCTATTGGACACCAGTCATTTTAGAGTTAGTTATTCATTTGTTTAAAGTTAGATATTTGTGGGGTACCTACCTTACTTTGCGCTTGCAAGAAAGGATTTTACAAAGGCAAATAAAAATTAGGTGTTCCTAATTTCCAAATGTACAAAATATGTCTAATAAAAATTTATCCATAATAATTTTTCCCATTTACAGTGTGATGTAGTATTGGCAATTATATAATAATACTAGTTGAACCCGGCCACGTTACGCTGTGGCTCAGTCAGCAACGTTCCATGGTTGCCATGACAAACTGTCAACATATGAAAATTATGTTTTATTAGTGTCCACGACTTCGCTCGCTGGACTAATCTGAAGATTGTCTGAAAGTTTCGTCAAGATCGGTTCAGCGGTTTTGGAGTCTATAAGGAACATACACACGCACATCGCCTTTTATATAATTATTAAGATTAGTAATTGTCATAGGTTTTGCATGTGGATTCTCTCTGAAAAAGTCAAAAAATTCCTTAATTACCAAATTTTATCAAAATCGGTTTAGTTGTTTAAGTGTCAAAATATAACAGTAAAACATTAGACAGGGACAGAATAAAGTATTTTAATGGATGTCTTAGCTATTGAGTAACATATTAACATAGTCGTGGTTCGTTTAAAATTATTATAGTCAATACACACATATACTTATATATATATATATATATATATACGTGATACGTTTATCATAGGAATATATATTATAAGAAATTATATACTTAACTAGGTTATATTCATCAAACAGCTTTGCATACTACGGTTACTTACTGGTATATTATTTGTAGGTACTTCGAAGTCATAATGTGTGTTTCGAAGTCATAACCTGTGTGTTAAATGTGCAGATGTATAAGTAAATAAACCATTGCAGTCTTTGAAGTAAGAAAACACGGTTAATAAATCAAAAAAATATATGAAAATAACATATCCAATAACTATTAATTCATGAAATATTAATAAAATTTCAATAATACGCTATCTGTGAAATTTTATGGTAAACTAAAATATACTGTCATCCGCGCCATCTGTTCATTTCCTATGATACTACTCTGTGACTTTGCTGCATATTTATGATCTAGATGGCGCACAGCTCAGTAAGTCGAATTATGTATTTTAATTCCTAACAATTAGAAAAAATAACATTTTTATATATAAATAAATAAATATATATAAATATAAATAAATAAATAACATAAATATATATAAATAATATAATAATAATTATTACATGAAATACTAAGAATATTTCATTATACGCCATCTGTGGAATTTTAAGGTCAATTAATCAGCTGCGCCATGGGTTACTTTCCTACGAAATGTATTCTCATTCACGCTAATGATCTAATGTATATAACTTCTACTAGATTGCGTATAACGCAGTAAATCGATTTATTTAGTTTACTTAATGATTTAAAAAATATTATTCTTGGCCTGTAAACGGCACCAGCAGGACTCAGGAGTCAGGAGACGTCTAGTCCCTACTACAATATTATGATGTCACGATTCAAAACCGGATTTCAGGAGTCAGTAACAGACTGCAAATATAGAGAAAAACCAAGACACGTCAAAAATTTTTGTGAGATGCATTTAATTTATGATGTATGTTTGTCTGTTTGTTCCGACTAATCTCCGAAACGGCTGGACCGATTTTTACGGGACTCTTACTGGCAGATAGTTAATGTTATAAGGATTTATTTAGGCTACTTTTATTTAAGAAAAATAAAAAAGGAATGTCCAGTATCGCGCTCAACCCAACTAATATGATAATATAAGAAGTGAACCTTAAAATCTTAAATATTGATATACATAAGTTTTCTTAAAAATATTAGAAAAAAATATCTTATTAGGTACATTAGAGAAAAAATGAACAAAAATCATTTTCACCTACTTCGCAAACAGAGCAAGTTGGTTACATAACAAAATGAACCATCTTTACGCTCTAATACCTAAATTTATACTGTATGTAAGTACACAAATATTGTCTTTAAACTTTGTAGATACATGATATTTTTTTAATTAAGTTTTATAAAATTAAAAAAAAAATACCTTCTTAGTGGTATAATATACTTGAATTACCATTTTCTATTGTGGAAACTACGAATGCATTATTTCCAGCAATTGCATTGTTGCGCCAAACTGTCTACTTCCATAAATAAACTGGTATGTTCATCGACGGATAAAATTGACTTGAAGAAAGTGTACGATTTCTTCCTTTCACACACATTAAGTACATCGATACCCGATCGAGCTGATGAGGTCTTCATAGAGACAGTATTTGGGTAAGTTCAATATTGTATGGTATTCTCCAGCAAAGGTCTTCACAACTATTCCGTAGTGATTATGAGAGCTTATAATATAGTCAAAAATAATTCATCCTGTTCTCTGTCTTGTAAAAGAAAGGTCTAACGATGATGATAGTGATGTGATGACACACCAATAACAAATAAAAGCAATAATCCATATTTGTGATGACCATGGCTCACTGTTTGCAAAAGATTACATTTAACTTTCCTGTTTCATCATGACCAACCGATAAATATTCGGTGTTCATTTCAACATTAGCAAGGATCTAGAAAACTAAATTATAGTTAGCATCTAGATTCTAGATGCTACTACAAACATAGAGTTACTAATTAGTGACATAGTAACATATAACTTACTATAAACATAGAGTAAATAGTACGTAACCAATTAAATTAATTAGTTTTTAAAAATTCATCAATAATATTAGGTGTTTTAGAAGCTGATTCTTAAAACATTTTAATATTGCCTGGAAAATCATAAAAGACTTTTTATGGTCAAACAATATGATCCTTTTTTTTAGAGTAGGTATCCGATACTTACATTTTTGGAGTTTCGCACCTCAAGAGTAAAAATGATCTGTAAGTATTTCGCTTGTCTGTCAATCAAGTTCAATTAAATAGTAAGTACATATACATGCTATGGTCAACGGTTTCGACTTGTTAAAAATTCAAACCACATTCAAGTCTTTGCAATTAGAACGACATTTAAAGAAATAAATGACATCTCTATTACCTCGAGCCTAATAGGTCGAGTGGTCTGTAGGTTTCAAAATAGTGGCAGGGTACACTGCGATTGGCAGTCATAAATTTTGCAGCCCGTTTGGCGGTAGTAGCCATCCCCTATAGAAGACCTTGTTGAAATCCCTCTTTTTCGGACCAAGCGCTTTAAAACATCCGTACCTACTAATATTATAAATGCGAAAGTATGTTTGGATGTATGGATGTTTGTAACTCTTTCACGCAAAAACTACTGAAACGATCACCATGAAATTTTGCACACACGTTGTCTGGGACACCAGAAAGGACATAGGGTACCTTTCATCGTTCAACGAGGACGAAGTCGCGGGCACCAGCTAGTCCTTTATAATGCGCACTGCCAAGGTTTGGAACTCCCTGACGGCGTCTGTATTTCTGAGCACATATAACCCAAATCTTTTCAAAGTTCGAGTGAATAGACATTTTCTGGGTGAGCTCGCTCCATTATAGGCCTCATCTTCGCTATACTGGATGTTGGCCAAGAGCAAACCCATCTCTAATAAAAAAAAGACCACCGTCTTATTATGTTTCTATGAGTGAGTAAGGGTTGACAGAGCCTATTCGTAATAATCCCACTACGGTTGGCAGAGCATTTGCA
The DNA here is from genome assembly GCA_944738685.1 of Synanthedon myopaeformis. Lineage (NCBI taxonomy): Eukaryota > Metazoa > Arthropoda > Insecta > Lepidoptera > Sesiidae > Synanthedon > Synanthedon myopaeformis. Next base: position 1,618,472 of record OX122927.1, on the reverse strand, counting down.
GTACCTGTGGTATTGCTTGTGTCATAGGCGACGGTAGCCACCTGTCATCGAGTGGACTATCAGGCTGTCTGTTGGCCTCATAATAAAAAAGGTAATATTTTCTTCTTTTTTTTATTTTATTTTTAAATTTTTATTTTTTTTGTTTCCTTTTTTTTATTTTTTATTTTTTTATTTTGATCATTCAACGCTGACTTCGGTAAAGTACTTACTTACCTACATAAAACCATGCGTTACTACATATTATCTCAATGCATTAAACTAAAATTTAAAAAACTGATTTTCTTGCATTTCAATTTTATTAAGTATGTATCTAATTATTACATTATTCCCTAATAGCATATTCTTTAAATGTAATAAATACTCAATGATTAAATTAGACAAGTAATTGCAACCTTTTTTTAACAATCACCCACTTTTGAAGTACTGAAATGAATTCCTCGTGTCGAAAACAACAAAAAAATATTAAACAAATTGTTTTGCGCTTATGTCATAGTTACCAAAACGCAGTCATTGCACCACTTTGTCCCATATGGTTATTACGGAACATAAATTGACATGTTTCGAACGTAAACAAAGATGTTCCGCAAGGTAAGTATATCATTGTCGCCTAACTTCTACCGACAAGTTAGGACCGTCGCCCTCTTTTTAGAGTTGCTTAAAATTAGACTTATAGCAAAAAAAATCGTTTGAAATACACACTACTTTAGTAAATTAGTAATATATATATCACATGACTCACTCATTTCAAATGATTTTGATTTTAAATTTGTTACATAAACAGCGTAAAATTTTAAAACTATAAATTATAACACTACCTGACCTGTCAATTTCATATGAACATACCATTCAAATATCCGACATTTCCCAAGGAATATTCAAAAAAAAAATTAATATCCTACACACTTTGTTTCAGCAATTACGATCACAACAAAGAAATAATCATCAAAATCGGTCGTGTCGTTCTCAAGTGTCGCTCCGTAATACCTACATGTGGCATTGATTTTTATTAATAGAGATTGTAATAGGTACAGCAAATAGAAAAATTAAATAAGACATACATGTGGCAATTTTATTTAGTTTGTAACAGGTAGGATAGAAAAAGTAAATTCCTCGCCACTTAAGAGCAACAACAATAGCACCATTAGCAAATGTCATCGTGCGTGCAAAAAACAAAAGTAAGGGAAGAGATAAAACAGTAAACTGCAGTACAACCGTCTCAAACGGTATCTCTATTGTGTACAAACTACCTGCTTTCTTGCTTCCTGGCAGTTGTCTCCATACAGTGTTTCAAAATGGTTGTGATTTTGGTGATATTGTCTTACGCACTTCTCGTCTCCGCAGAACATTCCGGAGCGTATTCCTCACCGCAATATGCCAAGAAAATGTATCCTGCTCAGACATACGACTACGATTCCAACGTGTTATTGCCAAAGGAGAATCCACCGATACCCTTCAAGCGTCAGTACGAAAACATAGACAGATATGACAACGACATGAACGATACCAGTCAGTACAGTCGTTCCTCATTCATGGATTCAGCTGGAAGTTTCCTTTCGGGAGCTGGTGGACAAGTGGTAACAAGTCTAGCGAAAGACTTCATCGCCAGGTCTACAGGCAGCAGTCAGGTTGGTTTTGGCTGCATAACGCAGGTTCGTACCGCACCTTACTTAAAAAAGCACGCATTTGCATGGGACAGTTCATTGGAATGGAATTTTATCTAAGTGAATGAGTCACGTTAAGTAAGTATATCAAATGTTGATAACTGCTAATAATATCCTTGACATTGTAAAAATACTTTTACGATCTTAGTTTGAACTATTATTAATTTAAAATCTCACTGATTTTAACTTATAAAGTGGATTAAGAAACTTAATATCCTTGTAAATGATTAGTAAGTTAGCTGAATTTAATTCAGACATTACCTACATGCATACTAGCTATCTACGAAAAATAAAATACATCCATTTAGCAACAAAAAATTACAAATTTATTTAGCTAAATAACACTTAACTGATTGTCAATGATAATGATAAATTAATTAATAAATTTTCATTAAACAGTTTATTTTCACATATATACCTACATATAAATAAACATACAAAATCCGTCCTCTCTCTTTATATTAGTGTACCTAGATATTATAATTGACATTTAAATAATAATTAATTATTTTCTTAGGTGTTGAGCTTAAACCTTACCAACCTGGTGATCTTAGTGGTGTTGAAAGCTCTTATATTGGCGGCTGGATTCTTCGGAGCTGGAGCTTGGAAGGGAGGACATCACTATGGAAGAAGTATCGACGGTGAGAGAACACAAAAAAATTATCTATCTAGGCGTGTTAGTATGGGGAAGTTCACAAAACATAGTAACAGTATAGTATGGTTATTGTTATAGTATTATCTATGTACTTAAGCTGTACCTATTTATTCATGATACGTAATACCTAATTATATAGATCCAGTATATATTTTTTATTTATTCTAATATATTTTTAATATAAACTGCAGGAACAGGTATTAAAATCTAGAATGTTTGTTTTTAATTATAAATTAATATTTCTCATATAACGTACAATTACATTAACACTAAAATGTGGTAATATAATCAGCATAACAATCACATTCACAAATTACACACTGAAGATGAAGCACATAACTAAAGTATAAATAATATATAATAAGTCTATCAATAATAATCATACTCTTTCTTTGTTTAAAAAATTAACTCTATATTTGGAGCTCCATAATAAATTCCGTGGGCTTTTATACCTATTACGGAATCGATGAAAAAACCAATAAAACTTAAGCTCTCAAAATGAAGCATCTGGACACCTATTTAAAGACCATTAGGTGTGTATTGAAAAGTATTCGTCACGTGCCATCACCCAAACGAGCAGTTAATCCAATATTACGGTGATGCGTTTGTCCTGTCCGTTCATAAGTAATCCTTTCGTAAAAGGATTACCTCGGATTGGACATTACAGCCGGCGAAATGACCATCGCACAAAATGCAAACGGATTTCCTTACTTAACATGACAGGAGAGAGGAGAAAAGTAATATTATTTTACGTTACTAGTACTTAAATTATTAATTTATTTTGTGAAAACAATCTTAAATATTCTAAAATTTATTTTTCATAAAAAATATTTTCTAAGTGTTTAATTTTACACTAGTATGGTTATTGGTTAAATTAACGGTCGGCATAAATGGCGATTTCAGAGCTGGCTAATACCTCGGTCAGGAAATTAGCGTTGCAATACAATTTAAGTAAAAAAAAAATCACACTAGAATAGAAACTTCATATTCATGTAATATTACATGAATTTTAATTTTAATACAATTAAAATTGTATTTAATAATATTTTCTTCTTAAAGTGCCACCTAACAACGTAATATTTGTACACAGATAATAAGAACACTTCCTACATAACCGAGGATGAGGTTCTACTGTACCTAAGCTACTTAGCCGGACAACAGAACCAGGACTACGGATGCTTGTACAAAGTATCTTGCCAACGACCGAAACAGGCCGCGCTCTACTCTTCAGGGGCTGATTTATTGCTACAAGGAGCCAAATTATTACAAGGGTATGTATTAACAGATTACAGATCCTGAAGTGCTCAATCATTCCGTAGAATGTTCGCATCAGAGATACAACGTTTCCACATAGGGGTCTCGCTTTTACCTAGTCTAAAAATTTTTTTATTAAATATTATAGAGATCTGAAGTTTCACCTTTTGAATAGACGGACAGGATTCGTAACACATTACTGTTTCATTTCATTGACAAAAGGACACGATGTAGTTTAGTATATTAGCTACCTATATTGAAAGTAGCAAAAAAAAATTAGGCGACTTATTGAAACATTTGGCTACAATACAAATTCAACTATTTATTTCGTTGTGCCCTAAATTGGACAAGAGTAGTATTTCTTTTTGTAAGAAATTTTATCATATGTTTATCTTCAAGGCACGTCATAATTTCAGTAAAATCAATAACAGTGCCCCGTCCATGACTTAGAAAATTATCAAGAGATCAAGAGAAATTTACCTAGATATAGAAATTATGTAACCTGAAAATATTAGGTCCATCAAGAAAATTAACAGTGGTTAACAGAATTACTTATAGGAATTCCAGTAAGCAAATGTCGCAAGAGACGATAATTTTCTGGTTGCCTGTCAGTCATAAAATATTAAGAAAATTAATAATAATAATAATAATAATAATTAAGTCAATAAATATTTTAAAAAAAAAATTTTTTTTTTCAGAAACATTGTCGAACTAGAACAATATGAACAAATATCTCGAGGTATCAAGCAAGCAGCGTCTTGGGGAGAAGAGGGTATGCCGTGCGAAAAACGTTTTAAATGTGAATAGAATCAAAGCAATTATTAATTTAAATGGTATTTTATCTGTCAGATATTTTATGTTCCTTAGCGATTATGTTCCTTACAACTAATCAAGTATGTACATGATTTGTTTGTTATTTTGCATTAATTTTTCCCTGTCCCATCCGAATTCGTTTACTAATCTTAAGGAGTCAATATTAGTTTAGTAGTAGCAAGGCACACTGCGTTTCGCAGTGATTTGGGCAGCCCGTCTGGCGGCAGTAACCACCACCTTACAGAAAACCACCGTGAAATAACAGTATAGGTGCCAGATTACCCCATCCCTTCCTTATTCCTTATCCCTGCTGAGCACTTGCAGCACCTATAGCGTTGCTTGTGTTATAGACGACGGTTACCACCTACCATCTTGTCTGTCGACCTTAACATTAAAAAAAATTGTAGAAAATGGACTGGTGTTTGTGAAATAAAACTATCAAATATATAAGAAATTATAACAATTTATTGTCATCAATGCAAGATATCAATACTCGTAATGTACGGTAACTATAATTTTAAATTACAAACCAACATTGACTGATTTAACTTTGATAACAGTTATTGAATTATTATATACTTACGTACTTGTATAATGTTTAAGCATTAATTTTGAATGATAAGTTAATTACTTATACATTACCTCTAAAATAAGCTTTAACACTCGCTGGTTTACAATGAAAATAAATAAGGCAATACATACTCGTACGTGATGACCAAATTTGTGTTTTCTTCGTAGTGAAAATAAAATCAGGAATTTCACATCTAATTTTAGTTTCCAAAAAAAAATATCTCATACAAATTATTTGTTTAAAAGAACGAAAAATAAATTATTTGTAATATAATCCCTAATGCTAATGTGCAGGAACCTTGTTACATTAACATCCATGTGACGTCATCTGCAGCTAAAAAATGGCCGGAAAATGTTGCTAAAGGTACTGAGTGTGTCACGAGATTACGTCACCAAAATGGCGGTCAGGCTCATTAGCAATTTGCGGAGCTTATATTACTTACAATAATTCATACATGCTCAAGAGTTTGCTGGATAAGGAACGCTCAAATGACAATTTCTTTATTATTATATAAGTTTATACTTTTTATGGTTCACTAATAAGTTATTAATTACTATTGACTTGATGGTGTGTTTAGTTTTTTTTCCCCTTGAGTGGTCACATTTCAAGATTACGGGAATATTTTGAAAATACTAAATTCTTGAGTTATGCTTTAAACAAAGTTATCTTAAAATATCAGGATACAAAGCTATAGCTAAGACTTTGCAGATAAAACTTGGGGCGTTCGTTTACCATCGCTATGAGCTCTTGCAGTTTTATATTCAGCGTACGAAATGTAACCGTCGCCGTCTATGTCGTCTGACTCCAAGGTTTTGTCTACTAACTCTGAAAGAAAAACAATTTGTTTATACAATAACAGGCTTTTTTAGAATTTTAGAAGAACTACAATTCTCTAGTACATAATTTTTAAGTATCTCTTTAGGTTTAGCCTATGTAAGCCATGTAAATATCTAATGATTCTTTTCAAAGTTGGCTTTGGGCTGGATCTTACGAATAGTGGCAGGTAGCAGGCATTTCGCAGTAATTTGTGTATTATAGAAGACCACCGTGAAATAACAGCATATGTGCTTTTGTGTTTCTGTGAATAAGTAGGTAAATGATGACAGAGCCGAATCCCTAACTTTTCTTAATCCCTTATCTTTAATCCTCGTCAGGTATGATATATCCCTTATTTTAACCTATATTTTATATAGGATATGTAGATTCCATATATTCGCGGAAGGCACACTTACCCATATAGTCTTCTAAATTGTTTGACTCTCTCTCTATTGTGTTATCTTCTTCTGGTTCTTCATGTTCAATTGTGTGATAAACAGCCTAAAACATAATAAGTCATTATTGACAAACATATGCCATTATATGTAATTTGATATAATACTTGTAGTTATGCTAATGTCTGTCTTTATTGATGACAAGTTGTATATTACTCTCTTTTTAAATTTAATACCTATATTAGGGGAAATGCACTCCGTTGTTTATATATAACATAGTAAACACAACCAAGAAAGACAAGATATAAACAAAGTAAAAACAGCGTCCCAAACTGTAGCATATCTCTATGTAAACTTATATAAAGGGATATTAAAACATATAATATGTTAACATATCCATAATATCTATAATTTATATGTATTTGTATATCTTTATATATATGTATACATATCTAATAGCTAATACTCTTTTACATTCTATAGATTGATTTATTTCTCTAACAAAACTTGTAAATTCTTGTTATTGATTGTCTCAATATTTGGATATTCTGACCATCCGTTTAAAAACCTGTCCTCTTAAGTAAGATTACATGTAGTTATAAGTAGATGAAAGGCAGCCAAGTAAGTAAAGTAAGTAAGTAAGTAATATTCGTTTATTAATAGTAAAGTGCAATGTATTTGAGATAAATGGCGAAAATAAAATCTATCGTATATGAATATCGCTCGAATAATGAAATTACTTACATGTACGTGAGCCCTTTTAAAAAGGTTTCTATTCATATTGGTGATATTCAAAAAGCAACAAGTAATTCTATTTATTCGGTGTTGGGATTTTGTTAGAGTTTTTATTTTATGAGATCGCGTGTATTTACTGGTACTTATAAGACATAAGAAATATGTTGCATTATTAGATTCTTAAGTTCTTATAATCAAATGTCACTCAGAAGGTAAGCATCGTTTACAACTTCTTTTGTTTTAGTTCATATAGCTATTATTCTAACTTTATTAATTTTCTTTTATTGAACATTAAAATCAATTATACAATATATTACATTAAAATTAAGCAAAATTATTCTTAATTAATATTTTACAATAAATACTATTCATTTGAGGTACATGTCATAATACGAGCCTGAGCGAGTACAAAGGTACACTTACTAGCGTCACTCCATTAAAAAGTATTATTTCGTCACTGAGAAGGAATTACGAATAACGGCTCGGTTAGGACCCTCGGTAAGTGTGTCTAGAATTTTCTAATACCTTTTATAAAGTTTCATATTGAGACACGAAGCAACAAAATACGATCTAGATTCTGGATGAATGTGGCCGAAATTTGGCACTCAGATAGTTTATTACCTGGATTAATATATAGGATACTTTTTATCTAAAATATAAAAAGTTGGGCGCTAACGTCATTGATAAAGATGTATAGATATTTTTCATTTTTCAACGCAAAAGTAGCAGGCATCAGCTAGTTAACTCATAAAGAAAAGAAAATGCTATTGAAGCATTAAAAAATATTTAAGAAATGTTACCTTCAAGAGTTCCAGTCCGTCGAGCTTTAAATTTTTATCATAATCATGTGCAGAAAAATAATGAAATTCGAGCTCTTCCGGTGACATTTTCTTGAGCGCCTCCGCTGATAATATTACTGAATCTTCTTCCAAATGTCTGAAGGAATGAGATAATTATATGTTAAATATAATTGAATCGGAATACAAGATGAGACTCGTGATATTTACAAAGATTTATTTACAAGTTTCAATTTTAGTCATCACAAAATGTTGGATAACCTACATTTATTTTGTGAACTTGAACTGTAATTTAAACTGTTAGGTAAATTTAGTTTGTGAATAATATAAAGAAATCCAAAACATCAAAGATAAGATAATCTTCTCTAAGAACTAAATTCTCTACAATATTTGTCTGAAACTTTTTTTAACTTTTACCATTTTTGTATAATTTGAGGAAAAGTTTTTTTTTTACATTTTTTTCCATTCCTTCTATAGGTTGGAATCGAAAATTTCTTACACCCATCGATATTACCTACACATATTCTAGAAACATATCAAAAATGCACCTAAAGGACTCAGATTTTGATTTGTTAGAAAATTTTCCTGAACTATAAATTGATCAACAATAATTCTTTGTATTTACGAGTAGTGTCCATAGTGTAAATAACAATCGATATTAAACTGACTTGACATCGTGAAGTAACTGCGCGTCGCTTGTCAACGAGTCCGATCCCCTCGGCTTGTAGTGATGATGTCTCTGTTCCACAGGGGTCTGACCGTGAGGATGATGAGGACCACGTCTTAAGCCAACGACCACGTTCAACAATAACACTAGACAAGCTGAAAATTTATCAGAAAATTAAAACCCTTAGTCGCAAAATATACCAATGAACAATGTTAACTCATTATTTCAATCTATGATAATCCAGCATTCTCTAAAGAGAGTTGATACTTTGGTTAAGAGTCCTTCAAATTCTAATAGCAAGAAAGAAAAAATAAAAAAAAATGCTTTAAATAAATTTGAACTACTGATTTACATGGATAGATTCTTTATTTTGCAGGGAGCGTACACTGTTTTATAATTGTACGACAGCAACGACAATCCATACTAATTCATCCTAATATAAATGTGAAAGTAAATCTGTCTGTCTGTTACCTTTTCACGCCTGGACTACTCATCCTATCATCTTGAAATTTTGTATACACGTTTTCAGGGATACCGAAAAGGACATAGGGTACTTTTCGTCCAGAAAAAAGGACTGTTCCCGAGAGATCATTTAAAACAAAATAAAAAAAATAACGCCTGGCTTATATTGCTTATATACTTTTTTCATTTATCAACGCGGACGAAGTCGCGGGCACTAGCTAATTCCAAATAAAATAGCAATTTGATATATATAATTTTTTTTCGATGAAACTTATTATTCATTAGTAGATACACTTCCAATGAAGAATTCACAGAAATCCACTAGTTCAATCATTCAATAACGAATACACATGTCAATTTATTTGACAAATAATAAAACAATTATAACAAAGCAACATCAAATACAGTGAGTAGTGGCAGGCCATTGTATTTTGCAACATAAAGGGTGGAGATTGGACAGCTGGGGTAGAAGACCCCGTGGGGCTCTCTGCCCCGTGGAACAAGATGCCCCGTCGAGACGCAATATTCACACCTCATTTCACAAGCATCCTAACCCCAGCCTCATCTAATACGATTGTTAAACACCCAAATGCACTGCAAATTGACTGAATGTCTGTTGAAATTAGCCACATTTTGCATTTAAATCATAATTATGTTGAGGTAAATTTATGTTTATAGTAATGGCAATACCGTTAACAAAAATAAATTTAACTTAATTGTTAGATTAATTGTAGATATTTTTTATTTTATTTCTAAACATCATTTATCAATTATTTTATTGTGAATTCTATAAAAAATAATTTTAATATTTTTTTTATTAAAATGGATTAATAATTTATAGTATTCTTATTTATTTTTCTCTTGCAATAAGAAACCTTTTGAAAAAACAGTTCCTTAACTCAAAGGACCCGTCCTTGTTTATCTTTGTTTACATTAGTGAAAACCGTATCAAAATTCTTTAAGTGGTTTAAAAGACAGCGACTATAATTAGTATTTTATAATAATATATGATAATATACGTAATATATATGTTTAAAATCTAGAAATCTATACATAATTTAAAATAAAGTTGCTGACGCTAAATTTTACTGTCGAATTTCTAGTTTTATTACATGTAAAAGTCACATAAAACAGGTGCAGAGGTGCACCCTTAAATATAGTATCCGAAGAAACTTTTCAATTATCGAATGCATAATTCATACGTAACGGTTGTCCCCTATTTGGAACATTTGGTGCAACGCACAATTGTAAGACGAGACCTGCCTCTAATCGCACCCCACTTTATTACAGAGCACAGTGTATAAAATAAAGCCATAATGGAGTACAAATTATGCGCCGATGGTGACAAGTGCTCACTCCATATGTCGGAGTGTCCGTCATAAGAGCTACGAACAATACGAGCGCTACACATGGCTCTTTAGTTCTTGTCGAACAAAAATGTTATTCATAATAAAATATCTAACTCGATTAGTTAGCATCTATATAAGGTAAAATAACCTGATCTGACGGCTGGCATCAGTATGTAATATTTGCAAATATTAAAATTTTTAAAAAGAATTGGAAACAAAAGAAAATCACGCATCTTTTCTTGTCAGCCTTTTAATTGTTCCTGGATAATTATGACTAGAAATATATTGATGCGGATGTTAAACACTGGGTTAACACTGGGTTAAACACTGGGTGGGTGTTGTAGGGGAAATATTCCAGATTATAGAACTTAACTTATTAATATTTTAATAAAGGCAGCGGTATATATACAAAAAATCTCAATAAAACTAAATGTAATATCATGCCATCGGCATGCGTATAATATGTATGCTATTTTTATATAAAACTTTGGTTGCACTTGTTTTGATAATAATGGTTTTGAAACACATTAATTCTATAAAAATTTTAGTGTTTTATAAAAATTTTATTTAGTCATTAAGTTTTATTTTTGTTTTTCATGTCAGTGCAGTGCACCACACATCAATATGAAAACTAGTGCGCCATTTTTAATACTCGTATGTCACATGTTTGAATCAAAGTTACTATCTAAAGTTATATTGTAGGGTTGTGTCGACCCACTATATTATAGTCCGATAACACCCTAATCCCATGCGATTACAAGGGATCTCTTACTTACGGTATGGGTCAGGAATTCCTTTATTCTATCAACTTTGGTTACATTTTGGCTTCGAGTAGGTATTACAGCATTTTATGTGGTACGAATTGCTCGGTTAATTAAATAACTTTTTATGTTTGCTTTAGAGACAAATTTTATCAAAGAAATCGCAAACACTTATCCCACAATACAAGCGAAATATACATAAAATTATGAACCAATGGACATTAGTTTTATTGATAACTTGTTATGAAAAGGTAAAAAATATTTTTTTCGTTCTAAATTATGAAAAATGGTTATTTACATGGACCAAAAGACTTTATTTACAAATACTACGCTTGCAACATAATTATTACATTTTAAGACAACAATCAATTTAGGCGTCGTCTAGAAATAGCGACATACTAAGCTTCTCCCTGTTTATGAAGTTATCAATTAAATAATGTAATAATAATACTAAATATTAGAGAATTTAATGTACTAGGGCTCACCTTGCAATCTCATTCTTCTAACATTTCTATTTTTAATTATTCAATTGTTTTGTAAATAGAAACCACCAGATACACGCGCTGTCAAAATGTGACGCAAGAAATCAATGTAACAGCGCACGCGCCAATTTTAAACACACGAGTTTCAGTCTTATTTGGTTGCAATAAGGTATATTATTATAGATGAACATTCTGGTTAATTCCGCGCATGGCTTTTCTGTTTCATGTTTAGTTATTACAACCCCCGGAGAGATGTCGCTAACAGTATTAGAAAATTATGATAACAAATATTTTAGAATTAAATAGGTATACTATTTAAAAAAACAGTGGGGCAAAAACTGGATAATTATATTGTCGAGGAGATTATTTAAGCCGAAATTATTCTAAGTAGTAATATTTTTTATCATTATTATTTTTCAGATGAAAAAAAAACAATTTTTTTAACATTTATTTCTTAGAAGAAATTTAAAAAAATTTGAAAAACAAAAATATCTCACACAGATGACAGTGAGTGGACTAAGTTAAGACCGGGGCAGCCCGTCTGGCAGCAGTAACCACCCAATACAGAAAACCTCAGTGAAATAACAGAATGTGTGCTGTTACTTTTTGGTGTGTGAGTAAGAAATGCCAGAGCCTATTTTCCTATCCTTGATCGTACTATGGTCGACAGAGCACTTGGACTACTTGTGATGTTGCTTGTGTTCTAGGCGACGGTAGCTACCTACCATCAAGTGGACCGTCAGCCTGTCTACCAAAGTTCACAAAAATGTCTACAATGACCAATTGCCTAGTTTCATTAACTGCACATTTAAACCTACTAACTTAGCTAATACTAAATACTATTAAACTCGTACAAAGGAGTAAAACCAAGTGTTTGATGATTTCAATATAAAATGTACTTATAATGTTTTCAAACTACTTAACGTAATTCATACAAAATTTAGTAAATATATTTTGAAGCTACTCAAACCTAATCCATACTAAAATTTATAAATTTTTTCTTTGTTTATAAGCAAATAGTCTGCAATAAACCTACATACAGTCCACATCGTTTTTTAATTTACAAGACTCAAAATCAATTAAGAACTTTTATACAACACCAAGTAATTTCAGAAATAAGTAAATGATAACTTCTTGTAAACTACACTATAATAACGAAAAATAATAATGCCTTCAATACGAAATTAAGGATTGTACGCTTTTTTATTATTCACACAATAAATTATTATAACTCACAATCCTCTTTCATTTACATTCGCAGTCCAGTTTTTGTAAAAGTAAATAAATGCAAATGCAATTTGCATGCTTTACTTTTTGCATATCGATGCATTACCGCCTTTATCATGAATGCTCTGACATCACGATGCATAACGATGTATTAAAAATTAAGTAGATTTCGATATAAAAACTGCTTCAAAATGTAAAAATCTTTCGAATTTTTAATTTTTAAAATACAAGATAAAAATATACATTTTAGTATCTTCGGGTCTTATATCTTAGGATAATCGGACATACAGTAGTACGGCTGGTTACCATCCTCATCTTGTCGAAATCCCTCATTTTCTGACCAAGCGCTTTAAAACATCGAACTGCCAAGGATTGGAACTCCTTCCGGCGTCTGTGTTTCCGAGCTCATATAACCCAATTCTTTTTAAAGTTAGAGGGAATAGGCATTTTCTGGGTTAGCACGCTCCATCGACGGCCTCGTCTTTCCTGCACGGCCAATAGCAAAACCATTATCTATACTAATATTATAAAGAGGAAAGATTTGTTTGTTTGGACTGGAAGCTACTGGACCGAATTGAAAAATTCTTTCACTGTTGGGAAGCTATATTATCAGCGAGTAATATAGGCTATATTTTATAAAGTTACATGGGCGAAGCCGCGTGCAACAGCTAGTTAATAAATATAATAAAAAAATCTATGTGGAAAGGAGTGATTGTTTGCTCACTCCGTAGTACTCGTACCTTGTATGCTACGAAATGATCGTAGCGTATCTACGAAAATGCGTATAAAGTATTTTATTCCTTTACCTACTCCAACCATCAAGGCGCTTCTCTTTAAATAAACTCAGAATTCGATATGTTCCTTCAAACCTAATTGAATTTGTACAGTTTGAAAATACAAGACACGAGATAATATTTCGGCTAAAGTGAATATAGGGAATTAATCGCTATTGTGCTCCAATTTATAAATATTTAGGGATCATAAATGAGGAAAATATTTAAAAATCCAAAGATCAATGAGGATTAGATCAATAAACTCTTTCGGCTAAAATGAATATAGTTAATTAAGGGCTATTCTATTGTGTTCAAATTTGTAAATGTATAGCAGAATATAGGTATATTAATTTATGAATTTTATGTTATTATAAAAATCCTCAGAATACTGAAATAACCAGAAACAGAGACACGAAAATACTTTTATTTTGAAATAAATGTTACATAATTCTTTCAAAAACATAAAAGTCTTCCACCAATGACTATATAATTATGACTTAAGAGGATGAGTAGGTTCTTTTTGTACATACTATCGCATCGGTATTAAATCATTAGTCTGTACTAAACTCTACAAATTGTCAACTTTTTCTTACATTATTCTCAATTTATAGTATGAGTTTAATTCGTTAATACAGAAAAGCAGCAGTTTATGTCACACGAGACAAAAGGAAGGCGTACTGGCTGGCGAAGTCAATTAGCATGCAAATGTAAGAAAACGTCTATTAGACGAGGAAGAAGCAAGCGAGGCACGCGTCACCTCTCCCCCCGTGTATTGATCATACGATCCCCACACGCTTACATACTCCCGTCTCTTTTTAACTCCCCCACAACAGATCGCTATAAACATAAATATTTTCGCACCGAAAAGCCTTCTATGAAGCCTCCACCCAAACGAAAATAAACCTTCTTTTATACTACAAAGAATTCAAATTAAACTTTACAATTCACAAGTCTCTTAACACTTTTAAGCACCAGTTCATCCCCTTGTTGTGCCAGCAAATTCTGTTCCTATCTTTAAAGGAATAAAGATCTATTTCAACGTTGAGTTAATAGAAAATGAATCGTATACGGTAACGTGAAAGATTAATATTGATGTTTGGGTAATGATCTTCATTTTCAGTTGTTTACACGTACAAGTTTTAAATGTAGGATCTCGTTTGGTGTAGGTATAGCTGGTTGGAACGCGATCGAGTCTTGAACGACATTATGAGCCAACGGCATTTGATCATACTCACTTTAAATAGGTGCTGATACATCTTGTGTTTTATCATTATGGACGCGCTTCTTACTTCCATTATATTCGAGTATTTTCGAGAATACTATTTGGTTTGATCTCATCTAGGTATACCTATCGTTATTGATACATATTATAAAATATGTATAACTTTTCTATAGAGAAGTTAAGCAATCAGTGTTATTGAAGGACAAGGATGTAAAGGCTCAGCGAAAAACAAGCATGAATGATTTTAGAATTTAGTAGAGAGCAGTAATAAGGTTAAAATCTGGGCTACTGAAAAGGTTCCAATCTTGGTTGGTTGGTTTTTCGATACTGTAATTGTTTTTCGATTTTACACGTGGATTATAAATAATAACCACTTAGTGGATGGGCTTCTAGTGTGGCCTATACCCATTTACATTGTGGAGTGACCTGTAGGTATACAGCAGTAGGACATAGTGTTTGTAAAGATAAATTGGCTAACACTTATACAGAAAATATATATAACTTACATAAATAGTCTACATTGAAAAAAAAAAGTTACCAGTTAATTGAGTTAAATTTCAAAAATTGTTTTAAAATTTTATGTAAGCTTTTTTTCCGCGACATTGTCTTCGCCATTTTTCTTAAGTGTTAAAACTTTTATTTAATCTTTATTTCTCATATATCATACAAGTCAAGCGTTAAATTAAATGATTGAATTTGAAATAATTCCTCGGGAACCGTACTTTTTTCTGGATAAAAGGTAGCCTATGTCCTTTCCTCTTCACGAAGCGATTGACAACGGTGGCTTAAAACTCTTCAGTGTTGCGTATAGAACTAAAAATATTCTAAAACGCTTCACTGCGGCGTGCGTGTGGTTCGCGCGCGGTACTGGACACTGAATAATTGCCTATATATTATTTCCTAAAAGTTTCCCAAGTTTTTCGCTATAACATCATTTATCTGCCAGTACCAAGTCCCGTCAAAATCAGTATAGCCGGAGATTAGCCAAAACAAACAGACAGACAGATAAAAATTAAAAAATGTTTTTATACATATATATATAAGTCGGTCGGTTAAAATAATTGCTTTTTACTAAATGTATATAAAAATTACAAACAGACACTTAAATGTATATAAAAATATAGTAACTGCAAAATTGAATACAAATCTGTGTTAGAAACAATACATTTTCGGTTTTCTCTATGAAACGGAGATTTGCGGCGCAGAGTGGGCGTGGGTGGCGTTGCTAGGCAACATCCCCCCTCCACTCCACCCCCTAACCCGGCCTAACCGGCCCAGCCTCATCCCACCACTCACTCGCCACCCAGATCACTTTTAAACTTTCATGTCGGAAAGTTTTTAAGGTTTGCTTGTGGCTCTCAGATTCTCCTTCTTTTTGTTTTAAGCCTCTTTACGTTGGCAAACAACGTGAAAGCTCCGCTTTTAAAATTCCACGCGATGGAAACAATTCGGAGAAAAATAATTGCATTTTTTTTTTCTACAAAATAAACTAAAGCATAGTACAACTTCTTAATAAGAAGTACGATTAGGAAATTATTGATCTGTAAAGAGACAATTTTGAATTGTTAGTGGTTCCTCTAAGACAAACTTTGATGGAGAGTGGGTTTACGGTTTGATATTGCAACATATCAAACACACTATTCAGAATATCTTAAACATCTACATACTGGACACTACAACGGTTTTACTGAGAAAATACTATTATACTGTGGTAAAAAATATAGCATCTCTTTTGTTAATAAACTTCTCTTTTTATGAATTCGGTCCTTAGGACCGAATTTGATAAAACTTCGTATAACTATGTGTTATTTGGTCCAACTTAAATGATAGGATAGTTTTTATTTTGAACCGGGAATACTATATAATACTAGCTACACCGGGAGCGTGTATTATATAAAAACTTTCAGTTGGTTTGTGTAATGAATCAAAATCGGCGTAGAAAAGTTCTGCGCCGATACTTTTTATCCTGGAAAAATGTTAGGTCCCTGTGGGATTTTCAAAAAAATGAACTACAACATGTACGAAGTTGCGAGCACCAGCTAGTCAAAAATTAAATAAAAATTAAATTGAAACGTCCGAAAGCAGTAATTTTAGTGAGGGCAACGTAAAACGGCAAGTCTGTTTTCTTGTACACATAGCGAAGTTTTTAAGTTGGATGAGTTACGTACAAAATTGATGAGGGAACGAAACCGCGACCCACACAGCAAGCAACACGAAGGTGCTTTTAGCCCCTAATTGGTGAGCTTTTAAGTTTGCCACGCTTTCGTTTCACGTCGCAGCCTTTACTGGCGATGTGTAAAACGACAGCCTTTTTTTGCTGAAAATATTTTAAAAATGGAAAAGTAGCAACAGTTTATTATTAAAGCACTTTTAAAAGAATTACGCAACCTTTTACGCTATGCACAAATAAGTAGACTTGAATACCGTGGAATAAAGGTGGGTAGAATTAAACATATAAATAAAGTATTAAAATATCCGCGACTTCATCCTTTTTCATAGATATTTAATCTTATCTATAACATTATTGTACAGATGGAATATAATTCTCTATATTTTATGACAATTTGTTTCTTTTTTCGGTGCATTACTAAATTTTTCCATGCATGACGACGGTGGCGCCCTAAATTTTTTTATATTTTTCAGATAATCCCTCAAATAGTACCTTTTCTGGATGAAATTAAAGGTGCCCTATAATCTTTTCTGTATCCCCGACAACTTGTGTGCAAAATTTCATGATTATCAATTGAGTAGTTAAGGCGTGAAAAAGTAACAAACATACAAACACACATTTAAATGTTACAATATAAAAATATAGCGTCCAAACTCTTTGCAGAGAAAAAAAGGCCACGAGTCCGCGGAACAATGGCACTGTGCCAACTTATTGTCGTTGCTAGCCACGTGGCTACAATAAAAAAGTTAACAGTTTCAAATTAACGATGGGCGGCTAACAGCGCGCGCACCTAATTAGGCGTCAGTTTTGACAGCGGGGCAACTATAAATTTTCTTGTCAAAATATTTTCGCAAACAATCAACGCTCACATTCACCGCTTCGATTTCTATCGGCCCACTTTTTTCACACACAAAACAAAACCACAATTAGCGTAATAGTTAGTTGTGAATTTTATTATGCAAGCTACAATTGCCGAGCATTTATTGCTAACTGGGACGAGCCCCGCCCTACGTAGTCAGAGAGAGAGACCCTTTAAAATATTTATGGAAATAAAATTATAATGTAGACAGTTACATTTGTCGTCATCGAGTTATCCATCCCAATTAACCTGCCAACAAATCTGGATGGGATATAAAATATGTATTAGGGAAAATGGCTCGAAAAGGATTAATTATAAAATTACCTTTCAAATATCCCAAAAGGGGTTAAGAGCTTCCCACGCGACACTCTCGTATCAACTTTTGCTGCGAACGCTCGCTTTCAAGGGTCCCCACACTCAGTCACCAGCAAAAAGGAGGATCCTTAAACGAGATATGATTTTGAGCGCTATTAATAGTTCAAATAATAAGATTCATACTTTATATTTCGTATCACCCACGTGAAGTTTTCCTAGGTAATACAGTGTGGAATTTTTTAACCGCACCTGTATGGAAATTACTGGGAATAGCAAAGTTTACTCAAAGGAAATAACTTTTTTTTTAAAGAAACAAAACTGCATTCAAGTATTTTTGAAAATACGCTTGCTACGCCCGGAAATTAAAGCAGTTAAAAAAAAAATAACAGCCTATAAACAGCTAGATAGAAATTGCTTGCGTTATAAAATAAACCTATGTTTAAAATTTCAACTTAAAAATCTTCACGATGGTCACGTGACTAAGTTGTCTGTGCTTTGGTTCTCAGTCAGAACAAACGATCTTTATAGGTGTCTTAAATTAATAATTAATATAATATTAACATATATTAACGTTAATATTGCTTAGAGAGTATAGTTTTAAATAGAGTAGTGAAGCCCCCTGATTTGTGTTTTAAGTTTCCCTAGGGAGGTTTGTGTAATAAATATGTAACCGTTACGTTATTCGGGCAAGGATAAACGGTAGGTGTGCGCCGTGGTGGCCATTAAAAACTTATTAAACATCATCTCGAGCAATTACACGGCGCCCCCTTTACACCCACAATTCCACCTACAACTCTTCCCGGCTTCACTGTTCACTTTCAACAGCTCAATATTGGATACAGTTAATACTTTATACCTACAGGACCTGTTCTTATTAATATATAAGGACTTTCATCTAAGCACGATCCGCGAACTACTGGAAAAATTTACGACCGAAATAATGCAATAAATATTGTTCAGCTATATTTATTGCGTGATTTTTTGAAAGACTACCGGTGCCCGCGACTTCGTGCGAGGTGTACTTGGTTTTTTGAAAATCCCACAGGAACCTAACATTTTTGCAGGATAAAAAGTATCCTACATGTAAATCCAGGTAATAAACTATCTGTGTGTAAAATTTCATCCAAATATTTTTAGCCGTTTTTGCGTGATCGAGTAATAAACAAATATACTAGCTTTCGCATTTATACTATTTAGGATATATATACCTAAAATTAGGACTAGGATAATAATTAAATTAGAATATATTTTATAAAAGTTTATTGCTAAATACATACTAATACATATGGTGTACCACCGACCGCTACAGATGTATCGTTACAGGCGAAGTTACCCACAATAGGTGGCCTACCATCGCCTGTTAACACAGACAACGCTATATATAGCTTTAAAGAATAAAAGGTAAGTTCCTTAGCTCCCTCACGGTCAGAAGAAGCCTGGGTCCACCATCGACTCGCAGCCCTCATCAGATCGTCTGGCCAACATGCGCGTGACCTCCCACGCTGCGATTTCGGTCCTTGGCCTCCACTCGAGGATCTTCCCGCCCAATAAGGGCTATTACTCATACATTTTGTCAGGTGTTACATTTTTTTATATAAAGTATATATCTATATTATATAAAAATTACGTGTCACGTTGTTTGACGCCAATGAACTTCTAAACTAGTGAACCGATTTTGACAAAACTTCGTTAACTATGTGTAATTTGGTCCAACTTAAAAGATAAAGTAGTCGCAATATTTTTTTATTGCAAATTATTTGTTTATTATATGAGAAATAAGATAATAACATAATCCATAAGATTCTAACAGATGGCGGTGTAAGGTAATTTATCGTTTGGATTGAGTAAACAATTTCACCCATGCGAAACCGAGAGCGGATAACTAGTAATTAGGTATATATTTTCTCAAATGTTATATTTTTCATTTTCCAACGCTGACGAAGTCGCGATTCCAGGTACTAAAGTTAGGAACATAAAGTGGAGGAGCCGCCGCGGGTACTTTGTGTTTATTTATTTTATTTGTCAAGTCTGAAATAGTAAATAAATGTCGCTTGGAACGAGAGCGAACGCGACTGCTTCCTGCTGTGAGGGCGCACCACATCCGCTACATCCGGCGCGTCCGGCGAAGTCTCAGATCAACATTATACACTACCTATACACCAAAGCAACTATTAGGTATATAATTTGTGTAATTTTCGTAGTGGCAAGGCACGCTGCATTTCGCAGTCATCTGGGCATAGCCGTCTGGCGACAGTAACCACCCCCTTATAGGAAACAACAGTGAAATAACAGCATGTGCGCCGTTGTATTTCGGTGAGTG
Source organism: Synanthedon myopaeformis (assembly GCA_944738685.1). Taxonomy (NCBI): domain Eukaryota; kingdom Metazoa; phylum Arthropoda; class Insecta; order Lepidoptera; family Sesiidae; genus Synanthedon; species Synanthedon myopaeformis. Next base: position 1,598,168 of record OX122927.1, on the reverse strand, counting down.
AGTGAGTATAAGGTATGCGAAAGCCTATTTTCCTATCCCTTCTTAATCCCTATCCTTAATCTTGTGGTCGGCAGCGCACTTGCAGGCGACGATATTAGCCACCAATCATCAGTTGGACCGTCAGCCTGTCTGTCGAGCTTAATATAAGAAAAAAGAAAAACATACAAATATAAAATGTAATGACGCTGATTTTTATATTTTTAGACTATCCCTCGGGAGCCTAATATTTGTCCAGGATAAAAAGTATTCTATACATTATTATGTTAATCTATTGCCGTTATAAATTTCATCCAAATCCGTTAAACCGTTTCTGATATTATCGTGTACAGACAAAAAGACAATAATTATAAACACTATTTATTTATTTTTTACTTCAATCATATTATGTATACAGTGTCTAAAAGTTGTTTTTTTTTTTTTTTTGAAAAAATATTTAATGTACAGACACGGCTCTGTACATTAAATATTATGTTTTCATAATCTATATATAATATATATTAAATATAGATTATGTTTTATGTACATTATAAGTATCATATGTAAGTAAGGATTATGTATAGTTATAAAAGATATGTATAAGTATAGAAATATGTAAAAATATATATCTGTTTACAAATCCTCGATACATACAACAAAATGTAGACACGTGCCTCTAATATAACAGATGAAAGACGTGTAATTTACGATCACATATTCGCATAGTGATATTGTTGCGATGGTGCTCGCAGTAGGGCGATGATGGGGGCGGATCGCACACATGGCATACGAATGCCCCAAATTGATGATCACATCGATATTGTGCCCAATTACACGTTGTAAAAACGATACTTATATGAAACATAATTACAAGACAAAAGATATTTGGGTCTATTTGAGTCTTGCATATTTAGACCAAATTTACTGTGAGTTGAAACGTTCCAGGTTTCCAGGATATTTCTACTAATTTTGTTTGAAAATATTACTTATTCGACATCATTTTATTGCATAATGCAATAAAAATTTTGATCCAATCAATAAAAATATTAATCATAGTAGTAGGAATAAGACAACCCGGATACCACATAACAGTTTTCAATTATATAATATAAATATTTTATTAGTTAATAAGGATATATCTATATCTATATACATTTATAAAAATAAAATCGCTTTCCGCCTCTGTGTGGTTTTGTATATTAATTTGCAACAAAAAAAAATTGCCATCGCTAGTTGATGATAAAAACAGTTAAAATTAGAGAACTAAATAAATTTTCATTAAGTACGAGTATATTACATATTACGAGTACATTTTAACAATATGAAAATAATCTTATGTAGCCATTGTGTAATAATGACATAAGGGCCGATATACTACTCATTTTAAAACGCAACGAATTCAAATTATACACATTATTTAAGTAATCATGTTATTTCGTAAATTTCAATTCCTTTTCTAATGTTAAGGTCGACAGACACGCTGACGGTCTACTCGATGATAGGTGACAACTTTCGCCTGTAACACAGTCATGTGCAATTGTGCATAGGTCCGACCAAATTCATATGTTTAACGTCTTTCTTACTCGTTGCCATGTAGTTTCTTTAGTTCTAAATGTATAAAACGTATAAGAAACAGGGGTTATAGGTAAATAGGGAATCCCTGAATCCCTGGAATGGGAGTTTTTAAAAGAATTTATACAATGACTTGATTTAAAATTAAAATAAAAAATTGTCCTACTATTTTATTTTACTTTATTTTATTTTATTTTATTGTCCAGTTTATCAAGTATTCTTTTTACATTTACGTTCTACCAGGAATTAGTATAATAATGTATAATAATAATAGTAGTTATAAATTTTTAATTTTTAATAATATTTTAATTTATTCTCAACAAAATGTTATTTTAAAGAAAATTTAAAAAAATCCCTTATGGTAATGGTTTTATAAAAATTCGCCAGTTGCCATGAAATATTTAAATCTAAAAATCGTTAGTTTATTATTTGATTATTTCTGAAACAACATTATAAAGGTACAATAGTGACATTCGTGTTAAGTGTTCAGGGCCCTGTGGCGCAACGGATAACGCGTCTGACTACGGATCAGAAGATTCCAGGTTCGAATCCTGGCAGGGTCGTTCCATCTATCGTTATAAGTTGTTTTATTTGATTATACTAGCTATGCCAGCTACTTTGCACGCGCGGTTTTCGTACGCTTGGTATTTCGGTTTCCGATATAGGTAACTTTTTATTTGTTAACTGGTTGGAATAAAACAAACACTTATTTAAGTTAAACACTTAATACTTCCCTTAATATTTATTACGGGAAGCTTGCTTTGCAATACACCAGTGAGAATCACATTTCAATTCTTGTTTGAAATTTCATTTAATCATATATCATTCGCACTTAATTTTAATTATGTAACAACTACATTTTTAATTTTTATAGGCAGTCATAATTTTAGCAGGTCGTTTAGCAGTAACCAGCCGCATATAGAAGACCACAAATAAATATCAGCACGTACGTATGCTATTAAGCATAATACTGCGACCCCTTCTGCCTGGTTGACACATGGTCTATACAAATAAATAAAAATACTAAATGTACCTATACAGCTAAATGTATAGGTATACAGAACACAAAGAGATTACAATTAAATCAAAACCATGAAATACACGTATTTAAAGACTAATTGCTAAATTGCAGTCCTAAACATACATAGCATATTTAAGGTAAACATAATAATTCTAATTTTATAACAAAAACCTCCTAAGTCTACCTAAAAAATTGCGCGAAACCACTACTAAACCAAACAGTGACCCTAAACTACTTTTAAATAAAGGAAACCAGTTAATTACATCGATATTAATCGGCCTTATGTTCGACAACCATTTATCATTGTAGGTTCGACACATTCTGATCAAAGCATTGTAGTGAGATGTGTTATTTTTGTAGGCTTCAATAGAAAAGCGACCGAATCTGAATTTTATTTTAAACTTTGTTTATTTCTTTAATATGGTACACTTAGGTAATATGGTAAACAAATTGCAATTAAATAAAAACCATGAAATACATGTATAAGACCAATGGCTAAATTGCTGTCCTATACGGTATATATAGCAAATGTAAGATAAATTACTATTGTATTAAATTACTTTACACTAAAAATGTTAAAATACTCGTACTAATACTAAATTTTAATACAACTTTTACAACTTTCTAAATCTACCTAAATAGTGAACTTAAACTACTTTTAAACAAAGAAAAGCTACTGTTAAATACATCAATATCGACCTTATATCCGATAACCATCGAAATAATATATCTCTGCGAGAACCATATCATTGTAGGTTCGACAGATTCTGATCAATGGATTCGAATCAATTGCGAAGAGAAGATCCGAAAAATCCCAGGACGAGTGTAATATTTTATGAGGATTATTCGTACAAGAAGATATATGAGGAGAGAAGCCCATTATTCTGTTCTCATACTTCTATCTTTCATTTTATTTGGGTCAAGTAGACATGCCATCAAGCTGCCATATGCCATGAACAAATAGCACCAGTTTCCTATCATTAGTTTATAAAAAATAATGTAGGTACCCACTAATGTAAATAAAATTCACATATTTTATTAATTAGTAAGTTGGGTAGGTACATCCAAATTTACTCCACCGTTGACTGAAACTCGTAGTCTCAGTAAAACTTCGCGGAGCGGGTATCAATTAAAACTACTAATACAGTTCTAAGACATTTCACGTCATTCCACCTACTTGCTAACTCAGCTATACATGTACAAGGAACCTGCTTATGTTCAGGTAGGTACACATTGTTAATTGATTTACCAACATAAATATAAACGTATTCTTTATAAAGTTCGGTAGAAAAAATAATGATCATTTTAAACTTACAACACATTAAATTATTATTTTGTGAATAAAGTAGTCTATGTTTATCACTCGTCATGGCGAAACGTGAGATTTATGATTCAAAATAATGATAATGTCATCACTTTTTATTCAAATCGTTATGATAAATCAAGCATTTGGCATACAAACATGATACTACTAATGATATTCATAATCGAACTAACTATGGGGTAACTAAATATAAAAGGGTTAGCGGTTTTTTACAATCATTTGATATCATTCATTCAAATCTTATAATACTTTGTTACTGTAAACCTATAAATTATTATTGCTCATATTCCCAGCTCAGGTACACTGATGGTCTATTTGATTCAAGCAATATCGTCCAAGGCAGTCGACTAAATACGACATGTTATGCATTAATGATGTATGTAAGTAAGTATACATATATATACATATATATATGTATATATATATATATATATATATATATATACGAGCTTTGCTTGACGTATGCAGTTGGGCTGCCTATGCTCAAAAAATTTTGTTTATATTCACCCCTATTGAGATATTAACAACTGCATAAGTAAATTAAAACATCCTTTTATATTATAAATATACATTATATACATATATAAAGTCGCCCGCTGCGTCTGTCTGTCCGTATGACTGTATCTTCGCGATAATCTCGAAAGCTAATAAACAGATTTTTATGCAGTTTTCACTAATGGAAAGAGCCTAAAACGAGGTAGGTAGGTTTTTATATATAAATAATTTGTATAAAAAAAGTATACCCGTGCGAAGCCGGGAATGGATCGCTAGTAATTCATTATTTACGTTTAAACAAACATCTGATAAATTCATATGAGGCCTAACGATAAATAAATGTGCTTTCTATTCATTTGTGCTTTCTAAAAAAATAATGTGTTCACACTCAATTCACAAACATTTCTATATGAAAATCTAGTCGTATATAAGTATAATAACTCTCATATAAAGTGGTAAACACAATGAACCAAAAAAAGGGGTAAGCAAGGTACACCGCGCACAATCACCGAACACACAAATTTGCGCAACATGGATACATCTCTGTTTCACATTTTACCTCAAGAAGTTCATACGTGTTTTTTTTGTTTTGCAAAACAAAACATGGTGCAATGCATAAAGTTTAAACGCAAGACCGACGAGAAGCTATGGGGACAATAAAACAAACAAAAGCCTATCTCGCCCGAAGCGGAACCGCGGCGCACCCCAGGCCGGTGATACCCTCCGACCAATCGCAGGCTGCTCAGCTGTATGCTGTCATATGATTGGTCCGTCCGCCCCCGCCCTAAGTCCTCCGAGGCATCTCGCAGCCGGGGCGAACGAGAAGCAGCATCCCTATAAAGATTTTACATCGATTATGGGGGTATGGGAGCAGGCCGTTTCGCTCTCGCAAGCCAGTGGCTACGTGAGGTCCTCTCGCGCAGTCGCGAACAATTAAAGCGCGGGGCGGCGTGGTCCGTGCGCGGTGGGCGACGTCACTATAATGTGGTTAGTCAGTGAACGTCGGAGCCGAGCCGACGGCGACGGCACGGAGAACGAGCTAAGAAGCGCGTGTGACCCGCGCTACACGATCAGCCAGCGCGCCGGCCACAGCACGGTGGAGTTCAAGAGTGCGGCGTGCGCGGGGGCCAACGAGCCGCCCGCGCCGCCTCTAGCCACACTGCCGGACCCTCAACAGTTCAACATATTCCCGGCGTTTTTCAGCCGCCAGTTGAATTTCACTGGCGGCGGTGGCTGCGGACAAGGGTCCAAGATTATGGAGGAGCTGCGGCCTAACCTGGTCGGGGGATTACTAGGAGTGCCGGGCCTGTTGGACGACCACCAGACCGACGCGAAATACCTACAATCAGGTGCGGAAAGCAAATACACTCCAGATAAAGGTCGAAAATGCAGTAACGCGTCGTCGTCGTCGGCGGAAGAATTTAGTGGTTTGTACGGAGGTGACCACGCAGCCACACCGCCAGCGCCACCACTCAGTCGTTCCTTACAAGACCACACAGGTGTGTATGCTTCTCGCCTATTTAGAATGAATTACCTATTTATTTCATCAATAGGTAAATAAGTTTTGCCCAATATTATTAAAATCTTGATTAGATTACATTTGCAAAACGTACTATAAGTAGCCTATAACGAGCCTACACACAACACTAATAGGTATACCGAGAGCTGAGCAGCTAAATGCTAAAGAATGCCTGAATAAGTACTACATGATATATTTTTATTAAGTTGTATTCAAGGGTTATAACAATAGTCTTTCAGTTCATTTAATAACCGGCTTATTAATGGTAGCTGCTGTAAATAGAAATATTATTATAATAATAGAAAGACATGTAGCAAATATTTTAGAATACCAGAAAATAGGTTTGCGTAGGTACAGTAAATATAACTAAAAAAAAGTTGAATATTGTTAGGTACGAGTATTGTAACGAAACGCAAAAGCAGCATATAGTTAATCGTTGTAACGTCTGAAATAATTTATACTCTAATGACTACATATACCTACCTAATATGAATTCATTATACTAATTATATTTATTAATTGACTGTTATTAAATAAATATTATAAATTTCTGCGCTTTTTCTTAAAATTGCATTCTTAATTGCATCTAATTCTAAGTTTATATAGTTGTAGTTAGTTTTTTAGCCGCTGACCGCTCGAACTATAAAAATTACAAATGTTTACGTATTGTCATATGAATATGTTTTTATTGTCATAACATTTCTGAAATGTATATTATGTATAGGTGCTCCGAACCTCGACCCAAAAGTCCTTTAGAACTATTCTATACATGTATTCATTGTTGGATTTTCTGTTGATTTATTTACTATAGGAACATAGCTATTTTAAGATGAAGGTTATAACAATTCCAATATATTTCTACTGAAACTTAATCATGCTGTAAACATTATTTACTTAGATATCTTTTTTCATTTTGTAATTTATTTTGATGTCTGTAGGTACCCTGTACATTAGTTTGATTCGTACAGATGGGTCTAGTGATGATATTTTATTTTATTTTATTTATTAGGAAGCCAACACAGTATACAGCAATCCATACACTTATTCACATTTAAACAATCTTTTATAATATTGTATACTCCACTTAGGTATAGGCTAACTCAGCATAGACGACATTTTCCGTTTACATAATAACGCTAAAAAAAAGAAAATAAAAAAACCAAACCATACAAAACAAACGAACAAAAGAATAATAGTATACAAATAGGCACACACTTTTTGTATACACCCCACTCGCACACAATATAATTAACAAAACACAAACTCTACAAAACGACCATCAAGCAGTACTTGATGACAGAAACTTTCTGACTTCTTTTTGAAAAGATGCTGCGGAATATCGAAAAATATCCATGCCAGTACCCTTAATCAATCTGTTAAGTATAGGCGACGACTATTCTGCGCAATGGAGCGGCTCCACCTAGGTTAGTTTTAATGATTCTAGGTCTGAACTTTAGCCTGTTCTTAATATGCGACCTAGCATTACACTTCGACACCGCCAATCGCACCCTGCTCAGCAGATTTGGGCAATCGATCCCTCCATCTATAATATTTTTCAAGAAAGAGATCGATAAGATCAGTGTAGCTATCAACTTGTTTTAAATACTTTGTCCTTGTATCCTATGTGTCGTAAAAAATTTCTTCTGCACTCTCTCTATTCTATTATTATGTATTTGATAATATGGACTCTATGCAATAAGTATTCAAGTCTTCGTATTATCGAGTTAAATAGTACCAGTTTTGTTGTAGACCTTTTAAAAAATTCCTTTGTATTTCTAATGTTGAAACCCAAACATTTTAATGAATTTTTAGTTACCTACATTATCAATATGTGGTATAAAACTCAATTTATGATCTATAATAAGCCAAGGTATTTGGTTTACATTCTCCAACACATTGTTGTTAATACTATAATGGTGGTAACTATACGTGTTTTCTGGTAGTGTTTATTTCATATGTATAATCAGGTATTCTATATTACATTCTTATAAAACACTAGCTGAATCCCGCGACATCGTCCGCGTTGAAAAATTAAAAAAAAATTTAACGCCTGACAAAATATATTTAGCAATATAACGCCACACATACATTGACACCCGACATTAAACTTTTGCCAAGCGTTGGATCCTTATTATTTTTAGACAGCCGGTGCCCGCGGCTTTGCCCGCATGGAAGACTTAGCCTATGTCCATCCTGAAATTCTTTTTTTTAAATCGGATGAGTAGTTTCGAAGTACTCTCCTACATACAAATAAAGAAACATACAAACTTTACCTATTTATAATATTAGTATACCTTATAAAATGTCAGTCAATTTTAACTTAACCCATGAGAAAATAAACAGAGAAATGTTTGCTAAATTAACAAAACAGGAATCAGTCCCATTTCCCAAATCATTTGAGTATGTATCATCATCTCAGCCGCAGGACGTCCACTGCTAGACATAGGCCTCCGCCATAATTTTCCAAAAGCCGGATCCACAGTTGATCTGCGGCAATATTTCTAATATTAAATAGAAATAATTATGTGTAATACATAATTACATATACATACTAAGTAATATTAGATTCAATTAAGGCTCAAGCGTTCACGATACTAGCTTCCCGTTTAGGTTTAGATTGACAGTAGGGAACAATCACTAATCACCTAGCATAACATATATACCTACGTATTACATTAGCGATTCTCTTAGGGCCTCTTTCACCATGTGTCAAGTAGGTTAACCACCATTTAAAGTCACCGGTAACCGGGAATAATGGAGATGGTATACCTTTGTTTGTACGGTAAAAGTCCCAAACATTAAAAAGAAAATAATAAAAAAAATATCGCCTATCGAAGGATGCAGTAAACCGAATGCATAATTTAATAAAACATAAAATTATTTCTAAAAGTAACTAATCAACACTTTACTTGCAGATGGTGAAAGAGGCCCTTAGCATAATAACTACTTCGTGTACGTTAGTCTGAAAAAAAAAATTATGAGATTTTGTGGCGATGATTTTGAAAATTTGTTACAAAAACAATGTTTGCTTTGTTTAATGTGTACAATTATTTTGCACAATTAAACCGATAAATATTTTAATTACTCGAAATAAGAAAATCTTTTCGAAATAAAGGCACAGATAGATCATTTTAAATGTCAAGGAGTTTTTACAAACTTTAATTTTTAACCCTTATATGCAAAGATGTATGTAATTTTGTAAATATATTCAAGTTTATGAAGCCACGTACAAAAGCAATCCTTATGTATTTTACAATTTAGTTAAAAACATATTTTATCTACATATATAACATCCGTTGCGCAATTAAAATAGCCGAAGGCACGTAAAGCGCACTATCCGGGATACATAAGCATAATTACAATCCCAATTAGAATAATATTGCAAACAATCGGCCCGAGGCTGACGTCATGAATACGAAATGTCGTCACTAACGACCGCCCGCTTCACCGCCACCCCGCACCTCTGCCTCCCCTCTCGTCACTCTGCAGCCTACTCGTAGTGCTATACTCCAATTTTCAAGCGATTTCAGTTAACCTCATATATAATGCATACTGTTATAGGTATAGTATATAAAAATATTTAAAATTATTAATAAATATCGGCTGAAACGTTCGCACAATAAATATGACATAAGCTTAGGATATAAAATATAGCTTGGTTAGCTATTGACCTTATAACTATCTCTATAAGAATTATTTTTAAGCCTTCCAGGTTCCCGGCTTCGCATAGTTGCAATTTTTTGCTGCCTCTTTATAAAAATTAATAAATATTAAGGTTTAATAGTAAAAATAAGTCAGTACGTCCATAAATCCATGCAATGTTTTAAGGCATATTAAATTATAAGTAGTATATATTTACTTTCATATACATAGTAACATTTTAAGTCATCAAAAATAAGTAAACTTTTATAAAAAAAAGTCAGACATTAATTTGTTATTAGGTATTTCTAAAATGAGTAATAATATTAAGTTATTATAAGCGTATGATCAAAACGAACACAGTGTTGACAGGCAGAAATAAAGGCGCGTACAGAAGACCGCAGCACGTAGCGGCGGCAACAGCGGTACGTGCCCGCATGACAAGCTTTTATTCACCACTTTACACTACCTACACAGTCTTTCAACGAACTTCGTTTATAATGCTCTGCTTGCTTTTATTATAAACGTACATTATTTCCTTTGCATCGGTGTCCAATAAATGTTACGTATCTTATTAGATTATGTCATAATAAATAAAAATACCTACATACAAAGAAAATACTAATACGTTTTAAAATAAAAAGATTTTTTTTATATTCAATTAATTATAACATTATATTGTTTCTTTTAAATTAATACAAATCATAAGTACAACTATACTTTTGTAGTTTGATTAAGTTGATAAAGTAATTTTTTGTCAAAAAATAAATATTATTTTCAAAAAATATTCAAATTTATTTTCATATTGTAAGTTGTTTTCCTTCAAAATAATTTATCTTTAGTTGTTATACACGAGAGGAAAATTCCATTGCATTGCATCTACACAATTGCAATTTCAATTAATTTAAGTTATTTATTACTCATCTTTACTATAAACAATTATTATATTATATCCTCAAAACGTCAAACACCTTGAAAGCAGATGATGAAGGTCCAAAATGATGATAAATTGCCACTAATTCCCATACAAACCAATACAAATGTTATGATGTTTATAATAGAATCGAGAATATACATTGCTATGAATGAACGTAATCCTAGTCGCGTGGCGGTCGCGTGCGATTTCACACCTGTCTGGTGTGTTCACCCCTTTATGTTACATTATAATACGAAAGCAAACGGAAATGCGTCATTATGTAAAGGTATAGATAATTTATAGCTATATTATAATGTTAGCAAATACAGACTTTGTGTTGACAGAAATATCGTATAAACTAATAAATGCTTAATAATTAATATAATCTGAAACCAAATTGTCAGTTAGAAAAAACTTTTGCACTTTCACCAAAACATATTACCTAGTGCTGAGTTTTATATTATTTGACAATATGTCGATATTGTCTAAAACCTAATCGTTTTCGACATCCATTTCGAGGTCTTACTAAATTAAAAATTTTGACATCTCAATATTTTTAGTTTTAAGTTAATTTTTTTAAAACATTCAATAACATTATTCTGTTGTTTTTCAAAAATAATTAAAAATCCTCATAAAATGAAGCTTGTTTATCATGTATCAAAAGCTAATAATCAACTACTTACTTGTTGAGTTCAAGTCAAGAAAAAGTTTCAAGAGATAAAACAACTTTAAAATGTCAATATTTTTAATGTGTGAATTTGAGCTTGTAGCCTAATTTTGCAAGATAAGTAGTAATCTAATAATGTGTTAAATGTTACGATTAACTAAGAAACATGTAGACAATAAAATTAAAACAACTTCAATTTGGTTATAATTTATTTAATAATTTAATTTGGTTCTATAGTAAAAAAAAGACTACGAGGTGTATTGAGCAATTTAAAAAATAATATATGTATTAAGTATTAGAATCAATCTAACCAGAAAGAATATAGGTATCTTAATAGCAAATTAATTAAATAAATTACAAGTTATATATCATTATATATATATAAAAAATTCTCGTGTCACGGTGTTTGTAACCAAACTCCTCCGAAACGGCTTGACTACAATTTTTTATACCCCTAAGTGATAAAGGTGTCCACCCCAAATTTTTTTTTGGGCTAAACAACGTTTGCCGGGTCAGTTAGTTTAATATATATAAAACTTTCACGAAATCTTTACTTATCGTCATATAAATTCACTCGTGTGAAATATTTAGATTGATAAAGTCTCTGTCTAAAGGGACTTGAATTTTTATTTTATAATATTTATTATATCATAAATTTATAAGCTTTTATTTTTATTTATTTTCTATATGAGTTAATAATAAATAATATAAATATAAAGAAATTCTTTATGTAAATATTTCAATGTTTACATATACCTACCATAGTTATATTTCTGTGTTTCCTAAAGTTTGACTATTTCCGATTCTATTTCATAAATAAGTCCGTCTTTGTGCATATTATTGCATTCATATAATAGTAACATTTTTCTTGATACAATAAAGCTTTCTCATACCTACTTATATACCTAAAAGTACCAATCGGCGATAAATAACAAAACTAAGCAACTTATGGCAAACAGATTAACATTGTGTGCTTTCTTAAAACTTAGCTCTGCTTACAGAGCTTAGTTGATTTGTTTAAAAACTGGCTCTACTTACAACAAATACCAAATATGTACTGAACTATTAAATGACTATGGTAAATTATAAAATAGTCAGAGGGAAATACCTTCAAATAAAAGAGTAATCCCCTAAACAGCTAACCAATATGCGCATAATAAATCTGGTGTTAAGAGGACACTCGAGATAATAAAGAGTAGTATTGACCATATGCAGCCCCCTGACTGTAGAAGCGCGTCGCGCACACCCGTGTGGTTATCCCGTTGTTCGATTCAAATCCGCTAAACCTATTGTCGTTACTCACATCACAGGACCCTTTCGGATCAGCTGGTACTCGAAAAAAAAAAACAAGTGTGTCCAATGCCGATTTTTGTATTATTTTTATATTGCTCTTAAAATTTTCAAAAAATTTTATGTTTATTTCTCCCTTTTAAAAACTAGCTGAACCGAAAGACGTCTTGTCAAAAGCTATTGTGTATGGTGCACCCGTTCGCGAGTTTTGAGCTTAGCAACACATTTAATGATTAAGTTTAAAAAAAACTTCTGTAAATTTTACTGTTAAAAATTAGTTTTAACTGCCATAGTAAAAACTATTCTTAGGGCACTCTGGTTTATAACCAACGCTTAAGTGCAACATTTCGCGAATATACCTACCATAAGAGTCCTCTCTTTGCTAAAACCTGCAAAAAATATAAGAATCGTCTTAGGATCACCCAAATGAGCTAGCCCAAAAAGCTTCTTGGCAGAAATCCACCGAATAGATTGAAAAGGGCACACGTCCTGGAGCTGGACAAAAATTTTTCTTCCAGCTAAATTTAACCGAAGGAGTTAAAATATTCTCAGTATTATTAAGACTGGTATTCTTGTCGGAGGATACTCTCACAATTTAAAAACATAAATAACACATCCACGAACGATTAAAGTTCATCCTGATTGCGGATGAAATATATATAGATTTTTTTCTGTCGATGACAAATCTTATTCTACGATGATAAACAGGGCAGCCGGTCTGGTGACATAGAAAATCGATTACATAGTAAAATGTCACGAAAAGTCAGAGTAAATCACCACACATTGAAATTTTGAATTTTTATTGATCATCGAATACTGTGTGTCTGCCAAGCACTGGATTATTTTTAGCCTAAAACTTTTTAAGTCTAAGCATGACTGCTTACAATCCTATAAGCCTAGATAAACGTTCTACTTATCTACGTAATTTTTAAGTAACATTTACCAGTTACCGGACACCTCCAGACCGCCACAGATGGTGCTTTTATGTCAATCGTCATAATTAGGGGATTACCACCCCCTAATGACACGTTACATTGAATTCTCGTTACGCCCCTGAACAAATGTTCCACAATTGTTACAAATAATAAATAGTGTTCACTGACTTGTCACCACTCACTTCTTTCCCCAAGTTGTGTCAACAGTCAACTGTGATAATGTTTCAATCAATGGTTTTACTCATATTCTTAAGTAATGTCTGTAGTGTACACTTACATTGAATTTTTCTATAAAATAATAATGGCTTATATTAACTTTACTTATTTTATGTTAATGATAAATGATGCCCACAACTTCGTTCGAGTAGACTTCATCTTAAGATACCAATATACATATAATATTATAAACAAAAAATATTAATATAAACAAAAAAATGTTTAGGTAACTAATAGACTAAGAAGAGAAGGGCTGTTCGCTTAAACTGAGGCATTTTTTTTCTGTTAGCCAACTTTTAGCATTTTTATTCATCTCTTACTTACTGAGTGTGTATTTAATGACAAGATTTCTAATTTCGCGTTGTAGTGAGCTTTGCAACACCTATTATCATCAACATATAGTATAAAGTTGTCCTCTTCTTTCTCTGTCTGACTGTATGTATGCACTAATCTCGGAAATTCTTCCTAATTATTTCAATGGAAGGAGGAGTTTCTGAGGATGGTTTTTGTATATGATTCTTGAATATTTATTTACATGTATAATGAGTTATCACGATATTTCTTCAAAGAAGGCGGGCGCCTCATGCGCACGCCGTAGCCAAGCGTAACCGGGTTCAGCTAGTTATAACTTATAACCATATATTAGTTGACCAGACAGACGTCGTCCTATCAAAAGCATAGCAGACTATAGCAGACTTTAGTAGACTGTAGTATCTGACGTCAATATTTGATTGAAATGTCACTTAGATACTTTGGATCTACGAATAAATAACTTTGGATATATAAAAAAATTGGGGTTATTAGACTTTTCAAGCAATTTTTCCAATTTTTCTTATCATAAGAACCTTCCTCGGACTTCAACGAATATTTGAAAAAAAAATTCAACGCTAAGCAACCCATTTTTATTTTATTTATATAGATTAATTCCATTTTTGTTTATATGGAGCAGTGAATAAATTCCTTCATGTTCACCTGCTCATTTGCATTCCTAGCGTTGGGTGTGTCCTCGCCTTCTTTTATATAATATAAAAAAAATTATGGGGTGTGGTTGTGTCGTGGACACGGCGGTGTATTTTTTACGTGAATATACATACGTGTTACGTTACGAGTAAAGAGTCTCCGCAGACTTTCTATAGGCCGATAGTTTGGCCGATCTGTGCGCATTTGCATCATACTGATTAAAAAGCCGACCAAACTATCGGCCAATAGAAAGTCTGTAGTCTGCGGGGACTCTAATATTTTCTTCAAGTATATTATATGTATATCCAAAAAATTCGAATATACAAAAAATTCTTTGATCCTTTAGCTATCGAGTGGTGTAATTAAATTTTGGATTAGATGATAAATATATAGCTACAGTATCAAACTGTAGCTATCCCCCGATATTGTTATAATCACCAGTTTTCTGAATTGCCTCCCACTATGGGAGTAAATTTAAAGATAAATTCATTTAAAAAAAAATGCTACGTCAAAAACTATCTAACATCATCCAAATTCATTAGAGATTCTCTTTATCATTACCTAAATTCAGGCCTGTGGTACATTGCGAAATGCCGTTGATTCCGTTCATCGTTTATCGCTAGAAATCTATGAATAAATAAATTTCTGTTTCACCTAATGGTCGCGTAAAATTTAAATTGAAAACCCAAACCGTTTTCAATCCCTAAAACATAGAAGCGAAAGAGAAAAAAAAATAGAAAAAAATATTGAAAGGTTAAAAGGCATCGTTTACCGCGGACGCAAACACTTAGCTCCATGTTAATTAATAAGTAGCTTGGAACATCGTCAAAGGGAATGCATGAATACTTGTAAAACCGACCTCCGACGGCGCTTTTAAAATCTCCCCTCTTAATCCACAAGCTCAGAGAAACCAGAGGTAAACTGATTATACTGCCAATATGGGAATTTTACGTGGAAGCGTTTTGCTGGTATTTTAACGAGGAAAGATTATTCTACATAAATATTGTTCGCGATTTACAGACACAAAATATTCAGACGAGTCAAAATTTAAATACAATTGAACCTACGAATAAATAATACTCAGGAACTCTAACTCGGAACAAATTCTACACTAAAAGGATGTATTTTCAAAATACCAATCAATTAGAAGGTTATTAATACACATGCCTAGTGATTGGTTTAAATTCAGAACGAGAGCAGGGACGCGTGCTGCAATGTCAGATGGTAGGCAGCTGTCATAGCGGCGTGGACGATGTTATGCTATAAGTGAAAAAGACTAAGTCAATAATAAAACAATATTTTTTGTATTTAATTATAATTATTTGTTGTTTTTTAAATACGAATGGATTCTAAAGTATTTAAATAGAAGTATGTACCTATGAAATCTTTATTGCACAAAATTATAAAAAGAAGAGAAAACATAACCATTTTTAATATTTTTTTGTTTTATAAGCTATTAATTTGATTTTTTTTATTTTATAAATATTTTCTTAATGAACGTAACCTCTGTTATTTTCTTAGTATCTGTTCTGAGTAACCAGCCCTACGACCTGTCTTGAGATCAGATACATGCTTTGTATGTATCACTAGTTGCTCAGCAGCTTTATCATATCATGATAAATATTCTTATTATTAATTTTTTTTTAGATTACTATTTACAATTCAATGAATTTTATGTCCCGCGAAAAATTATTAATTTATTAAGTTTTTGTCTAGAAGATATTAAAAGCGATCTTTCTTCGCAATGTAGTGAAGACGGATTCTGAGAAATTCAACAATTATACAGTGGAGATATACAGGCTCATTATAACTATGATGCTTCTGATGATGATGATTATGATGATGATGATTATGACGATGATGAATATGATGATGACGAATATGATGATGACTAAAAATAAAACTAAAACTCTTTGGGTAATCGAGAAATGCAGAGAGGTAATAAATTAATTAAATGAAAATGTCAATTACTTAACCAATGAAAAATAATAATATTTTTCAGCATTTAATAATAAATAATTTAGGAAGATGACTGTTTAAGCATGGCTAACTTTAATGCAAAAATTTAAGACCGAGTTTATAGTATTTATTTTCATTTTATATATATTTTTATCCAAAATCCACAGCTCTTAAAGGTTCAATTCTTATTATACAGAACGGATTACGGACTTTAACTTAAACATTATTTTGGTAATTTTACGGTAATTTTATGTTTTATTTTATGTGTGTCTAAGAAAATGCAGGCGAATATTAAAACTCTCGTTTCCAGATAAAATCATAAGATCTTAAATCCTACCTAACTGCGTGTAAAATTTTTCTGGTACACGTAATTTGTTACGGATAATTTGAATTTGTGAGGCATTACATCACGACCAATTTGACAAGAAATTATTAGATGTTCAACGCCGTATTTAACCGTTAGTTAAACGCAATTACAATTACGAGAGAGCCGCGCGAACTTGACCTACGGTAAGGGATCTATTGAACCCGCTATGCAAATAAGAACCCAAACGTTTTCTAAGAACTGAATGGACGAGTTCTCGAATTGAGGCCATGAATTGGAAAACGCAGCGTGGTACACCCTGTGGCCAGGTGGGCAGCATCGTGGAAAACGGCTAGATGCGAAGCGTAGAATTGGGATACGCCTTGGGAGAGGCCTACATCCAGCAGCGGAGAGACAAGGGTTGATGATGATGATGATGATGGTGATGATGATGATGGTGGTGGTGGTGGTGGCGGCGGTGGCGGCGGCAATGATGATGATGGTGATGGTGACGGTGATGATGATGATGATGGTGGTGGTGGTGGTGATGGAGATGGTGATAATGGTGGTGGTGGTGGTGATGATGATGATGATGATGAGATTACTATTTTTTAATGATTGTTTTTAATGTAGCTCAATTTCTAGAAAAATATAAAAAAAATTTAAATCAGAGTCTGCAACGCATTATACTTTCTTTAATGAGTGTCAATAGTCTCATGCTTTTTTATTTTCATAACAGCGGAAGGTGCGTTCAAAAAATTAAAACCGGAACCAGGCGGGAATGGCAATACGGGAACATCGAGTGGTACGTCAGCGTTGTCTCCAGCTCTTGGCCCCCAACATGCTGGTCACACGCCAACTACAGCATCATGTCCCACACCAGCACGTAGACGACACAGGACTACGTTTACACAGGTAAAAATACTATACGTATTAAATATAATAACTCATTGCTGTATGTTCTTCTAGGTTTCTTCTGGTTTGCCTTTTTTTTTCATATTGTTAATCGGGCCACCTAAATTTGAGTTTGGAACTCACAGTTAATTATAACTCTGCAACAATAATTTGCAATAAAAGAAATATTGCGACTATAAATCAAAATTTGATTAAAATCGGTTCAGTAGTTTAGGAGTTCATCGCGAACAAACAACGTGACACAAGAATTTTTTATATATAATTATATAAAGATTTTATGCCGGAGACAGGTCGCTATGTACATACATAATATTATGAGAAAATTAGTACTATACATTTTTACAATGTTAATTGTGTATTTGGTAATTTTATGACGATCGTTCTCCTTCCACAGGAACAATTAGCAGAATTAGAAGCAGCTTTCGCCAAGTCGCACTATCCAGATATTTACTGTAGAGAGGAACTAGCGCGGACCACGAAATTAAATGAAGCTAGAATACAGGTAAATTGATATCAGCTATGCTTGAAAGTTGTGGGCTAAATCACTTTGATTGATTAATCAATAACACCATCAATGAAACTCAAGATTCCTCTGTCAGAATTATTTTTATCATAAGATTTTGTTACTTATTCGGTGTTTTTGTGTTTCGGTGAGTGAGTAAGGGATGCATTGTATGTATCGTTTGAGAATCAAACGTCATTGATGGCACATTGAATGCTTGCCTAGAATGTGTATTACAAGAAGTTCACGTTGTGTCCTCACAGCAAGGTCGTCCTTCACGATAACTCAACCTCGCTGTTGCAAATCGACTTTTCTCCTAGACAAAAGTTAATTTCTAAAGGACAAACAGTGGAGAATCTAGGTTTTTTATGTACTTTGAAACAGTCATTTGGGCAGCCCTGAACCCTTTACAGTAGCCCATCGTGAAATAACAGAACATGTGCTGTTCTGTTTTGGTGAGCACATTTCCCTATTCCTTCCTAATCCCTTATAATTATTCCTACTGGAGCGCACTTGCAACACCTGTGGCGTATGGCGTTGCTTATGTATTATAGGCGACGACATCTTGTATCCAGTGGAACGTCAGCCTGTCTGCCGATCTTAGCATGAAAAAAATCTGCTAAATTGGGTAGACGACCAATTTAGAGCTATCATCGGTTTCATTCAAATTGCGCCGGCCACAATTTGTAGTTCCAGACCAGAGCCAACTTTAAAAAGTTCATTTCCAAAGTTGGTCCTCCAGAGAATCGAACTCAGAAACTCTAAGACAGAGCGCTATTTAAAGCACTTTAACTATCAGACCTTAAAATCGGACTATCGGTTGTTATAATATTGTTTTTATTAAATATTATATTACATATTTAATTAAAATTAAAATTTAATTTAAAGATATCATAGACAATTTTCTATTATCCACGTAATAGAAATGTTAGCCATTTGATTTTAAAAAAATCAATACAAACATGAATCGTAAAATGTTTTTAATAAAGGCAGAGCTTGACAATGGTTGTAAAAATATGGCTATTTTTTTAAATACTTACTTATTATATAAAACCCTAGAAAGAACCTTTCTTGGGAAGATACGAAGATACCTTCAAAAATAAACAAAAAAAAATGAAAAATTTTGAAAGAGTGAACATCTGTGGTGGTTTGCTAGTTCTTAATAATTTTTGTGTTTATTTTTTTACTGAAATGTCGTTTGATAATTTTTATACATTTGAAAAGATTTGAAAAGATTTTATACATTGAACATTGAACTGTCGGAGGAATGTAGTTAGAAATGAAATGGACCACCTACGGCGAATGTGGAACAAAAAATACACGAAAGCGGTAGCAGGGCGTCAGCACTGTACAACAAGTCGAGCTATTCGTTCTTGGCTAGAATTGTCGAAATATCAATGATGCGCGAATATTCGGATAATACAATTTGGAGCGTAGGCCGGAGGCGTATTGAATTAAAGCACCATCTGTCGCCCTGGTCCGTATGAATACAAAATGCTTATTTTCACTCGGCGCCCGATCTTTATCTCAGTTTTAAAATTGTTAAATCCCCCGGGGCTTTGCTATTGATTTATCCCTCGAGTACCTAATTTGCCACTCTTCATATTTTATTCAGTACATGACTTTCAGCATTCCCTTTAAAAGTGGGTAGCGGATAAGTTTTGTCTCCTTTCGCTCTGAAAACATTCGTTAATAAAGTTCTGACAATAGAAAATGTTTTATGTTTTACGACGTGTCAAAGATATGTCAGCTTTTATATTATGTGTAATATTTTATTCACTGTGTCTCCATCAAGCCGACAAATTACACTTCTTTTGAAAGCAATAAGTGACGAAGTTCAAGTTAAGAAAATGAAAGGTTGTACGAAACGCCATTAGATCGGGGAGTTTTACATGCCTAGTGCCGTTAAAAGCACATAACACGTATAATAATAAGAACGTGTGTGCACAACGTTTGTTGAGCCACATGTGTGCGTGCGAGTAGGGTTGCCACCATGCGCGTGAATTTGGGTGGACATATCGACATTTTTATACGTTCTTTTTTAATGTGCTAGGATTTTTTAGTGGATTTTAATATTCTATATCAAAGGATTAAGGAAAGAATCTATTATAAAGGTATTCATAAACGATCAATAAAATTGGAACTTCTTACTAACTCCGGTAACTTAAGTGTGGCATTAATTAAGTTTAACAAAACTTATTTTAGCATCACCGGTGGTTTATCAATTTAATTTCGGCATTGAATACTTACTATGAGTACTAGGTACTAATTGGCTATTACACAAATATTAGATAGTTGTTAATTATTTTAAAGGTAACTAGAATACCAAGAAATTCAAAGAATTTTTCACAAGACTGGCAAATGTATATTTCCAATTTTACATGTCAAACAATATATCTCTAATTCAGTCCGCTTTGGATCGCATATATACATACATATTACCTATACGCATTTATTATATTTATACGAGTATAGTAAATTAATTAGATAAACATAACTATCTCATTTAACTTGTAATGTGGATGATAAAGTATTAAAATACTACTTGGTGCCCGCGACTTCGTCCGCGTTGAACGATGAAAGGTACCCTATGTCCTTTCTGGTGTCCCAGACAACGTGTTTGCAAAATTTCATGGTGATCGGTTCAGTAGTTTTTGCGTGAAGGAGTTACAAACATCGCATTTATAATATTAGTACGGATTTGCTAATTCTTATAGAGCTGTGTGTCCGGAGTTTGAAATTTTTTGTCTGGCAACCCTACGTACGAGAGAAGAGTATACGCGCTCCGTGGGAGGCTATTAACGTTTTGTACGACGCTACATAAGAATGTAAACGTTAAAGACGACAGTGATGTCGAGCTCCCTCCTTCTAGAGGAAATTTCGATATAAAAATACAACGTTGGCGGGCTAGGGGTGGGGTAGGGAGAGAGCGGCCCCCGAGGCATTGCAATCCCATCAAATGGATCCGTAACGAAGTTAGCCGCTCATCCTCCCCGCGCGCCGCTCGACATTGTCTCTGCCCTCAAATGAATTCTACAATTGGAAATAAGAAAATGTTTTGTTGGATCCCCGTGCTTTTTCAGTTTAAAGGAGACCGGACCGTTTTCTTCGGATAACTCGGCGCGCACTTCAAGAATGGATATCGGTTTTTGTTATGCGCCGAACGAACTGTTCAGAGAGGGATCTTTGCCGAATTAAATTCTCTCTCTAAATTGTTTCTTGTAGATTAGGTACAATGCAGTAAATGAGTTTGGGCTACTGTTATACCCTTTTAATTTTTCGCTAATATTTTCAGCAACAGAGCCATAATAACTAACAATAAAGTTGACATGTTTTAAGATTTATTTTTAGTGGATTAAATTTAAAATTTTAATGTAGATATTCTTCCCAGCAATTAAAAAATAAAACTTAATTTAAAAAATAGTAGGTAGGTATCGATTCATTTGTGGAGTTAGGTTTGTCATTGTTAGTGAACACTCCACTGAATATATCTATTCGTAGTCAATTAAAGAGTATTGAAATTCAAAAATTCTATGCAATTCGGAATTTGAAATCGTTCTATTTTATATACATAGGGTCTCTTTCACCAACTACAAGTAAAGTTAGTGTTGATTAGTTACTTTTAGAAATAATTTTATGTTTTATTAAATTATGCATTCGGTTTAGTGCAACCTTCGATAGGCGATTTTATTTTTATTATTTTCTTTTTAATGTTTGGGACTTTTACAGCACAAACAAAGGTATATCGGCTCCATCATTCCCGGTGACTTTAAATGGCCTTTAGCCTACTTGACACTTTAATCAGAGATGGTAATAGAGGCCCTTAAATATATATTTTTACTTATATATAAATTCGGGCGATTTGTCCATTAACTCATCATAGAGTAGTGGCAGAGTCTTGTCTGGCGACCGCAAAACAAAGTTAGCCTGTCAATAACAGCATGTGCCGCAAAATAACAGCATGTGTGCGCTTTTGTATCGGTGAGTGAGTAAGGAGATGCCAGAGCCCATTTCCCTATACATTCCCAATCCCTTATCCTTGACCCTATGATGGTTGGCAGAGCACTTTGAGCACCTGTGGCGTTAATTGTACAATTGGCGACCATCAAGTAGACCGTCAGCCTGTCTGTCGAACTTAACATAACATAATCTATTCAATGTGGTCGTCCATGAGAGCGCTTCTTTCCTTGTATAAATAATCGTTGCGATAAGTTTTAGTTCAAGAGTACTTGTTCAATCGACAGAAGTCTTAGTTTTTATGCGAAGCTCTTTCATGATGGAAACTTCAGTGGTTATTGCCTTTCTTAACATAGTAAAAGAGTAATAAAATGGCATTATTTTTTTTTTTATTTATTCACTAAGCAACGTTTCATTGAACTATACTTAAATCCGATTTATACTTTTTATTTAAAAAATAAAAAAAAAACAATCCGTTCTCTCATTAATTAATTACTTGAGAAAAAAGTATAAAATAAAGGCCAATGAGAGAATATTTAAGGGCCGGCCCATTAAATGTGCGGAAATTGCTTCGTTTTTCATTACAACGCTCCCGCGGCCGAGAGCGGATGCCGGATAGCTTTGCGAAAAAACTAATATCCCATCTACGTTTCCTCCCCCTGTACATGTACGCAGTATGTCTATGTCTATGTATAGGTTGTGACATAGGGCGGGTTTGGCTACGGTTAGGTATAGGGTGTATCGGTTTATTTATATGGAGAGTGCGTGTTGAGGGCGGTCCTCCCCTCCACATTTGACCCTCTCACCCTCCGCCCCTCTAATCAGCTCTAATCACCATATCAAACGACGCACGCTTTCATTCCCGATGACAACACGCAGATTAAGACCCTCGTGTGTTAAGCCATTGTTTTGTTATTTGAGCTTTATGGCGACTTTATACCTATGTATGTTTTTTCTACGTATTTACATAAAAAATTCAATATACTCATATGAAAACATGTATAATCTATCTATATGTTCTATATCTATGAAGGTTATAAAATAAAATCATAGTCATCGTCTGTCTGTTTCTCTGCTAAGTAACTTTTAAACTACCCAATGGATTTAAATACGGTTTTCACTAATAGAAAGATCAATAAATGAGTCAGGTTTTTATAATATTTGCAGAAAAAAATATACGGTGCGAACCCGGGAAACTAGTATTTTCAACTCTTAGTCAATTGAAGAGGGCTCACACAATTTCTCAGATGTAAGAAATGGCATAAAGGTTTTTCAGACTTGATTTAGAGATACTGAACGTCACAAGTGCTACAAGTATGCCGCTGACTTTAGTAGGATACTTATTTTATATATCTTATGTGTGCTTTTGAAATCTTTGGTATACTTACATTACATTACTCTTAACTCTCTGGTATTGATCATATTTTGTTAATGTTCTTGTGGATAATGCTGTATACGCCTGTAATTGGTACGCATATCAGCCGAAATACGTTGTAATTCATTAAATTATAAATAAGTATCACATCTACTGTTGGTGTATCTTAAATAAATAAATATGTGGATTAGAAAAATATATGGAAACGAACTCTGACATCCCTTATTACACACCGAAGCACAAAAGCACACATTCTGTTGTTACACAATGGTCTGCAGTGGTTACTGCTGTTAAACAAGCTTGCTAGTTACATGTAACAATATGTATATATTTTAAAATGCAGGTTTGGTTTCAAAATCGACGCGCGAAGTACAGGAAACAGGAGAAGCAACTACAGAAGGCGCTAGCACCAGCTGTATTACCAGGCTGTAATGGGATGATGCGCAATATTCAAGGATACAGAGGGTACCAGCCTTACCCACACCCTAACACCATCAACCGATATCCACAGGTATGATTTCGTAATTGAAATCTTTAGTATTAAGCCGATTACAAATGCTTTTAAAGATACTCGTATGCTCGAAAATAATATTATGGACTATTTTTTGTTTATTTATTTATCAAGTGTTTATGAATTTTACTCATAAATTTTTCTATCAACACATTTAGCAAAAATAATAGTTGGTTATAAATTATGTCTTTTTATATTTATGCAAAATAGGTGATAGACATTATATATTAAATTATTTCAACCATTATTTATTTATTATAAGTACATTGAAAGCAAGCCCAGTTGTTACGAAGGTTATTGCCAGCATAATACCATACAGCACAATGTCGGTTAATATCCAATAAATCACTTGGCCCAGTCTTTCAACTGACAGATTTTTTAAATACCTACAGATGTTTTATCCTTGAAATAATTGTTAAATTTTGTACCTCCACTAACACCATTAATTCGCAATCTAAGCGCAAATATTTTCAGCATAATCTCACTATAGCGCTTAGTAACCAAAATGTTCATTACGACGACCATAAAAGCGTATACACGTTCTGATGACAATCAAAAAGTTCATTTGATGCGTTTCGCCGCAATTTGTTCGCTCATTACCATGCGGCGCTAATCGGTTGCTCTGATTATGCTCTAACGTTATTACGTGGTTCGCACGACAACTGAAAATAATTCAAATAACGCCAAGCCTGACCATTTGGTGACACTGGGCTTGTATTGTAATAAAAATCCTGTCTTTGATGACAGTCCCCTTGATGGTATGTGGCAACCGTCGCCTCTAAAACAAGCAAACCCACAGGTGTTTCAAAACTGCCGCCCATAATAGGATGAGGGATTAGGTAGTGATATGGAAATGGGCTCTGAAATAATTAACTCACTCACCGAAACACAAAAGCACGAATACTGTTATTTCAAGGTGATCTTCTGTAAGAGTGTTGTCGGGTCTGCCACTAATTGACAGATCCAGACCAGAGCCAATTTGGCCAATTCGAACCCGGGACCCCTGAGACAGGGCTCTTAAACAAGCACTTTACCCACTCGACCAAAGGCCTTGTCAAACTGCGAAAAGCAGTTTATTTGTCACTACATAAATAGGTATATTATCGTATTTATAAATAGAAGATTATTAGAGAAGCAAGTAGTCAAAGAATTTAACCTACAAAAAATGTCACAAATTCTGCACATTTTAGAAATTAATTGTACTAGTATTTTGATTCCAACCAAACCTTCACAATATTATATCTCAGAAATGTCATATTTTTTATTTATTGGTTCGACCAATAACCAACGCAACGAGTAAGAATCATAGAATTACTTAATCTGGAATTAGTAAGCGGCTCTAGTTGGAAAGTGAGCTGTTAAATAACTTCATTTCATACGCATTAAGAATATATTTTCGTACGTTAGTTTTTTTAACAATTTTAAATTTAGGATATCTCTGGTGCATTTAACGTAAAGTAGGTTGTATAATTTTGCAATAAAGAGTTCCCATTTTGATTAACATCCTGCGTTGTTACTGGCCTTTTAGTTAATCGTTTTTACCCCAACGATATTATGTTAATTATTTTTCGACCGCTTGTTTTATGTTAATCGCTGAGTAAAACCGACGCGGTTGTTTGTCGCGTGCTGATCAACACTTCGGCTAATGGACTGGCGAGACGAATTATTGAAATCATATTAGGTCACCGACATACAATGCAATATATAAAATAAAAATAAAAAAAAAACACAAAATATCGAAGCGTCTTCAATAAGCTTCTCAACATTTTAGTATCTGAGTTGACTACTTTGAAAGGCGCCAATCTGACTTCTTGATAATGGTAAATGTAAAAATAATATGAAATTTTTCTCCATTTTAAGAATTAACATCTAACGAGCGCAGACGAAGTCGTGAACAAAAGCTATTATATAAATAAAACGTTTCTATTAAACATTTTCGGTCTTGCCATACTAATAACTCTTTTTTGAAGAAAACACAGAATGCCTTTGAAACTACTTAATCAACTCATTTTTCATGCAAAAATGACTATCTAATTAAAGATAGGTCTACTAATATTATAATTGAAGATAGGTAGGCCTATCTTCAATTAGCCTATAAGCCGTCTGCTTTTAAATGAGAAAGGAAAATGAATAATGAGAGGATAGGGAAATGGGACTTGGCATCCTATACTTATTCACTGAAACAAAAAAGTACATACAAGTTCTGTTATTTCACACTAAACTTTTATAATAGGATGGTGGCGCCGCCAGGTGGGCTGCCCAGTGATTGATTGACAAACATACCTACATACGTAGATATTTACAAAATTTGTATTAAGTAAAGGTCCGTGTCAAGGGCGGAAAATCAATATGAACCCCTGTTGGGTTGCTAGTCTTGATAGACAATTGTAGCCATGTATAAGTGGACAGTTATAATCAGACTGTCTACTGATTTTAATTTGACAAATTTTTCAAGATAATGTACATACGTGTGATTGGAGCCATAAATAACATAAATAAATAAAAAAAATATCTTTACACATTCCACACAGCACCATCTAGTTCCATACTAAGCAACTAATGCTTGTATTATGGATACCAGACAGTTTATATACTACATAGATTACTTCTTTTGTAAATATATACATATTATAAATACAAACATCTATGACTCAGGTACAAAGGTAAATGTTAACACATAAACATTCGCCCCTAGCGAGATTCGAACCCGCGACCGTTTGGTTAACAGCTAGGGTTACCAGCCACTAGACCAAACGTGTCATATAATTTAATGTTATTTTGTTTTATAAAATTTTCCCATTATCTATTGACAAATGCAATGACGAAATCATATTGTCTTTTTACACAGCACCACGGCAGTTACGAAGAGTTACAAAAGGATATTTTCTCGCTGTCGCAAATGGGAGGAGGCTCTTACCCGATGCCTCAAGGCTTCTCGATGGGCCACGGGGCAAACATGAGTGCCGTCGGAATGCGTCAGGATACAATGGGTAAGTTATATATACAGTAGATATATAAAAAATCCATCTCCTTCAAAGATGACATCGGACATAATAAGATACACGTCTTGTGTAAAACTTTTCCATATCTTCGAAGCATAATTTTGAAAAGGACTTCTCGTCGTAGAAACGTTTTTCCTTCATAGTTTTCATCACGTTTAGAAACGGGAAAATGTCACACAAAAAAGTGGGAGAATAAGATGAGGTAACATGCAATGCCATCTAGTTTTTTGTCACAAATATCACTAAAAAACTATACTCACATTAAAAACATCTCTGTTTATTAGAAATTATTTCGACAACCTTGTTGTCACTTAATTATAACTTAATTATTGCCTCTTAACTATAAACATATAGTAAGTACACTAATAAAAAGATACTCTTACAATGACGATATTAAATCATAATTCAAATATTTAATCATACAATACAAATAATAAGTATACTCGTAAGTCTATAAGACTCTAGACAAGTAGTGGGCAAAGTAGGGCCGCCAACAATGAGTCTGGTCGCCACAAATAAAGACTATACGTGGGAAGTAGCACCATACTCGTAATAATGCATGCAAGATCTAGCGAAGTTAATTTTCCGTAAATTGTATATGTAGATTGTAAAACCAAAATCTATAATATACTAGCTGGTGCCCGCGACTTCGTCCGCGTTGAACAATGAAAGGTACCCTATGTCCTTTCTGGTGTCCCAGACAACGTGTATGCAAAATTTCATGGTGATCGGTTCAGTAGTTTTTGTGTGAAAGAGTTACAAACATCCATACATCCACATATACTTTCGCATTTATAATATTAAGATACGTGATTTTTTTTTTAATTCTCTAGACAAAAATAATATTTTTCATTAAAAAATTAAAAAAATAATATTTTTCATTAAAAAATTAAAAATATATTTTTCATTAAAAACAGTTTAGTTAAATATATGTTTTACAATTTGAAATGTTATTATCTACTATAAAAACTAATAATATGCAAGTTTTAAGGGCGAAACAAAGAGGTGGCTGGCGCCGGCAGCCTTCGTTAACTTTCTATTATAACCGCCAAAGTAATTACAAAGTTGTGACGGCCGACGACCGTCCGGTGATCCGAGGACCGTTTTTATACAAATACCTACTCTATTATTTTAATGGAAAACTTGCTCTTTTTCTCCCGTCTGCACTGAGACGATAGTAGGGTGAATTTAATCTTAATATTTTTTTAATAACCACTGTAATCCCGATTGAGTTAAAGAATGAATTCTGTGGCCTGGTGCTAAAAGGGCCAATATCTATATTCCTATCTTTCGGTAATAAGCATTAGAACAATGAACAAGAATTGATAGTTATAATTTACATGTTATATCGTAGTATTACTAAAATATCTTTTTGTTATTGTTAGGACAAATAAATATCATTCTTTTTCAACAACTTTGCTGTTAAATCCCATTTTTCACAAAAAAGGACTTTGGCCCTTTTAGCACCAGGCCACAGAATTATAAAGAAATAACACTTTCTTTTGAAATTTCTTTTGAATGCTTACTAAAATAACGCTGTAGTTTGTTTTTTGATAATCCCATATTTCTATATTTTCCTAACATTTTCCCAGGATAAAAAGTATCCTATATGTTAATCCTGATAATATGCTATTTGTGTGCCAACTTTCATCCATGCCAATCAAACATACAGACTCGCATTTATATTATACTAACTGTTACCTACACGCGACTTAGTCCGCGTAACTTTATAAAATATAACCTATGTTATTCAGTGATACTCAGCTTTCTATAGGTTAAAGAATTTTTAAAATCGGTCTAGTAGTTTTTGAGTTTATTCATTACAAACATACAAATCTTCTCTCTTTATAATATTATATTAGAATAATTTAATGTCTTTCGACACTACTAAGTTGAGAACATTGTACTATAGTCTAAATTTAGGTTCCTATTTAATAGGAATAATAGTCTAAGAAAATTTTTTGTTAAAATTTCTATGTGTTTATTTGTTCCTGCTAATCCTATTTTGACGGGACTTTTACTAGCAGATAGCTGTTGTTATAAGGAATTATAAAGGCTACTTTTATAAGGAATTTTATATAACTATAAGCAGAAGTAAAAATGAAAAAGCATGATGTTAAAATAAAAAAAAAAAAAATAGTTATTTTCTCTTTTTTTCTGTATTTATTTACAATAACAAATTATAAAAATTATAATTACAAGCAATTTATTGTACTTACTGAATCATTTTCACATTATAGTTTTACGTATGAATCTAGTTCGAGATGTAGGTTTCGCTAATTCAATAAGCCTTGAGCTTGCGGCCGGAAATTATTAATTTGTGTTGCTCAACTCAAGACATACGTTAATTTCAGTTGAAAATATTTGCATAATTAATGTATATATATCTACTTACCTACTCTTAGATGAAACGCTCATTTTACAGACTTATCCTAATGAAAAACAGACAACAGGAAAAAAATATATTGTAATTCAAGTTCTTAAAGAACATTCACAGATTAATCGTTAACTTTAAAAAAAAATTAAATTTTAAAGTTGATATGAAAAATTTAGTTGAAATGGAAATCTCACGAAGAATTTGTTACAAAACGTCAAAATCTTTCTAAAATTAATAGCTTTAATTAAAATGTTACTATTATGGGCTTTCTCTTGACAATATTATCCAATTTACGATGAAAGCCGTTATCCGTTGTATAGTTAAAAAGCATTGACTTACTTACTATATTGTTAAGAAGAATTAAGGAAAGAAACAGAAAGACACGGGTTTGTGCTTTTGTGCACTCTAATCTCAGAAACGGCTTAACGGATTTGGATGAAATTTGGCACACATATAGTTTATTACCTGAACTAACATATACCTACTTTCTATGCTTGAAAAATGTTCGGTTCCTGTAGGATTTTCAAAAAACGAACTAAATCACGTACTAAGTCGTGTTGTTTGTAACTATTTTTGACAAACAAATCAAACAGTGCTTTATATAAAAAAAAATCATACTTAAAACGTTATTTTTCCCAACAAATACAGTTCCGTAAAAATCCTGTAGGATTTTCAAAAAACGAACTAAATCACGTACTAAGTCGTGTTGTTTGTAACTATTTTTGACAAACAAATCAAACAGTGCTTTATATAAAAAAAAAATCATACTTAAAACGTTATTTATCCCAACAAATACAGTTCCGTAAAAAGGCTGTATATCTGTGTAAAATATGAAAAGCGATAAAGCGTGAAAGTGGATCAGCCGCGGGCGCGTGTTGTCGCTCGTAGATGCCTGCGTAGCAAAAAACGAGAGAGTAATGGCGGCGAGGCATCGTACCGTAGATATTCTAATAAGAAAATTTCCACTACATTTACTTTGGCGGGCATCGTCGTGGCGTCTTCGCAAATATCTTATTTCCTGCGGCGAGATTGCATCTTGAGAAAACGCGAGGGTCGATTCAGTACCTCACTATTCGCTTCCCGACCCTCTCACTTATCTTCACATACATTTCTACGTATATATCTACCTACTGGCGTTTTGAAATAAATTAATTTACTTACTAGCTGTTGCGCGCGACCTCGTCCGCGACACTATAAAATATAGCCTTTGCTATGCTACTCCCTGATAATGTATATAACTTTCTAAATGTACAAGAATTTTAAAAATCAGTCTATTAGTTTATAATCTATATATATAAATTATAGTGTTTTAATGTTGTTTTGGTTTGTGTATTACTCAAACACTCGAAAAGTAGCCGACGGATTGATTCGAAATTTTTATACATTTTGCAATCCGCTTCAATGATTGATATTATATATTTTTCGCGTAATAATATAATCTCGATTGCGGGAAATTAGCTTTTAAAAAAAAGGACATCCACTGCTGGAGATAGGCCTCCCCATAACTTTCCAATAGGACCGGTCAGAAGGAGCCTGGATCCACCGTCGACCTACAGCCCTTATCAGGGCGTCTGTCCAACTTGTGGGTGGACGTCCTGCGCTGCGCTTCCCGGTCCGTGCCCTCCACTCGAGAACCTTCCGCCCCAGCGGCCGTCGGCTCCGCGTATTATGTGTCCTGCCCACTGCCACTTTAACTTATTGATCCGCTAGCTTATGTCGGTAACTTTCCTACGTCTGCAGATCTCCCCATTTCTGATTCGATTTCGTAGTGTAACCTCGAGCATTAGCCCTTTCCATAGCTCGTTGAACGACGTTGAGCTTTCTTACGAAGCCCAAAGTTAGAGACCAAGTTTCAGCGCCATATGTACCGCCTCGTAAGCGCCACTTTACGAATGATCGATTTCGATACTGTAAAATGCAATTATTTTAATTAACATTGTGCTGAATGGAAAAGTTTCTAACAATTAATTTGCAGATTTAACAATTTTTCTTGTTTTCTGGTCACAGGTATGAGCGCGGAAGACGAGTGGTACAACAAGTCCCTCTCAGCGCTACGAATGAACAGTGGCCATCACGCGAATTTGGCTGCAGCACCAATGTTGCAGTACCAAACCTAATCGCTGCTACATGGCGCCGAATACTCACCGGCGCCGGCGCACGAATTCGCGCCACCCTAGGACACTATTCAACGACAACTAAACACTAATAAATAGTCCTTGAAGCCTACTTCATGTTAAACTCAATATACCATTTTATTAGAAGTGAAACTTCTTTGCGGTCGATGTGAGTAATATTTCAAGATCGAATGTTGTGTGACGATCACTAAGTTTCTTGTAGTGTTTTTGTGACGTTTCTTGTAACGTTTCTGCAAAAGTAAATACATAACCATTTCAATTATTTATTAAATCCCTCTCTCCATTATCTCCCTGACATCTATAATTTATTGCCAAAGAAGTTTCACTTATGACACGCGTACTCTGTACACGCGCATGGTATTTTTTTTTTTTTCTAAATTTTCAAGGTTTTGTGAACGATTTTAAAACGCAACAAAAACAATATTAAAAAATGTTAGAATAATTTTTTAAAACGTCAATAACATACCGTGTAGTTTTATTATATACAAACAAATACATTTTTCTTTGTCACTTCATAACTTCGTTGAAATTTTCAATATCTGAATAAATAATTACATAAATTTTGTGAGTCTGTAAAATATTCAATAATAATCCGCTGCGCACATTTTTCATAATATTTGAAAATTACATATACCTAAGTGTGTATAATAATTTAAAGTAAAATTGAAGTCGTGTTCGTGTACAGTTATATTTAATATAATTTTAGTTTCATTTTCAGCTATATTTAAAAAAAAAAGACTAAAAATTTCCTCATAATTTCATAAAATATTTTCTGAATATTTTTAAGTTTGTTAAACGACATTTAAAAATTATAATGGAAATACATGTTGTATGTATTCCTGTAGTGTTTTCCCTCTTGTGAAATTGTAAATATATAAGACAGACTTTTATGGGAAATCTAACAAATTATGTACTTTATGAGTTATATTTATTTTATATGTACTTAGATATATTTAAAATACTGTAGAAAGTTATACACCGAATACAATATAATACATTACCAATGATTTAACTTTGGAACCATTGGTGATTAAGTAAATTTTCTTTTCCAGTTGCATCGAAAAGTGATGTAGTTGCTCTAGTACCAACGGACTGTATACCATTAATAGTACTAGTGATACTACTTGGTGTCGCTAATACCACTAACAGCAATAGACCACAAAAAGGAATTGAATGTTGGCAAAAGCATATTTAATATAATAATAAATATATTGGCCATTGACAATTTCGAATATAAAAAAGTTTAGAATCAACCCAACTTTTTATCTATTGTATATTTGAATTGGACATTTTTGTCTGTGTCAGTACTATATTTAGTGTCCGACCGAAGGTCAATTTTAGGCCGAAGCCGAAGGTTTAAAAGCTCTAAGAAATTTTGTTCAAGATTGGCTACAAGCTAAAATTAATAATATAAATGATTTAGTATTGAAGGTTTATATCGACTGTACGAGTATAATATAGAAAGGTAATTGAAATCATCTTTAGAACTTGAACTAGAGATGATAAAAAAATTACCTTGCAATTTATTTGTTAAAAATAATAACATTTCGAAATAATGTGAATTATAACATTTATTTATTTATTTAGGAATATTCCTTCGGCCGAAGCCGAAGCCGAAGGTTTCAACGAAGGTGGTTTAAGGCTTCAGTCGGACACTAATAAGTACTAATAGACGAATTTATGTAGGTAAGCCTATTACACCGACATACACACACGAATACGAAGTCTAAGCGACTTCTATTTAGTTGTCATCCATTAGTATTATAAGGCAAACCAAATAATTGGTTCAGCACTAATTGCTACAACTGTTTGATTTACGATTATTCGAACGTAAAGTAGAAGCCAGAAAAAAATATCTTTAAATCAATGAAATAAATTTCTTCCTTGCATTTTTGCAGTGATTTTACCCACAAATCGATTTAAAAGTTCCAATGGTTCCAAAGAACAAATACATAAACGAATAAAAAAAAACTGGACGCATTAAAATAACGACGAAACTAAAGTAATTCATCGCAAACAAATAATTGAGAAATTATTTTAAAATCTAATAATATTAATGAATTCAACTTGTGTCCGCTAGTCATACCTATTGTACAGCAAGTTTAAAAATAGGGTAATAATGTATTTTCTTGATTGTTGTATTATTAATAATAAGTAAATCATAGGCCTCATCATTGTGGTGGCTTGTTTATTGTTCATTTATTATTTTAAAAATAGAGCCTTAATTTTTGTCATAGAAAACCATGCTACCTACCATACAATCACACTTTGTCATCTGTAGGTTATATGAAATGGATAAACGATTCTCGAAATTTGATGATTTTTCTGAAGTAACTTCTCTTAAGGTGAACCAATTTCAGTGCTACTAACCCAAACTTTGCAAAGGCCTATCTTCAGCAGTGATATTGGTTACCTTTTGTGGTGCAGTATAGTAAACAAAGCTAGCACAATATGAAGTCTAAATGCATTTATAATGCAGCCTATGTAAATAGAGTCCGTTTTTGCATGATACTTTTAAGGTGTTACCAGCTCAACGATATTATAATTGCAATCGAGAAGAATTTCCATAGCATTATATATAAAATAAATAATTTGAATTTGAATAATATTATTATATTTTGTTGAAAATTCAGTTAAATTAAACTGCGTTTCAAAATTCAAAAATAATTTAACAGTAAAGTAATAAATGTAAATTAATATTTTCAATCAAATAAAATGAATTCACTCTTATATATCTTAACGAACGTAATAGGTAAAATATCATTCCTGATAGCCTTTTATCTAGATACTAGAAACAGATTGGTATCTAAATATACTAGCGATAGCTTCGGTTGTAACTATTCATCTGATGTTTTTAACAGTTTAAAATTAAAGCATTAATTCTAATACAGGAAACATGAAAAATTGTGTAATATATTTAAAGAAATGGTAACAAAGTCGACAGACACCGTGGTAGGTGACTATCGTCGCCTATAACACAAGCAACGCCTTATGTGCTGCAAGTGCGCTTCCGACCATAGAAGGATTAAGGATAAGGGATAAGGAAGGGATGGGGTAATGGGCTCTGGCATCCCGTACTCACTCACCGAAACACAACAGCACATAATATGCTGTTATTTCACGGTAATCTTCTGTAAGGGGGTGGTTACTGCCGCCAGACGGGCTGCCCAAAGACTGCGAAGTGTACCAGCCACTACTAAATATTAAAAGGTAATTTCATGATTATTCATACAAGTTCACAATGTCCAGTCCAGTATATTGGAAGTTCATTAAAAAACGAAAAAATTAAATGTAAAAGAATGAGCCACAACGAAGCGTGGCCATATTCAATTAGTTAAAGCATAGAATGCTATGGAATTTCGCTCTAACACATATTATCTAGTCAAATTACATTTAAGAGGCCATTTATCAACTCGTACCTACCGAAGGTTTTAAATGTATGATTACTTTTTCTCAAATCAAAATAATGTCATAATATAGTTATAAGAAAAATGAAATATTATTTTCCTCTTTCTTTAATCGACAATTTCATATCAAGTAAGACTGTTGCCGTAATGAGAACGTTTGTGGCCATATAACTGTGTAATTCGTGTAAATATAATGGAGTTAAGGAGACTTGTCTAAATAATGAAACCGTGTAAAATGAAATAAATTGTCTCAA
Source organism: Synanthedon myopaeformis (assembly GCA_944738685.1). NCBI lineage: Eukaryota > Metazoa > Arthropoda > Insecta > Lepidoptera > Sesiidae > Synanthedon > Synanthedon myopaeformis. The sequence goes on along the minus strand of OX122927.1, from coordinate 1,562,940 downwards.
ACGTATTGAAGTATTTATTTTTGATGTGTAACTTCTTTCCTTTCGACTTTGTGGTAGTTATTTCGTACAAAGGGACGGAAGTGTTTTACAGAAAGCCTCGGGGACGCGCGCTATTTGATTTGTCCCTCACGTCACCGTCCTAAAGTGACTAGTAGCATAGAGTAAATAGTACTTAACCAGTAAGTACTATTTACTATATGCTAGTAGGTACTATTAATGGCCATAAGTGCAGTACGCCATAGTTACGTAGAGGCAGGGCACACTGCGTTACGCATTCATTTGGGTAGCCCGTCTGGCGGCAATGACGGTTTGGTCCCATAACTTCAGTTTCAAAACCACCCCCTTACAAAAGACCATAGTGTACTAACAGCACGTGTTGTTGTTTCGGTGAGTGAGTAAGAGATGCCAGAGCCCATTTCCCCTATCCCTTATCCCACTGTTATGGGCGACGGTAGCCACCTACCATCAAGTGGACCGTCACTACCGTCAGCCTGTCTGCCGATCTTAACATAAAAGAAAAAATATGACGTATGCAGTAAGGTTCATAATAATAAATCTTTTATTAAAAGCGCCATCTAGTCTAATATTTTGGTAAAGTTAGACATAGAAAATGATCGTAACATAGTCACGTAATCATTTTATTTAACGCTAATAGATGGCACCAATTAAAGCTAAGTCCATTAATTTTCATAAACTATAACTAGGAACCATCTCCATCATATCAGCTTTCAAACAAGAAACCAGATCAAAATCGGTCCTTCCGTTTGGGAACTACGATTCCATAGATACCCACAGCCACACACGTCCGTCGGTCGTCGGAGTTTAAAAATTACACTCGGTTATGATTATCTTATCTTTATTAAAAAAACAATACAATATAAATATAACAAAAATTTAGCACGCAATAAACAAAGCATTTCAATTTAAATAAAACAAAAGCAAATTTATTTAATGTGAGCAAATAAAATTTAACATAAATCCGGCTTTGGCAGTGCATAGTGGGGATTGGTAAGTTGGAACTTGCGCAGATACTGCATTATATCGGACAGCACGATGCGTCCGCCTCCGAACGTATTCCAGTACGCAGCCGCCTCGTTGATCAACTGATCGCTTTGACCGCACTCCTGTACAAAAAGACGTCTTTTTATTGTCTTTATAGGCGTTAAGCAGACAGGGCAACGTTGATCTTTTAAATATCAACTTGTCTAAAAAAGCATTGCGGCAACAGACAACTTGCAACAAGCTCTTACACAATGCAACTCTAGTTGCGAGTTTGAATGATCAACAACTGTTTTCAGTTGCTGTACTCGAAGACAGAATCAATTGCATCAATTTCAAATTTCAAATTTGTACTAGAATAAAATGCTTATTAGACTTCAAATTGAACGTCACTCACCGAAGGAATGTCCACTTTTCCCGAACCGTCAAACTGTAAAAAAAAAAATATTCAAAAAAATACATTTCAAAATAACAAATCTGATTCCGTACCCTAGTAAAGAAAACAAAAAAGTTTAAAATTTTAACAAAATATTAAATATCGAATATAACACGATTTTTCTAAACACCAAAAATTATATCTTAAATGTTAAAAAATATTTAATACATACCAAATTCATGTTGCTATTCTGTAAAACATACTTCTCCAGAATAGAACCTATAGTGCCAAGATTGTCTGCATCCTGTGGTTCCTGTGGCGGAAACATGAAATATAGAAAAACTTTTGTCACTCGACATATAAGCACAGAAAATTAAATAAAAAATATAATTTACTTAAAATCCAAAAACTGAAATTTGAAAATCATTCAAAGTTATGTTGCAAATAAAGACAACCCGCGTCTTTATAACCAGACCAAAGGAAATTGTGTTCAAGCATTATTACGCTCCTGTAACTTTAATTTTGGACCTGACAAGTTAAAAGTTGCTGAACGGGGACTTCACTTACCGAATTTAAGTTAATATCGGCTTAACACTTAAATTTGCTTAGCATTACCCGTAAAATATGTACACATGAAACAACGAAATTTAACCTAAAATTTAAACAAATGACTATGATTAGTTTATGCTCACATTTCGTCCAAATATACTACTAGGTACATCCAGACTCGGTGTTCCGGACGCGGTGTGGCCTTCTAAGTTAAGTTTTTGTAATATTTCTTTTATGTCAAAAGCACTTTTACTTGTGGAAATATCTAATGAGAAGTTATAACACTTCGGTTCCACTAAGTCATGCACCTGAAATACATAGTTTAAGGTTTTTCCTTATGAAATTGGTTAGATAGTTTCGTGTTATTATAAGAAATTTTCATTTTTTTTCTTTTAGCTCGACTTGAAATTTGATAGGATGAAAACCTTCTCCGTGAAATATATACTTTACCTATTTCATTGTCGTACACGACTGTATTTACATTTTTTTTTCTTCTATAAAACGCAATGTGCCATTCGCCTACTACGATTTTCTGAAGGTGTCATGTCGCACGCAAGAAAATGTGTATTTGTATGTTAGCGCAATACTATCAAATTTCTAATCAAAAATCAAAAAATCTAAATAATTACTTATCCATTATGTTTCTCCAAGAAACTCTTATGAGTTTAAATTATATTTTTAAATTTACTAGGGTTTCGGAAAAAACCAAGACGATGACAATTCTGAGAAGAAGCCCCGAAAGAAACTCAGGATACCATTCCTTTTGTCATCTTTAAAATAATATTCAAATTGTTACTTGAATGAATTGTGAAGTCTATTTCTAAATAAATTACGTACTGTGCTATATTCGTAATCCATCATATGATCTATGACTTTATCGAATGTCTCCTGATATGGAGCCGACAGCCACGTTTGAGTGAAGAATTCATAGAAATCGTCTATTTTATTCATCTACAAACACACAAACTTTATTGAAATAGCTTATCAAAATACAGCCTTGTGCTATTAAATAAATCACTTGACCTTCTGTAAGGGAGGCGGTTAATGCTGCCTGTACTGAAAACTACCTACAATTTAATATTTTTTTAAATATTCCTAAACAAAAACTTTTACTTATAACCTAGCAAAAGCTTACCAAGAATCTTTTAAGCAAATTATCAAAGAAAACTTCATGTACGCCATGGAAGTTCGCCATTAGTTCCACCGAGAATGGTTCGCGGGAAAGCAGCGTATACGATTCTATGCAATGAAACTCGTTCAATTGGAGGCGAAAGTAATTTCCGTTTTTGTCAGTTAACAAAGTATGTCCCTGCAATTAAACTTAGAATTAATCATTAAAAAAAAACGCTTGTGATTTCGGTATTCGGTAAAACTTTTTTGTTTGTAAGCAAATTGGAATGAAACAAACACATAATGTTTCGGGAAGCTTGCTACAATACATCAGTGAAAACCGCATTCAAAACGCTTGAGCCGTTTCTCAGATTAACAACATGCACAAATGTGCAGAAAAAGAGTCAAAAATTCTAAAAATAGAAAAGATCATTTCAAAAATTAAAACCCAAGGCCTGGTCATGGGAGCCTTTATCGTCATGGGCGCCATAAAGATATCAGCCGTTATATGGCTCATATATTTCTTCAGTTCAACGCGGACGAAGTCACGGAAACCAGCTAGTATTTAATATACTTATATAATTTTATCAAGTTTTATATAATTATTACAAAATAAATGGATCCGATACAGTTTTGGATCCGAATATAGTTTTGATTTAAGAAAAAGTTTACACTTGTCGAAAGCGGGCAAACAAGTAGGTAATCACAAAGTCACCTGGTGTGGTAAGCTGAGTTGAACTTCCATGGGAATGTCGGGTCCGGGCTTTCTCACTTTCATATAATACATTGGTCCAGGCAAAGTGGCTGCAATAACTATGGGCGATTCGAAAGTTTTAACAGGTTGCCATCTACAAAAAATTAAATATTTCAAAAAGTTCACATCTATTAAAAGCACAACATATCGATTGATTTTCGATTTGGGGAAAACCTTTTATCTTACATAGTTTAAAACAAAGACTTTTCCCGCCGTCTGTCTCTTTATATGTAAACTTAGATCTTTTAAGCTACGCAACGGATATAATTTGCAGTAAAAAATTGAACCGGTGCGAAGTTGGGCGGGTCACTAGTTATCTATACTAATATTATAAAGAGAGAAGATTTGTATGTTTGTAATGAATAAACTCAAAAATTACTGGACCGGTTTTAAAAAAAAATTCACCTATAGAAAGCTACATTATCAGCGAGTATAAAGTTACGCGGGCGAAGTCGCGTGAAATAGTTAGGTACTGTGTATAGAAGTATAAGAGACGAAGTCACGATAGCAGAATAAGTTCTGGTTAAGCTTACTCACACACCGAAGCACAAAAAAGGCGAGCTTAGTAGCCAGGCGGGAAGCGCAATTTAAGCTCAGCACAAATGCCTTTATTTCATGCTATTCTGGAAGCGGTTAAGCCTCCAGATAAGTTGTCCAGTCGCACTGTTACTACGAAACACTCTATGTCCTGCCGTTACCAAACACATATTAAAGTTTAACTTTATTATGTGATTATAAACAATTGTTTATTCCTTTTCTTTCTTGCAGGTTAATGGTTATCCAATACGACTTTCCCATATGCATTTGCATGCCCTGTAACATTAACTGAAAAATTCTTTTAAAAATAATATCAATTAAATCTATTATACTGTATATTAAGACTTACCTTCTATAGGCACTAAATGAAACACGAGAAGACCTGGGTATACTAGGATGAGAACCCATCGCCCTGATATAACAAAAGACAATATAGAATTTAAAATAATTATACAATATGGAGTAATAAGTTCCCTTTGAATTCATTAGATAATTTAGACAACCGAAAGAGACGATTACAAAACGCATTAAGTATTAATAATTATAATTATATATTCTAAAATATTTCTATAAGAAAAAAGAATAGATCAAATCGAGTTATAGATAAATAAAATAGTATAAAACTTATATAAGCATTTGTTTATGTTAATATCGTCACGTAAGCTGACGGTCCACTTCATTGTAGGTGGCTACCGTCGCCTATAAGACAAGGTATCTATAGAACATTGTATGTGTAACACACACGCACAAAAACCGTAACATAAATCGCAGAAGAACTTTAGAGAAAAAAGGTTTTATAATTACGGTAGAAAACCGGAGCTGTATCTCGGCAAGATGTCCGAAGGACAAGCTTCAATTCGCGGATCGCCCATTACAAACGGATCAAATTTACGAAGAAACAGATTTCCTAACTGAAAATTAAGTGTGAATTAAATTCTAAATTAAATAAGGACAAGTTTACTTTAAAACTTCGATCTTTTTAGCTGAAATATCTTAAATCCTATCCCCTAAATCTATATCCCAAATATAGACAAGAGCATCAAAATTTTTCAATTTTAATAATTTTTAATACGTAGTACAGACCAATATTATACAAATAAAAGCAGATAATGGCATAAGCTCATGACTCAATAACAATAAACTAGATTTGGAAGGCAAACTTATTATTATGTGTATTGGTTTAGTCGCTTAATGTATGATAATTATGATGTCCTCAGGCAAACAAGGCCTACTATATATTATTAAAAAATCTCGTTAAGTAAATCAAATCTCCTTCTTAAGAAAATAAACGTAATAATTATCTTACAGCCCTTCCGATGTCTTCAGATGCATAGTATTTGTGTGATTTGTAAGTTGCATACAGTTTACGTGAATACGTGATCCCTGTACCAGCGGCGTAGATATTTGGATCGTTTGTATCAAATGTTGGACCAACAACTAGACCACCGTCATACACGAGTCCACACTCGTTAATTGCTATAAACAGAAAAAATCATTAAAAAATATTTTATGTGATCGCATTTTAATATTAATCTATCTATACTAATTATATAAAGAGGAAAAATTTGATTGTTTGTTTGTTTGAATCGAATACGCTCCGAAACTACTGCACCGAAATGAAAAATTCTTTCACTGTTGGGAAGCTATATAAACAGCGAGTAACATATGCTATATTTTATATAGTTACGCGGGCGAAGCCGCGTGCAACAGCTAGTTGAATATATTCAAGAGAAATATTTGTTGAAAATGTTACCATTTCTTTTTACCGGCAGACAGGCTCACAGTCCACTTGATGGTAGGCAAGCAAAGCCACAGGTGCTACAAGTGTACTGCCGAATACAGTAGGTTTAAGGAAAAGGAATTAGGAAGGGTTAGGAAGAAAAGACCTCTGGCATCCCTTACTAGGTACTGAGAGTAACTGAAACCTTATTGGGAGAAAAGTTATAGAGTAAGTATCTGTCAGTAGTTAAACGTCCAAAAGAATTTGTTTAAAATACAAAGTTTATTTAAATTATTCACGACGAACTGAAAGTTCTGAAGCGAATGTGAATTTCTAGCAGTTTCAGGTTCGAAGTTCAAATCTAATAACTCTGCGTTCGAGAATTCGTATTCACATTTTTTGAGTTTAAAAGGAAATGGTTGGCTTTCAAACAATCAAGAAAATCAATAAATTGCCATATTTGGTAATGTACCTACCAACTGGGGAGTGAGTGAGAGAGAGAAAAAGAGAAGAATAGGTCAGATCTTGAGACAAAATAACCTTGTCACTAATAGTAGTAGGATTTTCCCTATCCCTTCCTAGTCCTTTGATATTATCCAACTAAGTGTCAATCGCAGCACCTGTGGCATTGCTTGTGTCAATTGGCGACTGTATCCACCTACCATGAAGTGGACCGCCAATCCGCTAATACATGCCATCAGTTAGACAGGTCAAAGTAAAAGTTACAAATACCCAAAAAATACCTTTAAACGTGTTTATATCAACAGCCTTTATTCCATAGTAGAAGAGCGCAAAGCACGGAAGCATGAACACGTGCATCGGGCCCATCAATTTTAGGGCAGATATAATGCATTGGGTGTAATAACGGAATCCGATCAGAGTGCATTGACGATAGGTGCGTATTCCAATCTCGCTCAATTCAGCTTGCATTCTTTGGTCTACCTACAAAGTTTACACTTTATTAGAAAACGTATCACTTTATTAGAAAGTTATCTTATGTTGCTGGACTCCCGATATGATAACCTCTCGGACTAGAAATATCACCTCTGTATTTTATATAAGGCTATGATCGCAACAAGTTTTTGGTGAATATAAAATTAACAGACTAAACACGGAATAGATAAGTAAATATTATTTTAATTATATATTTTACTAATCCTACTAATATTATAAATGTGAGGATGGATGGATGTTTGTTACTCTTTCACGCGAAAATAGCTGAGCGATAAACATGTACATGTCAAGCGTTATATATTAATCATATATTTTCTTTTTCAACGCGAACGATGTCGCGAGCACCAGCTAGTATAGATAATATTTACCGTCTCATTATTAAAACAGTTGACACGCATTGCGACTTCATTCTGTGGGAAATTTTCTACGAACACTATGGACTCTGCGTGCACACCAAGCTCAAGCAATGCTGCCAAGCAACAATACACCTCCACGCATTCGCCGTAAACAACGACAGGATTATCGGGGCACAGATAACGTGGGGTATTTTCTGGAAAATATTAAAGCGAGGACTTAGCAGAAAAGCGTTTATCCTTATATTAACGTCGACAGACAGGCTGACGGTCCACTTAATGGTAGGTGCTGCAAGTGCGCTGCCGACCATTGAATGATTAAGGATAAGGGAGATTAAGATAAGGTGTTATTTTAGTCGGCTAATTTGACAAAAGTTTATTCCATTTTCTAGCCATTTTATGATAAAAAAACATTTAGTAAATTACTGCCCCAAAAAAAACTTTCTCATCACAGTAATAAAAAATTTCAGTGATTTTCTACATTTGTAGGTATTTAACTACAGTTCTGGACTAGTTTTAATCAGCTACATTTATTTCTTTTTTTAATATTGTACACAACTGTACACGACTGTACTTTAATTTTTTTCTATAAAACCCAATGTGTGCCAATCGTCTACAACGTTTTTCTGAAGGTGTCATGTCGCACGCAAGAAAATAATGTGTGTGAGTTGAATACTCAACATATTATTATATTTAAATTTAAAGTTGACTTTTCGCACATTTCGTACAAAATTAATATCGTGCGAGATGACAACTAAACGGGAAATTTTATTGGGACAATCTCTTTAATATACATACGTGTTTCAGAAATCATGCGTTTGAGTTGCCTCAAACACAAATTGGCTTCGTGCAGACAGTTAATAATGAGAACATTTTCTATGGGCTTAGGTGGCTTCGGTACTTTATCTGGTATGTAATTCGGATCGTCCATAGGACGGTGATTGCAACCTTCGTTACTTCTATGAAAAACGTCAATAAATTTAATAAATGTCAATAAATAACGTCAATAAGTCCATAAATCAATACAATTAATAACGTTAAAAAATCAAAAAGATGTTGCAAAACTTACAATATGGGTTCATCTTCGAGAGAGGTTCTCATGTAGTATGGGTGTTGGAATTGTAAACCACAAACCAATACTAATATGTCATAATACATGACTCCGCCGTCTTTTAAACTAATGAATTTATTTTTTCTAAAAAATTAAGGAATTCTACTATGAAGTAAGTTAAAACTTAAAAGTCAAAAGAAAATTAAGACCCTTATCTATACTAATACGAGTATAAGAAACTACTAATACTATTATCTGAAAAGTTTGTTTGGTTCAACGCGTTAGTCTCAGGAACTAAGTACCTACTGGTTCGAATTGAAAAATTATTTTTGTGTTGGATAGTCCCTTTATCGAGAAAAGCTTTAGGCTATATAACATTTTGAACGCGGACGAAGTCGCGGGCATCAGCTAGTTTATTATATTTCTAGCTGAACCCAGCCACGCTTCGCTGAATCGTGCACAGCGCGGTTCGCGCGGTACTGGATACATATTGTATTTTTTTTTTCTAAAATAAAAGTAGCCTTAGTTACTCATTTTAATACCAGCTATCTGCCAGTGAAAGTCCCGTCAAAATCGGTCAAGCCGTTTCGGAGATTAGCCGGAACAAACAAACAAAAAAATTAAAAGTAGTTTTTTGTTAATAATTGTTATAAATCAGATATTTCCACATTATAAAAATACAATTGAATTTTATTTACTAGTCACTATAGATATATATAAAAATTAGATAAATATAGATAAAGCTAAAAGATTTAGAAAATCTTAAAGATAACTTTCATCTCAAGATACTGTTTCCATGACACGCACCTGTCTATGCCAACCATTACAGCAGTGCAAATGTCTATGTAGGCGTAAAAATGTTTAGTTTTCAAATAGCGGTCCACTTGTGTAACAGTTCGTGGCACACAGATTTCGGCGGAACGCATACTATCCGCAGTCATACACAAACCATGTTCGGAAACCAAAGTCACGTTGGAGAATGTCAAATACTGTGACGATGGGCTGCAACAATAACAATGTCTTCACTTTAGAATAAATAAATTATAATAATAAATATTATAAATACAAAACATCCATGACTCAGGTACACAAATGTAAATGTTAACACATAAACATTTGTGCCCCTAGCGGGATTGGAACCCACGACCGTTTGGTTAACAGCTGAGGTTACTAGCCACTAGACCAAACGTGTAGTCTAATCTCTTATTTTTATCCCAATATGGTCGGCACCGCAATTGCAGCATCTTTGACGTTGCTTGTGTTACAGTTACAGGCGACGCCAAAGATTACAATCCAAGTGGACCAACAATCTGGCTGACGACCTTAACACCAAAAACGTTGATAACGCGCGACACGTGGCGATACATATTAATTCCGCCAAAGTCCTGGCCACCACTTTGGTTTCATATCAAAAAAAGAAAAAAATATTAGCTGTCCATTGGAAAAGCAGAAAGCATATAGATAAGTGGCTTTCTTTCTGACACAGGTAAGTACTGTTTACATGGGTATCTGTTTCATTTACCCCATAAGTAGAGTATCCAAGAAAGCAAACGCGGTCAAACTTGCGCCCACAACAACGATCTTGCTGTTAACATCTACTTTCGGTAAACAGGTCAACGATTTCTCCACCATCCACAAAGCGAAAGGGCTGGATCTGTAATGTGAAATAAATTTATTGCTGCTATTCAAACGAAACCAACCAATTGTCCCAAGGAAGTAAAATATGTAAAACCAATGACCCGCCCTGACTTCATGACACGTCACAGCGGTAAGGATGTCAGGCGCTTTATAACTTACATATTTTAACTAGCTTTAGCTATAAATTAGCTATTACTTACATATTTTCTTCAAATAAATTGCGTATATGTTTGTCACCACTAAGATTGGGCACATTACGTCTTGGCGGTACCGGCATCATTCTACTCAAAAACGACATCAAATTACGACCAGCCAAAGCAACCATGCTCTGTGAAAATAATGGAGAAAAAAAACACCATTTTTTTTTTTTTTAAAAAGTGACAGTAGTGACGCAGTAGTGCTTCGTTTACACGTATTGTGAAAAATACTATATAGAAGTTTGAAATTTATTATTGACTGCTTCACTTAAAGCGAGAGGAAGCGCCACAGAGTCTGAAATGTGAATTTGAAATAAACTGATTATTTACAATTAGTAACAGACCCTATGCACGTCTACAAACATCTAAGAATCTTTGAGCACACCTTTTAACAATTACAAGAAAAAATTGCTTCTTTCTGCTTCATATTCATTATACGATAATTCTTTAACATGCTTGAGCGTAACGCCACCAAGTAGGAAACAGTATTGAGAATTAATCATCAAGAAAAATAATACAAATCTCAATATGACTCATTTTTTTTTTTTTACTAAATGTAAAACACCATTATTGGTTAGGTATACAAGATACAACCATCTTGAACGCAGTTTCGTCTAAATGTCAATAAATTTGACAAGCGCGATTATTTTTAAATAATGCATAAGAATCTTGATGACCTTGACAGAGTCGTCTAAAATATGTAGAGTTCGTTTGTAAAACCAGTGCTAAGATATCAGATAGTTTTTGTATATAGAAAGTGTCAGTTAATAGAAAACAAGGACTAACTCCATTACTCCTGTTGATGAGACGGCACATCCAAAAGAGAGTTTTGTAGTCAGACTGGCGCAGAATATCGCGAATGTACCATCGCATATGTGGCTCTAGCACCGGAGACATTACACCGAATAGTATCTGCATGATTGAATTTAAAAAGTTAGTTCACACTTCATTTGTTTTTATGGATATTGCCTATTTTGTTGATCCGACACAATTGTTGTTAATTTATGAGCCAAAACTATATTATGAGCAAAGTAACGTATACTCCTAATATTAAAAAATTCACTGAGGCAAATGACATTGACGTTTGACCTTCAAAGTTAGTATGAAACGTAATTGTGGCCTGGAAATTATTGTTTTATGTTTTTTCGCAAATTTATGTTATTTACAAGAAATTTTTAAGAAAAAATCTTTTTAGGAAACCCGAAATTGCAAATTGCCGCGTAGTTTTTTGCGAAATTGTTATAAACAGTACTAACCGCACCATCGCTGCAGGGGAGCATAGGTTCCGGCTCTAAATCGTACAACACTCGAATCGTTGAGTCTTCTAATGGCCTGGAAAATTACATATACAAGAAAGAACACAAACCGAATCTTCTCTATGCTTTTCAAGCAAACACAAAAATGCGTACCCTATGACGACAACTCCTATGGGCTGTTCCTCGCTGAGCAGCACGTAAGGACTGAGATTGCCAGTCTTCAGACTCCTCGAGAACAGATCGAGCAGCGTCGATCGTCGTGCGGCATTTTCTAATATTTCATTCACAGCCGACGTGTCGTACGGCTCAGCAAGGCGTACAGAGACATTACTGAATGAACAGAAAATATATTATTTTACATTAAAAACAAACGTCTCTTTTCTGTTTTAATAATAATAAAAATTATTTCCTGAATATAGATAATTACAATGGTTTTATAATGATGGTTTTATATCCTGTTTTCTTATTTTATATTGTTCTGTAATGTGTAAGCAACACTGTTTTGTTTGGACATGCTGTGTACACGCGTTTAGTTCACTTCAATGTAATTATATCTATTCAATGTATTTTAATGTCAGTATACAAAAGTGTACCTTATTAAATAAAAAATAATAAAAAAACGAGCAATTATTCTTGTATATATATATATATAAATTTACTAAATGAACCCGGCCACGCTTCGCTGTGGCGTATAAATTTGCAAAACCTGAAAATGGTTCTAAGTCGAACCGTATTACAACGTAATTATAAGATCACTGAAATTGAAATTAAAATTTTAAAGTTGAATTTGAATAATATAAAAATGAAGTCTTTAAGTAGTTTCAGTTCAGTAGCCAAGTTCAATATTTTTTTGTCTGAAAGAGTAACAAGCATACATCCATCCATATTCACAAATTTTCGCATTTATAATATTAGTATGATTTAAAAAAACTTACCCTCTGACGGAATTAACGTGAGCAACGTACAGTGTCTCATTAATGAAACGGAGTCGTGTATTCAATGGCGCGACTAACTGAAAAAGACAAACCGGCTGCCTTATTATATAACGTTAGACGACAGCAGACGACTTGCGATTGCGTGTGCTGCCCTATACAAAAATGATGCACTTTAATTTTAGTTATTGTCCATAAGAGGACTTATCGTAAACCACACCATTGTTATGAGTTATGTGATACCAAAAACACGATTTAGTGTGATATTACACAAATTGATAGACAGTTTCCGCCTGTCGCAAGTTGATCGCAAGTCGTCTACTGTTAGATAATAAGGCAGCGGGGGGTGGTTCGCTGATCCGATCAATATATCAATATAAAATATTACTTGATATTTATGACGTGTTTAATAAGAAATAAATTGAAAAGGAAAAGGATAATACCGTAAAATGTTCAAGAAGAGGGAACGCAGTGTGGTTGGAAGGTAGACACAAGACGCAGTAATCTCTGTCGGGGAACAGCTCAAACGCTGCCTCAAGCAAGTCGAATCCGTATCTAGATAACAAATAAATTGTTGTTTGTTTGTTACGATTTCAAACCTAACTACTCAACCGATCATCACTTAAATTTTATATACAATTTGTCAGTGATACAGAAAAGTGTAGTGTACCTTTCATTAAGAAAAAGTACCTACTTTTTCCAAGAGATCATTTAAAAATAAATATAAAATTATTGTTTTAACACCTATGAGCGCTTACAACGGTACACTAGGTGCCACATTAAAGAAAGCGGCCAAATATGTATATGGCCCATACGAGAAATCGAGATCTAACAGTAATAATAGCCAATTATAACCTTTCGTCATAATCTGTTTGCATCGCAAACAATTCCAGTAAAAAAGCATTGGAGTCTCCTTGGTATCTTATTATTTCCGGAACAGTGAAAGACATGGTGTTTCCTTAAAAGAAAATGCGCAAAAACTATTCATTAGTTTAATTTCCTCAATAAAATCTAGATAACCTCACAGATTAATACAATATTCTAAGCTGAGTTGTTTCAGTGGAGTTCTGCATTCATAAAATTGGGCAACTCGACTAACGAAAGTAAAAAAAAAATTTTTAAAGGAAAAGATAATTAATAATATCTTTAACAATATAATAACAATCAAAAGTCTAATACTTGCCTCTTTGTGCAGCAATGGATTTTTTATGTGCTTTAAAACGATCGCTTGTGAACGATTCCCTCTCGGCAGACTTTTCTATTGAAACCTCTTTTAAATGTTGTCTGAAATGTTTTCATAAGGGAACATTAGTTGCTTACCTTACGACCTTACACCTTATATAACTTACCTACATATAAGTAACCTTACAATTAGCTAGAATAATTCAGGTTGGAAATTTGTTTATTGCATAGTGCCAAATTTTAATAACTTAAGTGGCATTGTTTAATCTCATTGGCAGCTGATGATGAATTACTTTTATTTTACCTACTTAGGTAATAAAGATATAACTTACGCTTCGCCCACCGCCTCATAAGAAAGTATTTCTGGCAGTCTCAACAACTCATTGTCTATGTTGACTATGTCATATTCTATTTCACCTTCATCGTCGTCCAATAGATTCAGTACATCAACGTGTGTTAGGCGAGACTGAGCCCAATTCACATCTACGAGTACCTCTGTGCTCGTTTCACTTATTCGGCTCATTTTAACATCTTTCTGTAAAAAAAAATCAGGGTTAAAAAAGCGGATATTAGGTAATATTATCCGTACTAATATTATAAATGCGAAAGTATGTTTGGATGTTTGTAACTCTTTCACGCAAAAACTACAGAACCGATCACCATCAAATTTTGCATACACGTTGTCTGTGACACCAGAAAGGACATAGGGTACCTTTCATCGTTCAACGCGGACGAAGTCGCGGGCACCAGCTAGTATAATAAAAGCGAAAGTTTGTGAGGACGTATGTTTGTTAATTTTTCACGTAAAAACGTAAATCTCTATCTGCATAGTTCTTTTAAAGTAAGCTATTTATTTGCAAGATATATTATGTTAAGCTAGGCTGACGGTAATACAAACAACAAAGGTGCTGCAAGTTCAAAGTTAACCCTGCCGGGAATCGACCCCTGAGACAGACCGTTAAGGCAAGCACCCTAACCATTCATCCAACGCCATCTCAACAAAGAACTACTCAACAAACACTCAAATATCCTTAATCACAATATAACTCCTGTCCATACTCAACAAACACTCAAATATGTACTTACAATCTTTGATGTTTCTGTGTATGAGGTTGCAGATGGGTCAATTAATTGCAATGTATACTGCGAACTGAAATTTAAAAAAATAAGTACCTACTTATACGTTACTACCGAGGCAAAAATAATAGATTTTAGAATTTATTATCTGTCCATTTGTCTGTGCGTTTGTGCGCGCTAATCTCAGAAACGGCTTAACCGCGTTGAATGCGGTTTTCATTGATATACGAGCTTCCCATAACATTTAGTGTTTTTTTTTAAATGTAAACTTCTTTAGGCGCGTTGTGCATTTTTGAGATGGGAAAAAACCATTGAACTCGCGACTTGTTACTGTAACCATATATTTTCGCCTTTGCAGGTATTGCGCCATCAACACAATATCAATGAAACTAAAATAATATGTTTAGAACTAGAAATTAATTGAATTTTGAATTGAAATAATACATCAATGAGAAAAGAGATGGCGCTGATTTAAAAATTTAAAAAAAAAAGAGAACAAGTTTTGAGATAGGAAAAAACCATTGATCTCGTGACTTGTTACCGTAATCGATACCTCTGTATATAAGTACTGAGCAGACAACTGCATATGAATGTAAACTTACTAGATATGATAACAAGGACCAATGTGGTATACACCTCTGACCAATAATCTAGTTTTCTTTTGTAAAGCTTAGTGTTCACTTCTGACGTGCAGTTCAACGACTGACATGTATTTTTTTATTCAATAGGTTTCAAAACAAAACAGTTACTTTACACGCGTACTAAGTCGCGGTCACAGCTAATCATATATAATTGGAGAATTTTAAAAGTGGAAACAATATACTTATATTAAATTACTTACGTGTTAGTTAAGTTTCCTGCCGAAGTATTAACTACAATGTCCTTCACATTCGGCTTACCAGAGATACGTCTCAGACCACCAAAAGGGGACAAGTCATAACATTCTTCCAGCGCTTCAAAGTTTATTTGAGTGTTAATAGCCATCACTCCGACCGCTAGTTCCTTATGCTGTGTCAAATAATTAAGGTTTGTACCTATTGCGAAATGTACCTCATTTTCTTAATAATGTATTGTTATACAAAAAGTAGGTGGATAATATTGTATAAGAGTGTTAATGTCAAATTGTGTATTGAGAGTAAATACTTACCTCGCAAACAAGCAATACACGTTCTGACTCCGGATGACGAGACACCAATTCGCTCACGTAGAACTCACCATAAAGCTCTCTCAATCGCTTCGAATGCTGATCAATTATTGGTACAATGTCATCATTATCTTCCTCCCTGTTATTGTTTCAAGTTCATTTATAAGTATTATATAGATATATTTGACAGTAGGTTTTCCTTATTCAAAAGTACATTGAGGTCACTGATTACGTAGATTTAAGAGATGCTTGTATTTAGCATTAGTATTTTAATATTAATGTATTAAACATGCTATGTACACTGTTTAAGATTGCAATTTAGCATTTAATTTTTACACGTGTAAGTATTTTATGGTATTCATTTAATTGCAATCTATTTGTGTACTTTATTAAATAGATACTAGATGTTGCACGCGACCTCTCCCGCGTAACTTTATAAAATATAGCTCATGTTACTCACTGATAACGTAGCTTTCTATAGGTGGAAGGATTTTTAAAATCGGTCCAGTAGTTTTTTGAGTTTATTCATTACAAACATATGTACAAATCTTCTGTACATATATAAAATAAACATTAAAATTTGTTAATGTTTATTTTATGTCCAAATATTATCTGTAATATTCAAATATTTATAGCAGGCCAAATATTAAACGAAATAAAATCTCAAATATTACTAACACAGCTCTCCTGACCTTCAGTCTAGGACTAACTTCCTTCCTGTCAGCAATACATATATATGGAAAAGATTCGCTGGCCGCCCCACGGTCCATTAGTTGAGCTCTTTTGAATGATGCCTCCGAACGAGACTGTCCAGGGACTAACTCTGTAACGTGAGCGATATTTAATTCATAAAACGTTAAAATAAGAAATGCGGTAACTCATTAACTACAGAACTAAATAATTATTGAAAGTTTTAATCACAGACTAGTGAAGTTTTGTAGTCATTTGGGCAGCCTATCTGCTGGCGGCAGTAACCACTCCCTTACAGAAGACCACGTTAAAATAACAGCATGTGTGCTGTTGTGTTTCGATGAGTGAGTAAGCGATATCAGAGCCCACTTCGCTATGATAAGCTATCATCAAGACCTAGTTAATTAAGTTTTTATGTAACTAGGAAAAAAAAATACAATATTTTGCAACCAAGTCGCCGAAACTATCCGTGTCTGTCTGTTTCTCCGCTAATTACACTCAACGGATTTTGATACGATTTTCACTAATGGAAAAAAGAATAAATGAGGAAGGTTTATGTAATATAAAAAAATTGCATCCCGGGAGAAGCCGGGAGCGGGTCGCTAGTTTCTCCGCTATAACTCCTTCAAAGCTGCCAAACGGATTTTGATACTGTTTTCACTAATAGAAAGAGCGAAATACGAGGAATTTTTAGAAAAAATTGCACGCGTGCGACTCGATGTTCGATTAAATGTTCAATAATAAACTGTGCAACTTTTAATACTTGAAATATTGGTTTCTTTACTAATTTAACTAGATAAGTATAGCTTCAGTAGTCAAGTCAATGACCGTTTTCCTGTATAATTTCACCAAACAGCCGATTTGCATAATCATTTTAATAGGGTAAGAACCTAAATCAATATTTTTAAAGCAACCCCCGGCACAGGGTTAACTTTAACGTAGAGGGTAAGTAGAATGTAAAACCTAAATCCAAATTTTTTTGCAAATCGGTGAGGTATCGCCGTATTTTACCTTCAGTCAGCTATTGTAAAACGAATTTAGTGTCAGTGATGCAAAGTCTCTAAACAACATTTATATTTTCCTATAAATTTTAGTCCAAATGGAAGTCAAAACCTCAGTGATGATGATGTTGAAATAGGGAAACATAAGTCCTTACGTGGATATTCTATTAAAGTCTTGACCAATACAATGTATTGCACGTACGGATCATGCATGAACACTGACTTCAGCATATTATCAACGATGTCCCTCGAGTATAAAGTGTTCCAACACATCAGATGGATGAACAGCGTATTCCTTGAATTCAAAGCCACCGTTCTGTAAAAATTAACATATTTCATTAACAAATCAATGTATTTCATGTTACAAGCTTTCACATTTATAATATTAGTACCTATCTAGGATTAGTATATTGATTACCTACTTGTATTTAGTCCAAATATAATTCTCCCAACTACACGAATGTACCGATGGTATTAAAGGATAGTCTTTCATTGCTAAAAATCCAACTATAGTTTCATTTACGTCAAACTGGGTTACAGCAAGTGTGGCTTGTTCACTGAAATAAAAAAACTTTTTTATTTATTTTTGTTTTTGTTCTGCCACAAAATAAAAGACTGCAGAAAAATCGTTTAAAAGGGACGGTTGAATAATAACTGTCATATATAATTCAAAACGTATACCTACGCAACTCGATAAGCGCACCTGTGACGTTAGTTCGCTGTGGTCCAATATGGCTGGCATGGCAAGTGAAAGCTGATTGTTACCACCATTAAAGCAAACTCGAGAAGGCATTATTGTATTTGTAAGTATTCACCAGTAATAACAGTCTTTGAAATAATAGAGAAACTTAAATGGAACTATAATTGAGAACCACTTATACTAATGAGAACATTCGTTTTCTGTAAATAAGGTGCATGATACGAGTAACATTTTCTTTGATCATATTATATGTTATGTACTTATATATCCAACGCATTCGAATATATATATTAATACCAAAAATTCTTTTGGATGTAGGTAGATGATAGATGTAGGTTACAGCATAAAACTATATTCGCCGATTTTGTCATCATTTTTCTGAATTTTCACTCACTATGGAAGCAAATTTAAATAATAACTTACATCAAGCAGACGATATCATCTGAGTTTTCTATGCGAAAGGTTTTAGCTATGGGTTCGCCAATCATTTCCATAACTTTCGGCGCATCTTCGGTTAGAGCGAATCTTATACGACCCAACGCCGGTGCACGAAATATCCGTGAAGTCATAACAGGGCGTCACTATATTATAACTAATTATTTGTTTCAGAAACTAATGATTAGAATATATTTTTCTTTTTATACAATAATATTTGACACAAGTAATCAAAATGACAAGAAGATTTATAGAAACGTACCATAGATCCTTAGTGTCCTTAGTAAAGAAAGAGCAACTATAGGATCTACAATTTCCCTTGGTCTATATAGAGAATAAAATTCCCCTGATGTGGGCACATTTTGACAAAGGGGCAGACTTACCATTAATGGGACTACAGCAAAAATAATTGCCTCAGTTCCATCAATGGTACAGTCAGCGTCAGAAGTAGATGAGCATCTGAAGTAGGCAAACAGGGTTAACAAATGTAAACGCTAGACCAAGTTTGCTGACGCTCACCCTCTAATTATGTAAGTATTTAGTACAGGATCCGAAGAGAGGTCGTCCTTAAACAATTTGTTTACCAGACGAAAAGTATATTTGATACTGAAGCACTAATTACTGAAACTGAACAAAGAATGGTACGCGATCGTTCGCGCCATCCTTTGAAAACATTCAACACGACTGGTTTGGGTGCTTGCCTTAACGCTCTGCTTCAGAGTTCGATTCCCGGCAGATCAACTTTGAAAATGAACTTGTCAAAGTTGGCACTGGTTTGGAAAGTAATGGGCACACTTGCACTTCGCAGTCATCACCCATTTGGATAGCTTTTCTTTCTAGAAAGGCAGTACTACCCCCTTACAGCTGACCACCATGAATAATAATGTCAATTGAAGAACTAGTGGGAATAGACCCAAAAAAAGTACTGTTTTTTCGGTGGTTAAGGGACGCCAAGCACATTGCCCTGATTTTTCCTAATTAACTGTTTGACACATTCACGACACATTAGAAAATTAGATGAAAACTTGCAGGAAAAAAAAACAACAAAATGCAGAACTTATATTTATTTAATATCCTTAAAATAAGTGAAAAGCTGTCCAGCTCTTAACATGGTAATTAATCTGTCAGCTTCCAACGTAAATACAATATAGTTTGAGCCTTATAAAAAAAAACCTCCATTACCAAATTGATTAGGTACATACGTCTAACATACACGACACTTAAATCTTAAAACGATTTAGTAGCGATTGACTTAAAGGAAATAATTTAATTTGTAATATTTCTATAACTTATTCACAAAGTGAGCTTTCTGGGGAAAGCTGGTGTCGCGTCATATAATCATATCAGCGACATATTAGACACAAAAATAAATTAAAATTTAATAGGCATTATAAGAAAATATTACTAAATAATCCTTTAAAAATCACTTAAAAACAAATAAATTGTTTAAATTTGGACGAATCGCAAACTTAATTTACTAAACCAGCAATAGGCGGACTTTCTTATTTCAAGTGAGAAATTTTATGACGAAACGATGAATTAAAAACGATGATTAAAAATGAAAACTAGGCACTTTACTTGATGTTGTCCAACTTTAAAATTTAATTATACAGTATATAATATTTTTATATCATCATAATATAATATTTACAAAAAGCAAAACTATTTTCGATTGTGAAAAGCTTAATGTATATTACATCTTCTATAGAAACGATATTGGTAACATCTTTAATTCAGTAATAATTACTAAGCATTTTTTTTTTTATTAATATACTATCTTTCGGTTTTCCACAATCAAGTCACTCAACACGTACGTACATAATAAAATACTTTTAGTTCACAAGGGAAACGTCAGATTAGCTTAACATTAATATGGACAAACATAAATTATATCTAATTTGCTTTATATAGGATACTTTTCGACATCGAATCATGCGCAGGCAACGTGTATATAAATTATATTTTATTTATTGCATATATATATTTTTTTTTTCTTAACCTACGCTGTCTGCGAATGACCAAAACTATCGGGAATGGTGAAGATTAAAAAAAATCAAGCAAGCTTAGCCCATTCTTTATGCTCACTCGACCTTTTAAGAATATTATACAAATATATTATCTAAGAAGTTTTGTGGTTAAAAGGGATGAGAAAAAAAAAACATAGTTTCAATCTCATTCGTAAAAAATATTATTTAAACTTACTAAGAATATCGTCGAGATAAAAACAGAACCTATTTATATTAGTGTTTTTGACTTAATTCGTAAACTTAACGCTAAAAGAATGTCAATATTTAATTTAAGTGTCACAAGAGAAAATCCGTATTTTTTTTACACGTAGGTATAAAAATAAATAATTTTAATTATTATTACATTACACATATTAAACCTTAATTTATAACTAGTGAACATAATATTGAATATTAAAAACAGCGATGCCTCGCAATAGGATTGTTAAAATGATTCTTGAAATGTCTAAACTTCATACTTTTCATGCATATAAAAATAAATCTATAGTTTACAATCGATCAGAAAGCATTCGTTTTTAAAAGAGAAATAAATAAAATTGAAAACACCGTTTTCACTAAATCTGGCAACAAAAAAAATCACAATTTTAGAAATGCATTTTCAATATGCGAATGTATTATTACATAGAAGACTTACAGAGAAAAACAATGCTCACACGTTGTTTATTTATGACTATAATAAATATATTAAACATCTAAATATTTACACAACTGTTCCCCCCGTGGATCTAGCATGAGTTTATAATGACTACTTGCAGTCATTATACTCATGCTAGACCCACAGTACTACCATGCATTGAAGGAAGGGGGAGAAGTTGGTAATATGGACTCTTATAATTTTTTTTAGGTATTAAGTACCTATCAGAAATAATTTTAAAAAATACTTTAATCTTTTTTTGAAATAAAAATAACATTACAATTATCAGTGCTCTGTGGAGACCATTGTACACAAACATAATCTAACTTTTACCGCTAGAAGTTAGATAGAACCCTAAAAGTTAGATACTTTTAGGGCAGATTAGTGGTTTAATTTTTTTTTTACAGTTTAATAAAAAAACGCGGTTTTTTTTTTTAATATTTGTGGTAGTTAGAATATGAACATTTTTGTATAATGTTTTGATAGACCCAGGCGTTTAAAAAAATTATATTAAAACTGACAGGGAAAAAATCAAGCAGGGATAAAGAGATACTAATAAAACCTCTGAAGTGTAACTCCAGACGTGTCATAGAAACAAATATGATATTCAAAACAGGCTCTATTTGCACTTGGTCGTTACTGACACATTCAAATGAAAAATTATTGACTAATAGTATGGACTGAGCAATGCCCGCATAAAATTGACCACTCTCTAGAAAGACAGAAAGCGTTCGTGTGGCCAATACCTATCTCTTTCCTCTCTATATGTCTATGGTCTGTAGTAGTAACCGAGTCTATGTTCGAGGACCAATCAAAATTCTAGAAAAATACAATTACTGGCCGCACGATCGCCTCGTCTCTCTCACATTTTCTGTCTGTATTAATTTTACAAGTGGATAGGAAACGCTCAGTCCATTCCCTATATCTATGTTATTATAGACGGAGATGTAGGCAGCGTTTCAGGAGATATTGGGTTCATAATCTTATAATAAAGACGGTTCCACACTGAGATAACGATAATGTTATACTAATACTAATGTTATAAAGAGAAAAGATCTGCATTTTTGTGTTTTTGTTTGTAATGAATAAACTCAAATACTGCTGGACCGATTTTAAAAATTCTTACACCTATAGAAAGCTACATTAACAGCGAGCAAGATAGACTACATTTTATAAAGTTACGCGGACGAAGTCGCGTGAAACAGCTAGTATTCGATAAAATCGCGGCCTCCCTCAATTTCGTACTGTACCTATATAGTAAAAAATGTTTCTTCAAAACCGACTTTTTCCCGCATGGAATCCGTATGAACAATTATTAAGTTTTAATACTCATGTTCCGCTGTCACTGTTCTATGCGATAAAATCTCGTGTATGGCATAAGGGAAAAATATTGCCGTCTGAATGTAGCCTATGGGTGTAATTTTGCATGACAAGTTGGACGATAGGCTTAGATTAAGGATCCTTATCCTTAATGCTACTAATGGTCAGCGGGGAGGCTTACAAAGGGGTAGGACAATGTTTAAATTAAAATGGCAATCATTTAACTAATTATTAATATCTTAGAAAAACAGAGAATAATAAGTCCAATTACTTGTAATTTGTAATTCAATAAGAGTAGCCTAGGAGAGGTTCTGATTCTGTCTCCATATCCTGTGGATACTAATTTTAAAAATCAATAATTAGTCATAACATTTCGATAGACGGAGGGTTAATCATTTATTAATTTTAAGGCAATATAAAAACTTAAAAAATATATTGTCAATATATCCATATATATATTGATCGTGGGAATGTATATTGTTATAATATTATAGTCCTTTCACTGTATCGGGATTTCCTTTTTCTTCTTTTTTTCATTAACTGTTTGTAAAAGCGAAATATTTTTTAAACATATTTTTTTATTCCCTTTATTTTATTAATCCCTTTATTAATTACTCCCTTTATGTTCACAAGTGATTGTGAAAACAATAATTTTCTGTCACTCTTCATTCACCGTTCAACAAACAACAAAGGCGCGGTAGTGACGTCATGCTTTCAGGCAAGTATGACGACCAAGCCAATTCAACCATAAAACAAATTATTATTTAACCATATTATTAGAAATAACGACATAAATAAAATTTCCAATACCGCAATTGGTACAGGAAAATATTTTGACCATAGGAAAAGTTACTTGTGAATATCAGTTCCATAGATCTTAGACATCTAGTCTAGACTCTAGATCTAGAGATCTGACATCTAGTGGGATCTAAGAGAACGTTGTTTGGTGATCAAATAATATATGGTGAGCTAAGTGGTAGATGTCATGCAGAAACGTTACAAGAAGCGTCACGTGACCGTTACACTGAAGCGTCACATGAAATTTAACCTTGAAATTTTATTTTCAATGCACGCAAAGAAGTTTCACTCCATAATAATAATAAAAAATACTTAAATAAAAATTTTTTTCGCAATAGCAATGCTGACTCATATAAAGTGACATACATATATAGGAATATAAGGGACTTTTTTTACTGTAATAGAGCCTCTTTTTTTTTGTTGTATCCTTTACCAAGTAAATGGATTAGGTACTAACAAATACTACTGAAAATGTAAAAAAATCATTACTAAGACAAACCAACGAAAACGGTGCAGTGAACACAATTTATGGATTAGACCTAAATATTTCTAGAATACCACGGTTACTTAAAAACATACAACCAAAAGAGAGAAACCGTAACAGAACAACACAATTTATCAAAACACAAGAACTTATCAAAACTAATAATAAAACTCACTCGAAAGTGTTACTTTTCTATAATAAATGTGTCGCATCGGGGAATAGAGCATATCCAAGTGCAGAACATAGTCTGACCCAGGACTAGCACAAGTTTTTAGTGCTTACGGCCGTCGATCGACTATAATACTAGATACACAGACTCATACAAAACAAAACCCAATAAGTGGCATAACTCATAACGTGTATATAGATATGTCATGCATTACAAACTATGTGAGAAAGTCTTAAAATTTTACATACAGCTTTTTTTTTAAAATGAAACTTATACATTTAGCTCGATACTTCTAAAACGCATACGCATCTAAGGCCCAACACATAAGTAGCTATAATATATATTAATATAAAGTATAGAAAGGCATATTACGTTTCTATACAAATATTGGAGTGAACGCACACGCAGCTATAATATTATTGCATATTATGCTAGACCGACCATCAAT
This sequence comes from Synanthedon myopaeformis, assembly GCA_944738685.1. NCBI lineage: Eukaryota > Metazoa > Arthropoda > Insecta > Lepidoptera > Sesiidae > Synanthedon > Synanthedon myopaeformis. Next base: position 1,538,405 of record OX122927.1, on the reverse strand, counting down.
GAAATGATAGCATTATAGCATTGTCTCCGTGTGTGGTAGCTTGCTATAATATATATTATAGTACGGTATATTAATATATATTATAGCTACGTGTGTGACGGGCTTAAAGGAGCACTGTGGCATATAATATGTTTGACACAAAAGCGCACCCAAATGTTCAAGTGTTCAAGTTTTTTTGTAGCTTATTGTGTATCTAGTATTATAGTCGATCGACGATTACGGCCGACAATAGTAAAAGAATTAGTCCATAATTATGCTCTTTTGCTTTTGTTTTAGACGCTGTTAGTAATCCACGAACAAACAAATAGTTCCATAATTAACATAGAAGTTTTTATTTTTTATTTTTTAAATTGATGTCAAATTTTTAAGGTCAATAATCGGTGTCTGTTATAAGTTTAATTATCCGCGTCGGTCTGTTTCTCGACTTACTTCTTCTAAACATTTCAACGGATTTTGACATGGTATTCACTAATAGAAAGAGCCGATCTACGAGAGAGATATGTGTGTATGTTGTCGCAGTATAATCGAAAAAAAAAAAAATAAACAAGTTGGTCTCAAGTCGTCTGCTGTTAGATAATAAGGCGGATAATTGTAATCATCAGGATCTTTGCAAAAATCCGACCAGTTTTAGGCAAGTCGCGAATAAACTCTCAACTGTCATTGGGTCTTGAACTCTGATTGGCCGAAATGAACGTTACTCACTGACGGATGCGCCGATTGACCAATCAGAACAGAGAAGCTATACATCATTGACCAATTGACGTTTCATTTTCTAATCGTCCTAAACAAATTGGGATTTTTTCGAATATCCTTTTTTTTTTTTTCGATTATACTGCGACATATATAATTTGCAAAATCCGTTCAAAGTCGAGGGATGGCTGCATGCATGTACTCAAATGTTGGTCTTGGAGTGAACCATATTTCAACCATGAGATCGACATAACAATTTAATAAGGAACGATCATATTTTAGACCAAGTGTAAATATCCTGAAAGCACTAGATATCAATGCATTTAAATTATGTCCATGATTTTGTAATTATTTTTTAATTTTTGTTTCTACAAAATTATAACTGTGCAATTCATATTATTAACAGTGTACCTACGGTTAGGACGATTTTCGAACACCATAATTAAAATTGCCTTCAGTTCATAAAATACATATTTCTATAACGAAGACAGACGATAGTACAAATGAAACTTTCGTTGATGGGGCAGAAAAAAAAATTGATCCCAATGAAAAAAAAAATCATGTTCATTTGCTTGTGTATTGTAAATGCATTTTGCTTATATGTCCTTTTGATATTGGGACCATTTGCTACTAGGACACATCGCTTATAGGTCCTTTTGCTTTCAGGACGTGTTTTCAAAAAGGTGATATTTTTTTTTACTATCGTCTGTCTTCATTTTCGAATTTTTTCATGAAGACATTTGTTTATAAAGAAACATTAATATTAATAATAATTTACTTAATCTAAATCTCTTGCTTTTCTCTAAGCGTATACTGACGTTTCTTAAATTTAAAAAGATATACGACCGATATTAACTTTTAAAACTGTAATAATTTTCGTTATTTTTTTTTTATACAATCACACGCCTCTACACTCTGCTTATTTATTAAAATTATATATTATAGTTTGCTATATTACAGTATAAAGTCAAAAGCAGTAAGCTAATGTCACCTAAATAGCACGTACAACAAAAAAAAAAAAAAAACAGGATAATGTTCTGTGTATCCTTTGTAGAGGTCGCTGTGCAAATTTCAATTCAGTTTAAAAAATATATATATATATATATTTATGTACAAATAAAACGGATACACACAATGTCATCGATTGCATTGGCGAAAAACCTTACAACTTAATTGTTTATAATTTTATATTAAAGTGACTATAATTTTTACATAATTATAGATTATGTCAAAACAATCATAATTTCGTGTGAGTGAATGTGAATTTTATTTTTTTATTTTTTTTAAACACATTCAAAATTAAAATCCAATATCTTCTATACACATAAAAGTCGATGTGTGTGTGTGTGTGTGTGTGTGTGTGTTTCCCACAAAGCAAAAAATCGCCGTCTCTAGTAAAAACGGCATGGTCAACGCTTTCCATACAAATTTCCATCCACGTCTCATGGACTGTTTAGGTTTTGTGTTCCGAGACAATCTCGACTTGCATTTTTTTAAAAGCTAAAAATTGCATTTAATCTATATACTATATATATTATATATTAATTATAAAGATGAAAAGTTTGTTTGTTTGTTTGGTTGAACGCGTTAATCTCAGGAACTACTTGGTTTGAATTGAAAAATTATTTTTGTGTTGGATAGTCCATTTATCGAGGAGGAAGCCTTCCTCGATAAATGGACTATCCAACACAAAAATAATATATATATAACACCATCTGTCAGTGAATAGTGACATTAAATATAATACTGACAGACCGAAGTCTCATTTTTATCCCATAAGATGGCGCAAATAGCAAATGATTTTTTAAATTTGTTATTGCGATATCTCATCGTACATATAATAATTATTACTCATATACTTGTGATATGACACACAAGAATTTCACTTATTCACTTTTTTACTTTGATTATTACACAATGGGACATTTCTATCGCTTTTTTTTTGCTTTTTTTTTGAGTTGCGCTCAGCGCAATATTAGTATCGTCTCTAGTAAGGGGGCACGGCGATTGTTTGCTCTGCTCAAAAAAAAAAAAAAGAAATAAAAGCTAGTTACTTATTACTTATAAAAATAAAGGTGACGTGTAGTATACATGTGGTGTGGAGCATCACTTGGCAGGTTTCATTTTGGGGGGCGTAGTTGGAGGCCCGCCTTGCTCCGCCTGAGCCCCGATGGCGACTCCTTCACTGTCCACCTCGGTCTGAAAATCGACAAACTCAGTCTTTTACATCGATTCTTTTATGTTATGCAACGTCAAAAATTCACGATTCATTACGATTAATACAAGTTAAATTAGAATAATACAAAAGTAATGTCAATAATAATAAATAAATAATAAATAAATATCTTCACACATTCCACACAGCGCCATCTAGTTCCACAGTAAGCAACTAATGCTTGTATTAAGACAGTTGATATAATACATAGATATTTTTTTTTTTTGTAAATACATACATATTATAAATATAAAACATCCATGACTCAGGTACAAAGGTAAAATGTTAACACATAAACATTTGCCCCTAGCGGGATTCGAACCCGCGACCGTTTGATTAATAGCTAGGGTTACTAGCCACTAGACCAAACGTGTCGTCAAACAAGTCAATGATGTGAAAGAATTAATAAAAAATATAAAATACCCTTTTAAAAAAACATTTCAAGGCAGTCAAACAAGAGCTGTGTTAACAACAGCTTTCGTATAATCTTTGTGAGGCGGACTTATTTTCAAGAAATATTCTTCCCAATCCCCTTAATATGCTTAATCTTATTATAGTTGGCAGCGCACTTGCAGCGCATACACGTGGCGTTGCTTGTGTTACAGGCGACGGTAGCCACATGCCACCAAGTGGACAGTTAGCCTGTCCGCCCACCTTATCATCAAAATAAATTTAAAAAAAAAACCTATGGGTTAATTAAAACTTTGAGAAAATTAACGCAACAAACATCAAACAAGTCAATGACAACTTTAAAAGTTCGACAATAGACGACGCTAAATAGATTATTTCAAAACTTTTGTGTTTATTTTATTACGAATATTAATTTATGCATATTATGATTGCCTACTATTAATGTAGATCATACAAAACAAAACTAGAAATCGAAACACCGAAATACAATATAGCACACAATATGCAATTGCCATTAAATACCTAATGAATTTAATTAAACTTAAATTGCACATTAATCGTTCAAAATGGTATACCTTTTCCTCTTTGGCGACGTTTGACGCCGATTTGGTATCGCTTTTAGCATCTACTGAGGCCTCTGTGTTATCACTACTCGTTGTTCCTGCAAACATTAAATACGCTTTCAAATGCGCCAAGGCCAAGGTAAAATCCGAGCAATTTTCTTAATAAGGGATCCAAAGTTTACGCAATACATATTAAAATTTATGTCAGGTCCTCTGAAGCACAGCTATTACTAGGCTCAGGAATAGTCGAAAACACGAAATATGACTCAATGCTTATAGTAGACGATTATATATTTCAAAAATAATCGAAGTTACAATATAAATTTGAACAATTAGACAGATGCAAATGGATTTAACTGGAAACTAGCTAGACATGTGTTTACTTCGAACGCTTTACCCTGAATTTCATCCATGATCCTTTTCCTTCTTCAGATGGAAAGGCACCCCTCTATCATTCGTAGGCTTCATACTTCACCCTCGTACAGATATATTTAACACTTTAACTGCTTGGTTTTGTAGAAGTTGTCATGTCCCCTAGCGCTTGACTCGTAAACCGATATTTTTTAAAAATAGAAAGCAACGCAATGATTTAAAAAAAATAATTATACAATTAGGTAATTCTATAATTACCTATATGACGATATGTCTGATAAATCTGACTGGCGGCTAAAGGATTAACTTCGCGACCGCACCCAAGCTACTTGCTTGACGTTTCCAAAGAAAGTTATTAGATGGCGTTGTGGCGCATATAGATATCCGACTTCAGGACTATCCGACATACATATTAGATAAGGGCACGTGTGTATGTGTGTATGTGTGTATGTGTGTACCTTGCACGTGGTTGAGGCCCTGGTCGGCTTCGTGCTCCTTGAGTACTGCGTCGAGGTTGTAACGGCGTCGGTATGAGATGAAAAAGGTGCGAACGTGCGCTTCTGTCTTGGTGCCCAACGTCTCGGCTATCGCCTGAAAGTCCTTGCCTGTGAAACGGGGACACACAAACACATTATCACAATTATCTTCGTGACAGTACTTACTTTATGCATGGGATGCTCCTCAAACAGAGCTTTTTGAGTCGATCTCGGGAAATATTGAAGTTGATTGCAGTTAACAATGATTGCACTCTTGATAGCAGTCATAAATTCAATAATTGATTTTGTAAGTTTTTTATTTAAAAAAATTTTGACTGACACTTTGTCTTTTAAAAAAAAAGTCTACACCCCACTTGTCAAGTTATTTAAGAAAATGGCCCATTTTAAATCAAGACTTTAAAATGATACCATTTTTAAATAAATTTTATGCAGTGTGTAGACCAAAACAAGCGCAGGAGACGCGCCTTAAGCAACTCACCATACTTCCTAACAGCCGTGACAGCCATAAGTAGTTCCTCGTTAGTCCAACGCGAGTTTATCTTGGCCGGTGGCTCACCGGGCCTTAACTCCTCCACACTAATCTCTCCGACTTTACGCTTCACCGCACTTAGTTGCTGTTTATTCTGTTGCACCTGTGCGAAGAAAGCCCAATTCCCACAATTACAATCAATACGACAAACGAAAACGCTTAAGACAAACATTTAAGACATTACGATCATAAATGCATTACTATCTGGATTATCCAAAGTTAAATTTTCAACGGGGAAGCGATCGCATATGTCTTGCAAAGCGGAATCAAAATAAATATTTAGGATAAGCGAGGGGTCGGTCGTCGAGAGAAAACGTGTGGAAAATTACTATGTGTGCAGAATACGTTTCGAGCCAAAATTGTATTCAACTACAAAAACTGATTATATACCTCAAACAAAACAATGTTGTCAGCTCACATTCTCACATTACCATACGGAAACACTCGGAAGTATACCAGTTTGACAAGTCTTAAATCAACGCGACCAATCAACCAAGACAGACATACTTACAACGGTTTGCTATTTTCAATGAAGTTATATAGAAATTATATTGTTCGTGTGCCTCAGACTTTCTGCCTCAGAATACAGAACATCACAGAATCTACTATCACGTTTAAATCTGAGGAAATTTATTTATCGCAAACAGTTATTTTAGATGATGCTTTCATCTTTCTTTGCACAAGATAAATGATGTAAATGCATCAGTAAATGGACAGTATTCAGAAATTAGTCTTAATATTTATTCAAAAAGAACACTCAGTTAAATAAAACCATAATTCTATGAATATTTTTGCTTTCACCTCAAACAAAATAATTGCAGATTGTGACGGACGAAATCTATATTACAACCTTTATGCGAAATTTTAATTATTTTTTAATTAATTTCAAACAAATTGTAAAAAGTTTTCGATTCCCTACTACGGTTGAAAGCTGTTTTGTCATCTTTTCTGAGGTCGAGTCAATCACCACTAGGGGTCGGCATATACTGGCTTAGAGTCGAAGCGCATCGAAGCCTGAATCTAAGTTTACAACGCCCATCAGTGCAAAATTTCATAATGATAAAAATTTGTGCACTAAATTGTTCAGATTAAATGTAATGTGCCATGATTTAGTTTTAGATTGACGCTTTGATGCGCTACGACTCTAGAGCCAGTATGCGTCGACCCTAAGACGGTTGGAAAAGACCTAAGACCTTAGGAAAGGTAACGCATGAGGAAAGTGAGAATGTGTCGCGACGGCACTAGTGGGGGAAGATAGCATGATGGCGCCGATGGCGGGTAGCGTCTTACTTGTCTCTTGAGCGATACGATTTCCCTGTCCATGGCCTTGAGCATGGCCTCGCCCTGATTGGTCAGCCCGGGCTGCGGCGGGTCGCCGGGTTGCGGGCCGGTCGCCATCGCGACGAGATCATCGTGATTGATGTAAATGCCGCGCGGCAGGCGGTGCTTGTACCGCTGCCGTTTCGAGCCGGGCCCGCGCCGGCCCGATGGTCCGCACAGCGGTCTCATCGTCCCCGTGCGTCTGTCACAAGTACCGCAACAATCCAAATTACGTGTCTGACCCCCTGCATAGGTGCGGTGCGACCTCCTCATGCAACTCTACTCAACGCCACAAACTATATAATTTTTAATATACAGTAGAATCCGGATATAACGACCCTCGAGGAACCGGCGACACTAACACTACGTAGAAAACTACACAATAAGGCTTGTTTTTTATTATGTAGATTAATTTTTATTTCAGCTTAAAAATGTTGAATCTAAAAAACTAATTTAAATAACACTAAAATATTACACATTACATATATATAACATATTTTATGTATATACCTACATTCCATTCATTGTAGTTAACACAGAAAGTTTGAAGTTGGTAATTTTGCTTTGTTTATGACCGATTTTCGTTCGATACTCGAATCCATTTTAGCACAAGGGACGAGACCATAACCTTGTCACAAAAACACTTCACTGTGATTTGAGGGAGAGAAACAAGGGAGTGAGGAATTATTTGTGCTAGATATTGTAAACAAAACAATGAGCGTGTCATACAATGTTTTGTCAACATTTAGGTTGCTATAAGCAGTTAGTTGGTCGCTTGAACTGAACACGATTTCACAGTACGTCCCAACTTGCTTTCGCATTTTCGTCGTTAAAACCGGTCGAAGTCGTAATATCCGGTTTCTACTGTATTGACTTGTATGCAATTTGTTACCGACCTGGCGTGCACAAGGCATGCCTGGCACAACTTGTGCGAATTGTGCGCAGTTGTCTGCGTGCACTGTATTCCGCAGACGGTACACCACTTGCCAGCACTCTCGCCGCCGCACGCGTCCTAAACCCCAATTACATCATGTTTTACATAATCCACTTGCCTCACAAACGCACATCCGACAACACCCTATACATAACGTCGGGAACACACTTCTTTTAAAAACCCATTAGTAGTAAGTAAACAACTCTTCAATGGTATTCTGCACACATCAATTTCAATTTTATATATAAAAAAAACTTTTACTGTTTCGGGGCTGTTAAAGGAAGCATGCGGGGATCGGAGCCTTTAGGATGTTAGCAGGAATTGTGTGACAAGGGATTTTCGGGTGTCTTAAATTAATTACAACATTGAACACGGATAGATAGACAGATATTATTACACTCAGCGTTTCTCTTTTAAACTATACATTTATAAACAAAACAGAAACCTAATATGCATAATATATAAACCGTCGGAAATTTGTTGGCACCTTGAAAGAATGCAATACCGCACGCTACGGTCGGCCAAGAAAAAAAAATAGTTCATGTGTGTGTGTTTTTTATTTAATATATGTAATGTTATACATTTAAATATACAAAGCCAAGTTAAAATAGATAGTTGCGAAATGCCCAAATATTTCCGACGGGTTGTACAAATCCAGGATTGGGGGGAAAAGATACATTCTGTTTCAAAGTTTCTAACTTAAACAACAAAAGATTCAAACGTTATAAATAGTCAATTCAAAATTAAGCTTTGAAACAGAATACACCTTTGCGATCAAACAATAAAAAAGATAGTGTAAGTTTTTAGTTGGTACATACACAGGAGAAAATATGTTTCACATGAAAATGGCTGCTACAGTACGTAAATAAAAATGCAGAGCTGTAAAATTAGAAATTGAAGCAATGTCCAACCAAATAAACATTTAGCTAAATAAATTCCAATCATTCATGGTATAAAAATAGGACTACCAATTTAATTGAAACAGTCATTTGAAGAGCACCTTTATCACTCCATTATATATTATATTTTTAATTATTCTTCAATCAAATAACCGTTATAATTAATCAATGGTAGATGTATAGGTTTTAACATAGACAGTAAAAAAGCAATGTGTCTCCACACAAATGATAATAATCCGCAATTTAAAAAAAAAAAAAAATGAAGTGCAGCATTATTATGAAATGGGGTGAAAAGACACCGATCGGATATGAATATCGCAAGTGGGTGAATAAAATTTGAGGAGTATTTGCAGACAAGTTGTGGATGAGAGGCACAACCGACTGTGAGGGAGTCAAGAGTGAAAGTGGTAAGAAGACACTGAACATTGAGTCCTCGAGAGGCATTGGGGAAGCATTTGTGGCACCCACCTGGGCGCTCGGCTGAGACGCGGCACGTGAGCTGCCGCCCGGTGCAGGCGACCTGCCCCCGCGCACTATACCGCGGTGGATAGTCCACTTCTGTCGTATCCAACACAAGCCCATCACTAACTGTTCACACTGAAGCGGGTTTACACGAATCGATTTTTCGCCCCCCCCCATCAAAAGCCAACCAAAAGCCACGCGAGGCCTGCCTAGCGAAACATCGTATGCAAAACTATAGTCCACGCAAGTACCTACAACGCTATTCCAAAGCGTAAATTCGCACTTAGCGGCCAGGTCGCCGCAGCAAAACCTTAATGGCCTCATTGATAGTAGGTATACTGGAGGTATATCCTAAGTCCATCACAGAAAAAGTGTTTTACACTCTATTATACTGGTATGCTTTTTTAAGTCCTATCAAAGAAAACAAAAAAGTTTCGCTTTTGATTGTATGTTACAAGTCCATGTTGTTATATGCTTACGTCTGTTGTCAGACGTTTATCGTGTGTATTGAATAATTTGCTAAATGTTACTTAGGATAATTTGCTTCCGATAACTATACAAAATACTTAAAAAAATGGGTCATAAAAAAGTGCAAGAGGTCTTAGAGATAAGTTTCATCTTTAAGAACAGACTTTAAGACTATCCACGAAAATTACTAAGTAGACCTCCGCACACAACATGGCTTGTCATGTATGTATTATACTTTATTGATTTCAGTATTTCCTACGACCCATAGAAAATCGACCTGTGTGAAACCCGCATTTCATTTATTCACCAAAAGGCAAAGTATGTTAAGGGCAGGAGTATACTCGAATACAATTACACTATTCATCATGGCAATAAAAATAATAAGACCAGGACCAAAAATCTAATCTGAAAATGTTCACTGCTGATTCAATGTAGCTCTGAGCCTTAAAACATTATAATGTTCTTCAACTTTAGAAGCAGACAGAAAAGGCATAATGCATCCTTCCAATTCAGCACATTTTCAAATTGAATATTTCTAAAGAAATTTGTCTAGAATAAAATTGTTAAATAATATAAATATTATAAAAGCTAGTTTGTATTTTTGTTTGTTACTCAATCAAACAAAAATGGCTGAACAGATTTGGATGAAATTTGGCACACAGATACTTATTACCTGGTTTAACATATAGGATAGATAAAATTTTAGGTTCGAGAGTGATTAAAAAAATATTTTAAGCTGCGGCGACTGTGGCGCCGCAACGGCGACAGTGGCGCCCAATTTTTATATTTTTAAACAATCTGTCGGAAACCTAACATTTTTCCAGAAAAATAGTCATCCATCCTCACAAACTTTGGTATTTATAATTATTAGACAAAAAACTATTTAATTGTTTTACTTATAATATTTTTCATAGATTTTAATGAATGTATACTTAATTTCTGCCCTTAACAAAATCTGTCACTTAGCGAATAACTCCATCAATTTACACTCATGTTTTAAAAACCAATTTAACAGTATTGCGTGCCAATTCATTTGTAAGAATAATTAACTACTATCTTATTACCACGGGAATAAAGTTCAATTTGTAATGAAAAGTTACAACTTTGCATTTCTATTTTACTATGCCGCCTGAGTAAATTTCAAAGTTGTGTTGTATGTTTATAACATTGAATTATGTTTATAACCCTATATGTTTAAGATTTATGAATAAATAAAATATTATCATTATTGGACAATCCAGATATTATTATATTATTATTGATGCACATATTAGAAAGTTTTTAAAAGGCTCCTTTTCTGTATTTTTTTTTTGGTTAATAAATTACATGAATGAGATTGCACACAATATATAACAAAAGGGAGCAAAACATACTTTGCAAATGGAACAGCTATAACAAGATGTGAGGCAAAATGAAATGTTCAACACGGTACATACCTTTTCATCATTGTCGGAGTCCTTGTCGGAGCCACCTTGTTCGGAACCGCCCGTGGACTCTCTTTTGCAGGAACCTGAACCGGCTGCATTGCGTCCATCGCATCCAGCATCCATGAGGGACGTACGAGCTCTTGTCTTTTTCCATGAATAATAGTATTTCACCAAGGACGCTATTGATTTGTCTGGCAACTGTTGAAAAATGTACGTTAAAAAATCCATACTAATATTATAAATGTGAAAGTAACTGTCTGTCCTTTACCTTTTCTAACTACTAAACTGATCATCATTAAATTTTGCATACATTTTGTCAGGAATACCGTAAAAGACATAGGATACCTTTCATCCAGGAAAAAAGTACTTTTCCCGAGGGATCATCTAAAATAAAATAAAAAAACTAATGCCTGGCCAAAGTGTTATAGCAACAAGTGGTCAAGTGTTATATTCCTTATATATTTTTTTTATTTTTCAATGCAGACGAAGTGAAGGCACTAGCTAGTAACATGATAAAACATTTTGGGTTTTCAACTTGAATTTTCAATGTTAACCAATAATAATAGTAGTTAAATGAAAATTAATGTCAGCCATAGATTAGTGTGATCAAACTGTCTGTAAATAATATTAAGAAGTAGAAATATATACCATTTGCCTTATCCTGTGAAAACTTTTCCCATGAAACTGGAACGCTTGTTCAAAAAGCACTTTGTCTTCAACTGTCCATTCATCAGGGAAAGGTGTGAAATTCGCAAGATCCAATGACGCTCTATTTAAGTCATGTTTATGCCAAAACAACATTCCAAGTGCTTGTTCCCCATTGTACCCATATTTCTCCTTCGCTACCGTTATGTATTCATCCACTACAACAAAAGGAAAATTTATATTTGCTTCCAAGTCAGCCCTTCCCAACCTTGATGTTTCAGAGGAGATCAATTAATGTTTATAGTAATAATTTATATTGTTTTAATTTATAGATCGTTTCCAGTAGTTTAGGGGGTGTTCAAATATTACGCAATTTTTGAAAATTTTTGACACCCCTCCCCCCAGTAACGCGGTTTTTCTGTACCCTCATCCCTAAACGTTATGTTTAGGATGACCAAGTTTATCATGTGACCATTTTTATCAAAGAAAAGGGTTTCCAACTTGGGAGAACTAAATAATGGATACTTTATTTCTATTGTACAGTTAACAATATTGCAGAGTAAAATAAAGTATACTTAATACTGTTCATAACAGTATGTTGGCAAGAATTTTCTGTAATCTTAAGGGTTGATGATTAATGTTGAATGTTGTGTATACCTGTCATTAGAATTCACATCAGACCATGACCAAATGTAAAAACTGTATTATTGTATTGTATTGTTGTGTCTTCTATTGGTGTACCTTAATAAATAAATAAACCCTAATATTGGACAGGTTGATAAGTAATCTCCCAGGCCCTAAATATTGAAAATACCTAAAAATATAATGTTAAGAATGGTGTTTACGATTTTAAAATTTAGAACAATATACTTATTACTTAAAATTTAGAAAAATACTTTCAACATCAAGGTTGACAAGAATGCTGAACTAACAGGGTCTGTGTTAATTTGATATAATAAATTAAACATTACTTACATTTCATATCTGATATGTCTGCCGTCGGTGACCACACCAACAAAGCTCTGTCAGAGACTAACTCAGGTTTCCTTTGTTCAACAGGTTCAAGTTCAGGACATACTGCTTGATAATCACGACCCACTCTTATTTTTTCAGCTGCAAATGGTACTACTGCTTTGTTTCATATTAGGTGACGAGTGGATGAGTGGATGAACGCAGCAGGAAGGCAAATGATGAACAGCATAGAAAATAAGCATGCAAAATGATGTTATGAATACATTATGGATTTCAATTATAATCAAGTAAAAAAATATTTTAAACACGAAAGCCATTTTCCTTAACCACTAGGTATACCTAATCATATTATGATCATGTTTGAACTTAGGCAGTATAAATCCCACATGCATAGGAAGCAACGAAATTAAAAATTAATCTAGAATAAAAACTGTATAATAACATGAATAGAAATTAAAAAAAGAAAATCACGTACCATTCTCTTCTTCGGAACTGGTATCAGGACTTCCATGGCCATTGGGGCTTGGCCCCCTTGACCGCTTACCGTTTCGAACATCGTTACTTCTATCAGCCAAAACCATGATTTTTTATTTGCACTAAACAAATAAAATGTTCCTTAATCACTGTTTGATAAAATATTACGGATATTTAGCAGGTGCTAGAATATAAAAAGTTGAAATAAACTAAGAAAATGTGCAGCTCCGCACTTCAATTTTAAACCACCGCATCAATAAATGACAAACCAGACTACGGATGCATTTGTTCATTTTGTGGCGTCTGTAGTTACTACTGTTAATAAAAAAAGTAAAAGTTATAAAATCATGAAATAAATAACCTGCAAAAATTATCCTGATTATTTTTTTTAGATTTAAAAGCGTCTTCAATTAAAATTAATAATATAAAACCATTAATCATTAAAATTTATTTATATTAGGCATTTTTTTAACTAGTAACTCTAACGAATACAGACTTTTAAAAATGAGCTAATCCACTTTATATTACTTAAAAACCCCTAGAAATATTAATTACAGACTTCTGAACAATATTTATTGCAAGATACTTAGACTTCAGATGAGTTATTTCATTAAATGAATAAAGAAAGAATTAGATGGGTTTCATTTTTTAAAATGAGCCAATATTAATTTAATTATTTGTGTTAGCAGTAAAGAGATGGCACCTGTGGTTTGTTTTGAAAAGTACTCTATATTCTTACTACAACGTAAATTAACTGAAAATAGGTACATATTTATTCCATTTATCAATTCTTATATTTTCATTTTCTTTTTGCAGGGCTTAAAAATTGTATCATAACAAATAAGCAAAAATTTTTGAGCGTTTCAAGTTTAAAATTTTATGTCATTTTTATTTATTTGACAGCTAGTGTAGTGGGGTACCTATATTAATATTTGTATCGATTTTATCTATTTCAAACCAGCAGGTTCCATATAAAAAAATTCTTCGATTCCCAGGCCGACAATCAACTTAAAGCTATGACGACCGCCACAGAGATTTTATCCATATAATAAGTAGGTACTTATAAGGATAAGAAAATGATAAAGGATAAGATTCTTTATCACTCATACATCCAAACCGACGATCGAAACACTACAGTGCTGGTGCACGGTGGTCTTTTCTAAAAAAATATAACTTTTCCCACATCAGATATGCTGTCCAGGTCATGACTCGGAATGCAATATCTACTGCCACTGGTAGGTATATATTCAATGTGCAATATTATCTCATCTGTACTAATATTATAAATATCTATGCATAATGATTATCATCTGTTCCTACGTCATCTGTTCTCGTTACCACTGCCGAATCTGGGATGATGATAACATAACATAATTAATAATTAAATAGTACTTTGAGAATAACTTGCGTTTTTAATATCTGACGGTTTTTTTTTTAAAAGCCACATAGTATTATCGGTTGCCATTTTAAAATAATCAGTAAATTAGTAGTATTGCGTTAGTTTTTGTTTATTTTTTAGCCACGACATTTTGCATTTCACACTGGTGTTATCAGCGACGGCATCTCATTTTAAGATAAGATCTCATTTTAGGATATTTTTATGCCATATTGATGGGAATTTATATGTTTATTTAAGAAGGGGGAAAATTTTGCATAAAACTAACTCATTTACGCGGGTACCTATGAGGACATTCACAATTCCACATACACACATACCTACTGACTAAAACATCGATATACTGCATAATAATCGATTTATAGCGGCACTGGTTGGCATCACTACCGACCGCGGAACGGAATCGGTCAGAGAGAGAGAGAGAGAACTCAGAGATAAGAAGTGAGAAGAAGTGATTCGAAAGTCACTTTTTACCGAAATGGAAACGTAATTTTCTTTCTTTTATATATCGTTATCAAAATAGATAACACAACATGTCAAGATATATCTCAAACGGGAGCAGTCGTAATTTCGTGATAGTGAGCTTATAAGTTATAATAAAACACGGAATGTCTCCTTATGAACAAGATCGTTTTGTGAAACCAATAATAATGTTATTTTCGCTCTAAAGAGCATGGAAATAATTATGAATGTTATGTAACGAATATTTTAATTTATTGTCTCCTTTTTAATTTTTGTTATTGTTACAAACATGAGGACAGTGGCGTTGATCAGCGGCGGCAAGGACAGCTGCTACAATATGATGCAGTGTGTCGGCGCCGGACACACGATTGTCGCTCTGGCCAACCTCCAACCTCAACATAAAGGTTAAACAAGCCTCAATAACTAATTTAGATTCTTAAATATATTACTAATATAAATAATAACACTAATAAGCTTTATTTGTCCCATACATACATAATCACAAAAATTACAAATGAAATAATTACATTACACATTCGTTGAGTTATAAGTAGATAATAAAATAAAATAATAATAAAATGTCTTTTTTCTCGACTCATGCATTTGGTTATTATTATTAATAGATTCAATATTGGTATTCACAATTTCTCGTTCATTATTAGTCTAAAATTTATTCAATTCATTGTTAATTCTGCATGGGCCCCTTCTCAGGTAAAAGCCTCCTCCATAGAATGCCAAATATCTTTGTCTTGCGCTTTCTCAATCCTGTATCTGCCTGTAATTGCCTTTATTTCGTCTTACCACCTGGAACATGGTTGACCCCTGCGTCTTTTTCCCTAGTAAAAACACGTACACTAACAACATGGAAAGGACCACAGGGATATACTAATATAAAAAGGTAAAATTTGTATGTAGGATGTAATCTTCTAAACTACTCACTCCTGAAAACATTATTATACTGTACACACAAGGCATTGACATGTAGGTGTTAAATGTGTTGATTGTATTAAATTGTTTTTTAATTGTTTTCTGTACCTGTGAATCAATTAATTTGCAGATGAATTAGATAGCTATATGTATCAAACTGTGGGTCATCAAGGGATCGACTTATACGCAGAGGCCATGGGATTACCACTTTACAGGGAAATCATTACTGGATTGGCTGTCAATCAAGGGAGAACTTACAAACCCACTGATAATGATGAAGTGGAAGACTTATATAGACTTCTGGCTAAAGTGAAGGTATGTCTAAAGCTTAGTAATGAAATGCAAAGTAATTCACAATGCAAAGTATTGTAAAAATAATTGAAAACTTAACATGAAAAAATCAAATTCTTATAAATAAAGATCAATTTTTACATATATGATGGAGCGTCACTTGAGAATTGCATGACCAATTTTGCTGTTTTTTTTCTTGTGTTTGTAGAGGGCTAGTTTTGTATGAAAGATAATTTTTGGATAATCTGACTGGATCTGGATTTCTGACATGTCAGAAATTTGGATGGTATTTTTATATGAAACTAGCTGGTGCCAGTGACTTTGTCTTTGTTGGATAATGAAAAATATAACACCTGAGAAAATATATGGGCATTATAATGGCAAGACATCTTTATCACTATAAAGACAGTGACATTCCAACTTTTTATAATTTTAGATAATCCCTTGGGAACCTAACATTTTTCCAGGTTGAAAAGTATCCTATATATTAGTCCAGGTATTAAACTATCTATGTACCAAATTTAATCCAAATCTGATGATTCGTTTTTGTGTGATAAAGTAACAAACGTCCATACATCTATCCTCACAAACTTTCACACTTAGTAGGATTGACAGGAAATGTCGAACTGTCGGGTCAGCTAGTATGTATTTAAATTGTATTTTTTTTTTTTAAATTTGTTTACATAAATAATCAATTCAATAAACAAAATTAGGTCATTCATTAACTTTTAAAAATACTCTTATGAAGATTTTGTTAATTTATAAAGTACTAGCTGTTGCACGCGACTTCGTCCGCGTAACTTTATAAAACATAGTCTATGTTACTTGCTAATAATATAGCTTCCCAACAGTGAAAGAATTTCTCAAATCGGTCCAGTAGTTTCGGAGCCTATTCAATGCAAACAAACAAACAAACAAATCTTTCCTCTTTGTAATATTAGTATTGATGTATTATATGTAAAAGCAATTCTAATCTAAATAGTACTTGTTTATCAGATAAATACATATTTGCCCTGTCTTGACTTTGCACTTGTTTGTATATTATGGTACATACTTGCAACATACATAATAACATGTAGGTACCAACACAATTTTGAAAGTATCCATACAATACATATATATATCCATTGATCTGCTTTTTAAAATTACAAAATTGAAAATACAATATATCTGTATACCAGGCTATACTATACTAGTCCAATCACTTCATGATGCCATTGGAATAAGTATTTTACACTCTACTTACTGGTACTTATACTCTTTAAAGTCCTATCAAAGAAAACAAAAAGTTTCGCTTTTGATTATATATTACAAGTCCAACTTGTTACATGCTTAAGGAAGAAACAAACTATTGGACGCTTCCGACAGGCTGGTAACTGGATAGTAAAAATACACTAAGCTGTGCGTGGCTGTGCAAACTATCTGACGTAAGTCGCGGACGTGACTTTGGACCGTCTTTGAGCGTTCGCATGTCCGATAGAAATCTTGGCGCACTGGATGTGAACGACCGTCGGCTGTCGGACGCGTCCGATGGTTTGTTTCCAGCTTTCCACTAGAAATTTTTTCATGCATACTTACTAATTTGCTAAATGTGACAGGATAGTTTGATGATAATATGTAAGTTTAGGATCTGCAGAGACCTCTTCGAAAACTACATTTTATCAATTGCTATGAAAAAATAAATTACGATATCCTTAATTTTACAAAAAAAAAAAAAAAAAAAAACTAGCTTCTATACTGCGTCCTTCTCTATCACATAAAAATTGATAATTTTATAACTATTTCATAAATTATATTTGAGTGTCAAATTGAAAGGTCGGAGACTTTATTATTATGAATGATAAAAGTGAAGTTGTTAATTGAGTAGTGGAATATATAGTAAAATGTTTATGGGGATACAATCTATTTCTTACTTCCGACTAATATTATACCTAAATGCGAAAGATTGTGAGGATGTATGGATGTTTATTGTTACTCTTTCACGCAAAAAGGTTCCCGAGTGATCGTCTAAAAATTAAAACTATTCACAGGTGTTATATTTTTAATTTTTTAACGCGGTCGAAGTCGCGGTCTCCAGCTAGTAGACTGGTAATAGATACTATTATATTTTCAGAATGATTTAGATATAGAAGCAGTCGCAGTTGGGGCCATCTTGTCAGATTACCAAAGAATAAGGGTTGAAAATGTGTAAGTTGATTATAGTCTTATTTTGGGTGAGTCCACCAGGATCCCCTGGGAGATCCAGCCGGGGGATCCTGGTGGACTCACCCCTTATTTTATGCAAAAATAAATAAATGAAACTATGTTACTAATACAATACTTTAAATGTTCCAAACTGAATTTCTATAGAACTATTTTAATCTTTATTATGATTTTAGGATATAAACAAATTCTATTTCAAACAAACACTGGAGATAAATAACATTACAAACAAATACTAGGCACCTAAACTATGAAACTTTTTCTCAATTATTTCAGAAAGGAAATATTATGTCTAATTTAGACAGTATTTAAAAAGCCAATACTTGTGCTCTTAAAAATAAAGGAGTGTATGTTAACAAAAATCAATTTTCAGGTGTAGAAGATTAGGTTTAGTTTCCCTTGCATACCTGTGGAGGAGAAATCAAAAGGAGCTCTTACAAGAAATGATTGATAGCAACGTTGAAGCTATTATTATTAAGGTCCTTGTTCATTGTTAATCCCTCACCACATTATTTGTTACCAATAAAACTGCAATGTGTGCGGCCCTTAACAGTTCATGAGGAGTTTTAATATCTCTGTTGCATTTTTTATCTATTGAACAAATACTGATAAAAGTAATGTCAAGAGTTCTCTCATAAAATATCTCTTATCATGCTATTTTTTTTATGAACATTTAAAAAACTCATTTCATTTAAATTAGCATGTACTTATAAATAATCAAGGTTATTAATATAGAATGTTAACATTCAGTTCTTTGCTCTGCATATTATATTTGCTGATCATAATTTAAATGTAATATTAATTGATTTTTAAATTTATTCTTAGAAAAACTTCACTATCTTATATTTACTTTGTGAAAAAAGTAGATTTTTGTGATATTTATATATATTTAAACATTTTTGTTTTTAATTTCAAATAAAAATTTACAATCCATTTTAAATGTAATGATAAAATTGGTAATATTTCCTGGACATGAACTTTTAAAACAGCAAACTAGAGTTTAAACATGGCATATAAAATCCCATTATCTTAATGGCACCACTTAAAGCTAAGCTATCCTATCTTTTAAATAGACAATAAATAGTCTAATAGGCTCTATTTATTACTGAATTTGACTAATAAATATTTACTCTAATTAATATTTAGTAATGAATTTGACAGTTTCAAAATGTCAACCATCCAATGATGCTCACACTATATCTGATAGAACACCTTATTAATAACTAGCTGGTGTCCGCGACTTTGTGCGCGTTGAAAAAAAAAAGTAAAAGTAAAATAAAATAATATATTATGTGTAATATAACGCCTGACATCTTTATTGCTGTTACGACGGTGGCGCCGCCACAATTTTTTATGTAAGGGTACCTTTTTCTGAATGAAAAGGAAAGGTACCCTCTATATACTTTCCTATATCCTTGACGACGTGTATGCAAAACTTCATGATGATCGGTTGAGTAGTTAAAGCGTGAAAAGGTATTAGACACACAGACAAATTTACAGAGCTTAGTCCTTTTATATATATATTCACATAATACCTATTCATATTCATGGTGTATTCATAACATGTACTAACATCCGGTTTCCTAGTTTGCTCGCATTGCAAATTGTCTTTAATTTTTTGATGATTTAACTAAATATATATATATACGATTTTATTTATGCTGTATTAAAAGTACATGCTAGCAAATATTTTTATATGTCATTCTCGTTCTTTTATGATACTGTTACTTTTTTTTTTTTTTTTTTTAAATTAAAATTTTATTGGTGGTTTCAGGTGGCCGCTTTAGGTCTAGATCCCCGGGTACATCTAGGTATGAATATGCGCGATATAAAACCGCATCTCCTCCTAATGCAACAGAAGTACGGTTTAAATGTATGCGGCGAGGGAGGGGAATATGAAACATTCACCCTCGACTGTCCACTCTTCAAGAAACGTCTAGTCATGTATGTGGAATTTTGCATTCTATTTCATTTTAAACTAGCCCTCGCACGCGACTTCGCCCGCGTGACTTTATATAATATAGCCTATGTTACTCGCCGATAATGTAGCGATAATGTTTATAGGTGAAAGAATTTTTGAGTTTATTCATTACAAAAATATAAATCTCCTCTCTTTATAATGTTAGTAAAAGTATAGACTAGCGACCCACTCAGGCTTTGCACGGGTGCAATTTTTTTTTTGCAAATTTGCGTGTAAGCGTACATACAGAGGGACAGACGTCGGGAAGCGACCTTGTTTTTATACTATGCAATTTTATAAAGACTTGCTTAGTCTTTTTAAAATATGACGACTATCAAAATGTATGAGCATTTTTTTAAATTTTATTGCTATAGTTTTTGTCAGGCGTCGGATTTTTATTTTTAGATGATCCTTTTTTTTTCGATGAAAGGTACCCTAAGATACAGAAAAGGACACGCCTTTTCTGTATCAGGCAAACAGAGTTGCTTTCACATTTTAAATATTAGTAGGGATTATTAGGCAATCTTAAATGAAAATTGTTATTATTTTTTTAAAATGTTATATAGTATAGTAATATTTACAACTACCTGTTCGGTAATTAGTTTGCCGATTTTTGTGAATGCATATCGTCCCGTTGTTAGTATATACGCAACATAAAATATATGCAACAGCTCTAAATATGCATGAGAAATGTTAAAATATGCAACACCAAATAATAAAAAAATAATATATTAAGACTTCAATTTATACTATGCAAGGAAACTAATGCAAAGTAATGCAACTTGCAGAAATAATGCAAAGTTTCATGATCATGAATAGTCTTAGAAATTAAAGCGGACTTCTTTTGGATGCGAACAAACAAAACAATGTTTATAATTAAGGCATTTTTAAATCTTAAATGCATTTAATTTCAACAGAGAGGACAAGAAACTTGTCATACACACAGACGACCCGGTCGCACCGGTCGGATATCTCAACTTAAAATTGCACCTCGAACCTAAAGATATTGGTGACGATATAAAACTACCTCCGACAGTTAAAAACTCCATAGATTTTGTTAACAATATGAGTGAATCTGTATTTAGCGATATAAGCGACATTGAACTTAGCGAGACTGAACTTGAATCTATTGAGAAAATGGAAAAGCAAAAGAAGAAAGAAATGAATCCGTTGCTCACTTACTCTAATGATAAAGATGGCGCCGCCAATGTTGATTTGGTCGATGATCAAGACGAGAATGAGTGCGAAGATGGATATTACGAGCCTGTATACGATGACAGTGAGATCCATCCGATATTAGATCATAGATCTATATACGGGAATAAGCATGGGTGGTATTTTATAGGTGGGATAGTCGGCGAGGGTACAGAAACGGCGTTGGCAACCGAGGACGCTATGAAGAAACTCATTAGTAGGTACTTGTTCGGGTTTTTATTTTATTTTAGCGGGTAGTCTACTTGTGATAAGTGATTTTGTACAATCTATAGTCATCCCTTTATAGGCTTTCAAAAGTAAAATAAAATTTCAAAATGGAATTGGCTCAATAGAATGTCGGGCTTAGTTTATAATTTTTAATTACTAGCTTCTTAGAAGTCGTTTTTTTTCGAAATGTATATATAAAAAAAATATAGTTTTAACTGTGCGAATTTAATTTTACATCTGATTTTTTTACAAATTTTTTTTAGACGGCATTTACACTGTAAACTCTTAAACGCTCTTAACTTTTAGGCCACACTAAAGTCTAAACTTTATTATTTAGACATAAAAAACTTTATGTTTTATTTATTTATGTCCAAAGTCTAATCTTAGCGTGTGTAGTGTGTAATTTTTTGCTTTCACTCGTCTGTGTTCGTGATTGCTTTAATTAGGTGACTAAACTCAAAAGATAATAAAACATTCACCCCCACATCTCGTGTGTTGCAAGAATTATTAACTCTTTTGATAAATTTCAGACCTGCTACAGTCTGAACATTTGCAATTGAGCGATGTTTGTTCCGTGAACATCTATATGCGGGACATGGAACAGTATTCAGCACTGAACAGTGTTTACGTAGAGAAATTCAGTCACCCCAATCCTCCCACGAGAGTGTGCGTCGAGTGCCCTCTACCGGCTGACGTGGGACTCATAATGGATGCAGTAAGTTAACTGTGTTTTCTTTTTATGTTAAGGTCGACAGACAGGCTAACGGTCCACTTGATGGGAGGTGGCTACCATCGCAAGCAACGTCACAGGTGCTCCAAGTGCCGACCACAGAAGGATGTCGTTGTCGAATTGTACAAATTGTAATATAACTTTTAATATTAATAAAATTTTATTTCTTGCATGTTTTTTTTTTGCCTATTATTTCCTCGCAACTTAGTGAAAAGTTCTGTAAAAGTCTGTATCGAAGTAGCAATTAACGGCTTCGGTACTATTATGTTATAAGCAATATATAATTGCTTCAGGTGGCGCATAAAATAAACAGTTCCGTTGATAACGAGGGGAATCCAAAGGAGCGGTTGACGATGCACGTTCAGGGGATATCGCATTGGGCGCCGGCCAACATTGGACCATATAGTCAAGCCGTTAAGGTATCTAATGATTCGATTTTAACAGAAGCGAGATTCTAAACCTACTTTGCGATAGATAATTATTTAGTTCAAAATCGCTGTTTAAATCTAAAAAAAAATAATCCTGCCTACGTAAAGGAATTTTGCTATTATTATCTGTATGAAACTTTACAAAAATAAACTACTAACACACCGTTAATGAATGTAAAAATATTTAGACAGCTTTAAAATTTAGGTAAAATTGGATCTAAGAAAAGCGGCCACATTCCTCTAGACTAGATCGTATTTTGTCGCTTCGTGTCTCAATATGACAGTTTATAAAAGGTATTACAAAATTCTAGACACACTCGTCGAGGGTTCTCATTGAGCAAGTTATTCATAATTCCTTCTCAGTCACGAGAAGTGTCGCTACTGGCTCTTAAGGTAGTATTGTGTGTCGAGGTGGGCGAGGTGATCGGCACGTGCGGTCAGATCGCGCTGGTGCCGGGCAGCATGGCGCTGAGCGCGGGCGGTGCGCGCGCGCAGGCGGCGCTGGCGCTGCGTCACGTGTCGCGCGTGGTGCGCGCGGCGAGTGCGCAGGCGCACATCCGCAGCGTGGTGGCGGCCGTGTGCTTCGCGGCGCGCCGCACCGCCGTGCCGCCCGCGCGCCGCCAGCTCGAGCGCCGCACGGCCGCCGCGCTGTGCCAGTACGCGGTGGTGCGCGCGCTGCCCCGCGCCGCCGCCCTCGAGTGGCACGCCTGGGCGCACACCGACAACAACCGATTCGAATGTAACTACCCACTCACTCGCCTATTGACTACCATCAATCTTTAATGGAACTTTATGGAACATTTAAAAGTGACATACGCGTAGAGCATGAACTTTGTCATCTGTCATTTAAAGAAAATGTGACTTTACGTCAACACATTGGAGTTTAAAATCAATAGTAGAACTTGGTCGTTACTACCTTTTACCATTGACGCGCGTAGGCAAGATTCCGCCATGATTCCGTTTTAGGCGTACATTTTATGTGCCTCTTTGGCATTTGTGAAGCAAAATCCATAGTTGTAGTAGATTGATGTTGACTACTTTAAATTATAATTTGCTTCCATAGTGGGAGGCAAATTAAGAAATAATAAAAGTTTGTTTCAATTGAACACTCATATGAATTTAAAATGAAACTATTACAGACGAGGAAACAGGGTGCAATATAGACGACTACAAAGTGGCCATAACAAGGAGATGGAACTATGAGAATACGGTTGCAGCCTTTGTCTGCAATGTTGCTACAAGTAAAAAAAAAATTTTATAATTCTCTAAATCTCTATTTTAAATCCATTTTATTATATCTGTACATAATAGAAATATTATGATATTTATTTATTTATTTTTCGCTACAATGTACATAATAATAATAGTAAGTATATAAGCCTACTGGTCGCTTTTGAGAAATTTTTCTTTAAATGAAGAAATAAATATATAATTTTTTTTAATTATTCACCAATAATAATGAAAATATAATTAACTTGTTTAAATTAAATTATACAATTCTCAAAACTTTTTTATCATGCTAATTTTAATTATTTACTCATTTATCATCACCCTAATGAATGTGCGAAGGGCCCAACAATTCAACTACGTTGTCAACTATGTCGTGTACGTTGAATGGTCGGCGACAGGTTCATCGCCGTCGACTTGTCAGCTGTCGTTCGCGAGCGCGGAGGCGTGCGAGTCGCACCTGGAGCTGGCAAGACGCATGACGGCTGCGCAAGTACGGCAAGTGCTCGAGTACGCGCTCGGCAAGTTGCTCGCCGTGCGCGACAAGGCGCACCACACGACTCGCGACTCAGCGCCGCCCGCCGTCACTCTGCGTATATTCTATCAGGTTAACATTGATTCTATCCATTAGTATGTTATAGTAGTACGGAGACGCATGGCGTTTTCGAGTGGAGGGGATGGACCGTTTATTTGCTGGGTTTATGGCCAATACCATTCGCCATCGCCATCGGCACGAGATCCGTGTGGTGTCAAAGGGTTGTTTGGCACAGTTATGGCGTCCACACGTTGGCCACAAATTTAAGTCTGAAATTCAGGTGAGCAGCGCTCCTCCGGCCGGAGTGATGGTGGAAGCGGCGCGCGAGGCCAGAGAGAGCCAGGGAGGTTGGTGCGCTGCACTCACTCTGGTGCCGGTGGTCGCTTTGCACAACGCCTTCACCTTCCTCTCCATCGGCGGCTTAAGGCTCGACGAGTGATCGCTTGCGGGTATGTTCAACTTGAAGTGAAAACAAGCACACGAGTGCCTCTATGAAAAATTATTAAAATTGTCTTAGGTAGGTATGTCGTTTATTTTTCTTATTCATTGTTCCAATGTTGATCCCGCCGGAAATCGAACCCGCGTAAACAAGCGCCTTATAATCACTCATCGAACGGGCTCATATTACATTTTTTGTTTAGTACAATAACAAGTTAGAGCTTGTATGAAAATATGAAGGGAAAAAAATTATACGACAAATGTCTTTATTAAAATATGTTCTGGTTTTGTTACAGATTTTCCTGAAGAAATATAAATACAGACGCTTATTGCCAGTTTATAAAAGTAATGTATTTACTGAATATTTTCAGTGTTTATAAAATTTTGTTTAATGCGCTACCGAGTCTAATGTACCATAAATATAACATATTTTTTATTGCACATTTGAGTTTTATTTAACAACTAGATAAGCCTGCAAAGAATTCTGAGGACTTCTAAGGAAATCATTTTTTTTTTCTCTAAATAATCTTTTCTCGAATTGGCGGTCGTGATATGTCTAAAAAAAAATCAGAAAATGACGGCCTTATTTTTTTATTATTCATACTAGATTCATTAATTTCTTATTTTAATAGTAATTAAAACAAATCCCATATTAAAAGCACCTTAAAAGGCTGTCATAATAAGAGAATCAATTACTTTGTTCTACCATATATTCAAAAAGGTTTTTAATGAATTCAAGTGACCAGGCCTCAGTCTTAATTACAAGTTTAGCCTTGTCTATGATAAATTGCAGAGTTAATTGTTTCAAATTTTCACAAGAATGCAACTCTGCTAGTTGTAAAGTTTCCAAAGCGTTGTCTACTGTTAATGTATCGTAAAGAACCTGTTCAGAAAAAACTTTGAGCCTGTCAAGTTGATAAAAATTGGCGGCGGCTAACAATTCTTCAAGCATCTCGGCGAGATTTGGAGCTTCGTCAGTGTATATGAAAGTTATTACTTCTATAAAGTACTTCAGACTCCAATGGTGACTAGTATTTCCATTGTAGACACTTTCCGTTGTATTGTGTTCAAAATGTGCCTCCAACACGAGGCTTCGGCTCGCCAAGAAAGCTTTGTGAACCTTATATTCCTCGCCATCAGCAGATTTCATTATAGCATCAGCAAATGATCCAAGATTGAATAGATTCTTAAACTTACTACACAACCTTGACTCCAACATAAAGGGCTAACCTATTTTTTCATTAAAAATGGCTTTTATTTCCAAACTTATGGTTAGTGACTTATTTGATCTACTTATAGCGGTCATTTATAACCACTCATATGGTTTTGTGACCATATAGTCATCGTATAGACCACTGTTTGTTTATAACATGAGACAGCTATTTGTTTATAAAAATTTTTTAAACAAATAGCTTAAAAAAATCTTACCCTTCCGTTATTTAATAAAAACAGCTGTAGCATAACATATCAACAAAAAAAAAATTCTTAACAACAATTTCTTGATTTTAATTTTTTGTGATAAACAATATACTTAAACAAATTTTAATTAATTTTATGATGTCATGTTATTGAGTACCTACACACAAAAAAAAAAGACCCCAAGGAGGGAAAAATTTATACGAGGGTTATTTAAGCATTTATGCTGTTTTTATTGAAAACGGAGGTACGAAAAAAAATTCGTTAATTAACAATAGCTTTGCTTTTTGAAAAATGCATTTTAAATTTTTTTCCAACGAGACTCTTCTTTCAAGTGTTCAGATGACACAATATATTTTTTTTCCAATTTTTAAACAAATATTTAATCCCTTGAAAAAATTATTTTAGATGTGGTACTCGGTTTCGCGGCTGTGTACTCATGCCGTCCTGAGGCATTCGGCGATGTCGCAAAAAGTCTCGTCTCAGTTTATAAGCCCTCGCCCACTACGGCTCACTATTCGTGGCTCACTCTTTATTACATATCCTGCACGGCTCTCTTTTTGGCTGCGAGTAATCAGTCCTGCTTAGATATTACGTCCATGGTTAGTTAGTCCTTCTCTTCTTCACCTCTGCATGGTCAATATATCTTGTCCTGTGGTTTCAATTGATAAATTTGACAATTGACATGACATTTGACGGATTACAATTGGGCATTGGCAAATGTGCTTGTAGCAAGCGTTTTTTAATTTACTCATTTGTTGTTTGTACAATTGTGGAAGAAAATTTTTAACTCCTAATTGTAATCCTATTACTGAAACTAAATTTGAAATGATTTAAACTATTAACATTAAAACTTTCATATACACAAAATGGCAGACAAAAATAAACCAAATGCGAACGTCATTGTTCAAAACCAGGTTTGTTCAATTGTTTTGGACACTTGTTCATATCCTTTCAGATTTAAGATTTCAAATATTAGTGAAAACCGCATTAAAATCCGATGCGTAGTTAAAAAGATCATCAGGACGGTCAGATAAACACTAACCGACCTAAGCGTACATACAGATGGCGTTAAGCGACCTTATTTTATACTGGCTGTTGCACGCGACTTCGTCCGCGTAACTTTATAAAATATAGTCTATGTTACTTGCTGATAATATAGCTTCCCAACAGTGAAAGAATTTTTCAAATCGGTCCAGTAGTTTCGGAGCCTATTCAATACAAACAAACAATCAAATCTTTCCTCTTTATATTAGATTAGTATAAATTATTTATCATAAGCTGCCTCCTATAATCCTCTTATTAATTTCAGTTAGTACAATGGATAAACGAAGCTGGAATGAAAGATGGCCACAGGAGAGCTGATTTGCTAAGAAAGATTGTAGAAGTTCTTTTGCATCAAGCCTCGCAAATGATACCCGTTTATATAAATAATATTTTAAGTTTTGTTACTGATAAAACAACAGAAGTGAAGAAGCAGGTTATTAATTTTGTAGAAGAGATTAGGTAAGAAAAGAATAAATGCACATTTATCATAAAAACATGAGTTTTTTTCATCCAGTATACACTTCTCCCCTATATTATTAATTAAAATAATAATATATAAGTCGAAGTAAATAATAAATTTGTTAAGAAAGTAGAACTAAAGAAATTTTTATTAGAATTTCATAAAAAAACATAGATTTGCTTAGGTTTTTTAATGTTTTTTATAATTTTAGACAAAGAGGCCAATGGTCCAACCTTTTATGAGCCTCAAAAAGAGGTAGATGGTAGATGACTGTCATCGACTATAACATAAGTAAATATTTATAATATTAGTATAGATGATTATTTATGAAACCTCTATTCCAGTAAACTCCACCCACAGTATTTGCCAAAGGTGATTGGACAATTGAGTCTACTGCTCAATAATACGGTAATAGCAGTGCAGAAGAGAGCCATCCAGGCTTCTAGTATTGTATACAGAAACACAATGCTATGGATTTGCAACTCGGATGCTGATATAGAAGAAATGAAATTTGTTTGGGAGAAATTGACAGAACTGAAGGTATGACATCTTCACAATAATCACAATGTAATCATTTTTTTATATATATACATGCCTCACTGTGAACGCTTCTATACCACAATGACAGTCACTTCCATCAGTGCAGCAAGTGATGGTTATGATATATATTACTATACCGCTGATCAGCTGAGATTCCTTCACCAAATAGAAAAACTGCCAAATCTTTGGATTGGCCGATCTAGCCTTCATGTAACACTCTAAAACTAAGAACTAACTCACCCATACTAGCTTACTGTTTAAAAAATCTTATTAGAACTGAAACATTCCCTCTATATCTATATCTTCACACATTCCGCACAGCACCATCTAGTTCCACACTAAGCAACTAATGCTTGTATTATGGATACCAGACAGTTGATATACTACATAGATCTTTTTTGTTATTGTAAATACATACATATTACAAATACAAAACATCCATGACAAAACAACATTTTACCTTTGTACAAGGTACAAAGGTAAAATGTTAACACATAATCATTTGCCCCTAGCGGGATTTGAACCCGTGGCCGTTTGGTTAACAGCTAGGGTTACTAGCCACTAGACCAAACGTGTTGTCACTATACTACGACACTTCAACTTATAAGATCAGTTTGGCATCAGGAGTTGTGGTACCACTTCTATAACACAATTTAAAATCTAGAAACTAATATGTGGTTTATTTAGGTAGGGACATCACAGAATATTTTTTTTACAGCTGCTTGTTTTGAACATGATCGACAATGATAATGAGGGAATTAGGACACACACAATTAAGTTTCTTGAAGAAATTGTACTGATGCAAACACCCTACGATGGGGCCAACGAGGAATTTAGTTTAGAAAAACTTCCAAAGAATTTTGCATTCATTAAGAGGCGGGATCTAGAAGAGGAATCTGAGTGAGTATATATATTATTAACATATATTTGATTTAATCCTTTATAATGCGCTTTAAAACATCCTTTATAATGCACACTGCCAAGGTTTGGAACTTCCTGCCGAGCTCATATAACCCAAATATTTCCAAAGTTGGAGTGAATAGGCATCTTCTGTGTGAGCTCGCTCCATCATAGGCCTCATCTTCGCTACACAGCTAGATGTTGGCCAAGAGCAAAACCATCTCTAATAAAAAAATAGTTTTAATATTCTAAATGTGTGATAACATATAATAAAACACCTACTCCCAGCTGCCCAAGTAATCTTCTTAACAATAAAGAAATAATGAGTACTTATTAATGGGTATGATTTAAGCTATCATCAATTTAATTGGTTTTGAATTATAATAATATCTTCACATATTCAACACAACACCATCTAGTTCCACACTAAGCAACTGATGCTTCTATTATGGGTCAGACAGTTGATATACTGCATAGATTACTTTTTTTTTTGTAAATACATATTACATACATATTATAAATACAAACATCCATGACTCAGGTACAAAGGTAAGATGTTAACACATAAACATTTGCCCCTGGCGGGATTCCAACCTATTATTCTTAAATAATAGGTTTTGTTGAATGCTATATTGTATTAAATATTTGTTTCAGGCACATATTCACACTGCTTCTTAAATTCCACAATTCGCAACACATTTCCAGCGTTAACTTAATGGCATGCATGACTACATTGTGTCTACTTGCCAAGTTTAGACCTAAATATATGCCGAGAGTCGTTCAAGCTCTCGCAGATCTCCACACTACATTGCCTCCGACGCTGTCACAGTCACAAGTCAACTCGGTGAGGAAACACCTCAAGATGCTACTGTTGGGTATAATAAAACATCCGTCCTCCAATGATATGTTATCACATTTAACACAATTGCTAGTGGACATTGGTATGACTACACAAGAGATTAACAAAGCTATCCCAAAGGAGAGACGAAACAAACGCTTGTCTGAAATTAAGAGTAGCGGCGATACTCCGGCAAAGAGAATTAGAATTGATTCACCTCAAAGTAACAGTCAAGGCAGCGATAGTAACAGTCGCAGTGATTTCAACAGTATGTTCGATGAAGATAGCAGTCAAGGCGTTACAAAACCTACAGTCACCGAGGATACAATCTACGAAGGATTGAACAATATAGAAAACGTCATAAATATTGTCACAACAACGTTGGTGAACAATTTACCAAAAGAAATGCCCGAAACATTCATGCAAACCTACAAGCCTATTCCAAACAGCGGGACTAAAGTTCAAAAACAAAACTTAGCCAAAATGATCCTAGCCTTGACCAAAGGGGAATCGACACCCATGGAGATAAGTCCGCCTCTTCTTTCCGATATCACGGCGAAAATACCTTTGCTGACAGAAGACGACGAGAGAGTGACACTTAAAAATGCCGTAGCAAAACTTCAAGAGTCCACTAAAGCTGATAGGCAAATGGAAAACGCAGTATTTAAACTCATGGAGGAAACTAGACAGGAGTTTCTGAAGGAGGAAGAGAGAAAAACTAAGGATAAGGAGAAATTGGTACCGCCGCCGACACCAACGGTTCCGAAGTTGAAACAGAAAGTGAAACTGTTGAAATTGGTGGAAATAACGAGACCTATACCGAAAGAGATCAAAGAGAAACTCATGTTGCAAGCAGTAGAGAGGATTCTCAGGGCTGATACGGAAAGTACTATAGGAGGCGCAGCGCAAATGAGAGCGAAATTCATTACAATCTTTGCCTCGAGTTATACAACGGATATACGAGATCTGGTGTTGGGTTATATCCTGGAAGATCCATTGAACAGGATAGATCTTGGCCTCGCGTGGTTGTACGAGGAGTATGCTTTCATGCAAGGCTTCAATAGGCATCCGATAACGTTGCAACCAAAGATGCACGAGAAACACGACCAGAATTACAATCAGTTGATATGCGCTCTAGTCACTCAGATATCGGAGAGTGGTGATCCAAATATGGAGAATGTTAGAGATGTTATACTGAGGAGAATATATTTGGAAGCTCCACTGGTTACGGACGAGGCTGTTGATTTTTTGAGACATTTAGTAGCCGAAGGTAGAGTGTCGATGTTGGCATTGGAGATTTTGGAGGATTTGTGTATGATGCGTTTGCCACGCGCACCTAAATATGTCACTTCACTGGTCTGCCACGTTTGTAAGTGTTACATCTTTATATATAAAAAAATAACATGTCACGTTGTGTGTCCGCGATGAACTCCTAAACTACTGAATCGATTTTAATCAAACTTTGCGCACTGTGTGCAGTTTGATCCAACTTGAGAGATAGGATAGTTTATATCTCAATTTATAGTGGCAACATTTTTTTATTGCAAATTATTTGTTTATTATATGAGAAAGAGTTATAATTGTCTGTGAGTTCCATAAGATTCTAACAGATGGCGGTGTAAGGTAAATTATCGGGAGTAAAAAAATTGTACCCGTGCGAAGCCGGGAGCGGGTATGTATATTGTTTTTATCAAATTTCTTATGTCATTAGGTACAGCTGTCCCAAGGTGAGATTTTAAAAAAATGTTGCCGGGAATTGTTGATATGATATTAATACTTACCCACCTAATAGTTTAATAATGAACGTTGATTATTGATTGTCTACATATAAATTCCTATTTGAATAATTCAAATCGAACCTTTCGTTTAGAAGTTATTACAGGTATAAAAATGATAAAATAAAATTACTTACTCATTTTATATTTTGTTTATAAAATCTTATGTTCATTTCTTAATATGAAGTCCACGTGAACGAATTCGCAAGCATTGACTAGTTTTTAAAAAATATATATTATACATCAATTTCAATTAAGGAAACATTTTTTATCGCATTTGAACTGTTTGTGTAATTTTTTAGTAAACGCCAATGGAGAGATACGCGATACTGCTCTGAATTCAGCCATAAAAATATACAAGCGTGGCTCTGAATCAGTTAAAAAGGCCATAGAGAAACTGGCCCTAGTCTACTTGGGCTTTATATCCATGTTGAGTCCACCCATAGAGATAATGGGCTCGAGAACAGTAATGAGGGGCATGTGGACGGATGACTTGTACAAAGTGTGCCTCAATCTTGTGATGGCATTGTTCCCGGAGAACGAAGGTAAAGTGTCTGTAAATAATATATATTTTACATAATTTTTCCAATCAAATGAAATTTGTTTATTTGTAAGTTAAATTAAGTAATATGTGAACCGGTTCTTATTTTTTTGTGTAGGTATTCATCTTCATGTAGGTGCTGTCACGTCTGGCGTACAAAATTAATATAATATGCCTGTGGAGAATATTACCTATTTTTGTTTGTAATGATTAAACTCAAAAACTACTGGACCAATTTAAAAAAATCTTTCACCTATAGAAAGCTACATTATCAGCGAGTAACGGGCTATATTTTATAAAAAAAAATTACGCGGGAAAAGTAGCGTGCAACAGCTAGTAATGAATAAACTCAACAGCATGTGTGCTATTGTGTTTTGGTGAGTGAGTAAGGGATGCCAGTGCACTTGCAGCACCTGTGGTGTTGCTTGTGTTATAGGTGACGGTAGCCACCTACCACCAAGTGGAACGTCAGCCTGTCTGTCGACCTTAATTTAAAAAAAAAGCCTCTCCCTAACGCTTGTGCTAGCAGGGTGATGGTAACTTTTTATGAATTGGACCATCAGTCTGTCCACCTCCTTTACCGTAAAAAGAACTAATAGATTTGTTAAAAATAGAATTCAAAATTGCTATGAAATAAATTATAAAATATTAAAAGTCGCATTAAATTAAATCACAGCAATTTTGTTTACGAAATCAATAACGGTTAAATTAATCTTTATAGAGTACCGTTCGTATGTAGATACATTCGAATTTGTAACTGGGTTTCTGAACTGGTTTGTTGCCTTTCACTTTTTATATTGAGATAAGGAATTTCATTGAGTATTGCAAGCGGCTCGTTGGTCTAGGGGTATGATTTTCGCTTAGGGTGCGAGAGGTCCCGGGTTCAAATCCCGGACGAGCCCAACAGCAAAATGTTCTCTTTTAATTTTTTATATAATTAAATAACAAACATTTTTACTTCTGTTTTTGAAAAAATAATTGTATTAAGCAAAATGTTTTCGGATTAAAGCTAAAATTTGATTGAATCAGAGTTAATAGTGGAAGTGGCTCGCGTTTACGGCACGGCGTCGGCGGACGCAAAACGCTGCGTTTTGCGAGCGGTCGAAGCGCCCATCAGGTCGGCCACCGCCCGCCGCGAAGACAACGCGTTGCCGCCCGCCCTCCTCGCTCTGCTGCAGGAATGCCCTCGCGGCGCCGAGACCCTGCTCACCAGGCTCATACACGTTCTAACCGAGAGGGGTAAGTTCCTTTACTTCTGAGTTTTCATTTATTTTCAGGAAAAAGTTTGCTCTTTATTACAATACGAAACATAATATAAATGTGTGTCTATTTTATGATTCGATATTCCTGATAATAATTGGAAATGCGAAGCGATAATTTTTATTGATTATAACATCATTGTTTAGCTAATTATCAATGTGTGCGTGAACGTTTTATCATTGTTTAGCTAATAACAATGATAATAGCTAATTATCATTGTTTAGCTAATAACAATCATAAAGATATCGTTCGGTTGTAAATTATTTTTTTCGCACTGTATGATTTGTCATCCACTGAATTTGTACGAAATGTTTTTTCAAGTTAATCTCGATTCGATTACGTTAACCATCACCCAGCCGATTACTGAGAAGTCATTTATAAACACATACGTGGACGAAGTCGCGCGGAAAAGCTAGTGATTTTATATGTTAGTGGACAGTTTCACCTTATATATATATATATATATGAAGATTTTTTTTTTTTTAGTTTGGTTGATTCCACTAATAATCTCTTGGAACTACCAGGAACTCTTGGAACTCTGATTTAAAAAAATATTTTTGCGTTTCATAGCTCAATTCTTGAAGGCTATATGGGCTATTACCTAGAAATTGACCTAATTATTGAGAATTGCCTAGAATAGTGGACCATTTTAAATAAAACAGTGGCTGAAACCGCTGGCCACAGCTAGTAATTTATAGGATCAAAAGCTAGTATAACCATAAATTTTATTCAGCACTTATTACTTTCTTAAAAATGCAGATTATACATTAATAAATTAAAGCCCTTCGATAGGCAATTCTCTTGTTTCTTAAGTATTGACAAGTGAATATAATATTTTAGCTCCGCCAAGCGCCGAGTTGGTGTCGCATGTGCGCGAATTGTACGCGACGCGTGTATCGGACGTTCGATTCCTAATCCCCGTACTGAATGGACTCTCCAAGAAGGAGGTAAGTCTAGCATCTTCTTAAAACCAAAGCAGAATATAACCCCTTAGGCCTAGACTCCACCAAATGTTAGTGTTAGTAACAACAAATAGGATTTCGTTATTTACTTATCTAAGGGCTCAGCTAACATTACTGCTCTCCACTTTGCATATCAACTCCGCTGTGTTGTTCGGTGGAGTCATGTAGCCTTGGCCTGTCTTTTTGTGTTCTACCGGCTTTTTTATTGTTTATGTTAAGCTCGGTGGTAGACATCGGCTTAACGGTCCACTTGATGGTAGGTGGCTGTATACCGTCGCCTATAACACAAGCAATAGTCTGCTTTCGTATATGTAGTTAGACTTATACACTCTCTCATATTTGTTTGTATACGTTCCAGTAATTCATCAAAACATAATAATTTACTCATTCGAAAATAGTTAAAAATTTTGTTTTGTTTCGTCTCTTCTTAGTTCGTTATATAAAGTATAAAATGCTCCACTTAGTTTTTCTAGATGTTAATAGAGGGTGAATCTAGCAAAATCTTATTTTCTTTTTTTTTTTCGACGATGTATTAAAAGTGAAAAATAGCAACACTTTAGTATTATCGTCCATCATCGGTCCCCGTCTTATCTTGAAATTTGTATGAGCTCTAAGGGGGTGGTCACTGTCGCCGGACGGGCTGCCCAAATGACTGTGAAACGCAGTGTGCCCTGCAACTACTTTCCAAATTGAGAGCCAACAAAGTTGACCCTCTCGGGAATCGAATACGGGACCCCCGAGACAGACAGTTGAGGCACACACCCTAACCACTCATCCAAAGGGTCAGATATAAATTCTTAAATTTCAGATAATGGCAGCTCTGCCGAAGTTGATAAAATTGAATCCCGTTGTGGTGAAGGAGGTTTTCAATAAACTTCTTGGATTGTACAATCCAAACGAGGAACATTTACCAGGTAACTAACTAACTCGTCCAAATGTTTACAATTTACATTATAATATAATATGTTTTGCTTTGGCTGATCTTAACGGAAATTCCTATTCAATATTTACCACACCAATTAATGACATTTTATAGATATTTATTCGTACAACACAAAGGAACAAAGTCCAAAATAACTACTCTTAAAAAAAAACAACAAATGAATCGGAATCTAAACTACACTCATTGTGTCAAGTGACGTCACAGGATACTTCGTGACGGTTGAATTTGTTTTCTACATTTTGCATTAAGAAAAATGGATATGTTTTAGATTTATTTTCGATATGGAATGCTTAAATGATTTTTTTTTATTTCATACTTATACTTTATTTATTTATTCAGTTATTTCTGCAATTAATTAATTAAGTAAGTATTTCCATTTAACATTGACCGACTATATTGAAATGTCTAATAAAAATAAAACTGTTTCAGAATATTATTATATTATTCCAATGTGTAAGTATAAAAACAAAATGTAAAAGTTTTTTTTTCTATTTGTAAGTCATTTCAGTCTGTGCAATGTAGGTTGCGTTAAAGTCAAGCCGCCGAGGAACATACCGTCAAAAATAGTTGGTCCTTCGAGCCAGATTTACACATAATAGTAATAATACCACCACTCTACCAAGTTATTATTCGGCGACTCTTTGAAAGCGAATTCTTTCTCCACAACCCTGCTCCCTTTGCTCTGAGTGGTATATGGTGATCAATATATTATAAGCACTTGTCTGCACATTTCAGTTTCCCCATCCGAGTTGCTAGTGGAGCTTCATCTAATAGATCCAGCGAAGGCGGACCTCAAGTATATAATCAAAGCGACTGCACTTTGCTTTGCCGAGAAGCAGACTTATACGCACGAGGCGAGTGTTCACTACTCATTTTCATACAATTTTCAGTTGTCCTAATCGCAAGACAATGCATTCTTAAACGCTGGGTTGCAGGTGTTGGCGGAAGTGCTGCAGCGGCTGGTGGAGGAGCCAGACATTCCAGTTCTGATGATGCGAACGGTTCTGCAGGCCCTCACCTTGTACTCAAACCTCGCACCGCTTGTGCTCAACATACTTGAGGCTCTCATCGATAAAGAGGTAATAAATAATAATGTCCATTCCACTTCTATCCCTACTAAGTATACCCACTGGTAAGATGGGTCAAGTGCTGCGAGCGCACTCTGCCGGCGGTTAAAGGGTTGAAAGGCTGAGTTAAGTGTTTGTCGGGTGTTGCGCAGGTGTGGACGAACAAGGTGGCGTGGGAGGGTTGGGTCGAGTGCTGCGAGTGCACTCTGCCGGCGGTTAAAGGGTTGAAAGGCTGAGTTAAGTGTTTGTCGGGTGTTGCGCAGGTGTGGACGAACAAGGTGGCGTGGGAGGGTTGGGTCGAGTGCTGCGAGTGCACTCTGCCGGCGGTTAAAGGGTTGAAAGGCTGAGTTAAGTGTTTGTCGGGTGTTGCGCAGGTGTAGACGAACAAGGTGGCGTGGGAGGGTTGGGTCGAGTGCTGCGAGTGCACTCTGCCGGCGGTTAAAGGGTTGAAAGGCTGAGTTAAGTTTTTGTCGGGTGTTGCGCAGGTGTGGACGAACAAGGTGGCGTGGGAGGGTTGGGTCGAGTGCTGCGAGTGCACTCTGTCGGCGGTTAAAGGGTTGAAAGGCTGAGTTAAGTGTTTGTCGGGTGTTGCGCAGGTGTGGACGAACAAGGTGGCGTGGGAGGGTTGGGTCAAGTGCTGCGAGCGCACTCTGCCGGCGGCCAAGGCGCTCCTCGAGCGACTGCCCGAGCGAGCCGTCGCCTCTTTGCCTCCCGGACTGCTCTCCTTGCTGCACCACAACTTACCACAGGTCACCATCATCTCTTTAATAATATTATTGTTTGTAATGAATACACTCACAACTACTGGAGCGATTTTACTCGTAAATAACGGACGAAGTCGCATCGCATGGTGAAAGCTTTTGAATGAAAAGTATATTTGTATAACTAATATAAGTTGTTAACATTACAGGTACAGGAAGCGTCGGGCCCATTGGAGCCACTGCCTCCAGGAATGGACTGACATCTGCCCACAGCGTGACTGGATACAGTCACCAACAACTTGTCACATTTATGCGGTTTGTGAGCCGATTTTGGACATTCACGTTTAGGATTTTGAAATCCGTTGGTCCTTTATTTCTAACGTAATTTTTTTGTGTTGTATATTGAATAGTGAAATATAATATTCATATGTAAATATATAGAATAATAAATAAAAATGTTGGGATATGTATGTTATGTATTTATCGTAAGTTATTCGTACGATTTGATTTAAGCACAATTAAATTTCTGTAAAAAAATGCCAACAATTTTTTTCGATAATGTTTTTATTTGTGAGGAATTGAAGCAAACTTAAAATTATTGTAACTTAGAGCTTATTTGATAAAGATCACAACATATTTTGAATAAGTGTGATTGATAGACTTATTTCCCAAAAAATGGGCCTTAGTTTCATATTAACAGTCGGGAAACAAAGTCCTTCGCCTCGTCTGTCTGTCTGTTCGCGATAAACTCAAAAACTACTGCACCGATTTTCATGCTGTTTTCACCAATGGATAGAGTGGTTCTCGAGGAAGGCTTTAGTGTGTAATTTTTAACGCGGACGAAGTCGCGGGCACCAGCTAGTTTATAAATAAAATTATAAACTGATCCCCGACTTTCTATTGAGCCCAAAAACGCTATGTCTGCTGTAAGTTGCTGAGGAGTTGGGTGTCCCGGAGACTACTTGATGATGCAGCATCAGCTCCAGGTTACCGTGTCATGGAAATACCCCACCGAAGTAACAGTATACCAAATTTCAAATAAATCGAACCTGTGAATGTTAGTGAAATCCCTTCAACTAGGAAATGAGCTGATGGTCTTCAAACGCCTGATCCTCATTAAATTATAGTTAAGAACCATCTTGATCATGTCAACCTTAAAAAAAAGAAACAAATATCAAAATTGGTCAATCCGTTCGAGAGCTATGATGCCACAGACAGACACACAGTCAAACTTATAACACCACGTTTTTGCGTCGGGCGTTAAAATGGACTAACTATAAACATATAAGACATACTGCGATCTAATGTGTAGATATTTTGTATCACACTGTGATTTTGATCATCATCATCATCATCATCATGAAAAATATTACAGGAGTAATTTTTTTTTTTTTCTCAGTAGACGTTTGCTATTATTTATAATGTATAAATTTTTGCCTTCTCTTCTATTAATTATTATTCCTTATATAATAAATTTATAAATAAAAGCTTAAAATGTTTTATTTCACTGTAATAACTAATCGCATAAGTTATTATTAATAAAATCTTAATTTTTAAATATTATGTAT
This sequence comes from Synanthedon myopaeformis, assembly GCA_944738685.1. Taxonomy (NCBI): domain Eukaryota; kingdom Metazoa; phylum Arthropoda; class Insecta; order Lepidoptera; family Sesiidae; genus Synanthedon; species Synanthedon myopaeformis. The sequence continues at coordinate 1,499,491 of OX122927.1, read as the reverse complement.
ATATATTGAATTTATTTCAACTTAAAACTTTCAATTTTCGGTGATATCGCCTTTAGGATGTTTTCCAGGTTATATGGCGTGCCTGAAAGAGAGAGAAAAAAAACATATTTTTCAAAATTCAAATTTAAAAAAAAAAAAAAAAATCAAAATTATGTAAACTCCAGTCCCAATAATAACATTTGTTTAGTTCACGTTTTAAATTAAAAATTAAAAGGCTCAATACTTCATTGTGAAACAAACAATCGTTATATGGCAAGCTCTTCAACTTACCAACTTTGATCCATTCCCTGTCCTCGTAACCAAACTCCTTTCTGGCTTCCGCAATGGCGTCGTGTAACGCGAACGTCACCACAACCGCCAACACCATGGCCGGTTCACCCGTCGCTTTGATCAAACATTAAAACAAGTTTATTTAAGTAATATTAAAATAAATTTCAAATCTGTCGAACGTGTGGAAGATAAATATATGCGCTGGTCACGTGAGAGTACCTTTGGAACGCAACACTCCAGCAGGATTCCGGGAGTTCCTGCGGAATGTCACCCGGAAATCGACCGGAATGTCCCGGACACCCGGAGGCTTGTATGTCCAAGTGGAGTCCGTCAAAAGGCGTCCACACTTTGGGTCGTGTATCAGCTGCTCGCTTGTCCACAGACCGAGGCCCATTGTAAACGCGCCCTCTATCTGTATAAATCAAACATTACATTGAAATGTTATATGTACGAGTTTTTTTTTAGAGTAAGCGAACTAGGTTCACTTGTAGACTTTTGGTACAGTAAACCCAACTTTTTGCCAATCAACATGACCTATTCCCAGTTTACTGAGGTACTGCTGTACAATGGTACAGAGTACTGAACGGTCACCATTTTTTTTTTTTAACATACCCAACAGCCAATAATTAAGGATTTTACATTTGTATAATGTAAATAAGACTGAGTGTTAAGTGTGTGTTGGTAAATTAATTATATAAATTATAAATAATAGTGATAGTGGAAATATAAAATTTTCACCATGATTACAATATCACGGGGAACATATCACGAAACATTATTTATTATCTTGTTTTGAGCTATTTGCGTAAATTGTGTATAATTTTGAACCGAAGAAATGTTTTGTTCGGGTACAGATTTTACTGAAACGGCTTTAGCGTCTTATTTGATAGATTCGTTAATGAACAGTTTAACCTGACCAACGTCGATCTCGGGGCTCATGCTGACCCCGGTGTCCTCTATAAGGTCGACCCTGGTCAGGATGTGGTTTCCAGTGAGGACGTCTAGTTCTATTTCGGCTGCGCATGCGCCGTACACGCTGTACCCTTGCAGCGAATCCACAGGTGACGTCATGTACGACACCTGCAGATTTATACCTGAAACAATTATATTGTGATATTGATATGAATCTGAGTGCAGATAATCTGCACCAAATCTTGAAAAACAAACAAATATTCAAAAAATCTTTTAGACTTCTGCCACAAAGTGGATTAGGATCAGGACTAATAAAAATTAAATAGAAGACACTAAGTCTCACTAGAGAAATTATAATAAATCAATTGATGAACAAGGTCCCTTGCCTACGCAAGGGGTAACTGCGACTTTCCCCTAAAAAAAAAAAAAAAACGGATATTTAATATTTAGAGGATCACATCCGCGTATTAGGGTTTCAAGTGCTTTTTTTTTAAGGTTTAGTTTCTGGATGAAGAAATAAATGAAATTAATTTTGAGAAGCAAAAATAAAATTGGGATTAGTTTAATATTTTTTTTTATCAAGTAATCCTTAGTAGAAGATTAAAATTTAAATAAAAACTAAAACTACTTCCATAGCTGTTCATCTAAGAGAAATCTGCAAGATTTAGGACTAGCTCCATATCTGCATCCTCAAAAGATTCGCGACACCCCTGGATTTTACAAATTTTACACAATGCAAACATTATAAAAAGCTTTCAGTGGACTCATGCTTCATGGAAACATAATGTTGCAGAGTTAATAATAAAAAAAACCGAATGAAAGTATAATGAAGTAACCAAACTAAGGGTTCAGATCAAATTTTGTGGAGGGGACTGTGGCGAATCCAACTTTTACAGCTACTCTATGTCGTAAAACAAACTTACCTTTATTGTATGCTTCCTTCACTAACTCATCCCAACTCGGCTCGTTTAACTCATTCCTCACCGGCTCGAGCCTCGCGAGTAATGCCTCGCAGGCCTTCACTACTGCGTAAGCCACGCACTCACTAGTTATACTCCCGTTACTGGCCATTGCGTTTGGGGACACGAAACTATCACTCCCCTTAACAGCCACTTTCTCCATGGGCACTTTCAAGGAGTAAGCGCACACTTGAGCCACTTTCGTATTTATCCCCTGTCCCATTTCTATCCCACCGTGGGATAAGAGGATAGTGCCGTCGGCGTGATACACAGATATGCTCACCGGGAAGTTCCACGAGTACCCGATCGGGTACGACATTATGGACATTTTCAAGCCACGCTTTCGCCAAGCGTTTTCAGAGTTGAACTTTTCAATTTGAACCTTCCTCTCTAAGTATTGCGAGTCATTTTTTAACGTGTCAATAATGTCTTTGATTGAATTGTGTTTGATGGAAATGTTTGCGGTTCTCACTTGAATTGGATCGTTGTTTGTTGCGTGTGCGATACGTTCCATTATGTGTTCCACGATTGCTGTACCTTCTGTCGTTGCTGTAATCATAAGTAATATATATATATATATATATATATATCAATACTACAGCTATTTGCACGCGACTTCGTCCGCGTAACTTTATAAAATATAGCCTATGTTTACTCGCTGATAATGTGTTGCTTTCTATAGGTGAAAGAATTTTCAAAATCTGTTCATTAGTTTTTGGAGTTTATTCATTACAAACATATAATTATATCTTCTCTCTATACAATATTAATATAGATAAATGTTCTTGTAATACCGTGATTAAAAATGAAGCCATTTGAAAATGAATTTGTGAGCCAATTACATTCGTTTAAAAAGCAACCTTAAACCTTGTATGCATAAGTTTCATAATGATAAGAATTCCACTCACCGGGAGCCCTGCACCAGGTGTTAGATGGTTTGTCCGTAAGCACGCTGTACCCTGTGAGCCTCCATCGCGAACTCTCATACAAGTTGGTGAGGGTAGTTGCAATTTCGGCGGCCGCTGAATCGTTAAACGAATACCCGCAGTCGCTGTAGTATTCCAAATTCAAATATTGAATCACGCCTTCTTTGTTTACGCCAACCTGCAATTTATTTTTATCATTTCGATCAGCTATAGAATTTTAAAGCCACTTTAAGATTATATGAAGCAACAAGTGATTTGTAATGTTTAAACGACAAGTAGCATTCTCGTGCAGTTTTACTTTTTGTATTGTTTGCATTAAAAAAAAAAAAACATGCACGTGTACAGAGTACGCGTGTCAGAAATGAAACTTCATTGGCGATCAAATATATAGTAAAGGTATTAACTCTTTTATTTAACTAAATTTCAAACCATAGTTTGGCTTTCTTTCGTGTACATATTTTGGAAAATCTTCCATACTTAAATTATAAGGCAATATATGGCGATACACAAGAGTAATTAAAATGTCATTAGTAGTACGGTACCTTGTACCGCGCGGTGCAAGGCTGCCGGGCGCCATAAGCTGCCAAGTTGTGAGCCAAGGGCAGCCGCAAGGTGGCGCTGCGTCCGAGCGCGTTCGCGGCCACTGCGCACGCGCACGCCGACAGCGCCGAGCGCGACGCCTTGCCTCCGTAAGCCCCGCCCACTCGCTCCGTCTCCACTACTACCCTGACAACATTTAGTACACAAGAATAGTATTAATTATTAATTATTCTTAGGCTTTAAGCCTCTTTTTTTTTAAAACCTTTAAATTTTACATCTATTCGGTTCGATTATCTTCGAGAAGATAGAAAAATTTGTTGCACCTCAATTCATATAGCACGTTTACATGTGGCCCATTTCCACGGCCATAGAGCAGGGACATGGGAAATAAAATGGGCAACGCGAGCATGTAAACAGGTCGCTTCCCTTGCCACTGCCATGTCCGCTCGCGTTTCCCGCAAAGGGTCGGCAATGCGAGAGCGAGAGCGAGAGTGTTCACATGCTGCTCTCTCGCTCACTTGCTCTCGACGCGCGAACGGATTGCAACGCGAGCGGCCATGTCAATGGTCACATGTAAACTGGGAAATAGGTTATTAAGTAGGTTGCGCGTTTTAGTAAAAAATGTTTTAGTACTGAGGTTAGCCTTTGTGTTAAGTATATAAAATAAAGTAACATATATTTACATGTTCTGTGGAATGTTGAGGGCTTTCGCGACGGCTACGTGAACGAGGTCCAGCCACTGCGTAGACGCACGCACGTGAACGCGACTTCCCCCCACTCCCACTCCCATTCCCACTCCCGCGCCTTCCACTCGCACGGCGCAGCACTGCGTCTCCATCGTGTAGTGGTACTGAGAGTTCACGTAATAGTCACCCTCCAATTCGACCGTTACGTCCGAGCCTTTATCGACAGCCCCTATTTCTATATCTTTGCGGATCTGGAAATGTGCAATAACAACTCTTTGGAATTTGTGTGATTTACTGTTCTGTTATGTGGCAGTATTACATTAACTAATAATTTTAAACAAGCAATTCTTGTATGTATTTTAGTCGTAGGTAGGTATATAAAAATATTTCGTGTAGGAAACTAACGATCCTGGTTCGGCTTTAACGATTCGGATGAAATTTTGCTTTTTAAGTCTACCTTATACCTTATACCATAAGTACTATTTACTCTATGCTTATACATACAGTAGTTCTTTCTTTTCCTTGTAAAAACACAGTTTTAGATTAAAAAAATATTTATTGAAACGCCAACTCGCAAAGTTAAGTGGTACTTGTATTGTTGCCAATAGTTGATAAATCAACTGTTATCTCATAATACGTGGAGTAGAGTTAGTTAACTATTAAAAACATAAAAAATCTTAATGCTGTTGAACCGTCTGTGATAATTTTCTCAAACGCTCAGAACATAAAGTAAACAAGAAACCCTAAAATCGAAAGCATCTTGCTGTTACACGCGACTTCGCCCGCGTAACTTTATAAAATATAGCCTATGTTACTCGCTGACAATATAGCTTTCTATAGGTGAAAGAATTTTTAAAATCGGCCCAATAGTTTTTTTTTTAGTTTATTCATTACAAACATACAAAAATACAAATCTTCTCTATTTATAATATTAGTATAGATTCAGATGTCAAGTGTCAAGTGTCACTCACCCTTGTTTCTTTATCTGGTGCCAACAAGGCGTCTTCCACAGTTAACACCAAATTAGTAGCCACATTTTCATAGCGTACGTTGACAAGCTCGGCAGCTTTCAAAGCTAACTTGTGCGAAGTTGCCGCCACCAATGCCACTGGTTGGCCGCAGTAAGAGACCTTCTTGGTGGCCAGTATCTCTTCTTCGGACTCTTGCCAGGGCACTTCTGTGGGCGTGAACGTGTTCTTGCCAGGTATATCCTTCGCCGTGAACAAGGCGACCACCCCTGGAAGCCTCTGGAATATTGTTCATTTTTTTTTACTTAGGCAAGACCGTCTCCGACCGACCGTATCAATAATTACATGAAAAAGATTCACATTCTTAACAGTTTACGGTTTTGTTTTTGAGTGATTTTTAACATTTGACTTTTTTAATTTTTAATTTTTTTTTTTTTTAACTTTTGCTCTTTTACTTTTGACATTTTTTTTTAACATTTAACATAGTATTTTTTTGATTGTAATTAATTATATATAGATTTTTTTTTCTATTTTATTATTTCGAATTTTTAAAATTTATTTATTGAAGTTTATGTACCAAATTGAATTATGTATGTTCAGCTCTAATTGGCTTGCACACTGCACCTAGAAGTTGAGCGATAGCGTTTGAATGTTAAGTGTTCTAGGCTGTTGCTGTTTAAAATAAATAAATAAATAATAATAATTTAAATCTCTTAAATGTTAAGGTCGCTACAGACGGGCTGACGGTCCACTTGATGATAGGTGGCCACCGTCGCCTACAACACTATGTCATACTTATAAGGGATATGGAGGGGACTCACTCATATACGAATATAAATACACACCAGAGCCGAAGTGGCGTCAATGCTGAGTATATCGGCTCTGCAAACAGTGGATAGTACGAAGGCGAGATGCACGTCCCTTGGAGACGAGTTCACGTCGCACGAGTACCGAACCTCGCCAGAACACTGCGCGACAATTTACTTATATTAATTTCCACTCCTGCGCACAGTTCTAATCTAGTTTATCATATACAAGCCACCAGGCTGCCCATCAACAGATTAACATAACAATAATTTATGTACTTAGGTCATCAATCAATGTACTAGGAACTTTATGGAACACTAGCTGGTGTTCGCGACTTCGTCCGCGTTGAAAATATATTAAAAAAAAAGCAATATAACGCTTGACCTCGTGTTGCTATAAAACTTTGGCCAGGCGTTAATTTTTTATTTATCCCTCAGTCCTTTTTTCTGGATGAAAGGTACCCTATGTCCTTTCCGGTGTCCCAGACAACGTGTATGCAAAATTTCATGCCGATAGGTTCAGTAGTTTTTGCGTGAAAGAGTTACAAACATCCATACATCCAAACGTACTTTCGCATTTATAATATTAGTACGGATTTAAAAGTGACATATGCGTAGAGCATCAACTCACTAAACATCTGTCATTTAAAGAAAACGTGACTTTACGTCAACACATTGGAGTTTAAAATGAATAGTAGAACTTGGTCGTTACTACCTTTTACAATCGACGCGCGAAGGCAAGACTCCGCCATTATTCCGTTTTAGGCGTACTTTTTATGTGCCACTTTGGCATTTGTCACGCAAATTCCATACTTGTTGTACTTCGATGATTTTTGTATATTAAAATCAAAGACCCAGTTTGGTTATGCAACCGAATTACAAGTGTGACAAAATTCACACATAATAAGCCGAATCTAGATTAAAATAAATAACCATAACTAGATACCCTGCATTACCTGAGCAAGCGCCTCCAGCTTTGGGATCGGTTGGTTGAGAGGCCACAGCGACTTGTCCGTGTCGTAGGTTTGAGTCCCGTGCGAGTTTCCGCGTTCCAATAAATCCCCGCCACTCTTGTACCGGGGGTTCACCGATTCGCACAGACTCAATAACGACTGAAAATTCAACATAAATATCATCAACTTCATTTGAAAACTACATTATTTTTTTCCTTATTTGTATCTTTTACAAAACTTTTTTTTTTTGTATTTTTTAAGACAATTATCAAGATAAACATAAATCTATATTAATATTATAAAGAGGAAAGATTTGTTTGTTTGTTTGTTTGTTTGCATTGAATAGGCCCCGAAACTACTGGACCGATTTGATAAATTCTTTCACTGTTTGGAAACTATATTAACAGGGAGTAAAGTTACCATATGTTATAAAGTTACGCGGGCGAAGCCGCGTGCAACAGCTATTATATTATATTATATAATAATAATTACACAAAATTAAATACATTGCATCAACAAACTATCGCTGTCTGTTATCCAATGTTTGCCGTAACTTGACTGTCAATATTTGTTCTGTCATTTCAGTTATTAGTTTGCGCCAGTTTTTTAACAAAACACTATTAGAAAACACAAAATAAATGTTTTGTCGAGCAAAAACACCCCATTGTTAGAAAACTTTATTACTAAATATAATAATAAATATCGTGTATAACGTGGCGATCTAGTTTAAATCAAATCGATACAAATAACAGAGAACAATTTAAAAATGTTGTTAAAAGTTTACCTACCTTATAAAACAATCCCAAGGCTAAGGTTTTTCTAGTCAAAGGAGATGGTTCCGGAGGCGTATCGACTGGCTCTATTTCTTCTTTCAATTTCCTCAAAGCTTTCTGTAGAGTTTCGTCAGAGAAGAGATTTAAATCCTTTAGTGTATTTTCAGTTTCCTTTGCTCCGGTGAAACTCGGACTCACTGAGCCGTATGCGATTCTACACTTTAATATTTTGTTAGTAGAGTCTATTTTGAATAAAAAGCCAGCGTTTAATATAGCGTGTGCGTTTTGTGCACGTGGCATTATCTGAAAATTCAAATACACATTACGCTCAACATTAGTTATTTATTATTTATCTAAAACGTATTTACACAAAAGATGATAACAATGTATGTAAACAATTATTAGGTTTGTCTAGACATTTTATTTCACGCGAACATAACAACATTATATCATATATTATAATTATAACATTACAATAATATCAACATGCCATGCCTTTGTCTAACTAACTGAATCGCATACAAGATGCAACTCAGTTAGCAGCATTAAAAAAATAAGAAGAAAATCGACATGTATTTTCAGAGGATATTTATTTAGTTTAGGTAAAATTTTTTAAGGTACGCTTTATGTTTTTTGTGAAATTTCATTTTTTTAGATTGATAGGTAAATTATTAATTAATTTGGGAATTATATGTATATTGCGAGGTTCATTTGTCATACTCATTAGTGTATTATGGTTTATATAATAACTTATTATTATTAGCCCCTTATAAGGGTCACCCTTAAGAAATAGGGCTCGTTTGTTAATTATATTAAGCATTAAAACAGTACCATATTGACTGTTGTTACGCATTAGTTAGACTATTAAAATATTCTCGTATATCTTTGTAGCATTGACACATTATAATAATAGTTTAAAAAAAAAAATGAATTTACTATACATTATACAGTTACTATATAGGACCTACTAATTTATGGTTAGCTATAAATTTACATGAAAAATATCAATACGATATTGGCTTGTTCATCGCGCGATTCAGACATCATTTAAGAGTAAGTACATATATTTAAATCCAACAAGCAAACACACGTTTTTTAGTTTTGACGACACGTTTGGTCTAGTGGCTACGTGTAACCTTAGCTGTTAACCAAACGGTCGCCGGTTCGAATCCCGCTAGGGGCAAATGTTTGTGTGTTAACTTTTACTTTTGTACCTGACTCATGAGTGTATTTATAATATGCATGTATTTACAAAAAAAAGTAATCTATATATTATATCGACTGTTTGATATCCATAATACAAGCATTAGTTGCTTACTGTGGAAATAGATGGAGCTGTGTGGAATGTGTGAAGATATTATATTATTATTATAACAAGCAAAGTTTTGTCATGCAACACTCCACAATAGAAAGAGACTTACAGGATCCTCAAAAAAAAAAAAAAAGTATCAACCATAGTAAATCAGTCAAGTCGTTTCACAATCAATAAATAATCATTAGTGAAATTTCATTTCAGGTCTGCAACAATCTTTTTTCTTGACGATGGTTGTATTTTTTTTTTAATAATATATTTTTTTTAATTTAGATTTAGATTACATACAGCCATAAATTTAAAATATATATATTATAGATTATATACAAATAGGCCTAAAGAATCATAAAAATTATATTTTTACATTTATTTATTAATAAAAAAAAAATAAAAAAATAAATAAATAAGAAAAAGGAAAAGAAGAGAATATTCTATAAGTGATAAAATTAATTTTTCAATAGTAATTCGCCAATTTTCTTTTTATAAGAATTCAAATTGTTGGAAAATATGTGAATATCATTCAGAATCTTATTGTAGTGATACTTATAGAACGATGTAAGAAGGAATTTTTACAACGATTAGTTCTACAGTACAATGCAGTTCTGAACTTTGGTACATTGAAGTGAATACATTCTAAAAGTGAACAAGAATTGATGCGATTATTTATTATTTTTTCAATATAATATATTTGTAAAAAGCCTCAATCACGTTACGTTACCTTGTAGGTGCGTATCAAGTGACGTGATGACAACGGGGGTAGTTTCACGTTATATATTAATTTATCTTTCAAATCCATTTTCATGAAATCTTCTAAATTCACGTCCACTTTCTCGAGAGTTTTGTCTACTGTAAGAATTGGAAAAATAAACAAATCAAGTAACGTATACACAAATACTTAATGACGATGACGATACGTTTGGTCTAGTGGCTAATAATCCTAGCTGTTAACCAAACGGTCGCGGGTTCGAATCCCGCTAGGGGCGAATGTTTATGTGTTAACATTTTACCTTTGTACCTGAGTCATGGATGTTTTTTATTTATAATATGTATGTATTTACAAAAAAAAAAGTAATCTATGTATTTTATCAACTGTCTGGTATCCATAATACAAGCATTAGTTGCTTACTGTGGAACTAGATGGTGCTGTGTGGAATGTTTGAAGGTATTTATTATTTATTAACTGAAATTGTAAATTTAATTCGAACTAAAATCAAGTATAGTTTAATATGGTGATAGTTAAAATGTTAAAATAGTAATCAAAGAATATCATACCTATAGTGATTGTGGCTTCAACAGTTTCCAATAGAAGGAAAATGTCTGATGGAAATCCATGATGCTGGTTCTTGAGGGATAGGTTACCACCTATGGTTCCCATCTGAAATATTCCCCTACTATTATAATAAAAAAAAAACGTATAAAATAATTATTAATTGACCGCGATCTAGGCCACCTTTAACCGTTGTATATTTACATTTCTAGGATTTAAACTATCTTTTTATCGAGTTTTATATAAACAGTTTAGTTTTATTCTATGATATTCGTGTGGTTTTTTTTTTACAATTACTTACATAAATCTAACTTAAAACTAACATTTAATAAACAAACAGATAGCTCAAATTATCTTCTTCATATGTAAAGATAAGTAAATTTGTTAATCTTCTGATAGAATTATAAATTAAGAATTTTTGTAGGCAATTATTTAATTTAATTTAATTTTATATAAAGTTAGCCCAACAAAATAAACTTACATTTCTGACAGGCACGTGAGCAACGAGATCCAAATGTTTATAGAATTGGTCGAGATATTTAAAATCTTCGTTGGCCGCCCATCGCTTGAGGAGACTCATTACATCGGTGAGAGTCACTCCCGCTCCCAGTATGAGGTTCGCATCGCTCTGTGACTCTTTGAGCGCTTCGATTGAGGAGATATCGATTTGTACTCTTGGCTCAGATGTTGGCGGGTAAACACCTGTCGTACAAAAACTTGTTACATGTTTTATCAGGTCAACTTAAGGGACAATTATTCAAACAAGCTTAGTTGAAACTGATATAAAGAAAAACTGTTTCGCCTTTGATAAATTTACTACAAAATCATATTAGATATTATATAGAAAATATGGAGGAGCTATAAGTTGTCTCTATATAGCATTAGTATATAGGTACTTAGATCAAAATTAAATAATCAAAATTAATACAAAATTACCTCTTCCAGTATTTCCAGCCACCAATCTGTAATCACTTGAGCCCTCTCGTGTTAATATCTGAAATTTAATAAATTTCAACGTGTTAAATTCAACAAAGGGTAAATTAAATTAAAAATAAAATAATGCTATGAAAAATGTAAACAAAACATTATTTTTACAAAAATTTAACTTCAGTATAAGGAGGGTAGAGAACGAGTAAATTAAGATGGCGCTAGTGTAGAATTAGACAAAGATAGATAGATAGATAGAAGATATGGCTACACTAGCGCCATTCTGGCCACTTTTAGAACCCATATATTATTGTTGGAGGACCATTTTTTCAGTTTTATTGTCACATGAGTCTACCCTCTACTTTATCTCTACCCTCCATATTTCAGTAGTCACCTTAAAAACGTCATTGACGGTGAAGGCTTTGTACCATCGCGACACACCGCCATGAACTTCCAGCACACGTCCATTTTGATGGACTGTGTCGTCATTGATAACACACCACTTGTCGTCCACCAGGCTGCATTTGCGTTCGCATTTCTTATAGCATTTCATTCGATGCAAGTCTTCTAGATCCTACACCAATACAACATTCTTTCACGAAGCAATCACGAAGCATTTCTAAGTATAGATTACTTAGAAATGCTAGCACGAAGTCGAGAAGTGGATTTCCTGAAAAAAATAGTTGCCAGTCTCTTAAAAATATGAGCTATAGCTCATTCGATCCGTAATGGCATCTAGAAAAAGACGTTTTTTGTATTTTTTCTGCCAATAAAAATTGCAATTGTTATTTACAAAAAACAAAAAAAAAATTAATTTTTTTGAGGTTTAATTTTTTGACAATAACTCAAAAACTATAAGCCATAGAAAAAATTTTAAAAAAAAGAGGAGGAAATTTTTGATGATAAACTCCCAAAAAACGTCTTTTTCTAGATGCCATTTCGGATCGAATGAGCTATCGCTCATATTTTTAAGAGACGGGCAACTATTTCTCTCAGGAAATCCACTAATCGACTAGACTAAAAGTAATTATAGGATATGAGATAATGAGGAGATATACGAGTACATTCAGCGAATAAGTAAGTGTACAACATAATTATGCTGTCATTTTACGATGGTATTCTTCAAGGGAGTGGTCGGCTATTAAGCTCCTATATTACGACGGCTATTAAGCTTTCGATCTTTGTTCTTCCAATATTTACCTGTAGTTTATCCTTTACTTTCTGGTCAACGTCTACGGCGAAACTTTTGAACGCATCCAGTATTGGTCTGTAGCCTGTACACCGGCACATATTGCCTCCGAAAGACTTCTCTATTTCATCTATTGACAATTTCCGACTGGAACTCTCATACAAGCTGGGAATTTTAAAACAAAACCCATTACTTCCTAGATAGGAATTTCTTAAATAGACTACTAATACTAATACAATAAGTCCGCGTTGAAAAATAATGACATAACGCTTGAAAAAATATATGAGCAATAATTTATTCAATTTTTTTTTGCTGTTTTGCCAGGCGTTGGGTTTTTATTTATTTTTTATATAATTCCTCAGGAAGAGTACTTTTGTAACACATAAGAAAAATTGGTCCGCATGAAATCTCGCACAAAAAGCTAGCATGTATGGTGTCTCATTAAGCCCAAAATAAATATATTATATTATTATTAACCCAAAAACATCAGATGACATTAACAAAATTCTCGCTCGTTTACTACACGCAAATAAAAATTATTTAGTCCAAAACTATCTAAAGCCTAGTTAGCTAGATTTCTAAAAACATGGCGCATTCTATATGTTCATACGACAGAGTTAATTAGGTGGGTAATTACAACTCTAGACAATAATAGAGTAAAGACCTTCAAGAAATCTTTTGTTGCACAAAGGAGTGGCCTTGTCGCATTATTTTATGTTAACATCCAAAACCTAACATAGAAAACATGTCAACAGTAAAAATTTCAAATTTTACGATTGAAATTTTTAAAGAGACTAAATCATAATTGAAAATATAGGAACCAGGTAAGAGCTAATCTTTTAATCATCCCAGTTCTTTTTTTAAATACTAGCTGGTGCCCGCGACTTCGTCCGCGTTCAAAATGTCATATAACCTAAAGCCTTCCTCGATAGATGGACTATCCAACACAAAAAGAATTTTTCAATTCGAACCAGTAGTTCCTGAGATTAGCGCGTTCAACCAAACAAATTCTTCAGTTTTATATAATAGTATATAGATTATTAGGGGTCAGCCTGTCTGTTGATCTATAAAAAAAACCCAAGTCACTGTCCTTCTTGCTGAAATTCAATTCTCACCTGTACATATTCATAACCCAACCGGGTGTGCAATATCCGCATTGGGTACCATTGAACGCAGCCAGCCGACTCTGTATTTCATGGTAGCCATCTTTGTAGTTACCGACGCCCTCTACAGTTTTTATATCCCATTGGTGACACGAAAGAATGTGAACTAGACACTGAAAATCAATACCTACACTCGAATTTATATCTAATTTAAAGGGCAGATAGAACTTATGCTGCGATTACGTAACCAGCGGAGCGGGGTGGGCAACAGCGACAGGTTTTTTCGTTATCTCGTTACTCTTTTCGTAATCTCAGCCTTAATTATCCTTATAAATGGAGACATTGTTAGATTGTCTACTACAATTTTATTGCCTCTGCAGAGACAAGTGACCGTCGTGAAATAACAGTTTTTTTTTTTTTATTAAAGATGGGTTTACTCTTGACCAACAACCAACAGTGTAGCAATGATGAGGCCTAAGATGGAGCGAACTTCATTCTCAACCCAGAAGATGCCTATTCACTCGAACTTTGAAAAGATTTGGGTTATATGAGCTCGAAAATACAGACGCCGGCAGGGAGTTCCAATCCTTGGTGGTGCGCATTATAAAAGATGTTTTAAAGCGCTTGGTCCGAAATAGAGGGATATCTCGACAAGATGAGGATGGTAACCAGCCGTACGTCTATGAGTCATGCAGCTCTTGAGCACTCTCCGAAGTACATCTTATAAAAGACACATAGACTGACAATTTTACGTCTATGTGCCAGGCTCTGCATCTCAGTTTTTTAAAACATACTGCCGCCAATAAGTCTCCTAGCTCTGCGTTCCACCGAGTCGAGTGCGACAAGTTGGTATTTGGCTGAGCTATCCCAAAGATGGGGGCAATACTCCATGCAAGACCGGACTTGCGCCTTGTGTGTGTGTTGTTGTTTTTCGGTGAGAGAGTGACTACTTTCCTTCGCCCAAGTCCTAGTCAGGTGCTAAGGTCTACCTTTCTGTCTGTCTGTCAACCTAAGTAAAATATCCGTTTCACTCCAATATAGTTCTCTTACAAATTTAATCAAGCTAACTAAATCCTGAGCTACCATTCAATCGAGACATCCTCTCAATCACTATTCTTATTGAAGGTACTATATAGAAACTCTGTATTTCCGAGTTAATAAATCCAACAACAGTTTCTATATTCGCGGATCCATTCAGTATATTAGTTGGATTCCATTTCCTTTACTAACGCATGAGCAAGCTTTCTTTGCTGTTGGCAGTGAAAGCTTGCTCATTGTTCACTGGCTGTAGGTACATATGGAGGCACCTTTTACAATGGGTACCTTTCACCATGGAAAAACAAATATCAAACTAAAACAAACCTTATTGTAACCAAGCATAAGGATCGTTATTAAAAGCCCGTCATTTGAGACAGACTGAATTAAATTGAGTCCCTTTAATGTTGCCATTTGTGGTGCTATCACTTATTGCTCTAAGAACTTACCGAATTAACAGCAAACACACGTTTCTCTTTGGTCACAGGATGTGTTTGTGAAACGGACACAACACAAGCTCCACAACCACCTTCATGGCACATAGCCTTTGTTCCGTGCAAGTTGAGATAGTATCGCAGGTAATCATTCAATGATGTGTCCGGACTAACTTCGGATCCGGCTAAAACATTGATCAAAAGGAACTAGGCAACATGGTTTGCATCTTTTATCTTCTTATAAAATATGATCATATATTATATAGGGCCATATATTTTTTCTTGATAAAAGGTGGATCATATTGACAACGTAATGGAAGGGACCATAAGGGAGAATGAGTGGTGGATGTCCAAAGGTGAGATGTTCAGATGACATTTCTTAAAATAGTAGGTAAAGATTGGTTATGTCTTGTTCTTAAAAAAGTTACCTAAAGAGGATACCTTCTTTAGGCAAGCCCAAAATCTGGTTATTTTTTTAGTTGTTTGTATAATTAAATAAAGCTTAATTATTAATATTTAATAATAGCATTATTCATTCTAATTGTAAAATGATAAATAAAAAATAGGCAAATCTAGCTAGAGCATCGCTTTACGAATATTTAACTTAGATAATGAAAAAATAATACTTTGCAAACTCACATAAAGTATAATGCTCTCCATTTATAGTAAAATATATTTTGTCCATTTTATTCCTATTCTTGAGTCGGTTTCTTTTAAATTATGTAAGGATCCTGAAAATATATTTAAATTAAAAGAACTGTTTATAAAATATGACATTGGTTACGCAATTATATTATCTTAAACAAAAACAAATTCACATACAAAAACTTATTTCTTAAATTGACTTGAAATTGACTCTTTGTTTCTTAACTTAACTGCAGCTGCAGTATAAATATATGTCTATCTAAAATTGTATTGAACTTGTAATGTATAAAATAAAAAAGCGATTACCTTTCACAAAGCTCCGTCTCTACAAGGATAATCTATGTATGGTAACACAATAGATAAAGGTATCTTTCATTAATCAGTTTTAAAATATAATGTTTATGGATACAAAAAGTTACACACAAATAAAATAAAAAAAGTTAATCACGAGACCATTGAACTTTCGCGGCCATTCATAACGGTCAAGTCAACAGTAGGCAGCATAATTGCATAGCAACGTAGAGGGAGAGTATCAAGGAACATATATACTCTTGGAGAGTATTCTCCCTCTACGCATAGCAAAAACATGACAAAAACACTAGCGCAGAATCTGTGCAACTCTATTGACATTGACATCTTACTTGGTGACTGTCATTGGTCAATTGTCAAATACCAGCAAAAGCTCGAAAAAAGAAATTGAAAAGCTATTAATTTCCATTCATTTTTTTTTATTTCTTAAAATCAAACATTTGGCACTTTTATAATGGAAGCGTCAAATGGCGGGCGTCAACTATCGTTTCAAGGTCATGCGCACCGACATCGATTGAGTAAGAAAGTTAAGATGCGTATCAGTATCCGTATCCGCGGATCTACATTTTCTTAAACTGTCAACGCCATCTCTGTTCAAATTGCTGTATTATTTAAATTAAAATAGTTTTCGCAAAGATGTATTATTACGTAACATAGTCTAGTTTCCGTGGTATTGTGTAGATGGCGCAATAACTGAAAATATACAGAGGTGTTGGTTACACGGTTACAGGTCGCGAGTTCAATCGTTTTTTCTCATCTTAAAAATGCGCGTTGGGCATTTTTAAGATTTCACTTCAAAAATAGAAACGGACTACATATTCTACGTACGCGTTAATATTAAGTATAGAATAGGTTAATCATAATTAGGAAAGAACTTTTATTTGATTTATAAATAACTTTTGATCTAATAACTGGTTAATGGTTAATTGGTAAACCAGTTAAACTTTTTACTCTATGACTAAAGTAAATCGGTGGCGCCATCTAACAAAATTAATCTTCCATCGGCAACAATACTAATGGATGGATGGTACCACTTTACATTACGAGATGGCGCTTAAATAAATTGATTTTTTTCGAAAATAAAAAGTATCTTATAGTTTAATCCAAGTAATTTATATTAATACATCTGTGAAAACTTCATTCAAATCGGTTAAGCCGTTTCTGAGATTAGCGAACACAAACGCACAGACAACTTCAACTTTTGTCAGTCTACTACATGTTAAAGGAAACAGGGCGAAGGTTTTCATAACCCGACTGTACAATGTGTAAAAATTGTTTTATTTTTGAAAAAATATTTAATGTAGGTACAGATACGACTGGTTTACGATTTTATTATATGTAAGCATAGAAATCATTGTAGGTATGTAGGTATAGATGTACCTACATTTTAAAAGAACGAAATTTAACATTTAAAATCCACGTAATCCCTTAACACCTTAAACTGAAGATCCTAATACAAACCAAGGGCCTCCTCTTGATAGAATTTGCTACGGGCCCCGTTGTATGAGATGAGACGTCAGTGGAGCTTACATACATATTTTTAGAAACAATAAAATAAAATATTTAATTCATTAAATACGTCGTCCCTTGTTGACGTATAATTTCAAGTGGTCGTAGTTTTAGTAAGTTTGTTGAATAAAAAAAAAAACAAAGAAAGAAATATGAATGATATATATTGATTGTTACTCCAAAAGTTAAACCGTATTTCTTGGTCTGATTTAATTTTTAAATTTTTTTTTTGTTTATTGTATATGTATGTATTAGTTGAAGTTAATTTCTTTTTGGAAATTATTAATCTTATTAATCTTTAATCTTTAGGTATTCGATCTGTCATTCTCTACTTCTATTTATTTATTTTATAAAGTTACTAGGTAATTGAACTTAATATATTTATTACAAATGTAGATTTATTTATTAAATACTAGCGACCCACTCTTGGCTTCGCACAGGTGCAATTTTTTTTTGCAAAATAAATTGGCACAAAAACATTTCTCTTTTAACGCTCTTTCCATTAGTGGAAACCGCATTAAAATCCGTTGCATAGCTATACAGAGGGACAGACGGCGACTTTTTTTATACTATGTGAGAAGAAGAAGAAGAAGATAACACGTTCCCTGTCCAGTGTATACAAAATCAGTGTTACCCTGGAGTCTATGTATCCAAAAGGATGCATGATACTTAATTCCAGAGAATCTGTTGAGTCCTTTAAAGATCTCTGTAAAGAGCTATAAAAAATCTATTAAAGCTATTCTCCGCTTATAATATATAAAAATAGTTATACTATAAATATGTAGTACAATATACATACTTATAACATACTTTTTTATTGTAGGTAACCTATTCATCGCAGTAGGCACTTATCAAGACTTATTTAATAGAGTTAAATGCGTTCAAACTATAATACAATGGCTAAAATTACGATATTTTTGGTTTAGTAGTGGTTTCGCACAATTTTTTGAATGTGTTCTCGGAACGCTTACGAGCAACTTACGAGTCATGTGGCACATTTGCATAAACATCAATATCAACATGTGTTAGTAACTAAATCTCGCAATGTGCATTGTGGACGATTATAGTAGCTATTATCAAAGACTATATAAGTATATTGTGGCTATTATACTGTTTTTTTTATATTTTTTTATATGTTCACTTGATGATAGCTGTCTGTTATCACCTAACTATAGGATTATGGGCTCTGAACATCGGTGGGGCTTTGGCATCTCGCTCTGGCTCTTAACTCACGTGCGAGTGAAATCAGTTATAGTAGTTAGGTACCTATTTAGGAAAATTTGTGGTCTCAACTTACTATAATGCGAATAACCGAAGACAGAATTGCGACGCAATACATTCGCGGACTTATTGAACTCACAAAAATAATAAGATTACATTAAAATTTTAGAAAAACTTTTATAAATGGTAGGCTATTGACAACCCAGTTTTAAATGTACAATATAATTATGTTCAGCTAGGATGTTGTCATGGAAAAACATTTTTGGTATTTAGTATTTAGTACTTACCTGAGACCTATAATCATGGAATTACGTAGTATGAAATTGGTAAGCAATTAGAGTTGAAAAGTGAGCTTATAAAGATGAGAACCGACCAGGCTCAGATTGGTAAAACAGAATCTGAGCGGTTCATATTTCTTGGTCGGTAAGTGGTTATTTGATGTAGTGAGCTGCTGGACGTCGTTCATAATTAGAAATGACGGCAAATTTTAAGAATATTTGTATATACATGTTTTTTTACAAATTTTAATCCATACTTACTAATATTATAAAGAGAGAAGATTTGTATGTTTGCAATGAATAAACTCAAAAACTATCGGGTCGATTTTAAAAATTCTTTCACATATAGAAAGCTACGTTATCAACAAGTAATATAGATTCTCAAATTAGTAAAACAGATTAGTCTGTTTTACTAATCTGAGCATAGACTATATTTTATTATATACGTTGGCAAACATTTTAGTATACATTGTAGACGATAGGTCTGTAGGTAACTATTCTGAGAAAAGATATGAGCCACCTGAATAAATAACAGATGTGAATGGTTCACCCTGGCTAAGATGGTGCAAACAGATTTGCAGAACGAAGGCTATCCTACTAAAGATTGATAGATTGAAACAGTGGCATCAGGTTGGACTAAAGATGGTTCTACTACATTATAGTTTATTGTTGTTACATTAAAACACAGTAGGATAATAAGCTATAATAAAAAATTATAAACTAAACCCCGATATCCAGCTCAATCACGCTGCCTATATCTGCTGTAAGTTGCTAAGGAGTTGGGTATACCGCAGAGGTCAAGGTTACCTCATATCAATCGAACATGTGGAATGTAGAGAAAATTCTTCTAAAATACTACAGAAAACTCCCCGATGGCATATCTCTATCTGCTACGGTTAACTCACAGTGACTATTTCTTTCATTAAAACTTAAATCTCTTCATATAATACTTATTATTATAAATCCGTCACATTTGTTTTTCGGCTAACTACTTCTAAACCAGAGATATATTAAAATATCTATGTTCTAAACCACTTACTTATGTAACGGCTTTTCACATCGATGGGTTTTCACTAATGGAAAGAGCTATAAACGAGGAAGGTTTGTGTATATAAAAAAATTGCATACCGGGCGAAGCCAGGAGCGGTTCGTTCGCTAGTAATACCAAAGATTTAAATCGAAAGATGCGCCCTAATCTCTCCGCGCCATACTTAAAACACACCAAAAATGATTAACAATGGGTTAAGCGCAGGCGCTCAACCCTTTACTCTTGCACGCCAGCTACAGAGAGTGACAGTGATCGTTTCTATAATCTCTTCAAGCTTCAACAGAAGTTGCTTTTACTATCAAAAAACTCGCTTGAAATGTTGTCTGTGATTAAAAGTGTGTTTAGACAAAAGACTCGCATTGCTATAAAATTGTATAAATTCAATCTGATTTTTCAGTTGCTAAAATATACGTAGATATGCATATTTATGTGTGAATGGCTGTGTGAGTATGTTTATATGTGGTGTCATTAATAATAAAGTGCGATATATGCATTCAATATGCTGAAGTGTTGAACTTTTAGGGTACCGCATTCAAAATAATGGTTTTAGGTACTACACGAAAACTTTGCATTACAGAAGGTATATAATATTTGTGAATTACTACTTTTTCTTTAGTAAGGCTCCATAAGACCTAGTCGGTTTAAGTGAAATAAAAAGCTTAGGTCTTAGGTCTTATACCCTGTACAGGCTTATTGTCCGCGGCTTCGTAAGCCCCTATTTTATAGTGTTGAAACATAAAATGTTAGTCATTTATTTTTTCTAAAAAGTTGATTTTCCTTTTGATTCTTAAATATTCTCTTAGGTATCACTACTATTTTGGACATGAAAGGTACTCTGTATCATTTTTTGTAGCTCTGACAACGTGTATGTAAAATATCGTGGTGATCGGTTGAGTAGTTAAGTCGTAAAAGCCTACAAAGAATCAAACAAATTCTTCAGCTTTATTCAATTAGTGTTAGTAGTTAGTATAGTAGGTTTTAGGTGTTAAAGAAGTCGCCAGTCTACAGCATTGGTCTAACGTGGTTGATTTGTACCAAGCGAATTTAAATATAGGTACTTAGTTATTAGGAATAATAAGGAAGCCTTAAATCATACAAAATTAGATGCATATTGCTAATATAAGTATATTAGCAAATGCGGGAACATAATATTTAATAAAAATAAGAACATATTATTATTTAATTCTAGCTGCTGCCCGCAACTTCGCACGCTCTGTAGTTTGTTTTTTGAAAATCCCATAGGCACCTAACATTTTTCCAGGATAAAAAGCACCCTAATGTTTAATCTGTGAAAAAACAGTGAAAACCGCATTCAAATCGGTTAAGTAAGCAGTTTCTGAGATTAGCGTCCACAAACGCACAGACAAACAGAGTAAGTAAATCAAAATAAATTATTGACAAAAAATGTACGGAACCCAATTATCGATTTATTCTTAACATAAACCTCAAACGGTTTTTGCTTTTTAGCTGAGACGGGACTCCCGAAAAGGACACATTCAGTCGTAATCATCATTCATTCACTCAGTCGTAGTTAAATGAAGTGTTTGGTCACGTTCATCGTTCATTTCGTTAGGCTAGGTTAGTTGTATGTAGTTAGTTAAGTTAAAGTTTCGAACTAGAGAGTAGTTCTTTGGATTGCATTTATTAGAATTCGGGTCCAGTGATGTTTGTTTCAGTAGTTCTTTTTTATATAATTGTTTTTATAATATTGTGCTGCGTTTAATTTCAATACAAATATTACATAGTGAATATATTTTATAACTATTTTAAAGAAATAATTAAACAATGTGTTTCCGAGATAGAGTATATATTTTTTTTGGAATTGATATAATTTGCTACGCTATTGCAATTGCAAGTTTGGTAAGTTTCTTTTAATATTTTTACCTATATGCTACCTATCTGTTGCACGTCCGTAGGTACTTCTTAAATACTTAAATAATATGCGTATAGTATGTTCCTTTTTTAATATAGGCAGGTATCTTTAAAACTATTAAGCAAAGAAAATATAAAAATAAAGTATATAATTTTTAAAGAACTATTAAAAGACTTCACAGGAAATATTATGCACTTTTTAAAGTATATTTAGGAAACTATTCTTGAAATTAAATTATCGTTTTTTCCACACCGTTTACGACGACGACGGGGAATCCCGGTTTGATAGAAATTGTTTAGGGTACAGTGGGGTAAGTTCGGACGGTTTTAAAATTACATAAATATTGAAAATTTGAATATTGGTGTTAGAAAATGTATTTTCTCTTTGCTCAGCTAAATTTATACTAAGAAATTTTGTGGTAATTCTAAATGAGCGTAATTTTAATATATTCTTTAATACGACAGTTACCCTTAATGACAGGTTAAATAATGTAAATATTTTTTGATTGATAGTTCAGACCCTATGGGTGGTATGCATTATTGAAATGTGATTTTTGATCCTGTAACTATCGTAGGAAAACCATCGACGAAGAATAAGAATTTGAATATTTTAAAAAATAAATGTAGGATGTAGGTAAGTCGAACATTGACCTCCATAACACTGAAAATACAGACTGTAAAAACTGTTATTGCAATAGTCAAAAATTTTGCCTATTTTTTGAATTTTGGAATTGGATACATATTTGATGCCGCGTAATTAGTTCTCTTATTTCTTTTTTTTCTGTTTTTCCTATTTTTACTTTATTTATAGAAATAACTTAATAGATTCTTTATAGAAAATCCGCAGTCGTCTGTGTGATGCCCTTGATAAGGTTGAATTTTTAACAAACATTTAAACCCGTTTAACGTGTCAGTATTAATCCTAACTTAATATTATAAATGCGGAATTTGTTTATTGTTACGCTTTTACGCCTTAACTACTCAACCGAAAGATTTCAGATGAAATATTGCGTACACGTTATCAGGGATACAGAAAAAGACAGGAATAAATAAATAAATATATATATATATTAGGGTGTCCCAAAAAAATAAAAGTATTTTTTTTCCAACGCATACCCTCTTATTTTGTTTCAATGATGTCAAAGGTATTATAAATAAAGTTTCACGTATTTAGAACCACGGCAACCCGTGCCGACTTGCATCGAAACTTGTCGGTACTTGTTTACTAAGGCGCGCGGGAGCCAACGTATTGATGTGCTTGTTGTTGCTTGTTTGTTTGATTAGTAAACGCATTGTTTTCATTCAGTCAACATGTCAATGGAGTTACGCAGTTCTAAAAAGGGGATATTTTTTTTAATAGGGGACGTAAAACATCAAATTACCGGTTCAAAACTTCCCTCTAATGGATAGGTACTGGCAGTTCTGTTCTATAATATTCGAGAAGTTAATTTAAGTGTCAATGAAAGCGCCAATCTTACTATTCGTGAGTGCATTATTTACTGGGAAAAGGCACGTATACCAACTAAGTCTTTACCAAACTGTGTTAAAAAACTAGTTAACTTGTATCAAGTTTGGAGAGATTTGCAAAAAAATGCAAATAAAACTCAAGGCGTGTTTGCGCAGCGTCGGGGAGAATTTATTTCAAACTTAAATGATTTGTTTGATCTTGCACACGCCGATGCCCTTAATTTAATGAGGATTAATGAAGATAAAATCTTCCTGCAGCGCCGGAGGGAGCCAGGTCGGCCTGGTCACTTAGCTGCAGTGGATAAAAAACTGGCCGAAAAGGAGAAAAAGGCCTACGTTAGAAACATTGACGAGCAAAAGCGACGTGATAAATATTTGTCATCCTTAACTCCTTCATCACCTTCTTATAAACCACTACAAGAAAATTCGTCTTTTGAATCTGAAATAATGGATTTGCAAGAAAACTTGCCCACCTTTACCGAGAGCAAACAGTCTAACACTTCTATGAGGAAAAATTTCATAACTCCGAAATTAGTGGCAGCTTTAGATAGGTGTCAGTTAAGTATGCGAAATTCTGTATTTATTAATGAAGCAACTATTGAAGCGCTTGGACATAACACTGACGAATATCCTATAAGTAAGTCCTCAATTCAAAGAATTCGTACAGAAAAGCGAAAAGAGCGCGCAGAAGCTATAAAAGTTGATTTTCAAAACGAGGTACCGGATACTGTAACTGTCCACTGGGATGGCAAACTCTTACCAGCTTTAGATGCACGAAAATCTAAAGAAGAACGTTTACCGATAGTTATTTCGTACGATCATAAAGAACAACTCATCGCTGTGCCAAAATTAGAGAACTCTTCAGGAAACGAACAGGCACAGGCAGTTTGGAACGCTATGATTGATAGGAATCTTGAAGATAAAGTGCAGATTCTCTGTTGTGATACCACTGCTTCCAATACAGGTCGTATTAATGGTGCCTGTGTGCTTCTCGAACAGAAAATGAATAGAGAAATGCTCGTTTTTGCTTGCCGCCATCACGTCTACGAGTTGGTATTAAAAGGTGTGTTTGAAGCCAAAATTAGCCAAGTCACTACGAGCCCTGACATTCCACTGTTTAAAAAGTTCTGAGAAAACTGGAAAAATGTTGATCCCGAAAGGATACAGATTTTGTGTCAATCAAAAGTAAGGCTGTATTCAATCGACTCAAAATTGATGACAGTTTCCTCAACGAGTGTCCTGCTCTATGGTCGAATAATACCTCGTTTCAACATGCTAAGAAAAAGGTGCTGGCACTGAGAGCAGTTAACGATACGGCTGAAAGAGCGGTTAAGTTAATGCAAGACTTCCATGGCTTAATTACTGTGGAAGAGGAACAAAAGCAATTTTTATTACGTTGCGTACAAGAACACAGACAGGTATATCCGGATTGCAAAAAGCAAACCTTAAAAAGAAAATTTAGTAAATAATGTTCTTTTAACGATTAATACTTAATAAATATTATATACGGGTAAAACAGTGTTTCATGTACTGAAATACGTGTTAAGTTCTACAACCTCTCTATGGCTTCCATACTAACTTTTCATTCAAAGTTTGACATCAAGTCGGCACGGGTTATCATTATCCGATTGCCATAATATTTATTATTTAAGTCATTAGGGTCAAATGGAAAAAAAATAAGGGGTATGCGTAACTCCATTCGCAAAAAAAAAATTTGCCCTTATAGCCTGGGACACACTAATATATATATATGAGAAATAAAAGCGCGGACTAAGTCGCCGGCAAAAGTTTAAAATAACGAAAGTTTATTATTTAGTAGTATTCGTATAATCCGAACGTACATATTTTGTGATCTTCCTCTAATCTACGTTATCATATCACAGTGCAAATATTTGCAGATTCATTTCCAATAGATCTACACTTTTAACATGGAAAAAAATATTATGAACATATGTCGTCACTTTGAACTGAGCAAACAGTTTTGGTTACTTGAAAATATTTTATTATTTCTAATAAGTTCAATTCAAGTTTCAATTCGGTCACACAATACAATGGGACCGGACATCGCAACATAAACAAATATTTGTAACTCCACACCTTACCTACTCTTGACACTGCAAACCGTGCTTAATGTGCTTCGAGTATGAAATATTGCGTTATAAACAACTCGACGAACGTTGTTAAAATAAACACATGGCTATAATTAGTTTCTATTCAAAACGTGCTTAAACTTAACTTTAAGTTGACTTCATTAAACACTAAAGAAATTACCTCTCTTTTTTTATGTAAAGTTTGTCGGACAGGCTGACAGTACACTTTATGGTAGATGGCTACCATCGTCTTTTGACACAGGTGCTGCAAGTGCGCTGCCAACCTTAGTTAAAGACTCCAGTAGGTTAGTATGATTAGGGATTAGGAAGGGATAGATACCCACTACACACCTACAAACATACAAGACAATATGCAAATAAGGTAGAGCTCTACCTAAATTACATGAGTTACCTATTCGTTTATTTTCAGATATTATCAACAGGCTTAACAGTGGCCAGCCTAACATATCTTATTTTAGAAGCCGACCAGTATAAGGCCACAGAAAATGCAACTCGCCACACATTCCAGACGTTAGTGGAGGACTACTTTGATGTGAAAGTGGCCCACATCCTTGCAGGTGTTACTATGTTGATGGGGTTCCTGTGGGTTGTGTTTTCAATTCTGCTTCTGCGTGGCTTTAAAAAGGTTAGTTCATATTTTTGCAAAGTTCATATGATTCTGTTTGAAATAGTGATTGGACTTTTAGATGTACTTAGTTTTTTTACTATGTATTGTGCGTGTTCACTGTGATGTGCAGTCAATAAAAAGGATCTAAGTTTCCGACATTCGAGTCCACGATGACACTCATTATCGTCACATACGGATAACTTAATACATACATTTAACCCCCCCCCCCCCATACACCCCTTCTAAAAAAACTACATACATGACTAAAATTAAAATATTTAATACATATTCACAAGAAGGGGAAAACCATATAAATTCAGCGTTGGCAGGATCTCCGTTTAAAAGTTGTTGTAATTTGAAGGCCTTGGTTGCGGTAATACACCACCCGTAACACTAATTGGCGTATTTATAGCATGATGGAACAACTGCTTCGTTTTATGTATACACAACTTGTACACTGTCAAGATGCATTCCATGAAGAAGATGACGACCATCGCAGTAACTGCCATTTCCAATATTTCCAACTTGTATTCCATGTGGGTCGTTGACGCTCCATTGGCCCCGTTTTGGGCAATGATAAGCTCTTCTGCCTTTTTTTCTACTGAATACGGCTTGCCCATAATTAGTTATTATTTGTAAAAAAAATATGTATATTTTTTACTGTTCTCTCTTGGTAAGCTAGCGATGATAAGTGAGAACTTTTATTCAAACATTGCACTTATTTATACCCAATACACTACACCTATCTGCCAACGCTGCATTTACTTAAATAAATGTAGGCCCAGGTTAATGACGCTAATTCGAACAATTAAACCTGACCAGTATCTTAACTAATCTGCCGGCACGCGTTATTTCCAACGGTGAGTTGTCGGTGTCATTGTCTTGCTTATGCTGATCTGAGCTATTGGAGCTGCTTTCTTGCAACATGTATGCTGGTTTGACTATATCTTATGATTAATTAATATTTTTAATTTTTTTTTCATTTGTTTCAATGACTTTGCGCTGTACCGCGTCTATTCTGAGAAATACATGTGAACAGGAACTCAAATCAGCATGTACAAACATCTTATTGTTACTAAAATCTCTACTGCTAGGTCTGATTTTACTTAAAACGTCTCTTAATCTAGTTATGTAGGCTTGTGGATTGTCTATTTTAGAACATTTTTCCCAACAAAATTCACCAGGTAGGGTATCCGCTGATCCACATGTGGAGCCAAGCTGTGGATCCAAGTGGAAGGAGCCGACGTGGACAATGCCCTAAAGTGAATTCTGCTGGGAAAGTGAATTAAGTGAACGCGCTATACATATACCCGACACGCGGCTCTTAGTCCTAACATGACTGTAGGTAATTCTACAAGCCATGATGAGTTATTCTTTAGCCTAGCAACTAATGCGGTCTTTAATGACCTATGCCATCTTTCGATCTTGCCGTTACATTGCGGATGATGTTCGCGTCTTATGTATACCCAACAATTTAACTATGTCCGTAAATAATTCACTTTTGAATTGTCTACCTTGATCAATGGTTATTTCCTTCGGTATCGTTAAAATTCATATGCTTCAATTGTATTTTGCTGTTCGCGCCTGGTTTCATCAAACTTGCTAAGTCGCCGTCTACGGCTTGCGCTTGCACAAAGTCAGCATGTTGCACCGGCGCCGTGTCAGCATGATGTTATCCCCTCGATTCTCGATAATGCGTCAGCAACTGGATTATTATCGCCATGTATATGTCGAATGTCATTTGTAAATTCGTTAATGAATAATAATTGTCGCGCTCTCCTAGGTAATTCTTTATTTGAACTTAACTTCCTAAACGCATAATTATGTTAGCGGTTTATGGTCCGTAAATATCGTAAAATTCCTACCTTCTAACAAATCCCTGAAATAAATCGCTCTAATAAATCGCCAAAAGTTCCTTATCGTATGAACAGCACTTCTTTTGGGCTTCCGTAAGGCTTTTAGAAAAATAGCCAAGGGGTCTCCATGCTCTATTCTCTCTCTGCTATAAGACCGCTCCTATACTATGTACAATCGGATGCGTCTGTATTTAAGGTTATTAGTGCGTCTGGCAGCATTTTTCGAATTTTCTTAGTTCAAATGCCTTGGATGCCTCTTCTGTCCAAATTCCCTACACCTTTACCGCTTTAGGTATGTGATTCCAATAGAAATTCAGCATTCCTAAAAATCTACGAAGCTGTTCGATATTTTCCGGTTTTGGGTACGTATCGATAGCTCGTACTTTGTCGGTTAAGGGACTAATACAGTTTTCCGAAACCTCATAGCCTAAAAAATCTATTTTCTGCTGGCCAAAGACGCATTTTGCCAAATTATTTTTTTTATAATTACTAAATGTTCGAATAATAATCGTAAATGTTCCTTATGTATGACATTGTTATCTGAAGCTATTATGACGTCATCGAGGAATCCGAATACAAATGACTGTCCCATAGTACCGCTGTGTTAATTTGCATCGTTTGAATTATCATTAGTGTAATTCAATCGTTCTATGCCCAAAATTGTGTTATTTATAAATCTTTGGAATGTTAGCGCTGTATTACACAGTCCAAACGTCATCCTGGGGAATTCATAGAGACCTGGGGTATTTATAGCCGTTTTCTCCATGTCCTTTGGCCTAATTCTAATAAAATGATACACTCTACAAATGTTTACAATCTCTACAACTCTCGGGATTGGATAACTATCGGGCTTTGTAATCGCGTTAAGCATTCTTTAGTCGCCAAAAGGGCGTATATCGCCATTCTTTTTAGGAACTACATACATACAATGGACTCGCCCATGCGCTATTAGAAGGTCTACAAATCTCTAGCTCTTGCATTATCTGAAATTCCTTTTTAACCCTATCATATTACTATGTGGCGGCAACCATCTTGTGCGAGCATAGACTGGGTTCCCGCGTAATCTCGATATGATGGTACACGGAGTGCTCTGGAATATCTTTAAAATTAAGTGGAAGTGTGATTTCGGTTATAGAAATTTTTATTCGTCGCTCAGTGCTTCGTTATTCTTCTAACTTTACTTTTCTCATGGACCCATTTAGGCTCGAGTTCACCAACAGACGTTTATTTTTAAACAGCTGTTTAAAATTTAAACAGCCGTTTAGTAATATTTTGTTGATCACCATCGCTAAACTGCGAGTTAAACGCCCTAAACATCAGATTAATCATTAAGTTAATCAGATGTTTAGAGCGTTTAACCCGCATTTTAGCGATTTTAAAATCACAGGGCTCTATCATATATTTTTGTGCGCATCTCCTTGGAATATATATAACTGAGATATTAGCTCGGGTAACCAACGAAATTGAAGGTGTGTGAAGATACCTCTTCAGACACATTAACCGTCCTCATTCCAATAAACAGGGCTATTTTTTGAATTTTTGAAAGGCAAACTACGGTTTATTCGAAATCGGTGGACGAATGTACCCAAAACCAGGTTGCTGAAAACCATCGATTATTAATTAGGGACAGTTTCTCTAAATTTACCTTTTTGATTAAATTTGCATATTAATCAATCTCAAACAAATTAATTTGCATATTTGTTTTCAGAACAATCCAAATTTAGTGATGGCCTATTTCTTATTCGGAATAGTTTTGACGATACATGGTTTTCTGAGTGGGCTATTGGTGCTTCTCAACCCGCAACCATATTGGAAGTTATCTTTGGTCACGTTCTTGGGTACATGTAAGTAAATTTTACTATAAACAAAGATTACAGATATCTTATTGCGAATCTTATTTATAGTTATATTTTAAGCTATCTATTTTTTTTGTCAATAGTTCATCTATACTAGCGGCACATGATGACGTTACATATTCGTATTTTATTTTATTTTATTTGGGAAAACAAACAATTGCACCATATACCTATACTTAGTAAATTTGAAAAAAGATAAACATACCTACATAAATAAAAGTAACAGTGCAATTAAAAACATTTTCCACGAATTGGTAATCTAATTTTATACAGAGAAAACTTTATACATATTTAAACTACTTCTTATTAAAACTTTTTTCTTAGCTACTACCTACTTACAACTCCAAAAACTTTCAATGCGACTCGCACTTGATTATATTAGTGAGCAAGGAATGTCAATCTTCCCTATCCTATCCTAATCCCTTATCCTGATGAGGTCGGTAGCGCGTTTGCAGCTCCTGTAGTGTTGTTTGTGGTATAATAGCCACCGGTAGCCACCTATTTTCAACTGCACCTGACAATGTCTGACGAAGTTTACGTTTTTTTATTATGTTAAGGTCGACAGACAAGCTGAGGTGGCTACCGTCACCTATAACGCAAGCAACGCCATGGGTGCTGCCAGTGCGCTGCCTACCATAGAAGGATTAAGGATATGGGATAAGGAAGGGATGGGGTAATGGGCTCTGGCATCCTTACTTTGAAAAGTTTATTTCCAATGTTGACCCTGCCGGAAATCGAACCCGGGCCCCCTGAGACGTTAGGCAAGTACCCTTACCACTCATCCAATGGGCGTCAACGTTGCAAAATATATGTTGATCTCAAGAGAGAAATAAATATAAGTAAATGACATAGCATTTATTTTTTAATTTCAGTATTCTACATTCAGTGTTTGATTGTGATATATTCGGCTTATGAGGCGATGCAAAAGGGAGATTTTTTCGGTAGAAACCAACACGGACTGCTTCAAGAAGATTTGGACGAGGCCTTCGATACGTCGACAGATGAACTGAGAGAGAGCACCACGATCGCTACTGTCGTGACTATTGATTAATTCTTAAAAAGTACAGTCATTTTATTTTTTATTTCTTTGATTACTTAAAATGTATTTTTTAATGTGTTATTTTCATTTTCATTTTATGACAGCTTTCAAAGGCTTAGGTACGAGCAAAGACCTTTTGGTGACTAAATTAAAAACTGAATATTCCTATAGCTATAGACTGTTCTTTGATTAGACACATAATTTTTTTCATCACATATTAGGGGTTTGCGCAGGAACCTTGTCACGTTGAAATCCACGTGACGTCATCCGTAATTGACTGACGTAATCTGACGGACGGTACAGATAAAAATATTTATTTTTGATTGATTTGTGTGCCTTTACTA
The DNA here is from genome assembly GCA_944738685.1 of Synanthedon myopaeformis. NCBI lineage: Eukaryota > Metazoa > Arthropoda > Insecta > Lepidoptera > Sesiidae > Synanthedon > Synanthedon myopaeformis. Next base: position 1,468,269 of record OX122927.1, on the reverse strand, counting down.
CATTAAAAATATTCCCCCATAGATATCACTTTTGTACTGTACTGTACTTTTGGTTCAAGTTTTTTTATGAAAATAATATTTGTGCGAAACAGCTACTAAAATATATTTAATTTTAAAGTCACTTCTTCGCACAATTCGTACGAAACAAAATTGTGCGAAACCTCTACTAAACCACCTTGTCACTAAATTATATGCGTCACCAAAATTGCACCAAAACCAAATTAGCAATTTGCAGGGCTTATAAGGAGTTTGACATTCTTAGTGAGATTTGATCTATTTAAATAGTATCATGATTGAAATTGGATACCTAATTATGACCATCCATTTTTGTTGAGCCATTTTAAATTAGTTTAAAAAAAAATAAGCCAAGACTTATAAAAATGTGTTATGTTATCAAACAATAGGTAATTAGATATAGGAGTTTACTGTTATAGTATCCAAAGTAAGTCAGCTTGCTATAACTATAACAAGGGCACATTCGCCAGTCCGTCTGGCCATAGCAACCATCACCTTACAAAAGACTATCGTAAAATTAGCAACACTTGTGCTGTTATGCTTGGATGACTGAATTAGTGCAGCCAAATAAGTCCTAAATAATCTACGTGTGCTATTAAATATACTTAAAATTAGAGTTTGGGAGATAAAAAATGATAGAATTTAATGTTAAATTTTATTTGTAAGTGTCGCTATATGTAATAGTTAAGGCGAGGTATTATCTTCAAGCAGAAGTACGAGTAACATAGTGTGACGATCACATGCTGCAATCACGTTTGAATCCCGGTTGAGCCAGCACCTAAACATAGGGTATTTGATTAGTAATGACCTTTTCATAAATTGTTTTCGAGTTACCAAACAATGCAGATTTTTTTTTAATTTAAAGATAAAAGGATATATATATATATATATATATATATATATCAATTCATCAAACATCAGAAACGATTGAATTTTAAAAAAGTCATGCATAAATTTCTGTCTATTAACTATATAATTTAATAATTGGAATTAAAGGAGACGACTTTTAAGGAATATTATAATAAGTTACAATTTTACTATAGCCGTAAAATCAAGTTTATGTGACTTAACTTGATTTTACGCAGTTGCAGTTATTATTTAAAATTTAATATTTTAATAAACATTGATCGTAACAGGAATAAATAGCTAGATTACTAAGGTAAATGGATTCCTTTTTATTTGTAACTAACTGTTGCACGCGACTTAGCCCGCGTAACATTATAAAATATGTTACTCGCTGATTATTTAGCTTTCAAGCGTAAAATATTTTTTTTAAATCGGTCCAGTAGTTTTTGAGTATTCATTACAAACATGCAAAAATATAAATCTTCTCTTTATAATATTAATAGGTATAGATATAATTTATTATAATAATATTCCAGAGGGTCTTGACGAATTGTCTCCTTTGCATTAAATATTTACCTATTTTGTACTTAGCATAAGCATATACCTATTATGTATGTGATAGAATAGTTAGCATCAGAACCAATCTCATGTTTCAAATATTTTTTGATTCATTTATTACTGTTAGCAAAAACATAATGTACTTAATTTAACCTGACATTTTTTTATTATATGAAGATCGGCAGACAATCTAACAAACCACAAACCACTACCATTATCTAGATTAATTACAGTCGACACTAAAGAGGCTGCAAATGGTCCGAATGTTAGGATAAAGGATAAGGACATAATTATGTCCTTATCCCAATTGGGATAGAGAAATTTATCCATCGACTACAACAGCTCATATGGGCATTTCATGGTAGTCTTCTTTAAAGATTTGTCCATTAGTAATAACCCAAGTGACTTGTTCAGCGCCATCTATCGGTGTCAGAGTTTAATATACTTATTTTTAAAGTAATAAATGAATCAAACTGTCGACGTTTTTCAATAAGAAAAAGTACAAAAAATGTATGTTTATTGTACTTTTTCTTATTGAATAATTTGTATAAAAAGTGTATCATGTTGATTTTTATTAAATTAAACATAATTGCACTGGACCAAAGTATTTGAGTTCCTTTTATATTTTTTTTACTAAACTCTTGTATTACTTAATTAAGCTACCGCATTTAATATTATTACTAAATATATTATTATAAATGAAACGATTTTTTTTTTACATTTTTTTATTAACATCAATAAATATATTTTTATACAAACTGTAAAAAATGGATAAATAAAAACAAATACAATATCGTGTATATAAATACTTCACAGCGTAGGTATTTTCCTTTAGATAGAGCTTCTGAAAAAGACCTATTTATTATAAAAGCTGGTTCTGTACTTCACACAGACATAAGAGGAACCGTGGATATATATTTTTTCATTTATGCATGAAAATTGGCGAGATTGGTTGGACCCAATATTATTATAAAATATGTAATGTGATAAGCTTTTCAAGCTAGAAAATTAAAAAGCACAATAGGGACATTTCCTTAACGCCAGCCATACACATTCCTATAAAAGATATAAAAAAGGATAATATTATTATTACGGGAACAAAGCACCAGTGCTTTTCGTGACTAGATAAGTACATATTTTTTTCTTATAGAAATAGCAAAGGTTCTTATAAAATACATTTATCTACTTAATATACAAATATTATATTAGTCTTTGGTTTTCCTCAAGTATACGTACCATTATACAATTTATTTAATTAAATTCCCTTTTTTTTAAAAAAAGGCTGACCGAATATTGGCCTTAAGGTGTTCCGAGACGATCAAGCGGCTTGACAGCAAGCACGAGATTTTTGCTTGAGCCAAGCATTTTGACCGTTTAATGTTTGCTTGATGGTTGAGTCAAGCAATTACTTGATTACCCCGTGCTTGATGCAATTTTATACTTTTTTAGGCTTGTATTAATTATAATTAAACAGAGTTGCAGCAATATTAACAAAAATAATTTTACAGTATTTACAAACTAATATCTGGAATCTGTATAAAAAAGAAGGTATAAAGTTTATCTATGTACAGTATAAATTGGATAAAAAATAAATAAATTAGTAGTTGTTTGATATGGAGGCTCCATTGTCAAACCCAAGCAGTTTGGCTGCAGTCTTAAATCGGTGTCGTGTTCCTCGAATACACATACTAGTGGCTCGAATTATTGCAGTACTTATTTTAGTTCTAAGCCAACCTAGTACGGTACTTAAGGATTTATTTTATTTTTATACTTTTTGCTTGACGCGACGTCGACCAATGGTTAGAATAACATAGAGTTCAATGCGGTCGACGTATATCGTCCATATATCAAAGATAATTGGGTACGAAATGAGAAAATTGGCTTGCATCAAAACGCTTGACCGTCTCGGAACCCCTTTAGAATTTGTTATAATATATTTTTATAAATGATAAATGCGCATGCATACATTTTATACATAATATATGCACATTATGTATATTATATTTATAACATAGTATATGATTTTTTAATAATATATAACGCCAACACATTAGATGTTCTGAAGATTTTTTCTAATTGAAAATAATTTTTCAATATACCTACATTGTATGCCCATTTTAGAGTACAGCTTGCAAATTTATTTTTTTCCTTGTAAATAAATTACAAAAATTAAGTACAATCAGTATAAAAATTTTGAATTTTTATTCTGTACGTTAAAATGCTAAAGTCTTAGCTACCATAGTCAGTCTATGCAACCGTTTACCACTTACACCTACTTAAACTGGTATAGCACTGTCCCCATAAGCCGTTCTCATTTTTTTGTATACACTATTCACCACTGTTAAGTAGAATAATGAGTATGCTGAAAGAAAATAAATAAGTGAGTCAATATTTGTTACCAAGAGGTCCACAATACAGCAAAAAAGGGCTACTATACATTGGCTATACAGAAAAAAATCCTGTTATAACTTTTATTACAATAACTGTATGTTACTACAATTATTGTAATAAAAGTTTTCTTTTAATTCATCAAATATCAATAATTTTTTTTTTTTTTTAAAACAATATCACTGACGTTCATCCTTTTCCCTAATATCGTAGATAATATTTGGTGAATCTAAACTTTATCATATTTTTTTCTTTTTGAGCTATCGAGTTGTAAAATTATTTAATTGATGACTAATATATATCCTCTTGTATTTAAAAAAAGAAATCTTACCAAATCCCGATATAAATATAACAACCACGAGGGCAATGTTTCCAGCGGACTTGTCCAGAAACGGCTTCAGCTCTGGACTAAAGAGGCAAGTGACTGTCGCCACTAAGAATATGCAAACAATGAACACAGAATTCATCAGCACAGACAGTTGGAGGTGTCCTGGACGTTTCTGAAAAAAAAAATGCATTATTTTTAATTTATTTATATAGAAAAGGTCACATTGCCGTAGCCTATTAACCCTTTAACCGCTTGGTTTTGTAGGCGTTGTCATGCTTCTAGCACTTGACTCGTAAATTTATTTTTTTTAAAGAGAAGGCAACGCAATGATTTAAAAATAAACATTATACAAGTAGAAGAATTTGTCATATATATACGGATCTGGCGAAATGGACACGAAAATAATTGTCGGATAAATCCGACTCGGGCGGCTAGGATTGAAAAATTAGGTAGAGACAGAAAGATAGGATTTACTCTCTGAAACACAAGAATACACACGCTGTTATTCCATGACGTGATTACTGCCGCCAGACTGCTCTACTTATGATATGCGATACGCAGTTTGCCTTGACACTCCCCATATCAGAGTTGAAAAGCTCATTTTAAAATAGTCCCTGCAGGGAATCTAAACCGAAACCCATGAGGCAGACTAATAATCATCAAAACCATCTTTCGCTCTAACATAGAAATACAATTCACAAACATTACTGTTAACACTAAAAATCTTCGAAATTAATTTTGAGCGAACAACAAAAACAAAATCAATGTTAAACTACCTACATTATGAAGCACACGTTTTTGTTGTAAACCGAAAGGCAATTAAGTAATAATTATTTAAATTGCCCACTAACGATCCTCAAACACTACAACAATGTCTTGTAATAATAATTCTGTCACTATTTGTGAATAATTTTGCAAAGTCAAGGTCGATGTGAGATAATCTGGGAATACTTAGTATCAGATTTCAGGAGAGAAATCAAAATATTTTCTCTTTCTCTTCTGGTAGTAAGTATAGGAAAGTCTACTTTTTAATTAACTTCTCTATGTTGATTGGTTTCTTCTTCTTAGTCATAGACGACACGTTTGGTCTAGTGGCTAGTAACCCTAGCTGTTAACCAAACGGTTGCGGGTTCAAATCCCGCTAGGGGCGAATGTTTATGTGTTAACATTTTACCTTTGTACCTGACTCACGGATGTTTTGTATTTATAATATGTATGTATTTACAAAAAAAGTAATCTATGTATTATATCAACTGTCTGGTATCCATAATACAAGCATTAGTTGCTTATTGTGGAACTAGATGGTGCTGTGTGGAATGTGTGAAGATATTTATTATACAGTCCTGACAGAGTGGACATGGCACTGCGTATATATATATATATATATATATATATATATATATATATATATATATATATATATATATATATATACATATACACATTCCAATCTCCATACGGTAATACTTTGTACATGGTTTGATAATATCTTGACGAGCCCGTTGGCTGAGTGGTTAGGAAGCTTGCCTTAACTCTCTGTCTAACGTTTCTCGTGTTCGATTACCCACTGGGTCATCTTTGAAAATGATCTTTTCAAAGTTGGCTCGAATCTGGATCTGAAAAGTTGCAAGGCACACTATGTTTCGCAGTCATTTAGGCAGACGTTCTGGTGGCAGTAACGACAAAGTTTATACCGGATTCGAACCCGGAACCCCTGGGACAGAGCGTTAAGACAAGCACCCTAACATAACAACTCATCCAAAGGGCTCGTTTAAATGTGTTTATTTACCCTGGCCATCCCAATAACAGCGATGATATTACTGATGGCGGAGAAACTGGAGAACATTATCATATACATGGAGATCACATTGTCTTCTGGTTCTCTTACACCATTGAACGGTAAATTCCATGAACCGGCTGTTATGTTTGCCACGCACAGTAACTGAAAGAAAATTTGTATACCTCAATGTAATATACCTTACATTAATAATTAATTATTTTGAGGTAAATGTAGATTTATTTGAAAAAAGAGCAATTACGGTGGTCGATAATTTTTTAAAGTTTTAAAATCTATAAATACTTGTAAAAATTTATAATAGGTATAAATAAATAAATATCAAAAACCTAAAATAAAACAATAAATAACATTTTAATTAACAAATAATTCCACTTTCTATTCTTAAATGTCCCGAAGTGTTTTGTGAATAAGATACGAGTCGCGCATATTAATAGGATATACATATTTGATTTGCGAGTATTTTTGAGGTCAAAAGTCAACTAACTCCGTAACGTCATAGAATAACTAATAATTACTAAGTAGCGATTGTATTACTATATAATGATTTTTATGTTAGCTACTGTTAAATTTTCATAGTTCATACTAGCGACTCGTCCCCGGCTTCGACTGGAAATTTCATACAAAAACTTTCCGCGTTTATCGTTCTTTCCACTAGTGGCTAGTGAAAACCGTTTCAATATTAGTTTATAAATCAATCCCAATTGTGATTCTAAACCATCCAGGGACCTACTCAAAAACGCACAAACACAACAGCACATGTGCTGTTATTTCTTTATAGACTTCTTTAAAAGATTGGTATATCCTGACATTTATTATATACTAGATTTCATTAAAAAAATTATAAGCAATATAATGCTTGACTTCTTTGGCCGGGAGTTATTTTTTTATTTTATTTTAGATCAGTCCCTTTGTTCTAGATTAAAGGTTTGTATCCCTGACAATGTGTATGCAAAATCTCATGAAGATTGGTTAAGTAGTTAAGGCGTGAAAAGGTAACAGACAGACAGAGTTACCTACTTTCACATTTATAATATTAGTATGGATTTTATGACCGCCAAATGAGTCCTAAACGATCCTTTGTTTGTACTAAAAATTATAGAATAAAATAATGTATATATAATGTTACCGTGGAAAAGATGCATAGTAAGACACAGCCAGTCTCTATTGAGAAACAGCAACACCGCTTTAACACCGGCAAAGACATGCCGTTGCTGAAAATATAAACGAATTATATTATTAATTAAAAATTTTATTTCATTAAAGCTAGGAGTAAGTTTTTTTTTATGTGAAGGTCGTCAGACAGGCTAACGGTCCACTAGATAGTAGCATTGTCACTTTATAAGAGATGCAAAGCCACAGATGCTACAAATGCAATAACCTTTTACAACTAAGTGCTAAGTAATTTAAAAAAAAAAAGTTATTTTACAAACTGAAAATTATAATTTCTTATTGAATTTTATAGTTTGCATATGATAGCCATCTCCATAGCTCGTCGAGCGACGCTGAGCTTTATTACGAGGCTCATAGTTACCGACAATGTTTCATCGCCATATTTTATTTTATTTTTACTAAAAATGGGTTTGCTTTTGGCCGGCATCTAGACGAGGCCGATGATAGAGCGAGCTCACCCAGAAGATGCATATTCATTCGAACTTTGAATAGATTTGTTATTATAATTATGAGTTCGAAAACATAGACGTCGGCATGGATATTTTATAGCGCTTGGTCAGAAAAGGAAGGATTTCGACTAGATGATGATGGATAGTAACCAAGCTGTACGTCTGAATGTCCAATGGAAGAAAGGGGAAGACGGTATGAGCTCATGCAAGCTCCTGAGCACACTCTCCTAAGTACATGTTATAAAAGATATGATTACTACTAAGTCTAGAAACTTGAAATTTGGAAAATAATATGCTTATTTTATAAAGTATGTAAGCATCCGCTAAGAAGTAATGAACGAAGTAGCTTTTGCCTGTGACTAATTCTGCGCCCTCTTTTCTCAGGTGTAGAAAACATTTATTCAATCTTTACATGCTTTTTTTTAGATTAACCTAGGGGTCAGTACTTTTTAATTGATGAAATGTACCCTATGTGACCTATGTTCTTTTCTGTATGCCTGAAAAAATGTTTGCAAAATTTCCCGATGATTGGTCGAGTAGTTAAGGTGTACATTACAAACAAACAAACTTACTTTCGCATTTATAATATTAGGATACTATATAAAACTAGTCCTATCTCGCCAAGAGCCAAATCACAAATAGAGACATCAATAGTCCAATACTTTAATAAGCTTCTCTACAATAAAATTCTCTAAATGAAAAAATACCTTATACATAATATTTAGCCTATATATATTTGAATGACTTAGGTAATGATTGAATAAAAAATACTAGTTTGGCGACTCACATTGATCATTTAAATTAAAAAAAAAATCACAAAAGTCCGCTTGAGTATTTTCACCAGACGACGTTTTGCGACAAAAACATCAACTATTTTTAAACAGCGAAGGTCTTCGGTAAAAAAAAAAAAACGAATATGACTTACCTATTTAATAACATTAATCTCTCAGACATAGAGCGAGGCAACTGAAAATAACTTTAGCCAATATATTTATAAAAAAGGAAAACTGATTTTTTCGATACACAAACGGTTTTACTTTCAAAGACTTTGTATTATTTCATTACAATGCGCCCACACACGCTACACTGAATCCTCGTAATAATGAAAATAATTTTGTAATCTTTTTTTTTATTTACTCAACTGTTCTGCCTTTTTAAACACAATAAAATATTGTAACTTCATCTAAAGAATATTTCATTAAAAAAAATTTACTATTCACATAAATATAGTCACTACAGTTTATGTTTTCGAACGAAGTCCGCCATTTTTTACACAATTTTTGTATTTGGAACACGTTGTTCTTTTTTTTAATTATATTCAGTTTAGGAAGGCACAGACAGACGCGTATGTCAATGGTCTTCGAGACTTGTACTAGCGGATCAAGCGATGCGTCGCTTCGTTTCCGACATAATTCCGTCAGACAGCCCTGGCCTTGTATAATGTGTGTCGTAACAGCTAATCGCTACAGCGCTTTATTTCTCAAACAACAGTTTTATTGGCGGCGACGTTAAGTAATAATTCGGCTGTTTTCCAATAAATTGTCTTGTTATTGATTGAAGCTCTATGGAAAATACCTAACATGTGTGTTTAATTTTTTGCCATATGACTTTTTGCAAGTGGCCGCGGGCGAGGCGCCCATAAACATGAAACCATGGTTACCTTAACTAGCATTTATTTGAGGCTTTGCTTGCGTGAAATGTTAATGAATGCTGAAATCAGAAGCTTGCGCTTAAAATATATGATTTGGACAAACAATATTTTCGATACGGTAAGTGTAGCATCTTAAATAATTATACTTACAATGATTTACCGATGGATTTACCTGTACAAATAAAATATAAGGAAAATTAATTATAAATGAAACTTAAGACATTATTAGTCGAAATTTTTTAATATGCTATTGATGATTTCCTTTGTGATAATATTTAGTGTTATGAATAAAATGATTTGACATTAAATATTTCATACCAGCGACCCGCATCCGGCTTCGCACGAATGCAATTTTTTTCTGCAAATCATATATAGGTTGACAATATATCTTAAAATTAGATTTAAATTCAAATATTTTTTGTATTGTATTTTTTTTTAAAAAAGCTAAATTTTACTGTGGAAGTTAGACTCAGTCCATAAAACGCACCACAACGTGTGACATCCCTTTTATGCACAGGTGAAGTTAGAACTAACCGAAGTAAAATTTACGTGAAGTAAAAGCTTCGACCAAAGCTCGCTGGAAGACAATCTCTTAGGGGAAACGAGACGTGTGACTGTTTTTTATATGACTGAAGTGCCATCAAGCGTACTGTCAGCCTGCTTTCCACTCTTTATCATAAAAAGTAAGTGTTCGACGATTTTTATTAGTCGACTTAAGACGTTTGATATTTATTAGACCTTCAAGGTTTCTAACTCAATGCCCGATATTTTCAAATCGATAACTATTTTAAGTTATTGAAAAGTCAGACGTCGATGACCTTCTAATAAAATTATTCTTATTCTTTAAATCAGTAACTTACAAATATTATAATTTTATGTTTTTTTACGTATAACTTTTCCTTCAGAATTTTTGTGGCGCGGAAGTCTAAAAAAATAAAAATGTTATTATACAAACTAATCAGTGACCGCGACTTCGTCCACGTTGAAAAATAAAAGATATGTATATCACTTTTTATTTAGGTATTTCGCTCACTTAGGTATATTTTTTTTATAGATCAAGTAGGTCATTATATTATATTAATATAATTTACTATGTTTTTAATATTATAAATTAATAATTAATTTATACACAAACTATGTTCTATTAATATAATAATAGACGATACAATACATATTTGTAATACAATTTGTATTAAGTGACATTAAATCCTAAAACTACAATATAAAATAGGTACTGATAACGAGACTTTTGCGGATCACTGCTGCCCTTTATAATTAAAATAATTTATGTAAAACTAAGTAGAAATACTCGACTAAATAACACATTATCGATACATTACAATACATTTAGTATTGGCATTTTGTTTTACACCAAAATAATAGCCCTAAATTATAGTTTATTAAAGTTATTTGTAGTTGGCTATAATTGTTTACGAGGAAGTATACCATTTTATTCAAAGTTTATTTTACACTGTATTAAAAATAAATAACTAGATGCCTATATAATAATTACGGCCTCTTTCACCAACTACAAGTAAAGTGTTGATTAGTTACTTTTAGAAATAATTTTATGTTTTATTAAATTATGCACTCGGTTTATTGCATGCTTCGATAGGCGATTTTTTTATCATTTTCTTTTTAATGTTTGAGACTTTTACCGTACAAACAAAGGTATATATAAGCTCCGTCATTCCCGGTTACCGGTGACTTTAAATGGCGGTTAGCCTACTTGACACTTTACTCAGAGATGGTGAAAGAGGCCCTTATTATAATTCATTACTATTAATTAATGATATTTTTTTTTCTTGCCATTTCTTCCTCATAGAATGTATTATCCTAACCAGTGGTGAATGCAAAAGAATTGACTATCTTAAGACACTAAAGTTGGGCATGCAATATATTATTTTATTTTACTTGTGTGATAACATCGTTTGATAAATACACGATAGTACAGAAATTACACAAATAATATATTCCTTAACTTGTATAAAAAGAGTATTGATGAAATAAAATATTCTATCCTTAATATATAAATCATGTTTCAGGTCATTAACTCTTTGAATCTCATGGTAAATGTTCTGCTAACACTATCCGTTACACTACGTTTTGCTAATGTCACAAATATGCCTGTCACTGGCAATACTTGATAGGAATTTAAAACGCAAAATGAGGTTATTAATGCGTAATTATCGCCTGTGTAATACGATAATAAATCGGTTAAAAACATTTGCAAACTCGACGTACAGATTAGTATGAAAGCAACTATAGCTGTTTTAACAAAATGCCTAATGTTGTTCGCATTTTCTTTGCCTCTTGAGAAAGCGACGCGAAATATCTCAAAGTAAATCAAGGCGTTGATGACAACTATGAAGAATTTCACATGAGCATAGGTCTTGTAGTAAATGAAAAAATATGACGGATCCATTTTCATAAGCACCGGACATATGAGTCCAACCGGAAGACACAAAATCCATATGAGCCAAGTCACTGTTGAAATTCTAAAGCAATTGGTCGTAAACACTAAAACCACTTTGTCGTATAAGTTCTTCGTGAAAACGTACATCCAACACACTAGAACTAGATCGGTATATATGTATATTGTGTACACACTATATTTGACGACAACACTGAAGAAAGGCAGGAACATGATGTAGTATTCGCAGAACGTGTTAAAAATTCTCGCGCAAGACATCTGAGTCAGAACTTTTTCGTCGAATCTCCTGCAGTTCGGTATGAATATGAAGAATCCGATTTGTATTATCAAACAAAGTAATGATACACTGATACCGGTGATCCAAAGTGTCTTGAAAACTTCCTCAGACACATAGGCGGCCACTGATTGGGTGAAATTAGTTTTTAAGTCGCTCTGATTGGTCATCTTTACTTTCAACGTTCAACGATCACTGTGCACTGCAGTCGGGGCTGAAATGAATTGTTTCCTTTCGATCCGTATCGCGTCGACAATAAGTATAACTAAATATATTACCTTCTTTTAAAGTGGTTTCAGTACATTGATCTTCGGGTACTGAGAGTAACTCGGCGCTCAAGGAAGCTACACTCGATGGACGTGTAGCACGCGAAATTGTAACAAAAATATGAACTTTTGACCGAGTGGTTAATTATCGTAAGGTCATGTTACACCCATCTGGCGTGGACAGCGTTGAAAAATTACATTAGTGCTTGTTATCTCCATTGACATATATAATTATTCCCTGTTTATTTTTTAAATTTGTTGCGTTCTTTTTTAAAGTAAATAGATTTTAAATTAAATAAATTACAAAACAAAATAACTGCATTTAACTTTTTGCAGCTCTTTTGACCATGGGATCAAATTCTTAAAACTTAAGTCTAATTAATACTCAACCTAAGTTTCGTTAATGTAATCTTTAATTAAATTAATGAATCTAAATGGACAAAAATCCCTATGCATCCGTACTAGTTGGAAAAATAGAAATAAAATCTTTTCATTCGTACCGCTTTATCTACTTTAGGTATTTCATTGTCGTAAACGACAGTACTTAAATTTTTTTCTTCTTTAAAAACCAAAGTGTGCGAGACAACGACTAAAAATATATTTAATTTTAAAGTCACCTCTTCGCACAATTCGTACGAAACAAAATTGTGCCACTATTAAACCGATTGATTGAACAGGCGTAGTAAACTCATGAAGTTTTGTATTTAATTCCAGTTTTCTTCATTTACTATAATTAAGTATAAGTTTTATTAACTTCTGCGACGTATATTTATTACTTTACTTAGATATACCTTTTATTTCCAAAATAGATTCTTTTCCATACACTTTCTTTGTGCAGTGTTATTTTCTCTAACTAAGCTATTGTAGATAAAGATAATTCCGAATGTTATAAAACGCGATAGCTTAAATTTTAGCTAATAACAAAATTTATTTAAAATAAACATTCATTAAAAAAAAAAAAACTATATACATACATCACTTTGCGTTTGTAGATATTTGTGATAAATGTGAGAAGATAATTCTTAGTATTGCTTCGCGAAATAAAACTAGTTTATTATGCATGTACATAATGGATCACAGAATTAAGGTGCGGTTCTACGCTTTTTGCTTTTTTTTTTTTTTAGTAATATTTTAGTCACAAAAATTACTGTGTACAATAACAGTAAAAAAATACAGAATTAATTAAACTGTAGTTTTGTAACTCTAATTCCTTGCCACATATATAATTATGGATATCATATAAATGAAGTATGAACATTATAATGGTTTATCAATGGTTAAAGACGACATGACATAAAATCCTTAAATAAAAAGGTTTAATTAATACATGTTATTGAAATTCTTATTCGTTGCTATCAGTGCTTCATTATTCTTCTAACTTTACTTTTCTCTTGGACCCATTTATTATGTTAAATAAGTATAACTTTCTATATTGCTTCATATCTTCACTTTATTCGCTATAATTTCTTTGTACATAGCTAAGTATAATATGTATCAATATTTACTAAACAAACATTTTTAATATAATTTCTAAAGAACATTCTCTACTAAAATCTTAAAAGCAACTGTGACATTCATTAAGAAAAAAAAACCCTTCACTTGTTTTTTAAAATCACATTCCAAATTATATTTCTTAAATTTATTCACCACAATAAAATTCAAACCTCTAACAATACAATCACTTAAACGAAAACAAAAGTATCTGAATAATTTGAATAACTTACAATTACATTTACATTAATTTACATAATATGTGATGTTGGATTATTTACTTAGATAAATTTAGCTTCTCATCGTTCATTTAGCTTAGCTTAGTTTAGCGATGATTAAAGCATTCATTAAGTGCCTACAATTAAAAAATAGAAAAGGTCCTATGTAAACCTATTACCTTCAGAACAGTAACAACGTTTTCTTCCTCTTTTGATTTACAGTATTTTTATTCAAAATAGGCACACATTTTTTATATGTATTTTTATAAACAAACAAATTTTTTTTTTATTATTATAAAGGGTGACGGTCCACTTGATGGTAGGTGGCTACCGTCGCCTAAGGACACAAGCAACAGCACAGGGGGTTTACAAGTTCGCTTCCCAACCTTATTAATTAATTAATGAAATAATTGAATTGATAGAATAGAAAATTAATTACTTACTTTTGTTGCGATCTGATGCGTGATGTCACGCACAGTGAGACTACACCTTAACTGTTCTGTATGTTCATTCAATAAATTATTCATCGTACATTCTAAGTCGGGTTTATTCTCATACGAGTTAATAACAATATTCTATAATGATAACGCAATATGTTCGGTACCTAAATATTAAATCAACGTCAATTGTGTGGCCTTGAATTGAATCTTTTTCCATTTGTATTTTGGATAGAAACAAACAAATACAAAAAATATATTTATATTACAGTATAAGTGGAATTTATATAAAATTAACACATTATGTACCTAAAGATGGTAAAACAATATCGTTTTCCATAAATATATTCAGTTGTAATATGACTTAGCGTATTTCTTTTAGATTTTTGAAAAAAAAAAGTCCTGAAAATTTAACAACAAAATTGTAGATTAATTAAATATTACACAGTAACATAACAGAGAGATATCATCATATTTGCACTCATACAGCAGAAATCAATAAATACTTAAGTAGTCTTCATATACTAAAAGTGGTCTTCTGTAAGTGGTTGTTACTGAATTTTCTTTACAACAATTTTAAACAAACAACACAACGAATTATAATTATAATATCAATCTACATTCCTAGTTTATTTATAGAATTATTATATCGGTATTATATCTACGCCATAATAGTACGCCTGAGGCAGATTTTCAAGAACGCTGACTGTATTTAATGGTATAGAAAATTTAACCAGCTCTAAGTTCACTAGTAATGACGAAATAAAAACACATTTTGATTAATGACTATATTTTATGTTAAGACTTTATGTAGATACTCGTAAAACTATTTTGCAAATCTCTGTATAGATACAGATAGGTACGGTCCATGTTAACAAATAACATGATTTTCCGTTCTTCGAACAATATCGTTGTCATTCGCGCACTTACATATTATTTATTTGATTATAAATAATATTGTCTGTTCGCGTAGGTATTTGATTCGCATTACGAGTATTTCGTTCAACATTTAATAACCGCTAACATCTGTCTGGCCGATATTTTTATATGGCGCCGATGAGTCGCGCGAATGTCTGAGGGCGTAGATCGTTGCCATAACAACTACCTATTGCTCAGCTGAAAAACAGTTCAATATCTCAAACTTAGGTATAGTTTATTTGCGGGAATCGATGATAAGATATAAGTATAGGCTCTATAACCTAACGATTAACAGGAGTAACCTATGACATTATTAACAGTAGTAACGATTAATAGGAGTATTAGTAGGTAATATAGTATACTATGCAATATGCAATATGCAATTTGTTTTTTCTTTCTTTGCAATTTCTTTTTTACGTACAAACCTTCCCTGATTATCCCTCTATCCATGAGTGAAGACAGAATTAAAATCGGTCCAGCCGTTATCTAGTTTTTTGCGATTACCAACACATTTAGTGATTCATTTTTGTTTTAAGTATATAGATATACAAATTAAAGACTTCGAACTTAATTTTTAAATCAATCAATATCAACACAAAGTTATTCCAAATGTAGGTACAATTATAATTATATTATAATATACTAGCTGGTGCCCGCGTTGACAGATAAAAAAGTTTATTAGAGCATAAATGAAACTCCAGTTTATCATCACCATGTCTTATAATTATCTACAACTCCCTCCACATATTACAAGTAGGTATAGGTATATTACACACATGTTTTTTTTTTTTTGTAAATATTCAAATATTAATTGAGTAAGAACTCGTCTAAACGTGCATCAGATTTCAAAACGTTAGCTTCAAGCGTATATGGACCATCTGTAAAATAGAAAAAAAAGGGTTCATACTTGATTACAGAAAATAATGCAGCGTTTCCACAGAAGTATTAAAAGTTACACAAACTAAATTAGATTCTGAAATTATAATAGTTCATTCGTCTTGTGAGATTTACATACATATCATTCATTCATCTATATACCTATATGTTTCGCTAAGTAGGTATTTACTTACCAACATTAAACCATCTATTTCTAGGATAACCAGTGTCTTCGCGAGATGCAGCAATGGCCTCCCTCAATGCAAATGCAACGCAAACTGCCAGACACGTTGCGGGTTCAGCAACAGCTTAGACAAAAATTAAATCATCAATAAATTCAAGTTTATGATACTATTTGGTGAAATATTTAGAAAATGTGTTGAATATTAAAAAAATAATGATATTATTGTGTACTTAGTATAAGTTTAAATAGTAGTTTATTAATTTGAATGCCTGCTTACGTAAACAGCAAGCACCCTGGTGATAAAATAGATTTTTTCTTATATTACTAGACTAGACTGACGCGCCTTGACTTTGTCGAGATAGAATTAGGGCAGTTGGTATATATATTATACATGTCTATCAAGAATAATGTTACTATAAAATAGTTAAATAATCTTTTGAATTGGTGCAACAGTATCTACGGAAAATTGTTCTTCACATTTAAATAAACTTGAAAAATTATCTCTCTCTTTTTATTATTACTCGCCATCGGCTTCGCATGGAGTTAAAATTTAAAAAAAATTCTTTCTTAGCGGATGCTTATATAATAAAATAAAGCTACGCATCAAATTTGTTTATAGTCAGTCAGAACAAACGGTTATAGAAAGTTATATTATAGATAGTATACTTCCAATTATACCCACTTACCTCGTGAACCCAAAGTTCCTAATGGGTTAAAAGAATTTCTGCGCAATTGTACCCTAAAATCAAGAGGGATATCCTTAGCAAGTGGAACGTGGTAGGTCCACGTGCGATCTGTTAAAATTTCCCCAGAATTTTCATCGTAAATTATGTGTTCATGAGTCCAATATCCAACGCCCATAGTGAAAGATCCTTCAATCTAAAAAAAAAAACGCTTTCTTTAGTAAATTCGAGAGACTATTTAGATATCTGCAAAATGAATAAGGCTAGGAATGGGCTCTTAAAAAATATTGTCAATTGACATTATTGAATGATTGAAGAAATAATAAAAATATTTACTATTTTTATATTATTTTAGTTGTAGGTATTCATAAAATATCTACCTGGCCAACATCAAGTTCCGGATTCAAACTCAACCCTTGATCTTCAGCAAGGTCCACTCTAAGTATTTCATGTTCTCCAGTTAGAATGTCTAGTTCAACTTCAGCTAAGGCGGCCCCGGCCACTCTATAGGGCGCTACATCGTTTGAGGTCATTCTATAACTCGTCTGTAAGTTTATGCCTCGAAGAAATGCTGTACGTATCAGCACTTCCCATGTATCATCACTTAATGTTTCCCTGACAATCATCAATCTATCCAAGAGGAGTTGACAACATTTTATAGCAGCGAATGTTATTCTTTGTGTCGATGTACTGCCTGATGTAAGAAAGTTGTTCGGAGCCGATTTAACTTCTGTAGCTTTAACTTTAATTTTATCAGTTGATATATTAAGTGTGTATGCTACAACTTGAACGACTTTCGTATTCATAGCTTGACCTATTTCACAGCCGCCATGTTGAATTACAACAGTACCGTCTCCTTGATAGACTGTGAGCAGAACGTGGTCGTCTGCTATTAAAAGTATCGGCCAACTCATCAAAGCTACTCTTAATCCTCGTTTTTTCCACCGATTTTGTCTATTAAAGTTTTGCACTTCTTCCTTTCTCTTGTAATAATCACTATCCCTAATCAATATCCTTATAATGTCAGCTACATCAATGTATTCACGGTTCAAATTATTAATGCGAACTTCTAAAGGATCTCTTTCTATTTCATAAGATATTTGTTCCATGATATGTTCAGTGAAGCATATGGCTTCGAGAGTACCTATAGATATATACGTACAAAATAAAACACAAATATAAGCTACAAATAATACACAATATAAATACAAAACAGTTGTTTACAAATAATACAAATAAATAAATAATATGAGGAAATAGCTCAGTTTAAAGTTACGGTACAGACCACAACACTGATAATGCCAGGAACCTGAGATCTTGCCGAGGGTATCATCACGGGACAAAGTACTTAGTAATTAAGATTTTATTTATTAAGCAGGCTACGTAGACGTACGCTAAGTAGACCGGCCGCCATTCACCAGATCCATGATGGATCTATTTCTTTCATTAGATCGAAATTTGCCAAAAAATTAAAAAAAAATGGATAACTAATTGATCCATTGCTCCTTTGGAGATCCACCAATAAAGAATTTTAATTTTTGTTCAAAATAGTGCCTGTTTAAGGGATGCTTGGAATAATTTCTTAATCCTCCCTTATTATTTAATATGACACGACGACTGTAACTCACTTGCAATCCCCTTGTTATGCTTTTGTTTATAATTAACAGTAGCCACTAACCATCAAGCCCCAGTCTGCCTGCATTCCATAACCTTAAACATGCTTAATATATGACTCATTTACCTGGAGATCTAGCCCAAGTGTTAGAAGCAGTATCAGTAGTGGCATTAAATAATTTGTATTGCCATCTTCTATTGTCATAGCAATTTTTTATGCCAGCCGGTAGTTGGGCTATAACAGGGTCGCTAACAATGTAGCCGTTGTCTTCAAAGGCGTGATATATCATGTATTGGATCTCTCCAGAGTTATTTACACCTACCTGTATATCATATTTTTCATTTAAATTACTATTAACCAAAGAGATATATTTATTTTAAATTATTTTACATTCCTTATTTTAGATTTGATAGTTACCTATATTATAGTATTTTAAACTCAAAATAAACTATTATAATTTTCAGAAGCTCGTCATATTGTTACTTAAAAAGATAAAATCGAGAGTGACGTTTAGTTATAATGTGAAAATTCTTATCACTTACTTCAAAATCTCTCGTGTTAGGTAATCGCTTACCCATTACTCTTATATTTGCTTGAATGCTCATAACAAAGCGACATGGACGATTCAATAAATATGTGGCCAAAGCACAAGCGGACGCGACATGTGCTGCTCGCGTTAATCGACTACCATATGCACCACCGCATCTTGGAACTTTTAAGTCGATCCTGAATAAAGATATTATTCCTTATTTAGAATAAAAATTAATCATACATACTAATAAATAAAATTGAAATGTCCGTTTGTAATGTCAAAATAACTGCTTTTACTAAATAAGTATACATTAAAATAGTATACGGCTCTTATAACAAAAAAAAAAAACAAATTTTTAATTTTTAAATAACATATAATTTGTTGCATCACATGTATTGTGACAAACAAAATTTTACCTGTTTTCTTCAATCTTTAACACTTCAGAAATAGCAACATGTGTTAAATCTGGTGATTGCGTTGAAGAGAACACCTCGATTCCATCTTCACTCGGTCTACTCACGCACGAAAGAGTTTCCATTGTGAAATGATACTGCCAAAATATATCATCTGAGCCTTTTATAATCCTCTGTACATTTGTGCCTCTGTCTCTGGCAGGAATGACCAGGAACAACGTGACACGATTGGGGTCCCTTCGCCTGACATCATCAATTGTCAATATAGGTTTATTTCCATCATTCTTGTATGTCACTTTTACAAGTAAAGCTGCTCTGTTTGCTAGTATTTCGGATTCAGCCACTATTAAACCAATCGGTTGATTGTAATATCTTACTTTACCAGAGCAGAAAACTTCCTCAGGAGCTAATACTACTCCTGGGATTTTTAAGGATAGAAATGAGTTAACTCCTGGGATGTCCTTTGCTGAGAAAAATGCCAGAACTCCTGGTAATTTCTAAAAATAATAATAATAATAAATGCTTGGAAAAATTCATGTTATAAATTATATTCAATAAGATTTGTAAGTCTACTTACTAAGGCTGTAGAGGGATCTATATCTACGATATCACCAGTGCACACTTCAGAAGTGACAAAAGCGCAGAATGTCTCTTTAGACTGTGTTGGCAGATCGTTAACGAATTTCGCTTCACCAGAAGTCAATATTAAAGCATCCAGTTTTGGCATAGGCTCGTTATGCGGCCAAATGACAGGATTTGTGTCATACACTTGAGTGCCACTTGATAATGGACGAGTTTTCCTGAAATCTCTGGCGCCAGATCGATATATTGGTTTTAGTCGTTCTTGAGGAATTAGTACCAATAAACCCTGTGAGGCAAAGAACATCGTGTATTATCAGAATACTAAACACAGACTGACTGATAATCGTCCTCTGGAACAATTAATTTTAGAAAACTCGATATTTAAGAGAAAATTTTGAGAATAAATTCATAATATTAATAATATTGTGACGAATTCCATGGAACATTAATATTTTTCTGCTTTAATTTGTTGAAATTTGATATTATCTATACATGTAGTTATACTACTAATAACAAATCAGAAGCGTAGCGCTCACGGTTAGTCTGGTGGGATTAACTACCCGCTTACGTAATAACTCCGAATATAATAAAAACAAGATTCGACCATGCATTCTTACTGTTTCAGAATATTTATTTTATTAAAATTAAAATGCATTTCTTACTTTATAAAACAATCCAAGGGCAGTCTTTTTCCTATACTCCGGTTTCAATTCTCCTCGTATCTCTGTTACTAACATTTCTTCATCGAGAACTTTAAGAACTTTCTGTAAAGTTTCATTTGTGAAAAGTTTCTGCCCTATTAAGAATTTTTCTGTTTTAGAGGCATGCACGAATTTAGCAGAGAGACCTCCATAGACGATACGAGCTAATGCAACCGTTTCCTTGTCTTCTTTGAATTTGTATAAAAATGCTGCATTCACTGACGCATGAGCATTTTGTGCTCGTGGCATTATCTACAAAGAAAAATGATAAGGAAATATAATCTAAATCTACACGTACGAGTATATCTTCTATATCTATGAAAATTATATAATAAAAATCTATACTAATATTACAAAGAGAGAAGATTTGTATTTTTGTATGTTTGTAATGAATAAACTCAAAAACTACTGGACCGATTTTGAAAATTCTACCATCAATAGAAAGATATATTATCAGCGAGTAACATAGGCTATATGTTATAAAGTTACGCGGGAATCAGCTACAGCTGTAACAAGTGGATTGCGTGCAATAGCTCGTTATAAAATAAAGATGTTACTGTCCGCCACTGTCTGTTTCTTCGCTAACTTCTTTTAAATAACTCATCGATGGCACACCACCGATGATTATAAAGAACTGCTTAGATGCGGAAGACGGAAATCTGGATGTGGCGACGCTTAATTTAAAAGACATGTCCAACATTAGATGCCTCTGGGCTGATTATATGCATCATCATCATTATTGTATATTTCAAACATGTAATATGTAATAAATATACTGGGGTGGTGTAACCCTCGGGGGGAAACAAAAAAACCTGTCATTTACCTTAAAAGACACAAAAGTGTAATTATGTGAAAGTGGCGGCAATTTTATTTGAGTTATAATTTTTCCCGTCATATCTTGAAGGAGGAATTTTTCTGGAGTCATCTCTACAATTTGAGTTTTACTTGCTGAAAAATAAATAAAATTACAAGTAAGTATAGTTAATATCAACAATTTTATTAGATGAAAAGTCTCCGACATACCTATTGTTAACGTAGCTCCGACAGTTTCGAGCAATAGGAAGACATCGGAAGAAAATGTCGGTGACCTGTGTTTCACCATAAGATTGCCGGCTATTGAACCAATCTAGGAAAAATAAATGTTATTTTGTGTTTATTTTTTTATTTTATTTTGTGCTTTTAAAACTACTTTTCAACCAAACCATCAGTATCATCATTTAAAATTCAATATACCTAATACTATGTGTCCCCTAAGGTTTGATTTAAAAAGAGAGCCTATCGCGCTTCAGAACAGTGCGAGATGACCTTGTTGACATGACATTTCGGCTCTTCTCGGTAAAACTCAGACACACCACAACACACCACAGCGCTTAGCTTCCTTTCAGCCTTTTTATCTTAGCACCATTTTTCGTATAAATAGTCAATAAACCTTCCTCAAGAATTTGGCCATCAAATGTAAAAATAGTTTTTTTTTAATTCGAATAGTAGTTCTAGAGATTTAGAGGGTTCAAACAAAAAAAGGGACACACAAACCCTTCACCTTCTATACTAAATAAAAGACTTCTGTGAATTGCAATCTGTGGATTGGCAGAACTTCACGCCTTCGAAGATATGTATGTGGGTTGCTTCACTTTTTAAAAAAAATGATAATAAAATACCATATTATGTTTGATAAATCTCCAACCAACACCTATTTTTATAGAGGAAAATTTGTCATATAAAAAAAAATAGGTAATTACATTTCTGACAGGTATATGAGCGACTAAGTCCAAATGGTCGTAAAATTTCTGCAAATAGCTGAACTCTTCGTATTGTTTGGAAACATTTTTAAAAATCAACATGACATCTGTCAGAACGGTACCAGCGCCAATGACCAGGTTCTGATCGACATAATGTCCTCTTAATCCGTCAATCGTACTTATATCAATCAATACACTGGGAAACTCAAATATTGGAACAGCTCCTAAAATAAAAATAATTTAACTATTATAAATATCTATTATCCATAAGGTCATTATGTTGCAGGTATGAAAGTCGATTTGTTTTGGTAGAAGGGTGATGGTTTACGTGATGGCTTACTTCACTTGATTTGAAAGGAAACGGAATCAATAATGTATGTGCAGAAGCTTTTTAATTTATTCTTTATGGGCTAGACAATTATATGTAAATCTTAATCTATCTAAACATATAAAATAAAGCCTCTGTCTCTTTCACTGATACTAAACAATTTCTGCTGAACCACCCAACTTTTTTACTAATGGAAAGTGCGCTAAACAAGAAAGGATTGTATATAGATAATTGTGTTGGGTATTAAACCTATAATCCCCGAGTTAGAGTCTAAGGCTAACTGAACCATTGATCGAGTGGTTAAGGTGCTTAATACTCGATCAAAGGGCTCTTCAAGACTAAAACTTCATGTAACTATTAAAACGTTCATCATAATACCATTAGAATCTGCTTTTCTATCTGAAAACTAATATTTTTTTATATATCTTATTTACTTTGAAAAAAAAACGTGTTTCAAATTTAGTATTTTCTGGTGAATAATTGCTCAGCAGTGATTTATTCATTTTACTCACCCCTCCCTGTGTTGCCGTTCACCAACATATACGACTGAGTGCCTTCAACATCGAACACATCAAAAACATCTTTAATTTCATTGACTCTGTACCACACTTTATTATCTTTCAATTTTATTTTCTTTATTTTTGCTCCGTCTTCTTTCCTTACAAAACACCATGTACTCTCGCAACTTGTGGCGCATTTAGACTTATCTTTACAAGTGCTTAGATCTTCTATGTCGTTTACATTGTTTGTTGATTTAGAAGCGTCCTTAGCGAAACTTTTGAAAGCATCAAGAATAGGTCTGTATCCGGTACATCTGCACGTGTTGCTCCCGAATGAATTTTCAACTTCGTATTTAGTCACGTCGTAATGATTAGATTCCAGTAAACTAAAAGAAAAAGGCATAAATTTTTAATTACCTACTGCTGTTTTTATTTGTATTTTAATTAACTTTCTAAAGTTGTTTTTAAAGACAAGCCTATGATAATGTTTACATTAAATGTAAACTTTCTAAACGGGGTAGCTACAAGTATTTTCACTACCTTATCTGTATTTAATATATTTTCAAGAAAAATTTCAGTTTGACCTTTTTGTAAAAACTGTTGACAGTAAACACAAATCTAAAGAATAGAAATAAATTTGAATTCACTTAGTTACAACTAGTTATAACTCATTCTCGTATATGGAGAGAAACTTACCCATACATGCTCATAACCCATCCAACACTGCAGTATCCGCACTGCGTGCCATTGTATTCTGCAAGAGCCCTTTGTATCGGATGATAGCCCTTACCTCTATCCCCCAACCCCTCTATAGTCTTTATCTCCCAATCTTGGCATGACAGTATAGACACTAGGCACTACAAATATAAATTCAAATCGTTTCATGTAATTTTCATATTTTTATTCTAATCTAATATTATATAATAGATAATATTTCATATTATATTATATAAAATAATAAATAATCAGATCGATTCTTCTTCACTTTTAAAATGTATTCAATGTACCAAAATTCAGAACAAGATCAAGTGATACAATTCATTATTAGTAATATTTTTTTTAAATTAAAAAATAAATGTAAAAATATAATTTTTATGATTCTTTAAGCGTATTTGTATATAATCTAAAATATATAGTATTTTTTAAATTTATGGCTGTATGTAATATAAATAAATAAATAAATAATATGTAGTTTTTTTATGAGAAAAAAAAAATTAAAAAGTAAGCACTTTAGAAACAATTGGTGTGGTATATTTTTGAAATCAGCTCATGGAGCCCTTTCATTTGTTACCCCACTCGATAGGTTTCTGAAGAATTTTTTTTTCTTACAAAAAATATAGACATCATAAAACCGAAAAATGTATCCACCCAAGTCTTAAATAGTAAGTATAAGACTCCTACTAAACCTTCCTCCATACGCGAACTTCCCAACAGGACAATAGCCATGTTCAGAATTAAATCATGATATTTTGAAATTAACTTAACTGAAGTAATTTGAAACCGCCTGGAGAAAAAGTAATTACATACTTTGACCTATTATCTATTAACAATTAAATCAATTAACAATTAAAAATGATAGTAAAATCATTCTAAAAAATTATCATAATCATTTGTTGGATATAGGCCTTTTCCGAGGCTCTAAAAATGACTAATTAAATAAAAATTAATTCTAAAAATGACTAACCGAATTGACTGAAAAAGTGTTTCGTTCTCCATGATCATATGTAGACACAGCCACAATGCACGCGCCGCAACCACCCTCTTTACACATGTACTTCGTGCCTCTCAAATTGAGGTAACTCCTGAGGTACTCGTTGAGGGACACATCAGAGTCTACCTCGGAACCCACTATTGGAAAATCAACCTTATTATCGCTAAGCAAAATTGGTTTCTTAATGTTTAGTATTCAGTTTGATGAATTTCAATTTAACTGAATATTCGAACTTGGTGTGATAATTAATTAATTCATATTATTTTGCATGGGCATCGTTCATCTAAGATTGGCCATTTTTAACCGATCGTCACTTGTATAGATTATTTTAATAATAATCAAAATCACACTTACCTGAACATTTTTCACCATTGACTACAAACGTTATTTTATCCATATTTGCTTTTTAACATTAATTCTTTTGAAATACTTTTAAAATAGAATACAATATCTAATGATGTTTATTAAAAAAAAAATCATTACTCCTAAATATTGTATTTTTAACAATATAATTTGGATTTAACAAAGAGTGTTTCGAAGTCGCTCCAATCAATGCATTAAACAGAATATTTTTTTTAACGCAAAGCCGGTTACAAAACAGCCAATGAATGTTGGTCAAACGGATATTATCAAATATTGCACAGTAATACGTGTAATTATATTAAACTAGCGATCCTCCCCCGGCTTCGCACGGATACAAAGTATTGATGGCAACATTTTTTTTTAATTAGGCAAAAGAAGGAACAACAAAATTGAGAGTACAGTTTATGTAATTTGTTTTTAGAAAGTATAATTAGAAGTCGCCTTCCGCGTCTATCTGGTTTGCCTGCTATAACCAACGAACCAGTTAACTCCTCTTAAACCATGCAACGGAATTTGATGCGGTTTTCACCAGCAGTTAGATAAAATTTCACGGAATTTTTATATGTAAGGTATATATAAAAAACCTAATTAAGTTTTTGTTTATGGGCGAAGCCGGAAGCGGGTCGCTAGTGTACATAATATAATGAATGAACATAACAGCGACCCAGCTGCAACAACAAGACGCAATATTCTGGTTTTTTTTTATTATCATGACTTTTTCTATGTTTTTTAATTTTGCCCGTAATTTTTCGGTCACTATATGTATGTATGCACATACATACACATATACACATAGGCATCCCTCTACCATCAAATCAATAAAAATGCTGATTGAATTTTTATTGATTAAAGAAAATTAAAATATATATATATAAACAGACGAACATAAAAACAGACGAACATACTTACAGACAAATATCAAATTGTTTAAATAATAATTATTGCACCAATTAAGACTAAGTATGTGTTTTGTAAGGAAGCGAAAATTGCTATCAACCGGTTTATTGGCTTAAAAAAAAACTAGGCTTACATCTTTAAAGGAAATTAGGTATTAGAGAATACAAAACAGGAAATTGTTTATTTCATACCATTAAAATTTAATTAAAAGTTCCATGGTTTAAAATTACAGTAATTTTACAATATTTCCCATTTACTTAACTTTAGTTTCTAACAATTCAAAATGATTCTAATATAATTATAGACACACTAATTATAATTATACCTTATTGACGAGCGATCCGTTGCCGGCTTCGCGCGGCTGTAAATTTTTATTTTGTAAAAACATTTTTGCAATTTTTTTTCTGTAAAAACCTTCCTCTTTTCATTCATTAAAATCCCTTGCGTAGTTTAAAACCCTGAGACCGCTTGGTCAGACTGCTTCGTCCGACTGATCGGACGATGTAGACTTTTTTTCCTGTTGGTCCGATTGCTCGGACTAAATACGGCAACGGCTGTTGGCTCGCCGTTGGCAACGACGAACAAACGGCGGGAAGCGACTTTGTTTTGTACTATGTAAAGATTAAGTGCGTTAGTAAAACTTCCTTGCATTTTCCTTGCAAAAACAGCAATAAATAGAGCACACGATATACCTACTCCTAGGCTTCCTTATGTGTTTGCAACTACAGCTATAAGACTTTTTAGTATGCCACAGACATTTCTGTCAAATACTATCGTGTACTGACATTCAGTTCCATTCAGATGGGATATTAAGGAAACAGCTGGTGGCCGTTGCCACCAAGGAATTTCAAAGCGAGACTGATTGATTTCTGTCCAAAAGATACTTTTTAATTATTTTATTCACTGGACATTAGAATGCTGTGACACTTCCATTTTGATGTATCATATTTTTATTATATTAATTACTAACTTTTTCACACCTTCGCCTGCACATCTTTATAATTAATTATGTTTTTTTTGACGTAATACAGTTTCGTCAAAAATACATTCGATGGTTTTCGTGTGACTTATAAATAAATAATAAATTTCTATCCTCATAAATTTTCGCATTTATAAGTTATATATTCATGCAAATTTATAAAACAATGTAGTGTAAAATTTTTTTTTCTTTATGAGTAACTATAAGAAAATTAACTTAATTTTGATGTCCCTATTCAAAGGAATCAATTTTCCCTTTTTTTTTTTTCATTTGCATTACTAATTTAATAAAATCCACGAACGTACAACAATGCATATGTAAGTAAATCTAAGAAGTTTATTTTTTTTTTTCTGTAGTAAAAATTATAATATCTATCAGAACGGACACTTTTGTACAGTAAATGGAAAATTACTTTACGAAATGTGAAAATAAATTTCAAATAACTCATTAATTTTCGTCAGATACGCAATAAGAAGTCAGCCATGAATAGACCTCATCCCCATTCAGTGACGTTCTCAGATTACATAGCATATCGACCAAAACCCTAGACTACGCGCCGCCGCTAAAGTAGGTAACCAAAGAGTATGGGAATAATAAACAGACACGACATTAAATCACACGGAATAATAAAGACCCAAAACTGTTTGATTAAATGGGTTTGGTTGCCATTTCATTAAATCAACTAATCATTTAAATGGTTTTGGTTGCCGGTTAATCGATTACTATTTCCAAGTGTAATTAGTTGTTCGCTACTTAGTCTCAGAAATAAGTAAGTCAAATAATATCATACTTCAAATTTAATATATATAAAAAGACAAGATTTATATTTTTGTATGTTTGTAATAAATAAACTCAAAAACTACTAGACCGGTTTTAAAAATTCTTTCACCTATAGAAAGCTACGTTATCAGCGAGTAACATAAGCTGTATTTTATAAAGTTACGCGGGCGAAGTGCGGGCAACAGCTAGTTAATAATAAAAGGAAGAATCAAATTGTAAGTCAGATTCAACCAAATTTTAAGAAGGGATAAAATTAAGTTCAGTGTTCTTTATTTCTATAACAACATATACAGCGTGAATTTAATCGCACCTGTAGGAAAAATACTCTTAATACTGGAAATAGCAAATCTTACTTAACGGAAACATTCCTTTATTTCTTAAAAGAAGCAAAACTTGGAAAACCCTGGAATGGAACTGGCAAAATATAATTTTATTATACTTAGTATTTTCTTTTATATGTTTATTGTATTAGTGAACGAACAAATAGACTTGGTCATTTTTTTAATTATAGTTCTAACTAAAATTAGAACTAAAATATTAAAATTAAAATTAAAAATAATACTACATAAAAAAATTAAAAAATCATCCTGGAAATGTGAAAGTAGTAAATATTTTACGCAACTTCGACGAACTACTATCATTTTTGCCATCAAAATCATAAAATTCCATTACTGCTAAGAGTTTTCACGGTGTGCGATGCCGAAGCTTCAATATAGACCTCAACAACGACCTATCTGCGTAATTACTCTTTGACATTTCAAGGTCGCGCCAGTTTTCGTCACTATGTAGCGTCCTTCCAGTCTCGTCGGACCCGTCATTTGAGGGACTTGTAATTATATCTTGTGAAAGTTCAGACATTTATATACATATTGAGGATATTCCACTATACAGTTGGTAGGTAAGTTTTTTAATTGAAAAGAAAGGTTCTTTGTGTGCTTTTAACAAGGAAGCTTTTAACAAAATTACTTTATCAAGTAACGATTGATACCAATTTTAAACGCGTATTAAGGTTAACATGTACTGAAACACGAAAAAGATTTCTTTTAAACCCTGACACAAAAGAGGGGTGTTATTATTTTTACATGGGTATTTGTTTGTGGCATCATAGCTTCTAAACGGATGGACCGATTTTGATAAGGTTTTTTTGTTTGAAAGCTGGCGTGATGAAGACAGTTCTTATCTATACTTTATAAAGATCTATTCAGTGGTTCTCATTTCCTAGTTGACGAAAGGATTTCACTAACTTCCACAGGTTCGATTGATTTGAAAGGAGAACGCCCAAAATGTATTGAGATTTTTTACAACTTAAAAAATTCAACGTATTTAGTGTTTTGAATAAATCTTTTTGACCAAATAGGACCAGATTCCAAATACCGAACGAACGAACCGAGTCAAAAGTGATACTGCTGGTTTTAAAATAGTACCTACGCGGTCTTTAAGGAAAAAATGTTCATATTATTGCAAACGCCAAGCGTTAAACTTATTAACGCTTGACCTCGTGTTGCTATAATACTTTACCCAGGCGTTAATATATAGATCCATAGCGTTGACCACATTTTACAGGACATCATGGGGTTGCCGCAATTGGAATCATGCTGTTTCGTTTTCGATCTGAAAACTGGAAATATTATACTAGGATGTTTAAGCGCGGTATGTAATGTTTTCGTATAACTTTTGACGGTTGCTTACTTTCAATGCATTCATACTAATTAAGTATTATTTTGCAGTTTTTCTCCTTCGTCCTAGCGGTGGTCTTAATAATAGTGGCTGCATCGATTGGCACAATAGAATCCGATATACCAGTATCCCAAAATATAGAAATTGTGGAGGCAAAAGCTGAAATAACTGGCCTTTATGCTATGAGCATTATACTCGTGCTCATGTTTGTCACCAAGTTCCTGTTCGATATACTGTTTGTTTATGGAGTAGTTACGGTGAGTACTTTTTGAAATAAAAATTACTATTTAAAGACAACATTCAGAAATTGTGAGTATCCTACATAATTCACTGATTTTTGCAATACTTTGAGATTGTTTGCCATTAAATTTCATATAGACGCCTTGAACTTGACAAAGACATTGGAGGGACTTTAGTCAATTGACGATTTTGAAAAAAACTTCAATACAGGACCCCTTCACTTCTGCTCACCGTCATCATACAATTGACATATTTAATTATTTTTACAGGAACGCCCTGGGATCATAAAGGCCTACTTCATCATGTGGGTGATTTTCTTCTTGTTATCGATTTTCACATTTTTCCTCAACGCTCAAAAGTACAGTGCGGGCACTATTTGCACAGAACTCTTTTATATAGGTAAGAATGAAAAATTTATAAACTTACGTACAACATTTTACACAGAGGACATAACTTACCAGAAATAGTGAATGCATGGCTACTACTTTTTTCTTACGCGACCAACTAACCTTCACACCGCTCTGTCACACTGGTGTGATGGTCAGGAAATAATTTTACTAACCTTCACACTGTTCAGCAGTGTGAAAGTAAAAAAAATGATTTCCTAAAGTTATAATAAATAAATAAAGTTCATACCAGTAAATCACTTTCTTAACGTTCTTAAACCTCATAATTCGTTTTCTCTTTCAGGTTTAAATGTGTATGCGGTTCTACTGAGCCACAGTTTTTACAGGCAGTTGAATATGCGAGAAGAAGTTTGAAGTTGACCGTCGAATGTATAAATCGCTTCTGTGATTTGTGAGCTAGCTTTTAGTGCCTCCATTTCTAAAACTTTCGTATAACAATATTTATGCCGATGTCAAACGCTCTTGCTGATTTAAGCAAGAATCGATCCATGTGTAATTAAACTTATGTTTAAAATGAGACATTAGGATGTATTCTCACCGCAACGCTTAGCGGCTGAGTCAAGTAAAATCATAGTAAAATAGGGAAAGACAATACTAATAAAATGAAATACAGATAGTTAACGAATATGACAATAACACGTAAATACTGACTGATTTATAATAGGGAAATTCTTTTTTTTTTTTTTTTTTTTTTTTCAATTAAATTTATTAACCGGAATATTTTTTAAACTAATACTGCCAAAAAATATACGGTAAAGTATACGAAAAAATTGAACTTGTGCACTCTGCTGTTGTATGTAATTCTTCAAAAGTTTGTTTGTGACTAGGTCGCAGTTACGTGTATAATTAAATTAGGTATTTATTTAGTCTCATGAAATGTACAAAAAAAAAACAAATAAAACAGATTAGTGTTTGAATGATTTTAGTGGTTATTACTTGCCTAAGTTGCGTAAGACTGAATGATATTAGGTAAATACTGTACTTACAGGTACTGTTAATATTTTTATTTTATTTTCATTAGGTCATTACAATCAAATGAAATTGGAACAAATTATAACAAACAAAGGTTTGACTGATAACCGTGAAACGAAAATGGAGGAGAAGATTTAATGCCTTTTCTATTGGCCCGTGATGAAAACTATCGACTTATAAATAATTATTACACGATGAAAAATTTATTACAAGCTATTATCTATACTCTTTACTGATATTATAAAGAGACAAGATTGAATGAATAAACTCAAAAACTACTAGACCGATTTTGAAAATTCTTTCACCTATGGAAAACTACATTATCAACAAGTAATATAGGCTATATTTTATAAAGTTACGCGGGCGAAGTCGCGTGCAACAGCTAGTCTAATCGATTTAAAATTGTCTATGGCCGGTTATTACAATAATTTATTTCAGAGTTTATTTGTAACATTTCCATACCAATTCTCTTAAAAAACACAATCTAATTGGACATAGCATTCAATTAGCAAGTAACGAAAGTAACGATATGGTGTTTTCTAAGGGACTCGGGTCATTGCAAGAGTCGAGGTGAAGGCGCAGCGGTGGCGCCTAGGTAGAGGAAACTCGCCGCGCGCTCTCGCCTCGACTCCGCCACGCGTCCCCGCCTCGACTCCGCCGCGCCTCCCCGCCTCGACTCTTGCAGTGAGCGGACGCCCATATGATTACATAGAAAATATAGAAGAGGCGCACCTCTTGGTCGCCTCAGACGCGACGCCGCCTTGACTTTTCTCCAGTAAGCGGAGTCCCTAAGTGTTAATTATAGATAGAAAAATAAATTTTGTCTAGTGGGGGTTTTAATATTATTTATTTTAATCGTTATGTAGGTGTTAATAGTACAAATTCGTTACAAAATCTATATCGTTGTTTCTCAATTAATGTATATTAATAATATTACATAATTATGTACCTACTGTTGTTTAGTCAATTTCATCTACATATGTATACTATTAATAAAATGAATTATTATGATATTTTTTTATTTGTTTCCGACAAGTTGTGTTGAGGGTGACGGCCTTTTTTTTTTTTTTTTTTTTTTTTTTTTAACGTTGGGAAATCCTCTTGGATACCCGGCAGTGTAGGGGACACTGCGGGGTTATGCCGGATTTCTACCGGCTAAAACCCAACGACTTTCTTTCTAGCGCGGCCGTTGATGGGCGGGGTCGTGGGGACGTTATGACACGACTTCGATGCCCCGCCACGGCTATCCAGCGCGGGAAGCCAACGCTCCCTGTCAGAACCTCGGCGTACCCGAAAGTGGAGGTACGCCGGCCATCTCGGGGGACCTTACGGCGGGCGGCAGTCTCCCCCAAGACCACCGCCCGGGTCCCGGTCAGGGTGGAAGGCGGCGAACATAAGCAAGCCGCCTGCGCCCGAGCCTCCTCCGGCGGATTGGCTGGGAGAGGGGATCCTCTTCCCGCTGCCTTTCCGCCGCTTCCTTGAGCGACATAACGTGCTCACAAAACGTGAGCATCGCCTGCCACGCAAGGTCACTGCCGACCATCGATTTTACGACAGCCGGTAGCGAGAGATCGGCGCCCACGACGAGAGACAGAGCGGCGCGCTGCTCTGCCCATTCGGGGCATTCAGCCAAAGTGTGCTGCGCAGTGTCAACCGCGCAGCCACAATGGTGACATTCCTCCGTCGGCTCTCTCACGGCCACCCGGTGAAGGTAACGCCCGAAGCAACCATGCCCCGAGAGCACCTGCACCAGGCGGAACGTGAGGGCCCCACGCCGCTTCGCCAGCCATCCCTCTAGGGAGGGACGAATGGCCTCAATCGTCGGGCGGCCCGCACTGGGCTCCGCCAGCCTTTCCTTCCACTTTTGGAGGAGGATCATCTGGGAGTGTCTCCTCAACCTGACGACCTCCTCCGATGACAACACCGAGCCGCGTGATCGCGCGTCCGCGACTTCACGGTACACCGCCGCCAACACTTCGGCATCCAGCTCCCACGGAGGGGTGCCAGCCAGTACACACGCTGCCTCAAAAGAGATGGTGCGGTACCCCCTCACAATCCTGACCGCCATGGCTCTTTGCGCGCGGCGCAAAAGTGGCCTATTACGGGCGGTCAGGCGGTCCACCCAGATAGGGGCCCCATACAATGCCATGGACCGTACCGCGCCAGCGTAGAGGCGGCGACAGGCCGTTGAGGGTGACGGCCTACCATTTAGTTTACAGTCTATCTAAAAAAAATAAATTAAGTGACGAAATGAAACTTATAAATGGTTCTGTGGTATATATATATTTTTAAAATATTATAGCATTCAACAAAGCTGTACAACGGTCACAAACATCAAAAATTCTATAAAACTAAATTCAATCCACACATTATGTAAATAATTGTTACAACATTTAAAGCGTTTTAATTGATCAGTAGTAACTATTACACGGTCCAATCCTAAGACAAGATGCTAGTCAACTTCTAACCACACAGAGAATGCTATGAGTAATCAATAGCAAAAACAGACCTAGAGACAGGCAGTGACCGTTCAAAAATAGAATCCCATGGAAGAACTCATTTTCTTCTAGAACATTAGACTAGCTGATTAGACTATTGACACAAACTGGTTGACTAAACTCTTTTATATTTTGAAAATACCCAGCAAGTATTTTAAGTTAGGTACTCAAAATCATAACTTAAACTTGAGGTCGCATTAGCATCTTGACTAGGAAAGGAAGACCTATTTGCACTATATTTTCAACAATTTTCAACAATTCACTTCAAATATTCGTTATGTTATTGAAGAACGAAGAAAGTTTTCGTTTCGAAAGTTAATAAATAAATCCGTTACAAGTCAGTGTAGGCATTGATAAAATATCACCTTAATAAGTAATATTTTATCTAGAATGTAGGTGATATAGTGCACATAGACCTTTACAATATTGGGTAAGTATTATACAATTTCATAGAATACCTCTAACAAATATCTATACTATGATATAGTCAAAACTTTTTTTTAGTACATTCGTCGTAAAAGGATATTTATAGAGATTATACAGTAAATTGTAAACATTATATAAACTTTTTAGAAAAGTAAAATATAAGAAAAACTTTGCCTCTATTAATAATCCATAGAGTTTTTAATTTTCTGTTGAGAAATAACTTATAATTACAAAATTTGTTAAGTATAAGAATTTTTTTTTTTTAATATTTTTTGGTTGGTTTGGTTTATATTGGTTATATATTGTATTGGTTTTATTTTGCCTTTGACAATTATTTTGACCACAGTCTTAAAATCAAAACGGAATCATTATGTAAATGTCTATTCATTTATTTATTCTATATTATAAATGTAAATAAAATTTCATTTACACTTGTTACAAATGAAATATTTCAAAAATTAATCTTCGTTGTCATATGAGCATTACAAAATAACATTTTCACTCTTTGAATTATCTCAACTCACACAAAGAGTGTTCAAAAATAATATTGTCACTTAAAAAAAAACCTATGAAATTTTCAATAAAATGTTTTTTTAGTAAATCCAAACACGCCTAAAGGACTATGAACTATTAAAGCGAAGGACGAATTATTGTCTTTAATATTATTATTTGGTATTCACACATAATTTGACACACTATTATTATGAGAGACACACATTAAAATACACATTTATAGATATAATAAAATAATTATTGTTCTATGGATATGCAATTTTTAAGATATATTATGAAGGATGCGCAATCTATGGATCTATGGATACGCAATTTTTAAGATATTGTATAATTTTTTTCTAGTAGTAATGTATTGGACATTATTAATGTATTAAATATATAAATAGATTCATACATATACTCAATAAAATAGTAAATGTACATCTGTACAATAAATATTTTAAAAAAAATACGATTTGCACACATTGTATTTATATATATAAAAAAAATAGTTTTTAGAATTTTTGTCTGCGTGTTTGTGCACTCCAATCTCAGAAACGGATTAACCAATTTGAATGCAGTTTTCACTGATGTATTGATGATTACCTGGATTAAACTATAGGATACTTTTTATCCTGATTTTTTTTTAGGTTTCTGTGGGATTTTCAAAAAACGAACTACAGCGCGTAAGAAATTGCGGGCATCAGCCAGTGTGTATAATGAATAGGGTCAGTAGTTGATATGCATATAAATCATTTTTTTTTTATATAAAAGGGATGCAGATAGTATTAAAATTCCCTTGATGGAAGTTGATATAATATGATTCATGGGAAAGGTATATCTGCCCTTTCGCCCTAAACGCCTTTATCGCCCTTTATAGATCCTATAAAATATTCGTTCAATACCCTTTATATATTAAAAAAATGTCCTTAATTCCTCTACAAAATATGTTTTCAGCAATGGTAAATAGTAAGATACATTAAAAACACTAACGATGTTAATATTTTTTATAAAGGAAGAAATTCTAACAAAGAAAGCTCTGAATTATTGTTCGAATCACATTGATATTATAATAATTAAACCCTGTGTATATTTCAATAAAAACTATATAAGGGGATAGCCGCAAAGGGCAATAGTGTTTTGATTCCATTTTTAAAATGAAAATATTGATTCTATGTTCAAAGTTGAATGAAATATATTATCTAAATGTACCTCTAAAGTATATGGTTATCTATATCTATAAATATAACTATTATAAAACTTCTAAACGACAAAAACAGATTTTAAACGTTCTCAATAATAACGAAAACGAAAGAATGATAAACAGGAAGGTTTGTTTGTGTGTATGATTTGCAAAAAAAATGCATCCTTGCGAATTCGGAGACGGATCGTTAGTTGAAGAGAAATTTCTTTTAATTTAACAAAAAATCATCAATTAGTAAAACTAATCGAATTGATTAGTTTTATTGAATGATAGATTGATTATATCTGATTATTTATCATTACATATTTTTATTCAAGAGTATATAAAGTCGATTATAGTGTTTATTGTTAATTATAATAATAACTGGCACAGTTTTCTAAGAGAGAATAAATGTGCAGATTAAATCTGACACAGCACTAAGTGTGCAGCTAGTGTGCAGATTAAAACATTAATAATATACCCAATACTATTAAAGTTTCAATCTGCACACTTTTTGCTCATCTCATGCCAGATGATACTTATATAAAAAGAAAGAAGTGATTATATAACATTGATTTATAAGTATAACAAAAAGTATATAACACTTAGACGAAAACAATTAAAGTTACACTTTTCCAACTACAATATTTAACTTTACAAAATAGTTCAAATCAATTTAAAAACTTAACAGTTCTCACAACCATTTTAATTAGGTACTTATTTTAGCAAAAAACTCTAAATATTTCAGTTGAAAGTTGATAAGGGTAACGCGAAAAAAATATGCTTATAAAGTCTAAACGTGAATCCAGATTATATAACAAAATATGTTATAAAATATAGTTATATCGCATATTTTATATGTGTGGACGATATGTGTTAATAAAATAAAGTTATATACATATAACGTTTGAGCGTGATTCATATCATCACTTGTACTCATGATACGAACCAGACAATAAATGTCTACCCATTTTACAAAAATATTTTATAACATGTTAGAAAACACTTTGTTTTAAATTTGTTTTTCAAATGAAGAAAAGAGGAATATTTTCAAATTAAAATTCAAGTCAGGCAATGGTTTATGAATTGGTCAATAAAATTGGTCTTATGAATTTCATTCAAAAATAGGACTTCAAAATTATATTATAACTCGTATTATAACTCGTATCAGAGTAAATATTTTTACAGATATTTTATACTTATATTTTTTTATATTTATAAAACATTATATAAAAACGTAATTTATCATTCATTAGTTTTGTTAATAAAGTAGATAGATATGATTCATGGATATGTAAATAATATTTTTACTTTCGGTAAGTATAGACTGCTTAACAATATTACAACTTTTAACTGGTTTTAATATTTCGATGTAATATAAATTAAAATATTTTAATACAGTTTAATAGTTTTATAAATAATTAAATATAATTCTGTAAAAACACAAGATTCAACATTTGTATAAATAAATAATAATAGCTCTTTGTCATAGACAATATAGAAAAATAACGTGCAGTCTTAGAACACAAAATTAATTTATTTTGCTTTCCTTCTTTTTTGCATTATAAGGTCACACGTACCTACAGGAAACAGTCACGTAACTTTGACACAATAAATTACTAACACTTCTCAATTCTCAATAAATTACATTGAGACCCATCAATGTAATTTATTTAACAATGAATCTCTTTAGATTCAATCTACAACACACAACACGTTTTATTTTTAATTACTTACGACTTGTTACGATATTCCTGAGAGATATGTCGAGGTTTGAATACGATTATTACATTTACAAAACTCCATCTTCATTGACTGATATCAGATAGCTGCGAATCACGACTATGTAGTAGAAATTTTCGGCTGAAATGTAGTTTAAAAAAAGTGTTTATTTATTAGTAATTGTTTATTAGTAGCACGTGTGCTGTTGTGTTTCCGTGAGTGAGTATGACATGCCAAAGCTCAATTCCCTATTCCTTTCCAATCCCTTATCCTTAATCCTATTGTCACCAACCATCGAGTAGACCGTCAGTATTCATCTGACTACGATTACCTAAAATAAAAGGCAAACTGTGGCATTTTGAAATTTTGTAAACATTTATAGGATTGGAGATGAGGTATTAAAAAGGATATGCAAATGGGCTTAATGAGCTTAATCTAAATATAAATTCATTTATAACTAACTCACTTAATACGTAACTAATCGTTTATAAACTTACCTAAGTACAGTATCTGTGAGATGACATTCCCTGCGTCCATGTGGAACAGAGTCTTTAGGAATCCAATGATATATAACACTAAGAAAATAACCCAGAAAATGCAATACTTCTTTATTATCCCGTATTTATCCTGAAAAATTACAAAATATTTTTTAAAATATTTTACCTATTCATTAGCGCATCTATTAGATCGATAAAAAGATCATTTGGACATACTAGTTAATGTATAAATTAAAAGAGTTTTAATTTATCAGTACCTACTTAGTGTTATAAAGTTATAACTTTTTTATTTATTACTTTTTATGTTGGTTAATTTAAATATATATATTCACCATCACCAGCTTGTATCTCTCTGCACTATTGGATATAGGCCTCTCCCAAGACTCGCTACCATACACGGTATATACTCTTTCATTATTATCTAATATATATAAAAAGACTTAACTGAAAAATCTGCAAATGAAATTACCTTATGTACAGCATAGACGAATATCAAGTCTATGACGAACTTGACGAACTGCAAGACAAGGATACAAATGACTATAGTGTATACGACTGATAATACTGCCGTATCGCTATCCTCGCGTTTCGACTGAGCCTCCATGGCATCTTTGACATCCACCGCGAACGTTATCAGTATTACAGCAACCATGAATGTAAGCATCTGAAATGGAAAAAATATACTTATTAGTGGTAGACCACATTGCCACTACTTTTCAGAGCCAACTTTGAAATATACATTTCCTAAATTAGCCTTGCCAGGAATTGAACCCGGGCCCGATGAGACAGAGAACGAACAAAGCAAACACCCTAACCACATCCAATTGGCTGGTCATATCCTCAACAAACCTCAACATATCTTATCAAATTTCTTTTAAGAGTTTTTTTTAAATGGCATCGTCACCCAGAATGTACAAAATGCTGTTTAAATCATATTACACCTAGTTATGCAAGTAAATAAATAATAAATAAATAAATAAATATCTTCACACATTCCACACAGCGCCATCTAGTTCCATAGTAAGCAAGTAATGCTTGTATAATGGATATCAGACAGTTGATATACTACATAGATTACTTTTTTTTTGTAAATACATACGTATTATAAATACAAAACATCCATGACTCAGGTACAAAGGTAAAATGTTAACACATAAACATTTGCCCCTAGCGGGATTCGAACCCGCGACCGTTTGGTTAACAGCTAGGGTTACTAGCCACTAGACCAAACGTGTCTGTTGAACCCTAATGGTCTTTAAGGTTGAGACAGACAGTAACGGACTAATTTAATAGGAGAAGTAAAGGCTTCTCTCAAAAACGAATTAATCACTCTACGCGGATTTTTAGGATTATAGGCAGCCTTTGTATCGCATCAGAATCTTGCAACCTTATGATCCTTCAGTAATCTTATGTTCTTCAGCAACGTTAGTCACATATTGCCTAGTTTACAGTGAAACTGTCAGTCATCGTTAATCATTCAATATACAATTGTACCTATATTAATGTATATCTAATAATAATAATAATACATTACTATTAAAAATTTTAAGGGGACGATCTTACGGTCCACTTGATGGTATGTGGTTACCGTCGCCTATAACACAAGCAACGCCATAATTGCTGCAAGTGCGCTGCAGACTATAGATAGGATTAAGGACAAGGGATAAGGAAAGGATGGTGTAAGCCCATTTAATAGGCTTCTTAATAGCGGATTTCTTTAGAATGAAATCTATCAGTATTATTAATTAGAATATCTACTATTATTACTAAAATTACCTTTAATACTTTCTATATATTTATGAAATAAAATTGAAATTTAT
The DNA here is from genome assembly GCA_944738685.1 of Synanthedon myopaeformis. NCBI lineage: Eukaryota > Metazoa > Arthropoda > Insecta > Lepidoptera > Sesiidae > Synanthedon > Synanthedon myopaeformis. The sequence continues at coordinate 1,428,211 of OX122927.1, read as the reverse complement.
TATTAAATTGCATTGTAAATTTCATTGAATATTTTATTATAGAAATAAAATAATATAATTTAATATTAATATTACTTACTGAGTTAACTAGACCCAATACGATGCATCCTGTTCTAAGGTCGAAAATAAAACAGAATTTGTCCAAAACAGGAAGCTCCATTCTAGCCTGAAATTAGATTAACTTCATATGTAGCTATAGTATAAAATAAAATAAAAATAGCCTTTATTTTCTATTACAATTTAAACTTGACATAAGATTAATATAGGTAATAACAGTATCGGTATTATGTATTTTTATGATTATATGTATGATTATGTATGTATGATTATCTTTCCTAAACCTTTCCATACAGATCTCTTTCCGACGCCTCTTGCATCCATAAGGTTCCATAACTCTGGTTCAAAATGTATCTCCATCTTTTAATTGGTACACATTCTATTAAACGTTTTGTCTATTTGTTATTATTCATCCTACAGATGTGCCCTTTTTTGAGGATCACAATTAATAGACTATTCTTCGTCGACTGCCTTAAAGTCTGACTGTGTGTTGTTTTGTGTTTCGTTGAGTGAGTAAGGGATGCTAGAGCCCATTTCTCTATCCCTTATCTAAGAGGAAGTTACCTAAGTTTACTTAAGAGTAACTATTAGTACTTAAGTCACTTAAGTTTTGTTTAAGAAAAAAATCCTTGCTAAGTCCCAAATAGATTACGCTCAAATGACTGCGATTAAAAATTCCCAATTAAACGATAGACATTCACTGTAGGAAAGAGAACTCTACTATAAGAAGACAAAAAGGACCCTTAACACTCGAGAGAATAAAATTGCTTTTCCCGCGAATTTTAATGTGTGGATAAATCACCTAAGTTATTAGCTTTCTGATTATTGGAGTCATATGATTTGTTTTTAATGAATTTTCATAGCAAAGTGAGACTTAAATCTCTTTAAAATTTATACAATGAGTCACAGCAAATTACTTTGACTAAATATCTAAAAAATATATATGAGTACATACCATTTTTATTTTATGTATTGATATTGCTGTGTAAAGAGTTTAAGAGCCACAAAATAATTAAAATTCACTAGCAAACACTTTTATTGCAAAGGACGAGTGGATAGCATTTTATAAAATATATACCATTCATGAGAGCTAAGTATAGAATGAAACTTGCAAGGTGTTAAGGGGTAACTTTGCGTACGCGTTAAGAATGACTGAGAAGAATTTAAAAAGTATAAACCTAAATAGGAAATTAATGATGAAATATCTACAGAGAACACTAGATCTCAAGAATGAATAAAAACAGAATGAAGTTTAGGTTTCTTTTTTGAAAAAAAAAAATATAGGTCTTACTAATATTATTATAAATGTGAAAGTAACTAACTTTCTGTATGTAGCTTAAAAGTAACTTACAATCAATTGTAGACAAATGTTATATATTTTTCAATTATTTTAACAGCACGAAATATTCGGCCAACCCATTATATTATACTACAACTTAATAAACTAAATATATACTCGTACTATTATATTATAAAGAGAAATTGTATTTTTGTTTGTAATAAATAACTATTGAACCGATTTTAAAAATTCTTTCACTTTTAGAAAGCTACATTATCAGCAAGAATAGGCTATATTTAATAAAATCACTCGTACAAAGTTGCGTGCGACAGCTAGTATATCTATAAAATCTTATTCCTAGTGAGTTTCATAAAATGGCCCTTCGCCTTAACTAAAGAGGCTGTACCGATCTTGCGCAGAGTGCCTGTCAAGCGCAGATCGATAACATTCGGGACAAAACCCTTACTGACTTCGTTTATTCAACCGATATCGACCTACAGCAACACGCTATAAACTCCCTTATTAACAAACGGCACGTATAATAGCTGTCTTTCAGTCGCTCATCTGTTCCTAGTGCAGAAACAAGCTATTATATACCTTATTACTTCAATAAAATAAGAGTGCCTACACTCGTTGTATTTTTATAGCGCCTGAAGTATTTTTACTATCAATCACTTTTGTTACAGCCTTTTTTATTATTGCTATCAATGGAATTCAGACGTTTATTTTTAAAAACATTATTGTTATATTTTACGGTTTTATAAAATCTTTTATGGTTTTGATAATAGGATAGGATAAAATAATAATTTATTTGTTGTTCATATGTACATATAACGAACAACGCCACTTGTACTCCAAGTGTCCATTTAAGTAGTAAGTATAATAATTTTCAATTCTCATAATATAATCACAATACTTAGCTACTTAGCATCGCATACTTAACATCGATAAAATAATACTTAACCAGTAATTTTATCGATTCTTTGAGTGAGGTTAGAATCAAATGTTGACCTTGAATTTTCCGAAGTCCAAAATTAATTAGTATTCATCAAAAACATATATTCCGCTATTACAATTACAATTCACCGGAAGGAAGTCGCTTATCATTTTATTAAGATTAATTTACATACAATAATTTTCTAGACGAATTGAAATGGGCCAGGGCTATGCAGCAATGAGTTATTTAGTTTGTTTTATTAAATAGTTATGTTATGTTTAACGTAGGCACGTATTATTTCGACGGGAGCCGCGCAGTGATGTGGCAAAATGACTTATATGAGATATATTTATGCGTCAATGAAGCTTTTAATAATGTTATGTTATGTTAATTATGTTTGTTAATTAGTTTAGGGGATAATGGCGCTGACATACCTTTATAAGGTGAAAGCCTCAAAATACAAAAAGATATTTAAAAAAAATAAAAAAGACAGTTAAGTCTTCTTTTATGCAATCGCAATTGTATTCCTAATGTTGCAAATAATGTATACTTATTTGCATGTTTGTTATTCAATCACACAAAAACGGCTAAACAGATTTGGATGAAATTTGGCAAACAAATAGTTTTTTACTTAGATTAACACTTAGGATATTTTTTATCCTGGAAAAATGTTAGGTTCCTGAGGATTTTTCAAAAACAATATACAGCACGTATGAAGTCGCGAGCACAGCTAGAAATATTATAAATGAGAAAGTTTTTGTGTTTGAATGTGTTGGAAAAATGAACAGAAGAAATCGTAATACTCGTATGTTATAAAACTGTCATTAAATCTGTCAAGTATATTTTTTGTGACAACCCTATTGTACTCGCCATCAATTCATCGTTGTTCAATTTCAATGCATGTTCAAGAAACATGCATTGTTTGCACAGAGCATAATAATAATGTTACAAAATGTCTGAAATGGCATGTTGAAGATAAAATATAGAAATAGCTGCTCTTATCATGTTTTGAAGATTACACTCGTTAATCTTCATTCAGAACTACTGACAAGTATTACCAATTTAGAAACATATCAAAAATCTTTATTTTGTTCTGTGGCTGTGTGTAATGGTATGGTTTGTTGGATTAGTTGGGCCTTGAGTTGAGTAAACAGTAAGTAAGTAAGGTCAGTATTGACACGATGCGGGTTGGGTGTACACTCATAGTCTGTGCAACAATTCTTTTACGGGCTTATTCTTATAGGACGGGTGAGCTTTTTAATAGTTTTTTTTTAAATATTATATAATTTTGTAAATGTTATACGCGTAATAAAAAAAAAATAGGTATGTAAGTGGATACCTATTTATTAATGTTTTCGGAAGTAATTTTAGAATAATCAGTTTTTTTAACTTTTTTTGCGTGTGTTAATGTAAATTGTAAGTGGGTTCTACTCAGTTATAGTTGTTTTTTTATGCTAAAGTCGTCAGACAGTCTGACGGTTGACTTGATGGTAGGTGGCAGTTACCGTCACTTGTCACTTGTCGTAAGCAAAGCCACAGGTGCTGCGTGTGCGCTCCCGACCATAGTAGGATTAAGGATAAGGGATAGGCAAATTGTATTTTATATAACAATTAATTATTGTAACAATAAAATTAATAAAAGCTTGTAAATATATTTTTATTGTTTTTCGATAATCTATATAATATAACAAGGTTACCAAAATGGAGAAACTTTTAATATTTGAACTTTTTTGCTTTGAATTCCCTACAGCTCTTTAACAGGTAATATTTGCATAGCATAGGTATGTAACACAATAAACATTTTCATTCAAAACGTCCAAATTATTTCCGGTCATGCAGTGCGGGTGTAGAGGCTATAGGGACACCCAGCCCAGACGGTTAAAGCTATAGATGACTCCAAGCGCCTTAATACAATAGCAACTTTTTTAACAGAAAAATATTATTATATCCTATTATACGTAATAGGAACCATCTCGATCACATCAGCTTTCAAACAAAAAAAAAGAATCAAAATCGGTCCATCCGTTTAGGTACTATTATGCCACAGACCGACACACAGATACACAGACACACAGATCAAACTTACAACACCCCTCTTTTGCTTCGGGAGTCATAAAAATACTTTAAAATGTGTTTCAGATCAACAATTTTGGAAAGAATTAGCCAAGGACGAGTTAGAAGAGGCACTTCGGGTGAAATGGAATATGAATACGGCAAAAAATGTGATAATATTTATAGGAGACGGTATGGGACCTAACACCGTGACTGCCACTAGAATATACAAGGGAGGTGAGAGCCACAGACTATCGTATGAGAAATTTCCACACGTCGGCTTGTTAAAGGTAAAAACATACACAAAGATTTTAATTTTTATTCGAGATTTATTACTCTAAATATAATTATATTATTTCGATGTTATACCTACACTAATATTATAAAGATAAGATTCGATATTGACCAAATATTTTTGTATTTTGTTTCTAATAATTGGTTAACAAAAAAATTAGCTAACCGATTAAAAAAATTCTTTCACATTTAGAAATCTTATAAGAGAAATGGGCTATATCTTATTTTCAATATTACAAACGTTCTCGAGTGGATTCCACGGACCGGCAAGTGCAGCGTAGTACGCTAGTATTGTTATATTTTATTAGATAAATTAGACTTGATCTCCAGATCTATACGTTCCTTTACATTTTAAACATTTTATACAGATGACAATTGACCACAATTGAATAATGTCATTGAAGCGTTGAGCGTTATGTGACAAATCATACATACAAGTTCCTATTGATAAAACTCGGAGTAATTTTACTAGTAAGTTTATAATATCACGGCTTTTAAAATGACCCTGCGACATATTTTATAAAGAAATTTTGATTCTGCTACCTATAATACAATACAAGAAACAAATGAGAACTTATAATACCCAACTGTTTACAACGCCTTTTTTTTACTCGATTTTTAAATAACACGGTTCACTAATGTACCTACTTTTTACACGATTTTTTTTTGGTTCTAGTACTTACTAAAACCAAATTTTTTTTTATGATCTAATTTTGACAGTGTAATTAAAAGATGTGCATTAGTGACTTGGCTTGTTCAGTTTGTATTCATGGTGTAATTTTTTGTTAGCAACTAGCTGGTTAGTCACAAATTATAAATAACATTACTAGCTTTTGCCAGCGACTTCTTAGGTCTTTATTGTTCATATATTTTTGTCAGTCATTGAATATTTAGGTAGTTTTTATTTTTAAATAAAAAAATCTAATTTAGTATTAAGCCCGTTACACACGTAGCTATAATATATATTAATATACCGTGCCGTAATATATATTACGGTATATACGTTGGTGACGTCATAGAAATATATATTTATAGCTGCGTGTGTATTCACTCCAATACTTGTATAGAAAATATGTCGTAATATTCATTGCTATAATTTATATTAATACTAGCTGACCCGCTCCCGGCTTCGCACGGGTGCAATTTTTTAATCATAGCCGATAAATTACCTTACACCGCCATATGTTAGATTTTTATGGAACACAGATAATTATACAAATAATTGCTGGATTGAGTAAGTATCTAACAGATGGCACTATGTTAATAATATTATATAATTTGCAAAATATATTTAAAAAAATGAGATATGAACTATGCTATCTTTTAAGTTGGACCAAATTACACATAGTTACGAAGTTTTATCAAAATCGGTTTAGTAGGTTCGGAGTTCATCGAGAACAAACATGTGACACGTAATTTATATATATATAGAGATATATTATAGCTACATGTGTGACGGGCTTTAATTTGTAGGGCACAAAATTGGTAATGACAATGACACAAAAAAAAAGATTGTGGACCACCAAAATGGTGGCTTGTTTCAGTGTGTGTTGTGTTAGCTGCAATCGGAATCGGCTAAGCTGATTCTTCAGGATACAAGTCGAGAATATCCAAATTCATTCAATACAGATCATCTTGAATGACTTAAGACTGAGACACTTAAGATCATTCTTAGTATCAATCGAATTTTGAACGAGCGAGTTCTTAAATATCATAATTAAATTGTTCTTCAGACGTATTCGGCCAACAAAATGGTACCAGATTCTTCGTGTACGGCCACAGCCCTGCTCTGCGGCGTAAAAGCAAATCAGATGACGATAGGTTTGGACGCCAGTGTCAAATACGGAGACTGTAGTGGGTCATTGAAGCCAGAGGCCAGGCTAACTTCATTAGCAGCTCTAGCTTTGAAAGCTGGAAAAAGTGTTGGTTAGTTTACACATTCTTAACTGTTTACAATTATGACCAACTTTCTCCAAGTAAGACGATTTTGAAAGGCATGCTAAAAGTTTCTAGATTCTGATAATTATAAACAAACACAGTAACACTTTCGCCTTTTTAAGTGTTAAAATATTTATTGAATCCTTATTGATTATAAATTTTTGCAAGGCGTTGAATTTTTAGAATCCTCAAAAACAATACTTCTTTTATGGATAAAAGATATACTATGCCCTCTCTGTAACAACGTCTATACATAACATTTTATGAAGATCGGTTCAGTAGTTAAGGCGTGAAAGCGTAACAATCAATCAAACAAACACACTTTCTCATTTATAATAAAAGTTAGGACAAGTGATCAGTTCCAGAAAGTTTGATTTATTGAACTTTTGACATGTGCAGGTGTGGTGACGACAATGCGGGTAACCCACGCTACTCCCTCCCCAATGTACGCTCATAGCGCTGATCGCCAATGGGAGTGCGATAGCAAGATGCCTGTTGGAACAGAACAGTGCAAGGACATCGCTAGGCAACTGGTAGAAGATTGGCCTGGAAAAGATCTTCATGTAAGAAACTAAACGTAACTTTATACTCGCTGATAATGTAGCTTTCTATAGATGAAAAAAATCAGTCCAGCAGTTTTTGAGGCTATTTTTATAAAGTTACGCGGACGAAGTTGCGTACCACAGCTAATAATATATAAAACGATTTATATATAAATATTTTAATAAAAACCCTATATTTCAGGTCATTCTCGGAGGAGGTAGACAAGCCTTAGGCGCAAATATTAACACTACGAAGGATCCGTGGTCTTGCAGCCGTAAAGACGGAAGAAATCTCGTAAAGGCTTACGAAAAAGACAAACAAACGCGCCAACTTAAGTACACCTTAGTATCGAACAATGAGGAGTTGAAGAATTTTAATATCGATGACACCGACTACCTTTTCGGTGAGTATTTACCTACATAGCTAACCCGACAGAATCTAGCTGATTTATAATTTTAAAAAAGTCCGGTCATTTTTTTCAACTTTCCTCTTCATAAGGACCTGATAAGGACCTTCAACAAATATAATTATGGAAAAAAAATAGCAGAATTGGTCATGCCGTTTTCGAGTTTTGCGCTTAGTAACATATTTAGCGACTCATTGAATGATAGATTTATTGAACGAATCAGAATTGTATATGGCAAGGCACACTGCATTATGCAGTTAGTAGTTTAGTTTTAAAAGATATTAAGATACTATACTACGACTGATAAAGAAATTAATTTTAAAACTGACAAAGGTTTTCGTACCCCGACTGTACTAAGTTTTTTAATGAATAAGGCAAGCATATTATCGGTCCAATGCTCTATCGTTGCATTGGAATTTAATAGTGCGCTCCCGATTTTTTTTTTGGTCAATAATTTTTAGATGTTTTCCAAAACGGATAATGATTTATATTTTCCAGGAATCTTCGCAGACAGCCACATGCAATATGAACACGAAAGGGACAAAGGGCCGAGCGGTTCGCCATCACTTTCTGATATGTTTGAAGCGGCTGTCAAAGTTTTAAATAAAAACAAAAAAGGCTTTCTTTTAATGGTCAGTAATATTATTTAAAAAAAAAAAAAAACAAACTATATAAAATTTTGTTATATGACCATTTCCTCAATAATTCGATGCAATAATTAGATACTTAAACTAAAAGTATGAAAAAAATATGTACATAACATAACAATTAACATTCTTTGCCCTCAAGAAATATCATTTATCTATTGCAATACAATTTATCATTTATCATGTAGGCTTCATAAAACGAATATTTGCACTAATATTTATTTAACTGTGATAATATAGTGGTAATAAAGTAATTACATTGACACAGATTCTCGAGTAAACAAATAAACTGCCTCATAAGGTGATAAAATTGAAAACGTCTGCTAAAATTTAGCTGAAATTTTCAAAATTTCTAATTATTCCTATTTTTTTTTGATAACGTCCTCTCTACTTACCTAATTATGTATTTAATTACTTACCTATCATCGGAAACTGCTTTGGCTTTTTTTCTATTTTTTTTTTCTACTTTAATTGTACCTACGTATCTTATAAAGTCATGTATATTATTATATATATATATATATATATATATATATATATTATAAAAAAAATATTCCAGCCAAAAAGGTGGATAATTGCGATCACATAATAATGACTGCTGTTAGTCCAATAATATAGTGAGTATTTTAACATTACTTGTTTCACGTGTACCTGCAAGAACTCGGCAATAGAGCTTTCCACAAATAACAACTCAATGTAGGTATCATCTACATTAAGAAATCATTTATTTATGTACATTTTCAAGGTAGAAGGAGGCAACATAGACATGGCTCACCATCGTGGCAAAGCAAAGAAGGCAGTCGACGAATCAGCGGCAATGGAGGACGCAGTACAACTGGCCACAAATGTGACAAATGACATTGACACTTTACTTATTGTGACCAGTGACCACGGCCACACTTTGACAATCAATGGGTACCCTTATAGAGGATCTAATATATTTGGTAAGCCCATATATTTGACGACACGTTTGGTCTAATGGCTAGTAACCCTAGCTGTTAACCAAACGGTCGCGGGTTCGAATCCCGCTAGGGGCAAATGCTTATGTGTTATCATTTTACCTTTGTACCTGAGTCATGGATGTTTTGTATTTATAATATGTATGTATTTACAAAAAAAAAGTAATCTATATATTATATCAACTGTCTGGTATCCATAATAAAAGCATTAGTTGCTTAATGTGGAACTAGATGGTGCTGTGTGGAATGTGTGAAGATATTTATTTATTTATTTAAGATATTTAAACCCATTATAAGAATCGTTTAATATGAAACACTCCACTCTAACAAATTCAAAACATGTTAACATTACGAACCAAAATTTTCCGATTGCCTAGGCAAAAGTTTGCCTAGTAAAAAAATTCTTGTGTTAATTGGCGACGGTAGCCACCTGCTATCAATTGGGCCGTCAATCTGTCTGTCGACATTAACATAACATAATGCTATTAGGTACCTATACTGTAAAAATTAAACAAAAACTATGCTTGAATTAAATGGAGTTACTATGATTCAAAGATATGGGCAGAAAATTAATATTTACTTGTCTCGCTTTTTTGAAACATTCATAGCAGATAGATATGTACATAAATTAAATGTTTCCCTAATAAAAATTCTCGTAACCCTTCAGGTATAGCTGGGAAATCTCCATACGATGGAATCAACTACACAACTTTATCGTATGGGACTGGTGGCCCGTCCGCATTCAAATATCATTTAAAAAGCGATCAAAACAAATCCGTTATATCAAGGAACGATCCGAGTTTAGAAAACACAGATGACTTTGAATACGAACAAGCAGCTGCGGTGACCATAGACGAGAACAGTCATGGCGGTGGAGACGTCATTGTTTATGCGAGAGGTAAACATTTTTTTATTTATACATTTACTCAAAATCTCTCAAAATGTTCTTAAGATAAAATTAACAGACAAAAACATACCTAACAGCCAATTAATTATTTTACATTTAATTTTGTACAATGGGAATAATAAAAAAAAAAGAAAAAATTAAAAAACAAACTATACAATTAAATCACATATTACATATAAATACATATATACATATACATATATAAACATATAAATTTATCACATACCACTCACACACAAACTAACTGCCACAGTGCTCACTGTTTTAAAAATAATATCATAAAACATAATCAATGTAATTTTTTACAAAATTATTTTTTGGTAATTTAATAAGTATATTTGGTACGGCATGTATCTGATAACTAATAGCATAAATTATATGTTAAATTAAACCAGACTGTGTACTGAAATACAATGTAATAATTATTTATCAACTACCATTTACAACTTACAACTTTGCAAGCTATTCCCAATAAATTATAATATTATATCAAACTACAATGCAAAAGCGCTTCCATTTTCTTTCTTCTTTTTCGTAATCTGGCAACCACCCCTTCTCCAGCCGCCCTTCCTTCCTCGTGCGACGGGTGTTGCCAATATATAATTTTATTTTTTAAATTCGTTTACTTTTTTTCAGGGCCCTGGTCTCATCTGTTCCACAATATCCACGAACAACATTACGTGTATCATGTCGTGTCTTATGCAGCCAAAATAGGAGACTATGAGGTTTCTCGTGCTAATTTAATAACTACAAGTTCATTAATTAACCTACCTATCTTCATTTTTTTTGTTTTTTTTTTTTAAACTATTTTCATAATTTTTTTTTTTTTTATTAGAGAAGAATTAATAGATGTATAGTGAATAATGTGTGCCGAGTCCAACAAATAACTGGCTAAATTAAACTTTTCCAATTCTACTTTCTTATTAGATGTAAAATAAACGCATTCAGTAGATTGATAATTTATATTTAGGTAGATCAATATTTTATAGAATTTTTTTTTTTATTTAATTTAAGCCTAAAATGACTGTTTTTTAAATAAAAGATTTTAATAAATTAACATGTTTTATTGTCACAAATAAATAACCTACGTCCAATAAAATTCTAAAAACAGTATATATTATATTATATAATAATTTAAAAAAAAAATGGAATAAACATTGGTCAAATGAGATACTTATCAAATATGTATAAATAAAATTGCAAAAAAAATTTTTGCTAATATAAAATACTTTTGTTTGTTGTTAATTACATGCTTTGTTTAGAATATTCGAGAATTCTAATGGCAACGAAAATAGAAATTAAGTACTTTTTCAAAACCCATTTTCAAAACTATTCCTATGTTACATTTTATTCTTCTAGTTATTTCTAATATTTCTTCTAGCTTTTAGTAAACACCAAAATTCTACTCAACTTGGATTATCCTTCTAAATTGAAATTAAAATAAATGCAACATTACTGAAATTAAAGGACTTGTCATAAAAAATAAATTAATAAAATTATGTTTATTGCTAGTTATTAAAACATTTTTAAAAATATTATTATGTTATTTGACAATATATATTATGGTATATTTCTTTTATATCCAACATGGTAATAAACTCTCAAAAATCTAATCTCAAAAATGGATTTTAATTACATTATTAACATGCCCCAAGGCTATCCCATTGCCAACTATTAAGCACCATTATAACCTCTCAGCATAATCATCATGAGTATCATAATCACAAACTTCTTAAGTAATCCGTAGAGTATTCTATCCAAAGAAAACTTTATACATATATGTATATACAAAGTATATCCAGTGTATAAGGCAGTCGATTAAAAAAGAGGATTTAAAAATGTGACATTTCTATTTGCCTCTCGCTCATAGAACATTCTCGTCTTTCGCACTTGTCAGTATGGTCAGTATAAAAATTAATTTATTTTGCAATTTTTTTTTTTTTTTTTTTTTTTTTTTTTCACTAATTCGTACACAATATGTAATAATTTATTGTCTAATATTATTGATTCTCTTTCTAAACTTAATAATTTCAACTGTGCGTTGATAGATCAGTATAAAAAAAGGTATATTTAATAATATGAAATATAAAATAATAAATAAATTCACATGCTGACTGTACACCTGGCAAAGCGTTGCCATTTTCCATCCCTCTCTTTTAATTTATTTTCAACAAAATCTCTGATCGGAGTTATAGTTAAAAAATATAACATGTATATTATTAAAAAAAAAAGTCATTTTTTCACGTGCACATAACAACGAGCGCCTTATAATTTCCTCTTATATGGATATAATAATATATGCCTTCAACTCTTAACACGAAATTAGCTACTTCCTCCGGCGACATATTTCTTTACGACGAAACCGACTACTAGAGCTCCAGCGAGCGCCAATAGGGCGTACTTCCAAGGGAAACTGTAAAAATATACAATAACAATCAATAAAATCATTTAACTTGAATATATTGTCCACTGGCTGGTGCCCGCGACTTCGTCCGCGTTGAACGATGAAAGGTACCCTATGTCCTTTCTTATGACCCAGACAACGTGTATGCAAGATTTCATGATGATCGGTTTTCAGTAGTTACAAACATCCATACATCCAAACATACTTTCGCATTTATAATATTAGTACGGATGTACTAATATTATTTGTAGTCGTATGTTACTATGTAGGAGATTATTTTCGAAACTACTCAACCAATTTAAAAAAAAAATATTTCACTGATAATTAGAATATAATTTCAGGCTAAATATTCCAAAACGGTTAGCAAAAGTATAAAGTCAGGCGCCAATGTAAATCGGGCATTACAATTGCTTTATTATATTATATTTTGTCAGACGTTATTTTATATCCTTTATTTTTCAACGCGGACGAAGTCGCAGGCACCAGTTAGTTTTACATAAAGTTCGCCAGACAAGCTGAGTGTACACTTGTTGGTAGGTGACTATTGTCGCCATAACACAAGCAACGCCACGGGTGCTCAAAGTGCTCTGCCGACCATAGTGGGATAAAGGATAAGGGATAAGGCTCTGGCATCCCTTACTCACTCACCGAAACACAACAGCACCCGTGCTGTTATTTCACTGTGATCTTCTGTAAGGTTGTGATCACAGTATTACTGTGCCACTATTTACTTGCCAAGTTCAGACCAGAGTAAACTATTAAAAGTTCATTTAAAAAGTAATTTTTTCACATTCATAGCCAATGTTTAGAACTTACAAATCTCTACAGCCAAAATGTATGAACAAAATAAGAGTAAGTGTTATCTATACATTGATCTTCCAATGACTGTTAATGAATTAATGACGAGGATGGGTGTACGGATGTTTCTTACTGTTTTGACGCAACAATTACTTTACTGGTTTTGATGAAACTCTACCGTAGAAGGGTGCTCAAACTGTTGATCGTTATACGTTTTTGAGTCGATCGGAAAATATTTGCCGATAGTGATATAAATATTTTTGTTTAATGACGACACGATACACGATTAGGTTCATTCACAATCAAAGCAGAACCTTATTACTTTTTTATATCCGAACGGTTTCATCAAAGGAACGCGCAATTTTTATCAAATTTTCTTAAAACTTCAGACAATTACCTACTCCTATGACTTTGTTTTTTAACGTTGAGAAATCCTCTTGGATACCCGGCAGTGCGGGGACACTGCGAGGTTCTGCCAGATTCGTACTGGGGTTATCCTATGACCTATACCTATACCATAATACAACCTAACTACGTACACTACTTAAGTATGTGCATCACACATATTTGCGACATCTACTGGAGTCAATAGCTTGTAGTCTTATGTAAATAGCCTAATGTTTTTATGTAGATCGCCAGCAGTTCAAGTGTGAGCACCCTTGGGTGATTTATAAAAGTTACAAAGTTAGGTATAAAGCTACAATTTATAATGTTACGCACTAATTAAAAATACTAACTAACTACTAAAATAATAATAATACAATCACAAGTACGACTAAATATAATGTTTAGAATAATTGAACAATATCTCAATGTCAGATTTACCCTCCATCGCAGGGGAGACGACGCCTAAAAAGATTAATAAACAGTGAAGATTTATTTTTATAAAACTATCATAGTTTCATAGAAATAATGCAAAACTATCGCTATGTAATTCACATAAAATCGACCATTAACGAGCAATTTCGAGCGGAAAATTAAAAAAAATTGGCGAATAAAAGAACAAGAGTAGTGGAAGAGCACTGCCACCATTAGTTGCATTAAGAAATAAGTAATTATGAAGGGATAGGGTAATGGGCTCTGGCATCCCTTACTCACTCACCACTCATAAGGCGTCGGTTACTGCCGCCAGACGGACTACCCAAATAACTGCGAAAGGCAGTGCACCATACTCCGCCACTACTTCCCAGATCCAAATGTAGCCAACTTTGAAAAGTTTATTTTCATAGTTGGCCCAGTCGGGAAACGAACCCGGGACCTCGTGAGACAGAGCGGTAAGGCAAGCAAATTAACCACTCATCCAAAGGGCTCATAAAAACTAGAAATTTATAATAAGAGATACAGATTAAGTGATTTTCCAAATAAAATTGTCTCATGTTTGTGTTTTTTTTTGTCACAATTATTGAAGATATAAAAAAAGGAGACGACTTTTTTATGTTAAGATCGGCAGACAGGCAGACAGTCCAGTGGATGGTAGGTTACTACCGTCGCCTTTAACACAAACAACGTAACCTTTGCCATTAACCTTTAACCTTTGCCACAGGTGCTGCAAGTGCGCTGTCGACTAAAGTCGATTAAGAATTAATAGTCCGGTCATTCTATGTTTTCAGACAAACAAATTAATAATAAAGTTTTGAAACTTGTGTGGGTTATACCTTTGGGTCTGCTAATCAAAACCCACAACTCACTCTCCCCCTTGCCGCTTCAACCCTTCACATCGTGAAATTTATCTCCATTAACGTTTAAGTATTTTTGCCAAAAATTAAAATAGATATAAAAAAAGTGTCAAAGGCAAAAATTATCCTCATTAAATTCTAAACAAAATATGTTCTATACATTATTTTGATTAGCTTGGCAGTTTTCAAGCTATAGCCAGTTTTCAAACTAAATTTCACGATGTGGGGGGGGGGGGGGGGTGAAACGGCAAGTGGAACTCTCCCCCCGAGTTGTGATTTTTGATCAGCAGACCAAAAGGTATAACCCACAAAAGTTTCAAAACTTTATTAATTTGTTTGTTTCCCCTATACATTGCTTACATAGAATGACTGTATGGATTGGTATGGGATAGGGAAATGGTACTTTAAAAAAAAAATAGGAAATAAAAGTAAACCTTTCGCGAGGTACTATTATAGCCGGCACCCTTCTCTCTATCTTCGGACTTGGCGGTGGTTTTGGGGAACTTACGGGTGTTGAACGGGTGCTATTGCAAATTCAACACAACATTAATTGTAAGGGGTCAATACTCAATGACTGAAACTTCTTATACTGTAATCTTTGATCAACTTGAGAAATATATTTAATAAGTGCATTTTCTTGTATTTATTTTATTTTATTTTAAATATTTTACTGATATTATATTTATCAAAATATGCAATATAATTTACTCAATATATTGTAGTAATATTTGAAATGAACTCCAACGCGGTTGGACGAAATATTAAAAAACTGTGAAAATGGCAATATAACTTTATTTCGAAATCGTCTTGGTTAGAAATAAATACTTAAATGTTTTAAGTATAGTAAAAAAATGTTACATAATCGAACATGAGTTCTAAAAGATAACTATAAAATGCTGTCTATATTTTTTTTAATCAAATTGAGCATTTTATCTAAAAAATCGATAAAATTATATTAACTAAAAATATAAATTTATACACTCGGCGTCAAAAATATCGCCCCTCAGCGATAAGTTGAAACACCTAGACAAATTTATAGTCGGTTTTATACTTTACTAGTGACCCGTTCGCGACTTCGACTGGGGTGTAATTTTTATAATATAAACAAACCTACTCCGTTTATACCTCTTTAATACTGTGAAAACAGTATTAAAAGCGGTTGAGCAGATTAGGAGTCTATACAAACATACTTACATTAAAATCTTTATACTTAAATTAAAATTTTTATACTTATGCATATGCATTTTGGTAGATTAAACCAAACACCCTGACCTATATGCCTATTCAAAAATAAATTTTGCATAAAATTGTTGACAATTACTACTCAACAAAATAATAAAAAGTTAAATGCACCTAGAAGGTGATCCATCATAGGTCCTCCATGTCTTATGGGTCTTCTGTGCATCTGGGCAACTAATTGGGAAAATATTCATAATCAATAGAAATAATAACTTAGTAAAAAAAAAAAAAATACCCATACGTAAAATATTTTAAAAAAGTATGATAGTTTGTAAGCCTATCACATTCCTTTCCAACTTAAGAGCTCACTTTCCAACTCAAGCAGCTAACCAATTCCCTACTACCTCTAATTCCATGATTACTCATTAGTTATTGGTCCTAGCAAAGCAATATATATTTAAAAAAATATATATTGCTGAGATATAATATGACATTTTCGCGGGTTGAATTCTTGTAATTAATTGTAACATTCTAGCTATAATGTATCTACATTTAAAATTGGCATGTGAATAGTTACCACCTAAAAAGGTTTTTCTAAAACATTGGTATTGCTAGCGCTTAATAATTAAATTCGCGGCATTTATTGAACATTTTGACGCGTTTAGACAACAAATTCTCCCAAATACCTATAACTGACATTACTCGTTTATTAAAAATAATCTTTATGGCTTTTTGATTATTAAAACTCAATTCTGAATGCATCGAATTTGATGGACTATAAACAGAGTAAATTAGCAACCGAGGAATTGACGTCAACTTTTAAATTAAATAAATAAATTCTACAAACAAAATATGCACGTTATACATTCGAGTCTCTTATATATGTAGGTAACAGAAGTAGAAAATCATGTTATGTAATATTTTGTAGTAAATGGGCTAAAATAATTCAATAAAATGAAAAATAATAAAGAAACCTCTATTCGTCGTATTTTCATGTAGTAGCTCAATAAATATTAACTGCAATTAAATGGAAATAAATAACAGAAAAAATTGATTGTTTTGCACTTACCATTGCTTTGCAGATGCAAATTTATTCTTTTCTCCTGGAGCCAGTTCACCAATTTTATACTTTTTCATAATTTCTCTGTAAGATGTATTAAATAAATGTAACTAAATAAATTCTTAAATGTTTCAACTTATTTGCCTTTTGATATTCATTCTATTCATTAATAGGTATAAACTTTTATTGCAAAGTATTTATAACAGAACAAAAGTTAATTAACCTACAACTGATTCTGGAACCTCTTTTCTATAGGAAACAAATGACAAGAAACCTACATAGATTACGTTTTCAAATGAATGTTCCATTAATAATAAACATCCTAGTTACTAATATTTAAATGCGAAAGTTTGTATGTTTGTTGGGTTCACGCAAAAACTGTTGAACAGATTTAGATGAAACTTGGCACACAGATAGTTTATTACCTGGATTAACAACAACTCTTGCTCCATAGAAATTTTAATTATCCTAAGACTACAACTTTGAAACTGTGGAGTCTTGTGTAAAAGTATCCCTCTGGTAGTTAGGGACAAATGGTAAAAAAATCAGTTTAATCCCCATCAATAAAGATAGATGTAAAGGGTGGTTCCATCTGTTGGGTTTTATCAAAACAGAAGCATCCCTTGTTTAAAAATTACACTTTTAAAACAAATATTATTTCCTAAGCATTTGTGGTATGATAAAACTCAGGATGAAACAAAAAACTTAAGAAAAACGTTTACGAAACATAGATTTATTAACATTCTTGATTAATAACCAATTATGAAAAGATTTTTTTTTTTCATATTTAATTATGAAATCCACCTATGATGAAATATTCCGGTTATGAAAAAGCAAATAAAAAAAAATCTTTCATATTTGGCTGATTATGAAAAAATTTTACCAAAAAGGATAAAAATCGAAAATGTATACTACAAACAAAACATATGAGTGTTTACCGAGCATCTTCGCTGTGCCCAACATCCTCAAAATCGTTTGTACCGTCTATCCCTGCATGCGCTAATAATGGTTCTTCACCACCTGGATGCTGCAAGTTAACAAGAAACATAGATAGATTGGAAATAAAAATATAAAGAAATAGCCTTTATTTGCTGATTTACAAGTTTAATGTTAAAAAGTAAATAATGTCACATCAGTCTGGTTCCATATCAGTGAGTCCTGCCGACACATGGGCCTCCTCTAACTTTTTCAATTCCAGACTGTTTTGAAAATAAGATTGGAAATATCTAACAATAATGGTTTTTTCTTATTTTAAAGTTGGCAGACAGGGTGACAGTCAATTTAATGGTAGTGGTTATGCCACAGGTGCTGCAAGTGCACTGCCGACTATAGGATTGGGAAAGGATAGAGAAATGGGCTCTAGCATTCCTTTATTCCCTCACTGAAACATAAAAGCACACATGCCATTATTTCATGGTGGTCTTCTGTCAGGGGGTGGTTATTGACGCCAGACGAGTTGCCCAAAAGACTGCAAAATGGAGTGTGCCCTACCACTAATAAATTGAAAGACCTTTTAAGTTGCAACTCTTAAAATACAACAGCACACATGCTGTTATATTTCCCCCCTATCTTTACCCGTTAATTTTACTATGGTCGCCAACGCACTTGAAACACCTACTATAGCGTTACTATACTAGTGTTATAGGAGACAGTAGCCATCTACCATAGTGGATCGTCAGCCTGTATGTTGAGCTTAACATAAAAAATATCTTTATTATTTTTAAAACCCGACTGCTACTAATAATTTTAATGGTTAAGTTATTAATACTATTAATTAAGTATAAGTAATAATAATAATGTACCTACTTATTATGTGGTTATAATATTGAATTTATAGGCACACAGATAAAATTTAACTGTAGCCGCAAAAATAATAATAAACTATATAGTTAATTACCTCATCTAGATATTTAGTAACATCATAAACCCCATTATGTATAACAATCCAAGTACTGTTTTGATTATTATGTTTAGAAACTTCTGAGAATGTATACAACTTGCTCATATTTAAAGCAGTTTTAGTTAGTTATCATAAACGAAAAATACTTTGATAGAAATTCTGTTTATTTATTTCGATGTCAACTTATCAATGAAAAATTGAATAGAATGAAAATTATGGAAATTAGAATTACGATTAAAAACGTGACGTGCTGTGCTGCCGACCACAGAACAATAAACAGGTAACTAACAGGGCGTGTACAGAGCGTCCCAAGACTATGACATGAAGGGAAAGTACCTTAAATATCCCATCTACGATATTTAAGGTATTTTCCCTTCAAGTTGCATAGTCTTGGGACGCCTGTATAGTACAAACAAGACCTCTACATTAGAATGTGGCAACGAAAAACAAGATATAGCAAGAGTGGTCACATATATTATTTCGCGTTTAGTTTTTTTTCCGAGACCCTGTGTGCTCTACTATGAATTCTCGAAAGTATTCACGTCATGAAAAAGTAGCTAAATAATTCAGCTGCAAGTTTCATTAAATTGTAGCTGCCTGACACCAAAAAAAGCTAGATCTAGCTATAAAGTGGCTAAGTTGGCATCCCTGAAGACAAGAAGAGAAGAATAACAAAACCATGACAAGTATGACAACTGCTGTCAAAGCCTTCAAATGTGGATCCGATCTTCTACCAGACTAAACTAAATTAACCTCCCTTATATAAAACAGTGCCTAAATGAAAATATAACATAATTCGACGTCATTTATTTGTAAATGTAATAAATTAAATGGCTGACGAGATAGACTATAACGATATTTCAGAACAAATATTCCTTCGTGAAGAAACACAATATAAAGAGAGCTACGAAGAAGGTCATAAAGTTGGTACACAAACTGGGAACCCCGAGGGCTATCATTTAGGATATCACAGGGGTGTTGAGTTAGGACGAGAGTTAGGTAGTCTTTTTTGGTACAGGCGTTGGGTACAGGTTTCTTTTTTTTGGTGGTTATTATATTTTATCCTCTTAAAATTTTCAGGTTATTATTTAGGTATTATTAGCCATCACATAGATAGTAATGAGAATTCTGAGACAAAATATCCAGAAAAGTTGTTAAAACAGCTAATCAAGGTGAAAGAGCAAATCAACAATTTCCCAAAAGAAAATTCTGAGCATGAAGACATACTTGGTATTGCAGAAAACATCAGGTCTCAATATAAGAAAGCTTGTGCTTTATTGAAAATATCTTCAGTTAACCCTTATGATGGAAGGGTCTCCTTTTAAAGACAATTTTGGTAAGCACCTAGATATTGATAATAATTTAATTATACTATTACATACAGATTTTTCTGTATATTTAGAAATCTATCTATAATATATAGATATCATAGCACAAGAGATTGTGAAACAATGTCTCATAAGTACTGGCAGTACCTGTGTGACCGAACTGCACTCATTTGCTATTGGATGTAAGCTTGAGCCTTGCCTACTAGTGTATTGCCTACACACTTACATAAGAACACTAATTTTAATTACTACTATCCACTAAGTTATCAAACATGTAATCTTAATTAAAATATAGTAACATTTATCAAAAAGTAATTCTATAATATTCTTCTTAAATATATATTAATAATAAGCTGATTAATGTTGTTCGGAATCTTATTATATATGACTGGGGCTAGGCAGAAAATACTTTTGTGCATAAGAGCTGTGTGTGCTTTGCGAATGCATAGTCTATTTGGATCTCTTTGAGCCCTTTTAGTGTTCTCTGAAACTCATCTAAATGAAGTAGGATTTGATTTTACATTATATACTACAAATGCATGTAGTGCTATCTTACAAATTTTGAGATTGCAGATGATATATTGACTATATATTTCTTAATAAATCTGCAGATCCAACCACAACTACAATGCAAGCAAGAATATCAAATCTCCATCGTCACATAGATTCAATTATAAATTATCTAACACCTCTTCTGCCACTTGCCAATTGCCACATGGTTGAATTCTTCACGCTCAATCATTGGGAGAAACTATTACCCAGTGCCTTGAGGAAGCAACTCGATGATACAAACATGACTATTGCTGTTGACAAGTTTTGGGCTGGCGCTGAAGACAATAAGAATGATGGTCTGTTTTTTAATATACATATCATAGTGTGATAAACCTATAATAATAGGTAGGTGTTGGTGTCAGTGAAGACATATTTTACTACACCATTGTTTAACCCCCAACACAAAATAGGGGTGTTATAAGATTGACCTGTGTGTCTGTATGTTTGTGGCATTGTAGCTCGTAAGCGAGTGGACCGATTTTGATCCGGGTTTTTTTATTTAAAAGATGACATGATCGAGATGGTTTTTAGCAATAATTTATGAAGATCTGTTCAGGCGTTTGAAGACTCAGTTCATTTACTAGTTGACGAAGGAATTTGATTAACTTCCACAGATTCTATTAATGAGAAATTTGATACACTTTGGTACTTCGTTAGTATTTCCATGCCATAATAACCTTGGCCATGATAACTCTTGAATAGAACTTTCGTAAAATATGACCTAAGTTGATTGGATTATTACTCCACAATTTAGTAAAAAAAGAAGTAGAAATAAAATAAAGACTTGGCTTAGACGTCTAGTTACCAGATCATAAAATTAAAAAAATAATAATCACAAATTTAGTAACTCTCACATCGCTTTGACTAGTGTGAAACCTCACTTCTGTTGCCATCAGTAGAAGATACTTTTACTGTCCTGATTTTTAAAATTAAATTGCTTCTATTTTCAGATGAATGCGAGATCAATAAATGGATGAGAAATGCTCACTCCAATTGCGTCCAAATAAATGATGATTACTGCATAAGCACAGAGAGATTGCAAGCACACATTGAAGCGTTGGGTGGTGAGAGAAAGCCAGAGATGTGGGTTAAAGAGTTCATGTCTAGCAAAAAGAGTTATGAGGTAATGTACTTAATCAATATCAATTAGATTATCAAGAAATATGCTTAATTATTTTTTAAAGATATTTAAATATACCTAGTTAAGTACAATAGTTTTCATCACCCATATAATACAAAGAAGATAGACAGAACATTGTATAAAGTATCATTCTGAATAAAGTCTACAAAATAATGAAGAGTGGTCAATCAAACTAGATATAATTATAACTATGAAAAAAACTTTTTGTTATTATTATTATTATTAATTAGGTACTTCGAGATATTTCCCTAAAATATCCCGGTTAAGCATTTTTATTTTTATCATAGTCCATTTGATGTTTTTTTTTATCTGATGATAGTTGGCTAGGTCCACTTGATGGTATATAAGTTTGCAAGTGTGCTGCCGATCTAGAACAGAATAAAGTATAGGATAGGATATAAGTATAGTATAGTATAGTATAGCTCATTTGCCTATCCCAATGATAGGCAAATGAGCTGTTATTTCGCGTGGTCAGCAGATACTGCTCAGTTTATGATTGCAAAAGGCAATGTGCCCGCTTTTTTTCTAAACTTTTCTCTGTGATCTGTTCTATATATTGGTCGTTAAATTTGGTATTTGTGTCTGTCTTAAACTATAAAAACTATTATAAAAGATCTCGTGGATCTCTTCTCTTAAATTTGCCATTGAGCTTCTTGCTGATATTTTGAAACATTTGGTATATTATATGCGAACAGTTTGTCCCATAATTAATTATTTACTGTCTCGATATTTAAATTTTGGTGGAGTTTATCTATCGACGGGTGGAGTCGATTAATTCTATTATGCACACAAGGTTTTAGGGTTGGATGCTATGCTCGATTAAAGTATAATCTTTCTTCTTCTTCTTCTTCTTCTTAGGTTTAAATGGCAATGCGGCTCATTTTAAAATGGCCATTGTCTGCCAGTGTCAAGTTAATGTCGATTGTCGCGTTATGATTTTGCCAGTGTCATTTGTAAAAATATCAATTTGTAATAGCTTTTTTTTTTAAAAGAAAAGGCAAAATTGAAATTAAAATCAAAAGTAGCAGATCCAGACACTAGTTAGTCAAGTCAAGTCAAGTCAAGTCTATAATTTTTCTTAGTTTTCCAAAACAGGTCTGTCAAGTCTCAAGTATAATCTTTAATTGTGACATTGTTGTGCCACCAGGTGGCGATAATGTCGCGGGTGGTCTCCACAGTGGAAAGCACAGTGAGTGTGCGAGGATCTGTTTGCGTAGAGGCGGGAGGTGGTCGAGGACATTTGCCTCTCGCCCTTAGTCTTGGTTATTTGTTGCCCACACTCACCCTTGACTGCGATCACAATAAGATCGAAGCTGCAAGGGAGAGAGCGGTGCTAATGCAGGTAGATATATTCTCACACTTATAATTCTTTTACTCAGTTGAGTCATCCGATGCATTTTTTATATATAAAAATCTTCCCCGTTTATCCCTCTCTCCGTGTGTGAAAAACGAATTAAAATCGGTCTATCCATTCTCGAGTTTTTGAAGCATACACAAACTAACTTAACATGTTTATATGCATATAAAAGATTTATTAGTATTCTAGAGAATAATAATTTCTTATTCACACAAGAAATCGTGAAATCTTGTGTTATTTTCCTATATATTTGGTCTCTGTTCTCATACCATTGCTCGATTTTTGTACAAGGACAAAATATGACAACACCTGTCCATTTGAACATATGAACATAACTTGTAACAATACTTTTTGAACCTTTATATTATTCCAACCCGTGAATGTGTATGCTATGCTACAGAAAATGTTATGTTCCTGTGGGACACGCTAAGTCGCCGGCAAAAGCTAGTAATAATATGAGTACAAATAAATATTTATTCGCAGAAACAATGGCATTCTATAACAAAAAAGACGCAAGACGGAAACGAAGTGAAAATGCAAAAGGAATTTGCAAATAATTTGCACAAATTCGCAACATGCTACATAACAAAGGACACAGACTTGTGTTCTATAGTTAAACAACAGTTTCCCGAATATTATAACAAATGCAAATTGTTATTGACGGGTAAGCAAATCCAACTAATATTATAAATGCGAAAGTTTGTCATAATAGACAGATGTATGTTTATTACCTGGATTTAGATTAACATAAATGATACTTTTTATTATATAAAAATGTAATTGGAATGCCATCGTCATTACAGCGATAAAGGTGTCAGACGTTATCCATAATAATAATATTATAAATGCGAAAGTAAGTCTGTCTGTCTGTGTGTCTGCTACCATTTCACGCCTTAACTACTCGACCGATCATTATTAAATTTTTCATATACGTTGTCAGGGATACAAGAAAGGACATAGGGTACCTTTCATCCAGAAAAAAAAAGTACTGTTCCCGAGTGATCGTCTAAAAATATAAAAATATATTTTTTTTTATTTATTTATTTATTTATTTTATTTTATGTCAGGCGTTATTACTCATATGTTTTCTTTTTAAACGCGGACGAAGTCGCGTGCACCAGCTAGTATCACTAATATATTTTCTCATGTGTTATATTTTTATTATTTTTCTACGTGGACAAAAACCCGCTGGCACCAGCTAGTACTATTATAATATAATATGTAAAAGTTTGTGAAAATGTTTTTCATGTTTGTATCTTAATCTAACTCCATATATGGGAATTTCGGTTATGCAGTAACCCTTAAGTTAATAAACACTTTAATCCTTAAAATAATTGATCTATGACTGAGTGAGAACTGCGAGTACCTTTCAAGAGTACTTCCCTTGAAGGTAGTTACACCATTTTTACCTGAAGCAAGTGTTTTACCTGGTCTTACCTGACAGGATTCGTTTTATACGAAAAAACCTCTGACAAGCCTTAATTAAAACAATTTTTTTTTTGTAAATACTGCCGTTAGACTTTTTTATGACTTCCAAACTTCCAATATACAAGATATTATATTTTTGGTATTTTACAGAGGATTTGTCGTTTTTTTTTATTATTATTTTTAAATATACAGAGTAACATTGAAAGGAATATTTTTTTTTATTACCACAAGGTCTCCACACGTGCGGTAACTTAGGCCCGGACTCGTTGAGAATATTTGTGAGTGATCCGTCCATTGCTGCAGTTGTTAACGTCCCTTGCTGCTACCATCACCTCAACGAGGCAGTGGACTGCGAAATGTTCGATGTTTTCCAGAGAGACTATGGAGGCTCTTGTGACGCCGGTCAAGGGTTCCCTATGTCGCATTATTTAAGGGGTGAGAATGAAAAAAATAGTTCTGTTAGTTCCCTTTCAAAAACTGTATAATAATATACTGTTTTCTAAAGGAAGTTTTTAAGAAATTTGGAAAAAACTAAATATTAATATTTTTTTTATAAAACTGTACCTACTTTAAAGTTGAACTTTGAAAATTATTTTAGTACAATGCAAAAGAAAGTTACGTCGTTTTTTTTTTTTAAATTGCTATTAAAAATACACTGAAGTCAGAAA
Organism: Synanthedon myopaeformis; assembly: GCA_944738685.1. NCBI lineage: Eukaryota > Metazoa > Arthropoda > Insecta > Lepidoptera > Sesiidae > Synanthedon > Synanthedon myopaeformis. Next base: position 1,402,701 of record OX122927.1, on the reverse strand, counting down.
TAAAGCACGATTTCGATTGATATTTTAATTAACAAAATTTTTTATTAATTCTTTGTAGTCAATTTTTTTGGAGAGAAATAAAAAATATAGAAAAATTTAAATATATTTCAAAAACCTTTAGATTTTTGTTTGGACAATTCTGGTCATAATTGTTGTAAATGAACTCAGCTATGACTCACTGAAAAGTTTATATCGTTGTGCCAAACACTTTGTATATACGTTTGAACTCCAAAAGTCAAATTTTTAACAATTTTTAACTATAACAAGTGAAATTTGATCGCTATCTTAAATCGTTCTTTATTGTAATTGTGTATTCTATTTTAGAATAGTAAAAACATCTTCATCTATACTTGACACAGTTTAAAATGATTTTTGTCTATTGTAGGTTATAATTTGGGTCGCAACGCTCGAATGCTGGCCGCACAGTCCATAGACCGCGTTCTCGACCAGAGACAATTACCGTCAGAAAGTTTACTCTATAGAGCTTTATTGCAGGTGAATTACTTTTTGGACAGATTATGTTATTTTTTGTTGTCACTTATCTAGGTAGATAAAAAAAAATTGAAGAAGTTTTATTTTTAACGAGTGAACGTAAGTGAACCGTCACGTTCGGGGTCGGTGACGCTGAATCGGGTTTACTCGGGTCCACTCGACATCAAGCTCGGATTAGAAGTTCTATTGTGTGGCCTCAAGCACACATTTAAAAGTTGATTCCGGTCTAGATTTGGAAAGTAGTGACAGGTCTACCGTGTAGTGCCGTCTGGCGTCAGTAACCACCCACACAGAAGACTACCGTGAAATAACAGCATATGTGCTGTTCGGTATGTGAATAAGTAATGTCCAGAGCCAATTACCCTATCGCATCCCTATCCCCTATCCTTAATCCTTCTATGGTAGGCAAGGCATGAGTATGACATTGCTTGTGTTATAGGCGACAGTAGCCACCTACCATCAATCAAGTGGATCGTCAGCCTCTGTCATAATAAAAAACGACCTATTTTTTTTTTTAAACCTAATCGATATTGTATTTGTTGCAGGTTATTATAAAAAAGTACAAACCAGACTTTCCCCTAATTGAAGGGAAACTAAAGAGGCTCAAATGCAAAAATTTCCAGGAATACTTTAAAATGGCAGTCAACATTTTAAATTTGGAACTGTGTACGAGTTTGTGTGACAGTTATTCAAGTGAAGAATACGATTGCCAGTGGAAAAAAATTGTGTTGTTCTACCTAATGAGGTTGTGTTTAGCACAAGTTGTTGAAAGTGTGATATTGTTGGACAGAATGTTGTTTTTGATGGAGAATGGCTTTAGTAATGTTTATTTGGTCAAATTATTTGATCCAATCAAGTCTCCAAGGTGTCACAGTATTGTTGCCATTAGGTAAAATTAGCTAAAGCGTTTTTTGTTAAATATTTTTAAATAAATAATTTTACCTTGTCTCTTTTACCTTGTTATTTTTTCTTTAACATTTTATACCATTTTATACATTTTATATGATATGATTGAGCATTGTAGACTGGCAATACTCGAATATCTTCGACGATTGCTAGTTTGATTTTCTCGCTATGATTTCATCATAATAATCACACATGAAATCATTGAATACATTCTAAGACAACATCTAACATTAAAAACATGTAATGTTAGATATTTTTTCTTATGTTAAGGGTGTCAGAAAGGCTGACGGTTCACTTGATGGTAGGTGGCTACCTTCGCCTATAACATAAGCAACGCCAAAGGCAAGAAAAGCATAAGGAAATGGGCTCTGACATTCTTTAATCACTGAAACACGACAGCCCACGTGCTGTTATTTCACGATAGTCTTGTGTAAAGGGGTGGTTACAGTCGCCAGACAGGCTGCCCAAATGACTGAAACGCAGTGTGCAACGCCATAAATGCTGCAAATGCTTGCCTATCCTTAATCCAACCATAGTCTGCATTGTCCGCCGACGGTGGTTGCTGCCACCAGACGTGTAATATAGATATATACGTGATCACGTGACGACGCGTTGCCACGCGACGACCGCTTCGCTCTACTGGTTATAAAGACGTATTATAATTTTTACATTATTTGTTTGTAGCCAATAAAGAAAAAGACTACAAGAGAAAATAATTTGTTTTAGTCTGGCTTTGAGCAAAACGGAGGTTTCCTTGATAAGAAGTTAATTATTATTTAGTTTCCACTAGAAGAACTATGTTGAAATAATCGCGAACGAATTAGACATGAAAAGTTAGAACACTTCCATTGTTACCTTTCGAGGCGGAAACATCAAAAGCTTTTATTAGGTTCATAACTAACTACTTAGTTCATAATTAGTCATTTTCAGCTCATCTCAAAACATACCTACGTAACACGCGAATTTTGTTTCCTATACAATAACACGTGGAATTAATTATAATGACTAAAAGTAAACTTAACAAATGTCTTCAGGTTTTCTTAATAAATTTTAAATTACCTATTCCACTCTAACTTTCCTTTAATCACTTCCGATTTTATTTTACCACATGGGTACTCTTGTTCCGTATGCATTATTGTGATCTATAAATATAAATAAATTGGTAAATAATGATTATTGTCATACTTTTCCGAACACATCCCTACTTACATTAAAAGTTCGAAAAGAAAATGTGTGGGCTTTCTTTAATCAAGAAAGGCAAATAAACTGAAGGGATTTCCTGTAAACATGTAAATATGTTTAACGTCAATAGATTGTGAATTCACTGATTGTATTTTATAAAAATGAAAAATTTTTTTTTTTTCACTTTTTCTGCAGTAGACATAGATTAAATAATCCTTGCAACAAACGCGGAGGGTTTAAATGAAAATTTAATTTTTCAGCGTTATAGTGTAATGTTTTTTGTAGAATTTTCTCAAGAGTAATTTTTTGATATTCATTTAATATTCGAAAACTATTTATTACTGAAATCTTAATTGTTCATCATATTTATTTATGATGAATATCATTTTTTTTTCTGAACATTTTAATACGAACCTACCCTTTTGCATTAGTGAAAACTTTATCAAAATTCATCGAGTGGTTTAGGAGAAGTTAACAGAAAAACAGAGAGAAGCGGTCTGCGACTTAATTTTATAATTTGTATAGAAATGCACTACACAAGATCTATATTAAGTTTCTTTTGGTGTTAGTAAATAGTGATACAATTTTTTATCTCTCCTTATAACCATTTTACCTGAACATCGCAACTCATACATTGAATTTAAATCCGCATTTTTGTCAGCAAGATATTTGGCTACTCTTATACTAAGGCTTTGTACATATTTTTCTTATGAACTTATTTAGTTCTAGTTCTAGACAGTTGCTGAGTATAGTTTTATAATTTTATATAGTACACATTGACCTTTAAAAGAATTAGAAAAGATTATCTAAGCAAGTTTTTTTTCCTTTTACCACTGTATTCCGCGAAATGCTAACAATTTATCTAGCTAGACAATGAAACCAGTAATCCGTATGTGGTCTTCTATTCGAGGAAACGCTGAAGTCACCGCATGACGTTTTCTGGGAATGAAAACGCCTATAAACCTCAAAGCGATGTGTAGATAAAAGACTGTCTAGTTTGCTATGACCAATTTCTATTCAATGAATCAGTCATGCTTCAGGTCAAGGCCGTGACAAATAGTAGAACACTCACCCGAACACTGAAAAATTAACTCAATGAAAATAAACAAACAGAATTAAATATTTTATTTATTTGGCAAATTATTTAGTATTATAGAAACAATAGAATACTTAAGCTAAGAAAAGTAGGTACTGCTTAGTGTTTAGTATAGTCAATTTAGTAAGTTCAAAAGTAAGTATCTAAGTATACTTATAAATAAAGTCATTTTCCACGTGATACCTACATACATGTGCACAAAATGCACGCAATAGGTACATGTTTCCAATTAGTATCTACAATTTTTAATAGGTACTGTGGTTGCGTGGTGTTGTACTGTACGTGATTGTATAAATTAAAGGAACAGATTGAGACGGATGAAAATATATTTACAAGGAAAATTTATAAGATACAATGACAAGTTCGTGACAACATATACATACAACAACGAAAAAGTATAATGCAATAAGTATTTACTTTAGGCCTTTAGGTCAATTAACGTTTGGGAAACCAAACACGACCCGATCTTGTTCTGCGTTCCGAAAATTCGCTTGCCACACCCGGGAATCGAACCGACTAAAATCTGTAAAAATTACTAACCCTGTACTTTTATTGCATCGATCGTTAGGGTCAATTATAAGGATGAAATCTCTCTAGCAAACTTGATAAATTAAATGAAAGGAAAACCATAAACCACTGTATTTTGAGTAAATTTTTTTTTTGTTTTAAAAACATAATATCATTGGAAATAAAACGTGAACTTATATCTAGGTGAGTAACAATATAAAAAAGTAAATCCTATATATAATAATATATAATATGCAATAGAGTTACTGAAAAACTGCTAAAAATACACAAGTTACGTTCATAAATACTTTTGCATTCATAACAATAGGCAATTAATACTAATACGGAGTACAACTCTACACTTTTATTTTTAAATTAACTATGATTTTGTCCAGAATTTTATTGAATAGTACCTATACGAAACTATTTAGGGATATTATTGGATAAACAAAAAAGCTTGTCTTAAAATTCTAAAAAGCAATATAAACACAAGGTACCCACAATTCTAATGTATTTAAACCACACGTAGGCGTTGATTAATTAGTCAATCTTTGGGAAAACGCCTTAATCCAGGGACGAATTTTGATCGTAGCGTAGGCTGTTAGAATAAAACGCAACAAACATTTTCATATAAAACCTTTATATAAGTCAACATTTATATAACTTTTAATAGGTTATATACACCTCTTTTTATAATGGCGGTTAGAAGGTAGACTTACTCTCCGCTTGAGCCTTGATAGTAGGTGGCCACAGTCATCTATTAATCTAAGCCACGCTATAGAAGTTGCAAATGTTCTGCCGACCCTGACAAGATAAATCAGCTTGGCATCCTCGATAAAACAAAAAACCATATTAGTTATTATTTCACGGTAGTCTTATGTAAGGGGGTGGTTACTGCCGCCAGACGAACTCCAGAATGCAGTCAGTTTATGACTGTAAAATGCAGTGTAATATGCCACTAAGTCCTACTATCATCCTATGGTCCCTATTTATAAGGTTTCCTAAAGGCTTCTCCTGTCAATGTAGCAATTCTCAGTCAACGGAATGCTGTTCCATTGCTCATTATGCAAATAAGGTATAATGCAATATGGCATTATGCAAATAAGACCCTTATTCCATGTATCCCCACTTCCCCTTATGCTGTAGAGTTCTACGTTCCAATATATCGCACTATTCAACAGCTCAGAAGGTTTTCGTAGCAAAAGATATGTTATATAAACGCCAAGCCCACCTGCCATCATGTGTCTTAACTTGTCGTGCACCGTTATCAGTTAAAAATTTTAAATTTGTGAAGCCTACGTCTCTGAACGCGAAATTCTGGCTCACGCTGTTGCGGTAAACCGAGGTAATACATTTCTTTAATGATTATTTAGATTTAACCTTATTCAACATATATCGCAATAAAATACTTTGTGATTATAGTGATATTACAGTGTTTTATTTATGTGTACCAATGTTTAATATTAATGTTTAATATACGAATAACAGCTGTTAGAAATAAAAGATATAGGTAAAAAAATATTTATAAACTTTAAATAATCAAAAAGTAGAGAGTATATGCAGTGTAGTGGCCTTCAATTAAAAACTCCTATGTCCGACAATGGACTTATGAGCTTATGATGACGATCAAGTTTATTAAATCTATTATAGTTCTTATAGTCAATAAAGAATGGTATAATTGATACGGAGGCGGTAACTACGCCTCTGCTGCCCAAAAGATAACTGTGCCATTGTCGCTTTGCTAGTTCAATGACGTTAGGAAAACTCATATTCAAAAGAATTTCGAATTACACAGACAAGATAATCCCTATAGTAGTTGCCTGAATGTACTTATTTATAACAAAAAGCAGAGCTATTATATGTGTTTTTCATGAAGTAAACAGACCTTAAACTAATAAGGTGATATTCTTTTATCTCGATGAACTAAAATCCTCATGTTTTAAAGACATTCGTTTATATTGACGTTTGAATTGAACATGACGTTTGATATTGACTCCTATTTCATTTACCTTATGTTGATGATGATAACTTTATGCAATCTATTACAATTAACCAACACATTTAATATGACTGTAACAGGTTATTGTTTAACGCAACACTCCTCCTGCTAATTTGCGCTATACTCGTACTTCGGCTTTTGTTTGTAAATTAGTCCTTGAAAAATGCAAGATAAACGAATCAGCAGAATTCGTAGCCGACCATTTTTATAATGTTCTTTATTTAAATTGTAATGACAGCGCGGCCCTTTTGTGCGCTGGTACGTTTTACATACGTATGACTGGTCAATCAGGAAAATGTTCTACAATCTTTTACACTTTTGTAGAAACTAGCTGGTGCCCGTGACTACGTCCGCGTTGAACCATGAAAGGTACCCTATGTCCTTTCTGGTGTCCCAGACAACGTGTATGCAAGATTTCATGGTGATCGGTTCAGTAGTTTTTGCGTGAAAGAGTTACAAACATCCATACACCCAAACATACTTTCGCATTTATAATATTGGTACGGATGAAAGAGTTGTGAATTTTATTTTTAATAAAATATCTAGTCCCATAAACAAATCAAGGGATATTGATGCTGTAAATGATGCTACTTCTCATTTACTAGTTGTTTTCAAATACTAATAAAATTAAAATAATACCTAATAAGTTGTTAAATATTTTATTTTATTTTTTAAATAATCGTATGCAAATTTAGAAAATCTATTTCTTAAATGTGTTTAAATGTGGTGGCTTGTTCTTTAATTTTTTTTTTTAATAACTATAAAAATACTTAGTCCTGAAACCGTTCTGTCCAGTGTTAACTACTCCTGTAGTATAAACTCTTGGCTGCAGACGCGCGCTGACGTCCAGGCGAGTTCTGAGTAGTGGATTTTACAAATATTTATTTTATATTATAGATTATTCATGAAAGATTATAGATAGGATTATTCAGTAGTCTTTGCACTAAGCGAGCCTTTTATCGCAGAAACCAAAATTAAACGCAAAAAAACCACAACAGTTCGTATCATGTCTATTTGTTCGTCGCATACACAGCGCGTCAACAATATGATCCGTGACATTTACGTAAATCAATGTCGTGACTTATTGGATGTCTTTCATTATAAGCTCAATATCGTCATATCGAAGTCCTAGAAGCCAATTTCGAACAATAAATTTGATGCCGTTGATATTTTTTGTCTTTGATATTACAATGCTTGTTTGTTTTGCGTGAGAAACTAATAAAATGTCTATAAGTATTGCTTGTTGAACGGAGAATATATTCATGTGCAGTTATCTTCATGTTTCAAATACTTTTTATACTTAGTCAGTCAGGACAAACAATTTTATATAGGAAAAAATGGGTAATCTGCCCGCGCGGCTTCGCACGGAGTTGACATTTTTAAAAAACCTTCTTTAGCGGATGCTTAATCTATAAAACTAGTATATGCCCGCGACTTCGTCCGCGTCCGATCGCTACCAAACTTCACAGGAACACCCTCTGGACTAATCTGAAGATTGTCTGAAAGTTTCATCAAAATCGGTTCAGCGGTTTTGGAGTCTATACATACACACATCGCCTTTTAACATATATACTAAGATAAGCCTATGTTCCAAATTTCAGCTTTCTATATCTACTTAGTTTTGGCTGCGTGTGCGTTGATAGTCAGTAAGAACAAAAAAAAATTATATGTTTAGATAACCATAGATTCATCTACGTTCTCATACTTAATGATAATTTTAATTGCAAAAAGTTAAGGGGTATGTTAATTTCCTGTGTTTATTTTCAGTGGCACGAGGTCTGTATAAATATGAATATTCCTTTGAAGTGACGTCCGACGTTTTGACGAGATAATATTGCACTGATATCAGACACACTGTTCAAATAAACTTCAGAGAGTCATCGCATTAACTTCACTTGATCTGAAGTAGGTGTAGGGATATCCCTGTGAGGCTTAAAGTTTATTTTAATATCATAAGTTTATGCACAAGCAAACAGGTATCCCTTATTTAATACATGCTTTTTTATGTTAAGGTCGACAGACAGGCTGACGGTTCACTTGATGGTTGGTTGCATCTTCTGTGCCGTCGCCTCTAACACAAGAAACGCCACACGTACTGCAACCATAGAAGGATTAAGGATAAGGGGCAAGGAATGGATGGAGTAATGTGCTCTGGCATGCCTTACTCCCTCATCGAAACACAACAGCACATATGCTGTTATTTTACAGTGATCATCGTAAGAAGGTGGTTAATGCCATCAGACGGGCGAATGACTGCGATATGCAGTGTGCCCAGCCACTATAACTACTATAATTATATCCATACTAATATTATAAATGTGAGAGTAACACTGTCTGTCTGTTAGCCTATCACGCCTTAACTACTCAACCGATCATCATGAGTTATTTATAATAGACACTACTTTTTTTATTACGGTCAAACACCACCTATATCCACAATAATATTATTTATTTAAGTCTTAAACAAATCAAACTAAATTAAACAAGTTTAAAAAACGCAATGTACAGATGGAAACATTATTTCCAACTTAACTAAACTAAGTACAATAATTGAAAACGTCCGTCCATTGGTTAATCCATTAGAAGACTGGTTACGGTTTGCTTCACACGGTAATTCAACTTCTAAAACTTGCATCTGGACTTCACTTTGTTGCCAACTCAAATGGGAATTAAACGCCTTATTAATAAAGTTCACAATAAACAAATCGGGCGGTGATCATTGAAGAAACATATTTTAATGTGACATTGGAGAATCTGCTTCCCCTTCCCTCAAAAGGATTTAAACTTTAGAACATTTAAGTCGCAGTGATCGCTAAATCCTGAAGATCTATTTTAGGTAAGATCTATGAGGCTGCTACATTTGCAATCCTACATAAAAATATATAATTAGTGAATTTAATTGTATAATTATTGACAGCAATGTTTCTAGTTTAGTAGCTTATATATTAGTTAAAATTGCTTTCCGCGTTCATAAACTGGATAGCTGGTCTGGCGGAAGTAACCAGAGCGTTATCTGTAACAAAAGCACATTTGCTGTTGGTTTCGATTTATCATATGAGATGCAAGACCTATTTCACCAATATGTTAACCTGTCTGCTACATTTCTTTGACAAATATTATTCACAAACTGTGAATGTTGTTATTTATAAAAAGTTTTGATACCTTCAAATGTTCAGGTAGTAAATTGTCATATTATAAGATAAATTTTTCAAAGCTCGATCTAATGAGAAAAAAAATACTAACCAATACTACAACTAATGGATTTAGTGAGAATGATCTATACTCCAAGGTTTATAATTTAAATTACATACTAACTTAACTTTTTAAGTTAAGTTAGTATGTAACGTTTAAGATCCCATTCCAATCCCTACTCTTATGTGGGTAGGATTTCTTCTGCCTTCCAGGGCGCTGTATTTATTTTCCCCAGCATTATTAAATGAAGCAGTTCGTATCTGTTGTTGCGTAACATATGCCCCAGATAATTTTGATTTTTGACCAAACAACTGAGGGCAGATCTCCTGAGGAGATTTGAAAATAATTTATAACTGGTCACATGAAAAAATGTCACTACAACGGTACAAGTCACGGGTAATAGTTAGTTCAAAACAATGCTTTCAGATAAAGCAAAACGATGTTTAGTTTGTTAGAGAATATTTTATAACCGTGTATACCTAAAAACATGTCATTATCAAGGCCAGAGGCAAATGAGGTTTATAATTAAGTCCCGTACCAGACATAAAGGTTTGAACTATCCTCGGCCAAACATAATAACTTTGTGCTTTTAATTAATATGCATTAATAATCCTGGTAATATTTGCATTCGTATATGATATTTTTATACATATTTTATGTTATCAGCGTCCAGTGCAGAGTTTTGTTGATTCTTTCCTATACTTAGGTGAATTCATAATTGTAGAACATCAACGATAAAATTTTAATGAATGAAACCCGAATAAAAATCTGTTGGGTGATTTAGAATAAGTTAGCTTTTTGTTTGTAAACCGAATGGAATGAAACAAACACTAAATGTTACGGGAATCTTTGTTACAATACACCAATGAGAACCGCATTCAAATCGGTAAAGCCGTTTCTGAGATTACCGTTCACAGACAAACATACAAAAATTCTAAAAACTATTTTATTTTTTTAAGCTCTCTAACATAAGTTACAACGTGTACAAAATTGTTTTTTTTTTTTTATAATATTTCATATTATATTGCGATTTTTTTATATACAAGATTGTATATAATGTAGTTAGGTTTATATGAGCGATATATAGCTTATATTTACATACATACTTGTATTGTATATCGTTCGTCTAAGTATTCAGCAAACAAGGCTAAAAAACATAACGGTGTATACGGCCAGACAGCCTTTAACATCTGTACCAGAAAAATACACAACTAAAGTTTAACATTTGTTGAATAGACATTACAAAGTGATGTTGTTTTGTGATGTCACTCCCATTGTATTTAAATGTACTTTATGTATTAAGTAAGGTCCACATTTTTAAATGTATTTCAACATGTACTAATCAAATATTAGAAAAAAATATCTTTCATTTACATTAAAGGACTTATAATATTTTTTAAAAATTTCAGTGATATCTAAATTGGTTGTAAGGGCCGCCACACACAGTCGAAATTCCAACCATAGATTTGTATGGATTTATAAGGTTATAAAACAACCTTTAAAACAGGCACTAAACGCAAGAGATATCTTAACTTGACGGAGAAACTGATCTAACTCTTAATTAGTTTATTCTCAAGAGAATAGAGAATTTATTCCCAATGATATGCTTTGTATTGTGTGATTGATAGTAAATGTTGAATATAATAATAATTTACTATTGATTCCGTTGTCTTAGTAATTTAAGGTAAACGAATGTAAGAATAAATTGTTTGACATTTAGATATTCTGAGGAGATTATAAAAGGTTTTAATGTAAACTACAAACATTACTGCTACCTACACAGTCTATTTTTTAACATTACATCTTTAATTTGGTCCTTAAGAGCATAAATCCATTAGAATCACGCTAGTTTTAAAAATTATGATTTCAGTAGTTTCAGATAAGATGTTAACGTCATATTATTCTTAGTTTTATAATCTAGTAAATGGCTGAAAAATATTTTAAAATGAATTTTCATTAGAACAATTTTTAAACAGCACTTTTTTAAAACTAGCGGTCCACGGCCTACGCAGATAAATATACAAGTTATTAAAAAAATTATAAAACAATGTTAGAACATAAATGACTTCACATACTACGTCGAAGAAAAAACAGAAATATCTCAAATTTCATCCTAAAATAACTCGTTTAATATTACGAAAAATTTGTACTAAAAGTGACACTTTTGATTATACTTTTCTTGAATGAAAATTTATATAAATCGTATGATTTTTTTTTTTTCACTCATCTGCTCAATTATATGAATTATATGAATTTTTGATAATCAATATTTCTATAAGTTTGTCGCATATAATTTCACTAATATCTCGCTTCTGCGTAGACCGTCGACCGCTTGTTTAAAAAAAAGGGCTGATTAAAAACTGATTTAATGAGAAAATTATCCCAATATTTTAAAATATTTTTCAGCCATGTACTAGATTATAAAACTACAAATAATATGACATTAATATCTTATCTGCAAACTAAACACATCATTGGTTTATTTTCCGTCAGAAATCATAAATTTTGACTCCAGCGTGATTCTGACGGATGAATGATCTTAAAATATAATGTACTGTCCTTATATATAAATAGATTATAATTCTTACCTAAGTCATTTCTCCATTAGTTTAATTAATCCGTTGGGAATTGTATTTTGTGTTTATTGATCCGAATCAAGCGATTTGTTTCAACGCTAAATAATATAGTTTCTTGCATAAGTGTAAATATTGCATAAATATGTCTTTAAATTTACTTTCATAGTGTTACGTATATAAAATGAATGCTGTAGATGTTACCTAACATCTCCAGCATTCATAATACGACAAAAACTGGTTAGATTAAACATTAGAAGCAATTAGTTAAACAATCTAGTATAGAACTCTAAAAGAGATATGAATGTATTTTTTTAATTAAAAAACGGTAGCCTGAAAGTTCTCTTGATAGTAAGTTGGGGTTAGTCCAAAAAGTTCTACTATTAGTTCTACGATAGAACAGATTGGACAAAAAAAAATCCAAGTATTTCTACTGCATACTATAGTCAAACCTTCGATACGTACGCAACATCGGAGCGTATGAATAATGTTTCAATAGGACGGAAGGATAAGTTTAAGTTTTTCAACTTTTATAAAGTAATGTTACTACCTAGGTGAGTTTATATATCAACTTTCAACTTGTAGGTTGGCAGAGCACCTTGGTCCGACTTATGTCGGCAGAGCACTTGTTGGCAGACGACGGTGCCTGCCAACCTTTACATCAAAAAGTAAAATAACATATTTCGTCTCTCCCTAAATTATGTGTTATTAAATGTATAATAACTTTTAACGGCTCAAACGCATAAAACCAGATTCGATAATAACCAGGGGCCTTAGTCAAAGTAACATTTAAAAAAAGTATCACGTGATTTTGTGACGGCATATTTCAATCCCATACATTTTATTGTTTTCGAACTTCGTTATCGTTTTAAATTGTTACTTTTACTAGGGCCCCAGATTCAGAAAATACCAGATACGAAAAATAACAGATTTTGTACATTCTCAAACAAAATTTAATTGTTAAAAATAATTAAAGATATTAAAAATTTAAAAATATAAAAATACTAACACTCCTGTCACTTTGAGCTCCTAGTAAGTAGTTTTTTAGCACGAATTGCCTATAATAATCATAAATTAATTATTAAAGAGGTTAATTGTTTTGTTTTCATGAATGTAAAATATATAATAAACCTATATACCTACTTTAACTAGCCGTAGCATACGTCATCGTTTTTCTACCCTTTACGGTTATAGTGGGCGATGTGTAGTCGCTAGGACGTAAATTGAGACAAGGAATTTATCTAAATATAATTCATACTTTTTTATATTTGAAAACAATGTAACAAATGTCATACTTATTGAATATATTTTTATTAAAATAATATAACAAATAAATTAACGTTTAAATTAAGATGTTAATAAAAATAAAAAACATTAATTTAATTTCGCTTTTAGATTCATTTTATATTTATTCATAGGATAAAAAGTGTTTTAGAACTTATTATTAATTTTTACATATTTAACAAAGTTTTTAGTTAAAAAGATATATAATGTATCTTAGTTCCGGTATATGTTGTACTAAATTGTGCCCGCGACTTCGTAGGCGCTGTAGTTTTCTATGAGATTTTCAAAAACCTTCAGGTTTTAAAGTATCATTTACATTAATTCAGGTAATAAACTATCCGTGTGACAAATTTTATCGAAATCCATTCGAAGCAGTTTTTGCGTGATTGAGTAACAAACCTTCGCGTAGTACTCGTTCATTGACAATATTAATTCTTGATAAAAGAATAGAATCGTGTGATTACTTGCCGACACGCCACGCCGTTTCACAGAACTACGTAATTTTCCAATTACCTAATTGTAGTTCCGAAACGTGCCCTGTTACGTTCTATGGGTTAGGGCGGGCGGTTTGCGCCCTTAGCTAAAAGGCGGCCGCCAGCAACCACTCTCTTCACTTGCTAGTCGGTACCCAACGATGAAACCTGCCTGCACGATCGCTGTGCTAACTCTGCTACTGGCCGGTTAGTTTCAAAACTTTTTACACATTCCAAATTTAAATTTTAAACTTAGACCATATCAAATCGCACGTTCCTCTATCGCGGCCGGAATAAAAGTTTTTTTTTTATTATTAATTCGCGAATAAGTTTCATTTAAATAAATTAATATAAGTTTATTTTTCTTTTCTGTGTAAATATTTTAATGTGTGTTTTCGGAAGCCACAGGGTAAGTAATTAATTTGTAATTAGTGGAGTGACTTTGAAGTTAACGAGGTATTTACTGTCGTTATTGTCAATAAATTTGAAAATTATTCTTCAAAGAGGTTAAATATATTACGTTGGAATTTGGAAATTATGCAATTAATTATGTATTAATCTAAAAAATGGGTTTTTTAATTCGTACAGAAAAAACAAAATATTTAGTTGTTTAAAATTTTAACATGTAAATGCACGAATCTAAATCACCTGGAAACGATTGAGATTATGAATTCATTGTATTAAGAAAAAAATATACATAAATATAATATTTCTTAATAATTACATGAAAATATTTTAAAACTGTTTAAAATTGTGAAAATATTACTAACTAGCTGTGCCCGCGACTTTGCACGACTTCTACTCACGAAGCTCTTTCATTTGATACCACGATTGATAGGTGTTTGAAACAAACAAAAAAAATGATCACATCATAACTGTAAAATGTGGTGTATATCCACCTAAATATAAAATACTTACAATCTCTGAGTAAAGTGTCAAGTAGGCTAACCGCCATTTAAAGTCACCGGTCACCGGGAATGATGGAGCTTATATATATACCTTTGTTTGTACGGTAAACATTAAAAAGAAAATAATAAAAAAATTCGCCTATCGAAGGATGCAGTAAACCGAGTGCATAATTTAATAAAACATAAAATTATTTCTAAAAGTAACTAATCAACACTTAGTTGTAGTTGGTTCAAGAGGCCCTAAGACTACCACTAAACTTTCCTGACAAAAAAAATTCTTCATACGCGAATTTTCCCACAGGATACAGTCAGGTCGTAGATCATAATGGAAAGAACTATAAAGAGCCAGTAGATATACTATGTTAAAATAGAAACGTCATATTTCTCTCATATGAAAACTTTCAAATGCTTTTTGATTCCATGTAAAAATGATTTTAATATTTAATTAATAATATAAAAAAAATTATGGACTTAATTTTTATTATTCCTTATTTATTTTTAAATATTTTTCTAATACTTATTTTATGGAATCTTAACCATGATAAATGTGGCATATCTAAACATAGATAATCATGTTATTATCGAACTACTGATCTCATGTCCGCGCTGCGGGACATCGCAAATTACCTTTAATTAACCAGCAAACAACCATTTGAAGGCTTCGTCATCTTTACAAATAAAAAAAAACCAAACTGGCTGTATACATATTTTTTACGCTTTACTAAAACCTAAACATAACTAGTACCTAAATATTTTTGCACTTAAATATTTTTGATCCTTTTTTTTTTTGTTATTAAGTTATTAATTATTATTAAAAGTATTATTATTTCATAATATTTATCACTTACACATCTATATCTATAATTCTATACATATACTAATTCATACTAATATTATAAATGCGAAAGTAACAATGTGTGTCTGTCTGTTGTCTTTCCATTTTAACGGATTTTGATACGGTTTTCACTAATGGAAAGAGCGATAATAGAGAAGGGTTTTGCATATAATATATAATTTTCAGAGCAAATTGCATTCATGCCAAGCAGAGGGCGGCTCGCTAGTGTAACATAATTGAGGGGAAATTCTAACAAAAATGTGGACGTAAATTAAAATCTAATGATAATTACGTGTAGAATAAATTACCGAAAAAGAAATATACACATTCAAATGTAAATCGTCTACAACTTTTAACGGTTTTTTTTTTTCTTGAATAAAAATGAGTCTTGTGTTATTCTAAGTTAATTTCTTGTCTCTTGGCCTGAAATTTAATACGCCTTAAAGATATTTTATAAAGATTTTTTTATAGTTTCTTCTAATTAATTTTAATAATTTGAAGCAAATACTAAACTTAGTCGAGAGAGAGAGAGCATAAAATTGTTTTTGGTTAAAAGGTAGCCTATGCATGAGTAGTTAAGGCGTGAAAGTGTAACAAAGAATCATACAAACTCACTAGCTTTCATAATATTAAGTTTGGATTGTCTCTACCGCCGTCGTCCGCTATACTGTGGTACAAGCCTTATATAATATCTTTTCATATATAAAAATTACGTGTCACGTTGTGTGTTCTCAATGAACTCCAATAAAGAACCGATTTTGATAAAACTTCGTAACTATGTGTAATTTGGTTCAACTTAAAAGATAGGATAGTTTTTATATTGAACCCGGGCGAAGCCGGGAGCGTGTAGCTAGTAATTATATAAAACTTACGTGTCACATGTTTGTTCGCGATGAACTCCTAAACTACTGAACCGATTTTGATAAAATTTCGTAACTATGTGTAATTTGGTCCAACTTAAAAGTCCTGGTTTTTATCTCAATTTATAGTTTTTTTTTTTTAATTGCAAATTATTTGTTTATTATATGAGAAAGAGTTATGGAACTCACAGTTGTTGCATGGATCTTATTTTACAAGTTATCTGTGAGTTCCATAAGATTCTCACAGATGTCGGTGTAAGGTAATTTATCGGCTGGATTGAGTAAATATTTATTATAAAAATTGGGTCAACTAGAATAATATATTTCGACATTCTATGTCGTAATGAAGTGCTATGATTTTCCGCCATACAAACTAAGATAATAGATACTATTTAATTACAAACGTCATTTTGAAAGTACAGAACTTGACAAAGTCGAAGTTCTCAAAGGAAATATTAATTTCTAAACATTGAGGTAATATGTACTACGTACATATTAAGTACATATTATCTCAATGTTTCTAAATACCAGGTAATATTAATTATTAAAAAATATATATAATATATTTAATACTTTAATTTCGCGACAATATTAAATGCTTAAAATTTTCGTCATATTATAATTATTAATTACAATTACTCGTATATACGTTTTTCTTTGTTGAGTATGTTTTTGTGTCGGTGTGCGCTTAGGTAAATCGATCTAATAAAGTATATTCTATATCTGATTCTATACATATCTATATTGATATTATAAAGAAAAAATATTTGTATTTTTGTTTGTCTAAAATATTCCAGTTTTCTGACTTTTATGGTTTTCAATATTTCATTCAGCCTTCTTGTTAATTCTCTGAAGAACCGTCTCGTTCTTTACACGATCTGTCCAGGACACCCGTAGCATGCGCATTATCCATATCTCAAAACCTGCCATCATGCCTCAACCCCGTAGAACAATTCCAGAAAACAAAACTCCTTACCAAACACACAAACACACAAGTTGACGGAACGGTTGCAAAATTGGGGCTCAACTTCTTGAAGGAGGTGCTTGCTTGTTCTAAGCATACGACACATTATCTTAATAAAATCGAGAGCTTCCTGTATACAAAATTATGGAATAACCTTTTGCGATCTACAACTGTTTTCATCTGAAATTAATAATTAGCACAAAATTTTAAATACATCTTGCAATCTTATTTATCAAAGAAATATAAATAGGTTATTATAATTAAATTGCAGATGAATTCGTCCCTTCATTTATAGCAAATCAAAAAGTCATTTGAAACACTGCGAAATACTTATTTACGCGAAATAGCTGTTTCTTAATAACATTTTTGATTGACTGTTAACATTATTTTATTTAACATTATTTATAAAGAGAGCAAGTTCGGTTGGGCAGCATTCAGGAAGCTTCGGAAATATTCTCGTCCAAATTCCTCATTGCTTCAAAACAAAAGTTATGCCAATGTGTGATCGACTAGTAACATATGGCGCTGAAACGTGATTAGCATTCTAAATATGAGCCTAGTAAGAAACCTCACAGTCGCTCAAAGAGCTATAGAAAGGGCTATAATAATAATAATAATAATAATAACTTTATTTCAGTAGGACACACTGCGTTTCGCAGTCATTTGGACAGCCCGTTTGGCGACAGTAACCACCCCCTTACGGGAGACCACCATGAAATAACAGCAAATGTGCTATTGTGTTTCGGTGAGTGAGTAAGGGATGCCAGAGCCCATTGGGTAATGGGCTCTGGCATCCTTATCCCTTATCTTTAATCCTATGGTCGGCAGGGCATTTGCAGCACCTATGGCGTTGCTTGTGTTATAGGCGACGGTAGCCATCTACCATCAAGTGTCTGTGGACCATAAAAAAATAGTGAAAATTTAATGTCAGGGCATGGTTATACTACCGATGGTTATCAATAACAGCTGTCCAGTTAATTATTGCGTCACATAGTATGCCATGCTACTAGCTAATGTATAACTACTGAAGAAACATATTAAGAACATATCAAAAATTCATTCAAGAGAATTGAAACGATTTGATATCATTACAGCTCAAGAGATATGCCGTATAAAACTTTGTTATTCGAATTTCGCCCCTGTGTCCAAGCCACTAAGGTGGATGCGAGTTTCACTAGGTTATCTCAAATTTTGTAACCTCAATAATTGCAAAGCTTATTGAGAAAAATGTCTCCTGTTAACAATGTGGATGTGGGATGCCTCGGGCATCTTTTGCGACATTTTTTCTACGTAAAATAATTTCTTAAAACAAAACAAACAAGTTGACAGAATACATCAATTAGATATACTTTGCATATGTCGTAGGCCGATCGTTTAAATGGGCCGATCGAAATCTGCCTGGACAGATCTTGATGTGCCGATCATTCTTGATTTGGCCGATTATTTCATGACGTGCCCATTATAAAGTTGGGCAGATCGATGAGGACAACCTATTTGTCCATTTGCCCTTCTAGTCACTTGGCCACATCGAGATATGGCTGGCCACATCGTAATGTAGTTCCGCTTCGCGACGCTTGTGGCGCTGTTTCCGCTCTGTCAGCTGTGTGTTTACGAGCGATAAAGATGGCCGCCTCACAAGAAAGCAGTGAAAATACAAGCTGTAACAGTGAGTCGATTGCAGAATAAAAGTGCTTTCCAAGTGAATTGCGAGGGTCAGTTACGGATTTTTTATGCGAGTCACGCAATTCAATGCACAATGTAAAAAAACCATGACTCAAATGCATCTAAATTAAATGTCTTGTGCTAATTATAACAATAAATCATGATTACATACGTCATTTTTGATATCTTTATGTTATACTAGCTGGTGCCCGCGACTTCGTCCGCGTTGAACGATGAAGGGTATCCTTTGGATGTAGATGACAGCTATGTAGTAGCTACAGCATCAAACTGTATACCCCACTTTTATTATCATCAATTTTCTAAATTATCTCCCAAATTTTTAAGAAGCAAATTTTAATACATATTTCAACAAATTTGTAAAGCTATATTAATTGGCGTTAAAACAAATCGCTTGATACAGATCAACAATAAACACAAAATACAATTCTAAACTATTGGAGAAACGACTTAACATAGCAAACATAATCCTTTACAAGAAATCGAATTAGGTAAGAATTATATAAGGACAGGGATAACAAATACCTAATTAGATATTCTAAGTCAAATCTTGAGATTACGGGGGGCTTTAAGAAGATCGTATAAGACTGGCCGGCTTAGTTTTGACGCAAAATCAATTGCATACTCGTATTATAAGCCATTCTATCTTATCTTGATCTAAAACAGTGATTTTTATTTTCATCTCTTATAGAAATTGCTATTGGTAATATAATTTCACTGTATATTGTCCTTTATTAAAAACTGAATTGAATAACTGAACTGAATTAAAATGAAAAATATGACACATGTTAGCGATGAATTTTCATATTTTATGACTTCTCTTACATTTTCTAGGAAAAAAAAGTATCCCATATGTTAATCCAGTTAATAAACTATCCGTTTGCCAAATTGAGTAACAAACATCTTAACATACAAACTTAATACCTTATATTTTTTATATTTTACATTTATACTCATTGAACTATATGTTTGTTTATACTTAATATTAAGAGTCTAATGACTTACTCAATTTAAACCTTGCTTTTTTTGTTTTGTTAGGAACTAAGGCCTCGAACTAAGGAATCAAACCCTATCACTGTAATTGATAGTGTAGGTCATAAGGAATAAATTTTGCTAAGGAACATTGTGTAATTAATAAACGGAAATGTCTACAATTTTAATAATTGGGAAAGAGTTATTATCGTATCCATTCATTATAATGAATCGACTATTTGAAAAGGTCACTTCAATTAGTCAGTTCAGAATCTATTTAGAGATCAAGTAATATATATTACTTAGTAGCTAGCGCCCGCGACTTCGTACGCATTGAAAAATAAAAAAACATACTTAGAATATAGAACAAACTATATTCTAAGAAGACATAACGCCTGACAAAATATGTAAATCAATATAACGCTTTGTATACTTTTGCCAAGCGTTAGATCTTTATTTTTAGATAGCTGGTGCCCGCGGATTCACCCGCGTAGAATATTTAGCCTATGACCATTCTAAAATCCTGACTCACAGTAACAATTTTTTTTATGTAAATTTAATCTCTACATATTATAAATCCGTCATATCTGTTTCTCCGCTAACTACTAAGCCACCCTTCGGTTTTCATTTATGAAAAGAGGGATAAACGAGGAAAGTTTGTGTATATAAAAAAAATTGTATACAAAGCGAAGCCGGTAGCGGGTCGCTAGTATTAGTTTAAATAAAATAATGTTGCTGTCCGCCACTGTCTGTTCCTCCGCTTCTTTTATTCCTTTGATATGGTTTTTACTTGTGAAAATAAATAAAACAGAAAAAATTATCAGAAAAAAATTTCGCAGCTATATTTTATAAAATTATGTAGACGAAGTCGCGTGCAACAGCTAGTATATTACATAAATCGAGAACGGCTGGACTGATTTTTATGAACTTTGATATGTTGAATATAAGCTCTCATAATGTTATTTTTGTCAAAATTTCAACCTCAATCTTATAATCTCGAGGCGTACTTCATTTTTCTTTTAAATAAATTTACATTTTCTTCCTAATGACTCATTATAGTTTAACCTGAATTCGTCAGTTTTAATTATACTAACATCGACTCAAGTTATTACAGATTTTTATAACGTCAACATAAATTTTGTTTTTTCTAATGCCGGTAATAATGACAATAGAAAAGGTTCTATTGTTATTATTATCGACATTAGACACAAGGATGTCTCTGTAGAGGTTCTCATCCTGTCCTACTAATATTATAATTGCAAAAAAAATTAAGATCGGATGTTTGTTACTTTTCACTCTTTCAATCAATCAACCAATCAATATTTATTGGTTACTTGAAAATAAATATAAAAAATTGAACTCCTGACTCCTTCTAAGTAATAAAATGTTTATTAAAACCTAAAAAAAATGCGAAATCGCGAGCAAAAGCAAGTTTACCATAATGTAGACCGAATATTTTATATTTATTCATTATATTTTACTAGCTGTTGCACGCGACTTCGTCCGCGTGACTTTACAAAGTATAGCCTATGTTACTTGCTGGTAATGTAGCTTTCTATAGGTGAAAGATTTTTGAATATCGGTCCAGTAGTTTCTCAGTTTATTCATTACAAAAATACAAAATCTTCTCTCTTTATAATACTCATTAGTATATATTTATAAGAATTTCAGTTGTAAGGTCTAAAAATGGATTCATAAGATAAATCCCTATTAATTTTTCGAAACCAAAAAGATACATTAATAATAACATCGGGGATATAAAAACGGACCTTTATTCACCTGTCATTTACAAACGATAAAACGTAATAAGAAAAGTGGGTAAAAAAATATTAAGGAAGTTGTAGGGCATGGCGTACTCTTGATTACAAAAGCGATTTTCTGTGTCGCTTACAAACTTTTTAAACAAACTAAGTATTGTTTGGTCTTGAATGAAATTAATTGAATTTTTTTTTTAAGGATAATGGACAATCTATTAAGGGTTTATGAATAATATCATTTTTTCGTAATCATCCAGTCTTAATCGGCTCGTAACTTTATTCGTAGTTGAAAACCAAACCTTTTCATAGTGATTATTCGTTACTAACTTGATTGTATAATCATACAATATTATTAAACAAACTAAACCTATAATTACTACAATATTTATACATTGGACATCCAGTTGATTGCTTTCCGATCAGTCGAACGAAGCAGACAGACCACGCGGTCTCAGGGTGATTTTCAATATAAAAAAATCTTCATTCCTTCGTTTTTATAGTTTTTATTCAATGAAGCATTGAAACATTTTCAAATTGAAATTCGTTGGCAAAAAGTAATTCGCTGACCAGTTTGGCGGCAGTAACCACTGCGTGAAAAGAGGGCGCACATGTGCTTTTTATTGTTTCGTTGCACGATTAAGGATTGTCCAAAATATATCTTTGATATGCGCCCAGCTTTGCCTATGTACTAATGCGATGGTAACCACTTACCATCAAGTCTAATAATTATAAAAATAATATTACGTATATTTATGTATTTGTTTAAATGTAAATGTTATTTTCAAAGACGTGTCTGTACGTAACTTTCTTGGATATATCTGCAAATCTGCAATAGGGATGCAATAAGATTTCAAGGTACGGTCGCAGTGTTAGCGTGAAATATATATAAATTAAATTCGCATTTCTTTAATTCAGGTCGATATTAGATTCTGAGGCTTTCGTTCCATATTTGCTTTACGTAACATATTTAGACTTAGGTATTAATATTTATAAAATCTAATTTAAGTTATTGTATAATCTGTAATAACCTTTGAACGGAAACTTTCGTAGGCTACTAATAAATAACAAGCAGGTAATTCTAAATATATCGTTTTAAATTAAATGATGAATATATAAATTTAAAAAATAATATATGTGCTATAAGTGACACAACATTTAAAAGTATTTTTGGGATTCTAAGAGAGCAGCCCAACAGCACAATTTTTTAATTACGGATCGCTTTTTACTTTGCACACATACAAGAAATACAAATCATTAAATGAAACAAAGTGTGGTTTTGTAATAATATTTAGTACTTATAATTAGTAAGAATCTTCAAAAAACAAAGGTCTGAAAAACAAATTATTGTAACTGGGCAATACTACCTGAAACTCAGATTACTAACTAGTGCATGAAGGTAGAAATCTATATCCATACTAATCTATACTTCTATATATTTTTTTAATATTATAAATGCGAAAGTATGTTTGGATGTATGGATGTTTGTAACTCTTTCACGCAAAAACTACTGAACCGATCACCATGAAATTTTGCATACACTTTGTCTGGGACACCAGAAAGGACATAGGGTACCTTTCATCCAGAAAAAAGGACTATTCCCGAGGGACAAATGAAATATAAAAAACTAACGCCTGGCCAAAGTGTTATAGCAACACGAGGTCAAGCGTTATATTGCTTTTTTTTTTATTTTCAAAGCGGAAGAAGTCGCGAGCACCAGCTAGTCTTAAATAAATAAAAAGTGGAGTATGACTGTGTTGAGTGTACGGACCATCGATTTGTACGGACGTATGTACAAGTTATGAGAAATATTTTCTTTGAGCGTATTGTATGTACTTACATATATATCAAACGAATTCGAATATACCATAATACACCAAAATAATATTTGATCCTTTAGCTATCTAGTGGTGTAATTAAATTTTGAATATATGTAGATGATATTAATAGATACACAGCATCAATTGTGTTCCCCGAATTTTGATATCAGTTTTCTGAATTGCCTCCCACTACTCTATATTCACGTCAAAAACTTAACATTCATAGTACTTAGAACATCAAAAACATAGATTACTTTTTCATGTAGTACATAATCTAGATTACCTACCTGTGTATGAATTTGTACAAACTTAGCTATGTAACTAAAAAATTGCATTGACATACCTATTCAAATTATCCCGAGTAAAATTTATTCTATGAGTTTTGTGGAATTGTATTTTCTGATAGATAAGTATCTACAGTTTCTGGCTTAGAATAATTAACGTATTGTATTATATTTTGAAGGGATAAAAGGGGTAAGTGGAACGTTTACGTTCGAGTAACAATAGACAAACATAAATTTGCAGAGTCGGAAGAAAACAAGGTAAATCGATACTTAGGTCCGGATTATGTTTGAAAATAGACTCAATTTTGTATAATGCGTGGCACAAATGTGAAAGAAGGTTTTTTGTTCGTTAACACCTAAATTAATGATCGACTAATGGAACTCCAATAAAGAAAAATTGTGTTAATTAGTTTTCTAGATACTGTAGTAAATGGAATTACTTAAAAGTAAGTTTACAAACTGTAAATAAAAATTATAAACCAACCGACTTTCTATTGAGTCCAAATACTCCATATCTGCTGTAAGTTGTTGCTAAGGAGTTATGTATCGCGCAGACTACTTGATGCTGCAGCATCAGGTCAAGGCTTCGGTGGTATTTACCATGTCATGTAAATACCACCGAAGTAACAGTTAATTAGTACCTATACTAAATTTTACATCAATCGAACCCACATGATGATTATAACACACTTATAATCATCATGTGATGATTTAATGTGATGATTTGATGTGTTATAATGATTTTCAACTTTATGATTATAACACACTTTAAACTTATAAAATCCCGTTTTTGCGCCAATCGGCGGGGGTTAAAGATGAACATGAAATAAAAAATAGAGCCTCTTTCACCAAGTACAAGTAAAGTGTTGATTAGTTACTTTAAGAAATAATTTTATGTTTTATTAAATTATGCACTCGGATTACTGCATGCATCCTTCGATAAGCGATTTTTTTTAATAATTTCTTTTTAATGTTTGGGACTTTTACCGTACAAACAAAGGTATATATAAGCTCCATCATTCCCGGTTACCGGTGACTTTAAATGGCGGTTAGCCTGCTTGACACATGGTGAAATAGGTCCATAGTGTTTTGTTATGTTACTGTGAGTACGTCAAGAATGCAAGAGCCTATTCCCTTCTCCCCTCTTAAAAAAACTCTTATCCTTTATCCTACCAAGGTTGGTGGCGTTTTTGCAGGACCTATGGCTTTGCTTAAGTTAATAGGTGACGGTAACCTAGCCACCTATTGACAACCATAAAAAGAGAATACAGAAACCATAGAGAAAAGCACCATGAAATGTTTCTGTGAATTAATAAGTAAGTGGGAAATTTCTATTCCTCCTATTCCTATCCTATAAATAGGTGTCGGTAGCCTACTTAAGCAGACATATATATAAATTCATAATATATAAAAAAAATTGGATTCCAGTATTAATACAAGTATCTATCTAGCATGTTAACATTATCTGGTATTATCTTGAAATTTTCAAAATTAAACAATTTATCAACGATCGATTATAAATGAAAGGAAATATTGCATTTTCATATTATTTATGCGTTTCGTTGAACGTTGGCTTGAAATATTTTCTTTGCTAATTGAAAATTCCGCTTCAGGATATGCGCAGATTGTATTAGTTCTGTGAAAACGCACGTTGCTCGACTGCGATTTATTAATGCGTTTTATTCCGATATTATTGAACTAAGTTTTCATTTGTTGGACATTTTAAAACTAGTAACATTTCGATTTTCAAGTTCGCCAAGTTTTAGTCAAATTATAATATTATAATAACGGAAAAAACGGCTTCTCGGATTTGGATGAAATTTGACACATATTATAGTTTATTACCTGAATTAAACATGTTAAGTTACTTTTAATCCTGGAAAAATGTTAGGTTCCCAAGGAATCTTTTAAAAATATAAAAAATTCTAGTGAAATTCCTTCGTCAACTAGCAAATGGGTTGATGGACTTTAAGCGCCTGAACACAGATTTTCATAAATTATAGCTCAGCTTTCAAACAAAAAAAAAAACGGATGAAAATCGCACCATACGATTCCACAGACAGACAAACAGATACACACATACACAGACACACCAAAACTTATAACACCCCGTCTTTACGTCGGGCGTTGGGGTTAAAAATTCCAGTGTGAGCGAAAAGAGCTTAGTCTATTAGATACCAACACATTTTATTTTTTGTTTACATTATAATATTAATTTCTGTTTATAAAATCTAATATATATAAATTACGTGTCACGTTGTTTGTGCGCGACGAACTCCTAAACTACTGAACCGATTTTGATAAAATTTCGTAACTATATGTAATTTGGTCCAACTTAAAAGATAGGATATTTTTTATTTTGCACCCGTGCGAAGCCGGAAGCGTGTAGCTAGTTATACATAAATATTTTAAGATTAGGTCTACGCGAACGAAGTCACGTGCATCGACTGGTGTTCATAATATTTTCCTTTACTTCGTGCAAAGTTTCCCTAAACCCATTAAAATAACAATGTAATGTAAATAATCAGGTTAAGGAGTTTTAATGATTTTCTCTCGCGTGTGTTCAAATTCATATGCTTTGTTAGCTACTCGAGTTATGTGGTACTATAAATAGATTTAATAAACTTACTTTAAAATTAAGTAATGAGGACTTTAAAACTTGCAGCATACTTCTAACGATCTATGTTTGGGAAAAGCTAGACACATATTCCTCCATATTCCGAGAAAATTTTCGGTCTCATAAAATAACTTTTATGTTCTATTGATAGTTTCAAAATAAATTGTTCCCAAAATAAGTCTTATGTAGGTTCTCAATCGGTAGAGTAAGGTTCACATTCAATGACTCATACTGTTTGGAAAGATATGGTTTCTTCATTGTAAAATAAACTCTACATTCCAAATGGTTTCGGGTGTGCTTTGATAGTCAATCAGGAAAAACGATAATATTAGTTATAGTTAATTTCATAAAACTAATATACAGATAAGACTTTTCAAATTTCAACTAGCGTTCATTCAATATTAGTATAGATTACAATTAGGCTGGTTTAATTTAATTTAGTTGTAATCCAAGTTTGAATCCCTATAAACTTATACCCTCCATAAAGTATATCTCGAATAGCCTCCACAAGAGTTTAAGTTACAACTCAACTGTGTATAGGTTACCCTTTAGGTTTAGTCGTATAGCAGTATAGTAAATGATATTAATTAATTAATCACTATGGGGTTTAGCACAACGGTGTGTTCATATTCTCTAGTAAGAGCGCAGCATGTACAGAACTGAATACAAATTACAAAGCCAATATAAGGCTCTTGTATGAAACAAAGAGCTATTGTAATAAACTTAACGTCTACATATATGTGTGAAAGAGAAAGGCTCTCCGTCTCCTTGTTAAAGTGAGACAGATATATTTTGGTATATTCCAACCTATGACTCTTTGACAAATTTATTTTGACAGATTCAAATTTCAATGGTGCATTAAAAAAGAAAGATATTCTTTATTACATAGGATCAAAATTCAAGTCATTAGCAATTCAAGTCACTTCTTGAATTTATCATTAATATGTGATATTTTTTAAGCTCGACAGGCTGACACCCACTTGATGGTAGGTGGCTACCGTCGCCTATGTCTAACACAAGCAACGCAACAGGTACTGCAAGTTCGCTGCCGATCATAGTAGGATTGAGGATAGGGATTAGGAAGGGATAGGGAAATGGGCTACGGCATCTCTTATTAACTCACCGAAACACATCAGCACACATGCTATTATTTCACTGTGGTCTTCTGTAAGAGGGTGGTCACTGCAGCCAGACGGGCTGCCCAAAAAACTACGAAATGCACACTGTATTTCGTAGTTTTTTTGGGCAGCCAACTTTGAAAAGTTCATTTCCTAAATTGTCACTGCCGGGAATCGAACCCGGGACCCTTGAGACTGAGCCTTACCGCAAGCAACCGAACCACTCATTCAATGGGCTCGTCAAAATGAGATGAACTGGCAAGAAAGCTCATAACTCTTGTTAACATCAATTTTTGATACAAGCACCTATACAATAAGCAAATAATCAGCCATAAGTCCCACGCAGCTTCATTGGTTAAATAATCATTATATGTGTAATATACAGTTTTGTACATAATGTTAGTGATTGAATGTGACTTGAGACCTTACTATAGAAGTGTAGGCATTAATATTCTAACAATATTAATAAATATTATGACTGCGCCCTGTCGATTTTTTTACTTAAATAAATTAAATTAAAGTGAGGATGTAAAATCAGCAATAAATGCTTTTTTATTTTTATTAAATACATAATATTATAAAGTAAATAATAATAATTACGTATACCTAGACTTTCTTCAACATATAAGCGAAAGGAATTTTTAATTCTACCCCCAGTAACAGCGAATGATTTCTCAAGATTTGCGTTATTAAAGAAATGAGTGTATTCCAAGGGAACCTCTCCGAGGATTATTGGCAGGCGTCGTGTGTCACACATTTATAAGGCAAATAACAGGGATTCACTGATGCGTTATGCCAAGTTCGAGTAATATAACACCGCGAACAATGGAGATATTCCATGTCATACATTGACAAATGTTGGGCTTATTTTATACGATAAGAAAAATAATAAAAAAATTCCAGATTTAATTTTACACAGTATAAAACAAAGTCGCTTCCCGCCGTCTGTACATCTGTATGTACGCTTAGATCTTTTAAATTACGCTATACGGTTATCACTAATGGACAGACAGTTAATAAGTTTGCAGAAAAAAAACCGTGCGAAGCTGGGGCATCCCGCTAGTTATTAAAATCAACATTATGATCCTACTGCTATATTAGGCACTGACATCCTAATAAAGCTTTTTTTCCTGTAAATTTCTAATTTATAATTCTAAGCTCTCACCTATCCTTTTTAAATTTTAAATCAGCGAAAGAAAAATACTTTTGAAACAATTTTTTGAGAAACACATTTCTCCACCCACTCACTTTCTTATTAGAAAAAATTTAAGCAAGTGAATTTATAAATTTAATCAACCACGAAGCACCACCAATTATACATAAATTAATAAATGTAATACAAGAACCAGAGAGAATGTACAGTCTTATACTCGTATGTTGTTTTCTCTTTTAAAGTGTGCAATTGTTTTTATTTAATTGACGAAATTTAACAATTTAACACTTTTTTTAAATGTTAAGGTCGGCAGACAAGTTGACGGTCCACTTGATGATAGGTGGCTACCGTCGCCTATAACACAAGCAACGCCACAGCTGCTTCAAGTGCGCTGCCAACATCAACAGGATTAAGGATAGGGATTAGTATGGGATAGGGAAATGGGTTCTGACATCTTTTACTCATTCACCGAAACACAACAATCATATTTCACTGTAATATTATGTAAAGAGATTGTTACTGCCGCCAATGACTGCGATCAGAGCCAACCTTGAAACATTCATTTCCAAAGTTGACCCAGCCGGGGATCGAACCCGGGAACCCGGGAACAGAGAAGGCAAGCACCTTAACTACTCTACTAATGGGCGTGTCAAATTTTACTTTGTAAAATAAGTAAATTTCTTCTCCATTAAACAACTTTATCATGAACTATGTAGCTGGTGCTGGCGACTTCGTCTGCGTTGAAAAATCAAAAATGGACACCCGATATAATTTTGAATTTTTATTGTCGATTCCTATTGGAATATTTAGTTGAGGTTCATCCTCAAATTCTATTCTATTGGTGATTTTTTTTTAAATAGGATAAGTAGTTATGAAGATTACCTCCTAAATACATACAAACAAACATACAAACTTTACCTCTTTATAATATTAGTATAAATAAATTCCCTTTAACAATAAGATAGCGCTACAAGCTTCATAAATAGAACTCGGCGTGAAGCCAGTTTAATACCAATAAATACCAACTTCCTCATAAGAAAAATCCAATTTCAACTTAATTAGCTGCTAATGGAACATCAAAAGAAAATGTGTGAAAGAGTTTTTTCCACAATAATATGCTTGTTTACAATCTTCGATATTAATTGACTTTAACGCAAATGTTGACGCCTTAATTTTATTTAAGGCCTAGATGTAATTAAAAGTAGTAGGAGGTGGAATATGTTGCGTCATTTCTTATAATAAATGAACGCTATTTTATATAGTTAGCCGTTACCAGGTCCCTAGTTCTAAATAAATAATTCAATTTTATTTTATTTGACGACACGTTTAGCTAGCTGTTAACCAAACGGTCGCGGGTTCGAATCCCGCTAGGGGTAAATGTTTATGTGTTAACATTTACATTTGTAACCTAGTCATGGATGTTTGTATTTATAATATGTATGTATTTACAAAAAAAAAAGTAATCTGTGTATTATATCAACTGTCTGGTATCCATAATACAAGCATTAGTTGCTTACTGTGGAACTAGATGGTGCTGTGTGGAATGTGTGAATATATTATTTATTTTATTTATTTGTAACTCTTTAAACCAAACTACAGCTGGCAACATATAAGTAAGTATTTAGTAAAAAATTAAATCCGACGAAAAAAAAATCTTTGACCACACATTGTCCTCTCGTTACTGCACCTATTAAATGTGCTCATAACAAAAAGAGTAACAAAATTTCAAATGCGTACGCATTTTTTCCCTTAGTCAACGTCGTTTTAACTTGCCAACTCAGAGCAATATGTAGGCAATTGAATTTTACGAGCCCCTTGTGCTTAACACTCAGGGGTCCCAGGTCAGATTCCCGGTAGGGCCAACTTTGGAAATGCTCTTCATAGTTGGCTCTGATCTGCATCTGACAAGTAGTAGCAGGGCACCGTTTCGCAGTCTCTTGAGAAACACCTTCAGAAGACCACCGTGAAAAAACACCATATGTGTGTTCGGTGCTATGTTTTGGAGAGTAAGGGTCGGCGCCCATTATCGGCATCGGCACGGCTAAGGATTTTAGGTGGCAAATAGTAATATACACTAACGTCATGGCAATAAAGTAGAAATTTCCAATATATGTAACAAAAATAGCGCTTCGGTACGCTTGAGGCTGCCGCGTCGGCAGCTTTGAGGATGCTTCGGCATCCTTCGGCACTCCGACGGCATGCTTAAGGACGCCTCGGCATCCCTAAGGACGTTGCAGCATGCCAAGGCATAGTTTCCGACAGTGTGCGCTTGCATGTAGGGATGCCAAAGGATCCTTTTCCTTGCCGATGCCAATAATGTGCGCCGGGCCTAAAAGATGCTAGAGCCCATTTCCCCATCCCTTCCTAATCTCTTATCCTCAATATACTGTGGTCGGCAGCACACTTGCAGAGCCTGTGACGTTGATTGTGTTATTAGCGACGATAGCCACCTACAATCTAGTGTACCATTAGTCTGTGTGACGACATTTTAAAACTATTGAAAGAAAAAAGTTATTATTGTGTAAGTCTGTATACTGGTTAGAGTAAGCCTACTGCTAATTGTACTATAAATGCTTAATTTCATAGTGATATTAGATACTTACTAAACTAAGTAATATCATAGAGTAAATAGTACTTTATTAAAAACATTATTTATTTATTTGTAGCTAAAAAATATTTAAGCTGACAATTAAAATTAGAGATCTACTTTCAGAGGATCATTTATGAAAAATATAATAATTCTAAAATATTTTCACAACAAAACCAACCAACAACGGCATCGCGTGAAGTCATTCGGAGGCAATATTTTAAATAAAAAATTATCCATATTTTCGGGGTTAGGCGCTCTTCCGTGACGTCATCCTTTTGTTCACCTCTCGTTTTTAAGACTAGCTACGTGACTTTCCCTCTGTCATTTTAATTTATAAGCGTAGCTGAGAGAACCAACCAATTTCTGTCTGCATGAAAAAAGACCAAAAATACTAAAATGCGTTGTCTATTTCTTGTAAATTCTTGATTTAACAATGCATATTTACATATTTAGTATTTAGTGCTTGTTTCCTCTTTAAACCTTCCTATTGTGGCTCTGCTACAAAAAAAATTGACATAAATACTGTTATGTTATTGGCGCGTCCAATTATCTAGGCCAGGTAGTACGAAAGGATAAGAAAGAATGACCCAAGGAGCGACATCATTCATACTATCATTATAAATAGGCTGTTAAAAGGCTCACAGCTAGTAATAAAAGAATATCACAATGAATCATCCTATACGTTCATCGTATAGAAGCTATGTATAGAAGCTGACCCGTGTATCAAACATACCGTACACGAGACAGCTGATCATCCGTTTCTATGTAGTTCCAATAGCTGGGACACGCCATCAATCTTTCCTAGAGTGGCGGGCACGTGTACGGTGCAAATTAACGAATAGCATTCAAAACAAAACATTCAACATACAATAGACAATGGGAAAGTGTCACCTTACTTAGTTATTATGCTTATAACTTCAAATTTAGATTATAAAAATGCATATTTTTTTAGATTTAACCTGCCATTATAAATATTTAGAAATCTTTCATGTTGTGTGTCCAATGAGAACGGTAAAATTGTATAAATTATTATTAAATTATTATGTAATCTTGTCTGTATGTTAAATAATTTCACCCTGTAAATCGGTATAACCGTTGCAAGTTACTGTCTGCGATATGGTTTCTGTTTTCATATGGATACATCGGGGTACATAGTGTTAATTCGTTAAGCATTCATAGAAAGTTTTTTTATTTATGATAACTAAGTAAAAGAAGATATAGCAATAAAATTTTAAAAAATGTGTTAAAAGCTATCTTCTCAATTATTATCAATTTAAAAAAATATATTTAAATAAGTGAAAAAATACTATTATTATAATTTGTTACGTCAGAAGATCGATGTAGTTTCGAAGATACACAAAAATAAAATTAAAATTTGCACAAAATGAGAATTTAATTAAATATGTCAATTATTACTACAATGAAAAATATTTTTTAGAAAACTTAATTATTAATATTTATTAATATTAGGTCTGCTAAAATAATAGTGTTTTGTTAATATATAGTAATTATCCATTCAAATCCGTAATTTCATAATATTTTTATTGTTATTTAACAACATAAGACTATAAGATTCGGTGGATGCGAAGGCAGAGACCATTTTTTTTAAATCCCCCAACTGAATCTCACAAACGCCGCAATGAGGAGCCCTTGGGTGAATCTACAGCAACTAAGAACAGTGCATCACTTTTGTAAACTCTTATACAGAGTATAATAGAAAAACATATCAAACTCCCTCAACATCTGTATGAACACTGTATGAAAAAATTAAATATACAAAAAATAACATCTGTAATCATTAATAAATAAATAAAATTAAAATAATCAATGGCAAAATAAAAAATTAAAATGTGTTTTATTATTTCACTTTTATACCTAAAAAAGTCAAACAAAAATTATAATGGCAATAGCATTGAGGCAAATGTTGATAATTAAAAAACTGTTTGGTTTAAAATATAAATTACTCGGGTCATTTAAATTTTACATAGTCCCAAACGATTGGATGCTTTTAGTGTGATTAAAATCTTTTAATTTAACAACTTTGAATGGTAATTGGAGGTCCTGTCCCTTGTGGTTGAGGTGTGAAACCTTTTGCGACACTCAGTTATGGACTAGCACTAGCCACTGCAATTACTTACAGACGTACCTAATGTCTAATTCGAAATGCCCTTCTGTTACTGTAGCATGATTGCTACTTTTTTATTTAACGTTGCCAATTTTATTTATCCATACTATCCATCTATACTAATATTATAAACATGAAAGTAACTGTCTGTCTGTCTGTTACCTTTTCACGTCTTAACTACTCAACCGATCATTATGAAATTTTGCATACACGTTGTCAAGGATGCAGGAAAGGACATCTAGAATAAGAGTACTGTTCCCGAGGGATCATCTAAAATAAAATTAAAAAAAAATAACGGCTGAGCAAAGTGTTATAGCAACAAGGAGTTAAGCTAGTATGAAATAATAAACACTTTTACACAAAGTAATTTGCAGCCACAGTATCAAAATACTGTTATTGTTTATGAAAATAAAAAATTTGGTACAATTTTTTTATAAGTTAGTTATTTAAACCCTTTTAAATCGTTAAGTAGTTCACTCGTTTTTCCAATTGGCCAATAGAGAGAGAGCATTTTGATTTAACGTCATATTTTAAAACGGATAATTATATATGATAGGAGTCATCTGTATTCACTAAAATAAAATAAAAAATCAGCCTTGAGCGGTAACGCACTTACGTAACGAAAAAAAAACCATATCAATAAGTGTTTATTTACCAGGTGCCATGGCAGCTGACGCACCAAGCCTAGATCTCTTACGAATGCTAGCAGAGAAATCATGGATTGGTGTGGGACCTCACCACCGCTGGGAGAGAGGCCCCAGGATCGACCTGGAGCTTGGCAGTACCGGTCTTGGATCCAACATCAAACCGCAACTTGCAGACGATGATAACTCCAAGCCGTACTTTGACGATGACTTAAGGTACCTTCAAATAGTTCTTAAGCAGTGGTAGCTCAGTGAGGGAAATGCTTATCATGCGAACTATCAAACGTATGTTTGAATCACTTTAGATCTGTACCTCTTTGATCGTTATATGTTTATAGAAGAATAACAATCTTCTTAATACATGTTAGGTTTTGGTGGATTATATTTTTCATGCTTCCTGATACGCCTATTCCACCTATCTAAGGTATCAATACTAAGGTATCCCTACTGCTAGGGATACTTTAGTAGGGATAGGTGGAACGAGCGTCCTGATACAGAGGAGAAGCCTACGCCCAATAGTGGCAATATTTAAAATTAATATAGACCATTAATGAGGCCATTGGATGAGTGGTTAAGATAAACGCTCTTTTTCAGGGGTCTCGGGTTCGAATCCCGGCAGAGCCAACTTTGGAAATGAAGTTATCGAAGTTAGCTTTACAAATGACCGCCATGAAATAACAGCATGTGTGCTGTATGCTGTGTGTGTCCGTGTGTGTGTAAGGGATGCCAGAGCCCATTGTCTTATTCTTAGTCTAACTATGGTACATGCAGTACCATAGCCACTTACCATCAAGTGAACCGTCATCAGCCTGCCTATAGACCATTTACATTTAAAAAAATCCTTGGAAATGTGAGTTCGTAGATAACAAATGATTTAAAACAGTAACAATAAACTTTCATGAATCAGACATTCAAGAAGTAATCAGTTTGACAAGAAATTTTTACACTTTGAATAATAATTTCACGTCTTCATAGCGTCGAGTTCGCTGTCAGCAAAGTTAAAATTGTGAATAAATAATCTGAACACAAAATTTTGTTCAGTAATTTTTACAAGTATTCGTTACTTGAAGGTATTTTAAGTGATTATTTTTGAACGTTTTTGCCCACTCCTAAACCTAAACTATTTATTAGGTAAATATCTAACTAGCGATCCGCCCTCGGGTACGCATGGATGAAATTTTTATTGAAGTTTTGGACTTGGACTAAGTCT
This sequence comes from Synanthedon myopaeformis, assembly GCA_944738685.1. NCBI lineage: Eukaryota > Metazoa > Arthropoda > Insecta > Lepidoptera > Sesiidae > Synanthedon > Synanthedon myopaeformis. The sequence continues at coordinate 1,367,463 of OX122927.1, read as the reverse complement.
TTATGTCAGACCTAAGTTTTGGCCAGCCAAACCTAGGAACACCGGAGCTTCGATGTTTGACTGTAACGTATACACAAAACATCCTCGTTTTTCACTCATATCTTTAGTGAATACGTCTTGTCTTGTAAATTTGGTAGCCAATCAATATATAAGTACCTTCAAATAATCAGTCAGCCATTTTGATTCAATAATCAGTCAGTTCAAATAATCAAATATATACGTACCTTCAAATAATCAGTCAGCCATTTTGATTCAATAATCAGTCAGTTCAAATAATCAAATATATATACGTACCTTCAAATAATCAGTCAGCCATTTTGTCGTTTTTCATAACGAAATTGAATTGCTCTATGATTTGAAATGTTTTCTCGTCTCTAAAGAAGTTATTCTCTATGTCAGGGCGAGCTCCGAGAAGCGGTCAGCCGTGGCGACTGCTTTGAACGCGGGCCGCCGGAGACGGCAACCAGCGCCCGCGCTCGGTAAGGCAGTCTCGCCTTATGTAGGCGTCGGTAAGCAGCCTACGCCGAAAACATCACACGCTTTGCACTCACCAATTGCCTTTTACCATCTGCCTTTTAATAACTTCAATGAAAAATAGCACAGGAAAAGTTCATCTTATGAACCCTTTGCAACGGAAATAGTACACTAGTTTAGCTTTTAAAAGTCAAATTAAAAGCAGTATTAAAATGCCACTTTCTATTACATAAATTCTAGTAAAAATTCATGAATAAACTTATATACTTATTATACATTTAACAGTTATTTAGTGAGTGTTCTTTCATGTATTGATAAAGCCGTGACCAGACATGCGGGACACGTGTACGAGATGGCATAACAATCACAAAATAATAAGCTTGGCCATTCGGCAAGTTCCGCATGTCTGGTCACGGTTTAATATTATTTTTTTTAATATGTACTTTTATTATCTATTTACATTTACAACAATGACTACAATACTTTTGGAATAACTTTTATTCCATAGGTATGGTAGTCGTATTAACTCCAGACTAGTCCAGATACCATAGGAGTCCTATGGTAGTAGACTCTTATGCCCAAAGTTTGACCTATGTGTCTGTTTGTGACATCGTAGCTCCCAAATGGATAGACCGATTTTGATCCGATCTTTTCTGTTTGAAAGCTAACGTGATCAACATAGTTCTTATCTATAGATCTGTTTATGCGTTTGAAGATCATCAGCTCGTTTAGTTGAGGAAGTAATCATACTAACTTCCATAGGTTCGATTTATGCCAAATTTTATATAATGTTACTTCGGTGATATTTCCATGACATGGTGACCTAGACCTGTTGCTGCAGCATCAAGTAGTCTGCGGGATAACCAACTCCTCAGCAACTTATATCAGATATAGCGTGTTTGTGCTCAATAGAAAGTCGTGTGTTGGCTTATATATTCTAATTATAGCTTGTTCTTAGGTGTTGGTCAACTAGAAGTCCTTAGAGATTATATGGGGGCAAACATAAAATTGGAATCCCTTTTTTCGTTAGTCGTCATAGAAAACGAGTTCTCACCGCCGGGATTTCTGTAATTAAATTGGGGCTTTAAGGATCCATTTGTAATGTTACTTTACTCGTACAAAGCTCTTTTTGCTAAACAATTTTAGATTTCATTAGAGGTTTGAGGGTTTTCGTTATGTGTCATGTAACTTGTAAATCGAAAACACGATGAGCCGTGACGGTTTATTGACAAAATATATCTATGAATTGGGGAAATGACGAGAAAAAATGATAGATTTATCAACATATACTTACATTATTTAATGTTTCGGTTTTGACATGGAAAAATCTTACTTGGGAAAATCAGGTTCACAAACTTTAACGAGTCAAGTTGAGTTTTCAATTCTTTTATAAATTTAGATTTCAACTTTATAGATTAACACAAGCAATGCCATAAGGTTTGCAATTGCACTGATGTCCTAGATAAAAGGAACTCCCTGCAGGCGTCTGTGTTTCCGAGCTCATATAACCCAAATCTTTTCCAAGTTTGAGTGAAGTGGCATATTCTGGATGAGCTCGCTCCATCATCGGTCTCGTCTTTGCTATACGGCTAGATGCTGGCCAAGAGCAAACCCATGATAAATAAAAAAAACACATCATCTTTACTTCAAGCAAGCAGTTGATCCTAGTGAACTGCAGCATATATGTCGATCCCCTGAGGGGATACTGATGAACCAAGAAGTTCACCAGGATCCCCTGGGGGGTCCTGTTAGGGGATCCTGGTGAACTCACCCATCACAACTCGTGCTGTTATTTAGGATGATCCTGTAAGGGTATGGTTACTGTTACCAAATAGATTGCGCAGCTAATGACTGCACAGTGCAGTGTACCCTAATACCTAATACCATCTTCATACCATCAGTAGTTTAATAGAAAATGAGCTTGGTTAAAAGATAAGTGCTTGAAATTTCAGTAATAAAATTATGGATTTTGGTCACTTAAATAAATCAAAATTACGTCTCAAAATTACAACATTTTTAAGAATTCCTATTGACAATAAACAAAACAAAATTACATAACAACATACTCGTATAAGAGCCACAAAGAGTATACTAGTCAACTATTTGTGCTCTGTGTTACCCTGCTCCTTAAACCTTTAAGAGGGCAATTTGTATGGATTTCGAGCAAGCATGGAAAGCAAAAACAATGCAGAAATATTATAAAAGTGTTTTCCTTGGTATTCTGCATTTTCTGTGTTTACATTCTTGTTTTTGTGTAGGTGTTGTGTAGGATTAAATAAACAAAGAAGACACGACTTAATTCGTACACATCCCGTATGTATATATCTATACAAATTGCTTCATTCATGATTTCTGTATTTGCGACATATCGTCTTACAGTAGAGAGATTTTCTGTAGAGTACTTAGAATTTTACCATTGGTACATAAAATCCTTAAAGCATAGTAGATACACCTTTTTACAGTATAATTTTATATTGCTTTTTCAGTTAGCTAATGATTAAAATCTTATTAATCTATTTATCTTAATAACAACAATATTTTAATTAATGCAAGTAAGTGCCAAAAATTTTTTTATTTTATCTTATAATATTTGATATTATAATAATATCTATCTAATAATATCTTATAATATTTGATTTTCACTTTAATTTGCATTATAACGAGAAATAAGTGGAAAATAATCCGCTTACCAAATAAAAACCAGTGAGGATACCTTAGTATAGAGATAGATGGAACGGGTGGAAAATTCATAGAAGCTTGTTTCTCGCCTATCATGTCTTATGTCAAATTTATTTCTGTTACTATTAATTATAGTAACATTTCAATAAAATGTTCTTAGTGGCAAAAAAAAAAATGGCAAAAAGTCCTACTAAGAAATCAAACTAAGAGTTTCGCTCTCAATTTGATTTTCTCGTCCCCATAATTTACAAGCAGTTGAGTTTGAGGCCATGTTTAATTTTTATTTTTACTAATATGGTTACATACTATGTACTTCATAATATTATTATGGTATATAAATGCGCAGGTGTTCTGAACGATGTCGGCTCGTTTTTTGATTCTCTCCGCGACAACCTGGAAACTCTTTCGATGCTTTCGCCTCGCGAGAGGGCAACACTGTTTCAGGAACCACCGAACGTGGTACAAGCACCTCGAACTACATCTGGTAAGCATTTTCTATGATATGACACATACATATGTGTGAGGAATTGCTAACGTGAACATAAACTATTATCCGTACTAATCCGTACTAATATTATAAATGCGAAAGTAACTCTTTCACGCAAAAACTACTGAACCGATCACCATTAAATTTTGCATACACGTTGTCTGGGACACCAGAAAGGACATAGGGTACCATCTAGTGTCCTCATAATTACCTACATATAATAAAATCTTAACAAGCCGCTCTATCTGTACATTAAACGAGGAAGATCTCTATATATTATTCAACGCGGACGAAGTCAGGGGCACCAATAAACCTTCTTTATCGCCTGTTTGACGATATTTTTATTAAAACATATGACGAGTAAAAAAATAGATAAACCAGACATACTAACCTAAACAATGTTTTCCTGCTTCCCTATTGTTTTGTTTGTGACTTGAATATGACAAAATACATCAAGTTCATCGCTCTACATTGTCCCAGTAACATTGTATATCAATATGTTTTGCAAATATATATTTCTATAACACAATTAGGATATCTATTTTTAGGGTTAAGGGTTAAGAAGATCTTTAGTATCTATACTAATATTATAAAGTGAGAATATTTGTATATTTGTAATGAATAAACTCAAAAACTACTGGACCTATTTTGAAAATTCTTTCACCTATAGAAAGCTTATTTTATAAAGTTACGCGGTCTAAGTCGCGCGCAACAGATAGTATATAATAGTAATTATATTCAACGCAAACAGTGAGCCCCAAAAAATTAATAATCCTTTCAGATTCCAGTTTTTAATCTACATCTAAAGAGATAATATTTGATTTTTTTGAATGATTCTTTGTAATGGATAATAAAATTAATAGAAAATTTATATTATATTTAAAATAATACTAAGCAATATTATTCTCAACTATTTGATATAATAACAAAATAATACCTACTACATATTTCATCTGTGTGATAATGTTATTATTACAGTAATCTATTTTAAATAATATATTGTCTCTACATTGATACCTATATAACTAATATTTTAGCTCAATAAAGCCAATTATCTTTCAAAAATCTCTAACAGAAAAGCAAAAGCGTTAAACATGCCTGTGCCATAAACTTAGCAGTACGTTTCAATTATTTTTTTTTTACAAAAACACCAAGGCAACTTAACCTAACTTACCTTACCTTCAGGTGGTGTAAAAAAAAAACGGAAGACGGAAACGTAAGCATAAAACATTTTCCTTCCGATTGCTCTATTTGCATAAGGCCTTCATGTGTCGATTACTTTGATGAGACCAATATGCTGATCAACATTCTAAATTGGTCGCCTCCTTCAAAACGTCTGTTAGCATTCAACACAATCACACAGCCTACGTGTGATTGTGCAGAATCTCTTTATTGTCAGCATTATTCTTTTAACTTGTTTAATCATACAGTTAAAAAAAGAATAGAGAAGCGAAAATTTATTCCGGCCTTACTAAGTAATTGTAAGGAATGAAATCTATAGATACATCTATATACTAATATTATAAAGAGAAAATATTTCTATGTTTATAATGAATAAACTCAAAAACTAGTGGGACGATTTTAAAAATTGATTCACCTATAGAAAAGTACTTTATCACCGAGTAACATAGGCTATATTTTATAAAGTTACGCGGACGAAGTCGCGTGTAACAGCTAGTTGTTACATATTTAATTTAAAAAATAGCAAAAAATGGTATCATGAGTTTCTTTCGGGGTTTCTTCTCAGTATGTTGGCTTTTCTTTATTTTTTTCCGAAACCCTAGTAAAGGTAGTATAAATTTAATGAATAAATAGAGTTTCACTGTTTTATAATTACATAACAGCACCTGTGCTGTTGTATTTACAAAATGAGTGTGCCATTATCTTTTATTCTAACAAGATCAAAAACGCAATTGCAACTTCTGTCATTGCTTGTGTTAATAGGTGACAGTAGCCACTTACCATAAAGCCTACTTGATAAATTAATAATTTTCTTAAAGAAATTATTTAAATATTAAATATCTACCTACTTATTATAAATTCAATCTGCCTGTTTCTCCGCTAACTTCTAATGTATTTAGACGGTTTTCACTTATGCAGGAAAATTTGTGTAGGTATACAATTTTAAGTTAAAATGACATCCATGCGTAGCCGGAGGCAGACCGCTAGTTCTCTATAAGCAAACATAATTTATAGTTTTACAACAAATTTATTTACAAGCACATATTTGTCATTACCACTAATAGAAGTTCAATTTAAAGTATCAGAACGACCGACGGTGCAAGTGTGCGACCATAGCTAACGAAGTTAGATTAGTTTGTCTGTTCGTTCGTACTGGGACTGTACTATTCTCGTTGTCGCAAAAGGTATAACTGCGTTACATCGTTACCTTGAATGTCTGTCCGTAACTCTAGATAATTATTAGTTACTATCTGTGCTCGGTATGCATTTGTAATGTAATAAAACTATGTGAATTACAAGAAGTCCTAGTTGAGTGCTTATTTTACGTAATATATTTAAAATATATATAATTTTTATGATTCTTTAGGCCTATTTGTATATAATCTATAATATATATTTTTAGATTTATGGCTGTATGTAATAAAAAAAATGAAAATTGTGTTAATCTTTTGACCAAAACAAGCTAAATAAACTTTTTGGTACCTAGCTTTCCGCCCCGACTTCGTACAGATGCAATTTTTTGCACAAGTTGTGTACACACAAACCTTCCTTGTCTGTCGCTCTTTTTATTAGTCAAAACCGTATCAAAATCCGTTGGTGGGTTTATTTTATATAGCAACTTTATTTTTTATTATATGGTCAGATCATCGAAACAATATATCTTGGGTTAGATAAAGTATAGATAAGATATCAAAAGATTTAAATTTTAAACCATAGACTTTTAAACTATCCATACAAAACATTGAAAATTTCGCATCTGTCTTTAATTGTTTTCAAATATGCAGTAGGGACAAACCTTCTTAAACCATGGAGACTAATATTTCTAACAATTTTTTTGTTTAATTTAGTATACTTGTTAATTTACGAAGAAAGTAGGTACGAAGTTAATGAAAAGGTCCAATCCTTTCATAGCCTTCGGCTATAGCGATTTTACGGGTTTAGAAAAAAAATACATAATTGGATAAATTATTATTAATGTACTTAATGAGAAAATGGAAAATTCTTTAAAATCTAAAATTTCCCATGATTTTTTACTTATGCATATATTACACAAGATTTTTTTTAATATTGGTAAGGATTTTTTATAATAACTGGGCACAGTGCATTCTGCAGTTTGCTTAAATATCTGCTTACAAAAGACCACAGTAAAATAACAGCACGTGTGCTGTTTTGTTTCGATTCGTGAATAATTGTTCCACCTTCCTTGTCCGAACTGCTAGGGAACTTTTAATGCCATCTTATTATCTAAACGTTATATCAGTTAATAAAAGGGATTGTAAATTAATAATATTATTAATTGTTAAAAAATATACTGAACAGAAGAAACTGGCGAAAAATATTACTGCTATATTAATCTGGTTGTAGATTAAATTCAAAGAGATTTTTATTTAGTTTTCATGTCTGATTTGGCATCAGGTATCAGGTATGAAATCAAGCATAAAAGTGAGGCAACACATCGACATAGTATGCAGTAGCATCGGTTAGAACCAATTTTTTTATACATTTATCCCTAACCTTCTTTACTGACAACATTTTGCAAAGAAATAGCTAATCCTTATACCCCGAGAACTACATTCAGTTTTCATTTGCATAAAATTTGATTACAGGTGGCGGCGGTGGTAGCGGTATAGTTAAACTTCACCCTTTCAAGCCGATGCGTCCAGGTTACATCAGGTGGGCATTAGAAAATTTTATGTTACCATAAGAATTATATAAGGTCTCTTGACACGTCATAAGTTAGCGTTCAGATGAAATAGAGCCCTGTGGACGGCAGAGTGAAGCTGGTAAAACTACGCCTTCGCCGTGTACGTACATACACGGTGACACGCACACAAATGCTTATCAAACTACGCATTCTCTTATTAAAATATTTACCAGTGAAAATGCCCAATTGCATAGTGAAAGGGTGTAAAAACCAGTCTTCGAAAAATAAAAAATAGAATGGAATCACATTTCACACGTATAACTTGGAAATCAATATTTTCAAACAAAAAAGAACAAAAATTGAGGTTATAGCTTGGAACACAAAATCTCAATTCAGTAAACGGCCTACGCACACATGAATTAAAAAATCAGCTTCAAAAATTCTGTCTATAGTTCCTATTTTTTTTTTTTTTTTTGATAAATAAATAAATAAATAATAATAAATATCTTCACACATTCCACACAGCACCATCTAGTTCCACATTAAGCAACTAATGCTTGTATTATGGATACCAGACAGTTGATATAATATATAGATTACTTTTTTTTTGTTAATACATACATATTATAAATACAAAACATCCATGACTCAGGTACAAAGGTAAAATGTTAACACATAAACATTTGCCCCTAGCGGGATTCGAACCGGCGACCGTTTGGTTAACAGCTAGGATTACTAGCCACTAGACCAAACGTGACCAACCAACTTATTTGGGGTTTGAGGCTCGGGGTTACTCTGCGAGATCGAATTAGGTAGGAGGAGATCAATAGAGAAACGAGTTACCGACATAGCTGGCGAATTGTGACACATAGTACGGAGAGCCTTGGGCCGCTGGAGCCTGAAGGTTCTCGAATGGCCGCCGATCAGGCTGCTTCTGACCGGTCTTATTGGAATATCATGGAGGAGGCCTATTTCCAGTAGTGGACGTCCTATGGCAGAGATGATGGTGATTATGGGCTCCATACTTAACATAACATGCGACTTTCTTTGTTTATCAAAATTAAAACCTTTGGCTAACATTATTAACCCATTGATGAATCATTCATATAATATATATTCGACAAATGAAATGTTTGTTTTCCCTGCTCATCTTTGTTTGTTTAGTTAAATGTTATTACTTCACAGATATACATATTAATGTTAATTTACAAGCAAACGCGTGAATGCGAATTCATTACGTGGAAATCGCAAACGCGAAATATTCAAATACATAAATTATAATTATTTTAATATCATGTTTGGTGTCTGTTGTATAATAATTAATCAGTCGAGTGACAGATTCAACAAATTAAATGCCTACGTTTTCCGTAGGTAATAAATATTATGTTGTCACGTTCGCAGAATAATTTTTGAGGGTATGATCGAAAAATTGGATTTTCCCTTTTTGGGTTGTCTATTTATGTAAAATCGGGATTACACTATTTCGTATAGGGATTTTTTCATCAATCTTCTTGGTTTTTGATGTGAACCCCAATTTGAATATGACACAGTGACCTGCATGTGTATCATGATATCTTTATATAACAAAAAAAATCATATTTGATTAGTTGGTCCATATTTTTCTATACTTCATGATTGAGTTCATATTAAGTTTTCTAATTAAATTTATACGGTGTGGACCATCAACCTACCTGCTACTCTTTAACTATTAAAAAATCTGAATGTTCATATATAGAGACTGTCTAAAATATCGTTGTACGTAGATCTTACAACCGCAGATCATTCGTGGAGGCGGACGGGGGATATCCAGGAGCGAACCATCACGACCCGGGATTGCTGTGGACCGGCCTCGGTCGCCGGTAGACATCGAACCTCATACACTCGTAAGGAACGATGGGCCCAACATGCACCAAAACATATAAATCTACCTTTAGGACCCTTGAAACCCCGCGGAAAGACCCATAGCCACGACCATACTAATTATAATGATCGTGAAATATTACCGGATCTAACGTTAGCTTTACCGGAATTTTGCTACTTGTAAACATAACAGTATTCTACTTATTGATGTCGTCTATTACTAGTCAAATTAATTTAGTCATGTAAGAATAACATTATAATTGTAATCGCTCTGTAAGGTTAATGAATCCAGTATTTATGTATTAAGGTTATATATAAATCAAAAAAGGTTCAAAGGTTTCATAGAAAACAGGTGCTCATGAAACATACGAAGGAGATCCAATAAATTCTCACCTCGAGTTTTGGCCTAAGTCTCAGCATTTCGGTTATTAGTCCTGTGAACAGACCAATAAGACTTTTTTGTCTCAATAGTTCGGTAAGAAGAATCATTCAGACTACTGTGAGCCTTCAAACAACTATACAATATTTTGGTAAAACTTTTGCTGCCTAAACAAATGGCATATGAAAACTATGCTGTCTGATATAAATTAAACTTCTTATTTCGCAATTAAAAATACCAAATATTTTTTGGTTGAGTATCTTATTACCACCATATTTTGAAAAAGTACACTGCTTAGCAAGAACATGCAGGAATGTCAATTTTTATGCGATCTCATCGGTGATTATCAACATTATGTGATTTCAACCTTTTGACAATTCGACATTGTAAAAAGTCGACACAATGCTAAGATACAGTATGCTTAAAAAAGTAATTACAAAGTCAGCCGGTAATAATAAAGAAGCTCCCTATTTTATGAAGCGTTTGAATTTATACAGCCACGAAGAAAGATTTCCAAGTCATCTGAGGACATAGCAACAAAACTATAATTATGTTATTATTAGATTTTTTTAGTTTGCACTTAATCAAGTGTCAAAAAATATATATCTCCATATCTCACTTAAAATAAGCTCAAAATTTATATAATTAAGTAGAAGAGAAATTTCCAAAAGTTAATAATTAGAAAAATATTATATATCACGTCTTATTTGTATTTTTTATTAGCTGCAAATATAGTGTTTAAGGCTTCTTTTTATATTACTGAATTTAGGTCCCATTTTTCACTTTAAATTGGATTATTTAAAATTGTCAGCACATAGATCATTTTTTTGTCATATAATTAGAATACCCTTAAACAGTCAAAGCATTGTCAAATATTAGCACTTATGCTTTTATGTTTAGGTCGCGAGATAAAGATAAACGAATGTCAAAGTATTTTCGTCAACTCCCTTTACCATTTAAACTGTGAAGGTCAGCAGAAAACTCGAAACCCTCGTAGGTTGCTTGTGTGACGATTGTCTACCACTTACCGTCAAGTGGACCGTCAGATTGTCTGTCGCCATTATATAAAACACCTATATTTAAGAGAAGTGACTGTAGGTTATGGAGTCTACAAAATTTTATCTACTTACCTAGTAGTAAATTTCTAATTTTATCTGAAGTGAGGCTAAAGTTTCTAAAATTATCAGTTGAAAGGGGCCCTAAATTCAGTTACGTCTAAATTGCCTTTATTTCTTATGTAAATATTTAAATTGTTACATGAATTGAATAAACTAAACATTGTTTAATGGGAAATAATATATTTTGTCGTTAAAAGTATTAAGTATACTCAAATGTTTTTTTAGCTTTAAGTCCCAATTATGTTTGTGAAATAATAATAATATTACATCGCTGATTTGTTTTATTTTATCCAAAAACCAAGGTTAACATTTTAACAAGGTAATGTATAATATATAAATGCTACCTGGTACAACATACAGTCCGTATAATATAAAATAAACCTATAGAACCACATTGTAATCTATTATAACATTTAGAACAATGGAAGAATGATTCCTAACATGATTTGTCTCTCGCTAGCAAGTAAATAAAGAAAATATAATTGAGAAACAATATTAAAATTTAAATAAACTTTTTAATGTATACTAAAATTATAAAGAGTGAAGATTTGTATTTTTATTTCCAATGAATAAACCTTAAAACTTTTAAAAAATATTTCACCTATAGAAAGCTACATTATCAGCAAGTAACGTAAAATCTTCGAATATAGAACAAACTATATTCTAAGCGTAGACTATATTTTATAAAATTACAAGAACAAAGTCGCGTGCAAAAGCTAGTTAGTTATAAATATATGATTACTCTTCAAACGTTATCTAGTGAGTTTTAAGAGAAACTTGGCCATAAGTAGAAGACTACATTTGCCAATCCATTTTCTTCACGTGTAATTTTTTTATGACATTTTATCCACACGGGATGATGTCGAGTGGATATACTCGTAGTGGCTTTTTATCGTCGTCTTAACATTAACGGTCGAGTACATGTGATAAGTACCTAATATAATATAGGTCAGACACACTTTATGAATCTTTACTTTTCTATGAGATAGTTTATTGTTATTTTATACTAGCTACCCGTCACCGGGTTCGCATGAATGCATTTTTTTGCGAATTATACAGGTAGACCCAGAAATCGCTCGTATTCCTCTAGGGAGACGATACTTTTAATATAATCTCAGTCATATAAAGGATAAAAAATTAACCATTTAAAAAAAAATCGAGTTTGAAAATATTTCAGAGATTATCCGAATTTTGGATTTTGGGAAACTGTAAAAAAATAACAAATAACCAATTTTGTGCCATTGATTACTAAATATTTCATCTTCACACAAATGGTTTTTTTTTTTATCCTCGAGTAAATGTATGTCGGAGTAAAAGTCCGACATATCCCACCGGTCTGTCCTCTTGTAAAAAAAAGGAGAACATAATAATGTTTAAAGAACGTTATTTTGTAATTGATACATACCTCTCAACTGACCTTAATATAATATCGGTCGCCGAAAAAGCAATTTGTATAGCGACCGAGTTATTTATGTGCCATTAGAGATGATTGTTATACAATGAGGATGTGCGTTGGCTGTCTATATGCTATTGAAGGGAAATTGATGACAATTGACGCAACTGTACATACTTATAGCTAAGTTTAGCTGCTAATGCACCTAAGTATGTGATACACATTGTTTTTTGAGTAGTAAGAGGAGAGCTACTTTATTTTAGTGATTTATTTTTAATAAATTAGTGGTTAATAAAGTGGTTTAGAAGTAGTTAGAGGAGAAACAGACATGACAAATATATAAATGAAATGTTTACGCCATTGCGGAGTTTTCTTTAGGATTTTTAGAAGATTCTCTAGTACATCATTTTTATGTATCTCTTAAGGTTTAGCCTTAAGTACCTAATATTAATTTATTTTTCGGCGACTAGGTTGCGAAATATTGTTTTTCTCTACATACAAAAAAAAACTTAATTAGGTTTTATTGTACATATACTTTCCCTGAAAAATTATTTAATTGATTGTGAAAACCACATCAAAATCCGTTGCGTGATTAAGGAGGAGTTAGTGGTTATACAGATAGACAGATAGACGCGGAAAGCTACTTCAAATTATACACATAAAGAAGATTGCCACCATAAAGCATATTTAGATGTCATTTTCTCGACTGTTGCATAATAAAATTGAAGCAATAAAATGACTTGTAACATCTAAGTGAAGTTGAATTCAATACTTGCACTGGTCTAAACAGCAACGTACAATTCTACTGAAGACAATGTTCAATAATTGAATGGAATTTTTGATGCAACACATTTATTTCTTGGCAATATTTGCATTCAATAAACACATACAACTTATTTGCTTACAAGTTTAGAAAGGTTTTTTTTTTATTAGACAAGGGTTTGCTCTTGGCCAACATCTAGCCGTGTAGCGAAGATGAGGACAACTTTGAAAAGAATTGGCTTTTATATGAGTTCGGAAACACAGACCTGCAAGGAGTTCCAAACCTTTCTTCCTTCCTTGGTAATTATTGAATTCATTTATTACTCTGGCAACATTTAAATAGGCATTAACTAAATCGGTAGAGTTGTATATTAAGTTTTTTTAGTTTCAAAAACTGATTTGGATGATTTAAATCATTTTAATTTAGATTAAATAATATAACAATTTAATATTAGTTAGAATAAAAAAAAGGAAGAATTAAATATACATACAGGTAAGTACTGTTTTTACATTTTAATGATAATTATGAATAATAAGTACATGAGTAAATCGTTACTAGAAAATAACAATGCAATCATGAATATCAGCTAATGTTCAAAATTATTACCAAAATGTTCTGTTATCGTATTGTTACTACTCTTCATACATCATTAATTTTTATTGCCATTTCAGTTAAGAATACAAGGTCGCTGCAAAACAAAGCCAAATAAATGGTCAATTTAACTAAAAACATTTATGTTTCAGTCTCAATTTACCTTGTTGATTTAACCTGCATTTATGCTGTTATAAGATTTATTTTATTTTGATTATGCATTTTGAGAAAAGATGAACTTTTTTGTCAGAATACTATCATAACAAAAAGTTTTTTTGAGTTTTTGAAAACTACATAAACGCTTTTTTTTAATTTTTTTCTTCTTTTTTTTTAAGTTCGCCAACGAGTATTGTAAGCCTACGCCGACTTACAATACTCGTTGCAGAAAAATCGAATCAAAATCAGTATATATACCGTTTGAGAGCTATGATGCCATAGACACTCAGATGCACAGGTCATACTTATAGTACCCAACCCATCGAATAATATATCTTTGTAATAGTACCCCTTTTTTGTTTTTTTTAATAATTTTATATTTTGGTGAATGGAATTAACTCTATCTATCGCATTTTAAGTTATTTAGCTATGAAATATGAAAGTAATGTCGAAATTGATTTTTCTAAGAATATAAATGATTACCGCTCTTTGAAGGCCCTACCCGAAGTAATTTCATTTCATAAACGATATGTAATATTTTAAGCTCTTTGAGGACCAAATTTGTATATATAATATTTATGAATAGGTGAATGAAGTTATATTTAGGATTTTTTAATTTTTAAAATATAAAAAATCGTTTAATATGAATCGTTAATATTTTTGTATGAACGGTAGAATTCTAAATATTATTAATTTTTATTGTAAAAGGCAGCAGACAAGCTAAGAAAACACTTGGTGGAAGGTGTTTTATAAGTAGTTACTTAAAAACCACTTTTCATCAAGTGTTATAATCTAATCTGATTAATTTAATTTTTAATTTTAAACTAATTAATTTAATCTAATTAAGCTAATCTACATATTTTATTATCTATTTTATAGAAGTTATTAACAATATTTTGAATATGTCACGTCATGTCTTATTGACTACCACCTGTATATGATGGCGCAACACACTGGAGGCATATCTCCTGGCTTCGGTCTTCAAGATGGAACTAGCAGGCAATTTGGAGAGCAAGGAAGCGGTCTTTTTGCGCATGATGACGTAGAAATCATAATTCTCGCCAGTGCAAACCTGTCAGACCCATTGCACAAGCGCAGTAGTCCCAACAACATCCTTAAGTTATTATTGTAAATTGTAATGGACACCGACAGCTGTTATGGTCTTATTCGTATACCTACTTGCCATTGCAAACATATGAACGATGTCAGATTATTGTATTAAAGATAGTTGTATAACTCACATAAACTTTTATTATTAACTTAACTTCCCTCTTCACATCGACGCCAACTAAGTACTATTTTAATGCACCGCATAAACTTAGTTCAGTGACAATAAGGAGGCCTCCAAAATTATGACCAATATTACAAAAGTAAACATTACTATTTATTTGCCTCTAAGTTTAGTAGAAAGCTTTTTTGATTAAACTAATAGTTAAACTAAGTATTATAATTTTACTGGTATAATTATTACACTTTTGCCGGCGACTACGTTCGTGCCCCTTTATCAGAGGTTTTTATTTATAACTTTAAAAAATATATCTTAAAAAAATATTTTATACTTATGTTTTACTGTAGAAAAAATTGCATCCATGCGAAGCCGGAAGCGGGTAATATAATAATATAAATTAAAAGATTTAAGCGAGTGGGAATATTTTATACTATGTAAAGATTATAAAAATCAATATTATAAACATTTGTGTTGAGATATCTCGACTTAGAATTCTCACAATGAAATAACTGACTGGGTCATGATCATAAAAAAATTTCATTTACACATATCTAAAGTTCTTGTATGAACAAAAAATATCAATTACAGATAATAATAAGTCATTATTTATGTGTTATTACTCTTAGTTCAATAAAATACCATTATAAAAATACCTGAATAACATAAATTATTAATAATTGGAATACGTCAGTCGTAAATTACAAATAAGTTAAACAGATTACATTATTGTTAGCATTTTTTAATAAAAAATGAGGAATGGTTACAAACATTTTAGCATTTGTATTTTTTTATTAGAAGAGTAAAAAAGGTAGGCGTCATAAATAAGGTAAGAAATTATATTTTAGCGCAGCATTAATCTAAACTATCCATATCCATATTATATTATAAATGTAATGTCTGTCTGTTACCTTTTCACGCCTTAACTGCTCAACCGATAATCGTGAAATTTTACATACACATTTTCAGGGATACAGAAAAGGACATAGGGTACCTTTCATGCAGAAAAAAAGTAATTTTAGCGACAGAACATCTAAAAATAAAAATCCAAAGCCAGGCAATACTTATAACAGCAATAAACATGTCAGGCGTTATATTTTTTATTTTTCAACGTGGACGAATTCGCCGGCACCAGCTAGTGATATTGTAAAAGAGAAAGTACCTAAATCTTATCTGTATGTCTGTTTCGTTATCTAGCCTAAAACGATTAACTTATTTCGGGGAATTTTGGAATAGAGATAAATAAGATCTTAGAGAAGGACTTCGGCTACTTTTTGTCGCGACAATAAATAGGTGAAATATATAGGAGATGAAAGTTTGTATATAGAACCAATCAATTATTTACTAATTAAATAAATTCTATAGAAATAGAATAAAAACTTCGAGAAAAACAAAACGAGGCTTCGAGAAAAACAAATTCTGCGCAGACAATCATAGACACAAAACTAGTCAATAATGTTTATGTAACAATCTAAAAGTTAAATTAATATGTACTAATAATATTTCACTTGCAGCGAAAAAAAATTTCTATTAAAATGTCAACTCAAACCCACATTATGAGGACACCTACATTCATCTATTGTGATACTAAGAATATTGTGAAAGGGTTGTCGCATCACGTGGGCTTTGTGGCGTTTTTGTCAGCCCTGGTGTTACAATATATATATCTAAGCTATAAATATACAAAGTATATTTAAAATAATAATAATTTTTGGTTGAGTAAGTAAGTCTACTATTGAGAAATAAGTCATGAAAAGATGTTAAACTATCTCTATAAGTTTCCCAACGTAAAACAAAACATCAGAAACTCAGTTGAACAAGTCCAGTTCAAGATTTTTTTTCGCCACTAAATATTTTTGTCTAAAATAAATCTAAACATTTATTTATCTAGAATCTAAACATTGAAAACTGCCTGTTAAATTCTTACCGTAAATATTAATTAATAAAAATGTTTAGACGTACATAGGTAACATTAAAGTTTACATATGTTAAACAATCTTCTTATTGTGTTGTGCCACTTCTCTACAAAGGTTGGTGACCACAATGGTCTTCTTAACCTTGGAAGCAGCTGAAATAAAGAGGGAGGGAGTGCCCATATAAAAACAATTCTCCTGAATTCTTCAACCAGGATGGCATTCTTCTGCCTCTACAACACTAGTGGAAAAGTACGGTATATATATAAGATACGATAAAGCCCATTACCCTATCTCTTCCCCAATCCCTCATCCTTAATCCTAGTAAATATAACGTAAAACGTAATAAAACGTAACATTAAATATAACGTCCGCCTGTCGGACGACATTTACACACAAAAAAAAATCTTTCACCTCTTATTACGTGCCCAAAAATAATGCACTTTCTTCTCCTTTGTCGATCTTAGTACCATGATTCGCTTTCCCATTCAATCTATTTCTTTAAACAAACAGCGATTTAAACAATCACTGAAAAATAAATGGATAGAAAATATATTCACTGAAAAAAATTCACTCACGGTAACGACAAGCTGAAATGACTAACAGAAATGACAATAGTTCATTGTTATTAAGCAGGTACTTATTAAAATTAAAAAGAAACTTCCTAATAAGTGTATGAGTAACGAGAAAATTCGTAGAAACTACATCATAAATGAAGCGAGTTAACTTGGCCAGTCACGCAATAATTTGTGTGGTGTAATTTATAAGCTAACATGCTATGACTGTAAGAATTAAAGCCAACATATATTTTAATAATCTATTGAAACTAGCTACCCGCTCCAGGCTTCGCCCGGGGATACACTATATTTTTAGTTGGACTAAATTAAATAGCGAAAAGCTGAACTTATTATAGACTGCGTTTATTTTAGTCCCAAGTTTGTAATGCAATGCGATGACATCAGATATCTCTACGCGATATTACTATTGGCCAACTCCCGGCTTGGCACGGATTCAAAATAAAAACTATCCTATCTTTTAAGTTGGACCAAATTACACATTGTCACGAAGTTTTATCAAAATCGGTTCAGTAGTTTAGGAGTTCATCGAGGAAACACAATGTGATACGTAATTTTTATATATATATAAAGATTTTATATGCATTCAAGAAAACCGTCATTTATTTGTTAAGATGGGTGATGTAACACAAGAATGGAACATAACACTCATAAATATAACAGTCACACTCATACTCATGAATATAACTCAAGACATGATAATATCAATCATAATCTCCAAACAAAAAAGGAATATGTATGTATTTACACGTATGGAGAACGTTTTTATGCTATAGAGTTTCAGGCCAGGCGAATACACTAAGCATACTGTCTACATAAAAATAGGCAAGAACAAAACAGTTGTGCCTTTTCTCATTTTTTCGTGATACTATTTTCTTTTATTTAGTAGGTAGCAATTTACGAGCTCTAGTGTTATCTATAAAATATTTTGGAATCAGTTAGTTTCGATTTCCCATCTTTGAAATGATTAGGAGTACATTAGTAATGTTAGATACACCATCGCACAACCCTTGATGATAAACCCGAATAATTATTATTATTGATGTAAATCGATGTATAAGTATAATTATTATTTCTTTTTAATAAAACTAAATTCACGTAATTTTTTTCTCGCAAAACAAATGTCCATATATAGTTAAAAAAGGTCGTGTTTTATGGCATTCTTAACTACACTTATTATCAATCAATACAATAATTCCACTTACAACAATGAAATCTATATGAAATACAACAATACCATTTTAGGAGTAGGATTATTTTCTTCTTTTGAAAGAGTATTATTTAAATTAAATTAGTAGATAAAAGTATTGGCATCTGGAAGATCAGCGTCTTGGCTCATGCAACAACAGGGCTCATTCTCAGCAAGAGAGGAGAATATTTTGGTAAACTTACATTCTAGGTTATTTTTGTAATTTTTCCTGTTATGATCGTGCCAAATAAATGATTTAGTTTCTTTTAAAAGATTTTACCGCTCTGAGCTTACCACTTGGTATACACCGAAGGAAGGAATCCATCCGGCGACAACTACAATTGTCATGCTCTTGAGATTAACGAATTACATACAACTGAAACAAATTGTATGCAACTCACAATATCAACCATAAACCATTTATAATATTTTTTTAATACAAAAAATCCTTTATAATTGTAATAATAATAAGAGAATAACAAAATCAACCAATTATTTATGAGACCAAGTATCAAATCTGTATTAATGAGACTGAAACCTGGGTAACCGAAATCACTTTATTGCCAACCTCAATAGTTTGTCATAAGAGGCTTGATGAATTGAAAATGATCTGGCATCTTCTTATCTTCTTTACATAGTATAAAACAAAGTCGCTTTCCGCTGTACGCTTTAAATTACTGCGATTTTCACTAATGAAAAAAGCGTCAAAGGAGGAAATTTGTACTATATTCTCCACTGGTAAACAAATTAATAATACCAGAATTGAACTATTTGTATGGTGAGTGTGTGTGTATTGATGCACACACACTCACCATACAAATTGATGCACGTAGAGGTATTATGTTCCTGAAACATTTATGCAAATACAGTAGAATCCGTTTATTATGACTCCGCCTATACTGACCAACCGCCTATTATGACGTAATTACACAACGAAGTTTGGTTTTCATATAAAATTCTTTGTAAAGAAGTCGGATATAATGACTTCGCCTACAGTGACATTTCGCTTATTATGACCCATTTTTAATAAATTATGTCCGGTTATAATGACCGATCGGCACGTGGCTCGTTTTTGTTTTGAATCTCATTGAGTAATAGACTTGTGCTTGCTCGGTCACTACATATCGGTCACTGACTTAAATGAACCAGGTCGGTCAAATCGTTCAGATCGGTCAGTTGACTCACTTATTTCTTTTCATTTTGCGAAAGTGAAGTATCACATTCCGACTGCCTAACATAAATGAACGAATATGAATCTGACCGACTTAGTTCAATAAAAAGAGGGCTAAGTTCGGTCAGTCGTTCGCGAACGACACAAGTCTAGTTTTTAGTGATATCCTGTGAAAAAATATACATACATATGTACATACATACATGTATCGTATTTATTATGAGCAATTTTAATTTTTATTTAATATGCTATGTTTCTCTATTAAAATAAGTATTTACCTAAAAAAGGATTTTTTTTTTCACAAAATGCTTTGTATGACGTCCGCTTATTATGATGTCTTTGTCAAGGCCCTTCGATGTCATTATAAACGGATTCCACTGTACTACATATGCTATGAGAGTACGATGCTCTTCCGGTCAGTGTCAAAGATGAGATTGTCACAGACTATCCAAAAGTATAAAGTCCATAATGAAAGACATCAAGGGCCTAGTGCGAGTTTTACTTTTAATTTAGCCACTAGGTGGCGCTGCTTCATTACCATATAAATTGACGTTTACTCGTTCAACGCGTTTGATCGGGTAAAACTCGCACTAGGCCCTCAGTAGTAATTAAGTATAAATCTATTGTACACAAAGAAAACAGATAAAAAACTAACATACAATATGCCAAAAATTTATTTGTAGACGAAACGTAAGCGAGGCTTAAAAATAATTGGTTGCAGCGACATCTATCGACGCTCGTGTAAACTCGTCTCAACTCATTTCATTAAAATACATTAATATATCAAACATTTTCTATAATAATACGCAGATTTTCTTGCGCAGATTATAGACTCAAGCTATGATCGGCAGTGCATTATAAGCGACGGTAGCCACCTACCATCAAGTGGACCATCAACTTATCTGTAGACCTCAAAAAAAATAACAGCAATTACTGAGTACAAAGTATCGGAATCGCAAATTCCGACATTTTAATAGTGTCGTTTCTATGTTGTGCTTAATCTTTGACTTGCGCCGGAGCATTTAAGCAGAAAGGTCGCCATATTATATCGCTCCACCCATGTTCCACCAATCGGCTATCGTTCGGGTCAGTTCGTTCGTGGTCAGTTCGCAATAGAGGCGCGAGTCGGTTATACGTTAGCGCGCAAATTTCATTTGAAAATAATACACAATGTTGTTCCTCATAACAGTTACTGTGTTACTTGCCAGTGCACAAGCGAAATACTACACCGATTGTGGTAATTATACTCTTTACATAATATTCATGTCAACGGTCATGTAAAATTCAATTCTCAGATATTTTATATAAGTGTTTTAATGAGAAATAAATGTTTGTTGAGAATGCAAACAAAACAATAAATATCATTTAGCTCGTGATTGTGGGTACCATATTACAATAAACAATTTTTGAATTAATCCAAATTTATGGTGGTTTACTCTCAGTCTACTGAAAACCGAAAAAAGTAATAGAAGTATGTAATTGTTTTTGTCGACAGCAGCACTAACAGCACGTGTGCTATTACGTTCCTTATCCCTTATTACACAGTATAAATTGAAGTCGCTTTATATAATAATAATAAAACATGATTAAGTTTTTGTGTAAGTATAAAAAAATAATATTTTGAAACCAAGTTGAACCACCAACGAATTTTGACAAGGTTTTCACTAATGAAAGAGAGATAAATGAGGAAAGTTTGTGGATTAAAAAAATTACATCCCGGGCGAAACCGGGCGCGGGTCACTAGTTCTTTATATTGTTTATGTCCCTTGTAACCCGATCTTTAACCTTGCAATTAATATTGCAAACTAATCAACAAAAATATGTTTATTACGCATTATTTTTTAAACGATAAGTTGAATATTCACTTGAAAAATTGGCTGATGATATCATTATAGTGTTTATTTTTAAAACAGATGAAAAATATCTTTACATTAAAAAGGACCTATGTGACCCCGTATGTACCTACGTACAGTTTAATTTTCCGCATTCACTCAGTAATCAAGGATTTTTAAAGATAAGGAAAAGCAATTTCCGTATCTATATCTTCTATATATATATAAATGCAAAAGTATGTTTGGATGTATGTATGTTTGTAACTCTTTCACGCAAAAACTAATGAACCGATCACCATGAAATTTTGCATACACGTTATCTGGGACACCAGAAAGGACATAGGGTACCTTTCATCCAGAAAAAAACGCGGACGAAGTCGCGAGCATCAGCTAGTGTACCTACATATTCCTTCCTAACAAAACTCATTGTCATAAATCGTCCCATCTTTTGATAAAAATAACAATATTTAATATTCTACCTATTAATTTATCAGTTTATTAACTTATACTTACTTATTAACAAATACTCATTACTTATCTATACATATAATACAATCAAAATCAATAAATCAAATAAATTAAAAAAAAAAGAACTTGCACTTATGTTACTCAGGTCAAAAAATATTTTTTAATGGTTTTTAGAATTTTTGTCTATTTTTCAATGCACGCCATTGAATGTTTTGGGCTTGTCGTGGACACGGCCGTGTGTTTTACATAAATGCATGTATCCAACGAATTCGAATATACACTATATTTAAAAAAAAATATTTAACAAGTACTAGGTTACTAGCCTTTAGCTATCGAGTGGTGTAGTTAAATTTTGAATGTAGATAATCAACATCAAACTGTAATAGTTCCCGATTTTGTTGTTTTCTATATTGCCGTCCCACTTGGAAGCAAATTTAAAGACTTATATTCACTTTAAAATGTTTCTTCATATTAATTAATATTCTGTCGGTCTTGTTTTCATTAACTTATCTACTTGTCTATCTATATTTATAATTGTGTTGACAATGATAATGACTCACAAATAGTTCATCAAACTTAGATTGGAGTATAGTTATTTTATTAACATTCTGTAAATATATTTTAATTATGTATAGAGATTATAAACAAAATAAAATGCTTTTAATTAGGTTGATTTATCTCGTTATAATTAAACTTAAATAACACTACCTAACAACTAATGAAACGTGGAATTGAATGAAATGAAACACCAAACGGTTATAACCTTGTAAAAGTGCCCCCGAAGCATGGGGTTCGAAACTATGACCAAATGATACTGATGTACAAAATTCAAGTTATAAGTTTAAGTTATGTGTCTATTAACAATAAGTTTTTTTTTTATGTTACTCTTTAGAACTCAGAACAAGATTCTAGATAAAATATGTTTTAAGTTATTATTTATTTAGTAGTGTTCCACCTTTGCTAGACAGACAAAACTTGAGGACTACGTAGGTTGGATATTGGTACACATTTAAAAAGAAAACAGTGTTTGTACCACCAAAGGAAATCATTATACATTTTTTTTTTCAATATGGGGAGTACTTGGTGAGTTTTTTTTATATTATTACTTTATGTCACACCAATATTTGTGCAAAATTTGATTTCCATCAATTACATAGTTTTGAAGAGAAAAAAAACAGTCTTCGGTTTAACTGGGTGTCGTAGGCCCCTGAGGGGTAGGGGGGGAGGGGTTGGAAATTTTGTACATCATGTTATCTCTATATAGTTTCGAACCCCATGCTTTGGGGGCACTTTTCACAGGGCTATCCTGCTATACCCTTTTAAACTAAGTTCTTAATTAAAGTTGGAAATAAGTATTCAAAATGTTTGTTTATTTAATTTATAAAGCCTTATCCTGAGGACATGTTAAATTTTAGTTCAGACAACACGTCAACATGTAAATCAGATGTAAATCCTCAAAGTGGTTGTGATGAGCGAACTTAAATTCAATGTCTAAGTGACAAAGCAGGGTCAACATTTAGACGCGCGACCTTAACTTACTAATTGTAAATTGTGTTTATTGTTTAAAGAACTATAAGATGTAGGTAAAATGCCGCAGGGAAATATGTAGGTTACTTTTTAACTGTTTATAACTACCGAACGGCTCCAGGCTTCACATGGATGCAGTTTTGACGTCTTTAAAATTGCTGGAAGGCAATTCAGAAGACTGATAACAAAATCGCTATATATATCTATCATCTACATCTAAAATTTATTACACCATTCGATAGCTAAAAGATCAAGGAATCGTTTAGTGTATATGGTATATTAGAATTCCTTATATATATATTACATATAATAATTACTATTATATGTAATATTATTACTGGTAATAGTATTACTGGTTTAGTACTATTTACTCTATGCACGTATTCACGTAAAACACACGGCTGTGGTTGTGTTCTGATCCCATTTTTTTCGCTACAAATTAAGTGTTAATAAATAATTAAATTAAATTAACACAAAGTTACCACGACTTGTGCAAGCAAAAATTCGTAAAATGTTTTGCACAATCTCTCTTCAATTTTTAGGCAGTACGTTAAAATTTAGCGAGTTTAACGCTTTAAAGTTTAAATCCATTGTGTCTAAAAAACCAAGGACTTCTATTATAACTAAGGCTAAAAATTTGCGATCTTTTTTGTTCGCCTTTTTGGAAAAAAAAATTACCCACATTTGGCCTCGCCACAATCGGGTAGTGAGCCCCTCGACAAAGATTGTTACAGGGTCTATCTAGGATAAAAGTTACGCAACTGTTGGTAAATGATATCATTAGTATCAGATGTAGTATCAATAAAAAAAATCTTTCCAAATAAATTTTCCGCTAGTTATATTCCAATATAATACAATTCCAATTGAAAGTTAATAGGTTTTTTTTTCTCATAAAGATAGTTTACCACGCCTTAGTAGGTAAACTCACAAAGATAGTGGCTACCTTTTTCCATAGAGTGATTTTTTATTTGAATTCCAGGTTCGAAATTGGCGAGCATCGCTAACGTAGGCGTGAGCGGATGCAAGGATGACGCAAAAGAATGCGTACTCAAGAGAGACTCCAACGTTACAATCAGCATTGACCTTACGCCCTGTTAGTATACCACCTTTTTATTTATTTATAATCACAGTACCTATACTTTACAATGAGTGTACCTACTCGTGTATTAACCCTTTAACCGCTTGGTTTTGTACGAGTTGTCATGCCCCTAGCGCTTGACTCGTACACCGATATTGCTTTTTTTAAGAAATTTAAAAAAAAGCCTTATACAAGTAGAGGAATTTGTCGTATATATGCGGCTCTGGCGAAATAGTCACGAAAATAATTGTCGGATAAATCCGACTCTGGCGGCTAAAAGATTAATTAATACATATAAATACCATTTTCTATAGTCATACTACCAGACTCTCTTCTCTTTTCTCGCCCGAGGCCCAATTGTGAATCTAAACCATTCAGGGGCCTACACAAACACACACATACAAAAATCATCAAAATCGGTCCGGCCATTTAGAATGAGTTAAATCACATACACACGGACAGAAGAAATTTACATAATAATATACGATATTTCCAGGAAAAAAAATAGGTAGGTCCCTGAACAGTGAATAGATCACTGTTGAATAGATATTATCTAATATCTATAATAATATTATAAAGAGAAAAGATTTGCATTTTTGTATGTTCGTAATGAATAAACTCAAAAACTAGTGGACCGATTTTAAAAATTCTTTCACCTATGGAAAGCTATATTATCAGCTAGTAACATAGGCTATATTTTATAAAGTTATGCTGACGAATTCGCGTGCAACACCTGGTATGTTATATTTTGGTGACAAAATATTGAGAGAAAATACTGTTAATATTATTTAGGAACCGTTTGAATGTGTTAGATCTCACTGTAACCAATGCAATGATACAAATGCAGTTCCTAATATAACAATAATTTATCAATCAGCGCAAGATGTTTCGACTGTTATGACGGAAGTGCATGGCGTCATCATGAATTTACCAGTTCCGTTCCCGCTGCCGCAACCCGACGCGTGCAAAGACTCCGGCCTCACGTGTCCGCTTAAGGTAAAATGCAGTAAAATTATTATCTTCTGCTGGCCATAGACTTCCCCCAAATTTTCCAATAGAATCAGAAGCAGCCTAGATCATGGGTTGACTAGCGGCCCTTGATCTAGACATTTTTCAATCTTGTGGAACTTTTGCTTTGAGTTACACGCTGCCCTACACGCTTTTTGTACCTATAGATGAATAAATTATTTTGTATTTTGTATTTGTATTTGTAGTTACGAATCTTCTCCGGTAATTTATAATTTTGAACATTTTAATAATGTTGTGACAGAAATTAATAATTGCCAAATAGGATTCCATGTCTGCTATTCAACCGATCTTCGTGAAATTTTGCATATACCTATGTTGTCAAAGATACAGAAAAGGGTATCTACCATTCTTCCAGAAAAAAAGTACTGATCCCGAGGGCAGTAAAGATGTCGGTCATTATACCTATTGCTCATTTGCATATTGTCAGGCGTTGATATTTTTCAACGCGTCAGGCGTCAACGCAGACGGAGTCACGGGCATCAGCTAGTAATAAATTTTTGAAGTTAGGTAACACAAAGAGCCAAATTAAGCAAAGCTTGTACTGTGGGTATTAGACAACTTGAGTAAATGATAGTTTCCGATATCTATGTAGACAACTGATAAATATAATTGTTAATTAACTTAAATATGTAATTCATATGTAATTACGTAGAGTACATATAAAACACCCAGAAATAAAAAAATAAACATATATTCATTTATACAAATGTTTGTCTTGAGCGGGGATCGAACCCACGTCCTCTGACACAGCAGGCAGAGCTGCTACCGCTTAGCCAATTCGGTCATTGATTAATTTTGTATCTGATTACATTTAAATTACAGGCTGGAGACAAGGTTTACTACAAGGCGACATTGCCGGTCCTGAAATCATACCCGAAGGTCAAGGTGGACGTGAGATGGGAACTGAGAAATGAAGACGAACAGGACCTGGCCTGTATTTTGATTTCGGCAAAAATCCATTGAAAGCATCCTTAATAAATGCGTAATACTTGATTTAAATAATAAATTACACCCATTGACAATGCATATAATTTGTGACATTTTACAGCTGTCATTTGTCAAACAATTATTAACTTTACCTACCGTCTTTGGAATGATGTTGAAATTAAAAATATTTAAAATAAAAATGGCGAATATAAGATGTCAAGATCTTTATTATGGTTTATAACCATGATAGTGTCAATTCGATTACTTAAACAGAACAGAAACAGTTTGACTGAACTCAGTCGCGTAATTATTAGTAAAGCAATTTAATTTTTTTTCAATTCAATTAAAATTAATTATGATTATCAAATGACAGCTGTTAAAAAGGATAAATATTAGGTAGATTTGTAGTCGACATCCAAAATAGTGGAATAATCATAATGGTCACCATAGAGTTTTTTACAATTAAAAAAACATTGTATCAGGATATAGGTAAGTATATTATTATGTTTACTAACAATTCCTAATGTTAGACAACTTTAAAGCCTCATTAATTTTTAATTTAACATTGTAGGAAGCGAATATTTTTAAGTATTTTTTTAATGTTAATCAAACATTCCAAGTTAATAATTTGATAGCGATTACAAATCCACCACGTAACACATTGTTCTATACCTACGAAACCTAAGTAACAGTTTTAAATTTCGAACAAAAACTGTTTTTTTTTTATAGTGTAATAAGTAAAAATAACTTATTGATATTGTCTATAGATTGTAAGAGAAAATTTCAGCGCGGTAAAATATTATGTTCCATTAAGAAAGTGATTTTACTAATGCTAAAAATGTGTGATAATTTAAAAATTGCACAGCATAGAATTTTAAGCCTTCACGTTGCATGTTTTGTACACAAAATAAAGTTATGGTAATCTTTATGTTGAGTTTTCATATCATTATTATAGTAGTGCGCAGTTATAAACTCGTATGGCGGCGGAAACCACCCTCCCAGAAGACCACCATTAAATAACACCACCTTATAATCCCTTTTCTTCCTACTACGGTAGGCAGCATGATTGCGGCTATAGCGTTGCTTGTTTTAAAACAAGGCAGTACTTAGCCATAGCCACCTATCATAAAGTGGACCGTCAGCCCAAAAAAAATTTTTTAGGCATGACCAAAGCCCGTCTGGTAGTAATCACCTCCTCACAGAAGTCCACCGTAAAATAACAGATCGTGATCTCTTGTATTTTGTTAAGTAAGGGACACCAGAGAGTAGGTTAGTCCTCTATTTGATCATACTAATTGAACCTAACGATAGAATGACTCGGCGCGGTCAAGTGTGAAAGATTTCATAGAATTCAAACCTTAGGCACGGACTCCACCAAGCCAAAATTACACAAGCAGATGTGTTGCTACACATGTATGCAAAGATGTGTGACGGTGGGGACCGGCCCTTACGTTACTTATATATAGTACGTCCTACTGCTGGTCGCAGGCCTTCTACCTGACCATAGGCAAAAAAAAATAATACAAATTCATTTAGTTGATATACATAATATGTATCTACTGGAATCACGACAAAACATTAAAAGTAAAATTTCGTTGCTCTTTGTCTAGACTAGATGGCGCTACCATATGTATGTTTATAAGTGAATAGACCTTTTTTAAATCATTTCACTAAAACCGAACAGATGGCGCTGAACATAATTATTTATTTAAATAAATAAATTTAATTATGTATGAACATAATTACATAAAACAATTACGAACACCGTTTACATATTATTATCATTTACTTTAAATAGATAATTTTCATGAGCATTAGTTGATATCAACTAGTTGTAAATGAATCATTTCTTTATGTAGGGTGGCTGCTTGTGATTGCCTCCAAATGTGTAGTAGTTAAATTTTTATGCATACTAACCTTTTCCTGAGAATTTATGAAAGTAACAAACAAAAAACAAGCAAATCAATCCAGCCGTTCTCAAGTGATAATCTAAATTGATTTAAAAATTGATAGATAATACATAAATTATTCTCATTTTTTACTCACCTGCTTACTTGATGACTGTTGGACAGCAGACGGATAAATCAGTTAGGTAAGGGAAAACGAAATTAAGAAAACACACATAAATATACAAATATGTTTTGATGACTTTGGCTTACTTTTTATATTTAAAAGATATAGAGAATATTTTTTTAAATTGTCATTGCACAACCAAATCAACTTATGGTTAAGTTTCTAAAACTGAATGATAAGAAAAATATGGTATTGTAAGTCAATTTGAGTGTTTTAACAATATTAAAACTAAGTAATACAGTAGGTAATTTAAACATCAAACCATTTGATAGAAAATATAAATGTTTAAAATTATTTAAAGTGCCAATTTTACACTGATACACGGAATATAATAAATAACCTAATACAAGCGCAAAAAAAAAAAAAAAGTGCATCTGCATAGGTGAATTTTCATCGATTGTGGAGCCAAATGTCTCTTTAATATTAATTTATCAACATTTGAAATGTATACTTTTTTACAAGATTTTTTTCTAATGTGGCGTTTCTGCTGTAAAATCAATGAAAATTGCCCGCGTACAGACAGGATCTTTTTAACGCTTCTATGGTGTTGAAAGTTCACAAGTGTCAAAATTGGGTATAATCGCACACTGTGTGTCATTTACATATATTTTGGTGTTTGTTGTATTTGTATGTAGGTACGCGAACTGTTTTGTGACAAGTGTTTGGTAACTTTATTTTCGGTAAGTAAGACCACTATTTATTCTTTAACATGCGTAAAATTCGATTGGGAAATCAAATTTATAGTCAATTACCATATGAATATAGGCGAAAATTTTCACACGCTCTCAAAATATGGCTGTTTATTCGAAAATTATACTTAAAATAAAATAGGTTGATGATATTTTAAAAAAACCCAGAAATCTCCTAATATTGGACGTGTAATTTAACGAGCTTATAAATAATTAGATATCCTTTTCAAAGTAATTTGTTATTATCGTTGACTGAACAACAAAAATAGATTGTTAATATATTATTTTACATAGGTTAGAACGTAAAAAATGGCGGACAACTAATGTGGACTGCATTAATCACAATTAAATGCTATGGTCTGTATAAGAATTCACTCGTGGTACATAAATCAGTAACGAGCTGAATCCAGTAGTTTTTGTGACAAACAACTCGGCCACAGAGTCATGTAAAGCTTAATAGTGGGTAACGCGTTCCCAAATTTTGTAACCAAACAACTGCTTATTAACTCTTTATAGGAATTGGCTTTTAGGGATCCGTGAAAATAGCCTACAATCCTCACTTTTTACAAAATTCAACGTCTGAATGTCTATTCATTTATTTTATGTAATAACATCAACTTATCAGATTTTCGGAATTATTTTTGTATAAAAAATTTCACGATCCAGAGTAGAAATTAAGAAACATTTTACCATAGTGCAGCCTCCGCGATCTTTGCAATTAACTATGCGTGAAATAATTCCTACTCCAAAATCGGGTATTGTAATAGGAATTATCTTTCCTCGTACATTACCGCATCACGACGCTGGAGTAGGATTTTTTCTTTCCTCTCCCAATACTGGTTATTTAAGTTGGTTATGTACGGGGAACAAGGGGAATTGCGTGGTTAGGTCTTGCGGCACGCAGCGCCCACTTCCCCGAAAAAAATAATTATTTTTATTTTATTTTATTTATTTAGATTTAGATTACATACAGCCATAAATTTAAAAAATATATATTATAGATTATATACAAATAGGCCAATTGAAAACCAGCAGCAATTGGAAATGTTTGGAGGCAAATTTAGCTGATAAGGTCCAAAAAAAGAAGTTTTCCAAAACCATATCATTGTTGTGCTTCTCTTCAGTCGGTAGCGGCACAACGTGCGCATACAAACTACTGGATGTAATTTTCTCCAAAGATTTTCTTTGCCAATGTTCATGGTCAGGCGGTAGTAAAGGAGAAGTTTCTAAAATTCCCCTTAAAAACTACACAAACTTTAGGAAATTTTTCTTCGAAATTATCAATTCTTAGGACATGAACTTTACGGATGATGACACGGTAAAGTTTTTGAAGCTAGTTTTGAGGAATGCGTCAAAACGTAAAACCATGAAAGGGTTACGACAATCATCAAAACGAACCCGCAAGTGTAGAAATGGTGAAAACGACGTAAGCCACGGAGAACAATTACAAGACAGAGTCAGTGGCAATGGTAATGATAGCGAAGAACCTCAAGCTGGTGAAAATAGACAACAAACTGAAGCTGGTAACAACAACGAATCAATAGACGAAGAGATGGACTTATGCTAAAATTTACACCATTGTACACTAACACACACACACATGTTTTATTACACTTTTTTTTTCCTTTTTTTTTTGTACTTTTAGAAGAAAATGTTTGTTTATGTTAAGATTACATAGGAAAGATAACAGATGATTGATCTCACTTGCATAAGTTAACAAGTGTCCACACACTACAAAAATGCTGTTTTTGAAATTGTTCCTATTAGATAGATACTCGTATGAGTAAGAATGAATAAAGGTATCGTTATTTTTTATATCTATATCATTATTTCTGTTATTCCTTTTAATACTCTTTCCTCAAATTAATGTTAATAAATAGGTGTCGCAAACGACTACCTGAAGTTTTTTAGTTTAGTTGTCTTTTTCTCGAGATCTTATGATAATTGTGCGTTCTACTAAGTAGATAACAAACGTAGTGATTGTTTGTTTAAGAATGCCTAATGTTGCTTGTTATTAAGTGTTGATTAAGTTAGAGTAAAGTTAGACTAAGTTATCTTGTTGAAAGAGAACCAAATGTTTGGTTATTACTTTTAAATCCCTAAATTTATGTTCTACAATAACCTTTTTCTTTTCTAATTATGTATCAACTAAACTAGAGTGGACAGAAATAAAAAATAATATAATCAGTATCTCAGTTTTTTATTTCTTAAACGGTATGTATTAAAGGAATAAAATAGTGATACCCTCTATGACGGATACAAACTAATTTACTTTTTACTTCTTTTGGTTCTAACACAACCGTAGTAGTATCGCCTATCCGTAAACTCTTAGATTTGAATATACCAAGGCGCGAAGATTTAATTGGATACTCAAAAACTTCTTCTTTGTTATTTAACCGGTAACCTATTATGAACACAATATTAAGATTTTCGGCAATCGAAATAATTTCAATAATGTCATTATGCACCGTGAATAAATATTTATTTTCTGTTTTTGTGGATAACTTAAAATCTGGAAAATTTAATATAGGGTCATTTTTTTTAGTCTTGGATATAAAGGGATGCCTCGTTTTCTTTTTCTTTTCTAGGTACGTATTTTGGCCTTTTGGCCAAATTTCTTTTCAGAGAAATGTCTTTCAAAATTATACAAACAATAGAGAATGATTTACCAAAACTGGCCATCGTTCCCACTCTGTGGAAAACGGAAAGGGATAGTCCAATGGCCACCAAAAAAACATTAAAAATCGTTCAAAAGCTATTAAAGACGGAAACTCAAGAGACCAGAACCAGGTTGGAACACTTTTTAATGTGTGCTGAAAAGAAATAATATCCCGACCTACGAAAAAGCGAACGAGGAACTAGATGAAATGGAGCTAAACACGGATACTGATTATCAAGACAATGATACATAAATGTATCGTTCCGCGAATCTCTGGCTTTCTAAAATATCTAATTATAACACCGCAATAATAGCTTACAATGCATTCGTTGCTTCGATATTAAGGTATGGCATAGTTTTCTGGGGAAATTGTTCAGACAAACACACTCTGTTTAAAGCTCAGAAGAAGTGTATCAGGGCCATATTTGGTTTGCAACCTACAGACAGCTGTAAACCTTATTTCAAAGAACACAAAATATTAACACTTCCTAGTCTGTACATCTTTGAAGTCGCAACATTTGTACATTCAAACCTACCCCTATTCAAAACAAAAACTGAGAATAAAAGCGTACGGTTGAAACATGTAGATGTGGTATGTGGACAAACAGCGCTTCTACGAAAAGGCATATTGGGTATGGCGTCCAAAATATATAACAATTTATCAGTAAAATTGAGGGACAGAGAAATGGGAGATTTTAAAAGGAATCTAAAGACAGCGTTGGTCTATAGGGTTTACTACACCATTCATGATTTCTTTAGTGACAGGATTTAATGCTGCAAATTTAATGCTTAAAAAAGCTATTAATAAAGTAAATGCTTAAAAAAGTAAAAGATTATATGTCTGATACTTTAGTGGATGGTGGTGATTAAAAAAATATTTTGTTCTCAAAATATTTGCACACCCCAAAGGGTAGTATGTAGCGAGCCTTATTAATTATAAAACCATTGTAATCACCTACATTCAGCAAATAAATTATTATTATTATTATTATTATTATCTCTAGGCCTGATCTATCCAATGAAGATCTAATAAATTTTGATGCAATGGCACAAGATATCGCAGAAAATTAGTCTTCCTTTTGAAAAAACTAAACTAATTATTTTCCTTGTTCATTAAATATGACAAAAATGACAGTGTGTTTGTTTTCGAATGGCTACGTAGGGCCAGTAAAGGTAGGTCTCGAAATGAACTTCCCGAAAATTATGATTATGACAAACAGCACAGAGAACCTATCCAAACAAAAGTGGAGTAGATGTGGTGGATAAACTCGTCAGAGAACATACAACGTGTCTCGCAACACCAAATGCTGGCCACTCACTTTATTTTTCTCGATGCTCAATCATGCAAGAATCAATGCTATGATTTTACACATGTTCAAAAATGGCATTGAAGCAGGAAAAACTAACAACAGGAAGAATTTTATTCGTGATTTGGGAATATCTTTGATAGATTGAAGTCATTGGGTATGCGGGGATCGAGGGGAGAGGATAAACTACAGCTGTCACCAACCTTGGTGCATGTGTTTACTGGCCATGGAGGTTTTGCAGAGTATCTGCATCATATTGGTGGACCAAAATATTTAACCCAGTTAAATCTCGTTGGTACATCCATAACACATTTTATTTTTACTATCCATCTGTCATTGGATGAATTAAGTTGTTCCTACAGAACTCAAATTGAGTTTACCAATGAAAATCTCACTTCTGATTAACAGAACCCTTACATTTACAACAAAGTTGATTTTCAAATTTCACTTTTCTGAAGTGCAAATTGAACTCTTTCTTAACAATCTCTCTGTACATACTCTCCTTGACTGCAGTGACTCCATCTTTACCACAATCGCTGAAATACATTCTGTACATTTGTTTCACAGTTAAATTTGGTTGTAGAAATTGTTTTTTCTGTGAGAAATGTTTAATTGGTTTCGATTTATCTGTATTAAAACTCATTATATGTTTCCTAACTCTATCTTTGATTTCTGAAGGCAACGAGTGATCGCTGGCTTCGGACAAACCTCTACCATCACGTTTAGGAATGTTTGCATCAGTTTTGCCTAAGTGCACATTATAAACTGGCTTCTGAGAAATGGCTAGGGTACCTAAATAGAAATTCTTACAAACAACATGCCGTACAGCCCTAACTACAAAGAAATATATGAAGGAATAATTTCTGGGACGAACTCGTTTGGCCTGAGCGTGTTTAATATTATTTCTCTCGGTTGTATTCAATAGGAAATGTTTCTTTTCATTTGAATTCAATGAGTAGAACGCCTTGAATATATGTTCCCTGTCCGTATCGTTAATTCTCTCGCTACACTTGTATTTGCATGATTTTAAACAGTCTTTAGTGTTTCGTACCCTTCTCTCCGGCACATATTTTCCTCTTCTGCTAATGTATGCTTCTCCGCTCTGATGTTTCATTTTGCGAACATTGCACGCCCATTTACTAGGGTTTGGCAAGTGGCTTCGACTACGTTTCTTTTTCTCAGAAGGCATTCCGAAGGATACATGCATTGTGTTCTCCGATTTACACCTAAAAATCAAAATTAATAATATTTAGTTGAGGTTGTGCTATTACTCGATGGTGCGACAAGTCTTTTGAATGAGTGGTTAAAGTGTTTGCCTTAAAGCTTTGTTCCAGGGGCCCTGTGTTTGATTAGCAGCAGGGTTAACTTTAGAAATGAACTCTTCAAAGTTGGTGCTGGATATGGAAAGTATCCAGACTTTGCACACTGCGTTTCACAGTCATTTGGGCAGTTTTACAGCAGTAACGACCCTATTACAGACACAACGACTTTTAAATGACAGCATGTTTACTGTTGTGTTTCGGTGCGTGAGTAAGGGATGCCAGAACTGTTTTCTGTATCCCTTCCTAATCCCTTAACAGTAATTCTACTATAAATGGCAGCGCACTTGCAGAACCTAATATCAAGTGGACTGTCAATCTGTTTGTAGAAAACATAATATAAAATTAGTAAAAAAAACAGACATTCTGTTAAATTGGATCCATTTTTTTTTTTATTTGCATCAATCGATCAGTCCAAGGACTATGAGCAGATATGTTAAAGGTGTGAAATGCCAATTCCCCACTGGGAACAACTCTCAACATTGCCGGATCCTCAGTCTACAATGGAGTACATGTCATGAATATTACGTCTCTTGAGACGTTTTACTGTTATCAGGTGAGCAGCATGGCAAGTCGGTATGGACATGTGGAGACGGCACTTATAATTTCTGGAAAGGCGTCCCATTTCCTCCTTCACAGAATATCAATAAAATAAACAAAAAGTTACTTACTCTATTTGTTTTTCACCAATGAAAGACAATTCTGTTTCCATCTTAATATTGGCACAACCGTCCTTCTGATACGATTGCTGAACCTGATTGTAATATGGTTGCTGTACATCATTCACCAACATGTGCTGTTTGAATACTGGTGGCAGTATCAAATGGGAGGTTATTTGCAAAGATTGACTCATATCTGCGTTTTGCATAACTTGTGACTGCATCGGAGTAGACAATGATTGTAGAGTTTGCAAATGAGACTGTGAAGACATTACGATATTTTGAGAAGTCTGTGTCCGACTTTGTAATTCTCGATCAACATTCGACATTGATGGAATATTTAATGTGTCCGTAGTTATTGTTTGGTGATGGTAAGTGACATTGCCTTGAGATGTTTGTAGGGATGGGTGGGATATGTGAATAATTTGTGGGCTCTGGACCTTTGGAGGTACAGTTGAGACTTCGCTGTTGACAGACGTGCCAATCAATTGAACAATATGTGGCAATACTTGACCGGTGGATGTTTGCATTTTGTTCAATTATTCTGAAATGTACATGCAAAACTTTAATAAATATGAAAATGTAAGCAAGTGCGTGTTAAAACTGTTTTTTTCGTTTTATATATTTCTTAATTAACTAAGTAGATAATTGTAAGTTAAGATTTTACACGCCAGATGTAGCAGTACGTGAGGTTGCATATTTAAACTAATGAGAACTGGTTCACATTGACCCATGTTAATTATAAATAAATTATTTGAATTTGAATATAATTTGCAGGTTTAAAACTTGTTACTTAATTATTTTGTTTGTCATTTATTGTGGGAAATAATTTATTTAGCAACACAATACTTACTGAAATAAATCTAGTGGTCGTTTTTGTAAATTGATTTTTGCTTTATACTTGAAATCAGCCTTGTAAGTTATCTAAGCCTCATATATAATAAAATACAATAACACTTTTAAAGTTCTTCAGAAAAGTTATTTAAAATTCACAATTTGCCACAGTTCCAACTCACTCATATTTTAAACAAGATGGACGTCGTGTAGATGCAACTTTGGCACATCATCAAACTAATAAGGATGCGCATTTTAAAAATAAATCACCGATTTGTACCGGTAAATGCAAGTCATAATATTAAGTTAAGAACCAAAATATAGATGTACGGACATAAAACTATTCTACTATGTACAGACATAATGTTTGTTTTGTTAATTTGTTATAAATAATAAATGTAATGTATCCACACATCCACAGTTAAAGTCAAGGAATATAGTACTCTCTAAGCGAGAGGTTAAAGTCAAGACAAGACACTCAAGACCTCTTAGGGATGCGCCGATCCGATCCGATCTTTTGGAAAATCAGATTGAAAGCATACGATCTGACGAATTTTGGATCGGATGGAGACCATACGATTTTTTGTCGGATCGATACAAAACTTTGAAGAACAGATCGCTTGGATCGTATGAATGGAAAGGCGGTTTACCTAAATTAACTACTCACGATTTTGTTAGGACCGAACTTGATCTTTTGTTTACGTTTCGTTCCAAATTTGGCGGCGACCGGCGGCGTCTTTTACGAGTAGATACGAGCATCTTATTATAATCTGATTGTGTAGGTAAGTAAGAAAACATGTGGCGGGGCACCGAAGTCGTGTCACAACGTCCCCGCGACCCCGCCAATGAACGGCCGCGCTGATAGAAAGTCGTTGGGTTTTAGCCGGTAGGAATCCGGCATAACCCGGCAGTGTCCCCTACACTGCCGGGTATCCAAGAGGATTTCCCAACGTTAAAAAAAAAAAGGTAAGTAAGAAAACATAGGTACGAGTTATAATGTATGGTTTGATTAGTTTCTATTTGTTATTGTCTCCGAGATGTGCGGACATTTTGTTTAATCTAAATTATTGTTTCTAAAAGTTTAGAGTTCGAAGATTGGCACCTATAGAACTGAGTACATTATTAATTATAAAATATGGGGTTGTTTCTTATAGTTGTTAGTATTTATGTGCATTCTTTTTGTTTTTTTTTTTTAATAATAAATATTGTCTGACCTCTCGCTGGAGAGTATCCATACTAACATTATAAATGCGGAAGTATGTTTGGATGTATGGATGTTTGTAACTCTTTCACGCAAAAATTACTGAACCGATCACCATGAAAATTTGCATACCCGTTGTCTGGGACACCAGATGAACGGGACGATGAAAGGTACCCTAAGTCCTTACATAGGGTACCTTTCATCGTTCAACGCGGACGAAGTCGTGGGCACCAGCTAGTATAATATATTTTCCTTGCTCTAGACAGTAACAAGTTTACCACAGAGTATTTTAATAATCCATCCATGCTAATATTGTAATGTGAAAGTCTGTCTGTCTGTTACCTTTTCACACCTTCAACTATTGAACCATAGAAAATATTGCAACAGTAATAGTTTGTAACTCTATGTATTGAACCGATCATCATGTCAGGGATACCGGAAAGGACATAGGGTACCTTCCATCCTTTAATTTAAACGCGGACGAAGTCGAAGGCACCAGCTATAAAGTTTACAAAATATTACTTATACTGGTTAAGTACTATTTTATCTATGACAGTAGTGAATTAATAAAAACTTGACATTGGAATGACCAACGCACAGAATACTAAAACCAATCAATACTCAATACCAAACGAAGTTAATTACACGTCCGTGATACCAATACCCAATACTTAAGTGTTGGTAATCACATTTACAATTATACATTGACTTGACAGTTAGGTGAAACAAATTTCTTTGTTCTTTTTTTTATGTTAAGGTCGGCAGACAGGCTAACGGTCCACTATATGGTAGGTGACTAGAATACTGTCGATAGGTACTGCAAGTGCGCTGCCGACCACAGTAGGATAAGAGATAGGGAAATGGGCTCTGGTCGTTGATGGATTAAATACCTACATCAACGGTTACAACCCTTTTTACTTCTATCTTACTCAAATCACACATTCTGTTATGTCTGTCGCACGAAACATAACATACACATGCTCTTAACATTTCACGGTGGAGATCGGTGAGAGGGTGGTTAACTGGTTACTGCGGCTAGACGGGGCTTCCCAAAAAATGACTGCGATACGCAGTGTGCCCTGCCATTGATTCGCTTTCATTTTCACCCCACA
This sequence comes from Synanthedon myopaeformis, assembly GCA_944738685.1. Taxonomy (NCBI): domain Eukaryota; kingdom Metazoa; phylum Arthropoda; class Insecta; order Lepidoptera; family Sesiidae; genus Synanthedon; species Synanthedon myopaeformis. The sequence continues at coordinate 1,328,950 of OX122927.1, read as the reverse complement.
AGTATCCACTATAATAGATATAGGCTGTACAGTGTTAACGGACATTATATTAACAGAGAAAGGACGGGATGAAAAGTATGTTAAGAAAATTAGCTTATTAAGGAGATTGAACTATCCATATGGAAGCGACGTAAAGACACGTAGGAGTGTTTCTCTGATCTTAATCAGATTAATAAGGAAAATATTTAAATAAACTCACGTTCGTATAATTGATGCGTGATGATAAGTAAATTAAGACTAGATAAATTGTTATAATAAAATTCACTATTGGAATGTGGATGGTAACGTGACAATAAGTTAAAAAATACATACCAAGGTATGTATAAGGAAAAACAATAGTTGGTAGTCTTCTTATGACGAGTAATCAAGCTAGTCTCGTATTTTGAATATAATCTTCCAGAGAAATGACTATTTGAGTTTTTATTTTCAATTCTCGTGTATCTAGTTACAGCCACTTATGAAAATAAGGAGAAAAACAAAAAAAAAATCTAAATATTTTCCTATAAAAATTTTATTAAAATTAACAAAAATATATTTGGTATTGCACTTTGTGAGGTTACAAAATATGTAACAATTAAATATATATAAAATTAGTCATCTATTTACAAAATAAACGCATTTGATATTAATATTAAATGCTTCAAAAACATATTTAGGCACATTACGTATACATTTTAAGGCATATTATTTAACATAAGGCACATAAAAATTACGTAGACATTTAATGTCAAATCTTACAAAAGTATTTAAGTAATATAATATTTTTGAATGAGCAACATTGTCTTACTATATTTAATATTAAAAATCATTTTTTTGTTTCAAATTTGTTCTCCAAGAAATTGTATACATAGTCATAGACAACCAGCATAATTGCGCCTCCAGGCCCTAATCGCAACACTTTGGGCAACAAACCTTTGTAAAGAGCACGGAATCTGTAAAAAAAATAATAATAAATGAAATATTAAGTTATTAGGTAGTCCTTTAGAAATTACTACTGTCTCGTCTTCAAACCTAAAAAACGTAGGTAAATAATAACTAATGGAACCCTTTCTAATTTCAATCGTGAAGAAATATTATACTAACCCCTGGGACAAAATGTAACAAAAAATAATTAAAAACCATTTTTTTATGTCAAGGTCGTCATACAGGCTGACAGTCCACTTGATAGTAGATGGCTACCGTCGCCTATAACTCAAGCAACGCCAAAGGTGTTGCAAGTGCGCAGCAGACCATAGTAGGGTTAATTATGGATAAGGGTTCCTAAGGATAAGATTAGGTACCTTAAGGATAGTAAGAATCCTAACCTCTTAACATAATGCAAAATGTGTACGATAATAATTTATTAACGTAATATATTCTAAACATGTCATAATCATAACAACTGTTTGATAAGTTGGTCTGATAACTGTTACCCAACGTTAAACATTGTTCATCAAATACATGAACTATTCAGATGATACCTATCAAAATAAATAGAATGAATAATGAGAAGTATGTACCTACTTATTTTGAAATAAAAATGTTCATACAATTTGTTTGTGACTCAATTGTAATTCATACAATGTCATAAATATTAAAAAATATCATATAAAATATATAGGTAATTAGGAATTTTATTTATTTAGCCACAAATCGTGACTATATAGGATTCGTATAAATAGACTAAACTAACTAAAATATTATCTAGTACAAGTGAGCGATAATATTACAGAAGTATGTAGGTAAAACTATTTTTGAGAAAGCACCTGAATACAAAGCATTTGGATCGCGTCCAAAATTAAATGCAAGTGCAATGTACAGTAAAATATTTCATGAAAAACTCGGTTTTGTAAGAAATAAAACAGTTGTTTGTCTATGCGTTTGTGCACGCTAATCTCAGAAACGGCTCAACCGATTTGAATACGGTTTTCACTCATGTATTTATAGCAAGCTTCCCGTAACATTTAGTGTTATGTATATATAGTATGTTACTAGCGGCCCGCTCCAGGCTTCGCACTGGTGCAATATAAAAACCTTCCTCGTTTAACTCTCTTTTCATTAGTTAAAACCGCATTAAAATCCGTAGTTTAAAAGACCTATGCGTACATATAGAGGGACAGACGGCGGGAAGCGACTTTGTTTTATACAAAACTAGCTACACGCTCCCGGCTTCGCCCGGGTTCGAAATAAAAACTATCCTACCTTTTAAGTTGGACCAAATTACACATAGTTACGATGTTTTATCAAAATCGATTTAGTAGTTTAGGAGTTCATCGGCGATAAACAACGTGACACGAAATTTTTATAATATACCTATAGAGATTACAACAACAATAAAAAAGTTGAGCGCTATTCCAAACGTACGAAGTCGCGGGCTCAGCTAGTAAGCAAAATAATCATTAGATGTCCAACCCTTTAAGTGAAAACCATACTTAAGTGACTTACACTTTCTTTCTCACATTCTCTACATGTTGGTATTATGTCTGTCTGTATATTGTTAGCGATAGACTTCTTTGTTGTAAAACTACGCATAAGTGCCTAACTTCCTACCCATAATAGGTACTGTATACTGGTATCTTTATCTATATGAAGCTAGTGATATCGTTAATATACAATCACACTTCAGAATCAAAAATAATACCGAACGATACATACCGATATGAAAACGAACAAAGCCTATCTGTCTGTCGAGCTTAATTTAAAAAAAAAAATACGCGCGTCGCAGGCCCTTGGACTAAGAGGAGCCCTATATTCATATAATCGATACGGCGGTAGCCCGTGTATAATGTACTAACATCATTATTAAATTTCTAAAGCTATTCTAAGAAAATATATTAAAAAAATTACATTTTATGTGTCAAGTACCAATGTGACGAAATAAAAACAAAACTTTCCTTTATGATAAAAACTGTATGATAAAAAAACTCTTCAAACATAGTGAGTGCCTATTTATATAATAGTTTTATTCGTTAGGTACGCAATGGAACGATATTGAAATAAATTGTAGTTAGTGGGTAACCTTGAACGCGAATTTCAGTTTAATATTCTCGGAAGTTTTTTTATAGACGCTATCAACACATCTTATATTTGAATATAATGTGACACTCATTTAGATACCTAGCGCTACTCTAGAACAAAAAATAGGCCTTACGGACATTATTAACTATACAAAGAAATATGAAGAAGAAAACAAGTCCTTTTCATACTAATTTATATTGATTTTAAGGAATGCGCTTATAAAAGTAATTCAGTATTTTTACAATATTTCCTTCTAATTTAATTTAGACATATTCAATTATTCATATACGACTGGCTCATGTGATGACAGTCGTATCTGCAAATATCTGATAATTTTCTTAACCTGATACCAAAATAGAATATAGTTACTGTGATAAGATAATGTATAAATCTAGTATAGCAACTAGCACAGTCTGTTGAGAAATATAATAGAGATTTTTGGATTTGTAACAGTAAGATTTCTATTATCGTTATTGGTTCTTGTTAATGTTATTAACGTTATCAACTCTTATTAGTGCCTTAAAAATGTTGTTAGTTGATGTTAGTCAAGTATTCCAGGCTATATTTTAGATTTTTTTTATAATAATATAAAAAAATCAGCAGACGGTTACCATCAGCATAGGCTTACTGTATTAAATACATACAAACATATTTTTAATTTAAACTAATGTCAAAAGGGCAATCTTTCTATTGTTTAAATGGGAAAATTTGTATGCATGTTTATTAAACTTTCATGCAAAAACTAATGAATGGATTCTAACAAAAAATTAATATAATATAATATAGTAAAAAGGTAAGACTTACACCAGAATAACACAGACGCTATTTATAAGAATACACGAACCAAATCGCTGGCAAAAGCTAGCAAATTATAAATGTACAAAATTCTTACCCTTCTTCTCTATAAACCATTACTATAGCACCAGTTGTCGAAGAATATTTGATGACACCAGGTGTTGGTTGGGGACCCTGGATGCGACTTTTGGCGACATCGAAAGGAATATTCACGCACGAGCCAAGAACACCCGATGTGAAACCTATGGCCACTTTGCGGCCAAACTCCAGTAGAGGATCCTACAATATTATACAATAATTTACATGGTATCCATCGATTCATATAATCTATCTAATGTATATTCATATAATCCATCTAAGCAATTCTTGTATATTTGTATATATTGCATATCACCGAAACGGCTCTAGTAATTTGGATGAAATTTTGTATTTTGATAATATATTTCTACTTATACTGTTATAGTTATATTATATTTCTTGTAAATACGGAAATTTTGGTGAAGAATATCGAAAATATTTTAGCTTATAGAGTTAGAGCTATTGAAACAATTTGTTGGTTAGAACTATTAGCTTTACTGTGGAAAGTATAACCACTATAAGCCTAACTTTACTTTAGAACTGCGAAACAGGTTGATATCTTCCTATTAAAAAGCTGAATGAATGATATTCAGTATCCATAAAAGTGTAACTTATATTATGTGCAGACAAGCTATAGTAGAAAAACTCACTTGATATTCGGGGACATATCCTTTAACGCTGTGATAGAAACCAAAGTAGATCATATTGAACACTCCATTCCTTGCTATGGTAGCTGTCAAGCCTTTGTTGAGGCCTCTAAATCCTAAACCATTCTCTCTGACAATTTGTCGGGTGACGGACCATGTGCTTGGTATCTGAGAGGCTAAAGCTTTGTTTGATTGCAAAGTCACCTTAACCACTTCAAAAGGGTTAACCAATATTGCTTCTGTGATACCAGCACCAAGTCCAGCTAAGGAGAAAGTCTGAAAAAAGAAATCAATGTTAGGATAAAAAATATTTTTACAGAGGACTCATCATCTAAATTGGTAAACAGTTTTCTACCTTTTTAAATTTTACTAACATAAAATTTTCCTGTTATTATTATTATTATTATTATGAATATTTGTTATGATGTAATACTGATATTATTAACAATTTTTTCATAATATATTATAGGAACAGAGACAATTTAGGGAAAAAGTTGAATACAAAAATATATATTTATTTATATTGTTACCATAAAGCTGTAGCACACCTTTAGATTAAAGGCAAAACAAGAAAAAGGGTTCAATCAAAAAAGCATGTCAAACAAATGTGTTCAAAAACAAGATAGATAATTAATTTGTAAACTAATTATACATGAAAAATCCCATTCTATTTCCTCGCATATCTAAGGGCACTTTTATAAAATGATTGTTATAAATTTATATACCTAAAAAAACACACTGAATGACTACCTACTTGGTAGTATTAAAACTAGGTACCTTAAAAGAGAGTTGTTTATCCTTTTGTTTACATGATTTCTCTTACAATTTTCAGTAGTTTTTCTATTAAAATAAGAAAAGTTTCCATAAAACAGAATGAAAATAATAGGAGAATGCACCAGGAGATAAATTAGGAAATAATCCTATAAGAATCTAATTAGAATGTGATTGTGCCAGCTAAATTAAATAAACATGTGCATTATGTCTTAATAATATGTAGCATATAAAAAAAATTACATCTTAAAAAATATTAAAAATTCATTCCGAGTAGGTATGTACTTACTTTAAACTAGAAATTATTTTTTATGTTAGTCTAGACAGAAATTATTTTTTATGTTAAAGTCTTTAGTCTGTCCGCTTGATAGTAGCTGGCTACCGCCGCTTATAACACAAATAACACAACTAGGGCTGCAAGTGGGATGCCGACCATAATAAGATTAAGGATAAGGATAAAGGTAATAAATGCAAAAATAAAAATTAAGTAAATGAATCTCACTAAGGGTGTAGGTGTACTGGAACCAAACATGAAAAACCTTTTATATTGTTCGAAGGTCACGAACTTCACGGCTCGTTTAGGCGTTTCAGCTAAAATTGGAGGCAATATTCCTTTCCAAAATGATGTTAATCCTTCATATTTATACATTTTCTTCATACAGTCTACGATGCCAGTGTAATAATGAGGATCCGAGTTTTTCAAAGTAGACTTCGTCGCTTGTATTTGTAACCGCGTCTTTACAAGATCCAGAGGATGCATTATACAGACTTCTATAAAACCTGCACTTCCACCAGCGCCTACTTGCATAGCGGCTTGTTTTAAAACTTTTTCAATATCAGTCATTTTAAATATAGTTCAAGTAAATTATTTCAAATTCAAGTTAACTTAGCAAATCAATTATTTTCTTTAATAATTTTATTTTTGTATCTTAATTTTTATTTTACATAAATAACGCTAGTACACAAGCAAAACAAACAACCTAATACTCTCGCTAGAGAGAGCATCTAATTCTAGAGACTAGAGAGGCATAGAGTAACTTTTTATATATGTAGAGAGGTTCCTTGATGAAAATTATAATGTCAACAGTTCCCAGTTCGGTTTTTCTTGACATTTGTGATTTGACAAAACTGTCAAACAATAAAAACCTATGTTGTAAGGACAATAACAAGTTGCGAAAACCGTTATTTATCGAATAAAAATGTTGGCAGTTTAAATTTAAATATCGTCAACTTGCGTACCTAATTTTATTACCTAGAAGCCCCAATTTTAGAATTGTTTTTTTTTCATGCTTTAGTTATTATTCTATGTTTTTTTTTACTAAAATTTTGCTAACATTTGTCTGTTGTCATACCTCTTGCAAATTCTAAACATAGAGTAAAATAAACAACTAACATTGCTAGCGAATAGTAGAACCACTTTCGCTAGAGCGTATATAATTATGTACCTTGAGCATCTACTATTTAGTTTGTGAGTAGAACTACTATATACAAGGAGGTATAAAGTGTTCTGTGTACCTGACCTGTCATTTTCATTATCAAATCGCGAAGGAAGTGTTGATTGTCTTAATAATTTTATTTTATATCGTTTAGTTTAATTAATTTATATATTAAGAAGAAGAAGACAGAACTCCGATAATAATGAAAAGCCGTGTGAATCTTTCTTCGCCATCTCCAAATTTTCAGCAATCGCGCCATTGATATATTTATCAATGCAGTGTTTAAAGTCGAATTTCGTGTGTACATTGTCATCCAAAATGGCAGGGGAGGTGAATTCGCATTTAGGCATAAGCTGAAGTGAAATTATTATGTTTATAGTTGTGTTGTCAACAGTTTATGTGGGTGAACTGTGAGTTAAATGATGGAAATGTGAATATAGTGTGTGTAAAATGGGTTCGCAGACGTTAGAGATATTACGCCAAGGTGTTTGGGCTTCTCTCACTGGTGGATGGTTTTACGATCCTCACCAAAATTTGTTTTGTAATACAGTGCACCTATATATATGGCTGTTTTTGCTGTGTCTGCCTTTCTCCGTGTACCTGGTAAGCCCTAGAGTGTAACGTATACTTGATATAAGGTTATGAAGTGATGTCACAAGAAATCAGGTCAAACTGCTGTTGAGAGGCATTGTTATTGTTTCGTACTGTACGTGGTTTCTCGCCTATTATTGGTCAATGCCCTTTGGAATCTAACCAATCTTGAGTCACTTTCTTTAGATCACATCTGTTTTTTATTATTATTACATTTAAATATATTTTAATATCTTGAATAAGTTTTACTGGAGATTTTTGATGAGTGCATTCTACGAGTGCCTCTGTCTCGGAGGTCTCGGGTTGTATTCCCGACAGAGCCAACATTGGAAATTAACTTTTCAAAGTTAGGTCTGAAGAGTCTATAAAAGGGTTATTCCAATGATTCTAGATGATTTCCAATCTTCCTCTCTTATGAAGTCAGATTGATTGCTTTATGGTCACATTTCTGATGAGCCAGTTTTATAACTTGTGCTAACAAGTTTTCCTAAAAGAACTATCCTGGTTATTGAACATGATATTGTTAAGAGGATTTACCATCTTCTGAAATATTGTCATTTTTTTTAAATATGTTTTTGTCAATCAAACTGAAACTTTTATAATTGGTTTTTACAAATTAGAATTTTAAAAAATCAACCCTGTTGGATACAGCAAAATTTTGCTTGTGTTATAGGGGATGGTATCCACCTACCATTGAGTGACTGTTAGCCTGACTGAAGACCTTTATTTATATAAAAACATCATAAATTCTTTTTTAATCTTCTAATCAACTAGTGTAATATATAAGTACGTAGTAAAAGCAATATACACTTAGGTTTAGCTATCTTATGTTAGCGACTGTTTAAGAGAACCTTCAAATTTATAAAAAAAATCATTACATGTAATTTTTTTTTTTTTTTTTTTTTTTCATTTCCAGTATTTCCCTCCAGCGAGTGTTGGTTGGGTGATATACTGTGTGTTAGTTGCCGTACTCTTCACATGCTTGAAGCTGCTGAACCATGGCCTGCATCATATGTACGATACCAGTGAATGTATCATTGTCCAGCCCACTGGTGATGCTGGGACTTCTAATGATAACGTTGTGTAAGTTTAACATTGAATACCATATAAAAAGTTCTAATTGCACAGGTACTGGAATTATTAAATTATTATATAGTTCCTAAGGATAAAAATTTCTTAGTATTAAAATTCTGTTCTATTTTTTACAGTCACGAAGAAGGTATGGAAATGCAAATGTTAAGACTGGGAAACATGGCAGCAGCAGGCAGTGACAATGAATCCATAACCTCCCTAGAATATCATAAACCAAACAATAGTACAATAGGTAACAAACTGCTTTATAAATTTTTATGTATCATGTGAATAAATAAAAATTTAAAGATATTTCATTTTTCTTAATTTATATTTCTTTTTTAGATTTAAAAGTAGATGTTCATCGTAAGAATAGTTCTGAATCAAGTGTGGAAGACAGTGCCATGTCTGCGAAGCAAACAGAACAAGTAGCGACTACTAAGTCAGATTTGTGTGTAGTGCAGACAGAAACTCCAGGCCCTTCCAAGACCCGTCCAGTGAACAGAAATCGTTCAAAGTCAAGCCACAAGAGAGATCATAGAACAAAAGCGCGACGAGCGCATGGAAATAGGATTGAAGAATTAATTGTCGAAGAGGCTTCCAGAAACCCTAGCAATTTACCAGTGCACATGTTAGTTGATGAGGGTCCATTCGCAAAAGTGAGTCGACGTTATCATGAATGCCCACAGAGACCTGGTTCAAGTAACAGAGATTTTTTTAAAGAATGGCTGTATTTAGATGGTAGTGAAGCTGCTGGAGAACCGTACCAATCTAAGTTCGCACGTCAACTAAGTTCAGATTCGAGAGATAACTCAGAACCGAGTGTGGGGCCACCTTCGCCAAAGAAAAGGATATCGCATAGAAGGCGATATAATAATTATCCGGATGAAAGTTGTACAAAGTCAGCCATGGCCTTAGCTACTGCACAGTCTTCGAATATGAGGAGAAATTCAAATTCCACAATGTCAACAATACAATTACCTCTCCTAAATTCAACTGCACAATTAGTCTCGCATATGAGAAGGCATTCGAATAATGCTGACACAGGGTTCTTTGCGAGTGTTGAACTTGGAGAATATATGATGGTTAAAACAGAAGCTCCAAGTGGAGAGACTGACAAAAATAAAGGAAAAAGCCCTGGAGTTAGAAGAATTAAGAGTGCTGCATTAGAAATAGGATGCCCACCCCCTAGTGTATCAAATTTGTCCCCTCACCCCAACAGTGCAGAGACTATAGGTGGCCAAATGTTAAAAAATCCAAAGAGTGCCGTTATTCCTCCACCGAGTAAAAGTTTAACTCGAGGTCCACACTTGAATCTCTACCCGAAAAATGAATCTGGCGAGGGTTGTAGTTATCCTTACATGACTTATGGATCGGAAATAGTTTATCCAATAGCGGAAATTTCGGACGAAATGCAGACTTCACAGAAGGAAACTGACCTTGATTCTAGTGGCGACAGCTATAGTGATTACTATAATGACGACAAACAGTTTCGAGGGTTCGATTGGGATGCAGAGCAGTCTCCAGCTGCGAGGTCTAGTGATTCTGATTATGAGAACAACGGTTCCAGGTCACCTTTACTTGACAGACCAAATGAAATTAGAGTAGTACGTGTTAAAAATCAGGGTGACTGTAAAAAACACTGTTGCGATAGAAACTCCAATAAACAAAATAACGAGTGTTCCAATGACAAAAAACCTATAAGACTGAAAAAACTGTCGAGAAATGAAGCGGTAAATGAGAACAAACGTGTGGAGAGGCCAAGCGGAAGTTGCGAATGTAAATTAAATCCAAATAGTGACTACTTTGATAAAGAAAGTGCATGTTCAAAGGATTTATTAATAGAGAAATCTAGTTTAGAATCTAATGAAAATGCTGACCAGGGAGAGAAAGCAAACAAGAGTAATGTAGAAACGAAACTCTGGGACCATGATATTTCTAATTCTAGCAGTAGTAGTGATGCCAACTGTGAGAGGTCAGAAGATAATAAGGATGATAAATGTACAGCACCAGAAACTGAGGAGTCCCAATTAACTTATGACAGCAAAAGTGCAGATGAAAGAAGCGTGTACAGTCTAAATTGGCTGTTTGATGAAACGCCACCACGTAAAAAAAGTTGTTGCAATGATGCTAACTGTACAGTCACTGAAGATGTTATTTGTAGAAAATTGGCACAAGCATTTGGCGAATCATCATCCAATGTGCCAAAAAACTTGGGAGCAATACCAAAGCAGATAAAAAACATAGCGCGTTCACGAGCTTCGTCGCAAAAGGAGAACAAGAAGAGAGATTCTAAAAAAGAGAAAGATGAAAATCAGTCTGAAGACAGAATTCTCTTTGTTGAAGCTCAAGCTGCTTTGGTACAAGGGCTCGAATGCTTGTTTGCCGCTACAAATGCTAATACAGTAGTAATGCCACCCCCAAATAGAGAAGAGAGACCTAGAAGTCACAGACAAAGTATAAGAAGTGAAAGGGAAACCTCGCACAAAACACGAAAACGCTCTATAGAAGAAGTAGCACAAACATCTACCAACACTTTACTTCCAACTTCCATGCCCTTACTGGCAGCATTTCTCAATTCTAGAGTTGACTTTGTTCCATGCTGTTTACCCGACAACACACCCAATGAGCAGACCCAACTGGCAGAGGAGAGTCAAAGGCGTAACCCGTTAATGGATCGAAATCATAGAAATAGAGTTCGAAAAATTAAAAGATCCACGCGCCAACGAAACAATCCATCATCTCAGGCGAGCACAGACAAGAAGGATAAACAAATGAACGCAGAAAACACAAACAATTCAACAAACGTACATTTTGCAACCTCATTCGACGATACCACCGATGGAGCCATACATTGTTTTATGGATGAATATGGGAATTGGATGTCATATACTTTCGATAAAAATAGCACGGGCAGAGCACAAGCTCAACCTATTCCCTTACCAGATAAGGAAGACAGCGCCCGAAGCAATAGAGTAAAACCTGCAGAAGCTTCGGAGTCTCAAGAAACAGCTAGAGAGGGTAGTTGTGGATCTATTGATTCTGAAAATGGAAACAGTGATAGTGTATCGAAAACGAAACGTGGTGACAGTATAGATCAAAGTTCATCCAATCAAGGCAGCAACAATCCCCTTTTGTCTAGCAACCTTAATATATCCTCCGTCGTGCCTGTTAATACAAGTAACATCAATAAAAGGTTCTACGTCTTTGACGGTGGAACTTCTAACGATCAACCCAGATCTCCTGTAGCATATGTTACTGATAGTTTGTTAGAACAAATTGAGGCTGAGAGGCAGTCCAGAATGGGCCTGCCAAGTATGCATATCAACTTTCTTATGAATCAACAGAGGGCGCAACAACAAGCTCAGCAACAAGTAGAAAACACTTCTGCTAACTTACCTAGTTTGATGCCTTCTATAGGAGAAGAAAGTCTAGAAATAAATCTTAGGAGCAGGTTCTCCAAGCTTATGGATGAAATAGAGAAATCGAATCAACCGAAACCAAAGAGCTACTACAAATTAAAACTGTCAAAGTGCCTTGAATTAAAAGTATCTATGGATCGGCTAAAACTGATGGCACTTTTCGACAGGAATTTAACGTTCAAAGAGACATTCATATCTATAATTCTAGCAATATCTGTGGCCGTTTTAGGCTCAATGATTCTAAGTCTTGGTTTTTATAAAGACATATACGCATTTTGGTTCTGCTTTATAATGGCTGGAAGTCAATACTCTTTGCTGAAGAGTGTCCAGCCGGATTCTGCGTCTCCCGTACATGGATTTAACAAAATGGTTCTATTCTCTAGACCAGTCTACTTTATATTATGTGCGGCAATTTTATGCGGAGTCCATTCGCATTTGGAAAACAATAGTCCAATGCATAACGAAGAACATTCCAGAAGTAAACGAAATGGAGATGACGCAAAACCTTTGACTATCTATGGGTTGGAGATGAACGAGAGAGATTTTATGTACGTAATTCAAGAAATCTTAACAAAATTTCTATTATTTTTTCCGTTGGCGTTCAGTTTGGGGTTATTCCCTCAAGTAAATACATTTTTGATGTACCTGCTGGAACAAATAGATATGCATGTGTTTGGTGGTAACGCTACAAGTAGTTTAAGCGCAGCAGTTTACTGCGTAGTGCGATCGTTAGCGGCAGTTGGAGCACTATACGGATTTGCTTATAGCGGTTTAATAGAAGGCAAAAAGTCACAGCACCAAAAACATAACATACTTTTATCGATATTTTGTGGTATTCTTGTACCTGTCGCATATCATTTGAGCAGAAGTGCGAGCGACTACACTCTAATATGGAATTTAATAAAGAAACACCTGTTGCCTCCAGAGCTATACGTCGTCCATAACTCTGAATGTAATCCGGAGGCTGTGAAAATCGACCCTAACACCCTAACTGAAGATAAAAAGAACGACTCAGAAAGCAACATCTCAAAACAGAACTCAATAGGAAGCTCTGCCTCAAAAATTAACTTTAGTTCGGAAACTAATATTGCGAGAAATCAAAAGCGTTCGCAAACGTCTAGCATCAGTTCTTTAAAAATGGATCCCAGAGGTGGTGATACCATGAATTCAACAACTTCGCTCAAAATGGATCCACCGCCAAACGAAAGCGAAGAGAAAACTAAAGATGCAACAACAGCAAATGGAGCAAATAAATCGGACACTATCGACAGACCTGATGAAGATATGGAGGATCCTTTACCAAAGAAATTGCAAGCGACTGTGAATGCGAGACTGAAGAATGACGTCATCGTATGCACCTTTCTAGCGCTTTTTGTGTTCGGTCTGCATTGTACCACAGTATTTACAACACTAAGGCCCCAGCTGAATCGGGTAAGTTGGCTAAAATTTAAGGACTCATTAAACTGCTGTGGTCCAAGATAATAATGAGGTTTTGTATTTGTAGGTGTTATGGATAATAGCCGGTATATTGGGCTGGATACTCCACTATCTGATCCCACAACTGAGGAAACAACAACCATGGCTCTGTTTGGCCGGACCGGTGCTCAAGCAACATGAGCACGCGCAATTTGAAGTCACAGAACCAGCTCGTCTTATGTGTTTTGAAAAGGTAAAAATTTAATTTGTTATGAATTTTCATAACCCTCAATTTAATATAAATAATCGTTTTGTGTAAGGCTTTCTTGGTGGTTGAAATAACCTCATTTTTAAGCTTTACTCTTCTTGGATTATAATAATTCTTGAATTCGTTTATTAAAAATTATGTATTGCTACACAAAATTAAAAACCATTAAAGTTTAGCTTGAAATTTTATTGAATAACCATTCCATATTAAGGACCTGATTAAATAAATTTATCCTGTATCTATATACTAATATTATGCAAGTAAATGTGATTTTTTTTTTTTGTTTTACGCAAAACTATACTTACGCAAATTTATACTAGAGAATAACACACATAGGCTACATTGGTATCGACGATACACGAATGAAGTCGTCAACAAAAGCTATTGCCCTATGACACAATTTAGGTTTTAGGGGCAGTTTTCTACCTGGAAATATTTGTGAATTTATTAACCTCTATGAGGTAGTACACCTTTGTGAAGAAGCCTAGCGATATAATGATCTAATTAGAACCAACTTCAGAGGTCGATAGTTGTTTGGCGCGAAGTCTACTGTGCGTGGAATGGAAATACGTTAACTTCCACTTGTAGTCAGAATTTCTCTCCATATATAACAATTTACTGATTAGATCGAAAATCTAATGTAGTGAATCTTTTTTGTCGACAGATATTCGTATTTTTGTGTTTCCTGGAGCGCAATGTTCTATATCCGGCCGTTGTGGTAGCGGCAACCACCCAAGATGCACCCGCCATTGCAGAAAAGTATGGCGACGCAATTGGCGCGCTCATTCTTAGCGTTTGCGCATTGAAATGTAAGTACTCACGTTATTATGGGAATAATTTTGTGTTGATTCTGTCTCTTTGACCTTCTCACATATACAACTGAGTCTTGCTTATATCTTATTGATGATTATTATTGATTATTGATAATGGTAGAAAGATTTAACGAGAACCACCTGAGAAACCTCAAATGATTTTCCTACTTTATGCCGTTTCGTCCATACCAGTGTCATGGCATATCTGTATGTTATCTATCATTTATAACCGCTTAAAAACACTAATCACATTAACTGAGATGTGTTTTTAAAGTATGTCCACAAACACAGCTTTAATATTATATATTTTTTATGCTAATATCTCAGACACTACTTCATGGTCTACTTGATGGTAAGGGTGGCTACCGTCGCCTATAGAGCACAAGCAACGCCACATGTGCTGCAAGTGCGCTACAGACCTTAGCAGGATTAAGGATAAGGGATAATGACAGGATTGAAAAATGAATTCTGACATCCCATTGTAATGCCAGCAATTATAACGTAAAATTAATTTCTTTTTTGTGATAATATACTTCAAATTTATTGTCATTTTGTTCAGGTCTCAGAAACGCATACTCAGAACCGGACAGCCAATACCTCATTTTAGTGTTTGCTGTGCTTCTGTTTCAAAACGATCTCGGCTCCTTCAATGTCTCGGAAACCTTCTTGGTCGACTACTTTATTACTGCAATCATATTCAACAAAGTCTACGAATTTTTATTAAAGGTAAGCTTTAGTAGAACAGTTTTTATTTTTACGATAATAAATAATAATAATAATAATAATAAGGGGGTGGTTAATGCCGCTAGACGGCCTGCCCTATATTATGACTGCGTCCTGCCTCTACTAAATTATTCAGACCTCTAGCTTTAGGGTCTAAACTATTGTTACTAAAAAAAAAATTTACTAATATTAGTATCAAATTAATTAAATTCAGGTGCACAATTTTAGTTATATCCTTTCCATTTAAGGCTGGGGAGCATTTATTAATGTAAACACATTCAAACCTCAAAATGCTGTTAGCGCTTTGCCTACCAGTTCTAATATAAAGTAGGTTTAGGTCATTTGGCAGTCTTAAGATTTAAGCATAGACAATATTATTTTTATGGTTGTGCATAGACGTGTTCTGGAAAGTTTTAAGAGAGCAGTAATGTGAATGTGAGAGATATTGCCATGTACATAAATTAGTTGTAAGTATGTAATATGTGCGCAGATTCAGTTCGTGGTGACGTACATAGCGCCTTGGCAGATCACTTGGGGCAGCGCGTTTCACGCCTTCGCACAGCCCTTCTCCGTCCCACACTCTGCCATGCTCTTCCTTCAGGCGGCTCTCTCTGCGCTGCTCTCTTCGCCGCTCACACCCGCCCTAGGTACGGCATTATCGGCATGATACGGTTGCCAATCGGCATGATAAGGTTGCCAATCGGCATGATAAGGTTGCCAATCGGCACGATACGGTTGCCAATCGGCATGATACGGTTGCCAATCGGCATTATAAGGTTGCCAATCGGCATGATACGGTTGCCAATCGGCATGATAAGGTTGCCAATCGGCATGATGAGGTTGCCAATCGGCATGATACGGTTGCCAGTCGGCATGATACTGTTGCCAATCGGCATGATACGGTTGCCAATCGGCATGATAAGGTTGCCAATCGGCATGATACGGTTGCCAATCGGCATGATACGGTTGCCAATCGGCATGATAAGGTTGCCAATCAGCATGATACGATTGGCTTGAAATTCCGAAAAAGGGAACTGCATATAAGGAGATTTTTACTGTAAAAATAATCAACGAACAATATAAAGATAATTGCAATACACATTAAAAAAATATATATCAGTCGTGAACGAAACAAACTTCGAACTATTACTTAAATTAATGCCTATTCTTATGGTGTCATAGCGATTTTAAGAGATCATTGATGAAATGAAAGACTGCATATTATATTGAATAGTTTGCGATGAACCTTATTCTATGAGACCTTTATTCTAAAGTGATTTCAGTCGTGTCAGTTTTCAGTGAAATTTTAACTACATGGTACTTAATAAATACATTCTTTACTTTAAAAAAATATTTCTAGAGGTAGTGAATATATAAATATATATATATATATATATATAAATGTTTACAAATTGATGTGGAAAAATTCAATTGTCGCTGGCATCTCATTAATTGACTTGAAACACTTTAAAATGCCTTAAAAAAGTCTAACAAGTCTTAAGTGCGGCCCCTGTCATTGCTAATTTATCACATCTACTCCAAAAGAACCGTGCTCACATATTAGGCGAATGAAAATTTTATAAAAACGTGCTGTAAAATTTCAGGCAGTGCAATATTTATGACATCGTACGTACGTCCTGTCAAGTTTTGGGAACGTGATTACAACACTAAAAGAGTGGACCAAAGTAATACGAGACTTTCATCGCAGCTCGAGAGAAATTTAGGAGCAGGTAATTGAATTTTCCTGGAATCAGACAGGTTTTTGTTGTACGTATCTGGCTCGAAGGACTAATTGGTATAGACAACAATTTTCTTTTTTTTTGTTGTTTTAGTGAGGTCAAATGAAATATCATTGTCAAATTGACATTTCAGGCGTTGTCAACATTTCCCTAGTCATTCTAATTACATATTTGATTTTATTATATTTCGTGCTTTTGAGAACAAGTTGAAGCGGCTATAAACATATTTATAGCCTTAAGCCTTAAGATCCCGTCGTAAATTAAAGAAAATAAAATATTTCTATTGTTATGAACAAGTTCCTCTTGTAATAATACAAGATTTGAGGTTACTTTACTTGAAAGGGTGGGTCACTAGCTAAGCTAGCTATTTCCATTCGTGTTGTACATATATCAAAGAGGGTCATTATCTAAAACTAGCCTTAAATTTCCTGTAGCTTGCCACAAATTTTGACAAAATCAGGTGTTAGGTTTACATTAAAAGCACGTAAGTTTGTATTTAATATCATACAGGTCTTCTGTAAAACTATTTTTGTATCGGTGTCGTGGCGTTACATTTCAGATGACAACAATTTGAACTCGATATTCTACGAGCACCTAACCCGTTCGCTGCAACACTACCTTTGCGGCGATCTAATGCTGGGCAGATGGGGCCAAGTGCAGCAGGGCGATTGTTTTGTGCTGGCTTCCGATTACCTCAACTGTCTGGTCCACATCGTAGAATTGGGCAACGGACTTGTGTCGTTTCAAGTGCGCGGCCTGGAATTTCGCGGCACGTACTGTCAGCAGCGCGAAGTTGAAGCTATATCGGAGGGCCCCGAGGAAAGCAGCGAGGGTGTTTGCGGGCCCTGGGCCGGATGCGGCGGTCGTATCTTGGCCCCGGGGGCCGCCTGGGCACTGCGCTGGCTGGCCTGGCAACTGGCCTCGGCTCGTTACGTACTAGAGGGCTATTCTGTCACAGATAACAGCGCGGTCTCGATGCTGCAAGTCTTTGATTTTCGCAAGGTGCTGCTCACTTACTATGTCAAGGTGAGCGGTAGTTCGACTCCTGTTACTGCTTAGTGCCTCGTCTCCGATGACTGGTGACTTCTAGCTTTAATAAGATAAGATATATTTTATTTTATAAAGTCTCAACTATTAAGAGACTTCAGATATAAACTAATTTGCTTAATTTATCTATATTGTACAAGCTAAGTTAACATCCTTTTTCATTTCCTTTGCCCCGTATTAAATTGTTATTGATATAATATATCAATTATTACCCGATTAATTAATTGACTATACATTATGTCATTTTATTTACAGAGTATAATATATTACACGATACAATCGAACAAGTTGGAGGAATGGTTGTCGTCGCCAGCTATCACGGAAGCGTTGAAGCCGATGAACGAGAGGAACTTTGTCGATTTGGATCCCATATTCAATGTCAACTTGGACGAGGACTATGACTTTAGAGCTTCAGGAATAACTAGGTGACTTGACAATTTTCATTTGTAACGTTTTTTGCAGATAGGCATCCGCAAATTTTTTTTTTTTGTAAATGTAATGTATGGTGTGATAATGTAAAATGTGTAAAATATTCAAAATTAGATAAATTTTCATTGGAAATAAATGAAACTTTTGGAAAATGTAGAAGTTGGGGTGCTTAAAATACACACCAAAGCCGGATTCCACAAAACAATATGGACCTATTGCAAAATTGTTAAATTGAAAACGGGATCGTGTATAAATTTAGTCCAGAGTAAGATATCGAAGATCCAGAGTAAGATAAATTAATAAATGACTGTTAAAAAAAAATATATATATATACCGGTAATTAACGAGCTAATCTCGCTCGTAAAGATACAGATTTTTAATTATTCAAATGTATATGAAACTGCGACCGGAGAGAGTGTGTCGTAAGCTACGCAAGTTTCGTAACCTCAGCCTTAAGGTCGTGTTTCGTTTATACGCTTTCAGGAGTCGCTTCTGCGCCGTCTACGCTGAGTGGGTGGCTCACTGCGGCGCGCGACGTGGAGGCGCATGGCGACGTCGCGGCGCTGCTCGCGACTCAGCATTGCTCACTTTATGCTTCGCGCTCAGTCTCGTCGGCAGGAGAGCGCTCGCCGCCGCTCAACATTTAGCCGCGTCGAGCGTCGAGTTCTTTCTGCACGGACTGCACGCGCTATTCAAAGGCGATTTCAGAATAACTTGCGCGCGCGACGAATGGGTCTTCGCTGACATGTCACTGCTCCACGCCGTTCTAGCGCCCGGAGTGCGAATGGCTCTCAAACTTCATCAAGACCACTTCATGTTTCCGGAGGAGTATTGCAGTAGCGCTGCTCTCTTTGCGGCGATAGCGTCTCATTCGAGTCGCCTGGTGATATGTCACGAAGCGGCGCCCGCTTGGCGTCACAGCGTGCTGCGAGGTGCCCCTCACCTACTGGCGCTACGTCACGTGGTTGACGAGGGGTCGGATGACTACAAGATCATAATGCTGAACAAACGCCACCTAGGGTTCAGAGTGATCAAGTTAAATCGCGAGTGCGTACGTGGCTTGTGGGCCGGCCAGCAGCAGGAGTTGGTGTATCTGCGCAATAGAAACCCGGAGAGGGGCAGCATACAGAACGCAAAGCAGGTGAGGAATGTTTTTTTATTAATATTACTAGCTGACTCGATAGACGTAGTTCTGTCAAAAGCTATTGGGTTGTGGCATCCGATGTGTAAATTTTAACAAAAAAAAACTCGTCAGTCGTAAAACTGTACCTCAGGAATGAAAACTATCTGTTAACTGCTAACAAAGTTAAGCTTATTATGAATCAAGAAGTACGTACTAATTCGGGTAGATGGCGCTTATTTCATACAATCAAACTTCTCTGAGGGTGGCGCTCGCAGAGTGTGACGGCGCTAGTTTACTGTTTTTTCTCAACGCCGAATGCGCTTGTTGTGTTTGTGTTCATAAAAACCTTTCTGTAGAATTATTACAGAATTAGCAACGCACTAATGAGCCCTCGTGTAATTTAGCGTTTTGGAGGACTATCATCAAGCGGTCCACTTGGTGATAGTCGACACAAGGATTTAAAAAAAAAATTCACTGACTTCAACCAAACTGTAACTGGCCAACTCAAACAATAAAAAGCAGATCCAGCAATTTCTCCACCCTTAAAAAATTATAATTTTATATTTTGTGACCATAATAACAAGAAATATTCCGAGGATAATTTTTTTTTTTTACGAAGTCTTATTTATTCGTTTTCAGGCGCTACGCAACATAATAAACTCGTCGTGCGACCAGCCGATAGGGTATCCGATCTACGTGTCCCCGCTGACGACTTCGTACGCGGACACGTCTCCGCAGTTGTGCGATTTGCTAGGGGGGCCTCTCACCGTCACTGCCATCCGCACTAGACTCGCAGCGCTCTGGAGACGGTATGACACTCTATCACCGAGTATCTATCCTACAGAGCTACAGGTCCCTAGAAGCGTAAATTTCATTAGCCTATTCTTGTAGGGCTGTCACAAAACACAAAACTATTGCTTCTGCGTTCGTTCGCGCGCGTCCGACTCCCTGCCACTTAGTCCTCTCGGGCCTCGGCTCACGTTCGTGAACCCGTCGGTGAAAGGTCACGCACACATAGCTGCGTGCATGTAGTACCTACCGCCGCGCGCTTGTATGAAACTGTTTCTCTGTAGGATAGATACTCGGTGAGACTATACAGGGCGTTACAAGACTATGCGACGTGAAGGGAAAGTACCTTAAATATCGTAGATAGGATATTTTGCTGAAAGAAGACATTATGTTATTTTTAAAAGTTAGTAATACTGCATTCAAAGATTCAAGATCTAAAAATTACGCAAGAGAGACATGGGAAATATGGAAGCAATGAATATTTTTTCATATATTTTATTGTATATTTCCAACTAGCTATGAGTACTTTAAGATTTAAAAGTCTCGCTAACGTGTTCTGTTGTTGTGTTGTGTGGTGGTGATAGGATCCGGCGGCGGTGCGGCGAGGGGTGCTCCAGCGGTGCCGGGGGCGCTGCGGGGGGTGTTCCGGGCGCGGGGTGCGACGTGTCCGCTGCGGAGGCGGGGGCTGCGCGTGCGCACACGCCAAGACACAACGCGTTGCATCTCTCGCGCACATCGCTCGGTCGGTACTCCATTAAGCTTCGTTCATACATGCGAACACCGCACATGACATTCCCTCGATAACACCGCCATTGTGTTGTGTGTGCAGCCGGCACCCGCGGTAGCCTGGCAAGTGCCGGCAAGCCTACGTCGTCCACCCTGGCGTCCCTGGCTGGGTTGTTACGTGAGCATTCGCACGAGAGGACCCAGGATGATGCAGGTAAATCTCCAAGTTTATAGGTCATGTTCTAGTCAGCGTGTAAAGGTCAGCTCATACAGAAACACGAAGCGAAGTAAGGGAAATTTTATTTAGTCTTTAATTTAATTTAATCTCAGGAAAACTACTGGTTCGAATTGAAAAATTCCTTTTGTGTTGGATAGACCATTTATCGAGAGAGGCTTTACTCTATATAACATTTTGAACGCGGATGAAGTCGCGGGCAACAACTAAAATTTTGATAAATAAATTACTAAAAATTTAAGTTTGATCCCGTAGTAGACAAACTGTTTTCCAGTTTTATGGATTAAAATCTAAATATTAAGATTACTTTTTTATGTATATAATATTCACTTATTACAAAGTTAGAGTGGCTCGTCATTCGTCTGGATATTTAAGCACAAACCTGCGCTTATAATTGCACGCGTAACTTTGTAAAATATAGCCCACGTTACTCGCTGGTAATGTAGCTTCACTTATAAATATTAGTATAGATAAATAAAATAAATATGATTGTTTGATTTTTTCGAGTTATACAGTTAAATAAGAGTGCTTATTCACAGTATCAGGTTACGCGGGAAGCGGGGCAGGGGGAGGCGGGGGTAGTGTGGGGGGCGGAGGGGACTCCCCCCGAAGGCGACCGGACGACAGGGGGGCGAATCGCCGCAGCCAACACTCAAGGGGCGGACGGACACACAAGGACTCCACTAGACAGGTGTTCTACTAATAATTACTCAGTTTTAAAGGTATTAAGGTTCATATTCATTCGAACACAATCTTTGCGTCTTTTTAAATAATAAAAACTTTTTCTTGTGTTATAAGTTGAAAGAAATAAATAACGAAACGAAAACATCATAAACATAATCTATTGAACTTGATTCAAAATATTTTGAAATCAAACTCAGTTATGTCGTGCGGATGGGATCCATGATGTCGTAGTTTTATAAAAACGAACGGCGGTAGCCACCTACCATCAAGTGGACCGTCAGCCTGTCTGTCGACCTGAACATAAAAAAATAAATACGTTATCAGGGTGGGGGCCGCAGTCGGGCTAGACGCGACCGCGGTCGTCCCGCGTCCTTCCGCCTCTTGGCCGTCGCGGACAACCAGCTCGTTGGCGACTCTGACCACCACGCGGAAGAACATCAGGTACGGCAAGTGGCAAGGACAGATGTTTGGATCTTTGTTACTCTTTCATGCAAAAACTTTCATGCAAATGCGAAAAATTTAAACTGTAAGGGTGTGTTCAAACTTGCGGTAATATAGTTTATACATACATCAAAGTCACACATATATTACGATTTACTAGCGACCCGCTCCCGGCTTCGCCCGAGACGCAATTTGTATATATAAAAATCTTCCCCGTTTCGCCCTCATTTCACATGTGAATACTGAATTTTATTTTAGAATAAAGAGATGTCTGTATCTTTTTATTCTAAGAGAAAAAAAAAAGAAAATTTGACCACTAATTGTATAGAAATGTCTAAAATGTTATTAATTGTCAATTTCAGAGCTCAGCTTGCGGTGGTTGGGAAGGAGGTTGGCGCGATCAGCCAAGACGAACTCTCAGTACTAAGGTTAGTTTTTCTAGAAAGATTTTTCTAAATCGGTCCACTTAGTTTATATTTTTTAATTGACTTGTTGACTTGTTTTTGTACAGCAAGTGAGCGGGGAGTCGTCGCTGGAAGAGCTCTCTGTTGGAGGAGTGGGGGCCGCGAGTGGGGGCCTGAGTGGGGGCCCGAGCGGGGGCCAAGCGGTGCCGTTGGGGGCCAGCGGGCTCGACGTCTCGTTGCCCGACTGCAAAATCATCGCCAACAGGAACGCCAGGCAAGAGAAAGACTTCAAAAGGTAGCACTTCATCCATCCATCGACACATCTCATTCTGTTTTATGGGAAAATTTGATAAGAAAACATATTATTTTCAGTTGAGAAATCTCATAACTGAGTGTGATCTTAATAACTCGTCATTAAATATTCTGATTTCTGAATTAGTACAATAAAATCATGCATTCACCTTCGACTCATTGTCATTCTTAATTTCAAAGTAAGTTCATTTTCTTTTCAATAAAATATATTTTTAGTTTTATAACAATTCTTTTTTTATTTTTTTATTTTATAGATACTTCATGAACGAAGGCACATCGAAGGACCTCTCGAAACTGAGCAAAGAGATTCGCCACGAACGCGAGAGTTACAGAGAGCTGACCGGTCGTTATATAGAAAAACCTGAAGTGATACCTCTAAAGGAGACCCACTACTCGGACCTGTCCAACAAGGAGTCGATACTGAAGAAGGAATGCAAAAAGGACGCTAAGAACAAGGAGATAAAGACGAAAATCAAACGGTCAGACTCTGGGAGGAGCGAGTTGAAAATGAACGTCAGTATAGGCAGCAAAGTGCTAATAATAGACCCCCTCGGAGTGTACGACTGTATCAATTTAGGAAGGAGAATAGACGTCCAGTGGCCCTCGGAGTCGCACAGGGAGAAGGGTGGGAGAAATCACTGGGGGTCCTGGGTTCCACTTTCCGGTATGGACGGATTGGTAAGTTCCATACAATTCAATCGAACTATACTTCTCACAAAAATTAAGGGAGCAAAAAATATTCAAATTTTTAGGTTATTTTCAACACGCTGTAACTTGAAAACAAATTGTCAAGTTACAGCCTGACCTAAAATTTAGATTTTTTTTTGCTCCATTAATTTTTGTGAGAAGTGTAAAAAAAAGTAAAAATAATAAATAAATATCTTTACACATTCCACACAGCACCATCTAGTTCCACAGTAAGCAACTAATGCTTGCTTGTATTATAGATACCAGACAGGTTGATATACTACATGGATTTTTTTTTTTTTTAAATACATACATATTATAAACACAGAACATCCATGACTCAGGTACAAATGTAAATGTTAACACATAAACATTTGCCAGTAGCGGGATTCGAACCCGCTACCATTTGGTTAACAGCTAGGGTTACTAGCCACTAGACCAAACGTCTAAAAATTTTTTTACGCCCGACGCCAAAACCGGGTGTTATAAGTTTGACGTGTGTGTATGTCTATGGAACCTTAAAATGATTTTTTTTTTTTAACGTTTGAAAGCTGTTGAAACTGATCGAGATGGTTCTTAGCAATAGTTTTATGAAGATCTTTTCAATCGTTTGAAGATCATCAGTCCACTTCCTAGTTGACGAAGGAATTTCATTAACTTTGACAATTTCTTTTGGTATACTGTTACTTCGGTGGTATTTCCATGACATGGTGACCTTTATCTGATGCTGCAGCATCGAGTGGTCTCCGGGATATCCAACTCTTCAGCAATTTACAGCAGATATAGCTGTATTTGGACTCGTTTATTTTTGTCAATATCTCAAAATGTATACACATTTTTTTGCACATAGCTGATTTTGGTTTGACAATGACTATATGTTTTTTTTATTGTCTTTGGAAAAATATAGCTAATATATTTTATTCAAAATTAGTGTTTTCTCACGTGACAGGTTGTACACAAATGGACTCCGAATCATCGCGATCCGAAGTTGCGTTCTCATGTCGACAAAACTATATTATTGGTACAAATTGATGAAAAATTTGTCCCAATCGCTGAAAATTGCGTACAAGATCTCGGCGACGAGGTCTAAAAGCGCCTTAATCGAGAAAATAAACTTGCAAAAAAATATGGAATTGACATTGAGAGTTTTACCCTTGTGAAAATCAAGATTTGAACTCAAATTTACCCTTTGAAGAATGGATGCAGTGAGTCGGGTAGATGAAAAATAAATATTTTTGAAATGGTTTGGACTCGAGAGATTCCAAATGCATTTGAGGATTGGAATTCGGTGTCAGTCGAGACGAAATACCTCATATGAGACACGTTAGACTACAATAAACCTTTACTGAAAAAAAAAAAATAGGCAAGACTGACTAAGGAGTAAAGAAAAAAAAAAAAAAAAAACAGAAGGTTTAATATAGGTTGAGTTGAGGTTGTACAAAAGCAGAGTGAAATCACTTTGTAGAAGGAAATTTTTTTTAGGAAATTTTCACAATGTGTAACTTTCTCCTCAAGCTGTGTGCCAAGTTGAAGCTCTTAATGGATTTCTTCACATTTATCTAGACTCAAAAAATTGGCGCACCTGTTTGATAAACACTTAATAAATATAAACAATCAGTTTCATTATTTTTAGTCCTTTTTTAAGTTGCAAGGATCTATAGACGACGTCACTTGCAAGTGAGGTATTTGCTTGTACGTCATTACATGCAATTAAAAATGTGTAATGTGTTTGAGGATTCAAAAAGCTGTATGGCTAAAATTTGTGATTTAGGAAAAATTTTTAATGATAATTTTCTCAGCTCCGAATATCTGAGAATATTTTCAGAAATATAGTTTGGCCAATAAATTAAGCTTTTATCGACGACGATAAGTCATATTGTTATTATAGATGCTGTTAAAAAGGGTATAGACACTTTTTGAATAAACAACAAATCGATTTTGGCCTCTAACGCGATGAAGTTAAAGTTTAGATTGATTCTTGACGTCGCGCGTAACAAAAAAAAAAAAAAGTACACAAATCAACATTCTAAAATATCAAAAATGTTGTAATATTTATTGTATCATACTTGTTACTTATCCAAAGTAAATTTAATGTTTAAGTTGCAAATGAGTTTCAATCGTAGATGTAGTCCGGAGTGAGAAATGTTTCCTTAACATTTTCATAAGGTATAAACTGATAGTAATTAAATTTTTAATGTTAGTACAATTTAAGTTAAAGTTTAAAAAATATATAAATTAAAATTTCTCGTCATACTCACAAAGCAAAGGGCGGAATAAAGAAAAATTTAAACTTTTTTTTTAAATTTTTATTTGCAAAAACTACAAATACAAATAGATTTTAAATAAATTTCTAATTTAATTTGTGCAAGATATAAAATTTAAATAAAAAAAAAAAAACTAACAAAATATATAATATTTCAAGGATTCAAGGATACACTTGGAATTGTGCAATATGGAAAATCAATGTTTTTATTATGCAATTGCAAAATAATAAAAAATAAAAAAAATCCTAGCCTTTTACAAAAACAAATGAGGCTCGATTTATAAATTTCTTGTGTGATTTTTTTTTTCGGGATATAAAAAATTGATAGAGAGTCATCAGTATGTATTTTTGATTCTTTAGTAATATTGAAAAGAAATATTTAAATGTTTAAACATTTCCGAATAATGTCTACGATTGAAATTGTATTTTTCTTAGTTAAGTAAAAAAATTTTTTGTAAATATATAAATGAAGCTTCGTTATGTGTGTGGAGGTGTAAATGTGACTTCCATGTAAATATTGTAAATAGGAAATGTAAAAATACACAATTGTAAATTACGCGTTTGTATGTACTGTACTCTTTATTGTATCAAAGAGGTGTAATAACGATGAGAGGATATTTTTTTATTATTATTTTTTTTTATTTAAATCTCGCCCTAAATAAAGTATTCGTCGTTCCTTTATTGTGACCAAAATGTAAAGCTTTTGAATTTTTTTTTTTCGATAATTAATAATTTATAAAGTTACTGTTAAGCTTAGTGCACAATGTTTGATTTTTATTTATAAATATATATATATATATATATATATATATATATAAATAAGTGCTGCCGCAGTGGCTGCTGCCCGCGACTTGGTCCGCTTCGAAAAATAAAAATAAATCATAGGCAATGTAGCGCCTGACGTCTTTATTGCTATTACACTTTTGCCAGGCGTTAGTTTTCTCAATTTTTATATGATCCCTAGCGAAAAGTACTTTTTTTTCTGGATAAAAGGTACCCTACCTTTCATCCAGAAAAAAAAAATGTTCTTTCCCCTATCCCCGACAGTGTGTATGCAAAATTTCATGATTATTAATTGGGTAGTATAAGCGTGAAAAGGTAACAGACAGACAGAGTTACTTTCACATTTATAATATTAGTGATTTTTTTTGTTTTGTTTTATTAATTTTTTTTTTTTTTTTGTTGAAAAATATTGCTTTGAAATGTAAAATTACATATGTTTATTATTCAAAAACTGGGCTACCTAAAACAAATTATATAAATAAATGATAGGGAAATCTAAATTGCTCTATAATTTGGAATTGAAATATTTTAATATTTTCGACATTGTGCACTAAGCTTAACAACAGTGTTGTATAAAATTGAAAAACTCAAGCAAATTGTTGTTTATTATTAAAATAATGTTGTGATCAAAATGTTGATTATTATAATATATATGTACGTATTGTTCAATGGCAAAAAATTAATGATCGCGTTGAGTTTTACGAATTTATGTGAAATAAATAATTACATAAAAAAAAAGTGATTTATAAAAAAATAATATTGATAAATTGTTTTATTGTATTATATTTAGGCATTGTGTCGGTTTAAATTTTTTTTTGTTACCTAAATTATTTTATACTTATTTTGTCTAAATGAAATTCAACTTTACTGAATGAAACAAAGAAGCTCCAATTTAGAGCTTACAGAAGCACAAATAAAAATAAGCCTGCCTTGTGTTACTAGTGAAATGGAAATTACTTTCTTGACTTTTTTCGTGTGTGAAAAAAAAAATAGAAAATTTGAGAGAAAGTTTAAAAAAAAAAATACAACCAAATGACAAACTTTCAGAGATTTTGCTTGTTTTCCAATAAATTAATATAGAATTTAGTGAAATTGTCCTCAAGATATCAACGAAACCTTAATTATTTTCAATTGAAACCTTTATTGAAATCAATAATAATGAGTTATAATGATTAAATAATATTCGAGTTAAATCATAAATTAATCATATTGCGTGGAATTTCTCACTTGTGGCAAAATAAGTTTAATGTCTTAATTTTTTTTATGAATAAATCTTTGCAAATTTTTTTAGTTTTTTTTTTTCGTTTCTCAATTATTTAAAAAAGAAAGGGTAAATCTAATAATGTAATTAGTTCACAAGCGCGGCTTACGTCTTCTCTCTAAATGCACTTAAATATTTCAATTATACCCAAATCTAATAACGATATATTATTATTTATTATAAGTCCAAATCGCATTGTTTCAGGCTCTCTTATTAAATATGTATAAACAAAATTTCTCGCTGATGTTTATTTACCGTCAGATATATTTAAAAAAAAATCGTATCATAGCTTAGTGAAGACTCGAAAGACGCTCCAATGGGCCCCATAAGGAAAATAATATAGAATTTATTCAATTTTTTTTTTATTATTACACGGGACTAATAGAGGTGCTGTACTGTTTTTGAAGTGAAAATATCAAGGTCGAATTTCGTGTGACGCTTCATTGTAACAATCACGTGACGCTTCTGGTAACGTTTCTGCAAAAGTAAATACTTAACTATTAATATTTCGAAATATTTATTTTATTTTAGTTCTCTCTCTCTCTCTCTCTCTCTATCTCACGCGTATACTGCGTATACTCTCTCGACTTTATTAGACAAAAATAATTTAAAACCTGCGAATAAGAATATAGTAATTCTAATATATTTTCGCACCAACAAGTTCAACAAGTTGATTTGACATTATGCACGGTGAGCAAGTAAATTGACGCCTACTTTCAATATTATGTATGTTGAATGTAGTCGACCGATCAGCAATCAATTAGTTGAATCAACATATTGAAATGGTGAATGGTTTATTACTTCGAAAAAAGTTACTAACTCAATTTTCAAGGTTGGCAAAACATTTCTTAAACAGACGGTAAATAAACAAGCGATGCTGCTCATCGTTTGAATATAGTATGACAGAAATCTGTCTACAAATTATCCGAATCCGATTGCGTTTGGCAAACAATTCAAATTTGACAGAAATAATTTTGAATTTACTTAGCTATGAATTTTTTTTTCATTTGCTGTATCCAGTTAAAAGGATTTAGATAGTATTTATCAATTTGGGAATAGTTATAGCAATCATAAAGACAATCGTCATTGAATCTTTTATAACTTTTACTAACTCTTAAAATTAATTCAAAACTCTGATCGATAAAACGATGAACATATTTAATAATGATAAAAGATGGTAGATATTGACACAGATTCACACTTACGATTTTTTTTTAATCTTTATTACGAGGCTTTTCCATTATGGACATGTAGCCTCGCTTACGAATTTGTTCGGATATTTTCAGTGTTTAAAAATGTTCATAATTGAATCATTTTAATAGAAAAGTTCAACATAAATATTTCAAATGCTATCATTTAATTATCTACTTACATATTATTAAGAGTTAAATTTTGACTATTTACATATTAAAAAATAGGTCAATTCTAATTTAGCGACTAAAGTGTCTGGGTGAGCTTTTTTTTTAAATGTATGGATATTTGTTAAGAAAACTTCAAATTTTAAGATACCCCAGTCACAAATGCTTTTAAATGCAAGCATCGTTAACCGGGAAATAGGAAACGATAGGATTGCATAGGTAATGTAATCTATTACACGAATAAATCCATAATGTTTGACAAGCGCAATCGGATAAATATATAAGCATATAATATTATCTCAAGTTGCCTTAATATATTTTAGACTGATTTTTTATAAACGTGGGCGTATCTATATATATATAAAAATATAATATGTTATATTTAAGTATTGTTAATGTATAATATTGCGCTCTTAAATTATTTATTAATAAAACATTTAAGGACATTGTACTTACCACTTGGCGGCGGTTTTTTTTTACTACAAAATAATAATTTTTCACAAACCTCATTTAAAATTGTCATTTTTTTTTCTTTGGTAATTTAAATAATACTTAGTAATTCACACTTTGAGCTGATTATATATAGAAAATAATAGATGCTTCACAAAGTAGAGGGCAAATTCCGTCCATAGAACTTTTGTTTGCATTTGAGTTTTTTTTTTTTAATTTTAAGTGAAAACCGCCGTCGAGAAGCTGTTGAATTATTTTAAAATATTACCATAATCAATAAACAAATATATCTATATGAGACAATCCTGAATTAAAATGGTACCTATATTGAATTTTGTTTTTTATTTCCAATTTCCCTATGGATGTTACCTTTATATATTACCGATGGTTTTGCGTAATAAATTACAAATTAATTAAAAAAAATAATTAAGCAAAGAAAAGCATTATGATCAAAGAGAAACTGTCTAGGTATTTCTACACTTGTTAAATGTTTATTCATTTACTTTCTTAACCTTACAAGAGATGGTGTTGCCAGTCTAATTTTGTTATTATATTTTGCAAATTAATTATAAACTCTAAACGGCTGAACCGATTTGGATGAAATTTTGTGTATATACAAATATTTGAGTGGGTCCCTGGATGGTTTCCATTTATAATTGGCTTAATTTATAATTTTAAATAGGGTTATATTTTTATTGATATTATTGAGTTTAATACTATTATTATCTATTATTACTACTATTATTGCATTATAAGTTGTTATATTATTTATCTATGTATTTAATTATTCAAGCTATCTATGTACATTATATAATATATCTGTATGGCGTTCGCGTGAGTCACACGGTGCTGGCTGAAAATCAGCGCTGTAGGCTGCTGAGCCTGTTTAGCACCTCGGCACAATGCTGAGCCAGTATCCGATTCACTGCCGTGAGGACACACACATCTTACCTGTCTGTTTTTTATTAATTTTCTTGTGTCATTTTGTTTTTGTTGTTTCTGTTTTTTATTTAATGTTAATGTCCTTCGTGCAGCGAATAAATTTCTTTCTTTCTAACCATTATTTTGTCAATGAGTATGTTTTTGTGTATTGGGTTATTTCATTTTTATCATCACAAAAATAGTTAATTCAATAATTGCGTCATTCAATGACGACAAATATTTTTATATTATAAAGATATTGACTAGGTACCTATATTTTATAATATAAAATTTAAATGAGTCTTTATATTAGAAAAAAATAATACTTTGGACATTCAATACTTACTTAATTCGATTCTTTCGAACGCTTTCTAAAATAAATATATGATCCAATTGTGAATTGATATTAAAATTTAAGAAATTACGAGTCGCTAAATACATGATTTCGCAAACCCACATTTTTTTCTTGCCACAACGAATAAGAAAAGAATTGTGCTAAGTATAAGGTTCCATTTTCGTTTTGTTTGTATTATGTACCTATTCTTACGTGAATCATAATTATTTTCAGAAATTCATGTTAAACATTGTTTATTTTGACTTTCAAAGTTTTTTTGCTCATAACCAAAGCAAAGTAACATCATTGAATCTTAAGAGTACTGCCACAGGTACTACTGATCCAGTAAGGATAAAGGACAAGGTAGGATTGGGCATTGATGTACAATACAAATAATACATTAGAAAGTTTTGTTTTTAATAAAACGAAACTGTAAAGAAAATTATATATTTTATTTTCAAAATCTGTTTAGGTATAGGTACATCGATCGTAAATAGAACAATAACTATTTGAATGATTTTTAAATACTTTTTATTAGAATTTAGGACAGTCAAGAAGCTTTTGCGAGGGTACAAACGAGACCATTAAAAATACAATATTATTCAAGTAGGTACTTATCTATGTATTAAGTGACATTTATTTTACCTATTTTAATATTATCACTAACTGTCTCCGCGCCGCGACCACAATCGTTAAACATGGTTAAAACGGGCAACACTACAGTACACTGTAACCTATAGATATTAATCATATCATAGATTAGATCAGAGCTGTCCAAGTAAGGATATGCGGCCGCATATGGCCCGCAATGTGACGTGTTATTGATCTGCCGCAAGTATATTTTTTTTATTTTAGAGAATTTCGTACTTAGTTTTTAAATTAAGTACTTTAAAACGCTAACAAATCTGGCATAAAAATAAGTTCGACGATAAGAAATGGAACATAAAATCCAAATATAGGACTTAAATATTTGTAAGTACCTAATATTATTTATTATATCAAATATATTATCTAACAATGATAGGTATTCCTCAACTTCCATATTTCCACCATAGATTTCTTAGTAATTTTGTACTGGCTCAGACAATAGTAGAGGCGACATATAAATACACAAAAGCCGACATCTATTGCATTTATAGAGCTATAGATTTTAATGCAAAGCGCAGACAATAAAGTGTAAAATAAAAATCCAATGGGAACTTGTTACAACTAATGTTCATCAATTATCATAATGTTTACGCTTTATATGCCCTTTACGTCGAGTTTGGTATGGTAATCTAACTAAAATATGGCCTAATTTTGTGCCAAGTTTCATACAAATCCAAGCAGCCATTTATTTTTGATTTGAGTCACAAACATTCGTTAACAATAATTATTGACTTTTTAATACTTGACAGGAAATTATTTATCTACTTAAATAGTTGAATAAATTTCATATATTAAAATATTTTTGGACGCATTTTGGGGTTATTCGATAGATAATCCTAATATCTAGTGCTTAGGTGAGTATTTACTTTTACATTGTAATAATTTTTCTAGAGGACATACTAAAATGGACCCAATGTGATGGTCTTAAATGCAACTACTTCTACTAAGCTCGCTAAAGACTCGTATACTTTTTAGAACAATAATTTATCTTCATAAGAAAACATTGTCATTATTATAAGTGAGTCTGCACAGAAATCAGCGCTTCCAATAAGGAATAATCTCTAGTGGTCCTCATTCCTAGCAGGGCCAAACAATAATACAGTAGTACACACTTGATAATGGGCGTCGTGAATTTTCGTTCACGTAGAAAAGACAGTCAGCTCCGACGATTAACGAAGAAAGCTTAAAACAATTAACCTTAAATCAATGTCCATAAGGTTCATAATACAATGCAGCTG
Source organism: Synanthedon myopaeformis (assembly GCA_944738685.1). Classification (NCBI taxonomy): domain Eukaryota; kingdom Metazoa; phylum Arthropoda; class Insecta; order Lepidoptera; family Sesiidae; genus Synanthedon; species Synanthedon myopaeformis. The sequence goes on along the minus strand of OX122927.1, from coordinate 1,296,051 downwards.
TAAGCTTTGTCTCACTCGCACTCGCGTAAGATGGCAAGCGGCGCACGCTAACATGGCGGCAGTTGGCGACCAATAGCGGTACTGGAAAAAGCCGCCAAGTGTGTCGATTGGTCAATAACATTTCCCACACTTTAAAAGTTTCTCTTCTGCGCAGGTACACCCCTAAGCCATATCAGTTGGGTACTACTGTACTTTTAGATATTTAACCAAAATTACGAAGTTCAATATTTTTTTCAAAAAATACCAGTCACAGCTTAATTAGCCAATAGATAAACACCTTAATTGATTACTTAATACATGCAATTGTACGCTACATTGTACTAGGAAACAGTGTATCTTAATGTAATAAAATGTCTTGAATTAGTGTAGTGATAATTTAAGAGATATTTAGGTAGTGAAGTTAGTGCCTCCTATAGAGAACATAATAACAAAGTGTCTTCCCCTTATTAAGGAAAATAAAGATCGTGTTTATGGACATTATTTTTAGTAAATAATCAATCTAGGTTAAAATAAAAATGGCTTATTAGTCTTACATTTAAATTGTAATACTAAAAGGTTGTATATTCCCAAGTACACCCTAAATATGTACCTAATAAAATAGTTTTTTGGGGGTGGTATGTGGTAGAGTCCTAGAAGTCATTCATTGTTTACTATTTATTGAATGTCTTCACAAAGCCCAAGGCAAAAGCACAAAACACCAAATATATAATTTGTTAGTCACTAAGTAAAAAAATAAAAAAGGTTAGGAAAAAAAAATAAAAAATAAATGTAAAAATTATTGTGTTTATTGTAAAAAGTAAAAACAAATTCATTCGCCTACATTACTTAAATGAGGATTATTAAAGATGGATCCAAAAAAAAAAATCAGATAAAAATAAAAAAATAATACAAATACTTCTACATATACAAATATTTCATAGACACTTTTTTTTACGTATATTGCTTATTTCATTTAAATGATATATTTCATTTCATTTTTTAATCGTAAAGCCTAACTCAGATTATGATAAAATAACACCTAACCTTATATGTATGAAAATAAATCATTTTTATACACATTAAACCAATTTAATCTCCAACTTTCCATACTTACTTTCTTTAATTTTGTAAACAATATCTGAATATCATCATATTAATAATAATATTCATTATCAGTTGAATTTAATTTATTAAATCTGTTTTTAATAGTTTTTTTATTGGAGATTATATAATTCGCATAACGATTTTGCTAAAACAAGTCCATGATAAACAATTGTCCCAACAATAAAATAGATTTTTTAATAACATTTTTATACATTAAAAAAAAATATTAGTGAAATGCTAGATTTCCTATGAAATTCGAAGCATCTTTAGTCTCGTCGAAGTTTCATATACAGTATAATATAATATATTCTCGCTATGATATTAAAAACTATGTAAAAATAAAATTGTTCACTATGATTTTAATTATATTTAAGATCCAGACTTAATCTTGCCAGCCATCCGATCTATGAGATTTGTTATCATGTCTGCGTCAACTAAACCAATAAATTTGTCCACTATGAGCCCATTTTTAATTGCTATCACCGCTGGCACGGCTTTTACCTAAAAAAATATCAATTTATTTTTATAAAATGAAAGGTTAAAAAGCTCTCGGTCCACTAGAAGGTGGACTTTAGATAGGTACCGTTGTTTTGCATATAATTAAATATCAGTTAATTATATATTTCAATGCATTCCATAATCCAATATTACTTATGTAACCAAGTAAGTAATAAGCGAGTAAGTACGGAGAGAAGCGACCGTCTGCCTGTCTACGACATAAACATACAGAATTCAGTAGACCAAAAAGAGTTTGAAATATTGAAATATTTAAGTGAGGTGTGGACCTATCGATATGTTTGTTGGTAAATAATATAGTTGAGCTATTCTCTAAAGCAGATCCTCATATATATTTACCTCAAATGTATGCACTAATTCAGCGTTATCCTCCACATCAACGACAGCCAAATCCAAATTCTGGTGTGGCTCTACCAGCTCTTTCAATTTCGGTGTCAATATCTTGCACGGCTCACACCAGTCCGCATGAAAATTCACTATAACTGGCTTATCATTATTCATTACCTGCAACCACAATAAAAATATGCAACTATGTAATCATTTGACAGGGCCCACTTTTGAAATTAACTTTTTAAGTAATGTAACTTTTTTGAGTGCAGTTCTGAGGAATGTGCAAGTAATAATTTAGATACTATCGTGTTGTGTAAATCTAAACCACCTTAAAGTTTATAAATTGCATGCACTCGTCTATGTTCACAAGGTAGATGATATTATATGTGATTTGGTTAGGTATAAAGAATAAATTTTTTTTGTTAAATTAACACCAAATCGTACTTAATGATGAAAAAAAAAACACGTTTTTTTAAAGCGCTTGGATCAGTGATATAAAACAAAATGCATACTAATGTGATCTTTAATAGAACGGATACATTTTAACAGATCATTAGGCGACAACCCACATTGGAGTGTTCAGGCGTAAGCACATTAACACAGAAACATACAAATTATCTCAGTACTATTTACCTTATTAACAAACTCCTCATTATTCTTGACTAGTATAGTTTCATTATGAACCACCGATGTGGATATCTCTTGGGCTCTCCTAATATTCGCCAAGCTTTTAATTGGCGACCGAAGGCTTCTACTTATTGCGCTGCACATTTTTTTACTGAAACAAAACAAAATATTAAAAAATTAGCCAAACAGTCTGCACAGTTTTTTAAACTAGTTTTCTTTAAAAATACCTTCAGATATATTGCGTATGCTCAATTTAAAAATAAAAATATATCAGCTCAGCTTAGTATTGTCTGTTTCTAGAGCAAACAAGAAACTAAGTTTAGAATTTCACTTTTGAGTTTTAGGTTAATTTATTTAAAAAACATTGAGAAACTCACTTCAACAAAAGAACTTAATAAAATACACACATAAATACATATAATAATAAGAAATTAATTGAAAATATAGAAAAATGAAAACCAAAAAAGGTAAGCAAGCTACCTTCAAAAACCTTTAATAGTTTTTTGCCTGCCCCAGAAATGAACTATACAAAATATTTAAAAATTATTATTAATTAGGACACATATGCTTTTTATAATGACGACATCATTTATGAATTGAAATGTTGGGTGCAATTATTTGAAATTATTAAGGGACTTCTATTGGGAGGATATCAGACTTCCAGACTTCCAGAGAAGTTCATTTCAAAAGTTGGCCCTACTGGGAATCTAACCAACACCCCCTGAAGCGGAGTGTTAAGGCAAGCACCTAACAAAACCACTCAACCAAGGCTAGTCAAATTAATTGTAAGGGACTTACAATATAATTATTATAGACTGAAATTTGGTCTTATTCAATAATTTATTTTTTTTATTTATATAAATCCTTAGGAATCTAGGCTTAAATATTTTGTTTTGCAAATATTTAGTAGTTATTTAGCAAAATTATCTCTGGTTTTTATGTAGCCTTGGTTTTTATGCTACTGCAGTGTTAATTCTTTAAAGCAATCACAACTTAAGCATACTGATATCGTGTGAGCTTGTTATCAAACTACATATTTACTTAAGTAGCGACAGCGGATTCATAATAATAATTATGAATGGGTAATGGGACTATAATTGTATTTACATTTATTAAACAAACACTTTGTGTCAACATAACAGTTCTAAAAGTTATATTGTCATATGCTTTTAGGTGGGTAATAAAGTTTATATAGTTAATAGCATCTGTACTAATATTATAAATGTGAGTGTAACTCTATCTGTCTGTTACCTTTTCAGGATGTATTAGAGATACAGGAAGGGACATAGGGTACCTCAGATCCAGAGAAAAAAAAATAATAATAATAAATTTTTTAATGCGGACGAATTCGCAGGCACCAGCTAGCTTAATGTTTAAAAAAAAAATAGTACTTATAATGTTCTATGTAATGAAGATAAAATATGATGATCATTATATAGATATTTACTTTATTAGCATCATTATAAGCCTGTTTCTCTCCAATGTTATAGGCCTCTCCCAAAGCTCACCACCACACATGGACCTTTTACGGACTTGACCTGACTGCTTTAGACTTGACGGACCTGTTTTGGAAAACTAAGAAAAATTATAGACTTGACTTGACTTGACTTGACTAACTAGTGTCTGGATCTGTTACTTTTGATTTTAATTTCAATTTTGCCTTTTCTTTTAAAAAAAAAAGCTATTACAAATTGATATTTTTACAAATGACACTGGCAAAATCATAACGCGACAATCGACATTAACTTGACACTGGCAGACAATGGCCATTTTAAAATGAGCCGCATTGCCATTTAAACCTAAGAAGAAGAAGAAGAAGAAGACCTTTTACAATTATTTTTTAATATTTCACAAATTAAGTTAAACTCCAAATAAACAACTTACCAACGTTTAGTTATCGGAGCCAAAAGTTTTAATTTTCTTAGTCTCTACGGGCGCAAGACACACATGAACAAAACTATATGTAATAGCAACACAAGCACTGACAATTAACAAAAATAGTAACGCGTATCTAAAAATGAAAAGTTCGTCATAAAAATTGGCGCCGTATACAGTAACAAAGTCCCCTTTTGGCAGTATTAGCAATATAATTGTTAGCGTAATAGATATCGCCACGGAAATTTTCCCAATGAAATGACCAGTGCGAACAGAAACCCAGCATAGCATGAACGTTACAAACCAAACCGCAGTCAAAATGTACACTCCTACACCAAAATTAGACATTGTTCGTTAGTTAAATAATAATAAAAGATAACAAACAAAACCCAACGAAAATTCGATGCATGCAGAATGTTTTAAGTATTTACGTTTATCACAGCCGCCTCGCATATAACTGATTGATGTACAATAAATTTCTACGTAGTTAGTAGTTTGATTAAATTCGTTTATAATATAAACTGGTGTTTAATCAATCAACGTCTCTTGCTACTTGAAAATTAAAAATTAAAATGTCTTGTCTTAGTTTGCTTGCTTGCTTTCTTCTCATTGCTCTCTATGTCTAAAGTTCGTACAATATAGCTTAATCTCTGTGACAGTGACAGTTGTCAGAGTGACATACCTAGTGCTCGGCAACTCGTTTTTATTTGTTCATATTAATTATCGATATTTTTAGTACAATATTGTCATTGATAATAAATAGTAGTGCATTTATAAATAACTGTACACAATAAATATAAATTAACTGTACATAATTTTAATAAAATAAAACACAAGGATTAAGATGACAGTAAAAGACAGTAGTACCGTACCACAGAATACTATATATATAGTCTCACTTAGTGACTTGACTGTTGAGTGTTACCAACACCTACTATAAACAGAAGGCCTGAGCGCTTACGTCACACGAGAGGTCTACGTCATCAACATGAGGCCTAACATTTCGCATAGACACTAGCGCCAACTAGCGCCGAAATTGTACGAGTTCAGTGTTGTCGTTTTAGTGACTTTGTCACTAGATCTAGCGAGTTTTTCATGTGTTTGGTGATATTTTTTTGGATATTAATGTAAAAAAAATATTTTTTAATAATTTTAACGATATTGTTTATACAACATTAATTTTTATATGTGGTTGGATTAAAACTTATTTGAAAAATATGGCTGTGTTTAAAAAGATTTAGTGACTTTTTATTTTCTTAAGCGGAAACACTGACCATTCTTTGTTGTTCTTTGTCGTAACGACTAATGGCTCATCGTGCATTTAGTATCATTTTTTATTGTTTAGACCTAGTTTAGACGATATAAAAATGGTGAACAAATGCTGTATACCTAAGTGTAAAACAAATTACGCAAACTCCAAGAAGGGAGTAGTATTTTCGTTCCCAAAAAACGAAGATCTCAAGAAGAAATGGATGTGCGCCATAAAACGTGACAACTTTCAACCGAGCAAACATTCAAGAGTAAGTTATATTTTATTGAGAAAGTTTTTAGATCCTTTATCTTTATAGAATCTAACTGTTCATTGTCAATTTTCAGGTTTGCGAACTACACTTCACCGAAAAGGACATTTGCCGCACAGCAGAAAAGTATGAAGAAAAAACAGGCGAGAAAATAGTTGTGAACTTAATGAAACCCCGTTTGTATTCTGGTGCTATACCGTCAGTGTTCCCCAATTGCCCTAGTTATTTAAGTGCCCCCAAACATTCAAGGGAAAGTGTAGACGAAAAACGATTACGAATTGAAAACAGACATATTGAGTGTACTATTAGTGAAAGTATTCGGATGCAAAGTGAATATGAAAAGAAATACATGTTCAGTGATTATAGTGAATTTTTAACTTGTTTATCTAATCATAAGGTAAGTGGAGAATGGATAACAATAAAGAAAGATGAGGTAGTCATATTTGTAGTAATAGCAATGTCGAGTAGTCCTGAAATATCAGTCTCTGCAACTTTTGATAATAATTTAGAATTAAAATTGTTTAAAAACCACAATCAATTGAAAAAGTATCATGGGGAAACTTATCCAAAAAAGTTTAATAATATTAAAGACATATTTGCAATTTTAAAGGAATTTGAAAACAACAGTGCATTTGGAATGTCATTTGAGGATGTTTGTCAGAATGCTATTACCATGTTACAAAATTCAAATAAAGACCATGATGAATTGATTAAAAAAAAAAATTGATTTCTTGTGTGAACAGCTAGCTTTAACATCTGTGAAAAAAGAAATGCTCAGATATTCTACAGAATATTTAATTTATTTTAGTCTTTTATATTCCATATCACCTCATGCTTATCGTTACATATGTAGTACAGCTTTTTTAAACATTCCACATCCCAAAACTGTTAAAAAAATTTGTAGTAAGTTTAACTGTAACCCGAAGGATGAAATTAATAACTTCAATTTCCTCAGGTACAGTAAACAAAAATTTCATTTATTAAGTAATTCTGACATTATTGTTTCTCTTATGATAGATGAAATTCATATTAAACCATATTTTGATTATAAAGCAGGGAATATTGTAGGAATGTCTTGTAATAGTCAAGTAGCTGCCACTACTGCTTATGTTTTTATGATACAAAGTTTACAAAGTTCATATAAAGATGTAGTACATATTTTGCCTGTAAATAACATTAATGGTGAGGATTTAAATAAATATATTAAGAAAGTTATAATAGGTTTACATTCGATTGGCTTCAATGTTGTATGTGTAGTTAGTGATAATAATGCTGTCAATAAGAAAGCTATGTCATATTTCAATTCACCACCAAAATTTAATATAGTATATAAACATCCAGCAGATCAAAATAAACCACTATTTTTTGTTTTTGATTCAGTCCATATACTTAAATGCATTAGAAATAACTGGCTTAACCAGAAGAATCAAACATTTTTATATCCAAACATTGATCAATTGTTAAGTAGTTCATGTAGTGAAGTTGCCAATTTCAATCTTTTAAAGATGATTTATAACTTAGAAAATAGTACTTTAGTAAAATATGCTCACACTTTAAATATATTTAATGATCATGTACATAATGCTTTACTTTTTGTTGGCTCACAGAATAACTTAGCACATTATAACAGTACAGCTGCTTTTATAGAAATCATTTTAAAATGGTGGAATACAGTAAATGTTAAGACTTTATACAAAGATAAGCGACTAAGGAATAATTATATGTCTCCTCTTTCACCGAACCAGGAAAATTATAATTATTTAGTTAAATGTCTTGCTTGGTTAGATCATTGGGAAAATTGTCAAGTTGGTGACAATCAACTGACAAAACAAACCCATTTAGCATTTACACATACTACATATGCCCTAATACAATTGACAGATTACTGTGTTAATGAATTAAATTTTAAATTTTTATTGCCTGGTAAGATTCAGACTGATAGTTTAGAAGACCGTTTCGGAAAATATAGAGGTATGGCTGGATCTCAGTATTTAATTTCAATGAGACAAATATTTGAAATAGAGTCAAAGCTCAGAATACAATCTTTGTTACCCTTAACTTTAAAATCTCATAGTTTTGGACCATGTAATATTAATATTACAGACATTACCAACAATATTCCCGATGAACAAAATGATAGTTGTAGCTCAGTAGTAGAACACTTGAATTTTAATATCTGTGTCTCTGAACAAGATATTATAAAAAACCAAACACAGTTACCCATTCTCACTTACATTGCTGGTTATTGTACACAAAAGTTATTAAAAAAGCTTTGCTGCAAATATTGTAATAATTATTTAAATGTATCCAAAGAAGAAATTAATGTAGATATAAATTCTGATTATAAATTAATAAGAAGTTTAGATAGGGGAGGATTATTACTACCACATAATGATGTTGTTAATTTAGTTTTGTTTACATATATTGTAGTGAACAAATTAATTAGTGAGGAATTTGAACAAGGATTTTTAAATTGTCGAAATCATAGAAATGTTGTAATAAATATTACATCTTCAATATTGGCTTGTGAAGACTTCTTTCTTTCAGATTTTAATTGTAATATACCGGAGCACTCTTTAAGTACTATTATGTATCATTTAATAAAAATTTCTGCGAATATATTGTTAAATAATTACATAAAAAAGAAGAATGATAATATTATTAGTATAAAGACTTTAAAGAAGAACAGAAAACTAAGTACTGTATCTAAATAGAAATGTTATTTAAGTGATTTAAGTTTAGAATTAGAACCAATTTGTACTTGTACTTCATCTAAAAACGTGTTATTCATTTATATAGGTAATTAAATTATAATATTAATTTGTAATAATTACCTAAATAAATTAATACACCACTTTTGAGTTTCTTGCCAATTCTTCTCAAAAGGCGTAATCGAATCGGCGGATTAATAAAACATTTTTCGTTTTTGTACACGTAAATTTGGTTGTTTTATTTATTATAATTCCTACTTATCTTACTAATTTACTATTACGTACTTTAAAATATCAAATTTATTACAATTTTAAAGTTAAATGATAGAAGTTTATAGTTTGTCTTAGTACGAACGCGCCTAACGAAATACTCTCAACTAGCTCTGTCGGCCCTATGTGCGTGACGTCACGCAAGCAGCGCTCCGGCCTTCATTAGTAGTAGGTGTTGGTGTTACACTAACAGTAGTGACAGTGGAAATGAAAAAGTTGTCATAATTATATCGACTATTGCATAGACACTATTATAGTGGAATATTGTAATCTAGCAAACTGCTCTGTCACATAACTGATGCGTTAATAGATATTCATGAATCATATGCAAGAACTTAGGGTTTATTATTTATTACAGTGAAACAATAATTGTTCAAGATATAAGTATGACAATCGGAGTTATTAGCTTGTTAGAAAAATCAATATAGTAACGGACTTTTCTGAAACGGAATGCTTCGTGATGTAGACTCCAACAATATATCGAATCAATTTTCTTATTATAATCAATCGAGAGTTGTGCTTTCTTTGTTTGTGTCAGTGCTACACAAACTTGATACAAATCAGCAAGGGACTGGTTTAAACTTCAATCAAGTCAGAATAAAATTATTGTCAATGTCAACTATGACGATGACGTCATTCTCATTGCCCTGAAATTAGTACGAACTTGAAGACTAGAGTTGAACAGAGTAAAATAAGTTATCTTATAAATCGTTTAAATTAATTTTCAAAATAATATAAAATGAATTCTAGACAGATTTTATCTTAATTTTTCCTCTTACAATGTTTTATAATAGATAGAACTGTTCACAAAACATTGAAATTGTTACAATAAGTTAAATATACTTTTATAAATGTTATCAAAAGTATGTGTGAAACGAAACGACAACAAGCCAACAACGTAACAATTATATTAATTTATAATTGATAGGTTGTCACTATTGTATTGTTATCAGTGGTGAGTTTTCTAGTGCTGTGTTACTGTCTATTTTATTAGAAAGGTAAGAAATTTTCAAGATTTTCCTAATTTTAGGCTCATATTTGGTATCGTTTGCTAAATAATTTTCCTACTTCAATCATGCATTACTAAAGCGTACACAGTAAGTTCAAAAGCTATATTTTTACTATAAAAATAAAACGCCATTTTCCGCTTCGTGATCCGCTCATCTGGAATATTTTTTTATCATAAATTTTATCTCGCAATCAAAGTTTCTTGATGAATTTTACCAAGATATCACACATTTAGCCTATATGACCATAAAAATATAGTTTCTTGAGTATTTTTGTTACACTACTTTCGTTTGATTTTGATGACTAATGTTCCAAGACAAGCCAATACATAAATTGCGATTTTTATTAGATCGAAAGGCCAGGCCAAGCTTCTATTGTTGCAAAGTCAGTGACCTATAATTGATTGGTTTTTTAAAAAATAATATACGAATTGTTAATGTATATTATTATAATGACTCGAAAAATATTTTTTACTTGCCAGGATGAACTCAATTATTTTAATCAAAAGTTTGTTTATAAAAGTTGTTTTTATAAGTGAATTTTAAAAATAAAATGTATTATTGCTTGAATATTGTTGTATTGCTAATGAAATAGTTTCAGATTTTGGAATCAATAAATTTCGTTTTATAAATGACCTAATAAGATGACCTCACTTAGGTGTGATGTTTTGGTCACATTGGAAAATAATTATTAATTGGAAATGTTAAACACGTTCATACATTCTCTAGGCTCTTTTTGTTTTTTTTTTTAAGTTACTAAAGAGGAATTTGACAGTATAGTTAGTTACTAAGGAAAAATTTTTTAACTGAAAATGGGTAAATATGTTTTACCTGTTTACTAAAGAATGATTAATATTACAGTCCATTAGTTTAATCATATATTTTTCATATGATATATTCAAGTTTTAATAAAAACTTATTACTTATTCAACACACAATTAAATACAATTTCTTTTTTAGCACTTCCTTAACATTTTTGATTTGTCATCAACTGCTTTAACTTATCAAAAATTATTCAATAAATTTTCTTTGTTAATTTCCAGGAAAAATACTGCTTGTGGTTAACATGTTGTTAATGTTTTTTTTTGTCCATTCTTCAATATCTTATAGTATGTGATATCACAACATCTTACAATTTGTGGGATTATGATGGATCAGCTTTGTGCAGTCTGTGTATTGATACACAGTGATCTGTATTACAGGTATTTTCCAGTACTTGTATTAAGGGCATCTTGCTCTCACACAATTACAACCCTTGCTTTAGGTGTGAGAATTTAGGTGAACATTGTTTGTATAGTTTTTATGGTTTATGTAATTTTGTGAAGCTAATAAATGCATAATGATTATTTAATTAAATAAATAAGAGTAATGCTGTGCTAGATTGTGCTATTGATATGTCTTGGGATTGGATCCAATTAGAATCCTCCTCCTTTTAGAAATAACTATGTTTTAATAAATTATGCACTCATTTTTCTGCATCCTTCGATAGGCGTTTTTTTTATTATTTTCTTTTTAATGTTTGGGACTTCTACTTTACAAACAAAGGTATATCAGCTCCATCATTCCCGGTGACCGGTGACTTTAAATGGCGGTTAGCCTACTTGACGCTTTACTCAGAGATGGTGAAAGAGACCCTAAATATATATATATTATACAATAATTAGATACTTGCAATGAATAGATTATGTTTTTATACATTAGAATAATAAACTAATCAAAACAGCAATTAATTTTATAGTATCTTAAATTAATTGCTGTTTACCTTTAGTACATATTTAACTTTAGTATTTTTATTTTCTCAATGTAATGTTTAAAATAGATATGTAGTAAGTATCATGTGATGAATGCTACAAATGAAAAAGGAATAATTCCAACAGGCGTAAATGGCTCACGACCGGTTGCTAACGCAATTTATCACTTGCCATCTACTGTTCATTTCAATTGCAATTATTTTAAACCCCATTTGAGCTTTAAATTGATGATTCCTTCCTGTCATATTACCGAAAAAATTGAACTAGTTGTGTTTTAAATATTGCTAGCCCATTTAACTATAATATCTGTTAATATAATGCAGCCAGCTAACATGGGGATAATTGCCGATACATTCATTTTCACCGAGAGAAACCGACGTCAAACTGTTGCCGATTAATTGCCGTACAATTTCTGTCTTAAGTTTAGCACGATGCGAAACCTGGCAGTAATTATTGACAATACTTAAATCTTACTATGTTCGCGATGTACTTACATATACACGTATTGATGCGATGACAAATAAGTTTCTTTAGTTTTTAAGTTAACAATTTTCATATAAAATAATAAGTATCTAACTAAAATAATTACTAAACTAAACTAAAATTAAACTTCAAGTAGTTTTTATCCCTAAAATGAGAAACTTTTTTTCTCTGTCATCAGAGAGGCATTCGTGTCACATTAACCTAAATTCTAGATCATCGTCTAGATTATTTTTAAATTAGAATGAAACAATGCTGCTGGTCATCTACTCGTATGTAGCTTTGTTATCATCATTGTAACAATTGAAAAGTAAATTAAAATATTTTATTTGTCTTTATTGTATATTTTACTCTCTTTAAATAGCCAATATACCAAAATGTTTATATTTAATATTAAATTTGCATTTCACCGTTATAATTTTTATGTCTTTGAATTTATTACTCTCTAATAGCCATCTTCAGCAGTATAATAAATATAATTTGTATATATCGGCAGCGTGTCCCCAAATCACTACATATTATAAAACAAAGTCGTCCGCCGCGTCTGTCTGTCTGTCTGTTCACGATAAACTCAAAAACTACTGCACCGATTTTCATGCTGTTTTCACCAATGGATAGAGTGGTTCTCGAGGAAGGTTTTAGTATATAACTAGCCGCGCGACTTCGCCCGCGAGCTTAGAAATATTATAACAGATTCACATAAAGATTAACAATTTCTAAATAAACAGTGAGTGTGGAAATATTGAACGCCAATTAACGTAATATTATGTTTGGCCTTCTTTCCACCAACGAAACCGTGTATGAATCATAATGTTCTCATTAGGCTGTAATACTTAATTTCATGGTCAAAAACTCTCTCGAAAACTTTCATCGATCTAAAGAAATTATAAACAGTATGAACGAGTTTAAAAATAGATATTAAAGAAAAAAAGATAAGGACCAAATCTCTATTTTTACTTTATTTATTATTCCAAACTCACAACGCGTTTACAAATATATATTATCTAAATTTTTAGTTGTCGAGTTTTTTATATGATATTTTTTTAATACCAGCTCACCATAGTCACTCCACAGTGTTTTAAAGGTTTATTCTTGCATTGCTATTTTTGAAAATTGCGACACTATATTATAATAGTTTTGTTTTTTTTACATAAAACTCTTGTCAATAATATTTTTTTAAAATAGAAATGATAAAACGAACTAATTCTCATGAAATAATAATTGCTCACATCTTCGCCCATTTGGATTTTTGGAGTCTTGCAAGCAGCTCACCTAGTGATGATTTGATGCCTGATAACATTGAAATAAAAGTCGATTTTATGAGATTTGACAGATTAAATGCCATAAAAAACTATAAAAACAGAATGCATCTTGCCATTTTGTTTTTATGGTTAGTTCGGAAGGCGGGCCGTCAGCTGACGGTCCATTTGACTGTAGGTGGCTACCGTCGCCTATTAACAAAAGCAACGGCATATGTGTTGCAGACATCGACTTTTTAGAAAGTCGATGGTTGCAGAAGACCAACGATGGTCTTCTGTATTTCTTCTTTTTTCCTTGCAACATATTGTACACTAAAAGCTATATATATGAATGCGTTTGTTCTATCAATTTTTTGACATGTACTTATTTGTCTCTTATTTTTTCGAATAGGTTATTTGATTCCTATTCGTTCTGTATCTGTTGCATTTTAATAATATTTCCAAGACCCCGGGCTTGCGTGACCGTGACAATAGATTGAGAAAATAGACACTGAGTCATCTCGCAAGCCGCACTGCCACGCTGCTGCACACCCAATATCGTTTATTTGCTTGCAAATCAGTCTTTTGAATCACCATCTATCCGACACAGCTTCCTATTAAAGACGCAAGGACACTTTCAAATGTGTTCATATGATTTTCTTTCTTTCAAGCCACATCCTTCATTAAGTAATTGATTTAATGTCTCGATGAATTCTTATTTCTTCTTATTCTTGCGTTAGGTATCTCTCCATCTAGTGATGGTTGGCGGTCAGCCTGGAACAGTCCTCTCTGTTTCAGTCTTTTATTCGTCGGAACAGCACAAGTGTATTAGCCATCCCGGTCTACTCTCTGATGTTTTTCTTTCAAAACTTCTTTTCAACTTTGTTTTTCATTAAGAAAAAGTAATTATGTGAAAATAGCGATGAACGATTGTTTTCGTATAGATAGTAAGTATCGAATGTCGATAGTAGAAGTAGTAGAGGAATTTGTTTACAACTTGCTCGTACCGCAGAAGAGAGATTGTTCCGAAGTTTGCGCGTCAACGGGATAAATTTTCTTTACTAAGTTCAATCTACTCTCGTTTATAGTTTAAAAAATTCATTTTTGACTCGAAACAGTATGGGAATTTTAAATTAGAACCAGCGCAAATCGTAAAGTTTTTTTCATCCAAGGCCCAAATATTGTCCTTGATCACGCGTATTCGCTTCCTACAAACTCATACTGCGATGTGTCTGATTGATTGGCTGAAGGATGATGGAACATTTTTAAACGTTTTATATCACTGATATCCGGAAATGGAGTCGATAAAAAGTTTGAGACATATCGCTTGCTTCGTATCACCACATCATCGATTCCCAAGTCCGTAATTAATCTTTTTGAACCGGATTTGTGTACTTATATTATGTTTTTCTTTTATTTCGTACAGTGTAAGTAGGTTTATCCTAATTGGAATCACGATGTCCTTTTCTGTATGTAAAATGTCATAATGATCGACCGAGTAGTTAAGGTGTGAAAGCGAACAAATAAACATACTTTGTAAAAAAAATTTTGGAATTTCTAGTTTGTACTTACTTAAAAATATTTATGCGAATTAAAATTTTATCAAAACCGCAAGCCATTTAAACGCAACCATGGCGTCATATGTTTCGCGTTTTGCCATTTTCTTTTACTATCTCAATATTTTATAAGTGTTTGAATCCTACATTGAAATGTTACTCATATGAAATTGTTTTCATGTAGATATTCTGCATTAAAATAAAAATTATTTTGATAAAATAATAATTACTTCACAGATTAATGCTTTGACTGTGTGAACTTTCTTGCAGTTATGACACGATTTCGTGGGTTAGCTATTAACTAGTGGGCTTATATATTTTTTATTTAAAAACAGTCACTACTTACTAAAATTAATATGTACTTTTTTATTACATTTGAACAACTAGAGTTCCCTATGTTATATGTAAAAGAATTATACATAAAAAAAAAATAATAAATGTATGTTGTATACAAAAATTCTTATACATCACATATAAAATATCACAAAACTTTTGTGCCTGCCACATCATCCCCAGCCATGATAATAATAATAATAATCCTCATCATCTTTACATAGTAGGTACCAAACAAAGTCGCTTCGCTTATGCTTGGGCCACGAAACCAACGCTCGAAACGAATTCGCTTAGCGCGATGCAAGGCGTCAGAGTCGAGCGTCAAAAATTTCAATACAATTTGCAACGCGTTTTCATCACGAAACCAACGCTGACACCAACGTTGGTTTTGTGGCCTTAAACTGCGAACGGTTTCAGGGAGAGCTTTTAAACCACGCAACGGATTTTAATGCGGTTTTTAGTAGTGGAAACAGCGTTAAACGAAAAAGCTTTTTAAATATAATTCAACGCGGACGAAGTCGCGGCTACCAGCTAGTTCAATATAAATGATACATTAAAAATAGATTATATTTACATTAAGATAGATGAAGATTGAAGGTATACAAAATTCATTTGCCATTTTCAAAAACAATGTCTTATTATAATTGTTTTCACATTGCTTCTGATTTTAATTACAACACTTGAATTAATCTTATACAATTTATCTATAATTACTTATTGTTATAAACAGCCGACTGTCTCTACTTTTAAGTTATTGAGTGAAAGTTGACTTTTTAATGGTCTTTTTTTCCATTTCATTGTGTTATTGATTTATCAATAAAATCAGTAGGCACTATAAATTGTTAATTGAGTTCATTCCCTTTGCTACATTTCTTATGTAATCAATTTTTTACGTCAAAGATTGCATTGAATTTATCGACAGTGAAAGTCGGGCGTCCCTTCTCACGTTACAATTGTGAGAAAATTTATGAAAGATCTAAATAATACTTTTTATACAAACTATATTAGCTGATATTCTCAAAACGACTCTTCAGCAGCGAAGTAATGTTGATAAAATTAGATATTTTTGAAGATACATTATATAACATTGTGTCTGTCTAATATAATGGTCGAAATGCATAGATACGAGGTTAGACTGTTTATCTTATGACGATCATTAGATTTTATTACTGAGAAGTATCAAAGAACTATTATAGATATGTGTTTGTTAATTTAAGAAATAAAACACCAGCAATAGATGCCAATAACATTTGGAACAGCAGAAGTGTTGCTGAAATATTCTGATGCATATATACGAGTATGCATATATGCATATATTTGATATCACTCGATGTCATAAGGTAAATAAACTAAATTGTTTCGTTACAGTTTTGTTGGTCCTAACTTTGTTTCTAATTCCATGTGTTATGTTAATCGTACACCTTTTGGACTTGCCGGCGCCTCCGGTATTGATTCATTTGACCTTGTCCGGTCTTTTATGTAACGTTTTATTTGAAGTCTTCTTTCAATAAAACTTTTTCTGCGTCCATCAGTAGCAATTATTACTGGTTGAAAGGTATTTTATGTCCTTTTTTCTACCCCTAATAAAATTTCATGAAGGTTGGTTGAATATTTAAAAGTGTCAATATAACAAACAAACAAATAAACTAACTCGTACACATAATATTAGATAGGATAGATGAACTCTTTTAAAAAAAATGTATATTGAAGTTCTAAGCAAACAAAGCAACTCTGCAAATTCTCATAATAATACGAGTATGTTGCAAACCACAGTATTGATATCTGAATTTTACTATACTATATCTAAATTTTATTTAGAGGTGTCATATTTTTAAGCATCAGATGTTAAATCTTTTTGTATTGCTTAGTTTAATTCAGTTCAATAACATTTAATCAATCTGTCTCTTGAAAGTCTAGCTAGTTACTGATTCATTACATACAGTTAATTGCGATTTACGGGTAGCGGTACACTCCATAGCAATTTATGATGCTCTTCAACTTATTGATGAATCATCGCAGTTCTCAGTTCTGTATGTTATATTTATATGTATTCACCTACACTTGCACAATGCGCATATAGTACGAGAGGGGGTTGGACTATGGGGTCGTCTCGCCACCCCAGTTAACGCTATTGGAAAACTTTAGGGTGGGGCTCAATGATTTGAAAAATATACTATTTATTTCGATACATCTTTTGCAATTTTTGATTTATTTCGTAATACAACATTTAGAGACAATTAGTAAGTAGGGATGGCAGGTGTTTCGCAGTAATAAATTGAATTGGACAATCTGTCTGGCGGCAGTGACCAACCTCTTAGTGTGTTCTTGTCCCGCTGTTGAGTTAGGGATGCCAGCATCAATTTCACTATATCGATTCCTTCAAATCACTATTCTTTATCCTACTAAGGTCGTCAGCGCATTTGCAGCACCTGTGACATTTGTTGTGTTAATAGGTTACCACCTACAATCAAGTAGACCATCAGCCTGCCTGCTAACCTCATTTAAAAAGATATTGTCGGCATCGAATTTTTTTTCATAGATACTCTAAGAGACGTTCAAAAATATAGAAACATGTTATCAATCACAATAGACGTCTGATATTATTCGTCTCGTGTTACTAACATATACATGTGTGTGTGATTGTAACATACATTTTCATTAATAACTGTTGCCTTATCAACATATTTTTTCTTATCTTCATCGACTCGATAATCTAGTGACGGTTGAATGCGTGCGCCGCACTACTCTATTTCTCCACCCCCGAGCCGAGTCGATTCATTCTAGTACGCATTGGACCACGGTCGGCGTCGGGCGTCGCGTTCTATTTATTAAAAGCCGGCATTATAAAATAAGCAACTAAAAAGTCCTATAGCTGGCCGTCCCAAGTTTTCTACGTAGTGTATATACTTATTTGTTTAGTGTATGTGTTTGAGTTCTTTCTTGAAGACCTTGGAAGTGAATCCGAAAGCGGACCACTACTTTGAAATTCGATTAGCATATTATTCTATAGAGAAGGTTTTTGCTATATACCGTCATTGGTTAATATTGGAAACAAGTTTTTACTTATGCACAGAATAGCACAAAAATTTGGGCTACTAGGACTTATATCAAATCGCGTGTCGAGAAATGGTAACCAGGTAAAACGCATTTAACGAAAGGCGTTCACTGGGTAACATTTTCCCCCAATGCCCCACCAATTGCAGTATCTAGTCTATTTAAAACATTATCACTGAAATGGAGGATTTTATTACGAATTTAGGAACTGGGATTTTCAATTATTCTTTTTTAAGTTCGTCGATACTATTTTGGCCAAATTACGCAACTATTCTACTTTATATTTTAAAATTATAGCATATTATATTATTCTATTGTATAAACTAAATAAGTGTATAGTTTCACCAAAATCGATTCAGTTATTTTTGCTTGAAAGAATAACAAATGTTATCGCATACTTAACATTTTTAATATTTGTAGAATAAGCCAATATTCTTTAACCAATTGTTAATTTATAATGACAAAAAATGCATAATGCCACACTATTTAAAACATGATTAGATGTTGATGATCCAAATAGTTGATTATGTATGTACATAGTTGTTAATTAGTTGATCAATCTAATTTCTCTTCAGTAATATCATTAAAATTCCTGACACCTCACTGATTGTCTCTAGCGATAGATAATAATCAACATTCACAATGTAATAATATGAAAGCTTCCTTGATTTCATTAATAACAATTTTCACCACCAGCTTTCGATTCGGAAATTGTTATTTATCGTTCTAATTCAAACGACTTGGAATAGTTTCTTTTTCTTTTTCGTGTTATAAAAGTGGTAGAAATTAATCTTTGTATTGGACTAGTAGAGTCAAATAAATATTCAATTTAACGAAGTAATCATCAATCAACGAAGAAACGTGGCCTTTGATAAGATCATTAAAAATACAAGCATTTTATGTCGACTTTTCTTAACAATTGTTTTTACTGTTTTTACTGTTTATATATGTTTCTATAGACTAATGTGGACTATAGACTAAGTAATACATAAATTAATGTGAATTTAACCACGAAGATCTTGTAATGTATTTTGACTATCTAAAATTTATCAATATATTTAGATTTCGATTTTAACTGTCTTCAGCTTAATAAATGACGTCTCTATATCACAAGATTTACAAGACACAAGTAATTTTATTTTTCATTATCACGGGGAACCCCTTCAGTAGAAAAATCAGAATGTAATTTTTTTTATGATTAACATCTTCAACTGTCAAAATTTTTCATTTCATTGAAAACTGTCATTACTCAAATGTTTTCTGTAAGGGTTTGGCGATTTCTACAATCGAAAAGGACGATGTCTATTGCGTAGCCTAGAGACAATAAGATATTCGTTTAATTCCCTCAATGTGGTTTATTTGATAAGTGCATTTTCATTCTGTCTCAATTAATAGTCAATAGCCAAAACGTTTAGGTATTTCGTTTGTCTTGTTTCCAATGTGTGTTTTCTGTCTTCACCTACTCAGGCTACGAACCAGGTCAATTACAAGTCGAGTGTGTTATTAGATAATAATCGTCTCTCAGGCCATAAAGTAAATTGCTCTGTTTCAAATTGTTTCGCTGATATTACTTTTCCCGACTACTGACTCATTTTTTTTATTTTTGCACTTTAGATACTTTTTCATCTAATGCATAGGTTTGCATTTGATTTTCATTACTTAATTATAAAAATTATCAGCCTTCTGTTAGTTAGTTTTGTTTAGTGATCTAATGAGTCATATAAACAAGTACAAGCAATCGTGTGAAGAATGGGATAACATTTCAAGAATATTTCTTTCTTATTTATAAACAATGAGCAAATACATAAAATATGTTTACTATTCTTTTTATTCCCAATAGAGTATTGTTTGGAGAATTCCTTTGAAGATTTATTTTATGTTGACGATATTTCATGAAGAGTTTCGCTTTACAACTCCCTGGCTCAACATACTTTAATATCGACAGTTTTTAACTTTCTTTCGTTACTTGTGTTGTGTACTATTTCATTTTAATATTTAAAATAATTCTTTAGAAACTTTAACTATTGAAGATATGTTCAGATCAACCGTAAAGTCACTTGTCAGCGAATAATTAGACTCGATATTTGCAAATCTATTTTAACCTTCATCCAGTGTATTCCTTTACTTTAGTTTGATGGGCACGCATTTGTCATTACAATTTTTTTACTTATAATTTTTAAACCGACAATTTTTTTTATATATTCATATCATTTACCCCGAATAGTTAGATTTTACAGACGATAAGGAATCATAAAAGTCATCTTAATTATTTCTTTACAATTATAATAATTGCAGCCGATTTCTTTGAGTCTAACTGAAAGGAAATTAATGATTATGCGAGTTACTATATCGGTTTTCTAATTTTAACTCGGTTACCCATTTAAAAGTTTATCTTAGTTTGCTAAATTGGGTCAAAATGCATTGCTACACTACAGTGCAACTCGCTTAATGCACTCTTCGCATGCTTGCCAACTAGGCACGCGTTTGTTACTCGATGGAATTATTGTACATACCTATAAAACGTTACTTGTTTCATATTTTAATAACAAATGAGATTTTTTTGATCAAATTGCTCTATGACCGAAATAAAATTGCCATATCTAAGAGGTGTGTGTGTTGGAATATTCTTGTATTATTATATTCTGTGCTCGAAGTTACTAAGCGAACTTTCTCGTTTTCGTTATCAACAATAACTTCTGAATTAGTATGAAAATATTCGTCTTTCTCTTGATATTGTTCTTTACATATTTTATTATTTTATGTAGTATTCTAATTTTTTTTACAATATATATATAAATATAAAAAAGGAAATTATAAAAAATTTATAAAAGACTAGTGTGGCGCAGGTAGCGGGACAAGGCTATTATCTTTTTTTTTAATTCTTAATCTTGATAATGACGAGATTTTCTTTTCTTTATTATTATTTTTAAATTTTCAGTTTAATAAGATTATTAAACTGTAAAGCTTGAAACAAACGAACCATTAGAGACACGAATTTCGAAATACACAAATAACTGTTAGCTCCGTTGCCTTTTTATCATCATTATGTGGCGTTCACTAATGTAGCCTTTTATTCTAATAAACCAGTCTCCTGCTATGATAACTAAACTATTTATTATTCAAACCCGAAAATGTTTTGCGCATTGCGGACTTTGTCCATGTTCTATATGAGATTTATTTTTTATTGCGTCTCGGCAAAAGTTCTCAGTTATGAAATACTCTCGTATTGATTTTAATTTGTACAGTTTAATAACAATCCAGCTATTGGCTCTACAAAAACAAACAAAAGGAACGATAGCGGTGTCAACGAATGATCTAAAGGGATCAACGACATATGAAGCGTCGTGTTGCGTAGGAGTGGGCTATTTTAATTTTTCAGTTTGTATCTCTTTCTCACTTCCACTAGCTAGCGCGAAATGTATCTATCCCGTTTCCGTAGACAGTTGTGCAATAATTGGCAACTGATTTATTTTCCTATTGCCTTGTGCCAAAAAACACACGTGGATGACCTGACCGGGATCTATATATTCTGTACCACATTTTGCCGGTAACAGAATTGTTTTAATTTTTAACACTGAGCTATGAAAAATTACATACCTATATTAACGTTTCCGAATAAAATAGATATCATCAGTTTGTGTTTCTCCATTGCTGGATGTAGGCTTCTCCCAAGGATGTAGGCTCGCCACTACGTACGGTCTTCTGCTCTTCGCATCCAGCCGCTTCCTGCAAAGCCTTTGCTGCAAGGTCGTCTGTTCCAATTCGTGGCTTCCATAACAGAACTTTTCTACCCCATCGGTTATCCTCTCTGAGACACAATATGTGAAAGGGCCATCGATGGAACGGGGGCCCATTGCCACTTCAAATTGCTAATCCTCTTGGCTATGCCGACAACTCAATAGTAATGAAAAAAATTAAAATATTTTCCGTAATTATTTTTTTTGGAAATTTCGAATTTCTTCCACATCTTCGAAATTATTTTAAAAACTAGAAATTCGATCGATCGGTCGACCACTATTAATAGGTATAGGTATTAGATAAAGATAAAATAATTCAGTAGATTTTTCTTTTTCGTCTGTGTACCGATTTTCTTTCTTTTTTTTTACTAGCTTTTGATTAAAAAAAAATTGAAAATATTTGGTCGCTTTCGTTATGAAAATTTTGAACAGTGACCGAATGCAAGTTCTATTCGTACTTAAAGTGATTTTTAAATGCACCTATTTAATGCTTTAAATAAAATGATAATAATTTTCATTTTCATTGTCTATTTGTTTATTATAACGACGCGACGTCGATACAACTCTGTCAGCGAGACTAATAATAGAAAACTTGTATGGCGCTAGCGTCCTTCCAAGGTCATCAAGTGAACTTACATAGTGTGTGATTAAACATTTCTTTTTATTACAGCGATTGTACTGAATACAGTGAAAAGATATTTTTGTATCAATATTGATTTTGTGTTAAATACGATTTTACAGGTGAAGTGAAAAATGGTTTTCTATCAGTAGTGTTTTTTATATTTGTATCATGTCGAAGACCTTAAACGCCTATAGGATGTAAGTATTTTATCAATTGTTGTATTTTACTGTATAAAATTTAAAAGTATTATACACTAGCCGTTGCACGCGACTTCGTCCGCGTAGCTTTATAAAATATATCTTATTTTACTCGTATTATATTTGTATATACACTGAGCTGGTGCAAGCGAAAAATATAACTGACAAAATATATGACCATTATAACTGCTGTTATACTTTTGCCAGGCGTTTCTATTTTTAGATGATCCTTTAGGAACTTCTTATTTTTGGATTAAAGGTATCCAAAGTCCTTTTCTGTATCCTTGACAAGGTATATATGCAACATTTAATGATATCGGTTGAATAGTTAAGGCGTGAAAGGTAACAAACATACAGACAGACAGAGTTACTTTCACATTTATTATATTATTAGTATAGATTTACAATTAAGTTTAATAATTGATTTATTCTTTGTTCATAATCCAAGTGAAAGTGTTTGAATGCTCTTAGTATATTTAGCTCGGACTATAATTTTAGATCGTTCAAGATAGTCTTACGGTTAGAAAGTCTATTCTTATTAATTGTTTTTGCCATAATCCGACCGCGTTCTTGTTGATATCGTATGAAAATAATCTACACTATGTTAAATATATGATATACAATATAGGGTCATAATATGATTTAAGTATCTAATAAATCGCTTCCAAGCTCGTTTCATGGACGTGTTTCGTTTGATTAGCTTTATAAAGTACACTCTATTAGAGTGAAAGCTAATTTACCGGAAATATCCACTCTTCTAGTTAAGTGATTTACGAAGGGGACGCGAATCTATATGATGATACTATGATATTATTTGTTTTTAGGTTTTATTTAAAAAAAAGTGATAATTTTATTTACAACTAAACCGACGCGTCACGGTTTTCGCACGGATGAAATAATATTATAATTATGTACCTTTTAAATAGGCTTTTGAATTTTGAAATATGCACAGTGATACTCTCCATTCTCTTGCTTACTCATATAATATAATATAAATAATAAAATAATAAAAAATAAGAGTGGTGCTCCAGGGGCGACAAAAGAAGCAAGATGAGACAGTTTTAACCGTTGGGAAGATGAAATAAGACAAGTAGCAGGTCCCATGTGGACCAGATTAGCCAAAGATCGAAGAACATGGAAACCTTTAGAGGAGGCCTTTGTCGCAGGACTAGCTGTTATAGTTGAAGGACCGATTGCCGATATTTATATTCTATTTAATTGTATGTAGGCACCAATAACTGTAGATATATTGTTAGCCTAACAGTAATAAAGGCTTATTTTATATATTTATTTATTACTAGCTGACCCGGCAAACGTTGTCTTGCCAAAAAAAAAAAATTTTTTTTGGGGTGTGCCACCCTTATCACTTATGGGTATAAAAATAGTTTACGACCTATTCTCAGACATACCGAATATACACAAAAAAAAAAATCATAAAAATGGGTCAAGCCGTTTCGGAAGAGTTTGGTTACAAACACTGTGACACGAGAATTTTATATATATATAGAAGATTCAAATGATGAAAGAATTTCTCAAATGAGTATACGTTGGTTCCGGAGATTACCTCTTCACATATAAACAAACTTACGAAATCCGTTCACTCTCTTTATAATATTCGTACATGTTTTAAATAGGTAAATCATTGTTTACAACGGAAAAAACGTTATTGATAAAGGTTGATGACATTTCATTCGATAACATGTAACCAACTTTTATCACCACACTACAGCTGTCACTTATTCTTCTTTGATATCTGTGACTATATTTTTGTAATATTATTAAAAAATAAGATTAAATCAGCAATAAGCTCACAATGAAACGAGGAAGCATTGATAACAGAACTGTACGTGTGACATAAAATTAACATAACAATAGCGTAATTATTGACAAACAAAATACTCTTTTCCCTATAATTATAATTTCTTTATGTCGTGCAAGTTCTATTTAAAACTTTCCCAACGATAAATTTTTAAAGAAGGTAATATACCCACTTATAAGTGGGTATATTAATTTTATTAATACCTACTAAGAACAAGAGTGATCAAAAATGATCAACCGATGATTATGAAATTTTGCAAACACGTCAGGGATGCAAAAACGGATATAACGGTACTTTTCTTGTAGAAAAAAGCACATACTGTTCCTGAAGGATCAACTAATAATAAAATAAAAAAATCAGCAATAAAAATTTAATTAATGATTAACTAACACCTGATTAAGAAAAAGCTGCTCAGAATAAATGGTGGGAAAAAATGAGTATAATATAAGCTGTTAATCTTTTTAGTAGTTATATAAGCTTTTAAAGCTATTTAGTGTTATATTGTATAATATAAGCTGTTAGTAGTTATGTATTGTTAATATTTTTATGTGATCAAAAATCGATTTACATGTTTTCAATTTAAACTAATTCATTTTATTATATCTAAATAACTTTCTTTCATCTGCCTCTCGTGAAAACAATTTGTCTTTATTTCGTCCTTTACCAAAGGTCCGACCTTGACCTTTGAGCCCCAGACAAGGTTTCGGATAATTCGCTCGATTCAGAGCCTTCGCAAATCCGACCTTGTATTTCTGAGTAATAATGTACTTGTATTCTATAATTACATAAAGATTTAACACATACAGTTGTTAAACAATCAGTTAAATTGTTTGAAGACACTGTAGTGTAGGTATATGTGCAAACGATTGCGGTTTACTTTTCTGTTTACGACTTTCACACTATGATAAATTTAAAAAAAAAATTGTGTATTCTAACATAAAAAGAAAGATAAACAATTTCTAAATTCCAGCTTCTATTAAATAGGTATAGCTAAAGTTAATCTTAGTTGACTGAAAACAACTGTCAATAAATAAATTGAATAAATTTATCAAAAGAAAATCTTTGTACTGAAGTCGGTTGAAGCCTAATGTACAAACTAAAAAGTAACAAAACTATCATTATTTCAAAGAAGCAACTAAGGAGCTTTCTTGCAAGTTCCTTTCCAATAGAAATAGCTTTCCGAGCTGGTGAAATTTAAATTAATTAATTAATTAATTTAGATATTTATTTAACCAACTTAATAGCAACCTACCTCCAAAGCATTGATACTTTGGGAACTGTACTTTTTTTTCTGTATGATGTCCTTTTCTCTATCCCTTACAACGTGTAAGCAAACTTTACGATGATGATAGTTAGGCCATGACAAACAAAAGTCACTTTCGCATTTATTTATACATATTTAGGATGATGATTCTCATTTCATCTAAGATTCACTTAGAGGAAACCTAGAGGTGCATTCTAACAAGTCTGAAATCTGAATTCACCAACACTAAGACGATGTTAAGTGGTGCGAGACAAGTGTAGCATTCGTCTTTGTTATCCCCAGTTGCGGTGAGAAATGCGAAGTATGTCATCGACATAATTTTTCACCTACATTCACTCAGAGTCGTGATAATACATTATGTATAAGTATTTTTAGATCCATATTTCACAATTGACATTATCATTTTAAATTTTTATTTTATCACTACTGACGCACTACTTAATTTTTTAAACAGCGTTTAAAATAGTTATTAACACCGCTTTCGCTACCGCTTTAGTTATTAACACAAGTAACTATATAATAGTTACTGCAAATGTGCTGTGCTGTGATGGATTAGGGAAATGGACTCTAGTATCCCTCTTACTCACTCCACGAAACAACAGCACACATGGTGTTATTCAAATAGTTATCTTTTGTAACTTGCGAAATGCAGTGTGCTCTGCTATTATTTTGTTTTATAAACTCGTTTTTTTATTTATATTATAATGTTAATAAAACACGAAGCAAGTGTTTTTTGTACATATTTTAGTCAGTCATGTCTTTGTTTTTCCGACTGCACCTAATTTGAGGATTTTTCTTTGGCAGTAAAATCTTTTTATAAGTTTACTTATAATGCTACTCTGTTATATCAAACTTTTAAACCACGTCTATACATACTTTGCTATGTATAGAATTCACGTTGAGGTTTATAAATTCCTATAATTTAATCTCTAATGAGCTTGCTTTGAACTACTAATAAGCTCAAAGTTATACTTCCACAGGAATTACATACGTTAGAAATTTTTAATGTCCCGCTTTGGTTTTACTGCCTCCCCTTTCGGTATTATGTCTAGACGCATCGATTGCTTCAGCTTTGTCCTTTGTGTTGGACCGCAGAACCTTTCCAGTTGTTAAAACATTTACATCTCTCATGTTATCATAACTCATTTCATGAATGTCCATAGTATGCTTGATCTAGTTTATGGTTATAAGATTATTTTATTGTTGAAAAAGTTGATTATTCAAAGAATAATTTGCAGGCGTCCGTGCGAAGCCGGGGGGCGGGCAGTATAATATAATAATTTTATTTACATGATGCGTTTCAAGAAGCGGTGATTTTAGTAGATAATCACTTTCAATTATGGTCCTAAACCTAAAAATAGTAATCGGGCTACGTAACAGCAATCCAGCAGAAAGTAGATTATTACAGTATCTACTCTATTTAATCGTGTGATTAAAGAAATAATTTAGTAAATTTCTTTCAGTAACATATCACAAGTCTGAAACTCTTTAATTTTCTCTCCAAACAACACAGCAACACGTTCAAGAGGGTTGTCGCCCTTGGAAACCATGGCAACGGGTGTTTCATGTCCCCTCTTCGTCTTTCCCCTCCTAGAAATCATGAATTACCTTCTTTCATATGTGGTTCAATTCGAGTTTTTTCAGTTTTAACTTTACTTGCTCTATATCCGAACCACGGATGTTGCGGATGCCGATTTTTTCACATCCGCGCATGTAAATGTGGATGCGGATTTTTGAAGGCTCACAACCGCGGATGCGGATGTTTAAGATCTTATATAAACATAGTATATGAATGAAAAATTAAAAGAATGATAAAGTAATTATTAACATTTTTACTAATGAAAATTAGTATTAAGTTTTATTATTATTAAATTAAAAAATGCTCCTATTTTTTTTTACTTTACTTAATTTTCATATTAGTAAGTGTAGTTAAAACTTTTCTGATTCAAGGCGGTTACGCAGAGGTTCGTAAATAACTCGCGCTACTAAATAATTGTTCGCTAGGAACACAGCCTGGTGGAGAGCATTGCATTGCGGATGCAGATGTCCAAATCTATGCGGAAGCTCCACATTTGCGGATGCGAATGCGAATATTCGCAACATCCCTAATCCGAACAGTTTATTGTCTCCATTGACATTAACTTGATCATTCATTTTTTATTGTTTCTGTTTTGACCCTTGTAACATTTATTAGCTTTTCTTTTACTTTCATATTCTATCTGATGTTATGATCTGCTAGAAAATGTTTATTTTTTTCTGTTTATGTAATTTGAGTAAATAAATGAAATATTCCTTTATTACATGGGACTAACATTCAGTGTTTTTAAGAGACTCCGAACTGGTTGTAAAGCATATTCTATGGGGGAAAAACTGGAAAGAAACCTAATAATTGCTCTTTTCGACATCAATTTGCTTTCAAAGTATACATTACAAAAATAATCATTATACGATTTCCATTTATACATAATTTCTCTTTTACTAACTCTTTCAAATCTGTATAGCTTGAATATGAGTTGTAATCTTACTTACGAGTGTATCTTTTGTTATATAGAAGATTTATTAATTTTCATAAGCCCTATTCGATGTAAATTTTAAATATTTACTAACGAAAATTTGATTTCTTTAATTTTCTTTTTTTATGTAAATTAAATTTTATATTAATTAATAAATTTTATATATTTTTATACATGTAAAATTTGTGTAAATATAATGTGAATATATACACAAATTTATATTATTACCTTTACATACATATTAAGTGAATCCTCACAATGCTTCTTTAAATTTATTTCTCAATGAATGACTTAGTTCATAAATAGCTCAAATAGGCCTCTTCTGCTTTACCTTATAGACAGAAGTAAAAATGAATCTATCTTGTTTTGTATTTACCAAATATCGGTTGTCAAGAGGTACGATAAAAGCCTATTTTACGCCTACAACATACCTAAAGTTGAACAGATTACAAATCAAAATCATAAGCGATAATTGATATTAAAACACTATTCACCTTCAAGAAGTAATGGTTATCTCGATAACGTTTGACAGTATGGTGAGAAAAAATATTCCGAAAGCTATTATATCAATAGCAAGACTTATTAATCCCAACGAAAGGCAATCTTATCTGATGAAATTTATTACACCAACTAGAAAGTTTTGATTGTTCATCTAATCTTTACTGAGATAGGTCGTTCTA
The DNA here is from genome assembly GCA_944738685.1 of Synanthedon myopaeformis. NCBI lineage: Eukaryota > Metazoa > Arthropoda > Insecta > Lepidoptera > Sesiidae > Synanthedon > Synanthedon myopaeformis. The sequence continues at coordinate 1,266,868 of OX122927.1, read as the reverse complement.
ATGTTTACTGGCATTTTATTTTTATTACTTGCAAGTAGCATTTTATACTCCTTTTCAACATATTGAACATTTACTAGGTATGGCGTCAAATGCCTAAGGTACAGTTGCATACTATCGTAAGTGACCTCGTTGGTGTTTCGCTTCGTTGCTTTATCTACACAGGCTTGTTTCGGATTGAATATCATGATTCGCGACCAATAGAATGGATGAACGTTGACTTTTTCAAACTTACCTAAGGACCTTCAACGATTCAACTATGTAAGAGGTTGATGAAGGTCAGCTATGCCATCTTCCAAATTCCATCTAATTTATAACAAATCAAATTTTTTGGCCGCGACTTCATGGGTCTCCCATTTTCTTAGGTGTCAAAGCATTTATTCAATCTTTATTACTCATTTATTATATGATTCGCAGGCGTTGAATTACATACGTTGAATACATTACTATTTTCTGGATGAAAGGTGCCTACCCTATATTCTTTTCTATATCCATGACAAGGTTGAGTAGTTAAGGCTTGAAAGCGTAACAAACAAACAAACTCACTTTCGCATTTATAATTAGTTCACTAACTTTTGTCTTGTTATCTTCAAGCTCATTCAGGATCAGGAGACTAGGCTTTTGAGATTTTGATTGTTTTGGTTACTTTATCAAGTTTTACTTCCAAAGGGTCATCCATTATTATCGAGCTCTTAATGACGAGTATCAGGATAACAACAAAATCGAAGTGTACAAAGGAAGCGTGCACCGCCGCGCCCATTTCCGATTCCGATTGACACAAAAACTGGCCTATGGAAGTTGCGAAATGTAAGAGGGGTGCGACGTTTGGCCGTGAGACCAATCCGGCTTGCGGAAGAGACGCCCGGGAAGTGATTATACCGACACTCGTGTCGCCCTGGTTTGCCTACTACTTTTAATAGCCACTTAATATTATTGGAGGGTAACGCGATCAGTAGAGTAGTAGCAATGCTTATTAGGAATGGGGAAATACATTTTAATTGGCTTACAAACGATGAACTATATACGTTCGCTCTTAGTAACACTTGTCTGCTTAGTTTTACACATACACGCTAGTTATATGCTTACTAATAAAGGTCTGTCAATAAATAAAACTCCCCATTTGTAGAGCTACAGGGTGCCATAAAAGTGCCATTGGAATTGGATTCCTGTCATGTCGAACAACAAACCATCGTAGTAAATCTGTTGTAATTAACTTGTGTGTGTAACTTGAAACTAGGGTTCACTTGACCAGATTGACCGATTTATATTAGTATAATTTAATTAGTTAATCTAATACTGCCGTGATTATGCCATTATTTTCTAGTTTACGCGCAAACGTCAACCTGTTTAATTTTAATGACAAAGTTTTGTGAAGTCATTTGCGTCTACGTGATAGTATTTGTTTATGACCTCAAATTAGTCGATGACCATACATAAAATTGGGTTTGTCGTGTATCCGGGTCTGCGTGCATACAAATTATATTTATTAATATTCCACGCCGATTAACCGTACATTATGTAGCTAGCTACACACACGTACTTCCTTCGAGTTAGGATAGGTTGCGTCTATTGTAAAGTGGGACGAAAAAATTTAGTAATGCCATTCAAGATTTAGGTTTTATTGATTCGAAATAGATCACGCTCTATTTTAAAGGTCTTTTATTACCAGTCCATCAATGCCATTAATTGAAAGTTTAGGTCCCATATTGTACTGTATTGTAAAACCGCGCAGCGGACTATAGTCTCGCTTCAATGAAAGTTGTTAAACATGCAATCCAGGCTTATAGATATGTATAGTCCGCACCTGTCCACACCAAACAACTATCGACCTCTGAAGTTGTCGCAAGTTGCGCCGTAATAGCTAAAACAGGTATCAGCCAATCAGCGGGAACGTACGTTTGACCGTACTTGCCGGAATCAATTTCTGAGGTCGATAGTTGTTTGGTGCGGACTATAATTTTAATGTTTATTTATTTATCTATATACTTAGACTAAATGTAAATTTATTTATTTATCTGTCATATATTTTTGACAAGCCCCATATGTCGAGTAGTTAAGATGCTCGCCTTAGTTAGCGCTCTGATTTAAGAATGAACTTTTCAGAGTTGACTCCGGACTGGGTCTAGGATTACTTACTTCCTGGTTAGATTGGTGGCGGAGCACACTACGTTTCGCGGTCATCAATTTTTCAGCCCATCTGGCGACAGTAACCACCTCCTTACAGAAGACTGCAGTGAAATAACAGCATGTGTGCTGTTGTGTTTCTGTGAGAGGAGTAAGGGATGCCAGACCTTTAAAAGAATTATTTTAAATTTTAAAAGAATAAATCGCTTATCGAGTTACTGACAATATCTATGGTAGAAAGATTTGTTATTTGCTTATTTTAAACTATATCGACAAGGACTTACTTAGAGAACATGATAATGTGATTCGCACCTGCATAAAAATAATATTACATAAGCTTCTACTAACTGTCTAAGTACCTACACACGCGGCCTTGTGTCAGTATAGTCAAGTGGGTCAGTATTGCGTGAACATAAACATCTGCAAGAGTAATGTACAATCGAGGAAATTATTTACGTTTTTATTTTGTATCATATAATGTAGTAATTCCACTCAACACTTTTTAAATACAACCGAAGTTTTTTAAAAAGACAATTTTTTAGAATAATAATAAAATAAGGAATAAAAATATACCTATTTACTAAGTTAGTAAATATAAGTTAATAAGTACATAAGTATCTATTGTTGCGCTATTGGCATTGACATTGCATACAGGGTGCAATTATTTAAAATTATTTAAAAAAAATAATTGAAAATACCTTCAAATTTTTGACGACTTTATTGTTATCGGCCTATGAACATTTTTGTTTATTTTGTGCATGCTACGTCCCATTATTGGGCACAAGCCTCTCCACAACACGAGGATGTAAATCACATCAAAATCCTTCTTTTTATACTAATAGATTAAGATCATCCCAACTTAATATTGTTATTGCGAAAGTTTGTTTGTTTGTTACTTGTTCACGACTTGAAATTTGAAGGATCCTGAAGGATACAAAAAAGGACATAGGGTACTTATCATTCAGAAAAAAGGCACTGTTCCCGAATGGATCATCTAAAAAAATAAAAATATCAACGCCTGACAAATATACTTACTATAATTATATGTATGAGCAATAAAGATTGAATAAACGTTTTAAGAAAAAGGATCGCGGAAAAATACTTAAAACATTCGCATCTGCTTCCGTATTTACACTTTTTATCGTCGTTGACAGATTTACAAAACTGGTAATTTATTTTACATGAATCATACTATAAGTGGACTAACCGCCTTGTCATATTGACATTGATAGACTTAAGGAAGTATAATTCTTATCATGTATGTAGATGCTGTGTTTATTTAAATGTCAATTTTTCGTTTAGAAGATTCGATAAATTTGGGTGATTATAATTTTTTTTTTTTTAATATAAACATTTGTAGGCAGCCTGATTATTTAATTGATTGTAAGGTTGATGTGCGTTATCGATCTTATTGGGATAAAGGAAAAAGGTTTAGGAGGCGATAGGGAAACAGGCTGTGGTACCCTGAACTGGCTCACCGAAACACAACACATGTCCTGTTTTTTACGGGGGTATTCCGATAACGCACTTATTAATAACACAAAAACATTTTACATACGCGAAACAAGTGTTGATAATGTTTTTTTTTTCTTATTTCCAGAAAGAAGATCGAATCCCTGGGCAGGATGACAGCGATGTCACAAGAGGAGTTGGTAGCCGGCGCGCGAACAGTCGCCGCCGGCCTGGAAGCGCTAAGGGCGGAGCATGCACAACTGCTGGCCGGATTCGCGGCCAACACCGATCACGAACACGAGAAAGCAGCTCTCGTCAAGAAGAGCATAGACGCTATCGAACTCGGATTAGGCGAGGCGCAGGTGACAATTTACTCATACTAGATGTTACCCAGTGGTAAATATTCGATCGATTTAAAATTCAGTCTATTTGGGATTCAGGTGTATTCACATTTCACTCAATTTAGGATTAGGTTGTAATGTACCGGAGGCTATACAGCGCCGGATCAAGCCAGCACGGGGCCCGTAGCTAATGTGAATCGAGGGCCCTTGATTAGGGTGGTCACATTTTTTTATTGCTAAAATTAAAAAAAAAATACTTTTTTAAAATCTAAAATAGGAAAAAAATATATTTACTCACTCACCAAAAAATAAACAGCACTATTACAAAGTTTTTTCTTAGCAAACTTTCACATTGCTGTGTCGTCGCTTAGAAAATAGAACTCATTACAGGCAAAGTGGAGTCCTCGTTTGGTCGTTTTTCCGAACGATTTACAAGAGACCGCTCAGAGGCGGCGACATAACGCCCTACTTTCATTCAAAGCCTCAAAGGACTGCCATCATTTGGGTCGCTGCTATTCAAAGAGCCGACGGACTCTTTATTAAAATTACAAGCATGTTACACAGCGAGTGTATCTTTTGCACAGTATTTTTTAATGCTAAAAAAGCTATGCAAGTGATGATGGTGTTAAAAATAAACAGAAACGAGTTATGTATTGTGTAAAAAGATGCAAAGTTTATGTAAATTTCCCATCTAATTCATCGTTGAAACCTCCATTCAAGTCGCGGGCTTGCAATTCTCTCTTCACTGTGTGCTGTTGACAAAACGTGGGTTTGGTTGGTACAAGTTATAAAAAGTGACGGAGAGTGATGATCGTCAAAAAAGCTAAATGGTAAATGAAAAATAGTTTGTATAACAGATCACTTTCACTGCGTTACTAGGTATTACTTGATTATAAAGGCGGTAATGTTATTTAAAAAAAAGTAACAGTGATTGTATTTGTTAAAAAATAATCATATGTGTTTATTTCGGTATTTACGATTGCAAATACAAAAATCGCACATCCGAAAAAATATTCTTTAAACCCATTTTTAACATATTATTTGGTAAAGATATGATATGATAGTGGGGTATCGTTTGAAAGGTAATTTATTTAACTTTCAGAAAAAATATTAGGGTTATGTTTTTTTTATCAGGAAATTAAAAAAAAAGAGCAACGTTTGTACAATAACAGAAAACAACATTTTCTATTAAATTTGTTAATTTTTTAACAATAGAAGTGGATTTCTAAGCTAATGTGGTAAAAACATTATTGCCCAACAACAATAACTAATAATGTCTGCTTTGATTTACCATTTTACTTTTCGGTAAAATACAGGAGCTGAAGTTGTATAAATCGCTAAAGTTCATCAATTGTAACGTCACGAAATGTCAACTTGCTCTCGCACTTGACTCGAGATGTTGTGATGAACGTGGGAATGTTTGTTTTATCAATACAAAAGCCGTTGACGTGACTCTTTCAACGTTATATTAAGGCCATGTTATTTGTTATAAATACTAGCCTAGAGAACTTAAGATTTACTAGCTGGTGCCCGTGACTTCGTCCGCTTTGAAAAAGAAAATATGCGAGTAATAATATAACGTATGATAGTGGCGCCGAATTTTTTATAACTTTTTCGACGACCCCTCAGGATCTACAGACATTATGATAATCCAGGTCTGGTCAGTAGTTTTATATACAACCATTCATCCTTACAAACTTTTGCATTTATAAGTATTATTAGTAGTAAATAAATAATACGACACATTTGGTGTAGTGATGGCTACTAATCTTAGCTGTTAACCAAACGGTCGCGGGTTCGAATCCCGCTAGATGCAAATGTTTATGTGTTAACATTTACCTTTGTACCTGAGTCATGGATGTTTGTATTTATAATGTTATGTGTGTTGTATTTACAAAAAAAAGTAATCTATGTATTATATCAACTGTTTGGTATCCATAATACAATCATTAGCTGCTTACTGTGGAACTAGATGGTGCTGTGTGGAGTGTGTGGAGATAGATATATAAATACATTTTCAGGTGATGATGGCGCTTGCGTCCCACCTACAATCGGTGGAGGCAGAAAAGCAGAAACTTCGCACCCAAGTGCGAAGGCTGTGCCAAGAGAACGCTTGGCTTCGCGACGAGCTGGCGGCTGCTCAACAGCGGCTGCAGGCGTCAGAGCAGCGCGTGGCACAGCTCGAGGAGGAGAACAAGCATTTGGACTTTATGGCCAGCATACGGTGAGATTAGTTTTTTTGTTATAAGGTCGACAGCAAAAAAAAAAAATCCAAGAAAAGTAAGCAAGTGATTTTTTTCTTTATTAAAGAATCAGAGCGGTTCTATTCATAGATCTAACCGAGAACAACTCCCTTGTTAATTGAATAAATTTAAGTTTAGTAACACTGAAGAACACATTTTCCAAATTTGGGTTGACGTGTAAATCATTATGGTTGTAAATGGTTTCACGAATATTTCAGTTAGTGATGAATCGGATCGAGACAGTTGGCCTTAAATGATAATATGTACCTAATAATGATTTTTTTTTCTCTCTCAGCAAATACGACAGCGATGTGAATGAGGAGTCTGAGACGAGCCGCAGTGCTCAGAGCGAGAGCAAACGCGACGACCCCATGGTCGATCTATTCCCGGACGACGACCACGACGACAACAGAAATAATAAATGTAAGTAATAAGAAACGCGCCTAAAGATGTGTTCACTTTGGAAGAGAAATTGTTTGGTTCGCAGCGATGTCGCCGACGCCGCCGTCGCAGTTCGCGCAGCAGGTGAACGCGGGCTACGAGATCCCGGCGCGCCTGCGCACTCTGCACAATCTGGTGATCCAGTACGCGTCGCAGGGGCGCTACGAGGTGGCCGTGCCGCTGTGCAAGCAGGCGCTCGAGGACCTCGAGAAGACGTCCGGCCACGACCACCCCGACGTGGCCACCATGCTCAACATCCTCGCGCTCGTCTACCGCGACCAGAACAAGTACAAGGAGGCCGCCAACCTGCTCAACGACGCGCTCTCCATCCGCGAGAAGACGCTCGGCGAGAACCATCCCGCCGTCGCCGCCACGCTCAACAACCTCGCCGTGCTCTACGGGAAGCGGGGTACGCAATAGACATATTTTATGACTCAATGTATACTACAGTTCAATCAACCTTGGATACAATATCTATCAGCTGTTAGTTTTGTCTCAATCGCACGAGCGTATACGTGCCAAGCGGCGCACGCTAACATGGCGGCAGCTGGCGACCAAATATGTGGATTGATAACATTCCCTTTAAAAATTCGTCTTCTGCACAGGTACACCTCTAAGCAATATCAGGTGGATAGTTTACTATAGTCACAATTGTTTAAGAGTTGTCAAATTTGTCCAGCCCTGTTAGACGTGTCCATAGGGAACGTTCGTTGGACTCGAAGAATGTGAAGAGTAATTGAATAAAAAAAAAAAATGTCCACCAGGCAAATATCGCGAGGCGGAGCCTCTGTGCAAGCGCGCGTTGTGTATTCGCGAAGCGGTCTTGGGAAGAGACCATCCGGACGTCGCCAAACAACTCAACAACCTCGCCCTCTTGTGCCAGAATCAGGTGAATCTCTATCCTCCTTTTCAACAGAAACCACTTTATTTGTAACGTTCAATTGCAGAATATTTTATGAATTACTAGCTCTACACGCTCCTCCCGGCTTCGCACGGGTGCAAAATAAAAACTTTATCCTATCTTTTAAGTTGGACCAAATTACACATAGTTACGAAATTTTATCAAAATCGATTCTGTAGTTTAGGGAGTTCGTCGCCCACAAACAACGTGACATACGTAATTTATATATATTAGATGTATTTTGAATCTTACATTGACTTTTTATTATATTTTACAGATTAGTTGAGATTTGCACTTTCTTTTATGAGTGAAAAAAAAAAAATCTCTTAAGACGACATTTTGAGTTTAAATGCGCGAATTTCACTGATTTCTAAATATGATATTTAAAATAAGTTGTAAATTCCGAAAAATCAAATGGCCAATATCATTTTGCGGACTTGAACTATGTTTGCCTTTTTTATTAAAGGACTTTCATGTTCTCTTTTTTTTTTCATTTGGGGATTAAGTCCAGTGAATAAGGTGGCTGAGACACTAAATGTCTCAAAAGATAAATTCTAGTAAGATAAAATCATTCTAGTAAAATGATAAGATTCATCTTACTAGAAGCTTTGTTTTTTTTACAAATCGTCATTAACGTTGTGTTTTACGCATCCAAAATGGCCTTAAATTTACATTTCTATAACAAACATGGAAATTATATGTATAAAACTTTTTAATAGCCATATTTACTACACCGCAGAACTTGTGACTGATTTCAGAACAAGTATGAAGAAGTGGAACAGTACTATCAGAGGGCCTTGGAGATTTACGAGACCAAACTCGGGCCAGACGACCCCAATGTCGCCAAGACCAAGAACAACCTCGCCTCTTGCTATCTCAAACAGGTAATCGCAGAACTAGCATTTGTCCGTTGCCTCGTCCGGAATTACTAATGTTAAATTTGTGTCTTTAATAATCTGTTACTACTCAAACTTCTACTGATTATTAACGAAAACAGATAACAACCACACAACACAGGCTATTAATAAATTTTAAATCGCAACTCCAAAACCAAATTTTAAAAATCGCACTTCAATCAATAATTAATAATTAATCAAAAAGTTCACGGCTGCCAAGAGGTTTTTTTAATATAAAATGCGCCCAAAATTGAAAAAAAAAAAAAAAAAAAAACAAAAAAAAATATCCAAAAACTAAGTACCTACTAGAAGCAAATATATTTCTAAAACGTATTTAAAGTCATCATTTAAAAATTTTGCGAATAAATTAAAAAGTAAAATTTTGAAATAAAATTATCCCACTAATTACATACATCAATGTAATTACTACTCAAAGCATGCCCAAAAAAATGACGCAATTACTTAGTGTAGCCTCAGCTTTAAAAGTATAAATTAAGGCCTCGTTTCGTCCATGACGAATTGTATTTAACGCAAAGCAGATTTTCTTCTTTGTAACTTATTGATTTTCCATTAATATATTGTTTTTCCAGGGCAAGTACAAGGAAGCCGAAATACTTTACAAGCAAGTATTGACGCGAGCGCACGAGAGGGAGTTCGGGACTATTGATGGTAAGTGAACAAAAAAAAAAAAAATACATTCATTTTTTTTATGTGCAATTTATGCAGATCTCAATAGAGAAAAATTGAAATTCAAGTTTAAGTTTTCTTATAGTAGGAACAATTTGTTTAAAAATATTAATATCTTGCTTTTTTTTTTTTTCTTTTTTCTTTTATTCTAATATTTTTTTTTTTTTTTCCCCACCTTCTTACAGTGTTTTGTTTACCGTTTCAGAGTATATAGCGTCATTAAAAAAGCCCAAAACATAAACGACCCAAAACACTAATTAGTATAGTTTTTTTTTTTTTTTTAATTTAGGTTATTTGGTAAAAATTAAAAATGTCAAACATTCCTGAATGTTTTTTTACTAAATGTTTATATAAGTGTGAATAATTTATTTTCGCAGCTCTCTAGAACAAATAAAATATTATCTATGGTTATAAAAAAGATTTTTTCTACTTTTTTATCTTTTATCAATAAAATTTTTTTATTGTCTATTGTCACGTTTTGATATTAACTAAAAAATGAACATTTGTGGGAATTATTACAAAGTTTTCTGGTTGATTATTAATTATATTATTATTACAAAAAATTTCATTAATAAATATTAATATTTAGTAAAGATAGAGCAAATCTTTACAAAATTTCGCCCCCAAAACGTAAAACTGATTATTTCATATGTGTTATGTATAAAAATGCAATTAATACGACAGACAATAAATTATTCACACTCATTAACAAACTCTATGACATAAAATAGATATTTAATGCTTCGTATATATATTTTTTTGCTAAAATTGTTTTAATTAATTTTCACAAACCTCATCGCAGATGAATGACGGTTTTTTTTTCTTTAAATTTTTATCTTTTTTTTGTGTTGCCTTCAAACTCAACAAACAAAGGATTGCAGAAGGTATTAGCTAGATTGAATTTGATGAATAGACGCTGGTAATATACAAATGGGGAGAGAGGTAATAAATATACGAGGGCAATATTTGCTTTCGTAAATATTTCCTCACATTGAGTTTGAATTTACAGTGGATTTCGGTTATAAAGTCGATGAAGGAAACACTATACATATTTCCATCGCTATATTCGGAAGTAATTAATATACATAGATAAAAAAAAAAACAATTATATATATCGCCTAATGTCTACTATATAAATAACGAAACTTAATATAAATAACTTGGAATAAATTTTGTGTGTTTGTTTGTTGACTCAGTATTTGTGTATAGACTCGATCGCAACTTTTCCATGGGATTTCTAGGAACTAGTTACAAATGGTTTATTAAAACTTGTTGCTATACCCGAAATCGACGTTACATACGAAGTCGCTATAGCCAAATTTTTTTATCACAAAGAAACACAAGTCCCATATATTTCAACTCAGGTCGTTATAAATGAAATCCACTGTATTTATTTGTTTCATTTATAATTTTTGAACTGATGTTGGGTAGTTTGTTGAAGAAATATAGTCTTGAATTATCATCACGTGTTACAATTCGTAAACAAATAGAAAACTCGCGATTATGAATATTTTATGGTATGTTTTTGCTCACAGTTAATATTAGACAATCCTTAAGCATTTATTTAATATGAATTTATAATTAGATTATTTTTCGAATATTTAGAACTACCCTCTCATTCATCTGCTTTGTAAATTTATTGGTGGAGGAGGTCTTTTGATACATTATAACCCAAGGCAAAGATTTAAATAGAAAGATGCGCCCTAATCTCCCCGCGCCATAATTAAAATACACCAAAAATTATTAACAGTGAGTGACGGTCGAGATTAAAGAGATTGTTTCTGTTGCTTTAACTATCAAAAAACTCGTTCGAAATGTTTTGTCTGTGTTTAAAAGTGTGTTTAGACAAAAGACTCTCGTAGTAACACAGTTACTGAGCTACTGTCTGTATAACTCGCGAACTGTAACACAGTTTCGCTAGTAAGGGCGCATCTCTCGATTTAAATCTTTGACCCAAGCACAAAATCCCAGTAGAGGTTCATTATTTCAAAAGTTGCTATTTTTTTTGTATTTTCATAAATATATTGCACATTTTTTTTTATTTCAATTACATTGACTGTTGGATTTTGTAGCGTATTGACCCTTTATTTCTGTATTAATTTTCCACTAATTGTTTTGTGTAATTTGTAAATAGTAGAAAAAGTGTACAATTTGAAAAAAAAAAAACCAAAAAAAAAAATCATGAGAATGTATGTCGTAATTTTATGACATATTTTTGCCGTGTGATATACTCGTATATATTTAAGGAATGAAAATGTTCTGATAAAGAACTTTTATGTAAAACAAAAATAGAGAACAGAAGATAAATTGACATAATAATAATAATAATAATAATAATAATAGTAATAATTGTTTGCCGTCCAGTGATACATGGCAACTAAGTTATTATTGTGTTGCCAGATCAATAAAAACCAGTTTTGTTCAAAAGATAATATAAATATTCTACAGACAAGAAGTGTTTGCAGCTAATATCTCTACTTATTTAAATTAATATTATTAATTATTAGGGAGTATATTTTTTATTTTATTTTTGTCTTTTAGATCTCTTCTTCTCGCATTATTAAGTTCGAATTTTTTGAGATAACTTTTCAGCTTGCCTTACGTATATTTTAGTTAATTCTAAAGTACTTAGTGTTAATAAAATAGAAAAAAGATCTTTTCAATTTAACTATTTTGGTTCAATATAATATGTGTGATAATGTTGTAATGACATTTATATTATTAATATTGGTATGAATTTAATTATTAAGAATATTTTAAATATTTAATTTCATAATTGGGTATTTATATGTCATTTTTGGAATATGTCTAATTCTAATTTTTTTAACAATCAAAGTGTCAATTGTTCATAATAGTGAAAATCTCTTGACTGTGAATTAAATTTCACAATTCAAGTGAATAATGAACGATAATGACTATGACTGAAAACAATCTAGTTTCTCTTAAGAGAAGAAAGAGAATCAGTATGATTGTAAATTAAATGCCAACTTAGAGTTTTAGTATTATATATATTATAAATAATAATTTGTGATAGCCCACTATGTGCCTTTTCTATACATAATATATTAAATAATATTTACTGATCACAGAGCATAATATTAATGACTTAATTCTATGCAGAAATTGTACGAGAATTATTGTTATTTTTTTGGTCCTTAGTTTTTGAATATTTAGTTGTATTTGTAGGTGTTGTATTGCAATATTAATGAATGTATTTTCTTGAGATTTTCTAACTAAAATCTTGCCTTTAAAGACGTAGATACGTATTTAATTAAATAAATACCCTATAATAAAATGCATAGGGTCTAAATTGAAATAAATGAAGTATATTTTACTCCAGATAATATATAATTGTAACAACTACATTTATATAATAATAATAACGGGTGGCCCAATTAAAGTGTTTGCTTTCGTTTTGTAAATTGTAAATAAGTAAAAAACTGATCTCTTGAACTAGAACAGTTCACTTCCCTGAAGATTATAAAATAATCTGTGCAATAATTATGCGTTACAATAACCTGAAATCTGGTCAGGGGGCTAGCCAAGTGTGCTTTTTCTACAAACGTGTATTGTCACAGTAGTCTACAGTGGTTATTGTAACGTACTTGGCTAGGCCCCCAGGTCTCAACCGAGGTCCGTCTCTTAAGCTCTCTCACTTGATGACCTAACCTAACCTAATCTAACCTAACCTGGGCCACGAAACCGTCAGCGTTTAGCGTCAAAAACAAATGGTTGTAGTCCATGTAAGAGGCTACGACACGGCGCTGCAAATTGCGTTGAAAGTTTTGACGTTGAACGCTTGACGCTTGCAGCGCTAAGCGATTTCGTCGCTAGCGTTGTTTTCGTGGCCCAGCCATTAGGGTTTTAGGGTTAGTACGATTCGGTGCGATTTGATCCTAATGTGAGTCACGTGAGAAGGCGTGTCTGTCTCACTTTAAATTTTGTTCGATACTCATTATGCATTTTTCACAATTGAGAACACATTTTGTGTTGTGTATTATTACTCTTACATAGTGAAAATTGACGTTTCAAACGCTGGCTGCCACAAACCAGTCTGTGACAAGATATTGGGAACACTTTAATTGAGACACAGTACAATATACCTATATGTTAATAAAATTAATAATGTGGATTTTTTAGGAAAATTTACATTGAATATCTCCAACCTGTGCAATTTATTGAACAAAAATGCACATTTTGTTGTGTACATATTTAATTATAATTTAAAACTGTTAATTTAATAGTATGCAAATGTTTTAATTAAAGAAATTGTGTTGTTATTATTATGTATGTTTAGATTGTATTTTTTTTTAAATGTTCCTCTATATGTGTACGTTATACAGAACGATTGATCGCATGCGCAAAATACTTGATTTATGTAAAAACAATTCTTTCAAAAGTTCTGAATGTGTAACAAAAGTAATTTAAAGTTATTTCCGTATAAAACAATTATAAAATTAGGTATTTTGAGCAGTAATTGATAGTTTTTTTTTTTTAAATATTAAAGCTACTTCGTAAAATATGACCAAAACCCCTTTATTTTGTACCAACCCAATTTTGTTTGAAGATATATTTTCTCCCAATATTTTTTTTCTTAAATACAATATGATCAGTGTGAAAGACTAGTTTAGTAACTATAGTAGACATCTTTTCGTTCACACGCACCATTTTTATTTCACCATTATATTTTATCACTCGCTCTTACTTAATTAATATAAAAGGTAGTGCAACCAAATTTAATTATAAAAAATAATATAAAATGACAATGATATGGTATGGCATTTTTATTTAGATATTTTTGTATGATCGTGTTTTTTGTACTATACTATGTAGTAATTTTTAAATCATGTAAATTACAACGCAGAATTAATTTTAAAGTAAAGTTAAGGTTTTTTTTTTATTATTATTTAATATGAAATTTATATATATTTTTATATTGGTGAATTTTCCAACCGTTGACCTTATGTAGTCTGATGTCCTAACGATTGAAAGAAGGCTACAAATATACTAGGAAATACAACTGAGTTTTATGGGAGTTTAAATTATAAAAAATCATCTGTATAGTTAAAAAATAATAATAAAACTTAACCTCCTATGGGTCAATATTTGCTAACAGGTTCAAACGAGTTTTTTCATATTTTATAGAAATAAAAAGCTACTTACCTTTCCAACTATTTTTATTTATTATTTTAATATCATATCTATGTGTCATTTAACTTTCAGGAAAGTAATTTAAAAAATAAATACCAAAAAAAAACATTCTAGCCTTAAAAGTCATATTTCCTGCCGGGGAAAAATCCCAATTCGTGAATACATTTTTTCATAACAAAACTATTTTAGTAAAGTTGGCCCAAATGTTTATTTAATCTGTATTCTAGATACTGGTAGTTCATTCCTAAGGCCTACTTATTATATTTTATTAAAATAATCAAGTCCAAATTCATACTTGAAATTTGGAGAATGCCTATTACGTCATTAGTCTGCTGAAACTTAAATTTAAAAAATCCCGATACATAGAAGCTTTAGCATAACCAATCAAAACCGTTGAGATAGTCACGGCGACACTCGTTATGATTAGTGGGTCGAAAGACGCTATATTATCAGAACATCGGTTACCGGCGTCATCGAAGCACGTTATCCAGCGAGTGTCTCTGACTATGGTCATATTTCCTGTGCATCAGAAACACTAGAAAACATGAATCAATCTTGAAAATATTCGTGCAAATAATTGAACTATCAAATTACGTGCGCAGATATTTATTGATTTTACTTTATTTAACTATTAAAATAAAAATACGGAACAAAATGTGCCATTCCGTCAATTTCCTGCCGTCATTAGTCTGTCATATCCACGACAGGATAATGACTACCTGTGTCTTCTCTGTTATATATAGACCTTGATTTTGCTTATTTTTACAAGATTACGATTAGAAAAGAATACTTAATGTTTTTTTACTGCATTTAGAAGAGATAAAATTTGAAGACTGCATACCAAAGTTCACAAAACATCACAAGAATATTGTTCATCAATATGCCGCTATAAAGAAATGTAAAGAAAGTCTAACAGTAAATGAGGTAGTTAACCCTTCATGAAGGGGTGATATTTTTTAATATCTAACTAGCCCATCTCAGAGCAACAAATTAGTAACAAAATAAGTCGTTGCTCGCTAGGTGCTTTCTTTGTCAAGATATTATATGCTAGCGTAATATTACGTCATCCCCATGAAGGGGTGACACTTTAATATCTAACTAGCCTATCGTAGAGCAACAAATTAACAACAAAATAAGCCGTTGGAACGAGCTCGCTATTCCCAATTTAAATATATAGGGGTAGTTCACCCCCCATGAAGGGGTGACATTTTTTAATATCTAACTAGCCTATCTCAGAGCAACAAATTAGCAACAAAATAAGCCGTTCGAATGGGCTCGCTAAGTGCTTTCTTTGTCAAGATATTGTATATGGCTAGCGTAATATTACGTCAGCATACCCGTCGTATCTCGTAATTAATGGAGGTACAAATTTTTTTTTCCGGTACAAATTAGCAACAAATTCCCATATAGTTTTAAAGTCCGGCTTATGAAATGGGTATGCCACCGTAATATACGTGTGACTTCGTACAAAAATATGAAAGTCAAGTGTAAGCAAATATGGTTGTGTCCATAAAAATAGCTAAGTTAATTAAGACTTATTAATTGCCTGCTCGCTCAAATAGCTTAAACCAAACTCTTAATTAACCGAGCAGCAACCAAGCAGTGTTAAAGTTCTTATTTCCTTGATGTTTAGGGTCTTATTTCACAATAAAAACTTTGATTTCAATTTTGGTTGTCATTATCCTGTCGTCATGTCATTTTCCTGTCCTGGCAGTTTGCAAAAAATAATAAAATAGGTTAAAGTTAACGGAACGCACGTTTATTGAATATAATACACTATATTACAACTTTATTAAATACAATAAACTAAAAAATATCAACAAAATTTTTCGAAAAAAATAAACTTGTTTGACACAATTAGCAAATATTGACCCCTATATTAATGCTTAAAACAACTTCATATTTCTCTGTCGATAGACTATCGTAGCGCATTAAAGGATGTCTTAGTTTTATTTAACTTGTCTTAAGGCAAAAAAAATTGTGGAGAAATGTCTTATCTACCTACACCCTACCTACCTACCTACCTACCTACCTACCTACCTACTCTTTTAGATTGGATAACAATTTTAACAGAAATAATTAATAGGTGAGTGACACAAGTTTGGATATAAGTGTGGCACAGGTAGGAAAGGAATTTTAGCTTATACTTTTTTTTTTTTAGTTTTTATATTGAATTTTTTTCTGTTCGTATCCGTAGTCTCAAGTATTTGGTGTCACACCTTCCCGACTTGTGTCACATTTAATTGGTGTTGGGTTTTAATATTTTCTTGTCTTCTCTTCTCCTACTGCTTTTTTAATTGATTGGGCAATTTTTACTTATAGATAAAAGAGTTACTTGCAAAAAAAAAAAAACAAAACAAAAATGTGGGTAAAAGTGGAGGTCTATACTTTATACACTTGTAAATATTATGTTTTGTTAAAAAAAATTTTGTATTTGTGCACAAAACAACGCAGTTTCATTCGCTCTTAGTTTACTTCTCTAAAGAAATTTTTAAATGGTTATTGAATTTGTAGAAATGCTAGTTAAATGGCGTTAGGACTTGAAGTATAGAGTTTCAAAGTGGAGACCACTGACCACTGACCACCTGTTCGCTGGGCCAAAGACCTACACAGCCTTAGCAGTGGATTAATTCGAAGGACGTAGGATCGAGCTTAGTGGCCTATGTCTAAATGATAGCAAAATGCAAGTCGCATAGAGAAATTTTTCAAGTACTGTGTTGATTTCACGAGTTACTTATGTCAGTTCTTAAATAAGTTCTTATGTCAGTTCTTAAATAAGTTCTTACATGATATTATGTAATTCTAACTTGCAATTTTAGCGAAATTTTAACACGCCATAAATACAAAATTTCTGGATTATTTGGTAAAATATAAATGCCCATCATTTCTACAGTGTGACCACTTTTGCTAGTAAGAAAAGTGCTCTAAATAGTAGTAGTTTATATTGCTTTAGTTTTGTGCTAAAAAATTTCGTCTGATATATTCCATATATTCTAAAGGTGCAAAGTACATTAGTTATCCCAAGTAGATGATAAGTAGAAATTTTCTATTTTTTTTTTTTAGAAATCAAATTACTAATACTATTATTCATTTTACTTTTCTGTTGTGTAGATACCACGTAGATTTAACAATTTGTATAACATATTATTTCGCTGAAGATTGCAGAATCGTATGTAAAATAAAATTAAATATTTGCAATTTAAATATAACACAATAAGGTAACTTGTGTAAAAAATAATTTAGAAAGAGATGATAAATTAAAATATTTTCAGTATTGTTTTTGAAAGTGGTACCCTCCATTTTTATCTATATTATCTTCGTTTCGATTTGAGATATTTTTTTTTTTCTCAACAGTATGAAGGTTTTTATTATAAAAACTAACTACTGCCCTAACTGTGTTGCCTTTTCTTTTAAATTGTCTTTCGGCTTGGATTCCACGTTTTTATTTTTATTTTTATAAATGGTGCAGCTGTTTGATTGGTTGATTGTGTCGACAGGCGACAACAAACCAATCTGGCAAGTGGCCGAGGAGCGAGAGGAAAATAAACATCTTCAGAAGGAGAACACTCCGTACGGGGAGTATGGCGGATGGCACAAGGCTGCTAAGGTATTCAATCATCTATAATAAATATTATTCTCTTAAGACAGAAGATTTGTATTTTTGTAATGAATTGATTGGAGCGATTTTGGAAATTCTTTCACACATAGAAAGCTACATTATCACCGAGTAATACAAGTTATATTTAGCGTAAAAATACGCAGGCGAAGTCGCGTGCAAAAGCTAGTAACTAATGTAAATGCTAAAGTGTGTTTCTTTGTTTGTTTGTTACGCCTTAACAACTCAATAGGTCGTCGTGAAATTTTGCATGCACCGTTGTCAGGTATACAGAAGAGGACATAGGGTACTTTTCATCCAGAAAAAAATTAGAGTTAAAATGAAAATAAAAAATTCAATAAAATTGAGCGTAGAGTCTCTAGTATAAGCCAGTTCTTAATAAACGCATATATTCGTTCCTTAATGGGAAGTCCAGAGTCTGTTGTGGTAAGAATTTTTATGTCTCAAGATGTTTCTGTTTCGATTTCATATTAATACTAGCTGTTGCACGCGACTATGTCCAATATTTTTTGAGTTTATTCATTACAAACATATAAAAATACACTTTATTTTTTATTATAAAGAGAAAAGATTTGTATTCTTGTAAAACGATTTTAAAAATTCTTTCACTTATAGAAAGCTACATTATCAGGGCTATATTTTATGAAGTTGCGCGGGTGAAGTCGCGTGCAACGGCTAGTTGATGATATAAAATGCGTTTCCAGGTGGATTCGCCAACGGTGACGACTACGCTGAAGAACTTGGGCGCCCTCTACCGGCGCCAAGGCAAGTACGAGGCGGCGGAAACACTCGAAGACTGCGCCCTGCGCAGCCGCAAGGAGGTAGACTCTTTGATTCAATTTCAGTTATTTTATTTATCTATGAAAATGGGTTATATATAATATTTCAACACCAGATTTTGTAGTTTTGTACTCATTATCGTGACACAGTCAAAAAAAAAAGAAAACCTTTAGTCCACCACGAACGTAACTGTATTTACATAACCAACTATGAAAATCCAGTTGCGAAGTTGGAATTTTTTCTCGTTTGATAACCGGTTACAGAACAAACAGAACTAGAAATTGTTTTCTCAATCGATTTTCATAACCGGCCAACACCAGAATGGATTTATTTTTCTCTTTTTCAAAATCGGTTATGAAAATCCAGTTACGAACGTGCCGAACGAACGAAATGGAAATTGTTTAAAAATTATGATTTCTAATACAAATTATAATTATTATGGTTAATGTGAATAGAACATAATAATATTGTGTTTTTTAAAAAGTAAAATATAACTCCTTTTCATAGCAGATGTGTCTTTGAAATTTTATCTTTACTATTTGCATTTTTTAGTTTGCAATTATATTCAAATTTTAATCATATTTATATTTTCTAATAAAAGGAAATGTATGTTTGTTGCATTTTTCCCCGTAATAAATGTAGTTTGCTCTTTTTCACAACACGAAACACTACACAAATATGACGTATTCGTTTAAAGGGGCTTTTATTTGACAATAATATCGATTTTTAAACATTAATTACTAATGAAACTTAATTGAAAATTTTAAGCATTTTTTTTTATCACAAAATAAAGCCGTTCTTTATTGTCAAGTGATAATCGCATAAGATATTTTTCGCAGACAGTAATTACATAAAGATTATATAGTCTATAGTCTATAACAAATATATCACTTATTATCACTGCTTATGGCTTTATTATCTCACAGTTTATTCTAATAATAAAATCTGTCTGGTCCTAAAGGGGATTCCCCTAAAGGGTTCCTACGTGTGTGACTTTTGCTAGTAAAGTGGTCACCGATTTAACGAGATTACATTTGTATTTGCACGCTGCCCCCTTATAGCACGTTCAGCAAGTAAGTCACCAAATATGTTAGAAATTACGAGTGTCTATTATTATTATTATTATTTTTTACAAAATTTATTACAGGTGGCTGTTTCATTGGCATTATAAATTAATACTTGTCACTAATCTTTTACTATTTTTTTTTTTTTACATATTTCTTTTACAATGTTATTAACAATATTATTATAATAAATTCAAAGCTATAAAGGTAACCCTTCATAGGATTTTTTTAAAGGAAATGCATCATATTTTGATTGTACCTAATTCGTCAATAGGGTTATAGGGTTCGTCAATAATTGGCTGTAATGATTAGTTGATTAAATTAAAAGTATGAAAATGTTTTTTATATACATATAATAGTATATCATTTGTTATATACATAGACACAAAATGATCAATTTATAAAAACCATTGAAAACCATATAAGAAAAAATCAAATTTAAAATGAATTCTTATTTTTCTTTTTCATAATAGAGAAACGATAAAAAAAGCGTTTTGTTTGTTTGGTTAATAATGTAGTGAATGCACTAATATAACCTAAAACTGTATTTAATTCTCAATCATTTTTTTAGTGTCACAACCCAGTAAACACACAAAAAGTTAATTAAAAAACTTCACTACAATATACTGTTGCATTAAATTTATTTTATTTTAAATAAAAATATTTAAATGAAAAAATATTTCGTATAAGGCTTTTATTGATTGAAACTAGGATATATAGAAAATAGGACTAAATATTTTTATTATAAAGTATAACTTTGTGTGATCGACATCTGGTTATTGATTAAATCTAATTCCAATTTTAGGAATATCAGAAATATGATGCAACCGCGACCTAATAAGATAGGAGCTTCTCAAACAATCGAACCCTGTGCGGTGTGAGAAGTCTCTATCTTTTGAGTCTTCCGCATTAGAGTCAGTCCGAATTAGTGGTTAGACGAGTAAATAAATAGAAGATAAATAATGTTCCGTCGTTAGGCTTTGGACATCGTGAAGCGTTCTCGGGGCGGCCGCCACGGAAGCCGCGAATCCATCGATCCGCCGGAACACCACGACGAGGTTAGGACGGACTCTTGCTCGTCTATTGGAATGTGATCACTCAATATCTTGGCCAAGTTTACCACCCTGTCTAACCCGGTGACATATTCATAGACATTACCCTTCTACATAGTTATAATTTGTGTTTTATTTATGGGTTAGAAATTATCAATGTCCTTTTGAAATTGAATGAAAGCAACCCGTCTATTTGTTTGTGAAAGCCAAAATGCATTTTTAAGTCAAAAAATCTATTAAAAAGTGTGAACTTCTTTGATATAATAACGATTTTATAATTTCGATTTTTTTTTCCCTATCACCAACAGCTCTCTGTGTCTTTGTTATTTTATTTCTGATTTTTTTTTTTTTCATTACATTTCTTACTTACAATAAATATAGATACTGAAAATGTAGAGTAACTAAACACACTTGGCCATAATATTGATTCATTTTATTTCGAGCACATCCTCATGTTGTACAGTCACTGAAAAAAAAAAAAAAAAAAAAATCATCTGGGCCTCTGGTGATTCCATAACTCGTCACATTATTTCATCACAGTTTCGTCAAACGTTTTTTTTTTTTTGTTGCACTAATTAAAGAAATTTACTCATGTTTCATATTCGTTGAATAGTTCAGTTTGTAAAGCAATTTCCTCTTGTAAATATTTAAATAGATAGTAAATATTTCGACTTGATAACAGCTCTACAATCATCATGCATTTATAGTGCTTCATTAATTTTTCACTTTAATTCAATACATCAATATTGACTTCATTTATCACCCATTTAACCATTGTTGTTGTGTGTGTGTGTGATGTTGTTGTGTTTGTCGTATTTGTGTGTACTTTTATGTGTTAAAGTGTACTTATTCATGATATTATAAATATAATTGTTAAGGCAGCCACCGCTTAGATGTCATGTTTATTACATTTCTATGGGGTATTTTAGCATTTAACACACAGAAACACAGTTTTAAACGTGACTTTTTTTCTTCTTTTTTTTTCTATGTACAGCTTTTTAATTATATTATTATTATTTTTTAATTTTGAATTATTTGCATATTTATTTATTTTATTTTTTTTTGTTTTATTTTTCCACTAGGGCACGAACCAAGCGAGTGAGCCTCGCATGAACCTAAAGTCCAAACTGTTCAATGCCCTAGGCATCAACACTTCAAGTAATTCGCCGCACCAGTAGTTTAAACTTTATTGTTAAGGTTATAGGGCTTAAATTATAGTTACTCACTCGCTTTCGATGTATACGATCTTTCGTCCGCCTTAGTATTTTATGTGTTTAAATTACTATTCATATAATATTCGTTCATATATTATGAAGAAGAAGAAGAAGAAAAAAAAATGTGAAACATTTTATGCTAAGGCTTGTATGCTCATTTTATTTTGCGAAAGATTTGTGTACGCGTCACGTTATAATATTGTTAGATATTTTGAATTTGTAACTTTTTTTTACTCTTCATACATATATAGTTTTTTTTTTAATTCGAATATTTTATGAGAAATTTTATATTTTAAGATACTTAAAAAAAAATTAACTAAATTTCTCAATTTACTAAATTCAAAATGGCTAACAGTTTTAGTTTAATCTTAGTATTATTTATGTTAAGCATGCAATAAGATATTATATTAAATGAATAAATAAGATATAAATGGATGAAAATTTAAAAAAAAAATTAAAAAATAAGTGAATGTGTGATAGTATTTGTGGGAGAGCATTATGTGTAAGCCGTCCTAAAAATTTATATTACAATTATTCTAATTATATGGAAATTTATAAAAATCACCGATTTTTTTTGTTATTATATTATTAATTCAAAGACATGACATTTTCTGTTGCAATAATTAACATACATTTCAATGGCGAGTTCAAAAACTAAGCGATTTAATTAGTTTTTTCTTTGTTATAAAAATTATAAAAATTTATTTTTTTTAATGATACATACCTATTTGTGAATAATTGTTTAAAAACACATTAAGGTACTTAGAATCGGTTGAAACTAAATTTAAAAATTAAAATTTAAAAATATTAAATTTAAAAATATTAAATTTAAAATATTAAATTTAAAAATTAAAATTAAAAATATTAAATTTAAAAATTAAAAAAATTAAATTTAAAAATATTAAATTTAATAAAAAAAAAATAGCTACGTTGCGAACTCGCCGATATTTAATTAAGTTCAGTCAGTATATAAAAAAAATGGACAATTTTGAATTTTATTGTATTTATTTAAGTACGAAATATTATCCGAATTTGCATTTAAATATTGTTGCGTGTGCTCTTTGTTGTAATTTTTGTATTAAATATAAATTTAGGCATGTCTCGTTATATTATACAACGATTTTATTATTTGAAATTCGCTTCGAAATGTTCAATTTTTATTTGCTGAAATTTCGTTTAAATATTTTCTGTACAGTGGGCGTTAGGAAATTATGAAAAATAATAAAAGTATATATATATATATATATAAAAATATACTTAAACAAATTTACTCTTTATTCGTGTCCAGTGATTATTAAATTTTCACATTGAGTACAATTTTGTTTATTTTTATTAATTTTTTTGTAATTTTCTCTTGCCGACTGTACTTGCATATTTTTTTTAAAATATTACTTTCAATTATTATCATCGATATTATTTAATGTGGTTTTCTTTTCTTAAATTGTTATGCTTGCATAAAATTTTCATTCCAATAGTGGTACGCGTCTTGGTCTAAGCTTTATTTGAAAAGTTTTTTTTTTTTTTTTAAGTGATAAGCAGGGGTTGGAATGAGGCGACTCAAATATTAATATGTAAAATCTATATTTTGACATTTCTCTTATTGAAACTTTATTCATATAATTAATTAAAAAATCAAAATTAATTATATTATATTTTTTGGAAGCATCGATTCTAGTTTATAAATAAAACACAAATCTTAAAGTCAAGTTATTGACAGGATATTTGGGATGTCTGCTTGTTTTTTTTTTTTAATAAGTAACAAAAATTATCCATAATTCTTAAAAATACTTAAATACAAATAAAATTTGTATAAGAAAAGCGCTAAAGATGTCCCTAAAAAGAAATAATCTTTTTTTTTTCCCAATTTTAATTAATAATTTAACGTTTATTAAATTAACTGTTTAATAATTTCGATTACTCATATTAAATAATTATAAGTATTATATTAAGTGGCTGCCGTCTCATTCAATCTCCTGATGATAAATTCTAGTATTTTTATATGTAAATAGATCTTTTTTTTTAAATCTGTACGAGGGCGCTGCTTGGGTATGCAAGTGTTATTAACGCTAATGTACACTAAATTTTAAATTATGGCAAGATTTATAAATGATTTATTCAATTTTTTTCTTTAATTAAATAAGATTTTTTTTATGTCTACTTAAGAATCTCTATATTGGCACATCCAGTCACAATGTAATATTTTTTTTTATTTTTTGACTGCGGTACGCATCACTTTTTAATTTATAATAATATCAAACAGTTAATAAATATATTATATGCAATATTATCGGTTTTTGTTTTATTTTATTTTTTATTTGAATTTGAATGAAAATATAAAGGTGAGTCTACAGTGTTATGCAATTTATAGCCCACCGTTTCGGGGTAAAAATCAGTTTTATATTTTACAATTTACAAGACGGCACCCTACATTAATACTCAATTATCATCAAAATAGCGCAGACAGATAGGGTTGCCATTGTAAAAAAATGTACTTTATTTAAAAGTAATTAAATAATATTCGGGAATAACATTACTAATCATTTCTAATATTTTTTTTGCTTAAAAATTACTGTCAGTACAATTTCTTTTCTTTCTTGTTGACTTTTTTTTGTTTAATCGACGAGCTTTAGTGTAACCAATAGAAAAAGTTTAGAAACAGTTTTACCCTATTTTTGAAACAATTGTAGCCGAAAATTAATCCCCTTGGTATTACCAGTAGTACCACGGGTAAGAAGCGGAATTATTATAGTGATTTGGGCTAAGAGCTAAGTCAACAAAGAAGTTTATCGTTTTAATGTCTTCGTGTCAATTTATTTGTAATTGTAAGTACATAAATCGTTACGAAAAAAATATAGACAAAGACTGGGCTTAGGTCTAAAAGTTATATCGAGGAAATGGCAACCCTAAAACACAATTTCACAATTATTTGCAGCAAACAGAAGGTATGATTTAACGGCTTTCGCTGTTAGATGCATGACGGCATCTCATCATCATTAATTTTATTGATTTTCACAACTAGCGCCTCAAGCAAGTAGACTATTGATGTCACATTTATTTTTGTATTCGAAATTTCCCCAAAATATCCCGATTCCTGCCCTTTTCTGTTAAAATTGGAGTTCCATTTTCATTGTAATCACCAAACGTTCTATTCAATGATTTGACGTTAATTGAAAAGAAATCTGACGTTTTTTTTAAATTACTGACCGTCTGATCAAGGTTTTTTATGTTATACTGCCTTGTCTTTAACCCATGTTTAAGTAAATACTAAATGTGTTATTGGGAACGGTAGTGTAGGTATTCTAAATCTGTGGTTATTGGTGTTAAGTAACAAATTGATCGAATCCCTATAAAAATCGAAAATATACTGTGGTAATGACATCACCAACTGTCAATGTCATGAAATTGCGATCGAGCTGCCACCTATGAGTATAGTCGCTCCAGTTCGCCTATAGTCATTTAAAAAAATGGAATTTTTAGTTGAAACAAAATGGAGTGTAAATTGCATAACACGGGCGCGGCAGGAGTCTGGCGCAGTGTCGCGGAGTGCGAGTTTCTCAAAACTTCGCGAGTCGTTGAGGCGTTCCTCCGTGAGACTGTTCAATCGCATCGCCGGCCGACACTCGGCACACCTGCCGCCTGACGTAGACTACACTGATCCTGAAAGGTACTAATTTATTTTCGGTTTTTTGCTCTGTGGTCGGGTAACTAATTAACAGAATGGATAGATTAAACAACTAGATAATTTGAATAATTCCATACATGGAGAACAGACGTAAAGAGAACCATAGGTACAGTCGGGGTTAGAAAAGGTTCGTCACTTTTAAGAGTACGATTTTGATAAAGGAATGAATTTGAAAAGTGACGAAGGTTTTCGTACCCCGACTTTAATTGAGAAATTGTCGGTCAGCTATGATTGATTTGGTGGTGCTGTAGTAGCATTGAATTTGCGGTGGTTTCATGGACCACACAACCAACCATTCATATCGCTATACAAGCGCCAATGTGGCCAATTTATTAACAACTATTTAATAGGTGGAGCTTGACAGTTTTTCAGTTTAACACCCATACCTCTACCTAGTCCTCTCCTTACCTCTATTGTTCATGGATCCATAATTAATATTATAAAGAAAATGCATTATTATTAAAAATAAACAATTTATTTACTTGTTTTATAAATTAGGGAGGTGAGTACGTATTTGTTTTTTTCCAAAATTTTCATAGCACAGATAGTTTTTAAAGGTGTATATTAATTTATATTGTGATTAATTTAACTGTGAAAATATTTATTTTGTCTTTTCTTTAGCATGAAGCGCGCAAGCTCCCTATCCGCGCTCAGTAACTCTGACCCTTCAAGTCTGAAACAGCAAGAGCCTCGGTAGCTGACAACAAGAACTAGTATTAAGAGCAAATTAGTTGTTAAGTATACAACGTTCACGTTCGTACGAATATTAACATTGCAGTCGTGATAAAAGAAATAAGGCTGTATGGCTGTAATGTTTCTGCCCAATAAAAAATAACTGACCGGCGAAATGGTACCGTCCATTCTACATTGATAGATCGATTTTAGTTCCAAAAACTGATAACATCAAGTCACATAGTCCTAATTATACATATTAGGTAAATCTTGACATAATAGGTTCCTATTCTGATTAAGAAGTTTTTAAAATCCTTATTTTAATAAAAACCTCTGAACATCAATAAAAAATATTTGCTAAATTTTCAATTAGGTATACCTACTATTACAAAAGATTAAAAAAGGAAATTATTATTAATGCCAGCCATACACGATCGTTGGCATCGGCATGACACGATTGTCTTGATATTATATTAGATCCATTGTCTTGACGAAGTATAATAGTGTCTATGGTCTCTTGACAGAGCCATTTTGTATGACAAGTATGGCTGTCATGCAAAACGTATCATGCCGATTAGACGATAGGCTTTCTCATGTATGGCTGGCCTGGCATAAGCTGTATTTAAATTGTCACGGCTGTTATGTTAAAAATAATTATGTTAGTAGTAAAAAGAGGTAAATATTTACCTACGTTATTTACATGACACGCACAACGACACCTTACCATAATTTATGCACGCTTTAATATACATTGAACAATTTATAAATCACATTTTATTTGACGTACTATGTACGTTACTGTTCGTCGAAACGAGTTTTTTTGAGACCGAGTTCAAGTTTGCTAATTCAGCTTACTTTGTAGGGGGTAGGTATTTACGTCTTTTTACTGTTTCGATTGAAAACGACATTTTTTGGCTTCACGCTTTGTTGTACGTACCTTAAATTTTATTGAAAATTTAAAAAAAAGGTCGTTTAATAGATAGATTAAATACTTTAATAAAATCTTAACGTGAAGTTTCAAATTAATATTACCTACAAGTAGATAGACGATCAAAAACAGTCTAATAAATAAAAAATAAGAACTATCTACTCTCCAATATGAAGTTTATTTTAATTAAGCAAAAATTATTTCTACACGATATCATTATGTAAACTAGAGAATTAACTTAATAATAAATTAGACATTTGCTTTTAATATAATTTTGTAGGTTTTTGCAATTATATTTAATATTGGATATGTAATCTGTATACATTTTTTTAAGCGAAATATCATACAATATCTGACTGATAAAAGTTCGTCTTCTTTAAACATTTAATGCTAAAATTTTAATGAAAATTTAAGGCCG
Source organism: Synanthedon myopaeformis (assembly GCA_944738685.1). Classification (NCBI taxonomy): domain Eukaryota; kingdom Metazoa; phylum Arthropoda; class Insecta; order Lepidoptera; family Sesiidae; genus Synanthedon; species Synanthedon myopaeformis. The sequence goes on along the minus strand of OX122927.1, from coordinate 1,239,209 downwards.
ACGAAGCCACCAAAAACAACGAGTCACCAATAAAAGAGACAGGCCCCATTTCATTTTGTAATGTTTTATTTAAATTTAAATAAAAGTGATAACCAATATTCCAAGTACTTACTTAATAAAATGTTACCTACCCAACTGCTCGCTTTTTATAAAAGTATTCTGAACTGGTTAGGTATATTAGGTAAAGAATACAAAAAATTCTTACACTACCTAAAAAATTATATTAATAATTACCTATGTCATGTAACCAGTGTCTAGTATCACTTGGAATATCTTAAGTTACTAATTAGGAAAATTATTAAAAAGAAATAAATGTTTAATTAAAACCAATGAAATGGGTCTGTAATAAATAATATAATTATTATATTATATAATAAGAATTTTGCAAATACATAATTACACATAATACAACCGCTTTGCTTTCATTAATTATAAGTACCAACATTTTATTTTGTTAAAATGTGATTTTAAATAAAATAACATAAAAAAAATTTGGCGTTTTATCTCGAGAGACCTTTTCACACCTTAAGTATTTTGAAGTTTCGCATAAATTTATTTCAAGGATATTTAAGGATGCAATAAAGAGAATATAATTTCTAAAATATTGTATACTTAATTTAAGTATACATTATTTAATTCAGGAGTCATTGAGTCATCATCACTAGTCAAACATTGAGACATTCTATAATTGAATTTCTATTACATCTGGCCAGTATACTTAATACAACAACAATAAATGTGTGGGCTAATCCATACTAATTTTATAAATGAAAACTAACACTAAATTAACCAAAAAAAAAACCTAATTTTCATAACAATCAAATTATGTCTGCGTAGTGAAACCTTTCTTACTTAAAAAATAAAAACTTAACTTAAATTTATTAATATGAAATTAATATTTTGTAATAAATGTTATTTAGAGATAATACCAGAGTCTGATGACATTAAAAAAATTAATAAAAAATTTAAAAATATAATTTTAAACATTTTATTTAATAAGTCGATTCTAACCCTCGTATAAACACTTATAAACTTAATTAAAGACAAATACAGTATAAAGATAGTTTAGTCCAATTTCCGTAAGTATTGTACTTTACAAATTTTTATTTCCTCCTTACCTCCTGTATTAATGGACCCCCTCGGTCAGGGGGCTATGCTACCCTATTGTAACGCCACTGAATTTCAAGAATCGGTTTACAGCTGGCTTAAAGAGTCCATTTTGTTGTTAGGCGGAAACACCTCAGGAGCTAAATTGTTCCCAATTAAGTTTCTGCCCATTTGAACCATGCGCAGCTAAGATTTGACATGGCTAATAGATAAAATCATTATAATTCATTAATTCATATCATTATAATATTAACTACTTTCATACGATTGTAATAACTAAAGTGGGTTATAAAAAATATGGCCGAAAATCAGTCGGACATTATTAAATTAATGAAGTGTTTAGCAATAAATAATGCGGGATATGACTTTAATCGCATCTGTTTTACTCATCAACGACGCAACATCAAAATTAGTCAATAGGGTTGCCACACTTGTAAATTATTTTATATAATTTTCCAACTAGATATAAAATGTGCTTATACCAATGCATTAGATCAGCCTCCGGATAAGCGATATTAGATTATTTATTATTACCTTACAGACAACGGCAAATTTAGGTTTAGTAGTCATCTCGCACAATTTTATTTCGTACGAAATGTGAAAAACAAAAAGCCAATTTTAAATTTAAATATATTGCATGTTGCCGTTTACATTTTACTATAGCAACTCGCCCCCGGCTTCGTACGGATGCATTTTTATATACACAAAGTTATCGATAATCTATAATTTTCTCGATTATCGCTATTTACATTAGTGAAAGCCGTATCAAAAGCCGTTGGGTGAGATATTACTAGGATAGTTAAGTATTTTTTTACAATGAGATCTTGTATATTTTATTTTACGTGGGTACACTATTTACTTACAAAATTTTATATTATAACATTTTGAAAGCCCTATCAACCATAAAAAAAGTTTTAGTAAATAGTATTGTAATGATGAAATCATTTTGTTTCGTTTTGGATTACGTGTTCTTTTGGAGATTATTCGTTATTTAAAAAATAAATTTCAGTTTAAATATAAAAATACAAACCTACTATGGCTGCCTACTATAGTGGGATTATGGATAAGGAGATATTGAAATTTGGCTCTGGCATTCACCGAACTCACTCACCGAAACATAACAGCACACGTGCTGTTATTTCACAGTGATCATCTGTAACATGATGGTTACTGCCGCCAGACAGGGTGTCCTAATGCTAACAACTACTTGCCAAATCCAGACTAGAGCTAATTATGAAAATTTCATTTTTAAAGTTAGACTTGGCGGAAATCGAACCCGGAACCTTTGAGCAGAGCGTTAAAGCAAGCAAGTGCCTTAACCACTCGACCAAGGGGTGTTCTATTCACTCTAGTGGCTACTCTACCCTTTTTTATATACCAATTGACAAGCTGTACTGTTATCTATCTGTTATAGAGGTAGTTTTAATGTTTGTTTGAATGTAAGAGGTAATCTTAGAATAATCTTATTAGGTAGGCATCCTACTAAAAAATTAAAAAAAAATCTTTCACCAATATTTAGAATAGACATAGGCTAAATATTCCAATAGGTTCTAAAAATAAGGATCAACGCTTGGCGTTATATTTTAACGCGGACTTTTATACGGACGTAGTATCCGGTATCAGCTAGTCAATAAATAAATTGGAGAAGTTAGTTTTATTTTTTACAATGGTCTAATCCGACCAGCGGTCTTTCATAAAAATTAAATATTGAGTGCTCGTGGTCGACCTCTAGTGCCCTCGAGGGTTGACTCACTCACCTGTCATCGCAGTCATCGACTGACGTAAAAAAGCGAAGTCGTGGCTGTATATTGATCATCGCATCGGCGACGCATTTGTGGGGAGCAGCTGCCAAAACAACTCCGATGTTGGGGTGCGAGTGTATTGCACCGCAACAAAAGAAATATTGGTCTTTAGACTATAGGTAACTAGCGACCGCCTCCGGCTACGAACACTAGTATTTTTTTTTCTTGAAAATCATAAACACAAACCTTCCTCGTTTATCTGAAAAACTGTATCAATGTTAAAGCGCATACGGTAACATACGAGTATATCATCTTAAGATCGATATCTATAAGATATGAGTTACGGCTGCCCAGTATGCGCTTTAGCAATATTTAGAAAAAAGTGCATGTGTGCGTAGCCGGGGTCGGTCGCTAGTTACCTTTGTCTAAATACAAATATTTCTTTTGTTTTTAAAAAAACTAAAAAAGTTGCTTGCATATTTTTTTTATGTTAAGGTCGACAGACAGGCTGACGGTCCACTTGATGGTAGGTGGCTACCGTCGCCTATAACACAAGCAACACCATAGGTGCTTCAAGTGGGCTGCTGACCATAGAACGATTAAGGAACCATAGAAGGGATGGGGTTGATTGTCTCTGGTATCCCTTTGTACAATTGCGCGTGTACTCGCAGTTGATATAAAAAACCACCGGTGGGACTGTCACAAATAAAACTCGGTAATTTTGGACCTCAATTTATTTACTTATTTCTTATACCTATTTGTGAAATATAATAAACCTTATGATAGTGAGTTCACACGATGCAAAGCGACAGCTAGTTGATTAGATGGACATAACAACGACTGGCGCCATCTAGCGAACCGTATCAACCTAAACATATTATTTCGCCATAATACAATTCTACACCCTAACATAATTAATAGGTAGTTAAAAAGAATACAGCTAGTAGACATAATATGTGAATTTTTAAATAGTATGCAGACATTACATTAATATAGACCTTGCATCAATATTTAACAGACTCAATAGCATGGATCGGTAAAATGTTAAATTATCTTTTTTTCTTTAACTATATTTTCGTCTATTTTTTTTATTATTATAAACAGAGTTTTTTTTTTAAGTTAGTATCTACCTATTAGCTATGAATAAATTATCTGATTTTTTTATGTTAAGTTCGACAGACAGACAGACTGACGGTTCACTTGATGGTAGATGGCTACCGTCGCCTACAAACACAAGCAACGTCACATATGCTGCCAAATGCTTTGCCGACTATAGTAGGCTTAAGAATAAGGGATTAGGCGGTATAAATAGTAATAGAAATACTTACCTATCATTCATTGAAACACGAACATCTTTCGCGCAGAAACTTCCAAAGTCACGATAGCCATGATGGTCGCCAGACAAAGAAAACTTCTAATGCTTACATAAAGAATGCGAAGAAAATAAAAAAAGGTCGATACTTTGTACCCAAATTTGTGGGCATATTGGGGCAATTAATTATCAATTATCGAGTGATTTAGATGTGAAGTGTCTTCCCTTACAAATAAACTGTTGTCATAAGATTTGTCTGTACTAATCCCAGGGGACGATGAAAGTTTAAAGGGACCGCGCCCTCTGCCCCCGACTTTCTCACGGACGGGACCTATTTAATTATCCAAACTAATTTGAACGATTTATTTATTTGTGGAAATCCACTGACTAATGTATTTTTATAAGCTGTGAAAAGTTCGTGCAGAAATTTTATAACAGCTAGTATATAAGGGGCGTTCAAGTATTACTTAATGCAATTTTTAAAGATATTTAAACCCCCCCCCCCCCTCTCTCTCCCCGCATATAACGCGCCGTAATGTATCTCCAGTAGCTTATCCGGGATAGGTCTCACTTTGAAGGTGCCCCTTACGTGTGTGTTTCTGACATGATCCAGCCTAGTCACACCGCCCGCCCACCTGAGCATCGTCATCTCTGCGCAGTGCAATTGATTTTCGTGCTGCTTTTTGAGCGGCCAGCATTCGGCTCCGTATGTCATGACCGGTCGGACGGTTGCTCTGTATACTCGTCCCTTTATCCGCAAGGGCATTCGGCTGTCGCATAGCACGCCGGATAGTTCTCTCCATTTCATCCACCCGGTATTTATGCGATGGGTGACTTCAGTGTCTATTGACCCATCCTTACTGATGAATGTACTTGAAATGGTCCACTTCCCTTAGCTGGGTGTTCTGCAGACAGATGGTGTGTTTTCTGTTGACGCCACTAAAGTTGCAATGCATGTACTCGGTCTTCCCTAGTTTTTTATTTAAATAAAAAAACAATGTTACGTAACGCGTTTTTCGAACCCTAAATAAAATAAAATAAATTAACTTTTTTATAATGATTTAATTAATTAAGAAGGATGTGTTTAAGCATCGGCAGATCCAATAATTAGCTACGCATGATTACGCACCAACGGCTTCCGATAGCGCATGCCGAGTGATCTGTTCCAATGTGCAACCGATGTGGTTACAAGGGTGATTAGCATTTCCCATCTTAGCCACAGATAGCCATCTCAACCTACAAAGACAAAGAGTCGTCACTATCGACGATCTTGTATCCTTCCTTACTCGAATAATAACATTAGTACCGATTCGACTGAAACTGATTTAAAAATTACTCTTGTAATACATATCCTCTTAACAAATTCTTTAAAAAAATTCTGTGCGAAATTATTAGCGTAATAAAGACACCGTTATGACTTGTCATCTTTAACAATGAGTTTACCTAAACTCATTTTTCAGTGCAACATCGTCTTTTTTTAAATATATCCTTTTAGAACAGAAAAACAAACCAAAAAGGCATACGAAAATATATCTAATTAGGCAGAAGGTGTAACTGAAAATTTAAGTAATTGAAACAATGCAAGTGTACATGGGGAACATTTAATTTGTCGTTTCGTCCCCGCCCAAATGTGTGGCCCCGCCTTACATTTTGATCGATATGCGTGCGCGCAGTGCTTGTGCCCAACGCAGCCACGTCTTGGAACATTTTATTTTAGAAACCTTAACGGAAGGACGTGCAATATAAGTTCTGCTTCTTGAGTTAAATCTTACGAAGCTTTTAAGATACAGGAAACCTCAAAGAAGATAGAATACAATTTATTTTAAATGTTGTGTATTAGAAGTGTTCTTCAATTGGAAGTTTAAAATAAATAATACCAAAATAAATGGAGTTTGTCAAAATGAATTTTCTTTCCCAAACTGAGAACATTCACCATTGCGACGAAAGTCAGGAGCAAAATATGTATTTCGATCAATATCATACACAGAACAGTGTAAATTATAACCCAGATATATTACATCCAAGTTATCTACAGATGTTATACGAATATAGTCCGGAGAGACAGTTGTTCGATAGTGTGAGGGACTCATATCAGGACACAGCGTGGCAGGAGTGGAGTGAGGGTCAAGTTTCGGTGAAGGAGGAAGCTGATTTCGAAATGGCAGGTGCTATATCTACATTTAGTGAAGAAGGTAAGAAACTTCTGTAATTGTTGTACATTTTACCTATTATTTTTTTTAAGTTAGACAGGCAGGCTGACGGTCCACTTGATGGTAAGTGGCTACCGTAGCATATAAAACAAGCAATAGGTACTGCAAGTGCGTTGCCGACCATAGAATGATTAAGGATAAGAGATAAGGAAGACATCGATAATCCCTTCTCACTCTCCGAAATACAACAGCACAAATGCTGTTATATGACGGTGGACTTCTGTAAGGGAATAGTTACTGCCGCTTGATGGGCTGCTCAAATAACTGCGAAACCCAGTGTGCCCTGCCACCACTCCTAATTATTTTTCTTAACAAATTAAAAAAAAAATTATAGCATTATACCATATTTTTGATCTATTTTAGCTTTTGACAATATTTTACCATTTTCATGATATTATTTTGAAATGATTGCAAAATTCGAAATACGAAATGCTTTTGCAGTTCGAAAAGCTTATTCTATGAAAAAAAAACTGACATTCAACCCCATACTTAACTCAACATCAATTTGCGATTAAATTAATTTATAAATAAATATTCAGCCGCCAATCCCATACTGCCCCATAAGTTAAATAATCATCTGTCAAAAAATTGCAACAAGTAGTTTTGACAGTCCTCTCTTGTTAACCTAACACTACCTAAAGTATTCTGAAGAGACTGAAACAGGTGAAAATCCGAGGATGTGAGATCGGGGCCTATGGCTGTGGTTGAGAAGTGTTAATGCATCTGAAGTTCCCAACCAAACTCTGTTCCAAATATTTGTTGGTGGCTAAAGATTATGATGAAAAACTTCTGTTGATCTATTCCGGTAATTTTTTCTCCATTTCTTGCTTCTCAATTGGCAGTAGGTAATTGCGGTAAAAGCTCACTTTAATCAACAGTGTTCAATCTTTTTAGAAACTTTTCGGTTGTAACACGTTTCAATAGAGCACAGCACGTTTTTGGCGGAAGTAACAAATTAACAGACCACTACCATTTAACATAAAAAAATATTAAGTAATAATACTTTTTTCTTATTGAAAATTTACTGTTTATAGTTTAAACTAGCTCACAACTAATGAGTTTATTTGGATGTGCAGATTTCAATGGTATCTAGTAGGATTACTAGACCGCTCTTTTAATGTAAGTATTTGATGACGAATGTACTTAATTATTCCCACTTAGTAGGTACTTAATTAACCCTTTACTCTAGGTATCAATCTTAAATACATTTGCAGCCCCTAACGCGTTGATTGTGTAAATAGTCAGCCTGTCTGTCAGCTTGACATATAAAAAATATATCTCTGTTATCTAATAATAAGACCGTGAAACATAAGCAATATTTTAAATTATGGTAATTTTAGTTATTTATTTTTTTAAAATTTTGCCTTACATTCTCAAACTTGTAGGTAACTGTCGATATTATAAATTCATATTTAGAAGTCCATTGTCAATACTCCATATACAATTATAAGGTGTTATTACTTGCACGTGTTGAAACGCTATAACGCCGGCGCCAGGAATCGCTTGTTTATCGTAAACATTTTATAGTCAATATGTCGCCGCCGTAGGAGACATTCCGATAAACAGATATTGTTTAGGTATTCTAGCGGATGCAAACGTAGGTATGTATAATGTCTTCTATTCTATTGTATATACCTGGATCTCAAAACGAGGATTCATAAATATAATTTCCTTCTTGCGACATAGCTATAGGCTTTTGAAGTTCATGTTTGAAATAAAAGACAGTTTTTATATCATTCCGTAATTAAATGCCGCCACATCCTTACACTGTAAAATGTCCCGTCAATCTTCAGTCCAGCTGACTGATTTTACTTGAATTAAGTATGTTAAATTTTAAATATTGCTCTCCTCATAGGAGGCTTGGTGGTTTGTAATTTGTGGATTTCTTTCTTCAGTACCCGTGTCTTAGTACCTATGTCAAAATTAGGATTCAGGTATTTTTTGGCGTACGGCTTAAGTAAGTATATGATATCTTTTAGGTATGATGATATACCTAGGTTTATAGGGTACCTTTTAGGGAATTATTTATGAGTGATCTTAGTCATCCAATACATAGCGGAGTTGATGTTTTTCGTTAATAAAATTGTAAATTTTCACCTTTTTAATATTATGATCGCGTTTTATTGTTAAAATGCGCTGCGCTGCGGGTTTTTTTTTTCTGTGAACAGGTGGTTACTGCCACCATTCGGGCTGCTCAGTGTATAATTGGGAAAAAGCAGTGTGCCCTCCCACCACTAAGCATTCTGAATGAAGTAATACCACACTAAGAGTGGCAATTTATCCCATCAATTCCCATCCATACAGAAGTTCAGTCTCCGGCTGGTGGCGGTCGGAAGGAGCGCACGGCTTTCACGAAAACGCAGATCCGAAGCCTGGAGGCGGAGTTCTCTCGGGCCAACTATTTGACCAGACTGAGGAGATATGAAATTGCCGTAGCCCTACATCTCACCGAGAGACAGGTCAGCACATTCTAACTTTGGACCACGAAATTGTTAATACAAACGAGTATGTTAGATAGGTACTGGCGTTTAAATCATTACGATTTGAATATAGAACTAATTGCCTGTATTAAAAAATTATTGTTATTTTTGTTAAGGTCGAAAGAAATACCAATATTTCTTTTGTTTTTAAAAAAACTAAAAAAGTTGCTTGCATATTTTTTTAATGTTAAGGTCGACAGACAGGCTGACGGTCCACTTGATGATAGGTGGTTACCGTCGCCTATAACACAAGCAACGCCACAGGTGTTACAAGGTGATAAGAGTAATGGGTAGGGATTCTCTATGGTGTGTAGTCTTGCAGGTGTTTTCCATATTATTTTTATTAGATTAAGTGTTTGTTAGTTTCTCTTCATATATCAAATATAAAAACATTTTATATTAAAAAAACCAGTTGGACAGACGACCTAAAAGGCTTCGCAGGATACGAAGGACAGACTACCGTACGTGGTGGCGATTCTTGAGAGAGGCCTACATCCAGCAGTGGATGGACACAGGCTGACAACGATTAAAAAATACTATGAAATCATATGGTTTTTCGCATTCCAATTCATTCAAATTGAACAATCTAATAATAAGTGCGAATGTTAGAAGATATTTGAAATCATGGTATCTGTATATTTTATTTTTGACAGGTCAAAGTGTGGTTTCAGAACAGACGAATGAAATGGAAGCGAACCAAGGGCACTGCGAGATGCACCAAGAAGAAATAATTGTCTTATTAATTTGACTATGACAAATCAGTACATATATTATTTAATTATTATAAAGCACTCAAATAAATGTAGATTTGTTGCTTTCTGATAAGTGGTAACCGCTACCTAAGAATGTTTTATAGAAATCCTTTTATTTTTTATTATGAATTCGTTATATAGTCCTGCAAGGTAGCTATAGCTAATAGCTCATTCACACTTATATAGCACAGTACTTTGGCAAAAAAAATCGGGTTAAAAGCCATTTTGGTGACGTAGTCTGCTGAGACACTCAGTTCCGTCAGTTTTGTAAGGCTGTATTTTATAGTTGACAAATTCACCGAGCAAGGCACAACTAAATATAAAATAAATAAAAACATTCTGGCGATAAAGATATGTTTATTAGACAAATTCATAACCCCGGGAGAGCGAACAGATATATTTAAGCTAAAACTCGAAAAAAAAAAATAAACAATGTTGATCTAATACACTATCTTTGGAAGTAAATAAAAACCGGACTACAATGCCTATATTTTGTTCAAAATACAATCTGTATAATGACAGTATAATTAAATCCGAAATAAATGTAATTAGAGATTGTCTTCCAAATATCTTACTCTAACTGTATTATATCCATATTTAACATTTTCAAATAATATTTGTTGAGGCGATTTTCTACAAAGCCATTGTACTGTTGATATATGAAACTGGCTTTTTTTATTTTCTTATATACCTAAATATTATGATTTACTGTTTGGGTTCGTAAAGTCCACTTTTTAAAACGTCTCGATAGGATAAATAGTAAGTAGAGATTGTAATATTTGCCATTTGCAAATTTGCAAATGAATGTTTTACAATCTAGACTTTATGAACCCAACTTGTGAATTTTTATACGAAATTTTCGTTATTATGCAATTTTTTAGGCAAACTTATTATTATTCATACAGTTTATTATTTATTAAAAAAAAAACACTATATAAACATATAGAAAATACATGAAATATACAAGATTTCTACACATACTTAAGGACACAGTTGTGTGGGTAGTTTTAAAAAATCGCCTCAACAAACTTTTTTTTTTTTTATATGTACACTTACACCATTAACATTGGACCGCTAATTCTATAAGTTGAACCAAAAATAAATGTCTAGTAATCGTCAACAATATAGAGATATATAATGTACTTTAACATACATCGGCAACGGGCTTCGTTCGTGTTTATTATAAAAGTGGTTTTTAGTTTTATATACAGGGCTTGGTGAAATTAAGTATATACAATTTATATATATATATATATATATATGTCTCTTTTCAGGCACACATTCAATCACTTAAATTTTGAACAAAACATTTTATTTCATTTACATTAACATACATACATACGTTAAGACAATTTGATTTTATTGTGTGAACGGTTTGTGTTATTTTACAATATTTAAAATTAATCTTCTTTTAGACACTGATTCAAAAATGATAAAAGTTAATAAGATTTTTTTTGTTAAAGTTAACAATTTATTTTATTTATTTATATTAACAATATTCACTGATTTTAATTTTGAATCTTTTTTCTTTGAAGTTGGATTTTTTACTTTTAAAACGTTACAAACCATTGATTTATTTCCAATGCCTGACCTTTTAAAATAATTTGATTTTGTGTATGATTATTGATATTATATATTTGTAAAAACAATACTTTTAGCATCTGTACATTAATGTAATGCCACTTTTAGATAGATTTTTTTTTTATATGGAAAACTAATTACCAGATCTAAAAGTGGGACCTCACTAAATGCTAAAATCTAGACATTTTTAAAACACATTATTCATATATATATATATGGTCAATTAAAAATTTGGATCCTTTTTCAAGTTTTTCCCTAATTATTATATTTAATTATCAGCTCTCTTTGTGTTTAAAAAAAATTACATACGGGGCCAAAAAAAAATCATATTTTAAGTGCAATAAATACAACATGAACTCGAGACAAATAATATATAGTATCTATCACTACATACTTCATTCAATATTGTCTATGGACCTTTTTTTTTTTGGTAAATTTCTATGTTATATAATATAATATTCTATGATTATGAATACTTAATTGTTAATTGGGTAAATATTTGTTTGTGGGGGAAAAAAAAAAACATGCTTCAATAAGATATCCTTACATATTATGTATTTTGTAAAATTAAAATAATTTTTATTAATTGTTAAAAATTTACAGTGATCAAGCGTTTTATTTATTTATTTATTTTTTTTAACTTATCCTATAAACTATTGTACATAACTTTAAACATTCTCCTCCACGAAGGGATATATTATGTATATTAAAAAAAAAAAAGAGTTTTTCAATCAATTGATTTTCATTTAATTACCATATCCCTAAAATTGAATACTTTTAGGACCTAGTTTTGAGTTTGTCAAGTCCTATTCTACAGAAAGCACGTTGCGAGTGCAAATTGTACGAGATCATTACAATTAACTATAAATAAAAATAAAAAAATTACAAACCATCCCCCGACTGCTGAGGAGTTGGGTACTTGATGATGCAGCATCAGCAGACCAAGGTTACCGTGTCATGGAAACACCATCCAAGTAACAGTATATACCAAATTTCAAATCAATCGAACATTTGCAAGTGGATGAAATCCCTTCGTCAATTAGGAAATGAGCTGATGGTCTTCAAACGCCTGAACAGATCCTCATAATTTATAGCTAAGAACGTTCACGATCATGTCAGCTAGCAAATAAAGAAAACCACATCAAAATAGGTCCGTCCGTTTGGGAGTTACGAATGCACAGACAGACGCACACGTCAAACTTTTTAGTTTCGGGGATTATGTGGACACAGAAATTATAAATAAACTAGAAAGTCTTAAATTTTACTTAAAAAAATAATAATAATAATAACTCTTAATTAATAGTATAAGTATATGTTTATATAATTTTTTCTACTTCGAACACAATCTGCACACACAACGTCTTCTTATAATATATTACAAATGATTGTCTACTGTTCACGCAAATGATACGAAACTCGATATTTTTTTATGTAAATTATATATATATATAGATAAATTATAATAAATGCAATGTTCAAAATCTGACTAGAGAATTCGGATTCTTAGAAAAAATTTAAATTTTTTAATTTATTTTGAAAATTGACTCCTATCAGAGTTGTAAAGTTCAGTATATTTATCCAATTTTTGGAATTTCTGTGATGATGAGGTTCGAACTAAAATTAAGCAAAATTTAAATAAAAATATTAAAAAAAAAAGTTAATTTCATTACAACTTTATATTTATAAATATATTTTAAATTTATATTTACATATAGAAAGCATAATAATTATGAAAAATGCAGTGAAAAATATTAAATACGCAATTTCATCATATTATGCGAAAATCGATTTTAAAATCATTGAAAAAAAAAAATTACCACTTCACCGTTTTTAGCTTTTATAATTCTTGGTCTAATTTACCTTAAAAAATGTCTTTATCAAAAATCAAAAAATACAACATCAATGTTAGTGTTATTTCAAAAATAGCCCGAAATTTATATCATTTATTTATTTCATTAAAAAATTCATTAACATGCATCAATTTTTAAACAAATATAACCCAATCGTATACAAAAAATTGGTACCATTTTTTTTTTTCAAAAAACTACTTAATTGTACAAAAAAAAAAGGCCACGTTTAATACAAACGAAAATATACAAGTTGTGTATCATTTGCATAAAAAAAAAAAGGGATACCTAATTTTAATTAAGTTAACATAATTCTTGTCACTAATATTCACAGCACATAAATCCGTCCCAAACCTTAGAATACTAAAATATATACATTATACATGTTAAGGCTCACTTTTCTCACTTTTTTTTTCATATTGCCATCGCTAAACACTAAAACTTTCACTTTGCTGTTCACTCGAGCGGCTGACGGTGACCGCTTGTGGCCATCGCTAGACGACCAGAAATAAAAGGTTCCGTTATGGACGACTCTCCTGTGAAGCCTGCGAGGGAACGGGACCGCTCGACACGACCAAACTCTGCGGGACACTGATCGTTTGCGGTATCACCGTTAGACTTTTGGGTATTTTGGGCATCATCAACGGTGGAGTTATGGGAGAGCTCATCAACGGCTCACTCGTTATGGAGACTCCGGCCAACTGTGGCATCTTCAGAGGAGTCGAGGTCACCAGGAGAGACGGTGTGGAGACAACCGGTGATGTGATCGTTTGGGAAGTTATCGTTGCAGTCTTGGGTGCTATGGGAGCTATCGTTATATTCTTTAATCCGACATTTTTTAATATTGTGGCAGCATTAGTGCCAATTTGAGACAGAGTATTGTCCGTTGGGTCCTTCTCGATGTTTTGCAGGAGCGTGCCTCCGTTGCCGAGCATCTGCGAAGGTTGTATTTCTGTCACGATGCTGCTCGTCTCCTCGGACGGTCGCTTGGTCTTGACCTCTTTCTCTTGCTGCTGCAGTTTCTCCATTCTCATGATGCACATTTTGTTATAGTCCTGCAAAGTTATGTGATATTGTTTCCCCGAAGACATCACTTGCACGAGACTCCTCAGTTTGCGACCGTCCACAGCCACCTGAGTCGGTTCGCGGGCAACTTTTGCCAGATTCTCCTGAAAAGTTAAGTTAAACTCTCTTCTACATCATTTTCTTTGTATTTTGTCGATATATATATCGACAATTTTATTTAAAAAATGTAAACAAAATAAATAAAAATAAAATACCTGAGTAATTGGCATGAGCGTAGGCCTCCAAGGTTTACTCGTTGTTTTTGTCTTTTTAACCCCATCCGACTTGGGGGGATCCTTTTTCTCTTTGAGGGTGTCTCCTTTGGGAGGTGGCAACGGAGCTGCTGCCACCTCGGTGGGGTCAGAAGCTGTCACACCCTTCACCAACTGCTGTATATTATGTAGAACATTTTGCATCGGCTTCTTGGGAGTATTTATTGCTATCAATTCCGGAGGTAGCGGTTTAGATTTGGCCTTGTCTTTGCTTTTCGGTTTGGACAGTAAACCGGGCGGTGGGGGCATAACTTTCTTTGTATTGTCCGATTCGGTTTGGTTCGATTTCAGCAAACTTTTGCCATTGACAGACGGCTTTTTCCTGAACTCTATCAGACTTATTGCCGGCTCGCTTCTTCTGGGCGCGTCTGTGTTTGTATTATCGTAAGCCCTGAGTCTACTTTGTACTGAATCGCTATAATTAGCTGCAATCGGCGAGGCACTGTGCGATAACACTAAATCACCACTCCTAAAGTATTTCTCCAACAGTATCAAATGCCTGAGGAAACTCGATTGATTTCCGTACGGTCTTTGCAGTTCATTCCACAGTCTTTTTGTCTCCACATCGTACTGTATCATAGTATTGCACTTCTCCCAACCCTCGGGTGTAACTCCTTTTACGTTATTGAACTCGACATTGCACTGCAGATTCATTTCTTCCTCGCCCGGGAATAATTCTCTAACTGAAATCGAAGGATTCGTCTCCAACCTTTTAACCGGATTCGAGTATTTAACTTCGCTAGACTTTTTGGGTTCCTTTTCGACTGTCAACTTCTTTGACAGCTCACTCAAATTCTTCTTCACCTGAGTGAAGCTCTCCGACATCTGCCATTTGTTTTTCAATTGATTTATGTCAGCCTGCCTCTTGTTGGGTATCGATTCGATTGTGCATTCGTCGTTGAGAGAAATATTTTTAAGTACAACACCCTCTTTAGACCTCTCGGCCTCGGACATTTCCAATTCTGGACTCTTTGCGGTTTTCTCCTTTTGCGCAATAAAATTGAGTCCAATCTTTTGTATTCTTTTAGCGTTCTTGTCAATTATTCTTTGCTGTTGGCCCGGTTTTTGGATACCAGATAGGTTTTGTAATTTGAGTATATTCTTTTGTTTTTGCGTCAAATTGGCAGCATTCTTCAGGAACTGCGCTGGATTGTTTTGCTTCTGCAACAAATATTGTAACTCCGTTTGTTTATCTAAAACAAGCAGAGGTGCTTCCATATCTTGTAACATTTCATCGTGACCTTCGCTCTGCATGGATTCTTTGTTTGCTCCAGGAACTGGTATTTTATTTGACGATATAAGACTTTCAATGTCTTCTTCCAAGTCATTCTTCTGTGACTCGTCATTATCTGGTGTCTTCTCTTTTTCGGGTGGACTTTCCAAAACTCTAATTGATTTCTCATTGTTCACAGTCTCTGCGTCAGTCTTTTCCGGTTCATTTGATTTTCTTTGCTTATTTTTCGTCTTGGTCCTTCTCTTCTGTTTGTCGGCTTGTCTGAAACTGTCTTCTTGAATGCTCATCTCGTCAACTTGGTTTTCGGGCCCCGGTGGCACTTCTATGTTATATATCTGAAGTAATCTGTAAAACACAAAGATATTTATTGTAGAATTTTTATAGTAGAGTAGACGCAACTTCCAATTGCGGTAGGAAAGGGCGTTAAGAGGGAAATTATATTATAAATATACAGTCTACAGTTAAGTAAACCAATTAACTGTAATAGAGAGCAAGAATGACGAGGAACTGTCACAAGATTGATGTGAGCTCAATTTAAGCGATAGGACTATAGCTTGGCAAAAGAAGTGTAGAAATTAAGAAGTGGCAATACTATAGTGTTGTTCCTTTCTTATCAGCTCGATGGATGGACTACAGTATTGCCACTTTTTAATTTCTAGACTTTTTTGCCAAGCTATATGTCCTTCGGTTAACATTTATTGATGTCACTTATAACGTGAACGTCGACTTGACATGAATGCTTTGGACTTGACGGATTCGTTTTGGAAAACTCAAAGAAAAATTGCGGACTTGACTTGACTGACTAGTCTCGGGATTTGATTTTAATTTCAATTTTGCCTTTTTTTATTTTTAAAAAGTCTATTTTAAAATGTTACTCTTACAAATGACACTGGAAAAATCATCGGAGAAGATGTGATGGAGCCAAGACCTTACTTATAAGTGTTGGCGTTTTGGAGCGAAATTTCAAAAGTATTAGATAGAATTTTTTTTTATTAAATACTTTGGACTATATTACATATGTGGTTTTAAACACTTTCCCAAAAATAGTCAACATCCCTATTTTGAGTCGATCGCTAGCGATTCAAGTGTGCGCAGCCCTGTAGTAGAATATAGTACTGACTTGAGCGTGTAGGCGTAGTCGGCGGGCGGGACGCTGCCGGGGCGCTGCCGGAGCGCTGCAGCAGCGTGACGTACTTTGACCATTATAATGAGCATAAGCAAGCACTGTTTGTCGACTTACTTGCGCGTGTAGGCGTAGTCGGCGGGCGGGACGCTGCCGGGGCGCTGCCGGAGCGCTGCAGCAGCGTGACGTACTTTGACCATTATAATGAGCATAAGCAAGCACTGTTTGTCGACTTACTTGCGCGTGTAGGCGTAGTCGGCGGGCGGGACGCTGCCGGGGCGCTGCCGGAGCGCTGCAGCAGCGTGACGTACTTTGACCATTATAATGAGCATAAGCAAGCACTGTTTGTCGACTTACTTGCGCGTGTAGGCGTAGTCGGCGGGCGGGACGCTGCCGGGGCGCTGCCGGAGCGCTGCAGCAGCGTGACGTACTTTGACCATTATAATGAGCATAAGCAAGCACTGTTTGTCGACTTACTTGCGCGTGTAGGCGTAGTCGGCGGGCGGGACGCTGCCGGGGCGCTGCCGGAGCGCTGCAGCAGCGTGACGTACTTTGACCATTATAATGAGCATAAGCAAGCACTGTTTGTCGACTTACTTGCGCGTGTAGGCGTAGTCGGCGGGCGGGACGCTGCCGGGGCGCTGCCGGAGCGCTGCAGCAGCGTGACGTACTTTGACCATTATAATGAGCATAAGCAAGCACTGTTTGTCGACTTACTTGCGCGTGTAGGCGTAGTCGGCGGGCGGGACGCTGCCGGGGCGCTGCCGGGGCGCTGCAGCAGCGTGACGTACTTTGACCATTATAATGAGCATAAGCAAGCACTGTTTGTCGACTTACTTGCGCGTGTAGGCGTAGTCGGCGGGCGGGACGCTGCCGGGGCGCTGCCGGAGCGCTGCAGCAGCGTGACGTACTTTGACCATTATAATGAGCATAAGCAAGCACTGTTTGTCGACTTACTTGCGCGTGTAGGCGTAGTCGGCGGGCGGGGCGCTGCCGGGGCGCTGCAGCAGCGTGACGTAGTAGCGACAGACTTTGCACAGCACCGGCCTCTCGCCCAGCGTCGCCGGCACTCCCGCCGCGCGCACCGCCGCCGCCACCTCCTCCACCCCCTGACACACATCGCATCAACTTACACACAACATCCCAACACTTCCCCCCACTAATATTGGGAGGAGTTTAAAAAACTGTATATATAATTTAATTACACCACTCGATAGCTAATAGGATCACGCTACGAGTATATTCGAATTTGTTGGACCAATCATCATGAAATTGCGCATACACGTTGAAGGGGACTTACATTTAAAAAAAACATAAATTTGAATATAAAAAATGTATTGTGTGAGTTTGGCACGTACGTGGTGTACGACGTGCAGGTTGTGGTGCTTGGTGAGGCTGCAGCGACACAGCGAGCAGGTCATGAGAGGCGCCAGAAGGCGATGGTGCTCCAAGCACAACGGGATCGTGTGCAGGCCCGGATAGTCGCACTCCAGTTTCAACTGTTTGCAATCAAATAAACTCAAAAACTACTGGCCCGATTTTTAAAATTATTTCACCAATAGAAAACTACATTAATCAGGGAGTAAACATAGGCTATATTTTTTATAAAGTCGCGTGCAAAAGTTAATCTATATTACTTATACTATTATATCTGGAAAACTGCAGTGACAAAAGTCTTATTTTCATCCCATCAGATGGCGCAAATAGCAACTGATTTTTGCGATATCTCATCGTATAATAATTATTATTACTCATATATTTTCTTTTTTAACGCGGACGAAGTCGCGGGCATCAGATCGTACTAGATAAAATAGGCGGCCTCCTATATAATTTTCCAATAGGAGAGGTCAACCCTTGGCCCTTATAAGGTCTTAGTCTACGGATAAAATACATATCAATATGTATAATAGTACGTGGATAATAAAAATTCATAAAAAGGTGAAAAAATGTTGTCAATGTCAAGACAATCTCACCACTTTGTTGACGCTGCTTCTCATCTTGATAAGCCACTTGCGCCTGATGGAGCGGTCCGCGGGCGCCGTACAGCCCTCCGTGTGGCAGATGGCTGGTCTTCCACTAGCCAGGGTCGGAGGAGGTTCCTCCTCGCTCTCCTCCTCCAGCGGCGGACTCAGGGACTTGTCCGGTTGGCTTGAACTGAAATTTTTGTTTTTTATTTATTTCACCCTGATATTGATGCCCACTCTAGTCTTATTGGACTAGAATATATTTTTCAAATACTTATAGAAAAAAAATATTTTTTTTTATATAAACGTGGTTATTGTCTCCCAAGGACACAAACAACATCAACGGGCATATTGTGACTACACGGAAACACTTCAGAGAGGAATATAGGTTTTTTTTATAGTACAGAGTGACGGGCAGGGTGACGGTTCAAATACAAGCAATAGCAGGCAACCTTGATAAGGAGATAGAGTTATGGCAGAAAAGTGACTTGGCAGGAAGAGGTGGCGAGATGATCTCCATAAGGAGTGATGAAGGAGTGCTTTTAAAAGAGTTATGGCAGAAAAGTGACCTGGCAGGAAGAGGTGGCGAGATGATCTCGATAAGGAGTGATGAAGGAGTGCTTTTATAAGAGTTATGGCAGAAAAGTGACCTGGCAGGAAGAGGTGGCGAGATGATCTCGATAAGGAGTTATGAAGGAGTGCTTTTAAAAGAGTTATGGCAGACAAGTGACCTGGCAGGAAGAGGTGGCGAGATGATTTCGATAAGGAGTTATGAAGGAGTGCTTTTAAAAGAGTTATGGCAGAAAAGTGACCTGGCAGGAAGAGGTGGCGAGGGCATTTGCGGTGGGTTGGCCTCCTGTGGTGGCTTGACGACTGGTCGTTTCCTGTACGAAGGGCAGTTCGCTCTTCTGTCCACGTGACGGTAACACGCGTCGCACAGACAACTGTCTATCGTCAATTTCTCTTCATCTGAAACAGATGAGATCAGCTGTTAGGCCAACATACACATTTTTTTATGGCTTTTTGTATGAACGCAATTTAGATCCTGATAAACATAGTATACGCAGCCGTAGCAGGTCTATGTCTACTACTGGATTTTTTTTTTCGAAACTCTGCTAAAATATATAATGACTATTAAAAAATGCATCGGATTAAATTATTATTGTTAATATTTTTAAGTTTCGCCCAATTGTAATCTATACTAATATTATAAATGAGAAAATTTGTATGTTTGTAATAGTGATGTGCCTGATATCCGTATCCGTATCCGCGGATATCCCGAGGGAGAAGAAAGATCCGTATCAGTGTCCGTTACTTTTTGGCGGATCTTTTAACATTTTAACGGATCTTTTACCTTATTAATTTTCAATTCATAGATGAAATTCTATTTATATACCTATATAGGTGATTATGTAGCAATGAAAAACTATTAAATTTCATTCAGATTATTTTTTATTTCTGAAAATATTATAGAAAGTTATAAGATCACTTTTATAATGAGAAAACCAAAACTTGAATCTTCGTAATATTTTCAATTCTAATTAAATGATTAGAAAGAAAGACTTGAGTAATGCAAGTCGAAATATGTCCTGCAAGCGTCAACTATCGTTTCAAGGTCACGCGCACCTACACCGATTGAGTAATAAATTAAGATCCGTATCCGTATCCGTATCCGCGGAATTTGACACCAAATATCCGTATCCGCGGATCTTCATTTTTTACGATCCGGCACATCACTAGTTTGTAATGAATAAACTTATAACCTAGTGGACCGATTTTGAAAATTCTTTCACCTATACAAAGAGCTACGAGCTATCAGCGAGTAACATAGGCTTATAAATGTTTTGTAAAGTTACGCGGGCAAAGTCGCGTGCAACAGCTAGAATCATATTAAAGAGCGATTGCTGGAGAGATTTTTTCTCTTCTAGAACGACATTTTGTTTCTGAAACGGTAGTAGTTTTTCGATTTCAATAAAGTTAATATCCTATTTTTTTTTTTTTTTAAATAAACTAATTGTTTTGATTTTAATATAATGTGTTAGAGGAGAATGAGTCTGAATGAGTACCTCAATGAAACAGCATTTAACTCTTTAACACTTTAACCACTTGGTTTTGTAGGAGTTGTCGTGCCCCCTTGACTCGATTTTTTTTTAAAAAGAAAGCAACACAATGATTTAAAAATAAACATTATACAGGTAGAGGAGAAATCAGACTCTGGTGGTTAGAGAGTTATGTTAAAAATAATGAAACTTACTGTCTAAAACTTTCTTCTGTCTCTCCGAGCTCTTCATCTGTGCGATATGACAAGGCGTGTCAAAGAGACCGAATTTGCCACCGCAATAGAAGCACTGGTCCATACAAAGCCTTCCGGGGTGTATGCTGAACGAAGAGGCCTTCTCCGGAATGACTAGGTTCGGGGTGTCCTTAGATTCAGTCGGTTCCGGAACCGCCTCAGTGTCTAACAACCAAGCAAACACGCGAAGTGACAAAAACAAATATAATATTTCGTCGTTGTCAAACCAAAAGTATATCTACTTAAATGAGATATTAATAAAACAGTTTTCCTTCAACATTTACATGATATGGTGAGTGGTGAGATTATTCCAAAAACCATTTTTTAATTATGAATAAATTATTAACATGCTACTATGTTTAAAAAAGATAAAATTAATGTCATGCAAACAGTGATACAAAATGATATGAAATTAGTTGAAATATGATGAGAGATCTGATCAGAGATTTCGTAAAAGGTGCAAATAATTTATTCTGATTAATAAAAAAAAAAATCTAGAAAAAATAAATAAATTAGAGGATCAAATTACGAACAAAATTAAAAACACTGCAAACCACAGAAAAATAACAGCACATCTGCTATTATTTCAGTGAGTGAGTAAAGGAAGAAAGAACCTATTTCTCTATTCCTTATTCTATTAAAGTCGAAAGCACACTTGCTTCTTATTTATAGGCGACGGTAGCCACCTACCATCAATTGGACCGTCTGTCTTCATTCCGATCTTTATTTAAAACATTTATTCCAAAAATTTTTTGTCAATCAATAAACATTTTAATGACATATATGTACTACTTATTATTTTTTTTTCATTAAATATAACTAAAGGTTTTAATTTTTTTATTGCAACAATAATCTCTGATCAAACTCTAATATTAACACAAAAATTCAGACAAACATTTTTTTTTTGCATTTAAAATTCAATTATTTCATGAACAAAAACGTAAATTTTATACAAAAATATATATATTGTATTGAGAAAAAAAATATAATTTTGAAATATTGTTTGTCTGAACTTATGCGGCATGGGGTGATATTATTTGACCACACACCATGACTGTTAAGGCGATTACTGTAATGCGTTTTTCTTTGCCCACCATCGGTTACAGCGCTTGCTCCGACCTGTTGACAAAATATTTTTTTTTTTATACGTTTAGTATAAAATTTGTGAGGCAAAGTTAATGGAATCTAAAACCACATCAAAGTGACAATAAGAATATCGTTTTGAGATAATATATTTTAACTTATTATGTTCAAATGATTCATAAACTTAAAAAATACTTAAGATAAGACAAATTCTTAAGCTTTAAATTCTGTGGAATGACAGAGAAAATCCAATTTTATATAAATGTAACGAGGATTTAATTAAACATTATTCTGAAAATATAATAAAAAATTCAAAATATTCATTTTGTGAGATAAAAATGAATCTCACATAATGTCCTGGTGTTGCTTGCTTTTATATACTTCCTTTACCTTGCTGCTCGTATCAAAATGTGGACTAGAACTATATACATAACTGGCTGTTGCGTGCGACTTCGTTCGCGTAACTTTATAAAATATAGCCCATATTACTCGCTGATAATGTAGTTTTCTATAAGGGAAAGATTTTCAAAATCGCTTCAGTAGTTTTTGAGTTTATTCATTACAAACATTCAAAAATACAAATCATCTCTCTTTAATATATTAAGTATAGATATTATATAATACCTAATAGAAATGTTTTTGTAATGTCAATTAAAACATACAATAGAGTAGATAATAAATGGAAATATGTTTATAATTACCTCTCGCCTCTCGATGGTGTAATATTCTTCCTCTGCAGTCGCTTCTCCCACTTCCGGCTTCCCGGACCTGTTCTTGCTCTTCTGGAAAGTGATTTTCAATGGACTCCTGTACTTTTTCTTCTCTCGATCGCTGGTCCTGTTCAATTTTATCACAGTCTTCAGCGTGCCCGTGTAGTCCCCAGACTTTTTGTTCTTACTATTTACCATTCCGGTGCCGTACAAACGCTCCTTCTCTTTCAACTTCTCGATTTTAGCTTCTTTGGCGGCCTTCAGAGTGAGCAAACCCAGAGTGCGCAGTACATTCTCCTTGTTCTTCTGATTTTCTGGAGTCTCCGTTATGAGACTGCTCGGTCCGGCCTGGGTCTCCAATGATCTCCTTTCAGTCGATTTTCTATCTACCGACTTACGCTCGATGGACTTTCTTGTTTCAATCTTTTGCGATTGTGTCACTTTTGCTAATTCTGCAGAGGTACGAGTCGGTTTCGTTTTAGCGATAGATTTGACAGTTTTCGTCTCAGCATTCTCTAGGGTTTTATTTTCAACTATTTCCGGAGGACTTGACGGTCTCTCCTTCTTTGCAACAACTTTAGACACATCCAGGATCTCTGACGTTGATTCTAGAGTGACTAATTCCTTTGGAACTTTGCTATCTTCTAAAACAGTCGTTTCTTTCATCTGTGTACTCGCTTCTTCAGAAACTTTTTCCTTAATATCTTCTCTAGCCAGTTGCGGTATTGTCTCATCAATCTTCAGAATATCTTCTGTGAAAACCCCAATTTCTATAGGCGAATCTTCTGTCTGTTTTGTGATTTCTATTGGTGCGGGGAGTGCCTCTGTCTCCTTAGGTTTTATCGTCTCAGGTGACTTTACTGACACTGGGAGCGGAGTGATAAGTATTGGAGTAGGTTTAATCTGTGGCAAAGGCGACTTGATTTTTTCTATAGTGGCCATTTTCTCTTCTGTCTCGGTTCCAGACTCTGATGATTTACGAGAGTTTGATTCTAAAGATTTACGTTTAGTGATCTGCACATCGTTGCAGTTCTTCGAGTCGGAGTTCAAGCGAGGAGTTATTGATATTGTCTTTGAGTCCAAGACGACATTAGACAAATTTGTACTGTTAGGAAGCAAGGTTGCAAATTGATGTAAATCTACTAATGTAGTAGTTGGAGCTACTTTATCTACAGACTTTCTAATTTCAGTCAAAGTTACATCCTTGCCCAATGATTTTTCAAATATACTAATTGCATCCTCTTTTGTTGTTGTGGATTCCTTACGAGCACTTAGACTATTCCTCTTAATAAGTGTGACAGAGTTTGTGAGATCCACATCAATTGATTTTCTAACTTGATCTCTCTTCACTATTGAAATTGCTGAGTTGTTTTCGAAGCAACTCAAAACATTCTCTTTCTCAATAGGTTTCTCCGGGGACATCGCCGACTGAATATCCTTCAAAGGTTTAATGTCGGCACCGGATTTCGGTATTAAAACCACATCATTGGTGACCATCACAGATTTATTGTTGTCATTAGATTTCTCCACTTCCTGCCTCTGTCGTCGCTTATCTAACTCTTCAAACTCTTTCAGTCTATCCATTAATTTGTCTATACTAGCAACTGTAGGAGCGCATTTATAAGTTATTTCATGTTTAGGTTTCTCTATTTGTTTATCAACTAGTTCATCTCCATAATGCAGTCTAATATTCTCGCTATCGTCATTCTTTATAGGAGTATTATCACTTGATATTACTATAACATCTTTATCTTTACCAGTATCTGATATAATGATACTGTTGTTGTCGCCTAAAGGTTTCGAAAGACCATAGAATTTGGATACAGACTTAGTTTGCAGTTGGTCAACACTGTTCACACTCTCACTAACAGCTGTGTTAGTGACCGCATCTACGTCTTTATCAATATTCTGATCCAAATTGAAGATAAGATCATCAATTTCCTTTGCCAATGTTTCCTGCGTTTCTGGTTTCTCATCAGTGGCTTCGATAGGTGGTGCCGCTGCAATGACGTTGCTGTCGCCACTTTTAGCCGTTGCTGCTTGATTTGGATTTGGCCTGGAAGCCGCAGCTACCTTTCTTCCTCTCCGTGCTCTCCTTATATTTTTTGACATCTCTTTAGAATTAAAAGTTTTAGACATACTAGTCAGTATACTACTACGGGCCTCAAAAAGCGTATCATTTTCAGTCTTCAACAACAATTTTTCCTCCAGATCAGCTGTATTTAATTTTTCTAATATTTGCCTATTACTATTATTGTTGTCAGAGTCTAACGAAGTACTTCGTTTTAAGCTCAGTTTTTTCTTTCTATTCACATTACTATTAGACTCTGTTTCAATTTTATGTTCAGGTAATTTGGATTCAATATTTAAAGGCACTTTTTGAATAGTAGAGATCTGTATACTATTTTCAATATCTAAATCTAGTTCAGTCTTAGGCTTATCTAATTTTTTATTGAGCTCCTTACTATCTGATTCATTGAGCGTTTCACCCAGGCTAATGTCTGACTCTGTAATATCTGAGCATTTAGATATCTCACTGCCATCCCGAGAACAAGAGCGTCCCCTCTTTAGTTTTTTGCAATCTTCGGTGGCCTCTCCAGTGTCAGCAGACTTTGAATCAGAGAGCAATCTCCGTCTTTTCTTTTGTTCCTTCATCACTACTTCATTTAATAAATTATTCTTTGCCTTTCTAGGTTTTCCACTGCGAAGGTTTTTGGTTTCAAGCATAGATGGGCTATTGCTTCTTTCTGAGCGCATGGAGTATGGGCTGGTTCGAGGACCCAGGACCAAACTGCTCGGAGAGTCTCCCAAGACAGACTTCATCATGACCATATCAGATGTTAGTCTCTGTCGCCTGCCGGCTGTCTTTGGACTTGATGATCTGGAACTTGAAGTCTCTTCGATAGGCTCCTTTTTTATTTCAGAGGCAGGAATTAATGGGACGGTTTCCTTCTCTTGAGAATTGCCAGGTTCAGAGCTAACCAGAGGCCTCCTTCCTCTCCGTTTACCTTTAATGGCGTTTTTTACAGTTTCTGGTACAAAAATAACTCTTTTACTCCTTAATGCTTTTCTGATACCCAAAGGTCGTCTTCTAACAACTGTTTTGGGTTTACCTAGGTTCTTTTTTGGTTCTTTTGTAGTCTTGAGTTCATCTTGTGTTGGTTTCTGCTTGTCATCATCGTGACCATCTGTGGCCTTCTTTCGGCCTCGTGTTTTTGGCTCGACTACGTCCTCATCTGTAATCTTGTCTGGTTCGTCTTTAATCTGTTTGGTTTTCATGGTGTATTGTATGGTGGGAGTTGATCCCGTTTTCTCGACATCAGGCAAATACTTAAATCTGAGCCTCCACTTATTAGATAATAGACTGTCTGTTTGTAATGGAATTTAAGTATTATTCTTGTTATAATACTATCTCATTCTATAGAGATATTTTTTGTGGTTTATTACTTCTGTATCTATTGTTTTCCCAGCACCAAAACCTAACTACTTGTATCCTCTCAAAGTTTGTATGAAAGGAGCTTTAATTCATCAGCACTGATTTGTAGACCTGAAATACAAAAATGTTTCATATAATATTGCACTTAGTCACCTAGGTACTGCACAGTCTAATATCTATTCATTACAACTTTAATAAATTAGCAAAATCAAATAACTTTAACTAGATAAATCTAAAAAATACAGCAAATAACCTGTCTAACATGGATGGAAAACTTAGTAATACCAAGTAATAATGTTATAAAACTGTTATTATTTATATATATATTTAATAATTAAGTAAATAAAAACAATAAATTAACACAATTTGCATACATTTATCAAACAATGCGACCTAATTCACATTAAAATAATGTCTACAAGTCGTGGTAAACAAAGTGATTGACTATATGCTACAAGTTCGCGCACTAATAGATATTATAAGTGTTTTCATACGATTTCAGTATCTAAGTAGAGTCTACAGGTTACATTTATGTGTAATATAAGTTAAAAAACACATTTACGGCTATCGTTAGAGAGAAAATCGTGCCGGAAAATCATGAAAATCTCATGTTTTGGTGGTATCACCTCACAATATGTCACCTAACGCCACCTACAGCTGAGCGAATGCGTGTGCGTCGAACGAAAGCACCAAATCATTTCCCTAGCCGTGGCGCACCTCTACTATGTCCTAACAAAATACTCACATTTCTGCCGTTGAATCGCCCAAAAACCACTATAAACAGTTAATCCAACACACAACGCACCATAATATGCAAAAAAGTTCAATATAAATACGCTAAATAACTTAGAAAACGATTTTTCAAAAGCCCAAATGACTGCAGGCGTCCGCCATAATGTTTCCTTCGAAACGAATAATATAGTTAATGCTCTTGTAGCAAATCGCTCTATTCGCTATTCAAAATGGCGGCGGTGTGGAACTCTCGGTCCGCGTTTGTACGACTTTTTATTAGAAAAACCAGTCAAATTCCGAACATCTCAACTGTTTTGGGTGCAAAACTACCACGGGAATCACAATCGGTAATTATTTTATTAAATTATTACTCGCAGCGTGTTGTAATGCTGCTTTGACCATAACATGTGACAGAACTATAGGCGTACAGCCGCCCCAACAAGTTTCGGTCGTTATATAAGTTGTCATGTAATTATATTTTCAGATTGACATTGATTAATATTGTAGCTGACCAGTTATTTTTATTTATCTCAACTAAATTGGTCTCATTTTTGATACATTTAGGTGAATTCTAAACAAATGCGTGAAAAATATGTGTGCATAAAAAATTAGTCAACAAATTAATAATTATTATGTGTATTTTTGTTTCAGATATATCCTAAAAGATATTCAAGTTATAACACATCTCCGCTAGTGTCCGATATAAAGGAACAATACCCATACGAAATATCAAAGAATCCGGTGGAATGGGACTACGTTAAGAGACTTTTACCCTTTGATTGTATTCCAGCTGTTACTCCTAAAGACAGTTATCCTTCAGGATGGATACCACCCAAAGAAGAAGCGAAAAATCTTCCATATTTCTTAGCTCGGACCAAAACCCACGAACTTCCAATATATTTGAATATAACATTCAGGGGTATGCGTAAACTATCAGCTATTAAAAGAATTGATGGTGACATTTGGTTAATGAATGACGAAATCCAGAAAATGTTGTCACAAAAATATAATAAACATATTTCAACAAGAGTTCATGAATTAACAACTACAATAGAAGTCAAGGGCGATTACGTAAATGATTTACGCAATTGGGCGTATTCCAAAGGTTTCTAATTAAAATTGTTAGCAATGTATCTGTCAATAAATATTTTTTAAAAACATTTTTCTTTTCATTCTACTAAAAATGTCATCCGATTTTATTGTTCTGTCGTGTCAACAATGAAATCGGATTAAATCTCTAATTTTTTTTCAAATATTTTCTAATTTTATTTGTACTAATAATGTTATAATGAAAGATTTAAATAGAAATCACATTAACTATTTTTTTTTTCGTTTTTAAAAGTACATAATGATTGTCCCTAATTTAACATATTTAATACAAGGCCTTATGTTTAATGTTTATGTTTTAATGTGTTAATATCTATTTTGTTGGTAA
Organism: Synanthedon myopaeformis; assembly: GCA_944738685.1. Taxonomy (NCBI): domain Eukaryota; kingdom Metazoa; phylum Arthropoda; class Insecta; order Lepidoptera; family Sesiidae; genus Synanthedon; species Synanthedon myopaeformis. The sequence goes on along the minus strand of OX122927.1, from coordinate 1,210,831 downwards.
TTAACTAATTCAAAATTTAAAGCCTATCCAAATTTTTACCCCTTATTCAAGGTTTTTCGTGAGTCCTTTGTGTGATTCGCATAGATATAGCAAAATTATATCGCTTCTTCATATTAATTATTAATTTATTTCTTTATTTCTTCATTATTATATAAATAATTTATTTCTTCATATTAATTAAGCATTACAGTACAAATTTTAAACAGTTACGTACTACAAATTCAACCCCTTTATATAAATTTCAATCAAAACTGTACCTATATTTTTCTAAATCTTAAATTCTTTGTGAAGTAGAATCGTTTTCTTTTAGAAATTACAAATTAAAATTTTTACACCAATTTATACTGTTGTCTTAATACTGAGATAAAAATACCGATTACAAAACAAAAATGAGAGTTTAAAATATTTGGTCAAAATAATAAATAAATAAATAATGGCGATGAAAGTGAAGAGAAACTTGCGCGGAGGGTTGTACGCGGCATGAAGTGGCGTTTCATTTAGCCGACACCAGAGGCGCTGTCGTCGGCGGAAGGTTTTATCTACGTAGCTATACAACATCCGCCCGGAGTTTAGCTGGGCCTCACCATGATGTCTTTTTTGACTCGATCTCACTGCCCTTTGTTCGAAAACAACTTTTCTGTACCTCATGGGCGTTATTAAATACTCCGGCACGTTTTTCAGTGTATCGCGATATCAAATACACTCATAAGTTTATAGGTTAAATTTATTACATTATTTATAGCTCACATTGCGAAACAGCACGGATATTTTTGTAATTGTTAGATAATTATCTTTTACAACTTTGTAAAGTTATCGTTTAGCAACATTTTACGGCAATCGGAAATCGATATAAACGTTTTCTTAGCGTATTACGTAAGAATTAAGACTATGTAGGCACCTACGAAGCTAGGTCTAGTTTTGTTATGTATATTTTCAAGGCTAAGTGCTTTCAGCAACACGTGTGTTCTATAAGAATGCGTTTTATTATTACTTACCCACGTAGACGTACAATGACAATCAATAACTTGTGCCACGTCTCGGGGCGAGTTTTAGCGTTTTATTATTATATGTATATTTAAATTCTGCTTTTAAGTATTTAGGTATTATTTACTTATTATTAATAACTTTATTTATTATTTAATAATTACATAGGTACCTAACTATAATATATAAATCTACGTTATGTTACCTTCATCTTACTTACCTTATGGTTTTTTTTGTCAAAAACCTTACCTTTTTTACCATATTGCTTAAAGTTAAAGTGTTATTACACTATTCAATTTGTAGAAAAACAATTTAGGAAATCGGAAGGTGTAATCGCAGTTAGTACAGATTGGAGCTAATTTAGATTTTAGATTCTATTTTCAATTCTATATCTTCGATTTAGAAATCAATTTAGTGTACTGTGATCACTAGTTCAATACTTAGGTTCCTAAATTGGTTTCCTACAATGTAATAGCTGCTTTACCAGATCTGGACGGGTTAGGTGCGACCCATCAAAGAAATTTACCTGATTCTCGGTATAATAATTATATATTACCAATACTTGGTCTTAGCTACATAAGGTCTCTGACCCATTTCGGAAGTACCCTAGCCGGTAGGACAAAAAAAAAAAACAGAAGTGAATCAATGAACAAATACGTGTTTATTTTTTGAATCGTCAGGAAATATTTTATTGTGCAGGAAATACTTTTAAATGAAGTGTTTTTTTATTCATTATTATATACTACTATTACAAAAATTATACTACCCACTACTAGTAAAAAGAGTAAGCTCTCAGACTCCTCTATACTGAAAATGTTGATGTTTTTGGAACATCACTGGCCATTTTCTATTTTTATTTGAAATTACTATGTTCTTTTATATTGTCAACACAGGTATAGGTTACGATAACAGTGTCGTGTGTTCAATGGTTTTTTTCCCATCTCAAAAATGCCCAACGCGCCTAAAGAAGTTTTCACTTCAAAAACCAATACTTGGCCTTGAGAAAATCATTATTTTGTAAGTTTTCAAAGTAATATTATTTGAAATCTACTGCAACATCTAATTTGTTATTTGCTCGTCCGTCATACGTTTACATAATAAATACTTAATGGATTTTAGAAACCTCATTTATTAATTACACTAATTTACACAGTCTTATTAACTTTAAGCATAGACCATAAACTTTGGCTCATAAATCGTCTAAATACACACTTTGCAACGCCTATAAATTTTTAAGTTATCATAACAAGCTTTTATCTGCGACTACTGCCGATTTTTATAATATAAAATATTTTAGCTGTTTCACGCGACTACGCTTGCGTAACTTTATTATAAAATATAGCCTATGTTACTCGCTGATAATTCTATAGGTGAAAGAAGTTTTAAAATCGGTCCAGTAGTTTTTGAGTTTATTCATTACCTACAAACAAAAATACTAGCATACCTATATAACCAGTTTATAGTTTTTGCAAGAAAAACAGCAACAAATCTTCTGTATTTATAACATTAGTTTGTATGAAGGTAAACAAAAATAGCAATCAACACATGTATATAATATATGTTGCATACTGTGGTCTATGGTTTCTTTCTCTTATCTGTGGTCTTGAAATAAATAAAAGTAAAATGTCTTCCTGAAATGTCTCATTTTATTAAATAAAATTAAATACAAAGCCCTCGCACGTTTAAATAGTATGTATGTATATGAATAAAAATTAATGTAATATGTTTGTCCTCTATGGACTCAAAAATCGTTCAACCGATTTTAATTCGGTTTTCACTTATGGAGAGGGATAAACAAGGATGCCGGGCGAAGCCGGAAGCGGGTCACTAGTAAATATTTATTAGACGCTTAATGATTTTATTAATTAGTGTGCCTTTTAGAAGTAAGTATATGAATAAGTACTTCGTTAAATCGATAAATATTTCAAGGGTCGATTCGTTGTTAGGTTATAATCGCCATTTGACCTTTAAATAATAAATGTCTTAATTTTTATTAAAAATGTGTATATTAAGGATCAATAAGAATACTTATTGAAATTCAGAAACTTTTACTTTCATTTAGAGGAATTTCAGTGAAAAGAATTGACCTGAGTTCCGAAGAGGTGAAGGAGTTCGTCCTTCACCTATCTGTTTATCAGATAAGATCCTTTGGGAGCCAAAATGTATATATTTTATCGGTTTATATCAATTGTTATCTATGAGAAAATAAATAGCGATTGTGTTGCCTATTTTTTGCCCACAATAAGGTAAATGTGTCCTGCCCACAGAAATAGGAATAATAGTTTCTGTGGTCCTGCCACACAGCATTATTTACAATTCAGTTACGTATTAATATATAGGATTTTTGAAAATACCATCTTGGTCGACCAATCTTCACTTTATAAAATAAACCTATGTTCCAAATTTCACCTTTCTAGGCTTAGTAGTTTTGGCTGTATTTTGATCTATCAAAAATCTTTTCTTAGCCTATGCTTCGTTATAAAACCTATGTTTCAAATATCAGCCTTTTAGACTTATTAGTTTTGACTGTGAGTTGATAGTCAGTTAAGACACGATTTTATAAGTATAAAAAAGATTGTAATGCTTGAATTGTTAGTTAGAAACTTTGGATGGATAAGTAAAAAATAAAATTTCCAATTTGTTTCTTCATAGGATACTTTTAATTATTTATTTTTTTATTTATTAACAACCTTTATATTTTTACATCAGTTCATATATTATGTAAGTAAGTATTAGAGTTTATTATATCCTCCTTACATATTATAAAACAAAGTCCACCACCGCGTCTGTCTGTCTGTCTGTTCGCGATAAACTCAAAAACAAAAACTTCACCAATGGATAGAGGGATAATCAAGGAAAGTTTTTTCGGAAAAAAATGCACCCGGGCGAAGCCGGGAGCGAGACAGCTAGTCCTAAAACCGTTTTTTAAAGATTTGTCTTGCTTTTCAGCATAGGCCTCCCTTAGAGGCCATAAGATACTTAGAGATTCAACGAATGCTTATAAAAAAAATATCAGAATTTGTACAGTCTTTTGCGCTTTGCGCTTATTAACACATTTAGCGATTGATTTTTATCTATACCCATAGATACAAAAGATTGGATATTTTGTAAATTTTATTTATCAATCACTAATTTAGTTATAAAAATATAACTATTTAAACCCAAGTAAAGAACTTAATTAGAGAGACTTGAATCAGTGTATTTTTTTATTTGGATTCTTTCCACAAAAGTACGAAATAAAATCGTGCGAAATGACAACTGAACCAATAATAGGGTCAATACCCACAAGGGTTGGGCTCTTATGCGAGTAGCCTAAAACAGTTCGGTACTTAGACAACCCTTAAAAAGAAAACTTAGTCGTCATGACTTAGTCTGGCTCTTTATGGTCATAAATTACATTGTTAACAATTTGGTTTAAATGTGCCTCACAAACGCTTTCTACATACAATCTGCATTTTTCATACTTTGTGTGCAAAAATAATATTAAGTGAAATTTCCGGGTCAGTTGAGCTTACAATACAGTTTAGACATACCTTTATACATCGATGCCTTTATATAACATTGTATGCCACAGAATATAAGCTATTTTCACTTGCTTAATCACTTAACTAATGTAGTCCTATCAATTTAGCTCAAAAAATAGGGGTAAGCTTATAATAGTTCGCAAAGAGCTGAAAATTGTGATTCTTAGGAAAAAAAAGTGTAATTTTTTTTTATATAGATAATTTTTACAAATTTTTACATGATCTACAATTTTTGTCTCATAGGCCATAGAACATAGGCCTCTCCCATAATTTCCCAAGGATCAGACTGGATTCACGGATCAACCCGCGCTCTATTGGTCACCCCTTAGCAATGATAATGTATTTTTTTTTTCAGAGCACAACCGGGAGAGGTTCGCTAGTGTTATGTAAAATAAAGGTTTTCAATAATTTATTAGTTAGAGAGCTACTGTCATTAACGTAACCTTAGTTCATGAAGTTTAAAGACAAAAGTTTTAAAGCCATTTAAAATATTTATTATCATTATCATATTGTAATTATATCAGAAATCCTGCTTATATCACAAAATAAATCCTATGTGCATTGTTATATATGTATCTAGATACTTAAACGAGATTTGTAAATGAAATCCTTAAACCAGTATTATTTCGATAAATTGACTTAACTTAATTGAACTTAACCAGAATGAAACGAACATTATTTATGAATTTATAACACGTATAAATATAATATAATATTACTTTCATGATAAATAAATATCTCTTTACACATAATCACATCTATCATTTATCATTATTTTGGATAATTTTGATTATTTTTTGTAGATTTGGAAACAAAAATGTAGGTAGCCAATGAAAATTTCTTATCCAGCTTTTTCTTATCAGTTTACTACTGGCAGGGAATACTGCTTTTTACAGTGATGATATTCGTGAAATAACAGCATATGTGCTGTTGTGTTTTGGCGAGTAAAGGAAGCCAGGCTCATTCTTACTCTTCACCTGAATTCGTTACCTTATCAAGGTCGTAAGCAATATGCTTGTGTCAATATAGGCGACGGTGGCCAAATCATTCGTTCCTTCTACGTTTTTGTTCAACTGTCTTAATTTTGGAATCTTACCCGTTCTTAAGAACACAATCTCTGTTTGTATTTTAAAATCAATAATAAGAAATTATGATCTATTTACATACAAATAGCGTCCTATAACTTATATACTTAACACATACACACAATATATCTAAAATGTTATAAACACTTATAATAGTTAGTTCCCCTATCATCAGCCCATATTAAATTTGTTTTAATATTAACAAAGTTTCAAGTGGAAATAAGAAAATACGAATAAAAAATCATTTCTGGTTTCAAATTCAAATGTACTACTCACCTATGTCTTGTACTATTACCTATTCTGTGCCTTACGGTATTTATGGCCTGGCCAATATATAGGTCTTTGAGGCAATCTGAAAAATTTGTATACTTTGAAATTGAATATTTAAGAGTAAAAAAATAAATAAGCCAGATTATTTAGTCGGGTCTTTAAATTTATTTATCATTAAAAATAAATATTCTAAAAAAGACAAATCATTTTGGTGTGACTTTCTACCTGTCAGGAGATCGAGAAAATATTGAAAATATAAGGGTTTATTTTGCCCCATTACTTCCTAGCCAGGTGTGTACTTCTGTGTTAGGGTATTATAGGACAAGTCAGCTTGCCTCAAATACCTACCCCAAAATGTCTACCATCTCTCGGAATATAAGGTTTTATACGGGTTCTTATAAAGGTAAGTTTTTATAATAAGAAAGAATATTGGACTACATATAATATCGGATATTGCCCGTGGTCCATCTACTTTATTAACCTGGGTGGACCACGGGCAATAAGAATTGCACGTAGTCCACCTATTGCTGTTATTTCACGGTGGTCTTCTGTAAGGGGGTGGTTACTGCCGCCAGACGGGCTGCCCAAATGACTGTGAAACACAGTGTGCCCTGCCACTACTTTAACCATATAAATTACCACTGAAAAAATCATTGAAGAAAGCATATAAAAAATATTACCCACGTTCCACGTCCCACTGATGGGCATATGCCTCTTTTCAATATGAGAAAGTATGGCTTTTATTCCAACGACATTGGCCCACTGCGAATTGGAAGTCCTTCACACTGTTAGGATATCTACTCGTAGTTTTTCTTTCGAGCCAAGTGATCATTATTTCTAATTTACACATGAAATCTTAAAGCTAAATCGTAAAGTAATTAAGCCTTTAATTAAAATTTTGCTTGCCCGCGACTTCGTCCGCGCTGGACTAATCTGAAGATTGAAAATTTCATCAAAATCGGTTCAGGGGTCCATAGGGAACATATTGGAACATACATACACACACATACATATACACACAATAAATTATTGAAGATAATTTATTATCAAACTTACTTCAGATATACATAAGTTTTGTATCTAAAATAAACAATTTTTCTAAAGTTTCAAGTGTTTTATTTTTGAATTTTACAGCACCTGTGGCGTTGCTTGTCTGTCGAACTTAATTTTAAATAAAACACTGGTCAGCTGATCCACTCGATGTTAGGCTATCGTTACCTGCAACGCAATATGGACTACATGGACTACAAATGCGCTCGATGTAATCCTAAAATAGGATAACAAAGAACAAGAGGAATGCGCTCTGGAATCCCTAAATCACTCTCTGAAACATAAAAACATGGCTGAACATGGCTTGAACATGGCTTTTATTTCACGGAGGTCTTTTATAAATTGGTAGTTATTGCCGCCAAGCCAAAGCCAACAGGATCAAAAATGCAGAGCAGTGTGGTTACAAAAATGAAAATTTTTATTATTTTACTCGTATTCCATTGAAAATATATGTTGTTTATATTATTTTTTATTACGTATTCGTATGCAGTTTCAAGAATAAGTCTGTAAATATTGTTGTAAATATTAATTTACAGTTTAAACTTAGTATTTTCGAATAGAAATCTAACAAAATTCTTACATCCTCACATATTATAAAACAAAGTCAACAAGCTAGAAATACGAAAGCTTAGGAGAAAAATTCCGTAACTAGGGGCGATAGAAGAATTACCTTTCATATCAATAGTGCAACTAAAATGTAGAAATAGCAGTAATTTTTTCTAAATACCTTTTTAATACCTTATAAATACCATTATAAATAAATATTTTTTTTTTCTAATTACCTTTATAAATAACTTTATATTTGCAGTTCATCGATACCCAGATCAAAAGGGGCATTTACGAATCATAGCACAGATGTACTGTAAGGTTTTATACGGGTTCTTATAAAGGTAAGTTTTTATAATAAGAAAGAATATTGGACTACATATAATATCGGATATTGCCCGTGGTCCATCTACTTTATTAACCTGGGTGGACCACGGGCAATAAAAATTGCACGCAGTCCACCTATTGCTGTTATTTCAGGGTGTATTTCTGTAAGGCAGGTTACTGCCTGCCTAAACTATAACTCACGTTTTTTTTTTGTGACCGACATTTAGAATATTACTTATTATATTGATTTAGTGACAAAAAAATAGTAAAATAAAATCTAAATATTATTTTAATATGACATCGTATTGATGAATGAATGTTTATTGTAATTCGCCTTATTCAGTGTTCGCTTGAAGAAACTCGCAGTAAAATGGAAATTAAGTTTTCAAAGTTGTAGTAGGGCATTTGGGCAGCCCTTCTGTTGTGTTTCGATGATTGAGTAAGGTTTCCTTATCCCTTTCCAATCCCTTATCCTTAATCCCTTTGTGAGCATAATATTATATTAGCAAATTATTATATTTTCAAAATATTATATTCGCAAAACATTACATTCGCAAAATATTACATTTTGGACAATCATGTTTGGACAAAAATGTTTAACTGTTGTCGGCAACAGTTAAACTTATAGACTTATTCCGTTCTAATAATACCAACAACTAATACCACTATCATCAAGTGAACCGTCAGCCTGTCTGCCGACCTTAATATAAAAACATATATATAAAATGATCACCATTCAAGTATTTTTTAAACTTTAAACATTATATGGACATTTATATGGATTTTTTATTACGTAAAAATAGGGTTAAATATAGCTCAAATACTTACTTACTTTACATTTTTTTTACATTTGTGGAGATTTGGAAGCAGAACTACCACCGGAGGAGAGTTATATAGAAATTAGCTGATTGAAGGAATCTAGTTTAACCGAACCGTTATGTGATTATCACGAACGGTTCGGTTAAACTAGAACTAGATAAAAAAAAATTAACGATTGCTGAAGCAGTCGTAGCTGCTATGCTGTTTTAGAAATTTCGTAGTAAAAAAAAACCTAGTGAAATGTTCGAAGAGACGCCTCAGAGTATTGTACATTTACATGCAATACTTCTAGGGAATCTATCCGCGTATTCTTTAGGATCGTTGGTTTACACGTATCCAAAATAAGCCATGAACCCTTTACCAGAAACCGTTGCTCAGCAAAACCGTCCTTTACACGTCACACGACATATATACATTTCATATAAGCGTTGAAGGTCAAATCGTCAATGTCATTTGCCCAAGTGAATTCCTTTAGTGGACGCAATAAACGAAGGAAGTTGGATGAATGAAAGAAACGGAGGCGACGTCGGCCTGTTAACGCGTTGCGTTCCGTTTCAGTCAACATATTCATGAAATTAAAATATTTACTATATCTCTACAAACGAATATTCGTAATAATATTCGGCGAATACTAATAATTCGTATTCGGTATTCACTAGACATTGCATTGTATGTATTATACAATGTATGTATATTGGATATATAAGACTTCTTATACCTATTTTATATCTACACCAAAAATTCTTTGATCCTTTAGCTATTGAGTGGTGTAATTATATTTTGAATGTCGATGATAGATACTAATATACAACATCAAATTGTATCCCCCGATTTTGTTATCACTTTACTGAATTGCCTCCAAGTATGGAAGCATAATTTGAAGATTCACATCAAAAAATAGTATCCAGATGTTGTCTATGCTCAAATAAGTGTCATATTAAAGTAATTTTGTTAACACAAGCGGCCTCAACGACCTCGGTGTCGACATAGATTCGGTCCGATACAATTAGAGCGTGACCATCAGCGGGAAATGGGAACAACTGAAAGATTTCAGTGAGAATTTATAAAATACTATAGAGTATATTATAATTGGTAAGGTGTATAGTATATAAACAAGTTATAATTAAAATATATAAACTAACTCACGACTTTCGATATCTCCTGTAAGTTGCTGAGGAGTTGGGTGTCCCACAGACAACTTGATGCTGCAGCATCAGGTCAAGGTTACCATTTCATGGAAATATAGCCAAAATATCATCAGGTAAAGCGAACCTGTAGAAATTAAGGCCATATAGGTGTCAAAATTCATGATTCCCGACGGAAAATAAACCCTTGATGTGTTTAGTTTGCAGATAAGATATTAACGTTATATTACTTGTAGTTTTATAATCTAGACAATGATTCAAAAATATTTTAAAATATTGGGATAGTTTTCTCATTAGAACAGTTTTTAAGCAGCCCTTTTTTAAAACTAGCGGTCGCCTGTCTAAGCAGAAGTGAGATATTAGTAAAATTAGGTATATGCGACCAACTTATAAAAATGTTGATTTTCCAAAAATTTCGGCACATAAAATATTATCGTGATTTTGTGAGTTTATAGCGCGACTGGAACGAAATAATACTTTTTATATAAAAACTATAAAACTTTGGTGAGTATATTTATAATAGTATTTTTTTTTAGTGGTTAGGATCCCACAGTCGATTAAAACAGAATTTAGTTTCTCTGTAAGCATAGAAACGACAATTTTTTTATTTACAATGTCGATTCCTAATCACTTATATTTACAATTCAGCTTTATATTTTCATTAATCATATTTTCAACAACGATATTTAATATTTATTTTTATAAATTGACTTTTAATGACATGACAAGTCGTTATTTTATAATCAATGGTAGCTTAACCAAATAGTTTTCAATGCACTTATAATAAAAGTTTGAATATACATTGAAGAAAATTAAGTAAAGTTTAAAAAAGTTCATAGAAGATTAAATTACGACTTGTTTATGTATATGTTTTCATTTATTTTTTCAGAGATGGCTAACAAAAGGCTTTTTTACAATGGTAAAAAAGAAAAACTTACGGAAATATGGCCAAGGCTACCTAGGTAGGAACCATATTGATAACGTAAGAGTTTTTTTTAGGGATGGCATAGCCAATTCTCACTTTTTCTTATAGTACAAGATTTTTGATTAATGGTCAGTTAACAGTGTGTCTGTTAACCTGAATAATGTGCAAGAAACATGGCTTTTTTGGAGCAAGAATGGTGGGTGTAACATTAAGAACGATCCGGCAGGTGAAGCGAAGGTACGAAGAAACTGTAAACCATTTGAGGAGACCTTGTAATGGTAGATCCAGGTGCACTAGTACCTACCAGAGAAGATCGCTATATTGTTTCCACTGTGTTGAGAAATCGCCACCTTAATGCAGTTGAAGTCCAGCAACAGCTTCTTCAGATCCTTTGAGACTACATTAGAGACAGTACAGTGAGAAGAAGACTTGCTGAAGCACACCTGAAGCTCCAAAGGCCAGCAAGTGGACCTAAACTCTAGAGAGGGCATCGAGTAGTAAGACGCCCGTGAATACATAAAGATGAATGGGGAAAGACTTTGACAGATGAGGGCAGATGATTTACTATAAAACGTTTTTTATTCTAACTTCTATATTAGTTTAGGAGAAATAGCAATTCGTTCTTCTATTTTACAAATCGTCATCTAACGAAATATTTTCTTCAATAACCTGCAAATTTATACAACGTGTGTACAATGTTTTATTTACCTATATTAAAAACATATAAATGACCAAGTAATTCTTAAAAGATTCTCTGTGTCAGGGTCATGTTCTGGAGACAATGTTGCAGGGTTCAGAAACGAAAGTAACTAATAAAGTGTTTTTTATTACTGTAAATAAATCATCGATGTAATTGTAATAGGTATGCCCGTTCATACAACATAATCACGTCTATGAAAGTGCTATGAAATGTATTATGTATTATGTATGAATCTATTACATCGATGAAAGAAATAGTATTATTATAATGTTATAATGTATTGTATAATTTCTGTATAGTATTAAATTGAAATTATATTATATATATTGAATATATACAAATTATATATATTGTATTGTATGTAAATTATATGTATAGTTTTATTTTACAAGAAACTGTTTTTTTTTTTAGTTAAACCTAATAATAATTTAATTGCTCATTCATTACAATAACCTGAGAAATTTAATACTTATCCAAAAAACAAAAATATTATACTGGCAAAAGTATCAAGATAATTCAATGTCAAACTATTTAGTAATGCAAATGCTCTTAATGAAATCCTAGTTCAATGCTTTGCCTGGTTACCTTGTTAGCCTATTTACTGTGACATAAAAGTTTTTTTTATCCAATAAATTTACTATAACACATGGGCGGAAAACACCCGGGCATAACAAAGTAAACACGGTTTATTTTGTTCAAAATTAGCTTTATTCATCAACGTAATCTTCATTAAGAGCCACGCAATCATTCCAGCGCCGCTCTAACATTTCAATACCACTTTTATAGAACGATTTATGGGTCTCTTTCGGCAATCGAGGGTCGGGAATATAAGAGAATTATATAGAAAACGATGCTCCACAACCTTGAAAAAAAAAAAAACACACAGCTAGCCAATGAATGTTACTTTTTCTTGAAATATTCGAATTTAAGATAATGCTTATGGATAATGCGCTATTTTCTGTCGCATGTTGTATTGTGCATACTTTTCTAGGTGCAATCAGTCGCAATCGCTCTATTGAGAGGTATGGTTAATAAGAACCAACTCTGTAAAAAAAATTAAAAAACGTGACTTAAAAAAGATATTCTAATACATTCTATAATATATAATTCTATAATCTATATTTTTAATCTTATTTTTAACACTAAAGTTCGTAAATAGCTAAAGAAAAAACAAGTTATAGTTAAAGTTATAAACTAACCCCCGACATTCTATTGAGCCCAAAACGCTTTAAGAGCCAATCGGTTGCCAAACTGGATGTTCAGAGGCTATCTATCTCCTCTTTCATAAGTCAACATAAATTTCCGTAAAAAAAATATATGTTTTTTATTGTTATTTTATCTATATAAGGTACAAAATAATATTGTTCAATTAACTATACTATGTGAAAAAAAAATCTAAATTGAAGTCGTTTTTGGTTGAAAATTTGCATCTGCTTTTAAATGACAAGGAATATTTACATTATTCTTTTTTTAAAATGTTGGTCTGGATTAGATCTATATACTGTACAAATAATGATTTAAAATAACAATTTTTCAAGCCACTATCCATATTTATCTTATTTTACGTAAACAAAGATTTAGCGGGTCCGTGCGAGGGCGACGGGCGGCAGTATAGCGCTGATCGTCGTACGAGTAGGTTGTGCGTCTCGTCGCTGCGCCGGCTTTCGCCTCTTCCCGAATTGTTATTGCTATTGTTATTGTGCGGGTGGTAAACTTAGATATGACACTGTTTTGAAGTGACTTTTAATTGCGATTTTATTTGTTAATTTATTTACATTAAGTGACTTTTTAAATAGTTTGTTGTGGATGAATGGACGGACACGTATATTATAATATTGTACGTAATTATTGTGATAACTTGATAGGATATTATTTAGTGGCAGTGTATATAGTTTTTATAATAAATTTATTTTGAAAATGCCGAAAATTAATAAGCTGAAGAAAGCCAAAGCTCTAAAAGCTCAAAAAATGCATGAAGTAATGTAAGTAAATATTTTATTATATGTAATGTTTACTACTTGTATAACTACATTATTATTATATCTATTTTTTCTGTTCGATTTAGGAAGTCAAGAAAGAAAATAACTCACGAGATTGAAGATATTGTAGCAGTATCGGAAAAAAAATATAAGTAAGTATGTAGGTACATTATATACATGGTGCATACAATATGTACTATGTTCGTTCGATCGTACAAAAATATCCAGTTCACCGTTTCTTTTGAGAAATAAGAGGGCTCTGACTCGGACAGACGGATGGACACGCCGAAACTATAATTTTCGTAGTAGACTACGGACCCCTAATGTTTGTATTATTATTTTTTATAATTTATAATCCCAAATTTTCAGCCTCCCATCACCTATCAATATTTTTTATATGTGATTGAAGACCACGCGAACGTAATCACGGACAACAGCTAATTATAATAGGGACAAAATCTCGCTGCAAGCAAAGTTTTAGAGACGTGGGTGTTAGAGGTTTGAATTTTTGTACTGGTGATAAATTTAAGAAATATAATTTGGAATGTGATTTTAAAAAACAAGTGAAGGGGTTTTTTCAGAATGAATATCATAGTTGATTTGAAGATATTTAGGAGTGTGTTTTAGAAATTTTATTGAGATGGTTATAAAGTAATTTTTATGAATATGTTTATATGAAGTTATACATAGCAATGTAAAATGAAGTGATTAAATTTATGATATGGAAATATAAGAAAGTTTTCTTATTTAATTATCTAATGGGGCCCATGAAGAAGTTTAGAAGAAACAGAAGTAAAAGTCGAAAATTTCAACAAGATTGGGGACATAAGTTGCTCAAATCTTGTGAAAAATAACTTGTATAACGATTGCTTAAATCACGTTAAAGCTATAAAAAATGAACGATACACTAAAAATGTAACATTGAAGCAACTGGCTAAATAAGAAAATGTGAAGATAAAACATGTGGATTGTTCATTGATGATGAGATTCTCCTGATGTCATCATAAATGAAGATACGATAGTAGAGGTGAAGTGCCCAATTACGGCTTTCATATATGGATTTGAAGAAGCTATAAGCAAAAGAAAAATAACATGTTTCAAGAAAAATAAATTTGGCCACATTGAAATAAATAAATATCACGATTGGCACTACCAAATTCAGGGTCAACTCCATATTATTATCACAAAAGCATCGAAATGTTTGTTTGGATTATGGTACGGTGAAAATAACCTTCTTATCATAAAAATCATTGAAAGAGATGATAAATTCTGGGAAGATGTTATGAAAAAAAAAATTGACCTCATTTTATTTAGATTGCGTATTCCCAGAATTGGTTGATCCAAGACATACAAGATTTATGCCTTACGAGTATGTTATCCGTCAGCTGATTTATTTAAAATTTGTTTAAAATCTGAAATTATAGTATTTTATAGACACTCACGTACTGTCAAACTTAGTTCAACACTCCGTTGATCAAACAATTACGTTCAACCAATAAAATGTAATGTAAACACTTAGTTTATAGACTCTATTTAAGTCTACAGTATACACAACACTTAGTTTTTAAGCTCTTTTTCAGGTCTAAGTCACAATAGATCGTGGAATAGGCCTACCGGGGAAACCACGTAAAACAAAAACGCGCCAAATACACTCACTATCCCACTGGTGGCGTAGTGGCGTGCATATGGATGGACATAAAACTTTTTAAGCAATGATCACAATAAATGAATTTAAGTTTCTAATTTGTGTTTTAATATTTAGTATTTAAATAAGTTTTTTTGATAAATTTATTACATACCTATTAGTTTTTTTTTTCTTTCTTTTTGTATGTTACGCGATATCTCCTCTGATTGAGAATCGATTTTGATCATTTTTTTTTTGTTTAAAAATATTTTATAATCTCGACAACTCCCTTAAAAAGGACATGCCTGAGTTTTCCTATTTTCCTTCTAATTTTTAATATCTAATATCAAATTAGCATGGTATCCATAATTATATGTTTTTTGATAAAACCGTTCATTATTATCAGCTAAATATGTAGTTGGTTTCAGTAAATATTAGCTGTCTATTTACACCCCATATGATATAAAACTAGAATTCACTGTAAATAAAATATATTATTATAATATAATTATGTATATATTATAAATAAAAGTTAATCAGTTTTTTTTTGCTGACGCACCACAAAAATTCTTTGTGAAGTTAGGCATAATATGTTCAATATTAAATGTTACCATTCTACTTCATTTAGTCTTTGACTCGTGTCACGCGATCTCTAAGTGCGGGTCGTGCGGGGACTACATCGGCTCCAAAGAAGCTCTTAGAAGGGCCTTAACTTTGTAAATAATTGCAAAATTCCTCCGAAACTACACGAGATTTTCCACATAATAATTGTTCTTAATTGGTTAATTGGTTGTTTTGATACTTAATCTATTGATGATTAGGGTAATTCAAGCGTTTCCTACTTTGTAGCGTAAATATAGGTCCTTGGGGTATAATTTTATTATATACGTCAAACGTTTCTGATTTATTTTATGTATTTAGTTACTACTAGCTGACCCGGCAAACGTTGTTTTGCAAAAATAAAAATAAAAATTTTGGGGTATAAAAAATAGTTTAATACTAACCCGATGCATCTTGTTTTTTTTTTAATGATCTAGCTACTATTTCAACACTTACCATCGTATATATAAGGTCTTACCATCGCACTGCAAGCTATTCATTGGCATATGTAAGTAAAAGGTTTTTCAACAAGAACTTTGTTTTGTAAATCAAAATAAAACACAGACATAAATAGTATAGATACCGCAAGCCATTCGTCACTATATGCCCGCAATTTGAGCAATGCTCAAATACAGCCCGGTCGTAGCCTCAGTTCGCTTTCGTCTGTGTTCGCGAAAAGTTAACTTTCGAAAAACAAAAAATGCCTAATTGTGCTGTTGTTAATTGTAAAAATACGTCAAAAGTGGTTTGTCGAGTGAAGGGAGACGTTTCATATCATCGGTAATTAGTTTTGTTATTTATATAGGCTGTAATTTAATTAAAATCAATGTTTTATTGTTTTATGTTAGTAGTGTGTTAGTCCTACTACAACGTCCTACATTATTTCGTTATCCATTGCTTGTATGTCTATGCCGGTATAATCGACGTTGTGTTGTTAACGCGCAATGAAAATAATCAAACGAAACTTTCCCAACCGCGACGAATTCGTGATCCACCCGCTACTCTCATTTCTCTGTCGAATTTTACAATTAGTGTTGTTCTTGCTTAAATCGTATATTCGAACCATTCGATTCATAAGTGTAGTCGATTTTGGAGACAGAGGAATGAGGATTTCTTTTATATATTTTAGTTTTCCACGTGATGCTAATATTAAAGAAAAATGGATTAATGCAACGGGCAATAAAAATTGGTTCCCTACAAAACACAGCACGATTTGTTCCATACACTTTAAAGAGGACGACTATGTTTCAACCAAAAAACGACGATTGTTAGAAAATGCGTATCCGACAATTCAAATAGTGAAGACCACGAGTAGTGAAGAGGTTAGTGGACGAAGCGGACCCATAATTATATACATATATATACACTATTATTAATTTTGATTCCTTTTACAGGATATAAATCAACAATCTGGTACACTGGAAAAAGAAACAACCACGTCGCGTCGTTGCATTGTGGGGTGAGGGGAAACGATTTAGTTTCAGAAAAATGATTTCTGATAGATCTCCACCACGACCACGGTTACAGATGTCAATTTTTTCATCAAAGCTTTTAATCACTTTTGGCAAAATGGCCTTTAATCACTTCACGAATTTTGAGTTTTAAGGCACAAAAAATAACATAACCCCACAAAAAATAATCCAGCGGTGTTAAATCACATGATCGAGCTGGCCACTTAAGGTTAAACTAGTCTGCTTTTCCTCCATACAAACGTAGGATGATTATTACTCCGCTGTTTTACGTTTAATGTACAAAAGTAAGCATGGTATCGATTTATCTTGTCGTTAACTAGGTTCATTGCTATACAAACTAGTAAAAAAAATTTTAATTTAAAAGACATTGATCCACGAAAAATCTATATTTTAACACAAATTTTAATGCGACTTTGAGGGTAAATAGATCACTCTAGTGTAGAAAAACATTGATCAGTTATTCAAGAGTTCAAATAACTTTAAACGAAATAGATACATGCAGTAGTTTTGTCAAAAAAAAGCATTTTCCCAAGGGTCTGTTTATGTATTTTTCTGTGCTCATTTTTGGTATGAATCATTGTGCATTTCACTCGACTGTTCTTCCTGCGCGGGTAGCGGAGGGGAGGCGCACTCGCACAAATGAGCGGACGGGAGCGAGTCAGGTCAGTCTGTCGCGTTACGTTGTGTCAGTTACGTCGCGTGCTTTGTACTGTGTTTGTAGGTAGACTAATTATTGCGCTAGAATTCTCATCTCTCTCATCTTGACTTGATATCGTTATCACATACTTTAGACACCGATCTCGACACATTTACCTAATTGGCATTTTTATATTGGACTTGCTTTGGAGAACGATTTTGATACACTGAATGATTAACATACCTGGCATTTTACATTTAACTTGTTTTAGTGAAGTAATTTGTGTATATTTTTGATTACTTATTTACCGAATTATAAATTATAAAAACAATGGGTAAGTTTTATTAGATATTTAATCTAATTTTTGTTATAATATTAGTAACTAATATCTAATAATTATAATAATAATAAATATTTTATTATATCTTAGCGCAACGAATATTTCTTATTCTGGTAAAGATATAAGTTATTTACTAACTACCTAGCAACTCCATTGTTAATTTTGTCTTAATGTTTTTTAAATTATTGGTCCATAAATAATTTTTACAGGATGTGGTGCTTTTATATATGGGTGATTCTACGATAAGAGGTAATTTGTGCGGCAATCAGTTTAAAACAGTTTTTTTATTCTATTTGTTGCTATTTTTTACAATGAATCACATCATCTTAATGTACTTTATTAAATAACATCACGATTGAATGCCTAATGAAAACACATTTTTCTGAAATTCCTTACAAAGTCTAAAAAAGTCTCTACCCTGGTCTGTCCTCTTGCTGGTTTCAATTTAACTTTCAGACAATACATATATTTTTTGTATCAGATGCTAAACTAAAGTATGTTTAATCGGAACTTAAATAAATGTACTTAAGTATTATTAAATAAAAAATAAAATAATTTTGTTTATTTCAAATAATTTTTAAAATTAACTTTTGTCCCGCTTTTTTTGTGTATCTACCCTGCCAAAATTCGTTCTGCTGAAACAAACATAAATTCAAGGACGGTCATATTGGAAATAGCGCTCGAGGACATCTATCGGCGTGAAGTTAGCAATACTAATCATGCAAGCCGCTTGAGCACCGCCATTTTTTAGTTATTGCGACGCGAACGTGCGGTGTAGTGGTTTCGCAAGGTGATTGTGTCTCTCCACTGGTAAGTCATAAAATTTATAATATTCAATTAATTTATTTGCATTTGCTGCCCTAATTTAACAATACTGTGATAATTAAAGTGAGATATATAACTAACCCAAAAAATAATTCAGTCAGTTAAAACAATTGGATTTGTCATGAAAACGTCTCTCCCCTGCCGTATATCCCCTGTCAAAATAACTGCCAGGGGAGAGTCTCACTGACCAGGGAAGATAAAATCCATAATAAGATGTTTGTACAAAAGCACATATATAGCTAATTTCAATCAACGTCAGTTTTAAATTAGTTAAATGATTATTGCAAATGAAAATTGTTATGTTAAAAAAATTAAAGGAGGTTCTTAGTTCATATTGTTATTATATTATTGTCATATTACAGATTATGGCACCATGGAAAAAGTTAACACTTGAAGAAAGATTACAGAAAAAACGTGAAGCAGAGGCTAAGATATTAAAAGATTAAAAATAATCCAGAAAAGTATGATTTACAAAAGCAAAAAGAAAAGGAGAAGTATTTAAAAAAGAAGGAGAAAGGAATCATCAAAACTGTCGAGCAAATGACTCCTAGAGAGCTTGGTAAGGCAAAAAAGCAACAGAGCGTAGGCAACGACTTGCTCTTCAAAATATAACTAATATTCCGGCAACACCATCAATTTCAGATGTTGATCATCAGATGCCGCAAAGTAATTTCCGTAGTAGAGTTATAGCCAAAGTTAAATCAGACCGAGCTAGAAGACAAAGATATTTAATTAATAAAAAATAGATGAGACTATAAATAAACTAAAGACTAAATTAGCACATCGAAAAAAAAAAAGTAACAAAGATTACGAAAGCCTGAAAAACTTACACCTAACAGCAAAGTAGAACAAGTGTTGAATTCTTTAAGTGCCAGAGACACAGTGAAGAGAAATTTGCTGTTTGCATAACATATAATTCAATGCTGTTTGCAGAAATGCTCAATCAACAATTAAAAGAAAATTATTGTGCTCTCCTAAACTAAAAAGAAAAAGAATTTTCAAAAGAATGACAAGCGAGAAACTGGTGCAAAAATATGGTATACTACAGAACGAAAAAAATTTAAAACCTGAGAAAATTTGGAAAAGTACGATTAATAGAAAATAAAAGGAAAGCCAAAGCAAGTTATGAAGTAATGAAGAAAAAAATTATACATTTTCTTGAAGATGACTCTAATACGAGGCTATGTGCCGGCAAAAGAGATTATGTGACAAAGAAAGGAGACCGGAAACAAAAAAGAGTTCTTTTGGATACTCTAAGAAATCTCCACAAATCTTTCATGAAGAAGTACAATATCACGAACTCATATTCCCTATTCTGTCACCTAAAGCCATTTTGGATAGTACAATCGTTCTGTGACAAACGTGACACTTGTTTGTGCGTTACACATACTAATATGGATTTGATTCTTACGGCTCTATTCCAAACCAAAGTTATATCTATATCAAAGCATCAAAATCTGCATCATAGAATTTGTTCAATAGATAGAGCGAACTGTGTCTTTTCCGAGAATATGCAACTTGTAAAAATAAAGGACTCGAATATAAGGAATTTGATAATAGTATTCAAATTGTCTACAAAAAGTGGGAATCCGTCTAGCAAAATAACTTATCCAAAAACGTTTAAGGCAAGAAAGGCGACTAAATATTTGAAAAAGTCAATTTAGATTTATGTTATTTTTATTTTATAATATGATTAAAACATGTTTATTTAATGAACCTTGTACAGAATGTGACCGAAGCGCATGGTTATGGGCAATATGAAAATTATATCCTGATTATCACTTAAGAAGGGCCAGTCTACTTAATTAGTATTAATTATTTATGATTAATATGATAGTCTGATTATATGTTAATAACAATGTTTAATAAAAGTTGATTTTATTGATTTCATTAATTATGTTATTTAGTCAAATTCTCTCCCCTAAGTGAAATAAGTATCTACCCTGATTTTGATGTCTCTCCCCTGCCCAATGTATTTACCCTGGTCTTCGAAAAAGTAATAAAATATGTATAAAGTGACTTGCCCTTATGTGAAAAGGTAAATAAATGGGATAAAAATCGTAATATATAGGTTTCATGAAAAAACCACAACTTTTCTCCTTGGCCGCATCCTCTATGGACTTGAAACCTCTTATCGTAGAATCACCCATATGCTTTATTTTATGAAACAGAACCGCGAAAGGATTGTCGCAGGGAAAAAAAAAAACGATTATACCTAACTGCTTCTCGCAAAAGCAAATCGAAACTTGCGAAAAAGAACGCACGGCTCAGGTTGTCTCAAAAGAACAAAGAAGATGTTCATTCTGCAGTAACTACGTAAGTTCTACTTAGTACCAATACCTACATCAATGTTGCCGGTATTTTGTCACATCGCTTACCTACTTATTTTAATTTCCCTGGTTTTGGTTAATTTGATACACGTATAGGATAAAATAACTGATATATTTGATAACGATTGAAAAACTCTCCTAATTTAAAATAATTTTAAATCAGGTTCTATTATTCTACCTAATATAGAAATCTATAAATCTTAAGTTGATTTTGTGATAATTTAATTTTTTTTATTTATATATTTTTCTGGTATACCGTATCTGAACAAATGGTGTTTTGCACTTTACGTAGAAAACTATAATCTTTTAAATTATAGTTACCTACAGCCGAGAAACACCTCGCTTTGTAACTGCATCTGCGTGTAAAATTTACTTTTTTCCCTGCAAAAAATTTAGCAACTTAAAAAAAAAATTCAGCAGGATTATTAGTCTCTTTGATAAGAAGACTGTCCGCGTTTTGTAGAAGCCACTCAAGATTTTCATATATATATCATTCCACATGCCACTAGATTTAAGCTTCGGGACGAGATTTTCTTCACTCATCGATTGCTTGCAATAATATTGTTTGCAACAGTCGTGCAACACGGCATGGCCCATTTCGTAAGTTCTTTTAAAATTCTAAGCTTTTCGGCTTGAGGGAGTTCAAGCTGTATTGCGTTACTGCATTATGCATGCGTCTCACTCTATCTAAAAGAGCTTTACGTATACTCACAGAGAATTAGCACCAATACCACGCATATTATAATAATTATAAAAATGCGAAAGTTTGTGATGATGTTCATATTTGTACTCGAATCAGGTATTGTATACTCATCGGTATTTGTTATTTAATTACCTGAAATCAATATGTAGCGCAACGAATATTTATTATCTCTGTAAGGTAATAACTATGTAATTGTGCTAATTCAGAGTTTTTGTATATTATTTATTCATTTTTATGTTATACCAATGTTTGTAAAATAAATAAATATGAAAAGTATTTTTCTTTTATTTTACTTCCTAATCAGGAAAATCAAATCCTATCCCAATTATTATTTTAAACCTATAATAAATTAGTGATACTCGCGATCAGACGCAGCGTCCGCGTTCGACGAGCTCTCGCAGTGTGCGTTGCCTAACGTCACAATACGGTCCAATTGTTGCCCAAGCTTCTACTACAGATATGTCAAAAAACGGAATGTCAAAACTGTCATGTAGTTCCGGTGTGACCATATTGAAAAACAAAGTTCTTGTTGAAAAAACCTTTATAAGTCACAGCTGTGCACTGTCTGGATGGCCAGAAATGTTGTGCCTTAGCAATTTCAATTTCCCTTCGTATTTATTTACGACTAGCTACAAGGGTTTCTTCAAGCAAGCCGTAAAAAAACACACTGGGTCGTCAGCGCGCGAAGAATACGAAGAATACGTATTCTTTAAGTGGTTTGTAGACCTGCTTGTTACCTATTAGGATTTGTTGGGATACAGGATGGATTTTTTTAACCGCACCTGGAGAGAAAGTACTCTGAATACTGGAGATAGCAAATTATGCTCAAAGTATATATTTCTTTTTTTTTTTTTTAAAAGTATAACTGCCACACCCGGGAATTAAACCGGATAATATCCGAAAAAATAACTTGTATTAAAACATATTTGGACCCATTTTTGTGTCGTTAATAGTAGACAATAAAACTCAAGATAGTTGATTTTATTGTTTTATTTAAGTAAAAATATTATTCAGTATAATCATCAGTAGATCAATTAGTATATGAAGTATTACAAGTGTTATAACAAAATCGTATTAAAAGAATTGGACATTTGCATGAAGTAAAAGTACTATTCAATACTATTCAAGCACAATGTGGCAAAAAATCAAAAAATCATCTTTGGTAATCAGTTTACCAAAGTCTAGAAATCGAATCAATCGACTACAAATGACTTAGTAGTCTTAGGACACATTTTCCTTTACACATATATAATTATAATACCCATTCACAAAATTTGTTTTACAAATTAACTTAACATAGTTACTAGACAACATAGTCTCACACACATGACCTTATTAAAATACTTTCAATCAGAGATTGTTCCAAAGAAAAACTTTTATATTAGGGAATATTCGCTAGCGCAAATTTAAAAGCTGAAAATGAAAAAAAAAAAAAAATAAATATCAGTCCGCTCTCTCTAGTAATTTTCTAACTAGTCTCCAGTCCTCCATAATGTCTGAATCAGGTAACATGTATACGATGTACGGTGGCGACACTGCCACCTGTCGTCTCCGGCGTCTGCCTCCCCATTCGGAGCCAACAGACCAGAGGTCAACTGTGTGTCTCTCTTCCTCCAGCCTACGAATCTTCTCTAGAATCTCTTCTTTCAGTGACTCGTATGCCAGCCATTTTTCGCTCTGTGGACAATACAGACGAAAACAATGAGAACTGTTAACATAATTGTGACCTCAATTAAATTTTAACTTAACTGTTACACCATATTTAGTGATTAAAGGAACTAGTATTTTTTTTTAAAACGTGTCAACTAAATTGTTAATTAAGGCAGGCCCCATACGAGCAGAAATCGTCCATTGTGGGCTTTAAGATCGTGTGAGTAATTAAAATTTATAAGTTAGTAAAAGGTTATAAAAGAGCCTGATGAAATTTTAATTCTACCGTAAGGCTACTAACGTAATAAAAATTAACAAAAAAAATAGATAAATTAGTTAATTTTTTTTTAACCAAGAAACTGATTGGATACTCAAGCAAAAAAAAAAAACAATAAATTATTCGTAACTAGCTGACCCGGCGAACTTCGTACCGCCTTGGAATCAATAAATGTTATGTTAACTTATTAGCTGAGTTAAATTCAGCTTTTTATTACGACAAAATGAATACTCTAAATGCATTAAGTTCAATAAATGTATAAAAATCACAATTAAATGTATTTTTATTACATTGTAATTAAGACGACGCATTGGACATTTTGGTGGCAGGATTTAGATTTTTCTCAGCAATTACAAAACATATGAAAGGGATGTTTGGTAATCTGTTTCTTCATGTTATTGACTTCATTTTGTCGGTTGGATTTCACCATTGGTAAACTTTTATAAGATAGAAAAAAAATTCAAAGATACCTCTTTTAAAACACAGATTTACATTTTACAGCCAAACGGGACCAATTTATACCTCCAAATTTTCTATGTACATTAGTATTAAAACACTATATATAAATATAAACTTTAATTTTTCAGTTGGATTTATTAAAATACATTATAGTTTTTTATTTAAACGATAAAAATCGTATTGTCGCATACGACCTTACAACATAAGCAAGCGCGCTCTCGTTTATATATTGAATCATAGCCCCCGAGTCCCTCCTCAGTACCCAACTGACTATTGTCGACGACGGGTCTGTGTCAGTCGTCCTTCTGCATTGACGTATCTTTGACTTGCATTGTGATACTTTTTTTTTAAAATGGGAAAACCACGTGTTCGATTGTCAAAGAGGAAAAGAAAAGCTCATTTAATAGAGCAATGTAGGAACATGACTAAAAAAAGGTTAGTAATCGTTATATCTATCTTCAAATTTTTTTGTTGTTTTGTGGGTACCTAATTCGATTCAACAAATAAAAAATATATTTCAGGAAACAATCGCTAGAACAAAGTTCGGAGAGAAAAGCTATCGAGTCATCTCTGGATTTTGGTAAAAATAAGACAATGTCAAATGATATATTAGAAGGGTAGGGGTTTTTTAATTTTAAAGATTAATAATTTATTTATTTATTTTAACAATTAATTTTAAGATTAATTATTATAATTTTTTTATTAATTATTTTATTATTATTAATGATTATTATTATTTATTTATCGTGTGTGTTATTGTAAAAAAATTGCTATACAAACCGTGTATTGACCATGTTCAATCTATATGCCATGGAAAAAATATGA
Organism: Synanthedon myopaeformis; assembly: GCA_944738685.1. Classification (NCBI taxonomy): domain Eukaryota; kingdom Metazoa; phylum Arthropoda; class Insecta; order Lepidoptera; family Sesiidae; genus Synanthedon; species Synanthedon myopaeformis. The sequence continues at coordinate 1,185,735 of OX122927.1, read as the reverse complement.
AAAAATAGCACTCGAGCAGCTTCTATTATGAAAAAAATAAAAATAGAAAATTGTGGCTTATTTATTGATGAAAAATATCCTTTCTTGGGTGCTACACCTGATGGCATCACGGAAGATATGCTTGTTGAAATTAAATGTCCTATAGCGCCCTATAAAATTGGTATTGAGGAAGCAATTAAAAAGAACAAGGTGCACTTTTATAAAAGAAATAAAAATGGCGAAATAGTTATTAACCAAAAATCAGATTGGTATTTCCAAATTCAAGGGCAATTGCATATCTGTAAAAAAGAACATTGTTTGTTGGGGATATGGCATGGTGACCATAAAATAAAAACAGAAATTATAAAAAAAGAACAATTTTTGGCTAGATGTGTTGGAACCGAAATTGCTTAAATTCTATTACGATTGTTTACTCTTCCTGAATTGGTTGATCCAAGGCATAGTAGAAATAAGCCAATTCGTTATCCGGAATACGTCATTACACAAAGCAAGGAAAATTCTGTGCCAAATAATAATATGATGAATGTCGATAATACTGTTGAAGTTAAAAAATTGCCTGATGTTGATGAAGTTGTTACTGTTGACAATTCAAATTACGTTATGTCATTTTCCGAATATTGACGACACAATCCTTACATGCTTGTAAAAATATTCGCTACGTGCGAAGTGCATAGTGGGGGTATAGTAGTAAAGCGATCGCAGCGCATGCCGTGGCAGAAATCTGCAACAATTCAGGAAAGTCTGTCAAAAAAAATTATTTTGATTGGGATTTCCAATTTGTTTGTATTTTGAAATGGGTCCTAATTGTTGTTGTGTTGTGAATTGCAAAGATAACGGCAAAAATAGTCGGCGTAAATTCTATATTTTTCCTACAGCGGCCTGGAAATTAGATCAAAGAAATAAATGGATAGCTGTTGTAAAACGGAAAAAGTAAGCGATACAATCTTAAATTACGATATTAATAAATCAATTTGTTGCATTTTACTCCAGTGACAACACGAGAATCATTGATCTGTAATAAATAAATAAATAATAATGTTAATTAAAGTACTTTATCGACCATAAAATACTAAATTAAGTGTGCTTTATTACGTTTAAAGTTATGAGAGTAGTAACGTTTAAACTTGTTTTATAGGGTGTCACCGATGTTTGACGAATGATGTGGGCTCGTAATAACTATTGCCATTATTTCGTAGTTCTTCAACATTTCTTACATGTTGTGCTAAAACTAATTTTCTTCCTTTCATCACAGTTTGAGGTTGGAAACTTATATTGTGTTGTATACTTTCACAACCGGTTTTTATAATAATATCCATTTTTCTATTTACTGTTTTTAACAAATTCCTCTAAAAATACTATTTGTCGTCTTTCTATGTATCATTTAATTACTCTATTTATTAGAAAACAATAAAACATTTATATGTCATTATTTGACATTGTCCCGAATAGTTCCGCATGCTAAGTGGCGCTACTGTCGTGCACGTAGCGAATACAATAAACGTCCCAAGTTCATATAACATGATATAATAGTATCTTCTTTTGTAAATCAATTAAAAATATATCTATTAAATAAAATCTATTAGTATCTAAATGTTCTTTAATAGAATATATTAATTTAACATATATTATATAAGCCTTATACACACATTACAAATTACTGTTAAAAAATATTCTAAAAAGTTGAATAGGCGACTCTCAATCGTTTCTGTCCTAGCGCATCATGGCATGGGCGTGGCGTGCTAGTTCTCTATCAAAACGAAGCGCGTAAAAATATAGAGATGTATGCGGGGGTTGCGGGGGTTGCGGGGATTGCGGGACGTAAACGCAAATTTTAGATTAATTGTTTATCGCTGCGTCGTCTTAATGTAATTGACGACATGTCAGTGGAGTTTCGTCGAAATATTATGTAGTTCCGATTTGTGCGCGGAACCAAACACTATTTGAGCCACTATCGCAATATATTACCTATGGCAGGTATATTGTTATTTTTACATTTTTTTATAGAGCTCCAACTCAATATTTTTAATTTTCGTTTGACACTGAAATCTTATGTTAATCTGCTTATTTTTGTTTCTACAGATCAATAAAAAATGACACGCCTTTGGACTATGCGACGAATTACGCGTTAATACCTCAGATAGCAGGGTGAGAGTTACTTATGCTTGGTTAATAATAACTTATTTAAAATATCTTTATATATGAAAAAGATTTGGGAGTTTAAAAATACAATACGACTTGATAAAACGAATGGGTGGTGCAAATTTATAAATAACTATATCTAAAGTTAGACGACAGCAGACAACTTGCGATTACGTGTGTTGCCTTAGTTATTGTCCGTAAGAGGCCTTATAGTAAATCACACCTTTGTTATGAGTTATGTGATTACTCGATTTAGTGTTTTGATAGACAGTTTTCGCCTGTCGCAAGTTGATCGCAAGTCGTCTGCTGTTAGATAATAAGACAGCCGGCCACGCTTCGCTGTGGCTCGGCTTCCGTTGGAATTTAAGAAGAAAAAAGTATATAAGATTATTCCTCTGTTTAAGTGCAATGTTGTGTAAAAATTTCAAGTAAATCCGTCGGCTAGATTTCGAGTTTTTGAAGTTATATATATATAATATTAGATTTGATAACATATTGATCTTTTTACAGTACATCAAAACAACCAAATGAGCCAACTCCAGTTTTTATCGAACCGGAACCAGTTGCAACAGCCACCACGTCATCATATTATGATCCTTTCGCAACCACATCAGACTATTTAGAAGTGCCCATAGCAATGCCCAATCCTATAGATACATCTCAATTAGCAATAAAACAGGAAGTCGATTTAGAATATAATAATTCGGAATCGGTCTTCAATAGTGGCGTGCTAGGGAAATCTGTGAAGACACAAACTGATCAAAATTACTATGACATCAAAATACATGGTTTAGAGGTGCAGTTGCGGGAAAGTGAGGGGAAAAGGAAGAAATTGGAGAGAGAGTTGAAGGAACTGCGGTCTAGAATAAACGATTCGCAACTCAAAGAGAATTTAAAGAGAATAACATTGACTGAATTGAATCTCTAGGTATCTCAAAGTCGACATTTGCTTGCACCCGGGCAATAATTATATTATCAGTGATGCCAAACTTTAATTTCAAACGTCTGACAGTTGTCTTTTTAGTGCTTTCGTTTGAAAAGGTACTAAGAGTCTACGACTTGATGAATTTGAAAACTGACGAAGGTTTTCGTACCTCGACTTTACATTGAAAGTGATCTCAATAATATGATTCGAAATAAGTACTTTAGTTTAAGAATTCTCTTAAGAAGAACTAAGATCCGAATTAAGTTTGTCGGAATAATTTGTTTTATAAGAAATATAAAAAAATAGTGTTTTAATATATACCAATTTGTGTTTCTCTTTTAATATTTAAAATTTTATGTTAATTGCAAGAATACCTATGCGAAAGCTTTTTCTTGTTACTCTTTCACATAAAAACTACTTATTACTTACTTATTACCTGGATAATATAGGAATTTAAGATAGTTGATGAATAGGAAAATTTAATTTTAATGATATATTCCTTTAACTTACAAAGTTTAGCGTAACTTTTAAATAGCGTAAAGAATGAAGCAACTTTTAGAAGAATTTGATTTACTTGAAGTACTTTATTTGATACAGCTTAGCTATTAAAGCCCACTATTTTTATATTTTTAAATGGTAGCGATAGATTGAAAGCCTTCGAGCCTTCTCATAGATATGAACAAAAGAGAACTTTTAGTTTTTTTTTTTAACTCGTATTACATCTTTTATGCTTTAAGAATATCAATTGTAAAGGAATACATCCTTTAGAAACCGGTTCACGACGGTCGGCAGCCTTCAGGTAAGTAGTTCAGGTATATTCGTTGCAGTTTAACGACGCATAATAAAAGAGTTATGTTTGCTAAACTTAATATTATACGAGAAATGTAATTACCTACTTTTTAATTATAAGTTTAACACTAAGCCTAAGAAATACTATGTTTTACATGAATTCAGAGGTATTGCAGCTATATATACATTAAAAATTAATAAAGAATTAATTTAAGAGGCAGGCATAATAATATACATATTTAACAGCCCGTCTGGCGACAGTAACCAACCCCTGGGTTATTCTCAAAAAGCAGATTAGACCACCGTGAAATAACAGTGTTGTGTTTCGGTGAGTGAGTAAGGGATGCCCATCCCTTCCTTATCCCTTATACCTTATCCTTAATCCTTCTATGGTTGGCAGCGCTCTTGCAGAACCTATGGCGTTGCCTTTGTTATTTATAGGCGACAATAGACCATCAAGTGGACAGTCAGCCTGTCTGTCGACCTTAACATAAGCAGTAAAGTAGTATCAGCACTCAGAAAACATTGGCTCTATGTAAGTATACTAAAATTAGCCTTAACTGTAGCTACGTAATCTGACGAGGAACGTCCTCAAATGCGAAAGTATGTTTAGATGTATGGATGTTTGTAACTCTTTCACGCAAAAACTAGTGAACCGATCACCATGAAATTTTGCATACACGTTGTCTGGGACACCGGAAAGGACATAGGGTACCTTTCATCGTTCAACGCGGACGAAGTCGCGAGCACCAGCTAGTTATCCATATATGTAAGTTTACATATATGAATATATTTATGAGATAAATACACATTCACATGAGAACATACGAAATAATGCCTGCTTAATAGAAATAATAGCTTTTACACACATGTGCTTATCGATGTCATCCCACCACTCTCAATGTATATTATCAATGAGGTATGGACTAACACCATGTGGACTAACCCATTGAAATGTAAGGAAGTAGTCCAATATGTTCGCCCAAAGAATTCCAATCTTGTATGCAAGATTCTTCACGTCACAACATTAACTAAAAATCTGGATTCTGGACCCGGCATGAATCTTGTTCTTATTGATTGCGGATCCTAAGTATGTTGCAGGTGTTTATTACACAAACTACATAGCGTTCTCACATATTTATCGCTCTTTCCGTTAGAGGAGATTGCATCAAAATCCGTTGGTTGATTTAGAAGAAGCTAGCGGAGAAACAGACAGAGGCTAACAGCGATTTAGTCTCTAAGTATACAAATAATGAATTCGTAAAAGAGCCGTGTCTGTACTGTACTGCCAATATACTTGTATATATAGTCTATGTGTCTGTACATCAAATATTAGAAAGAAAAAAAAAAAAATACCGTACACGATGTATTTTCTGTTACTGTAGTCAAAAAAATAATTTTAGATTTTTGTCAGTTTGTGCATGCTAATCTCAGGAACGGCTTAACCGATTTGAGTGCGATTTTCACTGATGTATTGTAAGCGTAACCGTAATATTTACTGTGTGTTTCATTCCAATTGGTTTACAGACAAAAAATCAAGTAGGTACCTACACGCGTACAAAGTTACGGCCGTTAAAAGCAAATTAGTAAATAATAAATTATTCATTATAAACAATAACACGAGATTCATGGAAGCAAAATAATATTAGAGCGAACTAATTACAAGCCGAAATGAGTTGTGATCACGCCAGAGACGGTGCGCCCGCGCACCGCAACACAAGATGGCGGCCGCCATTTCCGGGAAAGACTACGAGGTCGCGCGTTCGGTTCGCAACAGAACGCGAGCCGTCTATATTCATTATACAACACTACTAAGTTGAAGCTTACAGATTATATGTAAATGTACGATTTGATTGCGGACAACTATGTAAATAAGGATGCCGGTGTTTAAATTATAATTCCTCAATATGTGTAAGTATAACAATAGTCTCTATGTGTTAGTAATTTTATAGGGATTATATTTGATTTTTATGGCGACTGTCCACTATGGTTTGTTATTTATGTTTATTTTCGATTAATAAATAAATTAAATATTTAACGGCTGACCTAGACCACCGGGCGTACCTATTTATTAAATCGAACTAAAAAATTATATTTTGTTGCTATTTTTTCTCCATAATTCATTAGACGAAGATAATAAGAAATTTGATTTACCTACGTAATACTTTATACAGCGTATAATATGAATATCTTGACACATTCCACACAGCACCATCTAGTTCCACAGTAAGCAACTAATGCTTGTAAATATTATGGATACCACACAGTTGATATACTACATAGATAATTTTTATTTTTTTGTAAATACAATACAAACATCCATGACTCAGATACAAAGGTAAATGTTAACACATAAACATTTTGTCCCTAGCGGGATTCGAACCCGCGACCGTTTGGTTAACAGCTAGGGTTACTAGCCACTAGACCAAACGTGTCGTCAAATAATAATAATAATAACATATATAATGAAATATTATTAAAATGTATATTATTACAAGCTAAAATTAAAAAATATAATATACTGCCTAATTAAAATTGTAAATAACTTTCTATTCAGTCCAAACACGCTATACGAGTATCTGCTGTTAGTTGCTGAAAATTTGGTTATCCCGCAGACTACTTGATGCTGCATAATCAGGTCAAGGTAACTTACTTATGTCATGGAAATAAAACAGAAGTAACAGTAGGTATACCAATTTTCAAATTAATCGATGGATGTTAGTGAAATCCCTTCGTCAACTAGGAAACGGGCTGATGATCTTCAGATGCCTGAACAGATGTTCATAAATTATAGTTAAGAGCCATCTCGATCACGTCAAAAAAAACCGAATCAAAATTTAGGAGCTATAAGACCGATACAACCAGACAGACCCACACATACAGGTCAAATTATAATACCAATCTTTTAAATACTTATTTAAGAAATTGAGGACAAAAAACAAATGTTAAAAAATGTGATTATCAGCGTTCTGAACTTTTTTCCACGACTTTAATCATAAAATTTAGCACGAAGCAACAATAAGACAAAATTTTATTTTGCTGTTTCGTCTAGTTAATATAATTAATAAGACCTAAATATATATATATATATATATATATATATATATATATATATATATATCTATTTAGGCGATTTCAAACTTACTTTTTAAAGAGTAGGCCGTGTTGTAAAGCGATGTATGGTAGAATATATTTTTTTTCTTTTGCTAAAACCTAAACTATCAGGCTAAAAATTTCGAGAATAGATTCCTGTGAAGGCTTAGAAGACTGTAGGTACTAATGAAACTCAAGCAATTTGATCGCTGGTATTGCTTTATTTTGATCTTTGGTATCTATTTAAGTTTAGTTGAATATATAGTTAAATCAATTGCACCTGGATATCCGTTTATCCGTACTAATATTATAAATGCGAAAGTATGTTTAGATGTATGGATGTTTGTAACTCTTTCACGCAAAAACTACTGAATCGATCACCATTAAATTTTGCATACACGTTGTCTGGGACACCAGAAAGGACATAGCACCTTTCATCGTTCAACGCGGACGAAGTCGCGGGCACCAGTTAGTAGGTTTATAAAAGTGTACGGTAGCATTGTTTTTTTTAAAGCATATTTGTATTTTATTTGAAATAAATTTAAAAAAGTAATAATAGACTGTAAAAATCAAATGTCCAATAGGTATAAGACACATTTCTACTTTATTTTTGTATTAATGTGTGTATAATATATGAACAAGATCACAAAATGTCACTTTCGTCGGGGGCTAATCCACGATGAAATCCACGTCTGGCTTCTATAACCCATTAGGTACATAAGTAGATGATATAGTGCTTAATGTACAACTTATATAATAACATTATAATATGTAAATACTCAAGAAGAAATTCCGTCTCATACGAGTTTATCTCAAGGGATTTTTGAGAGCTTATTAAAAGTTACGTTCGGAGGTAACTTTACGTCAAAATGTTTCTTTATATAGTGACGACAACGATATTTTGTTAATAATAATAATAATAACTTATTTGCTGAATATAGGTAATTACAATGATTTTATAATGAATAAGGCTCGCTACATTCTACCCTTTGGGGTGTGCAAATATTTTGAGAACACTACATAACAAAATAATTTTTTAATCACTAAGTTATCAGACATATAATCTTTTAAATCATAGTAACATTTATCAACTAGTAATTCTTTAATTTTCTTCTTAAATATATTAATATTGAGCTGCTTAATATTGTTCGGGATTTTATTATAAATGACTGGTGCTAGACAAAAAACACTTTTGTGCATAAGAGCTGTGTGTGCTTTGCGAATACACAGCCTATTTGGATCTCTTTGAGCTGTCTTACTTGTGCTCTGAAACTCGTCTAAATAATATAGGGTTCGCTTTTACATATACTAGAAAATCACATATAAAAAGTGCTTGAAACATTCAAAAACTAAAATTTTTATTGTGTATGAGTAGCAGGGTCTGAGTTCTGTCGTCATAGGCCATTAGTCATAGTCACAGTCATAGGCCGACGTCAAAAGCCTGTCTTGGCAACAGTAACTATGTGGCTAAGGGCCTCTTTCACCAACTACAAGTAAAGTGTTTATTAGTTACTTTTAGAAATAATTTTATGTTTTATTAAATTATGCACTCGGTTTACTGCATCCTTCCTTCGATAGGCGATTTTTTTTTATTATTTTCTTTTTAATGTTCGGGACTTTTACCGTACAAACAAAGGTATATCATCTCGCATCATTTCCGGTTACCGGTGACATTAAATGGCGGTTAGCCTACTTGACACATGGTGAAAGAGGCCCTAAGAGATAATAAATACTCTAAGTGTGTAGTAGTAATTCTTATAATTTATTTCAAACAAAAAAAAAAAGCATAAGAGTAATATTCCCATTTTAAGTTGATCCCTCTTCCCATGCTATAAGAAGACATTTCGTGGATCAACCTAACTGGTCGTTTTATTTGTTTAGGTGGCTAATAATATGACAAATAAACTATTTTTGTAATTTGTTTTCATTAAACATTCTACATTTTTTCGTCAAAATAAAATTTTAATTAAACACTAAATAGATAAAATAAAAAACCTACAAATGGTCAAAATATAAAAAATAATAAAATTGACTATTGTAATACATCTTTAATGTAAGTATCTACGAGTATATAAAGAATAACACTTTAATTGTGTAGTTGTAATTCTTATGTTTATATTAATCAAAAAAAGTATAGGCGCAACATGTCCATTATAAGCTGATCCCTCTTCCTATGCTTAACAAAGACATTTCGTAGATCAACTTAACCGGTACTTTTATTTGTTTCAGTTTTATGACAAATACACAATTTATGTAATTTGTTTTCATCAATATTCTGCATTTTTTCGTGAATATAAATTTTTAATTACACACTAAATAGACATAATTAAATATCTTTAAATTTATATATTTTTATTAAAATACAAATATTAATATGGTTAGGTACTTTTATTTTTGCAACACAAAACATATTTATTATAGAAGTCTTGAGGTTATTTTAAATTAATTATATTATTTTAATAATGAGGATTTATTTCATTGTTTATAAATTATAAAACAAATTGTTATACAGTAAAGTGAATTTTCATCTCATAACAATTTAATATTAATAACTAGAAAATTATGTAGTACCAATATATTTATATAGAAATACATATAATGAGAGGTACAAAAATAATTTATATATTTGTAAATTATTGAAGTTCGTAGCACGTCTACGAAAGTGCTACGAGCTACGAGGTCACTGATTTATAAAACGCATTTTAATTCCTCCGGCGTGGGGTTTGGAGTTTCCCATTACTTTCGTAATTAATGCGCTGCATTATCGATTTTTAAAGCGCCTCTAGCGGGCGTGATTGGAACTAACTAGAATTTAAAAAAATGTAACACTTACTAAGCGTTGCTCTTGAATTAACTACAAATATGCAAATTTTATGTTTAATCATTTGAAAAGTATCCGATTTGTCCAAAATTCAATTTAAATATATTCAAATCCTATATTTTTTCCCGGACGAAGCCGGAGCGGGTCACTAGTATAGTATATTTTACAAGTTAAAAAAATCTTGTAGTTTTTGTTCAGTTCGGGTTGTTCAAGGGTTGTGCAGGGTTATTGGTTTAGTAGCTAATAATCAAGTTTGGTTAAATTTCGACTAAGTTATTAAAATGTAATTTATCAAAGCAAAAATGAAAATACTTTAATGCAAATTACTTTAATGCAATTTCAATTGCATTAAAGTATATTTTACATGTATGTAGTTTTGTATATTTTACAATATACAAAACATACAAATATTTTCTCTTTATAATATAATATTAGTATAGATAAATATAATTGATATAAAAATTGCTATAAGTGCATATTCATTAAGTCATATAATTATTACAAAGCTATACAAGTAATCAGCAGACTTTTATACATAATTTCCGCTTTACTACTCTTTTAAATTAGTATAATGGTGTAGGGCTTGAATATCACTGTCTTGGGACCTTATTATGGAAGTGTATGCATTGACATATAAAAGATTTATTGATTATCCTAAATAAACGACGGTTCGTATGTTTTCAAATGTCTAGTTTTCATATTTATATTGAAGAAGAAGAATTTAGATCTTAAACAGGAATACTAGTCCGTGATCACCGAGAGAATACGAGTAACTTTTAATAAATCGATCAAAATCTACTTGTTAACATTTTATTGTAGAAAAAAGTCCTCGTAAAGTATACCTGGATAAGATTTCGACAATTTTTGATGAGGCTATTATAAGTTGAAAACTCCGGCTTCATACATAGAGAAGGGCGAGGGCATAAAGTACAGTCAACGTCAAAAAAATCTAAAGAAATGAGTGTAGAGCAAATTCGGAACGACATTTTATTAAGGACATGTACAGAATGGTTAACTACAAAGGACATCGTTCAAAATCAGGCCATTGTTTTTTTTTAACTAATACTTTGAAGAATTTGGTAATAAAAGTCTTTCTTAATTTCAGTGAATTCCTGTGAATATTTTAGATTTTGTAAATAGGGATACAATCGAAAATGTAACACTTTTTTATACATTTATATTTATAATACTTTCAAACTTAAAAACTTCATTACCAAATCATACAATCATACCAATCCATACAAAATTATTCAAGATGATTTCAGTATCTGATTTCAGTTAAAGAAAGGAAGGAAAATAACAACAAATTTAACATTAATTACTTAGTAAATAAAAGACTTATGACTTTGATGATTGCTTTATGTAGCCGAGTGTACTGAGCTGTGGGTATTGTATATAGTCTGTATATAAAGTGAATATATACCGCCTATGTACATAGAAGTCTGCATCGCGCGTCACAGACATGCGCCGTGGCGCGATCGATTCTCTTCTTTACTTCGCCCGTTGCTAAAGCAACATTATATTTTTAACTTGTTTATGTAATAGATATAAATCAATTTAATGAATCAAAATTTAACATTTTAGAACCATTTAAGAATTCTAACGAATTTTAGTTTAAAAACTACATATTTTAGGCTCAATATCTGTTAATATCTGATTTGCACCATTTAACATTTTAGAAACATTTAAGAATCCTAACGAATTTTATTTTAACAATTACATATTTTAGGCTCATTATCTGTCAATATCTGATTTGAACCATTTAACATTTTAGAACCATTTAAGAATCCTAACGAATTTTAGTTTAAAAATTACATATTTTAGGCTCAATATCTGTTAATATCTGATTTGCACCATTTAACATTTTAGAAACATTTAAGAATCCTAACGAATTTTATTTTAACAATTACATATTTTAGGCTCAATATCTGTCAATATCTGATTTGAACCATTTAACATTTTAGAACCATTTAAGAATCCTAACGAATTTTAGTTTAAAAATTACATATTTTAGGCTCAATATCTGTTAATATCTGATTTGTTTAGGCGAATCATTATAAATGACTATACAGTAATGCTTTTGAATACCAAGGGACAGTAAGTATAGACTCATATTCCACCGATTCAGACCGGATATTGTATATTTTGATTTCTATGTATGATTTACAAACCCGTAAGCCATAGAACATGCATGCAGATTTTATGAGGACAAACTGGCAAGAAACTTCACAGTTAGTTGCTTTTTCAAAATAAATTTGCTATACAAGTATAAGTCAAATATTAAATACACGAGTATTTGTCTCTTTTACTACTCTTTTAAATTTATATAATGATAGAGGGCTTGAATATTATTTGGGACCTTATTATAGAAGTGTACGCATTGACATGTGAAACATTTATTATTTTTCAGAAGTCCTGTTCAATATACAACCATGTTATTATTATGTCTTGTGTTATCTATACAATTATAAAGAGAAAAGATTTGTATTTTTGTTTGTAATGAATAAACTCAAAAACTACTGGACCGATTTTAAAAATTCTTTCACCTATAGAAAGCTACATTATCAGTAAGTAACATGGGCTATATTTTATAAAGTTATGCGAACGAAGACGCGTGTAACAGCTAGTATTGTATACATTCGTTAGTATATTAGTATAAATAAAGTAAAGTCCTCCTTTTTCATCTATCTGTCTGTATGTATGCGCTAATCTCGAAAAGTTGTAAATAGATTTTGTTCGTGATTATATCAATGTAAAGAGGAATTTCTGAGGATGGTTTGTGTGTATAATTCATAATATCTTATTTATATTTGCCGAGTTATTACGGACTTTGTCAAAGAAGGCGACCGCCCAACGGTCAACTACGAGTAAGTAACAAATTGAAGAGAGGGTTCTTTAAATTGTATACTTACTTGAATAATAAATTTTCATTATCATAAGCTATTTGTATAACAATACTGCACACCGTCATAATGCTAATTTCTTAAAATTTATTTCGCAAAGAATGCCCATGGCTTAATTTACATAATAATATCAATCAACTTCGTCAGTTATAAAAAAGGAACAAGGTCAATGCTGTACATTATCTATACGTGCACACAAGCCCTGAACAAATATTAGCACTTAATACAAGTGGAGATTGCTTTAGCAATATAGCTTTTATTGCGGAATGTTAAAGATTATTTTCGTATATATTTTCATCATCGTCTTTATATTCCTTCAATCACAAATTCGAAAGACCCGATTTAGCCGAAAAACAAAATAACTAAAATCATAATAAAAACAAATTCAAATTGGACAAATAAAATTGCTTAAAATTGATAAGAATTTCGTTTTTATATATTATATATTACATAGGGTGGCAGACAGGCAGACGCTCCACTTGATGGTATGTGGTTACTGTCGCCTATAACACAAACAAAGCCGCAAGCAACACCACGGGGAATAGAGGTGCGCTGCCAACCCTGAAGGAATTTGTTTAAGGTTCGCTTGAAGAAGCCCATTTTGTAGCTAGTTGGAAACACCTCAGAAGGGAGATTGTTACAAAGTTTACGCCCATGCGCAGGGATGGGATCATGCGCAGGGATAAGACTATGCGCAGGTATGGGACCATGAGCAGTGATGGGATCATGCGCAGGGATAAGACCATGCGCAGGTATAGGACCATGCGCAGGGACACATTATGCAAGTAATGCGTATGAACTTGCCAAGTTGGCACCTTTGGCGCACAGTACAGTGGTAAAAATGCGTTTATATTATAATATAATGTCAGTGTCACAGTAAAAGATAATATGTGAAGTTTCTTGGCAGTGCCTCACTCATTAAAAACCGGTGGTAACGATATTATAATGACATACTTAAATAAGTTTTACTATTAACTAATAAAATATTAACATTCATCCAGTACAAAATTATAAAGCCTTATTCAATATAATATTTATAATAATGAAAAATTTATAAAATCAATAAGAACATATTGACTTATTTAGAATAAGCGGTTTCATTAATCATTTCAATTAATTACTAAAAGTAGTTTGGATTTTTGATCTTGTTTTGAAATATATTTATATTATACTAATATTTTAATTCAGCTTTTTATGTGCGTAATAAAATTCCATTTTATTTTATTGTAAAATGACGTATTTCAATTAGTATTGTGAAATTAAAAACACGAATTAAACATTATTGTATTAATATTTTATCATCAGATTAATAAAGTTCACAACAGAACAAGAAAACAAAGAGGATAAGAAAATTATCATCTCAAATGACGTCATTAACGTTTGATGACATTACACGCATGTAAAGAGAGCGAATTTAATTATATGAGCTAACAGCCTTATATGACGTTTGAAAAACTGTATAAAATATTTATAAGAGGATTGCTAGAATATTCATTTCAGACATCCTTACTATTTTATAAAAAAAAATTACCACGAGAACTAACAAAAAAAAGAGGCAAAATATGCAAAAACTACTTACACTTCTAGAGAGGCAAGCACGTTACGACCTAATTTAAACATTATAAAAATATCCGCGGATCCACACCCGTGGATCCAACTGGAAGGAGCCAAAAATCCTAAAATATAACTATAATATGCATCAATTGGACTCTAGATTTCAGTTGAATAATAGGAACCATTACTTCCACAGACATAACTTAGCTTTCTAGGGAATAAGGGAAGGAATGATAAGGTAACCAGTTTGAAAAACAACATAAGTGATATTTAGTAACTCAAATGCAGATGTAGTTAATCTATGAAATAAATAAATAAACACTACGGAAATGCACTGTCGACCCTGCAGAATAAAGCTCGCTTAAAGAATATTAATTTCTTCTTCATAAGAACACCCTCCTTAGACTTCAATGATAATTAAAAAAAAAAATACTAAATTGGTAAAAACTTTTTGGCGTTGCTTGTGTTAAAGGATAAAGGTATCCACCTCCAATCAAATAGACCATCAACCTCCCTGCCGTATTTTACATAAACAAGCTATAATTAAAATCATAACCCACGGACTTTCTATTGAGCCTAAACACTCTATATCTGCTGAAGTTGGTGAGGAGTTGGGTATCCCGCGGACAACTTGACGCTGCAGCATCAAATCAAGGTTATCATGTCATGGAAATACCACTGAAGTATTTCAAAATTTCACATTAATTGAACCCGTGGAAGTTAGTAAAATGCCTTCGTCAACAAATAGGCTGATATTTATGATCTTCCAACGCCTAAACAGATCTTCATAAACTATAGCTAAGAACTATAGTTGAGATCGGTCCATCCGTTTGGGAGCCACGATTCCATAGACCGAAACACATACACAGATACACATGACAAATTATAACACCCTGTTTTTGCGTCAGGCCTCAGGAGTTAAAGATTTTGGTTGACATTTTTTATTTTGGATTTAAGCGAAAATTCGTTCCGTATGTAGATTATATTTCTATATTTCTAGAGAGAAAATCATGTTGATTAAATAAACGTTTATGACTGTAGAAGCCAACGCGAAACGACCTTACGTCCAATTAATGAGGAACGGGCCGGGCCAAGGATCTAGGTCATCAGGTCAGCTCGTTGCGTCCTGCCCAAACTGTTTACCTGCGAAACTCTATGTTTTAATCTAAAACATATAAATAATAAACTTACAGAAGGAGATAAACATATTTTATCCAGCATGTTAACATAAAAACATAGCTACAACACCTCCACCATGTAACCCCAACTGTAGTACTGCAGTTCCATAGCGTTTGCTTGTAACGTAGCGTTACTTATTTTATTTATTTTATTAGTTATATTACCTTATTTGTTTATTTATTTATTTAAGTATTTAAAAACTTATTATTTTTTTTAAATATATAGAATTGCATTTGACGTTCAATATTCAAAATTTTCAGTCAGAGAGCGTTTTTTTTTTGTTTCTCTGTCGCTCGCAGAGAGCGGTTGAGTTTTTGTGCTGATAATAGCCTGTATTTGCCAGTTCATTTTCTTTTAAAATTTTAATTATTCAGTTTAAAATATTTATGTAAAAAACCCCGGTTTATAAATGGGGTTTTTTTTTGTTTGGTTTTTTGTTTTGGTTTTTTTTGTCATTCATGGATTTAATTAGAGATATATAATTAATATATAATGAATCCTGGGTTTTATCCGCATTTTACATTCTGATGAGCCTTCTTCATTTTTTTCTCTGGTGACACTGATGAGCAGCGTGTTTTATTTTGCCGAGAAGGAAAACTATATTATTACATCCAGCCATTATTCACATCCAGCTAAGTTTTTAATTTTTACTAGCCGGATTTATTGAATCAAATTTTGAATTTCACATATATATATATATGATAATAACGTTTCATTGGCGCCCAACGTTTCATTGGCGCCCAAACTTGTTTTTTTTTACAGATAACATATATTGTTGTTACTGTAAAGTACGTGAAATTGTATATATATATTATCTTATTTATTTTACAATATTTGATTCACTAAATCTGTTGATTTAATTTTTTGTAAGTTATTAATTTCTTCAATTTCCTGTTTTTGTTGCAGAATGACATTTTAATTAATTTGTTATTTCAGAATGATTATTTCTTAATTTTCATTTTTTTCATGTTAATTTATTTTAATTATTTTAATAAATTTTTAATATTTAAGATGTCATTCGCTATTTTGTTGTAACAGGCAAATAGGTTATTGATTTAATTTGTCACTATCGTCACAAATAAGATGTTGTTTTTTAAAAAAAAAAAGGAATTAGTATTTTCATCTAATTTTTTTTTTTTTTTATTTTTTTTTTATTTTTTTTTTTCATATTTTTTTTTTATATTTAAATTTTATTTATATTTTATATATTTTAAATTTTTATTTTTTTTTATTTTTTATATTTTTTAAATTTTTTTAAATATATATTTTAAATTTTAAATATATAAACATATATTTTAAATAATATATTTCATATTTTCATTTCAAATATTTTCATCTAGGCTCCAGACCTTTCCAGATGATTTGTATAATAATTATTTAGGTATTATAATACATAATATTATAATTCTTGATTATGTACATATTTACTTAATATTATTAATTCCTTAGTTATTCATTTATTTAGTTATTATTTAATTATTTAACTAATTAGTTTTTATTATACCAACAGAGCGGATTACAACTCTTTAAACAAGCCCTAAAGTTCATAAACAGAGCGGATTACAACTCTTTAAACAAGCCCTAAAGTTCATAAACAGAGCGGATTACAACTCTTTAAACAAGCCCTAAAGTTCATAAACAGAGCGGATTACAACTCTTTAAACAAGCCCTAAAGTTCATAAGCAGGGCGGATTATTAAATAAAATAATTTAAGCCTTGAAGTTATCGCCTAGTTATTTGTCTGGGCGTTTGTTATTATTGACAATGTAGTTCCTTTTTATTTTTAAGGAATCTATTTTGTTTAAGTATTCTTTGGTTGAATGCTTAGTTGTCTGGGCGTTTTGTTCGCTTGGTGTTAATTGTTTCCTCTAGTTAGGATTCAGTTATGTTAATAATTAATTATTTTTTTAATTTATTTATTTTTTTTCTTTTTCTTTTTATACTCTTCCTCATTTATTCCTTAAACACTTCTGCTTTAAGGTCAGCAGTTTTATACTACTGCCCTATCTTATGCAAGTTACTTCTTCAAGAAAATATCTTGAATTAGTTTTTTTTGAAAGGAAACATTTGAGTACCACAACACAGTTTTAATAACTAGTGCTGCAATTCTCACTGTTAATAGTATGGAAGGTTTTATTTTTTGAACGTAGGATGAAAGTGGTAGCATTTGTGTATGGGCACAAAGAATTTTTTTTTATCCTATTACGGGAAAAAAAATTCTTCTGTAGGAAGAGGGGATATGTAACGTAGCGTTACTTATTTTATTTATTTTATTAGTTATATTACCTTATTTGTTTATTTATTTATTTAAGTATTTAAAAACTTATTATTTTTTTTAAATATATAGAATTGCATTTGACGTTCAATATTCAAAATTTTCAGTCAGAGAGCGTTTTTTTTTGTTTCTCTGTCGCTCGCAGAGAGCGGTTGAGTTTTTGTGCTGATAATAGCCTGTATTTGCCAGTTCATTTTCTTTTAAAATTTTAATTATTCAGTTTAAAATATTTATGTAAAAAACCCCGGTTTATAAATGGGGTTTTTTTTTGTTTGGTTTTTTGTTTTGGTTTTTTTTGTCATTCATGGATTTAATTAGAGATATATAATTAATATATAATGAATCCTGGGTTTTATCCGCATTTTACATTCTGATGAGCCTTCTTCATTTTTTTCTCTGGTGACACTGATGAGCAGCGTGTTTTATTTTGCCGAGAAGGAAAACTATATTATTACATCCAGCCATTATTCACATCCAGCTAAGTTTTTAATTTTTACTAGCCGGATTTATTGAATCAAATTTTGAATTTCACATATATATATATATATATAATAACGTACGGGCTTAAGGACCACCCCCTGTGTTTCTTTTTTTTTGTTTAAATATATTTTAAGTGCTAACATATGATTTTTTTCATTTTTTAGTTAGCTGGCGCCCAATTTTTTTAGTTAATTTCATAGCCGAAAACGTTATCTTACTTCAATTATTTTCAATTCAATGACAACCATGGAACACACAGTTCCGAGAAGCTTTACAGACCATAAAAAATCAATTTAAATTGTTTTTCTCACAGAATCTATAAATTTATAAAAAAAAAATTATATCTATTGCTTCGATCATCTTTTAACTTCAAAACAAGGTATGATGAAAAATTTTCGGAGATTAGGTGAAAAAATATACATTATTATTATTATAATATGAATATAATGTTAAGTTAAACAAAATATAATGTTGAATACGTGAAGCGAATGTAAATTGTAAATTGAATTGGTGAAACGTAGACACTGTTAGTTATTTAAATTTAAATCGTACTTTTTTTAAAATTAATAATAATAATCGTTAATAATTTTTGCATTAAGAAAAAGCTGTTCGCGCCTGCAGAGCATTATCAAAGTTTTCTGTAAGGTACTTAGTAGGTATACAATTACATCAAAGTAGGCAAAAATGGCCTAATAAAAATGTACTTATTAAATACAGGCACAATTTAAGAAAACTGGTAATTTACAGCAACAAAAATGGTTATTCCTTAAAATGTTTCATACATTAAAATAAATTTACCTACTGAGTGTTCCTACCAAATAGGCAAACATAAAAAAAATGAATATATTTTATGTGTAAAAAAATTATGAATTGCAACGAATTAACCTTGGGCGTTGTCGTCGCTTTCAAAACAGTTTGGTTGAGCCAAGATTTCTTGGCTCACTGAAGTTATTTTCACGTTTAAGATTACGATGCTTCACTGTGAAACTTTCTACTAAATTAACCAGAAATTCAAGAACATAAATCACCACCAATAAACTATTATAATTTATTAATTAATTATTTTTTAACATTTAAAAAACTGAAGAACTAAACTAAAGAATTACTCAATAAATGTAACTCGACTTATTTATTGGAAATAACGATATTGATATCGTTGGTGGGAAAGGTCGGATTTTAGGTAAACATATTGTGATGGTTTTAAAGTAAACAAGTTGAATTGAAGATATTATTAATAATAAGCAATAGTAATTTATTAAATCATTAGTTAAGGAGTCTCTATACATACTTATTATCAATTTAATATAATAATAAAATGGATAAGTATAAGGTCATATTTTGACAAAATATTTACAATATTTTGTACCTAAATGCGCACAAAATATTTACAAAAACTACACTGGTCGTCAAAAAAATCGGCCTACCCATACCTACCCTACGGTTTTATGCGTTATTTATTTATAATTTTTTTAATAATAAGTGTTGTGAATGGTTTTGTTTTTTTATTTCTAATGTCGGATAAGATTTTTGAGACATGTTTATCATAAAGCATCTTGAAGATACTTACGTTACGAGACTTTTTTTAACATTTAACAATAACAATAAAGCTCGAACCATTTGCATGTTTACGTCGGGATTCATTCAAGCCTTGATTCCTTTGCGAACTGGAGTTTTTAATCGCCACACTGATTCATTAGTACGTTATATTTGTTTGTTTAATATTGTTTAAAAATTATGGATTTTACTGCAGATGCAGCAGCCAAAGTTGTGGCCTTGTTACAATAAGGCTGAGTGTTATAGCCGATGGTTATCGCGTGAAGATAAATTTCAGTCGATTAGTACCTCACGTTCTGAAGACTGGGCTGTATCGAAGGAGACCAGAATGTGTGGGAGACGAAGGGTCTCAACGCAAAGAGATTACCACTTTATTGTTACGTCTGCTCTAAAAAGAGACACCTTTCTGGTGTTGGCCTTCAGCGTCGCTTACGTGAAGTGTTATAACCATGCTTAAACACATCATTGCTTATTATGTATTTAATGAATACGGTATATATAAGTATTTCGACCGACACTGTTTGGAAATTTTACCAACTAAGTATACCAAAGAATCAAAAAACTAAACAAAGACGACAGATGACGTCATCGGCATGTATTAAAATTTATGTTAATATGCAGACTTTGGTTGCACTCGTTTTCATATTTATGTCATACAATATCTACACTGTATCACGATGAGTCAGATTCACTATCTGCGCTGTCACGACCTGCTCATCAATACCTGATCAATGCCTTAGTGAATTTCTAGTAAATTGCTAGTAGTGTTCACATAAATGTATTAATGTAACCTACTTATTAATGTTAGTTAGCGTAAATGAACGTTTAAATAAATAAATGAATATATAAGATAATAATATCTTACTAGTATATGTAAAAGCGAACCCTATATTATTTAGACGAGTTTCAGAGCACAGTAAAAGAGCTCAAAGAGATCCAAATAGGCTGTGTATTCGCAAAGCACACACAGCTCTTATGCACAAAAGTGTTTTTTGTCTGGCACCAGTCATTTATAATAAAATCCCGAACAATATTAAGCAGCTTAATTAATATTAATGTATTTAAGAAGAAAATTAAAGAATTACTATATTATTATTTATTATTCCAGGAATTCTAGAGAGATTGGAAGTTTATTTTATTAAACAATCACATATCTTCGTCTAGTGACGTCAACTCCTCGTAGTGACGTCACTATTTAGACTTGCAAACCTTGACAAGATACTCAAGATTCAGTGAGAAATATTAGATTGAGGTGACTTTTTAAATGTTTGTTACACCTGAGAGACGCTATTTACATCTTCCTGGGTTTTTTTGGGGTTTCATTCAAGTCAGTTTAGAGCCTAAAATATTACCCCATGACGGATACTTAATAATAATATTAGACTGATGGGTTTTTTTTAAAAAGGTTATTAGTATTAATAAAGATGTTTTGCAGGCCAACATTAACTCTACTCTGAGGATAAGGCTAATGTCACGTGAAGTATACGTTTTATTTAATTTCGACTGTCTTTTGTGGACCAGATGCGAATAGAAATTGATTTTTTTTGCTTTTCGCATATTGAGATCAATCTATATTCTGAACAGGTCATGCAATTTTTGGTTTGATTGGTATTCTGAGCGTCGAATATGTAATTAAGGCATAAAAAATGCGTTTACAAAAATGTTACTTTAACGGATAGATACTCAAAGCATTGATTTTATCGATATTAGGATTGACGATAAGGGATTAAGAACGGATAGAGTAATAGGCTCTGGCATCCCTTACTCAATCACCGAATAGTAAATTATACCTACCATTTTAAAAGAACTTGTTTATGTATTTTGGTGTATTTTTGTATATAAATATGTATAAAATTTTCTCTGTATAAAATTAGTTTATCAATTCGTGGAAAATGTCGTTGATTCCACTGTTACCTTTATTTATGTATGTTTCTCTGTTTTCAAATTTACTAAATAAAGGTATATTTTAAAGTATATTTTAAAGAATATTTTAAAGTGCTTAAATAAAAATAAAATTTATTTAGTTTAGCTTTAATTTAGTCTTTATTTCATAAAGCTAGGTCAGGTACTTTTGAAGATATTGAAGATTTTCTTACCGACCCTTTTTCTTTGCGGTCCAGTGTATATGATGTAATTGTTTGTTTTCCCAAATAAAATAAAATAAAAACAAAATAAGTGTTAGTATCAATCACTTGATTAACTTTTTAAATGTAAAAATTAAGACTTAATAATCGAATTAAAATTCAACGAATTATTATAAATACTTATTTACAAATCTCATTTAATTGTGTCATGAGAAGTATTTCGACGTGAATAATGCACCTTCATGCCCGAGAAGTTAATTGGCCATTTCAAGCAGAATGCGTTGTAGTCTATTACCTACATCTTTTAATGTTTTAACATAATCCATTATTTTTTACTACATTCCATTATTAGTCTACTAAAAAAAATATTAAAAGATGGGCCCGATTTGTATATGGCATAGCATGCCCTCAAAAATGCCCTCAGTGAATGTAAAAATGCCCTAGGTAATTATTTCAAAATTATTTCTAAATAAATGAGCTTTAAATATGTAGTTTATTTACCCATGTACAATTATCTATCTATAAAATATTACATATCTTCAGACTTAAATAAGACTGAATATTGTTTTATAAAATAAAAATAAAAATAATTTTTCACTGAAGGATTTTTACAGTTTTAAGTACATATATTAATTTTTTCTGTAACACTAACAACATTAGTCCTAAATACTATTCATACATTATTTTTAGTCCTACTTAATGTGTTAGGGTGAAAAATTATGATTTCCATTGAGATGCAATTGGCGATGACGTCATGCGAGTCGCTCGTTGGCCGCCATCAACGTTTTCATAAAACTAAATCGGTACTTTTACTATGAGTTTACAATGACTGCACTCGCTAGCGAGAGCGTAAAACTTATCAACTGTCTTATAAAATACTTGTCAACTGTCAATGTCAAATTGACAATATCCCATATAAATATTTTACGCTCTCGCTAGCGAGTGCGGTCATTATAACTCATGGTAAAGGTACGGTTCGTTCGCTCGCACGCGATCGAGCTAAGAATCTTAATTATTTATCAACGGTTAAGCGTAGGTAGGTATCCACCGCGGACACGGACTTAGGCTCGAGTTCACCAACAGACGGTTAAACGCCCTAAACATCTGATTAACTTAATGATTAATCAGATGTTTAGGGCGTTTAACCCGCATTTTAGCGATGGTGAACAACAAAATATTATTAAACGGCTGTTTAAATTTTAAACAGCTGTTTAAAAACTAACCGTCTGTTGGTGAACTCGAGCCTTAGTGATTCTGTGAACTCGGTTCACAATCTTGAGCTTCTATTCTTCTATCTTGAGCCTTGAGTACTATTAACAAGTCACAATAACAACGATGTATTACTATTATACAAGAGTAACAATAAGAAAAAGTAACTTTGATGGGAATCTGAATTATTTACACTTTCTCTTTTTAGTTCTTGTAAGTTTATTTTCCGTTACTGTCATGTTAAGCTTTAAAATGGTCTGTCAAATATTTTTTTAAAGTACATTCTAACGTCATATGGAATGAATTTTCTAAGACAATCAAAAATAGTCCTATACCTTAATAAACGTAAATAATAAATATTGTTATTTATTATTTACGACCATTTTTATTATTAAAAATATTCAAATAAAAAAAGAAACTTGAGCAGCAGCATTTGGATATTTTCATTTTAATAAGGCAAATCCGTACTAATATTATAAATGCGAAAGTATGTTTGGATGTATGGATGCGTGTAACTCTTTCACGCAAAAACTAATGAACCGATCACAATGAAATTTTGCATACACGTTGTCTGGGACACCGGAAAGGACATAGGGTAAATTTCATCGTTCAACGCGGACGAAGTCGCAGACACCAGCTAGTAAGTAAATAAATAAATAAACAATATAAATAAATATACGAATAATATCTAAGATTTGGTCTAAATAAATTATTTTATTAGTGGCAGGTACACTGCATTCAAAGTATTTTTAAGTTATTTTTTAAAATGGCGTAAAGAATTATTTATAGTTTAAGTTAAAAAATTATGTTAAGGGGCGATGTTTGAATATTATTTTTGAAATACAAATGTATGTCTTGTCAGTGCTTAGACTAAGGTGAGTCTAGACTAGAACTAAAGGTTATTTCGAAAGAGATCACTATATTCATAACCATTGACCCACATATCAGCGTCGTAAATTAATTTAACCATGTAACAAACAATTATTCTTTAAATAAGTATTTATTAAAATAAAAAAACATAAATTACTGTACAATTCTGGAATTCAGTACTATATAAAAAGTAAAAACTATATTTATTTATTATTTGTTATGCAAGACATTATATTACCAATAAGTATTATAACTAACATTTTGTTAAGATCTTGCTTTGAATTCTTGATAATAATATTAATATATGCGAAGCGAAAGCTTTGAATCCCTTTCCAATTTGTTTGTGAATTCTTTTATATATATATATTAGCCATTGACGAGCTTTAACACAGTGAAAAGTTTTCGGAAAAAGATTTGATTATCTCCCCACCGTTGTTGAATTTTGAACAGTGGACGAACAGTGAATGCTTATTCCTCGAACTGTTTTTAAGAGTATTTATAATTAATTACACTGAGTACAAAGTGAGTCATATTATGACCACTGAAAATGAGCGCTATGTTGTGAAATTTTTTATGACAAATGTATTGTGTTATAGGCGACGGTAGCCATGCAAGTGAGCGTGCAAGTATATATAGTGAGCGTGGAAATTTTCAATGTATTCAAAATTTCACTGCTCAGTATAAATTGCGTGTGATGCATGGGTTAGACAGGCGTGAATTTTTTATTATTATGAGTTACTCAATTTTTAAAGAGACAGGTATGTAATTTTTCTAACACGTTGTTGTGTTATATACTCTGTACATGTAAAAGTCGTGGCTGAAGATAACATCAGAGATAGGATCGGGATTGTTAACATGGTTGAGCAGTTTCGAAGAACAAAATACAAAGGCCAACCTTCAAAGTTATCTCTTACATTATAAATTGATTCTTTTGACAATGAAATTGTCATCGCGATCACGGACATAATTTCAGATTTTGTATATTAAAATTTTTGTTTAGTACCTACAAGTAGGGAAAACTACCCAATTATTGGCACTTTAAGCAATACAATACAAAAAAACCTCATTAAATTTTATATTTCCTTTAGATAATGTTGATTATGCATTCTGGTCAATTATTATTATATTGTCAGCATCGTATAAAATATAATGTTTCCAGCATTTTTAGCAGTTTTAGGCAATTACACTCGTTTTTCTTTTAATAGACCCATAGACCATTTATTGGCACCTTACGACCTATTGTCATGCATTCAACCAATTATTGGCATACAGTGCCAATAATAAAAATCTTTTAATCTTATTATTGGCGTTAAGGTAGTAGGTATTTTAGAGCCCACTAAAAATCCTAAATGCTTATTATGAATGTCCAATGTACAGTGCCAATAATTGCCAACATTAGGTCATCTTACCCCACATATAATTAAATATTTCGCAATTTATGAATTTTCATCATTAGGTCTGCAGATAGAATTTACATCCAGTACTGGATTAAATGCTACCTAACATTCAGTCAGAGTTGCGAGAAAAAAACATACATATTTCATTATTTGTTATAATATTTTTTTTTATCTGGAACCTTGGCCGGCAAACACGACTTACAAGTAGTGCCACTTGACCCGAATAATCGGGCAAGTTGACAAAAATAAGCAACGCGGAAGATAGAAAAGAGGCTCAGTAAAGCCTGAGATTTCGATCAAAATTTGACTTTTTATTGATTATTGGGTTGTTCACTTCTCGGTCCATAAAAACTCATCCTAAACTGTATTTAAAACTCACCTCATTACATTATTTATAATTATTTTCCTCTCAGCCCAATTGTGTTCTTTGCTCAGCCCAAGCAACAAATAGCTTGAAAATGTATAGACATTTTCATGCTATTTATTGTTTGGGTTGAGACAGGATTATATAAATTTCTGGGTTTTAATGTATAAAAATATTTCCAAATAGCTTTTGTATAGGAAAACTACAAAGAAATTAAGACAGAAATCGTAAATTAGAATTATTGGACAGCAAGGCAAATTACAATAATATCACTTTTTCGCAAAGGAAGATAGATAGATATTTGACATTTTTTATGGTTTAATGAACCGATAAGAATTTTACCTATTTTACATTAATTATTTAAACTCTTATTAAAAGCAAAAATATGTTTATATCCGAAACGTCACAGTAATGGCAACACTTATTAAAATATCTCATGAATACAAAATATATGCAATGACAAAACACTTTTGGACATGGGGGGTAGTTTTTAGGTAATTCACTTGTGGTTTGAATTTAATTGTGAATATTTATTAATAGTAGGTACTTACAACTATTGTTATAGATATTTTGCTTATTTATTTATTTCAACTTATATGTTTAATAAGTGTACGAATTTGTTTGGATTACAATAATGTATGTATAACATATTATTGGGTCTAGTTGTCTGAATATAAATAAATGTATCTTTTTAAGTTGTTTTTTTTTTTAAAGTGCCAATTCTTTCGTTTTAAACTCTTTTGAAGTCTTATCTCTTGAGGGATAAGTAACAATGATAATATTTGTGTTTTTTTTTTATCCAGTTATCTTTTTGCATAGAAAAGACAGATCTATACGATAAACGATAAGTATCTACCTGGATACTACGTATTTTACTTATGTACCCACTTAATGATTACGACGATAAAATGTTCATCAAACACAAATT
This sequence comes from Synanthedon myopaeformis, assembly GCA_944738685.1. Classification (NCBI taxonomy): domain Eukaryota; kingdom Metazoa; phylum Arthropoda; class Insecta; order Lepidoptera; family Sesiidae; genus Synanthedon; species Synanthedon myopaeformis. The sequence goes on along the minus strand of OX122927.1, from coordinate 1,159,171 downwards.
AGGAACTTCATTACTTACACAAATACCAAAATGAGTCATGTTATGGAAAAAAATCAGTGATCAAATTATCCCATATTTGGAAACTGTTAAGATATAAGTTTTTTTTTATAACAAACATAGGTACGAGATCGAATTTTGGTTATATGACAAAAATAATTAGTTATAGAACTACTGTGAGAATTATGGGCGTTGTGATTTTGACTAGTAACAATAGTTTGAAAGTTTGAATGTTAACAACTCAATCACGCAAAAACGGCTGAACGGATTTAGATGGAATTTGGCACATATTTATTGTCTGGAAAAATATTAGGTTTTTGTGGGATTTTCAAAAAGCTAGTGGAACAGCTAATAGTTGTTAGTAAATTTAATTGCTACACTCCTTGACATTTTTTTATTAGCGATGGGTTTGCTCTTGGCCAACAACCAGCTGTGTAGCAAGGATGAAGCCATGAAGCCTATTATATTATATTCTAATTTAATTATTTCTAGATTAAGAAAATAATTAAGAACCTTTAAATTTATTTAAAAATATTACATCAATGGATATAATTGTTTATTTCTAAATATAAATGTAATTATTTCTGGATTCTCAAAAATTAAGAACCAAGATAGATTTACATTGTGGAACGAAAGAGTTTAAGATGCTGACGGTCCACTTGACGTCACAGGTGTTACAAAGGTGCTGTCGACTATTGCAATATTAAGGATAAAGGTATTTAGATTGGGAAGGGATAAGGAAATGGGCTTTGGCATCTCTTTCTACTAACTCACCGAAAAATAACAGCATACATTGTTGTTTGAGTGTAGGGTTTATTACTTATTTGGGGTTGTTACTGCCCAAACGACTGTGCTTTGCTAATACTTAGTGAATCTGATATGTACTACTTTTTAGTACTGCTTATTTATTTACTTATTGCTTATTTATTACTTACTTACTTATTATAATTATAATTATTTATTTAATTAATTAATAAAAACTATAAACAGTTACAGTGCTCCACGAAACCATCGTCATGGTTTATCTGCGTGAAACCATGACAAACATAGGCCTACTTTGTTAACTTGTATTAAGTTTTAAAGTAGCTTATAGATAGATACCCAAAATACTTATTTGAGGTACCTACACTGAAGTAATTTTACATAAAACCATAACTAGTTTTCAATTCCATCATTGCTATATTTCATATAATTATAGGAAAACAGAGAGCAATCTATATTTGTACCTCCACCTAGGTACCTACCAGATAACTCGTTAGTTACCTACCTATTTATATACTTTCTTTAGATTAGATAACCTAATCTATATTTTCAATGTCATGTCAGAAAATAAACTAGAAATTATTAAGTAGGGTAAAACAGCCGGTTCGCCGATCACTGCCCGCTCCCGATCACTTTATGGAAAACTTCAATAAACAATCATATCAACGCCTTATAAGCTATGATTTTACTTGAATATGCATGTTCTATCTATTACTGTCATTCGTATCACCAATTTCAACGAAAAAATGCGTTTGTTTTTGATCAGTGAGCAGGTGAATATGAACCGGTGCGTTTGCGCGGTTTTTGAAACAAAATTTTACCAAAAAATTAGTGAGAAGCAATCTTTCAATCGTCAGTAAAAATTACTTTTGTTACAAATTCTGCATTGTTATTGTGTTTGTAATGTTGAACTATGGTTATTATTACTTCTAATACAACATTTTACTAAAAAAAAGTATTTATTTACTATAATTTAAGGTGTTCGCGATGGGATGGTAAAAAACTATCTTTTTTCCTTTTACGATCACCTGATCGTCAACGGGTGGTTTCGGTCAAATCCTTGTGAAGCTTTTTTGAAATTTTATTTGAATTTTACGGGAATTCTATGAACTGTATAGAATCAATATACAATGATTAAATTATACGTCAGATGGCGATCGGCTTAAATAAACGATAACTTGACGTAATGTACACGAAATTTCTGCCAGTAACCAGGTGGTCGGGAAAAGACCTGTTGTCGACTTTTAACTTTTTCCATAGAAATTCCACAGTTTTATGTGATCGTATACTGACTATTTAGCGATTATGTTGTTTCTTTTTGTTCATTGACAATATTCTGGTGATCGGGATCTTTGAATCCTTATTCCGTTTAGCCAAATCAAATTTAAGCATGGATATAATCTTTATAGATGCACCTGCTAAACTACGGATGAGGCTCTCGGGGTTGGGGTTGGGAGATCAGACGGTAGTCGCTTCTACAATGCCATTAAGCCAAAACATTAATATAACTACGTTAGCCACTTCGAAAGTGCTAATTCACAGATGGATCTCAATGAGATTGAAATATCACAGCCAATCAGTAAATTGACGTCTGATGACTAATGTTACGCTATTACAGTATCAACTGAAGTTCATGGTAAAGAGAATTCAACCCAAGAAAATGACTTAACTAATTCACAGATGGATCTCAATGAGATTGAAATATCACACAGCCAGTCAGTCAATTGACATCTGATGACCAATGTTACTCTAATACAGTATCAGCTGAAGTTCATGGTAAAGAGAATTCAACCAAAGAAAATGACAACTAATTCACAGATGGATCTCAATGAGATTGAAATATCACACAGCCAATCAGTCAATTGACATCTGATGACCAATGTTACGCTATTACAGTATCAGCAGATGTTCATGGTAAAGAGAATTTAACCCAAGAAAATGACTTAACTAATTCACAGATCAAATCATAATCAAATGTTATTTAACGACGTTTTTGAGAAGCATTTGCTTTATCCCGAGTCACTATCACTAAAAACTTAACAACATGTCGAGCCTAAATTGCCAAGCGCTATATCATCACAGGCTTGGCGAGAACATTATGGAAAGAGAGAAGAAGTTAAGGAAAATCTTGAAATAGAAAAAAACCAAGGCAGCAATTGAGAGCAAAAGAAAAAGAAATTAATGGAAAAAGAGAAAAGAATACTTAAATAAGAAGAAAACTTTAGCAAGAAGTACTAAAAAAAGTAGTTTTGCAATGTTCCGAAGACCTAATTAGCGACGTTGAGAATGAATTAGATAAAAATATAGGACGCGATTATTGTACCCATTGGTTTCATCTGAAATGCACAGTGATGCACAAGAAGCAGAAGATGCTGAAGCAGCACTCTCTGCTTATACGTGTGAATTTTGCCAAAAGGAGTAGTAATAACCTGATCTGTTCTCCACTTTCTTTTATTTTTATGAATAAAATAGTCTACCTTTAATTTGGACCTTAATTTAATAGCAAGTGAGCTCAATTTTTAGCGTTTTTCAGTGATCGTAAACTGGCAAAAACTTGTGGCCGGAAACTGACAGAATCTGATCGGGAACCGAAAAAAGTATTTATTTTCGTAATACATGATTTATATGGTTCAAACACGTAAACACGCACAAATCTGCACATTTATTAAACAGTTTAAAGTTTTGTGTATCGATTATCATATTTTATTTAATCCTTCGTTGATATTTTTAAGAGTTATGTTACTTTCAAGACATGATGGTCACTAATTGATCGTGAACCGGCCGATTTACCCTATCACATTAAGGACAAAAAATAACATTTATCATAATAGAAGATAACCGTAAGAAAACGGTCCAATTACAGCGAGAGAACATTAAATATAAAGTCTAAAGCAATATAAAATATAGATAGATGCATTGAAACGCGTGGTGAAGTCATTTATATTCGTTCTACGCTTCCAAAACGCACAGTACCGAAGCCAAGTAAAGCGTACGTTGCACACAAGCACGTAATACACATAGCCGCCAATGTACATACATATACGTTCTCGAAGTGTGCACGGACAACCGAGCCAAGTTACTAATAATAAAGGAAGAAAAAACGCGCCCGACAACCGAGGGGTTAGCCATCCAATAATGTAAATAGACAGGCCGTTACAAAAGCGACTATGTTGCACACCGGTTATATACACATTATTACAACGAAATAATCAAAATTACACAAAGATTTTACACATATTTCAATGCGACAACGTTAGATCTGTGTAAAAATGTTAAAAAGTTCAAGTTTTAAATGTGATATTAGAATATATTGGAGAGAAAACACGTGGCTGTGCACATGTGCAGTATTGAAGTCGCATCGAGGCGAGTGACTCGGCTGTGTTCGTGCATTTCCGTGAGCGCTCGGCTAACGGCTCTTTTCCCCGTGTCTGCGCCGGCGCTGACTTTCGCTACAAAAATAAACACTCCTTGGCAGAATATCAAGGCGAGCCTTCGGATTTTAACGATATTTGACGTGTTTATGGGCAGTTTTAGTACATTCGATACTTAGGTTATTTAGTGACTTCGTTTATTAGGTTAATGTGTATTGATTTGCTTTTAACTTAATTACTTTATAGACTAGTATTTGACGGAGTTTAGTTAGTTATTCAAATCTACAATGTACATATCTATCGTTCTATGAGTAAAAACTATTGAAAATGACTTATTAGCGATATAATAACAGATTTATGAAGCAGTTCAGAGACTGCCTGAATTAAAATTATATGAAACCCCTAAATATAATTAGAGAATTCGTTGATTATGTAGGTATTTAATAATTTTAAATATATTTTGAGTACATTTTATCATTTATTTATATATTTTCTGTTACATTGGCCTCTTATATAACTTTGTACGAATGTACGTAAGATCATTTGGAATGTATGTATATAAACACTAAAAACCCAGGGCTCTCTGACAGTAGAATGATGTTACAATACAATAATTATTATGCAGCGATTACCCATTTTCAGCTTGTTAATTCCTAAGTATAATCGTTCATCAAAGTTCCTAAGAATTTAGAATTTGTTAATTCTATTAACGACTTGGTTTAGAAAAATCTGTTACTCATAAGAACTTAACTAACTAACCAAATGGATGATTAACAATAGCCAGTGCTTATGAAGGTCTCATTTGATTACAGTCCTGAATGAGCTCTTTTATTTATAGAAATCTTTTGCGTTGGTAGATACCTACTAATAATTCTTTTTTCATTCACTTAATTTTCTTGACGCTTATTTGTACACAAATATAAATAAGTAGACAAAGGTCAAGTGGGACTTTTAAAACGTAGGATTACATAGGTACGAGTATAAAGCAGGTATAAAGACATCCAAACGCGAATAAAATACCAACGTAAATCATTTACGTATGTAGGTAAGTACCTACCTATATATTATGTAGATACTTTTCTCCTTAATTCAGGTTATGTTTGAGAATAAGGAGAAATATTTATATTACGTACGTGAATTTGATTATGTCATGCATATAGCCGTATCGCTGTTTGTTATTAGAGGTTATATAGCGGACGTGTCTCGACTCGATATGTAGACACGAGTAGGTATGTGGCTCCATCTGTCGCTTCAGACGTTGTAACAATAAAAAAATGCGAATCATCATCACTTTCTCGTAGAAGTGTGGTGACAGTGCACACTGCATTCCGCAGTCATAAACGTATGTCAACGTTAACCACTCGCTTTGAGAAGAATAACTTGAAATAATAGCACGTGTGCTGTTGCTTCGATGCTTGACTGGGATGCAATACTCATCCTTTATCCTTATTGTCATGATTTATATTTAAAAGAATTGACAGGACACAAAAATTTCTTATGATCTTAAAGAATTTTTTAGTCATAACTTCTCACGAGTTCGCAATTTTTTTCTGCAAATATATATAATAACTTTCCTCATTTAACGCTTTTTCCATTATCTAGTGAAAATTGCATTACAATCTGTTGTGTAGTTAAAAAGATGTGTAAGTGTACATACATAAAGAGCGATATTCGGCGGGAAGCGCCTTCATTTTGTGGTCCAAGAGCCAGGCACAAAATTTCGTCAGTCATTTCCTCTCTAGCGATAACTCGTGGGATGCTTGAGAAAGTTGTATCATGAAGCCCTGTGAATGTCAGCTGCCGCTCCGTAGGTGGATTCAGGATTCAGGTAGAAAAAATATATATTTTCAGTCATTTCCTCCCGATTGAAAATTTGTCACATTATAGTTAACCTAATATCTTGAAGAAAAAAAAGTCAGCTGACTATAATATTGTGGATTATACGTCAGCCGATCACATGAACTGACGTGTTATCGACCGGGAGGGAACTGATTGGTTATGAAAAACTGTTGCTGGCTCGCGGTCCATTATATTATGTAAATATTATATATTTATTTATTTATTTATTTATAACAATTAAAACACAACATAAATTACGTTCTAATAAATCAGGACATTTACATTTTAGAATTTTTGAAATTGTTTTATTAAGATAATTGGTAGAACATATATCTACTTGGTAATGGTTTTCAGAATGCTAATGGGTCAAAATATTGGGTCACAGGGATGCCACCCTCTGTCTTCTTATCGCAAAAAAAAATCAGTACGATTTTTATTTAAGACAATGATAACTATCGGTATATATAGAAATCAAGTTTAAGTAGCATAATTATATAGAATCGAACCCACTGTGCAAAAAATTAATTTATATTAAGTTTTCACAACGAACACAGCGTTCTCTGTTCTGCCTAATGTTGATTGATAACGATAATGATGATGACAATTTTCTAACACTTCTTAGAGTATATTACTAAAGTAAATGTATACTCTTCTTTTCCAGATTGCCAATTAACATTTCAGTTTGCGATTTTAATTAGTAACTTCAAATAAAATTTTTCAGAGTTCCCTTTACACTAAGTTCACAAGTTCAAATTAGTGTTAATTCTTGATAAATCTCTTAAAATATAGCTCTCATTGGATTCGGAATTATGTATAAAATGAAAACAGCATATAAAAATTTCAAAAGTTATAAATTTTACTTTTTGTATAATTAAGCTATGGACATTTATGTCTGAAATAAATTTATTATTATTATCTCTTTATTTATTTTATTTCTTAATATTAAATTTTTTACAATATAAATATATAAAAAAAAAAACAATAAATATTATAAAAAATTTAAGACGGGGCAAAGCCCAAGCTACCGGCGGTGGGAAGGGCTGCAGAGTGAGGAATAATAATTATTATTATTATATTATATAAAGAAATTCAGACGACAACAAGGAAAATTCACAAGAAAATTCGGAAATTGGGATGATATTTTTATCACAAACATTATTTATAGTGGATAGAATATATATTATGTTTCGAAGGACAAAGTTTTCTATAAATAATTATATTATTTGAAATTTTTCAATTACAATAAAATAATATTATACCTTGTATAAATTGACAAATGTATAGGAAGGAAAACGTTTGTACGTAAATATATCATATTATTAAGTAATTAAAATGGCGTCACCTTGTTTATTTATTTATCTGTACGAGTAAACATCAATATAACATATTTGAGGAAAATACCAGTTCGACGAGTTTTTTATATATGAATCACCCTGAATGGTTATTGAAATAAAGGTTTTCTCTTTTAAAAATATATTTCCGGATGATTCCGGATGTGTCTAATAAATTTTTGCAAATCCACTTTTGCATACAAGTTGTAATAAACAATATTCGAACGCTCCGATGACTTACAATGGTCTAAAATGTTTTACTGTGCGATGTCTGGGCAAGTTCTTGTAAAATACTAGCGACCCATCCCCGGCTTCGCAAAGAGTATAAATTTTCAAAAATCCTTTCATAGCGGATACTTACATTATAAAATAAACCTATGTTCCAAATTTCAGCTTTCAATACTTAGTTTTTTTTTTTGACTGTGAAATTATAATATCTATATATAAGTATAGATTGGTGTATCAACAGCTAGGAATTTATTATTAGGCTCTAGATTTCGGTTTAAATACAAAATGTGCCAATATACCAAGTATTTTGCAAAAAGTATTACATGAAAAATATAAAACCTATTCACATATACATATATTGCGTTACAATATCATTATTATTTTTTATATTACGTGCTAATATTAATAAACATGATTTTGAGTATGGACCTACGAATAATCATGTTACTCTTTCGCGCAAAAGCTACTCAACTAATCATCAAAATTTCGTACATTAATTTTTCTTTAAAAACTCAAAACTTGTTGATAAGCGACATACATTGACGATTATTACTGAAACCGTGGAAATAGTTAGTAAGTAGAAGTTGACGATTACGTTATCTCCCTCCAAGAATATATGTCCAACTACATATATAATCATCACTACATATTATAAAACAAAGTCCTCCGTCGCGTCTGTCTGTCTGTTCGCGATAAACTCAAAAACTACTGCACCGATTTTCATGCTGTTTTCACCAATTAATAGAGTGGTTCTCGAGGAAGGTTTTGGTATATAATATGCATCAGTGCGAAGCCGGGAACAGGCCGCTAGAATATGATAATAATATGATGTTAATGTGCTCTCTTTGTCACATTGTTCCTGCCTACTCTATTAAAGCAATACATAACATATATATACATTTATGTATACAGGGCGTCCCAAGACTATGCGACATGAAGGGAAAGTAAATAAATAATATTCTTGAAATTTAAATCATACATTTTATTTTATTCCTTTCTTTTAAGATACTATGTTACTTAAGAAGAATTATTATTTTTTGTCCATTCTTTCGATTGGCATCATAAAAATAGGGGTGATTTTTTTTTTCACATTTAAGTCGGTTCGATTCCCAGACGAAGCAAGTAAATTTTAGAAAATCTTTAAATGCAGTATTACTAACATTTAAAAATAACATAAAATCTTCTTTCAGCAAAACATTCTATCTACGATATTTAAGGTACTTAAACGTACTTAACGTACTTACTTAATTTACAATACGAAACAAAACAAATAGCAGCTGACGTCAAAGTTTTATAAGTCATGTTCTCATTAGATAATAAAAGTCCAAGGTTCGGCTCGTGAGTAAACATAATTGGCGAATTACTTTTGAAAATTATTATAGAATATTCTCTTCCTTTTCTTTTTCTTATTATTATTATTATTATTATTATTTTAATTAATAAATAAATGTAAAAATATATTTTTTATGATTCTTTAGGCCTATTTGTATATAATCTATAATATATATTTTTTAAATTTATGGCTGTATGTAACCTAAATCTAAATAAATAAATAAATAATGGGTCACAGCACAGCACAGCACAGCACAGACGACATTAAGTCATGTTTACGACTTAAGTCGCTCGTATTGATTTTATTTGCACCATCGTTTATTTACCTTTTAATATCGATTGCATAAATAACTTAGATTATAACTTTGAAACGAGTTTCACGTGTGTGTGGCGAATTGTGGATGTATAAATATTTTTAAAATATAAATACCTAATCAAATTTAACTAGGTATTTTTACATGTAGACTAAAAATACCTGCAGTATCTACGTCGGCCTGTGTCTCTACAATGCCGGATGTAGGCTTTCCCGAAGGCTTTTGATTTTCAAGTTCAGACGACAACTTTGATTCTTAGGCTCGAGTTCACCAATTAAGATTAATCATTAAGTTAATCAGATGGTGAACAACAAAATATTATTAAAAGGCTGTTTAAATTTTAAACAGCTGTTTAAAAATAACCGTCTGTTGGTGAACTCGAGCCTTAGTCGAATTTCAGAATTTCTGATCCTATCCATCTCCGGGCTCCGGCATAGCTAATGTATAGGTAATTAATAGGATTAAGCGTTTTTTTTTTCTAAACGAAAAAGGAAAGGGTCGGGGATTCGTTTAATTTGTTGTACGTGTTTATGAAATTACAGTAGAAACCGGATATAACGACTTCGGTTATAACGACATATCGGTTACAACGACCAAATGGCAAGGTCCCTGTTGAATGCCTATAACGATTTAGTATTGCTTATAATGACTAATCCGTTTATTACGACCAATTTTTGTGTTCCCTTGAAGGTCGCTATATCCGATTTTTCATTGTATTTAATTTGTTAAGTATTAAAAACATTATACGAATGTCATCTATCGGTCGACACAAAATATTCGAGCATTTTTAATATATTTTTCACTGACCATCCATATAAACATATGTAAGTTTTGAATTATGTATTTTGTTTTGAATATGTAACAATCTAATGTGGTGACCGTCAACTTGCTTTTTTTTTTTCTTTTCTTTTGAATTTACAAAGGTTTCATGGATAGGAATCAATACGTGAACGATTACATTGAATGTAAAAGTAACGTCAGAATATAATAAGTACAACCTACGTCAGTATCAACCTACGTTCATACGCCTACGCGGCATTTGCCTTTTATTAAGTGTTTTTTTTTTATATATATAAATGTTTGTTATATTTGACATTTTTTTTTTCTACACAAGTACTCGTATGTCTTTAATAATGTTATCAAGAGTTAAAGTTTGAAAATTCTTTAAAAGAACACAATTTAAAAGTTCTTTCGAGGCCAATACGAGAGCTGATTCTTTTTCTTATTTCTCTCTTTATTCCTTACTAGCTGGTGTCCACGACTTCGTCCGCGTTAAACGATGAAAGGTACCCTATGTCCTTTCTGGTGTCTCAGACAACGTGTATGCGAAATTTTATGGTGATCGGTTCAGTAGTTTTTGCGTGAAAGAGTTACAAACATCCATACATCCAAACATACTTTCGCATTTATAATATTATAAGTACGGACGGAAGTACGGATTAGTACGGACGTCTCTCCCTTTTATTGGAGTTTACTCCTTAAGAATCGTGGTATGAAAATTTATGGGAGTAAAATCAAAATTGTCACACGTTACATGCGTTACATTCTATTTTTGAATATTTTAGAATATCTCTGAAGTTTCAGAGACACAATATTTAAATGTATTTTATAAACGTTCGTAATGAGTAAACTCCAATCGTGCTTCGGAGCTGACACACACACACACATATTTTTTACGTCAATCAAGCTGAGTTGAGGCGATGCACTGGCAATTATATAAAGCAATTTATTATTTATTGGAAACATGTTTTGTAAGCACTTCTCCAGTATCCGTTATCAAATAAAATGTCTTTTCTTTATTGCTCTCTGTAAATTTTCGATCATTTTGGATGCGTATTAAGTTTTCATGAGCGACGATTTTTAAAAAGCGTTTAAAAATCGTCGCTTAAATTTTATTTTATTATATATTTGTGATTGACTCACATATTTTCTTACTAAGATTTTTTGCGCACCAAATGTGATAGTAGGTATTGATGTTATTATATTTGTATAATCCGTTTATACATCCATATACAATCAAATATAAATAGTTTGAATTTGAATAGACGTGAACACAGTGGAGTCTATCAATTTGCGTTCCTGGTGGTTATGAAAAATGGTTCCAGCTATGCTTATGAGATTGAAAAATAACGTTGTAAAACTGTTATTTTATTTATTTATTTATTATTTAACACGTATTTACACACAAGATGATAACAATGTCTGTAAACCATTATTAGGTTTGTCTAGACATTTTATTTCACGCCAACATTACAACATTTCACTATATATATATAATTATAACAACATTACAATTCATCACCATGCCATGCCTAACTAACAGTGTTTTCTTTGACCACATAAATCCGTACTAATATTATAATTGCGAGAGTATGTTTGGATGTATGGATGATTGTAACTCTTTCACGTAAAAACTACTGAACCGATCACTATGAAATTTTGCATACACGTTGTCTGGGACACCGGAAAGGACATAGGGTACCTTTCATCGTTCAACGCGGACGAAGTCGCGGACGACTAAACACATTAATTTTACACTATAACATATTAATTTTTATATAAACACATTATATAAACACATTAATTTTTAAACTAACACAATTCCGTATTATTTTTCATCAACAATTATTGTATTTTAGCGCGAGCGAAACCACAGAAGCTATGTATTCGTTAACTATGAAACGGGGTGATTGTCTTGACTGAATGACTGAAGAGATCTTCATAAATTATAGCTAGGAACCATCCTGATCAAGCGTAAGCTTTCAAAACAATGAAATAGCGGATCAAAATAGGTCAGTCCATTTGGGAGCTACGATTTCACTCTACACGTCAAAACATTACATCCCGTTTTTGCGTCGGGCGTCGGGGCTTAAAAAACCAGTAAAATAGTATATAGTGTTTGTACATTAAATATATTTTCCAGAAAGTGAGAGAAGGCGATGAAGAGGGTTACCCTTTACAAACTCAAAAAACTAACGAATTTTCATGCGGTCGGATAAGTTTAGCGTCGAGCAACATTTAGGCTTTGTTTTATATTAAATCGAATTTCGAGGGGGTAATGTTGATTTCTTAATTTAAATTTCTAGGTAAAATCTTAACTTTGATAATATCTTAAGATAGAAGAGTCCAGGGCACCGCCTAGTACCTATAATCGAAGTGAAATATGACCATGCATCACGTCAAGTACCTATGCGAGACATTTTTGAAAACTTTTTTGCCATTGTGTTCCAATTTCACCAATTTTTCATAAGACTGTAGTTTTGGTTTTTTATAATAGTACAGTAAAATTAAGCCCAATACTTATGGGCAACCGAATATGGAGTTCTTGTGACGAAAATAACTTGGTTGCCATTTTTCCTGGCTTGACATGGAATATTTGCTGCTGGTGATAGAGCCATTATTAGTTAGAGGAACTATGGGATCTTCCCAACACGAATTATTTCCACTGATTTTATTAATTTGACTGGGCTATAATATAATGTTAAGTTTTTGTATATTACATTATAATATTAATTACTAATATTTTTAAATTTCCGTGTGTTATATTTTATATTTATATAGTATATACCTATAATATGTTGTTAAATTTTTTTGTGTTACATATACCAAATTATCGTCGGCGGAAATTTCATTTGACTTCAGAGGTCCGTTACAACTGATTATAAATTGCCATATAAACAGTTTAATTTCGTGACATCACAGTGTTTACATTTAAAACAATATAAATACTATATTTTTAGTTTCATTTGGTAATCCTCTCAGTTTGTAAACAGATTTTTATGGTTAACAATAAATCTATTTTGGAAACAGTTTCTGTTATTACTAGTAGGCGAAAATTAGTTTGTATGATTAAGCGTATAGGTATAAAATATTATATTAAAAAATGAACATACAAAATATGTATGTTTCAGATATAGGGGCCCAGGGTTCGATTCCCGGCGGGGTCAACTTTGGAAATTTTAATGTAATTTTCAAAATTGATTCTGGTCTGGATTTGAAAAGTAGTGGTAACACTACTTTTCAAAATGTTGAAAAGCACTGCGTTTCGTAGTCATTTGGGCAGCCCGTCTGGCGGCAGTAACCACCACCTTACAGAATACCACCCTGAAATAACAACATATACGCACTTGTAGCACTTATGACGTTGCTTGTGTTATAGGCGACGGTAGTCACTTACCATCAAGTGGACCGTCAGCCTGTCTGTCAACCTTAACATTAAAAAAGGGAGTTGTAGTTAATGTCTGAAATAGTACTTACAAATATCTATTTCAGATATAGCTGTTGCGTTGATAGTCAGTCAGGACAAATGATTTTATAATTATATATATATATTCTTTCTGTACTTTTTGTGACGATAAAATATATGTCCAAGTGCTGTAAGGTCGAAGGAATTTCGCTCGGGAGAGGCAAGTGTTGCCATCTGTCGTCCTAATACAACACATCTCGAAACATCGAGCTTACGTCAGACTTGACATTTAAAGTATTTCTAATTTAGTATTTTTTTTATCGTTTTCTACTGAGAATACGACATTCTGTAACAAGATGTTCATTTCACGACAATAGAAAATTCTACATTTATAGCATGCGCTAAAAATAGGTACGAGTAGGTATCTTGTAAGTATCTACTTTTATTTTTCAAGCAATTTAAATTCCTTAATAAATTTTTTCCTAGATAATAATCATGGACTGATGATCTAATAAGGACAACGGGACGAGGCTAGATCCAATCTTCTTCTGACTAGTCCTACTGAAAAAATATGTGGGATGCCTATTATGTCCAGCAGTGGACGTCCTATACTGCTAAGATTATGATGACGATTAATTTTCTAAAAAAAGCATTAATAAATTGAGAACTCTTTAAAAATTTGCTATTTTAAATGTGTTTTGACTTCTCCCCAGAATTGACAAAAAACTTATTGCCTAAGTAAGTACATATATATCCAAGTAATTAAACGATACAAAAAGTTTATCAATATTGTTTTTATTTTATTTTTATTAATAAAGTTTAATTTAAAACAAAAAATGAAAATTTTTTCGCAATGCTTCTAAATCTAAATGGCAATCTCGTAATGTGACGTGACCATCCACTCAAGACCATCATCATCATGAGGTATAAGGATGCAGAGTCCCTTTCCTTATCACGTTTCTTATCCTTCATCCTTAGAGGATTGACAGTGCCTTTGGCAGTGCTATAAGCCTGTCCGCCGTCCCAAATCACAAAAACAAAACCTACACCATAACCTACTTAAGGTTAGGTATACTAATTTAATCCAGTTAACAAGGCCCTAACTCGTTTACACATTATAATGGCTTCGTACCATGTGAAACATTCATTTAATTCACAATTCTCTATTTGAATACTTAATTTGAACATTAACACGCTTGTCACGTGCATCAAGTATTGTATATTTATGTGTACATATAAGTTTACTTGTTAAGTTAATATTAAATTCGCTATTTTTTAATAAAAGGCTGCTGGGGCAGAACGTGGTCACGGAAATATGACGACTCGTCACATTTTGACCGATAAATTGATGATAAGTGACTATAAAACACAGACAATGCCAGAAAGTGCGTTTCCGGCTCTCTCACGTATCGAATAGAACGCGATAATTCAGTGGGTGGTTACTGTCTCCAAATGAAAGGCGCGGTTGAATGCGTCCTGTCTGTGTGGTTGTATTGTATACTAATGATTTTTATTTGTGGCAAGCTAATCAGTACACCATGAAAAAAATGTGACGAAACGCCCCTAAGCCTGTAAGCAATAAAATTAACAATGAATTTTTTTGTCTATTATTATTTTAAAATATTACTACAATTATAAGTATTATAGTGTAAAATAAAATCTCAAAATTCGTGTATGACATGTATGTAGGTTTGACATTTTCGTAAATTTCATAAATTATGGACAAAAACTCTTTTAAATTAAACTCTTTTTATGTTGGGATTAATTATTGCAAGTGCGTGGGAAAATCTGATTTTTTTTTACAGATAACACTAAAGTTTTTCGATACTCACACTTACAAAAAAAGGATACTTACTTCACTATTTTGTGTTTACCGTTATAGACTAATTGTTTACATACTGGTTGGAATCGTATCGAAGATGAGGGAAAACTGTTTTTTTTATATATATCTAATATTAAAACAAAAATCAATAAAGAAAATAATTAACAGAGGAGACACGTTATAATTAAAATTATAAACTAACCCTTGACTTTCTATTGAGCCCGAACTATTGAGCTTATTGATGGAATGGAGATGATGTATATTTGACATCGAAATACAGAAATTTGACTTTAGAAAAGTAGCGAGAAATCTTGGTATATTATTTATTTAAAGCTCTCTCATATAATAAATACTCTGACTGAAAGCGAGTCGTATCCACTAAAGATTGTTTATATTAAGCATTAAAATAAATAAAATAATGACAATTTTACGGCGAAACGTAATAATGTGAATTGAAAAGCAAATCCGTACTAATCCATACTAATATTTTAAATGCGAAAGTATGTTTGGATGTATGGATGTTTGTAACTCTTTCACGCAAAAACTACTGAACCGATCATCATGAAATTTTGCATACACTATGTCTGGGACACCAGAAAGGACATAGGGTTCCTTTCATCGTTCAACGCGGACGAAGTCGCGGGCACCAGCTAGTAAAATATATAAAATATTGTATACCTATTTATATTTTTTAGCTTTTATTTTCGTCAATTGGTGCTTTGAACTTGTTTTCGGGATGAAAAATTAATTTAATACTTGTTAAGGAAGAAGCAGTGATTTTTTTTTTGGATTGTGGGACAAATTATCAGGCATAAATCAATTTTAGTGAGTCATCAGGAAGGATTACCAGATATTCTGAATTTAAAGTGCAGAGGAAAAAAAGGTCTACGTCCAACCGTTGACGGTTGCAGGCTGCTGGTGATGATGACGGAAGTCATTTATTTGACAATAAGATAAACCACGACATAAATACTCAAAAACGACTGAGGATGGACTACTTACTTGCCGTAAAAATTTCAGTGGTTCACTAGTGTTTGTACAAATCTGGCCAAATTATGAAGTCTTCTAAAATATGCTATTTATTGTAAAATAAATAAATTAATGTATCGTTGTCATCGCCACCATTTTCAGAATTTTCTCTGGAAGGTTTGCATAAACAATACATTTTAATTAAAAGCGTTTAGCCTAAAAATGAAGCGGAGGGCTTCAAACACCTAAAATTATATATTTTTTTATTTTTTAATATAAATATCGATAGACAAGCTGACGCTTACAAAAATAACAATAAAGTATAAGGGGGAAATAGAGAATATAGTCTCTATATTCTCTCAACCCACGTTCAACAACCCATTTCAACAACCCACGTGTTCAGTCATTGACTGAACACGTGGGCTGTAGGGTTTTTTCACGGCTATCTTTGAGCAGAAATTGTCGTTAGATTGGCTTTCAGTTACAGCCTAGTTACAGGATACAGTGTGCCCTTTTTTTAACGTAGGCATATCCAGTGTAGGGGACACTGCGGGGTTATGCCGGATTCGTACCGGCTAAAACCCTGACTTTGTAGCGTTGATATGCTACAACACGACTTCGGTGTCACGTGTCATCTGGCGCGGGGAGGGTTACGTACTTACGCTCCATGTCAGAACCTCGGCGTACCCTACTAAAGTGGAGGTACGCCGGCCATCTCGGGTGACCTTACGACGGGCGTCAGTCTAGTCTCCCGGTCAGGGTGGAAGGCGCTACTACTGAATTCCGAATGTATCTCATTTCTAAATTATTCTGTAATGCTTAGGCTAATCGCCATTTAAAGTCATCGGTAACAGGGAATGATGGAGATGATAATATGCCTTTGTTTGTACGGTAAAAGTCCCAAACATTAAAAAGAAAATAATAAAAAAAATCGTCTATCGAAGGAAGGATGCAGTAGTAAAGCGAGTTGCATAATTTAATAAAACATAAAATTATTTCTAAAAGTAACTCATCAACACTTTACTTGTAGTTGGTGAAAGAGGCCTTAACATTATTGACTTTCTATGTTAGTAGGCAGATGGTGCACTAACGTAGGTATAGTAGGTACCTAACGTAGGTAGGTGCTACAAGTGCGCTGCCATCTTTAGTAGGATAAAGGATAAGAAAATAAGACGGACAATGAAAAAAAAAAAATAGGTACAAAAATTTACAAAAAATTACGTTGAGATTGTACTGGACAAACACAACCGCGTTTATAATTTTTTTTAGTAGTTGTTTTCAGTAAGTTCATATTTGAAAGTCATATATGTAATATGTTACCTATTTAAATTTTTTTTTTTGGTACTTTTGTTAGTAAATTGGTTTGTAAAGTTTTTATTATTGTAGAATTAAATAGATTTTTCAATATATTTCAATACATTAAGAAAAGATTTGTAATTGACATTGAAAAAAATTGATAAAATTATTACTATTATAATGTATTTTGGTTTGAAAATTACAAACAATTAGTCTACCTAATTATCTATAATCTAGTTACCTAAGCGCCTTTCTTTTAGGAATCAAATAAATACCTACATACTTACTTTTATATAGGTACATTTTATATTCTTAAAAAAGTTTGTTATGGTGAAAATATACGTATGAAAAATTCGATAATTTATGTACCTATACCTAAACTAAATAAATTTACAGTGACTAGATTCATTAAGAAGTAACAGCTTTTTTTATTATTAAATAAGTACCTACCTATTATTATTATTAAGAGTGGTATTCTTGTTGGAGGATATTCTCACAATTTAAAAAAAAATCAAACAACAGATCCGATTATAGTTATTTTGACTGATTGCGGATAAAATAACAAAAAAAAAGTACCTATTTAATTCCATAACAGATTGACGCGATGAAATTATAATGAAAGGTCGAAAACAATACAGTTGTGGTCCAGTGACGTTTCTATGAGAATCAGGCTGCAACACATTCCAAGGTGAATGGACAAATCGCTCAACTTTCAAATCTAACCTACCTACATTTGTCGCTCATACCTATTTAATAGACAAAACTTTACAGTAAAAATATTCAGATTTCAAATTCTAAAAACACTTATTATCCGTACTGTCCGTACTAATACGTACTAATATTATAAATGCGAAAGTATGTTTGGATGTATAGATGTTTGTAACTCTTTCACGCAAATACTACTGAACCGATCACCATGAAATTTTGCATAGGTACACGTTGTCTGGGACACCACAAAGGATTCATCGTTCAACGCGGACGAAGTCGCGGGCACCAGCTAGTCATCTATAAGTATGTATGTACTAACAATCCGATTCGGCTTCGTACAGGTGAATTGTAGAATGTACTTACCTAATATAATAGGTAACTAGGTCTAGGTATAACCCAAATCTTCCGGATCATCAAATAAATCAAATACTTAGTAGGTATTTAATAAAAACTGCGTCTATCATTTGCGAGTTATTTATATTTAAAATGTTAAGGAAAGGGAAAGAGTTACTTAGGAATAAGAGGCGTTGTTAGTTATTTTTAAAATTTGAGTTAAAAAAAAAACTAACATTACCTATACCTTAATTTAACATCACGCTAATTTTAAAAATTCTTTCACATTACTTACCATAGAAAGCTATATTTATAAGCGAATAACATAGGCTAAATTTTATAAAGTTATGCGGACGGAGTCGCGTGCAACAGCTAGTTAGGTATAATTTGCAACAGTTAGTTAGGATATACCTATAACTGTATATGATTCATGCAATAAGGACCCTCTTACAAAAAACTTTTAACTTTTTATTTTACTTATTCAAAAATATGAAAATCCTACAGGCATACCTAATTAGAGCTTTGTTCTAACATACCTACGTCTCAATTTATTACTTATTAAAGTAAAAACACTCGAAAAAGACCATTTATATAGGTAATGTATTGTTAAATGGCAAAGCAGAAGCAGCGATTCTCTTTCAAAACAATTCAAACTTGCTACAAGTAGGTATATTGTATCCTACCAATTGAAATCAAGATAACATTTTGCACGTGTTTTGCAAACACGTAGGTAGGTATAAAACATCCAACTAAATCATGCAACTCAACCTTTCATACGCTAAAAATAGAATGCGCTACCGTGGTTGCACTTGCTAATATTATTTCTTTGAAAAACGTCTCACAGATTCAATTTTATTAAAACGAACGCTACCTACCTACCGAACGGAATTTTGAAATTATTCATGCTCATTATGCATACATAATAGTTATTAGTTTAATGAAGAACAAAATTATTGTATTTAAACAAAATGGCGGATTCGGGTGGCCTGGCCGCCCAATGCACTCGCGTTTATCGGCCGACATAATATCGTGCGAGGCGAACTGGCAACGCGGCGTCCGCATTCCTTCGCACAGCGTGGCATCGTCGCACGCTGCTCGCGTACACAACCCGCGCCTTTGTCGATTGCGATGACGTTGCGAACGATGATAATATAAAACGTTTGCAATGCGAAAATGTCCGGTCGCAGAGCGCATAAGCGCGTTAGCGTTGGATTTGTGGATGGAAATCGATAGAAAACAGCATGTTGGTACACAATGCGCACGCACAGCTACCTACCTACTCGTATTTACAACTCGAGGGTGGAAAGTCTGCTTTCCCCGCGTTTACGTAGGCATTCTCGTTTAGTATTTTCGCCGATGCGTATTTTATAGCAATTTAGATATCTAATCTTAATGCTATATCGTATGATGACCTATAATTAACCAAAATTATTTTTCTACGATGGTAAAATCTGTGAACAGAAACACTGCAATTTATGTTTAGCTGCACAGCGAGTTTGGACCCCTGATAACATAATCTGTAAACGTCTACCAGTACCTATGTATCTAATGTTAGGTAGGTAGGTACTTACCTAATTATTTTGCTTTAAGAAATTTCATATTGTTACGCAAGTTGCCTTAAGAATTTTTTTCTATGTAATAAATATACTTAAGTAACTTAACAAAGCAAAATATTCCGTATACATGTATTGTTAAAATAAACAATGTTTCAGAAGGACGAAATTTATTAATTTATTTCTGAAAATAACAACAATTATGTTTTTTTTTTATTTATATTTTTATTATGAATTTTTAAATTATACCCCCTGCATAAGCTAGGAACCTTGTCCAACTTAAATATTATTAATAACATTATTTTATAATTTACATTTATTAATTCCAACTAGCTTTTATTTAACCTGATCGACACCGATGCCACATTGTGGCAGAAGTCTAAAAATTTCTTTCTAATATTCTTAAGGATTTCCGGTATTTTGTCATATCTATGCTCAAATTTAGATCAATGTCGCTTTCCATTCCAGTACGAAACGAACCGTGCTCGTGCGAACCTGGGGCATTCCACCAATATGTGCGAAACGGTTTTCGAAGCCCCCACATGCCCGCACCAGTAGTCAGGGCTGGAAACCCGGGGATGAAAAAATGTCTCATTGAAAATAATAAGTAATGAATAGACTGACTAATTCTATACAACTTTTGTGTAAATTTTTCAACCAAAAAAACAACATTTTCAGTCAGTTTTTCGCTAATAACTAAAAATGTGTTTTATCGAAAAAAAAAAAACGGTTTTAAGAAAGAAAGTAGGTATATATAAATAAAGTGAATTGTAAAATAGTAACGATTATTTTCAATTGAGGTACTAGTAATTAAGTACGAGGTGATTTTCATATTTTTGCCGCCGAAAAAAATGGGACCAACTTTATTTTCGTAATAACTCGCTTAGTTTTGATGCTAGGGGGTCTTTTATACAAACAATAATAATGTCTTTTTAACCACTTCAAGAAATTAATTTTCCCCGATTTCGATTTTGGTGTTTGACGAATAAGAATCAACATTCAACAAGCTATTAATTAGGTCTACAGACACCATAAACCCAACATTCATTTTGAATTTTACCAAGAATGATTTTATGATAAAATACTTTTTGAGTTATTGGCGAAAAACCGCCTGAAAACGTGATTTTTTTTTTGTTGAAAAATTTACACTCACTAGCGAATAAGTCGACTTTTAGTAAAAACTTACAAAACAAAAGTAGCATAGAATTGATCAATCTGTCCATTCCTGGACTTGTTTTCAATGAGACATCTTTCATACTCAAGAAGGGATGGCATCCATCCTCGGGTTAAAAACAACCCCCGGCACTGGGATCAACTTTGAAGTAAGTAGAAGGTAAGTAGAACCTTTTTGTACGAAGTTGGTAATATTTACATTCTACATGAATGGTTCTACATTCAATTTATTTTAACCGCAACGTATCCTGTATTTTATTCCAGAAAAAAGTCCAGTTATATCCGTGTGCCAAAAGTTTCGAAGATTGTCAAAAATAACTATGTAGTGAACAAAAAACCGGTTTTTAATATAACTTAACTAGATATTTTTAAAAATTCATAGAATGCAAAAGAAAATCTAGTTTTGTGCTCATTATTATGAGATAATTGTTTATAATTGTGACCGGTCTGAGGGACTATACGAGTAGAACACGTTTTAATTCACACAAGTCAACAATAAAAGTCATTGAATACAATGGAATGAAGTAAGTAACCAACCCCTTACAGTAATAAGCACGTGTGCTTTTGCGTAAAATATTTCAGCCTATTTCCCTATCCTAATCTTATTCCTTTATCTTTGTCCTATTTTCTCCCCACCATTTAATAAAGTCAACCGTACCACCAAACTCCTATGGCCGTAGAGGGTCACAGATAGCCTCTCATCTTAAAGGCTGTGTATATATTGTACTTATATGAAAATTTCATGTTTAAGTAAGTATTTCATTTTAAAATTTTATTTATTTTAATTTTTTGTAAATTTTTTTTATTAAGTTCCTTTTTGCGTGTACCGTGTGGATTTCAATCATCTATATAAATAAAAATGTTTGTCCTCAATGGACTCCAAAACCGCTCAACCGGATTAAATTCGACAACATAGACAGCTTTAGTCCTAATCCTAGTTACCTCTAAGCTTTAAAATATTGTTCAAATCGCCCTTAAAGTGATAATGTTTCTTTTATAAATCTTGTCTAGACCTATTCTGTGGAAATATAATTTTACGTCAACGTCAACGACTTGAACCTCTGTGACCCAAGAACAATATGGACCGGGAATACCCCCTCAAACCGGCGTGCTTGAATTCCAACTTCACTTAAAGAAATTTGACACATAAGATGGCTACCTTTCATAGAGATTTTCGTTTTTTCTATTACGACACTGCTTGATTCAACACGAAGGCATAATTTATCAATTTAGGACAATGCACACGACAAAAAGTAGTTTTCTTAATCGTTCTCTCACAAAATCAATAAAATATTTCCTATATTACCACGAAACTCTGCACATAAAATGGCGGCACCGGTCATGCTTTGGTAAAGTCATGAAGTTAATAAAGAGTGTTGCCAAAACTTGCGCTTAACAAGATACTATTTATCTTTTTTTTTCTTATTCAACTGTCACCTAGTTAAAATGAGACAAAATGCTTTTTGACAATAACGTATCGATATAACAGATATTTATATAAGCTACGGTTCATATAGTATAATAGGGCGCCTCCATAGATTATTTACTCTGAGACTTGAATGACTATCACCGCCAAATTGTAACCTACAAATAATTTCAGTACCTTCTTACTTTTTTGGAAACGAAAAGTTTTATTTAATTTAATATATAAATTTTTCATTCATTTTATTAATTGCGCTTTTACCGGCGACTTCGTACGTACGTATTATATATTAACTTTATAAATTATAATATTTTTATAATTCCAATGCACAACCTATAATTATTATAATTTTTCATCAAAATCCTTTCAGCAGTTTATTTAAAATAAATGTCGTCAGACAAGCCGTCAGACCACTTTTATTTTATTTTTTATGTGAAGGATAAGGGATTAGGAAGGGACAGAGACGTGGCCTCTTACATCCTCCACTCACAAACTGAAACACAACAGCACATGTGCTGTTATTTCACGGTGGTCTTCTGTATGGAGGTGGTTATACTACCGCCAGACGGGCTTGCCCAAATAATAGCGAAACGCAGCGTGCTCTGCACTACTTAAAATTTATTTGATGGTAGGCAAAGACTATAATTGTAGTTTAGATCAGTGATGGTAGGTAGCCACAGAAGGATTAAGGATTAGGAAGGAATCCTTAGGCAAATGAGCTCTGGAATCCTTTTAACTAACTCTCCGAAACACAACAGCATACGATTTTAAGCTGAAGACGATGATGTAATTGTTGTAGTATGTTTTATGTTATGTTACATAATCACGTGGAATAGGTATCTCCATCCCTTGAAAATGGCTGTGGGGATCCATTTTATTAATTTGATTCATTATACATTCATTGTAACAATTTGCTTAGCGCCAATTTACACAAATTTCCACAATGCCAATCGGGTTACGCAATGTTTCAAGTATCAGAAGATAATATCACAATGTATCACCTTTTACAACATCGAAGCCTTTTACCGACAAAGGAGTGTATTGTCTCGCTTACAATATTTATATAGATGTAATTTTATCAAGAATGTGTCTCCAACATCAATGGTCTCTAATTACGATTGATGTAGCAAAAAACTGCATCTGCAAGTCCTGTTGTCAACTTAAACTACTTAAATAAGAAAATTATATAAATGTGAAACCCATAATTTAGTAAGTATTGTTATATTTTTTACATTAAAAGTAAATATATACCTAACTGAAAATGGGGTGCGGTGTGGTTGTGTCGTTGACAAGGCCGTGTGTTTTACGTGAATATAATACGTATACGTTACGAGTAATATTTTCTTTAAGCGTATTTAGTAATTTAGTATATTCAACGAGTTCCAATTACCATATAATAATATCAAAAGATTCTTTGATCCTTTAGCTAATAATTTTCTTTTTCTATAATAATGGTGTAATTAAATTTTGGTTGTACATGATTGATATATGTAGCAGCAGCATCAAACTATATCTCTCGATTTTATTGTCATCAGTTTTCTGAATTTCCTCCTACTATGTAAGTTTTAGATGTATTCACGTCAAAATAAGTACTTAAGTACGTATGTAAAGCTATTTAGAAGTGGCAGAACAGACTCATGTAAAATTTGATCAAGGAAATCTGTATGTAAAATTGTGCGAAAAATTTTTTTTATGGAATGGAATAGGTTTGGAATCCAATTTTAAGCAATACGATGTTGTTGATAATTATATTTTCAAAAGTGGAATGTTTAATAGCCGCGTGATGAACATTGTTTTGTACCTAATTAAAATCTTTATACATATACAAATGTAAAATTATTACTTGATAATATCTACAAAATGTCTTCGTTGTTGATAAAAATCGTAAATTTAAACTGTCATGGCTGCAAGAACAGCTCAATCAATCAAAGAGCAAACGTCTTAGATTATTTGCAATTTAAAATGCAAAACTTGGTCGGTGCGGTGCGCGTGCGCTAATTCTCTTGCCAGCCGTGCATCGAGGGTACGTCACCTTGGCACGAGGCCCCACAGGGTACCGAGCATCCGTCTCTTTCGCACGCTCACGTAGCCGCTACGAGAGAAAGGAACGCACGTTTCCCGTAGATGGACGCTTTCAGAACGCTACGCGGCGCGCCACGCCAGCACAGCACAGCACGTCCGCCATTTTGTTATCACCTTTCGACGACGAGACAAATAAACTTGCATTCTTGCATTGTATATTACTATTGGCCACTAATACAATACAACGACTCGCGTTCAAAAAGGAACATTTTCTCTTTTACCGACAAAAATTTTAATTAAGTATCAACCTTATATTGCTAACGTTGTAATGTTAATTGTAAATGTCAATGTTTAATTGTTATGAATTGCGCGGACGACTTACGTCAGAGCTGAACTTCTAGCGCGTGGCCACGGATTATTAATAGATATTTTATTTATTCAGTTAGGTCAGTTAGTCAATAAACATACAAACTTATATATATATTACTTATATTACCTACTATGTAGGTACTTATATTACCTTTACTTAATTAGATGAGAGTAGATGAGTATGTATAAAAAACTAGCGACCCGCTCTCGACTTAGCCCTGGGTGCAATTTTTATATATAAAAATCTTTCCCGTTTATCCCTCTTTACATTTGTAAAAACCGAATTAAAATCGGTCTACTCATTCTAGTGTTTTTAAAGACACAAACCAACATTTTATATATATATATATAACTAGCGAGCTGTTCCCGGATCCGCCTGGGGTGCAATTTTAATATGTAAAAAAAATCTTCCCCGTTTATCCCTCTTTGTATATGTGAAAACCGAATTAAAATCGATCTACCCGTTCTCGAATTTTTAAAGCATTACTTATATATATTTAGGTACCCTCAAGTATACCTACCTAGATTCACTCAAACACCCAAAGAAGCGTCGTATCCACTTTCATATTTAGTCTATAACTAGACGATGAGGTCTAAGCTCAAATTTCATAATAATATCTACATATAATACAGTTATTATGTACTATTTTACATTGCCTATTCTTCAGCGCAGAAATACCTAGTTACCTAATTTGAGACATTTAAAAAAAAACTAATGAAATAATTTTTATTAAATTAAAAATTTCTACACATTAATAATTTCCAGACCTATTAATTAGTTATAAAATAAATCAATGTATTGGTTAACGTGAAGGTAATGTCTTCCTATTAATTAAAAAAAAAAATTACGCAATAAAATATAAGTAGGTATAATATGTACGTATTATAATAGTATGTAATGAACACAATAACTCAAGATAAGATAACGCCACGGAACATTAGATTTGAAAGGAAGAATATTTTGTTTAGTATGTAGCTCCTTACTAAAATTGCATTTCACTATTCATTTATTCACTCTATATTTCGAATTGAATTGAATATTGAATAAATAATTTCATTTAATAAGAATTCTTGTGTGTGTACTTGTATATATGCAATAAAAAGGGTACACAAATCCGTTTATATCTGAAAAGTTTTTACTTCGTTCGACACAACTAACGCCACCTGTCGGGTAACTTGGTAAACTTGTGAACCACTTCAAGGTTATATGTCAATAAAAACATTATCTCTTATCAACGCGGATATTTACATAATCAATTAGTAAGACGTGTACTGTTTCAACTCGCTGTGTCACAGAGAGCTTTTAACATGATATTTTATATGATTGACGCAACGATATTCTAGTTGGAGTGACGTATTAGGTACATTTTGTGATTTGTATTATTTGGAGCTAAAATTCTTTGCCTATTTCAGTTAGAATATGCATTGACGCATTTCATATTTCATTTTGTGCTATCTAGGCGCGTTTCAAGCGAACCCAGGAACCCAGTTAATATTTTACAAAAACAGTTTATACCTATTTACAACAAACTGTTGTATAATTATATCAAAAAATCTTAATAGAAACTAGTTTCATGAAGTACTGTAAATTGATTGACTGGGAATAACGTTCTTATAATACACCTGCCATGAGAGTGAAAACAGTTACTTTGAATACATGTAGATAACTATGCCATTATTAGATACCAATAGGTATGGCATTTCTAATTTAATTTTTTAAATAAATAATGAAATATTAAACGTTGGTCGAGCGCTTATTAGGGTGTGGTAACCTTATTCAAGGTTCCTGTGTTGGATACCTTGAAAGGTCAAAGATTGAGACGATCCTTTTAAAGTTAGTCTTAAACTGTACGGTTTCATATCAGTTAGAACAGTCGATCGTATTGTTCCTATAATATGCAGCAATAATCTATATATGACAGTACAAATAAACAGAAAATTTAAAAATACATAGTGGATTCATTTGATATTTATTTACATAAGCATAAATACATACTCATGGTGGAGGAAATACGAAACAAATATCTTAAAGGGTTATTGTTTATAATATAGAAAGCAATATGGATAATCCGTGGGTTACAGAAATATATATTATCCTAATTGGAATGCTGTCGTATATAAAACACTTGAAGTTCGTCGTAAAGTCGTAATCGTCACTGTTGGATTACATTCAGCATCATTCGTAGTCTGAAGAGTAATCCCTTCTTATTGGAGGCACACAGACTTAGTCTGAAGAACAAGCCCTTGTATCGCGAGCTGCTCTCACTTCTCAAAGTAACTCTGGCACTGCTCAAAGTCACTTTAGGAAATACCTACTCATCCTAAATATATGTATATAATCTTGGAATTAGATATTTTTACGATATCCCCACTAGTGTTTCGCAGTGTGATGATGATTTTTATACTACTGTGTCTAACTGACATCCCTTTCTATTGTGGAGAACATTGTTATGTTATTAAGGAATAGATTGTATAGGTAATCATAGTTCATGTTTCTTTTTGTTTATAATAATGGATATAATATAATTATAATGTATTATATTTATGTGTATAAATCATCTTTATCGCATAAATCATTTAAATTAAGTCCCAATGCTGAGCACAGGCTTTTTAATCAATGTCAATCACAATGGGCTACTGTGAATTAGCAGGTTTGCAAATCATCTCGTAGACGCAATTATCATTAATTCTAATCACTTAATAAATCGACAAACAAATCTAGCGTATATCCACAAACTATGCATAGCCTATGGGAACTACACAATGAACTGAATCAGCTTTCCATAAACCATGACTAAAAGGGTTACTTTGAAAAGTTTAACAATTAAATAAGTTGGTCTCGTCAGGACAGTAATCTATTCCACCAATAATTTTAGTTTTAGTCACAAACGAAGATCAATAAAATAAAATGTTGAGGTACCTACGTATTGTATCTATTTAAATAATGAGATAAATTATCTTGAATGACGCTTTAAATGTTCTGTTGGCGACTGGCCAGATTATACCTATATCTGCAGATTGGCTAATCTTGTAGCAATATTGGAGGGGTATAGTGATTAGATATCAAATTTATTTTATTAATAAAGTCAAATTTTAGTCTAGACAAAAGGATATTGTGCATATGTCAATATCTATTTGTCTGCATAGATTTTATTTACGACTTATTTTTAAAAACATCGAGTGCTCTATGCTAAAAAGGAGTATCAAAACGAACCAAAATTCAACCTATTGAAACTCTGAGTATTAACTATTTTATTAGATAGTGAGGATTAGAAATACGCAAGTAGACCGTTTTAAATTCGATTTTCACACATGGAAAGAGGGGATAAACAGGGAAGGGCGAAGCCGGGCGCGGGTCGCTAGTTTATTATAAAATTATATATTTGATATGTTTAAAATGTTCTCATTATATAAGTATATAAGTATTTAATATTTGACTTTTGAATCTTAGTGGTAGCCAGAAATTAAGTTGACACTAAACTGTTTATTTGAGATAGTGTTTGCTCGTATTAGTAACATATTATTTGTCTGAAATACTAGATAATTATTGTGATCTGAACAAAACAATAAGAACACAATATATATATTTTTTATCGTCCACTTGATGGTATGTGGCTACCGTCGCCTACAACACAAGCAACGGGTACCGCAATGCCGACCATAGCTCCTTATGGATAAAGGGCTAGGAAATGGGTTCTGGGATCCCTTACTCGCTTACCGAAACACAACAGCACACATGCCGTTATTGGTTAAAGGGGTGGTTACTGCCGCCAGACGGGCTATACAAAAGACTGCGTAACGCAGTGTACCCTGCCACTGATTCATTTTTATCTCGTTTCTTAAATTTTTAACTCGTTCTTTAACTTCTCTCCCGTAAGTATACTTTCAAATAAATTTTTAATTATTAGGTCGGCTGAATAGTTACCTTCGCTTAGATATACAAACAACACTAATGACCCAAGTTTGTTCAAAATACTAGGTTATGTTTGGTGTGCGAACCATCTAGGCACTGCGGGTCTCATATGTACACTGAGCTGAAATGAAAACTGAAAACCATCGCTTTTATCGTAACGAGGCCATAATGGCCTTAGAATATATATATGTGTGGCTTATATATATATGTGGCTATATATATAAGCCACACTATATATATAGGCACTATATATATATGTGGCTTAGGTATGGAAAATGAACTCTGGAGTCTTTTACCGAAGCTCTGAAACAAGCTGAAACAACAAAGTAGCTAAACAATAAAAGCTCTGAAACAAGCTCTGAACAAGTGGAAATTATTTCACGGTGATATTTTTTTAAGAGATTTGTTTAGACGGGCTATATGAAGGATGCAATCTTGTGTGCACATAAAATCGCTGACAGTGATTGCGCCGAAGTACTATTAAACAGTATTAGTATTACATATTTTGTTTAGGGCCTCTTTCACCAACTACAAGTAAAGTGTTAATTAGTTACTTTTAGAAATAATTTTATGTTTTATTAAATTATGCACTCGGTTTACTGCACACTTTGATAGGAGATTTTTTTTTATTATTTTCTTTTTAATGTTTGGGACTATTACCATACAAACAAAGGCATATCATCTCCATCATTCCCGTTTACCGGTGACTTTAAATGGCGGTTAGCCTACTTGAAGAGTGCGCCTACTTGGTGAAAGAGGCCCTAAGTCATCTTAATAAAAAAACCTAAAAAGTATAAAAACTTAAAACTATGTAGTACGCAGCAAATAGCGGGGCAAGGCTCAAGCTACCAGTGGTTAGGGCTGCAGAGTTGCAGAGGAACCTTATGACGATACGTACCGTGTCGATTAAACTAATTCGTACTATTAAAAAAAGAGAAAAGTCGCATGCTTGGGTCATGTATTGCGACATGACAGATACCGGCTGCTGCATACAGTATAAGGATGGGAAAGGTACGCTACAAAGTAGGAAAACGTAAAGCAGAACGAAGAATTAAGGTTGTCTTGGCTGCGTAACAGCAAAGAGTGGACCGTTATTAAAACCATTAAGCAATTGTTTCGGCTCACGAAGGACAAGAAGAAATTTAAGAAATTGACTGCTGACCAACAGTATGTAAGTAAATCGACGAGGGGCACATGGAGTAAAAGAGAAAGAATATCTAACATCAGTTATAGTAACTTAGTAACAAATGACATGGAATGATCCTACTTTCCTATATGTAATAAAATTCACCGCGTGAAGAAGTAAGTAACAGGCAAATATGTTGATGAAAAGCTTTTTTAAATGTGAAAACGTTGATTGCGCGGAAAGTCGTCGACCCCGTGGGGCCGTTGAACTCATTTCGGAGCAACTCCGATATACAGTATACACGCTACTCTCATAATTTAAGGGGTCATTTTATACGCCGCTTGTTTTGTCTTTCGACTAATTGTCGGTTCTTCAGTTACATGTATATCTGTCACGTACCAAACTCACGTTTTACTCCCGCGTGTGGAAACGGTAAGCGGTAAAAGTTGCGTCTCACTTGGTCCTGCATAATATGTACTTTCATATTATAATTATATAAATGTTATGTTTCAAAATATTTTCAAAGAACTGTAAAACCAATTCAGTGAAAATATCATTAGGTATATAAGATTTATCTATGTATATAATTTATATATTCTATATCAATAAATATGAATAGCTCAATTTGTTGCTATGCGCAAAACTAGAGGGTTGGACTATTGCGCCTTATTTTTTTAAATACTCGTTGAAGTCCAAGGAAGGTTCTTATGAATTTTTTTTTAGTACTTCTTCTTACTTTTTCTTTTAGTTTTCTTTTCGTACAAAGTTTAGTCAGAACGACGTCCTTCGGATCAGCAAGTTGAATATAAATTTATCCATATATGAACTTAAATACCTAGTTCCTAGTATTTTAATATAAAATACTGGGAACGTGGATTAAAGTTAATGCAGACTGGATTAATATGCACACTAATTGATTAAGATCAAATGTGGGTGGTTTAACTCATTAAAAAATTTATAGTCAAAATCTTGCAACCAATATTCTATTCGAAAGTAGTCTTAAACAAATCGATAGGAACCAGTTATGTATTCTCCTTTCATCAACCGACGAAAACGAAAAAACTGAGGAGGTTCTCAAGTCGACGCGTATATATATTTTTATGTATGACCATAACTTTTTACAGAGTAGTCCGATTTCGATAATTCTTTTTTTATTGGATTGGCTATACCTCGAAGTTGGTTCCATATAAATTTGGAAAAAAAAATTCCTACCCTAAGGGTGGGAAAATAAGGATGATTTATTGTTCACTCATATTTTTAATGCTGAGTTGTGTATTACAATTTAAAACGAAATCTTAAATGCGAAAGTGAGTTTATTTATTTGTTACTCTTTCACGCCTTAACTACTCAGCCAATCATCATGAAATTTTTATACACGTTGGTTAGGTATACAGAGAAACGCATGGGGTAACTTTCATCCAGAAAAAGGTAATGCTCTTGAGGGAGCATCTAAGAATAAAAATAAAAATTCGATGCAGACTATTATAAGCAATAGTTTATTTTTTTTTAAACTAAGAAAAAGAGGCGCGGACGAAGGCAAAAGCTAGCACAAAATATTGTTGTTTCATCAAAAGGAATTTTTTTTATTAGAAATGAGTTTCCTCTTGGGCAGTATCCAGCCGTGTAGCGAAGATGAGGCTTATGATGGAGCGAGCTCACCCAGAAGGTGCCTATTCACTCGAACTTTGAAAAGATTTGGGTCATCTTTTCAAAGTTCGAGTTCGGAAACACAGACGCCGGCAGGGAGTTCCAAACCTTGGCAGTGCGCTAAATAAAGGATGTTTAAAAAGATATTTTATATAAGTAACTAATTTTAAAATCTAAATTTATAGACATTGTTTGTTATCATCTTGTGTAGAAACACGTGTTAGATAATAAACAAAATAAATAATATATTAAATAAATATAATGTGTTAATATAAGCTATTGAAAAATTCAAAGGAAGATTTTCAAACTTTCATTTGGCTCGCGAGCTTCATGCTTGAGATTACATGGCTTCATGATAAGTGGCCACTGTCACCTAAATTTCTAAAATAGCCAAATTGGTGAGGCGTTCTAAAGTTTTGCGCTTAGCTTACACATTTAGCTATTCATTTTTATTTAAACAGATAGATAAGTGTGTCCTATAATAAGTATAGTATATATGTATAGTACTGTACATGTCCTTAAAGTGTCTTCACAGACAGGATTGACGAAGGTCAGTAAGCTAATACACACCTCAAGGTAACCCTGCTTCGTTTATTGAGTACCTACAAACAATACATATGACTCGGCTTTAAGGGACGACGTCACTTCCTGTCAAACGTTACAGTGTCTACATAAAGGCCATAACATTTTGTATGGATGAATTTGGCCGTGTAATCTTGTTATATGTTGAAATTAAGTTTATTATACTATACTATCTGGTGCCCGCGACTTCGTCCGCGTTGAACGATGAAAGGTACCCTATGTCCTTTCTGGTGTCCCAGACAACGTGTGTGCAAAATTTCATGGTGATCGGTTCAGTAGTTTTTGCGTGAAAGAGTTACAAACATCCATACATCCAAACATACTTTCGCATTTATAATATTAGTACGGATTTTATATTTAGTAGTAGATAAATGCGTTGTGTGCAAATATATTAAAAGTATCCACATTTACATAAACGAAACCACAGATTTATAACAATATATGAAATCACAGACAATATTATTGTCCAAGTAATCCAGTATAATGAATGTCCTATTTAATAGTAAGCTTGTCTTTATGTTATGATACTTTTTTAGCTCAAGGCTGTTCCATTGAACATTTGCACTTATTATCATATATAATACACAAATAAAAGGGAGTAAAGGGGACAGGAACCATAAGCATGTACCTACACCTTGCAGCACCTGTGGCTTTGCTTGTGTTATACCCCACACGGCAGCCACCTACCACCAAGTGGACTGTCAGCCTGTCTGTCGAGCTTAACATAAAAGATATATATGAAAGAAGACACGTGTAATTAAAATAGATTTAAATGGATTAATCTATTATTAATATTATTTGTACTTTTGTTTATAATGAACAAACTCAAAAACTACTGGACCGATTTATTAAAAATTCTTTCATCAATAGAAAGTTCTACATCATTAGCGAGTAACTTAGGCTATATTTTATAACGCCGCCGACGGTTACGCCGGACGAAGTCGCGTGCAACAGTTATATCTACTAATATAAAGTGTAAAGATTTGTATTTTTGTTTGTAATGAACAAACACAAAAATTACTGGACCGATTTGATAAAAAGCTACATTAGCAGCGAGTAACATAGGCTACCATAGGCGTATTTTATAAAGTAATTTGGATAAAGTCGCGTGCAACAGCTAGTAAAAAATAAATACCATTTAAAGCAGATTTAAAGTATATATATATATTTGTTAATTTAAGCCGAACAAAGAGCAACCACATAACGCTTGAACAATGTCGCCGCTGTGTCATCGACACTGAGTCGGCCATTCATGAAGATATGATGTCACATCCGGCGACTCGCCGGGAACAGGCGCGAAGCGAACTATGCGCGTGGGCAAACGCTCAACTCAAAACAAAGCAGATAAAATTCTCCACGCGTCAAGAAAAACCAAGATGCAATAACACATTTATCATAAATTAATAATTCGATTGAATTTATTGGATTACTAAATCATTTAATATATTATTTTTCAAAAAACAAAATGGAATGTACCTGTGTCGTGGCACAGATTACCTAATAGTTACCTTCGTGGACACGGTCGTGTGTTTAACGTTAATATCAGCCTTTAGAAAATAAGTAAAGTTCAATAGTTTAATTATTTTAAGAAGCTTCAAAGGCCATTTATGGCCAACTGGAAGTGTCCGGTAGTGCAGAATATTATAATATTATGCAAATAATATCCTACAAACAAAGATTTAAATCGAAAGATGCGCCCTAATCTCCCCGCGCCATACTTAAAACACACCAAAAATTATTAACAGTGAGTGACGGTCGCTTGAAGAGATTGTTTCTGTTGCTTTTACTATCAAAAAAACTCATTAGAAATGTTGGTTTGTGTTTAAAAGTGTTTAGTAGACAAAAGACTCGCATTGCTATAAAATTTGTATAACTGTGAATGTATTTTGTAACACAATTTCAAGGGCTGGCAAGGTCGCATCTCTCGATTTAAATCTTTGCCTACAAAACATATTATATATAAAATAGTCTTTTGAAAATAAGCGAAGTTAGTCCTATTTTTCCTTACCTTTTTCGCCTGATAGCTCTAAATTGGCTGTATATGTCTACCCAACTTAAAAGATACCCATATGTTCAAGTACATACATATAGGAATAGGAACATTACCTACTCGATTCCACACACATGTTCTTCTTTAGAAAATAAGTTATGTCTGGCAAGCTTGGGATATTGGGCAATTTGACGACAAATACTAAAATTATTAAATGCATTTTATTTGAATATATGTATTTTGCATTTTGAATTTATGAATGATAAGCATAATAAATGCTATTCCGAAAATTTTCCAGAAATAAAATATGATTGATTCTGGATGAATCAAACTCATTAGTTCCGGAAATTTCCGAATATGATCATCATATTCACTGGATTAGAATTTTTATAGACATCTAAAATACAACAATTCAGTTCACTTCAGTAACAGTGAAATATATCAAAACATTTGTACACCTATATAGATTTGTCGACAGATTTTTCCACAGATGTGAAATCCCATCAATGTACTTTACCACTTTATTGGCGAATAAAATTGACGAACGATACGTGATACGCATTTAAAAATCAGTCTGCGTTTTATACGCATAGAGATTATGAAATGAGAGTGTATGCGAGAGGGTTATCCGACCCTAGTGACACCCCAAATACAGTTTCAGTATAATACATCTGTTGCGTTAGGGCGGCTGACTGACAAAAACCGAAACAGGGGTGCTCCCCTAGTAGACACCGACGCTGCCTAAACTAAACTTAATAATAATATTAGCCCATTGATTCCATAGTGCGTTACGATCTTTCAATACTATCGCTGTTAATTTTTTAAAAAGCAATCACCATTGAAATACTCTTAGCAAACCTTTGGAAGACTTTCGAGCTCTCTTGACCTGTCAATTTAGTATCAATGAAAAAATTGTGTCGGTGAGAATTACTATCATTGTGGAAATCAAGCCAATCAATCAAGTATTGTTTACTTGTTACACAAATACTCGATTGGATTGATTTCAATAATGATTAGTAAATTTCAACGATACAATTTTTTCATTTATTTTATTATAGTGATGAAAAGATTTAAAAAAAATATATGAGAATGTCGAAATGTTTAGTCATTAGGAGAAGAACGTTCAAAAGCCCACAATAGATTCATGTAAACAAGGACCGTAATGAAGCAAGCTGAAGCACACATTATGTGGCTAAAAGGACATACTCGTAATGTTGACTATAAAAAAAAACCACCAGGCAACAAAAAGCGCGCACAAATATGTATTTTATTACACTACTTTTACGGTCGTAATTAGGTAAAAGGTCATTCGAGACTATTGATTTCTAAAGCTGGGCCCTAGTGTGGCTTCAAGACATATGGCCGTTAAACTGAAAATAACGCCAACATTAGCGAAATTTGTATAGGAAATAAACTTCTGTTAGTAAAATTTAATATGACACAAATTATCTAAGAATAAGTTGCATTACGTATTTTATTTATAGATAGATGGGTTTGCTCTTGGCCAACAACCAGCTGTGTAGCAAGGATGAGGAATTAGATGGAACGAGCTCACTCAGAAGATGCCTATATTCACTTGAAAGATTCACCGAACTTTGAAAAGATTTGCGTATACCACAACTTTGTTGTTGTTCAACTGCTGAACGGATTTAAATGAAAATTTGCACAAATAATAGTCCATGTATTAGATTACAACCTCCGTGCATTAAAACTGTATTTACATTTATTTGAAAATTAATTCATCATTATTGAACTAAATGACATTGAACGCCTATTGTAGGATACTTCTGGAGAACTAAAAGGAGTACTACGACTATATGCGTGTATTTGTCCATGTCCAATTCTCTTTATGTATCAGCCTACATGTATATATTATTTATCACTGATAGACTTCTCTGTTTCAGGAGTTATGGAAGTCCACCAAGGCTTCAACAACCAGTTAAGACTTCAAATATCTTCAAATATATTAGTAGTGGCAGGGCACATTGGGTTTCGCAGTCATTTGGGCAGCCCGTCTGGCGGCAGTAACCACCCCCTTACAGAAAACCATCAAGCGGACCGCTTTACGGACCGTTTTGCGATAGATGTGACCGGCTTATTGCAATTTCAATTTGCTAATTGCTAAACTTATGACAGTTAGGCAGACTTACAGAAGACCACCGTGAAATAACAAGTTTGCTGTGATAACAGCATTTGTGCTATTGAGTTTCGGTGAGTGAGTAAGGGATGTCGGAGCCCATTTCCCTATCCCTTATAATATATCCTAGTAAGGTCGGCAGCGCACTTACAGCACATAATATGGCATTACACAATGAATTTTCATGTGTATCATTCAGTTAAAATTACAAATAACTAATGTTCGCCCATTGATCGAAATTCAACCATAATAGGTTTAGAAATCACAAAAACAAATCTAATTTTTTATTGATATGTTTTTATATATCAATTATCAGACAAGATGACGGACGGTTCACTTGATGGTAGCTGGTTACCATCGCCTATAACACAAGCTATGAGGCAAGCGTTGCAATTGCGCTGCCATCTGCCGATCATAGTAAGAAATGGGCTCCGACATCCACTATTCACTCAAAGAAACTCAATAGCACACGTGCTGATATTTCACGATTGACTTCTGTACAGGGTGGTTACTG
The DNA here is from genome assembly GCA_944738685.1 of Synanthedon myopaeformis. Classification (NCBI taxonomy): domain Eukaryota; kingdom Metazoa; phylum Arthropoda; class Insecta; order Lepidoptera; family Sesiidae; genus Synanthedon; species Synanthedon myopaeformis. Next base: position 1,122,234 of record OX122927.1, on the reverse strand, counting down.
TCGCCAGACGGGTTGAATAAATGATTGCGAAACGCAATATGATACAAAAAATGTTACCTAATTTACATGTATACGTAGTAAACGTTGATATACAAGTCAAAATTGAAAAAAAATCCTTATTGCATAGGACCAAATTTCAGGCGCTTACAACCGTCAGTGAGCAGTTTGGAATGATGATTGTAACAGTACCTACTACAGATAAAAACTCAAGTTATTCGAATCCTAATCTTATAATAAGTATTTATACCCAAACAAGATAAGAACAAGGAGAACATAGCTTCTTACAAACTTATCAAACTATTCCGCTGTTATGACGTGTGCACGAAACGGCAACATTGCTTTTCAATAACCAACGTACATAGGAAAAAAATACAGAATTTTAAGATATCACAGCTGTTTTTGTCACTTTTCAAAAAGAGTTTGATGTTTCAGTAAATTTTTGTAATTTTGAATGTTATCGTATCCATTTTCAGCTTGGAGAAAATTGGGCTTTCACGTTTTTCTGTGCAATTTTTCCAATTTTTCTCTCCATAAGAACCTTCCTTGGACTTCAAATAATTAAAAAAAACAAAAAGCGGTAGGTGAAGGCAGGTGCCTACCGTCTGTCGGCATTAATATAAAAAAAAAAAAAAAAAATAGACATTAGATAATCGAACTATTCTCCCTAATAAAAAAAAACAAATTCGTATTTTAATAATTGATACAGATGTAATTGACTAATTTTTTTTTATTAGTCGACCGATTATTTATTATAGCTACAGTTGCGAAAGATCAAATCATAGTTTTACAATCAAATACATACATATCTATACTACTACTAATATTATAAAGAGAGAAGATTTGTATGTATGAAATGAAAAAACTCAAAAACTACTGGACCGATTTTAAAAATTCTTTCACATATAGAAAGCTACGTTATCAGCGAGTAACATAGGCTATATTTTATAAAGTTACGCGGACGAAGTCGCGTGCAACAGCTGGTATTTTATAAAATAAAGTCACTCTCTCCGCTTGTATACGTTTTATATATTATGTAACGTTTTATATATTATGTCTTTGTAAATATCTATTTAATACTTTATTAACATCAACTTTTAGCATGTACTATATTCTATGTTCGTGCCATAAAAAAAACTTCACTTCTAAATCTTAGTTTGAAACTGGTTTATATATTTTTTATACAAGACATTAAAGGTTTATTAGTCACCGTGACATATATACGATATAATTTTAACCTGAATTACGTAAAAGAGAAAACCAATTTTCATAGACATAGGGTATTTGTGTCCTATTCATCATCTCCCTATCACTCACAAAAGACATCAACGCCACGAGTTCTCGGTTCGAAAAACGTTAACATGCACATGAAAAATATTTAATTTTCACAAACAATACATTTGTTTTGAACCGTACAATATCGTTTTAGCCAATTTATTAACCTGTAGATAAATTAAATAGCTAAGTCTGTCTGTTTGCATCTCAAAGTCGGAGCGGTGCGTTCTGATCCCCGAGCCTATACGCTTTTGAACCAAATTCTCTTTCGACGTAATTATTAACATAGAGTAAGTAATAGTACTTGAACAGTAAAATACTATTTACTCTATGTTATTACTGAACCAATTTCTCAAATATTACAGTGAAACGAAAACTTAGTAAAAAAAAAACTCGCCATCTTTAATCATCTGGAGTTAAACATGTATGTAACAAATGTATAATCTATACTAATATTATAAATGAGAAAGTGAATTTGTTTGTTTGTTACGATTTAACGCCTTAACTACTCAACCGATTCACTCGTGAAATTTTGCAACACATTATCGGGCATACAGAAAAGGAATTATACTTTTCATCTAGAAAAAAATTTGGTTCTCGATTGATCATCAAAATAAGAAATAATAATTAAACGCCCGAGAAAAAAATATTCAACACTCGACGAAAACATATTCAACGCCTGACAAAAACATATGTTTCAACGACTAAGAAAATATGGCGCGAACGAAGTCGCGGGCTAGAAACTACTATATACTAAATATTATAAAGAGAAAAGATTTGTATTTTTATTTGTAATGAATAAACTCAAAAAGTATTGGATCGATTTTAAAAATTCTTTCACCTATAGAAAGCTACATTATCAGCGAGTAACATATGCTATATTTTATAAAGTTATGCGGACGAAGTCGCGTGCAACAGCTAGTTTAATATATGACTGCAAATAGATGGGTATTTCGAGGTAAAGAAAATAAATATTGTATCTTTTAAAATATTGTTAAGTGCCTATTATTTAAAAAAAAATACTACACTTAGTATCTAGATTTTTTATCAATTTGATGTACCTTATCTGTCATAGATATAAGTCAGCACCTAGCAACCGTTGTTGATGGAATTTTCACTGTCATTAGAAAATACAAATCTATGTACATATTATCTTGAATTTTAATTTAATATATAACAAATTGGCGACGATGACTTTAGAATTAAAAAAAGTAAAACGTGCACGAGCCACTCTACGTGGGGTGCTAACGAAAACAAGCAATGCTTTACAAGATGAACAGAGATTATACAGTTTCGAAGAAATAGAAACACGACTAAGTACACTACAAAATACTTATCAAGGATTACAGGAATTACAGACACAAATTGAACTAGAAACGGAAGATGAAAACATAGATGCGGAAACTCAATACAGGTATGAGGTAGAAGAAACATACACTATGCTACGTACAAAATTTTCACAAATATTGAACGCTTACAAATCCTCTGAAACAAATAGTACAAACCATGCAGCTGCCGCATCTTGTTCCCAGCACGAATCACAGCCGAGACTTAACTTTCAACCTTTTCAAGAAAAAGAAACTTTCAAGAATTTCATTAAAAGGCTTTCTGTATATTTATTACTTAACAACATATCGGATTCCAAAACAAAAGTTTACACATTACTCTGTACATTACCCCCGGACATACATGAAAGAATCCACGACCTATGCTCTCCAGACGACCCGATCAATAAGACATTTGAAGAACTTACAGATATTTTAGACAATTTTATTGATCCAAAACCAAGTATATGGGCGTCTCAACATAATTTTATATCACGATTACAACATGCAGACGAAACAATTGCTATTTACGCATCGGAACTAAAGAGATTGACACTGAATTGCGATTTTAAATGTTTACATTGCAAGAAACCCTCCCTTGATCAATTCTTGTCATTACAATTCATTAGAGGTTTAAAAGATGGAGATATTCGTACAAAAATTATACAAGAAAGAGAAACAATATCATTTACAGAATTAGTTCATATTGCAACATCTATGGAAATGGGAAAGAACGAAAATTCAAACATATCTTCATCTATCTTAAAATCGTCAGAAGACAATACTGGTATCAACAAAGTATCGAAATTGCAAAACAAATCAACACTCTGGCCGAGGAGCAACTTAAAATCACCTACCTCTATTAGAGATCTTAAGGGCAGATGCTACCGCTGCGGAAAAGATGATCACAAAGCAAATGAATGCGGTGCAATAAAAAGCACGTGCCGTAACTGCCAAAAAGAAGGACACTTAGCTCGAGTCTGTTTACAAAAACGTAAAAGTAACGAAACGAACTTACTGGACAACTCTACGAGCAGTCTAGGCGCTGATAGTACTGGAGAAATCAACCTCATTAAGAGTGAAACTTCAGACAAATACATAATAACCATTGACATTGAAGGAAAAAAAGTGAATATGGAATTTGACACCGGAGCGACACTTTCTACAATTTCACTGCACGACTACAAAAGGCTGAACATAAACAAGAAAATATTCGATACTAACATGAAATTTAAAACTTACACCGGCGAAATTTTCAGACCCATGGGCGTAATCTATGTGAAATGCAATTATAAAAATCAAAAATTTTATGGAAAATTATACATAATTAACAAGGATGTCGATCCTATTTTAGGTCGAAGCTGGATGAAAGAATTTAATATTAAACTCGCTGATATGAGAAGTATCCAAACAAGGCAAAATATATCACAGGAACTTGAAAAATTATTGGAAAAATACGAAACAACAGTATTCAACACAAATCTAGGAGAAATTCCTAACGTACGAGGCCACCTGACACTCAAAGAAAACGCACAACCAATTTTCATCAAACCACGCAGAATACCATATGCATTACGAACCAAAGTAGACAATGAAATTGACCGACTTGCGAAACAGGGAATTATTTCAAAAATCGAACACTCCGAGTGGGGTACACCTGTCGTACCGATAGTAAAACCAAACGGAAGCATCAGACTGTGCGCTGATTACAAAATCACCTTAAATAAAATGATTAAAGATGAGCAATACCCAATACCGATTATTGAAGACATTTTAGCTGAAATGAGTGGTGGTCAACTTTTCTGCACCTTGGACATAACCCAAGCCTATATGAACATGGTAATGGATGAAGAAAGTGCCTTATTACAAACTATAAGTACACATAAAGGTACCTTTAGAGTAAACCGGCTAATGTTCGGAGTTAAAGTAGCTCCAAGCCTTTGGCAAAAATTTATGGATCAACTACTACAGGGCCTTGAAGGAGTAAAATGTTTCTTTGATGACATAATTATTCAAGGCTATTCTGAAGAACAACTACTATACAGGTTAAGACAAGTCCTGGAAAAATTAAAGGATAGCAATCTTCGAGTGAACAAAGAAAAATGCCATTTCTTCAAACGAAGCATTAATTACTTAGGACACACCATAGACAAAGACGGATTACATAAGAACCAAGATAAGATCAAAGCAATTTTAAATGCACAACGCCCAACAAATGTCAATGAATTACGAACATTCCTAGGTATGGCAAATTATTATAACAAGTTTATTCCCAACCTCGCATCCATCACGAGCCCATTGAACGACCTATTGAAGAAAGGTACAAAATTTAATTGGTCAACAAATTGCGAAGTAAGTCTAAAAAACATAAAGAAAGAATTATTAAGTGAACGAGTCCTAATACACTTCGATCAGAATAAACCATTAATACTGGCTACAGATGCCTCACCGACCGGGCTTGGTGCTGTTCTCAGCCATAGATTACCAGATGGATCGGAACGACCTATAGCATTTGCATCAAGATCCTTGACTAACAGTGAAAAGAAATATAGTCAAATTGATAAAGAAGCAACAGCAATTTTCTGGGGATTAAAAAAGTTTTTCCACTATTGTTATGGCCGAAAATTCACCTTAATCACAGACCATAAACCTCTTACATCAATTTTTCACCCGCATCGAACGCTACCGACCTTAAGCACGATGAGATTATTTCATTACGCGCATTTTCTTTCTGGTTTTGATTACGACATTGAATACAGAAGCTCAATAAAACACTGCAATGCCGATTTTCTATCACGCTTTCCCGTTGAAAAGATAAATGATGATAAGATAGATCAACATTACATATTCCAACTATGCCAAATAAACTCACTAAATATCTCTCCAGAAATAATCTCAAAAGAAACAAGTGAAGACCAGGAATTACGAAACTTACTGGAAAAACTACGATCAGGCGTCTCACTCAGAGAGTCAGGATATAAAGAAAACGAACTAACGATACAAAATGAATGCATCTTAAAAGGAACAAGAATAATGATCCCTTACAAATTAAGGAAACAAATTCTAGACGAACTTCATACAGGACATATTGGTATATTAAAAATGAAACTCCTCGCCCGCAGTTATGTTTATTGGAAGAATATAGATAAAGATATCGAAAACAAAGTGAAATCATGTCGAACTTGTAGATTAGAACAAAACGAACCACCGAAAGCCCCTCTACACCACTGGGAAGAGCCTTCTGGACCGTGGCAAAGAATACACATCGATTTTGCAGGCCCTATATCGGGTTATCAATTATTCATCATAGTGGATTCATTTTCAAAGTGGGTAGAAATCATTCCAACCAAAACAACAACCAGTACATTCTGTATCCAGAAATTAGACGAACTATTTGACACCTTTGGAATACCTTACATCTTAGTATCTGACAATGGAAGACAATTTGTTTCACAAGAATTTAAACAATTTTTAAACAAGAATGGAATAGTACATAAAACTATAGCTCCATACCATCCGGCTACCAACGGACAAGCGGAACGTTTTGTGCAAACCATAAAGAAATCGCTGCACAAACTAGAGGGGGAGAGCGGCGGACTATTACAGAAACTCCGTACGGTCAAGAGCACCCTCAGAGCTACGCCAGTAGTAACTGGAGATACACCTTACATGATGATGCTAGGCAGAGAAGTACGAACAAGACTTGTAGCCAAATTACGTGCACCTCCGAAGGTTCCTCCACTAGCCAATACAAGAGTAAGGGAGTTGGCTCTAGAAAGCCGAGTACAAGCGCGGAATTACTCCGTATCAGGAAAGAAGTGGGAGTTTGGCTCAGTGACCCGCCGTCTAGGAAACGTACACTACGAGATAAGGACGGACAGTGGACGTGTATGGATTCGACACCTTGACCAGCTACTCCCTGCGCCTCTGATTCCTGGGAATAACGGCGGAGGCGTGTCATAGATATAAGTCAGCACCTAGCAACCGTTGTTGATGGAATTTTCACTGTCATTAGAAAATACAAATCTATGTACATATTATCTTGAATTTTAATTTAATATATAACATTATCAATTGCATTTAATTTTATGATCCTATTTGACATTATGATCTGATGCTAAAAGAACATAAAAAACTACGAAATAATTATTATGTGAAATTTCAATTCAAATTTGCGAACAAAACCTTAATTATAATTAAGAGAAAATGAACCAAAAAAAAAATCATCGTATAATTTGACACGTGATAAAGGAGTTTTATAGTCAATTGAGAGTATAGTGGCGCCATCTGTTGGCGAAATGACGAACTAACTAAATTCGTAGCTTCGTTCGTTCATGTGACTATTTGCGAGACGCCTACTACACTGCCATCTTTTACACAACAACAAGACGAATACAAATTGACACAAGAAATATTAAATCTTAATATACCTACACCGTATGTATAACTTGTAAAATTATAGACCTTTATTTTTTATTTAAAATTTAAAAAAAATGCCATGTGTTTAGACAGGTATTTAATATGTATGTTTATACATTAGGGCCTCTTTTCATCATCTGTCAAGTAGGCTAACCGTAATCACCGGAAATGATGGAGCCTTTGGGTATACCTTTGTTTGTACGGTAAAAGACCCAATCATTAAAAAGAAAATAATAAAAAAAATTCGCCCATCGAAGGATGCACTAAACCGAGTGCATAATTTAATAAAACATAAAATGATTTCTTAAAGTAACTGATCAACACTTTACTCGTAGTTGGTGAAAGAGGGTTGGCAGCGCACTAGCACATATCCCTTGGTGTTTGCTAGTGTCTTTAGGCGGCGGTAACCACCTACCATCAAGTGTACCGTCAGCCTGTCGGCTACCTTTATATTATATTTAAAAAAAAGAGGCCCAAGTAATGTAAAATTAAAAATGTGTCACACTGCTGTTTCGATAGTGTGTCGAACTTTGTTAAAAAAAATCTATGACTCAATAGTCTTCGTAGCCCGTAGCAAACGCGACCAGTATTACTTGACCCATAGTGACATAGTACGCAATAGTAATGCGAGATATTTACGGATTTACGTTCAAAACGTATGTAGATCCATTTCAACGTCTTACAGTATAAAATTTGCATATATTTTCTTAGATAAGTATATAATTTTAGACGTACATTTTGTTGCAAAAATGAAATTTAACTTAATCGAAAATTCGGCAATAGCCATTTCTAAAATGGTTATATATTAATAGTAGGTAACACAATTTTAACTTTTTTTTTTAAATAGAACCATATATACTATTAATATAATTACTAAATATGTTATTTATACAAATTCGGAATTTACCTGAAAAATCAACACATTTCAATAGGATTTAATATAGTCTAAATTTTATTAATTTATATAGGGTTTTGATGAATTTATAATAAGTAAATAATTGTGTTAATATTTTAAGAGCTTTTTTAATTTTTTTTTTTACTTATTCCTGGCTTGTGATAAAATTATAAGCCTTCATTCAAAGGATTCATTAAACTCGTAACTTTGTCCCAAAGTTCTCACTATGTTCGAGCTGTTTTCCAATTGATAGGTATGAATAAGTCAATAAAATGTCTATACCAATGGTTAACTTAAAAACTCATTAGTTAACCAAGCAAGTTTAAAGAGCACATAGATACTCAATCCGAACTAAACCAAAACATTTTTGTAAACCGAGAATTTAGAGAAATGTGGAAAAAAATATACATAAAATCAAACCTTAAATTACATAATCAAATTTTTGACACTAAAATTACATTAAAACTAGTAATAAATAATAAACAAACGATGGAAATAAGTACAAAGAAATTTAGAAAGATTACAATAAGTCTTAAATTGAATGCATTTTATGTGATATAGACCAAAACACAAAGGCTGCATAAGAATTATAGGCAGCCTATAATTATTGAAATATCTGTGATCTGCTAAGTCTATACAAGAGTTCATGTGGGCGAATAAAGAACGAATGTCTGCTATAATTGGTACTGTACTGGCTATATAGCCAATATGCATTATCTAATACATATATCTGTGGCCTGGTGCTAAAAGGGCCAAAGTCCTTTTTTGTGAAAAATGGGATTTAACAGCAAAGTTGTTGAAAAAGAATGATATTTATTTGTCCTAACAATAACAAAAAGATATTCTAGTAATACTACAATATAACATGTAAATTATAACTATCAATTCTTGTTCATTGTTCTAATGCTTATTACCGAAAGAAAAGAATATAGATATTGGCCCTTTTAGCACCAGGCCACAGATATAGTTGTTGTCAAACTAATATCTGCTATGTGCACTCTATAGAGATTCCAACATATTTTGTCTTTAGTAAATATAGTTTGCTTTATCTGTCTTATAAAAAAACCGCATAAATGGTTATGAGCACTATAATAAAATATGCTATGTGCAGCATCTAGAATCAACTAGTGAAAAATTTACACTAATATCAAAACAATAAACAAAGTAAGTAAGTAATGTTCATGTTTAACAGACAAATAAGTTAACGTATAACAAATCCCAAGTCTATACTAACTAATATTATACACAGGGAATTTTTTTTTTTGTTTACAATGATTAAACTAAAAAAATACTGGACGGATTTTAAAAATTCTTTCACATATAGAAAGCTACATTATCAGCGAGTAACATAAGATATATTTTATAAAATTACGCGGACGTAGTGGCGTGCAATAGCTAGTTTAAGTAAAAAATTTTTTTTTTTTAATAACTTCATGTAAAAAAATTTCAAAGAATACTTTTTTTTATCAATATTTTAAAAGTATACCTTTTGCACATTGCAGATTTTGATTTGACAACGACTTTATATCATTATTATCCCTACTAATATTATAAATGCGAAAGTATGTTTGCATGTATGGATGTTTGTAACTCTTTCACGCAAAAACTACTGAACCTATCAGCATGAAATCTTGCATACACGTTGTCTGGGACACCAGAAAGGACCTTTCATCGTTCAACGCGGACGAAGTCGCGGGCACCAGCTAGTTTATTACAAGCCATTTATTTAGAAAAGTATAAAATTTTTAATTTTTTAAAACTTGTTTTTCTCTTCACTTCTGTTTTCCCAAAGGCGTAGAGGCCTTCCTCATCCTTTTCCCCTATTTCTTCTATTTCCCTATTTAAGACACCAATGTACATACATACATATATTTATTATAATATTGGTTACCTTGAAATGTTGCTGTGCTGCTTGCTCCTCCGCTTCGAACTTGTGTTTTATATTCTCTATACGCATCTTCCTCAGCACAGCAGCCACATCGATCCTGTCATGTTACACATATATTTAAACAATATTGTCTCTATAAACAATATAACAGGTGACACGAATAATCTTAATCGCATTTAACTCATTAGAATAAGCTTAAAGTGTCCTAAAAGTTAAATTTATTTTATTATAGCCACTAGTTTTCTATTATAATCAAACTTTTATATAGTTCTACAAATTTAGTTCAACCGTCGAAACATTTGTATACTAATCAAATTTGTACTGGTCGAAATTCTAGCATAATTTGTGGGGGAAAACTTTATTTTCTTTTTGGTATTATAAAAAATGAAGCTCCACTTTGTCTTTTTAACAAATTGTCTTTGATAGCGAGCCGGTTTGGAGGTTGTCGCCAATGTGCAACTCAGCTAGCCGCATTCCGAGACAGTTTCAGATATACAGCAACTAAGTAAGTGTTGGAACAATATTCCGCCGCTAATACGGAATCAATGCACTGCTCAAGGATTTAGAGCTAATCACAAAGAAGTTTTTAATCAATAATCAGATAGGAGAGGAAAATTTAAGAGTAGAGACTAGTTATTTATAAATTCTAAGACCTCCTTGCTTTTTAGACGGATTGTTTCAAATTAAATTATTTTCAGGGCTTCGACAGGGAATCGGTTCTTCTTTTTAAAGTAATTTTGTCATGTTGTAAAGCAGTTGTGTTTCTGACAAAAAAAAAATTTTTTTTTGTTTTTAATTTTATTTAAATTTATCTATAAGTATATATATATTTTTAATTTTAAAAGGCATGTGGCCGTGTGTGTGTTAAATTAAGGATTCCTGTAGAAGATCAGTGCTGGCTTAGGCCAGCAAAATACTGAGTAGGGACCTTTTTGTAATTTGTATTCTTTTATTTCTTAGTGTTACTGTTTTTTCTTTTTCTTTGTAATCGCATGCTATTAAGTTGCAAATAAATAAATGATTGATTGATTATTTTATTTCCAATTTTTTTTAGTTCGTGAATAGGTACTAAATAAAAAAAAGAAAGAACCATTTGTTTTTACTTATTTATATCTTAGCTTTGTTTGCCTTAAATTTTGTTTCTTATTGTGTTAAAAATTCCACACAAATCTACTCGGAGGGGTCCTTCCAACATTTAGGAAGTAAATTTCCAAAAGTACTTTTTAGCAGGCTCCAAAAAAAATTGCATTAAACAAACTTTCATGATTTTAGCCAGCTTATTTTTTTAATATTACCTACTTATATTTTTAATAATAGTGTATCTTACATCACATATACTATATACATATATTTCTGAAAAATATATTTCAAAAAAAATTTAAATTATATGTAAATTTCATTAACTGTCGTTTTTAATACCCTATATGCATTGTTGTACTGGACGTCTAGAACACTATTTGACTTATCTGATAACAAAAACGTCTCGTCTGAATAGACCAGACATTATTTAGGGTTTTTGCTTCAATTATGCCTAAAAACCTAATGTCTGCTACAATCACGCCGAAACGACTAGATCTAATCTGACTTTAAGGTGTCTCTGGACGTGCTCTAGATTTATATCTATGAATTATTTTGTAAAACGTTTAAGTAATTCAACTATGTGGCCAACACGTAAGGTCTATAGAAGTGAGAACACGACACTTTATAAGTTTGGATCCTTTCGGCTGCACAATTGTGCAGATAAAGAGTGAAGTTTAGAGATCTTATGTTTAAGCTTCAGGAAGCAGTATTTTTATTCAGTTAAGGACGCCTATACACGTTGCCATTTGAATGTTATGACCGGATTTGATTTTATGTCTAATGTCTAATGTCCCTGTTGGAATTCAACACTCGAAGTTGTGGACGAGTACATCTTGGTTGGTACAAACAGTCCAATCAATTAGGACAAAGTTTTGCAACATACAAAAGCGAAGCCAATTTGATCCTTGTGTCTTTGCAATAAGGCAAATTTAATGGTTTTGAAGGCAACCCTTAAGGCATGCGTTTTTCTTTGATATTGTTTTTGTTTGTTTTTAAAATTTTGTCAATTTTTTTTTAATCTCTATTTTTGTTTTCTCTGCGCTTTCCGAGCTTGGAAACTCAGTAATAAGTCTTTGGTTGGTTAAAATATTAAAACATGATAAACATTGTGGGTATATTTGTACTGTAACTGTTGTATATGAATTAATATCGTGTAGACATGTGTTTGTGCAAATAAAGATTTATATATTTTTATTTTATTTAAATCTATTTGTATGTTTTGCGTAGGTACTGTCATAAAGTTTTCTACCATTTGTCGTTAATGCAAATTGTTCATTATTCATGTAATCCGCTGTGGGTAGTTGCTAGTTTTTTTTAGCTTAAACTTTCTAGTTTAGTAAAAAAAAAAGACTTTCCGAATTTTTTTAAAGACTTTATTTATTACTCAATACACGAATTACAAAAGTATGAAACATTTTAGAGAAGTTAAACAAAAAATATGACTAAATAATACTAGCGACGACCCATTGTGGAATTAGTTGACAGGAAAAACATTTTGAAATAAAATGGTTCAATGGAACAAACAATTCAATGATTTTTCAATTATCTAACAAGTGCAACAGTTTTCTATTTTCTACAATATATATATATTGTAATTTTAAATTGTATTTCAAGATGCTTTTCACATTGAATGTCATTTACAGATTTACAATAAGTGCTACGGTACTAATAAATAATTTCAACCTTTTTCAAAAAAATTTCTAAAAAAGTGAATTAAAATATAATGCTAGTTATTAATTTTTTATTTATTACATCCTTATCCATACATCCTTTGCTATTCTTATATTTATTAAGAAAATTCAGCAATAAAGGATGGGACAACACATTAAAAATTGAAAATTTAATTTATTTTTTATATTCATATGTGTTAAACTATACTGTGTTTGTGTAACTCATATGTGTTTAACTGTTGATTGAAATTAACAAAATAATTGATTTTTTTTAAGTTAGAGACAGATTTGCTTTTGGCCAGCATCCAGAGCGAGCTCACCCAGAAGATTCCTATTCACTCAAATTTTAAAAAGATTTGGGTTATATGAACTCAAAAATACAGACGCCGGCAGGAGTTCCAAACTTTGGCAGTGCGCTAAATAAAGGATGTTTTAAAGCGCTTGGTCCGGAAAAGAGGAATTCATATTTAATGTCAAACTACACAATTGAAAAACCATTGATAACATTATAATAGAAAATCACTAAGAAATAGCTAGTCAGTCACCGATGCACCACAATCTACCAGTTGGTCCCCACACACCTGTTTCTCATATTCTCTTGAAGTCTCCGCAAGGGTCCGAGGTACTCCTGGGACCTGCCGCCTCTGACCTCAGCCAACTGGTACTCCACATATTTCATTCTCTCTGTGTACAAATTGTCTCGGAGAATGATGAACTGCCTCTCCAGGTTAGCTGGAATTTAACACATATATTCCACAATTAGACACAAAGGGTTGCGGCAGACTTTAATGAGACTTTTGTACTGGCACTTTAAAGTTGCTATCATTGAGGAATAATGTAATACTCAGTAAAACTTTTACTTAGGACAACTTTTCTAGTATGTACTAAGAACAAGTTTTGCTCTATTTTGATATTAAATAAAAAATAAAATAAAAATAGCCGTTATTGATGGAAGTTGATTTACAAAAAAATATATATATTATTTAACACAAACAACTCCAACTTGTCTTGGGACATAGGCCTGTTCCAAAGCTTGATTTTGATATTACTTATAACTAAATACGCTGCAGCGCTAAAACATAAATTATAAAGTCTTATTAAAGAGCTTAATACAAGAGGCTATGATAGATCCCAGGACTGCTGACATAGCTTATTTTTTAAAGGACAAAATGTGTTCCAATGTACTTTGAACATACGTCTACTCAACTTAGAGCTATCAAGTGAGAAATACAAGTAAAAATTTTCACTGCATTCACACTGCAGAATGAAAAGGGTCTATAAAGTGTATGGTAGTGCAGAATATTATTTTGTAATGATATCCTACAAAACATAAATAAAAAAAATAAGCCTTTATAAAATAAGTCAAGTTAGTCCTTTTTTTACTTACCTGATAGCTCTAAATTGGCTGTCTACCCAACTTCTAACTTAGCAACATAGAAGTTGCTAGTCATAAGGGGTTTATATGGGTGTACTCTAGTCATATGACAAGAGGACCACATAAATGGTCATACAAGATTATCCATTGGTGCCGTAAAGGAGAGAAACGAAAAAAGAGGAAGACAACACCGTAGATGTGAAGATGATATAAAAAAGGTTAATAGGAGCAATGTGGATGAGAAAAGCACAGGATAGAAAACAATGGAATAACTTAGAGGAGGCCTATATTAATGTACTAATTATAAACTATAATTAATACATATTAATTCCTAAAAAACAGGCAATTTTTATCTTTATTCAATCGTCCAATAAGGTAATATTAAAATTGCCCTTCATTGAATTGAAACCGGAAAAGGAAAGATAACTTAGAAAAACATTTGACAAAATTGTTTGTAAACATAACCTATAAATGTCAAATAAATAAACCCACCCAAAGTCTCCAGGCATTCGTTTCTCCTGCGCTCGCATTCACCCTCGTCCATCTCGGATGAGTCATCGGAATCGGGCTCATCGGCTTCCTCCCCACTGGAGTCACGATCTGGACCTCTAGATGAACCTCCTGACCTCTCCGTGTCTCCTCCAGAGATATCTCCATCGGGATCGCTGTCTCCTTCAACCTTCACGGAAGGCATCTTACAATTTTTTACTTATTTGCACTCGAAAAACAAAGTATATTTAATTAATATGAAAATATTAATTTATTGAAATATGTGGCTTCTTATCTTATATCAATTTCAAGCTCTTTCTTTTACAATTACAATGAATGACAGACAGCCTGACAATGTCATTGTCATGTCAGTCGGTTGTCTACTTGACTCAAAATTTGACTTGACTGTGAAAGTAATGAATGATTATGACACCCGATAGTAGTGTTGCCAACCTCAATAAATTGGGTTGGCTAGGCTTGATATAAAAAAATCGGAGGAAGGGGTGGGAGAATTCGTAGTGAAAATAACTAAAAAAAAAAAACAGTTTATAATTGAATTATAATTAAATAAAATATCGCAACACGTGCATGTATGTTACATTTAAAAACCGATTGTTTATGCATCCTGATAAATAATCACACCTGGCAACACTTATTATTTATTCGAATTTCGAACAGATGACGCCACAGATTACTGAAAAAATGCTTTGTCTTCATCTACAATTACAATTAGTATTCTTTATCTTTGCCCATCTTGCAGAAACAAAGATTATTAATTGCCGTATAGAAGTAATCACATCATTATGATTCAGATGAACATAATTACAAAAATTAAGTATTATTTTTATGTTTACCTACGTTTATCGAATAAATCAGTAAAACTAGCTATTTTTTTAATAACATTAATAATTCATAGTAGGTAGCCTAAATTCTTTTGGCCATATTGTTACATCTTCTACATAACGGCATGAGTGCTAATGTGTTTCGGTACATGAGTAAGGGATACTAGATTCTATCCTCACCATATCCCATATTTTTCTTTATGTCAGTGTAAGTAGCGCCGCGCCAATACCACGTGTTTGTACGAGTAAATTTAGCTGATAGTAGCATTGTACCATCAAATAAACAGTCAGCAAGCCTGACCGTCTCATTACAAAAATAAAATACCTCGGAAACGACAGCGGCTCGGCGGGGCCAATTCATAGAAAACCCAACAGCAGCGTTCACGTGTGGAAAAATACAATTATGGTTTTTACGATATTTCTTTAAGGAATGCACTTCACTCATTTCTATTATTGAAAAAAAAAAAAAGGTTTCCAAAAACTGTTCAAAAATGTAGGTAAGTATTTTCACAAAACACGTTGGTTGCACTATCGACTAAGTAATATATTAAATAAGAAATTAATATAAACTTATAGTGGGTAAAACTAAATTTATGCGACCGTACCTACGGGTTTGTTAAGAATAACTGGAGAGTTTAAACTTAACATTATATAGAAGTATATATGTATACATTTTGCTGTATTTAATTAACTCGGATCGTATCGCTTAATGTAGACATGGCATAAGCAAATGTTTATACCTAATTGCTAAGCTTGCACATTCACAGTGGTCCGGCACGTTGCCGGGCACATTTTTTTATTTAGGTATCATTACAAATCCATACTTCCATACTAATATTACAAATGTGAAATGTGATATAGGAGCTTTTTATATCAAAATAACTCTGTCTGTCTGTCTGTTATCATTTCACGCCCTTACTACTCAACCGATCATCATGATATTTTGCATACGAGTATGTACAGGAAAGGACATTCATCCAGAAAAAGAATTGTTCCTGAGGGATCATCTAAAATAAAATAAAACTCCATTCCACTTTACAATATTTGCCAACTTTACGGTTGAAATTGGTGTACCCAAAGCGTTGCTACACGTTGCCGCAATGTGTGAAAATAATTGCGGAAACGGAACTGCAATCTCCTTTTGAATAAAATCAATGGCTGTGCGTTAGTCCACTTCTAACTAAATCACACAATCACCCAACGGGTTTAAATTCGTTTTTTACTAAAGGAAGAGGGATAATAAGGGAAGGTTTGTATATATTATAGAAGTGGCACCTCGAGCGTAGCCGGGAGAGGGTCACTAGTTATATATATATAAATATCGAAATAAATTTCGATATTTATATATTTTAATTTTGAAATAAAAAAATAATAATATATGCTTAAATGTCGACGCTGTGACGAACGAGCTTGTAGTTAATTATTTCGAATTTTCTTATTAGTCAAAGATTTTTAGATATTCGGTTGCAAAAAATCCCTGCTAATTGATTTTTCGATGGGATTAGGTCAGAGACTGTCTCCTAAGTATAAATCCAGGATTGTGTCGTCCGAAACCGCGAGCATTAGCCGCCATATTGAAAAACGCCTTTTTGCAAATATCTCGGAAACAGTGAGTTTTACCTTGAAAATTGTAATTAAAAAAAATTTTTTTTGTAGAGCATAAAATTTCCCATCTTTTTTATTTCAAATTTTTTTCTCTATTGTTAATATTTGTCGAGATATAGTCGATTAAAAAAATCAAATTATTGTTTTTGGAAAATATCTCGATAATTTTTGGAAATCTCAAAGTTGTAAAGCATAAAATTCTCTAAAATTTTTGTGTGAAACTTTTTTTTGACAAAATCAATAGTTGCTGAGTTCTAGGGCAATGGAAGTTTTCATAAGGTAAAGAAAAACAACGACGGCAACTTTCTTTTTTGGATCTAAAAATCTTGGACTAAGTATATTCGCTGCCGATTCGTTTCGCAATTTCGAGTCCCGTAAAAACTATCAGATTATTGTTATTGGGTATATTATATTTGTTTCAAAGGCATGTATCTTACGTCATAGGTTTCAATTCTTCGAAGTTTGTAATATGACCATTTCAATAATTCGGAACAAAATAAATTATACATTTCCTTGACATTATTCGTATTTATTTATTTAGATTTTTGTAATCATCAACAACGCTTGGATAAAATTTATGCAAAATAATAGAAATGATGCATGGTTGCCGTCTGAAGAATGTTCAGAAAATATGTTATATGTTCTCCAGCACATATGTAAAAAGATTATATAATTATAGGCTGTAGAAATAAAAATCAAATTGAGTTTCTCTGAAAAGAGACAACATTTAAAGCTATTATTTCTCAATCTTATTTACTTTTTTAAATGCTTTATAATTATTTATTAAATTGATATTTATTCACACAACTCATTTAAAAATCATCCTACGTTTTATTACCGCGTTGTAGGTAACCACTTTTAAAATTGAAGAGGTCGCATTTTTGGGTTTTTTCGTTTTTTTTTGCGTTGATGAAGATAATATGTCCATATAAATGATTACAGATCTTAATTTAATCGATTTAAGACATATTTTGGAAAATAGAAAGTTGAAAAAAGGTGTTATGTACACTTAATTTTAAAAAGCATAAAGTGCAAAAAAGTTTACTTTTGTTAATGGAAGGAGGTATATTTACTTTTTATTTTAAAAAATAATACAAGTGTTTAATTACTATCATACCATTAATATTGTAGGTTGTTTACACAATTTTGTATCATAATTTAGTACAAAAATCAGTTCCGTGGCGACTTATCTCAGAACCGGCTACCTAAAGTGCACAGACTACATAGAAGATACTACTAGTATCTAAAGTGTGTTCCATAATTCGAACTATTCCTAATGTCAAGTTATTTGACAAGTCCTAATGTCAAATTTTAAAATAATGTTACCAGCGTTTTCTCCGTAGTTCTGTACCAATATCGGTTTTGTTTGAATAGTTACTCGTATATGATTTTTACGGTAGAAATATTTTTTATCTTGTTTTATTGATTTAATATTCGTGGTATTGTTATTTTAAGGTTTGAATTTCGTTTAAAGCAGGATTACCAATGACTAGGTCGATATGG
Source organism: Synanthedon myopaeformis (assembly GCA_944738685.1). Taxonomy (NCBI): domain Eukaryota; kingdom Metazoa; phylum Arthropoda; class Insecta; order Lepidoptera; family Sesiidae; genus Synanthedon; species Synanthedon myopaeformis. Next base: position 1,103,871 of record OX122927.1, on the reverse strand, counting down.
AATGAATAAAAAAATTCAAAATTTATTGATAAATAGTATAACGTTAAGTAAATAAAAAATAGTAAAACGCAATACATAGTACATATTTGTGGTAATTTTAAGTCACCTGTGAAAATATTCTTATCAATTATAAGAATCGAAAAGAATTGCAACTTATATAACAGACTTTGCAATAAATATATTCTATACGATTTAATATATAATATTATTATTAATAAAACTATTAACTCTAAACCTAATTTTTTTTAATAAGTCCGATTAAGTGACTTCAATATTTTTATATGGTCAAAAATTTACAACATAGAAATGTCAAATTACTAATTCGGATTATGAAATGCACTTTATATACCTACTCAAAAGTTAAAACGCGGGAAATTCAAATTAAATGAAGTGAAAACATATATTTTATAATTATATCTTTTTGCTATATTATTATTTTCTTTTGCTATAAGTACTAAATGTCAGAAATTCATGTAATTAATTTCATTTCAAAGAAACTTTATTTTGAAACAAGCTTTCGCCTTTATTCGATCTTTATTGCTCATTATACTTTGAAGGCGTTGAAAATTTTTATAGAAAAAAAAATCTAATTTGATTTCTATCTTTCTGTCTCTATTTTCATCCCGGCTAATCTACAAAACGGTTGGACCCATTTTGATGGGACTTTCACTGATATAAAGCTGATATTGTAAGGAGTAATTTAGACTACTTTTATTTTAGAAAAATAAAAATATAATCCGTACTAATATTATAAATGCGAAAGTATGTTTGGATGTTTGTTACTCTTTCACTCAAAAACTACTGAACCAATCACCATGAAATTTTGCATACACGTTGTCTGGGACATCAGAAAGGCCATAGGGTACCTTTTATCGTTCAACGCGGACGAAGTCGCGGGCACCAGCTAGTATAGTATAATATTCAAAAGCAGTGTCCAGTAATGCGCCCACACCGCAGCGAAGAGTTGCCGGTTTGAGCTATTCAAAAACAAAAAGTAATAAAACAAACGTTTTATCTGATATTAAATTTAATACTCTATTATTTACATTAAATTGTTTGCTCCTATTTATTAACAAATTATTTATAATATTTTCATTTCTTCAAATGTTAATAAATTATTTACAATACTTTACTATTTTATAAATAAGATAATATCAATTCTGTGTGAAGTATTAACAAATCCACATTACTTTTATTTATTTATTTATTGATTATGTGCACGGAATTTCAATTAGGATTAAATATTTGATTTATAATTTTACTTATTATTGTTAACATGTTTTGAGTTTGGAATGTGTTTCAAAATTCGAATTCGAACATGCACATAGTCAACGGGACAGATGAATTACACAAAAATAACATAGAACAAACAAGTTCGATTTAGCACCTTCACAGGTTACTACTGATCCTAGTCTAAACCTAACAGATGAATACAAATTTCGACTCACATACTTATATGACACGATACAAAATTAACAGAGAATACGGAATGGTAATGAGTCATCGTACTATATATTTATACATTTAATATACATAAATTGTGATACATTATGTATGTATATAATTAATTAAAAAAAAGAACAATGACCTCACTATTTCTTAGTGGCCATCTATATTTGGCACTTAATTTTTTGGAATGATTAGAAGCGTCCACTGTTGGTTTTAAATTCAAACATTTCAATGATTACGTACTAAAACTGACATAAATTATTTTCAAAAAGTATTTAAAATAGATTTCTGTTTCAAAAAAAATAATCATATGTACTACCTACATTAAATAAAATAATGTATTTATTTCTAACTAATATGGTAAACGCGAAATTAACTCTGAATGTTACTTTTTAACTATTGAATTGATTGTTATAAAATTTCCAGTGGAAATAGCTTGAACCTTGGGCAAGGATAGGCGAGGCATCCATAGGCTACTTTTTTATCATTCACGTCATCGAAAACTCTGATGAAAGTTAGCTGATTGTAAAATATTCTTCTTCTGGACTGGGAGTAGACATTTTTACTTTAATATAAATAATTAGATTTAGCTCAGCTCAGCTCAGCTCAGCTCAGCTTAGCTTTAGATTTAAGTAGTCAGTTCGCTAGTTTTGATAATGTTTACCTATTATTAAGTAAATTGTGCGAGAGGAACCTTGTATAAAACTATTATAACTCCGCCGTATGTTTGTTTGTGTTTGCGATAATTAACTTATAAAGCTCAGTTTTATACATTTTAAAAAACGTTAAGACTCTCTTACTATTGGTATATATAGTTATTTAAGACCTTTAGATAAAAAGCTAGACACTTTATTACATTCCCCACAAGTCAAATGTTAAAACTAGTCTGATTAGCAAACTTGACTGAAATTGAATTCGCGGAGTTAATCGGTATAAAAAAATTCAAATTCGTGACATAGTTAAACGCGGGACATCGTACACGATATTTAAATTTAGATAGATAATTTTAATAAATCAAAATATTACCGATAGTAAGAGAAGCGAATCGTTCTTAATTTATATAAAAACTGAACTTAAAAAGTATATATATTTGTGTGACATATTAACATTTTATTGGCGCATTGTTCAAAGGCATAGGTAATATTATGTCGTTTTAGTACACAACTTTTTAAATTCATATATATGTAAAAAACTGAAGACATAGGTATAAAAAAAGCGCCGACTGTTTTTTCACTGTTAGACAATTTATATTGAATTCTGGGTTTTAAGTATAAGCTATGATTTTTTTTTAAGTATATTGGCACATTGGATTTATTGGCAACATAGGTTAGTTTGTAATCTATAGCAATTGCCCAGTGCCTAAAAAGAGTCTATAAATTATTATCTTTTCAGTTATGATTATTATTATGCATAGTAATTTGATTATTGCAAACACCCCCATAATTTTATGAGGACGGTTTTTATTTTTTTTTCATAGTTAGTTATAATAATTGTAAACCGTAGAAAAGATCGATAAGCGTTAAACATCGGATAAACACCAAAGTTGCGTCTATTCACTATAAAAAATGTCTCTATACGTTTAAACGGTAAATTGGCCAAAAGGGAATTTTTTTTTTCATTGGATTATATTAATTTGAAATAGGTATATTATAAAAATCAGATATGTCATTGTATGGTAGGTATTGATTAAATGGTTTAGTAAACATTGCACACTACGCACTATACTTAGCGGAATTTCTTTTAAACTGGACGTCTTAAGGCGATTGTTCCTTAGAGGCAACTTCTAATGACATGAATTTTCTTTTAACATTTAATTCATATCAAAAGTCGCCTCTGATGAAACACCACCTTAATAAACATTTTCTAAATATTCGTCTACTGAATTCTTTTAATAGAAAAATGTCGAGAATACTAATTTCGTTCTAATTTATAGAACTAGGTACTTATCAAGGCGACAGAGAAGTATTTTTCACGAAATTTTATTAAGTTTTTTTTTTTTTTTAACTATCTAATTATTTATCGATAATAAGTAGAAGTTATAAATTCCATTCATTTATTGTTGGCGTTTCATTATCAATTAACTGTTATAGCATCTCTACGACTAATGTCTATTTATTTAGTTTGAATTAAGTATAATAGAAAAATTTGGACTTTAGTTCTGAAGTTTAAGAGAAAGTGCTCATTTTAAGTTTACACATAAAAAAATAGGTTATGTAAAATTAATATTATTCAAAAAGTAACATAGTTATAAGGTTAATTTTAAATTTGAGCAGATCAAATACGAATCTCATTGAACTAGCTTTATATTTTTTGAAAAAAAAAAATCCTATTTAGATAATATGTATACTATTTCTATACCATATTATCTAAATAACTATTGAAATATCAGATTTATTTGCGCATTTTCATGACTGTCAACACTGACTAGAGATATATTTTGAAACAAGAATATGACAGTTAACTGTGTGACCAACACTTTTTGTTCTGTGGTACACTTTTTCAAGAACGTCAACTGTCAAAAGTTTTTAAAGAAAATGTAGGAAAAGTCTTACACGAATCTGGAAGGACAGTTAGCACACAAAGTAAAGACTACAAAGTGGTATAGTAGTCAAAAGAATTAATGGCAAATATATATAATATATTAACATATAACTCCTTTATAGTTTGAAATGAATGAAAAGAACCTTTCTCCAAATGAAATGTTAACAAGTGTAAAAACTGTTTAGGAATTTATAATTACATAACATTTACGAATAAGGCAGTACATTTTTTTTTTTATATAATATTCAAAACTAAAAACCAGCCAAACACACTTACGAGTTCATCATTTATTTACAAAATTACTAACTCAAAAATACAAACCAACTCAAAAATTCGTCGACGATGTATTAATTTATTAAGTATTGCCAGTAATGTCAATACGAAAACCAAATATATTTGATACTACAGTCAATATGATTAAATAATGATAAAAAAAATTCTCTCGACGCAACAACATTTTACTATTCATAAGTAATTTCATTTTAATTTTTTCCACATTAAAAATAATAATAATAATAATAATAATAATAATAGGGGGTCAGATTTAATTCATACAATTTAATGCGGAATATTTCGAAAATCGAATTCGACCGTTCAAGCGACCGATCTAGTTTTCTTGTCAACATTAACAAATCGATCACCATCCCTAACTAAATACGCTATATCGGGGAACACTTCGCTAAATTCTATATTCTGATCTACCAACTCGGGATCTTTATTCATACATTTTTCACTATACGCTTCGCCTTTACGAATACTACTAATCCTCATACCCTCAATCGCCGACCGCTTCCCTAAACTAAACCGATTCGCGCACGTGTCCCCGAAGGACACCAACAAACCTATTATCATAACGCAAACGCCTGTGGCGTCCGTGGCGTCCGTGGCGTCCGCGGCGTCCGTGGCGTCCGTGGCGTCCGCGGCGTGTTGTTCGCGTCGGGTCAGTCTTTCTGTGTGGTCGCAAGCGACGCGGTTGATCGTCCGCTAGGTGTGCTTGAGCCAATGAGCCGGCACCCATTGCGGCTCTCTCTCCAGACTGTTGATCTCGTTCAAGAGCTGTTGATAGGCACGTTGTGTGTCATTGTTTATGATTATCATATCGAACAAGTGGCCCCATCTCAGTTCCATGTCTCTCGCCGTCGCTATTATCTCCTTCAATTCTTCCTCCTGGAAAAAAGAATGATCATTCATACAAGTATTGTAGTTGTGCGCATCATCTTAGTCCAGAGCTACAGCGGCTTTTTTTTAAATTTTAAGTTCACGAATTAAAAGTATTATATGAGGTCATTTGAAAAATAACTAAATGTATCTATATGACATAACATAATGAGTGTATGTTCTGTGTGAAAACAGTGAGGAGCATTTTAGTAGTAGCAGGTCATATTGCGCTTTAATAGTGACAGCCATACAGTCATTTGGGCAGCCCGTTTGGCGACAGTAACCACCCCCTTACGCTGTTATGTATCAATGAGTAAGTAAGAGATACCAGATCTCTATCCCTTCCATCCTACTTTGGTCGGCGGCGCACTAGTTTTAGTTGACCATAAAGTATCCTTCGCGAAGGACCAAAAGCAGTTCACCTGTAGCTAGGAGTAAAGTAAAAACCAATCTCAATGACCAACCTTAAAAGCCTCTCCGTTTCTAATCTTCTTCTGGCGCAGTTTTTCTAAGCTAGGCGGCGCGACGAACACTGTGTACGGCTTCAGGTCGGAATTTCTGAGTATTTTCAACGACTGCGGATGAAGGTTTAATACGCATATCTTCCCCGAATTCACCACTTCGCGGATCGCTTCTAACGATGTTCCTGAAAACACAGAAATGCCTGTTCTAAACCACAACATAACACATAAATACTACAGTTCAGTCATTACACATAAAATATACCTTCCAATGGAATTTACTGTAACGACACTCTTTCTTAGACACATGTCCATTTTTTACTTCGTAAATATTTTATGACATATTTTGTAAATAATAATTAATAACAAATTATTAAATGACATATATGGGCTGTTGTTGTGTTTCGGTGAATGAGTAAGGGATGCCAGACACCATTAGCCCACCACTGCTTTATACTTAATGCTTATATATAGACGACCGTCAGCCTCAGTCTGTCGACCTTAAAATAAAGAATAAAAAATTGTTAAGACTATAAAGTCTTCACTCAAATAATTAAATGAAAAATAAAACGTGTCATGTCTATTTCTTTTTAATAAGTAATAGACAAAAATAGTCACCATAGTACGCCTTCTCGTACTCGCCGTGCTCGACGAACTTGCGATCGAGGATGTCCGCCTCGAAGTGCGTACGCGAGATGAAGTGGTAGTCCTGTCCGGGCACCTCGAGCTCCTTGCGCGGACGCGACGTGTGCGGGACCGCGGCCGCGAACCGACTCGAGTCCTCCATGAGCCGCTGCCGCAGCTCGTGCCGTCCGATGTTCGGCGGGCCGATGAGCACGATGGGCCGCTTGTGCGACGCGCGCGGGTAGTACAGCGACACCTCCTCGTACGTCAGGATCTCCTCCGGCTCCGGCTCGTCCGCGTCCGCCGCGTACATCGGATAGCCCGCTTCGCTGCTCGCCTTCTTGCCCTTCTTCTTGCGCGGCGGTTTGCGCGCGCACAGCAGCGTGCCGCCTTTGCGCGGCCTTTCCTTCGCCGCCGCCTCGCCCGCCAGGCTGATCTTCATTGATTCGCGTCTGAAACATCGCACACTAATTATTAGCCGGGATAGTTAATTTTATATTGAAACTAATTTATCAATTTTATTAAATAAATTACGTTGAATATAGAAATTATATTAGTTTATATTTTAGAATTCATGTCCATAGGGGCCACCAAATTCATCCACAGTTTAGTGTTGTGTATGACACGGGATAAGCGCTTGTCGAAACCGAATATTAGTATAGAGTTATTTTTTTAATAATCTATGAATACTTCGCTTGTAACAAGTTCATTTGAACTATTTAGATAAAAAAAAAATTTGTAATTCACAATTTTTCTATTAACAACAATCTATTTAATTATTTATCTAATTTATTTATCTATTAGCAGATAAATAAATTAGACAAATCCTTGAAATAATTGTCCTCTATTCTGCCCAACTAAGAGCAAAAGCGGTATGTCAAAAAAAATATCGTAAATTTGATTTTTATACCATAGGATAAAAATCAAATTTACGATTTAGCGCCTTTTAGCGCTATCTTGTTCAAAACATATGAAAAAACCTTAAGAAAGAATTCCCTATCTCAATTTTACCTTAAATCACTTAGGGGTAAATAGAAGTATATCTATTGTAATAATATTGTAAACTTTTAACTATTGTAATAACAAATAGACCCAATATAATGTAATATATAAATTCTATTTAATAAGCAAAAAATTCAATATATAAAATAAAATAAAAAAAAACTACTTTTACATAACTTCAATTATCTCGAAACTCGCTTTCATTTAGATACCGCTTTTGCGCTTATAGTTGGGAAGGTAAAAAATTACAAATTTAATTATCAAATAATTATCGATATTGACTGCATCACTCATTAGTGATAATTAAAAATGTATATCCGCCGATACCGATACGGATTTGAATATTCAGCACATCACTAATTATCATAATTGATTAGGTCAAAACACTACTTGCATTCCTCAGATGGACACGACAGTGTGTAATTATTAAATAGGTAGCGATAGCAACTAAGGCAGAGCTTTTCGATATGAAAAGAAATACTCACTGGTGCTGGAAAGCTTGGCTTGGTATGAGACCAGCTAGACTCTGGTCTTCCTCTCCCTCCCGAAAAGCCTGCCACCAGTTGGGGTCGTCCCGGCTGATCACGTGCAGCACATCTCCCTTTTGGAAACTTATTCCTGTCAAGTAAATTTTAATAAAATTTACAACAATGACAAATAAATAAATAAATATCTTCACACATTCCACACAGCACCATCTAGTTCCACATTAAGCAACTAATGCTTGTATTATGTATACCAGACAGTTGATATAATATATAGATTACTTTTTTTTTGTAAATAAATTCATATTATAAATACAAAACATCCAAGACTCAGGTACAAATGTAAAATGTTAACACATAAACATTTGCACCTAGCGGGATTCGAACTCGCGACCGTTTGGTTAACAGCTAGGGTTACTAGCCACTAGACTTTTATATTTTAGAACTCAATGCACTTAAGCAAGTATTTTAATTTTGTTTCGAGCCTTAATACGTTGTTACCTGATGAATGAAATCTGTACATTATTACTTATAGTAGAAAAGTTATTACAAAGTTGAAATTTAAATATTATTTTACTAGCTGTGTCCTGCTATTCCACTCGTTTTTTTCATTTATCTTTCTTTCTCACTTTTTCTTTTTGCTCGGCTACTGAGTCATAGAGTAATGTTGAATAGCCTATCTTCCTTAAGTGCTCACTTTTTAGCTCTATTGTAGTTATTAGTATAGATAATATTTAAAACCAGCACTCAGTATAATTATGTATATTTAATTTTATAATAAAATTTATATATTTATTTATTATAGGAATTTTTTACACGTCCATTTCGATAAATCGTGTGATACCTATTAGATTAGATACTGTATTGAACAGTGAAACAAGAGATGTTCTGTCTGACTCATGACTTTATCTTTGTCCAGTCATAATAGATTACAGCGACGTCACAATTAGGTACTGAAAAAAAAATCGTAATTAAGTTTGTATTGTAAAGCTACTCGTATAGGACTATATGAACATAATACCCTATTAGAATGTTATGTTTATATAGTTCTATTTCTCAGTGCTCTTATTTTTGAGAAGTGCGGACTTATTAGAGTAAATAGTATAAATTTACTCTATGCTCTAATGGTTAAGTACTATAATATACTCTATGCCAATAGGTATGTTACCTAGCTCCCTGCAGGGGATGTAGATGTCGTCCTCGGGGTCGTAGTCGAAGTGGGCGCGCACGTGAAGCACTCGGTGTGCGGGGGCAGAGGGGACCCTGGGCTGTCCCCTGGCCGCCACCACCACGCTCAGCGTGCCACTGAGCGCGCCCAGCACCTGGCACACCTCGTGGACCGACTTGCCCCTCATGGCCACTCCGTTCACCTCCAGCAGCTCGTCTCCTTCGTGCAGCAGGCCCGACTTCTCCGCCGCACCTCCCCTCACTATCCTGCCTATTATCACCGCCTCTCCCTCATTCCTCACTGTAGCACCTGAAATCAATATCATACTATTATATGAATAGAGACTCGGTGGATCGCAGAAATAAACTGCATAGCCTGGCATGTCTGTGTGTCTTCTATAAGATTTAATTCGAAAAGTGTTCTCAGGAGCTGCAAGAGCTCGTACGTTCAGATGTATATATTTTGATTGGTGGTTACCGTCGCACATGGAAACAAGCAACGATAGTGGGGAAGGGTTGATTTGCCCTTACGAGCTATTGTACAGAGTTCGTGCGTCCGGACTGAGCGCAGCGGTATCATTGAGACTGCCTTAGGCGATGATCTCAAGAGAGCGAATGTCAGGAAATGGCTTGTCACTTTTAGGCTGATGATAATGTTGTTGTTGTTGTTGATGATAATGTTGTTGTTGTGGTTGTTGTTGTTGTTGTTGTTGTTGTTGTTGTTGTTGTTGTTGTTGTTGTTGTTGATGATGATGATGTTGTTGTTGTTGTTGATGATGATGATGATGATGATTACGAATCTGTGATATACTCTGTGATAAACATGACATTTCCAACTGAATAGAATACATCAGGAATCTCAAAAGTGTGTGAGTGAGTGCTTTTAAATCGATGTACATTGTACAGATATTAGACTTGAGTGATGAGTTTGAATATACTTACCAAGTGGTTCATTAGTCTTTTCAATGGTGATGACCTTGATTTGTTCGCCGGGGTCTTCCGGTGAATGCGGCAGCGTTTTCTCTTCGCCTTTGTGGTTTATGTTGTTACCAGTCTAAAATTGTAAAAAAAATGTAGAGATATATTCATATTTTTATATTCTACATATTATACGTTTTATATCTATATGTATGTATCTATCGATAAAATAATACATATTATAAAATATAGTTCTTCTGAACTAGGTACGCAACGGATTTTGATACGGTTTTCATTGCTTTTTTTCAAAGCCATTTTTTGCAAAAGCAATGCAGCAAAAAAGAAAGTTCATATTTTTTGCAGATAAAGTACAGAAAAAATATATAAAATACTTTCTCTTTTATTGTAATAAATTTGAATATTATTAAATGTATTGTTTATATTTTTGTTTGATATTATCTTTTAAATTTTTATTAAATATTCGGTTTATTAAGTTTTGTGTACATAAGTGATGATACTGGTAGTAATTAAATATATTTTATTGAATTGAATTTATTTTATTTTATTAGGGAAAACAAACAATAATACCATATATTTTGAAATATATGGTATTATTGTACCGTAAATTTGAAAAAAAGAGAAACATACATAATAAATAAAGGATAATAATTTGATCGAACAAGTAGGAAGTATTCAGCTTTTTTATGAATGTAACCAACACCGCAAGTAGGTGCTTAAATAGGCCCATTTTTTATACCTACTAAATTAAAAAATTTACACAAATAGTCGAACGAACAATAATTTTTTTTTATATTTGAAACATTTTTTTACCTTTTGCCTCTTGCCCCTAGTAAAAGAAGCGGGATCTAGTAAAGCAGCGGCTTGATCGTGCGCTTGAATTAAACTCTCCAACTCGAGTCCACCGAGGATCGACAGCAATTCTGCAGCTATGGCCGATGATTCACCTCTTGAAGAAGTATGTGCTGACAGTACGTCCATACACTGAAAAAAAATAATAGGTTTTTTTTTTTAATAAAAATGGGTTTGCTCTTGACCAACAACCAACTGTATAGCAAGGATGAGGCCTAAGATGGAGCGAACCTCATTCTCAACCCAGAAGATGCCTATTCACGAGAACTTTGAAAAGATTTGGGTTATATGAGCTCGGAAATACAGACGCAGGGAGTTGCAAACCTTGGCAGTGCGCATTATAAAAGATGTTTTAAAGCGCTTGGTCCGAAATAGAGGGATATCGACAAGATGAGGATGGTAACCATTTGTACGTCTGTATGTCCGATGGAAGAAAGGGGAAGGCGGTATGAGTTCATGCGGCTCCTGAGCACACTCTCCGAAGTACATCTTATAAAAGACACAAAGACTAGCAATTTTACGTCTACGTATATATATATATTATAGGTAAAATTAATGCAGTAATTTTATAGGTTCCGTACAGCCTTCAGCTTAAATTATCAAATTTTTTATAATAAAGGAATACTGCGTTATGGTATGAAGCAGGTTGGTGAGCCCATTGGATCACTGGTTTTGGTGTATTTTGGTAATGAATTTTCCAGTTGACTCTTCTCCAGACGATCTGTAAAGTATTGGCAGGACAATAAATAGTAGGATTAAGGATAAGACCATAGGAAGAAATAGGGAAATAGGCTCTAGAATTCCTTAGTCATTCACAGAAACACAACAGTACATACGCTGTTATTTCATGATGGTCTTCTGTAAGGGGGGTGGCTACTGCCAACATTTGGGTCTACCCAAATGACAGCGAAACGCAGTGTGCCCTGCCAGTACTGAAAATCTACTTATTACTTACATCTTTCAGTCGATCAGTTGCGCGATGCGTGTAAGGTGGTGTGAGACCGTGTCTTTTGTGTCTGGTAGCGGTTAAAACGGCAGTCCTCGTTGAAAGGGCGGTTCGTAGCGCAGTACATTGTAAGGTACTGGCCGCACCCGCAACCCTTGCGGCCAGAGCGGACTCGCCGCTTGAACTCAACGCCTTTTGAACCCGGCTAAGCGCCGCACATACTTCTTGATAATCTACAAACAAGAGATATTTTGTTAAAACGCGCTTTGACATAACATGTTTCAAATGTTTACGAAGTTTTCGAATGCCTAAATGCTTTGTTAAGTTTAAGTCGCCCCTTTTAACTTGGTTCATCACAACAATGTGTTTTGTTGGTGAATTATGGTATTAACATGGAAAAGGTTATGAATTAGAAATTAGATACTTCTTTAATTCGAACATTTATAAACCATATTTGATTTTTAATTAATCCAAGTTAGAAATATTCAGATCTATATATATATTTTTTTTTATGTAAAAGTCGGTTGGTAGGCTGATGATTTACTCAATGGTAATTGGTAGTGGGTACCTACAAGCAATGCCTTACGAGTCTTAAAAGATAGGTGCTGCAGGTGCTCAGCTGATGTTTTTAAAAAATAAATTACTAACCCGATAGAATTCGAAATGACATAAATTTAAATTGAGAATAGAACATTTTTTTTTTGTTGTGAAAGAGTCGAGAGAATGTTGAAGAAACCTCAAACATGATCATTGTCTGCTAAATGATGTAAGTAGGCACAGTATTGTGTTATGTCGATATATAAACTTCCGTGTGAGTGGTCTTTGGATGTAATATATTTGATACTCTTTGATCAGTCGTCTGTAAAAATAATAGCCTATCTCACAAATACAGGTCAGCGTGATCGAGTTCATAGACTCATCGAGTAGTAGACTCACTGTTTTAGTGTTCTATAGAGAATCAATTGATAATTTTGCATTATTCTCTTAATAATAATAATATTTATATTTATTTAAAACTGGTATATACTAGCCCGCGACTTCGCCCGCGTCCGATCGCTATCAAACTTCACAGGAACACACGCTGGACTAATCTGAAGATTGTTTGAAAGTTTCATCAAAATCGGTTCAGCGGTTTTGGAGTCTATAGGGCACATACATACACAAATCCCCTTTTATATATTAAAGAATGACCAGATGACATTTTGTTATTGCTCCAATATGACGAATAGAAAATTTTGTATGCTAAACGGTGTCAACATGAATTCTATGTAAAAATTAAATTAAAATTTTTCTTATTTACTTAAATATTAATTTGTCATTAATAGTTTTAAACTTTTTTATTTTTTTAAAGGGCGAAAAAAATCTTGTTACAGCTCTGAGGTAACTGTGGGACCGAATTCAACATTAGCCGATATTACTCAATACAAGAACATTGTAACAAGTTTCAACAACTTCTTATCTATCATCCGTTATTGCATAACACGTGCATAATGTTGGAGTTATGAAGAACACTGATCGTCTTGGTTGGCCTTGGCTCTTGGTCTTGGTGTTAGAGCTCCTAATAATCTATCCAAATAGTTTTAAGCGGAATAAAACTCACCAACGAGAGCATAAAGTTGGAGTTATGCAGAACACTGCTCGTCTTGGTTGGCCTTGGCTCTTGGTCTTGATGTTAGAGATCCTAATAATCTATCCAGATAGATTTAAGCGGAATAAAACTCACCAACGAGAGCATAAAGTTGGAGTTATGCAGAAAACTGTTTGTCTTGGTTGGCCTTGATTCTTGGTCTTGGTGTTAGAGCTCCTAATAATCTATCCAGATAGTTTTAAGCGGAATAAAACTCACCAACAAGGGCATAAAGTTGGAGTTATGCAGAAGACTGCTCGTCTTGGTTGCCTTGGCTCTTGGTCTTGATGTTAGAGATCCTAATAATCTATCCAGATAGTTTTAAGCGGAATAAAACTCACCAACGAGAGCATAAAGTTGTGTGGAATCATCGCTGGCGTCCTCTTCATAAGCATCGTTGACGAAGGCTGTTCCGGAAGACGGTGGGGTCGATTCGAGAGCTTGTAACTTGTGCGAACCGCGCAGTGATGTACGTAGAAACTCATTCTGCGCTGCAATCCTCTCTTCTGCCTCTTTCCTTTGACGCAATTGTTCCTGTGAACAAAGACGAAATTAGTAATAATTTGTTTTAGATATTACATGTTATTTATCGTTTAGTTTAGTTGCGATGCGTGTGTTATCGATCGTCTAAATTTCTAGTTTATTTGTGTATGCCTTAAAATTGCCTTATGTTACCTATACCTATTGTAAGTTTTTTGTTTGTGCTGTTGGTGTACATTTTGGAAAATAAAATAAATAAATAAATAGATAAACATTAGTATTAATTAATCTACAAAATTTACAGTAGGTATTTTACACGTTAACCATTTAAATAAAAGTTCTTTAAAAAATTATTATAAAGTAGCTGTTGCACGCGACTTCGACCGCGTAACTTTATAAAATATAGCCTATGTTACTCGCTGATAATGTAGCTTTCTATAGGAGAAAGAATTTTTAATATCGGCCCAGTAGTTTTTGAGTTTATTCATTACAAACATACAAATCTTCTCTCTTTATAATATTAGTATAGATAGATAGAAGTAGTAGGAAAATATTTGAATGAAACAGTCGACTTTATCCATAAATGGATACTTGATGGTAGATGGCTTCCATCGCATGTTAAAAAAACGTCATAGGTGCTGCAGTGGTGTTTAAAGCTCAAAAATTCCAACTACATACATTATCGAGCTTTAATTTCCTTTCCTTTCCTTTCTGCATTACAAAGTACTCTGTCTGTAAAAACTCCCTACATATCGTTAACGAAGCTTTAGAATCCACAGACTAAACACCCACCAGAGTCAGTTTCAATGGTATAGTATAATGCAAGTCAAAAGCTTACAAAGCCTCCTTAGCAACTCAAACGAATTTTAACTTGATGGCTGATATCAAAGGAAAGTCGGAATCGGAACCAGAAGCGAGCGTGCAACTGAAATCATTTTATGCAAGAAATAATATTTATTAATGTCACAGAACTGAACTATATGATGATATTACGATAGAACAACTTGATTGAGAGATTTTTTTGGTATTGTAAACAGATTTGAATTCTTGCTATTTGGTAGCCCCATAACATCCTACTAAAAAGAGAATAGTAGTGTTGAATTTTGGAATGTAAATAAAGGAAGTTCCTATTCTTGCCTTATCTTTCTTTGTTTTTGTGCTATGAGTAATATTAACAATTTCAATATTGTTCTTCGTGTTATCCTAAACTATATTATTTATAAATTGGACAGCGAGTTTGTTTGTTAAAGTTTCACGCCTTAACTATTCTATAAAAATGATATTTCATTATCAAGAATACAGAGAAGACACGTTGTGTGCTTGGTCTTAGTATTTTCTGTGTACTTGATAATAAAATATCATTTTTATAGATCCTAAGTTAAATTTGTAAAATTGATGTGCAAAGAATCATTCAAATCAATCGGTTAGCATAAATTGTTAAGCAAATAAAGTGATCGAAATAAAACAGCAGAGTCTCGTTTGAACAATTATGTGGAAAACCTTTGTTTTGCACAGACGCGAGTGGGAAAACAAATTTACAAATGGATTAATACAGCGCAGTAGCACTAAGTGGCTTTTTTTACCAATTTTATTGTTTTGGAATGACGAAATTTAACATACACATATCAAGTCAATTAACATTTAGTTTACTTTATATTGATTGTAGACCTAAGAGGTCAATATTGTAGTTAGCTAGTTAGTATTAATTATACTTACTAAATTAAGCTATCTTAAGGCGATACTAAGATGTTTTAAAGCCTGTATAAACGTCTTAAGTTTTTACGAGAACATGTTTGTAATAATAATTTAACATTTTGTTAACTTTGGAAATAATAATTTAAATGAAAGTAATCCCTGGTCTTATAAAGTATTCCAGCCCTAATAAAACCGACTGCGCCTGTTTCACAAATAATTAGATTCAACTAAAATTGCTCGCAAATAACTTGAATTCACGAACAATTTAGTGCATTCCGTTTGAGGCGTGCGCTCTATTATGGTAATGCGGGAAAATTCATGAATTTCATACAAACTATTGGTTTGGAAACTTTAAAATATTTCGCGTCGTTCGTGTCTTATGTTTATATAGTCAAGTAAGTACTCGTGGACAGCCGGAGGGGGGATAATGATTACACGCGCCATTTACACAGTTTCAATAATAATGTAAGGTACTTGGCGAAAACTCTAAAAAGCCGATGACATCACCTCATACATAATGGAAACAGTGCTAAAGGTCGTATTGTACGGTTCGTTTGTTGTAAAATGTTGCTGCTGCTCTGTTTACTGAAACGTCGCTTGAGAGAACATTGTTCATAGCGTGAGACATCATTTGGAGTTTCCACTTTTTTGGTCGCAATCTAGAGAAACGTGTATTTATTCGGACGCAAACTAGATCATAATTTAAATACCTATTTACATTTAGGACTAAAAGTTTTTTTTTTTTTTTTTACTTATTGCTTAGTACCTAATCGTCGCGATTGGTCCAGTGACAATTATAATGTATTATAAATAATCAAGTCATTGTGTTTTTATTTTTCTTGGATAACAGACACTATTATTAGATCATAGGCCTTCCCCATAGACCGCAAAAGCGTACGATAAGACTATCAAAACAAACGCATCCTATTCAAGACTCTGCTGGGATGAAGGTTTGTCAAGCATAGCAAGCACTGGAGAACTTTTCTTCCCGAAAGTCATCAGTTCTACGAGCTTTGATGATAATAATAATAATAATAATATCTTCCCACATTCCACACAACACCATCTTGTTCCACAGAAAGCAACTAATGCTTGTATTATGGATACCAGACAGTTGATATAATACATAGATTACTTTTTTTTTTGTAAATACATACATATTATAAATAAAACATCCATGACTCAGTTACAAATGTAAATGTTAACACATAAACATTTGCCCCTAGCGGGATTCGAACCCGCGACCGTTTGGTTAACAGCTAGGGTTACTAGCCACTAGACCGAACGTGTCGTCAAATAGTAATGATTTTAGGATGTGTCAACACCGAGCGAAGCTCGTTCAATGGCTGAGCGAATTTTAAACTTCTCACATAAATAATCACTGGCAACATATAGGTACTCTATTTAAACAAAGATTTTGAAGTATATTGTTCTGCAACTGAATTGGATTTATATCCAGAGTATAAATGAATCAATAAGGCACATTTTCATTCTTATCTGAGTGTGGAGAATTGTAGGAAGCCTGCACTAAACTAGTAGATGAAGTTTTGCAATTAACTGCATTTACTGTCTAGAATAAGTACACATTTATGCTTAGACAGTCTTAGTATAAATATCTGTTTCTTGTTTTATTCTCTACATGTTAATGTGCAATGAAGACAAATAAATTTTACATAATTATATGACTATACTTACAGAGTAGGCCTTAATTCTTTCTGGGTCAACATCATGTTGCGACCTCGTCTGCGCGCGCGGCGATGACGACACCATGATCTATGGATCACGACACGATCTATAGATCCCCGTTAACGGTTTATCCAATAACACAGTACAACACTGAACGCCATACCAAAAATTGTCTCACTTTTAAACCAGCTTTGCACTTCCGTTTGAATAAACAAAATTAGTTAAAATAACGAAACTTCTACAATAAAAACACAATCTTGTTTGGAATCAACGAATACAACCTGAACAGCAACTATACATTTTAACGGTACATTTTTATAGATGAAATATGTTTAAAACGGTTTTACTAAGTGTTTTGCATGAATAATTAATTCTTGCTAGAGGTAAGGTATAATGTTTTAAGTCATAAACCACAAACCACAGATTTACAGATAATGTTATTTATGTAACTATATTTTAATAACTTACATATAAAAGGATTAAAATCATGATTATTTTAATAAGTCTGTTTGTAAGTTTTTAAGGAGAAAATAATCTATCAACGTAACTTACCAAATGTATAGGAAAAAATTAAAGATATTCTCAAACTTATTATGTCATGTTTTAAAAGGATGTTTTTCTTAATGTAAAGCTGGTCAGACAAGCTGACGGTACATGTAGTTTGATACCGTTGCAATGCCATAGTTGCTTGACTTACTATATTTACTTTCTAGGATCAATGTATAGGTGTAGCAAGTCCGCTGCCAACCGCTGTTAGAAATTTTTATATACATCTAACGAATATCTAATATTCTAAAGGCCTATTAACATAATTTTTTTGTGAGCATAATTCTTCATAGCAGAATGAACTAATTATGTGGAAATCTGTCTGAGCGTTTCTACGACTCGATTCGTGTCAATTGTTATTCGAAGTGCGCTCATGGTGCACTGCCATAGGGTTGCCAACTTGCTACTAACAAAATTATATTTAACGTACCATTTCATTTATCGTGTGCTTATGTATTTTAAAGTATTTTTTCCAAAGTAATGAAGTAGTGCATTATTTTTTTTTATAATAAAGGACATCAAAAAGGCCGACAGATTCAAAATTACACACACACACACACACACTCACACACACACACACACACACACACACACACACACACACACACGCACACGCACGCATGCACGCACGCACGCACACGCACACGCATTCACAGACGAATAACGCAGACTACATAAACACATCTGAACATTTTACATTGTGACTATTAATTTTTTAATCGCATTTTTTTTTATTGCAAATAAATTTTGTAACATTGACCCCACGATACAGGCATAGCCTGGTGTGGACTCATTTGTGTGACACAAATGTTAAATATTTTGTTTAAATCTAATTGTTAAAAGATTTTTATTTTAAAGACAAATTAATTTAGAAATGTCATAGAAAAAAAAAAAAAAACTATTTAAAATGTATTAATATTTCACATGCAGTGACAACCCTATCCATGACCTCGTTTGCGTCTGAAGCGATCTCCAAGAGGCTTACATGAGAAACCCCTTAAGGGTTTTTTTTCTATCTCGCTCATTAACTTACTTTAAGTATGAGAAAGAGTGAAATGTTCAATTCTTGCTTTTCGCTAAAATCTCAATAAATTTAACAACAGCACTTCGACCGTTATCAGAATTAAAAGCATTCCTGTTTTATGACTATTCAGACTAGTAGATTACATTACAATAACAATTGGTATGTATTGATGTTTCATTTATATCTTCGATTACTATTTTGATAGCACAAGTTACATTAGAATTAATCATGTATAGATAAAAAAAAATAACTAATTAATAAATAACTCATAATCACATAGTGTCGTTACCTAAGTAAAATATGTATTATTATCATAATGGGTAACCAATATTATAATAAATAATAACATATTTCTCATTGGCAATTCGGTGTTGGTCGGGAATGCAGTACCTATATTCTGCATCCGATATCCATTGCAAATGCCATCCGAGCTAGATGGATTTCAAATAGGATTATTTTTTCAAATAGGTGCAGTGGCTCTGGAGATCATCCTCTACATATAAACACTTGCAAAATAATCTCTCTTTCTTTATAACATTTCATGTTTTAATAACTTTCGCTCAATAGAAAAAAAAAACTAATATTATAAACGCTTATTCGTTTTATTCGTGTAATAACTGCCTTGACACTGTTTAATTTGTAATTTTTGGTTTTCAAAAATCCTTTCCTAGATGGCAAATGCCATCCAAGCGAGATGGCATTTGCAATGGACATGCAAATGCCATCTCGCTCGTAAATTGAGCCCTATTTGTAGGATTGAGAAGAAACGCGATGGATCGATTTCATATTGAAAATTGAAACTCCAGCGATGCGACCTTGAGAATCTTACATTTTACTTAGTAGCCAGTTGAATTAGACAGAAGAAAAAAATCATATCGGTCGTAAATCATTAGAAATATTTAATTTAAGATTTATTTATTATGTTATTATTATATAACATAAGAATATGTTGATCTGTATTTATTATAAATTATGGTATATCAGATATACTCGTATGTAGATTATTAGTGTATAGTGTAATTATGTTGTAATATGTTTATGTAGCGTCGATGTTGTGTAGTGAGTCCCAAACGGTGCTGGCTGAAAATCAGCGCTGCAGGTACTTTTCTAGCATCTCAGCACAATGCTGAGCCAGTATCCGTTTCACTGCCGCGAGGACACACACATCTTTTACCTGTTTATTAATTTCTGTTTTGTGGTTTTTGTATTATGTTTGTGTCATTGTGTTGCGTGAATAAATTTCTTTCTTTCTTTCTTTCTTTCTTCTTTAATTAGTATGTATATAATATGTATTTGCAGTAGACTCCCACGATACAAGCATAGCATAGTTGTGGGGGTCAACGATAACTTGTGGCCATTGTATTTTAATTGTTTGGAAATAAATTATTATTATTATTATTATTATTATTATTATTATTATTATTATTATTATTATTATTATTATTATTATTATTCAAGTACCTATATATTTTTCTTTCTTAGTTTTACATTTTTGACAATATAAATAAAAAAAATATATAAATATTATAAAAAAATTATTATTATTATTATTATTATTATTTATTTAGACCGAAAAAGTAGTCGATCGTAACTGCTTACGAAGCTCCGGTTGCGTACGCGGCCGAACCGAATTACGAACTGTGGTACGAGTACCAACACTGCGATGTCCCGCTAACACAGCGTAAAAGTAGTGCCAAGGTGCTTTGCGTTTCGCAGTCATTTGGGCAGCTTGTCTGGCGGCAGTAACCACCTCCTTACAGAATATAACTGTGAAATAAAAGCATGTGTGGTTTTGTGTTTCAGTGAGTGAGTAAGAGAACCCAGAGCTATTGATTATAATCCCTCCTCCTTATCGGCAGAGCACTTGGAGCACCTGTGGCGTAGTTGGTATTGTAGGTGACTGTAGCCACCTCCCATCAAGTGGACCGTCACCCTGTCTGATGACCTTTACTTTAAAAAAAACTGAATTCCACGGACACAAAATTTAAATTAGTTTAATGCCAAACAAAATGCGCGAAGTATTTAAATTTGCAAAGTGAAGTGTTGCACTTTAAATTGACATTTTTAATGTCGATAAATCGATCGATAGATAGATCGTCAAGGTTAGATAGTGGAAGCTAAAGTTGTTATAGATATGAATAGTTTCTTACGATAACCTTGTATAATTATGTCAAAGACCTAATGGTTTTGTTATTAAGGCGATACTTACCTACAAAAAAAAAATCTGTGATTGATAACGTTTGTTGTAAAATATGTAATATCTATTATATAATTAGTCGGCGTGACCCGGCTTCACCCGTGTGCAATTTGGAGAGTTAGTATCCGTACTAATATTATAAATGCGAAAGTATGTTTGGATGTATGTAACTCTTTCACGCAAAAACTACTGAACTGATCACCATGAAATTTTGCATATACGTTGTCTGAGACACCAGAAAGGACATAGGGTACCTTTCATCGCTTAACGCGAACGAAGTCGCGGGCACCAGCTAGTTAGGTACATAAAATATAGCCTACGAGTATCTACTGGAAACTTTCAAATAGAATTATTTTTTCAAATAGGTGCAGTAGCTCTGGAGATCATCCTCTACATATAAATACTTACAAAATAATCTCTCTTTCTTTATAATATTTCATGTTTTAATGACTTTCGCTCAATAGAAAAAAAAAACCAATATTATAAACGCTTTTTCTGTTTTATTCGTGTAATAACTGCCTTGACACTGTTTAATTTGTAATTTTTGATTTTCAAAAATCCTTTCTTAGAAGGACATAGTCTAAGTAATATTGTAAAAAGAGAATATTTGTATATTTGCAATGAATAAACTCAAAAACCACTGGACCGATTTTGAAAATTCTTTCACCTAAAGAACGCTACATTATCAGCGAGTAATATAGGCTATCTATACTATACTAATAAAGCTACTAATTATAAAGCTAAAGAGTTTGTTTGGTTCAACCGTCGATAACGTGTTGAACGCGTTAATCTCAGAAACTACTGGTTCGAATTGAAAAATTCTTTTTGTGTTGGATAATCCATTTATCGAGAAAGGCATTTTGAATTTTGAATTTAAACTAAGTCGCGGGCACCAGCTATTATTTTATAAAGTCGCGAAGTCGCGTGCAACAGCTAGTATAAAATAATGTCGTTTCCCGCCGTCTATCCCTCTGTATGTACGCTTAGATCTTTTAAACTACGCAACGGATTTTAATGCGGTTTTCACTAATGGAAAGAGCGTTAAACGGGAAAAATTTTTTATGTATAATTTGCAGCAAAATACGCGAGAAGCCAAGTGAGGGTGTGTGTTGTTAGTCAGTCAGGTCAAACAATTTTATAAGTATAGACGAGCTTACATGTATTAACGCCTTTTCAAGAATCAAACTCTATTTACCAAAAGATAACTAACATTTATTGTTTCCTCACTTAATCACTTTTCATTATTACTTAATAACACTTCATTATACTTATAATTAATATAATACAATCCTTTGTTTTAATTGTTATTCCTTTATATCATCTTCGAATTATATTTTAATATAAAGTCAAGTTATAAATCTCGCCCCATAATTCAATGCAAATCATTTGTCACAGACCAAATAAACATGCCACAGTGTAATCATAAGCTGTGGCCTCATTGACGTCTTGTGTATAGAACTAAAATAAACGATAATCATCATTAATGTAATACAGCACAATGAACACATGTGATGTTCCATAGGTATGTACTTAATACGAGATTGTTTGAGAAATCTAGTTATCTAATAAAGCATAAGGTACGTTGTTCAGTTCCACTCAGAGACATAAATCTTTTCCTCAATTTCCGGCATTTCACTGTGAAACGAGAGCGGGCAATCTCAATTAAATGCTAAAGAAAATTAATATCCAAAG
Source organism: Synanthedon myopaeformis (assembly GCA_944738685.1). Taxonomy (NCBI): domain Eukaryota; kingdom Metazoa; phylum Arthropoda; class Insecta; order Lepidoptera; family Sesiidae; genus Synanthedon; species Synanthedon myopaeformis. The sequence goes on along the minus strand of OX122927.1, from coordinate 1,081,303 downwards.
AAATACCTACGAATAGTATCTAAAATATTCCAAATGGAAAGGTCAAGAGGGGTTTTGTAAGTATCATTTTGATTTCAATATTAAATTGTAAGGAATGGGTTCGTTCTATTTGTGGATCAAAACCTTCTGTTGTATTAATTATGACAATCTTTAGCGTATTTTATTAGTTTTATTTATTTAGCTAAAATGGCGATTCATTGTTACTGAAATACAGTTACAGTCATAATCAAAATATATATAAATAAATAAAAACTCGAGAGTATACCTAGTCTGCTAAATTATTATTATTATTATTTTCAAATATTTCTTGAAGTCCGTACTAATATTATAAATGCTCAAGTATGTTTGGATGTATGGATGTTTGTAACTCTCACGCAAAAACTACTGAACCGATCACCATGAAATGTTGACTGGGACCCCAGAAAGGACATAGATAATAGGTTTATGAACAAAACAGACCTACTGAACTGTTTTGTCTACATTATGTAAGTGCCAGTACTTACAGCTTAGGGCTTAGACAGACTGCTCTCAAAGGCACTAAATAATAATTATTATTAATACCACCTTTGCTGATGCGGTAGCCAGTAACTATAGCAAAGGGGGTATTTTTAATGATATACCTTTTTTATTTCGATACTACGTATTTTCTATAATTACGAAGAGCTATTGATAGTCGGTAGTTATATTTATTTATTATATATTATATATGATATAATATATTTTATTTTATTTTATATTTGATATAGTACACAAACAGATTGCAATTATATACTTGAAAACTATAAATTACCTGTGTATGGATAATTATCTAAATTGCACTCCTAAACAGTGTAAATAAACCAATCCAGTTCAAAAAATATATATTTAATATTGTTAAATTTCTTCAATTTTCTTAACTAAAGAAAAAATAAATAAACTGGTAACGTATTGTGTGAAAAACCTAGATAGCCTAGATGGCCCATATCGAACACTGATAACAGCAATCTCGAGAGCTTGAGAATTTTTATCGAATAAGATCATCTGAGACTTATCAGACTTATTGTATCTATAAATGTTATATTTAAAGAGATTTTTTAAGAAATATTGTCCATTTCAAAAACCTATTATACTTTGATATAATTGTTATCACTTCAGGATCTTTTAAAATATATTCAGAAACAGTCGATGTATGCTATCTTAGGACTTTTTCTATGAAATTAAAGAGCTTATCATATCGCATTATGCTGGCAAGTTTTGATGCAACATAGACGATATTTGGTGTTAACTTTGTATAAGATTGCATCTAGTATAGTTGATTAAGGGTATCAAGTGATATTTATAATAGTTTGCCAGTGTCACACCAAACAGTAGGCACTGATGTAATCGTTTGGCAACACTAAGTAAATGTTTACCTATTCATCGACGTGCGAATAATAACTACGAAAAACTAAGAGACAATAAAATGTTCGATACAAAGCGGTGACACAATTGTTGACTACCTTTTTGTGTTCATAGAAACTTCAATTGAAATTGTAAAAGTTTATAGACATGGGTTATGGACAGACTATGACAATGACAGCAGCTTAGACGACAGTTCATTTGATGTAAGTCAGGGCCTCTCACCAACTACAAGTGTTGATTATGTTAAGTTAAGTTAAGTTAAGTTAAGTTAAGTTAAGTTAAGTTAAGTTAAGTTAAGTTAAGTGTTGATTATGTCGATTAAGTGTGTTGACTTTTAGAAATAATTTTATGTTCTATTACTAAATTATGCACTCGATTTACTGCATCCTTCGATAGGCGATTTTTTTTTAAATTATTTTCTTTTTAATGTTTGGGACTTTGACCGTACAGACAAAGGTTTATTCATCTCCATCATTCCCGGTTACCGGTGACTTTAAATGGCGGTTAGCCCACTTGACACATGGTGAAAGAGGCTCTAAGCCATATATTATTTACTAGTATGTATATGCATGCATTCAACATTGCAAACATTTTAGAACAATGAAATATATAGAAAAGGCATTATGTACAACTAAGTATAAATTTACCTCTGTTTCACCTTCATACTTTCGACAAAGACAAAAATGTTTGAGACGCTCTATTGACATGCAACATTTTGACGTGTCCAACAAGTAGGCATTCAGAGTTTGCAATACTTTAGCCATTTTTCACTAACACTTTTACGAAACAAAACATCGAAACTGAAACGTCACATTTTGGCGGCAAAAAGGAGATTTTCTAATATGAACCTTCTTTTTTTTTTAAAAAAAAAAAAGACGTGAACGCAGTATGGAAAATGTATAAACACTGGCCTGTTATCAGAGGCTGGCTATCTCGGTTTTGTCACGGCAGATATTGTTACATGCGATATGTTCTGATGACGATAACGGTGATATGTATTTTACGAGGGGCGTTTTTGTTTCATATAGAGACGACCTGCTATTGAACTATAAATACAAGTGCTGATAGAGCTTTAAGTATAGATAAATGACGGTTCCATTTAAGAATATATGTCTTTTATGTTAAGGTCATCAGACAGGCTGATGGTCGCCTGTAACATAAACAAAGTAACAATTGCTTGCAAGTGCGCTGCCGATCAAAGATTTAAATCGAGAGATGCGCCCTTACTAGCGAAACTGTGTTACAGTTCGCGAGTTATACACACAGTAACTCAGCAACTGTGTTACTATGCGAGTCTTTTGTCTAAACACACTTTTAAACAGAGACAACATTTCGAACGAGTTTTTTTGATAGTAAAAGCAACAGAAATAATCTCTTCAAGCGACCGTCACTCACGGTAGCTGGCGTGCAACTGTAGTTGGTTGAGCGCATGCGCTCAACACATTGTTAACAATTTTCGGTGTGTTTTAAGTATGGCGCAAGGAGATTAGGGCGCATCTTTCGATTTAAATCTTTGCGGCAGTATTAGGATTGAGGATAAGGAATTAGGAAGCGATAGGGAATGTTCTAGAATAGATACCTCAGTCTCTATTTTCCAGGAGTCTTTAGTAATAGTGTATTTAATAAATATTTCTGGAAACTTAAATGGTGTCAAATAATTTCTATAGTATTTATTTAGGTAGCAGTTTGTTTTAATTTTGAATGGATTAGGTGCGTAACATAATGCGTTAGCTGTTAGGTAGTAATAAAATTAAATACGTACACCTACTGTGTATAAGGAAATCCGAATATTTAAAAAATCTTATTAAATACTAGCTGAACCCGGCCACGCTTTGCTGTGGCTCATTCAGCAACGTTCCACAGATGCCATAACAACGGGCAACGTATGAAAATTATGTTTTTTTTTTATTATAAAAAAATAGGTTTCCGTTGGAATTTTGGGAGAAAAATGTATATAAGATTATTTCTCTGTTTAAATGCAATGTTGTGTAAAAAAATCAAGTTAATCCGTCAGCTAGTTTTAGAGTTTTTGAAGCATACACAAACCAACATAACATTTTTATATATATATACTAGTAGGTGCCCGCGACTTTGTCCGTGTCCGATCGCTACCAAACTTCACAGGATTACCCGCTGGACTAATCTGAAGGTTTTCTGAACATAGACATATATACGTACATCGCCTTTTTTTATATCTCATGTGCGCCTTAAGTTAGCCCTGACCTAGGGGAAGTTAGTATAAATTAATATTATATAGCCTGTGCCCATCTGAAATAATGTACCTTTCAAATAGTTAAAGGATTTTCGGAATAAGTGCAGTGGTTCCAGAGATTACTCTCCACATATATGTATAAGTCCGATCTATCTCCCTTTATAAATCACATTAATATAGATTAGATCAAATAAGTATTGATTGTAGACTATCACTTTATGACGTCAAAACATGCTGCTCTAATAGACAATTTTGCTTCTTTTTACAATTCACTATATGTAGTTCTAATAAATTTCTTTGTTTTGTCTGTCTGCTGAATTTTACATAAATATTAAAAATTTGTTTGTGTCAGCTCCGACACACGACTGGAGTTTACTCCTTACGAATGATTATAAAATTTAAATTTTCACAATTCAATCACGCCGAAAGAACAACATTGTTCTTTTTTTATATAATATTTTGTAGATGGCGCAACATGTCTTAAACTTCAGATATTCTAAAATATTAAAATAAAAAATAGAACAAAACTATAACGCATAACATAACGCATTCGTGTGACAATTTTGATTTTACTCCCATAAATTTTCATACCACTGGCTTATATGTATATATTTTATATGCAAATCGATTCTTAAGGAATAAACTCCAAGAAAAACATGTACCTATTAAATGGTTTTTATATTAATATGTTTAGGAATTCTCATACTCAGTCTCTTTGAAAATCCGTTGATTTTTTCCATGCACCGTAGTACAAAATCTAATAGTTTATAAATCTGACTGAACATGTGTCGTTTCTGAGTATAGATATACCGAGTCAATGCACAGCGAACACGATTTAGTTCTAGGTCGTATAGGTACACTGCTTTGACCGACTTTTCAAACACGCTTACCGCCCGCAATTCACTTATTAAAACGTCAATTTTTAGCATACGAACGACACAAATATAAATAACACACACACAAACATTGAATTTTTAATTAAAAAAATCAATCTGGTAGTGCAAAAGCTAATTTTTATAGGGGCATTCCAGCAGAAGTCGTGGATTATTCCCAGTAGTAAGTACCTTTTTACCGTTTTAATACATTAAAACATTAATTAAGATATTAAATACTAACATTTTTAAATCCCATTTGTCTCTATAATCGTACATTATAAAAGCTTCTAGGAGAATTGCGCCTATTATAAATACGAAGGTTCTTAGGAGCTATCAAACAAAAAAATACGAATCAATATCGGCCCACCCGTCAAAATATAACAACCCGTTTTTGCGTCGGTCGTCGGAGCTTAAAAATAACAAATGGTTGCATTCACAATTACTAACAACTATTTTTTTCGATGGTTCACTGCTAATAACCCATTTGTGAGAGGAGGTTCTAACGAAAAAGTCTGTGTAAATAATTGAACATTCACCTAAAATTTAAGACACTCCATCGTTAACATGTCTTGAGGGTTTTCTGCGGCTATAAAAAACAGCGGAACCCATTACGAGCACCCCCGAAAGCGCTTCTCTAAGGAGATGTGGTTTATAGACTCGTAAATAGATTCACCAACTTTGTAATAAATTTTGTTTAAACAAGAAACTAATCTTATAACTACTAAAAAGATTAGCTAGCTGAGATAATAAAATTTGAAGCAGCCACTCAAATAAAGACCACTGTAAAATAACAGTATGAAGTCTCATCAAGTATAAAGAACTCTTTGACCAATTAGTTTAAATTTTACTTCGTCTTTCTGTAAGTGTTAAAACATTTTACATGTTTTCCCAAATAAAAAAAAAATATTTACATATATTTTTCCAGACTTTAATTAATTAATATTAACTAATTTAATTAATATTGTAATTAATTAATATTTTTTTAATTTTAGGTGTCCTTTTTTGTATCTCTGTCTAGGAGTATGCAAAATTTCATGATAATCGGTTGAATAGTTACGTGTGTAAGCCGAATACAATAATGCCAATATTTTTTAGTAGGTAATTCCCCGAGGTTTTACATAATCTTCTTTGCCTACTTAAATTTAATACGTAAACAGGATTAACTCAAAAGACCCTGCTATATTTTACTAGCGGCCAAGCCTTAACCCTAATGTAAGTAATATTAATTCCCGAGAGGAACATATAACTTCCAGGAATATTTATTATTACATTTTATTTATGTATCAAAAGGGATAGAACAGTTATAAAACAGTAATTCTATTGTAACCGTTAAAAAAATAAAACATGTATAAACAAAGCCCGCGAGATTATATTTTTTCATGTGGATACTATTAGATAAATAATTTATAGGATTCGGTAAAAAACCTTTTTTTCTCTTTCTGTGTAACTTTTATACACTTTAACACACTTTTATACACAGACAACATTTCGAACGAGTTTTTTTTATTATAAAAGCAACAGAAACAATCTCTTAAAGCGACCGTCACTCATTGTAGCTTGCGTGTAACTGTAGTTGGTTGAGCGCCTGCGCTCAACCCATTGATAATAATTTTCGGTGTGTTTTAAGTATGGCGCAAGGAGATTAGGGCGCATCTATCGATTTACATCTTTGGAAAAAATATTACCTATTGTTCCCAAGGAATGATCTAAAAAAACGCTAATTGTAATTTGTCTATTTCGCCACGTTTGATTTTCGACAGGGCAGGGCAAGGCAAGTCTTAAAATGAGTTCAAAATTGGCTCTGCTCTGGATGTAGCAAGTAGTGGTTGAGCACACTGCGTTCCGCAGTCATTTGGCAGTCACATCCTTAGAAGACCACCGTGAAATAACAGCATGTGTGCTGTTGTATTATTTCGGTGAGTTAGAGCGATGCCAGAGCTCATTTGCCTATTCCTCCCATTATCCTACTGTGGTCGGCAGCTCACTTGAAACACCTGTGGCGTTGCTTGTGTTATTGGCGACGGTAGCCACCTATACCGTGATCAAGTGATACTTTCAAGTAGACTGACAGCCTATCTGACGACCATACACAAAAAAACCTTACCAGATATTATGTAGCAAAAAGAAATTCCGTATTTCCTTATCGAGTTTTTCCATAATATAAATTGTTTTCTTTTCGGTAGGCTCTACCTTCAAGAGAGAGTATGTTAATAAATAAACAATGTATTCCATTGCTTTTCTTTTTACATATTCTGTGAGACATGACACAGGCCGCGTTATTATTTATTGAACGGACAAATACTGTGTCAGAATACTAATTCATAATTTAAAATTACTTACTTCAATTCAGAAACACTTATACATGAGTATATCTACTTAGTATAAATCAAAGTCGCGTCTATCTGTTTGTATATCCGCTAATTCCTCCTAAAGCAGATAGATTTTCATGGAAGGCTTATTATTAATAAAACCTAATTAAGCTAATTGCAACCAAGTCGCCGAAAAATAAATTTACATGGTTTACATGGTTTAAAAGAATAATAAAAAAGTTAAGACATAATAAGATATATATAGAAATGACAGGCAAAGACAAATTTCAAGCGCTAACTTTAAAGGTAATATATTACTTTATCATCAAGATTTAAAGCAAAAGTAATTTTTTCAAAATTTTTAAAATTTGGCATATCATACTAGTAGCTAACCGATACACAATAGTATATTAGGTATTCTTGAATTTAACACTTATGTTTATACATCAAAGGATTACAATCCACACTTATATATCTATTTACAATATTATAAATGTGAAAGCAACTCTGGTCTGTCTGTCTGTTTGTTACCTTTTCACGCCATTGTCAGGGATACCGAAACAGGACATAGGGGTACCTTTTATACACAAAAAAGTACTGTTCCCGAGATATCATTTAAAATTAAGAAAACTAATGCCTGGCAAAAGTGTAATAGCAATAAAGACTTCAGGCGTTATATTGCTTATGTTTTATAAAGATAAGCTATTTATTATTTATTTATAAGCTAATTAACTATAAAGAGACTTATATGCTGGATACGCATTATTTCCCTCGGGTGCTAACATTACATAAAATCATTCGTATCTATTTAAAATGCGATAAAATTAGGAATTCCTGTGGGAGTACCTACGCGTGAAAATATATCCCTATGTGGTGTGCCGACATTTCATTATCTGCTGTGATTACATTTGTAAATTAGAGCATTGTTAATTATATAGAACAAAATAGTAAACTAACCTATTTTGTAGGTCACGTAATACAATTCGAATAATAAATGGAAAAATGTTAAATATCGTATGGGTTCATTATTTTTTAAGTTAGTTTTGAAAAACAGTACAAATGCTGTCACTTGAATGTGGTTTTTTGTAAAAGAGTGGTTACTGTCGTCAAACAGACTGGCCGTTTTTTACTGTGGCTACCATTATACTCTACCACAACTATACTAAATTATAAACTAAGCTATAAATTTCATTAAAGCCTTACTCATTTCACATTGACCTTTTCAAATGTGTTTCTCAACAACTAGCCTCTGCTCAAAGTGCTTTATTTATACTTACTAACAAACATGGCGGATTAATTTCAACATTCTATTTTCAAAGCCATTTTTTTTAATACGTCACAAACTGGAAAACGCGAACGAGTCAATAAACCACAATCAAAATAAAAAGCCCGCATTCACCTGCATGCATTTCCAATGCACTCTCTCCGTCCTTGTCATCTCGCTGAGTCTGTTGTTGAAACGAAAGAGACAGGAGACAAGTAGGGTAACCATTGATTGAATAGATACCCGGACGTTGTCCGGTGTTTTGTGCGAGTCGCTATGGTGACTACAATTTTATCGTCACGTACTTCCCGCTTCCTGTTTTAAGTGCATACATTGATTTTCAATGGATGACTGTGTCGTTTGGTTGGTTTGATCGTTGAAAAAAAATCAAACACTCACTTAATGTTAGTTATAATTATGTAGTTATTTAACTTGAAGACACAGTCTAAATAATTATCTAAAAAAAAAATTAAACCGTTCTTTTTCGACTCACTTTGTATGAGGAAATGTTGAGACAATAAAGTAGAACTACATTCCTAATCTGTTGACGAGATAACTCGTAAAGGAAAAATTGATCTATCGAAGAGATATTTGCTCATTTTTTTTTTTATTAAAAATAATAAAATATTAAGCGCATTATAAGAGAGGCTATTTAAGAATGGATGACGATTTGTTGTATAATATATTCATTTCATCGATAGTATTTTATATTTTATGAAATAAATGGTATTTAACTTTTCCGGTTGCTACAATAACATAACAAATAAGTACATAATCTTAACCAAGGAAAATATTCTAAGTTGGCTATTTTGTGAGTGTGGTTTTGTTTTCACAATTTCCATACTTGGTTATAAATTTTTTGAATAATATAAATAATTATAAAGAAATAATTTACAAAATGTCAATTTGACAAACGAAATATTCTCTACGTTAGCAGTGAAACATATTATTCGTCTTTCATAAAACTAGTACTGTTCAACAATGATCTCAAGGCAATATTTTTTTTTTGTGGATTTTGTTAAGAAAATTACTTATTTCGAGCCCTTGAAATTGCTTATTTTACGCATGAATATAATTGAATATTAACACTTTTTTTTTGCTGTAGTATAACAACCGTTTTGTTATTACTCAATGTGTTTCAATGTCATATTGTACTGACGACAAAAAAATGCTTATTGGTGAATTTTAAACACACTAGATGGCCATGAACAGAAAATTGTACGGACAAAAAAAGGCAAAATGACTCACTGTCCATTCCAAGAGCCAAGAGCATCTGTTTTTCCATTTAAGGTACATATATATACATATGTCACGTGGTAAAATAAATGTGTTACAAACAGACTAGACTATAATAGAAAAGCAATACGTTTTGTGTTTTAAACACAGCTGAAGTTCATTAATTAATTTTTTGACTTTTATTACGAGATAGTAGGCGGCATAGAAGAATCTCGCTCGAACCGGCGAGTTACAGGCGAGTTATCAATGTTTGATTTTTAATTATTATTTCATTAGATAACTCGCTCACAACAAGTGTTTCTGTACAGTTGAACATAAAAACTTAATAAAATATTAAAGTGGAAACTAGATATTGATTTTAAATAAAACAAGTTGTTAGTATAAATTACTATATTAAAAATCAATAGCATTTACAATAATTAACAAAAATAAAATATCATATTAGAAAAATATTATGGGATTCAAAAATTATAAAATAAAACGTCCTAATATATTTTGATACGGTTTTCACTAATGGACCTTTACATAAGGCTTTTGACAAAATTAAATGTCTCACAAGTTTTATCCATAGGTATCCATATATCTACATATACTATCTATAGTAATATTATAAAGAGATAAGATTTGTATGTTTGTAATGAATAAAACTCAAAAACTAGTGGACCGATTTTGAAAATTCTTTCATCTATAGAAAGTTACATTATCAGCGAGTAACATAGGCTATATTTTATAAAGTTACGCAGGCAAAGTAGCGCGCAACAGCTAGCTTCGTTTATGTCAGTTTTCACTAATGGGAAGTCATGAAAGGAAGTTTTAAGTTCATAATTTGCAGAAAAAAATTGCATCCGCACAAAGTCTGAAGCGAAGTGCTGGTTATAAGTATATTAGTTTTTCTCTTGTGGCAAACATACATTATTTGTAACCATAAGTAATGTGACATACGACGCACACAGAGTTTCGTCATTATTGAACAAAAACAGGAAGAACCATTGACTTTAACTATATAAGAACCGTTAGGGAGTGTACATCGAATAACAACACTCCAATCCGTAATAATATCATAAATGCGAAAGTATGTTTGGATGTATGGATGTATGGGACACCTGGGACACCAGACAACGTGTATGCAAAATTTCATACTGATCGGTTCAGTAGTTTTTGCGTGAAAGAGAACATCCATACATCCAAACATACTTTCGCATTTATAATATTAGTATAGAGTATAGATATAGATTTATGTAACAATATTATAAAAATATCCTTTTTCTCCTTCAATTGTCGGGAGGAGTGAGTTTATGAGTATCTAACTAAAGTATTATTTTCAAAAGTGGCACACGCACGTTTCGTGAAACATTTGTCTAAAAGCCAAGCAAGTGTAGCGCTAGGGGACCTATAACCGGACCGAACCGGTTTTTTTCCATGACCTAAGAGAAACTGACCTAGTCTAAATACAGTACACAACCACTCGTACTATTTGTAACAATTTATAATATTTACTATCTATATTTACTAATATTATAATACTGAAGAGTTTGTTTGTTTGAACGCGTTAATCTCAGTAACTATTGGTTCGAATTGAAAAATTATTTTTGTGTTGGATAGTTAATTTATCGAGGAAAGCTTTAGGCTATATAATATATATATATCACGCTGCGACCAATTAAATATATAATGGAGATTGGGCCATAGCAGAAAAATTAGGTATTCTTTAAATGTTTTTGCTTACGACCTATATCTATCTATATATAGACACATATTATAAAATAAAGTCGCTTTTTCTTTCATTTATTTTCTGTTGTTTCTCCGCTAACATCTTCTAAATCACCTAAAGAATTTTGATAAAACTTTCACTAATGGTAGGATAGATAGACGGCGAAGGTTTGTTTATATAAAAATTGCACCCAGGCAAAGCCAAGAGTGGGTCACTAGTAGTTAATAAGTATTAAATGAATATGTAATAAGAAAATATAGTGTAGGCGTAAGCATTCGGGGGCTTCGATGTTCAAAGGTTTCATGCGATCGTGCGAATTAGCGCATGACGCAAAGCATGAGCGATAGCGTACGAGTAGTTTATTACCTAAAATCCGTGGCGATATTTATAGGCAGAAACTCTGTCTAGAGTAGAGATATTATATGGGTGATTATTAAAAATGTATCTGCGATGCGACCAATAAGTCATAAATAAAATAAAATTATTTATGAAATAAAATAAATGTAATTATTTTTCTTGCATAATGAGAAATTTACTGGTTAAAAATCTCTTCATAATTATAGATAATTACTATTTCATATAAAAATAAAAATTAATATAAAGTTTTATTATTTAACTAGCTTTTGCAAGCGACTTCAGTTTTAACAAACGAACAAACTCTTCATTTTTATTATGTTAGTATAGTTTTAAAAAAATCGTTGAAAATATAGTCTAAATAGTATAACAAATAAGTATGTGTATATGGAAATATTATGGGATTATTTTAAATTTTATTTTAAATTAATTGGGGCTAAATGGAATAGAAAACTTAAAGTTCGACCCGGCGTTGCACATAAATTATGGTAATGATGCATGTTTAATTATATAAAAATGTTGTAATTTAGTAACTCGCTATCGCTATCGCTTCCTTCTTCATCTTACAGCAAGCCCTACATCGCAGGCGACAGATATTTCTCTCCGAGGAATTGAGGACATATGCCACTTACGTAACGGCGGACGTAACGTACTGTCGTCATGCACCCCTCTTTCCCCTCTCTTATCTCCAAATATCTTGAGATATTTGGGGCCACATCATTGGCTCTCATAAAAACCTACCGAATGTTTGATGTTATTGTTACCAAAATACGTCGATTGTCCATACTTATAACTATTTTTACCAATCGTTCATTCGTACTACAATTTTTTTATCATTTCTTATAATACACATAAGTATTGTAAGTTGCTGTTCGCCTCTGTCTGATGTTTCTTCGAAACGGATTTTGAATGTGTTTTGAATTTTGAATGGAAAGCGCGAAAAGCGAGGAAGGTTGAGTTAATAGTGTGTTTAAGTTGCAGAAAAAATACATCGAAGCTGAGGGCAGGTGGGTGGCTAGTAATATAACAATAACAGTAATTGCTATAAATTCACACTAACCTGTACTAGGGGTATGCAATAGATTTGTATTATAAAAAATCACAAAATATGACTAGGAGTTAAACACACAAACTCAGTCCTATCAATTACAAAAAAGGCAAATAAAGACCCTGATTAAGTTAGGGGAGGCGATACTGGACCATTCCCCCCTTTTCTAAAATAAAAAAAACTCAGGCCAACATTTAAAAATTCATAACGGTTCTATAACAGGAACCGAACCTGGGTATGTTGAATCGAAATTAACTTTTTAATAATTTGAACAATTATTGTATAAAATAAAAAAATCTTTCAGGCTCTGTGATTTTTAAATGAAAGTTTTTTTTATATTACAAATTATGTGCGTAATAATTTTTTAGTTATTAAAAATTAAATTCGGTTATTAATTATGTTATTATCCCATCCCGACTTCACGCTGTAAATTTTCTACAAATAATATACACAATTTTATCGCTCTATCCATTAGTAAAAACCATTTCAAAATCCGTTGAGTGGTTTAGAAGAATTTAACGCATAAACAGACAGACGAACAGCGAGTACGTATAGATATTGATCGTAAATTTATAGTTATTTATTTTATATCAGTCTCGTTCTTAAATAACTAATATCGTTTTAAGGAAACGAGAAGATTGTTTATAAAATACGAGCGAGACTATAAAAACAAAATCACAGCAGCGTGTATGTCACAGATTTAGATACAATAATATTTTTTATTAAGCGAGAAAATATTCCATTCAGAGTTCGTTCAAGAACAAAATGATTGAGACATTTTTACTGACCACCGGGGAAGGGTTAACTTTGAAGTTACGTGCACGTTGACGAGGGTTAAAACTCGCGCCGAAATAAGGCCTCGTGCGTATTCAATAATTCAAGAGGCGCTCTGAGAGTAACATATTGGATGCTCTTTAAAAAACAAGTTAAACCGTATGAGGATAATATTTTCTTTAGGAATCTGTGGAAAGTTGTGGAATTTTTTTTTTTTTTTTTTTTTCAAATAAATGTCAACGGACAGGCTTAATCAACTTTGTGGCTACCGTTGTCTATAAACACAATCAACTCCAAAAGGAAATGATACAAAGTACACACTGCTTTGATAAAGGAAAAGTTATAAACGAATCCGGAGGGTATTGACCAAATATAAAAAATAGCTTTAAATTATGCCAATAAAATATTACCTATATCAATAGAGAATTATAAATATATCACAAACGTCTACTGACACATTGTATGACTAATTAGTTAACAATAGAAACGAATTAATCATAAAATACCTATTAATTAACAATTAGGTAGGTATTGATGACACGAGAAAATAATATGGAATTAAGTATCTTTAATGGAAATACAAAAACTTATCTAGGCATTTATTAAAAGTACGTCTTCATATAATCTTTACAACCTAACTTGTAATACGAATATCTTATTCAATAAAATTCAGTAACAATAATTTTTATTCAGTAACAAGGCATTACAGAATAAAAAAATAATATTATTTTTGTTCACTTTAAAATTACTTAAAAAAACATTTGACCGTATTAAATGTAGAGAAAAGTACTGAGAATATTTTTTTTTTTAAATTACTTATTAGCTTGGATTCAAATAATTACATTATAAATTTTGACACAACAGAAAAACATGGAGTCCGGCTCATTGTATTTTTGTGTACACTAAACTATATATTAATAATAAAACGTGTTTACCGGTCTAATAAATTAAATGATTAATTACTTGCTTCATGACCTCAATGGTTACGTATGACAGTTAAAATTCCACTGATAAATCATCGACTTTTAACTATATAGGAAAACAATACACAACCTAACCCACAATACAGTATCATCACAAAAAGATAATTTTAAAAAAACCTTTCTACCGAATCGTTGATTCCAAACTTTACACATAACATTGTTTTTCTTTTAAAACACGTCACTTTAATTTGGCGGGTAAATGTCGCATTTTTTTTGAATCGGACGTCAACACGTAACGAGCGAACGCGGTATACTGCCTTCAATGCTATGCCACGCCAGCCAACGAGCCATTCGCTTGACAATCTCTACAACCGGCTTCGCAGGCTCTTTGAATAAAATTGTACGAACGAATCGACAACATTCACATCTCAGTAGATTACAAACGTACAGATAAAACAATTTCACTATTATTTTATTTGTGAATAGGTATTTCTTTAATTTTTTTTAGCATGTAAAAGAGCGCAAAATGTAAAAGCGTTGCAACTTGAGAGAGAACTTCAATTTTCATTCCAGCCAGTTAAGTTTATTGATGTATATGTAATGTTATATTAATTTAATGTCTATTAATGTACACAAAACGAGTTTCATAAAATATACTTAGTCGATATATATTTTTAAAATATATTAATTTTTTTTAAATTTCATAAATTTATTAATTTCTTACATATATTTTCTTGATTTATATGAATTTATTAGAATAGGATATTAATAGAATTCTTGTGCTTATTTCGATTATTCAATACAACGATATATTCTGACTTATTTGATATAGTGGAGTGTCCAGCAGTGGGACTTTATATATAAAAATATGAATAGGTATAACAATATATATAGGCTTCCATTTCATTGATTTATTCCAAAAATAACTCCCAAAGCCAATATTGATATCACTTTATTCATGAAAATATAAATTTCGATAAGCGAATATCGGATTTACGTCATAGCACTTATTAAAATGTGTAGGGGCGGATCGTGTTATGGCAAATAAGGAAAATACATTTCACGTTATACTAACACCATTTCGCCCGATTTGCCAATATTATTAGGATGGTAATTAAGTTTCCCCGAAGTGTAACATTCAGCGAGAATAACAAGCTTTCAACGGAGATTGCTGTGTAAAATACGGAGAGATTTCTTAATTGGCACTAACTTTTTTATATATATTAAGGGTGGCAGGCAAGCTGACTTGCTTGATGGAAATTGGCTACCGTCGCCTATGGACACAAACAAAACTTGTGTTGAACTTAGTGCGGTGTGTTGAACTTGTTCCGATCCTCAGGAACAGCTAGCTTGAAGAAGTCCATATCTATACTAATATTATAAATGCGAAAGTATGTTTGGATGTATGGATGTAGGGATGTATGGATGTTTGTAACTCTTTCACGCAAAAACTACTGAACTAATCAGCATGAAATTTTTCATACACTTTGTCTGGGACACCAGAAAGGACATGGGGTACCTTTCATCGTTCAACGCGAACGAAGTCGCGGGCACCAGCTAGTTGTAGCTATAAAGATTCGTCCACAGAAGTGAGTTTTTTCCAAAGTGCGCTCGTCTGACTTTTACTCATCCTGAATGTGCGCAGCGGCACCTTATCCAAATAATGAGGATGAACTCTGCATCTATGGCGCACAGTATAGTGGTAAAAACTTGGGGTAAGCATTAATTGGAACAACTCATGGGAGGCCTCATCGTTGTACAGCCATTAAACACATAGAGAGGCTACCTACATCTCTTCTTAAACAGCCTATTTACAAGGTACGAAAGCCTATTTTATGTCCAACACAACTACCATTTACTATTTGCTAAGACTGACCAGGATTTAATAGAATGAAGTATTTAAATGTCAATGCATACACGCTTCTGTAAAAGAGACGCGCTCTATCGAGCTTTCATCCTTAGATATTATAAAACAAAGTCCTCCGCCGCGTCTGTCTGTCTGTATGTTCGCGATAAACTCAAAAACTACTGCACCGATTTTCATGCGGTTTTCATCAATGGATAGAGGGATAATCAGGGAAGGTTTTCACGGAAAAAAATATACCCCGGGCGAAGCTGATTCCCGTGATATGTTATTCTCGTGGGATATATTTTTTGTGAACATAGCGAATTAATCATAGATTATATATATATTTTATAAAAGTGTGGTGTGGACCATTTATTTAAATTTTTGCACAATAAAAATCCCTCTTCTATTGTCCACAGCCCATTATAAAGATATATTGAAAAAGTTTTATTTAAAAAGCAAACAATCGAGTGTAACGAGTCATGAATATTGTTGTTTATTTGAAATAACTCCGACAGCTTCATGTTTATTCTGTTCATTTAAATGTTAACCAGAAAAGTTTCAAACGTATATATATAATTTCTATGACTTTTGTTAGAAATTCTATCATTCTTTTATGAGTTTACGATCCAATTGTTGTTAGAATTAAGTGCCCTGTCGACCTTATTTTGATAATAATAAATGGAATGTCAGAGAGTATATGTGAATGGGCTCTAGGACCGAAACACGACAGCACAAGCGTGCTGTTATTTAGTAGGTCTTGAAGCAAGAAGGTTTTTACTGCCCACAGATGGAATGACCAGTTTTCCCTGCTGATACTGAGACAAAATATGCTTATGGTTGCCGTGGTTACGAATAATAATTTATTTATTTATTTATTTATTTAATAGCCAACCTTACAGCATGTAACATTTTAGAAATACATAAAAAGAGTTAAATTTTTATATAGCCTATTTACAAGGTTAGACGTACGAGTATTAAAGTTTATAAGTACAAAAAAAAATACTAGTAATTTAAAAAAAAAATGATAACATTATATATACATGTATATATGTATATAATAATATAAACATATATATGCACATTATAATTATGCAAATACATACTTATAATCAAATATGCGTGATAGCATGCGTGTATAGGCGCGTGTTTGTGTGCGCCGTGTGTGTGTGTGTTGCACGCGTGTGTGTGTGTTGCACGCGTGTGTGTGTGCTGCACGCGAGTGTGTGTGCGCCGTGTGTGTGTGTGCTGCACGCGTGCGTGTTTGCGCGTGTGTGTATGTGAACAATAATACATTTATTGTTCTCTTAGGGCCTCTTTCACCAACTACAAGTAAAGTGTTGATTAGTTACTTTTAGAAATAATTTTATGTTTTATTAAATTATGCACTCGGTTTACTGCATCCTTCGAGAGGCGATTTTTTTTTAATTATTTTCTTTTTAATGTTCGGGACTTTTACCGTACAAACAAAGGTATATCATCTCGCATCATTTCCTTTTACCGGTGACTTTAATTGGCGGTTAGCCTACTTGACACACGATGAAAGAGGCCCTTATAATATAATAATTGATATTACATTTAATATATTATTTACTTATACCATTTAAAAAATTTTTTTTTATGATTCTCTAGGCCTATTTGTATATAATCAAATATATATTTTTATAAAATATATTTTTTAAATTTATGTCTGTAGGTATGTAATCTAAATAAATAAATTTTAAAAAATTAAATAAATTATGAAGTTTTAGAAGTAGGTTCAAATGTAAATACTTGAAAATTTAAATCCCGTCTATGTGTAGGTATCTGTGACACTAGAAAGGACATAGGGTACCTTTCATCTAGAAAAAAAGGACTATACCCGAGGGACAACTAAAAAAATAACGAGGTCAAGCGTTATATTGCTTTTTTTTTAAATTTTCAACGCGGACGAAGTCGCGAGCACCAGCTAGTTATAATATATTCTAGAAACTTATACTCGTATCAGAAAAACTCACGAGCGAGTCAAATTTTGATTTGCTAATAAATTTTCCTGGACTAATGGCTAGTTTAAAATAAAACTCAAAAGTTCGGAGTTCGCGGACGATAAAAGCTAAATCCGTATTTCACGTCAGCTGCATATGAAGTGATAAATTATACTTTTTTTTTCTCACACAAAAAGCACTCAATTATGTTCATTTAATATTCTGTGAGCGATGTTCATTTCATTCCGTATTGTTATAAAATTAAATCTCGCTAATTATTAATTTCCACATCTATTTTAGTACGCTTTTGATGAGACCTAAAATAAAATAGGTTCCATTAATTACCAAGTATACATATTACTGTTTGGCTTAAATGTAGTTATTATTATCACATATTTTATTTATTACTAGCTGTTGCACGCGACTTCGTCCGCGTAACTTTATAAAATGTAAGCTATTTTATACGCTGATAATGTATGTTTCTATAGGTGAAAGAATTTTCGAAATCGGTCCACTAGTTTTTGAGTTCATTCATTACAAATATACAAATCTTCTCTCTTTATAATAATACTAGCTGGTGCCCGCGACTTCGTCCGCGTTGAACGATGAAAGGTACCCTATGTCCTTTCCGGTGTCCCAGACAACGTGTATGCAAAATTTCATGGTGATCGGTTCAGTAGTTTTTGCGTGAAGGAGTCACAAACATCCATACATCCAAACATACTTTCGCATTTATAATATTAGTACGGACTTTTTATCCTGGAAAAATGTTAGTATCCCGAAGGATCGTCCAAAAATATAAAAATGAGGCGCCACTGTCGTCACAGCGATAAAGATGTCAGATTATATTTTCACAGGTGTTATATTTGAGTCGGTTTCATAACGACTGGCTGGATCTACAAAATCACCGGATCTGCATAAGGAGTAGCTCGCAAAACGACCACAATTTTCATTTTTCAATGCGGACGAAGTCGCGGACAGCGGATAGTTTAATTTATGAAGGACTTTGTCACACAGCGCCATCTATTTTTCTAGATTTAAAACTAAACAGAGCTTGTGCTTTCCATTAGTGAAAGCCGAATCAAAATACGTTGGAGCCTTTAGTTAGAAGAAACAGACGGAAGCGGTATATAATTTATTTTATAATATGGAGAAAAAATATTTTTTAATATAACGTTGGCAATAAATAGACATAACAAACTATGTTATTAAAGTTTATACAATTTAATGTTTATGTATTTAAATTAAAATAAAATATTAATTATATTATTATAAAATAAAATATTAATTAAAATATTATTAAGCGTTTGCTTACAAGGAAAAACGCAAAATTAAATAAAAATCGGTTCCAAGTACGCACGAATGGAGCACAAATTAACTCCAAAGTAGTTGCTGGGTCCATTATGAAACAAATAAATTCTAGTCTATGTACTAATTAAGGACGAAAATATGTAAATTTAATGCGTGTTGGAAAATTCACCGGAAAAACGTATTTTTGCATTTCGCTACGAATTCAAGTGAGCCAACGTACACTCTACGACAACTGTTCTAAAATCAAAGAAAATAAATATTAAGTGATATTTTTGATTACACGATTTTCCCCTTGATTTGATCCTATTAAGAGGAAATGATTTTCGAACAAATAATATATCTATTAATAGGCAAGTAATAGGTAAAAGTGTATACAATTATTTGTATACGCTTTTCGACGGACAATGGAATATTGTCCTATGATAAAAAGTACTTATTACAAATGATTCCAGCATTATGTCACTGTATGTCCAAAAAGGTTGCTTATTAGCCGACGCTGTATTCCTTATGAATTCATATAACTGATTATAATTATGATTATATAACACAGAAACGAAGCTATAGCGCGATTTAAATACAAAATATTTAAATTAAATTTGTCCATTATTAAAATAAATGAGAACTAAGACCTAAATAAATGCAAAGCGCCATAGAATTCGGATACTAAAGTTTGAATTATCCCATTACAGAGATAAAGAGTTTCAATTCTGAACTTGGTATAAGTATAATATATGTGTGCTAAGTTTAATTTTCATCGTGGGGTTTACCTGTGATTTTAACATCTTCACAAAGTATCATATTAAAACATTAGTACAAGAAAAGATAGGATTACTATAACCTCACAAAACGTTGAACATTTGTTCAATAAAGTGTTCAAATCTATAAAGTCAATTTTAGTACTTTCGAAAATTAACTAAATCTTTAATCCACATTATAAAAGTGGTATGTATTTTAAACGCGACTGTACTTTCATATATTTTAGCCTTTTGAACGACTGTTAGGCAGCTCTTAACCGACTGCATTTGCTGCATCTACGACAAGAGTCTGAGGCTTTTAAAAAAACCTGAAGAGTTAAATTACAGGTAAAACTGAAAGCTATCGTACTACATTTTTTTTAATACAGACTCAGCTATGAATGCCGTTTGAGATGCACAATTTTGTCAGTAATTTTGTCATGAGTTAAAGTGAAACAAACGATGAGCATTTCGTTGGCCTTTGAGAACACTTTGGAATGGAGCTTTTGAGCAGCCTCAAACCTACATTCTACAGAAGGCTTTTTGAATTTTTCACATTGATATAAAATTATTTTGAGTTTTCCATTGGATAAAGTAGTTTTGAAAAAATCATGTTGTTTATTGTTATTTTTAATAGTCACAGTTGACGCATGATAATTTTTATATTTTTTTAATTTTGCTTAATATAAAGTACTAATATTATAAATGAGAAAATTTATGAGAATGGATGTATGGATGTTTGTTACTCTTGCACGCAAACACGGCTCAATGGATCTGAATGAAATTTGGCACATAGTTTATTACCTGGATTATCATATAGGATACCTTTTATTCTGGAAGAACGTTAAGTTCCCGAGGGATCGTCTAAAAAAAATGAAAAAATGGGCGCCACTGTCGCCGTGACAGCGGCGTCACCGTCATCGCCGGCGAGAAAGATGTCGGCCGTTATAATCCGTACTAATTATTATTATTATTATATTATAAATGCGAAAGTATGTTTGGATGTATGAATCTTTGTAACTCTTTCACGCAAAAACTACTGAACCGATCACCATGAAATTTTGCATACACGTTGTCTGGGACACCGGAAAGGACATAGGGTACCTTTCACCGTTTAACGCGGACGAAATCGCGAACTATAGTGAAATATTTTTATAAAGAAATAGTAAAAAGAAACACTTAACGACTTAAAATTAGCAAATAATATTATCAAGGAACAATCGTAGACGTTCCAAACGGAATTATCGTATGAAACTTTTCATTGTATTGTTAGCAAGAGTTTACGGGTGGATGGGTACATACATACATACATACATACATATATATATATATATTATAGTATTTGTTTCGTCCGTCCATACACACAAGTGCAGGCGCCGTGTTATGCGGCTCACTCTACTGGCTTTTGTTACAAGCTTCCTGCTTCAAAACACAAGTTTGGTGCAGTTTACCGTTAGTGACAATTCATTTTTTTTGAGCAACTAGGTCGCACAGATTGTCCACAAATAAACGGAGAGAGAACCCCGGAGTTATTTTTAATGCGATGTGATAAGGGTCTGAATTGGGTTTTCAGGGCATTGCCGCGTTGATTTTTTTTAACCTACATTTAAAAAAAAAATCAATAACAATGTAACTGTAATAAATGAATAAATGTATGATAAACGATTTTTTAATTAAATAAAGTAACATTGAAGGTATACGTAAGTACGTGTCTTGTGATTTAGTCCAACGTTTATATACCTATTTATTACTTAGCGAAACGTCCCCGGTTTCGGCTTTTCAAGACTATCTTAATCTATAATCTTATCTTACCTTACCTTATACTTTTACTATAAGATAGATACCTACTTATTATTAATTTAGTTTATATTTAATAATTTATAAATTGTTATTTGAATTTTTAATTATTTTAATTAATATAATGAAGCACACGATACAGGCTTGCATGCCTAGTGTGTGTTTTCATAGCCAATAAACTAAATATATATGTTCCTGTAAATAAATGAATAATGATAAAAAAAAGGTCGGCATCGCACTTGCAGCACAGTTAGCGTTGCATTTAATAATGTTAATAGACAAGGGCACCCATGCAAAGCCGGGAACGGGTCGCTAGTTTGAAATAAAGCCGCAATTTCATATTTCATTAAGTGTCGGGTAAATTATTCTCTACAAGTAATCACTTGTTAGCGATGGTTGCTTTTCAATTTAATGAATACATCTCAGAAATCGTTTGAATTTCTATTTTATCCTGTTAAAAACTTGGTTATTTTGTAAAAATTACAAAATTCCTATAAAGAAATTTCCTTTTAAGTAAATTTTAAAAAAGTTTATTTTTCTATTCGAAATTTACTTCATACAAGACTCTGATAAAAATCTTATCTTGGTCTAAGATCCGACGAAGTGAGTCGTTCTTTAACCACGTTGTTTATCAGACGAAAAAATAACTATTATCAATTATCATCTATGAGAAAATAGATCGCGACTGTGTTGCCCATTAAAATATGCTCATGGATATCCTTAATTTAAAAAAAAAAACTGGCTGATATGCTGCGTCCCTTATCTATTACACTGCAAAGTACGCTTATTTCTTCTTTGTCTTACATCTTTGCTTTCCCCGATTTTCAAATGATAAAATTATTATCTTTGATAGTATAAAAGTTGCCTGCGAAAATATTTTCATGAATTACTATTAAGGTGGTATTTATTTTCTCATAGATAACAATTGATAAAACATAATTTCGTCTAGTAAAGAGATGGATGAAAGACGATCTCTCTTCGGATTCCGTACTACGAGTATATGACATTATATTCCCTATTGTAGAATTAATCATTGTAAAAATTCCTTCTTTCATCGTTCTAAGTATCACTACAATAAGATTCTGAATAATATTCACATATTTTCCAACAATTTGAATTCTTATAAAAAGAAAATTGGCGAATTACTTTTGAAAAATTAATTTTATGCTTATAGAAGAATAATAAATAAATATAAAAATCTATTTTTTATGATTCTTTAGGCCTATTTTTTTATATAATCTATAATATATATTTTTTAAATTTATGGCTGTATGTAATCTAAATCTAAATAAATAAATTAAAAAAAATATATATTATTTATTTATCGAGTAGAAATAAAATATAATTCAATGTAAATTGGTATATAAGAAAATGCAAATCACTGAAACAAATTTATCTAATATGGAACTCACCTTATATTTTCTAATGGATTCCATCTGTTCCTTGGTGACATTGTCGTGGGCTGGAGGACGAGGCGGTGCGTCTCTGGACGTCTCCCTTGGGGGCACAGCTGGTGCCGTAGTCTTTGCTGTACCGTTCACCTGTTTTTTTCGAAAAAACGACCAATTGTAATAATGCTTTTAGGCAATTGTATATATTTTAAGGATATGACTGGCTTTATACATATATGGTTCAACGTTTTAACATCCTTACAGAATATCACTGTGAAATATCAGCATGTGTGCTGTTGCGTTTCGATGAGTGATTGAGGGATGTCAGAATCAATTTCTCTGTCCTATACTACTTACAAATTACAACCCAAGCGCACTTACAATCCCTATAGCGTCGCTTGTTTTAGGTATCTAGCGACGGTAGGCTATCTAAAATGAATAAGACCGTCATTCAGTCTGCCTTCCGAACTAGACGATTAATATGTCCTAGACTAGATAAGTATTTGCCGGTATGATTGAATGTGTCATTAGCGTGTTTTGATAAAAAAAAACACTTGTTGATGCCCTAAGTTAATACTTATAAAAACTTTTTTGGAGGATCATTGTGGTCCACTATTTATTAACTTAATATAGTTTGGCCGTTTTAAGAATGCACATTTGACAGTTCGTGACGGACGTCCGGGATAAATTTGAAGCAGCGAGCTCATTACGACAAAATATTTCAACTTAACATTTTACTAATTAAAACAAAATGTGATATAGTTACGTAATTTTACAATAAATGTATACCCGTTTAACTCTTAAACTGTTGGTTAATAATTAAGATTACACTATTTTTTCGTGATTTTTCAAATCCTTACAACGATGTTACAAAGTTACGCCTGGAGCCTATTTTTGTAGTTCTAGTGATGTGCCATGAAAATATTATAATCTGTCGATTAAGTGTATTTAAATGAAATACATACTATGAGTCGAAAAACTACGTTATAAATATTAATTTCTAGTCCGTCGTACTAATTTTGAATTTTGTCATCACTTTTAAAGATGTTGGCAAGGGTTTTTTGAAATTCCTTATATTAATATTTTAATATTTTGAACCTACCCCACCTAATCCATACTGAATTTTATTTAATTTTTTCTTTGTAAATAATCAGGCAGTCTACAATACATACGTCCACGTCGTTTTTAATTTGATAGACTCAAAATCAAAATCAAAATCAAAATATTATACAATACCAGTACCAATTTAATTTCGCTATCTAATGCGCAAAAGTCACGAAAGAGGAATGGGCTAAGGTCGTAGAAAAAACCAAAAAAATAATTATAGCAGATTTTGAACGCGACATCAGAATAGACTACTGACTACACTATTGATAATAATATTGTAATTCAAGTCGGTGAAGATGATGATGACAACAGCGCCTCAAGCTATTCGCTGTCCGATTGTGAATAATAAATATGTATACATTAAAATCAAAATTTTATTTTCTCTAAATTGAAGTGTCTGTTAGTTATGTCAACATTATGTATATCATTCAATATCTACTAATTTCAAAATGTGTGTCGACTGTCGATAAATGGCACTTAATGCTGTTATACTATGCCCATCACTAGTTATGTCAATCTGCTAAACGTCAAATGTGCATTCTTAAAACGGCCCCATTATAAGTAATATTTTAACGTCTATTCCCATTACGTCCCACAAGAAATGTCCCGTTTGGGACATTTTGGGAATTTCGAAAAGAAATAATTTTATTGTTCCCAAGACGTCCCACTAATTTAGGTATTAGGTTAGTATTATACTAAAACCTAAATAAAACATCTTAATACTAGGATATAAACAAACAACATTCAACATTTTAACAACATGCTTGGCCTTAACTTAATTTGACAGTGTTTAATTAATTATTCTATGTATAAATAAATCAACAATATTATCTAGAGTTGCATACTATCACATATTATTGATGTAATACAAATTATTTATATGAATAAATGATAACTTCAACTTAGGATATCGCAATAGTCTACTAAAGTCTATTTTCTGTTTACTAGTTGCTCGTCTTTTAGACTTTATAAATTGTTATCCAATGTTATACGGATCTTACTAGGCTTACTTGGCACCATACTAGAAAATACTTGTCCTGTAATCAAAGGATACGAATGCTATCTTTTGATAACTATATCACAAAATATAACTAAATATGAATTCAGTCTTTCAATGAATTCATAAATGGCGCAAGTAGAAATCGTTGAAAAATAAAAAAATAATTGGACTATCGTTCTTAGTATTTTTAAATACTAAATTTATTAGAATACTTTTACAAATTATTTATGAATATTTTTATATTTTATATTATCTCATAAATACAACCTATCGAAATAATATAATAAGAATATATATTTTTTAATATAACACCTGTTTGCTGAGTTCCACTCATCTTTTTTAAGGGGACGATAATGAGACCTCGTCGAAAAAAAAAATGATCTTTAAAAATATAATACAATAAAACTTTAAAAATATAATATTTTGTCACATTTACGCAATTAAAACCATCAGTGTTTATAATTAATGCAATAAGTTCTTAAGAAACCTTAAGATAACTAGAAATATTTTATCTTTTTAAAAGTATTAATAAAAAATATCTTGTACCTATATCTCAAACACTTTTCACTTGAAATCTTGTTATTTGTATTCCGAACAATTATAGTGGATACTTATAAATATTACTTATAATCTTTGGAATAACGATTGCTAAGGACATAAATCAAAGTATTTTATGACTATTCGAACCAATAACATTCGCACTGTCTATAAAGTATCCCACATAGTGTCGTTATCATTTACTCATACAATATTTTGATATTGACTTCTTAGCCAATAAGTATGTATTCATGCCATAAATTATTCATTTCAAATCAAAGTGAAAAAAAAAACTTGCTGTTAGTTAAGTACTGCGATAATGTTCGGACATCATTACAATCAACTTCGCGACCAGTTGCTATACTCATAGTAATGATTCTATAATAAATTGTTATTAATTACATACACATTTGTGTAAGAAATAATATTATATAAAAATTATGAACAATTTATAAGTATAACATATATTTATATGTTATACATCTTAATATATACTTCCATATATATATATAAGCTGAAGAGTTTGTTTGTTTGGTTGAACGCGTTAATCTCAGGAACTACTGGTCTGAAAAATTATTTTTTTGTTTGATAGTCCATTTATCGAGGAAGGCTTTAGGCTATATAACATCACGCTTTTATATATATATATATATATGTTTCTATAATTTTAGTATTCTTTTTCTCATTAAACGCATCCCTTATTCGTATTAATATTATAAATGCGAAATTATGTTTGCATGTTTGGATGTATGGATGTTTGTGACTCTTTCACGTAAAAACTACTGAACCGATCACTATGAAATTTTGCATACACGTTGTCTGGAACTCTAGAAAGGACATAGGGTACCTTTCATCGTTCAACGCGGACGAAGTCGCCGGCACCAGCTAGTTGTTCATAAAAAATCAAGTAAGTTCACAACTTAATAGCGTATTTATAAATATGTTTCATATCATATGACACAGCTATCATAACATGAACATATCATATCATGTAACTGTCATAACAGGGTGAAAAAAAAAATTCCTTTTGTCTCTAACGGTTGCGAAATTTGGTTGCGATGATGTCCTCAAAAGCCTTTAACAAGACTTGTTTAAAATTTAGCCTCCTTACTATACTTATGTATTTACTATAAACTAAGTTACTTACTATGTAATAGTTTCAATACATTTGCCCAGGTTAATATAATTTACTCTTAATCCTAATGTTAATACAAATTTTTCATAAACATAATATATACAAGTGTGTATATAATATGTATATTATTTACTAAATTATCCCCATTTCACATAGCAGTATTTTTACTATCATGCAAAAATTCAAAATAGGTATGTGTTTAAATATTATCAAAAAATTCAATAATTTTTTTGAAAAAAAAAAAATTTTTTTCGATAACATTCCATGCGACTGATAAACACATAATTGTGGTCCAAACTAAGATACACCCGCGAACACAAATACCATTTTAGACTTAACCAAAATGATTGAGTGAGTGTACCTTAATGTATGGTCCACTGTACAACATATACCTACATCAATACATACATAATTAACCCAGTTGTAAATGTATACATAATAAAACGACATACAATATTTTAAAAAATCTGAAAACAATTTATTTTAACAAGAATTAATTTCCCTTTGTTTTAAAATTCGGTATTGTTTTAAAGTTTAAAACAAATAAGTTAAAGAGGAGCAGGGGAGGCGAGTTACCAAAACTTATATAAGCACATACATTAAACTTTAAAATTTTATAATAAATTACATAAAAATATAATTGAATACTGAAATACATACATATACACATATTTTAGTAATTTGTTCGTAGTATTTTACGTTTATACTAAATTTAATTTAAAATCCGTACTAATCCGTACTAATATTATAAATGCGAAAGTATGTATGGATGTATGGATGTTTGTGACTCTTTCACGCAAAAACTACCTTACCGATCACCATGAAATTTTGCATACACGTTGTCCAAGACACCAGAAAGGACATAGGGTACATTTCATCGTTCAATGCGGACGAAGTCGCGGGCACCAACTAGTATTTATATGTAACTTTGTGATATAAAGAACGATATTTTAATACGCGCATTTATTTTGCTTAAAAACTGGCTTCTATTATCAATTTGTATATACAAAATGTATTATTTTTATAATAAAGTAGGCATAATAATTTTACCATTAAAGAAATGGGCTCGAAAAGCTCAAATAGCCACAGAGTAGTAATGCCACATTAAGATAAAAGGAAAATCAGACAAAGAGCTGTATGGGAAATAATTTTCCTGTTATGTGCCCGTAATGGACATAATAATGTGAATTATGACCAAAAGCTCTTGTTCTTATTTCATGTCGGTTGTAGTGTCAATAAATTTGGGCATTAAACAAAATTCCTTCATTACATTTTTCTTCTCTATTTTATACTAGCTGTTGCACGCGACTTCGCCCGCGTAACTTTATAAAATATAGCCTATGTTACTCGCTGATAATGTAGCTTTCTACAGGTGAAAGAATTTTCAAAATCGGTCCACTAGTTTTTGAGTTCATTCATTACAAACATATACAAATCTTCTCTGTATACAGATATTAACGAAATCATATTTAGATGATACAGATTTTTACGTCTCAATTACTAAACCGATTTTAATAAAATCCGATAAGTAGGTAGCTCGAACTTTCAGAAAGCTCATGCTTAATTATGAATTATGCGGTTATGCATAAATTATAGGACTCAAAAATACTCAAAAATTATAGGATTTGGGTCCACTGATACCTACACGAGTTTGAATTACTTGTATCAGGATGATACAAATAGGAACCATAGTTTCCTATTCTTTACCTACTCTTGGTACCAATGAACAAAAACTACTTTATGTAAAGGCACCTTTATAATAAAATTAGAAAAATAAACGTGTTGTACGATTTTAAATAAGGAAAAAGGTTTCTAAACTTGAATAGCAGTGGTTGAACTAATTTAACCAGTATTAATTTATAGCATTGTGCAACTCGACGTATTTTAACTAACTACTTTACATTCCCACTAGCTGGCGCCCGCGACTTCGTCCGCGTTGAACGATGAAAGGTACCCCATGTCCTTTCTGATGTCCTAGACAACGTATATGCAAAATTTCATGGTGATTGGTTCAGTAGTTTTTGCGTGAGAGTTACAAACATCCATACATCCAAATATACTTTCGCATTTATAATATTAGTACGGATTACTTATTACTTTTTAAACAAATTGACGAATTTAAAAGAAAAACATATTAAAAATAATATATACTTATATACATATATATAGTTTTATAAGATACACATAACATTTTCGAAGTTATTTAAAAAATATAAATGAATATGTTAATTATAAGGAAGTACTTTAAAACAATACCAATTGAATAGGTATTCCAAAAACGGTCCCCGCGGACAGAAGAGCGTTCTGTGCAAAAGCATGATCGTTAATGACAATGACGATTATTGTGATGATATCGTTATCATAATGATGATTGAAATATGAAATTAATATAATGATTTTCTGTAAATTGTATGAGATTTTAATAATCAAAAAAATTTAAAAACGTCTTTTATACAGTACCTAATGAATTATAACTTGATTGATTTTTTTTTTTATTATTTGTACCAAAAACATATTATATGTTGTATCGAACTGACTCTCAACTCAAACTCTATATTTAGGCGACATCTATATTCTACATTTAAAAATAAAGACTCGATCTTAGAATAAGCTTCTCATTAAATACACTGAACAGCAAAGAAAAAGGGTCGGTTAGAAAATTTTCAATATCTTCAAAAGTACCTGACCTATCTTTATGAAATAAAGACTAAATTAAAGCTAAACTAAATAAATATTATTTTTATTTAAGTACATTAAAATATTCTTTAATTTAGTCTTTATTCCATTTATAGCTAGGTCAGGTACTTTTGAAGATATTGAAGATTTTCTAACCGACTCCTTTTCTTTGCGGTCCAGTGTAAATGTGACATTTTTTAGTTGTTATTGTTTGATTAACAACTAAAAAATTATCAGAAAAATTAAAAGTGACCAACTGTATTTTTGGAAAATATTTAACTGAATTTTTAATTACTTCTTAATAAAAATTAGTATTCAAATTGTAGGGGATATTTCAGTATTTAACTCCTTTAGATTAATTAGACTAATCTCTACAGCTTTTGAATTTACTAGAATATATTTCGTGCATACCTGTGACGTCACAGGTAGATCTAATTATTATTTAAATTTCCTTTTTATTATTAAAGGCTTCAGAGAATTAATAAGGTTAAATTTCCACATCTAAATCAGATACTTAGCACGTTGAAGACATACTAAGGGCCTCTTTCACGAAGTGTCAAGTAGGCTAACCGCCATTTAAAGTCACCGGTAACCGAGAGTGAACGAGATGATATACCTTTGTTTTTACGGTAAAAGTCCCAAACATTAAAAAGAAATTATTAAAAAAAAATCGCCTATCGAAAGATGCAGTAAAACGAGTGCATAATTTAATAAAACACAAAATTATTTCTAAAAGTACCTAAACAACACTTTACTTGTAGTTGGTGAAAGAGTCCCTTAATGTTAAAAATTAAAATAGAAAATTGTATGTCGCCAAAATTTAGTCACAGATATTTTGTATGGCCGTATGTATGAAACATACCATTACCGAGTTAGTGATGAATTGTTAAAATATGATTTTTTTGATTATTTTTTTGTAATGATTTTATTATTGTTAATATTAATAATACCCTTAACCCACCATCACCAGTTTTTCGGAAGTCGTAAAAATTTAACACCTTCAGATAGCATACAGTATTTTAATTTTTTTTAAGTATAGAATTTTTGATAAATTATTTGATACAAAAATGTGCGGCACGATAATCGAATACTATTGTATTGAAAGTTCTTTATTTTCAAATTTTCACTCTTCATGCATTTTTTTTTTACATTGAACATCTATTATAACAAAGATGAGGGACGATAATAAAAGTTGCCTTTATATATTAGTATATGATTATTTTATATTTTTTCAATGTTTGAGGCAAATACTAATGAATAAAATCGTTTTTATCTCAACACATATTGGTTTTAATGGCAACACCTCAATAAACATTAACACTTCAATAGATAACTAACACAAAAAGTTTTATAGACTAGAGACCATAAAACATTTAACTGTTAAAACCTAAGTATTTAATACTTCTTATAACAATTTCCCATTAAGTAATATTACATTCTATCGTGTCTAGAGTGTGTGTGGAAATACCTGATCATCTTTTTCAAAGACTGATAAATTTCATGTATCCGCTTGTTTGGATTAATGTTATAAATCTAATTGCTTTGCGTTGGAATTCAAAATTGAGGACTTTCCCAGTGCAGCTTAGATTTTTTTATAAAATGCATCTAATCTGAAGGTATTAAACTAGGTCTTCCGGCGTGGTGTGCATGCGTGGCATAATGTGCGTTACCTGAAACACTACGCTCTTTCTGTCCGCGGTACCAGGGTACTTCGGTGTCGTTTTCACTATCTGGACAAAGGTTTCGGGCACGTCCACTGCCACTTCTCTTCCGAGCAGTACTGGCGTTGTGTCGAAACCAGGTGGCAGCTTATACGAAGCATAAACGGCTTCCCTGATCAACACTGAGTCAGTTCTCGCCGAGTAAGAAAC
The DNA here is from genome assembly GCA_944738685.1 of Synanthedon myopaeformis. Lineage (NCBI taxonomy): Eukaryota > Metazoa > Arthropoda > Insecta > Lepidoptera > Sesiidae > Synanthedon > Synanthedon myopaeformis. Next base: position 1,049,848 of record OX122927.1, on the reverse strand, counting down.
ACCTTCTCTGCAATCTAACAAGGAATCATCTCCGTTTGAGATAAGAAGTTGAATTTTGTGATCGCTCAGTGTGTGCGTCGCATTAGAAGCGACTGACTCCGATCTATCCGACAAGAGGTCTCCGCATTTAGCTGTTTCCGAGGAGTTCTTGCTTTTCTTGCTTCCGAAGCTAACCCTCGATCCCTCCGAGCTTTGAGGTCCGGACGCGTTCTTGAAACTTCCGGAACCCTCTGAACTGGGTCCGGATATGTCTATGGTTTGTATGGTAGATTGTTTGCTGCCAAAACTGGTGCCTGAACCCCCTGAAGATAAAAGGGGCTCGTCGTCCCTGGTTGTCCGCAGACGTACCTGCGGGGGTCGGGGTGGTGGGTAGCGGGGTGGAGTCTTGTTTCTTGCGATGAAGCTATCCGGAACGTCCACCGCCATCTCGCGGTGGGGGCCTGAAAATTTAAAAGCAATCATAATTAGAACACGAAACCTATAAGTATTTGATTGATACTTTTTTATTTCATTTTTTTAAAAAGTCCACCACGGTATTAAATAAGGCTATTTATTTAAAAAAAAAACTGAAGTAGTGGCAGTACACTACATTGTACTGCCTGGAGACAGTAACCACCGGGGGTGGTACAGAAGACCAACGTGAAATAACAGCATATATGTTGTTGTGTTTCGGTGAGAACTTATCCTCAACCCCAGAGCACTTGCAAAGACTGTGACGTTGTTTGTGTTATAGGCAACGGTAGCCACTTACCTACCATCAAGTGGAACGTCAGCCTATTTCTTTTACCTCAAAGTTTTCTTTATAACCGTTTGTTCTTATTTTATACTATCTACCAATATGATATGATAATTATGATGCTCTATACACGAGTAAAAAAATCTACTTAGTTTTAATTTTAACTATTTAAAAAAATAAATATAATGAGACCTTTTTTTCTAAAGTAATTCAGTTTTATTGAGATAGTGATAAATTTTTTATAAAGATTTCTCCTAATACAGAGTTAATTGCTACGAAATTAATGGACCCGTAATAAAGTGAAGGGTGAATTATTATTTATATTGCAGAAAATATCGCCAAAAGTTGGTTACAAAGCAAATGAGCCGGATAAATTTGTTCATAGCCTTCCCTGTTCGCTCCGACAGCTTATCGTGCAATTAGCGGACCGATTCAACGGTCTGGGAAGCCACTTCAATATATTTTGGTCAATATTGAGTCAGTGATTTATTTTTGTTTACGTCACGGTTAAATTTCGAAAATGTAATATCACTCGGCACTGATACAAAATGGAATACCTACATTTATATTGGCATAAATAAACTGAACAAACCATAATATGGGGGCTAATTACCGACTTCTTGCAGAAGACTATTGATTTATTTATTTTTAAAGTACATACTTCTGTTGAGTTGGTCCACTCACATTTAATAGACTATACTCTCCTTTTTCTTTTACCTCATCTTTAGTAATATTTAATTAAATATTCTTTAGTTAAATATACTGCAGGACGACGGTGGATCCGGTTATTTTGCAAAATTATGTCGAGGTCTAAGTATGTCCAGCCAGCAGTGGACGTCCTACGGCTGAGATATATTATTTGATTTAAGTAGTTGATATTTATTTAGTTAATTATAAAACATAACACAAAGTCACACGGTTTTCTTGTTGTTTTCCTTCACAAAAATCTAAGTGTAGTTACTAATTCGTCCTTCGGTTTGTTTTAACGGTAGCAGTTCCTAATCTTGTCTCTTGCATGATCTTTAGTATACCTTCGACCACCTGAGACTGCAATAGATATACTAGACTTGTGCAAGATGGGATGTTTCTTATAAAATTAAATGACGAACCAATTATAAAAACATAGTATCAATGACTATCAAGCTGTCGTGCAATGTGACATTATAAAAAATAAGAATATATGGAACACAAATTTGGAATAAACTTTGTATTAAAATATTAAGACTAAATTTATGATTTGATATATACAGCCTATTAGATAAACATTTTCTTATAAACAATAGTTTATATAAAAAAATATAATTTAGGCACTTAAAAAAAATAAGAGAACATTTCCGTCTCTGCAACACATGAGTATAAAGCTTAATAATAATGGCAGACATTATACTAATTGTGTTATATTTAATTTTATACTTGCTTATATAAATTAATACAGACACGTTAAAATTTGCAAAGATATTGTTTATGTATATAATAAAAAAGATTTATCTAAATATGTATTTTCATGATTTAAGAGAGCAATTAATTTTTATATTAGTTTAATATTTAATTTGATAAAATTTATTAAAATTATTTAAAACGAATGTTCACAGTCAGTTTGAAGTTTGGCGTGAACACGGATAACGTCAGTAACATTAATACTCGTATTTAGTACGCCCGAGGACAGACACTGAGAACGAGATATAATTGGAATTTGGAATCAAAATTAGTTATCAACTTTTATTCTTTTATATCTTAACGATACTTATTGAGAAAAAAAATCTAATATAAAATATTATACTAGATAGGTACTAGACTTTGTACGCGTTAAAAAATGAAAATATAACGCCTGATAAAATATTCTCACATATTTATCTCTGTGACGACAGTGGCGCTCAATTTTTTTTTTAAATATTTTTAGACGATCCCTTGAGAATCTAACATTTTTCCAGATATTCCAGCCAAATCAGAATTTAAAAAAAAAATCCCTTGATAAGTAATAACAAAAATATTTACACTAAGTATTGCCAAAACCCACAAGTAAATTTTAATTGTGGGAAAATGATTAAAAAGTCTTAGTTTTATTTAAAAATAATTATTAAAGAGAAAAAATATATGATGCTATGTACATAGTTTTATTGATATTCATCTTAGATTCAATACATCAAAATCTTATATTATTCCTTAAATGTTTAAAACATTAAAGGAATAATATATATAAAATAAAAAATATAAAAAAAAGTATATTTATAAAAAAGGTTAACTATTCAATTAGTATTTACAACATTAATAATAGACTAAGTTCGTACTCGTAGTTGAAAAAAGATTTTGTAAAATTTGAGCACGCGTCACTCAAAACAAAATAGATTTGCTGACGATCCCAATACTATGAAAAATGAATTCGTAACTCATTGAGTGTTGTGGAGATGACTCGGGCAAAGTCTCGCGATGGCAATACATCGTGCGGCACAGCCTATCGATCATCCACACGTGACCGATGGATGGGGCCGCATCTCATAACAGTTATAACATTATTGAGCCAAATATGAATATTATTATCGATGGTTGCTTCTGCTGATTGATTGAGGTGGCTTTTTGAAGGTATATTATATAGACTTACTGCTCTGTTAATTTAAATAACCGGACTAAAATTATTTCTGTTGTTGGACTAAAATTATTATTGAAGACACGTTTGGTCTAGTGGCTAGTAACCCTAGCTGTTAACCAAACGGTCGCGGGTTCGAATCCCGCTAGGGGCAAATGTTTATGTGTTAACATTTACATTTGTACCTGAGTCATGAATGTTTTTTTTATAATATGTATGTATTTAGAAAAAAAAAGTAATCTATGTATTATATCAACTGTCTGGTATCCATAATACAAGCATTAGTTGCTTAATGTGGAACTAGATGGTGCTGTGTGGCATGTGTGAAGATATTTATTTATTATTCTGTCCAACAGGTAAAAGATTATCCATGGTCAGCTATTGACACAATCTTATATATATATTTATAAGTGTTTGTAACAAAACTCCTGCGAAACGGCTTGACCGATTTTTATAATTTTTTTTGTGTATATTCGGTAGGTTATAAACTATTTTTTATACCTCAAAAATCTATGTGGGTCACCTTACCCTTTGCAAGTACTTAGGATTAACATGACTTCTGTGTTAGGAAGTTAAGTACTTAGGAATTCATGTAATTTTTAGTCTTGTGATTTTTCAATAGCTTTGGATTGAAACTACATACAATGTTATATCTTTTTTATGGATAGGTTGGAAGACAAGCTGACGTTCCACTTGATGTTGGTACATTCGCCTATTAACACAAGCAACGGCATTAGTGCTGCAAGTACGCTGCAAAACCTCAGTAGGATAAGGGATTAGGATGGAATAGGAAAATGGGCTCTAGCATCATTTACACTTACAGAAGACAAAGCGAAATTCAATTTTCAAATTTAAGCTAAATAAACTTTAGATAAATAAAGCTTAAAGAAAGTTAGCTATGTAAAAATGTTAAAATAAAAAAAGTTGTAACTGTCAAAACTGTCAAAATGTTTTATATAGACAGATGTAGGTATAGTTGAAAAATATTTATTTATTTAAAAAAAATAAAAGTGTTATTAGTAAAGTCTTTAAAAGTCAATTAATTTGAAAACACTAGACAAAAACTAGACAGAAAATGTTAATTAAAATATTTCCAGGCCATTCGGAGTTTTTGTTCTATTGTTTGGTTAAAGGACGTCTGCATCCGATAGCGCTCAACTCGCTTAAAAAATATGAAGGTGAAGATGGTATGGATAATTACAGGAAAAACAAAATTCGCTTCAAGTTTATTAAATCGAACCAAAGTAATTTTGTCGAAATTTAATTCACATAGCTTAGAAATATATAACCCAAATCTTTTCAAAGTTGGAGTGAATAGGCATTTTCTGGGTGAGCTCGCTCCATTATAGGCCTCATCTTTGCTACACAGCTGGATGTTGGCCAAGAGCAAACCCATCTCTAATTTAAAAATACATATATATATATATAAGAATTTGTGAAGATATTTGGATGTTTGTAACTCAATCATGCATAACCTGTTGAACAGATTCAGATGAAACACAGCACACAGGTAAGCCATTAATACCTGGATTTGAAACACAGGATACTTTTTGTCCCAGTCCGTTCGTACTATAATATTATAAATGCGAAAGTATGTTTGGATGTATGGATGTTTGTAACTCTCACGCAAAAACTACTGAACCGATCACTATGAAATTTTGCATACACGTTGTCTGGGTCATAAGAAAGGACATAGGGTACCTTTCATCGTTCAACGCGGACGAAGTCGCGGGCACCAGCTAGTATTATAAATGCGAAAGTATGTTTGGATGTATAGATGTTTGTAACTCTTTCACGCAAAAACTACTGAACCGATCACCATAAAATTTTGCATACACGTTGTCTGGGACACCGGAAAGGACATAGGGTACCTTTCATCGTTCAAGGCGAATGAAGTCGCAGGCTGGTATAATTATATCTCACACTCAGTTATCCGAACCGAACATTAAGCAAGGTTAGTGTAGGATAGTGAAGTGTAAAATAGGATAGTGTTGGAAAATTCTAAATAAGGATAAATGTTACTTTTTTTTTCTAATTATGCGAATGGCGATAAATTGATTATATGATTGATGTGTTTTTACATAAGACGCAATATTCTTAAGATTTTAACTCATGAAGATTATACTGTCACTGTAGGTACTGTTTTTGCCTTTTAAAAATTTTATACAAAACTGAACCAAGTGTATTCCTTTTTTAGAATCCTTTTTGCAAAAGCAAAAACAAATTAATGTAAAAAAAAAAAAATTGATAATTGTGAACGGAAGTACTTATACAAAATTTGTAAATGAAAATTTTCGCCACAAATGACGAGCCGGGATTATTTCACAAAAATTGACCTCTTTCAAGAGGGGAACAAAGGAGCGAAATGTTGCCAAGAAGAAATTATTCGACAATAATGAAAAGCAGACTGACGACTTAAAAACTGGAAGAAACTAGGACATTTATCAAGAAATTAATGAGAGAAGGGTTCGCTGCGAGAATGGAGCATGTTTTTATTAGGGCTATGAATTAACGTCTATCCTCTCTGCCAACACACCTTAGACTGTAACAACCAAGTAATAAAGTTCGAATTTCCTTAAGTTGTTCAATTTCAATAATGTACTTTACGCACATACCTAGTAAGTAAACGTGCATTCAATTTTCAACAACAAAATGTATCTTAATGTTCTACTATGTACCTAAATTGAATAATAATTATATTGTTACTTCAAAAATTTAGCAATTATTTTTAAATATGACTAGAAAAGCAATCTTTTTTATGGTAGATCACACTAAGTGCGTAAATCTGAGATACTATAGTCTATTTACCTATTCTCAAATGATTTCTGCCTCATCCTTGCTTTATCCTAGAGTAGGAGTCAGAAGCATACTTGAATTCACTCTTTAAGTTGTCTGGGTTAATATTATTAAAGTGAAAGTTTTCTGTCTGTGTGTCTGTTACCTTTTCACGCTTCTACACAATTATTCATCATGAAATTATTCATACAAATTATCAGGGGGTAGGTATCTTTCATCTAGAAAAAAGGTACTGTTCCCGAGGGATCATAAAAATTAAAGTCCAACGCATGTCAAAATTATAACAGCAATAAAGATTGAATAAATATTTGAAGCTCATATATTTTAAAGGCAAAGGTACTATACTGACCAGTGTCTGTGGATAATGAGAGCATAGTAAGCATTTCTTTGTCGTCATCCGGCGGCGGTCGTTTCTCCTCTTCAGCGCCTAACACTACGATGCTGGAACCCGATCGTCTACGGGGCCTGGAAAATGTGAAAATTCAACGTTAATATACATACTAATAAGGTTAACATTGGCGTGACTGTGACCGTAACATCGCTTAACTGTAACTTTATGTCATCGCTCATCACCAATTAGATTTTCATAAAGAACAATGCGGGAAAATTCTACAATTATTTCCCTCTATGTAAAAGATACCTCCTGAAATTTACTATTACAGGTAATAATTAAAGATTATAATTTATCTTTATCATAATATTTATGATAATGATTACATGAAAGTTGGGATGTATTGTATAGCCTACCTATTGACTTATGTGGTTTTTACAAAAACATATAGTTCAATAGTTTTTACCAGAAGGAAGAGGCGTCGTCTATATCGCGAAAATTCGGTTTAAAGAATATATTCTCATAAAAAAGAACAAGATGTCCAATTAAGCTATTAGAACTTAATAACTACATACGAGTATTTCGGTACATTTAATCCATCGGAGATTAAATTCGATATTTAATCAAAATTTATTTATAGTTAATGTAACTTTAATATAAATAATTTTCAACCCTTTTTATCGAGTCTGTCATAATAGTAAACAGTTTAACTATTTTTTTTTTTTACAAAAAATTGTATAAGATTCACAGTCCGTATAAAGGAAATACATCCGTTCCCTAGTTAGGCCAAGACAGAGGCGTGCACTGGCGCGTGACGTCACGCACATATACCTTGCAACACGGTTTATGTAACGGCAATATGCTTTTTTTATACACCAGCTTCAACTGTGCATTCATGTTTACGCTTGTGTCAAAATCGACCTGAATTAATGGCAAAAAAATAGCACCATTAAATAACTTACCACACTTGATACACATTTTGATTTTGAAATGGGTTTCATAGACACAATTGTCTAATGAAACCCATTTCAAAATCAAAATCAATATAAAAATTATTTATTTATTTGATAATTGATAATATATCTCGATGATTATATGTGATTTATTATGGAATTGATTTATTATTGTTTGGCGACTACAATTTGCAGACAGGTCTATTATTTTGCGGACAAAACCTATTATTTAACAAATTCAAAACAAATTAATTTGAGGACAGCTTAAATAATATACCCATTAAAAAAACCCGCCGTTTTACACTGGTAAGCATACAAATATAATTATCAAAATATTAGTAACAAAAAGATCAATAAAAACAGACAAGAATATGTATTTCGCGTATTTCTAACAGTTTTAGTTTGAAACTTTGCAGCGTACAACTACCTACTCGAAATTGCTGTTCGAAACTTTTATACGAGCTTTTTAAACTTTATCTTTTTCAAGAGTATTTTAAGCTTGAGTTCTCAAAGCAATAATCTCTTATTTTTATATAAATACCTATAGGGATTTGTATAAAAATAAATAGGTACCTATATTGTAAAAGCACCTTATAAGAATTCATATTATTAATGATTTATTATCAAAGATACATTAACCTTTGATTTAATATTATATTATTTTATATTAACACAAATTGTAATGTTGCAGACGGTTTAACGAAACTGGACAAGTCTGGACTTAATAAGACTTTAACAAGGACATTCATAGTTCAACGCGGGCGGAGTCGCGGGCACCAGCTAGTCTAAAATAAAACATTAACAAAAAAAATACTTCTTCTCCATTAAGGAATGGATCCAGTCCGGCAACTTCGTGTTATTTATTTTAGCAATATCACGGTGGCATTATCAAACAAAGCAGATGATTATTCCCGGCAAAGTCCCGACGGTTGAGTGCTTACTTTTATTGCCTGCCCAATAACAGAACGGAGAACTGTTCCCAGGAATAAAACGCACGACCCCGACTCAGTGAACAAGTTACAAGCGGAAGCGAATTCATATTCAATGAATACTACTATTAGTTTCCCGCGGTTTCACCAACTGTTCAATTTGTAAAAGAAATCGAATTCTCTTTCTCTTTCTAGCTTTTAGTAGGCTACACTTAGTTACTGTGCGAAACGCATTGCAAAACCTAAAGCTTGTGCTTTAGGTTTTTTTAATTCTTTTTCTAACTTAGTTTTTCCATAAAAATTGAGTAATCAAATAAAAAAAAAAATTTCAAACTCAACGGGTTTCAAAGTATACCAAAATACACGTGAATACATGCCTGTTATTAAAATTCGTATTATTGAGTTAATCTTAGAATATCTATTTAAAAACTTTGTTTCATACAAAAATATATTTACTCAAATACCAAACGTTTATTCGACCCTTTTTAGATCGCTCTCTGTCTCTCTTTTACCACCTTTTTCGTTCGCGAAAGCTCCATGATTGTGAGCATTTTAATAAACTGATTGAATATTTTTAGTGCTTTTTAAAAGCGACATCATCTAATTCTAACAGCCTCTTAGAATAATAATTATATTAGTTTCAATACACACATAACAAACAGTACATAGTATAAATAGAACTCGCTTTCCGCGTCTCACTTTTAACTCGCACCATCCTCTGTGAAGCGCAATATTCCCAATTTCACTGGAGCACATAAAATAAAACCCCCGACTAGTGTGACCACGAGTCAGCTGGAAGTCGTCACGTACACTCTACTAAGGTTTCCAGATGAGGCCATACATTATAGTAAAGCTTTGATGAAAGCTTAGATGCTGAGTGCTTCAGAAAGGATATTATAGTTTAGAGCCTTCTGCGTTCGTTGAACGTGTGGGCTGGTGAAAATCCAAAAGTGATTCAAAAACGGGATAACAATTGCAAATTAAAGTTAATACTTCACTGTAATTGTACAAACTTAATACAAAAGATATTTTATGGAAAAATATGAAAATGGCCAAAATTGTATAAATTTGTGTAATTTCTTAGAATACCTAATTTATCTATTATTTTATGATACTTTTATACGTTCTATTTAGCCACCAATGGACGAATTTCTTTTAAAAGTGTTCTTCAGAAAACAGCATAGCGTGGGCTCCCTATTCCGTCGAGGGATGTTCTTGGATCAAGAGCTTACGACATATGCAGTTATTGTAGTGTGCTTCGCCCCGAGATTTTCAAGAATAAGGCTAGCGTCTTAGACTTTAGCTTTGTCTGTAATGATGTATTTTGTTTTCTCTTATTTTTAAAACTTCTTTTTTATTAAATTTCATTTCACACAGATCATTTTTAGTATACGTAGTAACCAATCATTATGAGATTTTTTGATTTACAAGAGAGTTTTTTCTAAATACAGCCTGTAAGCTGTTGTCTATATTGTGAGGGTTTTAAAGTCTTATTTTTTTATTTCCTTCTTATCCTTATCTTTAATAATCTTTAAACTAGGAAGCCCTATAACGTTGCTTTTATTTTTAAACATTGGAAGGCACGAGGAAGGTCACCAATGGTCATAAAGTAAGAGAAAAGCCAAGAACGATTCGGCCAGAAAGGAAAGCCACCTACCAACAAGTAGACAATCAGTTTTCTGGATTTTACTTAAAATTTTTTTTGTCAAAATCATTACGCTCTATCTGATATTTGACAATCAAAAATAATGCTGCTCTTGGATTTCTTTCGTTACTGTATTCTTGGAAAAATTTTCCACGTGCCATCCTATTATACCTTTAGAGTAAACTGTCCGAAATATATGAAAATTATTAAACACGAAACCTAACGAAATCATAACTAAAATTAACACGCAATTGATGAGCACTCATGCAAATTATTATTGTCCGATTGGAATGAATCGATAAACCATCAGGCGGAACAATCGTGTGATACAATCGAGCGTTGCATCGATTTGTGGTCGATGTAACTACCGCTACGGTAACTCAGGTTGTTACTGTACACATTAGTGTACATTAGTGTACAGTGTACAACCTCTTATAAGTGAAACAGTAAGTGAGAGTTTTACTACTTGAGCAGACGTATCGGTTATTGGCACAATGCCTTCTGATGTCACAAATAAGGCTTTTATATTGAGTTCGTCAGACGGTCCACTTGATGGTGATTCTTGATAGAATAAAGTATGAGGGGTAAATAATAGAGGAATGGGGTCTGGGAATTAATTACCACTTGTTGAAGAGTTCAGTTTCAAAATGATAAAATCGAATTCCTGTCAGTATTATTTGTGAAAAGATGTTTTAAATATAGTATTTAAAACATCTTGACGTGAATTTTAGGTTATACTTAAGCAAGTGCTAACAAAATTATCGATTTAAGAAGTCTACATGTTTAGGCCTTTCAAGGTTACGAAACTTTCTATTTCGAAGCATTAGAACGACAAAAATATTCTAAGCTATTTTAAAGGTGACAAGACAACAAATATTGTGTTTTATCGATACGAATAGAAAAAGTTTTTTTTTTTTTTTGGAGACGCCAAATAATGTAATGCAACAAATATATTAAAACAAAAATCCAATTTACTGTAAATCTTAAATAATAAACGTTTAAGTAGGATGACAAATAATAGAAATATTAGATTATAAAACTTTTTAACAAAAAAATTAAACCGCCGAAAAAACTGAAAAGTCAAAAATAATTTTGAGTCGCCGCCGCGCATCACGACGCTTTATGTAATTAAATAATTTGCTTGTTTGGCGCCCACACAAAATTACTTAGGTATACTTACAGTAGTTTAAGAACTTAGTTATTAAGGTTAAATAAAATTATTTTTTGCTTTTCAGTTTTTCTAGCGGTTTAATTTTTTTGCTAAAAAGTTTTTATTTTATAATTTTTTGTGGCTATAATCTATTAATTACTACATGCTTAATTTTTGATTACTTTTTTAATTGTAATACACAACTCAACATAAAAATCTGTGAGTGAACAATAAATCACCCTTATTTTCTCATCCTTAGGGTAGGATTTTTTTTTTTTCAAATTTATATGGGATCTCCTTCGGTGTATACCTTTTCCAATAATAAAATAATTATCAAAATCGGACTACTCTGTAAAAATTTATGCGTGATCATACATAAATATATATACGCGTCGAATTAAGAACCTCCTCAGTTTTTTTTTTTTCGTTTTCATCGGTTGAAAAGAAGTAATTATAATCAGCGAAATACAAATAAACTCAATTTCACCCTGGTATTAAAATTTACTTCCGTTATAAGTCGTAAAAAACTTATTGTGATCAAGTTACAAGCGAATAAATGAATGCCATTGACTGTTTTATATTTTTATCGGTATAAGTTCGAATTCCTATTAGTTATATTGGTTTCTCTTCATGTTTTCTAGCAAAATGTTTTATCAATACTAATATTATAAAGAGGAACGATTTGTTTGTTTGTTTGTTTGCATTGAATAGGCTCCACAACTACTGGACCGATTTGAAAAATTATTTCACTGTTGGAAAGCTATATTATCAGCGAGTAACATAGGCTATATTTTATAATGTTACGCGGACGAAGTCGCGTGCAACAGCTAGTTATTTATAAAAAGGTTCATTCTTCGTTACTATTATCTACCTCCTCCAATGTTAATCATTATCATAAATATTATGATAAAGATAAATTATAATCTCCTCAATTTCCAAAATATTATTATTATTTAATTTATATCTTGATTTGGGCGGAGGAAAGGGTTGTGAAATCATTTTTGGTCATTCAAATCAAATGAGGTAAGTAAAATTTAGAGAGTTGTAATTGTTACATGGTTAAACCGTTTTCATGTAATGTATTGATTGTTAGAAACAACGTTTTAACCATTTCCGCTTATGACTTGATCCACACAAGCGATGCAGTCCCCTATGAATGGATTATAATAGAAACTACAGTGGCAGGTGTACTGCAGGTAGACGATCTGTCTATTGTATCGACTGACCCATTTTAAACCACTCGACTTCTATGATACAGGTATCTTGTCCTAGACGCAAGTGGTAACTCTCGACCGAGATCTAATCCTTTGTTTTTAAACAATGCTTTTGCAGAGAGACAGAACAAGCACATTATTTTTTCATTTTATAACAAAGTTGCCTTTATATTGAATACTATTGAGACATCCTAACCTAATCTATATACTAATTATAAAGAGGAACGATTTGTTTGTTTGCATTGAATAGGCTCCGAAACCAGTGAACCGATTTGAAAAATTCTTTCAATGTTGGGAAACTATATTATCAGCGAGTAACATAGGCTATATTTTATAATGTTAAGCGGACGAAGTCGCGTGCAACAGCTATATAATATTATAAACGCGAAAGTTAATTTGTTTGTTATGCTTTCACGCCTTAACCGGGATCATCTAGTGAAAAATAAAATGAAAAATAATACGCCTGAGAAACTAGCTGGCCCGACAAACGTCTTTCTGTCAAAAGCCATTAGTCTGTGACAGCTGATGTTTAATTTGAATGACAAAGACGGGAAAAAGAAAAATGTGGTTTTTACGTTTTCCCGGGCATTTTTTTTTTTTTAGTTATTCTCTTCATAAGAGAACTAACTTGGACTTCAACGAATATATGAAAAAAAAATTAGAAGAATTGCTCCAGCCATTCTCAAGTTTTTTTTTAACATTTAAGAAAAAAGGGCATGGACGAAGTAGAGTATTTACCTATTTAAATTGAATTGAAATTCTCATCATTAATAATAAATTTTTCGGTGATCAATTTTGTCTGCGCTACTCGTACTTCTAAATGTATCTCCACTAGCTGGTGCCCGCGACTTCGTCCTCGTTGAACGATGAAAGGTACCCTATGTCCTTTCTGGTGTCCCAGACAACGTGTATGCAAAATTTCATGGTGATCGGTTCAGTAGTTTTTGCGTGAATGAGTTACAAACATCCATACGTCCAAACATACTTTCGCAAGTATTATAAATGCGAAAGATGTATGGATGTTGGATGTATGGATGTTTGTTGTTGGATGTTTGGATGTTTTATATATATATATATATATATAATTATAAATGAGAAAGTATGTTTGGATGTATGGATGTTTGTAACTCTTTCACGCAAAAACTACTGAACCGATCACCATGAAATTTTGCATAATAATAATAATAATAATTATTATTATTATTATAAATAATAAATATTATTATTATTATTATAAATAATAAATATTATTATAATAGTACGGATTCGTTTAAGGATGCGTCATTGTTGTATTAAAATAACTTAATTCAATAAGGACACATGTACGTTACTAGTATGTGGTAAGTCGGACCATCTTCTGTCGGATGTGTCAACTCGCACACGGCACACATTGTCACTGAGACCGGATGACCGTTGACATTCCCTGTCTGCTTGTACCGGAGACGAGGAGATAAGAACCCCACGAGAACATCGTTCATTCAGTACTCGTACAAGCAAATAATATATATTCCTTACAGTTTCGCTTCCGTACGGTGAAAGAGATGTATTGGTCCAAAAAATGTATCAGTACAAGAAAGTTATTAAAAAAAAAAATGCGGCAGTCAAAAAAGTTTACAATTACAGATTACAATGAATATTATACCATCTTTTGTATTTACGTATATTAGTTATAGTTAAGGAATATTTAAACAGCAATTTTTTTAATAACTAAATAATAATACAAAATAATAAATAACAAAATACAAATTCATCAAAAATTTAATTAAAAAATTTGGAATCTAGTTTTGATTTTTTTTTTATTATTTTTTATTTACATGTAGAACTTTTACGTTTTGCGTTAAGTACAATATGTGTTCAAAACTAAAAAACTAAACATATTATTATAAATTTATTATATTTTCGTTATTTTCATAACTAAAATATAATTATTATTATCCCTTAAGTAATTATAATAATAATAATTTATTTGCTGAATATAGGTAATTACAAATATTACAATGGTTTTATAATTAATAAGGCTCGCTACATTCTAAGGCCCAAAGGGTATATTTTGCCCTTTTACAGGCATTATAATTATATTATGCAACAGAGTAAATATGTCATCTATATAGAATCAATGTACACATAAGTATGTACCGTTCGGTGTCCTTTCATGAAATAAATAAATAAATAAATTCACCCTGTAAGAACCACCCCGTCACCCTGTCACGTTTTGCTCTAGAATAACTAAGTAACCCTTCGGCTGTAAATAATGTACCCACACTTTAATAATAGATTTGTAATACACAATAATATACAAAAGTTGTTGTGATATTTTAACGTTCACACAAAAAAAACATAAATACATAACCTATAAAATATGTCCGTACTTACTTTACTAATATTATAAATGCGAAAGTATGTTTGGATGTATAGATGTTTGTAACTCTTTCACGCAAAAACTACTGAACCGATCACCATGAAATTTTGCATACACGTAGTCTGGGATACCAGAAAGGACATAGGGTCCACCTTTCATCGTTCAACGCGGACGAAGTCGCGGGCACCAGCTAGTATTATAAATGCGAAAGTATGTTTGGATGTATGGATGTTTGTAACTCTTTCACGCAAAAACTACTGAACCGATCACCATGAAATTTTGCATACACGTTGTCTGGGACACCAGAAAGGACATAGGGTCCACCTTTCATCGTTCAACGCGGACCAAGTCGCGGGCACCAGCTAGTATTATAAATGCGAAAGTATGTTTGGATGTATTGATGTTTGTAACTCTTTCACGCAAAAACTACTGAACCGATCACCATGAAATTTTGCATACACGTTGTCTGGGACACCAGAAAGGACATAGGGTCCACCTTTCATCGTTCAACGCGGACGAAGTCGCGGGCACCAGCTAGTATTATAAATGCGAAAGTATGTTTGGATGTATTGATGTTTGTAACTCTTTCACGCAAAAACTACTGAACCGATCACCATGAAATTTTGCATACACGTAGTCTGGGACACCGGAAGGGACATAGGGTACCTTTCATGGAACAATGAAGTATAATGCGGAACAGCTAGTATAATAGTAGTAGTATAACAGATAGGATATATTGATTTTATGTTACTAATTAATTATAATAATATGTAAGTTGATTTAGGTATTTGTATTTTTGGTCTCTGACATTTGTTAATTCATTTATAATTTAATTAATTAAAATTAATGTTGTGCTTAACTATAATTTAAATTCATACTTATGATGTTCCTCTCTGTGAGTGTTGTATACTTTGATTAAGTATGTCTTTATATACATACTATAAATAGTACTGGGAGTATAGTAATTAAGCAATAGTACCTTAAGGTACTATTGCTTGGTCAATGATAGATCCAGGCTGCTTCTGACCGGTCATATTGGAAAACTATATAAGAAGCCTATGTCCAGCAGTGGAC
The DNA here is from genome assembly GCA_944738685.1 of Synanthedon myopaeformis. Taxonomy (NCBI): domain Eukaryota; kingdom Metazoa; phylum Arthropoda; class Insecta; order Lepidoptera; family Sesiidae; genus Synanthedon; species Synanthedon myopaeformis. The sequence continues at coordinate 1,034,077 of OX122927.1, read as the reverse complement.
GTCTTGCGACTGAGATAGATAATAATGATGATAATGATATTAATAGTCACAATATACTTATATAGTCTTTAAGTAATAGTATAGTAATAGTGCATGTAATAGTTTTTGACGACACGTTTGGTCTAGTGGCTAGTAACCCTAGCTGATAACCAAACGGTCGCGGGTTCGAATCCCGCTAGGGGCGAATGTTTATGTGTTAACATTTTACCTTTGTACCTGAGTCATGGATGTTTTGTATTTATAATAAGTATGTATTTACAAAAAAAAAGTAATCTATGTATTATATCAACTGTCTGGTATCCATAATACAAGCATTAGTTGCTTACTGCGGAACTAGATGGTGCTGTGTGGTATGTGTGAAAAAAAATTATAATAGTCATAACCTTATTGTCATCCCATTGCCACATCTCCACAGTAAACCATCGTCTTCTATAAGGGGATGGTTTTCTATAATGTATAATAACATATTATATTTACTCTCGGAATCGGAAATTAGAAACTGATGCAATTTGATCACATTCGAGTATTCGCCATAACCATATGTGACATATGATCCAATTATTTCAAATCGGTTTTAATGAATTTTCAGCCGCAATACAAATCGACATGTAATGCGAGACACATGCATATTGATAATAACTATAACTATATAAATAAAAATCAATGTAACTATTGTATACTAGCTGGTGTCTGCGACTTCGTAAGCGTTGAACGATGAAAGGTACCCTATGTCCTTTCCGGTGTCCCAGACAACGTGTATGCAAAATTTCATAGTGATCGGTTCAGTAGTTTTTGCGTGAAAGAGTTACAAATATCCATACATCCAAACATACTTTCGCATTTATAATATTAGTACGGATTTGTTCTCTATGACTTTAATTCGGTTTTCACTTATGAAAAGATCGAGGCATAAACGAAGGTTTAGTGTATATAAAAAATTTCATCATCATTGAATCTTATAATATCATTCATTGAATCAACACATTCAAAAAAAACTTTTCAAAATAATTGATTGTTTTTGTGTACTTTGTGAACTTATTATTATACTTAAATCATGCATAATTGCATATAATGAAATCTTTATTTGTCTGTGCGTTTGTGGAGGCTCATCTCGGAAACGGCTTAAGCTATTTTAATGCGGTTTTTACTGATGTATAGTCGCAAGCTTCCCGTAAGTTACAACACACACTATTCCGAATACCACGAAGTACTAAGTCGCGAACACAGCTAGTAGTGATGAATAAACTTAATTTTTTTTTTTAGTTTTTTAAGAAAAATATCAATATGTTGTTATAATTATAATAAGTTTTTTAAAATAAAAATAACATAATAAAAAAGAAAATAATTAAATATTTTCTCAGTAATAACATTATATGAGTCATAATCTTAGCTATTGTTGGTAGTGATTTCCTTTTCAAAATTGGAATACAAAAAAAATGGCCACCAATAAATAGGGCACAATTTAAGTGATGCGAAAACGGGATAATAGTTTGGTTTTCAGTTCAGTTCCGTTTAGTGTTCCAGACACGTACAACAAGGGATCCCGGTCCGTTCCACCTATACTCATCTTATTAAAACGCCCACTCACCATTTTACCAGCTTCTCAATACTTGTTAATATACTACGTCTAACCATAGTCTAACTAATATATTAGACATCATAATTGACTAACATTTTATAAGTTTCATCACTAAATTTGGTTCTTATAGCGACTGCGACGCGCAAATGTCATTAAAATCATCAAAATGGAGGCGTTTTCCTCGCACGAGCTCCAGATATTGATAGAATTAGTTGACAATTTATCTCTTCTCCTCGCGATGTGAAAATTGAACAGATCTATACGACATTATTGTTTGGAAGAACTGTAACAAGAACCATTAACATGAGTTTACAATCACCACACTCGCTAGCGAAAGAGTAAGGCCCGTAATTTCAATTGTAGTTTAAACTGCGATATCAAGATTAAACTGTTATTCGTAGATTAACTCGTAATTTCAAATGCAGATGAACTTTGATATACAGTTTAAACCGTATCAAAATTTAAACGCTCAACCATGGGCGCTTAAACTGTTGTGTTGGGTTTAAACTGTTGTCAAGTGTCACTTTTTTAAAGATGGCCGCCTGTAATCAGCTGTTTAGTAGCCGAAATCGTATGAGTTGAGCAAGTAATACTAAACATAAAGCTAAATTAATAATTTGCCTTTAAAATGTTTCATTTTTGATAATGACAGTGATGTTGAAATATTAAGTAAAAAATCTTAACGAATTTAATAGGTTATTTACAAGACCCTATGCTTGTAGTGACAACGAGAGAAAATAAATTTGATAAATGGGACAGTGTTGAGTTTACATATTTTGCCCTTAAAGTGTTATGGTTGAGAAAGAACACCGCAGACAAGCTATTAATTTCTTCGGCCAGTTTTATCCACGTTTCTTCTTTTATCTTGTTATTCCCCACGTCAGTTTTTTTTTCCTAAATATGGGAATACTTTTTTAACAAATTATTCAAAAGTTCCGTCTCTGACTTCGTAAAGTTAGGAATTCTTGATTTCATACCACTCATCATAAAGATATTTATAAATTTTTGTATCGAAAATACGAGATTGAATTTTTCAATATAAATAAAGCAGCAGCCGGCAAGGTACGTATAATCAAAGTCATGTGTCATTTGTGTCAATACTGACCAATAAATAATAATAATGTTGCCATTTTCTGCATGACTAATACCAATGAATGAACGATTAGCTTAATGTTGCTATACACAAGAAAGCTAAACTAGGATTAACTAATCGATTGAGGTTTTCGTATTGATATTACGAAAAAAGTTTAAACGAAAGTTTAAATATTATCATGGTTTAGGTAAACTTAAGTTTAAACGGTAATTGAAATTACGGGCCTAAAACATTTATATGAAAAACTGTCAACTGTCAATGTCAATTGACAATTTTCCATATAAATATTTTATGCTCTCGCTAGCGACTGTGGTCATTGCATGGTAACAATGACAGTTTACTACACAAACTGCAAGAACACTTTGACAACAGTTATTTTAAAATGTTAACCCTGATGAGCGAGCAATTAGGCAAGCAAAATAACGTATAACGTTTAAAAGATTTTTAAATCGCATTTTCACCTACAATTTAACGAGTCGCTAAACGAGGTAATTGCGCCCGCATGCACCCTATTTTCTACTTTCTACACTAGATATTACTCTGTGTTTAAAGTGTATGGATTGTGTCATCCAGTTGGGTATAATCTGTCACATATAAAATTTATTTATTTATTTATTTAGATTTAGATTACATAAACCCATAAATTTAAAAAATATATATTATAGATTATATACAAATAGGTCTAAAGAATCATTAAAATTATATTTTTACATTTATTTATTAATTAAAAAATAATAATAATAATAATAAAATGACAATAAAAAGACACTAATAATAATTTTTTTTTTCCAACGACTTTCTGGCGCAGCCGCTGATAGGCGTGTCGCGGGGACGTTATGACACGACATCGGTGCCCCGCCACGGCTATCCAGTGCGGGAAATCACTAATAACGGCCTAGTGCCTATCTATTTAAGTGCAAAAAAAAATACAATACACTGGGGGCGAGCGTGAAAGACCAAATATCAGTACAAACCAGTACCTAACCATATAACAGACTAGCTGGTGCCCGTGACTTCGTCCGCGTTGAACGATGAAAGGTACCCTATGTCCTTTCTGGTGTCCCAGACAACGTGTATGCAAAATTTCATGGTGATCGATTCAGTAGTTTTTGCGTGAAAGAGTTACAATCATCCATACATCCAAATATACTTTCGCATTTATAATATTAGTACGGATAAAGGAGCTCAATATTAACCAATGATACTCAATTATTAATTAAACTAATACTCCCTAAGAATATCGGTTTGTTCAAGAACAACTCACCTCCCAAGAGAGAATCAATGGAGGCTCTATACCTACTCAAATACATAGATAACATTAAGTTATAGGAATCGTTCAGATTACAATAACTACCTTTGTGACAACCTGAAAACTTCCCGTTAGAATATAATACGTAACCTAATTAAAACCAAGAGAAGGCTTTTACTGCATCACTGTCATATCAATAAATACTATCAATAATAGACATTTTCAAATAAAGTTCTATATTTAAAAACAAAAGGTTGTATAGTCAGTTATTTTAGCAATTCTATGTGATGGCCGGAAACCTATTATTTAGCGCGAACCGTGACGTTTTTCCGGTCGCACCCACGGTAAAATTGGTAAGTATACCGAAATTAGAATAATATAAAATTATATAGCTAGTTTTTTTTTTTTTATGGAAAATTAGTTAGTTTAAAGTTATTATAGGTTTTGCTATTTTTAAACTTTATCGGAAAGAAGATGTGACAAAAACCAATTTCAGTTCCAATTTTAAGATTTTAAAAAAGATACCTATTAATTTTTATAAAACCTATATTTGGAGGAATATAACCTCATTGGATTATTTTATCGCTCTATAAAAAATAAACAATATTAAATTTAAAAAAATGTTATTCACATAATGAAGATAATTTGAATTGAATTTTTATAAAACAATTCATTGAATTGAAAAGGCTACCAAATCAAGTTTTTGTGGATTCAAACTGATTGGGAAATATTATTCTTATTATGCATTTAAAGGGCATTTTTATTTTATTTTAAAGCAGAATTAAAATCAGAATTTTAAACTTTTTACTGTTTTTTTATACATTTTATTTATCGTTATTGTAAAATGTTATCAGCGAATTTATTGTCTTTAAAATTACAACTACCATTATTGGGTTATAAAAACCTATAATTTATATTTCTTAGCACGTTTTAATAATAAGTAATGTGTGATAGATAAGCAGACGTTTTTTTTAGATGGGAAGTCCTTTGTATACCTATATATTTATGTGTTTATGTGGTAATGTATATAGTAAAAAAAAAATTTAAGAAGAAATCAGGATTAAAAAAATTGAGACAGATTTAGCGAAACTATACTTATTTGAGATCCCAAAAGCACCAAAACAATAGTATACGTGCTTTAATTTAACGACTTACTTTATAAGAAGATGTATAATATACTATGAATATTATTTATTAATATACGAATAACGCTTCGCACGGATATTTTTTTATATACTAAATATTTCCTCCCTTTTCATTATCAAAATCCGTTGTGAGTGGTTTAGAAGATTTTTGAATTATTGAAAAATTTTTGTTAATAATATAATTAAATAGAAATGTCACTACATTCTCTTTTAAAGTATCTAATCATACCTTTTATCTTCAGAAGAAAAAGAAAAGAAATTCAAGTCACAATTTAACAATTTTTTTAACATGCAGCACTCACTAAAAATACTATAACACACAAATATATTCACTGTTACAAATTAATTTAAAAAAAAATAAAAGTATATATGGTATTAAAATATACGATTCTAAATATAAATATGTAATCTAAAATAACCTCACTGCTGTATATTATAATTAAATTGATAAAACAATTTGTTGAAAAATGGAAGGAATTCGAAATGGGCGTTGCTCAATTTGGTGTTTAGATAATTGAACACAGGCGTTTAGAAACAGGTACGACCGAGAATGAGTAATTATTTCAACATAGATAAGAGGTAAACACTGCTATTAGCGACTAATGACATGTGAGCGACGTACGTAATGTGATTTAGTAGGATTTAGCCACTTTTTTGGCTTGTATTAGTTCGACTTGGCAACACAAAATGTTCACACTTAAAGCAGATGTTTTCGCCATTTTACTTTTTTATATATGGCAACACCAAATAATCCAGTAACTTTGTCGCCTGAAAGTATGGGGTAGTATGCGTCAAATCCGGTAGTTCTGATTTTTTCGCAGACTTGTTTATGATGTTGGCCTAATGAAACGTCCTAAGAAAGTTTTTTCAATACTTGACCTGACGGCTTTAGACTTGACGGACCTGTTTTGGAAAACTAAGAAATATTATAGACTTGACTTGACTAACTAGTGACTGGATCTGCTACTTTTGATTTTAATTTCAATTTTGCCTTTTTTTTAAAAAAAAGCTATTACAAATTGATATTTTTACTAATGATACTGGCAAAATCATAACGCGACAATCGACATTAACTTGACACTGGCAGACAATGGCCATTGCCATTTAAACCTAAGAAGAAAAAGAAGAAGTTTTTTCAAAAACTAGTCCTTTAGGGTTAAAATCGCCAGAATTTGAAAAAATAACGATTTTTTTTCGCGGTTTTATCGATTTTTGACAAAGTTGCGTTCGGCGCTCGAGGTCACAAACTTGGATTATTCATTATGCCAACATCAGAAATAAATCTGCAAAAAATCAGAACTACCGGATTTGACGCATGCTGTGATGTATAAAGTTACTGGACTAAAACGCGAAACGATCATCCTAATTGTTTTTGTTTAAAATAATTAAGGATTTGTATGAGACCACAGCTCATTGGACACGATCTTCATAGGACATGTCCTGTGGAGTAAAAATGCTGATATCTGATATATAAAACAATATCTGCTTTACTGCAGAAAATTGGGGAAATTACGGAAAAAAAGCATTCCCTTATCTATTCTATATTTATATACACTCGACTAGACCCACACTCGACTAACATCTGAGGTTTTTTTATATTAAAGTGTTACCGGCAGGCTGTTGATTCACTTCTTGATGGCTTATAAACTAGTGCTCTAACCCCATAAATTAAAGGCTAATTGACGAGGTGTTTGGAGATTATGTTTGACTGTTATCATTTATAAGAAGAATAGAATAGACACATAAAACGTATGTCCTCTGAAAACATAGTGAAACAATAAAGGGAGGCCTGAAGAACACCCCCCCCCCCCCCATAAACACTAATTAACCCCCCTTTCTGACAAACGCGTGCCTCATTAGAGTTGTATAAGCGTACTCCTCTCGAGGTTCGGCCCTGTATGGTCACAGTGTTAGCGGCAGATATGATGATAGCATTATACTTATAAATTATACGTTTATCTGTTAAATGCAGAAATGTATTCTTTCTGCATTTAGTCATTACGGAATGTTTATTTATTGGATTTCTCAAATTTAAAATTAGAATAATTTGTAATTGTTAATAGCTGTTATTTTATTCAGAACTTTCAATAACCCAATAGCTTACTGTACTTTTTGTGAGTCGTGTGTAAAATGTTGAAGGTTCGCATAGTTTTGCATTTTTTTTTATTTTCACGATACCTATTTTTTAAAGAAGTGAATAGTGATAACTCAATACTGATTTAACTTTTGTGAACAATATTATCGTAAATTATCAGTCAGTTATTTTTTAACACCTAAATAGATAATAGAGCCGACTGATAAAAAGTACCATTACTTATATTATTACTAATATTATAAACTATATATGAGTAATAAAAATAAATATTGAATAAATGTTTAACACCTAAGAAAATGGGTCACGGGCGAAGTATAGCGGGCAAAAGTATTTAATAAATGATAATAAAACCCTTAAACAATTTACAAAAAAATAAGCATATATAAGCAAAGATAATATAAGGATCAAAAGCAATAATAAAACTATCACCCGCTCTCACTGAGACCACGCCCTCGCCCTAGACAACTGCCGTTTTGTTTAACGAGTGCCCTAATTACCAACAGTACGTGTTATGGAATGCCCCGACTATTTCAGGACGTAAACCGCTCCACTAAGGCGGTACTTAACTGTTACAATGTAAGATTTATCTGTGCATTAATTGATACACGTGACGTCACTTTAGCAAGTTGTAAAAACTACTTAATCTATGTATGCTACCTACTATTTTGTAACATAGATTCAGCCAGTAGGTTCAACATGAAAAAGTCTACTGAAAATTATAGTTGTGTTAATTGTCTTAATCCGTACTAATATTATAAATGCGAAAGTATATTTGGATGTATGGATGTTTGTAGCTCTTTCACGCAAAATCTACTGAACCGATCACCATGAAATTTTACATACACGTTGTCTGAGACACCAGAAAGGACATAGGGTACCTTTCATCGTTCAACGCGGACGAAGTCGCGAGCACCAGCTAGTATTATAAATGCGAAAGAATGTTTGGATGTATGGATGTTTAACTCTTTCACACAAAAACTACTGAACCGATCACCATGAAATTTTGCATACACGTTGTCAAAAAGGTAACTTTCAGTCGCGAACGAAGTCACGGGCACCAGCTAGTTAGATAAAAATAATAAAGACATATGGACTCAACCATACTGAAGACTTAATTTGTACGGTACTGTACAATTATTTCAAGATTTAAAAAAAAAAGGTGTGCGAAATGACTACAAAAAATACATTTAAAGTTAAAGTTGGCTTTTCGATCATTTCCTAAGCTTATTTAATATATCTCTGTTCGTACGAAATAAAATTGTGCGAGATGACTATATTAAACAAATATAACATTGATTCTTTTTAAAAGAATAATGATCTATTGAGACGCTATAATTTTTATTATAGTCTTGCTTGGTACTGATGGTAACAGGATAAAAAACTAAATAAACGATTTGAATGCAATGCAGTAATGTCAAATTTAAAATCAATGTCAATGATTCTATTACGTAATCAGACCTAGAAAGAGCCTTCGCAAAAGAGGCTGATCATTTGTAAGCTTGGTGCGTTACAGTCATACTTTTTGTTGGCAAATATCTTTATTTTAATATTCTGTGTACATAGTATAAATAAAGTAAACTCCCCCCTTTTCTCTATCTGTCCGTATGTATGCGCTGATCTAGGAAAATTGTGAACGATTTTTTTTCCTGTGATTATATCTATGGAAAGAGGAATGTCTGAGGATGGTTTATGTGTATAATTCTTGAATATATTTTTTTTATAATTGCCGAGTTATTACGGTTTTTGTGATAACAAAAAATACTTACTTTCGCATTTAGAATATAAAATTTACAGTACCTACTTAGCAAGCAAAATGCAGATACTTGTGAACAAGTGTAGGAGGAAGCGCAAATAAGTTCGCCAATATAACAAAAAAGTGAATATTTCATATTCACCGACGGCTCCTCACACATGACGTAGGGTATGTGTCAAATCATGTTATTGTAGGTATATTCGCCAGATATTCGCGAATGAAAGTAACCGGAAAAGTAAATCATTTCAAAGTTTGAGTGAATAGGCATCTTCTGGGTTGAGAATGAGGTTCGCTCCATCTTAGGCCTCATCCTTGCTACACAGTTGGTTGTTGGTCAAGAGCAAACCTATCTTTAATTAAAAAAAAACCGGAATAAAACGCAGTGTAAGCAAAAGCAAGTACGCAATACACATTAGACAGACACAATAGATGGGCATCGGTCAATGATGCGTTCCCACGGATGTACAATGAACAAACGAACAAAATTTATCAATACAATGTACCTATAACCAAATCTCGTTGAATTTATTTTGAGTGAGAGAACCTATCTATATGTAGCAAAGATTTTAATAGTTTATTAACACTTATAAAATATAAAATACCTACATATACACGTGAGTATAAGCACGAGTGCTGTTTTGTTTTAGTTTTGTTTTTAAATTATAATTAAAAAAATATAATTTAACGCCTGTCAAAAATCTATAAGCAATAAAGATTGAATAAATTATTTCTCATATTAATTACATTTTTGTCAGGCGTTGATATTTTTTATTTTTTAAATTATAACAGCCTTCCATGAAAATTGGAAATATTCCCGTTTATACTACTATTTTGTTCTATTAGTAGAACAAATGGGAAAAAACCCCATTTGTTCTATTTGCATATTAATTATCACAGAGAAATGGTGGCTGTGACAAACTGATTGAATTATTTGAACAATTATTTATTGATTGTATAATAATAGCGTGCGGATATGGTGTTATTTCAACTTGGTATTATGTAGTGTGGGGGATGGTTACTGTCGCCACAAGTGATAACCAGCCACTCAGTCAGTTAGTATTGCATGCAAATTGCATCAGCGCGAAGTCTTTTTTTAAAATTTTTTTATTAAAGATGGGTTTGCTCTTGACCAACAACCAACTGTGTAGCAAGTATGAGGCCTAAGATGGAGCGAACCTCATTCTCAACCCAGAAGATGCCTATTCACTCGAACTTTGAAAAGAAAAAAAAATGTAGGGAGCGGGATGCTAGTTTGTTATATTAGTATATCACGAGCAAAGCAATGTTTTGCACAATAAATTTACTATTAACGCTATAACAATTCAATCGATACAATTGCTAGAGCAACAATACACGTATTACTAATTTGACTATTTAAATTTAATTTATTTAAAGGAGGCACAAAACGACAGAGAACTTTCAATACTTTTACTATTGTCCAGCGAAGCTTAGGTTATCTTGGCTATATATACCTATGCATATATATATATATGCATACGAGTAATGCAAAGTAAATATGACACAGATCGATGCTAACAACACGTCAGCAACATTGTTGCGATACTTTCCTTTACGTTGAGAATGTTGAAATTCTGCATAGTTGCGGAATGCTAAAGAATCAAGTTTCAAAACATTTCAATACATTTTGTAAATATATATATATGTATTTGTAATATTATAAACGACTAGCGACCAACCTCGTCTTCGCACGGATGCAAGTTTTTTCTGCAAATTATGTACACCAAACCAACCATCCTCGTTTTCTTAGAGGAACTATTATAATACAATACTCTAGTAAATCATTTTTATGTATATAAGGTATATAAGGTTTATTATATACATCTTTTGATATCTTTCTATCCTTCTTATCTTTTGATTGAAACCGCTTTAAAATCCGTTGCTCAGTTTAAAGATCTAAGCGCACACACAGACAGCGCAGCGTTAAGCGACTTTGTTTTATACTATGCAAAGAAGATAAATAAGCTTTTTATAAGCGACTAGCTGTATTTTTTTAAATTATCATTTTTAAGGAGATTAATTTTTTTTATTCAAGCAATGGATAACGGATTTTTTTAAATATTAGTACAGTTAGGTACTTAATTGTATGTTAGTGTTTTGATTGGAGCCGAAGCCTGATTTCAAAGAAGTAAGTATAACAATTGAACCGCAATGTTATTTGAACAATGGCGTGACAGTTGGCGCGCCCAAACGCTAGACGCGAGTGGGCGTGGGGCGAACGGGGCGTACGGGACGAACAACGAAACGCGGGTGGGCACGAGTTGCGTGGGAAACTCGTTGTACTGTTCATTTACCGATACTTTATTTGCAAATATTATTATTATGCTCTTATTCATCATCAAATATTGTTTATGTGCTACTATGTTGCTAACACAAATCTATATAGTCCATACTTATACTTAATATTATAAATGCGAAAGTATGTTTGGATGTACGGATGTTTGTAACTCTTTCAAGCAAAAACTACTGAACCGATCACTATGAAATTTTGCATACACATTGTCTGGGACACCAGAAAGGACATAGGGTAATTTTCATCCAGAAAAAAGGATTATTACCAAGGGATAAATAAAAAATAAAAAACTAACGCCTGGCCAAAGTGTTATAGCAACGTTATATTGCTTTTTTTTTTAATTTTCAACGCGGACGAATTCGCGAGCATCAGCTACTAGTCCATATATATGAATACGTGAAGCGTAAGCTTTGGATATCTTTTTAGGAATATTGCGAAGACGGAGGAGTCTAAAATTAGTTAGGTACATTTAAAAATTTATATATAGAGAAGGATTGGAGAAAGCTAATACTTTTATATAATATGCATTAGAAATAATTTTAAATTAATTAAAATAAACATCATAGTAATTATTATGGTCAATTTTTTCCAATTTTTTTTTTGTATTTAGTCTTTAAATAAATGTGTTTTGTTTGGACATGCTGTGTACACTTTTTTTGGGCATATATCTAGTTCACTTCAATGTAATTATATCTATTCAATGTATTTTATGTCAGTGTCCTGTTTTGTGTACTTTATTAAATAAAAAATTAAAAAAAAAATTCACGTATGAAAGTACACAGTAAATAATTATTTTTAAAATAGCTCATAATAACTTTAATTAAATCAAGTTAGAATGAGACTTGTATGTTAAATTAATAGCTACACTTTCTACATACAAATACATAGTTCTCAGTATTATTTCGAAACATGTTCGAATTAATTTACTTACATTTTTTCTTTACTTTTGAGAATGTTTATTATGCAAGACGTTTCGTCACTTTCCCCTAAGCAGTAAGGCACAGTGGATTATTTTATTTAAAGAATTACATTCCTTAACTTAAGAAAGAAATCTACATAGAATATATAATATATAGAGTAATATTTAAGGTCACGTAATATCCCTAATTAAATTATTTTTTACATACATGAATGAAAGTTTAAGGCGGAACATTAATGGTACTTTTAATGTCAATACATCAAATGTATTGGGACGAATCGATCCAAAATATGTATTTATTTATTTATTTTCAAGGAAAACTTACTTGTATAAACTTTGTATAAACTTTGTATAAACTTGATATTTATACAAAAATTTACTTAATAACTAAATGATAGATTAATTTGACACCATTTATAAAGTTTCCGCATATTGAATCTATATAAAATAAAATAAAACCGTTTCTAACCTAAGTTTTTAATAAAAATAAAAATTATACATTTCAATTAGCCACCGAAATGAGGTTGTTTGAATTTTTAGCATAGCAAATTTTTAGGCAGTATGAATGACGGTCCAATTAATTGTATAGTTTGATTACTGTCACACCGAAAGTTATTATAGTGAAAACTAGACGCTAAATAAACCTTGATGAGAAAATAAATGAAAAATCTAAACCTGGATTTGACTCTTCGAATGAACCATTGCGAAAAACAGCTTTCATGTGTATATTTGATTTATTTCTCATACCTTATGCGGCTTCCAATAAGTAGTGATTTTAATGCGGTTTTTATTACACAAATCATGTTACAATTAAATAAAAATATTTTTTTACATATTATTTAAAATGCATGCCAATTGACGACTATGTAAATCTGTTCTAATTCACTAACTAAAGACCGATTAACTAATTAAATTAGAACGATTTTCACTAACTAAAAAGTGTTGGTCCAGTTAGACTAGAGCCTCTGGCTCACAGACTATATATAAGTAATATTGGTAGTATCAAAGCTCCGGCTTCGATTCAATACAATCTGTCTAATCTGAACATATAACATATATTTCTATACTAGTTAATAAATAATATAAAGAGAGAAGATTTCTATTTTTGTATGTTTTTAATGAATAAACTCAAAAACTACTGGATAAATTTTGAAAATTGTTTCATTCAACTATAGAAATCTACATTATCAGCAAAGTAACATGGGCTATATTTTATAAAAAAGTTACGCGGGCGAAGTCGCGTGCAATAGCTCTAGTATTATATAAAACAAAGGTTTATATATATATAACTTGCAGAAAAAAAATCGCATCCCTACGAAGTCTTGTACTGGTCCATAGTAAATAAATATGCTTCTCAATTTATATGTATAAAACAGCTGTTCTCCTTGCAAAGAAGTTCTCGTCACAGAAGCGTTCATATAGTTTCGGTTCGGTAAGCATTGTCTTGTTATGAGAACCGGCTCATTTTACTCATCTCGGCGACACCTGATTCCGCAGACTGCAATGCTGACATATATTATTTACAATTCCTGAATATTAAATTACCAATAATTAGAAACGGTCAACATGTTTCTATTTATTAATCCGTCCATGAATACTCAAGAGAGGAAAGTTTCAAATTTTTGAAGTGAAAACTTTTTTAGACGCGTTGGGTTGGGCATTTTTGAGATGGGAAAAAACCATTGAACTCGCGACTTGTTACTGTAACCGTATATTTTCGCCACCGCAGATATCAACACAATATCAATGAAACTAGAATTGTGTTTAGAACTAAAAACTAATTGAATTTTGAATTGAAATAGTACATCAATGAGAACAGTGATGGCGCTGATATTAATTTAAAATATTTAAAAAAATTTGAGATTACTTGAGTTTGTTCAATGGTATTTGAGAATACAATTGAACTCGCGACTTGTTACCGTAATCGATACCTCTGTATATAAGTACTGTGCAGACAACTACGAGTACATATAAAAGTAAACTTACTAGATATGATAACAAGGATCAATGTGGTATACACCTCTGACCAATAATCTTGTATTTTTTGTGAAGCTTAGTTTTCACTTCTGACGTGCATAATAATAATATTTTTCATAAATCATTGAGGGCTTTTATATTATTTATTTTTGATATTTTTTTTTCTCAATAACAATAACGTTAATTAACTTGGACGGCGATAAGAGATAATTTGTATTTGTTAAAATGCATTTCAGTGATTTATTGTATAACATTAGTAGTCACTAAAAGTCACAAATACTTTTTTGCTTGGAATATATGAATTCGTATGTGTATACGATATACGGATCGCTTCTAAAGTGGAAATTGAAGAGGCCTAGTGGCATTTGCTTCCACTTTAATGGAGTATGCACTCAATTTGCACTCAATAGATCTTAATGGTATATACAGCCAAGTTATGTAGTAATTACGACTCCATAACACAATGATCACACACTAATTGCAATAAAAATTCTCATTTTTTGCTTGTGCTTTTAATAATACGACAACTATAAGAATTATATTTACTGATGTTGGAAAAAAATGAATTTTTACAGGTCCCCTTGATGGTAGATGGCTACCGTCGCCTATTAACGTAAGTAAGATAAATAATAAGAAAAGGCTTATCGAAGTAAAAAGGATCTGTAACACTTTTTTAATAACTTATAGATTTTTTTAATTAAACGTACGAATTCAAATGATCGTTTTTCTGAAGTAATAACTGTAATCTGTACTAATATTATAAATGCGAAAGTTTGTTTGGATGTATGGATGTTTGTAACTCTTTCACGCAAAAACTACTGAACCGATCACCATGAAATTTTGCATACACGTTGTCTGGGACACCGGAAAGGACATAGGATACCTTTCATCGTTCAACGCGGACGAAGTCGCGGGCACCAGCTAGTTAGTTATAATTCTATGAAAAAAATCGTGCCACAGTCTCTCACGACCGATAACATTTTTGTTTACACCCCCGGTGCGTGTGTACACAGCCTTAATGTACCTTTTAAGGTAAAGAATGTGGAACACTTTAACAAGTTTCCCTCTTAAAAGTTCTGAGTTATTTATTGGTTTTAGGTGACATTACACATTACTTCAGTAGAGAGTGTGCGCCTGATAAAATGTCTATAGAGGAAAATTTTGTAAATAAGAATTAAATTTAGATTCTATGCTTATTTTATATTAAATGTAAAATAAATAAAAAATTCTAGCACGCAATGGATTATTACTCAGTTAGTATTATAAGAGAAAATTATTTTATTAAGATTATTAATTATAAATTATTTATTATATTACATTAATTAAATAATTTTAAGAAAATTGAGCGGAGCGGAACTTGATGGTAGGTGCTGAAAGTGCGCTTTATAGTAGGATTTTGGATAAGCGATAATGGAACCTAGTATAATTTTTGTCTAAAAATAATTTGTCCTTGACTACCAAACTTAATTGTTTACGAGTCGCCAGTCATTGTTCTAAACATTTTACAACGCACCAAACGGTTCCCACGAAAATATTATTATTTTGTTGAGCACAAAACATCAAACAGAATTCTGTTATTCGAAAAAAGTACATCACAAAAGCGACGCATTCCGAAATAATCTGTGGATGTTACCAAAGAGTGAAAAAAGCTCAGGTAACGAAGTTTACGGTGATGACGTAATATAATGTTCCTGGAACTACATGGACTTTTTTGGAACTAAACATTGCTTTGATTTGGTTCCAGTGTCCTTTTTATATACTTTTTACTATTGGAGTACACAGTTGGCAAATAAATTTTGGCACGATTTTTCCGCCAAAATTGTCACACCTTATTAAAATATCAAACTACTTACTAGTACATTGACTAACACTTCCATCACTAGGAAAACAATGATTACCTATTATTTCTAATTCACAGATAAAATCAAGGAGACCCAAAACAATAAAAGATGTTTAACAATACTACATAGTCTTTACTTAAAGTCGTCGCTAAAAATCTTTAACAATTATCAAATTGTCAGTCTACAGCCTATCTTTAAAACATTTTCAATAATCTTTGAATTCCTTCTTGATCGA
The DNA here is from genome assembly GCA_944738685.1 of Synanthedon myopaeformis. NCBI lineage: Eukaryota > Metazoa > Arthropoda > Insecta > Lepidoptera > Sesiidae > Synanthedon > Synanthedon myopaeformis. Next base: position 1,017,880 of record OX122927.1, on the reverse strand, counting down.
TAAACACTATACTCGTAGTATCTATTTGATGGTCTGCTTTGTAAATTTGATGATCTTATTTTTACATACGTTTAATTTGTTATTTTATAAATCGATGTTATAATTTTCAAATTTTTAGTAAGATAAATGTTTAATTACAAAAAATGTACAATTAGCTGTCCACAAAATTGCAATGCCTGAAATGAATTCTATTTTTTAACTATAATATATACTGGTTTTTTTAAACTGATTAGATCTTGAATTGTAATTAATGGTAAATTTAAAAAAAAACTCAGTTTTGGTTCAGACTACACATTTTGGTTACATTTAACCGTCTATAATTATCCTATTATCTATCCTCCTATTCTATTGCGACGTTAGCCTACCATAGCATGGTTTGTCCTCAAAAAATATCGGCATTTGAATTGACAATGTATTAAATCTACTAACAAAGTAATATTGACAATTGGAAAGCAAACTGAATGGAAGTAGTTTGAACGCAAACGTGACTACCAGCTGACGGAGAGAGTTCTGCAAATAATTTCGATCCGCTTAATATCCGCACGTTTCAATGAGAAATTAATACTTTCAAATCCTTGAAAGAAATGTTTAAATATATATAAAATAGATAAATCTCAGACGATACGATCTTAGAGGATAGGTACCAATAGATGATATTTTTCTTATAGAGCTTTTGCATAGCGACAAATAAAATTGTTCAGATTTTGTTGTTAAGATTGAATCCAGACGGTGTAACGAAAACGCTAAATAAAACATAGTTTTATAAAAAAAAATATGTATGGCAGATATATGTTAGACTATAACATTTAATTGGTTTATTTGTCAATATACGAGTAACATATTATAAATTTTAAACCTAGATAGATAACGCTTAAATTAAGAAATTCCTGCCCAGTTTAGATATTTTCTGCTCTATATTTTTGATCAATACTTAGTTTGTTTTTTAATTATTTAATAGTACTTAATGTTATTATATAAAACAAATAAAATAATATTGATGACAAATTCTTAATGTTAATAAACGTCATATCGATCTTGCATTCTAAATACTTGAATTCATAAACTGTGTTTGCGTCGCCTTAACCGGAGACGCCATTACGTAACTACCTATTAAATGGTCACGATCACGACCATAGTGAATCACTATAAATTCTATCGATTTGAACACAATTTTAAGATTAGTAGTAACGAAGGCATAGACAAAATAATGCGTCAGAGAGAGAGAGAAGGGAGCAGTAATAGGATTATCTGTAAAATTTTTATAATGCAGCGTACAATAACGTATACTTGCGTGGTTTATTACAATTATATTACAAATTTTCTCTCAACTTCGCCTTCAATAGTAAAGTTTACGTACTATTAAAGGTTTTCTTTTAGAATTAAATGTTTTACTTCACAATACACCATACATGAAAAAGCTCCTAATATATACTAGAAAATATTGTCTGTAATACAGTAGAAACCGGTTATAACGACATATCGGTTATAACGACATATCGGTTATAACGACATATCGGTTATAACGACATATCGGTTATAGCGACATATCGGTTACAACGACATATCGGTTACAACGACATATCGGTTATAACGACATATCGGTTATAGCGACATATCGGTTATAACGACATATCGGTTATAACGACATATCGGTTACAAAGACATATCGGTTACAACGACATATCGGTTACAACGACATATCGGTTACAACGATATATCGGTTATAGCGACATATCGGTTATAACGACATATCGGTTATAACGACATATCGGTTACAAAGACATATCGGTTACAACGACATATCGGTTACAACGACATATCGGTTACAACGACATATCGGTTATAACGATATATCGGTTATAGCGACATATCGGTTATAACGACATATCGGTTATAACGACATATCGGTTACAACGACATATCGGTTATAGCGACATATCGGTTATAGCGACATATCGGTTATAACGACATATCGGTTATAACGACATATCGGTTATAACGACATATCGGTTATAACGACATATCGGTTACAGCGACCAAATGGCAAGGTCCCTATTGAATGCTTATAACGATTTAGTATTGCTTATAATGACTAATCCGTTTATTACGACCAATTTTTGTGTTCCCTTGAAGGTCGCTATAACCGATTTTAACTGTATATTAGTTTAGTGATTACTCAGAATGAAATATTATGATGCTTCATTGCATTATTACTTTGTTTAATGAAAGGTGAGAGTGTAATTTTAAAAAAATATAAATAACATTAGACATTATTCATTATGTAAGCTATTGTCAATAAAATATAATTCAAAAAAATACACTCGATAAAAAAAATACCATGTTCCTTAGAAAGACGTTTGCAAAATTACCCAACCAATATTAAATATTAATTGTATGTATAATAATACAATAATAATTATTGATTATTTTTGTATAATAATTTAAATTTAAAACAACGTCTTATTGTTAACATATTTATTTAATTCTTAACCTGGCTACCAACTTCATCTTCTACTATGTTATATTAATATTATAAGAGATTTAGGTGTGTGTATGTGTAGGTCTGTTCATTATGTTGTGATCTTTGGAAACACTGCTCATATTATTTTCACATTAACAATAAGTTACATTAAGCTGAATATTATTTCGTACATAACTTCCTCAATTGCAGCAGGGCGAAGTTGTAGCAATGTATGTATGTATAGCGTAATTATTATATAACTAGCTGGTGCCTGCGACTTCGTCCGCGTTGAACAATGAAAGGTACCCTATGTCCTTTCCTGTGTCCCAGACAATGTGTATGCAAAATTTAATGGTGATCGGTTCAGTAGTTTTTGCGTGAGAGTTACAAACATCCATACATCCAAACATACTTTCGCATTTATAATATTAGTACGGAAGTACGGATGTATATTAGTTATTACATCGAGTTAGATTACTCGCTCGAATTTATCTCGCCCGAACCAGTTATACTATGATTTTTTCGTTAAATTCTTATCAAATGTAATTAATTTCACTAAAAATGTCTTACGTTAGGCGAGTTCGCGAAGCAATACGCTTTTTATTTTAGAGGTCGCGGTCAAATTCCCTTTCGCTCAGCTGGAACGTCACAAAAAATATTTTCTATTACTCTAACAGCGGACAAGTCACAAAAAACGTCCTTAAGCAGCCGCTAAAAGCAAAACCTGATAACAGCTTCTTTTTTTTTCCTTCACATTTTCAAATGTTGTAATATTTAACGTATTTTTCGTAAAAAAAAAATTGTTCGAGCCATCTCAATTCTCAAGTAGATTCTACTTAATCACCCTCCTCCACTTTATCAAACACATGTTATGAATGTTTCCGACGATAAGTAGGTACGAGTAGTTATGTGCAAATGAATTTGTATTGCATTAACATAAATAGATAAAATTTAAAGGAAGATAATAAGCATTTAAATATCCCATTAATATTACATTATAGGTATACAAACAAAATTGAAACATAAAAATTTATACCTACACAAAATAAGACAATCACTACATATTATAAAACAAAGCCTTCCGCCGCGTCTGTCTGCACCGATTTTCATGCTGTTTTCACCAATGGATAGAGTGGTTCTCGAGGAAGGTTTTAGTATATAATTTGTTAAGTTTTTGTATTTGTATTTGTATAAGTACCGTTCCCGAGTGATCGTCTAAAAATATAAACAATTGGGCGCCACTAACGAGTGGCGGCGCCACCGTCTTCACAGCGATAACGATTTCAGGCGTTATTACTCATATATTTTATTTTTCAACGCGGACGAAGTCGCGGGCACCAGCTAGTAAAAAATAAATTAAACTAAATTTCGGTTCTGTTTCGCCCTGTCTGATGACCTTTACATAAAAAAATTATTATGTAAAAATTATGTAATATATGTAAAAAAAAAATTATATTCTCTTCATCAACTATTAACATCACAGTAACTCCACTATCGTTGCGCTTATAAGCAAATTCCCATTTTGTCTGTTCGTTATTATGATGGTCATTATGAAAAAATCGTCAATTGAACCGACATTATGAAAACAAATAAAAAATCTCCGCTTTGCGAATTCAATTTCTAATTAAATTTGAACTATTAGAATCAGTTACAATACTTTTTTACAATGGCAACGAAGTTTTAAAAAGTTTACGCGGATCCGAATCCAGTATATCCATAATCCGAGACAGTGCTCGAATATTAAACGGATATCGCGGGAAACTCGGACCTCTTTGGAATACCGAATACACCCATTGTCTCCGCGACCGCGCTATGAAACGGCACAACTGACATTGTTATGACAATTGAAAATGAGCCGTAACACTGACGTCATGAGTGTAAATTTTCCAGTACACAAATATGTTGCCAACAGCATTAAATCGCGAGGATCGCTGCGAGGAGTCGCGGATGATTCTCTAGAAACCGTCCATTGATTGAAACAATGGCACATTATTACTTTACTTTCCATTGAAATGGTTTGTTATGATTTATTTATATGATATCAAAATTAACACATAAGATAATATTAATAAATTAATTAACAACTGAGACAATACGTGTGTATATATATATATTTCCGCATTATAATTATTCATTTTAGACTAAATTAAATATATTTTTAGTCGTTGTTTCGTACAAATATTATTTCCATAAAAAAGCTTGAACCAAAAGTACAGTGCCGTACAAAAGTGATATCTATTGGGGAATATTTTTAATGAAAAACTGAGTTCTAAACGCGTCTATTTATTTTGGATAATAAGTGTGAAATATTATCACATGAGGACTAAAAGTTATCGGTATAAAAAGCATCCAATGTTTTAATCCTGAACTTTTATCTGTGAGCCAAGTACTATGTAATCGTGATTGAGTAGGAAACCTAAGTATCAACATCTTCACAAACTATCCCATTAAATAATTATTATCATTATTATAGAACAGGAATTAGCGCTGTGCGTATTATTTCTGTATAACATAATCGATTACTTTTCGCGTTTGTCTGCTTGTTCACAGTTCTTTCAGTTCCACATAATTTCATTCAGATTGACTTAATGTTAATAGATTCCAATTAATTGGTAATGATTTTTAAAATAAAGTATATAATTTTCAGGCCATGTGGGCTTTGGCTGCCTTAAACCCTTTGACTAAAGTGAAGATATCCTCTTCTTCAGAAGTCAAACTCAAAAAAATTAAATAATAAATATATTGTATTTTTTCGATAAATTAAATAATCGTACAAAATTTTGTTATTGACAGTAATTGTGCATACATATTACATTTGGAAATTTGATAATTAGTTGGTGTTTTTTTTTAATACTTTGTTAACTTATAATGTAGTAAAATTACCTATTAGAGTACAAAAACAGTAATAATCAATTTACAAAATTTGGTAAATCACTATTTTTCTAAAACAATTGAGAACCACTATAGACTCCATCGCTAATTGGACAATATAAATTTGGACTTATTACGTTGTTGATACACTTTTTTAGGTGGGGAGATATATTTTTTTCATTTGTCAAATTGTCTTTGACGAGGACCAGTTACAGTGTAATAATAATTTCTTCTAACCATACATACGATGTAAAGGCGAACGGAAAAAAAATATATGAAACATTGCACCTAAGCGAGCTTCCCAGCCATTAGGGTGTGTGCACATAGGCATGCATGCCGTCTCTGATTACACGGTAATAATAATACCGGTTCTAAGAACACGTACCGCCTCGGGGTGTCGTGTGTAACCATCTTTAAAGATGCTTGGGAATGTTGAAGATGCTCTCAGAGTTATTGATATTTTAACAACAGTGAAGCACCTCTTTTATTTATAAATATATTTTATATTTTATAAACAAAAAGATAAGTCTAAAATTTTATTAATTAATAAAAACGTGAAAAGCTGACGTTCACCTTTATTGCAACTGGATACTGTCACATTAGAAACACAATAATCTAATTTAGATATCAATAAAATACTAATTTTTCTTCATGCTTATAATATTTTTATTCAGATATAATTTTTTTGATAATTAATATATACTTATTTAAATATCAAGTTAATTACAATTATTCAAACTGTCTCAATTTAATAAAAAAAATAAGCAAATATTTAGGCAATTTATTTAATACTGCTAATTAGGTACAAATAAAATAATTAATGTCCGTAAGAGTGAGTTCGAAGTATGACGTGGTTTTAGCCAATGACGTGTTCCCATCACATTGACGTTCTTTATAAAAACCACAAAACATTAAAAACGTTTAGAAAGACGAGTGGAAATTCCTAAATATTTATTAATTTGTGTTTTAATTGTTTTAATATTTCAGTCTTTAATTGTCAGAATTGTTATTAAAATATTATTTTGTTACTTTGTAAATTTACTTGAAAGGTTGTTAAATAAATCACCTACTATTTTTTTACGTACTTGATACTAGGTCGCCTATTAAACAAGCTATGTCATTAGATGCTGCATTGACGACCTTAGGATAGGTCTATTGGGAGAAAATAGGGGAATGGGCTCTGGAAATGGGGAATAAACATTATAAACAACACAATAACAATACTCATCCTCTAAATAGAGACTATTTAGAAAACATTATTCTTAGTTAATAATCAATGTTAAATTAAAATTTAATAATTATTTCCCAGGCTATAAAAAGATGATAAATTTCAGTTTTTCCATACGAAATCTCGATTTTTAAAATTTAAGCCACAAGCTTTGCGTATTTTCTAAGGATTAATTTAATTTTCTTAAACGGAATAATACCTTTCATAAAGACCAGGAACGTTATAAGTATACTTGCCTATAGATTAATTAGTAACTTTTATCGCCACAAAAGTAATTAGAAAGTAGCAGATTTCTACATTATATCATCTAGTGTGGATCTGAATAGATTTGCAATATCGCTAATTTACGAGTAACAGACATTAATTACCGTATACTCATTTAACTTTCTTTTTAATTCTGTTTATTAGTAATAAAGCTATGTACTTCCCTAGGTGCATTTAAAATTAATAAAAAATCTGTAATCTGTACTAATATAATAAAGTAATTATGTACAGTATTTATCCACTACGTACAGTACAGTATACTTATTTACGTACAGTATATAATAAATATAATTACGTACAGTATTTATCCACTAGAATACGAAGAATTCTTAAATTGTGTATTTTCTTTATCGAAGTTTCTTAATGTATTGTAATAAAAATGCTGGTAGAAACGTGTTTTTAGAATATTAAAAAAAAAAGAGTAGGTACCTACAATATTATTAAAGAAAATCGAAGATCTATGTAATAGATTTTTCAAAAATATTCACGTAATATGTCTTAATTTTAAGGTCGACAGACAGGCTGACGGTGCAACTGATGGTAGTTGGCTAACAGTCATCTATATAACACAAACAACGCCACAGATGCTTCAACTGCAGTGTGTTTACAACTACAGTAAGATTAAGGATAAGGACTTGGGAAATGGATACGGATATAGGCTCTGGCATTCATTTCTCGCTCACCGAAACTCAAATACTTCTCTGTAAGGTGGTCTTGTGTAAAGGGATGGTTATTGGCACCAGACGGGCTGCCCAAATGACTGCGTTGCCACTATTAAAATTTATTTCATTCTATAAACAGTTAAAATGTTTAACAAATAAACACTTATTAAAATCGTAAAATAATCAAAAATAACAAGCGATCGTCACGAAACTGTGGTCTTAATTGCGAGAATTATCTCGACGACGATACGCTGCTGTAAGAACAACAACAGTTATTTCACCTGTGCAAACTCACAACGTATGTAATGCTATATATTTAAAAAAAAAATTACCTCCTAAATAACTGCTTGTAGTGCATCCTCGATTTATTGTGCACAATTCATCACATAACACAAAACAACACAAAACAACACAGGAATTCGACACAAATTTAACGCGCGCGTCTGTTGGACGACAGGTAGGTTTAAAAAATATTTTACAAACGAACCGGAAAACTGGGAAGGGCGTACTAAATGAAAGACGCGCGCGGGAGTGAGACGGATAGCGTCGCATGCGCAGTCAGGTGGGGAGGAACAGGTAACATACCCCGAGCGTACACAAAAGGGGGTTTAAACTTGATATTATGTAGAACAAATAAAATGAATTTATCAAGACACAAGTGCACGCACAGACAGACTAGGCTAGCAACGAACAAGTGTCGGTAGCGGACTGACGCGGTTAGAGAAATATTATCACGTAGACACGTACCGTGAACTCAGCGGTAATATTAAACGTCGCTGAATGATAGATACAATACCACCGGTAATGATTCTCTGTTCGTACGCAATTATATGAGAATTTACCTGTATTACACTTTTAAATTACGTGTGCTATAATAAGTGGTTGCTTATGGATAATATGATGGTAATAGTGAAACTAATACATCGATCATAGACCAATTGGAGAAAAAAAATCGGCTGTTAAAACGGTAGAATTGCTTCTCTGTCTGCATCAAGTTGACAATCTTTACTCACGCACAGAAACAAAACAGCACCAGCAACAGCACAAGTGCTATATTGATAATATTAAAACATTCAATTTTATTGAAATCGATAAAAAGACATACATTATTGAATTTGTGATTTTACATAATATTTTGTTGCTGATAAAATAAATTTGGGTTACAAATGTTATTTTAAACACAATTTTGTAAATGATAGTTTGGCGATTTACTTGTAATTGCCAAAATTGTTATTGGCCTGCAGTTATCTATTTTCAGTTCGATATGTTTTTGACCAGGATATATGTATAACCCCAGGAATCTTTAATTATACTTAGTCAACGAAAAACAACAGCACATATACTATGCTGCCAATACTGACATATTATTTTGGGGTAACACTATCTATACTAATATTATAAAGAGGTAAAGTTTGTATGTTTGTATGTATAGTTACAATAGAATTTTAGGATGGACATATGCAAAATATTTCATAAATGCACTAACTACCTAAAAAAGACTCAAAATATCAAGACGTCAATGTATGTCAGGCATAATATTACTTTACATATTTTGTCAGGTGTTATCTTTATCTATTCTTTTATCTTATATATTTTATTTTACAACTCGAATGAAGCCGCAGGCACCAGCTAGTTTGCTATAAAATAGCTTTATACTATTTTATATTCATGGACAATTTGCACAGAGATAATTCTGCACGCAAGTATCCCTGCCGTTAATTGTTTTTCGCGGTACACTTAATTACTTTTGCCATAATGAACGTTGGGCGAGCTTACAGTCATTTAAATAAACACTCAGATCTGAACTGTCTGAACCATAAATAACGAACGCTACAAACCATAACCCATATACAGATTTTCTGTATAGTTTTATAAATATTTCATCATCATGATCATCTCACTAGTAAATCATCTACAGCTGGACATACTGCTGGAAACCTCCCCATAACATTCCAATAGGAACGGCCAAGAGCAGTCTAGATCCAGGGTTGACCTGCAGCCGTTATAAGTTAGTCTTTCTATTTATGGGTGCCACTTCAACTTACTAATCTCGGTGAAATTCGTTTGTCTAAGGATTTCTTCGTTCCTGATTCGATCTCGCTGAGTAACCCTGAGCATAGCTCGTTGAGTAACGGTGACCTTTCTTGCAAGGCCGATAATTAAAGACCACATTTTAACGTCATATTATGTCACCATTGACAACATAGTAATTAAAAACATTTGTTTTGAAGCGCTCAGGAATTTTGGACAAGATGAGTTCTCGGGGCTTCCCGAACGCTGCCCATCTCAACTGGATTGATCGACCTTCTCGAAGTTGGGCCCATCAAGGGCCTATCTAATTTCTCTATTCGTCGCAAGTAGATGTACTCAACTCTTCAACTACTTCGAGAGTTGAGTTCCCAAATGTTATTGTACTTTTAAGTGAGTTTAACTTAGACATTTGGCATATTATATTACATTATATCCTACAATTGGACAGTTCCCCAAAAAGTTAAGAGGTATTGGTTATAGTTTGGATCATTCACAAATCAGTTTAGTTAAGAAATATTTGGATAACTGGTAGCCAGGGAACAACATGAGCAACACCACGTAGAACTTCTTATAAAAGTTTCATTGGACAAATATAAAAAAATATGCCTTGCTTTTCATCACTTGTTATTTAAACCATAAATAATAAATATATAAATATCTTGTATTATGGATACCAGACAGTTGATATAATACATAGATTACTTTTTTTTTATAAATACATACATATTATAAATATAAAACATCCATGACTCAGGTGCAAAGGTAAAATGTTAACACATAAACATTTGCCCCTAGCGGGATTCGAACCCGCGACCGTTTGGTTAACAGCTAGGGTTACTAGCCACTAGACCAAATGTGTCATCAAATTGAGCAACCATAATTGGGCAATCTCAAATGACAACTTTCCAAAGATATATCTAGGTATCTTATTACGGTCGACAATGCACTTGTAACACCACCTCTCTCGTGTTATTTGTTTTCAAAGGCAACGGAAGCTAACATCAAATGAGCAGGCAGCCTTTTAATTTAAAAAAAAAAAACAGGCCAACAAAAAATTTAACTTTAGATTGTATAAATGAAATCTTTGGTTATGTTAACTTCTATATGTAGAAATTTTAAATTCATTATAATTTTGTCTTGCAAAAAAAACCTTTAAGGTTTAATTCCAAAAAAGATAAACTAACAGAAATAAATATACAATAACAACATACTTTGTTAGCGAACTTACTATTTACTATTATATATTTTTGTCGTATTTAAAAATAAAATAACTTTCTTGGTTAAATTTTAAAAGCACACTGAAACAATAAGTATACTTTAAAAAAACACTCTTTCCTAGTAAATTGTGTTTTGAAATGCATTCGATACAAAACGATATTTATAAAATAGATAGGAAGCATTATAGTTTGTGGCGTCTTCCTTCCTTCATACAAATCAAACAGTTAAATCAAACACAAACACAGGTGCTAGGTTTTATGAAAACACTTTTGTCTTTGCCGAGTACAAGTTTACCGTATGACCACTCGTTTTCAATAATATTATCTAAAACAATAAAGTTATTCTGTCCGAAACGGTACAGTAATTAATTAACTGAATCATATGTGGGTGAATTTCATTAAACTGTTTAATATATACTTATATGTAGCAAGTATATATCGAACAAAACCTTCTGTAAATATTTGACCAAGTAAAATATTGTTTAATTATTAATATTACTTTTATTTAGGTAACTGCCACGTAAAAAAAATTTCTCATTTTCTCAGCGTTCAATTTATTTGTCATAAATTATCATCGATGTATGGATGTATGGATGTTTGTAACTCTTTCACGCAAAATCTACTGAACCGATCATAGGGCATCTTTCATCGTTCAACGAGGACGAAGTCGCGGGCGCCAGCTAGTACATAATATTTGAGAAAATTTTATTTTGAAAATTACTAATCTAATTTATAATAGATCAATGTCACTTAATTGTTTACTAAAATAAGTAAGTATAAAAAAACAGGTCGATCCTATAAGACATCTTATAAGACTTGTTCTAATTAAAATATAACCTGGATTTCCATGAAGTGTTAAAGCCTGCAGTGAAAGCCGTAGTTAGTTATCCGTCGGAAATTACCTTATTGACTAGTTGGAGCAATCGTAACGACATTAGAGCCTATTTAGCACATTGATTGGAGACATTTAGTTAAATTACGAGTCAATATTAGTAATTTTAATCGGCTTTAACTAAACGGTATTTATTCTATCAAAATTCAATTCTAATTGGACGTTTTTTTGAAAGTTCCAGTCAATGTAAACTTTCGCTGTAATAATATATCGTGAGAACTAATCATTTTGAACAACTTTCATTGCGCCATAAAAGCTTTTATTTATTTCTCCGATTCTTTGAGGCTCCAAAAACAGATTTTTTGCATTCTATCTTTGAATGAGATATTTGAGTTTATTCTGAGTTTTATTATGATAACCAATTACTAATTTATATATAGAAAAATATTTCTGTGTCATGTCACTAGCACATTTCATTTTTTTAGAGCTTTTTTATTGACATACGAAATATTCACTAATGCCTGCAAAATACTTAGTATATATAGGGGAGAACGTCTTTGTAACATGTATAGGTATATCCTTGTTGTGTTACTGTTTTATTTGTATTTAATTATGTGTTTTATTAAGTTGGAAAATAAATTATTAAATAAATATCTTCACACGTTCCACACAGCACCATCTAGTTCCATAGTAAGCAACTAATTCTTGTATTATGGATACCAAACAGTTCATATAAAACATAGATTACTTTTTTGTTGTAAATACATACATATTATAAATACAAAACATCCATGACTCAGGTACAAAGGTAAAATGTTAACACATAAACATTTGCCCCTAGCGGGATTCGAACCCGCGACCGTTTGGTTAACATCTAAGGTTACTAGCCACTAGACCAAATGTGTCATCAAATTGAGCAACCATAATTGGGCAATCTCAAATGACAACTTTCCAAAGATATATCTCGGTATCTTATTACGGTCAACAATGCACTTGTAACACCACCTCACTAGGCACTAGACGAAACGTGTCGTTTGATTGATAAATGTAATAAAAAATTAGCACTAGTACTCACCCCTTGTCCCCTGGACCTAATTTATTATTCTCAACAACAGCTGTCGCCCTGATCCTGTGATCGGGCTGTTCTCCCAAAAGTTTTTCACTTCTACCGTTGTTCAAGTGCTCCCTAGCCACACTGTACGCGTCACTTTTGCCAACATCTCTTTCACTAAACACTTCACTTTCAATCACACTCTCCACTTTAACTTTTAGACTTTTCTCACTAGAATCCTTCTCGTGTTTCTCCGGTTCGACAGCGTCTTCTTTCACATCTATTTTATCTTTTTTTTCTTGTATACCATTGGCTATGACCGGTGCTGGTTTCGCTTGCAATGACTTCGGTTGTGACTTGGGCGATGATATTGTCGGTTTGCTTTCGATTGCTCCGTTTTCGTTTATGGATGTTACATATACGGTGGAGTTTGCTATGTATCCGTTCAGATCCTGTCGGTTTTCGGGTTGAGTACGTTTTTTCCGGTTCAACTAGAAAAATAAAAATAATATTGATTTAAAAAATATATATCAAAACAGTTTCGGTTATATATATATATATTGAAATAGTTCTTCTCTAATCAATATTATTCGATCATGTTTAAATTTTTTAACATATTTAAATAATTATCTTTTGGTGTACAGATAAATAAAATTCTTAATTAAAATAATAATATTCTTATTAGTTTGGAGAATGCGTAGAATACACAAAAACACACACAATAATTCGGAATTTTATTTCCAAATAGTTCAGAGTCCTTTCCTTACTGAGATTAGTTTTTGTTTATGCAATTAGCAAGTGAATATTAATTTCCTCAAACCTTTTTACTATAATTTTTTTTGAATGATTAACCTATTAAATTATCCCTTACTATTATTATTATTATCACCCCCACACTTGTCCCTGTGATAGGGATGTAGTATCGACCGCTTGTGACATAACGGACTTTCCTGCATTAACGCCAGCCGTATTTCAAGGCAGCATAAATGACATAATACCTTCGATTTTTGAACCAAATGGTATCATACGTGATGATGGCAAGAGACCTGATGGGATGTCCACTAGTGTGGACACTTTGGTACCGTCCTACCTTCATGGAACACTTGCTGTGCACATGGAACACAGCTGGTGCAGCTGCGGATGCGGCCGAAAAGCGGAAAATCCACAAATACAGAGATATCGGCATCGGATACATATTCATTCCCTTCTGTGTCGAATCTCTGGATCCGTGGGATCCTAACGCGCTTAATTTTTTTAACATCATATCAAAACGTTTGGTCTACATAACCGACGATTACTAAGCTCGCTATTACCTCGGCCAACAGATTAGCATTGCCATACAACGAGGTAATGCATCCAGCATGTTCGGGACCCTGCCAAAGGGACATATGCTTTTTATATTATATAATGTGTAAATGTATATAACTTAGGATTAGATTTTATTTTAAATATAAGCTTATTTTTAGTTTGTAGATTTAAAGTAGTTAATTGTTATTATTTGCATTTAATAAATCTAGAAGTATTTATGTATAAAGATTCTCCAGAAATAGGAACAATGTTTCTCATTTCGACATATTAAAGATATAACATATTAATTCCTCTTCTTTGAAGGACCGACGCCGGGACTTTCTTGCACAGAATTGTTTAAGTACAGTTAATATGCAATAATATGCAATAATTTTTAAAATCAATGTTAACCCCTCGCGTTGGCAATGTAAGGGCGTTTTAACTCTCAAACAATACTTTATTTTTAGCAGTGTGAGCTGTTATGTGGCGCGAGGTTAGTATGGGCACACTTCACTCGCGAAAACACTCGCCAAATCCAAATTAAAAAGCAACAAGTGGTCCTTCAAGACGTGGAGATGGTAATTAGTGACTTGTGCGAGCTTTTTGCATACTTTTTTTTCAACTTAATATCACGTGACACAATCACGTATTGTTGAAATGTTTAATATAGGTGCAGAAGGGTTTTATTTATATAAAGCAATGATATTTTTTTTTTAATCTAATAGAGAAATATTGTGTTAAGAATTGTGCACTGGCATTCCATCCCAATTATACTTATCACCTCTAATTCTGCTTGGTGCCTAAGCAATTTTTTTTTTTTTAATTTATATGATCCATACAATTTTACAGCCTGTCGAGTTTAACTTAAAAAAAAAAAAGTATCGTAATATAGATAACGCAAATGCGCTATCACCAAACTGAAACAGCCTCCTATAGTCAGTAAAAAGACGAATTGTCAGCTCAGTAGTCTCCTATCACTCTAAGATAAATAAATAATAAATAAATATCTTCACACATTCCACACAGCACCATCTAGTTCCACAGTAAGCAACTAATGCTTGTATTATGGTTACCAGACAGTTGATATAATACATAGATTACTTTTTTTTAAATACATACATATTATAAATACAAAACATCCATGACTCAGGTACAAAGGTAAAATGTTAACACATAAACATTTGCCCCTAGCAGGATTCGAACCCGCGACCGTTTGGTTAACACCTAGGGTTACTAGCCACTAGACCAGACGTGTCGTCCAAGATGTTAAGAAATATATGACAAGCGAGCATAGGAAAATGATCCTTATGCTGATGGTTATACTTGTTGGCAACTGGCTGATTGGTGGCCACAACGGATAGTTTTAAATGAATATTGTAATTAGAAAAATATATTATATGTCAGGTGCAGTCGTAAGTTGGTGCAGACATATTGTTCGGTAGTGTGATATTTACAGTTTAACTGTAAATATATGTTCTTAATTTCTCATCATCTTTTCATTTCATTAAATACAATCAACTCCTCAACAATACTAAAGCAGTAAATGTAAATGTTTAACGAACCTCTACAGAAAGTTTTGACATGTCCACCGGAGTGATGCGCTTGAGAGCAGAGAGACGCTGCAGTCGTTGGCGAGCCTGTTCCTCAACAGCAATGAGGAATGCATCCTGGATGATATTATGTCCGATGTCCGATACTAGAACAAGTAAGATAATTTTTTTATGTTTCTGTATAAAAAAAAACATTGCAACAAATTTGTCTAAAACTTGTAATTATTTTAAGAAAATCACACAATAATTTAAAAAATGAACAAAAAAGGGTTGAGTTAGGTTAGGCTAGTAGGTTAGGTATTCAGTTTAAAAGTAGACCACGACCAAGAAAAAAAGTCAGTGTTGCACCTGCTACGATCAATACCCGGTTTATAAGTAATGTATGTGTAACTTGATTATATTTTCAACATTCATATAAATTTTCATTTATTTATTAATTTATTTATAGAAATACCAACAATAAATCAAAATTAGCTAAGTCACATACATAAGTTATATACAAACACGTTACATGTTGTCTCTGTTAAAAATTGAGAAAAAAAATAATAATTAATAATTAATAATACATATATTATATCTACTCGAAACTTAAGCATTTACGATAAAAAAATTTACAACTACATTATTATTATTATTATTTGAATAAAATATCGTCAAAATAAAAGCAAATAATCAATATTTTTAAACCTTGAGAGTTTATTTTTAACAATTCAATCTGTCATTAAAAATATCCACTTCCAAGTCAGTCTGGAGAGAATGGAAATTGGAAATCATACGATTGGCATTGATAATAAATCTTATTGATAATAATAATGAATATTTTCTACACTATTGCTTTTTTGGAAAAAAAAAACATATATTTGATTTTCATACAATAAATCCATCGATAGGTCTGCTTCCTCATTAAAATCAAGGTCAACCAACAAATGGCGAAGCCAAACCCAAAAGCAATTTATATTCACAGAACAACTGCATTCCCGAGGCGTCTGTCGAATGATTCAGTTATTGTGCAATGTGGGTACAGTCCAACTACTAAATTATATTTTACTGTATGACATTGTAGCCAGGTAAATGGCTAGAAAACCAAGCAGCACCAGATTAAATGCATGTCTTTTGCGTACACTGATAAGCACAATGAAAGAAAGCCTAACTCCCTTCACTCACGCACTGTACTATTATACGCACTGTACTGTACTATTTATTTATTTATTTAAGTGAAATTTAAAGTTACAAATATTACATTTAAAAAAAATCAATAAAATTTATCTAATCTTTTAATATTCTTATGTAATAGGTGCAAGATATTTATATTATTTCGATGAGTGCAAGGCATTTCGTTTGAACCTAGAAAAACTTTAAATAACACAAGAACTCATCAAGTTAAGTAGGGAAAGAAATATCACACTAAAACTTAATGAATTTAATAAATAACAAGATGTGCATTAAATAAATGCAATATTTTATATTATATGGAAAAGTAGATTAATGTTGTCAAAATGTATACACGATAGTGACAATATCCTTATTGAAATATTTATTCAATCTTTACTGCTTATATATTTTTGAACTTAATGTTCTATATTAACTATATGTTTTTATCCTTCGGGAAAAGTACTATTTTGTGGATGAAAGGTACCCAACGTACTTTTCCAGTACCACTGACAATGTGTAAACAAATTTTCAATGTCGATTTGCACTTTCAGAGACTTACAACTTTGTACAAACGAACCTAAGAGAAATTTTTATACGAGGTTATAGATTACCTTAATGACGAAATATGAATCCAAACACAAAAAAAGCCACTGTGACGAAACTTCCCTGACACCATTTAATTTGATGATAAATAAAGAAATATTTTTCCGAAGCAAAATGAAGTCTGGTCCAACAAACAATCACACTTTTAGTCTATATAGTCTGGATTTCTGTTCCACTGAGCAAGCACTATCATGCTATTTATACATAAATTTACATTAATAAAATTGAACTCATTATTATAATATTTTGAATGAGTATACTTTGAAAATGTGACGCCTCCACAATACCCAACGAATAGGCACACTATTGTGAATAGGCTCGTGAAATGAATGACTCATTTGAACATTGAAGAGGATTGAACCATTGAGAATCTATCAGGAAGGTTTGCATAACATTTGCAGAAAAAATTACATCCACGCGAAGCCGGACTCGGGTCGCTATAACTAGTATTTTAACAAAATGTAATATATTTTCTGACCTTTGATCTTACGAATTGCAACGTTTGTGTATTTTTTTTAAATTGATTACCTTTTTGTTCGTGTCCATATACGTATGAATGGATTATGTAATTGACCTACTTTTACCTTGACATACAACTTCTTGAAATTTGCTCGCAATCGAGTTTTGAACGTGTTTTTTTTTTTTGTAAAAAATTAACCTAATAAATAATAAAAAATTAATAATAAAATGAAACTTAGGTACTTAATAATTTACAATTATTAATGAAATGATGTTTAGATCCAGGTGGCAAGGTATCCAACATGCTGGCTGCATTACCTCTATGGATTGCTAAACATAATCTCTAAGAGAGATAATGCCCAGCCCTGTCATCGTCAGTTTTTTCTATCAACCGCTTTGATATGTCTTTAATAAGGTGAAGCCATGGTAAAGTTCATATTTGGATCAGCGTCTCAAAGCCAAAAATATCGAAAGAGTATGAAGTAGGTACATATTTCGCTTCGCTCCTCTGCATTCTCTGTCGCTGCACCAGATTTAATGTTAATGGTACTTGGAAGATGAGAAGGATCCAGTATGTTTATATACGTGAAGTCCCACTTTAACGGTCTACCCATCTTATAATGAATCAACGACAAGGTCTCTTCCTATCATCACGTATGATGCCGTTTAGTTCTATAGGACGTTATGGTGGCAAAACATCGACGAAGGATGTCATTTAAAATGCCATAAATGTTTAAGTTAACTAAGTTTAGTTAAGTGACTGTTAAGTCTATACTAGACGTGTTTAAATAACAAACCGGTATAAAACAAGACACATTTTTGGAACTATAACAAAAAAAAGATTCTCGATTCATACAAAAAAAAAACATACTATTATACATATAAATTTATTTGTAACAAACAATCATACAAACTTTATCTCTTTATAATGTTAGTATAGAAAACTTAAAGGCTCGTATTAGCACATTTGTTACCTAATAAAAATGTATACGTACATGAAATGAATAATAAATTATACTAACTACAGAGATAAAATATTTGAACAAGTATTGCGCAGGAGTTTGTTGAATGAAGTAGGTACGAGTAAGTATTATTTAACTACTTTACATACTTACTATGGTCATCATGATTATAATTGCGACAAACTAACATTATCTTCTAATATGAAATCTGATGGTTGGAAAACTTACAAGATGATTTTGTATTCATAGTCAAATATTAACACTGAGATTGTATAGGAATAATAATTTGACCAGCAGGCCTATCCCTTTTAGTAGTAGCAGAGTACACTGCGTTTGGAAGTCATTTGGGTAGCCTGTCTCTGGCGGCAGTAACCACCCCCGTACAGAAGACGACCGTGAAATAATAGTAGGTAAGTGTAGGTAACAATTATTTTCAATTTCTCTATGACGGTACACCATTTATCATCAAGCGGACTGTCAGCCTGTCTGTTGACATATAAAAAAAAAATTGTTTGATTTTTTTGCATCCGTGAAAAGTTTTAAAAATTTTAAGCCGACGATTTTAAAATAAAATTTAATTATAGTTAATAGGCTGTTTTTTTTTTTTTTTTTTTTTTTTCATGTTTCCTATTATACTTATAAGTAATGTCGTCGTCACTACCAGCGCACACAAAGACCAAGAAAACTCTCAAATATCCCTTAATCACAGACAATATAAGACATTATTATCATATCTCTAGAAGTCACATTCTTTTGAACACTTACGACTTAATGACCGTGTCTCATATTATACTCGTATAGCACTATCTTTACACCGAGATTGTCAAGCAATAACCAGATATATTGTCAAGGTCTTAAAGATTGAAATAGTTTGTATCACATTTGTAAATGTAACTCGTGATAGCTACGGAACCAGTTTCTTGCATTCCGTTCTTATAGCGGATAGAACGGTACATATATTAACATTTGACTCGACATAAAAGTATGTAGGTTTTTGATGCTATTATAAAAAAAAACACATATCCTGAAGATGTACGGCATAATTTTTGTGACCTTATATACCACTAGCGGTTGCACGCAACTTCGCCCGCGTAACTTTATGATACATAGCCTATATTACTCGTTGATAATGTACAGGTGAAAGAATTTTCAAAATCGGTCAAGTAATTTTTGAGCTTATTCATTACAACGTACAAATCATCTCTCTTTATAATATTAGTAATATAGATGTAATATAGATATATAGATACTTTGAGACCTTTAGATAGTTTTGGCAAAGTCTTCAATTACGTCTATGTGTGGAAATATTCCTATATTACGTCTCACTGCTGGACATAAATAAGTATGACCTCAATATTGATATTAGCTTTTGCCCGCGACTTCGTCCGCGCTACTTTTTCATGTGTTAAAACATTTATTAAGTTTTTATTGCACTTACATTTTCGTTACTCGTTGATTTTTTTTTTAAATTTTAATTTTAGACGATCCCTCGGTCACAGTACTTTTTTTCTGTCCTATTCTGTATTCCTGACGTGTATGCAAAATTAATTCTTAATGTTCGATTAAGTAGTTATGGCGTGAAATCGTAAATCCCTACCAGTGGGGATAATTAGTAGGGATAGGGATAGGTGAAACGGGCGGTAACAAACAAACAAACTCACTTTCGCATTTATAATGTTAATTAGGATGGGCTTTAATAGTCCAGTTGCTCGCGATGATTTCCTTCACCGTTAGATCTATAGATCATTATTTGTAATAATATTAATTGAATTCCGTGAAAGGTTTTTATCAAGAGAAAAATTGAAAAAAAAACACACTGGAAAAATAGCATCCGTGCGAAGCCAGGGATGACCACTAGTGATAAATACTAACATGTTATTCAACTAGGTAATAAATAATATTCGTTATATTGAAATGAAATTAATATTTTTTTATTATTTAATGCTTAAACACTTTTCACGCATATTTTAAGCATTTTTCATGCATACTTGCATGCATATTTCAAGCTCTTTATGTTGCAGTTAATCCAATAACTCTTGTGGTGACGATACTTAGACGAAGATAACACTATAGCGAATATTGCACAACATTTCAAGATGTTTTAGACTAATAGCGAATATTAGACATTAACGACACTTTAACTAAAGATAACGAACAATTGCTTTCTTGCTTAATTTATCCAATTAAGTTTAAAGAGATTTGGGAAAATCCTTAGAAACAAAATATTCATCAATAAAGTTATGAGTGGTATTGAAGAGAAGCTTTTTAAACCTTTGTTATAAACAAATTTATCTATATTAGATATTTTAAATATAAAATAGAGATTTTTTTTTAGTAAGTTTTAAAACTTAATTCATAAATTAATGAGTGTTCTTTAAGTATTTAATGAGCGAATAAAAAAAACTGCCGGCATTAAAACATATGATGATCATTCAATGATTAAAAAATAATTTTTATAGCTAATTAGTTATTTTATTCTTGGCTATATAATATTACCCATTACTGGTTTTTTATAATTGAATTATGACTCGAACGATTGTGATTTCTTTTAATGAAAAAAGCCAATTTCTTTTGCTAGCTTATACTACCTGTGTACCGGGGCTTCGTCTGCATTGAACTTTGATAATATGAAATCCTATAATACTAGCTTATATATCCTATAATCGTAGCTTTAAAATTTAAATTTATTCAGATACTATTTGTAGTCTGCAAAGCGCGAATTATATAGGTCTAGCTAGATTAATACTAAATACCTAGTAGGTATAAGACGTATTTGCTATGTACTTCAAAGACGCAATAAAGCATTTATCAAAGAACAATAGGAAAACGCTATTATTTTGTTGTATATAAGATATAACCACTCAATTATGTGTTTTAAATAAGTATAATAATTCTTGTCTGCCTCATTTAAAATCCGTTAGAGTGTAGCTTAGAAGTTAGCGAACAGACAGAAAGTGGACAGGTTTTTATTGTATAATATGTAATAGAAACGTTAAGTATTAAAAAAATAATATAGAAAGATGAAAACAGTAAGTAATTAAAAAAGTAATTATTAACTTTATAATAATTTTAATTCCAAGAAAAATGCATTCGAATAAAATTTATTAAATATTAGGTAGTAAATTTTTTCTATTAAAGATTAATTTATAATTATTATCAAAAGTAATTTTTTAAATTAAATCATCACAGAAAACCACATATTTTCATATGCTTGTAAATTGAACTAATTTTTTATTAATAGCATCTATGCCTGGCCTAATCACTAGTGAAACATAAAAGCGCGCGAACATTTTTTAAATATCGAACGAGGAATTCAATCCCTCGTTCTGCGATAATCTCTATGAAGTGTTCTTATAATGTACAGATATCTGATCCTACCACCCACGATGGTTGCTCGCTCATCTGAAGCCCCTTTTTAATCTAAAATCTTATTAAATAGAGGCTTTTTAAAGCACAGCAAGGTTGTGGGCTATGTCTACTGCTGCTAAGTTTTTTTTATGTTGAGGTTACTCACCGAAACACAACAGCAGACGTGCTGTTATTTCACGGTGGTCTTCTGTAAGGTGGGTTACTGGTTACTATTGCTAAACGGGCTCCATAAATGACTGCGAAAAGCAGTATACCTTGCCACTACTTGCCACATCCAGGCCAGAGCCAGCTGTGAAAAGTTAATTTCCAAAGTTGGCCATGCAGGGAATCGAACGCGGGACCCATGAAGAGATAGCGATAAAGATTAACCACCTTGACCAAGAGGTCGTCGCAACCGGGTTCGTGTCCCAAAACACCAAATCAATTAGAATGATTTCGTTGAACGACGTGCTGCAAAAATTAGAATGATCTCTTTAAAGGTTTAGTAATTTTAAACATTTTGGAGAGACGTTATACCTCTTTATCTGTTATCGACTTTAAGCACCACTAGGTTCTAGTGTTACAGAGCAACGTGGTGCACCCTCACTTGGTCAATAAACTATCTTGATGTATATGATTCATAGACGACATTTACTTAAGGGAAAAGTTTCGAAATAAATATTTTAAAAAATGTAGGTATTTCATGACGCGCTCCTGTGGTTTTGGAAGTCCTCTCTGCTCTGTTTGTATTTGCGCAGATATATATATTTTTTTATTAGACATAATTATGAGCAATACCCCATCTTTAAGTAGTCTGTAATGCGTTCGTTCTGTAAATGCGGAATTCATCCTCATTATAGACAAAGGAGCTGTAGCGTACCATCCAGATGATTTTTTAAAAAAAATACTTACAATACAATGTAAATATAGAGGCTACTTGAAAATCGTACTGTAAGTATATTCGGGCAACTTAACTGCAAAACCTATGCTCTCGTCTGGTAGCCAGATATCGTCAAATTAACCGTTCGTCAACCTGCCTAACACCAGTTTTACATATTATAAACAATCTTAAAATAATCTTTAATTGAAGTATTGGTTCATGAAATAAATACGTATGTTATAAATTTTATTTGTATGAAATTACTATTTGCAAACATTCATATACCTATCAGGCTGAAAGTAAGTACCTATAAAGAAGAGATTTCAGGTTATCGTCTACCTCTCAAGTAAAGTAATACTCATACATGACATTTAAAAAGCTTATCACTTGAAAGCATTGCAGTATTTTATTATGCTAGAAGTAAGAACAGTTTAATTATTTCCAGTCGCTTGATCATCCTGTACAACTTAAATGGTAGGCATGTACTTACTATTATTGTAATTGTAATGTAACTATACAATAACGGTAGGAAAATAAAATAGAACACAGATTTTTATTACTTTAGAATATAGTGTTTATAAAATAATGTACGAGGAAAACCGCGATGGAGTTCAAATTGTGCAAGAAAATAAGATTATTTAGATTCTCATTTCACAGCCCGAGAGTGTAGTAATAAAATCTCGAATGTTTTGCAACTTGTGGTAACCGACGTACCAACCGACATACCAATAAGATTATGTGTTTATGAGTGAGCAACATGGGATCCCCCGCCAAGGCTATCCGGTTTTTTGCAATGCCAATTATAATTTTTATAACGAGCCACGGTCGCGGTCATCGAAGACTCATACGTAGTTTAAAATGAATATTAATTCATTCAACTATTTTACAATTAATATTGTATAAAACGACGTATATATACTTATATGCGTCACGCGAAAATTTACTGACCCGAAAACCTTTGAACTGTTGTGTCAGAAGAAATAAATTAAAATAACCGGTAAAGATCGTATAAAAAAAATACCGGTTTTCCATTATTTTCACATCACCAAAGCGCACCCGTGATCCAGAGAGAAGAAAAGGGCAAAAGCCTTTTATATATGAAACGGGCAAGTTCACTCACCTCCGTCAGAAACAACGATTGACCAATCACATTAAAATCCCAATACTACACTGCATCACTTGTTGCACAGAGTCAGGCTTATTAAACTGTCGACGTATTGTTTAAACAAAATTTTCGTAAAACAAAACAAGGTAATTGTTGTTAAATAGTTTACTGTATTTGAAAACACATCGGGTACGTGGATCGGTCGGTTCGCGGCGACTCACCAACCAACCAGTTTTCCCTCTCTATCATCGCAGTATAAAATTTACAGTGTTGCCAGTTAAAAGACAAGAAAAACAGTAGAAAATTGAAAATTAACTTGATTCCAATAAGAACGTTATACACATGTTTTTGAGCATTTAAATAATTTATTAAATATATTTAATTTAAGTATTAGCAACTTAAAAATCTTGACTTTGGAGGTAACTATTCAATGCAAGTTAAATAGTCGTAAAGAAGTTAATTGATCACATAAAGCATTGAAGAAAATTCTTCATAAAGTCATAAAAGATTTCGAGATATTATGTGAAAAGATTTTATGACACAACTTATTCGACATAATATGAGCATAATTCTATAAAATAAAAATAAACCATTCATAAAACATGCCATAACATAGGTACATACATTAAAACTTTCAATAATACATAAACACGAATTGAATTGAATTACTTAACACAATTGAATGAATGCAAGCATTAACATTCAACTTAATTCAGTTATAGTTTTATTATGATTTTTTTTTAAATACAAAATAGTTTTTTTTAAGTGTTATTATTTTCGATTTCAATTCCACACTTCATTAATCGAAATCACTAACTGGTGACTGATGGATAGAATTATGAAAGCTTTTATATTATTAGAATAATAATAATTTTAGAAATAAAAGAAAATATTTTAAAGTTTCGGTTTTGTTATAAGCAGTAATCATCGCACAACGTACGATGATTTTTATCATACTACGATAGGAAATACGCAAAATTTAAAATTATAATTTGAATTTTAAAAAAGGCCCTTTCAGTTAGTTAATTAAAAATCAATTTAAAAAAATCTTCGTTTTTAAAGATTAAAAATGTTTTATATTTACTTTTAAAAATATTGATATAATTAAAACTAAGGCGTAAGTTACTCATAAAAATACTTTCCAAAATTAATAATGTATAATTAAATAATAGATTATGTATTGAATTTTTAACTAAGTCTTTTCAGTAGTAGATACAGATTTTTTTTATATATCTACGGAACAACATTATTTTATAAAAACGCGTTAATTGAAATTATATTTGAATATTCAGAACGATCAATAACAAACGCCCTGTACAGGAGAAATAATTACATATCGTTAATGAAAAAAGAATACCAAACTACATTTACTTACATTAATAAAAAACATATTATATATGGCAACACTAAAAAATATAACCTCAAAGGCTGTTCGTACATTGTCCAAGAATATCGGGCAATACAAATTGACGTATGTGCAACAGCACTGTTTCCATAGAGGCACATAGGCAGGATTTAAAGCGCCGCTTACGTAGAATGGAAGACTGAAACAGAGCCTCTAATCTCGTAATCAAGTGTCATTGTAAATAGACTCTAATGAATGGAGTTAAAGTTCAAAATGCAAGCGTTATATGAACCTTGTGGAAGCCATTTGTACTTGCTAATCATATTACAGCGAAGAACTATATCACATTAACGTAGAAGTGAATGTGGTTACTAAACTTTCTCTTTTGTTTTGGACTGATTTTAGGTTTTATCGTTCATTAGAATGTAGATGGTTCAATATTTTACTTCTCTTTGAAGCATAGTTTTTTTTTTTAAGTAAAGTTCTGCAGACAGGCTAACTGTCCGCTTGACAGGTGGCCACCGTCGCCTATTAACATAAGCAATGCCCATATGGATGCATTTGCTTTTGAACTACAATAGTATAAAGGATAATCTATACTTCTTTACTAATATTATAAAGAGAGAAGATGTGTATGTTTGTAATGAATAAACTCAAAAACTACTGCACTGACTTTGAAAAGTCTTTCGACTTACTTACTCAACGAAACACAACACAGAACACGCGTTGTTATTTCACATCGGTATTTCTGTGTGAGGGTGGTTACTGTCGCCAAATAGGATGCCCAGTTTGGCACATTCTGACTGCGAAACGCAATGTGCCGAGCCGCTACTAAAATACTTCCATACGGCTCTTCGTATTATGGGTCCTGCTCAATGACACTTCAATTTTCTGATCCACCGGTCTATCTCGGTAACTTTCGTTCGTCTACGGATCTCCTCACTACTGATTCGATATCGCAGAGTAACCTCTCTCCATAGCATAGCATAGCCCTCTCCATAGCATAGCATAGCCCTCTCCATAGCTCGCTGAGCGACGTTGAGCTTTCTTACAAGTTAGAAAGCATGTTTCAGCGAGATATGTCATCACTGGCAACACACGCTGGTAAATTTTCGACAGTAAGTAAGATGTCTCGGAGCTTTAAATTTTATTAGCAATTAACCATTGTATGATACAGATACAATTTTTATCTAATTGGCAACATTTCTACTTACATAATTTTGTTTCGCTCCGTCTCTTCACACGAAGTTTAATTAGGCACGATGAAATACACTGTAACAAACAAAAGTGAATCTAAATTCATCTAAATTTAGATCAGTCAGTCAGTCAGTCCGGCCATATACTTATTATAACAATTTATCTAATCGAAAATGTATGTATCTCTGGGCGTATGTTTTGTAAAACCCCGTATCTTCTGCAATTAAGAGGATGAACCCAGATTCGATGTTTTATTTTTATTTTTTGTATACCAAAGTAGAAGAATAACGCTAATAAAAGAAGATAGGTGGTGTGCGGGGTAGTTCAAAATATTTGCATGGGGCAGTCGACTTTATCAGTAATAATTGTTTTCAAATTCTAAGATAAGATGTATTGCCACACTTGTGCCATAGGAATGCCACACTCTTTCTTCTTATCGCAATAAATAACATCTGTACCTACGATTATGTTATAATTATCTAAAGAAAATGTTCTATGGATATGTTACCTCATGTATATGTCCGACCACCTCCGCTCTGGTCATGTCTTCCAATCTAGTCTCGTTCACGTCCATTATTTCGTCAGCGAGCTCCAAATTGTCCAAGTTTCCGGCAGATGGTGAACCTGATGACAAAATTAGAAAAATGTTTCTTTGTTTCACAGAATACCTAATTAAATTATATAAAATTTCTATAAATACTATCCATACTAATATTATTATTATAAAGAGGTAAAAGTTTGTGTGTTTGTTTTTATGTTGAAGGTAATATACTAAAAAACTCATCCGATTTAAAAAAAAAATCTTTAACCAAAATTAGAATAGAATTTTAGAATGAAAATGGACGAAGCCGCGGGCACCAGCTATCTAGAAATAAAGATGCAACGTTTGGAAAAAGTACCTCATAATGTCAGACTTTAATATCTTTTATATTTCAACGCCAACGAAGTCGGAGGCACCGCTAGTATATTATTTAAATTACATCTATAATATTATAAAAGAAAGTTAGTTAGTTATACCATTTATGACTCGAGAACGGCTGAACCGATTTTAATGATTTTTGATTTGTTGAACTTGTCTCCTCCTCGAATAGCAGAATAACTATTAAAACGAAAATTTCAATAAAATTTATTTTCTCGTATTTTCTATAGAATGGGTTGACGTTACGCGACCAAAACTTTTATTCTGAGGCGATACGAAGTTCGTCGGGTCAGCTAGTTTTATATACTTAGGTAAATGTTAAATCCAAGTGGATTTTGAATATATAAATTAATGAAATATATATATTTTTTAAATGCAATATTATGTCTGATTCATACAATTATTCCCTATCTTGCTTGCGTATTCAGGAAGTAATTAAGTTTCCTTACCTTCAGACTGGTTTTGAATTGAGTGAAGGTTAGTATCTAAAATTCTTTCCTGACCATCACACCAGAGTGACAGAACGGTGTGAAGGTTAGTCGGTCGCGAAATCGTCTTCGCACATTTTCGTTTTATACACAGACGAGAAAGAGTCCATTTTTCTACCACATATTTTTGTTAAAAATACTTAATTTAATTAATGCAGCCTGATTGAATTACTAAGTGTATGTATAATAATGTGTATTATAACGAAAAAATTGTATAGAAATAAACATAAATTTAAAAATATAAATGTTTTTAATCCATTTTCAAAATTCATGTTTATATTGCAACATTATTATTTAACTTTTTTTTACAGTATATATTCGCTATATTTAACTTGCAGTTTACACTTATAATTATTCTAGTTTAGGTAGGTATGTATACTTTGTATTTTCGAAAAAAAAAATCGAAACCAACCCTATTTTCTTCAAAATACAATAAAAATTTAAAAATAATATCAACAATTATCAATATATTATTTATCAACACGTTTTGTTGATGTGAAAGACATTTTTGAATTATTACCTATTATGAAATAAGTCTAGTATACTTAGGTACTATTCAATTCTCCTTTGCCCATGAGAATCTTCAAGTATACTAAAATTAGACTTAAATTTATTCTTTTGTTCATAAAAAAGCAAATATATTTAACATGTAGCGAGAAAAATGTACAGTTTCTTTGACATTCGATTGAGCACCATCATACGATGGAAATGGCTGATAAAAATAAGTATTTTAAATACTTAAATAATGAGACAAAGGAAATTATAAATAGGCATACAGACATAATACTAAAAAATATTACTCACCATATAATTTAACTTTATTGTCTTTAGTTTGAACAACAATAATGACATATCCTTCTAAATCAACTGATTTACATTTGACTGTAGTCATTTTATCAATTGCATTAATTTGAGTGGTCGGCGCGTTAAACGAATTCATTTTGATTAAATATATTATGTTTGATGTCATAAAACGAAAAACGATCCTATGAAAACGGGCCCAGAAAAATTAACGTTGAATTTCCTACAGAGGAAAATTCACGACAGTGTTGGGGCCAACGCTTCCTCCAGCACCATTTTAGACAGAATTTGCGTTCGCTAGAATTATTTAAACAACACATTTTGCCAAAATAAATACACATGATATGAAAATTATCCCGGAGATGAAAATTCGGCCATCATAAATCGTATTTTCACTTGAACACTAAATTGCAACACAATTATTGTTGATTTATTAGAAACTAACATCACAACATATTAAATTGTTACGTGATTTTTGTTTATTGTTGTTTTTTTAAGAAACATTGTTGTGGCTTTGATAGAATTTTCTTTATTTCACTATGACATGTCACATTTAGCAGTTTTAGGTTGACGCGGTGGTTTTTCTCACTAAATCTTCACGTTTTATTACATGATTATACCAATTTAATATGTGTACAAGTAAACTGGGTATTTGAATTGCTATTTTCTTTTACAGAACTAATATTTAAGGTGTTTAAGCGTGTTTTTGAGGTTGAGAAGCGGCTCCCACGTCCGCGGGCTGGGTGTTTGCCGCGGATACGACCATCCCATTTTCACGCGATCAATAATGCTCCCTTCCCAGCATCCCTTCGTATACTATATACAAATACTCAAGTTATATTTTTTTTTAGTGCATACTCATATAATTTTACTCAAAGCAGTGAAACTTTTGTTTAAAAAGAACTCATTAAAAGAAAATGCAAAAAACAGTTATATAAAAAGGTCCCACCGAGATTTGAACTCGGATCGCTGGATTCAAAGTCCAGAGTGCTAACCATTACACCATGGGACCTGATATTGAAAATGTCAAAATACTCGTATACAACAAACACATTAAATTTACTTTATTAAAAATTTCATTAGTTTAATAAACTTTTATCTACTTTGCCAATATTACGCAACATAATTTATGTTTTTAAACCTTTTAAAATACCGTAAAACCAAATCCCCACTGAATACCAAAAACAGCCATCTGTTTGTTCTGCCTCGGTAACGTTTTTAAAATTAGATACTATTCAACAATGTTTCCCGAAGTTCCTAGATGGCGCAGAATACTGATTTATTAATAAATTCGAGATTTTTCCTAACTATATCGCACTATATTGTAATCTTAAGTTCCATTATTGTACAATCGTTGCTAGGTTTACAAAAAGAAATATTAAATGAATTAAACATTTTTTTTTTTTTCAAGTAGTAATTGCCATCTTAAACTACCATTTAATAGTATAATTTTATGTCTTACTCATGTCTTACTACAATAATTATATTGTTGTTGTTTTTTTTTTATTCTCATCTTTACTTGTCTTTACTCTTGTCTTTTGGAAGTTCCGTGTGCTTATCCATTAGTAAATTAGGTTAATTTACAATAATTTTTTATTGCACTTAAATACTTAAGTGTTCTTAAACCAAATTTTTCATAATACTTTTTGATTCCATGGAAATATTTCTTTTTAAATAAGCCAACGATTCCTTATTACGAACAAAAATTAAAAAAAAAGTATGCAGATACTTACGGAAACCGTAATTCGTAACTTTTTATCACATGTTACTTTTTGAATGTATAGATATATTATAGTAAATAACTAGTAAATAAATATGAAGTTTTTAAATCAGTATATTTTTTCGGTTAAAATTTTACTACATTTTCTACCAATACCAGCATTGAAAAAGATACCTATACGATTTCAATGGCCACACTGAATGACAGTTTGTCAGTAATTTTGCTTAGTTATAGTTAGTATGGTTCTATGGTTATAAGTTGTCATTTTGTTTGTCTGATAAGGCGATAGATGAATGGAAAATAATAATTATCGCCACAGCAGTGAAGGAAACATATAAAATTTCGGTCTAAAATATCATTTCGCGTGTGTAACGGGCAAAGTGTAAGTTCAAAGTGTACATTCGAACACAACACCGCCATGATCGATGTGGAAAACAAAGATGGCGGAATAATACGGCGATCATAACCAAACGCGTCGTGTTGTGGTGTGTAGCGTTATGTGCGGTGGTGGGCGGAGGTTGCAGCAGTGTCGGGGCGCGTGAACGAGGGAGCCGGAAGGCGCGATGGGGGCGCGGCCGGGGTGATGCCGCCGCGGCCTGCTGCCGGCCGCGCGGCCATGGCGGCCGAAGAAGACCGTCCGCCGCTCGCTCTCTTCACAGCCATCTACGACTACGTCGCCCAAGGCGAGGACGAACTGTCCCTGCGCCGAGGTGAGATAGTGGAAGTTCTAAGTAAAGACGCGACCATCTCTGGAGACGACGGCTGGTGGACGGGGAAAATCGGTGATCGCGTAGGCATTTTTCCAGCCGTGTACGTGACAGAGGAAGACCCCTTCGCCGTGTCGTCGGTTATTGGCGACGTTGATCCGCCGCGAGTATGTTTTTCCGAATTAAAGTTGGAGGAGGTGATCGGTGTGGGTGGTTTTGGCAAAGTATACCGCGGATATTGGAACGATGAAGTGGTCGCTGTGAAAGCAGCACGTCAGGATGCCAACGAGGATATAGAAGTGATAAAAGAGAGTGTGTTACAGGAAGCGAAACTGTTTTGGATGTTGCAACATGAAAATATAGTGTCTCTAAAAGGTGTATGTTTGGATGAGCCAAATTTATGTTTAGTGATGGAGTATGCCCGTGGTGGCCCTTTGAATAGAGTTCTATCGGGCAGAAAGATTAGACCAGGGATACTAGTCGACTGGGCTATCCAAGTCGCTCGAGGTATGGAGTACCTCCATGTCAATGCTCGGATATCTCTCATCCATCGAGATCTCAAAAGTTCTAATGGTAAGTGGATTTACAAATTTCAATTTTTTTTAACTGATAATATTTACATATTTGTTGAAATAATTTCTCAATGTCAGGAGATGTAATGAACAGGAAAAGAATCTAAAAGAACAGCTTTTATTTATAATAGTTAGATCATTATAAAAATATCCACAGATAATGCTCACCTTAAAATAAAAACCAATAGGGGTAAAGCTCAAAAATAGATTTAAGAGAAACTAGCTAGCAGCCCACATCAGGCTTCGCATGGATGCAATTCTTTTCTGTAAATAATGTATCCAAACCTTCCTTGTTTATCGCTAGTTCCATTAGTGAAAACCGTACCAAAATCCGTTGAGTTTTGAGGAGAAACAGATAGACTCGCACAGCTACAGTTTTAATGAAAGCAATGGTTAATGGTTACTGTGAGTTACCTGTCAATGGTAAGTGGCTATTCACAACTAAGCAGATGCGATAGACTCGCACAGCTACAGTTTTAATGAAAGCAATGGTTAATGGTTACTGTGAGTTACCTGTCAATGGTAAGTGGCTATTCACAACTAAGCAGATGCGGCAAGTGTGCTGCCAACCATAGTAAGATTAAGGATAAGGGATTAGGAAGGAATGGGTTCTTGTTGATGTCGTTAGATCTTGTTAGATGTTATAACTAATGTGAGTTTTAATTAAAATTCATAAAATTCTCTTGTAAAATCAATGTTATATTTAACAATTGTTAGCCGTTCATGTAGGCTGTCCAATCAATGAATGGCACAGAACACTTTTTAAGTGGCTAGACTATAATTTTTTAATTAAACTATAAATCTGCCAGACATCTTGCATGAATGTTAGCCAGTTACCACTTACCAGGTTGAATTGTGAACTATTCAAGTATATTAAGAAGTACATTAACACCTGTGCACAAATAAAATGTGGTGACCATAATAACCACTTTCTCTAATTGTAAAGAAAATCATAACTCAACCTGACTGTGACTTGTCTTAAAATATTCCTTCGCATACTTCCCAAAATTAAAGCGATACCTGTCCCTCAGGTGCAATAGATGTAAAATGTGAACAACAGGTGCAATATGCAATAGAAAAACACACATAATATTTCACAATATTAATTTCAGACCTATGGGTGATAACTATGTGGAAGTAATAATTTTTTATGGTAAGGTCGACAGGTCAACTTGATGGTAGATTGATGGTGACCTTTGTCTATAATTCAAACAATGCCACAGGTGCGTCCATATATTTTAAAATATTATCAGATAATTTCAAAGTTCCTATTTTTCATGTAATATTTATATAGAAATCAAGACAATAAAAATCTCATAGTTACTTACTCATTATGGTGAATTATTTTGAGTAATTTGATTTGGTAATAACATAACACCCAGGGATTTAGTTCATGAATTCATAATAGTGGGTCCGCTGGTTGTCCACCTGTGCAGTGAAATAGACTTAATGCAACACATTGTACCTACCATATTGTTCAACCCACATGTGCTTTTGTACCTCCAACACCACCCACAAATAAATACTAATAAAATTGATGAATGTACAGTAGAAAGTGTTAATTTTATGATTGTTGCACACTATTTACATACGAGGGCGGCACTGAAAATTTCGGGAACAAGGAAGTGATACAACATTATTAGTGGAAAAGATATTTATTGTTTTTCGAAGTATTCTCCTTGAAACTTGACACATTTTTTCATTTGATGGAACCAATTATTAAAACATTCATTCCATTCTGAAGTTGGGGGTATTCAAAATGGCCGTTTTGTAGGCATCTTCTTCAGGTGACGAAAATCGTTGACCACGCAATTTGTTCTTAATTTTGGGGAAAGTATGAAAATCATTCGGGCTTGGGTCAGGTCTGTACGGCAGATGGTCTAATAGTTCAATGTTTTCTTGCTCCAAAAACTCTTTTGTTCTGTGGGCAGTATGAGAGCTCGCATTGTCGTGATGGAGGATGATGCGGCGGTTGCAGTTCTCTTTACAGAGTTCAGAGACGACCTACGGCAAACAAATGCTAGCATACCATTCTGCATTGACCGTTCTTTGTCCCTCAAGAGGAATAGTCGCAACATGGCCGGTTTTAGAGACAAACGCACCATTTTTTTTTGCAACGCTCCATGAACGAACAACTTTTGTTGGCTTCAACTCATTTTCGAACACCCAAACTCGTGACTGGTTTTATGTTTCGGGTTCGTATGCGTATATCCAGGATTCGTCACCTGATACGACGCTGTATAATACAGCATTTGAAGATCCTCCGTGGAATCTCTCGAGAGTTCTGACACGCACCAAGTAAGAGCCGCTTTTTGCTCCTCACAGAGCGAATGCGGGATCCATCGGGAAAACAACTTTTCTACACCTAATTGTTCATGCAAGATTATTTGTATTTGACTCATGCCAATGTCTAAAGTTGCCTGAATTTCGCGATATGTCACATTTCGATCTTCCTCAATCAGCTGACTCAATCGTCACAGAGTTTGACACGTCCACGTTGAAATTCCGCAAACCAGCGATAAATTGTGGTTTTAAACGGGGCTTCATCACCAAATGCAGAAAGCATCCGATCAACACACTGTTTTTCTGTTAAACCACTTCGAAAGTCATAATAAATCATTGCTCTTGAATTTTCCCGAGTCAATTCCATTTTCACACTGACTTTACAAGTTCGACAAGACCTTGTGACAAGACCGCGTTCTTTTTAAAAAATAAATAAATGGTATTCAATTACTAAAACCAAAGAGTTTTCGATTATAAAGACTCATGCCAGGAACAATGGAAATATTCCAATCCCGATACTTTTAGTGCAGCCCTCTTATTTATATATTACATTCCTATTATATATTTTTTTTAAATAACAATATAGTTATTCCAATTTGATACAATATATAGTCTATGACCACTCCTATGAAATGTTTAAATAATGTTCATTAAATTCCAAATACTGTTTAAACTGTACTGTTTTCTGGCTATATTTACTGTGATTAAATAGAGGGGAGCCAAATGGAACCCTTTTCTTTGAACCAATCAGCTGAAAGCTTGTCTTACGTCTGCCATTTGTCACTGTGATGATTTGACGGAAATATGTTTTGATTTATGTTTGAATGTACGTCATATAGTAAGGTTGATAAGTGCAGATGCGTTTCTAGAGAAGCCAGTTAGCCACTTATTTCATAAGAAAATACTAGGTGTGCCCGCGACTTTGTACACTTTGGCAAATGAAATTGAGTTATCGCTGTGATGACGGTGGCACCCAATTTTTTTATATTTTTGATGAACCCTCAAAAACCTAACACTTTTTCAGGATAAAAAGTATCTTATTTGTTGCTCCAGATAATAAACTATCTGTGTGCCAAATTTTATTCAAATCCATTCATGTGTGCGTGAAAGAGTAACAAATTTAAAAATTGCTATTTAAAAATTGCAGACACCTATTGCAATATTTTGCTATGTAGGTACGTGCCATTTTACTAGACATCACTGACAATCAGTTTCGTAATCTACGACCCAATATTAATACATGTGAAAAAGACACGTATTATATATAATTTATATTTTATAAGTATAGTTAATGTAATATTTTTAAATATCTGCTTACACTTAAATATTATTGTTTGAAATTATTGTACCTAATTTATGTTATATATATATATAACATAAATTATATATAACATAAATTATATATATATATATAATAGTTACTGTTTATAAGAGATCCTCAATATAAAAAAGGGACAACCTTTATCTGTGTGTAATAAGAATGTATTTATTCTTAACTTTAAAGTTTTCTTCAGAAATTCCAAAGTACTATATTGCCCCGAGACACGCAACAGATAAATGTTCAAAACTTGATATTCTGTTTAAAAGTTAATTTACATTGCCATTTTTGGACGTTCAGAAAACTTGACATTTCCACTATACTTTTGACCGCTGTTGTGGAATACGTGCTGTGTAACATTGGCAGCGTTGTTACATACATACCTACCGCTTTTTGTATCTTTAATTTCAACAAGGGACGGTTATGTTTGAACTTTGGCAAGATAGAAATATAGGAGAAGAAAATAGATTAAGTTTTGGCTTTTTTCGCGCACAGAAAATGCTGCTCACGAGTGTTTTCCAAGCGTGTCTATACAAGCTGAGAATAGTTACGTCAAACGCAAAATGAAAATTTAAGGATACTTAGTTATTAAAACTTTTAATATTATAGAAAAATAAATGACTGACTGATAATTCCATTTAATATTTTTCATTGTACTAAATCATACAATTTTAATTAAACGAATTATTAGTTACTTTTACTGTTAAGGAAATATGATTACGTTATTAATAAAACGCTTACGATTCCCGCTGCCTCCTATCACTGCATGGCGACCAGAACAATCGCAATCGACGCCGCAATTTTTGTGTTCTTTTAAAAATTTCGAAAAGTTCTCATTAAGGGCGTTTTAGGTGGTAATAATTATTGTAAGGTATCTTCTTTTGGTAATACCACCTCATTATTTTTGATATGAATACCTATCGCATTTAATGGTATAAAATTAACTTTATTTTTACCTAATTGTTCCTTTACTTTATAAAGAAATGTAACAATGATTTCGGGTAATTGGATATCTTCAGAATTGTTGATAACTGTTAAATTTTGGTTACGTGAACCACCAATAGCTGTGTATTAAATTTATAGGCCTAGGATAGGATACTAACCAAGTATTCTTGTATCATATCCAGTTTGCTACAAAGTCAAAACATTATCCGTAAAAGGGCGATCTAGTTTTATAGAGAACGTCGTTTGAAAACCCACTTTTTCTATCTATAGATATTATTATATATACTTCTTAGATACTAATATTAATTTGTATGTTTGTAATGAAAAAATTCAAAAATTACTGGGCCGATTTTAAAAATTCTTTCACCTATAGAAAGCTATATTATCAGCGAGTAACATATCTTATAAAGTTACGCGGACGAAGTCGCGCGCAACAGATAGTGTCGAAAATACGCAAACGCAATTCGTGAACGCAAGTGCGTGTCAATGCTTTTTTTGCATTATTAATTTATTCTATTACATATAGCAGCGTCATTTATGACCAAATGATGTAGATATAAGAAATTTCTTTCACAGTAAACTGGATATTTTAAAATGAGAGCTTATGCGATGTTTGTTTGAGGAAAGTGTGAAGTTAAATTTAATATTTAGTCCCTGAAATACAAATTTATTAATCCAAAATTTATGTAAACTATGTAAAATATCAGCTACATATACAGACTATCGTTTAAAAATATTAAATATTAATTTTAAAAATTTATAAGACTATTTAAATGGTTTACAAAATAGTGCAGTTGTAACAATTAACTAGAAGTTCATATACTACTTTTACTTAAATAGTCAGCATTTAGCATAAAAGCGATCAGCAAATAATGTCGTATGGGCTACTTTAAAATTGATTACATGGCTAATTAGTCATTACTTACGTCTGTAGTAATATACACTCGACGGCAAAAATATCGCCCCTCCGCGAAAAATAGTTTCAACCAACTTTAAACCTTATTCGATCAAGGGTAAGGGTATGATTGTAAGGTATCAATTGAAAGTAATAAAATCTATTTTTTTAAAATTAAAAAATAAGACTTTTTCATTGGGTCCAGAAATTAAAGAAAAAACATTAGGGTCAGTTGAAAAATGTTTATTCAAACTTAACTCTACAACAATAATTGCATAACAAAAATTTA
The DNA here is from genome assembly GCA_944738685.1 of Synanthedon myopaeformis. Taxonomy (NCBI): domain Eukaryota; kingdom Metazoa; phylum Arthropoda; class Insecta; order Lepidoptera; family Sesiidae; genus Synanthedon; species Synanthedon myopaeformis. Next base: position 980,438 of record OX122927.1, on the reverse strand, counting down.
CAAAAAATGCTTAAAATTAACTTAAAACCTAGCTCCTGACGACTACTGATCATACTGACGAACTCCTGCTTGCAATAGTGCGACGACTTGAGCAGATTCAGCGGCGGTGGTTTCCATTTTCGAGGGTTGATTTCTTGCTGGAGCTCCTTAGATGTGTTCTCTTCGACGTTTAGACAGTGTATGATTGACATTTGACCTTATACAGATCTTTAATACCCAAGCGAACAGGCACAACTAGCGACCCTTAAACCGCGAGTTTTGACACCTTTTTTTTAAGGCTTAGACCTGGAAACCTCGTCGCTTTTTATTTAAATTAACCAACGTTAATTGAAAGGTTATGAACGTGCTTTCATTAATAATGTAAAGTAATTTTTATAAAGTTTATATTAGCTTGAATCAGATTTTCGCGAAGGGGCGATATTTTGGATGCCGAGTTTTTAGAAGCAAATGGTTAGCGGCATTTCATCCAAATTTAACAAGCTGTAAAATTAAAATAGAAAAGAAAATTATTTCGACTTTTTTCTATATTTCTGGTAACTAGTTGAATAAAATTTTGAAAATTACCGTGAAAATGACGTGACAAGTTGACGAGTTACAAAATAAAAACAGGTTAATTAGGTACTCTTGTGAAACTCTAATCGTCTACGTATTAAGGAAAAAGTCCTAATAAAAACTAGAAAATTTACGAGCGTGTATTTATAAATAAAGAATTTTTACTTGGAAGGTTTCGTCAAAATATCGGTCGGCCACCACACCGGGCGCGGCTTCGTGCGATAGCGCATTTCATTTTGCAACTCCGATGGGGGTCCGAAGGTAAACAGTTTACCCCGGGCGCTAAGTTATTTATCGTAGGGCCACCGCAATGCGGTGCTTTTATCGTATTGCCTCTATCTCTCTTTCTAGTCTAATATTTTTTTATAGTTTTGCTAATGAAAGACTACACTGAAAAGGCGCGGCAACTTCAAATGAATAATCAAAAATCAAATGCATTCAGAGTGAATAATCAAAAATTAAGTTTACAATTTTTCAACATTTTCTTGTATTTTTGGAATTCTTTCGTCTGTATAATTCAATTTTCGAATAACATTGTTAAAGTATAATTATTACTGATATTTGTTGATATTATTAGAAAAATAAAATTGATAAGTATCAAAATCACTGTGACCTTTTAGTGACTTACAGGAATGACAGTTTTCGCATCTAGAAAGACTAAAAAGGGTTTAGAGCTACATTAAAAAACTCAGTCTCATATTTCGCAAACCAGACACTAACTAATATCAGACCAACTTAATATGTTTTTGTAATTTGGTACCTATTTTAGTTTCTATATTTGAAGTTATAAAAATTTCACGTTTGATTAAATTATGAAACTTTTTGTACATAAAATTCTCTTACTTGGAATTTATTGAAGAAATAAATGGAAGAAAAAGGGCACAATTTCCAAATACTTTTTAACAAGGAAAACCGCTTTTTTTTTTGCCCGAGGCAGACGTTTTGATAGTGTCCAGGGGTTTCAAAAGCTAAAGTACATGTGTGGACGCACATGCGACGTGACCTCGTATTTATTAAATTGGATTGCCTCCTCGTTGCAATATTACCTCGTGCACGTTTCTGACACGCTTGTGCCACTGTTTTGATAACAAAGAGGGTTCGAAACACTACACCTATCTATTTTTGAGCGGGCAGCTCTCCGTTTTCATAACAACTGCTTTTACTGCGGTCAATTAAAACATGACGGTGGGTTTAGTTCGACAACAGAAATATCATTAAATTCAATGGCAACATTTTGAACCCCATGCAATTTTAGGTATCATAAATTTAAAACAGCAGCGATAATGACTCGTGTAGTGATTATTTCCTTGATAGATCTGGTTGGGTACGGTTGCTTAACATTTGTTTAGTTAGTGTTACTAGCCCCTACTTCGCACTGGTGTGTGTGTGTGTGTGTGTGTGTGGTTTTTTTTTTCTGAAAACTATATTCACAAAACGTTCCTCGTTTATTACTCTTTCCATTAGTAAAATAAAAACCATATCAAAATCGGTTGGTTTGTTTAGAAACCTTAAAAGAAGTTAACGGATAAACAAACAGAAGCGGACAGTGACCTTATTTTGTTTGTGTCCCTTTATAGTTGAAAACCACTCTAATGTAACCGAAATTTAATCCTATGCAATAAATATTTTTCTTTATTTATCTATATAAAACGTGTTATGAGTTGGATTAAATTTTAGAGTTATGTTTACTCAGTTCCATCATCATAAAGGCGAGAGAAGTCTGGAGCATGTATGTGCTGAAATAATCAATAGTTAGGCATCGGCAAGATCGCTGACGTGTGACGGAGTTGAAAGAATCTGTCTTGAAAAATTTGGACTAATAGGAACAAAACCTTACAGAAGACAAAACAGCATATGTGCTGTCTGTGAGTGAGTAAGGGATACCAGAGCCCTCTTTTCCCTATCTCTTATCCGTAACCCTACTATGGTCGGCAAGCACTTGCAGCATCTGAGGCGTTACTCGCGTTATAGCCAGCTACCGGCCTTAACATTTTACAAATGTTTTAAATTTCCACAATGATAATATGACTTACTCATTGTAGGCATATATATATATCATACTGATTTTTTTTAAAACAAAGTATCAATATATCAATGCTTGTTTTAAAAATAGTTGTACTAACAAGCCGCTACTGATGTGAACGGTTAAATTGGCCGTGTCGTAATGAATGTGGTTGCTCCGTTGAACTGCCTCAACCTGGTCGCAGCCGCCATCTCTCGTATTAGTTAATCGTTCTAACATTAACTAACACCCGGTACGGTCAGGTTTCCGTGCAAACGAGCGTGTATAATGATTCAAAGAGGATTAATTAACGGCCGATCGTTTACGCGTGAATCGACTTGCGTCACACGGTCACACGAACCACGGCCTCCAAGTGTTCGCGCTTTTACTGCAAGAATTACAGATTTTTCATAGTGATGGTATTCATGTGTGAAAAGACTTGCTGAATCATAATTCAGCTTTTTACGTTATGGACTTAGAAACGACTTCGTGTGTGGCGTGTTCCTTTTAAAGTTTATAACGATACTACTGAGAATATTTCATATTCTCATTAAAGATTACAGCTACTCACATGATGTGAATTTATTAACCCTATACATAAACATAAAAAATAAAGTACCTAATTATGACACGTTAAAAAAACTTAGATCCTGTATTAAAAATGACATGTTGTCTTGAAAAGTCGGATATGAATTTTCCAAGCGATATACTCATAGCATTTTTTAAATTATAAAGTTCATAAGTTACCATTCATGAGCAAAGTGGTGGGCCACAGTTAACCTGCAATAATCATTGTACATTATTTTAATTTCTAGCAATAAAAATTATTCTATTTATACTAGGTATAATAAACATAACAAATCTTGTATAATATTTTACCGTCTCTCTAATTCATATTGAAAAATAAACGTATGTTTTGTTTGTTTATTGAACGATCTAATTCATTTTTGTACTAAATACAAGACGATAATTCGCAGTGTCAAGAATTAGTTGGTTATATATAATGCTAACTACCCACTGTAAATCGTTAATCGGAAGTACGTAGTTAGCAGTCGTGTCGCCGATGTAATTATATTGTAAATAATCGTAAATAACTGCATTAGCAAAAGTTAACTGAGAAGTATGTGCACTGTCGTCTAAACAATGGTTTTTGCCTCACGAGTAAAGCGAGTGGAGAGAGTGTTTTTACGGGCCACGTTAGCCGTAAACGAAGCTAATTGAGAGCCGTACCGTAACGCAAACACGAACGTTACAATAACGTCCTTTGTGTACGTTATCTTTCAGTTTATGGTCAGTCGGAAAGCTGTATATATATATCGGGCGCGTTAAAACAGAACGGTAACATACAACGGTACCGTTTACCTTAAAGCCTCCAGATCCACAGTGTAGACTTCTTATAGTTTTGAATTTATATAAAATGATATTTTCTTGAAAAATATTATTGAATTATTAATTTGCATTGGGGAGTTTTGGAAAAAAGGTGTTAAACGAATTATATCCTCGTAATTTTGGCTTCTTATAAAAAAGTGTATTAATTACACAAAACGCTAAATATTAAATAAAATAATTCAACGTTATAAGAAGGCGACATTGTGAACCTGAAGGATTTTAAGATTCGTTTATGATATTGGTCTCAGTGTAACTGTTTTGCAGTAATCGTTATTTTTCCACAATAGACCAAAAATTACTAGTCTCCAAAATACCAACCATCAAAAGTAATCCCTAATATTTCTATTAACGTTATTTATAGATAATTATAAATACAATTTCGTACAATACATAAATTCCAAGGAGCGCACGCCTAATAGCTATCAAGCGTGATTCCTAAAAAGGCAACGAGAATATAAAAATTAATTACTGAAATCAAAATCTTGATTGGTGATAGTTGGTAGCACTACTCGTACTAGTTGACATGACAGATGTAGAGCGGCAGTTAAGGATGTAGGCGAAATTAACTGGTGAGTTTTACAATTACTAAATGTCGTAGGTATATGAATACTTAGTATAAAATTTATAATTATAATCAGTCGAACACGATTTTTGTTCGGCGTAAATCAGACAAAAGCAAACTTTAAAAGCTAAAAATGAAAATTTAAATGTTTTTCGATGTCTAGAATCAGAATTTACGCATTAGAACAGAAACAAAAAAAAGTTTTTTTTTTTTTTTTTTTGTTCACCTATGTTATTATTACTTACCCTTTATAATGTATGAAAAAGTTGACATTTTCTCGTGGACACCTGTAATATCAGGCGACTGTTATGTTTGTTTTTTTTTATATATATTAAAAAAAGATACTTTCTTCTTACAAATAAAAGAAATCAATAAAATATGGAAAGGTTCAAGTCAATTACCATTTGCATAATGAGATTATCGATACGTCACGGTGACTTTTAGTTTTGCAACACCGTTTTTGGTCAATGAACTTTTTCAAGTGGTACTTGGTTGGTCTGAGTTTTTCGCAAACGCAACTGATAATTATTGTAGTAATTGAGTTAAAGGTATAACATACAGTGTTTTGCTTGTTTAATGTTGTTTGTTTGTTTGTTGACCAACTTTTTTTTTAGTTAAGAAATGAAAAATTCTCACTTATTCAAAACAATTTGTTTTAATGCGAGTTTATAATAATTCATGATCAGCCAATATGAATTATAATTTATACGCGTATGTGAATATACACCCAAAGACTGTAAAAGACAAGACTAAAGAAGGGTTCGAGTTTAACCCTTCATCGGTCTAATTTGAAACCTCGATTAGACCGACCGATGACCGACCTAATTTAAAGAAGTACTGAATTAGAAGACTGAAATTTTAACAAAACGGGAAAGGTTCTGTATCGGTTTAACTTATGACAGATCTTGGGTATTAAAGAAAAATTTAAAATTGCAACCATATAAAAATCTCGTAAAGCCATCCGAAATTACCGTTACCTTTTTAACTTGTGCAAATAGTTGTGGCAAATAAAAAGCGTTGTAGAAATTAGTATAATAAATAAGCGGTGGGCAAACAGGTCGCTAGGCATTGTAGAAGCTAGCGCTCGTCGCCTGCGGTGTAGTTTAACCTTGGCCATTCGTGCCATGCTCCAGCCGGCACAGTGGCAATGTACGAACCCACAGTTAACTAAAGAACAGTATGGCTTCTCAGCTTTGTCACAATAAATAAATGACATCGATACCTTCTTATATAATACCTCTTTGAAATAATACTTAACAAGTGTGCTGTTGTATTTCGATGTGTGTATATATTTAGATAACGTAGCTCGGTAACATTCTATCATTGTATCATCCTGTATGCATATTTATCACATACCAAAATCGTTTATTCACTATTTAGTACCAATGCAAATAGATCACGCGTGAAAACAGTTTTTTTTTTTATATTATGTCTAACTTCTTATTATCCGGTTTCGTGTAAGTAAAGTCGTACAAATTTTCTGAATTAATGAAGAGAAACAACACTGTTGCACTACTGTATTACAATCTTGCAGTGATTGTGTATCAGATATTGATGTCGTGTGAAAATGTCAACTTGTATACAGATTGACATTTGAAATGAGAACAATTTTTGGTATTTTGGAAAATTTACATTTCGAGATGATTATTGCTTTATTTTTATTGTTTTAAAATACCAAAGCATTTTACCTGAACACATTAATTAATATTTTCTCTTAAATTGAATAGTTTATTATGAACTACAAAGAAAGGGTTATAGTTGACTACTTCAAAGTTCACATAAAAAAAAGCAATAAAAGTGTTCGTATTTTGCATTAAAAAAGAATTAGCGCATCAATTTAAACCATCAATAAGCATTTTGTATAGTCTGACATTATAATTTTATTCAAATTTTAACTTTTGAATTGTAAATCCTGCCACATTGCCCCACTTTCCAACGAATCTGTATTCCATTATTTAACATCAATTTTAATTTTATCGTTTGTAAATACAAATTGTGTGTAGTTTAATTTTTTTTTCATGCAATGATCGTAAAACTGGCTGAGGTAGGTGGCTACCCTCGCCTATATCATCGCCACAAATGCTGCAAGTGCGCTACTGACTTATAGCAGGATTAAGGATAATATAAGGAATGGGGAAATGGGCTCTGGCATTACTCAATCACCGTAAAACAACAGCATGTGTGCTGTTGTTTTACGGTGGTCTTCAGTAAGGGTTTAGTGGCACCAGATTACTTCAGTTACTCCAGTTTAGTAATTAGGCTGTCCAATTTATGACTGAGAAACGCAATGTACGTTATATTGCGTACTCTTTGGCACTTTGACCAACTTTGAAAAGTTCATTTCCAAAGTTGGCCTAGCAAGCGTTAAGGCAAGCAACTTAACCACTCGACGAACAGGCTCGTCAACATTCAAGTAATTCCTTATCTTCAGTTTAAAAGGGTTCTCAATCACTTTGAACTGTTAGTAAGGCCAAACGGAATCTAGTCCTTGTCCTACTAATTAGTAAACTGTCTTCTGTCTCCGAAATTTATGGCGTTTGCTAAACCTTCAACGGCCTGATAAAAAAGTGATCCGAATGACCCACTTTGAGCTAGAATATTTAGTGCCAACAGTTATTGCATTTCGTCTGAATATATACAAATTAGGTGCAAAAATTTCCAACCTGAGTACCTACATTTCGTTTTGGTTATTATACTCGAATTGAGCTTTAAAAAGATCTATTAAAAATTCAACTTTATACTTGTTGTATTTAAAGTGGTTTTTTGGTTAGCAACAAACATTGTTTATGTTCCTCGAGTGAAACCTGACGAAACGTAAGTGCCCCATAAGGTATGTGGGAGAGACCGCAGACACTTGACTACGTTCGCTTAATAATTTATAGACATGCCACTCTATTATTTTATTTTGTTTGAGTGATTATTAGTTTAAACGAATTTTTTAATCTGTATTTATAATTATATATTTTTTAATAACTAGCTAAACCGAGCTAACTAGTCGTTGCCCTGTCAATTTCATATAAAATATCATCCAAATATCTGATTTTCCAAGATTTACTTTCAATACAAACCTTGTCCCGACAGTTACGAACACATCCAACAAAAAAAATTAGCAAAATCGATTTGTGACGTTCTCAAATAATGCTCCGTTATACATGTGGCAATTGATTTTTAAATTTATATTGACTCAATTTAATTTTACAATTTCTAGTGATTGAATACTAATGTATGAAATGAAGCTCATAATTAGGCGTCGTCGTCCAATGGTTTACGAAAATTGTCAATTTTATAAGCTTTGAACCGCTTTTAATTCTATTTTTGTTTTAATTTTTAGAAATATTTCCATCATTTAATTAATAAATGTTATTTTCGTTGCTTTTTGTGTGTGAAATTCGAACCGGTTTTTAACATATAACTTAGTAGCGTGTTATGTTATAAGCTGTAAAAAGAAATTTCAAATCATAAACCTTTAGTCTAGATTCGTAAAACCGCTGGTTATTTTTATTTCTGAATTGCTACGGCTACTGCGGTATTGTGCTAGAAACCTCAAAATAATCTCAGCTATTAATAGATTCTATTGCAAAGTCATGATGTTTTGAGTTTTTAAATTCCAATTATTAAAATATTAGTTGTTGAGTTTATGTTAATTAGGTAATTATTACCTTGTGTTGCATAGGTTTATAGATAATAGATTGATAGGTAGACATATCACAAGCACACAATATAAAATGAAAAAAGGAGACGACTCACGCAAATAAAATATATCTAGATAAAATTAAAACAGATTTGAATATGATAAAGTTAAATGTGTGTATTGTAACAGCAGAAAAGGCTATAATAGGATTGTACATGGCACATTATCATTAAAAATTATATAATAAAACATGAAGTATTTCTATGAATTAAGCAGCCGTTTATAATATCTAATAGATACTCAAGCTGTTGCCGAGGTAAGAAAGCCAAGCGTATCACAAGATTTATTACAAGAGAGTACAATTAAGATAAGAGTTACCATATAAGGCTTAATCGGGCCGCACCCGCACTATTAGCTTTCGTGTGTCGGCTCGACTATCTATGGCGATTGTAATCGATTGTTGCAATGTAATTATTTTGTAATTAAAGCCCGTTTGTTGTTGACACTGTAACTTAATATGTCATCACTTGATTGAGAGGACCTGGTGATGTTTGATTGCGATTTTATAACGCTTAGTTATTGAAAAAAAAATCGATATTAAAAAATTATAAAAAAAAAAAAAACCTTATAATTTTATTTTATTAGAACACTTCACTGTCGAGGAGAAGTAAAAATTTACATTCAACCTTTAATGAGTAAGTTAACTTAGCTAACTTAACTAGCGAAATTTTCTATTATTTTTTTTTTTATACCTAATTAAAATATTCTTCAGCAAAGTCTCTGTAACAGTATTTCTAAAATTGATTGAATGTACATGAAAATGCTAAAAAGATAACTGACAGGAAAACGTAAGTGGTATTATTATGAATAAAACACTGTAATAAAAGAATCTGTCAAGTGACAAGGACGTTCAGCCACCCGTTGGTAGCTAGTGCGTTGATCTCGCTGTTTACATAAAAATGTCGCTGTGTTTTGTAGATATATATTCGTAGGTACGTCGTGTTCTAAGAATTACTCCTTAGGAACTGAACAAACAATATTTTTACTTCAACCTATTATTTATCTCTCTCTATACTATTAATGATATTCTCCGGACCAATACTTATTAAATTTTAAACGATTCGTTGCGAACAAATTACGCGACACCACTGTACTGTCACGTAGTGTCACGCCTACTGGGGCATCAGAAATATTTATAATTATATAAAAAAAAGTTGATTATCGGTCAGTTGACATAAAAAAATTAGATGTAATAACACATACTTAGTATTATTATTTTACTAACTACGAAGAATATCAGATGTTACATATTTAATGTCTGCAGTGGCAAAAAAATTTAATCATTTTAGTAAATTTTAATCCTTAAAAAATCTAATAAATCTGCTGGCGAAAGGGCACTTTGTCTAGTTAAACTTGCAACACTGGCCGTTTCCTTATTGCGTGATGTCTAATAAGCGTGAAGATTTTGAACTTAATACCTTGTATTCGGGTCAATGCGCATTAAAATTATTTAAATTTTTATGCGGGAATTTAGTACAATTATAGTTTAAACATATTTCTAGTCTTGTCAATCATAAATATTCTAAGATTCCATTTTGATAGCATATAGGCTCCCATAATAGGAAACTCAATCTGCATTTATATGCGCTGCTTTTTATAGATTGTAACATGTAATTACTGTGTATACATGTTGTTCACACGATAACTTTGTATAGTCGACGACAAGTTTCTCATCGCTACTTAAAAGCTTTAATATTTTTGAATATTTTAAAAATTTGCCTATATTCTGGCTTTTTGGATGTCGTCTAGATTTCACGAGAGCAAGGGACTAAAATGGAAAAATGGAAAAATAAGTCTCACAAATGGAAAAATACTAAAATCCTCCTTAATATGTTAAACATGAAATTAGACATTAAATTTACCACGATATACGATACATATCAATATGCAATATTCTTGGATATATCCTATAATTTCGTTGCATATTGACGTCTTAAAAACTGTATAGTATAGTTCGTTTTAATTAGTGTAGAATAAAAGCAAATAGTCTAAAAAAAAAGATGATAGCAAAATAACCGCAATCTCTTAATAGGGTGAAATGGAACTTAAAATTCTTGACGATATGATGAAGTACAAATTTATATAACATTTGTTACGAATCGTACCTTTAAAAAGATTCACTTTGCGAGTGGTCCGGATTTCAAGTTGGTACGAAACACCGCACCTTTGATTTATTTCCTCGCTGCTCTAATTATCACCATACTGTGAAACTGTAACAGCAGACAGAATTACCTTCGCATTTTATAATTAATGTCATTGATCAGGTTCGAATTAATTACTACCCTCAATCCAGTTTTAATATGAAATAAAGCAGTCAGTTGTAAACACTTTATTAAGCAATATTATTTCAGTACTTGTAGTATGTAGATTTTATTTATTTTATTACTTATAAAAACGTTGCTGGTGTCATCAAAATTAATGTTAGATAAACAAATAAATACTTACGGCATGTTTTAACACGTATAGGTACCGGCATTGTTTATACGACATGAGCGTTAAATTGAAACGCCCGTAAACGTTTACTTGTAAACATGACCAATAAACTTAATATTAGTGTTACAGGAGTGGGCGTGTTTTAATACATTTCAACAATTATTACTTAACTTTATAAATAAATAAACAGCAGAGATGGATGCTGTGGATAAAAATTGTTAACAAAAAAAAGTTGAAATATTATCAATAAATCTATCAGTTTTATCTTCTCATGTCCTAAATTTGTACTGTCTTAATAATTATTATAAACTTTAGTAGTTATTATAAAGAGAGAGAGAGAGAGAGAGAGACAGAGATAGATAGACCGGATAATGCAAGTTTGTTTATATCTAATATCTCCTAGAGAGATAAGACCCATGCCGCTGTATGCCCTAAATAGTGAAGGTGTCATTAGATGCACGCTAAAGATAAAAAACTAAACCGGGGAAATTGAATCTAACCGCCATCGCCAGTTAGCGAATAATAATGAGCCGGCCTAACAAGTCGACAATTATTTACTTAACAACTAACTGAGAATTTCCACAGTGCATACAGATAGAACTAGTGCTTATCTGTCACAAATGGCGCCACAGCAACTATTTTTATTTGTAATAAATACTTTAGCTCTTAGTCTGTGGATTTGTTTGATTTTATCTATATAATAATTATGTTCTCTTATAAAATATAGAATAAAACAAAAGTCACTTCCCGCCGTCTGTCCTTCTAGTTAGGCTAGCTACGCAACGGATTTTAAAATTTTTGCGCACGCGCATCTGCATTTCATCATTAATACATGTTACGTACAAAAGAAAGCCTTGAATAGGTGTGATTTATATTTTACTTCTTCACATGCTCTCAAACAGACAGACGTTATTTGTGTATTTAATAATATTGTGGTGTAGACTATCTTGTGTGGGTGGTCTACAAGCAGCAGGCGCCGCGCGTCTACCGCAAAGCACGCGCGACTAGTCTAGTTTTTGTTCTGATAAGTAAACAATACAACATTTTGTTTCGATGATTTATGAGTAAATAAAATGAACTGTAAACTACCGGTTTCTTTTTAATGAGCTTTTTATCTTGTTAACATTTCTAATACACTTTCTAACAACTAATCATCGTTGGATATTATCACCAATGATATATATTTATTTTTTCTGAAGTCTGAAGGGCTTCAAGTCGATGCCTGGTCAGAGTGGCCAGGCCAGATGGCAAAGCATTTTTTTCATACCTGTTTATTTCAGTTTAATATTATTTTAAAGATTCAACATAATTATTTGGCAATATGATTACAGACAAATATAGAATAGTCATAAATTACTTACAGCATGCTTTTGATTAGCTCATTAATTTATTATTAAAGTAGAATAATTCACTCGTAGGTGCAAATACATCCCCGACCTTTAATAACAATTAATTTAGTTTAATTACTTACTTTGATTATGTAAAATTTGGTTTATTAGATTTTTTAAGTGACTGAGGTGAGGTACATTAATCAAATTTTTGCACAACGACCACAAAAATTTCAAAAATAGTTCATTGCACCCTGTGGCTGTACAGACGGTCTATTTAAATGTTTATCAAAAATTTCATAAATTTATATTTTTATTATAGACTACCGATACGTAACGGCACGTGCACTGTTGCGTTTCGGTGCATGCGCCCTATGCCAGAGTCAATTTCCTTGTCCCAGTTGGGGGAAAAAATCGGGTAAATGGGACCTAAATCTCCTTTTCTTTATCCTTCAAGGTCGGTAGCATACTTGTCTTCATAGGCGATGATACTCTTCTAGTGACTCGTCAACCTGCCTGCTGTTTTTCTCTGTAAAATTATTGTGTAATGCACAGCACAAGTTTTATATTAAACTTATAAATATTTTTGTATTTTATAATGTCATGTGATATAAGGGAATAAAGAGTATATATAATGAATTACGACCATTGGCCATTATTATTTTATAATAAACCACCATTTTGCAAGCTTCTTGAAGCGTTTCATCGGCGAAAGACTCAAAATCTAGAAGACTGCCTTTTTAACGATGACGATGTGATTCCCCTTTTGTGTTATAATATTACATTGTTCTTTAATACTTGACATTTCTGGAAATAACTCTGTTGTGTATAGATCGTTTGTCAACGTCAACGAAGCCTCCCCTATTGGCCTACAAGCTAAACAATGTTAGAGGCATGTGCCGCGCACCCCGTAACACGGACGAGGTCGTAAACGGTTGTTAATGGCATATTTCAGTAGACTATCTACTGCACGCGACATTGTCTGTCCACAAAAAATCCTATTGTAATAAATATTGACTTGGTTAACGTTATCTACGTACTGCGTCTGGTTAAAATAGGAAGTTTATGAACCTTTATTGCATCGGTCTTTAGGATTTTACGTACGTCTTTACGTCAGTTGATGATTGGTGACTCTTTTGGTCTAAAAACACAAACAAACACCAATAAAAAACTTGGTAAGAGGCCACTGGCATCCCTTAACTATTCACGCATCGAGATTGTCTCTAAATTTATAATTGGACATGACAATAATAGTCCCGCTAGTCAGCAAGTTTCCTCTCCCAGTCAATAGTAAAAATGCATTGTAATTTTAAGATATATTTCCAACAAGTTCCTCAATTATTGCTCAGTGGGCAGCCCGAATGGCGACACAATAACCACCCTTTACAGAAGACCAACAAATATTTGCTAGTAAGTATCACGGGATGTATATATATATGTAGGTATTCCTATAAATTCATGCTACTTTGTAAGTAAAGTTGAAGAAAATTCTACAGCAAAACTACTTGAAATAGTCTCTGTCCAATATATGCACTAGAGAATTGATTAAAGTTTTAAGTTGCGAAACGGCTCCTCGGAAGCATCAGCTGCACTTCGCTCTCTCGCCAATATAAATTTTATATCGGACCCGTTGTCACAACTGTAAAGTTTCCGCCAACTCTGTCTCCTTCGAGATTAAACGCTTCGTTTTAATTGCTTTTGTGAACTCGACGATATTTCACTTGTCAATTAACTTATCGATTATAAATCTGAATGTATATGTAGATAATTAAATAGTTTTACTTAGTGGAAAATGTTTTCAATTACAATTTTCTTGTCTGCTTTTTTTGGGACTAAAAAAAATTAATAAACCAATCAGGATTGAAGGGTGTACCTGTAAGAAAAATTAATTATATTATACTGTTATATTAATTTATCAAATAAATTAAAATGTTTTTATAAAAATGACACATTCAAGAAAATCAAATCATATAAAATATCGATATATATATAACTTTTTTCCACATGTTTGCATATATCGCCTCTAAGTAAGCTACTCTACAATTGATATATATCCATGACTGTATTAAATTAATTACTATTTAAACATGAAATGTGTATTTAAGTACTATTAAGACAAAAGATAGATAGTTTATCAGCGAGTTGAGATTTTGGTATGCCAAAACAGTTTTAGCCCTAGAGCAATTTATCCTGTAATAGATAAAATTGGAGTTTGTTCACAATTTTCAAGTATTTTTTCGTAAAAAGATATTCTAGAGTAACAGCCACATCGTCTGACGACGAATTCAAATCGATATATTATACGGGTCCAACGATTGGAACACGAGAATAATATTCCAGTAAGTTTTGTTTATTCAGAAACAAGCTGAAATATAAACAAGATTGGCGCCCGAAGTTACAATTTGGCAAACCTAAATGCGACCGTAAAGTCGACTGCTGTACTCTCGCCAATAAATATATGTATTACCCGCTACAAGTTGCAACATTCCAGTCTAGTTCTTATTACCAGTGCCTCAAGGGGGATATAAGTTTGATTTCGGATCAGGTATATGAACACAATACACGGCAGTACAGTTTCAAACCTAAGTTAGTTTTATTGTTTACCTTCATGACTTAACTTTGAATAATGTGTTGGGCCCGACAAAATAGTATAAGTTTTGTTGGTGCAACGCCAGAAAGCTATAAAATTGATACTAAGGTAACGCATTCAGACTAGGAATTGAGAATTATTTCAGACAACGCATTCAGTCATTTGCTGGGCGGGCCAGGCTGGCGGCAGTAACCAATAGCAGCACGTATATAAACCCAATATCTGCAGCACTTGCACCCCCCTTGGCGTTTTGGTTATGTATTATTTCACTGCGTCCATGAAAATAAATGCTAATACTTTAAAACTCCCGACAGTGAAAATCAGCAATAGAACGCATCTCAATATATAAGTACCTAACATACTATTGAAAACATATAATCATGGGTTGACGTGTAAAAACCAAAAACGAATTAATCTAAACTATAGTAAGCTATATACAACAAAGATTGTAAAAAGCCTTAAGAATCGTTTAACACGTTTTGCTATTGTTTTAGGACATCATTGTTTTCATTCATAAAATTATCAATGTTATTATATTATATGGAGTATTTTATACCACAATCTAAAGGTATTTTGTAGTAATGTCAAATTGGAAATATTGAAATAGAAATAATGAAATATTTGAAAACAAATAATTAATAGATAATTATATGAAAATACGTAAAAATGTGTTTATTTTAACGTGATATATTCCCCTTTGAATACATATTTTCATTCCGATAAGGTTATAATAAAATAACGCCCTCGCTCGATGCACCCCTAGTTTTCTACCCTCTTACTATTCACCTGATGTAAGATGTAAGCCATTCTATGCGCGCGCTGTTGAAAAGGGTGGGGGAAATCCGCCACGCTCTAGACTCAAAGATGTGGAAAATTATATTTCTATTTCCTTGCAAGACAAATTTTTGGTTACAAATTAAGCGTCATAAAATAAACACAAACTTGTTTAGAAAACTCTTTCGAGACTTTTGAAACATTTGTTGTGGTTAATTTTTTTTATTGCAAACTTGATTAGAAGACAATTAAGTGTTTAGGGTTTTTTATTAATTTCATTATTTCGTTTTTATTAATATTTGAAAAACATACAGAAATAAAAATAACAGTATATATTAGTAATTTAATAGAAATGAAATTGTAATATTTGTTGTAGCTTACTTTAGTAAAATGTGCATTGTTTTGATTTATACGTCATTTTTATTTATTGTCAAGACGTAATCATATGTTTTAAATAGATAATCTATCTTCAGGTTGTTTCTTATGAACAACCTGAAGATAGATTTACCGACATATGTAATTACTATCATTTATAGCAGATTTTCAGTAAAAATGTTAAAATTTAAAAGTTATAGGATGGCAATATTTCATTACAAGTTTCTCTAAAATATGAATAAGACGAAGACTCTGCAAGCATGTCCATTATCTAAAGATGGGATATATTGTAGCAAAGTGTCTAGCCAGTAAGCTGTTTTGAATTTATCATTTTGTTAACCTAATTAGTTTCCAATAAAGTTTATAATAATCGTATCTAAGCTTTATCGGGTAGTACGTCAAGGCCACTTACCATCGCATCACCACCACCACACCATTAAAACCGGATAAGTGGAAATATTGCGATAAAAATAAAATAATAATATTTATCTTATAATAATGTATTTACAATTTTATAATTTTTAATTACTAATTTACGAGCATGTGTTTTATTTTGGTTCAATTTTTTATTTTCTTTCAGTAAACAATATTAATTAGGAATATTATTATTAACTAATTAATAACATTATAATTGGGAATCATATTTAGAAGCATTTAGAATCTTACGTATTATAAAATAAATGATTATTACTTTTATTAAATATAATATCTGATTAGATAAACTTAAAAATAATTTTTAGCAGTGCACAAATTATTATATACATTTGAAACACTTGAATATTCTTTTCAAGTAATCGTGTAGGTATTTGCTTTAAGCAAGACTTAATTGACTATTATTGTTTATCGATAAAATTAGGTAAATATGTGTTTAAACTTTTAATTTAAGAGATAAATTCTACATTTTTATTGTAAAAATATGAATAAAGAAGAGGCAGAATTGGAGATGGCGGAGGTCTGTGTAATTTGGCATTAGGGTAAACAACGTGTTTATCGTTCTCATAGCCGTTTGTAAATGTTCCACGAAAAATTGTGTTTTGTCTTCAAACAAAACTACTTGAGTATTCATACTTTGTGTAACAATGTTCATTTAGTATTCAATGCGCACAGCCTTAAAGGAGCGATGCCGCTTTCCATGTGTCCCGAATCAATATTGTAATGCCGCGACAATGGCATTTACACGAAATAAATATTGTACCAGGAAGACTTTTGGATATTAAGTAGGGTTACTTCAGATAAGTAATGGGCGTCAATGGGCGTTGGGCTGGAAGCACGGTAATGCCCTGTGGGCCGACCATCTGCTCGCTGGACCGACGACGACCGAGAGCGGAGAACCGATTGTGGTTGTGCTTCAATGAAAAAGGCCTATGTCCAACAGTTGATGCTTATGGACTTATGATGATACGTGGCGGTTAGCAGACTAACTGTCCAGCTAGTGAATTAAATAATCTACATAGTTAGTGAATTAATATATAAAAAAATGATGTTTATTTAATACTAACATCTCTGAGTAAAGTGTCAAGTAAGCTAACCGACATTTAAAGTCACCAGTCACCGGGAATTATAAAGCTTATATATTACCTTTGTTATACATTAAAAGGCGAAAACATTAAAAAGAAAATAATTAAAAAAATCGCCTAGCGAAGGATGCAGTAAAACGAGTGCACAATTTAATTAAACATAAAATTATTTCTAAAAGTAACTAATCAACACTTTACTAGTAGTTGGTGAAAGAGCCCCTTATGCCCTTATCATTTATAAAAATTGAGTATATTACAAACTTTCGCGTTGATAATATGTATTTAAATAGTAGGACAAGCTTTTGCCTATAACTTCGTCTGCCTGTCTTTATAATTTATTCTGATGTATAAACAATTTTACTATAAAGTTTCATCAAAATCCATCAGTAGTTTTTGTGTGAAAACTAATATTGTACATTTTGCAATTGTCTTAATAAGTTTTTAAATTAATTAAGTTGATTTTGGGTGCAATATTGAAGGAACTGTTTTTTGAAAACAATAGGATTTTTCTCATAGGCTTTGTGCTAAGTTTTCAATTACGCGTTTTATCTCTGCGGAGCTCCACTCAGTCAGGTTCAAGAGCATCTTAACAAGGAGACTGCTGTACACGGCTTAACTACCCCTATACAAGTCACGTTGGAAGATAATGTAGTCTGTATTGCGCTATATTCGCTATAACTAGTTTTTTTTTATATCCCAAGTAAGGAAAAAAAGGACCCTTCCTTACTTCTCGAAATACAGAGTCTAAGCGATCTATGTTTCTATTTCTAAGAGAGAAGCATTTTAACCAAATCTATTATCACGCAAATTAATGGACGTTTTATTCTTATCTTTAAATAAAATAGTACAAAGTAGGTACCTATGCGCATCTGTCTTTTTCAAAACTAATCAGAGTTTTTCTTAGTTACCTTAAATATTTTGACTTAAAATTTTCACTGTAATTTAGAGAATTCAATTTATGAATAGCAGACCTTAGGCTCTCACATTTAAAGTAGATTAAAATCAATATTTAATTTTAATCTTTAAAATTAACGCGCCCGTACGAAAATTCGCAAATATTTAACATAATAACAAAACACGTTTAAAATGTCATGTCATTGCACAACCTCTTGTAAGTTTTTTTTTTTCATGGAAACTGTTAATAAAAACTTTCTTTTTACCTTAAACAATATAATATACTAGGAAATGTACCTATGTTTATAAGTTTGTCATGATGTAAGTAATGATAAGCTTGGACGTTTAAGATTAAGCGACCGATGGATTTGTCGAGCTGTGTCAGATTTTTAAGTTAATTGTAGAGAGGAACCGGATCCATGTATATCCTGTTGGCTGTAACTTCCCTCGGAGCCAGAGGCTCTTGAATAATTCATGCAACGGCCAACGAGTCGCGTGCGCAACGCGCCGTGGCACGACTTGCGATTCACATGGGAAATTGATTTCTCGGTAACGTACATTATTCGACAAGACGCGGGCATAAAAATTCATTTACACGATACAGTTTTGGCGAACCCGTTATCACTGGCGTTAAGGCGCTCTCGTCAACGGAGAACCACGATTTTGATTTTGTCCACGCAAAGTATTGGTTTTTTTGGTAATCTCAATTGAAATTTTAAAATCGATGAATTACAGTCCAACATTAGTAAAAGAAAATATACTTTTATTTTTCATAGTTCATTTCCCTATAAATTCACTTAAATATTATGTTGCTATAATCTTTGTTTTTTACGTTCTGCTATAATGTGTTTCTGGTTCAATCGACTTTGCCTAAGTTGAGCCTAATTTCCGGTCGTTTACTATCAATAACTAACACGGTCCTTTTATAATGAAATCTTTCCAAATGAGCAAATGGCGAATATACAGAATTATGACGTAGGCTTGTATATTGGGAATTGGGTTGTCCATTCTGTAAATAAACTTGCCAAAACTCTGACTGATTTGAAGTTCTGATTGAAGTACAAAGCAAGGAATTTTTGTTTAAGTGGCGTTTTAAACTTTAAACTTTTTATTTTTGTAATAGAAATAATAATCATGATTGTTATTGAAGGAAGTGTAATTTTGACTTAAATACCTCTAAAACTGACGAGTGATTAAGGTGCTTGCCTTAGCGCACTGACTCAGGGCTACCGGGTCAGGGTTCGATTCTCGGCAAATTTTTAAAGTTGGCTCTGTTCTTGGTGTGCAGAGTTTCGCCTCCTGTCCCGTATATAAGTATGCGTTATCCCGTAGCACGAGCCCAATAGTCCTTTGGGATACATACAATTTGGTTATACAAAGTCTCCACAGTGAAAGTTGTAATTAAATTATAAAATTAATTACTTACACGAATAGGCAGTTAGAAATCGGTCGTCTATACTTAGTATAATCCCTTGTTAATCGTGGGGTCTGCTGTCATGTCGTCGTCGACGCTTGAATGCCGTTGTCTTTTTGTGCCCCCTCTTGATGGACATATGAATCGATATCGCGACATACTTGTCCCTGTCCCGCTATGGAACTATCCGGTATTATATACATCATCACATGTATCGATCACGCTCTATCACATTCCGAAACATAAGTGAAATCTGGTATGGATCGAAAGTGCCCAATGGATTTTATTTTTATTTATAAATCTCAATCCGTCTTACATGATGAGATTCTCTGAGATTTCTTAATTCATATGTTCGTTAAGCACTCTGGATTTCCAACATGCTCCTTTCCGTAGATATTTTGCTTAATTTTTACTTTCTCTATTGTAATGCATAGTTACTTCGGATTGACTTAACAATTTGAATAATTAATTTTTATATGTGAACACAACAGCCGTTCAGTAAGATCTCCAAGAGAACTATCAAGATCTTAAAATAAGTTAAACTCGACCTACAGACTACACTAATCCCACATGTAAAATATAAGATTTACATTATCGATTGTGTTATAAGACATTGTCATGCAGTCGGCTCGTTTTTACAACACGTAACGGGTTTATTTGAGGAGTGAATTAACATTTAGTAACGAAAACATTATTTTTATTTATTTGGTAAAATATCAAATTTCATTTGTTGTTTATTTGTTCTAAAAGACTTTATGGTGTTATTTTATTTGACCTAAAAGATCTTGAATCATCTTAAATTAATTAGTAATTATGCTAGCTAGTGAATGTGTTGTGTAGTTGTCATATTTTTATGTTAAGGTCCTTAGACATGCTGACGGTCTACTGGATGGTAGGTGGCTACCGTAATCTATAACACAAGAAACTGCAGGTTTTGCAAGAGCTCTGTCGACCATAGTAGGATTATAAGGATAAGGTATTAGGAAGGCATCCCTTACTTAATCGCCGAAACACAAAAGCACACGTGGACTTCTGTGAGGGTGTGGTTACTGCCACCAGACGGGATGGCCAAATCAAATGACTGCGAAACGCAATTATTCACACTTATTCGTGTATTAATTTTAACAATTTCTTATTTTCAGTTCTACTGAGCGAGGCGATACTACCAAACGACATGTTAGAGAGTAAGACGCTCAAAATAACAGACTTTGGACTTGCTCGGGAAGTGTACAAGACCACCAGGATGTCAGCAGCCGGAACCTACGCCTGGATGCCTCCGGAGGTGAGAAATCAACATAACACATATATCCCTTTCTACAGTAGGCAATGATTGTTTGATGAGAATGTTGATAGTTAATAATACATCAAAATAATAATTAGTCACAAGCGAACTTTTCTTTTCCTTATGTACTTCGCCTTAGGAGTTGCAAGCTCTGTCGACGATGATGGAAAAAAGGGCAATAGAGAAGATGAGTATAGAGAAATGGGCTCTCCTCACCGAAACAACACTGTGGTCTCCTGTTAGGGAGTGGTCACTGACGCCAGACATTCTGTCTAGTTTATAATTGCGGATCGCAGTAATTCTGACACTGCTTGATTACGTCCAATTATTGTAACAATTAATATTACATTTATTGCTTAGTTAATCAATGGGATTTTTTTTTTTTTCAATATTTTTCAATAGTCTGTGTGTTGGACAGTGTAAAGACTAAACGATTTAATAATTTAGATTTATGTCTTGAGTTGCACCTGTATTTAAGAAAAAAAATATATGACAATTTTAATTTAAACAATTGGATATGTATAAGGTCTAATACGATATTAATTACACAAATCGATTGGATCGGACTTCTTCAAATATTCACAATGTAAATATCAGCAGGGGACTGACTGCCAATTAACTCTGTAATGCTAATTCATATTTTAGTTCACGGCCATCGAGTGGGCTACAATTTCGTTCAGAAACAAATCGAATGAATAAAATATGTATTCACTGCTCGATACATCGATGTTTGTAGGCGGTGAATCCAACACAATGACTATTATGCATTGAAACATTTGGTTTAATTTTGAGAACTCAATCAAAATTTCATTTTCTCATCATTAATTTTATAATTCGTTTCGAGCGCTCCTTTAACTGTGTATTTAATTAATGTGTCGACATCTGAGCCGAGTACATCTTCACAAATTTTCATCTCTCTTTATAATGATGGATATATATTTTATACAAAGGTTGTGTGGTGGATTATTTATTTATTGTGTTTTCTCATTTTGTGCCATTTTTTTTGTTTTAAAATACTTATAATTAAAATGGAATGGAGTGATAGTGAGAACCGAATCGCAGTGATATCATTACAAACTCGATTGGTATAGCAACTAAGTGTGTATTTATTTTCTAGAACTTTTCACTTAAAAGGAATTGTGCTTATAAATTTCAGGTGATAAAAAACTCAACATTTTCACACGCGTCCGACGTGTGGTCGTATGGGGTGCTGCTATGGGAACTGCTGACTGGCGAAACCCCTTACAAGGGTATCGACGCACTGGCCGTTGCCTATGGCGTTGCAGTCAATAAACTCACACTGCCCATACCGAAAACCTGTCCGCAGGCGTGGAAAGTGCTTATGGAAGGTAAATTCGCGTTATCATTTTCCAACGTCGCTTATAGACACAAACACCAGGGGAGTGCCAGTGTACTGTTGACCCTGAGTTTTCAATCTCACGAATAAGGGAACAAGATCGGGATAGATTAGAGTAGGCTCTGGCGTTCCTTATTATTATCACATATCTAAGTTTAAAACTGGTTTAAAAGCACTCGTTCAGAGCTATTTCAATGTGGTCTTTGAGAGGTATGGGTGGTTTCTGAAGAACGCAGTGTGTCTAAGCCAGGGTGTTGCATCTAACAATCCGTAAACAAATTGAATGTTAAATTGTTTAACATCGTATTGATTTCAGCATGCTGGAACTCCAATCCACACGAGCGCCCCCTCTTCCCCGACATCCTGAAACAACTGGAACGAATTAGACAGTCCGAGTTCACCCGAGCACCGCACGAGTCATTCCACACGATGCAGGACGGATGGAGGCTTGAAATCGAAGAGGTGCTCAGGGATTTGAGAAGGAAGGAGAAGGTGAATACTGATTACGATATCCCCAATACTATTAATAAACCTTTTAATGAAAATATTTACAAGCAGAAATAATTTTCTCTAATCTCTATGATTTTTTTTTTCCCCTTATCTCAATAAGCGACATGGATAACTGATGTAATAATAACTGGAACAATAACTCATGTAAAATATGAAATAATCATAATCTTCGTATATCAAAAATGCATATAGAAATGTCAAAAAAAAAACTTATTTCCTGGCCCGATAGTCGCTTGGACCGGACGAAGTTAAAATGCATCGCTAGTTCATTTTCTAAAATGATAATAATATATTTATGAGAAAAGAAAAAAAAAACAATGTTGAATATAATATATTTATTTTCTAACACATTTTGTTTTGTATGCCTTTTCCAAAGGAATGCAAGACTATAGAGGAGGTTAGTAAAGTAATTTCTATTTAAATAAGTGTATTTTTGTTCAAAACCCTTTAAGCATTTTAAAGTTTGTGTTTTTTTTTTATCTTATATTATATGACTTAATATCTCCTAAGTATAGTATTTGCTCGTGGATCTCTTGTTTTTTAAATCTATTTTGGTTTTTCTATGTTTCCAAACTGTGGTCATTAAAACTCATTAAAATTTTGTTAAAATTTTGTGACCCATTTAAAATTTGTTAAATATTGTTAAAATTGTTTCTATAGTAGATTTCAGTGTGCCCTTGTTTTGTATACTTATATAGATAAGTATATTTTCTTTTATTCGTCATAGAAAATAACTGAAAATATTTTATGCATGTACAATTTTTTTTTTTTTACAAAAATTAATAGATCTTCTTGAAATCCACATATTATGGTTATAACAACATTGAATAACACAATGTTTTTGATAAGTGGAAAAGTATTCACATTTTTAAACATGACAATTTTCCTTTAAATAATCTGTAGTTCGTAGACTATACTACAGATTACCAAAAATTCATTTAATTTATGTATAAGTAATAAAATATGTGATATCTGAATAATGTTAGTAATTAGTGGTTCGGTGATTCCAGGAGTTGAGATGTCGCGAGGAAGAGTTGACGAAGGCGCAGCTGCAACAACGTATGATCGAACAGAACTTGGCGCAGAAGGAGAGAGAGCTCGAGATGAGAGAGATGGACTTGGCGACCAGAGAGCTTCACATATTGATATTCGCCAGCAACATGTCGCACAATCAACCGCCGCAGCCTAACAAAAGGAAAGGTTGGATGCTGTTTCCTACTCGTTCACCCGTAATGAATAATTATATTTATTAATAATAATGGATCTGATTTTCAGGCAAATTCCACAAGCTGAAACTGCTGAAGAAGGACGTGATCTCGTCTCCGCTGGACTTCAGACACACGCTGACGGTGCGGCCGTCGGAGGACGAGAGCAGCGTGAAGCAGCTGGTCGCCGTCGCCACCGACACGCCGCCAGGCTCGCCCGCCATCATGCGCGCCATCGCTCGTGAGTTGATTACATCACTAGTGATGTCGCTAACTGCGGTCACGTGGAACTGAGCGTCGGGTGGAATGTTTCAGTGCCCGCGGACGGCGTGAAGGGCAAGACGTGGGGCCCGTCGTCGGTGCACGGGCGCTCGCGCACTCAGCTGCTGCCGGCGCTGCGCTCGCGGCCCGCGCACCGCTTCAGCAGCTCCGCGCCCGACCTGCCGCCCTCGCACCTCGCCGCGCCCCACACAGGTAATGCGCACGTGCGCAACAGGTCCACGCCCCCCGCGCCGCCCCCCTCCGCCACCCACCACCACTACGACGCCGTCTTCCGCATGCACACGGACGAGCGGCGCAAGCGCGGCGCCGTCAAGCGCCGGCTCTTCAAGGCGGCGCGCTCCAACAGCCTCGACACGGCGCAGCTGCTCGCCGACGACTGACTCGCTCCCACTACTCCCACTCCCCGTCTCGCTCGGCGTCTCGCTTATGCCTTCTTCCCGCCAAGAAGGACTCTCGCAAACGCCATCCGGTCTTAGCGTGTACGGGTCACTTTTAGATGCGACATGAGAGTGACAAAATGTAATTGCGTCAAAATTTCCCAGTGATCGCGGAGCTTAAAAGCTTTGTAATCTATTCGTCACTGTAACTCTTTGATCGTTCTTAACGCTTGCACACACGGTCAACTGGTCACTCACTTTTTTTGACACTTCTTCCGTGTGGAAGCGGAAAAAGTGTCAAAGATACCACCGCGTGAAGAACTTAATGTCGCACAAGTGAAATCTTTTATAATCGTGATAAAAGTCACACGTACACCTAGCTCCAATATCAATGTCAATCAAACATAAGCCATTTATGAATTCTTAATTACATATCCAATGATATTTGAACTATACTGTATAGTATTTTCGTATATTTCGCGAACGCCATAGGTTGCTGGTTAAGATCTGGCTCGAAGGACCATAAGCTATTATAGCTTACAGCGCTTGACATGTTTTTAAATGGTTCGGCGTATAGCTCTCGTAATGACTATTATGATGAATTGCATAAAAAAAGTGGCATAAAATTTACTCCAGAAATATTTTAATAGAACCCACTTTTTTAATGATTTTTTTCACTGACTGACTATGAAATAATGCGAAAAATTAATTAAAGAAACGACTCGTTTTTACCAAACCACGACTAATGAGTATAGCTTCGCACGTTCAGCGAAGCGTGTACAGTTTTTATTTTTTAAGAATAAAGTTCCAAAATATTTAAAAAATTAATCGTCGCTTAGATTAAACGCTAGGTAAATGACAGATAATGATTGCAATATACAAATTAATTTTATCGATAAGAACATACTGAAGCTACTTTGATTGTTGTAAATGTGGATTTTGTAGTATGTAAGCGAAAGGAAAAAAATAAAATAAAAAGACTTATAATTAAGTATATTTTTTTTTTTTAGTGAATAAGTTTTTACAGCAAATGTCTGGTTTTACATTGTAAATCTCACGTAACATTATTTATTTTTCTCTATTCACTCGAAGCCATACTCTCTACTTAGTAGAGACTGTGGTTTGTTTTACTAAATATTTAGTTGATATATATTATTATATTTTCTTTCTTCTCTTGCCCTGCGACAGAACTGTAAGTCTTGTCTTCTCTCTCTCTCTCTCTCTCTCTCTCTCTCTCTCTATCTATCACACCCACTCACTCTCTACATCACCCTGTACATCTCTTTCGACTTTATTTATTCCAATATTGGATATTTTTTAACTATTAAACCGAAAAATGCATTTATTTCTATGATAAATTGACGAAAAAAAAAACCAGTCTATTAGTAATAAATTTATTACTCTTCCTAGTAGTGTATAAAAAAAAACCTTATGAACTTGGTATCGTTTTTA
The DNA here is from genome assembly GCA_944738685.1 of Synanthedon myopaeformis. Classification (NCBI taxonomy): domain Eukaryota; kingdom Metazoa; phylum Arthropoda; class Insecta; order Lepidoptera; family Sesiidae; genus Synanthedon; species Synanthedon myopaeformis. The sequence goes on along the minus strand of OX122927.1, from coordinate 954,452 downwards.
AAAGACTTTTTTTTTAAAATGTATAATAATTTGTATAGTCTCTTGCCAAACTGTGTAACGTTGCAATAGATTTCTCGCAAGGTAAAAATTTCACGAAGAAAATAAATAATGAAAAAGAAATAAAAAAAATACGATAATTTTTACTCTGTGACGTTTCCATTGCAATGAGAATTGTTTACTAGTAAAATTTATTTGTGTTGAAACTGTAGATTATTTTTTTTCACGTATGTTTTAATACTTTTTTGGAAATACAATCAGACTGTATATATATTTAGGATGTTAGGTGAAAACGTTTTCACTGCGGTCTTTTGTAGGATATATCAATAGATAAATTAATAAATCTTCTTTGGGCTTATTTTCCTGAATTATGAAGTTAATTTTTTACACATTAATAATAATTCAGAAAAAATAATAATCTGAAAAAAGGTTTTTTTTTTAGACGTGTTCAATTTAATAAATGAATTTCTTATATTACACATATTCTATCATTATTAAAGATGTAAACATAATATTATATTTTAAATTAATAAATGAAGCGTCATAAAATGTCATAGTCAGAGTAAATTTTTCAATAGTATTTCAATTAAAAGACTATTATTGTTGGCTAAATTATTTGCTAAATAAAAAAAAAAGTGTAAATAAATGCATATTTCTCGCAAATAAATCCAATTGAAGTATCCTCCTCAGGTCAGAGTATTAAAATTCTTATAACTGTAATTGATTTGGATAATTTTATTGTTCTCGCTGCCCTTAAAAGGAACGTCGCAAGACAGTCTGCTGTATCCTTGTAAGTATCCTTGTTCGTGTACTACATTTTGAACACTCAATTTGGCAATTTTCATTTGCTTTTTTACTTGGATTGTATTTTTCTTATTTAAAAAAAAAAATTTTTTTTCAGTAGTTTATATAGGACGTCACTCGTGTTATTGTAACTTTTAAGTAGTTTTTTTTTTGTTTAAAATTACTCTTATTACTTCTTTTTCTTTTTAGATAAAAACAATAGAAAAGCCCATGGTTCACTTGATGGTAGATGGTATCAAAAGCCAAGTAACACCAAAGGATATGCAAGTACGCTTCCGACCTAGATAGGATAGGATAGAAAGAAAAAAAAAAAAGAAAAATTTTATTCACAAACACACAAACATAATACAAAAGCAACAAGACATAAATTAATACTGACACTTGCCTTCGTAACACTGAAAATAACTGCACACGGGCTGATATTTCAAAATTTTTTTTTTTTTATTTTTTTTTTATTTATTGAAATAAAAATATTTAGAAAAAAATAATAATAAAAACGAAACGCCCAATTTACTTAGCAGCCTCAAAGAGCAAAGCATAATACAATTTTAATTAAATACTCATTTATATGTGAAATGGAAATACGTTTTTATCAGTTACAAATTCTAAAATTTTTACAATTTTTGTAACTGCTGAGAAAACCCGAACCCACCAGCAATAACATTTTTAAAGAATTTATTTTTCAATGTTCTCTTTCGTGTTTTTTATTTTTTTATTGTTTCAAATCGCGGTCATGAAAAATATATAAAAATATAGAAAAAAAAAAAAAATCCAAATAAAAATTGCTAAATTGAGACACCTTTTGAATATATGACACATCCAGACCATTATTTTCCATGTCACAAAATATATCTTTTTCTTTTATAAAAGTTTAGACTTAATTTGAACGTATATTTTTGTAATAGTGATTAGTGAGTAAAACTAGTTACGCAATTAGACATTTTTTGTAGTTTTTAGTCGCGGAATTGATTGTGTAAAAAAAAAAAAAATGCATACTAATTTAAGTTACTTTTTATAACGTGAAACGTGTTTGTTGGATGAATTTATTTTGTGTGATACTCAAGTAAAAATATATTATGTCATTTGCATTTTATTGATAGTTTAGTTTATTATTTTTAATTATGCGGTTGACTATATTTTTTTTGTCGTTTTTATTTGTTGTTGTAACAGTAACTCGAAATTGTCAGACAGAAAATGTAGTCAACTTTTACAGTAATTTTATTTTTCGTTTTTGATATATTGTCAGATTTTCTTTTGTGAATTGTAAGCATTTGTTTGCTTTTATTTTGTTTTTTTTTTTTTTTTAATTATTATTATCATCATTATTATTACTATTACTATTATATTCTAGTTAATTTAAGCGCTATGCATGCTTAGCAGTTCATAGTATATGCTATTTTATATATCCATAAAACGTAAGACATTATTATTTATATGTATTTGTCGTACTTACTTACTTACTTACTTACTTACTTATTTGTTAGTTTTTATGACTCGCTTCATTTATATTTTCACTATGTCACGCGCACGCTTTCAAATGTTTACAATAGGAACAACAGTCCTTTATTATTCTAATATATATATTATATATATATATATATAATCATGTATTTGGAAGTCTATTTGATTGCAATAATTTTTTGTGTGCAAACAGAGTTTTAATCAAAACCTCAGTTCAGTTATTAATATAATTATTATTATATAGTACAAAACACTGCCATTTTTACAATTACTAAAAATATATATCAAATGGGACTCAGTGTAAAAACTTTTTCCCATATAAGAAGTTGTACGCTCTACGGGATCGTTCATTGGTTGACTCAATAGGAATATATATTACTTACCTATGTTTTGATGAGTTTTTTTTTTGTAGTGACATCTATCGTCAAAAAGGCTTCCAATCGTAGACAGTAATGTGTACAAATAGTTAACTCCATCGCAGTAACAAGTGTCCAAGGTGGAGGAACACGAGAATTTGTTTGGCAGAGCCTTTTTTTTTTAATTATTATTATACTCGACTAAAAAAAATAAAAAAATTACATCTAAAACTCTGCATAAGTTTAATTCCTTTGTAAAACTTCTTCGGTGAACTGGTCCTCGAATTATAAATTCTTTTTTTTTTTATATATCAAATAAAACCTATGCCATAAAATCAACGCTGGTGTATTCTTTTAACATGGGTCTACTAATCAATAAGCGACTAACAATTCCCCCTTAACATTTTTTTTTTTTTTAAATATTAAACGTCATTTTTATTTAACGAACAAAAGTGACAAAGAGTAAGAAAAAGGTGAAGGGTGGATAAAATAATGAGAAACCAAGCTTAAGCTTACCTCACTTCGGTCTATTTTAAAAATCGGTTAACGGGACGAGAATACATAACAAGATTAACAATGAAAAATGTACTCTAAAACCTAAGGAACAAGTGTCAAGTTGCGTAGCACATGTAAGTATGAAAATATTGTAATTTATTTTTTGCATTGCTTTTTTTTTTTTTTAAAAAATTCTATTTAATGAACTGTGTGGCATGCGTAGCCTAGCTCTTGATCTAAACAAATGCATGTTAATAGAGAGAGAGGAAAATTGTTAATATATTTAATAATTTATTAACTTTTCCTCTTCTTTGTTTTTTTTTTTTTAAATTTTTACAATATGAATGAATTGCATTTTCTCGCACTGTGCACTGTATTTATTAAATATATTATATATAAGCTTTATATGAAATGAGTATGTATTTTATTTTATTATTACTTGAAATTATTTAAGTTGTCCTTCATGTTTATTATTTGTAAAGCCACGAAAGCTCATAGTGTTTGTGTTTATTTGTACAAGTCTAGATTTATCAATGATAATTGACTAAAGTGATCATGTTTTATCGAGATCGAATGTTTCATAGTTTAGTAAAAATAAAAAAAAATAAAAAAAAAATACTATCAGAAATCGTGGTACACCTGTGCACACACACACACAGAGAGAGACATAAACGATAGCTAACACACATATGTTTTCTATTCAAATAGGTTGTTTTCTTCCTTACACAGACTTCAGCCCCGACGAGTGGGGTCCGGAGTTCCCTTTAAGCTCGTCATCGAGATATGCAATACCTATGCCTACGCTTTACAGCACGGAGGGTACGTGAAAATTGTTTTTATTTATATATACATAAGGTTCACATTTCTGTAACAGCCTTATAGTTCGATTCTACTATTATTTTGGATTCAAAGAAATAGTTATGTATGTAATTTATATATGGCTAAAAACTAAATGACCCGACAGTCGTTGCCCTGTCAGTCCTCTGTACAAATAAATAAATTAGAAGTGTGTGTGTATTTGTAATGTCAAAATAACTGCTTTTTTTACTTTACTAAATGTATTAATATACGGTGCTTATGACAAAAAGATATGTCTGCCTGTTCTGGTTAATCTCCGAAAAAAGCTGGACCGGTTTTGACGGGACTTTCACTGGCAGATAGCCGATGTGTAACTTTTACTTTCATTTTAGAAATATGTATAAACAGTACCACACGCTCATGTCGCAGCAAAGCGAGAACAGGATTTAGCAAGTTTCGTATAAAAACATCCAAAATTTCGATATTTTTCCGTGGAATTTTCAAAATTTTTCTTTCATACTAACCTCGTCCTGCTAATTACAAACGAAATGTAACAAAAAAAAAAATGAGCAAAGTCGGTTCCTTTTCAAGTGACGCTCCGTCGTTACAAGTGGTAATTGTTTTTTTATTTGAGTGTATTATTTTTCGTTACGGAATTAAATTTTGACGTTCCAGGATACAAATATAAGAAGCCGAGCATAATAGAGTTGGTGCTGTACAATATGGCGGCGTTGCTCGGCGGAGTGGCGGCCGGCTATGACGTCAGAGTCTCAAATGTCAGTCCGCTGCATCCAACGTTGCAGCCGCACAGGTATTTCATTTTACCATTCACTCTCTCCACCAAATGCACAGTTTAGGAGACAACGTAAAAAATATTAATAAACTTTCAGGGGTACTAAAAAAAAAAAAAAAAAAAGCAATCGTGCGGTTATTAATTGTAGAAGAAGGATCAATGTATAATAATGTTTCAGGTCCGATTTGGAACAGGAGCCCCTCGGCTCGTCTGTGTACGAGGGCTACGGATACGCTCACAACACTTACCACGGACCCACAAGGCACCTAAGGGCCCCTCTCAACGCAATCACCGGATCGCCAGTCAGTACTCTTCTTATTATACTATTCCGCATGGTAAACTACACAACACCTCACATTTAACTCTTCAGGGATAGTCCAGTAGTTGACTATATTTAAAAAGGTTTTTATTCCTCTTCATAGTGATTTTTGTCGGATATATTTATGTAATAACACTTATTTTTCAATCTTCTATTGATTATTTGTCGTGAGTGTTAAAGTTTAAAAAAGGGAAAGAGAAAAATTAAAAGTCTACTTAATGGTAGGTTGTAATACAATCTGAATAGTAATGCGAAATTTTGTATGTTAGTTTGTCACTCAATCACGCAGAAACGGCTGAACGAATTTGTATGTAATATGGCACACATATAGTTTATTATATGGATTAACAGCTTATTGGATACTTTTTATACAGTGAAAAAAAAATGTCACAAAACCTAACTGCAGCGCGTACGAAGTCGTGTGCACAGCTAATGTATATGTATGTTTTGAGTGGATTCGGGATTGCGACCCATTGTAACTATAAAATAAAGTAAAAGGTATGGATGTTGACTTGGTAACCGTATTTGGTATCAGTTCCACATTGACAAATAGCTCCTACTTTATGTCTCTATGATATTTTAAACGAATTAGCGTACACGCGCACTAAGTGCACTAAGGTCGCACTTTGTCGCCTAGTGCGCGTGTACGCTTACGTGCAGTTGTACGTGAACGTTTTCAGATAACGAGCCTCCAAGCGGAAGAACACAAGCCGATCCGTTTCACGGATTCCCCTACGCACTACGCGCACCCGTCCTCCTCTTCGGGATACGGACACAGCGCTCAACCTCTATCCGGCACTTCGGGACTAGGCACCAACTACACCTCCACACAACCCACGCCTTCCCCCAGGAGAACATCTTCGACGACATCGGACCACTTTGCGGACCTCTACCACAACTACAGGGAGAACTTTCAACCGTCTCCCTCGCAGGACAGGGACTACTATTACAGGGAGTCGCCGTACACCTACGACAGGACAGCGGAGTACGTTGTGAAGCATCCGTGTTACGGTTTCGAAGAGGGCTCATTCGAATACAGAGAGCCCACTCCGGACTATAGACAGCCGACACAATTTCTAAGCCACAGACGCACTCCCTCAAACTCGTCCGCATCCAATTCGCACGCAGAAGAATTCTCGCCTTCGAGGCAATATTCAAAGTTTACGAAAGAGAGAAGCACAGAGTTTCGTCCCAAGAATGAGTTTCCGAGGAAAACAAACGATTACACGCTGCCAAAGGATTTCTTCAAGGATACAGAACGGGTGGAGATGGAGCGTCCGGCGAATTTGGGCCTGGAATTGGCTCCGACCAAACTCAGGTCCAGTCTGAAGAAGTACAATAAAAAGTGTAGCGCGTCCGGTGGGAGTTCGGGCGGTGGCACTCCCACCAATCCCACTCCGCCCGATAGTCTTACGAGCGAAACGGACAGTTCGTACGTGTCCGCTCGCGACGCCTCAAGCGGCTCTCAGTCTAGGGTCAGATTCAGTCCGGAGACTATGGAAGTCAGCGGTGAGAGAAGACCCTCGAGACATTCGTAGCGAAGGCTGAAAAAGTTCGACGACTACCTCGTTTGATTGGACTGTGTACATATTTGAGCTTTCGGGTAGTGCGTGGAACGCTTGCAGCTTTTGCCATATTTTTTTTTTAAAGTTTTGGTCATCGCATACGACTGACACGACTGAACGAGGATTTTAAAATTTTGGCTTACAATGCATTTCAAGTATTACTTCAAATTTTTTTTTTTGCTGATATTAATTAAATATAAAAAGATACGCCGTGTTGCTGTAAAAGTGTGAAAATATTAATAATAATTTCCAGTAACATTTGAGATTATGTAAATAAGGACAACTGTTCAATTGTATGTTTAAAATAAGTTGTGTAATAAATATATATATATAAAAAAAAATGTATGTATATTAGATAAATAAACACGGTTTCAGGCTTTTATAGTGACATGCAATAATCGGATCAATAAACAAACAATAATCGTAATCGAATGTTTGATACAAATTACATTCTAGTTGGGCAAAATTAGACGAACAATATTTTCAAAATAATTTAGTATAGCATTCAACGTACATAGATCGGCAAAGGAAAAAGCAATTTTAATAAATTATAGATTAAGTTAAACGTATTGGAATTCTGACAAATAAAACAATATTAAAAATCGAGCTTTTAGGCTTTACGGGTGTTCGCTAAATCGAGCTTATTATTGTTTTTTAATATTAAGCTCGCTTATTGTAAGAAATATTACGTTGAATGCCCAAAAAAAAATAATACAATTTTTAATTTAAAAAAAAAAAAGCTTTCTATTATTGAAATAGTGTGCTTGAAAGCTGGCTCAGTAAATTGAACAGATATTTCACATATAACAGTATAGTTATTTTTAATATCTAGCTAGTACTGTTTTTAACTTTTGAAACGAAGTAATATCAGAAAAAAAAACACTCAATTAATTTATTCGGAGATTATTTTTTTTTTACGACAAATTTGAGGAAAATTAATTCATAACGACGATTTAATTGTCGAAATGCAATAAGCTATGTAAAAATCGCGATTGTGTTCAATAATTTTATGCAATGTACATTATGTAATATAAATTATTATAAATAATATATTTTAATTTATATATATATACTCAAAATGACAGTGACAGTGACAGTGACAGTGACGTAAGATTGAGACTCGAACGAGTGCCGCCATGTTGAAATGTGAAAAACGCTTGTATTGGCGAGCACTTATTAAAAAAAAAAGTATTTAAAAATATATATACTGATAATAATAATACAGTGCCTACTCACTTGACTAAGACTTGTCAACCCTTGACTAAGAATTTGACTAGGCGATATTGAACAATTCGTACACGGATTATTATTTTTTTTTTTTTAATAGGGAGTAACTACATACCTATTAGGGTTGTTGAAATTTTTTTTTTTTTGAAAAGTTTTTAAAATCATTTAAGTACGTATTAAATATGTAGTCCAAAGTGTTTAATAAATATATATTAAACTAAAAAAGGGCCTCATTCACCGACTACAAGTTAAAGTGTTGATTAGTTACTTTTAGAAATGATTTTATTTTTTATAGAAATTATGCACATAGGTGAATTTTTTTTACTTATCGTTTTCTTTTTAATATTTTGGACTATATATATATATCAGTTCCATCATTCCTGGTGACTTTAAATGGCGGTTAGCCTACTCGACACTTTACACAAGAGATTGTGAAAGAGGCTCTAACACTTTAAAAATAGTATATTTCAATTTCCGTTTACAAAATTTCGCTCCAAAACGCAAACACACACACACAGTAACGTTACTGTGTGACGTCACTTGTTCCCAAATTAAATAATGTTCTTTGAAAGTGGTGACGTTTGCGAACAAGTGACGTCGTGACGCGACTTGAGAGTGATTTAATTACATTTCGTTTTATTAAATAAATAAATAAATAAATTTCTTAAAAATCAAGAAAAAAATATAATATATATTGTGTGCTTTTTCAAGAAAATAATCAAATATACTAAATATAATTTTATTTGATTACATTCCTATATATTATATGGTATTTAGCTTTTAAAAACAAAATTCCTTAAAAAAAATTTTTTAAAATATTAAAAAAGCTGTGTCCTATGGACAAAAGTTGAATTGTTGTAGTTACTCCTCAATCTCGCGCATCTTTATAATAATAATAATTATTATTATTATTATTATTATTATAATAATAATAATAATAATAATAATTATTATTATTATTATTATTATAATAATAATAATAATAATAATTATTATTATTATTATTATTATTATACTATCAATTAATAAAATAAAACACAGAAAAATGGAAAGTATTATTATAGATTAGAAATCCAAATTTTTAGTTAAAGTAGTTGCATACAAAAATATATCATGCAAAAATTACAAGTGTGATATTACATAATATATATATATATATACATGTATAATTAAATTTAAAAAAAAAATGTGAAAGGCGGCACAATAATAATGTACTTTGTACAAATGTAAATACTTTTTTCTTGTTTTTTTTTTTATTTTTTTTTTTATTTTGTTATATATTTTTTTAAATAATTAACAATTGTAAAGATTTTTATAAATTATGCATAATTATTTTTTAAATCGGCATGTCCTTTTTTGTTGAATATTTTTTTTATATATTATTATTATTATTTTGTTCATTTTATTAAATTATAAATAGTACAAATGTATTTTTAAGATGTTTTAAACGAGATAGAAAAATTATTTTTAATCAAACATTGACTCGATGTACTTAAGTATGAGTACATGAGAATTAACTCGTGTATAATATTTGATAATGATAAATAAGTTGTATTTGTACGTATGTATGTATGTAGGCATTTTGTACAAATCTGTATGAATCGTTGAGATATTTTTTTTTATTATTAAAATATCACTAAAATGTAGGCAGCTTTTGTATTTTGAAATTGTGAAGGTTTATTTATTGTCTGCTTTATTGCTTATAGGTTAAGGTTAATAATTATATTTCACTCTCATAATTATGTAAAAAAAAAAAAAATTCGTTTGTACTGGATTTGAAGCAGCAATATGAACCACATATAAAATCGTACTTTTTTTATGTGAATTTTTTTTAAGGCGCATTTATTGCTCAGTGAACGTAAGTGAATCGTCACGCTCGGCTCGGTAACGTTGTATAGTTCGACTGGAGCCAAGTATATATTATATATGTACACGATTCAGTGTATTTTCCAATTATAATTTTCCATTTTTCCAATATTCGATTGCACTAATTTTTTAGAAGATTTTAAAAACTTAAAAAAAAATTTTTTTTTAATTAAACTAAAAAAAATTTTTTTTTAATTAAAAAACAAAAAAAAAATTTTTTAGAAAATTAGAAGTTTCACATCTGTCGTGTGGTCATTTAATAAGCGCGCACCAATTTTTTTTTTTTTAATTTTTTTTACTAGAAATGAAGCAGTGGCGACACTGCATATGCAAGTTCAAATCTTGCACCTTTCATTTTACTCTGGTGCATTCGCGAAGTGGCATTTTTTTTTTTTACTCGTTTGTCTCATTTTTGTTTTCAGCCGAAACGTTGATCGGTGACATTAGAATGGATTTCATTTCGTGACTTTTATCTATAAGCAATAAACGAGACTCGTAACAATGGGAAATGGCTTCTGGTGTCGCGAAACTAAATGTGTACAGTGGAATCAGTAATTTGTACTCGATTGTACAATTTAATACAAAATTTCTTATCACAATGTCAAAATTTATTGCCTTTTAGTATAGCAAAAAAAAAAAAAAATTGCCTTAAAAAACTCGGGCAACTATAAAGACTCTTTAGTCTCATAATATTATTATTAAAATTATTTGGGAGTATTTTTCGTATTAATCTTCACTAACATATGATATGTAGATGTCTGCGTCCGTCTGTTTCTAAGTTATTTCTTCTAAACTTTACAACGGATTTTGATTAGGTTTTCACAAATGGAAAGAGCGATGAACGAGGAAAGTTTATATATATAAATAACGTGCAGAAAAAAAAAATTCATCCATTCGAAGCAGATTTCATAAAACTCTGTTTAGTTTCACGACAAAAGTCATCCCATTGATGAATATCATATCGAGCATCGGTAGAAATATTATGATATTATTACGCTTTGCATACAAACTGGATTAACTATGTATTTAAATATATATATATATATATATATATATATATATAGTTATATATGTAATGTATCAAGTTAATACTACATACATTTAGTTAAACCATCAAGGGCCTATTTGTATATGAAGTTTGGAATTGATTATAAAAAAAATTAAAAAAAAACCAAACATTTGGCTTAGCGTGTAAGGTGTATACCGGAATTTATAAAATAGTTTAAAAAATAAAAATAAATAAATAAATAAATATCTCGTAGCTTTGATATTGATTAGCTGAAAAACCAGTGCCTAATGTTTATAGGGAATGGGTACAAAAGAATGTCTTTGAGAGGTGATTATGTCTTTTCTTTTTCGAAAAAGATGGCCAGTAACTTAAACTCACGCTTTTATTGTCTATATTAATAATAAAAAAAAAATTTTTTTAATTTTTTTTTTTATAAATTAGAATCGGTATATTTTTTTCGCCATAGCATAATATATTAATTATTTGAAACTCGTGTGTGAAATTTTTATAATTATAGAAAATTATTATTGTACCTTTCGAATATATACTTATATATTTTTTTTAATTATATAAAAAAAAGATTTGTTTGTACATTTCTATCTACTATACGATCCGTCGGAAATTTCTCGACTTAAATTTTTTTTTTAAACGTAATTTGTATGTAAATGTATGACACACGTATGACATGATATTTTTTTTTTGTTTATAATACTTATACCTAATGATTTTTTTGTAGACCGTATCGTGTGGTTTTGAAATTGATTCAGAAATTTTCGAATGGTTGTATATAAAATTAATATATGTACAAGATCTTATTTTATTTTCGTGCAATAAGTGAAATTAATTTGCGTCCATTTTCTTTTTTTATTTAATTTTTTTTTTTTTTTTGTAATGTAAGTATATTTAATTTTTTTTATTGTATCAAGAATTTAACAGTATTTAGATGCAGTATTGAAATTGACAGACAGACGTACGCGTTGATTTGTGTTAATATTGATGAGATGTGTTATATATGAATATATATATTTGTTTGTATCGTAACGTGTAGTTGTACAATTTGTTTTAAGTTTTAGCTTAAATCGGTGCCAATATTGTCGAGTGTTTAAAATGTTTTGTTGCTTTCATCCAAGTTACAAGCCAAAATGTAACCAAATTGTAATTTTTTTTAATATAAATATATATATATATATAAATTAAGTTTCAGGCAGTCACAAATTATGTTTTAATCGAGTTACTCGTATACAATTATTATATAATATATAAATTAAAAAAAAAAACAAACACACACACTGTATATAATGAAAAATCACACGCGATGCGAATACTTAAAAAAAAAAGTCTAGTCTTGAAATTTTTTTTTTGTTTTTTATTTAATTAATATTCGTTCCTTCGATCGGATCACCTTTTTGCTTTGATAATAATAATTTCTAATTCAGATTCAATTGCCAGAGAATGTTTCACTCGTAATATTGCAGATGATTTTTTTCTTTTTTTTTTTTCATATTATGTAGTTTGAAATCTCTGAAAATACTGAATCGATTCTAATATTTCGATTTAATAAATATATATTATTTTTTTCGAAATTGTTAAAATTTGCTTGAGATTTTTTAACTTTTGTCAATTTGGAGAAAATACTTTTTTTTTTCTCTTATTTTAATTAGTTGTAGATTTTCCCCCTTAACTGTCACACCCTGTCAACTTTTGGTAATAATTCTCCCAGACTGTTCATTATATTTAATACTAGCGACCAGCTCCCGGCTTCGCATGGTATGGACATAGTACTAATTGATATTGAAGTCTCCTATCAAGGTCAAATATAAAAGACTTGAAGGCATCAAACTAAAAGTTTTCATAATTATCGCTTGCCTTTATTTAATATATATTTTTTTGGCATTAAAGAATGAAACATTATTATGACAGCAAATTATGATGGTGGTCCGGGGAGCATGTTTTTTTTTTTATACGTTAAATGATTGAATATTGGCAAGCATTCGATTGTACGAACGAGTGAACGAGTGACGAACGCGATGTAAGTTCGAATGAATATACATGTAAATATTTTGTATACATGTAAATGTAACAACAATTGGGCATTCCAGCAATTGGGCGTTCGCAAACCTGTACATTCCATTTTGTGGTCAGAAGTGATATTATGCTCAGTTTAAAGATTAATTTAGCGTTTGTAGACGATGGTTCTGTGTGCCAATAACATGAGATGGGAGTATGCCTTACGTCTGTACGTTAAATCGACAAATAAAGATTAGATTTAAGCTTAAAAATGAAGTATTATTCCTGAACACCCTTCTCCTATTACTAACATAAGGTTTAAAAGATCCAGGGGGAACATGCAAACTTCGTTGCATTATGTTGTAGGTATAAATAAAAATAGTTGAGGAGGAATAGCTAACGACTGGAACAATTCATAAGTTAAGGTAAGTTCTTATGAGGAGAGAATATTGCCACAATATTTTTTTTTAAATTACACAGCTGCCACAGTTTTTGTTTGAAGGAACAATGTCTGTCAACAATCATTTGGTTCTAATTGTTCATTTAGATTTCACACAAAATTTCGAGTTTATGAAATTTAATTTAATTGTGACTAGGAAATTTAATTCCAAACAATTTCGGCAATAACTATTTTTCGTGTAAAATTGGAAATAAACGATAAATTCACCCTCCCTCTTTTCGGGGCTAAATTGAAAGATATCTTTAAAACATTTGAGCTAAAATACTTTTGAGCAGTATTATCATTAATGATTTGGATAAACGCTCTGCATCAGGTTCAAATTCCGATTTGACCTGTATTTCTTTACTATTACCTCATATAAAGGCCCAGAGTCAGTCGTAATATTTATTGAATAGGTACATATTATATGCTAATACAGAGAAGGTAGGTATATATGATATAACATTAAAATTAAAACAACTTTCATTAATATAAAAAATGTTTATTAAATATTATAATTGATAATTATACATTACTAATTACTATATCAGTGCTATGTAAAAATACTTATAATGATTGTGCACGTTTCTTGTGTAATTCATACATACAATATATTATATATAATAACATACAAATTCAAAAACAAATTTGCATTTCAAACCATAAAAAAATAAATTCAATAAGTTTCCTTATCACAAGACGTAAATACAAGTTCATAAAAAACATTTGCATAAAATTATTTTTTTTTCTTAATTCTAAGCATTCTGACGAACTATGTTCCACCAAAGAAATTTGACAGGGGTGGCGACGACTCAAAATATGTTTTTGTAAAGATTAACATCAAAAAAATAATGTTGCCAACCCTGTGTCACGTTTTGAAATTGTCACGTTATATAATTTAGGTTTTCAACCGAACTTCACTTATCTATTCAATTGGAATCACCAAATAGTTATTAATTAATATTATCACATATTTTATGTCAAACATTATTTACATTATTAAAATCATGTTTTAAAAACTGTCAATTCAATTGCCCCATTTTATTTAGTGGCAGGCACAGTATCTTCGTAACTATGTAACGTTGCTTTTAAGTTAAACTGACAAACTCGTTTTTTTTTCAAATACCAAGCTAGCTGCTGTAATGAAAGAAAACATTTTTACGGTATGACATTAACATAGGCCTTTTACATTGTAAAATCTAGATTCAACCCTATGACAAATCAAAATATACCTAGCGGTGGTTATACCTAGATTACCTACCAACCCTAGGTATTACATTTTTATCCTCTATAAATTTTAAAGATTGTAGGTAAGTAGGTACTCTAAATATATCAAAAAATACAAATGTTATTGGAATTATCTATAGTTTTTTTTTTTCATAGGATAGCTAAGAGAGTTAAGTCTAACTTTCGGACTTTTTTAAAAAGAACCGCCTCACTATATGGACTTAAACTGTAACTAAGTAACTGACAATATTTAGTGTGAAGTCCCAAGTTTATTTTATGTGGGAAATATAATAAATAATATTGAAAGAAATATTTTTTATCAAGATGTTGAAAAAAAAAATGCAAATTAAATTTGAAAAACTCTTACTTTAAAATACTTACTCTGCTTAATAAGTACACTATCCTATCACTAACTGAACACTAAAAATATAGACCTTTGTTATACCATTTTAAATTGAGGATAGCTTTTACTTTAGTTGTCTTATACCACTATTATTATTAATTAAAATCTAAACTATGTGTGACTAGTTATAAATGCATTTATTTTTTCAGACAAAAGTTATTATAAACTTATTAAACTACCATATTTATAAATTAAAAAAAACTTATTTTTAGTAAAAATTTTACCAATCAACTGAGGTTAAAATTCAAAAGTACCCCAATTTTGGATGAAATTATAAATAAAATCAATGTTTTTATAAATAACTTTTTCAAGTCATTGATCATAGAGAAGCGTTATAATAATATATTATTGCTGTCTTCATAATTTTACATTGTTTTTCTGTAATAAAACTTATTGATACAAGTGGACTTGTTGAAATATTATGTTGCCTTCTTATTCATCATTTCAATTCAATTCATTTGCTGCTTTTATAGAAAAAACACAATTTTCCTATATCTTCTTTTTAATAGCATATATAACACTTAGCTATTGTACATTCAAAATACAAATACTAAAAAGTAATTATGCATAAAGTATGTACATATGCGAAACTGACCTATTTTATAATTCATTCAATTATCACAATATGTATATTAAATGTAATATGTATATTAATGCAGGTAAATTCTATAAGATAAAAAAATATATACAGGGTGACCCGGAAATTGCTCGTAATCCCATTTTTGAGTAAATCTAGAGAAATTTTCAGAGATTATCCGGATTTTTCGTAATAAGACTGTAAAAAAATAACTAGTAACATTTAAAAAGGAAATGTACCAATTTTATAAATAAGTGACATAATGAAAATTAAAATGTATTCCATAATTATGTTTATTAATTTTATCTTTATCTTTTTCGATGCAAATAACTTTTGTTCTCAACTATCTAACAAGGTAAAATAAAGCAAAACTACAACAATTGGCACATCCAGAAACAATAATATTCAAAAAGGCGGAGCGTTTTGGAGAAATTTTAGAATTTTTAGGTAATATAGTAATCTAGGGGTACTCTACTGTAACATATTTTATGATACAATATTAATATAGGCCCAATCAGCCATTTGAAAGACATTTCAAAATTTTATCTTGTTATTTGTATAAAAATTAAAAAAAAATTCAACATTTAATAACCGTAAAAAGATGGGGTAAGTATAACTTACATATTCTTTTGTTAATAAAGGATTTATATGAATTTATAATTATCCTTAACATGACGCATTTTATAAATTTAGCCCCAGTTTCCACTATAAAATAATGACAGTTTTTAGTTTTCAGTAGAAACAAGACCTATATATTATAGGTACATTCATTTGTGGCTCATTAGTAACCAAACGCAAACCTAAGTCTTTGTGTAGCAGCACTGCTTTCAGCCACTCTATCCACTTCTGAAACGTTTTCATGGGGAATGTTTTAAATAGCTTTGTCTCTTGTTACTTTATGGTTACGAGTAAATTTTAAAAGAACAAGAAATTAATTGAGCTTTGTATTATAGTGGTGATTTGAAAAATAAATTTTTTTTTTGGAGTATTCTAAATGTGCCCCTGCGACTTTGGCGCGTTAAAAAAACATATATAAGCAAAATAACGCTTGACACTTTGGCCAGGCGTTAGTTTATTTTATTTTAGATGATCCCTTGGGAACACTACTTTTTTTCTGAATGCAAGGTACCCTATGTCCTTTCTTGTATCCCTGACAACGTATATGCAAAATTTCATGATGATCGGTTGAGTGGTTAAGGCGTGAAAAGATAACAGACAGTTACTTTCACATTTAAAATATTAAATGTGCATGTAAGTACAACTTTTTGAGGATGTACGGTTGTTTATTACTCTTTCATGCGAATACTACAATTTTGATAAAACTTTTCAGATATAATATAATTATTTATAAAGAAACGCGGACGAACTCGCGGGCAAAAGCTGTTTATTACTGAGAGTCGTTTGTTTGACTATGCCTATTTGCATTTAGAGTTCTCAAGTTGTTCATAATTGTACTAATTCTATATTATATTATGTTGTAATTGGTAACGTCACGGTTTTTTAGTTCGAAATTGGATCAGCGTTGCTGGTAGTAAAATTTGTAACGCACGTTGCTATTGCTATTGCATCATCACTCGATTTATGAGTTCCTGTGTTGAAACAAACATCAATTAATATATTAACCAATGCCTAAGTCAATTTAATTTTGTGTATCCTAGAGTTGTAGATTTTATTTTGTCGTGTCACTAAATTTATCTTTTAAATTATTTTAAAAATATCATTTTTATTTTAAAATTATATAATATTATACCTACTTAATTTTTTAATTTTAATTTTGGACAGTTACTATTTAATTAATTATAATTAATTACGTAATTTAGGACAGCTATTTAGAGGGGGGTAGATTTTAATTTAGGACAGTTACGGGCTATGGTAAGTTGCGATTACGATAAAGGTAAGCAGTTCTAGGATTCAAGATTCCTTTAAAGTACTTAGGAATCTTGCAATGTCCTAAGAATTGTCGATCTTATAATTAGAAATGTTATTATTGGATGGTGTAGAAGCATTTGACTATCACTTATTGGCCAAATTGAAACTGTTTGCGTTCAATGATATTTTATTAATAGTGATTTATTTGTGTCAATTTTAAATTTATTTATTTATTTTAAGTTGATTTAGGAAAAAGACTAATAAATACGAAACGAATACTGTATTGAAATAATTATTTTTAATATCAATTTTAAAGTTTTTGATAATTGTAAGGTCTTGTGAATTTTGTAATTTTTTAAGTCGCACTATTCCAAATAAAAGAATTTTTGGATTTTGATTAACTTGTTGATAGCGTAAAGCTGATTAGTAATGTAAAGATAATAAACACATTACTTTGCGTAGGTATATGTATTGTGTACAGTGAATGCCCTTGGTAGGCGTGGTCTGATATTATTAATGTAACTCGGTGTTTCAAGTTCATTGTATGCCAGCGTTGCAATAATTATACCGTTATTCTCTTCCACATCAATAAACAGTATGACTTTTGAAATTTTTATTCACCAGACAAAGTGTAATCATGTGTGTATTAATTTTCAATGGGCCTTTTAGTTGCTGAAAAGGTATTAAGTGATCTACCCCCTCTATTTCTATACATTAACCGCAAAGTCTAATGTTACGCAAAACCTTCGTCTGTTCTCGACTTTCATCTGAATCTTAGTTGACGTCGCAGCCAGACTAAATAAAACGTCTTTGTCTATCCGTAAACAAGTAACAACAACCTTTGTACTTTTGTTACAAATATAGCCGCGGAGACGTCGTCAGCCTCGGAGAAACGTATATCGCGTACTTAAGACTAGGTACTTTCAGTAAATGCTACATTTGCTGAAAGTACCTAGTTTTATAATATGTAAGTAATCCTTACATATTATAAAACAACCTCCCCCTTCGCGTTTGTCTGCCTGTCTGTAGGTATGTTCACGATAAACGCAAAAACTACTGAACTGATTTTCATGCGGCTTTCACTGATGAAAAGAGCGTTAAATGAGGAAGGTTTTTATTGTTGTATAATTTGTACAAAAAAACTCCACGTGCGAAGCCAGCTAAGGTTTAATAATTTTATTAATAGTAAAACCTAATCGTACTTTATGTCTTAAAATGAAATCTGTATCTTACCCTAACTTGTATAATACTAGCTTTTATTCACGACTTCGTCCGAGTATCTTTATAAATTATATTCTATTTTTCAAGCCTGAACCTTTAAGTATAAAAATTTATAAAATAAATCCTGATACTCAAGTCAAAACTCGCAAAATTATGTAGGTCTGAATGTACTGAGTTTCATACTCAACTTAGACCTTTGTATGCTAATTCGCTTCTAGTTCCACACTTAATTTGATGTCACATGTAGGTACCTATATGACGGATGTTATTGTCTCGTCTGGCGATTATAGGATTGCTATGTATATCTATATCATTATAGAAATAGATGATGATCACCAACCTTTAAAGAGAAGTAGCACCTTAATGAATATTGTGATTATAAATAAGAATCGCACAAATAAAAAAGATTTTGGATGAAACCAGTTTTGAGAGGACGAAATTCGATTACAAACTTGATTTCGGGAACTTTTAGATACTAATCATTCCCACGTTTCATCTATTTGCCTATTTTATATCATAAAACGATGGATAAACCAGTTAGGTCATTATCATATACGTATGAACAAAACTAGCCTTAAATTTATAAAAAAAAGGTTAACATCCTTTATTTAGAATGTGTAATACCTATATTTCATATTTAATAAAATTATAAAAAATTCATCTTATATTTTTAAATACAGTAGGTACACAGCAACAGAAGGCGCTAAACTTATTACACAATCGAATTAAATTATCTTTTAAAAGTAAAAAAAAAGGCTCTTTTAAAATGCTCGCACGACAAACAATTCTAATTAATCAGCCTCCATGGAGTTGAAGGTTGCTGGCGAAAATTAAGTGTTGTCGAGATAACGGTATATGAGCCAACCAGTACTATGCGTTGTACGTATGTACTATGTATAGCCACATGTTGTATACCTACATGTTCACACGCGTGATAACATTCTTATAATACATGTTGTTTTAATATTGAAAAATATATTAATCAGAAAAAAGGAAAAAGCGATAAGCGTAATAGCAAAATACAGTTAGACAAAAACATTTCAAGAAACAAAAAAAAACGCTTTATAATTATAGGTAGTAACCTAGTACCCTAGATGAAACCTACCTTTCATCTAGAAAAAGAAAACAGTTCCAGAGGGATCATCTAAAAATAAAAATCCAAGGCCTCGCAAAACTATTACAGCAATAAAGATTTAATAAATTATTGCTCCTAAATTTAAGGCATCAATTTTGTAGACGAAGTTGGGGGCACCAGTTAGTATTGGTATAAATTAGAAAATAGAATTGAAAGTATCCCTACCAAAAGCTATCATGTCTCGGGAGGAGGGAACATCGGCAATAAATCTTTTATATTTATAGTTGACCTTGATTAAGGACATATTTCCCTAAGCTCGTTGACCGCTGACGTTTGTGAACGATTTTTCTGTCGTTTTATAATATAGATCGCTCTTAACCAACAAAAACTAATTATCAATATCACATTATCTTTACTAATTATTATGAAGAGGTAAACTTTGCATGTAGGAGGTAATTAATTTAAACTACTCATCCGATTTAAAAAAATCTTTCACCAATTGCAAGAATAGAATAACATACCTAGGCTAAATATTAACGCGGGCGAAGCCTCAGGCACTAGCTATCTAAAAATAAAAATCCAACGTTTGGCAAAAGTATATCTTTTATTTTTTTAATGTGGATGAAGTCGCGGGCACCAGCTTCATATTATATTGAATTCATATGAAGCAAGACAAGATGTATGTCTCGTTAAGATCACCGCAGCTGACGTAGTGTCAGTAGTGCCTTTTGGCAGTTAGAAGACTTCTTAATTATTTGTGAATGACTTTAAAACGAGAGTTTAGCTTTCTTCACTGTTCGCTAACAATTATAGTGAATGTTAAATGGAAAAAATATATATGCTAAATTTTTTAATAAATGGACAGTCTTATTTTGAATTTGTAAGTGGATTGTATGACAAGAAAATACGATTAAATAGTTAAATTGGTCATAAAGAAAATTTAAAAAATTGTATCAGATCCTATAGAGGTGTTATTGTGACGATTTTCTCCCTTAGATCAATTTTAGTTTTTATTTTATATCAATAATAAATTGCTACCTAATTTGTTTCAAACTCAAATCATGACTGCTTTAGATAAAACTTTATTTGATTATGAATGTTCCGGTGCCATAAATTACATGGTATGTCGATAAGTAAAATATATTTAATTGATACACAAATATAATAATAATAAATAAAAATGTCCTTTTTTAATCATGACCGACAGATTGACACAGCCTATATACAAACTCCGGAGAGTGTAAATGTGTTACTGGCCTATTGTGTAATTGACAGATAATAGGGAAAACAGAAAGAGAATTAAAAGCGGACAAAGCCAAGAAGAAAAGCTAATATTGTTGTCTACATAACGAAATCTAAATATGTATTTGTCATTTACATATTTTCCGAAACAGCTGAATCAATTTGGCTCAGATATTTTGATATATGTAGGCTTATCCTGTATATATTTATAATTTTGTAAACAATATTGTGTTTGGTAATTAGTTTAAATTATAATTAACACAACTAGTACACCTTCCAAGCGACAGCTATGAATACATTTGAGATTAAACAGATATTTCATTATAAACTCAAAAAAAGTGTCATCAATTGTCATAGTTCGCACAAAGCAGACAGTTATCTAGCCATCATTTTGTCAAGAATGTCTGGTCTTCAACATGCACATACACAAGTAGCGATTAAATAGCGATTAACAAAAGGCAACAAATAGGAAGCCCATTCCATAATATTCCAAATTTGAACAGAAGACCAGACATCTCAACGCTCAAAGACTTGACCTTCATAATGATAGGAAATGTTACTCACCAAATATCTAGTTGTCATAAGGCATACTTACTCTATGCTCCTCTAAAGTCCTTTATAACTAAGTCCCAGAGGCACGGTGGGTTTTGTTTAGAATTTTGTGTTATACATAGCTTGTGGCAGTTAGTGATTGGGCTACTGCAACAATTGAGCGCTATCTTATCATTTCCTACGGCCCATGGACGCGTCCTAATAGATAATAATTTTGTCAGCTATTCCTCATAATACGCAGCAACTATCCTAATGGACGTGAAACCTTATAATGTAAAGATTAAAGCTCATTAACTCATCCTTCAAGGCTTCTAAACAATAATTAAATTTACACGTTGTAATGTGAGATTTTAGGAAATATAGAAGGCCTGACTCGCCAAAAATAATAATGAAAACAATATGGGGCCATAAAATCCCTGAGGTAACATAAACAAATAAAAAATGTATTTCTGGTTTTGACTACACAACACATGCAATACTAAAGCGTTACACACTGACCTGCCGCCTCACACAATAAACACCATTACATATTTACGTAAACTACTGCCACAAAATATATGTTATATGAAAATAAGGACAAAACAGGGGTAGGGTGAAATGCTATATATTAAAAAATAGAGAAATATACAATAAATTCTATTTAAAACATGAATTTTATTAAAGAGTAAAAAACATACATTTTTTGTTTTACATAAAATAAAATGCCTGGAGGGTAGTTCGGGCACTGGCGCCGACATAATACATAACGCGACAGGTCCATACATAGTACTATAATATAATACCATATCATACGATAAACAAGTACACATATATAGGATACTGTCAAGCCAACTAAACTCACATCGGTAGTCATGTCGCGCTCTCGCGAATATAAAACTATATTAAATCTTACAAAAATACTTATGCGACTATTTCAAATGCATATAGAAGATCTCTCTTCTCGACTACAAAAATATTCTGAGATTGGAATGGAAATTACGTTTAAGGTAATCGGCCCGGATTCGATCACACTTTGCGTATAAAACGTCCGCTAACACGTATTCTAATTGCTTCTCTTCTGAGTCTTAAAGCTAACCGATAGGACTTGGCCATTGAGCGTGTATCCATTGAGGGCCTGGATCGCCATAGCGGCTTCGTCATACTCACGCATGTTCACAAATGCGAAACCTTTGTTTTTCTTTGTCTCCGGGTCTTTGATCACTTTAATGGAGTCTATCGCTCCGTACGGTCCGAACAGTTGCCAGAGGGCTAGTTCCTCTGTGTCCTCACCGATATTATAAACGTAAACAGTGGTCTGATGGGGGGCCGACGGGGTGCCCAGTAAGGGGACCGGGCTAGCCGGAGCACCCAACAGCGGTATGGGTGTGTGATTTGTAGCAGCCATGGGGTTAAAACGTTGCTGACCTTTGTTGATGAAAGGCAGGGCTTTGCCCGGTGACGGCAGAAGCGGCGGCTGTGGTGGTGGAGGGAAGCCGGGCGCAAAAGTTGTAGGACGAGGCCCAAATGCTGCACTCAAATTGGTCCCGTTGAAGGCTGTAGGGGTCGCGCCATTGAACACTGCACTCGCACTATTATAAGCCAGGGGATTGACTCCTACGCTGACCCTCGACGAGCGCGAGGAATTCTTCGAGTTTGGTTTATTAGCGAACTTGACGACGATAGGACCCGCGCCGTTAATCGGTGTAGAGCCGTTCATATGCTTTATCGCTTCTTCAGCCTGCTGCCGGCTCTCGTAACAAACAAACCCGATACCTTGAGAAACGCGGCTATTAGTTATCGCACCGAATTGACTGAACAATATGTTGAGTCGTTCTATTGTCATGTCTGGCGACAAATTGCTTATGTAAAGGTTACACTCAGTGTCGGGTTTGTGGCTGACTTTATTCTCGGGATTGAGCAGTGCGAAAGAGACTTTCAACGTTTTCCCTTGCATGAGGAGGCCGTTGAACGCGACTCGCGCCTTTTCAGCGTCCTCGTGTTTCTCATACTCGACGAAACCGTATCCTCTGTTCGCTATGAGCTTACAACTCTCGATTTTTCCCATCGCCGAAAACAATGCGAACATCATGTCGTGCGTCATCAGTTCGGGTATATAATTGACCATGAGTTTGGTCGGTGACACATTGGAATTGGCGTCCCCTCCGCCATTCTCGACGCTCATTTCTGTTTTCATTGTTCTTTTATTTTCTACTACACTACGTTCAACCAAATATATTTATAACTCACACTATGACCGGTCGATTATTTCATTTGCGACATGGGAATTGAACAAAGAAACGAGTAAAGAACACAAAAAACTCCTAGTCACACTAGTAAAACGCCACAGCAACGCCGGTTCCGTTTTACAGCCACACATAGACATACATACACTTTAGATAGATAGTAACATTTTTACATAGGTGGCTGATATTCTACATGTCCCCATGAACAATAACTTATTACAAATTACGGTATTCTATGTCAACTTGTAGTCTATGGTAAATAGGTCAAGAGCATTTTTATATACATTTATATTCTTAAAATATGTGGTTCTCCACAATCTCCTCTTTCGTTCGTTTCCCTAATTATTTTTTTATTGTTCTTGCTAACCATAACTTCTGTTATGGTAGGTAATAAAGAAATAATAAAAATAAGGTGCCAACCCTCGTTTGCTAAACCACTAATCACGGACGCATTCGCAAACCAACAGGCGTGCGGTAGCCAATACTGAATATTGGCGGTCGATATGCCGGTGCGTACCTAGCACAAACAATTTCGCGCAGAATACTATTTCTAGTTACTGGTACCTTACCGACTCTTCCTACTAAAAATAAGGAAGATATTGGGTGAGAGTTAATACTCTCGTTTTCGAATGTCTCCCAAGAAGCGTACCACTATAAGTGTAGCCCGATATAAAGCTGATCAGTACATGTGCGAGGACTGTGGGCCAAAAGGTACGGTTTTCGATCATTCATTAAAAGGCGAGACCAAGGCCAGGACCTTTGGCCGAGACACTTAATTCGGCACACATATTCGGAACTATTAATTTGGTTAACCGCCAAAGTCGCATTAAGTTCAATCGAATCCGTATCTCAAAGGCCTTTGTATACTATTTGTCAGTTGTCAATCAGGTAGATATCTATTTTATTCTATGTCCCATATCTATTTAGTTTGTGGTCTTTTTTTTTTTTCAAACTAGTTGTAGTAATTCACCATAGAGTAAAAAATTTCGATCATGTCTTGTGTTGTGTCATTGTCAATCATTAATTCATCCGTTCATTCATCAAAATAAATTCATTTTAATTCAATTCAGATTTTAGATCATTTTTGTGCTAGGTAGGATTACAGCTACCTAATTTTAGACTTTTTTACTTTGTAAAGATATATAATAGTAAAAACAAACCAAGTTGCATCTAATTAAAACACATTCATAATGTTTTTGACAAATATCTTATTTAAAAAGGTTAAGAGCAAGTAAGTATGTTCAAATTATCAACAAACAATGAACTTTATAGCTTGATGTTTGTTTGAAAATAATATTATTTATGATTACTTTCAGGTTTGTAATGGTTTGGATAGAAAGTCTAGTCTCTGGGCACAAGTACGTAGCTATTAGAGAGCGTTTAGCTGACAAAATGGAGGTTATAAGATTTGATCCATTCAGTAAGTAAATAGCTAAAAGTACATTATATACGTTATTAATTAAAAACTGTATTATTTTAATAACGTGGGGGCTGTAATATAGAGCTGCAACGATGATCTACTTGATGTCAGTATTCAAATTCATTTATTAACACAAGATCTTGTGAAGATTGATAGGCCAAACAACAAGTTATTGATAGCTTTATTCTGAATCTAGGGAAAGTAATATAAATGAAACCTAAATGAATCTAAGTTGTGCCTTGGCATAAAATCTAAAGAATTTTTAAATGTATATAAATACAATTAGTAGTTCCCGCGACTTTGTCAATGTTGTGCAAAAAAAAGTTCATTTACAGAGTTAGCCCTCCTGGGAATCGAACTTGGGACCCCTGAGTCAGAATGCTAATTCAACCACTCAACCAATGGGCTCGTCAGGTCAAAAATGAGGGTTGTACTGATCAATTAGTATAAATAGGAAGTGGATACAAGCTGAGGATGCTCTTACTTGATCATATATAATTGTGACAAATCTTTTTGTATTTTTTACTAACCTATGTTGTGTTTGAAAATGAAAACCGCCTGTCTGGCAGTAGAAACCACTCCCTTACAGAAGAGTATAGTATGTGTGTTGTTGCATTTTTGTAAGTGAGTAAGTAAGGGCTACCAGAGCCCATTCCCTATCCCTTATCAGTAATCCTACTATGGTCGGTGAAGCACCTGTGGTGTTATTTGTGTTGTAGGGGAGCCCAAGAGGTGATTTTGGGATTTACTCGAGTGCATCAGATTTTGCCAATGTATATTCCCCATGAGTCTCCTATAATGGATATCTGCTGGTTTGGATGGTGGGGTTTGGGGTAAAAATTTAAATACAACTTCAGAGGGGTTTTCAGAGGAGTGTGTCAGATCTTCAGAGGGGATGTTAAGTGAACCCAAATTAAGCTCCTAGTTAAAATACAGACGATTCAGATATAACACAAGCTCGTGGCATTCTTAAAAATGCAAAATAGATTTTTCCATTTTGTAATACTCGAGCGAGTCAAAATTTTCATACAGACGGTTCAGCCTGAATTCCTGATCGTGCTGATTCTTAATCTGATAATTTTTTCTTCCTACCATCTAATCTTCAAAATCCAATAAGTACCCACGACACTTGAATGACCACTATTAGCATCGTGGGCTCCACTACCATAATAGGCGATGGTAGCCATCACCCATCAAGTGGACCATCAACCTGTCTGATGACCTTACATAACAAAGAAGGATGTTTTTAATGTGACTATTATTTTTTTTTCAGTTCAAGAGAAAAGTGTTTATCGAGAATCGAAAAAGATCAGAAGTGTACATGAAAAATTGAAACAGGTTAGGGCTTAGGACTTAAAAAAAAGTATATATTGAAATAATTAAAAGTAGATTTTAATGAAATATAAGTGATTTTTTATTTTAGTGTATAATTTATTGTTGAAACATTAAATAAATATTTGGATACATGTTTTTTTTATTACATATAACTAATTTATAGTATAACTAGTGAGGTTTAATGATATTTAAGTACATTTCAAAACACAATATGCACTCTCTTTAAAGATATTTATGACTTAACTAAAACATACTAGGCATAGGTATAGAATAAAGAAATGCTTTCAAATATTTAGAAACAAAGTGAGATCATTCATTCATGAAATATCTTGGATATATAAATAATGAGCTAACTGTTTCGCGAGACTGTTCTTTCTATATGTTCCTATAGTTTATAGAGATTTTGGAAATATGCACATGTGCGATATTTGGATGAATGTTACAAATTATATTCTTTCTCCTACTCGACATAAATATTCCAGTACCTGTTCGTGTTTGGAACTCTATTTCATCTTACTTTAAAGAGTCAAACATATTAGATTTTAAAATACACTCTTACAACCACAAACTCGTGCTGTACTTAGTTGGTCACTGAAAGATCCGAATGCTACCTTAATATTAATAGGTTAAATAATTGAGAATTGACTCTTTGTAGACTTTTCTGTGTATCTACAAAACAGTTAAAACATCTAATGCACTGGTAAAATACATAAACCGTAAATCTTTTTTATGGGATGAAAGGTTGGCACGCACGAGAAAATAAAATATGGTTTAGGAAGAGTGATTTCTAATAGTGTGTCTTAAATTTTCAGGCTCAACGCATTCTAGCTTTTATTGTGACGATGACAAATTCCCTTCTGCTTTGTGTAAATTCCTTTAGAAGTAGTAAGTAACGGGCAGGGCCTATTTGAACTTTACACAACTATGTATGTATATTATCCATAGGTTTTCAGATTTGCACTTAAAAGAGGTTTCTAGTGCGATTAATCTCAACAGAGACTTAAACATAATAGAAGATACTATGTGATTTTGATTTGCATAATGTTTTAAAACGTGTTATAAAAATAACAATGTATGTACATACATTGTTGTATACATGTAAGCCACTATCTAGAAAGTGATTTTTTGAAAAATTCTTTGACAGCTCAATTTAAGGGCGAAATACAAAATTCATTGTATATAATCAGGATTATTTGAAATATCAATCGCAGCTGTCGCTTCTTACAGAAAATCCATTGTAATATTATTACGATTAATGAGTTAAGTAAGGATAAGGAGTGGATAGAGGAATGAACTTTGGCTCATTCTCCTATCAACTTGATCCTATTAAGGTAAGCTCTTAATAGGATCAAGTTGATAGGAGATAGGATCTGCTTGACTAACTAAACGAAAGGTTTACCTAAGTATAGGTAGGTACTAATAATAATTTTAGTATAACTCTTTTGACTCCTACAATCCCCTGAAACTTATTAGCAGACGATTCGTAAATTAAATGTTACACAACAAATCGCCATGAGTTTGTTTTAGAAATTACCTACTTACTTAAGTTATATAATATTCGGTGCAGATAATTGCAAAAAGACACAAGTTTTTTTTTTTTATATAAATACAATAAGTAAATAGTTATTTTATTTATTTTAAAAAGTGATCAATTTTATGTAAGTATTGTCATTTTTTCTTCATGGATTTTTTACGACTATATCCTAATTTAATATATTTTTAAAACGTCATAAATAGTGCTGTGATATAAATGATATTTTTTTTTTTAATTGTGAGTCGATTGACATAGAACTCGATTAAAACTAACATTTATTATTTTTAATAATAGAGTCGAATTTATTTAAAATAAGAATAAAAAAAATTAAAAATCTATATTTGAAATGTACTTTTTCAGTACATAGGCCTCTATGACCGTCAAAAATATTCTCATTCACAATACAACATGTAAATACATAAAATTGTAATTGTATTTAAAAAAAGTATTTTATTATATATGAATATCGCCAATTGTTTTTATTATTATTTTTAAAGACAAATTTAAAAATGAGAATAGACAAAATTTATTTGTATAGAGTTTATTATTGTTTAGCGTCAAACTCAGAATACATAACAAAGAATTAGAATTTTCAAAAATGCCAAAGGTGATATGTTATTCAAGATAAGTTTAAGTTAAGTTTATTCAAGATTGATATTCCAATTCATGAATTATTTACCTTTGTGCCAATTTAACTGTTAGTTTTGTATTCTGAGATGTCAAAGTAACGAGACAATATATATTTTTTTAAAGTAACCATAAATCTTTAGACATTACAACAGAGTGCAATATACTTATACATAAGACATTTACATATAATATATATTAATATAATCATTATAAAATTGAAATTTTATGTAGGTAGGTATTACTATAATGAAAATAAATTATCCCGATAATATCTAATAATCATAAATAATAATGTTATTGTAAATAAATTATTATTTAAAATAAAATTCTACAAAATAATATTAAATGATTAATTTTTTTAAACATACATTAAAATTTTAAATAAATAAATATATCAATTTGAAGATTAATTTTCTAATTGAAACTATAGAGAATATAACATATACATATATATAGAGAATATACATGTTATAGAAAGGCTATATACAGATATATAGATATAAAGAAAGGCCAGATTTTTATTTTTAAAAATAATTTTTAGTATTGGCGGACACACTAAAAATGATGTGGCTACTCGTATGGAAGCAGTCACCACTATAAAAGCACGTGTGCTGTTTTCTAACAGAGCCCACTTCCTATACCTATTATTAACTTTGTCCCTTAACTTTTAACCTATCAAAGATGGAGGTCAACTGAATTGTCCACTTTTGCAAAAAAACAAATTATATTTTAATTAAAATACTGTTTAATTTTATAAATGCAAAAATTCTTACTTGTTTGTGGATTTTTTTGCTACTAAACTGACATAGGGGAAACCTATGTCCAGCAGACTTCCTATGGCTGAGATGACTCTTTCACGTTATGCCCATTTGTGATAATATTTCACGTTTTTATATTTGAAACTTAGTTCTCCACAATTGAAATAGATGGCGTTATTATGCACTGTTATTGTGGGAAATTTTTGAAAAATATTTTTAAGCATTTTTTTTAAGTTTAAGACCTAATATGGATGAATACTTGTATGTGATAGATAAAGAAAAAAAAATTTTTTTTTTTTAAATTTTTTGTATATTGTTTTTTTGTTATAAAATAAATAATATTTTTTAATAAACATTTTAAATTTTCAATCGATAGAGCAAAATCATTGACCCAACAAGCACAAACACAGAAGCACGCGTGCTGTTATGTATCATAATCGAAGTGACTGCTTCCAGACAGCAAAAATTTTCTATTTTCTAGAAAAAAAAAATATATATTACACAATAAATAGCCTTTTCTATGTTGTATTAATAATTTATTGTAATTACATTCGAGTTATTGTGAGACAGAAAATCCAAAAAAAAAAAATTTAAAATTTTAATAATAATCTTTTTTTTTTCTTAATATGAATATGTTTCTCCTTAAAATAACTTCTATAAACATTTATTACTAACGTTAAGTGTAAGTATATATTTAATTTTTTTTTTATCACGTAAAATAACAATTACATTAGAAATTACATCAAATGTTTATAATTAATATAATTAAAAATTGACTAGAAGGTGTAAAGTACTTAGGCTTCCTAAAATAATACTAAAAAATATTAAAAAAACATATGTCATAGTTAAAAAAAATTATAGAGAGAGAAATAAAAACTAGTTTCTAGATATTTAAAAATCAGTTTTCTTTGGTTGAAAGTTATAAATGTGAAAGAAATTGATAATAAATAGGATAGGTTGGTCCGCTGGTGACAAGATAGGTTCGGTACCGTGCCAAGTTAATTTCAATCTTAAACAGACAATTATTAATAATAATTAATTATAATAATTAATTAATTAATTAATAATTAATTAATTAATTAATAATTAATTGGGTGCAAAACGCACGGCACCAAGTGAGTACATATAAATATAAACATTTATAAAAAAATTAAAAAAATAAAATGAAATGGAATGATTTTAAACTATTTACAGTTTTATTACAAAAAAAAAATCAAAGTTATCGATTTCTCGTTAAGTTAAGACGTTTTAGACTCGAGTTCACCAACAGACGGTTATTTTTAAACAGCTGTTTAAAATTTAAACAGCCGTTTAATAATATTTGGTTGTTCAAAATCGCTAAAATGCGGGTTAAACGCTCTAAACGTCTGATTAACTTAATGATTAACGGCTGTTTAAATTTTAATCAGCTGTTTAAAAATAACCGTCTGTTGGTGAACTCCGAGCCTTAATCGCCGTCAATTTCTAATCGATTGGTGTCGACGTTAACGAATAGTTAACACAATTTTTATTGATTAAACAGACAAACGATTTTAATTTGGACGTTTAGCCAAAAACTATCGACTGTATTATTCTATATATCGATAATCGATAATTCTAGGCACGTCTCTACTACATTTGATGTAGTGTACTATTTGATAACTATTTGTAATAAACTTTTTTTTTTTTAATTTTTTTTTCTAATTAGTGTCTAAGTGAGGGGAGGGAACATTTTTTATGTTTTTTTCACTCCCCGTATAAAGTTTTTTTTTTTTTTTAAAGATTTTGGCATTGATCCCTTACCAACAGTTTATAAACAAACATTTACAAAAAGATTTTTAAATAAAAAATCTGACAATCACAATTATATTTGACATATATATACACGAACTTACCTATTTAATTTAGAAAATAGTTAAATACCCTCAAAATTCGATCAAAATTGCAATATTTAGGTATTAATTTTTTAAAAAAAAATCATAATCTATATTGGTTTTCATATGTAAACAATTTTATTTTTTTAAAAAAATCACGTTTAAATGTAGATTTTTTTAAACACTACTATACTGAGGGTAGTCAGAAATTGTCCTAAGGAAGATGAACTTTTTTTTTTTTCTATACGAATAAGACTAGATTTATCGGTGACAGAAAATACTTAACAACATTAATTTTTACCCGTAAATAGAACGCAAGTGTTAAAATTTATATTTAATTACGTATAAACTATGAATAAACACTTACTACCCGCAGTTATAATTTTTTTTTTATTTAATAATTTAATTCCCAAAAGGCCGAAAAATCACTTCAATTTGTCAGTTCAATTTTTTCTCGTTCCAAAATTTCGTTAAAATTTTTATACAACAAAAATTAATTAGGGAATAATAATTACTTTACTTATATAACTATTAAGTTATTATAATAAAATTATATTTTGTCAAACTTAAAATTGATTGAATTAATATAATTCTTTTATTATAAAATAGAAGAAATGATATATTTAGAATATTTTAATTTAACTTAAACTTAAACTCATAGACTTTTTAAACAAAAATGGACTCAACAAAATTGTTAATATTTTCTTTCTTAAAATGCAAAATGGATAATATTTTTAGTATGATATATAACATACTAAAAATATACTAATTTCTTCTTAAAAATAATAGAGAACTTTAAAAGTTTAGACAAAAACTAAAAGAAACTTTCAGTTAAGTGGGTTTAGAGCATTTAATCCCTTGTCACTATATTTAATGGTATTTTTTTTACAGAAATATATATTTATGTTTATGTAAACTGTGCACATGAATATTATAAATTACTCATTACTACTTACTCGTTTATTTATGCACTGAAATACTTTTGTGTTACTTACTAATAATTTTGTGTCATATTATGACCAAATTATTTAAAATTATTGCATATATATTATATAAGATATGGACGAAAAGAAAAATACAAATAATTATATGGAAAGATAGAAAAAGAAAAGAAAAAAAGATAGTATATTATGTGATGGAAAATAGTAAAAAAAAAAAAATCCGAAAGCATTGATTGGCAAATGTATGTTTTTGTGTTGAATGTTGTTATTATTTTTAATATTGATTAAAATAAAAATAAAATACAAAAAGCATTGATTTTAACTTTTTGAATTATTTCAATGTAAGTATTTCTTTTACAAATTTTAAAGAAACTTAAACAGAAGAGTCATGGAATTTCAAAACGAGTAGTTAATACTGACACTTTATATATTTTGAAAATAAGTTTGTAGTATTTTTTTTTTAAATAAATAATCAATAAAATAGGTGATACTTGAAAATGAAAAAAAAAAAAAAAAAAAATCACATCGCTCTTGCGTTTCGTCCGTCATCGTTTAAGAAGTCTACGCTCACATTTCACAGAATATAATAAATAAATAAATAAAGTGTGTATTATTTAATAGTTAAATAATGTATAAATTATCTAATAGTAAATTCCTTTTACTTTTAGTTGGAGTAAAAATCACTAAACATCACTTAAGTCATTTGCTCGAGCAACGGCGCAAGTTCCGGATACTTTCATGCGAAGAATTCCGCTTTACTCGCCATCTCGAACTCACCCTCGTCCATCTCGTACATCTTTATTAGCTGCAAACAAATATTTACAACTTTATTACACTATACCAGGGGTCGGCAACCTTTTGAGTCGGAAAAGTTAAAAATTACAATTTACAAAAAAGCCACAAAATTTTTCTTCCCAACAATAAATAGTACTTGCATAAATAAAGTTTTTTATTTATGCATTATTTATTAACTAAGCCTTAAGTTCTGTCAAATGTACTTATGCTATACTAACATTTTCAACATCTTTGGACAACTCCTCGAGTTGCTTGTCGTGGGTCACCTTCAGCTTTTCCTTCTCGCGATTCTGCTTTATGGTTTGGTTCTGGAAAAGAAGAAAATCTCACTTGTAATTAGTCGCATAGGTATGCTATCGACGTAGTGCCATAATTACATATATAGACTTGTTAGTATTCAACTATTAGGTATCCAATTAGGTGGTCAACTTTGAGGACAATCTCTGGATCCAGCTCGAATTTTTTTTTGGGCAGCGTTCCTGCCCAAAAACAAAATTTCTCAGTATGTCAACACAAAAGTTTTCGACTAATGTGTGTTTTATCAGTAATGACATATCGTGGCCTCATAAAGAAGTTCAATGTCTTACACCAAGAGATCGAATTAGAAATGTGGAGATCCATAGAAGTACGAAAGTTACCGACATGAGCCACAAGGTGGACAAGGGTCGACTGTGGGTCCTTCACCATACGACTGAGACGATGATGGTGATTAAGAGTCAACTGATGCGGCCAAAACTTGAACCTTTATCAAGTTGTCAAAGGCAATTGTTTCAAAAATTTATTTTTTAAGCGTGTCACTCTTAAGTCATTGGCGGCAGTAACCACTCCCTTACCTTGCGCTCGTCCATGAACTTCTTGGTGTTGTTCTGCTTCTTCTCGCGCAGGCGTCGGTCCTTCTCCTGTTTGGTCTTGAGCGTCTTGTCGTTGGCGACCTCCTTGCTGGTGTCGATGCTGATCTTTGTCTGGCGCGCCGTCATCTCCTTGAGGTCGCGCTCGTGCTTCGCCTCGAGCTGCTTCATCTGCGCCAGCTGCGAGCCCTCCATCAGCTTGCGCAGGAGCTCCTTCTGATCGCCGAGGCGCATGCGCGCGCCGCTCCACTCCTCCGCGCGGTGCCGACTCACCATCTCCGCCCACGCCGCCGACTGATCGCCGACCGCACGCCGGAACGCCTCATCGCCGCTCAGCTGCTCCTTGCTACAACCAACCACCCGACAAACTACAGAACAATGCACTCTTGTAAAAGTTCAATATTTAAAATCGGGATGGTTTTATTTATTCCAAATGAACCAAGAATATTTTATGTTTTAATTGCGCAATAATTTGCGAGGAACTTGAACGAGAATTTTTAAATTGTCAAAATCGTAGAAACACGGACTTATTAACAAGATGAGATGTAGTAAGAAGACTGTATTACTGTAAGGGCCTCTTTCACCATCTGTCAAGTAGGCTAACCGTCATTTAAAGTCACCTGTCACCGAGATAAATGGAGCTGATATACTTTTGTTTGTACGGCAAAAGTCCCTAACAAAAACGAGTGAATAATTTAATAAAACATAAAATTATTTCTGAAAGTAACTAATCAACACTTACTTGTAGTTGGTGAAAAAGGCCCAACTATAAGTAAAGTGTTGATTGTTAATTTTTTTATATGATAAGGATAGTTAAATGGGCTCTGGCATCCATTACTCGCTCATCGAAACACAAGGTTCGGTCTGCTGTAAGGGGATGGTCACTACCGCCAGGATTTTGCAAAAAAAAAAAATATCTCAAAAAGAGTGCGTATTTAATTGGAGCTTCAACTATTTTTGATTCCATCTTACCATACACGTTTTACTCGTAGATCTATTAACTGAATGATAGTAGACACTGGACTTACTTCTTTCCTTTGATGAGTTTCTCTAGCGCCGCACATTGTTGCTTCTGCAAAGTGAGCTTTTCCTTCGCGTGTCGTTTGCGCATCGCTTCGATGTCTTTTTGCTGCTTTCGATTTGCTTTCAGGAAACTTTTCTCCTGGCGAAGAGACTCCACCGTTATCGGCTCAAACACCAGCGGCTCTGTGGACCAATTTCACGATTGTCTCACTTGACAAATTCCATTTATGTCTCTTTAGACTTTAAAGGCGATAAACTACAAGGAATGACACAATACAATGTGTTAAAAATATTACAATAGTAAAAGTAATGAAAGAACACAACCTTCTTTGAAACGTTCACTTCGATTACAAACAGTTTTTTGTCTTATCATCGTAATTCAATTAAAAATAATGAAATATACAATACAACGGATGTACCGTAATAAGTAAGACTTTTATAAAGCTCACACTGCACCGATGTAAAGTACATTACATACTAAATGTAGTCATATCGCGAGTTATTTTGCAAATATGTTTCGCATTAAAACTCAGATGTTTGCGTGTTATAAACGATTTCTGTTGGACGCATGTTAAGAGTTACAAGCGATTTCTTGTATTACACACACAAAGTAAAATATAAACCGACACCTTCAGATCTTGCAAAAAATTGACACGACGGAATAAAAAAAAAATAAAGAAATCAAAGTAATTGTATTGCTTTGCTTCGAAAATGACATTTTTAAGGCGTACAAAGCCATCGATGGGAAAATATTTATTACGGGGAGAAAGTGACAATAATTATCTATCTATAGCATTTAAAAAGACGTTAATATTGTAATATTTGGACATAAAGTATTACTATAGTTTATACCAGATCAGATTACCTAGTAAAATTTAAAAAAAATATCATATCATTTATAATATTTTTGATTTTACTTATATAATTTTAATTTTAATAGTAGAAATATGTAGTTGGACTAACACAAAAAAATATAGACTAAAATCATAATTATTAAAAAATAACTGACTATAAATTAAATGTTAACATCAAGCTACCTTTTTATTTTTTAAATACTTATTTTTTTTATGGATATAAATGTAAAGAACTGAAATGAATATTTAGGTTCAAAATTTCTATGCCCGAAAAAGTTAACAATTAATACTTTTTGAACAATTATTTTATTATACATAAATTTGTGATATTATGTTAAGAAACGTCCAAAAATCCTAGTGATTAATTAATTTTAATGACTTCATGCAAATGAGAAAACTCGCTAGCTCCTGTAACTTGTACCGCCACAAAAATAGATTCCCAAAATATCTGTTAGTGTACACAAGAAGCCCACATTAGTTTAGTTTGGCCTGTTTTATACTGAAATATGATTTCATGTGCAATTTTGTATAACATCAACGAATTTGAATATTTTAAAATACCCTTGAACCAAACTAACTTTTAGCACATTGCCTTGTTGTTTTAAATATATTATATTTGGTGCAGAAAGCTATTTTAATTCAAAAGTGAGCATGTATATAAGTCATTTTATATGTTGTTTTGTGACATTGACACATATATTGTATTTAACTACGATTGTGTGGTATCGGAGTTATAGAACTTATAGATTGTAAAAATAACCCAGATCAACGATGGAATTGCTTCTTTTTTGAGATAAAAAAAAATCGTTACCCTACAAAATTAATAACTTTGAAAGCTCTTAGGTTGCAAAGTTTTAAATTTGAATTTATAAAACTTTTAAAATCGGTCCACTAGTTTTTGAATTTTTTTTCTATACTTATTTAATATTATAAAGAGGAAAGATTTGATTGATTGTTTGTTTGTTTGTTTGAATTGAATATGCTCCGAAACTAGTTTATCGATTTGAAAAATTCTTTCACCTATTAAAAGCTATATTATCAGCGAGTAACTTGGACTATATTTTATAATGTTACGCGGGCGAAGTCTGTTTAGAATGTTAGTAGAGATGACTGACCTTCTTTCTTCTCCTCCACTTGAACTTTCTTCTCTGGGCCGCTCTCCTCTATGCCCATCTGCTTCATGTTGTCGTCCCTCTGCTTGGCTGCGCCCATGAACCCTCGAGGGTCCGACAGAGCAGCCATGAAATCTTAAACAGTCCACCAAGTCATCGGCTGACGAGATTGGAACTCCCTGATCTTTTCAAAGTTAGAGTGCCTTAGGCCTCATCCTTGCTACACTTTGGCAGTTCTATGTGAGTGGTAGGTATGTGATAAACTCTTGTGTATATGTGTATCTATGTATAATATGTATTATGTGATATTAGACTTAGGTATTATCCCCATTGTATAAATGTAAAATTCGTAATTGGTTATGTTTATGTTTTTATCGATTTTTGAATGAGCTGTGGATTTTTTAGATAAATAAATAAATAAATACACAGTTGGTTGTTGGCCAAGAGCAAACTTATCTTTAATAAAAAAATTAAAAAAAAGATGACAAGTCGCCTAATTCCATTCGAATCGAGGTTAAAGTTTTATATATTTAATTTTTGAGATTTGTCGACACTTAACTGATTTTTTGTACTAAATTATGATGCAAAGTTGTGTATATAAACAACCTAAAATAATAATGGTATGATAAAAATTTATAATTTTTTTTAAATAAAAGTTTGAACATAAGTAACTCCTTCTTCAACTAACAAAAGGTAAACGTTAATGCACTTTTTTTCTTTTTAAAATTAACTGTACATAACAACTTTTTCAAATTTCTATTTTCCAAAATATGTCATTAGGTATCTTCAACGAAAAAAAAAATGCGATATATCACCATTCATTTATGAAAATTTTAAACGCAAAAAATAAAACTAGATTTTGAAACAAAACAAACGAAGATTTTTTTTTTAATATATATGCATGTCAGAATTTTTTAAGTGTGTTTCGAAAGTTCGTTTAATTTAGACGTTATGTTAATTGTGATTAATATATTTTTTTTTTTTTGAGTAGGTACGTAAAAACAAAGAGTAAATACATATTTATTAATTATTATTTTATTATTATACATATTTATTATTTGTTCACATATTTGTGAACAGTTTTGGAAAGTTTTATTCTTTAACCATAAATTTCACAGACCCCAAAG
The DNA here is from genome assembly GCA_944738685.1 of Synanthedon myopaeformis. Classification (NCBI taxonomy): domain Eukaryota; kingdom Metazoa; phylum Arthropoda; class Insecta; order Lepidoptera; family Sesiidae; genus Synanthedon; species Synanthedon myopaeformis. The sequence continues at coordinate 916,698 of OX122927.1, read as the reverse complement.
ATGTTTGAGAAGAAAGTATAAATCCGAAATCTTCAATAATCTCATTTCATAATCAAACTTTCTTCACTGAGATCAGAATTATAATTTTCTGACCATAGCCTTGTGGCGACAGTGACCACCTTACCTTACAGAAGACCACCGTTAAATAACTGTACGTGTGTTATACTTTTTATTTTAGAAAAGTTGGCATCCTATCATCAAGTGGCTGTCAGCTTGTCTGACAACCTTTACATAAAAAAAATGTCTAGATTTATAATATCCAAAGTATAGATAAGGCAGCATAAATATTAAGAATACTATAAATCCTAAAAGAGAAACCACCAATTTGTGGTATTTTTGATTTATTTTTTTATCAAATTAAGTTGTAGGTATAAATTAATTTATTTTTTAATTCACGCTAAAAATTATATAAAATGGGGAGATTAATTTTTTTTATTGATTATATTACATTCTTCACTACACTAGTGCATGGGAACCATAGAGAATTAGGAGAGTAAAAGAAACGAAACCAGCCTCACCTTCGAAGCCATCTGGCACGTAGATTTTGAGCTCGATATTGCAGAAAAGCATAGGCAGTGACATAGGAAAGTTGGCTTCTGTACGCAGCGAGATGTGACGGTAGCCAGCTTGGAGGCCATCCAACGGCAGGATTCTTTGACCCAACAGTTTTCCGGACTCCTCGTATACGCCGAAACGGAGCACCGCTAAGTCAGGCAACACCACTTTCCGGAACAGGAACGGCTCCTCGTTGTACACCGGATTGAGGCCGTTCGCCGGCACCAATCGAGTGCGGAACTCTTTCCTTATCGTGTCCGACGGCAACCCGTACATGTCCACTTCGACGTAAGTGCCGACCTTTTTGTCCGACAGAAACTGTCCGGCGATCACTTGGACGGAACACTGGGCCGCTATGACACCGTCCACTGGCGCGTCGGCGAACGGGTCGAAGTTTCTGTCCGCGCGTCTCATAAAGTCCGGCTTCAGCAGGTACCTGTTGTAATACGACTACAATGTACACACACAACCTCTATACGACCTTTACTCTATATATATATATATATGTATAATAGTTTACGACCTACCGAATACAAAAAAATTGTGGTTTGGTTACAAACACTGTGACACGAGAATTTTATATATATATATAGAAGAAGATATTGTAAAAAAAATTAACATTAATAAGGGTTACTTAGAGCCAAAGTGTTAGTGAAAAATCATACAAAATCTATAGTTAGTACACATAAATATTACAGACACATTGTACATAGATATAAATATAAATTTAATTAATTTATTATCATTTATAGACCTATTACAAATTTATTATCTATGGTACCTAGGTCTAGTAATCGTAATTTATGGGGGGGTAGTTAGAAAGAAGAGGTATAATATGTTAAAAAGTGAAAATTTGAACAATTATGTGAGTATTTTTTTAAAGTAATATAGTGTAGATGGCGCAATATCTGAAAATATACAGAGGTGTCGGTTACACGGTTACGGTAACATGTCGCGAGTTCAAGGGGTTTTTTCCCATATAAAAAATGCCCAATGCGCCTAAAGAAATTTAGAAGAAACAACTTATAAATGTGTATTCTCAAATGAAGTATGAAACAGCATAGAGCAAATAGTACTGGTTAAGTACTATTTACTCTATGGTAACAGTCAAGTCGAATGTGCATTATTTATTACTTAAAAGCCTAAATAATTCAGTAATATTGTTTTTTAGGTAAAAAATGATGTGATATATGTTTTTGCCGACATTGATTTGTAATTTTGATTTTTGTGAATCAAAAATCAAAAACTAGCTGACGGATTGAATTGAAATTTTTATACACAAATATCCAATCAGCCTCGAGGATTGATCTTATTTTATATTTTGCGTAATAATATAATTTCGCTTTCTTTACGGCGCCACCTGCCGAAAGCCAGGAGAACTAACTCCCCAACGAGAACCACCTTCACATTTAAAGCGAAAGTTAGCAGTTGAACGTTAAAGAAAACGACACAAAGAACGTCTACTATTTGCGTCGACTGCGTATATATTAAGAGTTGCTCATTCATTCAGATTCATTCGGCGACATTGAAAAGGTACGACTGAGAGAGGTCGAAGTGGAAGGTGATATAATAGTCGTATAAAGTGAAATGTTTGTTAAGTACCCGCAGTTGCCGTTGTACTCGAAGTTTTGAGAGAGGTCGAAGTGGAAGGTGATATAATAGTCGTATAAAGTGAAATGTTTGTTAAGTACCCGCAGTTGCCGTTGTACTCGAAGTTTTGAGAGAGGTCGAAGTGGAAGGTGATATAATAGTCGTATAAAGTGAAATGTTTGTTAAGTACCCGCAGTTGCCGTTGTACTCGAAGTTTTGAGAGAGGTCGAAGTGGAAGGTGATATAATAGTCGTATAAAGTGAAATGTTTGTTAAGTACCCGCAGTTGCCGTTGTACTCGAAGTTTTGAGAGAGGTCGAAGTGGAAGGTGATATAATAGTCGTATAAAGTGAAATGTTTGTTAAGTACCCGCAGTTGCCGTTGTACTCGAAGTTTTGAGAGAGGTCGAAGTGGAAGGTGATATAATAGTCGTATAAAGTGAAATGTTTGTTAAGTACCCGCAGTTGCCGTTGTACTCGAAGTTTTGAGAGAGGTCGAAGTGGAAGGTGATATAATAGTCGTATAAAGTGTAATGTTTGTTAAGTACCCGCAGTTGCCGTTATGCTCGAAGTTTTGAGAGAGGTCGAAGTGGAAGGTGTAATAATAGTCGTATAAAGTGTAATGTTTGTTAAGTACCCGCAGTTGCCGTTGTACTCGAAGTTTTGAGAGAGGTCGAAGTGGAAGGTGTAATAATAGTCGTATAAAGTGTAATGTTTGTTAAGTACCCGCAGTTGCCGTTGTACTCGAACTTGCCCTGGTTCAGCTGCATAGGAAGGTCGGAGGTCTGGAAGTTGAGCGAGACCATCTGGCAACCGGCGTTCCAGAACACCTGCGGCATGTAGTTGGAGGAGTCGGCGCGAGTGCCTTTCGGGTAGATGCGCGACATTTGCCTCTTGTTGTAGTTGACGAAGTCGATCGCCTGCGACTTGAGGTAGTTCATGCCGGTCGTCTCCGCGAATGACGACATGTTGTGGTGGATGTTCTTCTCTAAAATTTTTATTATGTTAGTGCAAAAATACACATATACCACTTCACTTAGAATATCTGAGAGGAGAAGAAGAATATGTGCGATTATTCATGTTTCATTTCAACAAAAAATAATATAAATTAAAAGTCACTCTATTTTTAATGAATAGACAAACGATTATTATGAAATTTTTCAGAAAAAAAAAGTACCGTCCCCGAGGGATCTTCTAATAAGAAGAATTGTATAATAGCGGTAAAAATATATGACGGCGCATCTGTCACTACCACACGTCAGGTTGACTTTTAACTGTCAAAGTCGGCCTGGCGAAGCGTCATTGTCGATGGTAGCCAGGGCGGCCATCTTGACAGCACTCACTTACGATCGGGACGGCGCCCGCACACCGCGCGAACTAATGATTTCACCTGTCCACGCCCACGTACAAAGATACATACGTACAAAAATGAGTTCTGATGAAGTCCCCGCTGGCTCTTCATATAGATTAGATTTTGTAATGGGGGGGGGGGGGGGGGAGAAGAGAGGGAGGGGAGGGTCTCTCCGGTACAACCCCCCACCTGCGCAAATGTATAGTTTCCAAGATATCCATGGTTAAAATTTGAGGTTATGTCTGTACCACTTTAGAGTTGTGACACCACTAACTTGTGTGTGCTGTTGTGTTTTAGTGAATGAGATTGGATGCATTTTCATAATATGCATTATTAGAACCTAATAACCTAACTCAATTGTCATTTTTTTTTTGGAGAAATGGTGCAAAATTACTTGAATTTCATTTATTTATTACAAAAAAAAAAAAAAAAAACTAGGTGGTTGCGCGCATCTGGAGACTTTGCACAATTACTTGTTAAATAATAATAACAATAATAAAGACATACTCTCCGCCTCCTCGAAGCTCTGAAACTTGACGGGCTGCGCGTAGTTGACCATGGAGGAGAGCCAGGGATGGACGCTGGTGGTGGAGCCGGTGTAGGCCGCCGGAGGAGGAGCGTCGCCCTCCGCCCCCGGAGCGGCCTCCCCCGGCGCCCCCGCCGGAGCCTCCTCCGCCTTCTTCTCCTCCGGGATCGGGACCACGGCGGACGCGTCCTCCTTCACCTCGTCCTCGATGACGAACTGGCCCTGGCGGAACAGGTCCAGCTCCTGCTTCTCCACCTCCGCCTTCAGCCGCTTGTTCTTTATCATTATCTTCCTCTTGAGAGCGATCGGAGGCGGAAGCGGAACGCCCGGTTCCAACTGAAGCGGACATTTCACTCACACAGTTAAAAAATTACCCAAAAAAAAAAAACTATAGCAGTGAACAATTTATGAAAAAGTCAAATATATTCATAAACAATTTATGATTTATTTCAAATTTATATAAATGTTTCATTTTAATTTATATCAATCTTAAATGTTTTATGATGATTCTTTTTTAAACTATACGTTTAACTTGAAAAAGAACAATATATATTATATACATAATATATGATTACAACTTTTCTTAATTAAAGACAACAAGGGACTCTTTCACCAACTGCAAGTAAAGTGTTGATTAAGTTACTTTTAGAAATAATTTTATGTTTTATTAAATTATGCACTCACTTTACTGCATCCTTCTTTTTAATCTTTGTGACTTTTACCGTACAAACAAACTTGACACTTTACTCAAAAACTGACCGGATGGTCCGGAAGCGGTTCCTTCTGCAGCAACTCGCCGAGGATCTCGTCGCAGTACTTGGCCAACTTGTACTGCTGCGCCTTGCAGCAGTGGTTCTCGAACGACAGGATCACGGGAAAGTCCGACGTCACGAACGCTGTGTCCCTCAGCGCGTAGATCACATCCTTGAACAGGATGTCCGTGCACATCGCCATCCCGTGCGTTATTATCGGCTCTTCGTCCTCCCCCTTTCCGTCCCAACAGTCCAACTCTACACATCTGGAATATCAACTGTACGCTTACCATATCATCACCTTTTACATAAATAAAACAAAGATCAATTATCAAAACTGTATTCAAGAAATATTCAGCAAATGAAATGTAATTTAAATACGTTACATTTACATTTTTAAGAAGACTTCTTTCTTACTATTTCTCCTATTCAGAAAATTTATGTTTATGTTATTATTGTTATGTTTTTTTATGTTTATGTTATTATTGTTTATGTTTATTTATGTTTATGTTATTATTGTTTATGTTATTTATGTTTATGTTATTTATGTATATGTTATTATTGTTTATGTTATTATTGTTATGTTATTTATGTATATGTTATTATTGTTATGTTATTTATATTTATGTAATTTATGTTTATGTTATTATTGTTTATGTTATTTATGTTTATGTTATTATTATGTTATTAATGTTTATGTTATTATTGTTTATGTTATTTATGTTTATGTTATTATTATGTTATTAATGTTAATGTTATTAATGTTAATGTTATTATTGTTTATTTATATTATTTATGTTTATGTTATTGTCCCTTTTTGGTTGTTTGGTTGAAAATACGGAAGTCTTACCTGCATCCAGCGAGCAAGACTTGTCTGTACATTTCAACAGAACTCTTGCCACCGAACTGTCGGCCCGACAGATAGGTGTTGTGGGAGGAGTTGATGTAGTAGTGGGATAGAGGCTGGTCCATTTCCATGTAGAAGTCCAGTCGGTCGAGGAACACGGGGGCGTTTTCGTCGGACATCAGGTAGCGAATCAATCCGTCTTTGGTGAGGCATTCTGGAACCATTTAAAAGAAAACCTCAATTTTGTAGCCCGATTGCTGTTTCCTTTTGTCCTTTCGGGAAAGAATAACAATAAGGCCTTCTTCTTTTAGCCACTATCTTAACATTGTAAGCTATGTTTTATATAAATATAACATAAACATTAGTAAATACAATTATTATTTAATTTCGCATTTATAATATTAGTAGGATTTTAAATTGATTGAATTTATTTATTGATTCAAAGTCTCTGTGTATCGTTTTGTAACTTGCTGTATAAACAAGAGAATTATTTATTTTTTACAATAGAATACTTAGGTTAAATTGAAGTTAATTCTACTGGAGAATGAAATGAATTAATGAATGTCCTAAATTGGGAAATAAGTACATATTACTATGTAGTGAAATAATACTAACTTGCGCCCTTGGCTTCTTCGTCCTGTTCATAGTCGACGATGATCTCGAGAGCTCTCTTCTCGTCGTAGAGCGGATAAAGGATCTCGTTGAGTCGAGGGTCGCGTTGCTTCTCGTTCAGGAAGTTCACAAACTGCTCCAAATTTATTCGCTCCGATTTGCCTTGTGTGCTGTAATGGAATGGAAATGAAAATGGAACCAATAATAATATTAGGTTATCAGTTAGAACCTTCTATGCACGCTATGATGACAGTTTTAGTCAAATTACAATAATAAAGTTCCAATCGGTCATCTAAATCATTCAGAGGCCTAATAAATTTCCAACACACACAACAAATATCATCAAAATAGGTCTAGCTGTTTAAGATAATTAACAAAAACTAATAACACATACAGAACAATCATATATACTATGTTATACACTACATAGTATATATGATTGCCTACTATAACCTTCCATAGGCTAAGCACAGCATAACATAAACAAAAGCCAACTTACATAGACCTAAACAATTCTTCGATATCATTCCTCGGACAGATCTTGTGGTAAAGAGCATAGAACTTGTCGAATGTGAAGGCTTCTCTTTCCATGGACTCGTTCTTGCCAGACGGAAGGCCAAGCTCGGACAGGCCCTGGTATACCAGCTTCTCTGTCTTCCCGGACGCGAAGGTCCTGGCGACAACTTTCACTGGTACCTTCCCTTTGGGATCCGTCAGGAACGATAGTCGCATCCAACTGAAAAATATAACGGATTAATAATAATTCCTTTTAATTTTATTTTTATGCAAAGGTCGTCAGACAGGCTGACGGTCCACTTAATGGTTAGGTGGCTACCGTCGCCTATAACACATGTAACGGCCCTAGGGGCTGCAATTAGTAGGATCTGGGCCTTAGTTAAAGTAACACTTTGAAAAGGATAACGAAGTTTGAAAGAATAAAAATGTATGGAATGTATCACGTGATTAAGCGACGCTAATCACGTGATACATCTGTCATTTTACAACGATATGTCATCGTTTTAAAATTAAATTGTTACTTTGACTAGGGCCCCTGGATAGGGAAAAGCTGGCAAGAGGGAAATCTGCCATCCCTTACTTACCCACCGATACACAAGAGCACACATTCTGTTATTTCACACTGCATTTGTCAACCAGTCTGGCGGCAGTAACCACCCCCTTGTAGAATCGCATGTGTAAATAATATCATGTGTTTCGGTGAGCGAGTAAGGGATGCCAGAGCCAATTACCCCATCACTTCTTTATCCTACTATCCTACTAATCCTACTATAGCGTTGCTTGTGTTATAGGCGCCTACCATAAAGTGGACCGTCAGAGGGCGCTGATAAAATTGAGCGAATGTTTGTTAGTTGTTATTTACTAGATACTAGTTACAAGACAATGATAGAAAACAAGCTGAGTTTTGAAATTACATAACAATACAATATAAATAAGATTTGTTTTAAATTATTATTTGTGTACCAGTTCCCCAAAGTAGTCGAGTTAATTGAGTGAAGCGTGTTACTAAATACATTTAGGTCATGTCAAGATTGGAACAGGCAAGAGAGAATATTTAGTAGGACGTCAATTACTTGTTCTAATTGCAAACGATACGGATTAAGGATTTGTTACACTGAAATGGAATTAGGTGATGCTATATTATTTATTACATTGGATTTTAGTGATGTAACGAATGCCAGTTTTTAAGCATTCAGTTTTTAAATCTAGCGCCGTTTATCTATGATTCAAAATATGGCGCGTGCGACGCACATAATATTTCCGGTGACAGCGGCGCTAGAGGCTACCAACTTAACAAGAAATTTTATTAGCGTTGTTAAGTTGGTAGAACGTTGGTATTTTTGTATGATTGGAATTTTGTTTTGTTTTCGCTACAGGCTCAGATGAGTTTGTGAATTGTGAGGTATTAGACTTTTGTTACATACATTATATATATATATATATGTAAACATAGTATTATTTGTTTTCTAATGTCTAAAGAGAGGTGATTAATTAACACCAAATATAAATGTTGATTATAGAATGATATAATATTGTTTTTTATATGTTTTTTAATTGAAAAGAAATTAATACTTTTTTTGTTTAATTTACCTAATATTGTTTTCACATTTTGTATTTTTCTTTCACGTTCATATTCGTAAAATATTTAAATTTTGCCAATGCGAATATCATAAATCAAACGAATATTCGCGAATGCGAATGTGAATGCGGATATTCGTTGCATCACTAACGGTTTTAGTCTACAAAAAAAAAAAAAACTTAGTACTTAGTGCATTACTCTTTAAAAGAATTTTTCTTACACAAAAAAAAAAAATTCTTAGCGAAAAAGCTAAAAAGTTGTGTGCACAACGCATAAGAACTTATTAGGTATATTGTTTCTCCTGCTTTTATAATTTTATAATAAAGTAATAAACTTATTATTTTCTTGTGGACGAATATTATCCATTTATTCTAGTGAACGCTATAATTAAACTTTACGTTTTAAGATAAAATGAATAACCCAAATATTTAAGTAATCGAATAAAAAAACATGTTAATTCAATATTGTAAGAGCTGCTCCACATTGTTGACCCGATTTTTTGTTGTTGTTTTTGTTTATTCAAAATCATGCTCATTATAAAATAAATATGATCTTTAGTTTTGTTTAAAGAAAGACAAACCCACAGTTCAGTAATAACTGTGAATGTTTACCTTTGTAATGTAATTTTTTTCTTCAGTTTTATAGTTTTTATTTTTAATAAAATACTAATATTTTTTAAATAATATTCAGCTACGATAATAAGAAAATGGTAATCTTAAGTTTAAAGTCCCAATGAGATTACAATTTAATCGCAAGTTCGCTATATTCTCATATTCATACGAGAAAAAGATCAATATACTTGACTTTTAGTTAACGAAAAATTAATATTAAAGTCGTCTCTATAATCTAAATAAGCTACGAGTAAACGATTTACTTATACATATACGATTAACTTGAAAGGAATATCAAAGCTGAATTTACAACGCTTTGAAACAATCTAAGAGTAGAGGTGAAATTAGATTGTTTAAAATAAAGCGACCCAATTTAGTTCGCATATTTATTGTGTCACTTAATCCAGGCATTTTGTTAGAAGCCTATTTATTTTTTGATAACAAAATTTTATTTAAAGACAATCAACTAGAAAAACCGTTTTTAATAAGATGTAATATCTTGACAGTGCTGTAACCTCAGAGAAGTAGGCTTGCATTATACGAACTTCAGACACAAAAAAAAAATAATACAAAAATGAAAAGGATTTTTTTTGGGTTTGTAGCAAGGATAGTGTACATGGAAATGGCTGTTTCTCATAAGTAAAAAGTGAAACTCTTACATATAATATCTTACATACTCGTATGTATATGTAGGTGCCATAATTATTAAACAAATCAAATGAGACATTACCTGAACCAATGATATCGTAAGCAATAAAGCAGCTCGAGGAGCAGTGGCTGTTCCAAAATGTGGCTTAATGCTTGGAGAATAGCGCTCAAATTTGTTTAGCCAGTTCTACAAACAGTGTAAGATAATCTTTCTCTTAGCTAGCTGGTGTAATGTAAAATAAACGGACATACTGTTTCATAAGGTTAGTCCGTGGACAAACATTGTTCGATTTGTTATTGTGGGTGATGGCGCGAAGTCCCTCCTTCCAAACCTTTTGACGTGTTAACAATTATTTCTATTATTAATTATTCTTAAATAAACTAGTAATCAAAATATGTTATAGAAATATAAGACCGATTGCAGTAAGGCCTGTTTGTATAGGATGTGTTGTGATGAACAGCTCTGATGATAACTTTATAGTTATAATTAAATTTTAAAATCAAACACTTTAATGTATGAAGTTAATCCATAATAGACTTGTGGTATTGTTATGGATATATCAGGCCGATTATAGTAAGGCCTGTATTTGAGGAATATGTATTGCGAAAAAGCTCCGACTAAAATTTGAATAAAGCAAATTATGTCAAGATAGCAGAACGACAAAATTGTAGAACTAGATTTGATAAGATTTCAGGTTTACAAGAACTCAGAAAAACGAGTTCAAAGGGGAAAATAAGTAATAAAAAATGGAATAATAAGCAAAAGCATAAAACCATGCATTGTTGATTGTTACGTGTAATGAATATTGTCTGAAAATTGTCCCAAATGTGAAGGCTTTATACTAAAACAATTGAATATATATTATGCAATAGAACATTATCTGATTAGGCCCTTCAATTGCGCAAATACAAACATTTCATCCATTTAAACGTCTATTAAAAATATTTTTTTACTTTTTAAATATATAAAAGTCATTTGTGTTCCATATACTTTGTAATTTTGATATTTAAATTGATCCGCTTTTTGTAATTGCGTACAAATATTAATAAAATTTTCCTCATTATTTGTTCACCATTTTTTTCGTACTATAATAATTATCTCAAATGCCATTTATATAGAACGTTCATGCATCAAAATCTTTCATCTACAATTTAATAATTTGTTTAAATGACGTAAAATTAAATTCAAAAATTCATTATTAAATAAATATTTAAGCAAATCGCCACACGCTCTGTCTGCCACATGCATTAATTTTAAGAACTCTTTTTGCCACATGCATTAATTTAAGAAAATAATAAAAAAAACATACAACTCGAAAGATAATAAAGCTAATATCCCATTGAAAACAGACACAGCACATAAAAAGAGCCAAGTTTAGGTAAAAGCCATGCCCGAAAGTGATTGCTCAGTGCATAGACTTACTGCTTTTTCAGACAGGTCATTGGGCACACGTTGTTCGCTTTTACGTTATGTGTGATTTTTCTGAGTCCGTCCAACCATACCTTTTATGAGTACAAAGGAAATACAGTGAAAATCGGTTATAGCGACCTTCAAGGGAACACAAAAATTGGTCGTAATAAACGGATTAGTCATTATAAGCATTTAACATAAGCATTCAACAGGGACCTTGCCGTTTCGTCGTTGTAACCGATATGTCGTTAAAAACGAAGTCGTTATATCAGGTTTCTACTGTATAATTAAAAAAATTCTATCTGTTGGATATATAGTTTCATCGAAAATTTTCTAAATAATATATTTTTTATTAATCTATAAAACGTTTCATTAAAGTTCCAGTAAGCTTTAAAATTAACTAACTACGTGGTTTTAAATTCATTTAAATGTAATCTAATTCACTGGAAAAACTGCTTGAGATAATAAAATTAGTAAATTCCATAGGTATACCATACCACGATATCTATGCATAGGTATGCATAGGGTATGGAAAAATTGTAACATAACTGAAAAAGGCATCTACTTTTAATGTAGTGTTCTTCTTCATAGAACCGGTGATTAAAAAGTAAAATTTCTCCTTGATATTTAAGGACTTATAGTTTTATATTTAAGAAAATATGAGTGTCATATGAGTGGCAATACAGGTTTCTTGATAATGGTATCACTCACTAAAAATGTGAACTATCAATACATTTAAATGGATAATGATGTACTGACCTTAGCCGTTTCTGGGTTGGGACAGACCACGTGCTGATAGTTGATGTTGATGTAATCAGTACCACTGCATATCGTCAACGATTTGTCCTCCAACTTATCGCCGTGTTTCTTCTCCAAATTGTTCAACAATTTCATATCCTGAAATTCACCCATAAACACATGTGATAGCGGCTAAATTTGATAAACAAAGGGAACATTTGGTGTGTAAACAGCCGGAAGCACAGTGTGTGTTTAGGGGCCGTTTTGAAAACAGTGACATCATTATGCTGTGACGTCACGAACGGCTATTTTACAACTTTCCAAATATTGATAAACGATGTTTCTACGGAACATAAATTTTTACAATTTTTAGGCAAGGTCTACGAAATATAGGTATTTCTAATACACACCTACTGGTTTGCTCACAAATCAAAGGTTGATACTTAATTAGTTTACTCAATAAAAAATTGTGCAGAAAATAATTGTATGGAGGATGAAAGAGGATCTTATCTTACGCAGTGGATATCTTTGTTTTACAGTTATAATAATTAGTAAAAATGAAAACCGGAAACAAGGGAAATATTGTACCTACTTAAATAGCAGTCAGTTCAGCAGTCCTTATTTGAAAAAAAAAAAAAATCAGAACTATACGTAGGGAGTAACTAACCACACTCTTATTCCGCTCCATTCTCGTTTCGCTGGACGGTTTTGGTTACACTTACGTTAATTAATTACGCAAGGAATTTTGCCCCATGCACATAAGATTTCTCGTAGTCCCCCTTCCGCCTTCTTACGTAACATTTCATTTGGTTTTAGAAAAGGATTAATTGCACTAAAATGGCACGTAAAAATAGCTTCCGAGCCTTCGACGAGGAGTCGCTTACAGACCTGAACGCGACGGATAGCATGCCAATGATATATATATCACATTTGTCTGCATATTCGCCTGTTTGACGAGAAAGCTGTATAGATTCGGAAAGCTAAACAGATGCGTACCAATATCCATACAAAACTGCTGTTTTCTATAGATAATTACTAATTATTTTATTCCTATATGTATGTATTTTATTCAGATTTTATTGTGATATACAATTTGACTAGCGTTTTGGAACGAATTTAAACTCCAATTTTTCATGTCTTAATGCTCGAAACCAAGTCTGATTTAAATATAATAAGATTCTTAAATTTACCTTCGGTATTCCTCCAGATCTGATATCACTGACTTGGCACAATTCAATCACATCTCCGTCCTGCAACAAAGCATTGTGTTTAATAAATAATAAAAAATAATAATATTGGACTGTGTTAGCTGATGTGTAATTTAAAATTTGAAATAAACAAAAAAATTCGGTAATTTTTTTCATTTTTTCTCTTTATAAGAACGAACTGGTCCTCGAGGTTTGCGGTTAGCAACATATTTAGATATTCATTTTTATTTATATACAACGATAGATAAGTAACGTTCATTAAAACATAAAAACATTTAGATTAGTTGCAATTATTTTTGTTTACCATAATTATACGATAATAATTCACAACTTAATAAACATGCAAATGTCCTAGAAACTGTGAATCATGTTATCAAAATTGATAAGCAAAAGTGTGTTTGGGTTATCTTACTTTGCTGACTCAATTTCGTCTAGAGGTCCCTCGACCTCTTAACCTTGCCACATTGTTAATTAACATTTAAAGTATCAAAGTTATCAAAGGTTACATTTTATCTAGTGGCAAGGTATACTGCGTCTGGTCTGAAGAAGTCATCAGTTAGGCAGCCTGTCTGACGACAATAACTATCAAGAACCACCATAGAATAGGTTGGTGTTCTGTTGGTTTGGATTTTCCTATTATCGTCACCTTGATCTTTATAATAATAATAACCACATTTTGTCAGGGTCAGCAACACATGGTGTTTTTTTTGATGACGTTAGTCATAAACACTAAACTAAAACACCTGTTTTAGTATCCTACCTATGCAAAAATCAAACGATGTGATATAATTTAAAAAAAACTTCCAGAAAATATATTTACTTAATACGTAAATTACAATAAATACTTTTTAGAAAAAACTAACTACTTTCGGAACTTTTGGCTTTTGGTTACTTTTGGCTCTAGTTTATAATAGGCCGAGTGCGGGTATTATAAACTATTATAATCTCGAAAACTATTAATTAAAAATTAGAATCTTTCACATTAAGGCCGTGCCGAAGCTGGGTCGTGTCACTAGTAATTTTATAATTTATTCGTGTAGGTATTATTACATGAGCGCGTTAAGATTATTTCCATTTTCAAGTACCGCATTCCGACAGGAAGCGTTTACCTAAGTATAGGATCTAAACTTCCTGCCGTTTCTTGATGAGGATATGAGCTGAATAGGAATACGTGCACGATAGCGAAGTAAGGGAACTCCGATGGCATTTGAAAGTTTGTTTAACAAGAAAGTATTGCAATAAAAAAGTTTCCCCTATGTTCAAGACGCACAATCGATTTGAGACACGTCATATGGATCATATTGACTAACGTTTCGTACGTAATAGTTTAGAAGCCATTATGTCTCTAGACATGGTTACTGGTATCCGAGAGCAATCGGTTTTTCTGTCGGAAAAAAGTCCGAGTGATGGACGTCATGCACGATCACGCTGGGCCAAAAAACTACTTCCGAAAAAATAGTTCTATAGCTAATATGATTTGCTTTTGTAATGTGATTTTTTAAAATTCTTTTTTGTAATTTTTTGAATTAAATGCACCGTTATGCCTTTGCCAAAGTTCAATAAAGTTTATAAACAATTTTGATGGGGTGACAATGGAGAAAACAGCTCTGCTAGATAGGTAGCATAGCAACAAATCAGGTAAGTAGGAAACAGATCTAGAAACTTTAGACATTGGCTTAGCGATTAATAAAAATAGCTTATACGAATAGTATAAAGTTTATAGATCAATTGGGTGATCGAAATAGTGTTTGAATATTTATATTGAGTGTCCATTGTGACATACAAAAGTTGGATACTGTGCTATATTTTTTTAAAATTTTATTGTTTGATTAGATATACACTTAAGTTACGAACTTTTCACATTCTCTCTCTTTGCGCACATCGAGTAGATTAATTTCAAAGTTAATTCCGCGTGTTAAATGAAATTCTGCCTCGCTTTGCCCCCAAAGGGATCTCATACCTTCGAATACCTAAAAACTCACTCAGACGACGAAAAATTATGAATGTTGATTATACAACTTTAATAATATATTACGAATTAAAACAGCTTTTTATATTAATTTAAAAATACGTATTTTTATCTGCATTGGCCTACTTCTAGTATAAATTACACAAAATACCGTGAAAAACTGCCCACATATAAACTGTCAAAGTTAAAATTTTAACTATACAATACTACCGGCACGCTATGATGGCCGCTAGTATTTAAGTACTCAATACTTAAATAAGTAATTAATCGTCTGAAAAGTCACACAATATCTAGACGATCAGTCGCAGTTTTTCTTTAGAAAATTAAATACTCCGAACAGAGAAAAACTCTTTCACGGAAGACAAAAATAGACCAAACTATATGAATAATTACATACCTAATATATAACAAATCCCAACTGAATACACCTTGATGTAAATCCTTACACTTGTGAGCTTACCTTGGGAAAGTTCAACAAGCTGTGTAAAAGGTAAATCAGAGGCAACCCGTTGGGAATACCTACTCCATTTAACTGCAATATATTTAGTCCAACGTTTGTTTTGTAATTTTACGTAATAACAAGTTAATAGGCACTTCGCACATTACGATACTCATTAGAGACGATACACCAGTAGGATTCCAGTTGCGACTCGAGTTTCGTATATTAGGCGACTGAAAATAACCTAATTTTGACGTGTGTATACAGGACAACATTTTGAAGTATTATAGTTTTAATTATGACTAGTGATGAAGAAGCACTTGCGGTGTTTCTATTTTATAGAAACAGGACACGACTCAAAAAATTTTTTTTTAACGCCTTATAGCCCTACTCGTCCGCTATAAGGCGAAGTTGCGAGGTCGAACGAACACTTTTCCGCAACAAGTTTGTAATGCCCTTGAATATGCCATGAACTTTCAATTTAAAGAGACGTCAGGACTCTATACAATACATAATTTTCATTTAAAAGTTGAAATTAAAAACACTTATCGGGTGAGGTGGGTCAGCACCACTATCGGATGAATACAGGCTTTAATGTGGCTTGCGGCAGGGAGAGTTAAGCATCCCGCTTTTGTTGAATTTATATATCAACGAGTTTATTGAGCGGCTCAGCAACTCAAATTGGCCGTTTTATCTTGATGAAATTTGTGTAAATAATATCAGTAATACAATTAAAATAGTGTCACTGATTCATCAATGCCATCTTAATGCACTGATCGAGGGTTTCGAGTAAGCTATTACGCTAAGAGCCTCTTTCACCAATTTCAAGTAAAGTGTTGATTAGTTACTTTTAGAAATAATTTTATGTTTTATTAAATTTTGCACTCGGTTTACTGCATCCTAAGGCCCTAAGGGCCTCTTTCACCAACTACAAGTAAAGTGTTGATTAGTTACTTTTAGAAATAATTTTATGTTTTATTAAATTATGCACTCGATTTTGTGCATCCTTCGATAGGCGAATTTTTTATTATTATTTCCTTTTTAGTTTTTGGGACTTTTACCATACAAACAAAGGTATATCAGCTCCATTTATCTCGGTGACAGGTGACTTTAAATGACGGTTAGCCTACTTGACAGATGGTGAAAGAGGCCCTTAGTAGTTTCGGCTGTGCGTTGTAGTTAGTCAGGAAAAACGATATTATAATAATAATAATAATAATAATAATCTTTATTTCACAAAAACACATGTCTTAGTTACACATATTCATTGAGTGAAATGCAATTTTTATGATAGGTTTAATAATTCTCTAACTCCCGAACTAGGTTGGACACCTGTATCTCGGGAGTTAGTGCATACAACCGTGGTGCTTACAATCACAACTATCTATGAACCGAAAGTATAATCAATATTAAAAGTACCTATTTTTACATATTATAAATAAATATGTATAAATAAATATATTATAAATAAATAAATATGTATATGTGATGTAAATAAATATTCAATATAAATAAATATATATACAATATATAAATAAATATACACATACACATACATACACACACATACATACAGAATATATAAATAAATATATAAATGTAATTTATTTTAATTTAATTTCATAACTCAATTAATACATACATTTATCATTTATCAATTGCTCTGTATCATCATAACTCAGGGTTAGCAGCCAATTCGTAACCTTAACCTTTAATTCATATTTGTTAAGATTATTAATTTTTAAAATCTTGTCAACGTAATTGTAAAGCTTGGAGCTGAGGGCATTGTGATGTCGTGAGGCAAAGAAGGTCTTGCAGGCTGTAATATATGTAGGTAGTCAACAATTATTCTTGAGTCAAGCAAGGTAATTCAAAAACTGTATGAACATTCTGTAATAAAATGTATCATGAGCTAGACGACTTTTAATTGTAACTTTTACCAAGTCAAAGACTTTTCAGTGGCGACGAGAAAAATTAAGTGCTCATGCGTGAATTTTACATATGACATTATTATTGTATAAAAATTAAATTTTAAACGAAAATGTCGGTGGGCAAAATTGGACCTTTTAATGTTGGCCAAGACAATTGGGAGACGTATGTAGATCGTTTAGAGCAATATTTTATCGCAAATGCCGTGATTGCAGAATTAAAAGTGGCCACCTTAATAACGGTTATCGGCAATGAAGCTTATGAACTCATGGTTAGTTTGTGTACGCCAGTGAAACCAGCAAAAAAGACATATGAGGAGTTAGTAACAGTTATGTCGGGACATTTAAACCCGAAACCTAGCATTCTAGCGGAGCGATTTAAATTTAGACAGCGCACGCAAAGAAGGGGCGAGACCGTAGCGGATTACGTAACTGTTCTGAAAAAACTCAGTAAAGATTGTGGGTTCACGGCAGCCAGCTTAAAAGAAAATTTGCGTGATCAATTTGTATGCGGCTTGGCGAGTGAAGAGATCAGACAGAGAGTATTCACAGAAGACGATACCATCACATTCGATACTGCTTATAAACTAGCAGTGGCCATTGAGGCAGCAGAAATGAACGCGGCGATGGTAGACGACTGTACCAGAAGTAAAGTAGGTGACAGTGTACCACAATCCAATTCAATGACAGTTCATAAAATGTTGGAACGGGCCGCAACGGCGAGGTATCGAGAAGGAAGCACGGGCGGTCGAACGAGCAGTGGTACTACTCGCGCGCAGCGGAACCCGTTAGGCGCTGGCCCAAGCGACACAAGCGGAGCGGGTAACTCGAGACGTCGTGATATGGAGGGTGTTTATTCCAAAGAAACTGATTATCACATGCGGTGTAACGTTTGTGGGCGTGGACACAAAGGGGAACAGTGCAAGTTCAAGAAGTATTTGTGTCGCGTTTGCAACCAAGAAGGACATTTGAAAAAAGTGTGTCCTAGGATAAGAAGACAAACGAAAATGTACAGTTTGGAAGAAGATAGCAGCAAGAACGAAGTCGGCGACGGTAACTGTAGCGATGAGGTATATAATTATTCACTTACTTCTAAAAAATTAAAACATCTTGGACCATACACTGTAAATGTTTATGTTGAGGGAAAATCTATTTTAATGGAGATAGATACTGGTAGTGCTATATCGTGTATTAGTCAGGAATGTTATAAATCCATGTTTGCAAATTGTAAATTACAAAGTAGTGACTTAATTTTAACATATTATACAGGAGAAAAAGTGAAGCCTATTGGTAAATTCACACCGAAAATTTGTTACGGTACAGAATGTAAAAAACTAGACTTATATGTTATTGCTTCCGGAAAGACAAGTCTTCTGGGGAGGTTGTGGATAAATGAACTAGGAATAAAATTACCACAAACACAGTGTAATAATGTATCTTGTAATTTGTTTAATGAAAAGGAATTCAGTTCCAGATACTCTGAAGTGTTCTCGGAGGGTCTGGGCCGCTTTACCGGCGGTACGGTGGGGTTCCGACTGCGCGAGGGCGCGCGTCCGGTGTTCAAGCGTGCGCGGCCGCTCGCCTATGCATTGCGCGAGCCAGTGGAGCGCGCACTCGCGCAGATGGAGAGAGATGGAATAATCACGCCGGTCACTGTGTCAGATTGGGCTACTCCTATTGTACCGGTAATGAAAAAAGATGGGCAAATTAGGGTATGTGCCGATTTTAAATTAACATTAAATAAATGCTTGGAGGTTGACCACTATCCTTTACCAAAAATAGAAGATTTGTTTACGAAGCTTTACGGTGGTGAAAAGTTTACAAAGCTAGATTTGTCACAAGCGTATGCACAATTCGAATTAGACGAATCAAAAAGATATACCGTAATTAACACCCACAAAGGCCTCTTTATGTATAATAGACTTATATATGGTCTTTCGTCTAGTCCAGCGATTTTCCAGAAGAAATTGGAACAATTATTCGCAGATATGCCTCGGGTAGGGGTATTTTTAGATGATGTAATCATTACTGGGGTAAATAATCGTGAACATATAGTTACATTAAAGGAAGTCTTTGAAAGATTACAAAAGTTCGGTCTTAAAATAAAAAAGGAGAAATGTACATTTTTTGCAGATTCGGTGACGTATTTGGGGTTCGTAGTTAGTAAACAAGGAGTACACACTTGTCCAGATAAGTTAGAAGCTATAAAGAAGGTACCGGTACCGACTAATATATCCGAGTTGCGTGCGTTTCTGGGTCTAGTCATGTACTATGCAAAATTTGTACCAAATATAAGCACCATTCTTGCTCCCCTATATAATCTATTACGTAAAAATGTAAAATATAGATGGAGTGAGAGTTGCAGACAGGCGTTTGACAGAGTAAAATACTTGTTAGCTTCCAGTGAGGTGTTAGCGCATTTCTCGCCCGAGTTGCCGTTAGTGCTGACGACGGACGCGAGCAGTGTAGGCGTCGGCGCCGTCATATCACACGTGATGCCTGGCGGAGAGGAGAGGCCTATCGCATACGCTTCAAAATCTTTAAACTCGGCCGAAAAACAATATTCGCAAATTGAGCGGGAAGCCTTAGGTATCATTTTTGGGGTGAGGAAATTCCACCAGTATTTATATGGAAGAAAGTTTATACTACGAACGGATCACAAACCACTTGTAACCATTTTTGGAGATAAAGTGGGCATACCAGTGATGGCAGCGAGTAGGTTACAACGATGGGCTATTATTTTAGCGGGCTATGATTACTCCATTGAGTACGTACGAGGTGATAGGAACGCGGCCGACGCATTGTCACGGTTACCCGTGTGGCAACAAACGAAAAGCAAAGAAGTACGCGAAGAAAGGACCTACTTAAATTTTATACAGGATTTTTTGCCTATAACACGGAATGTAGTACATAAAAGTATTTCGCAGGATGAGGTGTTAAAAAAGGTATTTTTACTTATTCGTTCCGGGTGGTCAGACGATTGCAATGACGATAGTCTCCGACCATATTTCTCACGACGCAACGAGCTTTACATAGACAAGGGTTGCATAGTATGGGGGTACCGGATGGTAATACCGGAAGCGTTACGGAAGAACCTGCTAAGGGAACTGCATGTTGGGCACCCGGGTATAGTAAAGATGAAAGGCATCGCGCGCAGTTATGTCTGGTGGCCGGGAATCGATCGCGATATAGAGGAAAAATGCAGGGAGTGTACTACGTGCGCGCTCGAGGGCCCCGCACCGCCACGGTCAGTACCCCATCCGTAGCCGTATAGCACCGAACCCTGGTCGCGACTACATGTAGATTTCTTGGGTCCTTTCTATGGCAGAACATTCCTTGTCATCATCGATTCTTCAAGTAAATGGTTGGAGGTTTTTCCAATGCAGAGGACTACAGGCAGTGCAGTGGTTAGAGTACTGCGCGAGACCTTTGCTCGTTTTGGATTGCCGAGAGAAATTGTGTCAGATAATGGGCCACCATTTACTGGTAGGGAATATTTGGATTTCTTGGGCAATAATGGAATAAAGTTTACTTTTACGGCACCTTATCACCCAGCATCAAACGGTGCAGCAGAAAATGCTGTTAAGCTCTGTAAACGCGCAATAAGCAAATCCAGGCGGGACGGGTGTGACGTGGAGGTGGCCTTGCAATCGTATTTAATTATGTACAGGAATGTGGAACACAGCACTACGGGACGGTCACCGGCTGAACTACTTCAACATAGGCGATTGAGATCGAGGTTGGACTTGTTAAGAGAAGACAGCTCCTTAGAAGAAAGGGTAAAGGAAAGGCAGCTAAAGCAAGTAGCTAACTCGGGGGGTACTAATAGAGAATTTCAGGTCGGGGAGCCAGTGTGGGCGCGAGATTATACGGGAGGCAAATGGATAGGCGGTCGGGTAGAAGAAAGAGTAGGCTCGCGGAACTATGTAGTTGGTAGGGATAGTGGTCCACCTATTAGAAGGCATATCGATCAGATAAAAGGCAGACGTAGTAGTTACGGTGTGTCACTGCCTAGATCGAGTGACCCAGTGATCGGCGATGGAGGCTCCTTGTCGGTTAGTAGGGATGTGACAGGTTCCGAGTTGGGAATGGAGCTGCAGGATGGCTATGAATCAGAATCAGATACTGCGGATTCAGCAGTGGCTCAAGATAAAAGCACAATAATTAGTACCCAGCAACCGACCGAGGTAGGCGATACCTTGGCCAGTGCTGAAACGCAACAGCTCCCTTCCCTCTCCCGACCCCAACGCATCAAGAAACCGATAGAACGTTACGGTTTTAAAGCGAATTAGATTAAGTTTTGGTTGTATAAATTAGATATACTCATTGATGTAATGTTTTAAGTTTTCCTATTAAATATTAATTTATTTAAGTGTAAATTAAGGGTGAGGGTGTAATATATGTAGGTAGTCAACAATTATTCTTGAGTCAAGCAAGGTAATTCAAAAACTGTATGAACATTCTGTAATAAAATGTATCATGAGCTAGACGACTTTTAATTGTAACTTTTACCAAGTCAAAGACTTTTCACAGGCCACCTTCGTGCAGATTGCTTTTGCTCGTCTTGAACTCTCTGGTATATTAATAGGTATAACAGTTGGGTGTTTACGTAATATGGAACGCAGTACAAAAAGCTGTCTGACGGCTAGAAGCTGCACAACATTGTATAATTCGCTAGTTGGGAATCTGATAGGTTTGCGAAGCATGACTTTTAATACAGCCCTCTGAGCCCTCTCCAACTTCAGAAGTGATGTCCTGTCTGCCCCACCCCAAATAGGTATACAATACGTCACTACAGACTGACAAAGTGAAGTGTAAACCATTTTCAGAGTACTAATGTCTGCAGAACCACGAAGAGTCTTAAAAATGAAGACAAGGCGTCTGACACGAGAAGTAAGAGCTTCTATTTGGGAATGCCAATTTAGGTGTTCGTCTATAATGATTCCCAAATATCGTAAGCTGGAAGCTCTTGTCAAGGACTGCAACGGAGATCCATCTGTATTTATGGTTGTGTTACCGATGTGAGTGTTGATAGTGTAATCAGACTGTGGCTTCGTAGTGGATCTAATACTCAGAGGAATGAATTTTGTCTTATCCACATTTATACTCAAGAGGTTTGCAGAGAGCCAACTTCTGACTATTTCCATTGCCCTCTCAGCATTAACTTTCGCAATATCCCAACTAGATCCATGCACCAAAAGTGCTGTATCGTCTGCATAGGTAAAAATTTCACAGAAAGGGATGTTCAAAGTGCATAATTCATTAATATAAATGAGGAACAATGTCGGGCCAAGTATGGATCCTTGTGGAACACCGTAAGATATGATTTCACTATCACTTAGCACGTTATTTATTTTTACTCTCTGGCATCTTTCAGACAGGTAACTTTTAAAAATATCTAAAGCAATACCCCTGACGCCAATAAAATGTAACTTTGAGATGAGGGTGGGAATATGGACAGTATCGAAGGCCTTAGATAAATCGAGAAATATAGCTAGACATTTCTCCCCTCTATCCAACTTCCGAACTGCCGACTCAACAAGGTCCGCGACAGAATCTTCTGTAGACGAACCCGCTCTAAACCCGTATTGATTCTTAGAGAGGAGATCATATTGGTTCAAAAAGGTGGTCAAGGAATTATTCAACACCCTCTCTAGAATTTTGGAAATGTGTGGCAGAACGGAGATAGGCCGATAATTACTGACATTCTCCCTATCCCCTCCCTTGTGAATAGGATGGACGATAGCTTTTTTCATAGCCCGAGGAAAGATTCCAGTTTGGATAGACCTATTACAAATATGGCTAATGACAGGGCTTAGCTTCTGACGACATGACTTTAGCACGCTACCCGATACACCATCCCAGCCCACAGCACAATCCGATCTCATATGCATAATAATAGTTTCAACTTCTAATATAATAGATATTATAAGTATAAATCATAGTTGTTGTTATACCATACTAGCTGGTGACCGCGACTTTGTCTGTGTTTAAAATTAAGGATGGAAGTTATCGTGTATGCAAAATTTCATGATGATGGGTTAAATAGTTAAGGCGTGAAAAGGTAACAGGCAGTCAGACCTACAGAGTTACTTTCACATTTATAATATTACTATGGATTTGTTTAGTATATTTATGTTCTATTATAATACCATGTTCGTACATGATTTCATAGTTGTGGAACAACAAATTCATATGGATTCGTACATTTTACTACAGCTTATACAACAAAGCCTACGTTTACATAAAGGCTTCATTTAAATGTAAGACTGTAATGAAACCGGCTCGGTCTGACCTATTTGCGCTAGCATTTTCCAATTTATCTACAAATGAAGTGCAGCTGAAAGGTTACAATTGAATTTTTTATTTCTTTTTACCCTTATTCGGAGGAACAACCGAGTTAAGCCGGACAGCCGTCACTGTTAGGTACAATTTTTACTGTATTTATACATTTTGAAACCCTTTGTAGTAGTTACAGCCCTGGGGGAAAACTGCCTCACTTGATAAACATAAGAATTATAATAATTTTTGTAATATTTTTATTGACGTCAACGTCACTATAGTTTTACAAAAATTCATATTGATCTGTTTTTATAACAATTTCACTAGATGTACAACGCCGTTAGTTTGTGAGATGGTCCCTGAATGGTCCGTCTTTAATGCAAATATTTACATTTTTGTTTTGTGAATAGCGGATGACACGGTTGCCAGTGAATCGACCAATCAAAATTACAACGTCACTGATTGCCTCTGGAGAGATTATAATGTAACTAAGATTGTCCCTTTATATTGAAGCGGAAGACGATTAACAAAATTAGACCATTAATAACAGCGGGTCAAACTGGACATACAAAAGACTAACGGGTCAAAAGGGCACTTTTACTCACTTCGTAGGTAGCATCAGAACTTGTGGGTCCAGAGGGTCCGAAGTCAATTCCGCGCAAATAAAAGATCACGGTTTATACAATAAAAATATACTTGCGACATGTATGCAGTCCTACACATTAATAAAATTTGTAATAATTCTAAAACAAACAATATAAAAATGTTTATTACTTATTATTTCACATATAATTATTTAAAAGGATATGTTTTGTCAGTTTGATGTCATCGACGATAAAGTGACGCATTAAAAGTTTACGACTGAGGCCCGGCACAGTGTACCAAGCAATTTATTTTTTCCTTTTATTCTCATATTTAATGTTCGCTCCTGGACAAAAGACACTTTCACGATGAAGTGATTATGGTTGGTTATCATGTTTAGTACTTATGTCGCATTAAAAACACGCTATAACAATAAAAGCTCTCCATAGAACTGAGAATAATCGCTCGGAGAAGGACCAATGAAACTTCAGTCACTTTGGTAATAAGCACGGACAAACAGACACAAAGAAAAACGCCTTCTTATTCGCATAGTGTTGATTTGCATTTACTATTTACTAGACAAAAAATGGCCCAAACTCTTAGGGCCTCTTTCACCATCTGTCAAGTAGGCTAACCGTCATTTAAAGATACTGTCACCGGGATAAATGGAGCTGATATACCTTTGTTTGTACGGTAAAAGTTCCAAACACTAAAAAGAAAATAATAAAAAAAAAATCGCCTGTCGAAGGATGTACAAAACCGAGTGCAAAATTTAATAAAACATAAAATTATTTCTAAAAGTAACTAATCAACGCTTTACTTGTAGTTGGTGAAAGAGGCCCTTATCCAAATAGCATTAATATGTAAGTGAATACGAACATCGAATATGTGAGTGAATATTTCAATCTGGGTCAAATAATAACATCTACCTCCACGATAAGGAAATTGAACAAAGAATAACAAACGGATGGAAAAGGTAGGGACAACTTAAGGAAGGAAATAATTAAAGATAAATATCTACACTACACTTCAAAGTAAAGAGTAAGATTTTTGATACTTTCATCTATAGTCACTAACGAAGAAAAGCAAATGCGATAGGCGGCGTAAGTTTAACAGGGTCTATAATGGTTATATTTTATTGAAAAAACTCAATGTAATATGTATTTTATAAGGGAACATAGAACGAGGAATTGAGTATTAATTAATTTTATAATCTAGAGAAAGAAAGGGAGAGCTCTTTGGAGATCTAGTGACTGTTTGTGTCCGAATTGAAGTGACCCTCAACTTCTACTGTCCATTCAACAGCTGCTTAACCTTGTACGTCGTTGGCAGTAACGAGTAGTTCCAACGTTCAGCATCTTTTGAAGCATCATTATGAAAACATCAGTATGGTAGTTTTGTTTCGCTGACAAAAATGAAGCTTATTTTTTATTTAACGCTTGAGTAAAATCTGTACAACTTTGAGCAAAGTTTTGTACAGAAATCTTACAAAAAACTCAAGGTATACAGGATCCGAAGAGGTCGTCCTTCATCCATCTGTTTACCAGATGTGAAGTATATATTATCAATTGTTATCTATGAGAAAATATTATGTTGATTATTAAAATATGCTCATGGATATCATTAATTAAAAAAAATCTAGCTGCATATTATGCTGCTTCCTGCACAATACGTTTAATGCTTTTCTGTCGCATATATATATATTATATACAGAGGTATTTTGAATAATAGGAATTGTTAAAACAAGAAATTTTCTCAGTTCCTATTGAAAATACATCAGAATCGTAAAATCCTATCCCTACTGGGTCGTCTCGTTATCAGGTGTTATAGGTGACTACTGTCGCCTGTACAGATTTCTGTATTATTGACGAAGAGATGACTACGAACGAACACGTTTACACTGGTCTTTTTTTAAATTAAAAAAATGGGGACTCAATTTCGTTTGTGGATTTTCTGTGTCACGTTAAAATAAACGTTATACACAAATATACATACATGCTTACACAAACATACGTCCACCGCCAACGCGTGCAAAAATAATTGCAAAAATAATGC
Organism: Synanthedon myopaeformis; assembly: GCA_944738685.1. Classification (NCBI taxonomy): domain Eukaryota; kingdom Metazoa; phylum Arthropoda; class Insecta; order Lepidoptera; family Sesiidae; genus Synanthedon; species Synanthedon myopaeformis. The sequence continues at coordinate 890,501 of OX122927.1, read as the reverse complement.
TTCCCTGTTAAATAACTATGACAGCTTTTTTTGTATTAGCAGGGTACAGCACATAACATTTGAGTTATGAATGGCACCGTCCCTTACTTAAAACCAAAGTTAATTTTTTTTTGTGATGTTAATTATATAACGATGCTTAAATAAGAGATGCCAGTCTAACTAAACCTATATAATATATATATGCCTAAACTGCTGTGCCAAGACATTTCATGAGATTATTTATCATAATATGTACTTTATAGAAATCCATACGTGTGTTTTAAATTTTATTATCTGTCTGCTTTTTCGGGTTAATCTATGCGGAAGAAAGCTAGTTGTTAATGTAATAAAACAGTTTGTAATAAGTGGTACGGGCAATACACAATAAGGGATGCATTTGACAAGTGCAGAGTCGTCTGGTTTGATATCGAGGCTTCACGCCTGTCATAGTTACTGGGTCACTTGTTGTTTGCTATTGTCGTAAACTTCCTATAAATAGACTATAGGTGATATCTTTGTGAGATAAAGTATATAACATGTCGACATGGCTCTATATTTAAATTTTATTGTACAATAAGTCTGAATTGAAAAAATTATAATAGACCATTTAGAAATTCTGAAAGAAAAAAACTATAACGCAACAAGTGCTTAACAGAATATTCTAATAAATTGTGTTATATATGAAAAAAAGAATCTTTTTTTCATACATAAACTATATATTTATGCTGAAGGTTTATTATGGTGCCTGAGTTTAAGGCGGGCGAAATTGCCAGGCACGTGATTTTTGGGATACCTTACGAGTACCTCCTATATGAAAACAATATAAAAAAATCTTAATTCTAGCGGTTGATATCTATATTTTGTCAAGAATTTATGCCAAAACCCTAAGGACTAAGAAGGCAATGAACTACCACATTTGTATGAAGACAAATACACTGCTGAATCTTAAGAAGAGTGGGTCACTTGTTATTCGAAATTTGAAATCGCTCAATACGAAGGTAACTGAAGAAAGATTTATCTCCGCGAAGGCCTCCAAACAAGTAGCAGAAGCTGACAATAGATGAGAGTTTCCACAAAGGCTTCTCATTCAACGTGTGCACCTGCCATTTCATCGTTTCGCCTTTGTCGTATTCAAGATGTCTGACGACCTCATTTAGAGCTGCCTATTGAGCGCCGTTCGTTTTTCCTAACGCTTTAATATCCATCAACTCACGTTTCCATTGGGTACAGAATATAATAACAAACGTTTACATATAAATGCGCGTGTTATAAGTGCTAAAGTAACCGAGTATTTCGAGTGTACTTTCCAAGCCTAACTGGCTGAACTGCTTTCTATGAAATTATAAAATTTAGTTAAGTAAAGTAAGTTAGTTCCTGTTGGAAAATTATGGAGGGCTGAGAATGATGACGTATGCAGCAAATGTCGAGAGTAGCATGTGTCGATAAAAAAGGATCTCACCAAAAACGCATCTATCAAAATAACAATATGACCAATTATGAGTTAAAAAAAGATAACTCAATTTTCTAAGTTTTAAAAAGTATTTTACACTGGAAATTTTTTTTAATTTAAATCGAGTCATAACTTTGAACTTAATCTACATTTTATAAAAAAAAATGTATCATAAAATTAAAATCTAGAGATACTTATTGATTAAAAACAGGTTTTTATCATACTGTTTACTAACCTTCCCATCACTTTTCCAATAGATGAAAAATCCATATTCGTCCACCTTGAATGTGCAGTTCTGTTCCAATTCTGTGTTGTCCTTTTCTTCTGTCCATCTGTCAAATACAGCACCCTGTTGGAGAAGACAAGAAATGATTAAATAAGAAAAAAAATGTCAAATCTGTTACGTTAAACACAAAAATAGTATCAACAGAACCTTGTATATGGCATTGTTTTCTTGAGCTTGGGGCATACCAAATTAAGTTGTTGAATAGAATTTTGCACATTATTACGATTAGAAAGATATGGCAATGCACAGATATATATAATTACTGCAATATAGTTTAGTTATTTTCATAGTACACAGACATAGGCTACTTTGAAGACACACTGTATTTGTACTGCAGAATGAGCTATATTCTCGCTATTTATAAATTCAGCTGTAGGCGTTCTTTGAGGCATTCAATAAATCTTTTATATGTGATCAATGCATACACTTTTATAATAAGGTCCCAAGACACATTCATTCTCCATCATTATACAAAAAGGGTTGTAAAACAGAAAATATATTCAAGGCACCACAACTCAAATCGTATAATGATTTGACTGGCGGAGTGGATTAGGACTGATGGCTGATAATTTGTTTATTGTATACTTGTATAGGGGGAACCCTCATGCATTACAAACTCGTGGTAAATGCAATAGACAATAGTCAACAGTTTGACTATTTGATTTTATTTATGAATAAGAATAAATAATTAATGTACGACCAAAAAATAGTCATACAAGATTGCTACACTAACAGGCTTACCAAAATCAGCAAGGCTTAATTATGTGAACGCATACGTTTCTGTAGGTCTCAAGACATATTCGTATACAAAATTTAACAGTGTGTAAAAGAACAATGAAACAAAAATTGTAACTTTAGATCTTGTATCATAAATTTTTAGTTAAACAAAACACCTATAAGGTTCCTTGACAGATTCGTAATATGTAAAAAGGTCATGGAAAATTTGGCACATGTTCTTTTATCATTTTATATCCTACAACTAAAACACGAAAAAATGCATAGGTACGAGTTTAAGTACCTACAACTGCAACTTTAGCTTTAAATGTAATTTCGTTCATAGGATACAGTGTTTTCAAAGTAAACAAATACTTGCGGTGTACGAAGCACTAGTGCTGTGCTTTGATCGATAGTTTTATATTTGCTGGCTCCGAGCCAGGTGGTAAGCAAAGGGTATGGCCGCTTTCCTAGCGAGAAACACATAAGATTACGTTTTAATTATTAATTGTATTAAATTACTCCAAAAGACGATGTCAATTTTTTTTGACTGATAACTAAATGAGGTGATACACCACCTAATTTGCCCTTTGGTTGTCCATTACACATTCAATTAAAAAGTAACAAATTGCACTATAAAAGCTCATTAAATTTAACTACTTTTATTCAAAGACTATATAAGTATATTGGTAGTGATTTTTTTTAATTAAAAAAATAATAATATTAATATTATATTATTTTTATTTATGTTTTTCATGTAAAAGTTTTGTCCGCTTAGTTTTGGATAGGTGGTTACCGTTGCCTATCAAATCACACAACGCCATAGGTTTTGGAATTGCGCTGAAAGGATAAGAGTTTAGGTCCTTCACTTGCTTTGTACGGTTTTGTTGTTACGATTTATTCCGATTCAGTAATATTCGTGTTTGGTTGCGGTTACTGCCGCCAGACGGGCTGCCCTAGACTGAGAAACGCATAAGAAAATAATTTAATATTATCAGGTAAAGCAAATCAGTTCAAATGAATCTTCGACAGATTAATTAATTTCGCTTACACGAGCAGCAAACCCTTATCCCCAGTGAATAGACTTTAAACATTGTGGACCCGGATTTGATTTATGGCGCGTTTTTCTTTAAGAATTTGCTCAGATCTGGCCAGCGTTTTGTGTATAGCTATACTTCTCGTGGCCAACATCAAGGTGAAGTATCATAATATACTAACTTGTTTATTGTTCCAAAAAGTAATAGCCTAGTGAATTATAAGTTTTTTTTAGCGAGCGGATAACTACATTCTGAGAATATATTTTCATTAATAAATCCGCCAGTGAAATTGATTATGCGCTTATATGTATACAAATTTACAAGTCTATGTATGTACCAACTAATAATATCAAATAACAATTTGTAAATATATTTTCCAGTTTTTTTTTATAAATATCCAGCATTAAGACTTTATATATAATATTATTTAGTATTAATTTTAAAAGCACATTGTATCGAGTTGAACATAACCAATGTTTATGAACAATATGACGAAAGTTTGTTTCCCGAATAAAAAAAATAAAATAAAAAATACTGTGCAAAGATATTTAACTATAGGTACATATAAATCTTATCACACATTGCTATGAAACAAATACATGTAAGTAACATAGCAACGGTGGTCTATCTCTATGCTTAGCTATTATATAAATATGTAATACCAATTAACAGAGTATACTAAGACATACCTACTTATAGAAGTTATATAGCAATGTCCTTCAACATAATTTATGACAAAACGTGACATAATAAATCTTAAACTTACTAATTAAGTTGGTAAACAGGAATAATGAGCTGTCCTTGAAACTAAGTTGTTTCAGTAACAAAAGTAGCCATTTGTCTTTTGGGAAGGATACCGCCACGGATTCGCCCTATGTACTCATTACAACTGACACTAGTTGTGAAATATTTTTATTATGATAGGAAAATAAGAAACCTTAACTTTAGCAAGATAAGATACAGTAACTTTTGACCAGTGTCTTATTTAACTAACAACCTAAAGTTCCAGTGACTCTTGACAGTTTTGTTTGGGCTCCTTTACAGTATACAAAAATAGCTTTGATATTTATACATAAGCTGAGCTTTGTACTTGCAGTTTAATATATCAAAATAAGTACTCTACAGTTGCAATATAAAAAAAATTGATCTTGATATTGTGCCGTCACATATCTTATTATTATTTTCAATACATAAGGGTTCAATTTTATTTCTAATTAAGCCCAAACAATAGATTAGCCGACTTGAATAACAAAAGCGGACCAAACAAGAGGGAAGTTTTGTATTCCATTTGAAACACTAGTCGATATTCCATTTAATACTAACCACATCAAAGGCAGCTCTTGTTTAATAAAAACCAACTTATGCCTGATTCATAAACAATAGGGGCTTACTGCCTGTGAGCATTACGGGGGCACTACCGCAGCTCGCTTTTACAAACATCGATACTTTACCTACATAGCGACATTTAAACTTTGTTTCGGAAAGTTTTAAGGGTCTACAAAATTAATTTGGGCTTTGTAATTCAGGTTTAGGGCTTTGTGCTCGGATTATGTGCTTTTAAAGTTGAAACTTTTAAATATTCAGTTACATTGGTTGTTACTTTGTTGATCTTATTAACTCCGGACTCGTATTTGCACGTGGGTAACTATGGACTATTAAAACAATTTTAAACAGCATAAGCCATAAGCCAGACATGTGTATGTACATATATATTCAATAATTAATAATTTTTGTTTAAATGAAGATTTATATGAAAAAAGCAACTACGGAAGCTTCTTGCCGGTTTCTTCTCCTTAGAAACAACTTTCCGAATCAGTGCGGATCCATAAGACCAACCGAATCCGGTAAAAGTTTATATCTCCAGTTCCTAGTAAACGACCCTTCGTTAACTAACTTCCACAGGTTCGATTTCGATACTTCGATGGTATTTCCATGACATAGTAACCTTGACCTTGACTTGACCTGATGCTGCAGCATCAAATAGTCTGCGGGATACCCAATTCAATAACTGATATAGGGTGTTTGGGCTCATTAGGATGGCCTCAATAGAATGTCGGGATTAGTTTATAATTGTTTATTGTCGTAAAACTATTCATTTAACTGACAACCCTAAAGACACCTGAACAGATCCCTCTTATTTGCAACATCGATTGATCAAGGCTACGAATGACCTGTTTACTCCAAACAAAGCCGGTAGCACCATCGAGTTTTACTACCGATATATACTCTTAATCGAGTTGCGAAATCACAGAACGAATTCACTCAAAACAGACGTTCGTTCTAATTCCGTACAATTTAAGTTCATTTTGATTACGATGATTCATTTCCAATGGCGAGTGGGATTTAACTGAAATTTATTTCATTTAAATGCCCGTTTTAACTAAGTATATAAAAACTAAAAACTTTTTTACTGTCGTCTCCCACGCACTATACTATTATGATAGTAGAACTAGTTGGACTAACCCCTTTAGGTAAGACATGAAATCTCGTGGGGTAGCACTATCAACAGTCCATCATGCACGAGTATGTAGGAGTGATAGCATAGCATAGAAGTACAATTGTCTATAGAACTTACAATGAGAGCCTTACAAGAATAGGCAATGTGTCCAGAAGTGAAACGACATATTCTACATTTAATAAAAAGTATATTTTATTAAATGTAGAAATAATGTAAATATACTTAACGGAAAAAAGTTGCGTTTAAAACAAAATATGTATTAAGTCCATTAATTTAGATTAATCATTAATTTAAAATTGCAAATGCCGAACAAAACAAAAGACAAAACAACAAAATTAAAAGTTCCTAAAGTTAGGTATATTTGCTAAAATTTCTAAAACAATAGCTATGCAATACTTTTTTTATAAATTAATTAATTTATTTAGATTACATACAGCCATAAATTTAAAAAATATATATTATAGACTATATATTAATATATATTATGTTACATTTGTTATTCCAATTTTGTGTGTATGTTTCCATAGTATGTATTTTAAATTAAAATAAATAAATAAACAAAGAGAAGTAACCTGTAAAAGAGGCTCCGGTACAGGAATCTGCCAATTGAACTCGAACTTTTTCGTCATGTTGATATATTAAGTGCAGTGCCGCTACGAACGACTTCCAAACTTATTCAGCAGTCAAGCATTGTCCACACACGACACCTCCCTGTTGAAATAAAATTTTATTGTTATTCATTACATTCGAAAGGTGAAATTAGATTATAATAACCACCTTTTTAATGTAGGTACAGTAAGTAATCTGCAGAGCGTCCTAATCCTAAGGAAATGCAAATACAATGGCTATTTACGAACAAAATAAGTGCACTTTTACGACCCTCATAGACTTTATATCCCGAAATTAATAGAATACAGTGAGTACTTATAGGAAAAAAAAACCTGACATCGCTAACATATGCCAGCCATACACGATAAAAGCCAATCGTCCAATCGGCTGATACTATTGGGTTAATTAAATCAATTGAACCGTGTATGGGTGTCATTTACATGAAATGGATGTCATGCAAAATAACACCCATACACCGTCCAAATTGGTCATGCCAACCGTATCAAAATGCCAATTGTATATGCCGATTGGACGATAGGCTTAATCGTGTATGGCTGACATTATGCCGCTAACAACTGTGTTCGTTTTTCTTTGGCTGGTTGATAAACAAACTAAGGATTTTCATATCTTGACACTTGTATTACTTTAAACTTAATACAAATATAATTAAAACCAATTATTTACTTTAGATTTGTGTGCACTGTGTGTAATGTGGTAGAAGAGAGAGAGTGAGAGAGAGAGAGCATACTTTCTCATAGAGATTCGGGGATGCAAGTGGGTTGCCGAACTTGAAAGAGGGATAGGGGATGGATAGGGGATAAGGCGGGATATGGGTTCTGGTATCCTCAATTCACGAGCTGAAATACAATAGCACACCTACTGTTTCACATTAGTCCTCTATAAGAAAATAGATACTGTCGCCAGACAGACTGCGAACTATTACATTATTTATTGTTTTGTTTATTCCCGTTATCTGCATTAAAGAGGTGTGTTAACGTGTACTGTGTTAATATGAACCAAATTCTAAACTACTCTTTTATTACCCCTCTGCTTAAGGCGCATCAATTTTACTAGAGAAAACACCTTGACGAGAAGACTTTAGAGACGATTTTTATTCGCACTTCGGAAGTTCACTCAGAAAGTCATGTATTTGTCATGTCCAATTAACTCAACATTAAACCCTCACGTTTACCCTTGACCTGACAATCCTCGAGGGATTATAACGAGCATGTCCTAGATTTTGACATAGGCTTGTAAATTAAACTTCGTGGAAGTCATCTTTTATGTTTAAACATAAATAATTACTTCAAGGTATAAACCACCAAATAGTTTAGTGAATTACATATGAGGTAACCAACTTATGTATATTTAAGAAAGGTTCTATTCTCCAACAAATCTTTAACATCATCTGCTACAATGGAACTCTTATCAACCAGCTTATTAGATATTTTATGACCACGACCACTACGTGATGAGTGTATGACTGAGGACTGAAGACAATTAATAGTACATTCCATTAAAAGCCAATATACATAGTTGGCAGTTGCTGTAGAAATCTGTTAGTTTAAAATCAGCAAGGCAATAATTTTGGAATAAGGCAACTGTAATAATAGAATTCATAAGTCCATGGAAACTATAATCACTGAAACGAAGCCACAGCATTATAATGAAAAAAAAAAGGAGCATACGCCGGTTATAGTTTATAGCTATACACAACTTTACAAAAGATAAGTAATAATATGAAAAAAAAAAAAAAAACAAACTGAAATTCACTATAGTATTTTCGTTACTCAGTATGGTTACAGTACGGTTAGTATACGAATCTTTTTACCAGCTATCATTGGATATTATACCCCCAATGAGAATGTATTGTATCCTTTAAATTTTATGTAAATGTATAAACGTCTATCAAAATACCCTTGCGATTTGCAACTATCTTTTTATATCTGTTAAACTGGCAGTTTTCTTTTAGAGAAAAGTCTTATAAAAGACTGTAAACTTTTATAGTAAAACGTACTACAATTTTCACAGGTACAGTGAGGTCGTTTACTCGGAAAATGTTTTTGTACGTCTTATTAACAAGGTTGGTGACACTGACACCTTGCTACGGAGGGGCTAGCGCTTGGTTCACTCCCCTCGCCGCGCCGCCACCCCGGGCCTAGAGCCATTCTCTCTTTTCTTAACTGAATTAGGCTCGAGTTCACCAACAGACGGTTATTTTTAAAAAGCCGATTAAAATTTAAACAGCCGTTCAATAATATTTTGTTGATCATCATCGCTAAACTGCGGGTTAAACGCCCTAAACATCAGATTAATCATTAAGTTAATCAGATGTTTAGGGCGTTTAACCTGCATTTTAGCGATTTTGAACAAAATATTATTAAACGGCTGTTTAAATTTTAAACAGCTGATTAAAAATACCGTCTGTTGGTGAACTAGAGCCTTAGTAATCCAAGAACCTTACTGTCTGTTTAAAATTAACCACCCGAACACATTGAGGTTGCGATTATAGTTAATAGTTACAATGTAAATTTTATAATTTCACTATAATGCCTATTAAATTTAGGCAATTTGTGTGAATGTATTTATTTTATTTAATCATAATGAAGGCTTTAATTTAATCATCATTTATTAATAATTAATAATCAGTTATTTTATTTAATCATTATTTATTCATAATTAATGAACCGTTTTGAATTCACTTTGTAACGTTTCGGTTCAATCTTTACACTTGCTGTCCAAATGTTGCAATAAAATTATCATTTCATTTCGATTAAACATTTTATATGAGCAATAAAGATTGAATAAATGTTTTGATACGTAAGAAAAAAGGGCGCGGAAGAAATTGCGGATAAATGCTAGTACTAAAATTAAATAATAAATAAATCACATGTGTTTATAGGCGACGGCAAACATCTTACTATCAAGTAGGTGTATCGTCAATCTGTTTGTCAACACTTACTAACACTACATATAAAAAACCTAATATTCTTGTAAAATGTCATTGTGAATAAACTGTAAAATAAAAAATAAATTTAGTTCTAATAATATCTCCTCGTGTTTGAGCGCCTGTGTCGTGTAAAATGTACTTTTATTTCACACTGTAAGTCCTCGGCGTCCACATTTTGATCTTCATCACTTGTGACTTTAAGTCTCAAGTCCACGTGGAGTTATAGTATAAACGGGAAAAGTTTTCGAACGTTCATTGAGTGCTAAGTTATAGATGCGCTGTTACTTTAACAGTGTTGAATGCTCGACATGTTCCCAGAAACTTGTAACGTCATAAGTTCTAGACAGGAAAGATATGATATTAACATTTGACATGATAATACGAAAGGCGAAAAGGTAGGTGAATCACCGCTGCCTTCAGAAAAAAAACGTTGTCTCAGCAATCATGATAATAATCCTAACTAATATTATAAATGTTCAAGTATGTTTGTTAGTTACGCCTCAGTTTTTCACGCCTTAACCACCCATGTCTATATGGAATTAGGTTACCCATCTCTATGTGGACTTACTTAAAAAAACGTTCCCAAGGGAATACTTATTTAAAATTTAAAATAAACAATCAGACGTCTTAGAAAGTGCCTTAGAACAGCACGAGTACTGTACCTTTACAATGATCGCAATCGCTAGCGAGAGCATAAAATATTTATATGGAAAATTGTCAATTTGACATTGACAATTGACAGTTTTTCATATAAATGTTTTACCCTCTCGCTAGCGAGTGCGATGATTGTAAACGCATGGTAAAGGTACTGATATATCTTCTGTAAAAATAGCCTATTCATTCCCCTATTGAAGTCCGTACTAATATTATAAATGCGATCCATCCACTCTTTTGAGATCACTGGCCTAGCGAGCAGTTAGTTTATCCACGGGGCATTTCTACAATACCCAAGATACACTCCATTTATTAAACATGTCAGTCGTTGGACTGCACGTCGGAAGTGAAATGAGCTTCACAAAATTTGATCCTTGTTATCATATCTAGTAAGTTTACTTTCATATGCAGTTGGCAATTTCGGTAAGGTAAGCTAACATGACAAGTTCAATGATTATACTCCATCTCAAAAATTGTTCTTTTCTTAAATTATTTTAAATTATTATCAGCTACATCAACGCTTACATTACGTAAAGTAACATAACATGACAATGTCACGAGTTCAATAATTTTATCCCATCTCAAAAAATGTCCAACGCGCCTAAAGATGTTTTCACTTCAAAAATAAAAATATATATGTGACCTCCCTTTGAACCCTAAGAAGTTGTTTTGGTTTTACCACTCCAATGATTTTTAATTACCTCATAAGTTTTGACCAGTGCTTACTCTCAAAAGTTACAAGTGCTGATACATCTTTGAACATCTTCAAAGATGGTTCAAAGATAAATTCATCTCTCGAGTTTTTTTTTTTTTCGTACAGTACTTGAAATTTTCCTACACAGATTTTTAGACTGATTATTTCGTGGACAATCTGACACAAATATAGGAGATCCATAGCCCGATGGTACCTAGACAAACATTTATTTATTTATATCGTTACCTAAGGGTTGCTTCCGCCTGAACCGAACCGCGTGGGTCGATGTCACGTGTTTGACCTATTCGCAGAGCAGAGAGCGCCCCGTGACCCGTATCAATATTTATTACTGCCCATACAGTAATATGTTTCGTATCTATAGGTATAACCTTCAGAGGATAAAGATATCAGTTAACTGTTATTGGGAAGCTTCTAAATCTTTTGTTCAAATTAAACAATATTTACTATTGGATACGAATTTATCAAAGAGGGGCACGATTGATTTGAAATAGACACTTGTTGCTACGTGGCTAATGTCTTCGTTAATGATACAAACAACCAACTACTTATTAGTCTACCAACCCTGCGAGTATCTACCGTTCCCTTAACGTTTTTTTTATATGTACTGAAAACATCTTCAGTCTTAAGCTAACATTTTCTTTCTGATAAAGGAAGAGAAAGCGAAGACAGAGGAAGTACCAGAATTTTAATAATAATAAATAAGCCTTTTCATTTAAAAGATGTTACTGAATGTCCTTATGACATTATACAGATAAAATAAAATAAAATCTTATCAAAATTGTTCATATAAATGCAATTAAAGAATAGAACCTTGTGACTAACTTTATTAATAAATATTTCTTCGAAAAAGTTTACCTCAAGAGGTAAACTTTCACAGTGGCCACGTAGAAAATGATAATGAAAATTGTTGAATTTGCCTTCCAAATTACACATTCCTCGGAAGTCTCGCAGGGACGCTTATCAGATGAGAAAACTTTATACCGATGTTCCTAAAAGCATACATACGGCTTAACGAGCCACTGATGCCTTCGGGGACTTAACATTGAGTTTGGGAATGAACTAAGAAGAAGAGAGCGATTGTCATTCTAATGGCCCTATTGACGTAGAGGTCATAATTTGCCTTACAGCTTCTTGAGTAAACTTGCTCTCTGCTTTCGTTACTTTTCTCTGGGGATCACTCCATATATATTTCGTTTAGATATAGCTTTATTTATAGATATTTGCATCCACCAATTGACCAACTTTTTCTACAAAATTGAAGGGGTTAATTTCCTTATGTTAAGGTCGTCTGAGAGGCTGACGGTCCACTTAATTATAGATGGCAACATTCACCTATAAAACAAGAGACGCCACAGTTGCTGCCGACCATAACAGGATTAAGGATAATAGGATAAGGAAGGGCAAGGGCAATGGGCTCTGACATCCTTTATTTATTCATTTCCAAAGTTAACCCTGCTGGAAATCAAACTCTGGACCCCAAAGGTAGAACTTAACAACTCGACCAAGGGGCTCATCGAAATCAATATTTAGGGGTGGAATAATTATAGTACAATACTGCGAAAACAACAATATTTTCGATTTACTAACAAATAGCAATATATGAAACGTGACTGGAAACGTAGGAATGAAATCTAATTTCCCCGATGTTATTATAGGAAGCCCTAGGGGATGTAAATTTTTCGTAATACGATTACGGCTGAAGCCATACGACCGAAGGTCGGCTTTAATGCAATTTGCAATCACTTGCTTTAATTGGTCTTTTTGTATTGGACAATAGCGATTATGTCTTAAGAGTAGGTATATAGTACTCGTATATACCCACAGTAATATTATTCGGTATTACTTTTATCAAACCAAGTGTGATTTAATGGAACTAAAACGAGTAAACTATTGTTCAACTTCTTATTCAGATCAATGTTTAAAAAAACTGAAACAGTATTAAACTCGTATTTATTTAATGGTTTTTTTTTTAATTTTGATACTTACCTACTTAAACATTTTAATGTACATATAAATTAAAGGTTAATTTAAAAATTTATATTTATTATGTATTTAACTTAACTGTAGCTTATTTGACTATTGAAAAAACCACTGATTAAATACACAATACACTATAAAAAACTAAGAAATTGAGCAACACAAAGGAAATTTTAACTGAAAGATCAATTTTAAATGATAATTTAGAGTAGATAAGCTGATAATTCGCGCACACACCGAAGTGCTAATGCAGTGTTTGATAATGATAAGAAACTAATGTTAGTCATGATTGTTAGATAGAATAGATATAGGTATGCAAACCATACCTATATCTATTCTATCTATATTATATACATATTATAAAATAAATTCGCTAACCGCCTGTCTGTTTCTCCACTAACTTCTATAATCTTAAATAATCTATGTATACTATCTAATAGATTTCGTTACGGCTCTCACTACTCATTACAAGCGATAAACGAAGGTTTGTGTAGTTTAACAATATTTACCATTCTAGATTTAGTGTGTAGTAATAGTTTAGTATAGTAGTATCAAGAATAGTTTATCTTTGTATATAAGACCCTTGGCCAATGAGGCGACATGTCCCTAAGGGAAAAGCCTTAAATAAAGATTTAAAAAAAAAAAAACAAAATTTAGACATACATACCAAACCCATTAGAATACATAACCAATTTTTATGTGGTTTCCGAAAACTATAAGATTATTTAGTTGTTTTTCTAGCCTAGAAAAAGTGTTTATTTTGAGCAAATAAAAATCAATTTAACTTGAAATGGAAGCGGCCATGCAAAATGCCACCTCTATAATAACGTGTTGGTCAATTTAAAAACGGCAAAATTGATATCACGTTATTTTTGGTCACTCATTTTTTTTGCATGTCTTCTACGGAGAATGAATCTATAGAGTAACTTGTAATGCAAGGCAAGATGGAAGACATGAAGATCTCGCGCAAGGCAAAACCTTGCGTTGTCAATTAGGCGTTGACAGAACAAATTAGGCGATAGCTAGTGGAATATCAAACCATATGTTTGTCTTTTTGTTTACCATAGACGGATCGCAAATTGCTCGTTTCGCGTATGCTCAAGGTTTTGTTCAGTTTGTCATTATGCTAATTGGTGATTACGCTTGTAATCCGTTTATAACACACTAGCAGCGGCCGACAATCTCACCATTTGTATAGGTACATAATAGGTTTTAGTAAAATTAACCTAATGCGTTTATAAAGCAAAGTTAAAGTTTATGAATGTACTAATTAATGTATTTACTAATTAGATATTTAAAATAGTAAATTGAAATTATAATTTGAAATTTACATTTTCAAATTCCTCTAAAAGGGTGGCAAGCTGGCCGTCGGTCCACTTGATGTTACCGTCGCCTAATGAGTGCGCTGCAAGCTCTGCAGGAATATGTTTACGGCTCGCTCGAAGAAGCCCATAAGAAGCCCAAGAAGAAGCTTGAAGTCCGTGGTATAAAGTTTCTGCTCAGGAGAGGAGTTTCTACTAAGGACTCTGGCATCCCTAACTCAATAACCGAAACACATTAGTTCACACGCTATTATTTCGGATGACGCTGCTGCCAGACAGACTGCCCAGTTGTGTTGCAGAACGAGTGTGTGACCTGCTTAAAACAAAAATAGGTGTGCCCTGCTTAAGAATACTACGAAATTTTGTTTCCTCATGAATTCAGAAGGAAAAGACTAAGTAGGTACATTTATTTCAGTACCGAGTAGCTGACAATACTATTTGTTTAATATTTGCGATTATGTTTTCATTCAGCAAACACAGCTTAGTTTTAACCACAAACGACAACATGCAAAACCAACTGATAACAATAAAAGGAAACCGGTTTTTATTACTGGGTATGATAACTGATAATGTTAAAGCAACAAGGTCGCACATATTTTTAACTACTATAAAGGCGGACTTCGACGGTTTCTTGTATGCGTTTTTAAGTTAACATGTGAAGGACAAGCAGACGTTACATTCGATGAGACGTGTTAATAACCATAGAAGTAAAGAGGGCCTCGTCAATAAGTTTCCCCTGTTTATTATTGTTTCCTAAATAAATAGAAATCTAAACCTAACCTAGCACGTGAGTACACTAATCAACTATCAACCAGCAATCACGTATCGCTGGTTTTGCTAAACGAGGATTCTTACTGTGTTTTATACATATATACTGTAATATTGTACATATTACTGACCTTAAAAAAATTGTCATTTTTGTCACAAAACTGCTTTTTCACATTTTATCACAAAATCGGAGTACTCTGTGTACGCGTAATGTGTCCACTCAATTAAAAATAGTATGAATTGTCCAACTAATTCGAGCAGACAATGTCAGTCAGTTTTTTTTATGAAGCCTACAGCGAGGCTTTGTTGAATTAAGGGTTAATGCATGAAATCACGCACCGTGGAAACCCACCTTAACTCGTTATGAATCATTTTGTTTACAACCGTGTCGAAGTAAAAATACTAAACATACGAAAAATTTTACACAGTTCAAGGTGTGCCTGGTTTTATTACCAATGAATTGCAGACTGAAAGCAGTTGTGTTTTAATTTTATTTATAGAATTATATGTTTATAAAAAAATATTTTAGAAATTCTAATTCCTCCAGAATTATTTTTGGATTTGTTTATCAACGGTATGTTACCGTAACGTCGCTACACAAATTTGAATAGTGTTGATAATATTCTATAGAAATAATTAATGATTTTTTTTTATGTAACTAATATGAAAGTCATAAATCTGAATTTGCAAGTTAACTACACTTTCTCGCCCAACTACCTAATCGATCATCATAAATTTTTCGTACACGTTGTTAGAGATACAGAAAAGTATACAGGGTACCTACTTTACATACTTTTCTGTTCTAGAGGGACGCGAACGAAGTCGCGAGCAAAAACTAGTATGTAATATAAGCTCATAATAATAATAATTATTGTTATAATCATTATGAGCTATTTTTTTTTTCAAATTTAGAAAGATAATAAATAATATTTAAATTTATTTTTAAATCTTTCATACAAATTTTTCATACATCTATAATGTATGTATGGTAGTAATGTCAAACATTACATAAATATGCTTTTTATAATAAATATACGGAAACCAGACTGACGATCCACTCGGACTTGGATATTGGAGTGTATAAAATGTAATAAAAGCTTGTTTTATAATGGTGATAAAGCAATTTCATTTGATCATTTTTTCGAACCACAATGTCCTGGATGGTAACTATTGTTATTGTAACTAACTGTCCGTAACCAACTTTTATACAAGAGTGTAAAAGATCAATTTTCATTGGTCCACGCCCTTGAAATGAGCATGACCTGTGTAAATTGATTGGACGTGACAGATTATGTTGTCCAAATAAAAATAGAATTGCGAAACATTTTCAATAGAGATTTTTTTTTATTTTTTTTAAAGATGGGTTTGCTCTTGACCAAAAACCAACTGTGTAGCAAGGATGAGGCCTAAGATGAAGCGAACCTCATTCTCAACCCAGAAGATGCCTATTTACTCGAACTTTGAAAAGATTTTCGTTATATGAGCTCGGAAATACAGACGCAGGGAGGGAGTACCAAACCTTAGCAGTGCACATTATGTTAAGTTAGTTATGTTGCATTAGTTATGTTGCGAAAGGAAATTGCGGAGAGGCAGCTGGAGCTGACCACTTAATAAGGGCTACGGGTCTCAGTAGACGACTGACTACTTAATAACTGCAAGTCGACGATGGGTCCAGGCTGCTTCTGATCGGTTCTACTAAGGTTCTATTGAAAAAGCCTATGTCCAGCGGTAAATGTTTTACGAAAACCAATGAATACTATATATATGAAAACTATGAAAATGTCATTCATAATTTAAAAAGTAACTTGCAGTAACTGGCCTTCATTCACCAAATCGTACAGTTATGTTATTAACATTTTCCTGAGATTAGAATTAAATGTCCGGTTCATATATAATATTTTTAAAGAGATATCATTATTTTAACAAATGTTTATTTGACTCGTTCCTTTAATGTATATTAAAATTTTTAGAATAAAAGCAATTTTATGCCATTTTATTCATGGAGAGGTTTCTATGCTTGTAAATTAAAAAAAAAAATGATAATTTGAAATTTAAATTCTAAAAATTAAATTCTAATTCATTTCTGTCCCAAATTAACTATCCAAAATGACATACTTAAACATTACCCCTAAGTTTTTTATACTACATACATAGTACCTTTTTGTCTCATTTCAGACGTACACTGACGGAGCGGTCGTGATTATGACAAATTCGTTTTAACACCTTTCAATAACTCATGGGAAAAATAAATAGTATAAAAGTCCTCCCTTTTACTTTGTCTGTGGGTGCATGTATGGCTGTGTCTGTATGTATATATGCTCTAATCTCGGAAATTTGTGCATGGATTTTGTTTTTGATTGTATCGATGGAAAGAGGAAAATCTGAAGATGGTTTCTCTATTTAATTCATGAATATCTTATTTATATTTGCAGAGTTATCACGGTTTTTGTCAATGAAGGCGGGCGGCCCAAGCGCACGCCGCAGCGAGTGTGATCGGGTTCATTGCGGCCACAGTATATTATAAAAAAAAATACCTGATCTCGCATATTAGTTAGTCTACTAATACTATGAATATATCGTTTAGGAAAGATTTCAGATTTAACAGTTCTTATAGAGTAGTTAATTAACACTGTATAAACTTGGCATTACAATTTTTTTTTTCAATTTTTTTTTAAGGTCGTCAGAAAAGATGACGGTCTGCTATAACACAAGCAACGCAACAAAATTTTTTAAAATAAAAGAAATTTTATGCCATTTTATTCATGGAGAGGTTTCTATGCTTGTAATTTAAAAAAAAAATGATAATTTGAAATTTAAATTCTAAAAATGAAAATCTAATTCAATTCTGTCCCAAATTAACTACCCAAAATGACACTAAAAATGACTATGTATGATTGGCGTTGCTTGTGTTATAGCCAACCGTCATCTTTTTTGACGACTTTAAAAAAAAAAATGAAAAAAAAAAAAAATTGTAATGCCTAGTTTATGCCTAGTTACCTATTAAAAACTTTACCCTTAATAAAAATATAAACCACGAAGACTTTAATGTGCCGCTCACCACTTACCATTAGTATGGCGTCGTAAACAGAGTACATTTTTTATATTCGATAGGTGGTATAATGTCACTTTAGTACAGCGTTTATCTATTCACATGGCGGCCATTGTCACTTAGTTTCAACTAGCGAACAATAGATATACACAATAGGCCAAGTGTTTCATCTATAAATCAAATGTCATTTCAAAATATAAATACATAGTTGTAACCCGGTTGCTTTTGAAAATTGAATAATCGAAAATGCTTATTCAACAGAATTCGCTAAATAAAATTTTAAACTTGAAAAGAAACTTTATTCTATTTTTGGAGTTTACTTTGCATATATATATACTTCACATATTATAAAATATTTTAAAAAATAGAACACATAACATAACGCATTCGTGTGACAATTTTGATTTATATATATATATATATAAGCCCGTGGTATGAAAATTTATGGGAGTAAAATCAAAATTGTCACACGAATGCGTTATGTTATGCGTTCTATTTGTTAAAATATTTTATAATATCTGAATTTTCTTGGAAGTTTCAGAGATATTGCGCCATCAACGCTATATTATTATTTAAAAAAAGAACAATGTTGTATACTTTCGGCGTGTTCGAATTGTGAAAATTTTATAATCGTTCGTAAGGAATAAACTCCAGTCGTGTGTCGGAGCTGACACACACACACACGCGCACGCACGCACGCCGCACACACTCACACACACCCACACACGCACGCACGCACGCCCGCACGCACACACACACACACACACACACACACACACACACACACACACACACACACACACACACACACACACACACACACACACACAAACTGATGCACCCAATAAATAAAGATCCGCTAAAATAACGCTTGACATTATATGTCAGGCGAATGTGGATGAAGTCGCGTGCAACAGCTAGTTCAAAGAATATAAGGGTTTCTTTTCTATAATACTGAATGTAAAGAACAATTTATAGATGTGGCTGTATGTTATTTTATTCAAGTTGCTTTATGTTTGGATTTCATTAGCGTAAGGATTCGCCTTTAAAAAAATATAAGTATTAATTAATTGCGATACATTTCAATTAAGTTTCGAATTGTAAATGTTAATTTATGAGATTTTTAATCAAAGAGTAATATTACAGTTTTGCTTTTCCCAATTCTATAGAAAGAATTTCTTCATGTACCTGACCTCAATACTTTAAGGCAGGGTTCGCGTAATCAAATTTGCGAATGCGGATTTCAAGTTTTATTTTTAAATATAATTATTCATTAAGACCATTTTATCAAGCTTTTAGTTGAAAATTAAAACATTTTAAATTAAAAAATAACTGAAACAATTATTATTTATTAGGACTAGCCCCATATAAATTAGCCCCATTGTAAATGGTGTCAAATTAATCTGTCATTTAGTTATCAAACAAATTTTTGTTTATACAAAAATTTACTTAATAACTTATCACTGTAAGTGATATTTATATATCACTTTAAGTTTTCCTTGAAAGTAAATAAATAAATAAATAAATAAATATCCGCATTAGTAAAAGATACGTATTGATTGTTGCTGATGCGCCTGATGCGTAACCGACGCTTTGAGGATGCGGATAACTTCGCAATATATCCTTGTATAATGAACACTAAATTACAATCATAAGAACAAACATTAAATTTGTTCGCTTTTATCTGGACTAATATTATAAATGAATATTTTTGTATAGATTGAATTCAGGCTTTTAATATTTTTGATCCCTCAGAATTGTAAGTTTTTTCTTGTCCTATGGATCCCCCTGGTTGCCATTTTATATACAGGTTAGGCATGTTGCTACAATATCTTAAATTTTTTTAAAGTACCTACCTATTATTTCCATATAAGATTCCACAATGAGAATTCTATTATAACACCTACTCTTTTTCCACTCCTTATATTTCCTGTTAATTATATCATAGAGAGCTTTGTATAGGTAATAAGTAATCTATAATCTGCAATTAACTACACAACAAGCAACAAGTTAAGTGAGCTTTGATATAAACTTTAATACGCTTGTAATTAAGTTCAAAATAAATTAAATTATTGAATCATATTAATACTTACGTACTATATCCTTAATTACACTTACATCATCATTATAAAGACAATCGGGTAGTTAGTGACGGTGTGACAAGAATTAGCAACATGCGACCAATTAGATAGTCTAGATACGTTCTTTGTCTATGATTTTTTTTAAAGAAACTATTTTTTTATAGGTATTTATAATATGTATGTATTTTCAAAAAAAATCTGGTATCCATAATACAAGCAAGCATTAGTTGCTTACTGCTGAGCTAGATGGTGCTGTGTGGAATGTGTGAAGATATTTATTTATTGTTATTAATGCATATAATACAATAATACATAATTTATTAAGCTTGCGGTAAAATTTAATAACTTATCGATAACTCACTGTCGATCATCGATCACCAGCGAACATCACTAATCGCATCAACACAGATTGAAATCATGCAATTTTATAATTACGAATAACTAACTTTTTTTTTATACATGTTAACTGATACTAGCCCGATTTTTTAATTAATGATTTTTGCATACTTTTACGGTACAAGATAGCATTTTTAAAGAAGAAAATAATATAAACTTGGAATTCCTACCCGCACTGTTGACAAAATTCGACTAATACGCAGTTAGTGCACTTATTCAGGGTGATGTAAGCGTAGTGCGATCTCTATTCAGTAGTAACATTTTCAAATACTATGAAAAAAAAAAAAACCATAACAAAATCATAATTTAGAATGTATTGTTATCAAATCTTAAAGTTTTTACGGTCAATTCTTAGATACTACAAAACTAGTTTGAAGTATATATTTACATATTCACTCTATAAATAGCATTTTTGTAATATTCACATTTAAAAAAAAAAACTTTTTGAAAATCAGCCACCAGCCATAGATTACAAAAAAAAAAATTAACAGTGTCAACGTAAGTTTTGAAAAGAAAGACACCTTGCAATAGTAATAATTTTTTAGTTTACTTAAACTTACTTACTTATACCTACTTACCCAAAAACAAATATTAACATTTTCACCGTACGAAAAAATAATTTTAATAAAAGTACCTCAATATATAATCTCAAAAATATTCAGGCACTTAAATATTTTTAAAACTTTATTTTCAAATTCTACTCATATTATAAATGCGAAAGTTTGTGAGGATGGACGGATGGATGTAGGATTTTTTTTGTCCTACCTGCTAGACACACAAGTTACACAGGTCAGAGATCTTTTATAGCTGGTGTTTACTTAAATAAATTATACTATATTAATTTGGATGATTCGTCGAGCCATTTGCCCTCGCTGCCACACCCGCGATCTTTAGGCAGTGGCTTATAAATTTATGTCTGACCGCCACGTCAAACAACAGCTCTTGGAGGCTCCTTTTTCCGAGTATTCTGCCCACTTCTCTAGTGCGAAACGTAATAATGCGAAGATGTAGGATTATTATATTATATTAATAATATAATAATATTATAGATAATATAAAATATAATATATGTTGATAGTCAAGCTAGTAGATAAATACGAGACAGATAAGAACGGATCAAAAATCAAAATTGGCTCTTATCTGACTGAGTCTGACAAGAAGTTGGAGGGCAGAGGCTGACATCCTCTATTCCATAAAGTTCAACTGGAAGTTCAACTAGTTGAACTAATTGGACAAAAACATTCCAATTATTTCAACTTTGTAATTTATTTTAAAAGTTGAACTTTCTGGACTAAATTGATCCGACATTTGGGCAGCCCGTCTGAGGGCAGTAACCACCCTCTTACAGAAAAGACCACGGTGAAATAACAGCATGTTTGCTATTGTGTTTCCGTGTGATGAGTTAGGAATGCCAAACCTCGCTTCCCTATCTCGCTTCCTAATCCCCTATCCTTAAACCTGCTGAGGTCGGCAGCACTCTTGCAGCTGCTGTGGCGTTGCTTGTGTTATTAGACGACAGTAGACACTTACAACCAAGTGGACCGTCAGCCTCTCATCCATAAATTAAAAAAAAAATTCGCTGAATACTGCCTGTTTTGGAATTAAGAGCTCAAAGGACAACCTCGAGCGTTTCAATTTTGCTGAAAAATCTCTGGAATCACACTGGAATTAAGATATCAATGTACGGGGTGTACATTGATATCTACATAACCAGGTCTCATTAACTTGGACGGGTTTCAAGACTGTAAACCATTCCAGTTGGCTGGTACTGTTTGCTCTCCGCGGGAACTTCTTGTAATGTGTACTCAATCTGTGTGTATTTATTAATATGTATTCAAGGTTCAATTTCAGACGTAATGAAAAATTCACACGCTCGGAGCGCTCTGTGAAGAAACATCTACGAGTATAACTACTGTTATTGTATGTCTTATTATCTAATCAAATTCAAAATCATTTATTCAATGTAAACTTTCATTCGACGTCTAGTACCTATCGATGATGCAATTCTATAGAGTAAGAAAACGGTAGAATTAAATATGGCAGATCACTTTTTGGGGCAGAATAGTTACTTATGTTTTTTTTTGACGGGAATACGTCTTTAAAATTTCTTCCATTAGGAGATAATTCAGAAAAGCGTTGATAAAAATCGAAGGATATACATTTTGATGTTGTAGCCTACGTACATTTAAAATTTAATTACACTCGGTAGCTAAATTATAAGGAGTATAATTATAATTCGAATTTGTTGCATATGATACAAATAATACACCCAAATTTTTCTGGTATATCCATCATATTTTCGAATTGGTTAAAAAAGAAATATTTTTTCGAACCATCCTCTGCAATGATTTTTTAAAAAAATCCGAACTGACTCTGCTGTTCTCGAATTTTGTGCTAAGCCGTAATACATTTAACGATTCATTTTCATTTATAAGTATAAATAAATTATTATTCAACCACCATTCAACCACAAAGTAAAAAGTGGTAATCCTTCAATTAAACAACATAAAAATTAATAGCTGATGGTAAATTCCGCGGCAGAAGAATATACTCGTAATACAGCTATTTTGTATGGTGACATTAAGATTTCATAATATATATAATAAAATATTGAGTGGAGCGTTTACCGGTATTATTAAAACCGGTTCAATAAGGTTTCATTAATATGCATCGAATGGTGTCTCCACGAAATTGATATTATAAGGATGGAGCCAGATTTACAATAGCATGTAGTTAAAGTATAGAATCTTGTCACCTCCAACTATTGTAGCTTCGTCTGAAGAGATTTTCGTTTTAAAAAAAAAAGGTTTCTGTTGTTTAACATTCGCAGTTCGCACTAAATCTATACTAATATTATAGAGAGAAAAATATTAACCTAAAACGCAAAAGAAAAAGAGGTGTTTTAATGTGAATTTAATTTGTGTATCTATGTCTGTCTGTGGCATCATAGCTCCCAAACGGATGGACATATTTTGATTAGAATGGTCGTAATGGAAGTACCCCATAGGGTACTTTCTGGTGTCACAGACAACGTGTATGCAATATTTCATGGTGATCGGTTCAGTAGTTTTTGCGTTACAAACATCCATACATCCAAAAATAGCTTTGCATTTATAATATTAGTACGGAAGTACGGATAAAGCTTCGGTCCCTTTGGCAGGGTCCCACAAACATGCTGGATGCATTACCTCGTTGTATGGCAATGCTAATAATCTGTTAACCGAGGTAATAGCGAGCTTAGTAATCGCCGGTTATGTAGACCAAACGTTTTGATAGGATGTTAAAAAAATTAAGCTCGTTAGGACCCCACGGACCCAGAGATTCGACACCGAAGGGAATGAATATGTATCCGGTGCCGATATCTCTGTATTTGTGGATTTTCCGCTATAGTTATGCTCGAAAGGAAACCATTTAACTTTCAAACAATCTTCACATTAGTCCAGCGGGTGTTCCTGTGAAGTTTGGTAGTGATCGGACGTGGACGAAGTCGCGGGCATATACTTACTAGTAGAAATTTAAAAAAAATTGTGTGTCAGCTCCGACACACGACTGGAAATAACTCCTTACGAACGATTATAAAATTTAAATTTTCACAATTCGAACACGCCGAAAGAACAACATTGTTCTTTTTTTAAATATAATAATAATATTGTGTTGATGGCGCAATATCTCTGAAACTCCAGATATTCTAACGGTAAAATATAAAATTAAACAAGCTCAAAACATTAGATACCTATATGTAAAATTTATTAAAAAATCTGTAAGTATATTCCGTCCAAATGCAGGTTTTTTTTTTGTTCATATAAAAATAAATAAATACCTCTATATTAATCTCAGATATTTAAAATTGACACAAGTTTCGATCCCGGATACGACGGTCCACGGCCCTGACACGATACCTAACACCGCTCAAATTAATGCAATAACAGATTGTTTTCTAATTTTTTTTTTTTAAAATTGAGTCAAGGCAGCGCTTGGCATCGATCTCACTTGATGTAAGGTGCAGATGCCTAAGATGAACCACGTTTACCTAGTAAGTGCCCATTTACCCTAGACTTGAAGACGCCAAGGTTGTAATTTTGAGAAAACACAGACGCAGGCAGTGAGTTCCACTCCCTAGCGGTTCGGACAAGTAAGGTGGAACTGAAGGTGGAACTGAAGGTGGAACTGAAGGTGGAACTGAAGGTGGAACTGAAGATGGAACTGAAGATGGAACTGAAGGTGGAACTGAAGGTGGACCACGCTTACCTAGTAAGTGCCCATTTACCCTAGATTTGAAGACCCCGAGGTTGTAATTTTGAGAAAACACAGACGCAGGCAGTGACTTCCACTCCCTAGCAGTTCGGAAATATTAATGAATAAATGAGAACACATCATAAAATTAAAACATATCATCAAGCTTACTCTTAAAACTAGCTACTGGTACCACTAGCTGGTTCCAGGAATTTTTCCAGGAACCTAAATTTTTTCCAGGATAAAAAGTATTCTATATATATTATTAATGCCAAATATAATTGATTTCACTATTGGAAAGAGCGATAAACTAGGAAGGTTAATGTTATTGTATAATTTGGATCCGTGCGAATTTGAAATCGGATCCCTAGCATTATTATAATATCCACTGGATCCTTGTATAACGTAAACATGATTATAATTAGTAATATTGACGAATGACCAGTTCCGAAGTTACGTAATTCTTGGTGGGTAATATACTTACCCAGAAAATCAGAAAACGGTACAGTACGGTGTTACCCTATTGTAAAAGGTAAAATCGCCCCCACTCAATATTCTGTATAAATAATCGCCTTGTGTAATTATATGGTAGGCTGAGTTCTGTTTGGTTCAGTTGTCTGTTTACATTGATCTAACGTATTAATATGGGTCAAAGGGTGCAGGTGCAACTGATACTGAAGCGAGAAAATGCACGCCACATTATTTATAGTTTTCCTCCAACTCATAGGTATGGTTGCATAGGGTATCCCTTTTTTATATAGGGGGCCATCGACGACCAGCAGTATTGCGCTTACGACCCTGATGGGATATAGGATAAGTGCCAAAAGAGATAGCTTTTAATCTTTTAAAAAATATTTCTTAGTTAAATCATTTTTTATATATATTAAAGGTTGACAGGCTGACTGACGCTCCGTTTGAATAAATGTGGCTACTGTCGAATATAACCCAAGCAACGCCAGGGGTTGAAACTCGAAGAAAGAGCAACGCTAGGGGCAAAACGTAAAAACCGGATTTTTCTTTTTCCCGTTTTAATAAAACGACATCTGTCGGTAGGGGCAGCTATAGTTAATAGAGATAAAATCGTAAACGAACAGTGTCTAAACATTAATATAAGAAAAAAAAATAACATTTGTACTTACATGTTTGTATTTATGATAACTACATAACAAGGTGAAAAAAATAGTTTTTAGAATTTGTCTGTTTGTGCACGCTAATCTCAGAAATGGCTATACCGATTTGAATGCGGTTTTCACTAATGTATTGTAGCACACTTCTCGTAACATTTAGTGTTTATTTCAATCTAATTGGTTTACAAATAGAAAACTTTACAAAAACACGTATTGTATACAATTGACAGAAAAAAAAATGAAATTACATATAATGATTAAGTACCTAAAAACTACACTAAAGTTTGGTAAAATAAGAAAAAATGGCGAAAAACAAATAATATTATGATTCGATACAGTTGCAGAAGTAGGTAGCAGAAAAACCATAAAAATTAAAAAAATATATAATTTTATTATTTTTTTGAAATTCGAAATTTAAATGAACAGCCTTGCTGTTGCTTGTTATTCTTAGATTATATAATTTTATACCTATATCTATATACATATTTCAACATGTATGATACGTATTGGATAACTCATTACTCGATTCATGTAATGTAATAGCTTGTTTATAAATAAATAACAATGTAAAAAAAACCAAATCATTCATCAAGGCGTTTTATAAACCAATAAATTTTAAATTAATTTAGATAATTTATATATGTATAACTATGAAATATTTTCATGTTACTTTTTTGATTATAGCTTAATAATAAACTAACTGTTGCACGCGACTTCGCCCGCGTAACTTTATAAAATACCTATAGCCTATGTTACTCGCTGATAATGTAGCTTTCTATAGGTGAAAGAATTTTCAAAATCGGTCCAGTAGTTTTGAGTTTATTCATTACAAACATTTCACTCTTTATTTTGAATTTTTCAAAAATCTATCCTTTGCGGATGCACAAAATTCTTGCCGTCTGTCCCTCTGTGTGTACGTTTAGATATTTGAAAATACTTACGCAACGGATTTTAATGCGGTTTTCAATAATTGAAAGAGCGTTTAAAGGAGGAACGTTTTTATAAATAATTCGCAGAAAAAAATCCGCGCGAAGCTGGGCGGGCCCGCTAGTAAAGTTATAAAATAAAATAAACCTATTATTTCAAATTTCAATTTTCTGAATTCCAAATTCAGATTAAATAAGTACTTACCTACATATATAATTATTAAGCAGATAGATATTATACAAATTTCTTTAATATAATAGGAGCCCACCAGTTGAACAAACATAGGTACTAAGGCAAATATTTAGATGTAATAATATTATGTATACAAAGTGCGAATTTGTGCTATAGAAATAATTCTCTCATAGAGGATATCTGCTTGTTGGGCAGTTATAGATACTAATTGTAAAGGAAAATCTGTGTTTAACATACGAGGGAATGTTTTCGGCTCCGCTTCCACACATTTAGTTCCAATTAGCGATTTGGCAATGTTAAATCGTTTATTATTGGTAGGCAAGCAATAAAACTTCCAACAAACAGACGTCCAAACAAACCCTGTATGGATTCAATCTATTATCGCTGAATTGTCTGAACGTGACTGTTAAAAGATTAATAGCAATACTACTTACTTACTGAACGTTTATATCCTGTTATCTTCTAATAAATGCGTCACACCTGAACTGTTTTAAACTGTAATTTATAAATGTTTTGTTTTTTGTATTTTATTAGTGTAATCAGTGATAATGTTCGCGGACGTTTTATCGCGAACGATCGAGAAAGGCGTGCAACCACCACGCGAGCTATCGCGGACTGTTTGATTTGATTGGTAGAATTCAACCAATCCGTTGGCTGAAGCCGTGTAGTGTGTGGGCGCTCTGACATGCAGGTGGCGCTCATGGCGCGCCGATAAAACGCATGCGCGTTGCGCGTCAGCTGAACATCGAGGTCAATCGCAGAGTTTGAATTTGGAATCGCGGATTTCATAAATGAAATATTTATTCATTTATTTGGGTACAATAACAACGAAACATACAGCAATAATAACAAAAAAAAATATATTAATTTAGAGCATGTACATTAATAACAATTGTGCTCAGCATTTATGTACCTAAATAATGATGAAATTATATCAATATCAATCAACAACTATTATATCCATAGTAAGAATTAACTCCATATACTATTATCCTATTATCTCCTTGTGATTATATAGTGTTCTGTGGTTATTATAAAGAGAAGTAAGATAAGATTGAGTAGGGAATTGACTTCATCGAATTTTTGGCGTGAGTATTCCCTCACGTCCTTAAATTTGCTTCCACAGTGGGAAGCAAGTCAGAAAAACGATGATAAAAAAATTGGGTTAGCAGAAACAGAAAACTGATGATACAGTTTGATGCTGTAGCTACATAATACCTAATATATCTATCACTTACCTACATTTAAAATTTAATTACACCACTTGATAGCTAAATGATAAGTACCTATATGTATATTCGTATTCGTTGGATATGATACAAATAATACACCTAAAGAAAATATTATTTACTCGTAACGTACACGACTAAATACACGTAAAACCAAAATAGTAAAACCAGAATTTTTATGCTTATATTTTTAGACAGATGGCGCTAAATAATATAAAAAATTTATCAGCTGAGTAGTAAGACAAAATTATTATTGACACATCCCCTGCTCGTCCATCCTGAATTACGCTTCGCATCTAGTCCCGAAAAGATCAAACTTTTCACATTCATAAACTAACGCAATATTTATTAAGTATTTCAATCTATTTTCTTACTAGCTGTGCTCGTGACTTCTTAGGCGCTGTAATTCCTTTTTTGAAAATCCCACAGAAACCTATTATTTTTACAAGATAAAAGTATCCTATATTTTAATCCAGGTAATAAACTATCTGTCTGACAAATTTCATCCACATCCGTTTGGGCTGTTTTTGCGTGATTGTGTAACAAACATCCAAACATACAAACTTTCCGCTTCCGGCTTTGCCCGGGACGCAATTTTTTTTAAAATATAAACCTTCCTCGTTTAAATCTCTTAATTAGTAGTCGTGATTTGATTAGTTATAAGGAATAGATTTTTTTTTGTTAATTCATTTTTTTTTATTAACAAATTCGTAGATTATTTTTAAAGAAGTTTTCAAAATAATATATTTATTTATATAAGATTAAAATTAGCATAACAATAAATTATCGAAAAATCGAAAGCAATAAAAACAAAGTATATTGATCAACTCGGTTTATTTAAATGATGTTTGCTTTATTGACAAAAGAATAAGTATTATTAAAATTATTATTACTGTAGATTAAAACATTTCTTATTAACAATAAATACTGCACGTCGCCCCTAAATGTCTAACCTTTTTAATTACTTAATTTCCGCCTAAGTATTTTAAAAAATAGTAAACTTATATTTAATAATATAGGAAAAAAAGAATCAATAACTGATATTATCTATTTTTTTTATATTTTTTTTTAGAGTTATCTACATAAATTGATTAATTATGTAGATAACTCAAGTTCTACTGACTTTCTAAATACTAACATATAACTTAAACAAAATATAAATAACTGATTCTATTCACAATGATTTAACCAAAAAAATTATCGATTAACCTAACTTAAATGAATTGAATAGTTGTACTAAGTATTAGTAATTAGTAACCAAAAAAAATTATCGATTATTTACTAATAGTACGAACTGCTTACTAAAACTTTTAGTAAAAAATATTATACACCTAGAAAAGGACAAACATAAATTTAACTTAATTCATAATGAGTATTGTAATTGATAATTAGGTATTCATTATATACTGTAGTTCATAATAAATGCCTTATTTCATAATGAGATTTTGATAATTTATTTCAAACTAGACTTAGAATATAGAACATAGGCTTAGAATTGTTCTATATCCTAAGCAAGTAGGCAAGTTCCATAAGTTCTAAAAAAAAAAATATGTCATAGTAAAGTCAAAAATATGTCAAAACATCACAAACAGAAATAGATTTCAACAAAACAAAGCAATCGAATCGAATGCAACAAAACAAAAAAATAAAATAGGTAACAAAAAAAAAAATCTAGAAAGATATTATAATGCAAATTTCAAAAATATTTACAAATAAATCATAACTCAGCTGTGAAAAAAAAAAATGTATGATGTTTTGTTTGTGTCGAAATATAATTCGACAGTTGCATATAATTTGAGCATTTAATTATATTAATATTGTAATAAAGCTGATTACGTCATTTATGTAATATGTACATTTAATTAGTAGTAAATATTTACTTACTTAACATCTAATTCTTTTTGTACTTTGATTACAATAATAAGTTTTGGCATTAAACATAAAATTTAATTTAATATTTAATTTTATAGCGACACTATATGGGTAATATAGAGCTACTAAGTAAAAAAATTGTCAACAATAAGAGAAAGAATTTTCAAAAACAAGTTGAAAATTATTTCCCGGACACCCTTTATGTAGTAATCATAGTAACACTATAAAAATTATTAATAAACGTATATAGTAAAAAACAAAACAGTAACAAAAATGTTAAAAAACTTAATTTAAAAAAGATACAAACGCGTTCTTTCAGGATTACTAATGAATTACGAAATAAAAAAGACACCATACTAATATATTTTTAAAAATACTGTTTACAATCCATTGGATACAATCAACTTGACAATCAAACAGAATATTCATTTATTTGCAGTTCAATTAAGTAAAACATCATTAGCTGGTGGTATCTCTAAGTCGTGAATGTCTCGGCAATGTTTCTTCAATAAGGCGTATTTCCTATACTTCGCGCCGCAAACTGTGCAATCGATTTTGAACTTTCTGGCTTTATGTTCGACCCACTCGTGGTCCCATTTCTCCTTCAGCGATATGTTGTTCTTTCCACAAAAAGTGCATTTGTATTTGTTGCACAATTGTTTTGTGTGCATACATTTTATGTGTTTCTTTAGAGAGGACTCGAAATAATATATTTTGTTGCAATATTCACAATGTTTTGGCACGTTGTTCCTGTGGTATTCCATGTGTTGCAAGATCATTTTTTTCGAGTGGAATTTCCTTTTGCACAACTCGCACTGGAGGTAGTTGTTGCCGTGCACTTTTTTGTGTTTGGAGAAATTGCTCGAGTCGCTGAATGATTTATCGCAAAAGCTACACTTGTACAAGGTGACGTGCGCATGCTCACGCAAATGAGCCTTGTACTTGTCCACTTTGTTGAACACTTGCGAGCGACACACGACACAGAGTAACTCTAGGGCGCCATCTTGGCTTACGGGCGCCTGCGCCAGACTACTTTTCACGATATGCTCTATCAAGTGTCTCTTCAGATCGCCCGCTCTGACGAATGCCCTTTGACAAACTACGCATATCTGAAAAATAGTTTTTCTCAACAAATAATCAAAATTAATATAAAAGGATCACGTCAAAAAGTGGTCTATAGTTAAAACATTGAGGCTCGAGTTCACCAACAGACGGTTATTTTTAAACAGCTGTTTAAAATTTAAACAGCCGTTTAATAATATTTTGTTGTTCAAAATCGCTAAAATGCGGGTTAAACGCCCTAAAAATCTGATTAACTTAATGAACTCGAGCCTGAATATTCTACTACTAATCACATATCATTGTCTATTATATTTTTTTGAATGGAAAAAAGTTTAAGTGACTTTAATTTAGATTCACGGCGGGGTCCACTTCGGAAATGAATTTTTCAAAATTGACTGACTCTGATCTGGATTTGGAAGGTATTGGCAGGGCACACTGCGTTTCGTAGTCATTTTGGGTAACCCGTCTGGCGGCAGTAACCACCTCCTTACAGAATACTACCGTGAAATAACAGCACGTTTTCTGTTGTGTTTCGGTGAGTGATTAAGGCTTTATCATTAATCCTTCTATGGTCGACAGCGCACTTGCAGCACGTATGGAGTTGCTTTTGTTATAGGCGACGGTAGCCACCTAACATCAAGTGGACCGTCAGCCTGTCTGTCGACCTTAACATAAAGAAAATAAATGTAAGTTGATATAGATCCCTCTGTGTAGGTCTATTTGGGAGTTACGATTACACGGACAGACACACAGATACACAAGTCAAATTTATAACACCCTGTTTTTACGTTGAGCGTCATGGGTTAAAATTCAACTCTACACATTGTAAGGTTATTATACATTTTCATTAAGGCCTTCTTCCTCCCTGTAAATACATGAATCGCAGAAAAGTTGTAAGCTATAGAGCAAATAGTGATGCAGGTCTGAGGTCTTTATTTTTTTTTAATAAATAATTAATATAATTAGCTATGTAAGTCTTATGTAAGTCAATTATGTATGAAGTTGCGATAAACCTACCTTATTAATTTTTTTAGGTTGCTTGTATTTTTTGTCGTTCTGCTGAAAAGCGATATTGGAGATTGCTTTTGATATTATGCTATTATGATAGTCTGCTGTTATGTGAGTTTCTTTATTATCTTTGTTAACCACTTCTTTCTGAAAGTCGGATCGCTTAAACAAACCAGGATCATTTTCAGTTAATTCAGAGTTAGCTGTATAGCTACAATCTTTGCTAGTGTCCTTGAAATGAAGTGCAGCTTTGTGTTTTATAAAACTTTTATGACTGGAAAAGCTTTTCGTGCATTGATCACAATTGTACTTCCTCATGTGTATTTTTAGATGATCACGTAAAGTATATTTAGTTGAGTATACTTTATGACACATGTTACATTTCAAGTTCGGATTACTATGCTTCATAATGTGCTTATCAAGTTTTTTCTTAGTCTTCAATTTTTTACCACATTTTTTACACGTGTAATTCATTTGGCCATTGGGGTTATTTGCATTCTTGTTGTTACTTAATTTTATCACTTTATTTCTTTTAGACTCGTTTAATTTAAAATTTGATTTATTACAGGTTTCATCTGAAAAAAAAAACCAATTAGTTATTTGGAAGTTATTTATGTTTACAAATTATATATTATTGTGTATAAATAATATCTGGGAACACGGACTAAGAAGAATATAAATAAGTAGCCGGTGTCCGAGTCTTCGTATAACACCTGAGAAAATATATGAGTATGTAATAATAATAATGCCTGACATCGTTATCACTGTGACGATGGTGGCGGCCAATTTTTTTATATTTTAGAAGATCTCTTAGGAAAACAATATTTTACCAGAATGAAAAATATCGTATATTTTAATCCAGGTAATAAACTATCTGTGTGGCAAATTACATCCAAATCCGTTAAGCTGATTTTTCGTAACAGGTTTTACAATTTTTATCACTTTGGCATTTTTGCAAGCTAATCTGATAAACGGCTTAACTGATTTGGATGCGCCTTTCACTTCACTGATATATTGATGTTTCCATACTTCTATGATTGATGATTATCTGGGTTAACATATAGGATACGTTTTATCCAGGAAAAATGTTAGGTTCCTGTGGGATTATCTAGAAACGAATTGCTGCTCGTACGAACGAAGAATAAAAATAAAAGTAAAATATTCCAGACTAGAACTTTTTGAGCACTTACTTTTTTTACTGATGCCTTTAAACGTAGTATTCAAGTTTGCATCGAAGCCTGAGCGTGTGTGACGACTTGCAAAACCAGGATGGGTTAAGTCGACCTTTTCAAGTCCCTGTAATAATTATAAAATATATATTATTTTATTTGTTATCAACAGACAACATATTATCAACAGGACAACACACTATCAACAGATGACCAATAGTACCTAATTAATTTTAATTAATCGTCATATATAATATGATATTACCCAACATGCATTACTTTTAATACATGCACCTATAAAAATTTGGTTAGTGATTAACAATTTTATTTTATATCTTTCTATAGATCTATAAATAAAATATATTAACAGATATTTTTAATTATTCATCCTTTTCAGTTGAGTCTTATAATTTAATAAAAAATAATAAAACCAATCAAAACACAGGTTAATAAGTATAAAATATGTTGATGAACTTACTTATTTAAACTAAAGTTGTTTAAATTACCTAAATGGATGAGGTAGTGGTTTAATTAAAAGAAAATTCATAGTTCACATAGGCGTCACACACAATGCGCGTATTTGTGAAGTGCATATATATAAAAAAAAATTAATAACATACAACCAATGTTTATTTAAAAGTATATAAAGAAAATATATAAATAGACGAAAAACAGTAACAATTTTATAAATAACATGAAACAAACATAACAAAGAAACGATTTTATCTTAACTACAACTTCTAAGTATTAGTCCAACTAAATAAAAAGTTTGTTTCAATAAAAATTAACTAGTTATTTTTTTTTAAATTGCTCGTAATTTACTAAGTAAAATAAACTTAATTTTTAACAAGAATGACTTGAGCAATAACTTACTTTAATTTTTTTTTTTTCAAAAATATTTTAAAATACGGTACCTACCTATTTATTATTGTTCATTCTCAAGTAAATTTTATTTACCTACAAAACGAGTTCGTTTATAAAAATGTAAAATAAAATCAAAAACATGATTTTATAGTATTACAACTTCTGAGAATAATTACTTACAACCAAATAAAACATGCAAAAAGCTTGTCTCTAATTTAAAAATGTCTTTAAAATAAAAATGACTTATGAACTAATAGGTATTATGACTTAAACACTCTATAAAATAAATATTTCATTTGAGACTCTTAACATTATCCTAATAACTAATGATGCTTAGGTAAATATTAAAATAAAAACTAATTAATTTTATAAAACAGATAAAAAATAAAATAAAAACAAACTTAATAAAAAAAAACCTCAATTAATAAAAGCCCGTTTAAAAACAATTTTGATATTTCTTAGCCAGTGGTAATTCCACGTGATGAACTGCATTACAATGTTTCTTCAACAATGAGTATTTCCTATACTTTGCGCCGCAAAGCGTGCAATCGATTTTCAACTTTCTCGCCTTATGATTTAACCACTCGTGGTCCCATTTCTGCTTCAACGATTGGTGGGTTTGTGGACAGAACCGACATTTAAATTTTGGAGGAATCTGTTTTGAATGCATACTTTTAATGTGTTTTTTTAACGAGGACTCAAAGTAACATATTTTGTTGCAATATTGACATATTTTCGGCTCATTTTTGTTGTGGTATTCCATGTGTTGCATGATCATTTTTTTAGAGTTGAATTTTCTTTTGCATAACTCGCACTGGAGGTAGTTGTTGCCGTGAACTTTTTTGTGTTTGGAGAAATTGCTCGAGTCGCTGAATGATTTATCGCAAAAGCTACACTTGTACAAGGTGACGTGCGCATGCTCACGCAAATGAGCCTTGTACTTGTCCACTTTGTTGAACACTTGCGAGCGACACACGACACAGAGTAACTCTAAGGCGCCATCTTCGCCTACGGGCGTCTTCGCCAGAGTGCTTTTAATAATGTGCTCTATCAGGTGCCTCTTCAGGTCTCCTATTCTATCGAATACTTTTTGACAGACTCCGCACTTCTGAAAAACAGTTTTTTAATTTCCAGCAGTAGAAGAGGTAACATTATTTTTTCAAAAGTCGAAACAAATAGTTAATGTATAGATACTTTTTGTTATATTATGTCAAAATATTGTTTTAAAAATATTTATTATCTGCTCTAAAAACAGACAATGACTATGATGTACTTACAAATTTGTTTTTATATATTTTACAAATTAAAAAGTTATATTTAAATAAATTTAATTTGTTATTTAAATACAAATTAAAACATATCAACTTGTTTATTTAATATTTATAACTATTTGAAATTTTTATTATTTCAACAGGTTAAAACGGAATAAGTACATATACAATATTGCAAACTAGTAAATTATAATATTTTTGTTTAGCAGATATATTATTTTTATTATAATAAATTTATATGATAAGGAATATCCATATGAAAATATTCAATCTGTAAATACCTTAAACAATTTAATGTGTTAATAACTTAACTATAGTAAAATGATTTTTCATCTGCTCTAACTTATTTCATTATATTAGATGTAAATAGTCCGTTTATGTTATTGTTATTTGTATTTTGGAATAATTTATATAAAATCGCGTTTAAAATATGTCACTAAAGACTTTAAATAAATATATATTTATATTATATATATCTATATATAATACATCTAATATATAAAATTGTCGTGTCACGATGTTCGTTCCCATACTCCTCCGAAACGGTTTGACCGATTCTTATGAAATTTTTTATGCATATTCAGTAAGTCTGAGAATCGGCTCAAAAATTTTTTTATATGGCATAACAACGTTTGCCGGGTCAGCTAGTATTTATATATAAGTAGAAATAAGAATATAAATTTTGTCTAATGAAAATGTCTCGTTTCCACTGTTGAACATAGGCTTTCCCCTTAATTTCCTAAAAGGACCGGTCAGAAGCAGCTTATGTGTCCACTGTCGCCGGCAGTGAACGATTTCGGACAGAGTCATGTGATTTAACTAAAGTTGGCACGATCACAGTACTCACACCAATGCATTTTTTATATACAGTATGTTGAAAAAAATCGTTATATTTTAACCAATTTCGCAATGTTTATGAATTATGTTGGCTGAAGATCTGAAATCTTTCTACCTATCACAAAATTTGCATTCACTCAACGAATATGTGTAACTAAGACATGTGTTTTTGTGAAAATAAAAGATTATTATTATAATCTTTGTAAAAATGATAACAAGAGGTACCTATACATGTGAAATGTGTCAATGTGTTTCACATGCCAACTCTCGTTAACATGATTTTATACCTCTTGTATGTATTCTGTGCTCTGCTCCTGTACTCGAACCGACATGTTACCTTTTTTTGTATAAACACTTCAAACACTTGGATATATATATATATATTTATAAATTTAGTTGTAGGTTTAAGATGTTACTTAGAACTTTCATTCGTGCAGGCTGTGCCTCTTACTTAACTTAAACGATGACGATTTTGTTTGATGCAGCCTCGTTGGTGGCTTTGTAGAATAAATAAATAAATATCCGATTGTCAATGCGACATCGCTGCAAAGCTTCGAGTATACTGACTATGTTTCGATAGAATCGAAGGCTTTCTCAAAGTCCACAAGCGCCAGAGACACAATGGAAGGTTATACTTTGTAAGAAATACAGAAAAACAAACTTATTCTGAATAAAATTGTTGCTCATTGAATATTATAGTGGCATAATTTCATTAAATAGTATAGTGGACATTTAAAATTAAAATGAAGAAGTTAGGTCAATGAATTAATATTAATTTATTATTAATAAATTAATTTACATATTAATTAATATTAATTAATTTAAAATATATTCTATACTAGCCGGTGCACGCGACTTCGTCCGCGTTGCCAAATAAAAAATATAATAATCAATATAACGCTCTTGTTGCTATAACACTTTGGCCAGATGTTAGTTTTTATTTTATTTTAGAAAAGCCTTTATGAGGTGTAGACACAGATCTAGAATTCTATATAGATACTGCTAGATACATAATTCTAGATAATACTTCATAAACCTTATCGGCTAGTAATCCATGATAATGCGAATTAATTCTCATAAATAAAAAATAAAACTGTCAAAAATAAAATTTTTTTTATAATGATTGTACTCGACATCTTAGAATGCTTCCAACTAGATTCTAGACCTTCATATGTTATTTCAAAAATGTCATGTTTTTTGTTTATACTTATAATACGAGTATTTCTACGATCAATAACAGTAATATGAAAATGACAGGTGTTCATTGTAAGCAAGTAAACTAAGCAAGTAAACTTTTAAGTAGAAACGAAGGACTTGACCTGACTGCTTTAGACTTGACGGACCTGTTTTGGAAAATTAAGAAAAATTATAGACTTGACTTGACTAACTAGTGTCTGGATCTGCTACAGATAGTGTCTGGATGTCTGGTGTCTGTCTGGTGTCTGCTACAGATGCTAACTAGTGTCTGGATTTTGATTTTAATTTCAATTTTGCCTCTTTTTTTTAAAAAAAAAGCTATTACAAATTGATATTTTTTACAAATGACACTGGCAAAATCATAACATTAACTTGACACTGGCAGACAATGGCCATTTTA
Organism: Synanthedon myopaeformis; assembly: GCA_944738685.1. Lineage (NCBI taxonomy): Eukaryota > Metazoa > Arthropoda > Insecta > Lepidoptera > Sesiidae > Synanthedon > Synanthedon myopaeformis. The sequence continues at coordinate 852,668 of OX122927.1, read as the reverse complement.
AAATGAGCCGCATTGCCATTTAAACCTAAGAAGAAGAAGAAGTAGAAACGAAATATATTACGTACCTTGCTGCATATTTTGTCACGGTAGTATTTCTTACGTCGCGTCTGAAAAACGCCATCGGAGATAGCCTTAGCTATAACGCTGTCATGACTTACTGCCTCTTCGTTTGTGTCGTTCTCGTCTTCCTCGTTATTGTTGCTTGACACATCTTCGTTAGAGTCCATTGACGGCATTAAACTAGGATTATCATCAGCCAACGCCTCAGGCCGCTCATACAAATACCAATGGTCATTCTTGACGTGAGCCTTGAGTTCAATGATTGAGTCAGCTTGAAAGCTGCAATGTCTGCATACGTGACGGAAGTGCAATTTAGCTATGTGCTTTGTGAAACTTTTGCGATCGGAAAAGCTCTTCGTGCATTGATCACATTTGTACTTCCTAGAATGTATCTTCATATGATTGCGTAAAGAGTATTTTGAGGCGTACACTTTGTGACACTGGTTGCATTCTAAGTTTGGATTGCCGTGGGCCAAGCTGTGCTGTTCGTATTTTTCTTTATTTTTTAATTTCTTTCCACATCTTTTGCAAATGAAACTCAAACGGCCAGTAGAGTCTGATTTGATGCAATTATAAGTGGTTTCTTCTTTAAAAGTGTTACTTGTGTTTATTTCAAAATTAGCATCTACACAATTTGTCTCATCACAAATGACATCTGCAAAAACAAATATTTCATAATTAAATAGTTTGTTGTATCTCCAAAAGAATAACATTCTAACCAATGTATTCAGAAGTGTTGTAAAAATTTAACAATTTGAGAAAAAAAACGCCAAAACACGAAGAACGCTTTAAGAAAACAAATGGGGAAAAATAAATAAAAAGTTCTTAATTCAAATAAATACAATACGACAGTAGCCACCTGCTATCGAGGGAATGCTGCTGCGTCATCGTGTCTATATACTGACACGATGACGGTTCGACCCCGGCCTTCTATTAAGACCATTTCTAATGAGCCCCCAAACACGCTAATCCTCAGTAAGTTGCTGAGGCGATTACCAAATAGTGCATTAGAATTATTATTAATTATTATATAAAACAGACATGCAAATATAAAAATATACCATCTCAATTATTATAATAAAACAGACATGCAAATATAAAAATATACCATCTCAATTATTATAATAAAACCGACATGCATATATAAAAATATACCATCTCAAATAGTTCTTATAAGAATCTTACTCTAATAGACATTCTTATGAGCACAATTATATTTAGATAAATTTTATCTGAATCTCTATAAAAATAATAGTAAAACTATTTTTAAAAATTATTTAAAAAAATATTCTTTAGGGCAGCCCGTTTGGCGGCAGTAACCACCCCCTTACAGAAGACCCCGCTAAGATATAGCTAAGAATTATAGCTAAGAACGATCCCGATCACGTCAGCTTTCAAATTAAAAAATCCAGATCAAAATTGGTCCTTTCGTTTGGGAGCTACGACTCCACAGACACACACAGATGCACATGTCAAACTTATAACACTCTGTTTTTGCGTGGGGAGTTAAAAATAAAATAAAACAATTAAAGTGCCTACTCACCATTTCCATGGGTGTTCTCGCCAATCTCTGACGAGGTCTTCTCGACAGTAACTTTATGAACTGTTTGGCCACTTTTCTCTAATAATATAGTTTTTTGTTGCTTCTTAGCCGATTTTATATCTTTTGACAATAACTGCTTCAAGGCAGCGTTGTCAGAACTTTGCTCCTCAATGCTATGTTCGTCCGCAACATTCACATTTGCACCATCATTAGTATAATCTTCGTACAAATACTGAAAACCATATTCGTCAGATTCAGATTCTTCTTCACTTTCATAGGTGCAGGATTCCAAGATAATATCACCAGTCTCTTGGCTGCTAACGACGGTTTCTTTGATTTCTGGTTTGATTTGCTTCTGTTCCATAACACTGAAGCTGACAAAGGCATCGTTCTCTTCAAATATTAAATCACTGATCAGCGGATCATCATTGGTGACAAGCAGTTCTGGTAATGAGTCAGGATTTACATTATCAAGTATTTCTCTAGTAGACGTTCCATGTGTTGTGGTATTATTGCAACGGCATGTTGAATCGTCACATGATACGTCTCCCTCTTTGAATAAAACGAATCCTGAATAAAGACATTTCCCTTTTCTATAACCATTTAAGTCGACGCCATAATCGTTGACATTCATTGAAACGTTCACTAACATGGTCTCACAAGTGGGTCCTACGTCGATTATTTTCGGACACTTGGGAATAAATAGTAATGGTAACACACCATTCGAACGATTGTAATTTTCAAAAAAAATTTGATTAATTTGCTCCGCCATTTTGCAATTTCAAATCATTCTACAAAAACACGACAAAATATTAAATATATTAATTGAAAGTAACACTATTATTGCAATTATATATAATTGTAAAGTTCTAATTATAATATAAAATTGTAAAAAAATTTAAGCAACACTAAAACAATAGTTAATAACTTCGATAAAAGTTTAAATTTTCACTTACCAGTTCTCCTAACACTACGGGGCGTAATTAAGGCACTGTACATTATCACGTGAACCTCACGTGTTAGGGGTGCCAAAGTTGCCAACAGATGAAAACTCAACCGTAGACTTATTAATATAAACGTTCGTAATTAGTTCTCTTCATACTTAAGTATGTAAAAATAATATATAATAGTTATATATTTTTTTTAATTAAATTATATTTTTAATTATTTTTCTTGTCTAGTATGATTTTTATATAAGTGATTTTTAAGAAACAATGTTTTTACTATCACATTTAATTTTCGCCGTCCTTGGATTATTTAAAATAAATTTTAATTGTAATATTGAACATTTTGAAACATTTATCTATTATCTAAACTTTTTTTTCTATTAATTTTACATAAATATGTAAAAACATTGCAATATTTGAACGAACTATTATTTAAGATTGAATGAATACTCGATGAATTGATTGGCTGAAATTTTCCGTTCATTCCATTCAATCATTTAAATGGTTATTGAATTATACAAATTGTTATTTGTTATTATAAATATAAAAAGTTATTTGCATAGTTTTTCTTTAAATAATTGTAATTATCGGTAAGTTTCCTTCGATTTTACCAATTAACTATTGTGATAATAATCTGATATCCCTAAAAAGAACTAAATTTGAAATATTTCATGAGAAAATTAAATTGGCGCGAAAATGAAAAAATGTATGAAACAAACAAAAGAAATTGTGTATTTTAATTTTGTTTTCATTCATATGTGGGGACCAAAATGAAGTCGATGTTCAAATTGGCAACAATTATATTATAAATATATTATTAATTATTACGTAAAATAAGTTATTTTATAATTATATTATTACATAAAATAAGTAGTTATTGACGTTCAATACAAATAATTTTCCAATTTTTTTTTAATTAAATTAAAATTATAATGTCTGTGCGTGTTTATGCGAAATTTTAAGACCACGTAGCCTATGTAGGAACTATGTAGACAGTTCATTGTTTTAATGTATTCAATATTGTACTTAATAACCTTTCAACATTGAAATCAGACATTTAATCAGTTTTAATAATAATGTTTTACTGATAATAAAATAAATAATGTTTGATTTTAATATATAAGTCACCTCTGATTTTTTTTAATTCCAATTAAACTCAACATGTCACTAATATCGTTTATATTTCTAATTGGCATTCTCGGGCGCTTTAGCAGTGGTAAGAAAATTTACTACCTACCCCCAGAGCATAAATAAAAAACAAAAAAAAAATAATTAGTTTAACATTTTTTGAAGTGAAATTTCTTTGTGCGCGACGATTTCAATGTCTAATATTGTGTGACGCTTCAGTGTAACGTTCATGTGACGCCACTTGTAAAGTTTCTGCGTGACATGTACGAGTTACTATATATTTGATAGACAAAGAACTTTTTTTACGTTTAGGTAGACGAGACAGGCAGACGGTCCACTTGATGGCAGGTGGCTGCCGTCGGCTATAACACAAGCAACGCCATAAGTGCTGCAAGTGTGCTGCCTACCATAGTAGAATTAAGGATACGGGATAAGGTAGGGATCTCTTATTCACTCACCGAAACACAACGGCACATATGCTTGTTAGTTATTATAGTTAGTAGTCTGTTAAGTGGAAATTTTTTATTAGGTGTAAGCTATCTATTCGAACTGTTATCATGTAATAATAACTGTAAGTTTAAAATAAATAAATAAATAAAGTTTGTAGTTGCTATAGTATTTTTTTATTATTAATTTGTAGGAGGGCCCACTGGAAAGCTAGATGCTACTGAAAAGCTAGAATTGTTTTCTTCTCGAATTTTCGGCGGAGTTGAAGCACCAGAAGGTTCAGCTCCCTACATGGTGGCTCTAATAGTTGGTCAACAAACTCGTATTTTAACATTGTTCTGTGGTGGTTCTTTGGTGACCGAACGGTATGTACTGACGGCAGCACACTGTATTAAACCTTTGGTCATTTGGGGAGAACTTTCCAGGTGAGATGTAGTTTTTTTTAAATCCATTTAAATCCCCAACGCCCGACGCAAAATCGCGGTGTTATAAGCTTAACGTGTGTGTTTGTGTATGTGTCTATCTGTGACATAGTAATACTAAAACGGATGGAGAGATTTTGATTTTGATTTTTTTATTTGAAAGCTGATTGTTTGAAGTGATTCGATATGTTTTGCTTGATGAAGCCTGTGTTTCTAAACTAAGTTAGTATATTTTTGTAGGTCATTGTTTGGAATGATAGGGGCAAACAAGTGGAATTCGCCAGAGAATTTTATACGCTTTAATCATTTCAAGATACATCCTGAATGGGATAGTGTACTTTTCAAGAGCGATGCTGGGATACTGTTTATAGAGGATGAAGTGCAGATGAACGAACGAATAGGAGTGATTCCGTTGAGTTTCGATCCCGTGGGCGGTGGAGTTAAATGTTTCGTTAACGGATACGGAAATATCCCGTTCTTGTACGAAGACGGTGTTGTGGTTTGTATTCTTTAATTCTATTTTTAAATGATAAAAGTAGATAAGCAGACTGACGGTCAACTTGATAGATAGCAACAGACAAAAGCAACTACCTAAGGGCCTCTTTCACCATGTGTCAAGTAGACTAACCGCCATTTAAAGTCACCGGTAACCGAGAATGATGGAGTTGAATATACCTTTGTTTGTACGGTAGAAGTCCCAAACATTAAAAAGAAAATAATCAAAAAAATCACCTATCGAAGGATGCAGTAAATCGAGTGCATAATTTAATAAAACAGAAAATTATTTCTAAAAGTAACTAATCAACACTTTACTTGCAATTGGTGAAAGAGGCCCTAAGCAATATAACTAATTTGAAATATATTAAAAGGACTAAGGTAAAAAATCCTATGAAAAATTTAAATAAGTACTTTAACATGTCGTTCTCCAATGTGCACCAGTCCTAAAAGGAGGTTTAAAGTGTATTGTCGACATTGAAAGAATCCTAACTAATCTTATAATATATTGTTTGTTTGTTACAACCGATTATCATGAAATTTCGGATACGCGTTTGATTTTTTTTTAATTTTCACTAAATATTGGAAAACAAAAAATATTTTTCTTGAATATTATTAACTTGTTAATTAGATCAAAGTATTAGGTATAAAATGAAATATTATTTTCTTTTCAATTTTTTCAATAACCAATCCTCGAAATTGTAAATCAGTATTTTTTTATTCGTAAAAACAAATCGATACGAGTATTAGGTACATGCAGAGGCCCTAGATTAAGTTTTATTGCCTTATTTATAAAAAACTGGCGACCCACTACCATGTGTTTTTTTTTTTGCAAATCATCAAGAGTTGAGTTGCCAACGGGAGCTGCTTACCAAGCTCGTTAGTTATATATTTTATTTTTTATTTTTATTTTTAAAAATATTTTTAATATATAAAAATATTTATATATTAAAAAACATGACATTTTGAGATATAATATGAAGGTTTGGATGGAAACAAAATATATAAATTTATTTCATATCTAGTAAAATTAATAAAAATTCTAAAATTTGCAGAATTTATAAAATTTTTGCTGGATGAATTCTTTTAATTACTGGCTTAAAGCCAATAATGTTTTTCCACAAAAACATCCTAGCTATAATGTACTTTTTTTTTTAATATTGGAATTGCTGATGTATGTTTTATTATTTTAACGAGTTGAATAAGTAGAGCGAATGTGTTGCTAAGTATTATGTCTTCAATTATTCACATTGTAGTAAGTTGAGACAACAAATTAGTAATAGTATTTGGGAGAATTTTAGTGTCCGACCGAAGGTTAATTTCTGGCCGAAGCTGAAGCCGAAGGTTGTAACGTAGCGTTACTTATTTTATTTATTTTATTAGTTATATTACCTTATTTGTTTATTTATTTATTTAAGTATTTAAAAACTTATTATTTTTTTTAAATATATAGAATTGCATTTGACGTTCAATATTCAAAATTTTCAGTCAGAGAGCGTTTTTTTGTTTCTCTGTCGCTCGCAGAGAGCGGTTCAGTTTTTGTGCTGATAATAGCCTGTATTTGCCAGTTTCATTTTCTTTTAAAATTTTAATTATTCAGTTTAAAATATTTATGTAAAAAAACCCCGGTTTATAAATGGGTACGTATTTCATCTTATTTCTGATGATAGATTGTTGATTAATGTTTTTTTATTATAATTTGTGTTTTAGTTCATTTTAAGTTTATTGTTATTTTACTCATTTAATTCTATTATCTTTTGCAGTTTTTTTTAATCCTTATGCAATTGTATTTTTTGTATTTTACTCTTGTTTGTTTTTGCCTGACCATTTATTGAAAAAATTATTAACATTTAGGGATCTTATATCTAAATTTTAGATTCCCACGGTCAGGCACACATATTTTTTCTTTTAGATTTGTGTTTAATTATTTCTTTTTCATTTCAGGTTTTTTTGTTATGGTTTTTTGTTTTGGTTTTTTGTCATTCATGGATTTAATTAGAGAAATATAAATAATATATAATGAAGCCTGGGTTTTATCTGCATTTACATTTTGATGAGCCTTCTTCATTTTTTCTCTGGTGACACTGATGAGCAGCCTGTTTTATTTTGCCGAGAAGGAAAACCTTATTATTACAGCCAGCCATTTATTCACATCCAGCTAAGTTTTTTCTTTTATTTTAATTTCATAGCCGAAAACGTTATCTTAGTTCAATTATTTTCAACGTTTCAAGGTTTAAAAGCTCTAAGAAATTTCAAGGCATATTTACAGTCCCAAGTGCCGAGTATTGTACAAGATTGGGTGTTTTTTACATATTCTATAAATTTTTCGTGTCCATTCGTGAAAATATTGTAAACAAATACAACCAGAACGGTTCGCCTTCGCTTCGCGTTCGCTTCGCTCTCGTGTCTGACGTCGGTCACACAAAGTGAACTATACAACTACCTCGCTCACGGTATCGGTCCGCTTTCGCATTTCTATGTGACTAGATTCAAGTGACGCCGTACATTACAAAATAATTACGCTTCGCCACGCCTTCGGTTCGCCGTCTGTTTGACAAGGCCTTAAGTGAAGTTCGCTAAACATAATTATGTGTATTTAGCCTTCTCTGTCAAGAATTTCTTAATTAAAAACTTCAGCGAAACTTTCGGCTTCGGCCGGTGGTTTATTTGGCCGGTACCTTTAAAGCAACAATATGTGGTGAAATGTCAACCTACTGGTTTCCAGCACATACATCCCAGTCCAGAGAAGCTGCAATTGTTGCATGTGGAAACGATATCCAGCCAACGCTGCATCGAGGAAGTGCAGCGAGCGATATCCAACTGGGGACCAGCTCCTCCTGTGCACCCTCACGTGGAAATATGCACTTTCCACTCTCCTAACCACGGAATGTGCAACGTAAGGTTCCTCTTTTATCTCAAACAAAGTTAAAATCTATATTATTTCTATACTAATATTATACTAATATAAAGAGAAGATTTGTATTTTTCTATGTTTCCAATGAATAAACTCAAATACTACTGGGCCTATATTTTATAAAGTTACGCGGGCGAAGTCGCGTGCAACAGCTATTAGTACTTTTATATAATAAAATCGTTAACAAGCGGTGTCTGTACATTAAACATTTTTTTTTTAATAAACAATTTTTATACGTTTCACTTATGTTAACGAGGTCAAAAATAGGTTTTAGTATTTTTGTCTGTCTGTGTGTTTCTGCATGCTAATCTCAAAAAACAGCTTAACCGATTTGAATGCGGTTTTCACTTATGTATTGATGATTACCTGGATTAAACTATAGGTTACTTTTATTCCTGTGGGATCTTCAAAAAACCTTCGAATCCCGGGTTCAATTCCCGGCAGGGTCAACTTTGGAAATGAATGATGAACTTCAGGTCTATTCTGGCCTGGATTCTGAATGTAGTGACAGGGCTCTCATTTGAGAAACCCGTCTGGCGGCAGTAACCACGCTCTTACAGATGCCCACCGTGAAATAATAACATTAATGTATTCTATTCATCGATTCTGTTGTATTTCGGTGAGTGAGTAAGAGATGCCACATCCCATATCTCTATCTCTTCCTAATTCTACTAAGATTGGCGACTGTAGCCACCTACTATCAAGTGGACCGTCAGCCTGTCTGTCGAGCTTAACATAAAAATAAAATTAGCATAACGGAAGATATAATTTCCTTTTTGTATGTTTTCTACCAGCTCCAATATTCTTGTGTGACTTATAATTTATAATATGTTTTAGTAATTCAATGGAAACTTTATGTTTTTCTTTATGTTTTTCTTATGAACAGATTTATGTTTTTCTTTTTATGTATATTTATAATGTGTAGCGAGATATTGTATGTTTACCTAATATCATAGAGTAAACTGTTAAGTACTATTTACTCTATGCTAATATAAATAAAATAAAAAAATTGTTCAAGAGATTCACGCTATTATCAACAGATGGCACCACTCGTATGCGTTAACACGCGCTAACGCTTCGTTTCCGTCCAAACCTACATTTTTCTACAAATGTTTTTTCTTCACGTACTCGCTTGGTGTCTTTCAGTGTAAACTGCAAAGTGTAAACCAAGGAATATAGTACTCTCTACTTTGCACCGTATAATTAATTTCAGGGTGACTCTGGAAGTGCGCTGATAAGAGAGATTGACGGTAAACAGATAGGAATTGTCTCTTGGGGGTTCCCTTGCGCGATAGGATATCCTGACGTGTTCGTGAGTTTGTCTGGAATAAGGGATTTCTTACTATCTGTGCTGGGCCCTTGTTATTAGCAATTATTAGCAACTCTTGTTTTATAAATCCGTATTTTTTTTTAATATTATAAATATAAATGCGGAAGTATGTTTGGATGTTTGTAACTCTAACTGTTTCACGCAAAAACTACTGAACTGATCACAATGAAATTTTGCATACACGTCTGTGACACCGGAAAGGACATACATACCTTTCATCGTTCAATGCGGACGAAGTCGCGGGCACCAGCTAGTTGGACAATAAAGACAGCATTACTTTATTGATCAACCATCATGGGTTATTGTTGTTCCTCTCTCTGCGGAATGTAGTGAATGAGTATTTTTGAATGAGTATTTTAATAATGGAGTCATAGATGTAGAGGAGTTATAGTTGAGAGAGAGAGAGAGGGGGAAAATCTTCCAAAAGACATCGGTCAAGTGACCCAAAGTGTGAGGTTTTTACTCAATAAAAACCTCCCCTCTAGTACCCAGTACGACAGGATCGCGCTAGCATTACTTCGCAGTACTAGGCCTTCCTAGCCTAGTGAATTATAATACTGGCTGGTTTTAAAAATAAATTAGAGTTTAAATTATGAAAATATAGAAATAAAATTTTCTTGACAAAGAGAAAATTTATGAGTCAGTTTTTAAACAACGTTTTGGAATGTCAAGTTTAAAGATGGTTTTATTATGAAAATGTTTATTATGTTTTGGAAATGATATTAAGTTGTAAATTATGGATTCAAATATATAAATGATGTGCACATAGAAATTAGATATTTTATTTAACTACGCTCTGCTAAAATTGAATGAGAAGTAAGACGAAGAAGCGATACTAGTAAGACGAACAGCTTAGTATTTAAACTAAGCTGTTGACTAATTGAATTTTAAATATCAATGGTTAATTTTAAAAATGTTAAATTAAACCAGACTGTGTACTGAAATACAATGTAATAGTTATTTATCAATAAACACAACTGCCATTTACAACTTTGCAAGTTATTCCCAATAAATTTTAATATTTTTTGACTTTTAGTTCTGTTTCTTCTAAACTTCTTCATGGGCCCCATAAGATAATTAAATAAGAAAACTTTCTTATATTTTCATATCATAAATTTGATCACTTCATTTTACATAGCTATATAATATAACTTCATATAAACATATTCATCAAAATTACTTTATAACCATCTCAATACAATTTCTACTATGCGAGAGTCCATTTAATTACGAATATAATCATCTTGCTACTTACTTTTAGGCTGCAAAGGCCTGCATCGTAATAGAATCATAGTCATTGAGTGGTTTATTAAAATTTTGAATGTAGATGATAGATGTGCGATTACAGCATCAAACTTTAACGCCCGATTTTGAAATTATCAGCTTTCTAAATTCTCTATGAAAGCTATGGAAGCAAGTTTAAAGACAAGATAAACTGTGAAGATAATTAGATAAAAGGACAACATAAATTCTGTCTAAAGCAGTTTCTATCGAATTAAGTTTCTGCTTTATCCCTAACTAACTGGCGCCCGCGACTTCGTCCGCATTCAAAATGTTATATAGCTTGAAGCTTTTCTCGATAAATGGACTATTCAACACAAAAAGAATTTTTCAATACGAACCAGTAGGTCTTGAGATTAATGCGTTCAACCAAACAAACTCTTCAATTGTATAATATTAGTATAAGCATAGAGTAAATTAAGTACTATCATACTATTTACTCTGTGCCGAACAGCGCGTGATACAAATAAAACACACATTTAAAAAACAAATAAGATTTTAATTAGTTGAAATTAGAGGCCGGCGTGTCTCGCGAGCCAGTCCTTGTAGGCGCTGATCCTGACGAACATGTCCGGGGCTCCGATGGCGCAAGGGAAGCCCCAGGATACGGCTCCCACTTGTTCCCCACTGTCCAGGCGCACCAAAGCACTGCCCGAATCGCCCTAGAAACAGATTCTCTTCTTTTACCTTGTCATCATCCATATATATAAATCAAATTTTGTCTCTTATGCTTTTTACTTATGTAAAAAAAAAAAAATTCAAAATGTTTGTATGTCTGTCTTTTTGTTCCGACTAATTTCCGAAACGGTTTTAAAAGGGACTCACTGGCAGATAGCTTAATGTTATGAGGGTAATTTTAATTTTAAACGAACGCCTCAACCAAGGTTTTAGTGCGGGTTAAGGTTCTTGTACTTATGAAACTTATTAAGTATACAATATTTTACAATTTACTTCAAATCATGCAAAACCTATTGGAATTGTGATTAGAAAGAGTGAACTCACATTGCACATTCCGTGGCCTACGGAGTGGAAAGTGCACAGTTCGATGTTGGGTTCGATAGGCGGTGCGCTCATATTCAACTCTATGGAAGCCGTCCTCACGTCTTCGACGCACTGCTGTCCGCCAATTGTGGTCACTTCCAGTTCCAAAAGTTGTGCGGAAATAGCTCCGCCGGCCTGGAAATTATAATAAACTAAAATTACGGATCAATTTAACTTCCAACCACTCACTGCACCCTTGACGATTTTTCCCTTTACAATTCCTTCTTAAATTGCCTGTTTTTTTCTTTTCTATCCATAATATATCATCAAAAACATAAGACGTGAAGATTTATGCAATTTTTTTTTCAATACAATATGGCGGATTGTTTATTGACCAGACGTAGGTGATTATTAAATTTATATCACCAAGGCCTTTTATATCAACTACTAAACGTCTACTATACCACCTTGAAATATAAGAGATATTAAAACCTCAGTTTGAGGAATATACAAACTCTCTTAAGTAGCTTTTATATAGCAATTAAACAGTAGAGTGCCTGCTTATATTACTTGTGTGCTAGTTGGGTGGCTACCGCCGCCAGCAACGGACCATGATAAGATAAAAAGTGAGCAATAATGAGGGAATGTTACTCTCTTAACGATATATATATAATAAATAAATAAAATTAATGAGTTTTTGTTGGCGGTTACAAATTTTATACTACAAGGTGGCAGACGGGTTGACGGTGCACTTGATGGTGACATTCTTTACCGTTAAAACACAACCACATCAAGGAATTACAAATGTAATAACAACACTGATAAAATAAAGGATATTTACAACTTACTCTTTGAACGAAACATGGCGGGCATAATTTTTTTATTCGTCTTGTTATTTCACAGTAAATTATCATAAAAACTATCAGTTGGTACACATTAGACGTATCTTTTTCTCTGTAAGTAAGGGGAAATATAATGAAATGACCAGCTTACTCTGATTCTACCCCATCCGGCAGCTCTGACCCTGACACCTGAAGGCACATAATCGAAGCTGAGAGGCACGAGCTTAGTGGAGTCCGTCAACAGGATCTCAGAGGAGGTGATTAAGATGCCGATGTCATTCTTAATGTTGGATGAGGTATAGTGCTCGTGTGTGACGTTTCTGGCGATACTGTACGACTCTCCGCCCAAGTTCCAACGATTTGTGCCCACAGTCACTCGAAGTGAGCTGCAAGAAAATTATCTACTTCTAATAACCCACATAATGTTATAAATACGAAAGTTTGAATAAATAAATAATAATAAATAAATAAATATCTTCACACATTCCACACAGCACAATCTAGTTCCACAGTAAGCAACTAAGTGCTTGTATTATGGATACCAGACAGTTCATATAATATATAGATTACTTTTTTTTGTAAATACATACATATTATAAATAAAAAACATCCATGACTCAAGTACAAAGGTAAAATGTTAACACATAAACATTCGCCCGTAGCGGGATTCGAACCCGCGACCGTTTGGTTAACAGCTAGGGTTACTAGCCACTAGACCAAACGTGTCGTCAAATGAATGTTTGTTAATGTATCACGCAAAAACGACTGAACGGGTTTGGATAGTTTATTACCTGGATTAACATATAGGATACTTTTTGTTCTGAAAAAAATAGGTGTTATTTAGGTTCTTCTTAGTGTCTCTTAGGTTTCCGAGAGATTTTCAAAAAACGAGCTACAGTGCGGGCATAGCTGGCTAGTGTTGAATAATATTTTCGTAAAATTTTGAATTGACGATGCTCATTTATACATTCTGTTAAAGACTAAAATCAAAAGATTTTTTTTCTAAGCATGCATTTTTTTTAATATTTATTTTTGTGTGCCTACTTAATGGTTCCATAGGGGATTAGGAATAACGAAATGATCTTTGGCATCCCTCATTAATTCACTTAAACACATGGATTTTTTTTCTTTGTTTTCTATAAGACATTGGTCTTTTGTAAGTGCAAAGTTGGCGCAGCAGCGCATCGAACCTGGGTTCCTTACTCCTTGAGACAAAGGCTCGTCACTCGACAATGGGCTTTTAGAGATTACGAACAAATGTATTATAAAACGTCAAAAATTAAACTAAACCGAAAAAAAAAATCAACATTATATAAATTAGATATTTCGGATTTTAATATTATATTCTAAAAACTTTATTTATTTATTTATTTATTTACAGGAACATATATATTTAGTTTATTGGCTATGAAGACACACACCTGTGTCGTGTGCTTCATTATATTAATTAAAATAATTAAAAATTCAAATAACAATTTAAAAATTATTAAATAGAAATTAAATTAATAATAAGTAGATATATATAAAAGTAATTAAGGTTTTATTATTCGTCATACCTGCTTAAAGCATTCCAGGAGTATACGGCGTCGATGCAGTGCGCTGCAGTCACTATGATATTTTGTTTTATAATAGACCCACCGCAAACCAGAGATCGAATGAAGAGACCGTTGGTGAGAACGGCCATGTAGGGGACGCTGCCTTCGGCCGCTACCGTCCCACCCACTATCCTCGCAGCGGCATCAGAATGGTCAAAGAACACGGAGTAGTCCGGCTCCCTTAGGGACGCTGGCACAGCTTCGAGAGAACAGTATTCATGTTATGAATACACAGTAGGTACACTACTTTGAGATAAGAGAACTTGGGTGGCAGTATTGACCATCTTACATAAAACCCTCGTGAAAACATGGAATGCTAGAGCCCATTTCCCGTTAATACTATATGTGTGAGCAGCAATAGCAGTGGACGTTCTGCATCTGAGATGATAATGTCGTTGTTTAAGTCAAACACAGCGACGGCGACCTACCATCGAGTAAACCGTCACTCTGTCAGTCGACATACATATAAAAAACGGATCATATTAAGTAAATCCGAAGGAGATAACTTTATAATCAATTCACTTTTAATCGAACTAGTCTGCGTATTAAGGTTATCTTACTATTAGCTAAGCATTATGCGACAAGGACAATTTAATCCGATAAAAGTGTTTGCTTACGTCTCTATTGACGTGCGGTGAGAAACAAATGACATTATGATTCCTACGCTTCAATAATATTGCAGATGCAGTTTGCAGATCAAATTGGCATTTGATCATTAAATGCAAATGTTAGTCTCGCTTTCAATCTCTAAAATTCTAGTAAAATCTATCTTTAATAAGTTTAAGTTCTTGTCGGATTCACAGTACAGATTCAGACAACGAAAATCACAAATTAATATTTTGTTGTTAGCTGACATTTTGGAACAATGTCCATTGTTCCAAAATGTCTCGCTGTTTTTAGACCTGAAAAAGGCTTTTGACACTAAATCTGTTACCTTTATCATACAAAAACTTAAATACCTACATGGGCATTAGGGACAGGTCATATGAATTGTTCCATGATTAATTTATTTACACAATTATCAAAAACGCATTAAATTTGGTCAATATGTTAGTGGCGATATAAATATAGATGTTATGGTGTACCACAGGGAAGCGTTTTGGGTCCAACCCTGTATTTGAACATCAATGAAATCAATATGTGATAAGTAAATAAGCAACGCCCTTATTTTCTCTTATCCTGATGACATGTTAAATCTATCTAGGATTATTAAAAAATATTATTCTAATTCCTAGATCAACAAAAAAATGGTGTAGATCTTAAAATCTTGTTGTTTTTCAAATAGTTATCTTGTCAGTCATTTAACTGTTATTAATGAAACATTTTCGTTTATTTGACAAGACTTTTTAAATTTAAATAAATATTTAATTATAGACTATAGATATTTAATATAATTCTTACGCCATACATACCCAACGAACCAGTTATGAGCCCAAAACACAGAAAGACCGTCGTAATCAACATTTTCTCCGCAATTGATTTATTTTACCAAACATTTTTTTTATATAGCCTATCAATTAATTAGTTTACTCACAGATTTATACGATTACCTTTTATCTTGTTGCTTATCGAATAAATTACTTTTTGAGGTATGATAAGATTTTCATGTATCCTATAAATCGTTAATAAAAATAAAAATCACAATACAATTTATTATAAATAATTTAATCAGATTTTTCATTCAATTCAAACAATTCAATGTAAAAACTTGTTTTCTTATTATACAAATATCACATTGTTAAGGTCCGAAGGAGCTTCATACATTCATACATACATACAAACAAACAAACAAACAAACAAACTTCGTTGAGATTTTTATACTTTCAATGGATTTCATCGGATCAAAGCGCACACTTTGCTGATACCATCCGCACTCAACTTCCTGGCGGCCAACTCCATCACCAGATCCAGTTCATCATCACTGCCCAAACCCCTCAGAGCATCCTTGGGGAGGTCGTGCAGCACCACAAACGCGCCGAGCATCCTCCTCGTCTCCTCATCGCAACCTCCAATCCTCCTGCTGCTCGGTAGACCGAGATACTTCCTCAGGTACGCGCCGATCTTCATCCCCCACGCGTCCAGCACGTTCGCCACTCTCTGTTTGATGGCCAGGGCGAATTCGGCGGACACGAGCGGCACCTCCTGCTCCTGCTCCTGCTCCTGGTCCTGGCTGTCCACTCGCATCTGGTCCATGGCCCGTCTGCTCTGGTCCTCCACTTGGGACATGAGCAGCTTTATCTGCCACATGTGCGACGACGACGGCTCGGTTTGCATCGTCTTTATTATCTGGAAACGGTGAATACCTTTTAACAGCGGCCAACGTCTCGGTCCTATTGGACAGTCATGCGGAGGTCCTATCAGTCCTATGGCCGAGATGAATGACGGGTAAAGTGAATTCACCTTCAAGAAGGAGACCCATATGGGCAGCAGACACAGCGTATCTGCTGTCTCGCAGTCGTGCGCGATCACTTTGAGCAGCTGCGAACACTCGCGGTCGGCGGTAGAGGGCGCGCGGCAACGGCACGCGCCGTCCGCACGCGCCAGGCAGTCGGCGCATGGTCCGGCGGGGAGTGGGGCCAGGTGGGTGCACGCGCTCACCTCCCGCACCCCCCACCCGCACTCCCCCTCGCGCCATCTGCCCCCCCGACGCGCCGCCACGTCCACGCACCACGCGTTATGAAGCAACTTCCTGAAACCAATATCACACACTCATAGCTGAGTCGGCGAGCGCAATCTCCCTTAGTTTGCGTTTTCAAACATAACTCTAAAAATATTAAAAAGAAACAAATTATTACAAAATATGTATCCGTTACACAATCATTTATTTATTCTGTAATTATTTCAAATTATAACTTTTAAAGTAAAATGTTTAAATAGTTTTTGTTGTGACAACCATGACCCTAGGTGCATACACGACAAAGTTGTCCGCTTACTAGCAATTGTGTAGTAATACTGTGGCATGTCACGTCAGAAAAAGTATAAATCACACCAATAAACTGGACAGCCTGGGTACTTTACACGGGCGGCGGACTTAGTTTCAATTATAAATGGTGACCACTCGACTCACTCCAGCTGGTCCCAGTTGGCGCCCCTGCGGAAGGTGATGGGCCAGTAGCGCGAGTCGGCCACGCGCACTTCCCGCAGATTTCGCAGCTCCGGCAGGAGGCAGGGGGCTCGCAGCGACCGCACCGCGCCTGCCAAATCTATCACTTGCAGGTCTGCGTAGCACAGCTCGGCGGTTGATAGATTGCGCGGCAGCAAAAGGCGCGGCTCCACCGCCAGCACGTACAAGTGGCGGAACGCCTGCACGATGGAAGTGAAAAGTTGATCAAAGCGAGGTTAATAATACGCCGAGCGAGTACGGCAACGCGTTGGCTATATCTTACTCTGGATGACATGCTTGACAATGTGTTTGATTGGAGAAATGGTGCTGCTATTATTGCATTACTGTTAATAAATAAATAAATAATTTAAAATATCTTGCATTTAAAATAAAATGCCACAATTTTTTTTTAACAATGAGTTGCAGACCTGTAAGTGATATCGGTTGTCTTCGCTGTGCGTTGGGAACTTTGGAAAGAAGGCGGCCAGTAGCGCCGCGACTGAGGCCGCCGTGGTGGAGAGCGTCGCGCGTCCGCCGCCCAAGAAGAGCAGGCCTAGTGCGCAGTGCGCGGCCATTTGTCCGCCGTGCGACAGCGGTGCGTGCGGCGTAGCGGCCGAAGGCGCAGGTACGCGCGACCGAACGCGCCGTATGAGCCGCAGCACGGTGACGTCACCGCGGCCGGACATCGTCATCGCGGCGGCCAGCAAGCAAGCGCTCAGCGCGCTCTCGAGCGACGCGCGTCCGGCCAACTCGGCCGCGCCGGACGCGCCCAGCGCCAGAAACAGTCGCGCGAAGTGCAGGACCGTGTCGCGCGCGTCCTCGCACCCCGACCCCGCGAAGCGCAAACCCAGCACGAAGCACGCGCCCGACACTATGTTGCAGTACGCTTGGCTGCAACACAAGCGACATTTCATTCACCATTCATTCATTTAGTGGCGAAACTATTAACTAATAGACTTCACTGTTTAGGTTGCTTATTATTTATGATAGTTAAGTCTATTTCATAATAATAATAAAAGTTGTCCGAACAATATGTGGTATTTAGTTTACAAAAATACAACACCGCTTGTAATAACTGGAACTGCGAGAAATATCACCCACTCTTTAAAAATTTCATCTTATAACAACTATATTAGTGGTTTTAACAAGTTATACGCACAGAGGGACAAACGAAGGCAAATAGTTCTTACTTCATGGCCTCGTAATCGACGTTGGGGTTAACTGGTTTGACTAAGCAGTGAGCCTTGATCGATGGAGGCACTTGGCTTTCCACCCACTCTTCACTCGCTTCTATCTCGTCCCACAGGATCAGACCTGGAAATTTTATTATGCACATTGTTTTTTTAATTGGACACTATGCGATTACGTAACAAAGGAGACTATAATCATTTGTTAAACTCTATTTTTCTTTACTCAAAATATACTTAAACTAGCGACTTTGCACGACAGCGACTGAGCAATATGTGACCGTCGCTTTGCACTCACCTCTGGCGATGACGCGCAGCATGAGAAGGTCTGGGCGCACGAAGTCCAACAGATGCGCGGTGCGCGGTGGCTCCAACCAGTCTGACACTGCGCGTCTCCCCGAACGGAAGTACAGCAAGCCGAGCGCCAGAGTGGCGCCCGGCGCGGTCACGTCCAAATTAAGCCTGCCTCTGTCTTTGTGTTCGCCGCCGAGCATGAGCGCACGCAGTCTGGGCGCCAGATGCGACGGGGCTTGGTCACGCGCGCCCGCCGCGAGGCAGCCGAGCGCGAGTCCAGCCGCGAGCGCGTACCCCTCGCGCTCTACGCACGCGTCCGCCTCTGGCCCCGCCGGGCGGCCGATCTCGTTGAGCAACACCTGGGCGTAGTGCGCGTGCATGCTGCCCTGGTACACGAGGCCGAGGCCCATGAGCGCGGCGGCCTGGATGTTGTGGTGCAGGTCGAGCTCGACCGACGTGGGCGGCAGCAGAGGTTCGAGGTGGATGCTCATGGTGCGCGTGGCGTGGGCGTCCATGGTGCCGCGGAAGGTGGCGCCCAGGCCGAGCAGCAGCCCGATGCTGAGCATCTCGTTGCACTTGATCAGGTAGTCGTAGAGGTTCATGAAGGGCATGTCGCGCAGGTGCCCGTTCAGCCCGAGCGCCATCAGGCAGCCCGCGTGCTCGGTCGACATCTCCACCGAGCCCTGCAATCGGCCGCATCTTATAATAGCATTGAACTTCATTTATCATAAACTGGGGACCCGATTATAATAAATTAACTTCAATGTTCCTTCCTCGTTTAATGCTCTTTAGATAATAAAATCCGCTGAAGAGATCATCGCGAACATAAACATACATACAGACAGAGAGACATGGCGGGGGACTTTATTTTATAATATTATTTAAGGACCACACAACACAGACTGAGTGACGCGTGGACTCACTCTTCTTTTATCACCTGTAAGTGCTCCTCCTTCTGTGCCAATTTTAAATTTCACAAGCCTCGCGTAGTTAGCCGCCTTTGAAACGAGTATACGGGTCCCACGTTACCCGATGACCTGCGGAGTCATCGGGTAACGTGATGCAGGTACTTTTGGAGAAATGGTGAAGATGGGATTACCTTGGGCTTGTTGAAGATGATCCAGGAGGAGTGGATGCGGTCGGCGGTGGTGGGCAGCAGCGCGAGGCCGGCGGCGACTGCGTTGTGGAAGGCTGGCCACAGCAGCGCGTGCGGCGAGCCCTCCGGCGGCGGCACGGCGGCGCAGCGTGGCGGTGGGCCACGGCCTGCCGCGCACAGCGCCGGCAGCGACAGCGCCGACGTCGGCGCCAGCGGCAGCGTGCGCAGCGTCACCATGCCCCTGCGCCATTTTGACACAGAGAATGGACTGAGCGTTAGTAAATTATTATAATTTTGCGTAAGTACTATTTCACTCACTCGGGTAACTAATTTAATGTAGTAACAAGCTTATTATTTAGTTCCGCTGTTGTGTTGTGGGCTTTCTTTCATGATATAACACACATACATAGACACTCACGTGAAACTTGTAACACCCCGTTATTGTGTCGGGCACCGGGTGTTAAAAATAATAGAAATTCCGTTTACCTGCCAACCGGTAATGCCATGGTTCTCGTGTTGAGGGCGAACAGATGCTTCTCCTGTTCCTCTATGAAGTCGTGGTCCGACACCTCCGGTCTTTGAGTCAGGTTTATGGACACCGGAATAGAAGACTGCAGAAGATTGCGCACTTCTCTCATCCTGAAATTACACATACGCCTACTGTAAGTATATTTGGGAAATTCTAAATACAGCTGTTACTTAAAAAACATTATAATACCAACCTGTGGTCTTTGGGATAAAGAAGTGTTAGCAGCTTGGTGTCGAGGTGTTCCATCCCAGTGTAGATGTCCTCGTCCGAAGGCTTCGCCGCGGTCCGCTCAACTTCTTTCTTGTTCACTCTCGTGTAAATTATCTCTTTGTCCAACGCTTCTAATGCTAGAGCTGAAAAGAGCAACTTCATCTTCATAATACTCAATATAAAATAAACTGAACTGATCCAAACTGATATAATTCAGTGTGTATAAAATTTGGCATGGAGATAATTGGACAGATCTACTAGTGGCAGAAATTTCATTAAGGAATGTTCTCGATATTAAGTAATCATGAAATTATACTAGGTTTTTTAAATTTAAATTTTTAATATGATTGAATGCAAACTAAAAAAATATAATGATCAAATATAAAAAAATAAATAAAAGGAAAAGTCTCCACCGTCTACAGATGGGAACGTTCCGATTGAACGTTTACAAGATAAATGGTGGATACGCCCCTATAAACAAGTGCAAAAGAAAATTGGTCCTTGCGGTTACGACATAGGGTTCATATACATAATCACCCCGCACGTAACGATAATAATGATTGTTTAAGGAGTGAGAGCTTACTGTCGGCGAGGCGTCCGGCTGCCCGGCGCGCCTGCAGCGCTAGGTCCTCGCGGGCGAGTAGGTCGTAGAGGGGGAGGGGGGCGCCGGGTGGAGGAGCCCCGCGCACGCGCAGCAGCACCCCGCGCACCGCCAGCGCCACGCCGCTCGGCAGCCGCTCCAGACTACGCGCGCTGAACCCTGCGTCACCCACAAGACACAAGTGTAAACACACAGTCGCTTCTTTTGATTTTAAGCACTGTGTCGTCACTGACACATTGGTGCAAAGATGTCACCTCTGTCGGCCAACGAGAGCGCAGCGTTGCAGTAGCGGTCGTGCGCTGAAGTGGAGCGGACGTGCGCCCGCGGAGTGCTGCTGGCCAAGTTGCGACTTCCCACCACCGCAGTGCCTGCGCCACGCCCGCACCCCGACAACGCCAACACCTACGACACATCAGAGCCTCGTTCAGTTTAATAGCAGACCACTACACAATTAGCCATCGAGATCGAGAAATATTTGATTTGTTACCTCAATAATATCCCTGGAAGTGTTATTGACATCCGTCAAATAAGGATAATGTCCTACGTCGATTTCTTTGAACATACTGTTCAAGTAACTGAATATATTCGGCGGCTCCTTCCTGAAATAGTTCGGCTCGCTCACTTTGCTCAACACATCGTCGGACATCTGCGAATCTTCCGACAAATCGATCGAGTAATCGACCGGAAAATCGAGCCAGTAGTGATTCACGTAACTGTCGAGTCTCAGGTCCCTCGATATTTGATACAAAAACGAGGACAACGGCTTCAGATTGTTGCACAACAGAGTGTTCAGTTTCAACTCTTCATAGACAAGATGAAAGGCGTACAATATCTGAACCACGTGGGGAAACAGGACTGAACTCGTATTAAATTGAACCTGTTTCTCACACTCTTTACGAGTTTTCTTACTTCTGCCCTGTTTAGGCTGCGAACTGGTTAGCTTCGGCAGATGTAATGTGTTGGCAATGCAACTTCCAACCGTCTTGTGCAACTTTGAGTTGAGCAAGTATTCCCAATCGTCCTGAGTGCCGTCACTCGAGGTCCTCTGCTTCTTGGTGGCGGTTTCCGTGAGTTCGTTGTCGTCGTACTGATGCGTTAACTTCTCGACGTCGTAACCTATCAACGTGTAGAGAAGGGTCGAGAACATTGCCCATTCTTGCTCCGGCGTGAGGTCCTGAGTGCCCGGAGCGTTGCGGACACCGTACCATTTTATTATCACCTGAAAGTGTACAAATAATGTACTGATAACCAAAATGTCAATCACTTTTAAATCCTGCTGTTTTTTTTAAATGTTTTCAAAGTGATTACAATATAAAACAAAATTCTCAAAAAAATTACGATGTACTTTGGCTGCTGGTAATTTGGAAAAAAAAAAAAAAAAAACATAATATACAGTAGGCATGATACATAGATTATGTATCTATGTATTATGATGGCATCAATTTATATTTTCATAAGTTTTTATGTTTTTTATATAAGTAGTTACATAATAATAATAATATAGTAATTTAACAATGACATTAGTTAGTTAAAAATTTAATTTTCCTTTTTAATATATTTTTTCCAAAGTTGCTATATAGACAGAGAACTGTCAATGGAGTCCGTACTCTGTAGTAAGTTGGGCTTGCCTGCATGGCGATGTCCTTGGGCAGGAGGCGCACGAGCGCGGCGAGCGCGGCGGCGACGAGGTGCGAGCAGGAAGGCGGCGGCAGCGCCACGCGGAACATGGCGCCGCCGCCCGACTGCAGCGTGAGACGCGCGCCCGCCGCGTCGCGCAGCCGGCACGCCGCGCGCCGCTGCGACTGCGCCGGCGGTGCCACCGGCGACAGCAGGTGCAGCGGCGACTCGTCGAACGCGTCGCTGCGCCGCGACGGCAGCAGGCTGCTGCGCCGCGGGAACCACGCCCACGTGCTCTCCACCAGCCGCGCCAGCACGCCGCCCGCGTGCACCTAAGAAAAACGATCGAAGTCGTGGGCAAAGGCAAGAAATGTATATAAAAATTGAAACAATAACAAACACCAACTTAATTACCTTTCCAACAACAGAGTTACCCGATTGCAACATGATATTACCCGTCTCATCTATTAAAGCGATCATCTTCAAATGATCCATTACCACAGCATCTTTAGCCGTCACACTCGAAATTGATCCAACTATTATATTAGTTTTCGATGAGCTCCCTTGGGAGTGGGATTTCTGCAATCTCATTATTTGAAGTTTGCTTACACCTTTCACTCTTGTCATAAAACATAGGTAGTCACGTCCAACCAAGTCTGTATGCAAAAAAGCCTTTGTGTCGCTCTCACTTGTGACCGGATCTCTACGTATTGCGTTAGAATCTGTCCATATATGATCCAGACATATATCTGGATAGAGCGGTAATGAGGACGGGGCTTGGATCATTGAATTGGTCATCATTGATGCAGAGGACACTTGATCTATGGACAAATGCGGAGACATGCCGTGCTGATGAAAGGCATTCGCCATGGGACTGTTCAGTCTCGACCTGGACGGAGTGCTGGGCGCTTTTTTAGACTGAAAGGGACTGCCCACACCCGTAGCCCAGCTTGTAACATTATTCTTATTACTGTGAAAGGGACTGTTCATATCGCACGATTGACTGAAGACCGTTGAAGAATTCAAATTCGGACACATAGTCAAACATTCATCGCGTGATGTTTTCCTTAATTTCCACAACGAGTGTGTGCCTAGTTTCCAATCATACAAAAACACAATACTCGGTTGTACACTGACAAAAATGACAGACAAATCTCCGTCGTTGTAATATTGTAAGACCTGAGACGGCGATTTTAATAAGACAGGAGTGACTTCTTCCAAGGGGTGCGACATAGAGAAGCATGTCGGAAGAGGTACATCATGATCGTATCCAGATATTGATTCCGAACGTAATCTCGCACTCATATTGGGGAAAATCTTACTTTTGTTGACACTCTGGTTTGAATCGTTGAGTTTTCCAAAAGATGTTGGCAAAAACGAATTATGTACAACAGGTGTAGAGTCTTTTTCCAATAAGACTCCGTACTTGGTGGGCCATATATTTTTAACTTGAAATGGTATGTTCGCTCTGTATTCCTCTCCCTCTGAAGAGAATACTCTCATATTATGATTGCTGTCCAACACCAAGATCGATGGCATGATTTCAGTTTTAATGTGATCCGTATTATCTTCCATTTTTATATTTTTCTTTGAATCTCCAATTTGCGAGTTCAATGCGTCTATAAGCATGGTGTTGTTTATGGTGACGTGGAAGTTGCAGAAGATTGCATGTTTGATGGGATCCTCTAGTGTGAAAGAAGCGATTATATCTCTATGATCAGGTCCTGCCATTTTTGTAGACGATGTCGATATGAGACCTGAAATCATTATTATTTAATTTCTATTATTACTGTAATTTCTGTCATACTGTTTATTGTTTATTTATTTAATCTATAGACTATTAAATGAAATAAGCACATACAATGAGTTGGGTATTAAAATTCTCTAAACTATCGGGAATCGAACCCGGGACCATTGAGACAGTGTTAAGGCAAGCTCCTTAACCGCCCATTCAATGGTTTATTTTATTGTTATAAAAATTGTAATACCTTTTGACCAAACGGCGGTGCAACCTTTCACATAAAGCTCCTCTTCGTACCAACAATCAGTTTTTGGGTTCAGTGGTTTTGACCTGGAGCCATCATTTAGTCCAGAGTTAAGGTTGAATTTCTTTGACATATTGCTGGAACTGTTAGCGCTGCTCCCGCTCCAAGGACCAGCTGAACCACTCTCCGTCTCCATTCTCTTAACACCGCTAAGAATCTCCGACTTGACAGATATATTGAACGATTTGTCATTCCTGAAACGACTTGGAGGTCGGAATGATTCCGACGTGTATTCGTCTTTGGCATCCTTTGATGATGTTGACGATGGGTCATCACCAAAACCTGGAATTTATAGAGACTTTTTTGTTTACTACTTTGCTGTACATGATATTAATGATTTGCCCATTTATTTAAATTATAGACACTCAGTTTATTATATATACAAGGTTCAATAGTAAAATTTCTTATTATTTATGACCCACACCACATTATCAACTACAGTAATAATAGTTATTTGTGTTGCAAGGGGACAAAGTAATATTTTGTTCATCAAGAGTGTTATTTTAAATTCAGAGCGAAGTGAAGGAGGATTCTAAAGTAGAATCCTGAGAGTAGCGAGCAATTCAACAATTATAGGTTAAAGTAGAAGGGACAGGGTGGGATATAGTAAGTGGTATCTGGCATACAACTTATGATATTACTCACATAATGACACAAAAAATTGGGCAGTATAATTAGAATTTTTTGTCCTAAATACAATATAGCACTGAATATGCAACAACAAATTTTGCAAAACAAAACAAATAATTGTTAGAATGTCAATCATTACGACTTTAATTTAACTCATATAAATAAGCTGTTTATTTTCTTCAAATAAATAAATAGGTTAGAACAAGTATGCCGCATTATCTTTAGTAGCAGCTAAAGTTAGATGTGAATCAAGCTAGAATCAATAACATTCAGGGAAATATTAAACTATACTTACTTTCGTTGCTTCTATAATATACCTCCCTTATACTCCACGACTCTTGTTCATCATTTTCCTTTGCTTCTAACAGACTTTCATCCTTAATTGCGAAATTGGTTAACTTATAAAGTAAAGAGTTCTCTGTGGCTGAACTGTTGTGAGCCTTGTTGTAAATTCGGGTCGGATGCTTCGCCAACACAATTCTGCCGTGAGGCACAAACTCCTGACAAATAATATATTATAATTTAGAAAATAGAATCGTTCATTTTATAAATACTGAAGTTTATTTACTGAATAAAACAAACCAGAGGTTCAGAAGCGGCAATCATTATGTCCTTATCCAGATTTGAAGCAAGTTTCAACTCTTCCTACAATAATTAATATTGTATTATTTTACAACAGTAAATAATACTCAATATTATTTAAAATAAGGAGTTAAAAATACAAAACAAAATATAGAAATATAATTTCCATCTAAGAACGAAACTGTATGTAACGTCAATGTCAAATTCAAAATTATTGACAATGTGAAGTTTGTGACATTGACAATGTGCTCGTATATATGCTATGTGCTGTATACTCTGAACTTCAGTTAGGTATTTTTTAGATAGGTATCTATAACTTTTGCCCCGTTGTCTTGCAAATTGCGAACAAAACATATATGAGGCCCCTAAGATTGTAATCGACGGTGCCTTGATTAGTTTAGGTGGATTAAATTAAAAGCTAAATTGTTTTTCTCGCTCTGCAGAAAGTACCTGCTGCAGAGCAATTTACTGCAATTTGGGGAAGACAAATTCACATTACTTACATTTTATTTTTTCCTTACACAGGAAAGATAGTCTCTTTAGAAAACAGGTACCTGAAAAGGCTGACAATCGAATGATTACTGTGTTAAAAGCTATCTAACTCAAGGACATCAGGCCTTGTTGTAGTTCAAAATCTGGCTTTGGTAATAATTGATAGGTTTCCCTCCAATTATCAACTTTTTCTTCTTCAACGAGAACTCTGTTTTGCTTCTTTCTACATTGATCAAAGTAGGTAGCTTAGAAGTAGCAATAGAATAGGACGCTGTGAAAATTAACTCACTGTTTTATGTTACCTATGTAGGTATGTAAGTTAAACGTACAATACTAGCGATACGCCCTTGGCTTCTTATGGAGTTGAAATCTGCGAAAGCGGACGTCCAAATTGATGCACTGGAAAATATAGGGCACTTGCACTGCGATGCCGGTGTTTATAGGCGACGGTAGCCATTTGCCATGAATCGTTAGCCTGGCTGTTGTCGTTTTACATAAAAAAAATAAACTGCCACTGCTTTACAAGCTTATAATTAAATCCACTTTTATTAACTTACCTTTTGTATACAAATGAATAAGGTTTGAAAACGAAATAAAAACAAAAAATATTCAATATGAATAAACTTTATTTCTACAATAAAAGGATATAATAATGAACCGCGCTCGCATTAACAAAACATTCAACAATATACTTTGGAACCAAATTAACACTTTGGGTGCCGACTCCTTACCTCCCTAACTCCTTACTAACCTATTGGTTAGATCAGTGTTTCTCAAACTATATAAAACTTTCTCATAAATTTATACAATGTTCGCAATCAATTTGTGATTTTCAATCGTATATAATATATAAATCATGGTAAAACTTGTCGATTTCACATCACAAAATGACTGCAAAAACTTAAAATTAAAGATAAAAAATTTATGATTATTTTGACTATCACTTCTGGCGATCCGTTGCTACGCTACGCGGCAACAGAATGCCAACCTTATAATTACCTAATACAGATCTTCCAGCACCATTTTTTTTTTATTTATATTAAATCCGGATTCTACAGAAAATTGAGATAAGAAAGCTCTGTACTATTTGTTTAGGCATTCCGTAGAATCCATTTAGTGAGTGTGTGTGTGTGTGTGTGTTTGTGATATTTTCTGTGCATACTGGCCCCTCTCGATACAAATTTGCCTTAACACTAGATTTCATTTTATAAATAAGGCTTCTACTTTAACAAGGCAAACACATTTTAACCTCCTCATAAGATGTTCGTAACTACAAATTCCACCAGTATATTTTAGGAACCATCAACGCCCACTCAAAGATAATTATAACAATATCATAAAACAATGAAAAAAAAAAAAACAAAAAAACAAAAAAAAAAACTCCGCAAATAATACAAATGAAATGCAATAAATATACTTCATGTGAATACATAATTTCTGTGACTTTCTGGAATGCTATAATATAATTATAATTATAACAGTTTTTTTTTTTATAACCAAAGGAGGTATTTATTTTAAATGTATAAAATTTATTTATTAATTACGGTTTTACATATATATATACATATATAAATATATAATATATATAAATATCTAAAGCCTAGAATCTCTACCCTAAATACATTTGGTCTTTGGATGAGTTTGTCACATTATGGCTTTTGTAATCGTTTGTAACGTTAAATAATAATAAGTGCACTTTTCGAATTTCATTTTCAATTATAAATTTAATAACTAGACTAGATCTGTAAAAAAAAAACATCAACAAATCGAAAGGTTTTAAAAAAAAACAGTGATTTCATAAATAAACTACATAAGCGTTTTCCTATAATAATTAATTCAATAGTTTTACAGGTAAACGAAAACAAAATTTGAGAAACACTGTTCCGGAAATAAAATAAATAGCTCTAGTGACAATGGTGCGTAACTTAAACGTGATTTAATATAATTTGTTTAAAATTAAAAATGATGTGTAATTTTTTCTTTTTTTTTTTTTTTAAATTTTTCTCCCTCCATTTTTAAATTAAATTTCTGATAAATCTCAGGTACCTAATAGGGACAAATGAACTTCGCGTAGATATAATAATATATTTAAAAAAAAAAAAAAAAAGCGAGCCGTATGTAAAGATATTCTTTTTCGTATTTTTATCCCTTCACATAGATCGTTTACTTTTTTTTAAAAAATTTTTTTGGATTTATTTTTAGTGAATCTAATTGATTGTTTTTGATTCACATGAAAACGAAAAGTAAAAGGATTTTTTCTTTAAACACTAGTTTAGGTATATCACATGTGGTACCCGCGAGTCAAACTCGCAGCAATTAAAGATGGCCGCCATTGAAGGCCACCGGACAGACAACTAGCGACTAACTAAAAATAAAAATTAACGCGTAAAATTCATCAAAAGTTCGCCAATTGCTCGAATATTAATTTCCAATTTTATATACATAAAAAAAAAAAACTAATAATAATATTATAATATATATATATATCGCATCGAAACTAGCTTACGCAAAGTTTGAGATGCTGTGTACTTTTTTCCTTTTAAAATTAATTGAATGTATATAAAAAAATGAGCGACTACCGTCACTTTTATATATATATAAAAAAAATATATATAATATGTAACATGATACTCGGTCACAACACTCGTCGTTGTGAACGTAAAACGAAAAAAAAAAAAAAAAAAAAAAAAAATTCACCTTAAAAATGCAATGCAGTCTATGCATAATGTGGTGTCTTAAATTTTATACTAAATTATTAAGGCGACGTATATATTATTATCCTATCTATCTATTTATATATAAAATGAGGTTTATTTTACACAATATGACTTATGTTTTGGCTTGAAAACTTTAAATATATTATTTTGTGATGACAACGTCTCACGACATAATTAATACAGACCGCGCGTTGTAAATTATCTTGTACCTTAAAATTATACGCGTAAGTTTCATTATGCCTTGTTCCATTCGACCACCCTCATTTTCTTTATTATACTGAATCTATTGAAGCAGTATTTATTAGCAGCCTAATTATTTAATTATTATGTAATATAAATAATATCTATTAAAAACTACTTTATAAAACTACAATAATTCTTTTATGCGTACGATGTAAAAGTAGAATTCTATGTATAAATATTATTTTTTTTTTTTTGTATTGTGTATAGTAAATAAATTTTTGGAATATGTTAAGGCTATAATCGCTCAAGTGTCTCTCTCATACCTTGGAAGCGTTTTCCACCGCCAGGGGTGTGTCTTCGATCCTGGAGGTGTTCGAAGCCACCTCGGCTAGAGTCGCCAGGGCCAGAAGGTCCACACTGGTGTGACCCACGGCGTGACCCACGGCGTGACCCACGGCCGTGTGACTGACAGATGTGTGATTGTGACCGACCCCGACCGGACACAAGGGAGCTTCGGTCGCTATCTTTATTTCCGGACTAATCTTTTGTGTCTTCTGCATATCAGCACTTGACACCATGCTGTTGATCTCGAGCCTCGTTATGCTGATCTTCCTCGGCTTACGTTTCTGGCTACCGATGACAGTTTCCCTCCAGCTTTCCGCCAGTTCCCTCCTCTCGTCCACTGGCGACGGTCGCTTTGTGTGCACATCTGTATTTCTTGATTTCACACTTGTCGATGATTTCTTCTTGCGTTTGTTCTCGCGCTTCCTCTGCTGAAACTTCTCTAGACTGAGCGAAGGTAAAGCTCTGATTTTTGCGTCCAAATCGAAGTCGGCAGCCTTGAATGTTCTGTTCGAATTATTGTCCGGCTCCTGTGATTCGTCGATTGTGTCGTTCTTAATTTCGATCTCTGCGGACGTTTCGCTAGTGGAACTGATCTGTTTTGTGTCGTCAGTCATGTACGAGTCCTCGGCCGAGTCGGTCCGCTGAGACTCCCAACTGCAAGACGCGCTGTAACCCTCTTCAGGTGTTCTGTCATCTCTCTTCTGCTTCTTCACCATGAGACCACCGACGGCCATAAACTCCTGATACCTCTTCCCCTTGCACGACCTTCCCGATTTGTTTCTCTCATCGTCCGACCAGTTCCTCTGGCAACCGAACTCGTCGTCCCTCGAGTAACGCTTGTCCACAATCTGATCGATCACGTCCTGATTGGTCAACTGATCGTTGGCCACTCCGCATCTATATATCAATCCTTTCTCGTCGAACTCCTCCTTGAATATTTTCGATGTTTCCGACAGAGCGTTCTGTAGGTCGCGTATACTCTCCTCGTTGGTGACGCTTTTACATTGAGATCTGTCCTCGGACGTTGCGATTGCTTTGAACTTGAACGTATGAGGTGAATAGTACGGGTTCACTGTTGGTATTTCAGTCTCAATTGCTAGCAGACTACTGAGGCCACCCATTTGAGTGACGTCCGCCAGTTTTCCGGGCGTGAACATGGACAACGGTTTGTCTATGTCCAAAGTGTATTCGGTTTTCTTGTTGAAATCTACTTTTGTCGAATTGTTGTTCGTCTTCTCCGGTTCGGTGTCTTGATATTCATTTGTTGGTGAGTCCGCTTGGGGGATAAACTTGTCGACAGTCTCTCTCGGTCGAGACGAGAGAGTGCGAAGAGGTGGCGCCGGCAATTTGTACCATTTGAAATCAGGATTGGCGCTGAAGAAGGCGTCTTTGTACTGGAATCAAAAGTGAAAAGTGTTACAATTTGTTATGTATTGGCAGCAGTTGCAGCACCTATGGAATTGCCTGTGATGTAGTTGTAGGCGACGGTAGCCAATTTACTTTCCATTAAAGGGGACCGTCAGTCACCCTATCTGCCGATCTTAATATAGGAAAATGTCGGGTTAATAAGGCCTCCTTTAAATCCCTACATATATCTGTCGAAAGCTTTTCCCCTTTGTCGTTTTGTCAAATCTCTTTAACTCTCTCTCTCTCTATCTCGTTTTTTCTTTTTTCATTTCTTGGGGTTTTTAATCCATTTTTATGTAATATTTCTCTTTATGTCCAGTCCCATTCCACTTTAGTATAGGAGACCTATTTCGTAGAATAGCCTCCTAAAACAATCTATACAATAAGTAATGTCTATCATATACCGTCCCAATGAAGTAATTAAAGGCTTTTTATTTTATTTTATTCAGTTATTATATTTACATTTTATTATTCATTCATTATTGTCTAAGATCATTACCTGTTTTGCAAGACCGGTGTAACATGATTTTTCTTCTTTGTCCAAGTTGGCCCACCACTCGCCGAGGATTTTCGTGATAGATCTGGAATTGGAGTAACAAAATATTTGGGTGAATTGTAACAATTGTTAATAATTAAGTAAGCAACAAATTAAATAACAAAATATAAATATTGGATTGTTATAAAGGGCGGTGGATAGGCTGATGGTCTATTCACTGGTAGGTCATTATTGTAGCCTATATAATTATATACAAGCGACATGACGATGAAAGCGTGCCAGCCTTGATATAATATTTACCTTTTAACCTTTTAAGTTTTAGGATAAATATTAATGGATGAGAACTATTTACTGCCATTTGATAGAAGACCAAGGTAAATAATAAATGATGCGTGCTGTCACATCTTAGTTTCTTTTACGTCTTACCTAGACCTAGACTAGACTAAGATTTCTCCCATATAACACGCAACATACATAGTGTTCAAACATTTTTTTATGCAGGTAAGCCAACCGACGGTCCACCTGATGGTAGGTGGTTACTGTCGCCTATGGACACAAGCAACATCAGGGTGAATGCACGACTCAGCGGCAATTTGTTGGCGTCGGACCCTTTGGAACCACATATTTTGACCGTACATAGGAAAAAGTGCCCGTTTGACCCGCTAGTCTTTTGTGTGTCCCGTTTATGGCTCGCTTGAAGAAGACCATATTGTAGCTAGTTGGGACACACCTCGTAAGGGAGAATGTTCCTCAATTTGAGCGTCCGCTAAATGAATATTTTCAAAGGGAAAAGTTCTAGTTTGAGTTTTAGGTACTCACCTATTCTCGAGGTTGGGATATTTGTCCCTGACGACGCTCCGGTGACGTTTGCAGAATATAAGGAACGCGTTCATGGGCCGCCGCGCGTGATGCGCCGGCTCCCCTTCGCACTCTTGTTCTTGCATCGTGCACTATCTGGAAACAAATGAAAAATTCTTTACAACATTCAGTAGCGATATTTTCAAGGGCAACAGAGGGCGCTAAACAAAAAGTTTATTTGCCTAGTGCATATTTTTATGATTTCTCGGTCAGCGTTTCTCAATATCACGATGAATCTCTCAATATAAGCATTTAGTTTTGTGGAAGCATGTTTTGACGACTAATCTTTAAACGAATCTATTAAGACTTAGTAAGTATTGTTAAGTACTAGCTTTTGCCCGCGACTCCGTCCGTGTCCCTGAAAGTAAGGTGTATGCAGAATTTCATGGTGTCGGTTGAACCGTTTTGGGAACACGTTGATTTTTATTTATAAAAAAGAAAGATTAATTCATTCTTCCGTATAAAAAACGTGGATTTTGATAAGCTAACTAAATTTGCAAATAGTTTTATTCGTTGGTGCAGTGTAGGTATGTTGTAGATCGAAACAAAACTGATTTATAAACTTTTTTTTTTTCATTTAATTAATCAACACACAGGAAATAAAAAATATTATCCTTTTAAATTAATGATTATAATCGACCGATGTTGTGCTCCCTGCAGCACTTAATTAACATTCTTAAATTTGTTAATTTATGTTTGAACCCACACTACATACGAGTTCATACATTTAATATATTTCCATAAAGCCAAACTTCGTTGGAATATAACTGGGCGCGTTGCCCAATTACATAAATTCATTTATAGTACATTTAACTCCATTTATAGAGCATTTGTTAAAACAATGTTTATTAATTGACTAGCTGGTGCCCGCTACTTCGTCTGCGTTCAAAATTTTATATAGCCTAAAGCCTTCCTCAATAAATGGACTACCCAACACAAAAAGAATTTTTCAATTTGAACCACTAGTTCCGTTCTGCAGTCATTGACGTCAATAAAAACGTATATAGTTATTGCCATCAACATTTTACAGAAGACCACGGTGAAATGACAGTAAATGGATTCTTATCCTCAATCTGTCACTTATTCGCTATCCTGTCAATGTCTGCAGGGCAAATATGTAAATCACACCCGTTTGCCAGTATTTATATGGGACGAAAGTCACCTAGCATCAAGTGGACAGTCAGCCTGTTTATCAAGTGGACATTTAAATAATGAATTGACGAAATTGGCATATGTTTTTTTTTTATGTTAAAAGATTGGAAGGCACGCTGACAGTTCAATTGATGATAGATTATTATCTAGTGTCATCTGCACTATTAAACCGTAAAAAAGGGGGTAGTTTAATGCCGCCAGACTGGCTGTACAATTTAAATACTTATGTGAATAATTTTAACAATTAATTTCAACAAATAAATAAGACCCATTCCTTGAAGATATTTTAATTTTCTTTTGGAGAATATTATGCGAGATTGTGTTATGAGCTTGTACACAAAATATATTAAAAGTATCATTTAAAATAGAAGCAGTTTTGTAAATAATTTGCACAAAAGGGTCGTCAACCCAAGCTGGTTATCTAAACATTGCACTTGACAAAGAAAATGATAAGGTATTGGCTAGATGATAAACACTGATATCGTTAAACGAGTTAACGTGTTTGTTCCGATAGAAACTGTCCATTTGTTAAACTAAATCTGAGCCCTTAATGGAAACTGAATAAAATAAAAAAAAATAAAAGTAAGTATTTAAATTAACAAAATCCATTCAATGAATGCTTTCAAAAATACATATTGATACTAGTGAAGGAATCTTTAAAAAAAAGTTTTCCTGTTGAACTTTAAAATAACTTTGTCATAGTACAGCTCAATTTAAAACTCATAATAATATATTTTTTTGGATTGTGTTTGTGTGTCATCCACACAACTACATTTTAGATTTTAACAATCCATTTGTGATGAGTTTTTCCTCAAAGCACACTTTAAATTTACTTATGTACATAACTTTTTAACATTACTAGATAGATTATTTACTTATTTTTATGATAAAAGACTATTTGATAGTGAGTGGCTACCGTCGCCTATAAATATATGCAACACCATTGTGAATGAAGCGATGCGGTTAAATTTATGGGATAAAGTAGGTAATAAGAAAAAGAGTTAATAAGACTTTTGCGAACGTTATTCTTTTGAAAAAAGAAGCGGTGGCCATTTATGATGGTGTGATTTCTTTGATGTCATACAGGCTTACAAAGTAGTATCACTGTGTCTAGCACTAAAAATCTAAATAGCACATAAATTATCTTAGTAATTAAGATTAAGGATATTTTGTATTCTATTAAGTAGAAATATTTCGTGCAAAACAAGTACATTTTTGTACATTTTAATATAGGAAATATGCATTGTATATTTGCTATATTAAATAATCACAAATTTAATGTTTATGGTAGGTAGATAATTACGTTTACACGAAATTTAGGCTAAATGCGATTATTACCGAGAACTGCGTCGGTAACGCGATATCAATATATATGTTGGTTTTAAAAGAGACTATGTTGCAACAATTTGTGTTAATCACTTTGAGAATATCGAGTTTTAATGGTTATAATGGTTTCAATACCGATAGTTTTTTTCCCCCTCCAGACCTTCAATTAATTCAAATGAAATGCAAGCGTATTTTTTGTTGATTATTTTAAACTTATTAGATCAATATAAAATAGACCATAAAATATGATCATTAATTTGTGTTTGCAACATCTTGATTTTATTTCATAACTAGCTCTGACCCAGACAGATTTCGTTTTCTGTAAAATGTAAAAATTGTAAGCTAGAAACTTTGGATGGCAAAAAAATTGGTTCTTTTTACGTTTTCATGGCAAATTTAACAAATATTTTACTTCATTATAAACCTTCCTTGGGATTCAACGAAGATGCGGCCCAAAGAAGGTTCATAAACAGATTTAGCGATTTATTTTTTAATTTATATAGATAGATATATTTATAATGTCAATATTGTAGAAATTTGACATTATAAATATTAAAATGCTATCTTGTGACGCCCTTTCGACGACTTCTTTGCGATTATTGCTAATAAAGATTTGCGAATTAAACTTATTTTACCATAAAATAATGGTAAAATAAATTTAATTTCCTTTTTTTTTATTCATAAATAGATTTTAAAGCAACAATGAGCAGGAGGTTCGGGTACGCAATACGCATTGAACAGGTCAGAGGTATGTAGGTATGTGCTTTCGTGAAAATAGGAAAGGTCCTGTGTTGCTGACGATCCAGTCTCAAAATCCGCATCAGATTGGTTAGTGGTTATGTGTTGGCTGTTTTGTTCTACGGAGTGGAGAGTTGGACGTGTGCTAACTTCAGCATTGTAATGGACATTGGAAGCATTCGAAATGTGGATATGTACACAGGCGTATATGCTCGGCATATCATGGATGCATAGAGTGACATATTATGTTCAAGTTTTTCGTCGAATGAGAAAGGAATGGAAGTCCTGGGAACGGTAAAGGAGAGGAAGCTGCAGTATTTCTTGAACTAAGTGATGCAAGGGAAAAGGTACTCGCTCCCTCTTTAGTGCAGCAGCTTCCACGGTTAAGATAACTAAGATGGTCGCCAACCTTCGTAGTGAAGAAGAATATAGATTTTAAAAGTATGGAGGCGTAGTTGGCTTTAAAAAAAAAAAATGCGGAGGTCACGTGACATTTAACAACTGGTGTGACCTTGACCGCACGTCGAAGTGTGCCGAGGCCACACCTGGAGGGGGGCAACGGCCCGTGAAAGTGAAAATGTAGCGGGACAGCGGGCCTGCGGGCCTGCGGGCTGCGCGTGCGCAGACTTTCGTTAGGCCAACAACGGGACGTTGCCATATTCCATGACGTAGCAGTCACTCAAGTATTTGGGTTAGAGACGTTTGGTCATTTCGTTTCACTAAGGGCCTCTTTCACCAACTACAAGTAAAGTGTTGATTAGTTACTTATAAAAAAAAATTATGTTTTATTAAATTATGCACTCGGTTTACTGTATCTTCGATGGGCGAACTTTTTTATTATTTTCTTTTTAATGTTTGGGTCTTTTACCGTACAAACAAAGGTATATCAGCTCAATCGTTCCCGGTGACCGGTGACTTTAAATGGCGGTTAGCCTACTTGACACTTTACTCAGAGATGGTGAAAAAGGCCCTAAACATAATAAACTTAATTCATTTTTTTTTGAAAACATTCCCAACACGTATTCAGGGCCTAATATTATACAAATTTAAAAGTACAGTTACACATAAAATATTATGTACAAAAAACAATCCTAACTATATTACAGATGCAAAATTTAATTAACTTTATATGGTGTGCGGTAAAACTCTAATGAGATTGTGTTTACACCATTGTTAAACTAAACGTAACATTATGTTGTATAAATAAATAAATAAATTACCTAATTAATTAAAAAAAAATGTGAGTTTGTTCGTAACGCTTTCACACCATAACTTATCAACCGATCATCATGAATTTTTTTACACAAATATTTTAACGCATGGCAAAAATATGTGCGAAAATAATAAATAATTTTTATTAAATAAGATTTAATAAAAATTTTATCAGCTAACATTCATATAATAATATATTCATTCATATAATTATTGTTTGAGTGATGGCTAATTATTTATGTATTTATGATAAACTTGTATAGCAAATTGACGTTTAAAAGAGAAACTGAGAGGTTTCGTGCCAGTGCCTTCCTCATAGAATATGCATTCAAAAACCAGGAGGTAGATACTAAAATAATTTACTATTGTAGCAGATTAAATTTCAGTTCCCCGCAATAAAGAATAACTTTATTTATATTTAAGATTTTTGTTAAAAGGTGACGGTTCACTTGATGGCAAGCGGCACAGTAGTTCGCCACCGCCTATACACATTATTTACTCGTAAAAAAAACCCCCGTAAATATGCAAATGCGTTGCTTATACCCTGATAGGATAAAAGTTGAGATACAATTTTGTTTCAGACACTTACCGTTAGTAGTTTTTATTTTTGACTTCGATCAAAAATCGATTTATTTATTTTTTAGTTAATCTCGTTATCCCATTTTTGAGTAATAAATAATTTAATTTGACAAGGGGGACAGAAGAATAGGCTATAATTATATATATCAGATAGCATACAAATATTGACAAACTAATAAACCAGATAAGATTGTTTATTAAAAAAAAAAGCTATCATTTTTTTAACGCGTATCATGTTATGGCACATAATGTTTATTCATGTGTTTTTCTACAGACCAGTCAATACGGTTGAGTTATATGATGTCATACTGACGAATCTATGATTCAAACACATTCGGCTGGGTATAGGATGTTATTAAAAAGCTTTCTGGCTTCATAACAGCAAACAAAAGTACCTATGCTTGAGAACGAACAGCTTCAGATTGTTTTTTTTTTTTAATTTTTTTATCTCTTGAAATCCTAATATTTCAAATGCAGTTTAATATTGAGTTAAAATTGAGTCGACAGCAAGAATAGGGGATAAATTTTATTATTACACCGGGAAATTAGTTTATTAGTTTATTACTGCGTGGTTTAATTTTTAATAAGGTCTTTCTATAATATGGTCCCAGGTGATATTCAAGCTCCTATCTTTATACAAATTTAAAATAGTAGCAACATAGAAATTATGTACATGCAATGAGCCATTTGACTCGTATAAAGATTATTTTGATGTTGTTTGTGTAGTGTAACCCACAATAGGTTCGGAGTTCTGTGTACTATGCTATGCTGTACAAATTCCCAGATCCCCAAAATTCCCAATGAAAACTCCAAAATGACAAAATGTTTTTAAACATGTATAAACTGTTAACAGTTAGTTACATCATAATAACCGTAACGTTGAACGGTAAGTAACTAACTGCCTTGTTAACTAACCGTAAGATTCCACTTGTCCGTGACGACGATGTGGGGGACAATACCTTATTAATTGGAGCTGACGTTTGATTTACTACCTCAAACTCGGAATGAGTTTGAGGGAGTAAATCTATCAACTGAATCCTACGGTCGAGTGAAAAACAATACGATATTTACTCATCCTAAATTTATAATACATGTAGGTATAGACTTATCTTTACTAAAATACATATATACAAATACTTATAATATATCATTAATATTATTTGTTGCTATCCACACAAAATCAAACTTGATAGAGTTGACTTATTTACACTTATTATATAAGTATATTATTATATGCAGCACGATTTAGATCTGTCCATGCAGCAATAAAACGAAGGCTATTTTAAACTATTTCGTATCTAAAAAAATGAGCAGGATAACCACAGAAATCTGAATTATATAAGGAAACATTATTCAGATTTCTGTGATAATAACATAACACAAAAGATGTGCATAAAATATTAATGGCGGTAGGTACGAGGAGGTACATGCCCCTGAATGTAAGGAGCTTAATGCACTCCATATTATTATTATTTTTTAAATAATAACAGGTGTGCTTTTGTATTTCTCCGTGTAAAGTAAGGTTTGCCAAAGTCCATTCGGCCAATGTTAATGAATTTAATCACGCGATGAATCAATTTGAAACTTATCTGTAAATGAAACGGTAAGAATGTTGAATTTTTTATGCGTGTAAGAGATGCATTAAATATTTAAATTCTTTGTGTAATCAAGGTTTCACAGAAATAAAGTAAAGAGGCCGTTGAGATTTTAGGAAAAACGAATAAATAAATTTCAATTACGTTATCTTTAGTGACCACTTTCTGTCATAAAGGTTGGCAGACAGGCATACAAGTGCGCTGCCAAAGCTCACAACACGATACAGGATATATTACAAGAGGATAGAGGGATGGGATATGGCATCTATGTCATCAGTCGAACTACCCAATTTAGGACAAAGAAATGCCTGTTACACTTTTTATAGAAAAATATGACAATTTTCGGATGAGGTTTGCGGTGCAGATTTTATATGACGTTGTATACCAGACAGGTAGACGGTCGCTTT
The DNA here is from genome assembly GCA_944738685.1 of Synanthedon myopaeformis. Taxonomy (NCBI): domain Eukaryota; kingdom Metazoa; phylum Arthropoda; class Insecta; order Lepidoptera; family Sesiidae; genus Synanthedon; species Synanthedon myopaeformis. Next base: position 813,282 of record OX122927.1, on the reverse strand, counting down.
GATGTTATGTGCCTGATGATTTTGCTCTAATAACACGAATAATAGGTACTTTGGATGTTGCCAGTTCGCTATTGATAACTAGAATTAAATAGAATAAACAAATATGCCGCAAACGAATTTTTGCATATCTAACAAAAGTCTTCAATTGTAATATTTTATATTCCACAAAGAAATCCCCATTATCGTCCAATCACCACATTCCATAGATAAGAATGATGTGTAACAATTTCAAATTATACTCTTGTACAATTAAATCATAGTATTCCTGCTATTAAGTTTATGAAACTCCGATAAAAATCAATCATCCAAATATTAAAGCCTCAAAATGAACGGAGATCCAAGGTCAGGCCTCATAAGTGATCCTGAATTCAAGGTGAGGGTCAAATGCGGAGGTTAACAGCGCTCTGTAGTATTTCGTGTGCGAAATAGAAGAAGGTCATATCTACTGTTTTTGTTTGTTTCAACGAAAACGTTTTGTTGCAACTAAAATATTTATGTGAGACCCTGGGGGTCATATAAATATTCCTGATAATGTTGATAATATCGCTAGCACAACAGCTTTTAGAATCCCCTAGTGTTAGAAGAGATGTAGTCTCTTTTTGTATTTTCTAGAGGCTGTACAATGGCGAGTAATTTGATGAAATAGTTCCGTATTGCGGCGAGCATTCATATCCGCATTACACCTTTGCGACTTTGTCCCGGCCAACTTTGGAACAATCTCTCTTCTGAGGTGTTTCTGGCCTATATTACAATGTGGGATACATTGTCAACACTTCTAGCATGCAGTAAACAAATTCTGCATGTCTAGCATGCAGGTAACATAAGGCAATTTTAAGGTATACACAGATAAACTACAAATTAGAAATTGAAACGACCGATGATAACACACGCACAGCAACTAAACAATAAAAAATTTTAAGCAAACAAAGAACATACACCAAAATCAAAGACAAATAAACTATTAAAACAATAAAATAAAACAATAATAAAAATTATTAATTTGAATTATTTTAAAACCCTGATAAAAATAGACTGACGATTATAAGTGTTTATTTGAAACTTATTTTATGAATAAATTAGGTACTGTTTTACTATATATGTAAGATAGGGAATAAAACCTTAAAGAGTATCAGAAAAAGTGAAATGCCCGGTGCATGGACTCAAAACCTTCGCATTGATCTTTACAAACGAAGATGATTTTTTTTTAATGTTAAAGTCGTCAGAAAGGCTGACGATCCACTTGGAAGTAGGTGCCTATAACACAAGCAACGCCGCGGTTGCTGCAAGTTCACTGCCGACCATAGTAGAATTAATTTTATTAAGGATAAGGCATTTATCATAAAATTGACAATATAAGTAGTCATATCGTAAAATCAATTCAGTAATTTCCGCATCCATTTAGACATAGTAAAACAACGATTAATTTCCATGTTAGTGTTATATTATTATTTAGGAAACTATACCGCACAAGTGCCGTTACGATAACCACCCAGTTTCCTGTGCGATAATAGTTCAGAAGAGTTCTTTATTAGAACTAGAAACAATAGGTCTTTATGTAAACAATATCCGTACTAACATTTTATTTATTTACAACAAAACACATCGTACATAATAACAGGAGTAATCCTAATTCGATGTATCAATTCCCAATCGAAGTACATTAAATGGTTTATACATTACACAAATTATAAAAATTACAAAATTTACAAAAACATGCACAAGTAATTATAAGAATACTTAATAATAAAACAAAATTACCTAATAATTGGTTCAGTGTGCAATGGAACAGGTCAATCAATTGTGTCATCTTATTAAGGTTGCGCAAGGCTCGCGTCAGAGGAGCCTTGCCAAGCAAATCAGCATAAATGCGAAAGTTACCATTTAACAAATTTTCGATGAAACATTTGGGGAAGTAACTAAATCTGTGTTTATGACAAGGGTTGTAAAAAGCAGGGCGGGGGGGATTCGGTTACTTAGACGCTATTACGACGAGGCATTGCTCGATATGAACTCCAATATTGTCCAAATTTATAAACGACTGCGTACAGATCGTGAGTGGAGATTCTTTATATACTAAATAAAACAAATAAATCGCTAAGACTTCACACAAATTGTATGGGCCCCAAAGTAAACACTATTAGGCTTGTGTTATGGGATAACCATGGGGCAAAACCCTGCACACCCAGAGTAAACTTAAAATTTAAAAAAAAATTGCAGGTGGCCCCTGCCGGTTTAGGTAGAACCTCCAGGGACACCTGAACAGGGGCAGAAGGTAGGTTTGTCAGCAAAACAAGGGTTACTGAGATTCCGGACGCTTCAATGACAAACAAACTTACTGCCCTATTAATTTGGACAAAACATATTTAATATAATGGAGCAAATTGCCAATTACAGGTTTTAGAACTTAGAATAACTTTAGAACAATATAGTTAATAAGAATGAAAAAGATGGTTAACAATACTTAATTATCACTTAACAAAGATGATTTGTGTATGTTAGATTGTAAAAGATTCGCTATATTACATCGGCTAAATACAAGTTAACCGAACAGTTTGGTTATAAAAACCACAAAGCTTTGATAAACAAATCATGTTTGTATTGTAACAGCGTCCAAGGCTATCAGTTACATACATTTTAAACTATAATCACCTGTACCACTAAAATAAATAGGTTTAAAATTGCTTGAAGCGATGCAGCGAAGTGAAGTTGTAATTTATTTTCGGCGGCAATACGGTTTATTTTGCTTTGACCAATAATTGATGATTTTTTTTTCTAATGTCATAGAGATTATTTTCGCGCGTGAAGTGAACACTATTTAAAGAGATGTTTGTATCGAAGAAGGCGGATGGCGTGTGGAATAAAGATGTATGACGTTTTAAGACAAAACAATATTTAGCTGTTGGATCAAAATAGGAAAAAACTTATATAGTGCATATTGTAAATACTGCATTGAGTAATAATTTAAAATGAAATTGATAATGAAAGCTATTTTGTTGAAGATTTTTTGCAACGGTATTGAAGTGATGAAGGATTTGTTGAGGTAGGTAAAGAAATATTATTATGTATATCTTTTTTCAAATATTCGTTGAATGAAGAGGAGTTCTATCTAATAGAAGAGAACAATTGGAAAAATTACCCGAAAAATTGTATTCATGAGAAGCCGGGGGCGGTTCGTTACTTTTTTAATAAAATTAAAAAATGTTTAATTTTTTGGAAATTGTGATATTATATCCTCGCTATTGTTAACTCATCAACTCAACTTCCTATGAAAGTGTCTGTTTTTCTTAGTGTATAATTATCATGGAAAGTTGTTTTAAACTATGGGCCTTTGTGACATTGACCCGTTGTGCTCCATTAATTCTTTATTATGAATCGATTATTTCGTGTTTGTTGAGGTACTTCTTTTATGTCTTGAGAAACAAGAGTGTTTTTCCCTTTGTGTTCAACCGCCATCAAATTAGCGACTGTTTTATGAGCCAACGTAGCTGTGGGATAAACTGTGGGATGGATGAAACTCCACATTTAGTTATTACGTTTACCGGAGTCTGTATATCAGATAACTCCTTTTAAACTACGCAACGATGGGTTTTTATTATAAAATATATAATAAAACCTAATTAAGTTTTTATGTATATAAGTAGAAAAAAAATAATATTTTTTAACCAAGTCGCTGAAACTGTCCGAATCTGTCTGTTTCTCCGCTAACTACTTCTAAACCACCCAAGGGATTTTGATACGGTTTTTATTAATGGTAAGAGGGATAAACGAGGAAGGTTTGTATATATAAAAAAATGCATTTTAGGCGAAGCCGGGAGCTAGTTAATTCACCTACCACGAGTAGACCAGCCTGGCTGCCTAACTTTGTATAAATTTTTTTTTAATAATCGTTTTAATATAGTACCTAAATTTGAATATTGCGTTTAGAAAACCTTTAAGAGTGGTTATCTCGCGTTTATCTTTGAAACTACCACTTGGATTTGATAAATTCTTTTTGAGGTAATTTACATACAGACTATTTAAAATCACGCTATGACCTTTTAGAAGACGAAAAAACAAAAAAAAAACCAAGAAAAAAAAACTGAAAAAAAAGGGAGGCTAAGCATAGAGCGCCGATTGTCGATGAGAGGTGGGTAGGTAGATCATCGAGTGCACTACAGAAACTAGCCTATATAACCATGCCAATGTCATTTAACAACTTTAACAAAAATACTGACGAAGAATCCAGCTGGGTTCGGTTGCATTAAGGAAGCTACGTCATCTGTTCTCGTCATCACTGTCGCAATGTTTGAAAACCAATATAATATTATAATATCTTGTTAGCACCCTCTACTTCGGGTACATTAATTAAACCACTTTATGTTTAGCCCAAATACTTTTATCAGCACACAACTATAAGATGTGCGGACATACGACGACGACCTCTCTTCGCGAACGCGTTCGTTCAACTGACTGAAACCTTTTTAATATCATACCACCGAATGAATCTCTGTACGAATGAACACCTCTTTTTGTAACGTCACAGAGCACTTTTCAATCAACTTCAGTCGACATAAATGGCAGACGCTAACAATCTAATACTTGCGTCCTGCCAGTGATGACGTATAGTGCGAAACGTAGCGTAGCCACCTCGGCTAACTATGGAGCGAGCTATGGCCGGAGTTTTTTTGATGAATAAGATCAGAAATTTTAAAATTCGCCGAAAAAGCAAAGTTGTCGACATAGCCAAGGGAATTAGTTAGTAATTTGAAGTGGCAATGGGGCCGGTCACATCTGTCGCAGTGCGGATGACCAATAGGGTAGACATCTTGAATGGAGGCCACGATTTTGGATAACGCATTGTGGAACACCCTGCGGCCAGGTGGACAGGCGACCTGAAAGGTGTCCCAGGAAGAGGCTATCTATATGCGAAGCGCAGACGACCGTGTGTGGTGACTAGCCTTGGTTAGATGTAGATAGAAACCAGGTTAATGATAATAATAATAATTAATAAATATCTTCACACATTCCAACACAGCATCATCTAGTTTCACAAAAGTAAGCAACTAATGCTTGTATTATGGATACCAGACAGTTGATATACTATATAGATTACTTTTATTTTTTTGTAAATACATACATATTTATTTATTTATATTAGGGAAACATACAATATCTCGCTACACATTATAAATATACATACAAGAAAAACATAAATCAGCAAAGTTTCCACTAAATGACTAAAACATATTATAAATTACAAGTCACACAAGAATATTGGAGCTGGTAGAAAACATACAAAAAGGTAAGAATTACACAAAAAAAGAAAGAGAAAAACAAATAAATAAACCAGTTAACAAATAACATATAACATACAAAACAAACAAATAAACTGGCTGCAACAAAAAGGAGACTACAAAACTATATTTTCGAGAGCTTGTTTAAGACTTCGTTTATAGGCTCCTATAGGACAACTGAAAATATCCAGATCTAGCAAGTGTTCATTATAAAATTTACAGGAGCGATGCAAAAAGGTATTGCTTGTATAATTGCATTTGCAGAACGGAATGTATAACGAAAATAAATACAAACATCCACGACTCAGGTACAAGGTAAATGTTAACACATAAACATTTGCCGCTAGCGGGATTCGAACCCGCGACCGTTTGATGATGAATGATGATGATGAATGTCAATTTAAATTAATCGACTGGTGAAACTGCGGACACAGCTAGTTTTTAATAAAATTTGTTTAAAAATTAAAAATATTTCATGACTTAGAATGATATTATTGCAATTTACAAAACAGAGAAATATATTGTTTCGAAGCTGGGTAGTAATAAATAATAGAAATTATCTGTGTTGGTATTTTGTCGAAAAACATTTAAAAGTCTACGACAACATAAGCTTGAATACCGATAGACCAATCATCTTATTACGTTCAATATCCATGAATCACAAATCATGCATGACGCTACAGCGCTCTCAAAGTGTATCGACGAAACATGCACATACGCGCACTTCCAATTTCATTTTATTGTAGTATATATATACTTACACTAAAAGTATTCGAGAGAAAATGCTTTGTTGTGTAGTATGTATGACCTACATTACTAATTATTTTTCAAAAGGAATAACTTAGTTAGAAAATAGCCGTTTAAAGCGTTTATGAAAAATAGAAAAAAAAAGGATAATAAATCTTGATAAGGTAGGTAGGTAGGTAGGTATACAAAATATTTTTTAAGTATGATTTAGTTTGCCCTTGATGATCAAATGTAATAATTAAATTAGTAAGAAAGTAAAGCAGCTCACGTTATCAATCAAAATATTGGTCGTTTACTTAATTTTAGAACGCAAATTAAAAAAATATATATTAAGATAGGTACCTACTTCTTTACATACAGGCAACATACAGGCAAGCCAGGGCAGACAGGGCCTGGGTTATAATAACATATCCTCCAACATGCATGGTAAACATAACGAGAAGAGAACAGGTTCAGGTTTAAATGGGAGTCCTTAACTAACCCATCAATTCTATTAAATCAAGTTAAAATTCACCGCAACCCTGCCACAGTTCCTAAATTGATTACGAAGTGAGTCCGCGCATAGCCAGTGAGTATTTTCAATAGGTAAATCCATTTCAGGAAACGTGTTTGAAAGCGTAAACAAATTAAGTTGCATTGTTAAAGACATCCGGTTATTTATAAATTAAAATAGGGTAAGTAAGTATCGCCATTTTGTATGCACGTGATCGACTGTATAAACAGTGAGCGAACGAAAACGATTATTGTTTTGTTGCCATTAATAAATAATAATAAAAAAATAAGAGCCAAGTGTGCACTGTGCACATTTATTTTTATAGGTACTTTTAATTAATTTATTTTATAACTTATAAAACACAACTGTTTTATAAACTTCAATCCTTATTGGTAGTTAAATTTCCTACCCGTCTAGGTAGGAAAACGGGTTCCTGCGAAATTCAAAGTGGGGAATTACCATACACGCACTGCAATATAATACCTATCTACCTAGATCATCATGTAGGTAGGTACCTACATTGTGATTGTTACGTCCGCACACCGTCGTCTAATGAATGAAAATTAATTTGCCACATAGGTATACAATTAGATGTTTTTTATTTATTATGTATAGGATAGTTAGATACAAGGAAATTGCGTTTAAAAAGTTCCCACTAAACTCAAAATGAATTATATAAGTAGGTAAATAGCTACTTACTAAAACGAATGCTTGTTTATCAAGTCGAAAGCTAATGTATGGAGGAAACGTCCTACATTAAAATTTTTTTGATACCTACTTGCATGTAGGTTGGCATAGCTATGTAATATATATACGCGTCGCACGTTATCGACGCCCATTTTCAACATAGTATCACACAGAAATATTAAACATTCATAAATATGCTGCAATAATGCAATGTTTCATACAAAACAATACTTTCTACGAGTCGAGAGCGTTCCATTTTTAGTCAAGTGCGCGCAACGATTTTGTTGCCAAGTGAAATGTTGGAAGCTAATCAGGATCCCTTAGTCACTAATATTTACAGCAGCTAGATCAAAATTAGGATGATGGGATATAAACACGGACCATCAAAAGCGGTAGCGCGATTTTTGCTGCATAATTTTCAAGGGCACTGTCTGCCAAGCGAACTTCTACCTATAGATAGGTAGCAAATTAGTTTATCGCGTATGGTAAGCTCGAGAATCACAGTACATATTGACAATGAATCATGAATGAAACCTAGATTCACTAAAAATGTAATACATATCAATATTAAGACAGAATCAGTGGAATGTAATGAAAAAATAAAAGAAAATACTTACAAACTCGTCAGCCGCGATACGTGTATAATCACATACATGACGTCATTTGACGCAACATAAACCCGAAATATTGAGCAAAAATGTATAATGAATGCGTCGAAAACTACAAAAACGTAAACTAAACACAATACTTTATGAAATACAAAGTTAATGTTATGTCATTACGAGCAATTTAGGACATTTTTACAATATTTATTTGTCACCGACTGACTCCAGCTCTAACAAGATGGTCGCGCACCGACTGTTTTGCTTTGGTTGTCAGCTGATACGAAAACTGCTGTATTCGAAGAGCAATTCATTTTCCCAACATCTCGCTCTAGCAAGCGCAATCGTGCTGTAGAGTGACAGAGATAGATTATGTCACTCGTATTATAGCGATTGAAACATAACAAATGTCATTTTTATAGCAAAACGATTACAAGTCAAATATTTCTTAATACAGCCATTTTTTTAATGCAATGAATTGAATTATGCTAGGAAACCACAATAAATGTGTTTCTATTTCACAATATCGTGTAATCTCTTATCATTTCGCTATATTTGGGCGTGACACAGAAGTTGTTTTCGAAACTAGTAGAGCCATCTATGAATTACTAGTTTAACTATAACGTCAAGTTCAGGGCTTGTTTACATTTTAGTGAGAGCGTTCCATTTGTTATTGGTGCATATTAGCAGAAATAGGAATTTGATTCAATTGAAACATAGAAACTAATATATTTTCAATTCATCTTCATCTTTTCTAACTATCAATCTTATTAAATTTTCTAAGTCTATTTATTTTGTGTTTCCGATGATTGCACATAGATGTCACTAGTAGGGAGCAAACAGTATGTCGCACTCAATTTTGTTAAGATGTAATATTAATTTATAAGACATTCTGCAAAATACTTACATTGTAAGTACATACCGCTATCTTGCTCAACAATTCTGTATTACATGGTATTAATTAAACTAGAGGATACTGGTTAAATAAGTTTATCTATGCTCTGGGATATACCGACACAGGCTAGACACAGGACTAAAACCTGAATACTATTGTCTGTTTTTACAATCTTTTTAGTTTATGGTACGTATGTAACTAAAATATAAGCAAGTAAGTATATAAAAAAGGTATTTTAGTCTTAGTATATAATTTGTGTAAGTACCCACCTACGTTACCTTATTTTACTTACCTTAAATTTTTCATTTTATTAATGCATGTCTTGGTGTCATGTTTTGATTACCTATAGCTAAGCGAGTCTGAACCCGAGGAAGACATATCTAAAATTATTGAGTAGGAACCTATCTGGAAACTTAGCAAACTTTTCAGAGTAGGTATAGGTTGTGTGTGAACAAATACCAGTTCGACTTTTTAAAGTTTAAGGAAAACTTAATACTGCGAATCCTATTTTATTAATATATTATTATAAATACTATTATAAATGCAAAAGTTGTATCGCAAGAACGGCTGAACGGATTTGGATGAAATTTGACACACAGATAGTTTAACATATAGGATAATTTTTATCCTGAACAAAATGTTAGGTTAGGTTAGATTGTCTAAAAATATGAAAAATTCGGCGCCACTGTCGCCAAAGCGTCAGGTATTTTTAATTTTTCAACGCGTTCGAAGTCGCTGGCACTAGCTAGTTGTTTATATTATTGGAAAAGTCTAAAATGGTAACAAAAGGGACTTTATGGTAGAATAAATAATCCTCCCAGTTAAAGTGCAAAGCAAACTATGTGATCTATTTCCAAATATAATAGAACCAATCAAGTGAGTGCTCCTGTAACAGTTGGGGACAAACTTAATTAAAACAGGACTGCGTTTCGTAAGTCGATAGGGTTGTCTAAAATACAAAATACTTTTATTTAGGTGCTCAAGTTTTTTATAAATTTTACTTTGAGTGTATGTATCTACTCAAAATAAAATTGCATAAAATAAACTGCATAGAATCGATGTACTTATAACTGATTTTGTATGCCAAATTCTGGTAAAAAGCGCGACCTGTATTATCCATGTATTACCTAACTTAAACCATCAATTGTACCGCTTTTTTAGCAAATAAATGTGTTTGAGTTTGAGTAAAATTTATAAAAATGGGGCTTCATTAAGATTTTTTTAGCGCGAGAACTGGTAGTTGATTTGCCTTGGTTTCGAAAGACGGCAACATAGACAGAATCAAGAAGCTCCATAGGGATTTCTCAACTTTAAAAAAATTACAGAAAAGGGCACGTGACTGCTTTTCGCAGTCATTCAAATTCCTTCTGGCAGCAGTAACCACAAGAAGACCACAGTCAAATAACAGCGTATGTAATGTTGTGTATCTGTGAGTGAGTTGGGGATATTAGAGCGTAATTCTCTCTTGTTTACTTTACTTATTGTACTTTACTTATTGTAAAGTCGGGGTACGAAAATGTTCGTCAGTTTTCAAATTCATTCCTTTATGAAAATTGTACACTCTTAGATACCTTTTAAAATTAAAGCACTAATCAGAATACTGACAGACGTTTGACGTTTGAAATAAAGTTTTAGTCTAGCAAATATTGACTTTAAGGTGACGAACCTTTTCTTACCCCGACTGTACTTAGGGTACAGGTGTTGCTTGTGTTAATAGGCGACTGTAACTGCCATCCATCATGCCATCCATGCCATCCAGGCTGACAGTCCATCAAATGGACTGTCAGCCTGTCTGCCGACCTTTATTAATTAATGAAACAATAGGAGACTTCGGCACTTCAAAACATACTCTTTTATTATGCCTTTGTAAAAATATTTTTATATGGAAGATTTAAATAGATGACAATAATTTTGAAAGGCTCTGAATGTCCTATTACTGCAGGACTTCACTAAATCATTGTGATTAGCTTGAATGTCAATGGTAAAAAGGTATTAAAAATAAAAGGACAAGCCATGCGAATGTTCCATTTATTTTAACATCAATTTCATATTATCTAAATTTATACAATTGATAAATTTTTAAATTACTAAATACTACAAATTTTTGGCATTAGAATTTACAATTTTTTGGTATGAAGTTTTTAAAAATATAAATTGCAAGCTATTTTTAGAGACTTAACTATTTTTTTATCAAGTAAATAAATATTGTATAATTTTATCGATAAAATCAAAATAAACTTTCTTTAAAAAAAAAAAAACTTTTACACATTGCTATTGGATAATATTATTTTTAATATTGTTTTTAATGACTCATTTTTAGTTGAATAAAAAATATTGCTTTTAAAATAGAAAAACCTAAAAAAGGTTAGTAAATTAATATCTATTTTAACAATGAAATAGTCTACAACATTAAACACTATATATATTTAGTCCAGGAAAATTTAATAAGAAATCAAAATATGAGTCCCTTAGGTTTAGGAAAGAAATTTTTTGATTCTACCCTGGTAGAAGAAGAGGTTAAAGAAAAAGCCCTGTAGAAGGTGTTTTTTTTCCAAATTATACGAAAATGGTAAGAGTTTAAAAAAAAAGATTTAGTAAAATATATATTAGTAGAGAATTTAATTTTACATACAAATGTTAACATATATAACTTTTTTGATAAAATTAAAATTAACAGAGTTACAGAGGTTAGAAGATAAGGGTTGATATCGTATTAATCCGTACTAATATTATAAATGCGAAAGTATGTTTGGATGTATGGATGTATGTAACTTTTTCACGCAAAAACTAGTTACAAACATCCATACATCCAAACATACTTTCGCATTTATAATATTAGTACGGATGTTCATTATTAAAGAATAGTTCAAGTGTGTCTTTTAAAATTTACAATCACATTAGCCTTTATTGCTTCGCAATAAATTTGAAAATTGTCAAACAGTTTTAAATTTATCTCTCTTATTGCGTAAGTTGCTATTTACAATATTAATAAAAAAGGAATGTTTACAATAGTTATAGTTTTTTTTTTACAAATCACAACAATTACCTCTAAATATAATAATAATTATGTAATTTATAGGGCTCACTGCATTCCGGAGTCATAAACTGGGCAAGCCATTAGTTTTTGACAGCCAGTCACCAACACCCTCTTAAACCTAATCGTTAATGGCTTCCATAAATACCTACACATGGGTTCGGTATGTAAATAAGTGATTCATTTTAGTAGTAAGAGGGTAAACTGTTTTTCCCAGTTATTTAGGCAGCCCGTCTGGCGGCAGTAACCATCTCCTTACAGAGTACCATCGTGGGACAACAGCATGTGAGCATGTTGCGTTTTCGTGACTTCTACCCTCGCCAACTTCTTACCCTTAACCCTACTATGGTCGGCCACGCACTTGTAGCATGTGGTGATGCTTAGCCATTTAACATCAAGTAGACCGTCAGCCTGTCTGTCGACCATCACATACGATAATCTCTCCTCTTTTCCCTTAACTTTGCCTAACTTTCTCCCAAACCTTTTTTTGGGTTAGGCACCTGCGTTTAACAATTATTTTCAAACATACAAATCTGTTTTATATTTACTTTCCCATTTCCCTATCCTTATTCCCTATTGCTTCCTAATCCCTTTATCCTAAATCACATCAATGTTGGCAGCGCAACCTTAATGTATAGCATCTAGTTGACCTTCAGCCCGACTGCCGATCTTTAATAAAAAAATACATTTTCAGCCACTTAAGTAAAGTAATTTATCTGGTGAAAAATAAAATTAATTCAGGCTCCATCAATTTTTTTCTTGTATATTTTTTTTCTTGTTCAATTTTTTTAACCAGTAAATTAAAATTTTCTGATCAGATTGAAAGATCTTTTTTTATTGAACAAATACAAAAAGAAAATGAATAGTAAATATGATAAGGGAATGTATAACTTTAGCGAGAATGGACAACTGCCAAAAATATTTCATAATAAAAAAGAAATAAAATTTTCCTAATTAAAAAAATGTTTCTCTAAATTTTAATGAACTAGGTAGGTATACATATATGTAGATAAATACTATGTACTTACATTTCAATTATTAATAATTAAATTTATACAAAAAAAATATATCTTATGTTTGTTTACTTATAATAATAATGAGATTTACAATTATTTACATAGCTTTTAGTAAATAGAAACTTTTTTTTAAATAAAATTCACAACCACAAGGACAGTGTTCAAGGATATTTAAATGAAAAATTATATAAATAATGTTACAAATGTGTTAGGATTTCCACTTTTTGACGACTATAATGACCTACTAAATTTGTATGCAAAATAAAAAAATCTTTGAGACAGTTACGATCATGGCGGATTAAAGTCGCTGAGCTACATTGAACTTGTGTCTGTTGTGAGAGGCCAAATTTCGACGCCATAATAATATGCCATTACTTGGGCACTGGCACTTTTATTACTGGACGCATTAAATGTAGACGTTGGTCTTCAGATGACGTAGCTTCCCGAAAGCAGTCCAAGCCAGCTGGATTCTTATGTCAGCCTCTTTGTTAAAGTTGTTTCTGCCTAACTGTATCGTTTATTTATACGAAATAGATATAAAACTGTACAAGTTCAAGAGTCACATCCTCAACGGTAACAGATCCTGGAAGAATATGCTCGTTGAACGTGACATTTCAAATATTCACACAGAGAAATAATAACATATATAATTTTTTTCGGTTTGGTATCTGAATGCCAACTTTCTCAATATGTGCAGGTAAATACTGTTGTTGGTTATGGGAAATAAAACTGTAGATAAATTGTCGGTAAACATAATATGGTATGAATTTGACTGCGGGCATCTTCAGATATGGCACGCCGATTTTTTTATTACATGCAGACTGGCTGTCCATTTTAATATAGTCATTTATGTAAGTACTAAGTACAAGCAAGACCAGAAAACATCTTTATTTAAGTGCGCTGCCGACTTAGGGTAAAGGGTTAAGGAGAAGAGGATAGAGGAATGAACTCCTGAATGAATGAATGAATGAGAAAGGAATGAAAGAATCAGAAAGGAATGAATGAATGAGAAAGGATTGAAATAATCAGAAAGGAATGAATGAATGAGAGAGGAATGAAAGAATCAGAAAGGAATGAATGAATGAGAAAGGAATGAAGGAATGAAGAATGAGAAAGGAAGGATACAGGAATTTCTTAATCATTGAAATATAATAGTCCACTAAGCGACAGATAAGTATATGGTAAATTGAAAATCAACATATTTAATTGGAATTACAATAAAATTCGAGAAATAATGTAATTATAAAAATAAATAAAATGAAGATAATAATATAGGTAAATATTTCCAATTGAAATTGTACAGAAAAATTCTGCTTTTTTTTTTAAATTTTAAATTGCTCTTTTTTTATTTATTTTAAAAATTACACCTCGCTATCGTTAACATTAATAGATTTTTAAAAATTTTTATACGTAATTCTCATTTTTTTTTTTAATTTTTTGATAGAAAAAGTGATAGATTTTATTTCGTATTTACATTTTAGTATTGCAAAATGATCTTCACGATATTTAAAGATATTTTCAATTGGCAGCCGTAAGAAGTTGATGCATAGGACACGTCTAATCGTAGACCACGTAGTAATCTATGGGCTAGGTGCCGCACTTGAGGATCTTGCGGAACGCCTTTCTGAACTCCGGATTGAAGATTGTGTAGATTACGGGATTGAGGAAGGAGTTGATGTATCCCAGCCACGTGGTCAGGATGAACACAGTCACGCCCGGCGAGTATGGAAGTCCGAACTTGGCACATACAGCGTCCAGCACTGAACAGCTGAAGAATGGTGCCCAACAGAACAGGAACACACCTGAACAATATCGTTTTGTTATTAGATTAACTACAATTATGCTGAAACTTTATATGCGACTTCCATATGTGTGGCATTTAGTATACTGCCAAATTAACGATAACTATATTCTTTTATTATGGTGAATCCAGACGATATATATAACACAATTTATATATTATAAAACATAGTTACACATATAGGACATAGTCTATAAGTCTATAGTATTATATAGTCTATAAAAGAATTGGACACATACAGAGACAGTTAAACTAGGTGCTTACCTAGTTTGTATTTTGTAACGTCCGAGGAATTTTTGAAATCGCCAGCATAAGCGAGGCTATCACAAACACGCGGACGCTTTCCGGCTGCCTTATTATCTAACAGCAGACGACTTGCGACCAACTTGCGACAGGCGAAAACTTTCTATCAATTTGTGCAATATCACAGTAAATCGTGTTTTTGGTATCACGTAACTCGTAACAAAGGTGTGGTTTGCGATGAGGCCTCTTACGGACAATAACTAAAATTAAAGTGAATCATTTCTGTATGGCAGCACACGCGATCGCAAGTCGTCTGCTGTCGTCTTCTGTTAGATAATAAGGCAGCGGGGCGAGTATTAGCGGCGCGACACGGTCAGTTATAGACGCGATATTTTATATGAAATTCCTCGGAAAACATTCGTTTTGCTTTCATAGTGTTTTGCGCTTCATAGTATTGATATAAAATTACCTAGCACGATAGCCAATGTTTGAGTAGCTTTCTTCTCTTTCTTGGCGAAGGACTTGGCTCTCAACTTTCCATCCCTGTTAGCTCTAAATATAGTAAATCTCGCCGCTGATGCTGCACTTCTGAACCTCCTTCGTGGTGTTGATATCACTGAACTGTTGCTTAGACGGCTTAACTTCTTTCTGAAATTATATTTAAGTGTTATATTTTCTAGATAGCAATAGTAAATCTGCAGATGTCTAGAATAGCTTCTGCAATGTTTCATGTAATGTTTATGGAATGGACAGACGATCTGATAAGAGCCGCGGTTCGAAGGCTGTTGATGATAGCAAGCTGTTATTTCAATATTATTATACTAGCTTGTCCTGCTCCTGGCTTCGCCCAGTGCAATTTATATATCCTATCTTTTAAGTTGGACCAAATTAAATACTTTTTGGCAAAAACCAAACGATAGCGCGATTTGAGCTCACTGGCTGTCGTCATCTAACAAAGAAAAGCTGAACTTATTGCAGACTGTGTTTCTTTTAGTCAATCTCAAGTTTGTAATGCAATGAGATGACATCAGATGTCGCTACGCGATATTACTATTGGCCAGCTCCCTGCTTCGCACGGATTCAAAATAAAAACTATCCTACCTTTTAAGTTGGACTAAATTACATATAGTTATTTAAAATCGGTTCAGTAGTTTCGGAGTTCATCGAGAACAAACACGTGACATGTCATTTTTATATATACATATAGAGATAAATTTGAAGGTATATCAAAAATTTCAAAAAAATATTATCGCTTTAATAATGTTTACTTAAATTTTTATTGTATCATAGATGTGTGAATCAAAAACAATTTATTCATGAAATTACCATTTATATGCGGTGTTAAATAATAATTAGCATGCGAATAGCTACGGCCTGACTTGCAGACAATTTATTACACGTACATTTTAATTGATCTACGGAAATTTGGGTAAGACTAATCGAAACGGTGTTAAGCACCTATTACGTGACTGAAGTAGTCATTACAGTCATATACTAACTTTCTTTGCGAGAAATGTTGCAAGACAGGCTGACGGTCGACTTCATCATGGTAACATATTAATTAATTTTTTTGAACTTTGTAAAAATTGTATAAATATATATTGTGGTTTTTTTATTTATGAACGCAAACAAAGAACCAAATAACACAAAAGGAAATAATTAAATTTTTTGACTGATAAGTTTACCTCCTATTAAAATAGTAAAACTAAGTTGTCACAAATTATTTCAGTTAAACAGTTTTATAACTAAATTATTTAACTAAAAAAAATTATGCATTTATTTATCAATCACAAACAATATAAATTGGTAATTACTTAAAAAAAAAAGAATATCCATTCCAACCGTAAAAGGATAAATGAAATGTGATATGGGATAAAGAAAGCAATCGTAATTTATATATGGAATCAAATATCATTTATAAGTAACTCCTCTTGCCCGCAACTTCGTCCGCAACTTTTTCTTAGGTGTTAAAACATTTATACAATCTTTATTGAATTAATCTAGATAAGAAAAAAAAAAACAGTTTTTTAAATAAAAAAATGAGTTTTAAGATTAAGGTTTAAGGTTTTTTTTAAATAAAAGTACACCCTACTAATATCATTTATGTATCCATGAAAACGTGTATACATAAAAAGTTTCCTGGTGATCAGTTGAGTTAACTACTCAACAACTGTAACAAACAAACAAACAAATTAACTTTTGAATTTGTAATATTAGTTAGGATTAGGATTATAATTGAATATATTGAATGCAATTGTAATTTGAAAATGAAAAGTGTATAGTTTGAAAATGGAAAACAAATGTAATTTGATATTTCTTCTTCTTAGGTTTAAATGGCAATGCGGCTCATTTTAAAATGGCCATAGTCTGCCAGTGTCAAGTTAATGTCGAATGTCGCGTTATGATTTTGCCAGTGTCATTTGTAAAAATATCAATTTGTAATAGCTTTTTTTTTTTAAAAAAAAAGGCAAAACTTTTTGAAATTAAAATCAAAAGTAGCAGATCCAGACACTAGTTAGTCAAGTCAAGTCTATAATTTTTCTTAGTTTTCCAAAACAGGTCCGCTAAAGCAGTCAGGTCAAGTCCTTTGTTCGTAATTTGATATTGGATGTAGTCGAGATAATTTGACGACACCCCACTGACAAGACAGAGTCTTTTAAACTTGTCTGTGCTCTGTGTATTCGATTATCATTTTGTTTTTATTGGTATCGCGAATCATAATATAGAATGACATTTGTATCACAGAACATATTCACTTGCTTATTCTTCAGAGATTTCAACAGATGGAATAATATTTCGATTCTTCAATTCAATTTTACTTTAAATTTTTTGCGTCTGTGTTTTAGATAAGAGTCTAAGACTTGATAAAGGAATGAATTTGAAAACTAACGAAAGTTGGCGTAAACTACCTGTACCTAGTTTAATATTTTGTTTTAATTTTGCAATATAAGCTTGACATGTGGGAAATAAAATAAAAATAAAATATATATAACTTATAAAACTGTTAAAATTCTCAGAAAATACCACTATACCAAAGAGCTTATACCAAAGAGAGTTCAAAAAATCAGTATATCAGTTCTGTAGTTTTTGCGTGATAGAGTAACAAACTTACACAAACATTTGTGGATTTATACATAATTATTAACAGGATTAATAGCAATGTTTCTATGATGCTATGTAATCGGAACGCGATGACTTCGCAACTCCATCAAAACTTTGTGATTGTAAGCTATGGGGTTGAATGTCACCAATAATTTTGAGTCCTTTCATTTAAAATATATTTAAACAACGTCAAGAAATCCAAATTACTGTTTTTTATTTTGTTTGTGAACCGATTTTCTATTTGTTGTTGTTTGGTGCCAAATTTGGAAATGAATTTTTCAAATTTCTGATCTGGATTGGGGCAACCCGTCTGGCGGCAGTAACTACCATCTTACAGAAGAGTCTTTTGAGGAGGCCACCGTGAAATAATAGCATGTGTGCTGTTGTGTTTTCGTGAGTGATTAAGGAATGCCAGAACCCATTTTATTTTCATTATCCCAATTCCTAATCGTACTATGGTCGGCAGTACCTGTGGCGTTGCTTGTGTTATAGGCGACGGTAGCCACTTACCATTAAGTGGACTGTCAGCCTGTTTTTAGACCTAAAATGTAAGCGTATTTGGTATATCTATCTTATTTATCTATTTTAAATTAAAAATCGCTGATGCGTTAAATCCATTTATCGCACTATATATACTTATTAGTATATATATATTATAAATGCGAAAGTATATTTGGATGTATGGATGTTTGTAACTCTTTCAAGCAAAAACTACTGAACCGATCACTATGAAATTTTGCATACACGTTGTCTGGGACACCAGAAAGGACATAGGGTACCTTTCATCGTTCAACGCGGACGAAGTCGCGGCCACCAGCTAGTACTATATACACGTAGTAAAGGCACTATATATTTTAATGATTAAACTAACTTCAATTCCGCTTTTTTGGGCGCTCCGTTCTTCTCCTCTTCTTTCTTCTTGTCCTCTTTGTGAATGGGAGAAGCAGGTGGAGTGTGTTCCTTAGTTTCCACGTCAAGGTTTGAAGGCGCATAGCCAGAGTCATTGTTTGTATTTGGATCCATCATTGGTATTGGTGATGCTAAGTTTGCCATAATTCTGCGAAATTAGTAGTAACATTTGTATGAAATTTTCTCATATTGAATAGTAGAATATAAATATTATAGAAAGACATGAAACTTTGTAATTACATCTCGTGTATTAAAAAAAAAAGATAAAATTTCTGCATAAAATTTATTATTAAACTTTGAATATTATAAGAGATGATGATGACGTGTCTAAATTCTTTTCTAATTAATTTAAAAAAAAAGTGATATTTTCTATTATCACTAGGTTTATTGGCAAATAAAGGTGGCTAATAAAATAATATAGATAAAATAAAAAAAAATGCATATAAATAAAGTTTTTTATATTTAGGTATTAGATAAAAATATAACCCTATTTAATTGCAAATAAAGGTATTATTATTATAAAAATGTATAATAAAATGGGAGAGCAGTATACCTACAGGCCAGTTTCCTCAACGACAGCAGCCAGCATGAAGCGAGCTGATCTGGAGTTCGCTAACTCGTCAACATATGCACCCATTTCAGTTTTGTCAAAGCTGTTAGAGAGGAACAAACTATTAGCAATCTATATTTAGTCTAATTCTATATATAACATATAATATAATATAATATAATATAATATAATATAATATAATATAATATAATATAATATAATATAATATAATATAATATAATATAATATAATATAATATAATATAATATAATATAATATAATATAATATAATATAATATAATATAATATAATATAATATAATATAATATAATATAATATAATATAATATAATATAATATAATATAATATAATATAATATAATATAATATAATATAATATAATATAATATAATATAATATAATATAATATAATATAATATAATATAATATAATATAATATAATATAATATAATATAATATAATATAATATAATATAATATAATATAATATAATATAATATAATATAATATAATATAATATAATATAATATAATATAATATAATATAATATAATATAATATAATATAATATATAAAATATATAATGTCATTGTTGTCAAACCAAAATCTGCTATCACTTTTTTGAGATTCCAAAATTTTGACCTTAGTGGATTAGTTCACTGCTTAATTGTATAGAAAAAAATGTGCTAAGTGGTTATGAGTACTATTTGTCGAACTACGACCTCTTAATAAAATATCATCTAAAATCTGTTACGTGTAAAATTTACTGTGTTATTAACAAAATAATAAATAAACTATTAAATTGTCATGTTTAAAAGACAAATAAATTTACGTATAACAATTATAAGTTTCATATATATAGTATTTTTTTTTTAAATAAACCTGCATGTAACATTTTTATGTCAATATCTCAAAAGTATACTTTTTGCACATAACCAGATTTTGGTTTAACATTGACGATATATACACATAAAAAATAAACTGGCTGTTCGTCTCTGTCTAACTCTTTGTATCAGCTCCTCCTTGTAAGCCATCTAACAGATATTGATACGGTTTTATGTAATGGAAATAGCGATAAACTAGGAAAGTTTGTGTATACAATGTGCAGAAAATAAAATGGGTTTATTATGTACAATCACACAGATTAAGTTGCAATTGTATTCCGAAGTTCCTCTATTCTTCATTTAGGAATACATGATTTTATTGAATAATAATGCACTCCACTTTGCCCAGGAGTAATTTAGAGCTTCGTATTTGCAATATTTTCCAAATAGATGCAGTGTTTTTATATAAATCATATGTATAATATTATTATATTTTATTTATAATATTAAAATATTATATATTTTGTTTGTTTTGTTTTTTAATTAATATTGAATTGAAAATAATTACATGTTACAAGAATAGATTCGATCGGAACAAAGCATGCACTGGACATAATATGTCGGTTCATGAAAAGTTTTGAGTAGGGTGAACTGAGGGTGAAAGGTCAAAGATACAATCACCGTTGTAGACATAAATAACTATATGAAAATATAAATAAATAATAGATTTTCTATTATAAGTTATCCCCAATAGAAGGCAGTCAAGAGAGGACGTTGTAAACACTAGTAACATTTGCTATTGCTATACATTTTTATATAAGTTAATAAAAAAAAACTGCCCTTAATACACTAATTCCTTACACACATTCTCTCCCCTTATCATTTAGAATTGATTTTTTTAAAATTTAATATCTGTTTACACAATAAAATCCGTCAATGTAATTAGTAATGCTGTCTTTATTGTCCAACTAGCTGGTGCCCCCCTTTCTGGTGTCACAGACAACGTGTATGGAAAATTTCATTGTGATCGGTTCAGTAGTTTTTGCGTGAAAGAGCCATACATCCAAACATACTTTCGCATTTATAATACTAGCTGGTGCTCGCGACTTCGTCCGAGTTGAAAATTAAAAAAAAAGCAATATAACGCTTGATCTCATGTTGCTATAACACTTTGGCCAGGCGTTAGTTTTTTTATTTTTTATTTATCCCTCGGGAATAGTCCTTTTTTCTGGATGAAAGGTACCCTATGTCCTTTCTGGTGTCCGAGACAACGTGTATACAAAATTTCATTGTGATCGGTTCAGTAGTTTTTGCGTGAAAGAGTTACAAACATCCAAACATATCGCATTTATAATATTAGTATGGAGTACGGATATTGTTATTTTCTGCATTGTTGCATAGTTATTGTTTAAAAAAAAATTAAAAAAAAAAATCTTCACTGACTTGTCATCTTCCTCGTCTTCATTGCTTCCTGAAGCAGTGTTCGTTGGTTTATCATCGTTGACACTGCCGTCAGTGTAGTGTTGCGTTTGAGCAACGTTTTCTATGATGACTGCGGTAGTTCCACTGGAAACAGCTGATCCTATCGCCGAAGAATTCTTCTTCGCCGAACGTTGTTTCTTCGCTCTTTGTCTAATTGCCTAAAATAAAATGCTGATGTTAAGAACAATTTAAGTTTTATGTAACTTAGCTTAAAGACTTGAATACACTTAAGTAAGACACAATAAGTATGTGTTGAAGCTTCCATTTGGGTTTATTTTGAAAAAATAAATTACTTCATTCGAATGATCGCAGAAACTTCCCTTCGGGAGCTAAAAGCTATAAGTTCTTAGCTTTAAAGTTAGTGCTTAGTAATTTAGTATGTATCACTGCTTCGCCTTGATAGCATGAAAATCTACTCCATAAAAAATACATATACCTTCCACAGCGATCGGTACAGCGCTAAATTGTTAAATTCAATTTTTAACAAAAGGTTTTGTTTATATCAGCAAAAGGTCTGTCAAACGTGTGCCCTGCCACTACTTTCCAAATAATTTAATAGGCTATGGTAACCACCCCTTTTTTTTAACGTCTGGAAATTCTCTTGGATACCCGGCAGTGTAGGGGACACTGCGGGGTTATGCCGGATTCTTACCGGCTAAAACTCTACGACTTTCCAGCGCGGCCATTGGATGGGCGGGGTCGTGGGGACGTTATGACACGACTTCGGTGACCGCCACGGATAACCAGCGCGGGGAGGGTTACGCTCCCTGTCAGAACCTCGGCGTACACGAAAATGGAGGTACGCCGGCCATCTCGGGGACCTTACAAAGGCCGGCAGTCTCCCCTAAGACCACCGCCAGGGGGAGTGTGGGACTCGCCCGGTAAAGTGACTTATCACCATGAATACCCACTAAAACCCCCCCGGATTTCACCATCAGCGGTGATATGCGGGCCGAGATCACAGCGAGGCCTTATCCTCGGATCCCCACATACCGCTACGTTCTCTTCGAACCCAGCTCAGGGCGATGGCTTCGCCTCACTTCAAATGTGGCGGCCCACTGGAATGCCGTGAGCCGCCACGCGTCCTTGTTGCGTGTTTCAGGGCGTCAGACGTCCCCTTCTGACGCCCTGAGGTTGTCACGCGACGTGCGCGGCATACGCCCGCGGCATACGCCCGCGGCATACGCTCGGGCACGTCGGCCGGCTCTTCGACGCCTGAGTGGATCAGCATGGGGGTCCGCCTCGGGGGCCCGCTCATTGGTAAGACCACCGCCCTAATC
This sequence comes from Synanthedon myopaeformis, assembly GCA_944738685.1. Taxonomy (NCBI): domain Eukaryota; kingdom Metazoa; phylum Arthropoda; class Insecta; order Lepidoptera; family Sesiidae; genus Synanthedon; species Synanthedon myopaeformis. The sequence goes on along the minus strand of OX122927.1, from coordinate 790,326 downwards.
CCGAGAAAGACATGTGAGATGTGCTGCCCGCCCCCGGTTTGACACGAACCACTAAACTTTTGGTTAATAGTCGAATACGCTAGCCGACTCCGCCACGGAAGCTATATGATGGTAACCACCCACTATCAAGTTGACCGTCAGCCTGCCTAATAATTCAAAATAAATAATAAATATCTTCACACATTCCACACAGCACCATCTAGTTTCACATTAAGCAACTAATGCTTGTATTATGGATACCAGACATTTGGTATACTACATAGATTACTTTTTTTTGTAAATACATACATATTATAAATACAAAATGTTAACACAAACATTTGCCCCTAGTGGGATTCGAACCCGCGATCGTTTGATTAACAGCTAGGGTTACTAGCCACTAGACCAAACGTGTCGTCAAATGGCTTTATATGTAGATATTATAAGTTGTTTTGCATTTACTACTTTACTATGTAATAAAATAACAGTTACAATAAAAATAAAGCTCGCTCTTAGAAAGCTCATGAGTAGATATGCCAGGAGCAGTAGAGACAAGACATTGCTATAAACTTTATCTAATCTACTTGAAATTATATCTTTTTCATGTCACAACTGGAACAAAGGTGGGTGCTTCTATGCAGTTTTATATTTAATTCGCCGCAAGAAAAATGAATATTTAAGACAATGTTCTTATAAATAAGACAAAGAATCCATTTAAAATTTTCCACCAAGGGTCTCGGGACAATTTCTAGTCGCAGTGAGCATTCTATTTGCAGTGAGATTTTTCTTATTCAGAGCATTTTCGGTGTTTACTTTTAGCGAATATAAAATATTATGCAGTTTAGTGAGAGTCTAATTTATAGAGTAAAAAGTTTTTTCTTAATCTCAGCCGTAGGACGTCCACTGCTGGACATAGGCTAACCCACTAGTTTTCCAAAATGACCGGTCAGAAGCAGCCTGGAAGCCCCTCATTGGTTCTCTGTACTATGTGTAGTGCTCACTGCCACTTAAACTGACTTCAAATGACAATCTATAAAATATTACATATAAAAAGAGAAGATTTGTATGTTCGTAATGAATAAACTCAAAACCGTGGACTAGTGGACCGATTTTAAAATAAATTTCACACATAGAAAGCTAAGTTATCAGCGAGTAACATCTATACTTTACTATAATAATATTATAAATGCGAAAGTATGTTTCGATGTATAGATGTTTGTAACTCTTTCACGCAAAAACTACTGAACCGATCATCATGAAATTTTGCATACACGTTGTCTGGGACAGCAGAAAGGACATAGGGTACTTTTCATCTAGAAAAAGAGGACTATTCCCGAGGGATCAATAAAAAATAAAAAACTAAAGCCTGGCCAAAGAGTTATAGCAACACGAGATCAAGCGTTATATTGATTTTTTTTAAATTTTCAACGCGGACGAAGTCGCGATCACCAGCTAGTTACATATAAAGAGAGAAGATTTGTATGTTTGTAATGAATAAACTCAAAAAACTAGTGGACCGATTTTAAAAAATTCTTTGACATATAGAAAGCGACATAGCGAGTAATATAGGCTATATTTTATAAAGTTACACGGGCGAAGTAGCATTCAATAAATCAATTTTTATACAAAGAATTGTTAAGGTTATTATATAAATTTGTTATTTAGTTGTTATATATTAAATTGTTTAGTGTAATCCGACAATGTAGAAGGAAAGAAAAGTCCTTAAGAATGTTCAGTTTTCTCGCAACCGCGTCCAATTTTCGCGAAGCTCAGAACAGTTTGGTGAAATGCGATCTAATATTCAAGTGCAATGAAAATTTATTCCATACGAAGTTACGCGAGAGAAAATATGAACTGGCTGGTTGTAAATATTATTAGAATTTTCAATAACATTCTTTCTCTGTTCATATATACATATATAAGTTCAGGTAGGTATTATCATGTATCATATACTAATACTAATGTTGTAATATCTAAATACATTCATGTTATATAAAAATTCCGACACATAATCTAAAAACTGAATTATACAATGATGTATAATTATTATATGAAATGTAACTATATATACTTGACAGATCAAAATAAGAGCGAACTTTGAAATTTCATTTCCAAAGTTGGCCCTGACGGGATAAGAACCTTAACCGCTGGGTTAGTCCAATTAGTCCAATCCAATAAACACACACACACACACACACACATATATATATAGATTTTCAGATAAAAATCCGTGCGATGCCGGGGTTGGCCGGATAGTATAATATTAAAGTTTTTTTTTTATTACAAATGGGTTCGCTTGTGGCCAGCATTTAGTCATTTAGCGATGATGTGGCCTATGCTATGATGGAGTGAGCCCACCCAGAAGATGCCTATTCATTCCAACTTTGAAAATATTGAAAATTTGTAAAGATAAAAGTTATTATTATAGTTAAAACCAATTCACTCTTTGTGCTCTGTATAATATCCGAGTATGCAAACATTGTACGGTTAACCACAAGTCATCTATGTAATTGAATACGTATGGAACGAAGCGGCTGTATTAAAACAAAATTACATTAAACCAATTTTGTTTGTGCAAAATCCGCATTATTTAATTAAATAGTTATTACGTCAATAATTTTCATTGAAATTCAATTAATACATTTACAGGGAACACATTCGATTGTTAAATAAATTCGAATTAAATGGTTTTAAGAAATATTTTAAAAATTTCAATTTTAAAAACTTACTTACCTTAAAAATTTGATAATATAAAAACATCATGATGATGCAGGGGATGTAGAAGGAGCCCAATGAAGAGTATATGACGTAGTCTGTGTTATTGAAAAGGCACTGGTCCGGACTCCTGTCGGGTGTGTTGTTCAGGCCTAAGACTATCGGTGATCCGATGGCGCCAGAGACAAGCCACGCCACACCGATCATCGTCCATACACGACCATTGCTTTTATGCTTTGCGTATTTTATTGGCTGAGTAACTGCTATATATCTGTAAACAGAAATATATATTTAAAAAATTCAGACTTTGATTGGGTCCAATTCACAATGGAGTAACATTAAGAACAGTTAAGACAAGGATTAACTTCAGACCGAACACATTTTTTATTAAAATTAGCTCATAACTTATGAATTAAGGTGCAATATTACACAACACATTGTTGTTGCTTCTCGGAAATAACGTAATATATTTAAAATTGAAAGGGTGCCTGCCTAGGGGACCGAAACTTTATATATATATACTAGCTGGTGCCCGCGACTTCGTCCGCGTTGAACGATGAAAGGTCCTTTCTGGTGTCCCAGACAAAGTGTATGCATAATTTTAATGGTGATCGGTTCAGTAGTTTTTGCGTGAAAGAGTTACAAACATCCATATATCCAAACATACTTTCGCATTTATAATATTAGTACGGATAACTTAGGGCCTCTTTCACCATATGTCAAGTAGGCTATCCGCCATTTAAAGTCACCGGTAACCGGGAATGAAGGAGATGATATACCTTTGTTTGTACGGTAAAAGTCCCGAACATTAAAAAGAAAATAATTAAAAAAAATCGCCTATCGAACGATGCAGTAAACCGAGTGCATAATTTCATAATAAAACATAAAATTATTTCAAGTAATCAACACTTACAAGTAATCAACACTTTACTTGTAATTGGTGAAAGAGGCCCTTAGAATTAAATGAACTTAAGTTAATTAATAAGCTCAAAAAGAAAATGTAGATGTCGCTGAAATTTTTTATTACTGTGACGAGAAAGTTTTTTTTTTTTAGTAATTTACTATATTTTTCTCAATTTTTTGTATAAATCTGCCTGATTAAAACTTTTTAAGTATAATCTATTATGAAATGTATTTTTATAGTTTTAATTTTACTCTAAGAAGTCAAATTAGGCAACGATAATAACGCTATTCTGCCAAGCCATCGGCGCCTTAAAAAATTCAAAATGTAAATTATAGATGAAACAGATTCCTTAATATTAATATTAGAATTTTTTTTTCTATGACATTTTTTCAACACCGAGTATATAGACATTTATGATTATAGACCCAATTAATGACTGAAAAACGCATTGCGCCATGTCACTATGAAATTATCAAATAAATACATCAACACTTAACATAAATAACTTATATAATTATGATTTAATTATACTCTGTCGAGGATTCTATTGGTTATAAAATTTTCACGAAGCAGTCTTATAATAACAAAAATTTCCAACTGATTTAATTTTTCGACTAATAAAGCTGAAAATCTTGCGAAATTAATAATTATTGCGGAAAATGAAGCGAATATTGCTGACTCGTTAACCACGCCTTACCGGATTCATTAATATTAATAAAGAGCACCTTTCTATTTTTTATAATTAAATTTTGAGCTTTGCTTCATTGTACTCAGTTGATTCAACAATTATAAAATGGTTTTGTCGCCAACTTTGATTTTAATAAAAAAAAAATTATTGTTAAATTAATAACTCTTTGGTTTTAAGCCTGTATTGCAAAAGTCAGTCTTATATTTCTTTTACATCAAAAATTAAAATACATGTACCTAATATTCATAAAACAGACTAAATATCTTTAAGAATCGAATGAATATTTCATATGTTTTTGCTTATTTGTATTATATAATATGTTACTGGTTGAGACTGTTAAAATATGTGGTTAAAGATAAATAAAGATCTTGTATTAATAAGATAAAATGTAAGAAAATTATTTAACATTTAATGTTCCATAACAACCACATGTTTTCTGATTCAGAGTAATTTTAATTCTTTAGGTAATGTACTAGGAAAGCTCATTACTTTTACAATTAGTTTGTAATTTTGAAAGGTGTACTAACTCGTTTAGTTTATGTCATAAGCTGAAGTGATGAAATAAAATAAATATTATATTAACTAAACAGCTTTGGCTAAGTAATAAACTCCATTGACACCAATAAGGAAAGCAATAAAATCCCACCTGTCGACAGATATCGCAACTAAATTGAATATACTAGACGTGGAGCAGGTCACATCCATGGCTATGTAACAGTCGCAAACCACAGCCGGAAGTCCCCAAACTCCATTCACCTGAGAAAAAAAAAAGACACAAAATAAGTGTTATCTTTGTTTGATTATAACATTATGCGAAATGAGCAAAGCTTTGTTTTGAGGAAAAATAATATAAAAGGCACAATTTCTGCAAGCATTGGTGGAGGAAAAAACGCAATACAGAAATCTTTTAAGGCTCGAGTTCACCAACAGACAGTTATTTTTAAACAGCTGTTTAAAATTTAAACAGCCGTTTAATAATATCTTGTTCACCATGGCTAAAATGTGAGTTAAACACCCTAAACATCTGATTAACTTAGGCTCGATTTCACCAACAGACGGTTATTTTTATTAACTTAATGATTAATCTGATGTTTAGGGCGTTTAACCCGCAGTTTAGCGATGGTGATCAACAAAATATTATTAAACGGCTGTTTAAATTTTAAACAGCTGTTTAAAAATAACCGTCTGTTGGTGAACTCGAGCCTTAATGATTAATCTGATGTTTAGGGCGTTTAACCCGCAGTTTAGCGATGGTGATCAACAAAATATTATTAAACGGCTGTTTAAATTTTAAACAGCTGTTTAAAAATAACCGTCTGTTGATGAACTCGAGCCTAAGTTGTTTATATCTGAGGTGCGACGTGCTCACACAGAAGTGATGTCGCGATCACTATGCCAAGAGTTTTTCAGCCAGGAACAAGTAGAATATCTGTATATGTTATGTTACATATACTTACATATACAGATATTCTATGGGCATGAGGCTCACTTCAATATTATGAGTAATACTGAGGCTGTAGATTTCTTTACAGTTAGAGATAAGCGGTCACTCGTCTGAGTGGGATAAGAACGTGTGTCTGACATTTATGCCGCCTGATATTATAGAACTGTTATAGCATCAATTTACTTAGGCATATTTAAAGATGAAGAGTTTGCTTGGTTGAATGCGTTTTTTGTTTTGGATAGTCCATTTATCGAGAAAGGCCTAAAGGCTATTTAACATTTTGAACGCGGACGAAGTCGCGGACACCAGCTAGTTATAATTTAAGTATTACACACAACAACGGTTCTAACCGTTGTTGTTGAGCATTAATTTGATTGTCAACAATTCGAACAATTCCTTAGCTTCGCTCTCAGTCGGATTTTGTGGTCATTATTGTAACTTTTTGTGTTATTTTTTTTTAAATATTTTTCCCATATTTTTTGGGCAGAACTTTACTAAGACAAAATACACTTAAAGTAAAGTGTGCTCTGTAAATGTGAATAGATAAAGAAATATGTCGCCATTTGATCGCAAGTGGTTCAAAGGTCACCACATCGCCATGTTAATGTCACAAAAACCGCATCAGTAAGTAATCCTATTAGAGTCCTCACAAAGGGAATCGAAATAAGTCCAATAATGAGATGCGGTTGAATAACATTGGTTTCGTTCGGTAAATACGAAACACTGAATAATAAATGAAACGTATTGTTCTGTTTGTTTCAGATTATAAATTACGCCCACTAGTGGGCACATGTCACTCCTAAATACTAAGAGATAGTCAGTCTAGTACACTTCGGAATAACAAAGTGGGTTGGCAAGGATTTTGAAGATTGTAAGTTTTAAGTCTTAAGCAGAGGTTTCCTTTAAAAAAACATTAGTTCTTGTTAGAGAAATTCTATGCGGTGGTTTTTTTTTAAAGTTTTAACTGCACCTTTTTGAATTTTCCAGTAAAGGACGTCAGACAGGCTAACGGTGTATTTGATGGTAGGTGATTACCTTCGTCTATCTATAACATAAACAACGCCACAGACCGACCAAAAAATAATAATTACATGCTAAAGGTGAATTTTCATACTAACAGATATTATAGTTAAATGCGAAAGTGAGTTGTTACGCTTTCACGCCTTAACTACTCAACCGTCAATCAATAAATTTTGCAAACACGTTGTCAGGGATACAGATGTGGACATAGGGTAGATATACCTTTCGTCCAGAAAAAGTACTTCTCTCGAGTGTTAAATTCAATAAAAATATTAAATAAAATGTTTTAACACGTAAGAAAAAGGGGCGCAGACGAAGTCGCGGGCAAAATTTAGTATAATATAATTATTTCGCTTATAGTATAATAAAAATGTATGTATTTTTAAAAAACTATTTGATTGCACGTCTGATGACAGCAAAACTAACTAAAGTATTAATAAAAAGGATTTTCAATTAATTTCCCAACTTTAATTAGCTAAAAGATATAATTACTATAATTAAGTAATTATCTCTATTCTACATCGGCTCGTTTAGACTCAGTTACGACTTATATATGAGAATATTGTTTTATGTTATATTTTTAACAGCGAAAAGTATATGTTACAATGGTGTTACATATATGTAAAAAAGACGGAGGCATTCAGTTGTATTTTGAAGCAATATTTATTCAAATAAATGTTCTAGTGCAACCGAAAAAAAAAATTAAAATTCTACCAACAGAGGACGAAAAATTAATGACCTATACTATACCTAGGTCCTATTAGGGTGAATTTTACTTAATTTTAATTTAATTAATTATTGCACTATATTCTATATCTATATCTATAATAATACTTATTATAAATGCGAAAGTAAGTTTGGATGTATGGATGTTTGTAACTCTTTCACGCAAAAAATACTGAATCGATCACTATGAAATTTTGCATACACGTTGTCTGGGACACCAAGAAAGGACATAGGGTACCTTTCATCCAGAAAAAAAGCTCTATTCCCGAGGGATAAATAAAAAATAAAAAACTAACGCCTGGCCAAAGTGTTATAGCAACACGAGGTCAAGCTTTATATTGCTTTTTTTTTTAAATTTCAACGCGGACGAAGTCGCGAGCACTAGCTAGTGTACTATAAAACTTGTTATACTGTTTCCAAGGGACCATCTTTAACAATAAAAATAAAATTTGAACGCCTGACAAAAACTATACTAGTCCATACTCCACATTAATCCATACTATATTATACTATATATTCTATATATAATATATCCATACTTAATATTATAAATGTCAATGTAACTCTGTCTGTCTGTCTGTCTGTTACTTTTTCACGCCTTAACCACTCAACCGATCATCATGAAATTTTGCATACACATTGTCAGGGATACAAGAAAGGACATAGGGTATCTTTCATCCAGAAAAATTCTTATCCCTTATCCTTAATCATTCTATGCTCGGCAGCGCACTTGCAGCAAGTATGGCGTTGCTTGTTGTATGCGACCATCAAGTTGTTACCATCAAGTGGACTGTCAGCCTGTCTGTCGACCTTATAGTAAAATTTTATGTAAGAAATATAATAAAGTGATTATAGCAGAGCTAATAATATAAAGTTTATTGAGCGAAACTTAGTTCATCGTTTGCCATTTTGTAGGCCGCTGTGGGACAAGTATTAAGATTACTAAACCGTAACTTTAACCTAACGAAGCCACTGCATTATATTATAATAAGTTTTGACATGAAAGCCTCCAACTCCCAAAACAGTGCCGCATCAGGCTTATGCCCTAAACACATGTTTACACTCGGGTAAGTAACTCGCTTGATGTGATTATGCTCAACGCCACGGGCGGGCCCTAATCTCGTTAACAGAACAATGTTTTAAAACTTTCGTTTGTACACAATCGTTGTGAAGTTGTTTCGTTAAAAAGTAATCTCAGTACAAAAATGATTAAATATCTCAACTAATTATTTACCGTTTTTGAGCTATACGTTTGAGGCTTCAACGTGGAAAAATAATAGCTATTATAAAAGGACATAGGCTAAAGCTTTTATCTAGAAAAAAGTATTGCTGACGAGGGATCATCTAAAAATAAAATCCGCATACAAACGAAAGTTACCGATATGTCAGTTGTCAAGACACATAGTACGGAGAGTTGTCAAGACCACGTACATCCGCCACAAGATAGACAGACGTTTTTGTAAAGGTTATTCAAAGATATTAGATTTCTAAATTGTCTCCCACTATGTCAAGCAAATTTAAAGACGTATATTCACGTCAAAAAATAAGATTCGTCCCTATAATGTCAATGTTTCAAACGGTCATTCAAAACGCAGGGTGAGAAACTACGATATAATTTATGCAATATTGGCAATTCTATTGTAAAATTTAAAAACATTAAATAAATAAAAAAATATGTTTTCAAATACCTGTTTCTACAACCGTTTACTCAATAATTTATTAATAAAATCGCGTCCATTTTAAACTGAAAACTCTCCGTTCGTACAACCACTTCTCATACCTCATAAACGCAACTGTCTCTAACATACCGATATGCAATTTAACCACCGCTCTGTGTCACGAGTACGAATAATTCCGTCCCTTTCCCTCGTACGCACAATGACAGAGAGGGTGTATATGGGGTCTAAAAGATTGATAGTACTAAGGGCGGTAGAATAATAGGCTGTCATCGGAAAACACTTTAGATCCAATTCTGCGGCGTGCAGGGCACATTTCAATTTAAAATCGGACTTGATAAATGTACGGGCTCATTCAGTTTCGTCTATAACCTTAATTGGGTCGTTAGTATTATTATTATTTTGGTGTTTTAAATTATTTTAATTAGCTAGTACATAAGTTTATATAGTAACAATAACGAATTAGAATTTAAAAGTTATCACACATTAGATTATTTAAATAGAAACATTGGATTGAACTTCATGGAATTAATTAAAATCACCTACCATCAAGTGAAACTTCAGCTTGTCTGTCGACTATAACATAACAAAAAAGTTATCACAGAGATTCGATTACGAGTGTGATCACTAGATGACTCTTTTGGTTTGGACAGAGATTCCAAGGCAGTGTAAAATTATTAATATTTAACGAGAAAAATGTAATGAATCGATAAAGCTGTATTTAAAAATCCGTCGAGTTGGAAATGAGTCTTGTTTAGGATTATGATTGTTTTGGAATTGTAACGAAAAGTGTATGTTAACAATGTAACATAAAAGTGTTTAACGAGCAGTGTTTGAGAAGGTGATTAAACGAAGGAAAGGAAGTATGTGAGGCGTCCGTAACAGTACACCCTTTATCTGAAATCTTCAGAACCCTTCAAAACTCTCGCTGAGCAATTTATGTGTTTTAACTTTGTAGGTACCGTCATTAACATTAAGGAGGGTTCAGCAGAAATATTTGAAACGGAACGTGGATGTGGGACAGCGACTATTTATTTACACAATATTATAAGGTATATAATCTACACATATTATAAGGTTTATAATCTACACATATTATAAGGTTTATAATCTTCACATATTAAAAGGTTTATAATCTACACATATTATAAGGTTTATAATCTTCACATATTAAAAGGTTTATAATCTACACATATTATAAGGTTTATAATCTACACATATTATAAGGTTTATAATCTACACATATTATAAGGTTTATAATTGTTCGAGACCTACAGCGGCATCTGTTGACTGATCAAGGCAACGGGTGTATCATCTACCCCACATAATCTTTTAATACATAAATGTCACCCACTTACCTCACGTATTAATATAATTGTAATCGCCTTTGTAAATTTGTTCTAACAATATATCACGTCGTTTATGAGAGGTCTACATTTTATTTCGAATTCCGCAAAATCAACACCCAAGAAGTCAAAAAGTCGACTGGCTCCAACAATAATCTGCACATATTATAAGGTTTGTATGTAAGGTTTGTAGGAGGTAATCTTCGAAACTAATTATCCGTACATCCATACATCCGTACATCCGTACATCCGTACGTCCGTACATCCGTACGTCCGTACATCCGTACGTCCGTACATCCGTACATCCAAACATACTTTCGCATTTATAATATTAGTACAGAAGTAAGGATTTTATTGCCTCCTCTGAAAATTTTCTTAGTCGTGTGTCGTACGATGTAGGGACCCACATCTGGAGAAGTATGTATCAACTCGGTCCAGTTTCCCTTACAGAAAGATAAATGGAAATGGAGAGAAGGACTTGGAATACTTTACATATTTGGATGTTTCTGGGTCTCATTATAGCCCACTTCATTTGTATGGCCTCATAATTTGAGGGAAAAAAAAATGTGAATAATATTTTCATTACCTTCACAATAAAACTACCAACTTGTTAGTAAGAACCGGTTATTTTTTAAATTAAATTTAGTCGCGACAATGGCGACTCATTGTCGCCCAATTATTAGCATTTTGTATTTTTAACTTTGCTCTATTTAATATAATTTGTTTGAATAACTTGAGATACTTAATGTTTAAGTATGTTCTGACGGTTTTAAATAATACTTTTACATTTGTTTATCTACATACAAGTTAAGTTAAAGTTTAACTTAACTTAAGTTTAAGTTTAAAACTCTATTTTACACGTAAGAAACTTTGTTTTTAAGCGATCTCATAAATTATGCATTGTTTTGATACGTTTATTGTTTCAACGGGTAAACAAACTTAACTAGGTTATAGCCAATTTGTTACCAGACGAAGTGTTTGTTTAAAAACAGAGGTAGGGGTATAAATTTTCTAAGCATGTCTGTAAAGAGCGACATTATTAGCCGTAGCCCCAGGTTTTCATTATTACGTTTTGATTTTGAGATGGAAATAGATAGAATTTTAGACAATACGTTTTTGCATCGCTCCTGTAAATTTAATAATGAACACTTGCTAGATCTGGATATTTTCAGTTGTCCTATAGGAGCCTATAAACGAAGCCTTAAACAAGCTCTCGAAAATATAGTTTTGTAGTCTCCTTTTTGTTGCAGCCAGTTTATTTGTTTGTTTTGTATGTTATATGTTATTTGTTAACTGGTTTATTTATTTGTTTTTCTCTTTCTTTTTTTTTTTGTTTGATTCTTACCTTTTTGTATGTTTTCTACCAGCTCCAATATTCTGTAGTGACTTAATGTATAATAATGTATAATATGTTTTAGTAATTCAGTGGAAACTTTGCTGATTTTATTTTTTTCTTGTATGTATATTTATAATGCGTAGCAAGATATTGTATATTTACCTAATATAAAAAATAATAATAATAAAATAAAACAAAAAGTTACATTAAAGAGATCCTTTTTGACAAGGTAATCAGGGGTAGGTTTGTCGACTACTGCGGAAAAATCGTGACAGTAGTAGCCAAGGCGAATGGCTCGTCTAGTCATTTAAATTAATATAAATAAATAAATATAAATAAATAAATAAATATCGTCACACATTCCACACAGCGCCATCTAGTTCCACAGTAAGCAACTAATGCTTGTATTATGGATACTAGACAGTTGATATGATACATAGATTACTTTTTTTTTGTAAATACATAAATATTATAAATACAAAACATCCGTGACTCAGGTACAAAGGTAAAATGTTAACACATAAACATTTGCCCCTAGCGGGATTCGAACCAGCGACCGTTTGGTTAACAGCTAGGGTTACTAGCCACTAGACCAAACGTGTCGTCATTTATATTATAGATGTATTTACTGGAATTTAGCCTAATTTGCTTCACTCTCGCCGGTCGGTAGTAGTAGTTGTTTTGTCGTTTCCGGTGGTTTTGCTGCTATTTATGCTGTGGTGGGGGGAAGGGGGCGAGGGAGAGGAAACTGGATGGAAAACATACATACATACATACATCATAAAAAAATACATGTTATAAGTAAAAGTGGCTGATCAGTACTGTGTACCGTATGTATAGACGCGCTTCCAAATGTATATTAAAAAATACTACTATATATTATTAGGCGTCAGCAGCCTTTTTTTAAAAATTGGTACTGTGAAGAACCCAGTTTATAATGCATATTCTATGCTGAACATCTGACAAGAAACCACATAGTTACTCTTTTAACACGTAGGTAGGGTATAAAATTAAAATAATAATTTGCCACTAGTCCCAAGCAACTCAATTAATGAAATAAATCATTATACGATTACTTGCTTGTGATTTATTGCTCTTTAAAATTTGTAGATATAGCTAATGTTTGGATTAAAATCTTATTATAAAGTGTGTGCATAGAAATAAAAATAAAATATTTTATACAAGATGCAGAGAATCTCTCTTAGAATGAAAGGAATTATAAAAAAAATTTTTTTTTTAAAGAAATTATGAAGTTTTTTACAATATGCGTGTATATCTATTTAATTTTTTTTTTTTTAAATTAGTAAGCCCTTCGTAGTTTTCTTGGGGCAAGGCTTAAGATACCATTGGTTAGGGCTGGAGGCTCACTAAAACTCCCCGGTGTCTCCTTGCCCTTTGAGCGGGAAGGACCGGGCCCTGCCGAGGCAACAACTCCGATCCATCCTAGGGCAGCCTAGCCATTAGTGGCTAGACTAACTCCAATGGGGGATTGCCCGGAGACACCGGGGCAATCCCCAGACGGGGATTCCCAGCTAGCCAACCATGTGCTCAGGTCCCCTAGGACATTAGAAGACGGGCTTGAGGGCTGCAGGCTCAAGCAATAATCAAAGTCAGAGTTATTGGCGACAATAGTCTTGTCCGTGATTAAGAAACAATCCCAGTATAGCGTAACGTGACCATTTTTGAGAATGGGCATATACACATGCTTGTAGTAAGAAACCTCAGACTCGATAATACCATATCGAAGGGCGAGTTACTGATGAATGACCCTGGCTACTTGGTTATGTCTGTGCAAATACTCGCCGTTAGAAATATAAGCAAAACCGGAAACAATATGTCTGAGTGTTACTCCATTACAGTGGCATGCCCGACAGATGTCGACCGTACCGTCCTTCAGGATATATTTACGGTAATTGTTCGTCTTAATAACTTCGTCCGCATTACATTTATTATTAGAAATATATTGGTGGCGACATCATATATACCTACTATATGTTGAATAGTACTGCTGGACGTGCCAGTTAGCTACAAAAGTGTGAATGTTCTGTAGCGTAGGCATAGTTAGCGTAGGCATAGCGTAGGCATATAGTACATATATATATATATATCGTTAAGTTGAAGTTAACAGGGTTATGTTGATTCCTAAGTTAAGTATATGATATAATTCTAACATCATGATCCTAAAATACTATGTAAATGTAAATAATCCTAGTTAATTGGTTTTGATAATTGGTATCCGAGTGAGGTGGACATAACACGTCTAGTTACCCTATATACTACACTATAGATAGATATAATCGCAGGAAGCTGATAGATGCAGGAATTCAAAACGTGCGCTTAATTAATACCGCAAACATTTACATAGCGCTGCTGAAACCAATAATTTAAACTGAAATCTGATTGCGATATCATAACTGAAGTACATAATATTATAAATAAGTATACATAAAGTGATGTTAGAGTAAAGTTAATCAAAAATATTCGTTATTGTTTCAAACAATTTTAAATTTGTATTCGTATTTACTATATTTAATAGACAGACAGGCTGACAGCCACTTTATGGTAAGTAGCTTCCGCCGCCTATAACACAAGCAACGCCATAGGTGCTGCAAGTGCTCTGCCGACCATAGTTGGATTAAGGGAGTGGTTACTGCCGCCGGACGGGCAGCCCAATTGACTGCAAAACACAATGTGCCCTGGCAATACTACCTAGTAAATAATGTCCGTCTGTTTATAGTAATTTATCGCTAAAAAAACATGTCAATCGTTACACTGCACGTCAGAAGTGAAAACTAAGCTTCACAAAAAACATTACATTACATTACATGACAGTGTCGCGAGTTCATTGGTTTGTTCCCCATTTCAAAAACTGATCTTTTTTTTAATTTCTGTTACATTTGTACGTTACATTACATTACGTAACATGACACTGTCGCGAGTTCAATGATTTTTCCCATCTCAAAAACTGTTCTTTTTTTTAATTTCTGTTACATTTGTACGTTACATTACATTACGTAACATGACGGTGTCTTATTTCAAAAATTGTTATTTTTTTAAATTATTTTAAATTAATATAAGCTACATCAATGGTTACATTACATTACATTACATGACACTGTCGCGAGTTCAATGATTTTATCCCATCTCAAAAATGCCCAACGCGCCTAATGAAATTTTCATTTAAAAAAAAATCTTAAATAACTGCACAAGACTCACCAAATAATATACTCCAAAAGGCATTACCACCACCGCAACCAACAGATCGGCGACAGCCAAACTCACTATGAAGTAGTTCGTTGCTGTTTGCAAGCTTCGTTCCTTTGCAACACTCATTATAACTAACACGTTACCGAATAACGTCAATAACGGGAACACTAGTAACGATAACGCCCACAAATTGTAACCGGTCACATCACTGGCACACGTTCCATTTAAAAAAGTACAATTCGTTCCATTTTCAAAACCGTACAATTCACTAAAGGTCGCGTTTAAACCGAATATGCTTGAGTCCAGGTCGCTCTCGTTCACCGCTCTCTGCTCTATGAGCTGTCTGTTCAGAAAAGTTGCATTCGGATCTGGCGGTTTTATTGCGAATGTTAGTTTCGTGGCGTTCTGACATTGATCTGTGCATATAGTGTTTTTGGTACTCATTTTGTTTGCGGAAAGATTTCTCTTATGCCGTTCATTATTCAGTTTTACGAGCTCCGAGCATGGTTTAGTTGATTGGATGGAGCGAATAAAGCACAGGTTCGAGTCCCCGGTGGGATTTTTATGCGAAGGTTTGCCTCTCGTTTAACGTCCCTCATTCTCCTGTCCGCGGACCTGGAACAAAATTTATTTTTATTAGTCTAAAACGTTCCCATCTAAATACACATTTTTAAATTTGAGAACAATTTTTATTTGAAATTGCTGTACTACCTACATATATATTTTATATGTAACATATAATATATTTTCTAGTTGTTCAGACGAGAAGAATTGGGCAATAGTACACCTTTTTAGGACATAGATTTAGATTTTAGATTTAGATTTTTGCATTTAGATTGGTAACTCTATTTTTCTTATTTTTCTTCACCGTAATCCTATCTTTAATTATATAAAAAAACCTAATTCTAAAATTATATTTAAATATTTTCATTACAATTGCCAATACAACCTTAAAACACCACATTTGTATTTTATAAATATTTTCTTCAATTAAATTGTAGGTAGTCGTCTGAAGAAATACGATTGGCGTTGTACATATTAATTTATTTATATGTAAGTTAATAATTAAAATGTAGAAGCAGAAACGGGTCAATGGGACGAATGCTTGGTTTCCGATACGACAGACGCATAATAGAATCTCGGTTTTGAACTGTACACTAGTAATAATAGGGGCTTTGCGAAGTTTCAACCTTCAACGGAAGACCCTTGTAGACTACAGTCCCTAACAGATTTTATCTATTACCTATCATATATGTACTTATACAGAGAACAAAACTCGCCCTTACTACTGACATACCATAATGACAAGTGATATTATCTGTACTAATATTGGACCGTCAGCCTGTCTGTCAACATTAACATAAAAAAAATCTATATAAAATATAATTTTTTTGTTGTTACAATGATTATTTAGTCCGTGCTAATATTATAAATGCTAAAGTATGTTTGGATGTTTGTAACTCTCACGCAAAAACTAGTAAACCGATCATTATGAAATTTTGCATACAAATTGTCTGGGACACCAGAAAGGACTTAGGGTACCTTTCATCGTTCAATGCGGACGAAGTCGCGGGCACCAGCTAGTAGTAAATATTATACTCGTATTACGGCCGCTTGTTTTACGTGAATGCTTGTAAGTTACGAACAACATTTTCTTTGAGCGTATTATATCTATATTCTCCCGGAGGAGAAAAAGTAGGATTTTTTTATCAATCGAATGAGCTAGAAAATCAAATAAAAACTTATAGAAGCGGCGAGTATTGTCATTTAATACTTAATTTCTTTCTAACCTTTTAACCCATTAAGAAAGAATTAAAGATGAAAACTTTTTTAATTCTATTCTCCGCAAAATACATTCCAGCGTTTGGGGAATCCTAACTGAAATATTTATTGCAGCTTCCTCCCCTAATTACCCTGTCGTAGAATATTCATGTCCAAACGGGGGTAAATTGTACAGAGACGTTTCAACGTTCTCTCTTATTTGAACACGTTCGCAAAACGTATGTACATGGAGGTAAAAATAAAATATTACAATTTTATGCCCAAGCGTTTCTCAATTACGATTTTTTTTAAATGAGAAATTGTAGAAAAAAGGCAAACATTTTTGATGTAAAGTCGCTTTAAATAGATTTTATTTTATGGGAAGGTTGTCAGACAGGTTGACGGTCGACTTGACGGTAGATGACAAATGTCGCCTATAAAACGCCGACAACAGTAGAATTAAGGAATAAGATTAGGAACGGATAAGAAAATGAGAACTCACATACCAAAACACAACAGCACACATGCTGTTATTTCAATGTGGATTTCTTTAAAGGGGTGGTTATTGCCGCCAGAGGGGCTGCTCAAATGACAGCAAAACGCATTGTGTCCTGTCATTATTTGCCAAATCCAGACCAAAGCTAACTTTGAAAAGTTCATGCAACCACAAGTTACAAGAACATTTACAAGTTGATTTGTCAATAGATCTGAGCAACCTTGGGGTGTTGCGGCATAGAACATGATGAGGGAAGTGATATGGGGTCTCATACATACATTTTTTATGTAAGTGTCGGCATGCAGGACTTTTGAACCGTCATGGTCCACTTGATGGGAGATGCCTATCAACGCCTATTAACGAAAACAACGTCACAAATGCTGATACTGCGCTATGAACCTCTTTAGGATAAATGCTTATAATATTATAAAGATGCATATTTTGCACTGGTCTTTTGTGAGGAAGGCTAGGTTTAAATTAAATATCCTGTGTTGAGGAAAAGCAAGCTTAGTTCCTGACAAAAGAAACAACTATAAATATTGCTAAAACGATGCCATTTTACATTCCATGAAGAATGAAGACCGTGAAGAAGCTTCCAGTCTTGAGTTTCTTAAGAAATCTCTGGAGCAAGCAGTGGCTAAATTTCCCATGGAAACAATGCGTAAATCCATAGCTTCGTGGCCAAACAGATTAAAGGCCTAAATGTGGCCATTTTGAATAGAAT
Organism: Synanthedon myopaeformis; assembly: GCA_944738685.1. Taxonomy (NCBI): domain Eukaryota; kingdom Metazoa; phylum Arthropoda; class Insecta; order Lepidoptera; family Sesiidae; genus Synanthedon; species Synanthedon myopaeformis. Next base: position 772,304 of record OX122927.1, on the reverse strand, counting down.
TATTTATTATTTTTTTGCTGGGACTTCATTAAATATGTATATACTAGCTGGTGCTCGCTTCGCGACTTCGTCCGCGTTGGAAATTAAAAAAAAATCAATATAACGCTTGACCTAGTGTTGCTATAACACTTTGGCTAGGCGTTAGTATTTATTTTTTATTTATCCCTCGGGAATAGTCCTTTTTTCTGGGTGAAATGTACCCTATGTCCTTTCTGGTGTCCCAGACAACGTGTATGCAAAATTTCATGGTGATCGGTTCAGTAGTTTGTGCGTGAAAAATTTACAAGCATCCATTCATCAATGCATGAAAAAATACTTTCGCATTTATAATATTAGTAAGATAAGTTTTATTACGATTTCTTTACTTCATAAAAGAGTAAATGCATTTTCATTTGTAAAAGTAAAGACATATATGTATAGATCGATTATCCGAATAAACCGGTTTTCCGAACACTTATCTCTCCCAATTAGTTCGAATAAATCGACGCTGTAGGTACTGTATGTACAAAAATTTATTTAACAAAAATTTGGTTTAATAAATAATTTTGAAAACAAAATCTGCTTATCTGCTATCAAAATTTCAATTTATTGACGCTCCAGTATTAATTTCAATTAATTTTATAAGCCTGTTAATTCCAAACTAATTAATTTCGGTGATTGTTGACGATATGATCAAAGGTATAAATTGTCGCTTTGGACTTAATAAATTCCGTTACCCTAACACCACCTTGAGAACAGTCTTGAGTTATCGCTGTGACTGACTGATTTATTTATGTGCTGTCTTTTTCGCTTTATTTGGGAATGTGTTTATTTAATAAACAAGGGGAAGAAAACAAACGTCTCGAAAAACAAGTTCTTAACTATATCTATTTTAAATGCGAAAGTGAGTTAGTCTTTTATTTTTAATAATAATATTAATGGGATGCTGGCATTTAGTCTTAACTAAGTACTCAATCGATCATCAAGAAATTTTGCATACACGTCAGAAATATAGAAAAGACCTTTTATAAAAAAAAATGTACTGTTCTCGAGGCATCACTTAAAAATATAAAAAGACCTGTTATTTTTTAATCTACGTAAATAAAAGTTCTGGTTTCGTATGTTCGTGGCCAAAAAACTCGAAAATAATCCAATGGATTGTGAAATTTTTATACAACTTTGCATTGTAACAGAAGAATTGTAGAAAGATAACTTAACAAAACCGAGCCTAAATTATCAACTAATTTTTTTATTTTTAAATTTGAAATGAGATTAAGTACTACACGGCTGACTTTTTTATTGAGTGACTTATAATAAATATTAGAAATTAAATCCAAAAAATCACCCATTTATTCTTAAAGAATATGACAAAAAGTTCCCAAAAAGAAAAAAGAATCACTTCTAATCTATGATACTATATAGTTAGAAATAAAGCTTTAACTTATTCTATTATTCTCCCAAATTGGAAAGCAATCATGAACTTTAAGTTCTGAGGAAAGGCTTCGCCTTGAGCTAAGACCTTTCCAGTTGATACGGTTTCAATTATATTTGTTTAGGTCTACAGTAGGTAGTTATTGCGTCGTATTACTTCCCTTGATTAAGTTCTATACAGCTTGTAGATATAAGGAAGCGTTTGGTCCGTCCAATGCCTTTTGTCCTACCTGAGTAATTAATACACTAAATGGGACTAACGAATCCTGCGGTAACGGCAACCGAATTGGCATCCTTTAGAAATGCGTAGTCCATAGTATAACCTACTAGATATGTGACCTTTCGGTAATATTAGCTTATTATATTATTATTAATTCTATATTATTATTTACTATATTATATTATATTATATTATATTATATTATATTATATTATATTATATTATATTATATTATATTATATTATATTATATTATATTATATTATATTATATTATATTATATTATATTATATTATATTATATTTACTATATTATTCTATAAGTATAAGTATAGAGTATAGATATAGATATAGAAGTATAGACTAGTATAGACAATATTAGTACGGATATTGTACACATATTGTATTATATGTACACCAAAATTGACTGGACAAGTAGTTCAACTAAGTAGTGGTTCAGGCACTGTTTCAGAAGATACTTTGGGGCGGTGTGGACTGGGTGTGACTTCACGTAAACCAAATTTACATACGAGTTAGCTAGTAAATAGAGTGCTGAGCCAGTATCCGACACACACATCTTACCTGTCTGTTTTTTATTAATTTTCTTGTGTCATTTTGTTTTTATTGTTTCTGTTTCTTATTTAATGTTAATGTCCTTCGTGCAGCGAATAAATGTCTTTCTTTCTTTCTTTCTAAATCTACTTGTTATATCAATAGAAGTTTGAACGGATCAAATTCAATATTAAGAGAATTATAGAAAATAATAATATAATTAGGTACTTACTTCATTTGAATATAATTTTTGAATGAAAAAAAAAATCCTAAATAGATGAGGAAGTGCACTATTGACACGTCACTTTAATTATACATTCAAAGCAAAAGTGAAGAAGACACTACTACAGACACTTGGTAGAGGCCCGACATATTGAATTAGCTGGGGTCTCGCTCTTAATGGACGCATGGATATCGTGTACAGTCGAGGAATTTACTTAAAATTGATGCTTATAATATCTTATTATCACTATAAACACTTCGTAAATCCAAATTCATTCGTAAATCCGTAAATCAAAAATCATAACTTAATCAACTAAATAATTAACTTAGCTTCTTTTATAATTTTCATTATACGTTAAAACAGGCAATACAAGGCAATTCAGAGAAATTTAGAAAATTTCTATAGACTACTGATATGATAAGTTAAAAATAAAATGAACCCTCTCTTATGTGGGTTTGGGGTGTTATTGTTTTAGTGCATAGTAGCTTTTTTTTAAAATAACCTTCGACATTATTATTTTTTTTAAAACAAGAAAGTTTAAAAATATGTGAAATATGTGAAAATATACTTTAAAAATTTCCTTGATAATTTTTTTTTTATTAGATCTTTAAAATAAATTCATGTTTTATCAGAATTAATTAAAAAAGAATTAATTTAAAAAGTTTTCTACTGTTCATTTCTCTGACATAAGTCTCTGACATTACTTTTTTAAAAATGTAAGTGCATTTCAATAGCAAAATTCAATCTTTCAAAACTAAACATTATTTAACAGACAATATAGATAATTTTTATATTATTTATCCAAAAACCCTATTCTAATATAATATTTATTTTATAAATTATAAATTTCTATATATTTTCAGTTACAGAATGTAGGTTGTTTATAAAATAAAAGACAAATTAAGATGTGCATTTTCCTCGACTGTACGTGGCAATTGCCCCAAGAACTCATGCCCATGCTCTACAATCAAGAACGAATAGAGATTGTCTCGAGTTAGATATGATCTTTGTTCCGTACGATTTATTTCCTCATAAACGCTGACATAATAAGGTCTAGGTATCCTCTGTGTTTCGATAACATTTTCGTTTATCTTGACTTGTCTTGTCTTAACGGACAGGCAAAACTATAAAACTGAAAATTGGTACATATCTTTATTGTATAACTTTTTTGAAATTTTCAACTCCGTGCGAAGACGGGGGCGGGTCGCTAGTTTATTAGTAATATTTTATTTTAAGGAATGAGCCAGTTTGGCTGCAGTAACCATTCGTTTACAGAAGTCCATAATAAAATACTTAAATATTGGCTAGCGTTGTGAAAAGCTGTTTCTTGAACGTTATATTATTACGACTCTCTTTCCTCCTTAAGAGGCTCGAATAGTAGGTAATTAAAATGTATTTATTTGTTTGTTTATAAGATAAGGCGACCTTCTTATATTAATAGAATAAGTGCCTCTTTCACCATCTCTGAGTGAAGTGTCAAGTAGGCTAACCGCCATTTAAAGTCACCGGGAACCTTGAATGTTGGAGATGATATACCTTTGTTTGTACGGTAAAAGTCCCAAACATTAAAAAGTTAATAATAAAAATAAAACCTATTAAAGGATGCAGTAAATCGAGTGCATAATTTAATAAAACATAAAATTATTTCTAAAAGTAACTAATCAATACTTTACTTGTAGTTGGTGAAAGAGACCCTTATTCTTTTTGTTAAAAATCATAATAAATCATAAAAATAAAATAAGTATGCCTAAAGGTGATATTATTATTTACAAATAAATCTTAAATGGACAATAAATATGGAGTTGATTATTTATTGATAGTATCTTTAGAGAGCTATCTTTTACAACAACTTAAAAAAAATTTTTTGCTTGGCATTAAAATGTATAAAGAATTGGTTACAAAAATACTTGACATTTTTTCCGTAATGTTTTTCCCTCTTTCAGGGAATCATAAAAAGGGAGTAAGTGTTTTTGGGGGCTTATATAAAAGGCAGCCCTGACAAACACCAAGGTCCATTTCACCTATTGTTAATACACAATGAATCTCTCCTATGTTTTCATCTTCAATGTTTCAGACACAAAAATATAGTCAGCATTCTGCTTTTTAGAAATTAAGTGCTTTAAATAGTATCAATACATTGTAGGCGAATATGCGTTTAAGGCATTGTGCCTTATAGGTAAATAAAATGCAGAAGTGGTATTTTAATATATTTATGCATTTTATAGGTACTCAGATCAAAACCGGTCAAAATTTTTCTAAGTAAATATTAAAAAAAAAAACTTTACTTGCATTGATGATTCTTAATGTATACTAGCTACACGTTCCCGACTTCGCCTGGGTTCAAATTAAAAACTATCCTATCTTTTAGTTACTAAGTTTGATCAAAATCGGTTCAGTAGTTTAGGAGTTCATCGCGGAGGAACATGTGACACGTAATTTTTATATATTAAGATAACAGCAGTTTTTCTATGGAAGACCTGCAGACAGGCTGACGGACACTTGATGGTAGATGGCTACCGTCACTTATAACAGAAGCAATGCTGGTGCTGCAAGTGAGCTGCCGAGTACAGTAGGATAAGGGATTAGGATAGAAGGGTAATGAGCTTTGGCATCACTTACTTAGCGAAACACAACAGCACAGTCAAAGTTCTTGTAAATTATTAGTACTAGAGCCTCTTTCACCATGTGTCAAGTAGATTAACCGCCATTTAAAGTCACCGGTAACCGGAAATGAAGGAGATGATATACCTTTGTTTGTACGGTAAAAGTCCCAAACATTAAAAAGAAAATAATAAAAAAAATCGCCTATCGAAGGATTCAGTAAACCGAGTGCATAATTTAATAAAACATAAAATTATTTCTAAAAGTAACTAATCAACACTTTACTTGTAGTTGGTGAAAGAGGCCCTTAGACGATCTGTGTATGTACTTGCCAATAATCTTCAAGAAGTTTATTGCGTGTTTATGGTGTATTTACTGGCTTACAAGCTAGTTTGGATTTTATAGCTCTCGAACGGAGCTTAAGGGAGACTTCTCATTGATTTTCAGATCAGTGTGTCTCGTAAAACCGATTCATCGCCCTTTCCTTCACTCACAGTCACAGAACCAAATAAATTCTCAAGTAAATGAGTAGGCAATAAAAGGATTTAATTAAATTTGAGAGTGAAACTTTTTATCGGCGAAGGAAACTGATTAGAAAGAAAATTAGATTTAAAACCAAAACAAATAAAGTGGTTTATTTATTTGTAACTATTAACAATATAACTAGAATGATGGTTGCTATTGCTGGAGATGATATACGTAATAATAAGCATATGCCAATGTAATTTCTTTAAATATTGTAAAACTAATATTATACAGAAGAAAGGTTTGTTTGTTTGTAATGGATAAAGTCAAAAATTAATATAATTTTGCATTTAACATTTTTCATAATATTAAGTATGATTATTTGTTGTAGAGCACGGATTTGTAGGGTCAGCAAGTTAGGTAATAAAAAATTAACGTATATATATAACCTAGTTTTAAGAAATCCGTAATTCCTGTCATGTTTGTGTTCAAAGTCTGACTGACACCTTTGCCATCTAAACCAGCATCTAACAAAAAGCATATAAAAAAAATTATTAAAATTTTGCATGCAAAGTATGATTAAGTTGTTGTCGAAGCCCACGGATTTGTACGGTCAGCAAGTTAGGTAATAAAATATTAACGTATAATCTAGTTTCAAGAAATCCGTGATTCGCGTCACGTAGAGAGGGGCAAACAGATGCCGTTGTCGCCGATTGTGCCGTTCTCGATTTTCCGATTGTTTACGATTATTCCCGACCCCTTTAAAATATTCACGAGGCGTTAGCAGTTCCGAATTCAAATATCGAACTCCATATAATACCGTTTCTAAAAGAATATCTGCCCGGTTCGTGTGGCGTTGGAAATTAGTTTTTGTTGCGCCTAGTTGTTTAGGTTCATTTTCGTATGTGCTCGTAGCACGTTTTGGATATTTATTTGCAATAAGCGAACCTTACACATGATAGAATTTAACATTGTGACGTTAGCTTTGTTGTTTATTTGCTCTGTCGACATGAATGTCAAATTAGCGCGAACAACGGATGCTTCGGGTCACATGCTCTTATTTTCCGGTACAGTCGAGCTCACTGCACTGTAACAATTGTCTGCTGACACAGCAGAGGCAGACGCAGGTTAATTTAAATGTAAAGTTAGATAAAAAAAAATGAATGTGAAATAATACATAGCAATGAAACAGAATACTAGCATGAAAACTTTGAAGAAAAATAAAGTGCTTACAGACTAACCTAGAGACAATCATGCACAAAAGTCACAAGAGTGATGACGTTATAACCTTTTGACACTAACTGTACTTTCACAGTCATTCATATGATTAATTTTGAAAAGTGATTAGTGATTTCGTTTTAGTGGTTCCTAAGTTTGAGGCTATATAAGGCTGCAGTGGTTCTTATATGTTAGCAGAGGCATGTACAGATAGTTTCCAGACGATAATTCGCGAAAGAACTGCTTCATTACTAAAGCGTTTACAGGGCAGCGGTAACAGTATCCTGAGATCGATATCTATAAGATATGACTGTCCCGTGAAGATAGTCTGAGACTTATATAGTAATTAATAAAATCTACTACTAATATAGAAATTATTTACATAAGTCTGAAGTATACGTTAATTTTAAAATAAACAATTCTTTTAAAGATCCATATTACGGCACTAAAAAGCAAGACAATTATCAATCAAAATTATCCATCTAAAAATATTGTGTAATAAGGCTTTACTAAGGAATTCTGTAGCGCTGACTGACTCAGTGAGTAGACTGGAAAACAAAAAATTCTTGCAGAAAATGACATAAATTTTTCATAGTAAGTATAAATAAAACACATGGGTAACCAAACATAAGCACCGCCATTATTCAAATTATAATCTTCAATAGCACTTTAAAAGACAAATATTCTCAACACAATTTTGAGGGTAAGTTTAATTGTATCTCGGTTATTTATTACGAGTCATAACTCATGGTCGCCCTACCCGGTTACCCGGATTTCGGGCCGGGCAAAAATGAATGGTGGGTTAACCGGACATCCTTGGAAAATTAGATTTTTATCTATATTGGAATTTATTAAATTGTCACACAACAATGAATGGTGTGGAATGTGGAATTCTACAGAGAAATAAATAAGAGATTTGAAAAAATAAATAAATAGTTAATAAATAACCATAATAAACCAAAAAAAGGCTTATGTACATGATTTTAACATGTTCACATATAATCCACAAATTATATAATATGCTTCAATTAATGAATAATAATATTATTTGTTTTAATGAATATATATATAAAACTTTTTTAAGACGACTGTACATTTCTTGCCCTCTTGAGAATTTACAGTTTAGAGGATTTGCCTTTATGCTAAATGGCCTTAATGAAAAGTTACCCTTCTGCTAATAACCCTTTGAAATCACTTATCCCAGATGGACATACGTTATAGAATTATTAACACTAAACTCGCTCAATTACACCAGGGCAATGTCCAGATTAGGTATACTGTAAAACGTTAAAATTAGTCTATACGTAATATAATATTAAAACTCCATAGACATTAAACTGTTCAGTTATAAAATAGGAAACTTTTCCCAGTTACTTTTCGCACCATAAAATCTTATAGGAGGACCACGATATAATGTAGGAAAATAATACTATAAATATTATATTAGGTATAGTTGCTGACTGAACTTTGGCTTTCTTGGTGGAAGTTCGACACCGCAACTTATTTGCAACTTATAAAGTATTTTTTATGGTTTCTCGTTTCATTTATAGTCCATTTAAAATGGAAAGCACATTTTATGTGTTCGACGTTGAACTAAAACTGTGACTGTGTAAGTTTGTAAAATGAATTTTAATACATTATTTTTATAGATCAGTATTTTTCACGTTGAACGTTTAAAATTTTATCGTTGGAGATTGTTTAAAAACAAATATTTTTATTCTAATATATAAAAACGACAATTTCGTGTATGCAACTTAAATTATTTTAACCTTACAGCTTTTTAGTGAATTGTCAATAATAATTTATACTTACTAGCGTGCTTAATTGTAATAGAATAAAAAAAAAAACTTCAAGTATTAAAAGTAATATTAGGAACTAATTTTTTTTTAAAAAAAGGCAATGATAACATTGCATTTATAAATTAAGCTAAACGTCTAATTTTTTTACTTACAAAACTGTTTATGTAGATTCAAGACGTATGTAAGCACTATCTGGTGCTCGCGACTTCGTCCGCGATGAACGATGAAAGGTACCCTATGTCCTTTCTGATGTCCCAGACGACGTGTATGGAAAATTTCATGGTGATCGGTTCACTAGTTTTTGCGTGTAAGAGTAACAAACATCCATACATCCAAATATACTTTCGCATTTATAATATTAAGTACGGATTCAAGACGCTGCTGGACTAGGAACGCAAAGAGTTAATGTCAACGGCGAATATTGACATTTGACAATTTGACTACACGTTTGGTCTAGTGGCTAGTAACCCTAGCTGTTAACCAAACGGTCGCGGATTCGAATCCCGCTAGGGGCGAATATTTATGAGTTAACATTTTACTTTTGTACCTAAGTCATTGATGTTTTGTATTTATAATATGTATGTATTTACAAAAAAAAAGTAATCTATATATTATATCAACTATCTGGTATCCATAATACAAGCATTACTTGCTTACTGTGGAACTAGATGGCGCTGTGTGGAATGTGTGAAGATATTTATTATTTTATTAAAATATCCTCTCTCGCCTCCTTTTTGCTGACGGTATGGTTATTTTGGCAATGTTTTTGGAAGTATTCAGGAGATGTTGGACTTTAATGTCGTCTTTCTTAGCTTTAATTAGGAGTTGACATGAATTTGGACCAGACAAGTCATGTTCCATAGAGTGTGTGACTCCGAAACAGAGAACGCAAAGAATACAATACGGTGGGTGAGACCGGGAGGCAGTGCTAGTAGCTTATACTGTTGTTATTTAACTAATGTCTAATGTCACAGCAATTATAATTAATATTGTAATAATAGCGAGAATTGCCGTAACTATGTGCCCCGAAATGGCACAAGTTTAGGGATAGGCTCTAATACAGTAAATGCTATTGTTACAAACCGTATGTATGTTTGTTGAGCTAGAACTTAATTACTTAATGTCGTGCAAATACCTACGTACTATGAACAATTAAGTAATGCTTATGTGATCAGACAAGAAAGTAAACATCGCCAGCTGTTAATAATCCTACCAAGCGCGCCTTACAAATTAATCTTTGAATTTGATTCAAGTTTACTAGCGACCCGCTCTCGGTTCCGCCCGTAATGAAAATTTTTTTTAATACACAAACCTTCCTCGTTTGTCAATCTTTCCATAAATGAAAACCGAATTAAAATCCGTTGGCTGGTTTAGTTTAATCTTTGATTCAATCGTAACAGATGGAGATATGCCATCGCGGAGATAAATAATTATTATGTGTCTCTTATGGTTTAGTCATAAGAAAATATTTTTCGGCGACCTGGTTGCAAAATATTAAATATGGTTGCAAAAAATTAGGATTTATTATACATAAAACCTACTTAATAACGTGAAATTTTGCCTAATGGTGAAAACCGTATCAAATTCCGTTACTATGTGAAGATATTATATGTAGAAATTAAAGTTTTAATGAAAGATCTCAAAAGTTCATCGCGGAGATTTTTTTTTAAATATTCCATCGCGCATTAGCAGCACCTGTGGCAAAGGGTTATTTTACTAGCCACCTACCCCTCAAGTGAACCGTCAGCCTTTCTGACAACCTTAACATGAAACAAATTGAATAGCCAATCGTATGCTAGACTATACCTACCTATTTTAAGGTTTCATCCCAACGGTTCTCAAAAACATGGCGTTAGAGCTTTTTTTTTAATTGAGTCAAGGCAGCGCTTGGCCGCGATCTCACTTGATGTAATGTGCAGATGCGGCCGAAGGTGGACCACGTTTACCTAGTAAGTGCCCATTTACCCTTGATTTGAAGACGCCGAGGTTGTAATTTAGAGGAAACACAGACGCAGGCAGTGAGTTCCACTCCCTAGCGGTTCGGACAAGTAAGGTGGAACTGAAGGTGGAACTGAAGGTGGAACTGAAGGTGGACCACGCTTACCTAGTAAGTGCCCATTTACCCTTGATTTGAAGATGCCGAGGTTGTAATTTAGAGGAAACACAGACGCAGGCAGTGAGTTCCACTCCCTAGCGGTTCGGACAAGAAAGGTGGAACTGAAGGTGGAACTGAAGGTGGAACTGAATGTGGAACTGAAGGTGGAACTGAAGGTGGAACTGAAGGTGGAACTGAAGGTGGAACTGAAGGTGGAACTGAAGGTGGAACTGAAGGTGGAACTGAAGGTGGAACTGAAGGTGGACCACGCTTACTTAGTAAATGCCTATTTACCCTAGATTTAAAGACCCCGAGTATGTAATTTTGAGGAAACAGACGCAGGCAGTGAGTTCCACTCCTTAGCGGTTCGGACAAGGAAAGTGGAACTGTAACGCTTCGTGCGTGACCGAGGAACATCAACCACGAAGGGATGAAACCTCTGTGGTCCGCAAGTTACGCGTTACCTAAATGTCTATACTGTTTCTTTTTCTGAAAGGCCTAGTACACACTAGAGAGTGTATTTTAATAATTGAAGGTGTACGCTAGTCGTCACATAAATGCCTTAATAAACATTGTGTCATCAAGGTAAAACGGCGCGTCACGCGTGTAAAACGAGGCCTCGGGGTGTCGTTCGCTTACCTTCTAATTTTAATAGTAGTCTTTAACACCGGCTCAAACGTTCTAATTATATCTAAAATACTAATTTATGTTTAACTGCATAAAATATGGAAACACAATAAACATTAGTTAACTATTTGATCGTTTGACTACCCATAGGTTGAGTGGTTAAAGTTGCCTTAGTGCTCTGACTCAGCGGTCCTCGATTCGATTCCCCGCTGAGCCAACTTTGAAATAAACTTTTCGAAGTAGCATCTTTTGTTGATTTCTGTGACGATAGCCACGTAAGCCTGTCTAACGACATTCACATAAAAAAGGATGTTCAAGATATTATTTTAACATTGAAATTAGTTTTCAAATATATATTTTTTTCTGTTTGAAGCCACTCTCATAAAATACTTAATACTTAATGATATTTCTATTTAAGTTATATTACCTAAAAAAAACGCGGACATGACATATTCAGAGGGTCAGGCTTATACATGAAATGCCATATGTCGTCAAATGCAAACATGAAAAATTCCATACTCGTCTACCGCCACAATCCACATAAGGTTCGAGGGCGTCTATGTAAATTCCGGACCCGCGTTTGAACCTCCGTCGAACCTTTTGAAGGACACAAATAAATGGAAAGAGGTGAGTTGAAAATGTAAATTTCAAAATTATGCAAAATTTTGAGGGGAAAACCTTTATTACACAAAATAAATTAATTTTTCTAATATTCTAAAATGCAAAAGTTTTTTTGAGAATGTATGAATGTATAGGAGGCTCAACCGATTTGCATAAAATTTGGCACACAAATAGTTTATTACCTGGAATAATATATAGGACACTTTTTATCCCGGAAAAATGAAAGGTTCATGAGGGATTATCTGAAAAAAAAAAAAATAAAAAAAAAAAAAAAATTCGTCACTGTCATCATAGTTATAAAGATGTCGGGCGTTATAATTCTCATATATTTGCTCAGATGTTATATTTTTCACTAGCTGGTGCCCGCGACTTCGTTCGCGATTATAATTTAAAAAAAAGCAATATAACGCTTGACCTCGTGTTGCTATAACACTTTGGCCATGCGTTAGTTTTTTATTTTTTATTGATCCCTCGGGAATAGACCTTTTTTCTGGATGAAAGGTACTCTATGTCCTTTCTGGTGTCCCAGACAACGTGTATGCAAAATTTCATGGTGATCGGTTCAGTAGTTTTTGTATGAGAGTTACAAACATCCATACATCCAAACATACCTTCGCATTTATAATATTAGTACGGACTAGTACGGATAACTACATCTGCAAATCACATATAGGCACAAACCTCTCTAGATTTCATTTTGAATATTTTAGGCATTTTGTGCTTTATTTTTTTTTAATGGGAAATATTTTAGTTAAATAAGCTATGCGGGATTTGGGAAAATAATTTCCTAGAGTAAAATACAGTCCGCTCCTTGTCGCCGTTCCCAATTAACTGGTTTCAGGATTCAGATAGTGTTTCACTAAGGATTTTACCTCGAACACGAACACTTTATTTTGTGTAACAAAAATTCAAAATTTAATAAAAACTCTCTTTGTAAATTTACCATTTTTGTTTTATCAAAAGGCAATACGATCACATTGTCTGAAATGTGGTTATTATCGAAACTTTTTGCTGCATAAATATATTTAATTCAATATTTCCGATACAAACCAGGCATTGAGAGATAAATTGAGTATAATTTGCGTATACTGCTTTTGACGTGTTTCAGTTAAGAGATCAGAGTGTATTTTAATATGTTAACTTGGACTGACAGTTTATTAATACTGTATTGATAAGCAGTCATTAATTAATTAATTAAAATATTTATATATTTCAATTATGAGTAGTGTATTTTTGGTTGTTTTTAAATTATAAAATGAACAGACACATTTTCTACTGTCAAAATCGTGAATCAAGATTAAAGTTTAAATTTATGTAATATTTTTTTTTTAATTTTTAAAATTTATTAGAGATGGGTTTGCTCTTGGCCAGCATCCAGCCTTTTAGCGAATATAAATAATAAAAAAATAAACTCGAACATTATAAAGATTAATTGTAGTTATATATTGAGATATAAAGACGACTCGTTTGGTCTAGTGGCTAGTAACCCTAGCTGTTAACCAAACGGTCGCTGGTTCGAATCCCGCTAGAGGCGTATGTTTATGTGTTAACATTTTACCTTTGTACCTGAGTCATTGATGTTTTGTATTTATAATATGTATGTATTTACAAAAAAAAAGTAATCTATGTATTATATCAACTGTCTGGTATCCATAATAAAAGCACTAGTTGCTTACTGTTGAACTAGATAGTGCTGTGTATAATGTTTGAAGATATTTATTTATTATTTATTTATATACGTATAATATAACCACTCACGTGAACATATAACGCCATACATTATTTTTTCTTATTATAGAAAACTTAACATTCTTTGTTTCCAATAGCGAATTGATATGAAATTTTAAACCATTACGCCTTAATTAGAATAATTAATTAAACGCGTCCATTGCACTAAGGTAAATGAAGAAAGTTTTGACAAAAGAGTTCGGGTATATATATATACACATATATATACATACCTACCCTATAAAATTATTGTTCTCTACGAGAAAAGCTACCGTCAGCCGGCGCCTGTTTGTTTGGCTCTTTAAAGATTTATTGCTGACACAGTGAAGTATTTTAGGCACAATTTTATATAGTGAAATGTTACGAATGAAAACGGACTCTAAGCATTACGGATTGAAGGTTAATTTTGTTTTAACACAATTGTATTATATTTTTGGGAAAAACTTTTCCGACTTTTGTCGTTTCATTTAACTCGGTATCGAAAGTTTATCTTTAGTTCATCTTTATACTCGTAGCTGAAAGTTTGAAATCTAAATCTCTTCTATAATATATTTCCGCTGTTGGTTCTTAGTAAGAATTCACTGTTAACTATACACATTCTGTTTGGATAGTTTTGATTTTTTTTTTTCTATTTTTTGAGAAAAAAAGAAACAGAGAATTTTTCTAATTTCACCATCATATCAGCCATAGAAATCAACCAAACAAACAAACTCTTCAGCTTTATAATATTAGTAAATAGATTTGCAGTAATCAGCCGAATTGGCGCGCTAGTAAGAAATATATTAATACTAGCTGACAGCGCAACCGTCGTTTTGCAAAAAAAAAAAAAAAAAATTCTGGGTATAAAAAATAGTTTACAACCTTATTCTCAGACGTACCGAATATACACAAAAAAATTCATAAAAATCCGTCAAGCCGTTTCGGAGGAGTTTTGTTACAAACATTGTAACTCGATAATTTTATATATAACTAGCAAGTGCTCGCGACTTCGTCCGCGTTGAAAATTTATAAAAAAAGCAATATAACGCTTGACCTCGTGTTGCTATAACACTTTGGCCAGGCGTTAGTTATTAATTTTTTTATTGATACCTCGGGAATAGTCCTTTTTTTCTCGATAAAAGGTACCCTATGTCCTTTCTAGTGTCCCAGACAACGTGTATGCAAAATTTCATGGTGATCGGTTCAGTAGTTTTTGCGTGAAAGAGTCACATACATCCATACATCCAAACATACTTTCGCATTTATAATATTAGTACGGATACGGATGATAATAGAGATGTACCTAACAAAAGTTGTACGTATGCATTTCGTCTATAACTAGTTAAGTTATTCAGAGAAGTGTGCATTCCACTTTCTTATTTGCATCTTAATGCCACTTTCGAGGAATTTATATGAATTCAGTTTCCCAAGTTTCCGGATTGTTTATCGCTTGTTAAATTTAAATTAACATATATAAGACAAATTCGTGAACTAGTTCACGGGTAACGTGTAATGGGTATCTCGTTTCAGTATTGATTTAGTGATTTAGTAGTGATTCAGTAAGTCTTATAAGACTTCATCGTGATATTAAGGTAGAGCCTATGGTTAGACTATGAAAAAGGACAGAATGATTTAATTGGAAAAATCAGTGATACATAAATGACAATGAAGTTGGTGTTACTTATAAAAAACACATAAACATATGTCTTCCGTTTAACAGAATTAATTACTTAACATTTAAGTTAAGGGCCTCTTTCACCAAGTACAAGTGAAGTGTTAATTAGTTACTTTTAGAAATAATTTTATGTTTTATTTAATTATGCACTCGATTTTGTGCATCCTTCTATAGGCGATTTTTTTTTTATTATTTTCTTTTTAATGTTTGGGACTTTTACCGTACAAACAAAGGTATATCATCTCCTTCATTCCCGGTTACCGGTGACTTTAAATGGCGGTTAGCCTACTTGACACAGGGCCTCTTTCACCATCTGTCAAGTAGGCTAATCGTCATTTAAAGTCACCTGTCACCGGGATAAATGGAGCTGATATACCTTTGTTTATACGGTAAAAGTCTCAAAGATTAAAAAGAAAATAATAAAAAAAAAATCGCCTATCGGAGGATGTACAAAACTGATTGCATAATATAATAAAACATAAAATTATTTCTAAAAATAATTAATCAACACTTTACTTGTAATTTGTGAAAGAGGCCCTAAGACATATTAAGTTATTTGTCAAGTTATTAGTTTTAGTATTTCAGGTATAGTAACTAAATATATGTATTTATATTTAAAATTTTCATCTTACGATTAGATATTAATTTGAAAAGTATGTAACACATTTTCAGATATAAAAAAAAATTCCCTCTGCGAATTGGGAATAATGTAATTGAAATATGAACAGAATCTTCTACGAAGATGGATTGGATCTTTGCGAGCTGATATTTTAGTAACTTCCACAGGTTCAATTCAATGTTAAATCGTTACATGAATTGAACCTGTGGTTCAATTCACAGGTACAGTAACAGTAACCTGTTACTTCTGTTACTTTACATCGGTTTTATTTTATATTTTTCTTTATTCTCATTAAAACTTAAAGCTACTTACATGAGAAAAATAACAAAAGACTTAATTAAGATACGAAACATCGTACAGGCAGACAAATGTCATCAAAATTATACAATATTTGTTCCTGATTTTAACAAAAACACATCAAAACATTTAAACATTTAGCATAAAATGTTTCAACAGCTTGGATCTGTATTCTCCAAATGATTTTGCCTGTTTTATATGCAAAGGTAATTCGTTAAAAAGTTGTGCTCTCTCAAAAGTAACCATTTTTTTTATCACATGTTCGTACCTTTGGTAAGACAATATGGCTTGCTCGCCAAGTTACGCAGTTGGAAATATCTTTTTGTTTAAGCAAGGTAACATCAGAATGATATTCCATGACCTGATAAGTTTGACTTGACCTGATGCTGCAGCAACTCCTCACCAACTTACAGCAGATATAGCGTGTTTTGACTCAATCTAAAGTCGGGGTATAGTTTATAAAATATAAATAAATAAATAATAAATAAATATCTTCACACATTATACACAGCACCATCTAGTTCCACAGTAAGCAACTAAAATGCTTGTATTATGGATACCAGACAGTTGATTTGATATAATACATAGATTACTTTTTTTTTGTAAATACATACATATTATAAATAAAAAACATCCATGACTCAGGTACAAAGATAAAATGTTAACACATAAACATTCGCCCCTAGCGGGATTCGAACCCGCGACCGTTTGGTTAACAGCTAGGGTTACCAGCCACTAGACAAAACGTGTCGTCAAACATGTTTTTATAACAACGCTACGAATGTACAACTAAAAAGGTATGTACATTGAAAAATATCTTTTAAAATTCTCTTAAACACACATCCAGTGAGCTCACTGGTCCGGCAACAATGTTACTCGACAAAAAACGAACGCTATGTGATCTTTCATAGAATGAAACATTGTTTGTGATTTCGCTGCAGGCTTTGAAGTTGAGGTATGGCCAAAGTACTAGATTGCTGTTTCGAGCCGCTCTACGAGGGCTAGATTACCTGGGTTAGGATACTAATGAGGGTTAGGATAACTATGATGATACAGGACCTCCGATAGGAGATGGCACTAAGAGAAGAAGATATTGCACACACGTTAAAGTGACTATCGGTTTTCATTTATGAGAAAACTTGTTAAAAAATTTCCATCCGATTTAGTTTTAATTATAGATTTACAGTCATAGTTTTGAGACAGAGTGTCTGTCTGTTAAGGGCAAGACACTTCTGCTTTTATATGTTCATAATTAACTTCAAGGATTATTAATATGATATTTAACTCTTTTAATAACACTTAACTACACTAACCCGAACGGATTTGTCTATTTAATTTTTCTTATTATATCCTCGAGTTCGATTGTTTCAACATTGATGATGATTAAGTTTGTTTTAATCGGATTTTTGAAGTTAGAATGATTTTAAAATGTTTATTAAAAAAAATCTCTCATCTTTAAACAACCTCGACTGTTTATTACATTTTAAAAGACTGTCGTCACAAAGCCAGAGTTTTTTTTTGGTTTTTTAAATTTGAAATGCTAACCCTACACACGTGTCAGTAGCAAATTTGCTTTTCAATTTCAAGGCAAATGCGTTCCGGCCTGAATTTTCGTGAGTACGAGCATGTTTTTTTTTTTTTTATGAGTTTGTATGAATATTCACTATTACACAAAAAATGTGTTGGAATATTTTATGTGAATTAAAATTTAAAGGCAAATTTTAATGTACATAAAATATCCTCAGTAAGCCAAGCCTAGCGGTTAGCGGCCTAAATGTTTTTTTTTTAAACTCAAAATAAAAATATATATAAATCTGGTTGAAAGTTCCTAGGAATCTATCTATCTTTCTGTCTGTTTGTCATCAGTTTTTTTTATTAGTATTAATTACCTCGTTCGCTTTTTGCTAATTGTATATATCATTATTTTACAGAGATTCAGCATTTTCAGAAAATAAATCCTCAGAAGTGGATTGTTAAGAAAATAAGACATATAGAATGACAGTGTAAAAAAAATGCAATATGCCTTGCTATGTATAATATTATAATGTACTAGCTGGTGCCCGCGACTTCGTCCGCGTTGAACGATGAAAGGTACCCTATGTCCTTTTTGGTGTTCCAGACAAGGTGTATGTAAAATGTCATTGTGATCGGTACCATTACCATGAGTTATAATGACCGCACTCGCTAGCGAGAGCGTAAAATATTTATATGGAATATTGTCAATTTGACAGTGACAGTTGACAGTATTTCATATAAATGTTTTACGCACTCGCTAGCGAGTGCGGTCATTGTAAACTCATTGTAAAGATACAGTTCAGTAGTTTTTGTGTGAAAGAGTTACAAACATCCATACATCCAAACATACTTTCGCATTTAAAATCTACCAATAAATAAAATTACTCCTATAGTTTTTGTTACAGTCAGCACAAACGCTAACTTTTCATAATAACTATTAAGCGAAATAGTAAATATGTAATGTTTTTGTCGACAGTACCGACAGTTTTTGTTGGGCGAACATTGTCGACATGTTTCACATCGAGAGTTGTGTATAGTTGTGAGAGTTTAACTTTATGACATTTAAGTTACATACACTACATTGATCACATGTAACTTATTGTTTGAGCCGGTGAAACTTTTGATACTTTAAGCGTATTACTTTATACGCGAACAGATGGTAATTGAGTGGAAAGCTCGCTCGATAAACCTTCGTCGCGTCGCTATTATACAAATTTTTTTGTGTTATGTGTGGTAGACAGGCTTACTCAACTCCCCTTTTAAAGATAATAATAATTATGTAGGTAGTTAGAAATTATTCTTTAGCATTCAAGGTAATTAGAAAACTGTATGCCTAGTCTGAAATAAAATCCGTACTTCCTCCGTACTTAATATTATAATATTATAAATGCGAAAGTATGTTTGGATGTATGGATGTTTGTAACTCTTTCACGCAAAAACTACTGAACCGATCACCATGAAATTTTGCATACACGTTGTCTAAAACACTAGAAAGGACATAGGGTACCTTTCATCCAGAAAAAAAGGGACTATTCCCGAGGGATAAATAAAAAATAAAAAACTGACGCCTGGCCAAAGTGTTATAGCAACACGAGGTCAAGCGTTATATTGCTTTTTTTTTAATTTTCAACGCGGACGAAGTCACGAGCACCAGCTAGTGTATCATAAGCTAGACGACGTTTTAAAATTGTTATCTTAACCAAGTCAAAGACTTTTCAGGGTATTGTATAATATTAATTAATGTTAGCGGTTAAAGTATTTGTACTGTTACAGTATTCTGTAGTTAAAGTATAAAATTACCGTTTCGTACGGTTTTTTTTTTATAAGTAAAATAATATTAATGAAAGTATTTACCTTTCCTGTCTACTGTACTTATATATAAGTACATTTCTGCCTTCAAATACGAAGATAATTAAAGTTAAACCTTTGCGATAAAACTCTAGGGACCTGGACTCCACAAATGCAATTGCTATTGCTTTTTTCTGTGAAAAAAATTGCAATGTATTAAAAAGTATTAGTAGGTAGGCAAAAAATTGCAAAAAAATCAGCCAAGCGAGGTCCAACAAGTATAGATGATGCCGATTCGCGTATTTTTAATTCCAACCCATTGGCTATGGAAAAAAATTAAAGACAAAAGATGAACATTCAAAAAGAGAGATTGTTGTGTTCAAGCAGCTTAAACGCTAAGTTTTATAAGCCTTATCACTAGCTCAACAGCTATTCAGAATACAAAACAAACGGTGAAAAGCGTCCAGCTGATAATGTCCGATTCGGAATTGTGTTTATTCCAAACAATCGTTTATCAGCGCTCATGCAACGAGCCAGTAGAAGCAAGAAGCGTTCATTGTTGTGCTTCCTGAAAATAAAGCCTTATGAAAAGCTTTTTAGGAGTCACATTTTATATATCTTTTATTTATTATTATATATTTCCATTTAAATCTCTCGGAAGCTACGCTAAAATATGATTTATTGTAAACTTTATTATTATATAATAGTTTTCGTTTATAGATCGAAATTCGAGCTTAATAGTTTCGAAAGTGGTGGAAAAAAAAACAGCTTCCAATTTATTTTTATTAATTATTTATTCTATAAATAAAAGGAAATAATATTAATAATCAATTAAAGGAAATCGATCACCGCAAACAAATGAGTAAACGTAACTGAACTGTTTTTTTTTATTTTTTAAAAAATATAAATATGTATTTAATTATTTTATATGTATGTATATCACTGAATTACTCCTAAAAACGGCTTAGCCGATTTGGACAAAATTTGACACACAGATAGTCTATTACTATATTATTAAATAGGATACTTTTTATAACGAAATAATATTAGGTTCTCAATGGATCGTCTAAAAATATAAAAAATTGCCGCACACAGCGATAAAGATGTCAGATATTTTTCATTTTTCTACACGCACGAAGTCGCGGGCACAAGCTAGTTTTAAAATAAATCATTGTTCACAGATCAACATAATAAGATTGTTTGAAAGTGTCTAAACGGATAAGCATTTCCTATATATACTTAATATATTTCTTTCTAACGACACGCTAGGTAATGTTACTAATACATAATAGGTTAAGTAAGCTATTAAGTAGCTTAACAGTCCACTTCTTCCATAATAAATCTGATGTCAAAGATAAAAGGTAGCCTTCTACGCGTCCACCGTAGAGAATGGGTCGTAGGAAAACGTAGTACTTCGTAGCACATCGTAGCACTTCGTAGACGGTTCGTAGCAATATGGCGTCCATTAGGTGCGAGGGATAAAATGCTCTTACATTTCCACACTGTAATATTGAAGTCTTTACAGATATAGAGGCTTTCATTCGCTTTATTGTGCTGAATAGAGATGGATTCATAGTGAGAAAATTATTTGCAGTTGGTCGTATTAAAATCAAGAGCTAAATTAGATAGCTCTTTTCTTGAGAGTTGCTTTGAATTTGTAATTTTGAGGGGTATTTTTAATTTTTATTAAATTTAAAATATAATATTCGCTTTCTAAAATTATAAAGAATATTTTAAAAGTTAAATTCAGTTTGTTTGTTACAACAACCAGTTGTTGTTCGTGATGATCGATTGTGTAGTTAAGGTCCACTTGATGGTGGCTATCGTCGCCTGTAACACAAGTAACACCACAGGTGTTGCAAGTGCGTTGCCGATTATAGTAGAACTTTAGATAGGGATTAGGAAGGGATATGGAAATTAGCTCTGGTATCCCTTAACCCCTTATGCCTTATCAATCAACGAAACAACATCATATATGCTGTTATTTCACGTTGGTCTTCTGTAAGGGGATGGTTACTGCGGCCAGGCGGACTGCCCAAATGACTGCGAACTACTTTCCAGATCCAGACAACAGTCAATTTTTAAAAGTTCATTTCCAAAGTGGATCCTGTCGGTAATCGTGCCCGGAAACCATGGAACAGAGCGTTTAGGGAAGCATCCTAACCACTCATCCAATAGGCTCGAATAATTCTGATATTGTAAGTCGTAAAGTTTAGTGACAAGTTATATAAATGTCAATAAAGTACAGCGGTTCTTGATACAATGAGATTGGCTGGATCGCCGCTCATTAAACTTACAACTTTAACAATGTCACCGCCTGATACAGTTAGAACAGCAACGAAACTCATCAATGTGTAGGAATGATTTCTTAACTTATGATATACTGATGCAAATAAAATAAATTAATGACACTATTTTTGTAAATGAAAGGTTTTATTCTTCAGAAAAAACTATCAGTCCATTTAACAACATGAATTTGAAACACAATTTTATAGTAATTTACATCAAAATTAATTATTAGTAATTAATTTACATGGAATTCGGACTATGTCGCGGGCAAAAGTTAATTAATAAAAAACTCAGATGTGACCGAGTGTTTTATATGAATATGTGTACGTTACGATTAATATTTTCTTTGAGCGTATTGAGTAATATCCACAACGAATTCGAATATAACATGTATACAACAAAAAAATCTTTGATCATTTACCTATCAAGTTGTGTAATTAAATTCTGTATGTAATTGATATATTACAGTTTAATTATCATCGCTTTTCTTAATTGCCAATAAACGCTTTTGTCGATATATTTTTTCAAGTTTTTAATAACCTCTTTTCGTACACCTTGCTTTTGTCGAGGGACAATCACACCATAGAAATAACTAGTCTATTTGAAAATTTTGTTATTTTTATATAGTTTTGATACTGTTTGTTTAGTTGTATTGTCGAGTAGGCGAAACAATTTAATTACTTTGCACAGTTTTGGTTGGATGCCAGCGTTGATTCACTTAGCGAACAACCGATTGCTTTGGAAACAAATTGGTTTTTGTTATTAATTTGTTATTACAAGTTTACAACCGGAATGAACGGAATGAGTTAGCGGTTGAAATTACTTTTCAATTTTCGAATGGCCTTTGCTCCAACAATTCAAGCATTTGTTCTTTTAAAATGTAAATTTTTTATCTAAAAATCGTCGACAGATGCGGTGATAGTAGGTGGCGATCATAGATTGTAACAGGCGCTGTACAGGTGCTATACAGGTGCTGCAAGTGTGTTGCCGACCATAGTAGGGTTAAGGTTTATATTTTCACACTGTAATATTGAAGTCTTTACAGATATAGAGGCTTTCATTCGCTTTATAGTGAGGAATAGAGATGGATTTATAGTGAGAAAATTACTTGCAGTTGGTCGTATTAAAATCAAGAACTAAATTACTCGTAGAAAGCTCTTTGCTTGAGAGTTGCTTTGAATTTGTAATTTTGAGGGGTACTTTAAATTTTTTTAAAATAAAAAATAAAAAATATTGTTAGTAGTGCTCTCTAAAATTATAAATAATATTTTAAAAGTGAAATTCAGTTTATTATAACAATCAGTTGTTATTCATGATGATCGATTGTGTAGTTAAGGTCCACTTGATGGTGACTACCGTCGCCTATAACACAAGTAACACCACAGGTGTTGCAAGTGCGCTGCCTATTATAGTAGGACTTTGGATAGGGATTAGGAAGGGATAGGAAAATAGGCTCTGGCATCCCTTACTGACTCACCGTAACGTAATGTAACGTAACAGTACATATGCTGATATTTCAAGGTGGTCTTCTGTAAGAGATTGTTGCTGCCAGATGGGCTGCCTATATAATTGCAAAACGCAGTGTGTCCTTCCATCACTAAATCCATATCTATATTAATATTATAAATGTGAAAGTAACTCTGTCTGTCTATCTGTCTGTTACCTTTTCAAGTCTTAACTACTCAAAGTATTATCATGAAATTTTGCATGCAAAAAAAACTAACGTCTAACCAAAGCGTTATAGTAACAAGATTTCCAGCGTTATATTGCTGATATTTATTTTATTTTTCAACGCGGACTAATTCGCTGTCTAGGCCTTTCATATTATAAAACAAAATCTGTCTGTCTGTCTGTTCGCGAAAAAACTCAAAAACTACTGCACCGATATTCATGCGGTTTTCACCAATGGATAGAGGGATAATCAGGGAAGGTTTTTACGAAAAAAAAAATGCACCCCGAGCGAAGCCGGGAGCGGGACAGCTAGTTTATTATAATTATTACTGTATTTGTACTCACATAAATAAAACATTAAATGTATCACACAAAAAGCTCAAAAATTGTAAGAGTAACATTTGCATTAAACATTTCTTTGTAATAAGTTAAATTATCATAATACCTCTCGAATTAGCTTTTTTAATGCGAAAAGCCTGCTCGTTTCAACGCGACGTACCTCTTCGCAAAAAAAACGGCAGCTTAATAGAGTTTTGTTGAAAATTAGGTTTCACTTTTCATAATAGGCTTTTGTGTAAACAGTAAATCTTTTCCGTTGGCGGGATTTTTCTCGGGGTCTAGCGGAACAAATCGAATTTGCTTTTTATTTAATACTAGCTGTTGCACGCGACTTCGTCCGCTTAACTTTATAAAATATAGCCTATGTTACTCTCTGATAATATAGCTTCCCAACAGTGAAAGAATTTTTCAAATAGGTCCAGTAGTTTCGGAACCTATTCAATGCAAACAAACAAATCTTTCCTTTTTATAATATTAGTATAGACTAGCTCTGTCCCGCGGATTCAAACACTTTTAATTTAAATTAATAAAGCCATGCATATCTTTTCATACATAAAATGTTAGTTTGTGTATGTTTAAAAAACTTGAGAATGGGTAGACCGATTTTAATTCGGTTCTCATACATGGAAAGAGGGATTATTATAAGAGTTATAAATATATAATTATTCTTATAAGATTGTTATAAGAAGAATTATATTGAGAAATTGTTATGGTTGAACTTCGAACAGTAGCTAATGTCGTCCGATGCACAGAAACATTTATCTTGGAAATTTTATACACAAATCATCCTCGTTTATCGCTCTTTCCATTAGTGAAAACCGTATCAAAATCCCTTATGTGATTTAGAAGAATTTAGCGGAGAAACAGAAACGGACTGCGACTTTATATATAAGTTATATTATAGAGTATTTTGTCTGAAAGCAGCTGAGCTTGTTCAGAACTAATTTACCATAACTTGTTTGTCTACACTACATTATATTTAAAATTTTCAGGTGCAAGTTTTAATTAAGCCCGAACAAACATTATACAAATGCATTTTCAAGGAGACAGGCAGCTACTCGTGGGTACACGACGCTAAATGGAATCAAGAGCACTGTCTACTTTGACTACCTTCGTAAAATTAATTTTTAGCAAACAAGAGTGCTTTGGGGCAGGGCTCTTTTTAGATTAAATTAGGAAAATTTAAATGTACAAATATTATCTATATATATAATAATAAAAAATATGTGTCACGTTGTTTGTTTATTATATGAGAAAGAGTTATAATTATCTGTAAGTTCCATAAGATTCTAACAGATGGCAGTGTAAATGTGTAACAATTTATCGACTGGATTGAGTAAAAAATTACACCCATGCGAAGCCGGGAGCGGGCCTAATTACTATAATTAACAATTTAAACATATAACATCATCATCTGAACCGCAGGACGTCCACTACTGCTAAACATAGGATCTGCCAGAAGCAGTCTGGATCTATCGTATACCAATTGCTCTTATCAGATCTGTCTGTCCACATTGTGGGTGGACGTTCTGCTCTATAATCGAATCGAGGTGGGGGCCCAAAATTCATGGAACCAAACACAAAGTATGGAAAGCCAAGAGATACAGTTACTAGCATATACATTCTAAAAGTTATAAGCGAACATACTGTCACCGTTCACCTCAGTCAGAGACAGGCAGCGACCGCAGACCGCGATACGTTAAGATTCCGACAGATGTCTGTCATCAACACACCTGTTCCATTTTCATCTGCTTACCATAAATGTAGTTAAATAAATCTAAGTATATATATATATATTTTGTTTAATATCAAACGTTTTGAAATATGCATTATTTTAATCAGTTTAATATTTTAGTGCATTTGATATAAAGTCGTACGATCGTTACTAAGAAATATAAGAGGACCGCTCTTGACAATTTCAACTAAACGGTTTAAATGACCGCAAACTTTTGAGAAAATTCTCAAGCTTGTTTGAGAACTCTATGGAGCACCTCTTTAATGGAGATTTAACTGGATTCACACATTTGACATTGTTAATACTAGGGAGATATTAATATAAACTATAAATTATTGGTAATTTTCCTAATATGTATTTGGTAATCCTTACTGTACGAGCCCTCACGCACACATTCTACCGACAGTTACCCTCTGTCCACACACGCATATTTATTCCACCAATATTGTAGTGTTTGACAAAGCTTTGTCAGCGTTTTTGTCAGCTTTGTTAGCCTTTGTAGCAAATAAATCCAATTGATGCTGTAAGCCTGAGCCCATTTTCCATTCCCTTATATTTTATCCTATCAATGTTGGTGTGGCACTTGTACCCCCTCTTAGTGGTGCATATAGTTTCAAAGCATTGTTGTTGAATTTAAAAATATATTAACTAAGGCGTTAGTTTTCTCAGAAAATAGTGTTATAAAAAATTACATGTAAATGCTAATTGTGAAGATGTTTGGATGTCCGCTATTTAATAATTCATATCACTGGATTTCAATGGTATTTGTTATGAAAATGAACCACGTTCTTAATGCAAATTTTTTGTTCCAGTAATAAAATTTCATGCTATAGTAGTCTATAACTAGATGGCGCTTTGTCTGAAAAACTTAAATAAATTAAGTAAAGGTAGTTTGCTTCAGTAGTGGCAGGGCAATCTTCAAGAATAACAACGTGATATAACAGCATGTGTACTGTAGTTTCCCGACTTATTTTTCCACACTATATATATATAATATATATATATAATTTTAGTATAATTTCGATTTGCGTCAACTAGCGCCATCTGTCAGTGAAAAGTGACATTAAATATAATACTAGCAGACTGCAGTGTCAAAAAGTCTTATTTTCATCCCATCAGATGTCGCAAATAGCAACTGATTTTTTAAATTTGTTTTTGCGATATCTCATCTTATAATAATTAATTACTCATGTATTTTCTTTTTCAACGCGGACGAAGTCGCGGGCGTTTAGGATAAAGTCCCAGAATCGCTAATAAATCAGTTAAATAATATAGATTTCTTGCCCGACCAAATCTTAATTACAAAATTGTAATTAACTTGAATACAAACAGTTCTTAAAAACAAAACATTCTCGTTCATATTAAAATGACTCGAATAAATGTTAAGAAAATTACGAGAGGTCGCCTCTGTGGTTAACTGCAGACTCATTTCTTATGCCCTCGCAAACACCTGCCGCCAGACGAGGTAAGAAAACTTAATATCCGTATCATGTTATCTCACAAAACAGAAGAATGAAATGGGTTCTAAAAATTACACAAAAGACGGGGATATATGAAATCGCCTCGCGGGGATCGAACAATTGAGTCGTTGAAACCAAACAAAGCGGTCATACAAGTCCCACATGTTTGATTTTTGTTATTGCAATAGAATTTATTATACTACTAGCTGAACTCGGCCACGCTTCGCTGTGGCTCAGTAGCAATGTTCCACGGTTGCCATAACAACGGTCAACGTATAAAAATTTATAAAAAAAATCGGTTTCCATTGGAATTTTGGGAAAAAAAGTACATTCCTCTGTTTGAATGCAATGTTGTGTAAAAATGTCTAGTCAATCGGTCGGCTAGTTTTAGAGTTTTTGAAGCATACATAAACCAACATATATACAAATGCGTACGCGTATTAAAATTTATATCAAATTTATATAATATAATTTATTCATATATGTACACACTTTAATCTGACCTTAACATTAGACTGAATTGTGAATTAATTTATTTGAATTGAATTTATTTGTGAGGTACTCTGTCACTTTACCTGGGTACAGACACTCGTACAGACGTAGCTTTCTATATGGTAATGAAACCTTACAACGGTAGAACTGACGTCTGATTCATATTTGAAGTAGGTGTGACAGGGGCCTTCCATGGTCCAAATAACATATTTTTGGGACAGCATCTCAACATAAATGGATACATATTGTCAAACAGAGACTATTTATTTATAAATTTCACGGTTTAGTTAAATGTATAATGTTTATGCACGAATGTACATTTAAAATATACTTTAATGCTGGTCTTAGGAACCATTTTGGTCATACCTAAACCGATTCCGAAGGTTTTTTGTAAATCATTAAAATTTTCATTGGTTCAACATCAAAATATGACTACTATGTTCCGGATTTTAATTTAATATCCTTGAAGAAGTTTCTGCGATACGATATTGAAAGCCAGGGTCATTTCAGAAGTTGTAGGCGCCATAACTTGCTTCAATTTAAGAGCTAAACTTTATTAGCTCTTACACTGACTGTCTTGGTTGAAGTAAGGTGGGTTACAGCATCATTATGACCTTCCTTCCTTGGTGAAAGTAGTCCAAAAAGAAGTGGAGAACCAGTAAATCTTTTAATTATTGGAGCATTTTATGTCTATATAGAAGGTGAGTACGCAGTGTACCCTTTTTTTGCTTGGGAAGCCAAAACTAAAGAGCTCTCTTAAAATATGAAAGGATATTCTAAGGATTTATCATTCATTCCATTGAAATACGTTCAAAGAAAGAGAAGACATATGCAAATTTTAAATTTCAAATGGGGATTGCCTTGATTTTATACGTAAATCGAGTTACCTGCGTAATATAATAATTTCAAAAATAAAGTTGGAACTGGCGCTGTTTCAATATAGGTACGAAATGACTGAAATGTATACGAATTATTGGTTGGGGCGAACGAGAATGAAAAATTGCTGCAGTTCACAAAACAGTGTAACATTACAAACTGTCGTTATTGTAATTAATGAGGGAAATTTAATGGCTCGTGAGCGGCGCGAAAACTTTTGAACAACCGTGTCTGCTTACGATAGATTAGTTCGAGCTGTACAAAATATCTCACTGTATTTCTTCGTATATCCATGAACATCAAATAATAATAATAATAATAATAATAATAATGATAATAATAATAATAATGCATTTATTTGCTAGAATACTTGGTTACAGTAGGAGATATATATATAGTTTTATAGTACAAGTTTTCTACAAAGATGTTTATTAAATGTCAGAATTATTGGTAGCGAATTTGTGGATGTGGATGTATTCCTTGGCAGTTTGACTAATTATAGGATTCAGATATGTAATAGGCTTTTGATGGCTCCTTGAGTGTGTTTTTCTTAATTTAAAATTTAAAAATTTTGATTGTCTATTTGTATTTTGTATTATGTGTAGGATTTTGTTTCAGTATCTATTTTGTCTAATATTTATTTTGTATGAAAAAATATGTATAATGTCTGTTTGTTTCCTGAATAAAGAGAGAGAGACAGAGAGAGAGAGAGAGAAAAGATTCAACATCCATACCTAAATTGTGATGGATAATTAATCAACTAAAGATTTCTATATTCAAATCCAGAGTTGATCTTAAGTAGAAAATTTCGCATGCCTTATTTTTAGATTCCAATAGTGTTTAGGTTGGGAGCAAGATTTTTTTAAAATATTTTATTGTTTATTTATTTTGCTTCAGATAAGCTTTATACTAGTTATATATTTAAGTTACACACTGTAAATTACGACATGATATTATATGGGCTGTTATATGGTCCAATTATATACATCTAAAGCATGTTACATATTCGATGAGTACAATATTTGTTCATAAAAAAAAAACTAGCTAGATTGAGGTGACTAAAATTAAGTAGGTATATAAAAACATACCTAATATATATTTAGTAACAAATATATGAAAGTTCCATCATCTCAAAAAATATTGTCTTGAAGATGTGAGGATTGGACAGAAGAAGGAAAAGTTGTGATGAATGATCCGATAGGTGTTTCCTTCTTGTAATTAATAGATGTAATAACACAGTAGTAGTGAAAGCTTAGTATGTAAGCTTGGATTTTCAAAAGTTTTTGTGTCATAAATGTACATTGAAAAAAAAAAAAAAAAAAAAATTGGATATATTTGTATAATACTTAGGGCCTCTTTCACCATCTCTGAACAAAGTGTCAAGTAGGCTAACCGCCATTTAAAGTCACCGGTAACCGGGAATGAAGGAGATGATATACCTACCTTTGTTTGTACAGTAAAAGTTCCAAACATTAAAAAGAAAATAATAAAAAAAAAATCGCCTATCGAAGGATTCAGTAAACCGAGTGCATAATTTAATAAAACATAAAATTATTTCTAAAAGTAACTAATTAACACTTTACTTGTAGTTGGTGAAAGAGGCCCTCACTATTGTAAGATTTAAACTGTCACTAACTTATGTCACCAACTAGGATACTATTATTAGTATCCTAGTTGGTCGAAATATTTTGTTATATTGTTAATTACATATTTGATTTGGTGTTAATTTTAATTATTTTACAATACAAATAACAATAAATATCATAAAAAAACTCAATCTTAAGTTAACTATAACTATACTTAAAGCTGCAGAGTGGGAAACGTCGTGAAGATTCTCGCTGTGTCAAGAAGTACCTCTTCTTCTGTTCTGTTCTGTTTTTGTGTCAGCTGATCAGCTTAAGAAAGAAAGGTATTTTGGATTCCTTCCTTCCTACCTTATATCCTTATCCTTATCCTTAATCCTACTATTGTTGGAAGTGCATTAGCATTGTGACGTTGCTTGTGTTATAGGCGACGTTAGTCACCTACCATCAAGTCGACCTTTAGACTGTCTGTCGATCTTAATATAAAAATAATAATAATTTTGAAAATGAGATCCAATTCTGACTATCGTTGTTACCGTTACGAAATGACTTTTTGTTGTACGCTGACTGGTCGTTAGCACTGTTTTGATTAATACTCTTATTAATGATGTAGCCGAGATTTATTTGTAGCGCCTGTGACGTCGTCAATCATGCGATAGATAAACACGAGCGTATTTTACGAATGTATTTGTAATTCTTAATTCGTATACTATAACGGAAATTTTTTTTGGATAATTTTGGAATAAAAAGCATATAAAAACTCTGCACTGTCAAAATGCAAATACATTTTAAGTCAATCAGTAGAGTAGTTTAAGAGTTTTGTGGGCACAAACATACAAAAGTTAAATTTTTATATTATAGAGTCAAATGAACTGCAGGTACTCACTATTATGGACTATAAGTAAGTAATTTTTATTTATCATCGTTTTTTTTATATGCATCGTTGTTCATTTTGGTGTATTAAGGAAAAATCAAAAATTCAAACACGTAAGTGTAAGTTAATAATGTTTTTTTTTTTTCAATATTCAGCAGTAATGTTAAAATTTTTACTAATGTAAACATACAATGTTCTCTATATCGAATCTATGTAGTGTAAACTAAACATAAAAGGAAGTAATATACTTATTCAAACAAAAGCTAACAACTAAATACTAACACTTATATAACTATATGTATATTTACTGTTTAAATAGTTTACACTCTACGAAAGCACAACCTTGCTGTTAAATCTAACTCATTAATTTGTATTTACATTAGAACTGTGTCACATTAGTGCAATATGTGCAGTGTGGAAACTCATATTATAGGGTTAGACGACACGTTTGGTCTAGTGGCTAGTAAACCTAGCTGTTAACCAAACGGTCGCTGGTTCGAATCCCGCTAGGGGCGAATGTTTATGTGTTAACATTTTACCTTTGTACCTGAGTCATGGATGTTTTGTATTTATAATATGTATGTATTTACAAAAAAAAAAGGTAATCTATGTATTATATCAACTGTCTGGTATCCATAATACGAGCATTAGTTGCTCACTGTGGAACTAGATGATGCTGTGTGGAATGTGTGAAGATATTTATTATTATTTATTATTATTATTATGATATTCAGAATCTAAATATAAGATATATTTCACAGCCGATGAAAGCCGTGTCCAAAAATTGGCATCCAATATTTTAATGCAGAGTTTTATGAAATCTTGTTTCATAAAACTCATAAGTTGGATTTACAACTTATATAGTTGCCGACTTGGTCTGCGTTGTAAATTAAAAAATATGACACCTAAAAAATAAAGAAAATATCTGACATAACATAAATAACCTTAAAGAAAATATCGTATAACCTAAATATAAGAAAATATCTGACATATTTATTGTTGTGACGACGACGGTGACGCTGGTACAGCGACGTGGCGCCCAATTTTTTAAGTTTTTTAACGATCTCTCGGGAACCCAAAACTTTTTCAATATGAAAAGTAACCTATATATTGATGCAGGCAATTAACTATCTGTGTGTCAAATTTCATCGAAATCCGTTAAGCCGTATTTGCCTGAAAGAGTAAAAAACATCCATCCATCATCACAAACCCCTCGCATTTATAATATTATAATTAAGATAGTTTAGTTTAGTTTTAGTTTTTTTTTAATATGTATATTTTCCTCCTTTTTTTTTATTTTGTTTGTACTGTAATCACTTTTTTTTCTTTTACCTTTTATAGTTTTTTTTTTATTATTATTATAATGTGTCTAATTGTCTCTTTAGAATTGGTATTAACCTTTAATTGGTTGGCACACATGTTTGTTATAGTTTTTTTTATTAAGTGGTTAGTTAAGTGTATATGTGTGAGCAAATGTTTGTGGATCTTTTGTAAAAATAAAAATATACACTGGCTTATTGTAGAATAATTCAAAATGAATCATACTTATTCTTTCTAACGGTGACACTCACTTGTTCCTAACGCTTATTCACTGCTGCTTGTGTATACTGTGAGAGGTTTTAAATTTTAAACAGTGCAAACTGCGACTAACTATAACGTATTACTGATGTTTCACTTGTGTCAGCTTTAATTGTGTTTTATTGAAATAATATTTGTTTACAGTTTTGATAGTACTTATATTAACCGCTAAACTAAACATAACTAAACATGATTTTATAAAATATAGCATTTGTTACTCGCTATATATATGAGTAATAATGTAGCTTTCTATTTTTAAAATCGGTCCAGTAATTAAAAAAAAAAAAAATACAAAATTTTTCTCTATTTAAAATATTAGTATAGATAAAAAAAAATCTTTGTTCGCTACTAAATAATAATAATAATAAAATTCCGATTGTTTACAGAAACAAGAAAAAATATACCCAATATTTGTTTAGGAACATAACTCATTTGTATATATATATATATACGAAATATACGTATGTGAAATGATGTTTAGTTATATAATATTTTTATTCGTACTACTTTCTTGACACACTTATAAAAGATAAAAGATTTTGTTTCCTGGCTAGTAGCCAGTGGTGGATAATATATTGTGCACGTCTTAAGTGAACGTGTGACGAAGGATTGAAAATAAAATATTAAACATTTCATTTCATGTCTGACGATCCAGGAAAAATGTAGAAAACGAATATACATTAATTGCTAAATAAGTGAATATTAATTGCATAAGTTATTAAAAATGAAATTAATTATATATATATAGGAATAGTCTATAT
Organism: Synanthedon myopaeformis; assembly: GCA_944738685.1. Lineage (NCBI taxonomy): Eukaryota > Metazoa > Arthropoda > Insecta > Lepidoptera > Sesiidae > Synanthedon > Synanthedon myopaeformis. The sequence goes on along the minus strand of OX122927.1, from coordinate 739,216 downwards.
AACAATATATTTTGTAACTAGCTGTTGCACTACTTCGTCTGTGTAACTTATAAAATATAGCCTAATTTACTCGCTGATTTGGTGAAAGAATTTTTAAAATCGGTCCCGTAGTTTTTGAGATTATTCATTAAAAAAAAAAAAAAAAATACAAAAAAAAAATACAAAGCTTTTCTCTTTATATTATTAGTATAGATATAGATTTCTACCTAAAAGATTTTACTCAGAAAAAGAACTTTCCATATTTTTTATGAATGCAATAAAACTGGTGATCAAATTTAAGGCGGACAAAGTCGCGGAAAAAGCATGTTTATTAAATATTAATTATTACTAAAATTATTAAAGACAAATAATTAAATGTTTAAACTTTTTTCTCCATTATAAATGCGAAAGTATGTTTGAATTTATGGATGTTTGTAACTCATTCACGCAAAAACTACTGAACCGATCACCATGAAATTTTGCATAAACGTTGTCTGTTACACCAGAAAGGACATAGGGTACCTTTCATCGTTCAACGCGGACGTAGTCGCGGGCACCAGCTAGTATTGTATAAAGTAATACATGTAAATATTTTCAGAGACGACCGTGTTAACAAAGGTTGCTGGCGCACATTAATTTGTCACGGTTAGCCCTTACCTGCCTTTAAATATGCATGAGAGAGCAAAGTGTATTATGTCTTGTATATTATGCCGCATATACTATATGTCTATTAAGAAAGCGACATTGTAAAATTAGTATGTAATTTATTAAATTGTAAAATGTAAAAATGTAAAAATTGTAAATTTGCCATTGCTCAATGCTACGACAAAATGCGGGTCGGAAAAAAATTTGGTACACTGTAAATTATTTTTGGAAATCATGTTTTTTTTTTTTAAAATTTATGTTATAATAATTATTCTAACGAATGAATATATTTTCTCTTTTTATATTTCTTTAATATCTTTCATCCTTATTTCGTTCCTATTTATTAGTGATGTGCCGGATCGTTAAAATGTAGATCCACGGATACGGATACGGATACGGATACGGATACGGATACGGATACGGATACGGATACGGATACGGATACTGATACAAATACGGATACGGATACGGATATGGATACGGATAAAAATACGGATACGGATACGGATCTTAACTGTTAATCGATGTCGGTGCGCGTGACCTTGAAACGATAGTTGACGTCCGCCACTTGACGCTTGCATTATAAAGGTGCCAAATGTTTGATTTTAAGCAATAAAAAAGTAATCTGAATGGAATATAATATTTTTTCAGTGCTACCAAATCACTTACTTATATGTAGAATTTCAGCTATAAATTAAAAATTAATAAGGGAATAGATCCGTAAAAAGATCCACCAAAAAGTAACGTATACGGATACGGATATCCGGCACATCACTACTATCTATAACCTTTACGTATGATCGAAAGCGATACTGCTTTCGACCATGCAACTAATAACTCGTCTGCCTGTGCTTATGATATTATTAAAAAATATCAACTGCCACACAATTATCTAAATTTCGAGTTGCTACAACGCAAGATCAGTGATTGTATGGAAGCGCCTTATGATTCTCACAAATAGTCGCGTAGGTCCACCGGGTGGTGGGTTATGTAGGGTTACTGAAACATGGTTTTCAAATTAAACCCCTGCTACTGTATCAAACGGTTACCGTGTATTTACGTCATATATTTTTTTAAATATTGTACCTAAGAAGAACACAAATTACAACATAATATGGAATTTTTAAAAATATCGATGTTATAGTTATCATATGTCTAGTCAAGAACATAAAAAAAAAAACATATAGTAGACTTTTCCATTAATTTTGATGATAAAATAAATAATTACTTACACATATATTCAACAACATGACATTTAAAAAAAAAACGGATAGAAAAGCGATAATAACTGCAGTTGTTAAAAACTGTGTCGCAGCCATTAACGCCCATCTCCAGATACACAAAGGATAAATACACAAAGATTTACACATCTAAGACTTAAATAAAGAAATACAAACAAGTTATACAAAATGGCAAAATTTATTAAAAACTGAAACTTATACTTTTTTTAAAAAATGTTGTTTAACAATGGTGTAAACACAAACTCATTAGAGCCTTACCTCACACCATATATAAAATTGTTTCTCCAGACTGACTATAAACGCACAGTCAAAACTAATAAGTCTAGTAAGCTGGGAACATAGTTTTATTTTATAATGTAAGAGAGAATTTTTGAAAATTTTAACTCCGTGAGAACCCGGAGGCGGGTTGCTAGTTTAATGTAAACACGTAACACATGTGTTTGCGTGTGTTTGAGTTTGAGTTACATCTCACATGTAAGAGATTTTGCCACGCAAAAACTTAAGGTGTTTGGAGTTAATGGACTACTCGCCCTAAATTTATCTCGCCCAAACGGGCGAGTTATCATGTTTGATTTTTACCTATTATTTCGATAGACGACTCGCTCACAATTCTTGATTCTGTACAGTCTAAGGAGTTTCGGGTTCGATTTGAACTTTTCCAAGTTGACTCTGGTCGGACCCTTGTCCATTTGTACGGTTATCCCATAACACAAGCCTAATAGTGCTTACTTTAGGAAACTTACAATTTGGTGTGTCTAATCTTGGCGATTTATTTCATTATTATATCACTTTTAAACGAAAATGTAAAGAACATGCTTGTTACTACTTTATTACAAAGAAGACAATTACTGAGGTGTCCAAAATGACGCACGGAAGCCATCTTAAGGAATTAAAGGCTCGAGGCGCGAGCCTCGATATTAATAAGCCTATTATGTCACGTAATACCTTTAATTTTCTACTGAATATAGAAAGTAATGTATATTTTTGACATGAGTACGTCATTGAATTTGCTTCCATAGTGTTCAGCTGTTCAGAAAACGGAATATAACAAAATCGGGAATAAAAGTTTGATGCTATAGCTACATATCCATTTTCTACATCCAAAATGTAATGACACATCTCGATAGCTAAAGGATTAAAGATTTTTTTTGGTATATATACTATAGTCTAATTCTTTAGTTAAATAGGTTAGTTAAATACGCTCAAAGAAAATATATTATTACTCGCTACATACACCTATTCACATAAAGCAATAAATTATCTTACCAGGGTCGGTACGATACTTAAGTCCCCCGCCACGGTCTGATCCTCAGTCACTCTGCTTTCTTTAGTACAATGTATTATTACCGGGTTACATCCTAAAAATAATCCTAACAATATTATAGAGTTTGTATTTATGGATGTTTGTCACTCAATCACGCAAAAACGGCTGAACGGATTTAGATGAAATTTGACACATAGATAGTTTATTATCTGGATTAACATATACGATACTTTTTATCCTAAAAAATGTGAGGTCATTGTGTGATTTTAAAAAAATGAACTACAGCGCGTATGAAATCGCGTGAATAGCTAGTCTTATCTTTTACTTTTACTTTTACTAATATTATAAATGCGAAAGTACGTTTGGATGTATGGATGTTTGTAACTCTTTCACGCAAAAACTACTTAACCGATCATTATGAAATTTTGCATACACGTTGTCTGGGACACCGGAAAGGACATAGGGTACCTTTCATCCAGAAAAAAAGGAATATTCCGAGGGTTAAATAAAAAACAAAAAACTAACGCTTGGCCAAAGTGTTATAGCAATACGAGGTCAAGCGTTATATTGCTTTATTTTTATTTTCAACGCAAAATCGCGAGCACCAGCTAGTATATTTTATATACAGTAATAAAGAAATCAGTCTCTCCGCACCGCAACCGCAACTAGCTTGTCTGAATGCGCCTTTACAGCCATTATTCACCGAAAGTAGCGAAATGTGGTGCAATTACAATGCAAATGCTATGCAAATAAGAGCTCTAGGAGTCACTTTATGAATTGATGTTGAAATATCTTTCAAGTTATTTTAACCTACTAGATATGGTTATCACTTCAATTCCTTTTTTTTGGCTAAATTATAATATACCTGTACGTATGGCATAAATGGTGCGTCCAGACTATATAATAAAATATGTTATAAAACATGGTTATATAATGGCTGTTGTAGGTTTCATATTCTTAATTTTCCAACTCTACATTATTTGGTAGGTGGCTACCGTCGCCTATGACGCAAGCAATACCACAGCACAATGTGCTGCAAGTTCGCTACTGACTACAACAGTAAAATTAGGGATAAGGGAATGAAAGAGATAGGGAAATGGCACTGTCATTTTAATATATACAGTCTTGTTTTATATTGCAATGTTATACAACAATGTTATATAACAACGTTATATAACAATTATATAACAACGTTATATAACAATTATATGATAACAATTATATAACATTGTTATATAAAAATTATATAACATTATAGTGCAAAATTATATTGCAAAGTTATACAACAATGTTATATAACATGTTATTTAATTTGAACGCACCTTTATAGAATTGTGTTGATGTCTCATCTAGTAATCAAATATATTAGGATATTTACATGTGCGCTGTACCTCTGTTTCATTTGTCGTCGTGTTTATGTGTCGGGTAAGGGAAAACATCTAAATCAAAATCATAAATTGTTTATATTTATTAAAGAGCCATATGTTGGGATGCTCTCTTTAAAGGTACTTGGTTCCTTTCAGCACAAATGCTGTGTGTGATTTTTTAAAATATTATCAATAGTTAGCATTTTTATTAATGGTTTCCAACAAAAATAATAGTTTAATAGTTTCTTCAAATGAATTTTTAAAAACACTGATTTACCGAATCGGCAGGACTGATTGAACTTTATTGAAAATTCAATAAAATATTAAAGAAATTGTAACACCCCTTTCTTTTGATCCGTATGAAATGAATAATTTTAATGACTCAGTATGTTTTTTTACAACTCAGCACTAATCTTCAAAGCTAGCCTCTAAGTATCACGATCGTCACAATGTTATATACACTAATATTATAAAAAAATGATATATTCAAAATACGCTCTATTCAAAACTACTCAATACTGTACACTATTTTAACTTCTGTGTAATTTTTTTTATGTTAAGGTCTCTAGCGTCGCTTATATGAGTAACTCAAGCAACGCCACAGGTGTTGCATGTGCTCTGCCGACAATAGCAGGAGTAAAGACTAGTATTGGACTTATTATTTGGACTCTATGGTTACTGAACTGATGGTAGTACTCTATGGTACTACTCGGAGGTCATGACTGGAGGATGGTTTGAGATCTGGAGTCCTGATGCTTAGTGGCCCATGTTGACCAGACGTCCACACTAACCCTGGTATTAACATGGTCACTGAACAGACATTCATAACGCAATGTTTTTATTGAATTAGTAGTCAAATTTGCTCCCAAACCAAACATAATCAACTTTTGGAATTACTCTCCTTGTGACAGTAACGTAATTACTTATTTACGAGATCCGAAACTTTTTCATTAGAATCAGGCACCGAAGGCTTCACCCGTCTTCGAACACGCACATACAATCAGTGAACTTATTACCTTCAGAAAGGTCACCAAAATTATTATCGTGTCCTTATATTAAAAGGGATCCCGATATAGGAACTTTATTCCACCCATTAGGGACTGAAAGGCTACATCAGAGTATATTAAAAAAACAGTATGCAATCGCTGGAAATTATTATAAGAATTTTTTTTTGTAAAAGTTGTTGGACAGGCTGATGGTCCACTTGATGGTAGGTGATGGCTGATGGTCACCTACAAGTATACTTGATCTATGATTATAAAATGTAAGGAAACAATCGAGTTGTTAAGTTAAATTCTAATAAATAATGTCATTAATACTCATGCAATATTAATAAATAATATTTATTGGTGTAAAGTTTTTTTTAAAACTGTTAAGTTAAAACATTTTGCTCATATAATTTTGTCAAGGGTTGATTTTTTTTAATTTTATTAACTAGCGTTACAAACTAACAAACAAATTGATTTTTTAAATTTATAATATTAGAATTATCTTATCTCTCCGATAGCTTCAATATCATATTATTTTTAAACTATTTAAATTATAATTGTTTTGATAATAAAATTAATGTTAAAAATAACTAGGTTATTTATAGAATGCCTACTAACTATTCTAAACTACACTATGTGTACAAAACTTTTTAAATGTGAGTTCAGCAACTTTTTTTTTTGTATTGTGGGAAGATCATACAAAGAAAAGGGTCTTGGGATTGGACATTTAATATTATAAAGAGGCTTTGAAAGCGACCTATTGAAGTGTAAAGGGCTCCGGCAGATGGTTTTATTGTGATCATTCTAAGTGGAATATAAAATTAGATGGCTTTTCAGTTTGTAAAATGTTTGTATTATATTTTAGAATAAAATGTTTCGAGTGTCGCCCGTAGCACAGGAAATATGCATTACAAACGGTGCGAAATACTTCACCAATTGCTTATATATATATATTTGTGTTCAAGGGAAATTTTTGCATATTTTACATATATGAGTTTTGCCGATTCGCCTCGCGAAAAATTGCGCCGATACAGAAATCATATTTCTGAAGCGAAGCACTTTTGAGATAAATTGGAAAGGAATTTCACTGAATATTTATATTTGAAGTACACTCGGAGTTCACCAATTGATGATTGCTGATAGGTTATCAAGATTTAAATATGCATGGAAAATAAGAAAGTCTATATTATAAATTTCAACTGGTACAGAGTTTCCCAAACTTTGTGACTCGTGGATCACGTTTCAATTTTTATGTTACTGAGAACTTTTAACCAAATTTTAACTTGAATTTTTAATTTAATTCAACTTTTAAACGATAACTTTTGGTAGTCGATAGAGTGATGCTATCTATGAGAGGTTTACCTACTATAGACTGAAAGTCATTGATCACAAATTTCCCATATATAAAGCAAAAGATCATAAAATTCTTAAAGTAAAAGTTAAAATCTTTATTAAAACTCATAAACATAATTATTTAATGTGAATTTTACTTCATATTTAATATATTATTATGACACACAACAATGCTAGTCACTCTGAGAACTTCTGATCTGGAAAGGCCATATGTAATATTAAAAAAAATCTTTAAATCTAATGAACTAATAAACGGTGCACACTCGTTATATTAATTATATAATATATGGTGTTAAAGATACATAATTGTTCCAATGAAATCCCTTGTCATCTTTACCGATAACACTGGCAAAAATTAACATGTTTGGCAAACCTTATCAATTGTCATATGATTCGACATACACAAGCAATACATGCAAACAAAACAGTTGAAAAACTGTCAACTGTCAATGTCAAATTGACAGCTATCACTACCTCCCATGTTTCCGTGTTAAGTTTTTCTTTTATAGGTTTTAAACGGTCATTAATAGTATCGCATGCGTTAATAGTTGCGAATGCAACGCATTCACTGCCAACACTAGAGCCTAAAGTCAGTCAGTGTAAAGTCAATGTCAAATTGACAGTTGATAGTCCATATAAATATTTTATGCTCTCGCTAGCGATTGCGGTCATTGTAATCTCATGGTAAAGGTACTGCATATAGATAGGTGTTGCTTCGAGAGAACGTAGGCCCTAGAATAGCTTTTAATCAGAGCAGAGGGAAATTGTCTTTCAACACCCTTTGGTCGACGCTTTCACTATACGTAAATTGTATTTCAGTTTCATGTTAAATAAGCGACCCTCCTATGGCTTTGCATGGACGCAAATTTCCAAATAATTTTTCCAAATTTTCATAAGATATCTTCAGCGTTATGAAAGTGCATAATTAAACACAACTGCATAATTAAACAAAACACTGCCCCCAGTCCTCGCTCAAATTAAATACCTTAGTTACCTTAAGCGTTTCATACACATTATAATAGCCATATACACAATACAATTTCAATGAATATCTCAGCAGTTATTGTAAATTAAAAATTCAAGTGGTCTCGCACCATAGCGACGCGACGGTTAATGTGGTAATACGTTACATTTAAATCTAATTCATATTCGACACAATAAGTTGATGCATAAAAATATAGGTATATATGCTTTACTCCCCGTGCGAAGCAGGGACGGGCCGTTAGTATATTACCTATATAATAGTAATATTTAGAAAAGTATGTATAATTAAAGTAAACGTTTATTTTAATTGACTCTATTTTTTGTTTATAAATTCCTAAAATAAAATAAAATAAAACACTACCCAATGAAAGATCTACTGTTTCACAAACAAACACAAGTTAAGCTTTGATGTCAACAATAAGCTTTGAAGTTTACAGATTAGTCTACGCTACAACAAAGACAAGGTTTAACCCGTGACGATGAAAATGTCACTAATTTTAACCTTATTTTTGATCAAATAAGGGTCAGTGCGTGTCCCCATTAATAAAGTATAAAGTAGAATGGAACTTGAAAATAGGTCAACATCAACAAGGACTCCTACACTTAGATTAAGGATTTTTGTAATTATTGGAGCCAGTCGACTTTTTGATTTCTTGGGTGATGATTTTGGGGAATTCGAAATAAAATGTAGACTTTTGATAAACTACGTGATATATTGTTAGCTAAAATTTATAAAGGGGAATACAATTATACATTAATACGTGAGGTCAAGCTGTGCTTGTATGACTCGAGCTTTATGCTTTGTGCTGAGTCGTGCTAAAAATTTATGTAAGTTTTTTTTTATAAAAGATAAGTTTGCTCTTGACCAACATCCAACTGTGTAGCAAGGATGAGGCCTAAGATGGAGCGAACCTCATTCTCAACCCAGAAGATGCCTATTCACTCGAACTTTGAAAAGATTTGGGTTATGTGAGCACGGAAATACAGACGCCGGCAGGGAGTTCCAAACCTTGGCAGTGCGCATTTTGTTATTCTTAGGGCCTCTTTCACCATCTCTGAGTAAAGTATTAAGTAGACTAACCGCCATTTAAAGTCACCGGTAACCTTGAATGATGGAGATGATATGAACCTTTGTTTGTACGGTAAAAGCCCCAAACTTTAAAAAGAAAATAATAAAAAAAATTCGCCTATCGAAGAATGCAATAAACCGAGTGCATAATTTAATAAAACATAAAATTATTTCTAAAAATAACTAATCAACACTTTACTTGTAGTTGGTGAAAGAGGCCCTTAGCAAGATATATAGCTACGAACTTTAACAAAGTCTGTTTTTCCGAGCTTATATAACCCAAATCTTTTTAAATTTCGAGTGAATAGGCATCTTCTGGGTGAGTTCGCTCAATCTTAGGCTTCATCTTCGTTAAACGTCTAGATGTTGGCTAAGAGCAAAACCATATCTAATAAAAAAAAGTTATTCATATGCAATAAAACTGATCTGTATTTATGGGGATTTTCATCTATTCTTAGACCTCATAAATTTAAACCTAATCAGTTTATGGATATGGATCCCGTTCGGTCGTGTCTCAAATCAAATGATCTGTAACGAACGCATTCAATTTGTTGCCAAGCGGATATGTGTCTTACGATCACTCGCATAAGATGGAAAATTAAATTCTAGATTATTGATTGAAATTTATTTTATCATGTGATTGAACACTGTTATTGGGAAGTTGGTAGTTGGTCTGCGATTATGAGACTAAGGGCCTCTTTCACCATCTGTCAAGTAAGCTAACCGTCATTTAAAGTCACCTGTCACCGGGATAAATGGAGTTGATATACCTTTGTTTATACGGTAAAAGTCCCAAAGACTAAAAAGAAAATAATAAAATAATTCGCCTATCGAAGGATGCACAAAATTATTTCTAAAAGTAACTAATCAACACTTTACTTGTAGTTGGTGAAAGAGGCCCTGAACGAATTTGTAATTTATGTTTAAGGGAACCACAGTGTCGAAGATTTCACCCGGCAGAGAATTGAGAATTCTATAAACAACTTTAATAAAGTAAATTTAATAATAATTAATAAGTATTTTGATTAAATAAAATAAAATAAAAATAAAATAAATCGTTCTCTTTACTGCATTATACGCGGAGAAGTGTGTTTCAGTTAGAAGTTTATTGATTTAGTTTTAATTTATAAACAAACTAGCTGGTGCTCGCGACTTCGTCCGCGTTGAACGATGAAAGGTAGCCTATGTCCTTTCTGGTATCCCAGACAACGTGTATACAAAATTTCATGGTGATCGGTTCAGTAGTTTTTTCGTGAAAGAGTTACAAACATCCATACATCCAAACATACTTTCGCATTTATAATATTAGTACGGATTACGTTCCAATATTGGACACAGACCTCTCTTCAATGTGGGAAGGTGTGGGTCTATTTGGCTAATAATTCAGTGCAGTATTTGGCTAATATTAAGTACGGACTTTAATCTATTAAGTATGTATTTTTGAAGTGAAACTTCTTTGCATGCGATGAGAGTAAAATTTTAAGGTCAAATATTGTGTGACGCTTCAGTGTAACGATCACGTGACTGACGCTCCTTGTAGCATTTCTGCACATCTAACGCTTACTATAGTATTATATTTTATCGCCAAAGAAGTTTGACTTCTGACATGCTTACTCTGTACATGCGCAGATTTTTCGCAAAGATAAAGGTTTTGTATACATCTAGTCGGGCTGGCACATTCAACACTTTTTGTTGAACAACAAAGCCTACCAGATGAAACGTCTACATAATATGTTCGACTTTCATTCGGCTTACTCGATAGGCAGAACCGCCTGGGTCATTTTTATCCCATATTTAACATTTAATTTATAGGCATAGCCACAGCTACCATCAAGTGGACCGTTCTAATCCCTGTCCTTAAACCTACTATGTTCGGTAGCGCACTTGCAGCCCCTGTGGCTTTGCTTGTGTTATAGGCGACGGAAGCCACCTACCATCAAATGGACCGTTCTAATCCCTGTCCTTAAACCTACTATGTTTGGTAGCGCACTTGCAGCCCCTGTGGCGTTGCTTGTGTTATAGGCGACGGAAGCCACCAACCATCAAATGGACCGTTCTAATCCCTGTCCTTAAACCTACTATGTTCGGTAGCGCACTTGCAGCCCCTGTGGCGTTGCTTGTGTTATAGGCGACAGAAGCCACCAACCATCAAATGGACCGTTCTAATCCCTGTCCTTAAACCTACTATGTTCGGTAGCGCACTTGCAGCCCCTGTGGCGTTGCTTGTGTTATAGGCGACGGAAGCCACCAACCATCAAATGGACCGTTCTAATCCCTGTCCTTAAACCTACTATGTTCGGTAGCGCACTTGCAGCCCCTGTGGCGTTGCTTGTGTTATAGGCGACGGAAGCCACCAACCATCAAATGGACCGTTCTAATCCCTGTCCTTAAACCTACTATGTTCGGTAGCGCACTTGCAGCCCCTGTGGCGTTGCTTGTGTTATAGGCGACGGAAGCCACCAACCATCAAATGGACCGTTCTAATCCCTGTCCTTAAACCTACTATGTTCGGTAGCGCACTTGCAGCCCCTGTGGCGTTGCTTGTGTTATAGGCGACGGAAGCCACCAACCATCAAATGGACCGTTCTAATCCCTGTCCTTAAACCTACTATGTTCGGTAGCGCACTTGCAGCCCCTGTGGCGTTGCTTGTGTTATAGGCGACGGTAGCTACCTACCATCAAGTGGACCGTCAGCCTCTCTGTCGACCTTGACATAAAAAAGGTAACTAAAATTATCTTAAACACCCTAATGACACATCTAACGGGCTTTTCAAAGCAAGAATCCACCTATTTAAAGCATGAACAGTTATAGAAATACACAGTAAGAAGTAAGAAGTGTTTTTCGCGCTTTTAATCCGGAGAAAGGCGGGGAATACTTGTGGTTATTTCGCGGTTTAGGAAAATGTGCGTTCAGCTGCCGACAGTTACAAATTGCTCTTGGAACACGAATTATTAGCTTCGTAGGAGGCAGAAGAAAAAATTAAATCGCATTTGATACGGAACCAAAACAAAATTTATCACAGAATGCTCGAACGAAAACATATTTTGCTTTGAAACACTTTCGACAAAAAGCGCTCTAACGAATTTTAGAAGTACAGTGAATCCGTACTTTCTTTTTAAAAGATAAGATATAAGATTTGTTACAAGATTATGATTACAGATTATATATATTTGTTTATGCTTTATTTATAGTTGTATAAGAACTTAATAATATTTTATCTTGATAACAGGAAATGTGGTCCCTAAAGCTCTAGACTTCTAAAAGGTCCCACAGATCTACGTATTCAGTGTATTCTATTAAGGTCCATTTCATTTATCCCATTTCCTGTTGGCAGGACAATTAATGGATAAACTATCACTTAGCTAATAATAATTAATAACTCAATTAACTACTGCCTTATATAAATTTATTATTTTAACTTAAAACTTTGCTTATTGGCTTAGGGTTTTAACACTGTCAACAAATAAATACATTATTTATACAAATAAATACATTATTTACAACATATTTGTGACTGAAAAGAAATCATATGAAACTTTCAGAAATTGGAATTGACAGGGCACACTGCACGCCCGCCCCCGGCGTTCCTCCACTTTCGGGTACGCCGAGGTTCTGACAGGGAGCGTAACCCTCCCCGCGCTGGATAGCCGTGGCGGGTCACCGAAGTCGTGTCATAATGACCCCCGAATCCGGCATAACCTCGATACTGGACCCTGCACACTGCCGGGTATCCAAGAAGATATCCCAACGTTAAAAAAAAGGACCACACTGCATTCCGCAATTATATAAGTATTAGGCTTTGCAATCCCGCACTCCGCGTTACCGCATTTCAACGATTTCCCGCATGTCAACGAGACCTGCGGAATCCCGCATTATTTGTGCGACAAATCCCGCGCGGGAAATTTTTGAACATTGTAACATAATGTTTTTTGATTGAATAAAATGTAAATATTTGTCCCTTGTACATAATTATCTGATCACTATCGCCCCTACAAGTATAGAAGCGGCATTTTCTGCAGCCGGATGTCTATGGTCCTATAAGAAATAAGTTGGCTGACAAGACAATAACTATATTAGTTTTTTTGCGCTCTTATTTTCAGAACAATAAGTTTATTATTTTTTTTTTCTTGATTTTTTGTTAATTTTTCGTTCCGTTTTTTTTTCAGCATCAGGTTACTTGTAATTTATTAGATGTTTATTTATACGTACAGCTGTTAAATTTATAACGTTAACGAGACAGTTAAGTACTTATCTTATATATAGTATGACTAAATAAATATTACCACCAATGATCGATCTCAGTCTCACAATTTTTTCTATAAATTAGACGTTTACAAATTTAGTAATTTAGCAGCAAGATGTACGTTAATTAAATAGAAACATAATAATATGTACAAGTAACAAAATATATAAATTTATTTATAAATTATGTAGTTTAAGAATAATTCAAAAACATTGATAAAAGATACTTTTTCGAAATCAAAAATTACTTTCAATAGAATAAGAGCTAAGTGTTTGAAAAATCGAACACTCGATAATAATGGGTTAAAACTTTTGCGGTAATTACAGCGGGATCCCGCTGTAAAGGCGAATTTACCGCAAATTTCCAGCTGGAAAGAAAAAACTGCGGGATTGCAAACACTAAATAGTTATGCTCGTCTAAAAGATCTAGAGTCTAATAAATAGTTATGCTCGTCTAAAAGATCTAGAGTCTAATGTTTTATAGTTATTATCGTATTGTTTAAAAGAGTAAAAGCAATTTCATGACCTAGAGACCTTCACATAGCACACAGTTTGTGACTATATTGAAAACAATTAACAAAAGTTCACAAAGTTAGTTATTAATATTTACAAAAACAAGTTTATTACTTAACTAAAATGTTGGAACACAATTAATTTTGATTAAACTTTATGTTAGTTAGTGAAGTTTTCTCTTTGAAATTCACATCATTATGGAGTGTTGCGACAATGTATGTAGATATTTTCACGTTTATGGATTTCAATGTAATACAAGTAACTAAGTAGTTATTCAAATAACAAACATCAAAATTTTTGTTTTAAATAAATCTTTATTTGCAAAAACATAAGTGTTCTGCCCGATAAGGACATGTTTGTATTTAATGTGTTGTTAACGTAAGTTTTAGGTGCTTAAAAAAATATATATAAAAAAAATTTTAGGATGTGATTACGCGGGTGTTTTAAAAAAAAAAAATTTTTTTTTTTTATTATACATATAAGTAGAGACCGGCTCTCGGCTTCGCTCAGGAAAAACTTAATTAGGTTTAATTTTTATATATATATAAAAAACATCAGTAAAAAATAATCTAACGGATGGTGAAAACCGTATCAAAATCCGTTGCGTTGTTTAGGACAGAAGGGGAAAGTGACTTCAAATTATACTGTACTAGCTGGTGTCCGCGACTTCGTCCGCGTTGAACGATAAAAGGTACCCTATGTCCTTTCTGGTGTCCCAGACAACGTGTATGCAAAATTTCATGGTGATCGGTTCAGTAGTTTTTGAGTGAAAGAGTTACAAACATCCATACATACTTTCTTGTTTATAATATTAGTACGGATAATAGTACTAAATTATTCTGCTATGATGATCGGCAGCGCTCTCAGCATCAGTTAAGTTGCTTGTGATATAAGCGACGGAAGACACCTACCTACCATAAATTGGACCGTCAGCCTGTCTGTCAACATTTAACATGAAAAAATCTTAAAAATATATTTAAAAAATTCAACATAATTTTTTTTTGTCGTTACAATATTTATTTAGTCCGTACTAATATTATAAATGCGAAAGTATGTTTAGATGTATGGATGTTTGTGACTCTTTCACGCAAAAACTACTGAACCGATCACAATGAAATATTGCATACACATAGTCTGGGACACCAGAAAGGACATAGGGTACCTTTCATCGTTCAACGCGGACGAAGTCGCGGGCACCAGCTAGTTTGCAATAAGACAAAAATGCAGTTAGAAGCGAAATTACTAAAACGAGGGTTAGTTTTGCAGAATGGACACCAAATTTGAATAACTTCAGTCTTTATAGCCCGTTCCATTTTATGATATGACTGTTTTAGTTCCTTTATGGATATTGTGGCAAATTAATGTTAATGGAATTCGGCTGTACTGTCGTTTCAAATCGAAAACATAAATATCATTAAGAGGACTTATCTCAATTTCTAATATTAAACAAAAAAATCATATGTCCTATTAAATGGCACATGTATAAGGCGGGTATTTAAATTATATATTTTTTATAAGGCTACCTAGCTATTGCACTCGACTTCGTCCGCGTAACTTTATAAAATACTAGCTGGTGCTCGCGACTTCGTACGCGTTGAAAATAAAAATAAAAGCAATATAACGCTTGACCTCGTGTTGCTATAACACTTTGGCCAGGCGTTAGTTTCTATTTTATATTTATCCCTCGGGAATAGTCCTTTTTTCTGGATGAAAGGTACCCTATGTCCTTTCTGGTGTAACAGACAACGTGTATGCAAAATTTCATGGTGATCTGTTCAGTAGTTTTTGCGTGAAAGAGTTACAAACATCCATACATCCAAACATACTTTCGCATTTATAATATTAGTATAGATGTGTTACTCGCTGATAATGCAGCTTTCTATAGGTGAAGAATTTTTAAAAACGGTTTATTCAATTTTTGAGTTTTTTCATTACAAACAAAGATACAAAAAAATCTCGAAATATTTCTCTTTTCTCTTTACAATATTACGAGTGGTATAAATACTTTGAAAATAGTCAAAAATATTTTTTGAAAAATTTACTATCAACTGTCATCTGATTAAATCTGTCATCAGAGAATGGCACCACAACTTAAAACTCCAACTTAATGTTGAGTGCTAGCTGGTGTCCGCGACTTCGTCTGCGTTGAACGATGAAATGTACCCTATGTCCTTTCTGGTGTCCCAGACAACTTGTATGCAAAATTTCATAGTGATCGGTTCAGTAGTTTTTGCGTGAGAGTTACAAACATCCATACATCTATACATTCAAACATACTTTCGCATTTATAATATTAGTACGGATATTTATTTACACAGCAATAGAATTTTGTTTTTAAAGATTTCAAATATTTTTAATCTGTCAGCTCAAGTTATCCAGTGCACGACAAAGTTCCGGTTTGCAACTTTAATGTTTAATTCCGAGAAAGGATTACTCACCTTTGCTGGGAGTTTTAGCGCTTTCTTTGTGTCCACAGTCGACACAGTCAGCTCAAGCTCGAGCTTAAAGCCAGAGCTTACGACTGGTAATAATATCGCACTTAACGAGTTTTTAAATTGCGGTTAACATAATTTGTTTTTGAGTTTTAATCAAAAAAGTTATAAGACTTATTAATTTTACTGGATAACAAATAAATTATTTGGCATTAGAAATTGTTCTACAAATTCACTATTAAGGTGAGTCTAGACTATGTAGCAAAATATTATGTTATAAAACATAGTTATATTATATATAATAGCATGTTTTATATGTGTTAAATTAAGGTCTGGTTGAAAAATAAAAAATATTAATAACACCTGAGAAAACATCTGGCATCTTTATCGCTGGGACGACGGTGGCGCTGCCACAGCGACATTGGCGTCCAGTGTTTTTATATTTTTTTTATACACTGACATTTTTTCAAATTAAATACTAATTTTATTAAATTTTACTAACTACTATTATAATTTAATTAATAACTAACAGATCGATTTTTCCGGTTATACAGTGTTGCCTTTTGTCAAATATGAACAAGAAAATTTTGATTAATGAAATACTACAAAGACCGCTAACGAGATTGGGAAAACGAAAGAAAAGTTTGTAACAATTTAATAAATAGAGTTAAAAAAAAAAACCAATTTGAACAAAAGAGTTAAAGAAATGTAGATTTTTTTCCCCTTAAATTGTGACCGTAGAGACAAGAAGCGTATTACTTATTCAAACGATTCAATGAAAAAGTTTTTTTTTTTCCTTCACACGAACGAACGCCGCCGGTTCGTTGAATTTGAAAATTTGAAAAATGTCCCCCTCTGTAAGAATATGTTGAAACTTTTGCCATAGTAGCAAAGGTGCCGTTGATTTATTTGAACTTTTGTGGCAGTATAATTTTTGAGTTCCTTTCTGTTGCCTATGTGAAAAAAAAAAATACATTTAGCCTACGTTTTAGACAGTGTCAATGGTTAAAAACTTATAACCAACAAACAGACAAATCATTATCGCATTTTATATAATACCATGAATATTAGTTGCTATTAATAAATTAAATAGAATTTAAAGTGTTTATATAAATAATAATATATACAAAAAAAATTGAATTGAATTATATATAGTTATATATAGTTAATTAAATATAATATAATATATTATAATTATATATAGTTAATTAAAATATATATAATTAATATATAATATTTTAATCTTTTATGAATGATAAGTTAACATAATTGTGGTTAAGTTTTAATATAGTTAATATTAGCTCAAAATTTCATAATTAATAATTAACGAATTGACAAATTTTAATTTTTAATCAAAAGTACAGACAATCTAGTATCACCACAAACAATTATGTTAACTTTTCATTCATAAAAGATTACAATATTATTATTTTTCTATTGCAGTTAGGTTATATATCTTTATTTTCATTAAAGCTTAAAGCTACTTACATGAAAAAAATAAGAAAAGACTTAATTAAGAAACGAAACATTAAACAGGCAGACAAAAATTATACAATATTTGTTCCGGATTGTAACAAAATCACATTAAAACATTTAATTAATTAACATAATATGTTTCAACAGGTTGGATCTAAATTCTCCAAAAGATTTTGCCTGTTTTATATACAACGGTAATTTGTTAAAAAGTTGTGCTCCCTCAAAAGTAACCATTTTTTTACCACATGTTGTTCGTACCTTTGGTAAGACAACATGGCTTGCTCGCCTAGTTATGCAATTGGAAATATCTTTTTGTTTAAGCAAGATAATATCAGAATGAATTGATTTATCTAATATCCTTCGAATGAGTATACATGTATTAAATTTAAATAATTGAGTTAAATTCATTAACTTTGTTTCTTTATAATTTTTATACTATAATTCTTCTTATACTATAAGCATTTAAAAATCAATAATTTCTTCTTACTTAATTGAATAAGTTCCAACAGTTAAAACGAAAATGAACTGATGGCTCTGATCTCCATACAAAACTGAATGATCT
Source organism: Synanthedon myopaeformis (assembly GCA_944738685.1). Taxonomy (NCBI): domain Eukaryota; kingdom Metazoa; phylum Arthropoda; class Insecta; order Lepidoptera; family Sesiidae; genus Synanthedon; species Synanthedon myopaeformis. Next base: position 721,099 of record OX122927.1, on the reverse strand, counting down.
CCTTTATTATTTAAATGCAAGCACATAGCAAAGAGCCAACAAAAAGGCTTTTTATTGGTTCCTTTGTCATTTATTGGACACTAAAGAAAACAGCTATTGAAAGGCTAAAAAACTAGTAAAAAGTCCAATGTATGTAATAGAATAGGTGAACCACAATATTCGTTGTATTTCTGTAAAACTTGCGTATACAGGGTGGAAAAATAATGTGGGCCCTGAAGGGAAACTGCCTTAATTCCTTAAGTTGGCTCATTTTACATAAAGGAGACATTCCTTTATTTTTAAAAAGAAACAAAACTGCATTCAAAGATTTTCTAAAACTCGCTTGCCACGCCCGGTACTCGAATCAACTAAAATTAAAAAAAACAAACACTCGCCATTTTATTATACTAATCGATAGGATTATTATTCAGGATAAAATTCTGTAACAAATATTACTTGTTAGAGATTTGTTAGAGAAGTAATATTTGTTAGAGACTGTTATTGTTGTTAGAGATATTTTATCCTGAATAATAATCCTATCGATTAGTATAATAAAATAGCGAGTGTTTATTTTTTTTTAATTTTAGTTGGTTCGAGTCCCGGACGAGGCAAGCGAGTTTTAGAAAATCTTTGAATGCAGTTTTGTTTCTTTTTAAAAATAAAGGAATGTCTCCTTTATGTAAAATGAGCCAACTTAAAGAATGAAGGTAGTTTCCCACCAGGGCCCGACTTATTTTTCCACCCTGTATATGTACTCACTCAAGCGAATGTCTCACGGGAACCAACAAACTTTCCCTCAAGTTTTCGTTCTATTCAAGATATAAAAATTCTTATCAACAACGTAGCACTCAGTAGTTCTTTCTCTATAAAGCCGTACTAGTTCGTACTAATAATATAAATGCGAAATTATGTTTGGATGTATGGATGTTTGTAACTCTTTCACGCAAAAACTACTGAACCGATCACTATGAAATTTTGCATATACGTTGTATGGGACACCAGAAAGGACATAGGGTACCTTTCATCTAGAAAAAAAGGACTATTCTCGAGGGATAAATAAAAAATAAAAAACTAACGCCTGGTCAAAGTGTTATAGCAACACGAGGTCAAGCGTTATATTGCTTTTTTTTAAATTTTCAACGCGGACGAAGTCGCGAGCATCAGTTAGTATTTTATAACTAAAACTGAGAGCAGTGTTCTTGTACGAGAAATATATTCTAAATAATCTAAAAATAAAATATCTAACGCCTGATAAAAATATGTTAAGCAATAAACATTGAATATAATGTAATTAACACGTAAGAAAAAGGGGAGCGGGCGAAGTCGAAGGCAAACTTTAGTATAATCCAAGGACGTATCTTACTCATTTAAAGTTACTCAGTTTATGACAGACTAGCTTGTTGCACGAGACTTCGTCCGTGTAAATTTATAAAATATGTCACTCGCTTATATAGCCTTTTATAGTTGGAAGTATTTTTATATTTAAAAAAATTCTTAGTTTTTGAGTTTATTCATTATAAACCAAAATACCCAAAAAAAAAAAAAAAATTATTTATAATATTAGTATAGAACAAAGTGTGTATGTTGTTCTATACTAATATTGTGTGTTGGAACAATCGAAGTAGTCTCGAAATGGATGATTGTTAAAAAAAATAAAAAAAAAAAAATAAAAAAAAAAAAATGGCCTACTTAATGGAAGCACATACCAAACAAAGCCTTCGACACACGTAACATACCCGTCTGAAATAGGGTAAAACTTTCAGCATCAGAATTAAATATATCGCTAACACGTGAACGCCTTAACGGCAGTCTTAATCGCAACACGTGGTCGAGAGCCCGGTCACGTCTAGTTCATGTTGAGGCACCCTCAATAGCTTAAGAAACTACATTCTGTGTTGAATTATAGTGGACTAAAAAAAATTTAAATATAAATCTTGTATATATACAAGAAGAAGAAACAAATGTACAGAGTTAAAATAAACTTTAAAAATGAATATATGAATTAACTAGCTGGTGCCCGCGACTTTGTCCGCGTTGAACGATTAAAGGTACTCTATGTCCTTTCTGGTGTCAGAGACAATGTGTATGTAAAATTTCATAGTGATCGGTTCAGTAGTTTTTGCGTGAAAGTGTTACAAACATCCATACATCCAAACGTACTTTCGCATTTATAATACTAGCTGATGCCCGCGACTTCGTCCTCGTTGAACGATGAAAGGTACTCTATGTCCTTTCTGGTGTCAGAGACAATGTGTATGTAAAATTTCATAGTGATCGGTTCAGTAGTTTTTGCGTGAAAGAGTTACAAACATCCATACATCTAAACGTACTTTCGCATTTATAATATTAATATACGGATATTTTAGTTAACTTTAGTTGTAATAAAAAAAAAGACAGTTATGATATGAAATTTAAAAGCCAAAAATGTAATGACATTAATAAAACACCATAACTTAATTTAAATAATATAAAAGCTAATTAATAAAATAATTTCAAACAAATCAAGTGTACTTTAAAATGATCTCAGTTATATATATATTATACTTATTATTATAGCGCAGTATCAAGTTCACTAAGGGATATCTAATTAAAACGTTCCAAGAGGCAGGTGCTCTAAATTTCGACAACTTTTTCCACTTCAACTTCTAAATTAATTTTATGTTTTCAGGGTTCAGTTATTAGCGTTATATATAAGAGAAAACATTTTTTTTTCAATACTTTATATAAACAATAATAATCAAGGAATTATTTTGTAAAAATTATGAACTTTCCAGTTAAATTAAGTTTGGTTAATGAGTATTAATGTAATATTAAGATTTATAGAGTTCCATTTCATTCAACTTGTTAGGAACAATCGGTTCTCATAATTTAATCGCGGCCCATGTAATCCGATAAGAATGAAATCGATTGTGAGACTGGAATAGAATGACGTAACTGAATTAATATCGAATGATATTGGTATGCGAATCGAAATAGCAACGAATGGAAATCATAGTTCGGTCGGGAGATAGGGAGGAAACGTTCCGCAAATACCTTACATTTTTTCATGTCTTTTAGTAAGATAGCTTGGATATTTTTTATGACTATATATTCCGTATCATGTTCCAAGCATCTACAGTGTATCTTCTATAAGTAACAGAATGAGCGTTCATACTTCAATGAAACAATTCCAATAGATTTAGGCAAAATTACATTTATTACTCGGTATCATTTTATCGCTTTACATTGGAGAAATTAACCACCAATACGCCAAGAGGTAAAATTACTGATTAATTAATATAAAAATAAATAAACGTAATATTATATAATAGAAAGATACAACCTGGTTTTCCTTAGACTCAACAATACACTTGAGACTTTCACACTTCGCTTTTCTATTAACATTTTCACAAATTGTATGTCTTTACGGTGATAATACTTATATAATATGTAAAAAACCCCACTGCTAAATCAGTTTTGTTGCCATATATGAAAATATCTGTCAAACCTACATTAATAATACTGTGCCCTAACACTTCTATAGATAATAAATTAATCTACTTATAAACAGTGTCCTGACACCTCCTTGGCATGTTAAGAAATGACAAAGCTGTATACGGAGACATTTAGGACTGTAATATTGATTTTTATAATTTACCTGTCAGCGTCTCGTAAACTAACAGTTAACTTAAAAAAATTAAGAAACAGTTCACTTAGAGCCTTATAAGACTTCATCGTGATTTTAAGGTAGAGCCTATGGTTAGACTATGAAAAAGGACAGAACGATTTAATTGGAAAAATCAGTGATACATAAATGACAGTGAAGTTGGTGTTACTTATAAAAAACACATAAACATATGTCTTCCGTTTAACAGAATTAATTACTTAACATTTAAGTTAAGGGCCTCTTTCACCAGTTACAAGTAAAGTGTTGATTAGTTACTTTTAGAAATAATTTTATGTTTTATTAAATTATTCACTCGGTTTACTGAATCGTTCGATAGGCGAATTTTTATTATTATTTTGGGACTTTTACCGTACAAACAAAGGTATATATATCAGCTCCATCATTCCCGGTGACCGGTGACTTTAAATGGCGGTTAGCCTAGTTGACTTTACTCGGGGATGGTGAAAGAGGCCTTTAAGCTAATTTAAACTTAAGAAAATTTCTTTTTAATATTCATACTATATAAATCTCTTTTTAGTAAGAACACATACATACGAACGTACAAGAAATATGGCCTGTAACTAAAGACTCAGTAAGGTACAATTACCTCATAAAAATATATATATATCGTGAGATATATATATTTGACGACTCGTTTGGTCTAGTGGCCAGTAACCCTAGCTGTTAACCAAACGGTCGCGGGTTCGAATCCCGCTAGGGGCAAATGTTTATGTGTTAACATTTTACCTTTGTACCTATGTCATGGATGTTTTGTATTTATAATATGTATGTATTTACAAAAAAAAAGTAATCTATGTAGTATATCAACTATCTGGTATCATAGAGTAAATAGTATTTAAGTACTATTTACTCTATGCTGGTATCCATAATACAAGCATTAGTTGCTTACTGTGGAACTAGATGGTGCTGTGTGGAATGTGTGAAGATATTTATTTATTTTTATTTATTTATATATATATAAATAAATAGTTGTCTTGGGATGAGTAAAATGAGGGATCTTGATTCATTGTGAGTTATATATTATCAAAGCGACATTACAAGAGCAGTGTCCGACAGATATCGCTCAGTATTTACGACTTACTAAGGGGAGAATAGTCCCCTGTTAGTTGATATGCGTGTGTCCCTCGGACTACTTTTATTGCATATTAGATTGTGATGTTTTATGTCCTCCCCTTTAAATTACCACACATTCAATGTTCTTTATGCTTTTGTATTAATTTTCGTTATATAAATGACTAGCTGGTACCTGTGACTTCGTCCGCATTGAACGATGAAAGGTAACCTATGTCCTTTCTGGTGTCTAAGACAACGTATATGCAATATTTCATGGTGATCGGTTCAGTAGTTTTTACGTGAAAGAGTTACAAACATCCATACATCCATACAATGATCTGAACTTAAGTAACTTCAATTCGTTTAAGCTACAAAATCAATTTAATAAGTCATATAGATGACGCTACAGTCTGGCATATGTAGATTAATATTTAATTGAAAAATTAATATTAGAATACTGTCAATTTAGTTTTTAATATTATATCAATATTATTAAAAAAATTAAATAAAAATGAATGATTTCTTACCAAAGTGACCATAAAATCGGTTGTTTTAGGCGCATCTGAAATAAATAAAAAAATATGTAAGTACATTGATAAATTCGACATAAAATATTTTAGTTCGTTGTTTAGTACTTATTGAGTAATTTTTAATTTTCAGTAGTTATAACATGTAATAACATTATCTCCTTAATGAAACTATTGATCGGCTCAAGTTCCAAGATAAGGGTAGATTTACGATCCCACTATTTTTGAAAATCACTCTCTTGAGTAACTTTATCAACAACATAGTGTAAAAAATACAAGCACAGTAGAGGAACTGTTCGAAAAATAATATTAATAACTTATATTTATAGTAAAATATTTCATTTCGTTAACATGTAAGTAGGATAATATCATTGAGTATGTGTTCAAAAGTTATTTCATTGTAGTTGGGCTTAATTTTAAAACTTATTAAATCGAATTTTTATGTTATACATTTTTGGTTCACATCGTTGATTAGGGTTTATATTTTAGGTTTTTAAACCAAAATATAAGCACTGCTATCTAGCACTGCTTATATTTTGGCAGCAGTAGCAGCATCTGCTGGCAAAGAGCAAACCCATCATTATTAAAAAAAGAGCAATATTTCTGATATCCAGCCCTGGTAAATTTAAATTTATAATGGCGATCATAATAGTTTCTTGTAGAAACCTAATTGACAAATAAATATTTTGATTTGCTTTGATATAACTATTATAGTCATACCTAAGCATTTTATTAATAATTACAAATGATAACACGAGGTTAAACCTCAGTGGCTTTTAGTGTTATCATTTTACATGTTATTTTATATATTAGTCTTAAAATTGTTAAATATTATAAATAAAAAAAAATTAAAAAAAAATTGTTTTCAAGTTCCATTACTATATATTTGAATTACTGTGCAGAGGGCGTCTTAGAGCAAAAATCTAAAGGCACGATCGTATTTTTGTGATAAGAGCGTTTTCGGAGTATAATGAGTTCACTGAACCCTATTAGCCTAATGCTGAAGGATAAAAGGCGCCTTTTTTGCGTTTTTTATAAACCGATCGCAACTTAAGTGTTTCATTCGTTCATTAGACGTGAGAATTATGATCTGAAAGAAAGTTTATTTAATACTAGCTGAATAAATATGGTTTTTTTTTTAATATAAAATACAAGTAGCCTAAGTAACTCCTTATAACATAAGCCATATGCCAGTGAAAGCTCTGTCAAAATCGTTCCAGCCGTTTCGGAGCCGGAACAAACAGACAGACAGACAAAAGTTTTAACAATTGATTTTTTGATATAAGTAGCTACTTACCGTATAATGTAGGCACTCTAAGGCCCTCTTTTATCATGTGTCAAGTAGGCTAACCGCCGTTTAAAGTCACCGGTAACCGGGAATGATGGAGATGATATACCTTTGTTTGTACGGTAAAAGTCCCAAACATTAAAAAGAAAATAATAATAAAAAAATTCACCCATCGAAGGATGCAATAAACCGAGTGCATAATTTAATAAAACATAAAATTATTTCTAAAAATAATTAATCAACACTTTACTTGTAGTTGGTGAAAGAGGCCATAATATACATTTAGTAAAAAGCAGTTATTTTGACATTACAAACACACTTAATATTTATTTATTAGTATAGATATAAAACAACATTTAAATAAAATATATATGTACTGAAGTATTTTATGATGTGGCCTTTCTTATAAAATGCTTTTTTCAAATCAAAGGTTTCAGTAAGTGAGTAAGATATGTCAGAGTTCATTTTCCTATTACCCTTCCTTAATGTTACAATGGTCTTCAGAACACTTGCAGCACCTGCCTTTGGCGTCGCTTGTGTTATTGGCGAAGGTAGCCACCTACCATCAAGTTAAAGATGCTCTTAATTCCACACGATTACATTGAAGCAATATTTTATGCAGTCACATGGACACGAAACAATTCTTTTAAGTACCTATCTCAATTTTATTTATTTATTTATTTTCAAGGAAAACTTACAGTGATATTTATACAAAAATTTACTTAATAACTAAATGACAGATTAATTTGACACCATTTAAAAGATTCCGCATTTCGAATCTATATAAAATAAAATAAAACCGTTTCTAACCAGTATCAATAATTAAAAACCAATTACGACTAAAAAAAAAGAGTATAGATTTTTTTTTTATTTTTTTTTTGATAAAAAAATATTAAAAAGAAGTAAACAAATAAAACAAAAAAGAAAAAGTCTACAGTGAAGAGTGTGAATCATCAAACCATGATTTTCAAAGTAATTTTCTCTTAATTTGTAAATCTTTGAATTATATAAATTGAGTTTTGGAAATTCAATTAGACTATTGCCAACATAACAGGAATTGAAGCAACTAATAAAATTATTTCCACCTTTTCTTAATTGGACAGATAAAAACAGATCATGTGATAGTTAAATAAATTCTTAAGTGCACTGGAGAGAGATTACAAATTGCAAAGTAAAGTGTTGCCTTTTCGGTTATTCCATAAAGTTTGTTCTCAGCTAGACAATATGAAAATCGATTAAGTTAAAGAGCGAATAAAGCAGGAAAGTTTAATTGTAGAGAAGGCAACTTTGGCCAATTATCAACTTTACCGCGAATAGTTCTTCTGTGAATATTTTTAAGATATTGTTAACCTACTTTTGGCTCTAAGTTTAATTTGAATCTTGAACTTTAAATGGTAAGTTACATTTTACATTTCTTATTTGTCGCTTATACATTCTATTGTAGCAAAGGATGGTAATATTATAAATCATAGAATAATGAAATTACAGATGTGTTGATACAATTATTTTCTTATAATATATATATATATATATATATATATATATATATATATAACTAGCTGGTGCCCGCGACTTCCTCCGCGTTGAACGATGAAATGTACCCTATGTCCGTTCTGGTGACCCAGACAACGTGTACGCAAAATTTCATGGTGATCGGTTCAGTAGTTTTTGTGTGAAAGAGTTACAAACATCCATATATCCAAACATACTTTCGCATATTGTGCGCATATAAATGCGTAAATCTATAATAATATTATAAAATATTAGTATAGATTTACGCGGACGAAGTCGCATGCAACAGCTAGTTATTTTATTTAAAAAAAAAACTAGCTGAACCCGGCCCTCTCAATTACAAGATTAAGCCTCTTTCACAATCTCTGAGTAAAGTGTCAAGTAAGCTAACCGCCATTTAAAGTCACCGGTCACCGGGAATGATGGAGCTGATATATATACCTTTGTTTGTACGGTCCCAAAAGTCCCAAAATAATAATAAAAATTCGCCTATCGAACGACTCAGTAAACCGAGTGCATAATTTAATAAAACATAAAATTATTTCTAAAAGTAACTAATCAACACTTTACTTGTATTTGGTGAAAGAGGGCCTAAGAGCTAAAATTTATTCTTACAAGAACTCCTACCTACTATACGAAAAGTTGACATTATGTACATAGAACTTATTGGAAGGTATCTACGATAAATCTACACTAAATAGTATTATATTGTTAATTTAAACTCGATTCTGGAGATAAATTTGATCGTCGCTGATTTATTGGGGCTGATAAAAATTACTGCTCATTTAGATGCGAGGGGAAGTAACGATTTCTGAAGTTTCGCCATTCCTAATGGATATTTTGGATTTAAATCCCGATTGGAAACAATCGAGGAAGAATTATTCATATTAAAATTACGTGTCACTGAGTATTGTGTTAGTTGTACGTATATTTTAAAGTTTATAATTATACTAGCTAGTGCCCGCTACTTCGTCCGTGTTGAAAGATGAAAGGTATTATGTCCTTTCTGGTGTCCCAGACAACGTGTATGCAAATTTTCATAGTGATCGGTTCAGTGATTTTTGCGTGAAAGAGTCACAAGTTCAGTGATTTCGCATTTATAATATTAGTACGGATATTATAAAATACGGATAAAACTCTTTATACCTACTATAATTTTTTATATCTAAGTTTCTCTTGTCTAGCTTGCTAAATTGCCTATAAAAAAAAATGACATGTTGTAAACCATTCTGCCATTAAAATATTTATATAACACTAACTGGATTGGATTATTTTTTACTATAAAATGTCATACTTTAAAAAAAAAAAAAATGTGTGTCGAAAATTAAAATTCGAATATTGTAATTTTTTGGCACAATATTGTGAAATATTTTAATATCCGTACTAATTTTTTATATTATAAATGCGAAAGTATGTTTGGATGTATGGATGTTTGTAACTCTTTCACGCAAAAACTACTGAACCGATCACCATGAAATTTTGCATACACGTTGTCTGCGACACCAGAAAGGACATAGGGTACCTTTCATCCAGAAAAATGGACTATTCCTGAGGGACAAATAAAAAATAAAAAACTAACGCCTGGTCAAAGTGTTATAGCAACACGAGGTCAAGCGTTATATTGCTTTTTTTAAAATTTTCAACGCGGACGAAGTCGCGAGCACCAGCTAGTTGTGAAATAAGCTTACAACATGTGGATAGAGCAACCCATTTTATTATTTTCACAAAGAAATCAGGTCCTCGCAAGCATTTGTGTTATCCGATACTGTAGGTAGCATTCACTATTCGAATGAAACCTTTCTTTGAGAATCCCTCAGTAATCTTAGGAGGAGAATAGAGACAATATGGGGCCGCGTTCCTCTCGGGAACCAATCAAATATTGTCAAATTATCGATAAGGTCGATCAATCACGGACAAATCCAAATGTAACGGAAACGCGGGGATTTATGTTCTAGGATTAATTCTTACGGGATTGAGGTAAGGTTTAGCTGATATTTTGGAGGTACTAGCGGACAAATTTGCGGATAGATTCGGATAAACTTTCGTCCAGTTTTGATCGCTTGGAAAACCTTTTAACAGTGATAATGATTGCGTTGTATAGCTTTGTATAATTGAATTAGTATATACTTAGATTAGTATATACTTTTAACGCTTGAAAAATGCCGCAATTATTATATGAAGTAATATTTCAAATATATTTTGTACGAGTAAAATATGGAATCTTTAATAAATGTGGTTAAGTGAAGTACGTATTACTAACACTATATATCTTTGTTGGTTTCTGAGATCTTATAGAGTGTTCTTGATTACCGCTGCCCTGTATGGTCATAATATTCCTTACTAGCTGGTGCCCGCGACTTAGTCCGCGTTAAACGATGAAAGGTACCCTATGTCCTTTCTAGTGTACCATACAACGTGTATGCAAAATTTCATGTTGATCGGTTCAGTAGTTTTTGAGTGAAAGAGTTACAAACATCCATACATCCAAACATACTTTTGCATTTATAATATTAGTATTATGCTATTCACATTAATAGGATCGAGACTCTTCAGAAGGTTTCAAAAAATCATCTCATAACTTAACTTGTCATAACTTTATAACTATTATGATCGCCTTTGGTGATTCGGAGTGCTACTTTGGAGGATAGACGATGGATTGTGTATCTGTCTTTTAAAATCATTTACTTGATCTAAGATTACTCGACTTTTAAAATAAAATATAATTAGATCACGTCGCCCCGTTTTGGTCCTTTTTCCATTGAAGCATATAAAAATAACACGCTCTATTACAATCCGTTGGTCAAAACGTGCCTAGCCTACAATTGTGTTATTCTAGGATATAAACTTGATATTTATATATTTAACAAAAGGTATTCAAAAATAGTTTAACATCACTGTTTAGGTTGGTTTAATGGTATTTTTTATATCAAATATTTTTAAAAATTTATCTCCAATTACTAGTTTAACTTACACATACTCATGAGTATACTGCTTACAAGTATGATTGCAATACATTATTTGGTAAGAAACGTATTAACAACACTAATAAGAAACATAATAACAATAAATAAATAAATAAATAAAAAAACAAATAATATAGTTCATTACGGAACTTACAGAACACCACAGCATAGCATAATTCGTGAATAAGTGAATCTGGAGATTTGTGAATGAATACTAAAGCAGTTCCTTAACTTAAATGTTTTTTAGTGGAACTTAGATGTGGAGGACAAAAGTACCATTTTTTTTTAATACTGCTTCCCAACCCTCACTTATTTTTGGTGTTAAAAGATAGGCTCCACTGCATCTTATATAGTCGCACAAATGATAAAAACAAGTTTTTGTTGGTTACCAAAATAAAATGTAGATAAATTTTTCACTGACATTAGTTGATTACTTTTAAAAGTCAATAGCACTCACTACCGATCAAGTCTCAAAATCTGTCAGCAGTGTTCAGTTTTAAGTTATTATTTGCGCCGGAAACTAACGAGGAACCATCCAATCACATTTTTAATTTTCTCCCACTTGCAAAGGCTTTTGAGCTCAATGAAAAAAAAAAACGGAATAATTTCAGTTCGTTATTAATGAGACTGCGTCGAAATATTTGATTTTTAAGTTCAACAAAGGGGGATTTTTTTTATGGAGTGTTTTTGAAGTGAAAACTTCTTAGGCATTTTTCAGATGGAAAAAAACCCATTGAACTCGAGACACTGTTACCGTAACCGACACCTCTGTTGACAATTATATTTACTAGTAGTGGGTAGTATAATTTTTGTAGTAGTAGTTTATAATAATGAATAAAAAAAAAACATTTCATTTAAAAGTAATTCCTGCAAAATAAAATATATCCTGACGATTCAAAAAATAAACACATAATTGTTCCAGTTTTCACTTCTGTCGGCACTCCTGGAGTGCTACTGTTTTTTTTTCCTGTGTCGTACAGCATGTGTGCTGTTGGGTTTCGGTGAGTGAGTAAGGGATGCTTCGTAATTCCTATTCTCAAACCTTCTACTATGGTCTATTATATATATAAAACTCGACAGACAGACAGGCTGATAGTCCACTTTATGATGGGGGGCTAGCATAGCCTATAACACAAGCAACGCCACTGGTGTTTTAAGTGCGCTGATGATCATAGTAGAAGGTTATTAACTTAAAAAAGTTATTTATAACTGAATACGCTGCAGCGCTAGAGCAAAAAAATCATTATTTCTAATCAAAAGATATAGATGGCTTCTATAACTCTAATTCTCTGGCGACAAAATGGCTGTAAGCGGCAAGTTTTCTACGATTGTACGTATGTTAGTAACATCGAAGCCATACTAAACTAAATAATGTGTACTTACTTACACAGTACAGTACAATTCGTAGGAACACAGTTCGGAGTTCAGTAATATGTAGTGCTTTTATATCGTTGTTGCGCATGCAGTGTGCTAAAAAGCGCTTTTATTCTATTATATATCATTCGAAGCAATAGGCTTAGGTAAATAAACAAGTTTCCTTTGTAACAAAAAGCTATAAAATCGTTTTAATACTCGTACTCATTAGGCAGATGTTTCAAAGTTTCACAAAAAGCCATTAAGAAGCTCGGCGTGAGTACTGATGCGTCACGTTCGGTGACACGTGAGGACAAATTTGCCTTATATGACACAAGTCGACAATTGCTTCATTCTCGTATATTTTGAGGCGCTTTACACTTTGAGACTGCTCGGTATATTCTAATTTTATTTTATTTATAATGTACCTTTTAAAGTTCCATTAAAATGAGCTCGAGAGAAACGCAGTGTCCCTACTTTTCAGACTGACCTATGTAAAGTTCAAGTCCAAAGTTGACCCTTAACCACTCGTCTAGTGGGCACGTCATAAGTAAAAAGATTCGCATGGAAATATTTTATAGTATATTATCAAGGGGTGGCAAATGGGTCAACGCAAATACTGAGCTATGGGAAATTGTTCATTGAGACTGTGTCACTGTACACATTAGTAATTAAAACATTTAATAATTTGTTTTTCTTGGATTCCCAGCATCCAGCGAGTCCAGCGCGCGAGCTCTAAAGAGAGCGGCTGGCATGGCTTTTTTTATATAGATTATATATTATTATTATTATTATTATTATTATTATTATTATTAGCCTTTCACACTTATTAGAATTCTCTTTGTCTAAGTGAGAGGTAAAACACTCACAATACTTAACATACTGTCAGCGTTTGCTATTTATGTCGACTGAAGTCTAACTGAAGTTAGTTAATTAAGACAGAAAGTATTGTATAAAGTACTCTGTAGTGTTTTACAATATAAACAAAATAAAGTACTCTGTGGCATGATATTAAAAATGTAATCTGACATGACAGTTTAACGAACACGTCCGCGAAGGGAGGTCGTTGTAGTATGTCCGCGCATCTTATAGTTGTATATTTCTGAAATATCGGTCAGACATTAAAAATATTGGGAGTAAACACAAAGTGGTTTTAATTGATGTAACCGAAGTGGAGAATGATAATAATGCAAATAATATTTGCCTCAAAATTTTTGGGTCGTAAGTACCTACTTCACTACTTAGGAAAATAATAAATCGAAAGCGTAAAACTAAACTTAAAATGTTCCAACAGTTCGCTTTAGTTCGAAGCAATGATGTTTTTGGTAGCAGGTACGTTCAAAACTTTGCCAGGACATTGTTTTCAACTTTGGAGTTCGACACGATCTGAGTGTCGCGCTGCGACCTGTCGTGTCGCACACTGTATTTTAATCCTTAAGCTTTCCAAGTGCGTTTTCATTAATTTATGAGAAAGTGGAAAGTTGTGGGAACTTTATAATGTATTTGTGTCGGCTTATACAAGTATATTACTTGTGATTATACGCTCCAACTTGCCACTAACCACTCCTTTGTTTGAAGAGGTATCCAAACTAATATTCAAATGCGAAAGTCATTTTAATATTTCGCCTTCACGCCTTAAACAACTCAATCGATCATGATGAATAAATGAAGTAAAATTTATTAATTGTGTATACATATATACCTATTTGAAATGTACACAAAGATCATAATCGGCTTACAAGAACTAGTGAACTCGTTAGGCAGAGATAATCTTTCTCCGACCACACAAATAGTTGCGACATAAACTAAGTACCTTTTGATCTGTTGTTTAGCAAACGAAGCGATGGATTAACTTGTTCAAAGGTCGTGACATTGACTTTCTATTCATGCTGCACTAAATTATTAGCCAAATAAACTCACACCTTCCCACATTGAAGAGAGGTCTGTGCCCAATATTGGAACGTAATTCGTATCTTAATATTATAAATGCGAAAATATGTTTGGATGTATGGATGTTTGTAACTCTTTCATGCAAAAACTACTGAACCGATCGCCATGAAATTTTGCATACACGTTGTCTGGGACACTAGAAAGGACATAGGGTACCTTTCATCCAGAAAAAAGGACTATTCCCGAGGTATCACTAAAAAATAAAAAACTAACGCCTGGCCAAAGTGTTATAGCAACACGAGGTCAAGAGTTATATTGCTTTTTTTTAATTTTTAAAAAAGTTATTAAAAAGAAAGGTTATTAAAAAAAGATTTCATTTTATAAATGACTAGCTGTTGCACGCGACTTCGCCAGCGTAACTTTATAAAATAAGTTGGTGCCCGCGACTCACCCGCGTTGAAATTTATACACTAAAACCTTCTTCGAGAACCACTCCATCTATTGGTGAAAACCGCATGAAAATCGGTGCAGTAGTTTTTGAGTTTATCGCGCACAGACAGACAGACATACGCGGCGGAGGACTTGACAATATAGCTTTCTATAGGTGAATGAATTTTCAAAATGGGGCCACTAGTTTTTGTATACATAACAAACGTATAAAAATACAAATATTCTCTCCTTATAATATTAGTAGACGATATTTTGTTACAGAGTTTGGTGTCTGTTTAGTATTATTATAGTCATCTGCTATGATTACACCAAGACCAATCCGTTACCATGACAACGCTCATCCTTTAGAAAACGCCCTAATTGCTTCAATAGAGCCAGCAATTAACAAATGACAATCGATACGATTCAGAAGATCAGGAGTGGAGCAATTGTCATATTCCATTCCCCGTGATTACAAAAGTCGTCGTGGCGGCACTTAAATAAATGGAATATTGAACAACATCGAAACTTGAGCAGGAAATAGAATCAAGAGGCAGTATAGAAAATCAATTTCCGTTTATAAAATATAATCTAAGTGAAGATATGCGAGGCTTTTGACTTTGCGGGATTAACATTACGAGTATATTTTATATAATGTCGAGGTGCGGAGTCATTGAGAGGTTATTCTGATTCTCAGACTGAATAAGAACTTTAGATAGAATGTTGCGGACATAATAGTGAAGCCAGTTTTATGTTATACTAGCTGGTGCCCGCGACTTCGTCCGCGTTGAACGATGAAAGTCCCAGACAACGTGTTTGCAAAATTTCATGGTGATCGGATCAGTAGTTCTTGCGTGAAAGAGTTACAAACATCCATACACCAAACATACTTTTACATTTATAATACTAGCTGGTGCCCGCGACTTCGTCCGCGTTGAACGATGAAAGGTACCCTATGTGCTCTCTGGTGTTCCAGACAACGTGTATGCAAAATTTCATGGTGATTGGTTCAGTAGTTTTTGCGTGAGAGTTACAAACATCTATACACCAAACATACTTTTGCATTTATAATACTAGCTGGTGCCCGCGACTTCGTCCGCGTTGAACGATGAAAGGTACCCTATGTCCTCTCTGGTGTTCCAGACAACGTGTATGCAAAATTTCATGGTGATTGGTTCAGTAGTTTTTGCGTGAGAGTTACAAACATCCATACATCCAAACATACTTTCGCATTTATAATATTAGTACGGATATGGTATAGGCCGTTTACTATATGGATATCTTGTGTTCGAAGCTATAACCTAATTTTTTTATATATTTGATTGAAAATATTGATTTCCTAGTTTACTTATGTGTAAATTGTGATTCCAAAAGACTTTTTACTTTTTAAAACCTGATTTTAAACCATTTCACATTTATTATCCCTAGTTGATATTTCAATAAGGCGAGGCGTGGTTCATTTGCATTCGTGTGCATGTAACGTCCAAGGCGTTGTTTTACCGGCTTCACTTTGCCGTGCACATGGCTCTATCTTTAGTCCTTATTTTATATGAGTTCTAATAAAAGAATTTTGCCCATAAATAAATCGTGTTAAGACCGTGACGCTGGGCTGTAATGATACATATAACAACATAATACTTATAAGTTGGCTTTAAATTACCCCTGTTGCCGTTGGAACTTGAGAGGCTATAATTAAGAGAGAATAGTACGTAACACAGCCTTAATACCTGGTAAGTCGTTTTAGCGTCAAGCGTCCTTAAGTACGGTTTGGGTAACGCCTTAACTTAACCAATTATTTTTAGGTTTACAAGAAATTCGCTCTTTCTGAGTGCGATTCAAATAAGAAAAACTCTTTCAGTTTCTTTTAAAGACGGATTCGATGAAATTTGAGTTACAAAATTTGTTTTATTTTAAATGAAATACAAGAACTTTCTTAAAGTTTTTTTTTTTTTTTTTTTTTTTTTTTTTTTTTAAATTTAAAACCGACATAACAATGTTAAGCAGATGTTTGTGTCATTTCTTTAAATGTTTAATATTCTGTACACGATTTATAAAAAAAAATTTGAATTTATTTTTTTAATTTAGTGAATAAAATTTATTTATTTAAATTTGTAAATTAGTTTCATTCCATACAAATTTCGTCCATTGGTTGAGTGGTTAAGATGCTTGCCTTAGAGCTTTGATTCAGGGGTGCCTAGTTGGTTTCCCGGCGGGGCTAACTTTGTGGTCTTTTCAAAGTTGGCTACTTAATCCTTTTTTCTCCTGGTTACTTAATCCTGGTTCAAAGTTATAGCAAGTAGGGGCATAGCAGACAGCTTTTCGCTGTCATAAAATGTCTGTAGACAGGCCACCCCCTTGCGGAATAATTACCATCGTTAAATAACAGCACGTGTGCTGATGAGTTTCGGCAAGAGAGATAAAATTACCAGACCCCATTTCCCTATGCTTATCATCAAACTTAAATTGGCAGCGTACTTGACCTTTATTAAATTAAATATGAGATTCCTTGAGCCACTCGCTATACATATACTAATCTTATTTGTACTAGTATGGATTATAGATTACTAGCTGGTGCCCGCGACTTAGTCCGCGTTGAACGATGAAAGGTACCCTATGTCCTTTCTCGTGTCCCAGACAACGTGTATGCAAAATTTCATAGTGATCGGTTCAGTAGTTTTTGCGTGAAAGAGTCACAAACATCCATACATCCATACATCCAAACATACTTTCGCATTAATAATACTAGCTAGTGCCCGCAACTTCGTCCTCGTTGAACAATGAAAGGTACTCTATGTCCTTTCTTGTGTCCCAGACAACGTGTATGCAAAATTTCATGGTGATCGGTTCAGTAGTTTTTGCGTGAAAGAGTCACAAACATCCATACATCCAAATATACTTTCGCATTTGTAATATTAGTACGGATATTATAGCTACGAGTGATATATATATATATATATACCCATATTTTCTTCTAGAATGTTATTGTACTTCAAATGTATTCGCCTGTCATGTTTCTCGATGTCACATTTAAAATAATTTGACATATGATTGTCATTGCAGATGAAAATTTGGCTTTTTCTCGGGAAAATTTAATTTATCCATACTCTCTGGTGAATAAAAATGTGTCGTCTTTTTTTTTTTTTGCCAACCAATATATATATATTTTTTTGTAATAAAGAACCACTTACATTGAAACGAAGTTTCAGCGTAAATCGAAATACACAGTTTTAAGTGTAAATAAATTGATTTAATTAATTAAAAAAATATTAATTTTCTAATTAACTAGTGAGTTATTAAATAATTTCAAAACATAATTTAAGGTTTAAAACGGCAAGACTTAATTTTTTTTGTAATTCCATTATTAAGATAGTGTTTTTTAACAATTGTATTTTATTTGTAATATTATTTAGATTAGATCTAGCGTACGTACTTGTGCGTGATCACTTGTGGCATTAACAAAATCCAAAAAATCTATATCCAATCTAGGACAGCTGGACAGTTATTTTTCAAGGGAACTATACAAATATGAATATCGACTTAAATCACAATTTATTTTGTGACGTCGTTTTTTTTACTGTGGCAATATATCTGGACTTACTTACACACAATAGATTTTTGGAAAAGCGCCAACGTAACACGTAGAATACATCAATTTTTATGAATGTTAAGTAAACTGCGCATAACGAATGTTCTATTAGATATGAAGTGATGATGTGCCGCATCAAACTATTCTGGTAATTACTACTGCAGTTAAATTGTTTCTCTTTGTGCTTTGTGCTCCTGAGATGGCCGGCGTACCTCCACTTTCGGGTACGCCGAGGTTCCGACAGGCAGCGACAGCCGTGGCGGGGCACCGAAGTCGTGTCATAACGTCCCCGCGACGTCCCCTGCCTCGACCTCCCCACAGTTGTCCCGGACTCCTATGCTCATAATGTATCCATGATATATAACTAACTCTACGTTAATAAAAACTTTTTAACAAAAAAATTAAACCGCCAAAAAAACTGAAAATCAAAAAATAATTTCATTTAATCTTAATAACTGGTGGGTTTTGTTAATGAATCCATCTCCTCTCCTCGTGTAGACTCATGTATGTGCGACAGATGTCGCTACTGTGTTCGATAACAGCTTGCGGCGCGCGTGTGGGTCGTCGACTGCATTTATTTAAATTTATTAATTAACTCGCTTTAATACGCAAGACAATACTTAAGTTTTCTATCATCATAAACCGCACCTGTGCTATCGAAGTCCGCACTGTGAATGTATGGGATTGTGCTAGGTGTGAAACCTAGCCCCCGATTGTAATCATCAGCTTCGGGAGACAGCGGGAGCTAAAGGCAGGTGAGTGTGCACGCTTCCTTATCCCATTTTACAGTTTTGACCTTATCCATTAAGGTAACGTTTCCCTGGAGGAGCAAAACATCCAGGGTGGTCCTTCAATGCATCTTTCACCCGCATCACCAATAACTAAGTTCTTAAACTAATGTAAGTATACATAAGTAATTTTGAGTCGCCGCCGCGCATCACGCTTTACGTAATTATTAATTAATTTGCTTGTTTGGCGCCAACTCAAAATTACTTATTATTAAGATTAAATAAAATTATTTTTTGATTTTCAGTTTTTGCGGCGAATTAATTTTTTTGTTAAAAAGTTTTTATTTTATAATGTTTTGTGGCTACAATCTACTAATTACTATATGTTTTATTTTTGATTACTTTTTTAAAATTGTAATACACAACTCAGGATTAAAATCTGTGAGAGAACAATCAATCATCCCTTATTTTCGCACCCTTATGGTTTAATTTTTTTTTTCCAAATTTAAATGGGAACATCTTCGGGGTATACCCTATCCAATAAAAAAAGAATTATCATTATGTGTGGTCATATATTACAATCAGTGAGTGAACAATCAATCATCCCCTATTTTCTCACCCTTATGGTTTAATTTTTTTTCCAAATTTATATGGGAACATCTTCGGGGTATACCCTATCCAATAAAAAAAGAATTATCAAAATCGTACTACTCTGTAAAAAGTTATGCGTGATCATACATAAAAATAAATAAATATATACGCGTCGAATTGAGAACCTCCTCCGTTTTTTTTTAAAAAATTTTGGAAAAGGGCATACTGAGTTTCGTATTAACAAATTGGGTAGCCCATTTAGTGGCAGTAACCACTCCTTTACGTACGACCACCTTGAAAACAGCATGTTTACTCTTGTGTTACGTGAGTGTGTAATTAGCTAATATCCGCAATAATCTGTACTTATATACTAATATTATAAATGCGAAAGTAGGTTTGGATGTATGGATGTTTGTAACTCTTTCACGCAAAAACTACTGAACCGATCGATCACCATGAAATTTTGCATACACGTTGTCTAGGACACCAGAAAGGACATAGGGTACCTTTCATCGTTCAACGCGGACTAAGTCGCGGGCACCAGCTAGTAATATTATAAATGCGAAAGTATTCTTATCAACAATGTAGCACTCAGTAGTTCTTTCTCTATAAAGCCGTACTAGTTCGTACTAATATTATAAATGCGAAATTATGTTTGGATATATGGATGTTTGTGACTCTTTCACGCAAAAACTACTGAACCGATCACCATGAAATTTTGCATACACGTTGTCTGGGACACCAGAAAGGACATAGGGTACCTTTCATCCAGAAAAAAGGACTATTCTTGAGGGATAAATAAAAAATAAAAAACTAACGCCTTGCCAAAGTGTTATAGCAACACGAGGTCAAGCGTTATATTGCCTTTTTTTTAAATTTTCAAGTAGACTAACCGCCATTTAAAGTCACCGGTAATCGGGAATGATGGAGATGATATACACCTTTGTTTGTACGGTAAAAGTCCCAAACATTAAAATGAAAATAATAAAAAAAAAATCGCCTATCTAAGGATGCAGTAAACCGAGTGCATAATTTAATAAAACATAAAATTATTTCTAAAAATAACTAATCAACACTTTACTTGTAGTTGGTGAAAGAGGCCCTTAAAGTATTATTGCAAATATTTGATACTACGAGTATAGTGGCAGGACGCATTATGTTTCAGTCATTAATGGACATCCGGTTACTTCGGTGGTATTTCCATGACATGGTAACCTTGACCTGATGCTACAGCATCAAGTAGTCTGCGGAATACTCAACTCCTCAGCAACAAACAGCAGCTATAGCGTGTTTAAGCTCAATAGAAAATCGGGGGTAAGTTTATAACTTTCAACTATAGCTTGTCATTCAAAAGGGATGCTATAAAAATATACATAATAACTTTCAAGACATCAGAATGCGGGGAGACGGTTTTACACTTTGGTTTCTTGTTATTAAAAAACTCTCATGACACGTATGTCAAGTTTATGCCAAGATACATAACATATTGTTATTAATTAATGTGGTATCAAGAAAAACAAGGTTACATTTGTCTACATTCATGTTGGAACTCATACCCCTATATGCCGCGAGCGAAATTAATATTCAAGATGTAATTTATCAGTGTCGTGACCTGTCAATGTAACAAGGTATTAGCTTGTTTAAATATTTGATAATCATGATTATTATGTTGAACATTACACGAAAATACAAGCCTTATTTACTTAAGTAATATAAAAAGTAGTATAAAGTATAAAAGATAGGGTCTATCGGTCTGTTGAAATAGATGAAGAAATCTTCTCTAGAACCTCAATTAGGAGAAAATGCAATACAGGGCCTGTACATCTTCCAAGGTTATTATTTAATTAGTTAAGGTTAATTCTTAAGCTTTTATGTTAATATCGATATCTAGTTTTATTATTAACTAGCTGGTGCCCGCGACTTCGTCCGCGTCTAACGATGAAAGGTACCCTATGTCCTTTCTGGTGTCCCAAACAACGTGTATGCAAAATTTCATAGTGATCGGTTCATTAGTTTTTGCGTGAAAGAGTTACAAACATCCAAACATACTTTCGCATTTATAATACTAGCCGGTGCCCGCGACTTCGTCCGCGTCTAACGATGAAAGGCACCTATGTCCTTTCTGGTGTCCCAAACAACGTGTATGCAAAATTTCATAGTGATCGGTTCATTAGTTTTTGCGTGAAAGAGTTACAAACATCCAAACATACTTTCGCATTTATAATACTAGCTGGTGCCCGCGACTTCGTCCGCGTCTAACGATGAAAGGTACCTATGTCCTTTCTGGTGTCCCAAATAACGTGTATGCAAAATTTCATAGTGATCGGTTCATTAGTTTTTGCGTGAAAGAGTTACAAACATTCATACATCCAAACATACTTTCGCATTTATAATATTAGTACAAATTTTCTCATCTAATGTGGTGTTTTAAAATATCTTACAAATGCTCGAACAACATTTGTGCTAGCAGCGTTTCGTCTAGATTCATTTAGTCTAGTGCTACTTTGGGCAAAGCTAATTAACTATAGCATCATTAAATGCAAGCCTGCTGAAAATTGTTGAACCTTGCTTAGAGTGCTATCGATAGAATCTAGATACAGTTCATCAATTTAATAAAGCTGAAGTGGCATTGGGTAAGCTACATACTTTATAAACAATGTATTTCTTACATTATTGATTAATGTGAGGTTTAATATCAAACTTCTATGTTTATGTTAATGTCGACAGATAGGCTGGTGTCCACTTGATGGTAAATGGCAACTGTCATCTACAACACAAGCAAAGCCACAGGTGCTACAAGTGCGCTGCCGACCATAGTGGGATAAGGTATAATGACTAGTTATAGGGTGATTTTTTAATTTTATTAAAAAAACATTATTCTATCTTGAGATAACATTATTCTATTATTAATTACATACAGAGAAGTAATATTTTGAAAAGCTGTAATAATTAGACGTGTGTTTTGGCGGTATAAGGACGAGGGCTTTATTTGGAAGTCTAGTACAGAAGGCTTGTAACGTTGATGAATGATGATTGTATTAAGTATTATTGTTAATAATATAATTAATACATTATTATAATTAATTACATTATTTATTTAATATATAAGTAATAAATAATAGTTGTAGTAGGTATTATTTGTAATCTATGTTTATACTTAATATATCTTAGAGTAGGATTGGAATATTTAGCCTGAAATTTTATATTATATAATTTATATTGGAATATTTTGCCCTATTGAAATATAAATCCTCAAATTGTATTCTAGCTACTGGTAAAAGTTATTTTTTTTTAAATCGATTCTGTTATTTTTTATTTTTAGCTTTTTATCTTGTGTCTCAATATTACTATTAGAATTTATTTTTTATGAAAATTAATTTTTCAACTAGAATTTAATATGACCATAGTTTTTAGCTATTACAAAAAAAATATATTATAACATTTTCTAATTAGATAATATTAACATAACAAAATAAGATGATAATATATTAAATTACAATGTAAATAGATAATTAAAACTTACATGGTACAAAGGAAACCTTTATTTAAAGGTACACACACAATTTTTTACAAAGAATCCACACATTCAAACTACACTAAAATCCAAGTTTTAATATAACATTCTGTGGTTTGAACTTTCGTTATTCGATCGTAATTTTCACTCGTATTTGTATGAAGGAAAAGCGATGCCTCCGTCGTCGCTTACGAAACGAACTGAAAAGCTTCTCCTGTAAGTTAGGGAGCTTTGAGTTACGCACAGGCGCAAAGGGACATAAGTTTTGGTATCATTTCTGTTCGTTTGACATTTGTAATACAAATTGTAGTCCTTATATAATATAAAATGTATATTATGTTTCATAATGGACTCCTAAAATTCAAGACAAAACTTAGATTAGCAGGTGATCCTGTCAATTTTAGTAGCGATAGGTTGAACAGATTTTTTTTTGTAATGTTTTCTTTACAAATTAATACAAAAAAAATAATTGTAATTCAATACTTGATAAATTTAGTAAAAAAAAAACTCATCTATTTAGAATTTTTCAGTAATGTACGACGAGAACATATCAAAATGTTAATTTCAATAATTTTGATTCTAATTTTATATTGGATATATAATACTATGATCCAATTCAAGTAATATGAATAATATTAATAGGAAAGATCCAAATATTAACTCATATTAATAAGATATATTTAAATATTTAAATATAAATAAATAATAATTATATATAAAAATCAAGAAAGTCACCTACTATAGGTAATATAGGAAAGATCACATTAATCTTCTATATATATATATAAAATTCTCGTGTCACAGTGTTTGTAACCAAACTCCACCGAAACTGCTTGACCGATTTTTATGAAATTTTTTTGTGTACATTCGATAGGTCGTAAATTATTTCTTATATACAAAAGTGGCCAAACTGATAAAAGTGGCCAACCAAAAAAAAAAAAAAATATATAGCAAAACAATGTTTGCCGTGTCAGCTAGTAAAGATATAAATAACTAGCTGGTGCTCGCGACTTCGTCCGCGTTGAAAATTTTAAAAAAAGCGCTAAAAAAAATAACGCTTAACCTCGTGTTGCTAGAACATTTTGGCCAGGCGTTAGTTTTTTATTTTTTATTTATCCCTCGGGAATAGTCCTTTTTTCTGGATGAAAGGTACCCTATGTCCTTTCTGGTGTCCCAGACAACGTGTATGCAAAATATCATGATGATCGGTTCAGTAGTTTTTGCGTGAAAGAGTTACAAACATCCATACATCCAAACATACTTTCGCATTTATAATATTAGTACGGATTGGTTTAGTAGTCGTCTCGCACAATTTCATTAGGTGCGAAATGTGCGAAAAGCCAACTTTAATTTAATTATATTTTTTACCTCAGTCAGTCCAGTCGCAAGACGTCCACTGCTGGATATATCCTGGGAGATATCCCCCCCCCCCCTATTTTTTTTATATATATTTACCAAGGAGCGCTGGACATATCCTGGGGAATATATCTGTCCCCTAAACTGTCCCCTAAATTTTCTTATATATTTACCAAGGAGCGCTGGACATATCCTGGGGAATATATCTGTCCCCTAAATTTTCTTATATATTTACCAAGGAGCGCTGGACATATCCTGGGGAATATATCTGTCCCCTAAATTTTCTTATATATTTACCAAGTAGCGCTGGACATATCCTGGGGAATATATCTGTCCCCTAAATTTTCTTATATATTTACCAAGTAGCGCTGGACATATCCTGGGGAATATATCTGTCCCCTAAATTTTCTTATATATTTACCAAGGAGCGCTGGACATATCCTGGGGAATATATCTGTCCCCTAAATTTTCTTATATATTTACCAAGGAGCGCTGGACATATCCTGGGGAATATATCTGTCCCCTAAATTTTCTTATATATTTACCAAGGAGTACCTACATTCAGAAAGTTATCTAGAATATCGTAGATCAGAATCAGAAAGTTTAGTAATTAATTTTGATTCTAAAAGTAATTTAATGTTTGTACTTACATCCGCATCCCAGTTTTTACGACTCGGTGCGCTGCGGTTAACTTTTTTGGCTTTTCTGTTCTCTCTTTATATTCTTTTTTTTTAATTAAAAATATTGTAAGCACTTTATTTATACATTAACTTTTCTGTCTGTTGATCTTAACATTAAAAAAAAAACCATTAACTATGATGTTGCTCGATTTAACAGGCGTCGGTAGAATACAATCAAGAGGATCATCAGCATGATTTCGCTTTAAAATAAAGTACCCAACATGAAAATAATTTAAAAAAAATAAATTTTGGTTAAATGAATCTTAATTTAAATAAGTAGTGCACCCACATTTAGGATGCTTCAAAGGAGCAGTTATTAGATTTCACAGCGAACGTCTTTGTGAACCTTATTCTGGTGTTGCAAGCGTCAAAAGCGATGTAAGACTTCCTTGGAGATACGACAAAGGAAAGGTTTAAAATACTAGTGTAACTGCCTCTTTCACCAACTACAAGTAAAGTGTTGATTAGTTACTTTTAGAAATAATTTTATGTTTTATTAAATTATGCACTCGGTTTACTGAATCCTTCGATAGGCGAATTTTTATTGTTATTTTGGGACTTTTACCGTACAAACAAAGGTATACGAGTATCAGATCCATCATCCCCGGTGATCGGTGACTTTAAATGACGGTTAGCCTACTTGACAGGCCCTAAGTCAATAAATTTTTAAATTTTACTCAGAGACAGAGATTATCAATACATATAATAAAATGGTAAAAATTGTACACATTATACTAGGTTAAAAAAAACATTGTGTGGTTTTATGAAACGACGATACAAGTGAATTTTTTTTCTACACGGTCAGCTGATGCTGGCCATGGGCGCCGCCATATTGGCCGCCTGTAATGCGACATGCGATAGATCGCACACTTAGTATTAAAGTGACCGAATTAAAAAAAATCACTTTTTTGATAAATGTTTTGTAATTAGGAGTTGGGTTGTTTATTTGGACATTAATAACACAAGATGTTAGTTGTACAGTTAGTTTTTTTTTTCCATAAATATAGAATATGAAACACAGATTTGAGTGAAACTTTAATTTGAATTGAAAACTATTTAAGTTGTTTATCTATCTCGTTTAAGACTTATTCTGAATTAGGTCACTTTAATACTAAGCGTGCGAGATGGACGAAAAAATTTCACTTTAAAATTTTTTTCTTAAAGTTTTCTGTTTGTCCGTGCGCTTTATGCGCGATAATCTCAAAAACGGCTTAACCGATTTAAATGCGGTTTTCACTAATGTATTGTATTAAGCTTCCGTAATGTCTCAAAAAAGTTACGCGCTATTCTAGAAACGCGCACGAAGTTGCAGGCACATCTATTCATTAAAAAAATGATTTGGATAACTGCTTATATCAGCATAGTATTATTTAAGAATAGTATTATAAATTTTTAGTCTGTCAGTTGTCGTGACACAAGAGCAGACAATATAAGTATGATGACGCGAGATGTTTCTCGCGGAGTGCTTTAATATTTAATGGCAAACAATCTGGTTTGAGTTGAGGCGACTGTAATAATGCATGTACCATGTACAGTAGGGTGTCTGTGTTACAAAAAACCTGTAAACAAAATTATTTTAAATGTGCATCACTTTTTAGCCGGGTGTGGGACAGCTCTAACAAAGTTATATCAATGATCGCTGATAGATTAGATTGATTATATAATATATTATTATTATTATAATCTTTATTTATTTTATTTATTATTATTATTATTCAAGTATATATTTTCTTTTTTAGATTTAAATTTTTTACAATATAAATTTAAAAAAAAATTATAATTTATTATTATTATTATTGTTTTCTTTTCTTTCATCATGTATTATATTTTACTAGCCGGTGCCCGCGACTTCGTCCGCGTTGAGCGATAAAAGGTACCCTATGTCCTTTCTTGTGTCCCAGACAACGTGTATGCAAAATTTAATGGTGATCGGTTCAGTGGTTTTAGCGTGAAACAGTTACAAACATCCATACATCCATACATCAGCTAGTCTCCAATGAAGTATGTTCGCTTCCAGTGGTCCATTCAGGTGCATTGAAGCGCTTTACATCAATCTCCCCTATAATAAGATCGATGACGTCATATCAATTACTCGACGATACCTAATTAGGTTAACCAATAACGAGTTCTGGTCGTCAGCTGTAACCACATGTCGCTTGATTTATTGGACAAGTTTGACAGTATATTGTATAACATCATCTACGTAGGATGACAATTATAAGTGCATTTTCTTTAGTCAATTAATTAGCTATTTTGTGTTATCAATTTATGTTTCTTGAAGAATGTTTTATAGTTTAAGACGTACTCCGCGTTTTGACCTGACTGCTTTGGACTTTACGGACCTGTTTTGGAAAATTCAAAGAAAATTGTGGACTTGACTTGACTGACTAGTCTCGGGATCTGTTACCTTTGATTTTAATTTGAATTTTGTCTTTTTTAAATTGCTATTTTTACAAATGACACTGGCAAAATCATCGGAGAAGATCTGATGGAGCCAAGACATCAAAAGAGAAGAAGAAGGAGAAAAGTCCTAATGCATTATAAAAGCGTGGTCGCCCTACGAGCATAGCATTATGCGAGAACACGATTCGCATTAGCCCGCATCTACTATTCGTTCAGAATTAGACATCGTAACACTCGTAGATCACACTTTGACAGTGTAATTAATGAACAAGTACTGGCAGGCTGAAAATAAATTGATTGTTTATAATATTTATTAAAAAAATCAGTAAAAAATCTAGAACATTCTTTATGTGTCATGATAACTAATGTTTATTACTTAACATAGCGTCGAGATCGATCGCAAATGAGTTCAGAATTAATTTTAATAAATAAAATATTGGCCAGTAAATAAAATATATAATCTGTGTACATCATACCAAATTGTAGCTAACTATACTTAAATAAGAAAACTTATTATATAATATTCGGGACTCTGAAACTTACACTAGGAATTTCAACTAAACCTGAACTGACTGGCTTATAATTTCTTATTTATTTAATTATTATTATATAAGAATTTAGCACTATCACTTGACTTATATTCTTGTTATTTAGTGTTAAATATATATTACTAGCTGGTGCCCGCGACTTCGTCCGCGTTGAACGGTGAAAGGTACTATGTCCTTTCTGGTGTCCCAGACAACGTGTATGCAAAATTTCATGGCGATCGGTTCAGTAGTTTTTGCGTGAAAGAGTTACAAACATCCATACATCCAAACATACTTTCGCATTTATAATACTAGCTGATGCCCGCGACTTCGTCCTCGTTGAACGATGAAAGGTACCCTATGTCCTTTCTAGTGTCCCAGACAATGTGTATGCAAAATTTCTACATATACATTTTAGTATATCCTCTTAACCAAAATTATATTAACATAAACACAATTGTTATTTACATCAAAGCTTGGTGAATTCGCTAATAGTAATTTTATTTACAGAATAGTACCATTTTTTTGTAATAATTTATCTTTTAGATGACGTTTTATTAAAATCCTTGGAGTCCATACTAGATTACCATATATCGGTTGTTTTTATTAAAAATTGAAGTTCCCAAAAAGGTCGAATTTATCATCGGCCGACAGCCTGTCACAGAATGTAGGTTAATTTGTACTGAAAATGAAACGCATGAATTCGTGGTCAAATTTTAAATTGCCATTTCCGTCATCTTGTCGTAACGACACTTAAATATTAAATTAAAATTTACGAAATATTGTGAATTATTTTGTAAATTTATATAATCCGTACTAATTTTATAAATGCGAAAGTATGTTTGTATGTATGGATGTTTGTAATTCTTTCACGCAAAAACTACTGAACCGATCACTATGAAATTTTGCATACACGTTGTCTGTGACACCGGAAAGGACATAGCGTACCTTTGATCGTTCAACGCGGACCAAGTCGCGGGCACCAGTTAGTTAGACAATAAAAACGCAACGAAAAAAATTCCTGTATATTCATTGTCATATACGATTTTAGTGATTTCATTGAGATTATCAAAAAACACTCCTACTGTAGATAGTACGATGTATTATATCTTAAGAAAAGTATATGTTATGCATACATATTATATCTTTTTATGAGAATAATATTTCCAAGCAAACCTTTTTCTTTTTCTACCATATTAGTTCCTCCATTTTTGTTTCGTTATTTGGTTATTATGGACAATTTACTATTTACCTTCGTACAAAAGAAGGTAGCTCATAATAGTATAACCTATACTCTCATGTGTATTTTTACCAAGCTTCGCCCTTTTATTCTCGTTAAGAGAATAATAATTTAAATAATATTTATATTACTTAATATATTATGTTTGATAGAATCATCATTTTTACATTCATTCAAATTAAATGAAATGCAATGTTATAAAAACCAATTTGTATATTTTGTTGGACAGTCAGCCTGTCTGTGGACATTAACATAAAAAAGTGGTTTTAAGTTATGAACAAATTCGCAATCAAATATCGCACGCAATGTGCACTTAGGTAACCGCGTCATGTCAGCACATATGAGTATATACATTCGATGCGTTGCTCATTCATGCATTCAAGTGTGAAACTTGTGACAGAATTTGCATATTCATATTTAGTGCCCAAAGGGAGCTTCAATCACTGTTAGTTCAATCAATGACAATATCTCCTATAACCTATAATATTAATCGTTTTAAGAAATATATTCGAGAGGACAACATTTCGTTTTACATCATCGAGTAAATACGTTCGACTCCATCTAATATTTGATTTATTCATTATACAGACAAAGTGTTATTAAATTTTTAAGTGCATTCTTAAGTGAACTACTGGGAATAGATCGCTCTTTGCACTCGACTTTGCCCGCGTAACTTTATAAAATATAGCCTATGTTACTCGCTGATAACATAGCTTCCCAACAGTGAAAGAATTTTTCAAATAGGTCCAGTAGTTTCGGAGGCTATTCAATGCAAACAAACAAACAAACAATCAACTCTTTCCTCTTTATAATATTCAATATAGATAGCCTATTAGCTGGTGCCCGCGACTTCGTCCGCTTTGAACGATGAAAGGTACCCTATGTCCTTTCTTGTGTATCAGACAACGTGTATGCAAAATTTCATAGTGATCGGTTCAGTAGTTTTTGCGTGAAAGAGTTACAAACATCCATACATCCATACATCCAAACATACTTTCGCATTTATAATATTAGTATGGATTCTAAATTCTATTTTATAATATTAGCTTTAACCTGGGACTTTGAGCATATTTTTAAAAATTGTATAAAATGCCTTTGTGTTATTTATATGAATTTTTTGAAAACAGTTAGTTTTTAAGTTTTGTATATATTTTAATTTGCATATAATTTATATTCATCATTTAGTTAGTTAATAAATTAATTAATTTTGCTTAATTTTAATGTAATATATTGTATAATTGATTTTAATGTTCAATAAATTACTATTTTATGTATGTTAAACATACTTTCAGTAATATATGTATTTGCGTAAAAGAGTAACAAATATCCACTCACGAGCTCACATTTTTAATATTTCATATTATACGTTTCAAAATATGTCAAAGGTTTCAATGACAGTACATCTTCATAATATTAATATGCAGTATACATCTTGTGTATAATAGCTTTGCAAACGCAGCAAATTGAGGGCGATAGCCTGGCTCAAGTGTACACTCACATTTCAATGTTTAAGGGTACAATTAAAATACGACTCCAAATCGATGACGAGAGTTCAATTCATTTGAATTTAAAAAGAAATTGACTTCATTATTCCTTCAGTTATTCAGTTCTTTAATTAAATTTTTCAATTCGCGAACAAGTGGCGTATTTTTAGCGAAATAACTTTCATTCTCGTATTAGGTACTTCTATTGAACTGTGTGATATTAAAATTCAATTTATTTTTGGTATTCATTTAAAAATAATACTTCTAATAGGTTTTAATACTTGAAAAGTAATTATTAGAACGAAATTGATCACAGAAATAGAGTGGGTACACAGAGTGTATTGAAAATTAGCGAGAAGTGTTAACGTGTCCCTGTCAAAAGCAGAAAATGTCTCCTGATAAGGGTTGTACGTTGCCAGCAACTTATGTTGTAGTTGAAGTAAGTACATATTGAACCGATCACCATGAAATTTTGCATACACGTTGTCTGGGACACCAGAAAGGACATAGGGTATGTCCTTTCATCCTTCAACGCAGACGAAGTCGCGGACACCAGCTAGTACTCAATATTAAGCTGGAGTTTTAAGTTAAGTTGTGATAGTAAATTTTTCATAAAATATTTTTAACTACTTTCAAAGTATTTATACCACTCGTAATATTGTTAAGAGAAAAGAGAAATATTTCAAGATTTTTTTGTATTTTTGTTTGTAATAAAAAAACTCAAAATTGCCTAAATGTTTTTAAAAATTCTTTCACCTATAGAAAGCTACATTGTCAGCGAGTAACACATCTATACTTACTATACTAATACTAATATTATAAAAGTGAAAGTATGTTTGGATGTATGGATGTTTGTAACTGTTTCACGCAAAAACTACTGAACCGATCACCATGAAATTTTGCATACACGTTGTCTGGCACACCAGAAAGGACATAGGGTACCTTTCATCCAGAAAAAAAAGGACTATTCCCAAAGGAATAAATAAAAAATAAAATACTAACGCCTGGCCAAAGTGTTATAGCAACACGAGGTCAAGCGTTATATTGCTTTTTTTTAAAATTTTCAACGCGGTCAAAATCGCGAGCACCAGCTAGTAGATATATAAATTGGCATCAGTTTTTTTTCCATTAAACACTAATAATATCCTTAATTTATAAGATAAATTATATTAATACGACTTCTAAAATATTTAAATAAATAATTTAAATTTATTAACTCAAACCAACTTAAGTTTCAGATAGTAACAAACTTGAAAACATAACTGTTTGTGCGTCTTATAATAGCACTATAGATATTATACTTAAGTCAATATCTAAACAAGATTTGCCACGAACAGACTTTAAGGAGTCTAAATTCTATTATTATTATTATTATTGAAAAAGCACTTTTCTTAGCAAGCAAAGTAAAGATATGATGCTCAATTGACCTGTCTATTGACCTTTGAGAGCACTAGGACCTCAGTCCACTAATTCAGGGGACCTCTTCTCTACACAAAGGAATTTTCACTCAAGAGATAAATTCCTAAAAGCTTTTGCGGGAAATTGATTCGATTGTGCTCCTTCATAGTGGAAATTAAATGTGGGCTTCTTCAAAATGCAATCTCTTTTGGGAGATTTTTTAAGACTAAGATTTTTTTATATGATCGACAGTGTCTATATTGAAAATACTTGTCACTGATGTTTTTTTTTAAATATTATATATGTCGACAGACAGACTGACGGTATAATTGGAGGTATACTTGGCTACCGTCGCTTATAACACAAGCAACAACGGTGGTGCGTACGCACACGCACGCACACTATAGTATATCGTGGCCAGAGAGAACTTAGAGAGCTTTCTGAAATATATTTACGTCAAATTTAGGTTTTGACTTTTTGGGCAGAATTTTTTTTAGGTATTTACATGATCGGTTTATTTGTTGTTATTATTTATTTAGTTCTCGTCATTTTTTTTAATATTAATATTTTATTAGTTTAATGTTACTCAGAATCTAATGTCTATCGCGAGCATCTAATGGCTTAGTTTAAAATGTAATATTGATTTTATTATTGTTCCAATTTGTTTAATTTTGAGTAAGATTTAAAGATATTTAGTTATATACTAGCTGGTGCTCGCGACTTCGTTCACGTTGAAAATTTAAAAAAAAGCAATATAACGCTTGACCTCGTGTTGCTATAACATTTTGGCCAGGCGTTAGTTTTTTAATTTTTATTGATCCCTCGGGAATAGTCCTTTTTTCTGGATGAAAGGTACCCTATGTCCTTTCTGGTGTCCCAGAAAACGTGTATGCAAAATTTCATGGTGATCGGTTCAGTAGTTTTTGCGTGAGAGTTACAAACATCCATACATCCAAACATACTTTCGCATTTATAATATTAGTATTAGTACGGATTAGTACGGAAGTACGGATATTATTGGGTTCAATTTAATATATTTTGATTTCATTCATAATATAACCCTATTAAAAGATAAATAATAAAAAAAAAAACTAGTTCCTATTCAAATTATAATATTAGTATTTTTAAAAATAAAAATTATAGGGGGTCATGTCTGGACGCTGATGATGAACTGCGCAGGCGGCTGGCGTACGCTCGCCACCTGAATCCCTGACAGGACTAGGGCGGTAGATGGGGACTCTACCGCCCGCTTCATCCTGAGAGGCACGGCGCACTTTGGCAGTTCGGGTGCTTCGTCCCAATGAGCAGTGTCCGGTTACGGACCACCGCCACCGAGTATCTATCCTACAGAGCGACAGGTCCCTACAAGCGTAAGTTTTATTAGCCTATTCTTGTAGGGCTGTCACAAAACACAAAACACAAAACTATTGCTTCTGCGTCGCTCGCGCGCGTCCGACTCCCTGCCACTTAGTCCGCGCGGCTGCCTTATTATCTAAAAGCAGACGACTTGAGAGCAACTTGCGACAGGCGAAAACTTTCTATAAATTTGTGCAATTTCACATTAAATCGTGTTTTTGGTATCACATAACTCATAATAAAGGTGTGGTTTGCGATAAGGCCTCTTACGGACAATAACTGAAATTAATGTGTATCATTAATTTGACGACACGTTTGGTCTAGTGGCTAAGTAACCTTAGCTGTTAACCAAACGGTCGCGGGTTCGCATCCCGCTAGGGGCAAATGTTTATGTGTTAACATTTTACCTTTGTACCTGAGTCATGGATGTTTGTATTTATGATATGTATGTATTTACAAAAAAAAAAGTAATCTATGTATTATATCAACTGTCTGGTATCCATAATACAAGCATTAGTTGCTTACTGTGGAACTAGATGGTGCTGTGTGGAATGTGTGAAGATATTATTATATTATATATTATTATCATTTTTATATAACAGCACAAGCGATCGCAAGTCGTCTGCTGTCATCTAACGTTAGATAATAAGGCAGCCGGCCTCTCGGCTCACGTTCGTGAACCTGTCAGTGAAAGGGCACGCACACATAGCTGCGCGCATGTATGAAGCTGTTTCTCTGTAGTATAGATACTCGGTGCCCCTGTGGCGGAGTTGCGAAAGTGTTTTCGTCCGACCTCGCAACTTCGCTTATAGCGGATGCGGAGTAAACCAAGAGGTCTGTCTCTGTCTCCAGGCCAGTGGGTATCAATGATCCTCCTTGTAAAAAAAAATATATAATGAATTCCAATCGTGAGTTTTGTATTATTTTGGACGTAGAAAACTGTAAATCACGTTTCACTGAGCAAACAGTACGTGACGGGTATATTTATGGCTGTGCCCGGTCGTTAATGGAGATCGTGCTTGGGCATTCTTTAGTTTGCTGCATATTTGGTGGCCGATGTTTTGTTACAATTCATGTCACACTGTTTTACCACTTCTTATTGAATACAAACGGACTTGAGGGCGAACTCATTTATTGGGTGATATTGTACTGTAACGTATTTATTTGGTTTTGTCTTTGAAATGCGTTTAGCAAAACACATATAACAGTAAACATATTTTCTATATTTAACCTTAATTAGTGTTTATTGGACGAGTGGTTAAGGCCTTAACGCTATGTCTGAGTGGTTTCTGGTTCGATTCCTGGCAGTACTAACTTTGGAAATGAACTTTTGAAAGTTGTCTCTAGTCTGGATCAGTAGCGGCAGTAACAAATAACAGTCTGGCAGCAGTAACCACTCACTTCCTTTACGTTACAGAAGACCACAGTAAAATAACTGCATATTGCTGTTGTATTTCGTTAAAGCGATGTCATAGCCTATCGTCCTATCCCTATCCTTATCCTCCATTTTACTATGGTCTGCAGCTCATTTGCAGCACCTGTGGTGTTGCTTTTTTTAAAGGCGACAGTAGCCAACTCTCATCGCTTATAAAATAGTAGTCTATGAAATTAAAAGTCACGTGAGGTAGTTGTCAAATTGGAATAAATATTTATCAAGTCAAAATTCAAAATGTTTCACCTACCTTATATCTTTTAAAGTTTTATCATCGCCATTCTCAAAGTTATATAATGTAATATACGAGTTAATAACTTCTATAGTGAATATGAATATTATTGCGAATATTAAAAACTTTCGAGTCATTGAATATTTATCATTGAAAAATTATTAAGCTACATGAATATATAACTGATCAATAGAAAAAAAATATATATAAATTGTTGTAAGATGTGTAATTTAAAATAATAATGCTAAAGAAAGACCATGACTAAAAGTGTGGTATTAACGTCAGTCTAGGAGTCAGCTGTGAAAATTTGGAATAGTTAATTAATAGGTTGAGTTCCGGGTTTCTCTGCGCAATCGAATAAGTAAACAAACAAAAATCTCTGACATAACCTCAAAAATTACTAAGTTGAAACGGCAATAATCAGAGAACATAAATTACGAAGCTTAATTCCGTTGTACTTTTACAAATTTATTGATATCGAACAAGAAATGTACACGGAGCTATAAGTAACGTTGATCATATACTAATTAAAGTGTAATGACAATTACTTAAATAATTTTGTTATGTATGCAATATAAATAAATATATAAATGCAGACATTTGTATGAAAACTTAGTAATAACGTTGTCGTTGTTGTTGAATTTACAAGCGACAAGAAAATACAATGTATTGGCGTGAAACACTGCGTTTTGCAGTCAAAAATTGGGCATCCCGTTTGGCGACAGTTACCACACTCTTACAAAGATCACCATAAAATAACAGCAAATCTGCTGATGCCAGTGTCCATTTCTTTATCCCTTCCACATCCCTTATTCTATTTACCCTAATAAGACCACCAAGATGTGCACTTACAGCAGGCGACGTTAGCCAAATACGATGAAGTGAAACACAGCCTGCAAAGCCAACCAAAGATTAAGCTTGCTTTTCGAAAAGATTTAATTACGTTAACCAGATCCTCGACTAAGAACGACTAAGTACGTAATTCTCCGTCGCTGATATTCTAGGCGCCTTAAAAGGGTGTATGCCAACCAAAGATTAAGCTTGTTGTTTTTCAAAAAGATTTAATTACGTCAACCAGCTCCTCGACTAAGAACGACTAAGTACGTAATTCTCCGTCGCTGATATTCTAGGCGCCTTAAAAGGGTGTATGCCAACCAAAGATTAAGCTTGTTGTTTTTCAAAAAGATTTAATTACGTCAACCAGCTCCTCGACTAAGAACGACTAAGTACGTAATTCTCCGTCGCTGATATTCTAGGCGCCTTAAAAGGGTGTATGCCAACCAAAGATTAAGCTTGTTGTTTTTCAAAAAGATTTAATTACGTCAACCAGCTCCTCGACTAAGAACGACTAAGTACGTAATTCTCCGTCGCTGATATTCTAGGCGCCTAAAAAGGGTGTATGCCAACCAAAGATTAAGCTTGTTGTTTTTCAAAAAGTTTTAATTACGTCAACCAGCTCCTCGACTAAGAACGACTAAGTACGTAATTCTCCGTCGCTGATATTCTAGGCGCCTTAAAAGGGTGTATGCCAACCAAAGATTAAGCTTGTTGTTTTTCAAAAAGATTTAATTACGTCAACCAGCTCCTCGACTAAGAACGACTAAGTACGTAATTCTCCGTCGCTGATATTCGGGGCGCCTTAAAAGGGTGTATGATGTTATTACTGGTGCCGGTTGCTCGCTACCCGTTTTTATATGGGTCTCGCAATTTTTCTTTTTACATGCGGTAAATACGCTGTATCATTTAGACACAGCGGCAGCGTGTGCCCGGGAAACACAATTTCCAGACGGAGCGAATGTGTTTAAGCGAATTCACATAGAGATGTGTATCGAAACTTTCCAGTTTTATGGTTTTTTAACCAGTTCTTCTTTACTTTTTTTTTTTAGATTTTCTCGTTCATTTTGTTACCATAAGTTATGTAAACTACATATTAATATTCTTTGTGCTGGTTAATAAACGCAAAAGAAGCATTTCGGTTCAGACGATTTAACTAAACCAGCGAATCGTTAGCACGATATAGAACACATTTTAACTTGATTTATAATCAAACCTTTTAATGGCCTGTCATTATGAAGTTCATGTTAAATAATTATGTTCTATTTATATATTTATAAATTCTAAATAAAACTAAACTAAACTAAAATCTATAACTAAATAAGCCTAAAGAAAATCTAAAAAATTGGGCGCCTATTTATCTATAATCTATCTATCTATATATATATTTATATATATATATTTAATAATTAATAATTAATAATTAATTAATAATTAATTAATAACTATCTAAGTTTAAAGTTTCATCCAAATTAGGTTAACATTATATAAACATGGTTCTCATTAAAAATATTAATATGTTAATTAATTATTAATTAATAACTATCTAAGTTTAAAGTTTCATCCAAATTAGGTTAACATTATATAAACATGGTTCTCATTAAAAATATTAATATGTTAATTAATTATTAATTAATAACTATCTAAGTTTAAAGTTTCATCCAAATTAGGTTAACATTATATAAACATGGTTCTCATTAAAAATATTAATAAGTTAGTAAAATAAATAAGGAGGACAGAGATATCGACAAACGAATTTATTATGAATCATCAATACATCACTATTTCAAATATTTACTTTTCACAAGCAGAGAAAGCTATACAACAGGCATCACTCGTTCTCGGGGTGGTTGTTACAGATTATGCTAATATGAAAAAAAAAAAAAAAAAAAATTACCTTAGTACAAACTACAATTCGCACTTTGTCTGTGAACTATTACAAACACCAAGTAACTAAGTTAGGTACTATTTTTATCATTAAATTGAAGCACGTACACTTTTTGGTAATAAAGTGTTACCATTAGTGTTTTACGAGTCTGACAACGCAGGTTTAGGTTCGACCGAAATTGGTTTAGCACTCCGTTTAATGGCAAACAGACTACACTTAATTATTTATGTGTTTACCAGCGGCTTTTACCTTGAAACAACCATGTTACTATATAACAAACTTGAGACAAGTACTAACCTTAGACCGAACACAATTTTTGCTAAAATGAGCTCAACCTAATCACCTATGAATTAAGTTTCAATATTGCACAACAAATTTATGTAGCTTCTCAGATATAACCGAACAGATTTAAAATTGGAAGCTTGTTCTTAAATATTGTGTAAAATATGAAAAAAATGAAAAAAAAAATAAAAAAAGCCGATTAAAACTTTAGTACAAAATCTAAATTAATTAATAAGCTTAATAACAAAGTGTGACGCGAAAGCTTGGTTAATTTATTTTTTTTTTCCTCAAAAAATAGAATCTTTTGTATAAATCTTCCCTATTATTTAAACTTTTTTAAAACTATTTTTAATTTTAAATGTGCACTGTATTTTTATTTAAGTTTTAACTTTAGGTACCCTAAGAAGTTAAATTAAGCGACGAAAATAGCGCTTTTCTGCAGCGTGAAAACAATTCATAAAATCGACTGCTAAAGCTCCATCACAACAGAATAAAATATTTGAAAAAAAAAAAAAAAAAAAAAAAATCTTATCTCATTATTGTTCTGGACTCGCAGGATAACAAAATTGGCATTATAATGTTATTCTAGCATATGTATGCTATTTGGGAACAGTTTTTAGATAACGTCATTTTATTTTAAAAGTGAGTATTTAATGTTAATATGAAAATATATGTTTAACCGTGATTCTAAATGTGTATTCCAAACTAAATATAACCTTTATTTAATAGCCTTACACGTGTTCTTGACAACTGGGGCTTTTTAAGACAAGTTTCGGGGGTTATTTTGGACGGGTGCGTTTGGAAACTTACAACCTTTTGTAAAATGATTATTTTTATTTTTAGACGATCCCTCAGGAGCAGTACTTGTTTTCTAGATGAAAGGTTGCATGTGTTATTTTCAGTATCCCTGACAAACATGTCATGATTTCGCTTTATAATATTTCTAGTTAGGTTTCTTTATATAGAGAATCTGAACTAATTGTGTTATTTTCAGTATCCCTGACAAAAATGTCACGATTTCGCTTTATAATATTTTTAGTTAGGTTTCTCTATATAGAGAATCTGAACTAATTGTGTTATTTTCAGTATCCCTGACAAAAATGTCACGATTTCGCTTTATAATATTTTTAGTTAGGATTCTTTATATAGAGAATCTGAACTAATTGTGTTATTTTCAGTATCCCTGACAAAATGTCATGATTTCGCTTTATAATATTTTTAGTTAGGTTTCTCTATATAGAGAATCTGAACTAATTGTGTTATTTTCAGTATCCCTGACAAAATGTCTTGATTTCGCTTTATAATATTTTTAGTTAGGTTTCTCTATATAGAGAATCTGAACTAATTGTGTTATTTTCAGTATCCCTGACAAAAATGTCACGATTTCGCTTTATAATATTTTTAGTTAGGATTCTTTATATAGAGAATCTGAACTAATTGTGTTATTTTCAGTATCCCTGACAAAAATGTCACGATTTCGCTTTATAATATTTTTAGTTAGGTTTCTCTATATAGAGAATCTGAACTAATTGTGTTATTTTCAGTATCCCTGACAAAAATGTCACGATTTCGCTTTATAATATTTTTAGTTAGGTTTCTCTATATAGAGAATCTGAACTAATTGTGTTATTTTCAGTATCCCTGACAAAAATGTCACGATTTCGCTTTATAATATTTTTAGTTAGGTTTCTCTATATAGAGAATCTGAACTAATTGTAGTATTAAAACTGAGGCAAGACTGAGCTAAAGTAATGTAAAAGACAATTTGTGTCTCGTATAAAGTTGAGAGAGAATATTGCAGGCTTCTTTCTCTATTCGTTGTAGTAACGATAGAATATCTCCATTGGTAAACTTGCGTAATTTATCTAAGCGCAACTTCAGACAAACAAAGCAATGAGTTGTACCAGTGGACAGCTCCGATGTACAGGTACAGTCGACTCGAAAACTGATTAACAATTTCACAATGTTATTTTGACACATGTTCGACGAGAAATTTATTCATAAAAATAAATACTCTTGCTCTCACTAAATCGTAACTAATCCGTACTAATATTATAAATGCGTATTGGAGAATATATTGGATCGTTAAATAAAATGAAATAAAATAATATGTAAACAAACATTTACTGAAAAACATAAGCAGAAGGACAACACAAGACAGAACAAAATTATTTTCTTCTAACACAAATATTTTTAATTTCAAAAAATGGTAATATACATAACATGCCAGTACCTATGTACAAACCTATTTAAGTTCATATATCTTCAATAATGCGAAAGTATGCTTGGATTTTGGATGTTTTTAACTCTTTCACGCAAAAACTAGTGAACCGATCGCAATGAAATTTTGCATACACGTTGTCTGTGACACCAGAAAGGACATAGGGTACCTTTCATCGTTCAACGCGGACGAAGACGCGGGCACCAGCTAGTAATATTATAAACTCGAAAGTGAGTGCTTGTATTACTTTTTACGATTTCACGTCTCTGATTTCAACTGGTCATAATGGAATTTTGCTTAAACGTTGTCAGAGAAAAGGAAAAAAGGCAATAAAACCAAAAAAAACACCTAAATACACATACGAAGTAGCGGGCAAAAGCTAGTATTAGATAAGAGAGATCAGTGATCAATTGTAATTACACCAGACATAAATTTTGACGTTTTTGTCCAAATAGTTCGAGGGTGTATTTTTTATTACATCCGATTGAAACACGCATAAATAACTCTAATGTTCAATCCTGTGATTTCAATTCATGAATTCAATTGTCAATAATTGCTTTTTTTTTATAACTTTCCCCTACCCCCACAGGCCGTTTATTGTAAGTAAAATTATAATTTTAAATTACAAAAAATAATTTTGGGGATTAAAGCCTCTACCTCCGACATTTTTGCTAATTTTTTGCCAATTTTTCAAAATAAAGTATTTATTAATTTAGTGTCTTAAGTTTTTTTTGCTGACAGTACAGTAGGATATGTGGGGGACAGGACACCGCCGGGACAAATTGGCACAGACGTGAAACTTTTATTTTTATCCGGGTACTGCCCACCAGGACACTTAATGGGCTGGGGACGTATCAAGATTTTCACATTCATTCAGTTAGAGCCGTTTAGGGATACACGGGGGGCAGTTTTTTTTTGTAAAATCGCTGCGGATCCCTTCCGCCATTAATGCTTTATTATGTTGGGATCGTATAAACAGAAATGAAATTTTTCCTATTAATATTTTATTTTGTTTAGGGCCTCTTTCACCATGTATCAAGTTTGCTAACCGCCATTTAAAGTCACCAGTAACCGGTAATGATGGAGCTTTGTATGTAAGGTAAAAGTCCCAGACATTAAAAAAATATATTAAAAAAAATTCGCCTATCGAATGATGCAGTAAACCGAGTGCATAATTTAATAAAACATAAAATTATTTCTAAAAGTAACTAATCTTAAAATAATCTTAATCTTAAAATAATCTTAAGTTCTTAAAATAATTTCATATATAAATGGACTGGGTCGTACACACCACAAATATACTGATCGCCTTCAGAGTCTTTTACTGTTATCACTGGAAGATCGACGAAAGAGGTATGACATAGTTTGTCTTCATAAAATATTGCACTCATCCTGGGATTGTCCGAATCTTCTCTTCGAAATTAAGATCAAAATTAAATACAGATCACGTTCTCCTCACTCTGGTCCCTTTTCCATCGAAGCACATAAAAACAACACATCCTATTACAATCCCTTGGTTAGGATGTGTCGAAGTTATAATAATATGGTTATCGGATGTGAGCTCGGTTTTGATATATTTGATGGCAGGTTTTCTAAATTCAAAAATAGTTTAAGACTAATATTTAAGTAGAAATTAAGAAAGTATTATAAATTTAGAATTAATTAAGTATTTAAGACCATTAGTAGTTAAGTTAAATTAAACATGTTAAGTACACTGTTTAGGAGTGCAATTTAGATAATTATTCATACACATGTAATTTATAGTTTTCAAGTATTTAATGCAATCTGTTTGTGTACTGTATCAAATATATTTAAAAAATCAACACTTTACATGTATTTGGTGAAAGAGGTCCTTATTTTCTTTGATTAATATACTTACAAATCACTGACGCTTGACATTCTCGAATGTATTCTCGCCTATTTACACACAATGACATAGTTGCTGGATATTTCAGTGTGGTATTCTCTAAGAGAGTGGTTACTGCCGCCAGAAGTGTGCACAATTTAGATACTGCATAGTGCAATGTTATACCATGTGCATAACCTTTATAGCTGATTATACCATGTGCATAAGTTCATTGTTGTTTAACTAGTTTAGAAATTAACCGCAACGTTAGCTCAGAAAAGCTATAACTAAACTCGCTTTGCTTACCGCCTGTTTTGCAAACTTGTTTCTTTGCTTACATACAATACTGTGTATAATAATAAATACAGAGTATATAGGTACAAACCCAATATTATAAATGGTAAAATGTGTTTGTTTCTATGTTTATAACAAAGCTTTAAAGCTTTAACTACTCAACAGAATAACGATCAACATTAAATGTTTTCCAATCGTTGAATTTTTTATTTATTTTTAGATCATCCCTGGAGAACAGTACAGTGAAAGGCACGATAAGAAGGTACCATATATGTCTTTTTCTGTATATATATATGAACAATAAAGATTGAATAAACACCTAACAAAAATAATAACAGCCAACATAAAACGGCTTTTCTTTTTAAAAAAGAATTTTATCATCACGCTCCGTTTTATCTCTCGTGACAATTAATTTAACGAAACTTTGAATAATGTGAAAATTAACTTTTTAAAATTATGAAGGTCTCAGAACTGTTGCTTCTGTGACACAAATCTAATAATGTCACTGATTAATTTGTCACCACACGATTGTTATGATTGTGAACTGTAAGAGAATATACATTATTTAAGAATAAATAAATA
The DNA here is from genome assembly GCA_944738685.1 of Synanthedon myopaeformis. Taxonomy (NCBI): domain Eukaryota; kingdom Metazoa; phylum Arthropoda; class Insecta; order Lepidoptera; family Sesiidae; genus Synanthedon; species Synanthedon myopaeformis. Next base: position 677,964 of record OX122927.1, on the reverse strand, counting down.
TACTATTTTAAAAGAGTCAGAAAATAGGAAGTGATTATTTTTGTTATATTAAGGTCGTCAGACAGACTGCCGACTATAATAGAATTAAGGAGAACAGCACACATGCTGTTATTACTGTAGACTTCTGCAAGAAGATGGTTAATGCCACCAGACGAGCTGACCACATGACTGAGAAACGCAGTGTGTCTTGTCACTACGTACCACCTAAACACAACAGCACACATGCTGTTATTTTACTGTAGTCTTCTGCAAGAAGATGGTTAACGCCATCACACGAGCTGACCACATCACTGAGAAACGCAGTGTGTCTTGTCACTATGTACCACCGAAACACAACAGCACATATGCTGTTATTTTACTGTAGTCTTCTGCAAGAAGATGGTTAATTCCACCAGACGAGCTGACCACATGACTGAGAAACGCAGTGTGTCTTGTCACTACGTACCACCGAAATACAACAGCACACATACTGTTATTTTACTGTAGTCTTCTGCAAGAAGATGGTTAATGCTACCAGACGAGCTGACCACATGACTGAGAAACGCAGTGTGTCTTGTCACTACGTACCACCTAAACACAACAGCACACATGCTGTTATTTTACTGTAGTCTTCTGCAAGAAGATGGTTAACGCCATCACACGAGCTGACCACATCACTGAGAAACGCAGTGTGTCTTGTCACTATGTACCACCAAAACACAACAGCACATATGCTGTTATTTTACTGTAGTCTTCTGCAAGAAGATGGTTAATGCTATCAGACGAGCTGACCACATCACTGAGAAACGCAGTGTGTCTTGTCACTACGTACCACCGAAACATAGCAGCACATATGCTGTTTTTTCACGGTGGTCTTCTATAAGTGTCTGTAAAAGGCAGTGTGACGGTTTAGTTGATGGTAGGTGGTTACAGTCGGCGAAGGACACAAGCGATAAACGCGTGAGCAGCCGGTCTTGTATGAATTTATTTACGACACGTTTGAAAAAGTCCCATATCATTCTGCCCTGCTAATCGCAAAAACGGTATGTAAAAAAAATCGTAAATTTCATTTTTATGCCATAGGATAGCCTTAAAAAATACGCATCTAATGAACTAAGCCTTTTAGCGCTATCTTGTTCAAAACATATGAAAAAACCTTAATAAAGAATTCCCTATCTCAATTTTTATCGTATTAGACGTACATCAATATAAATTTTTTTGTGACTTTTAAATATTTTAATAACAAATAGACCTAAGAATAATATATAAATTATATTTAATAAGCAAAAAAAAAATGAATATATATATAAAAAAAAATACTTTTACATAATTTCAATTATCTCGAAACTCGCTATCATTTAGATACAGCTTTTGCGCTTAGTTGCGCAGTATTGTAGCTAGTCGTAGATTATTTTCTTAAGCCAGTAAGTATTGTATACATATATTTACATTTTAACAGGAACATAGCTAGGCAGTAACATAAGCTTTAAAATACATATATTGTCCCCTGACTTCCAAGCTAGGATTGCCTGTGAATATCCCTTCTAAGGTGATGGAAAATTGTTCCAAAGTTCGCGCGTCCATGGGATAAAGCTTATTATAATGCGGTTGCTTATATAGTGACCTGTGTCAAAGAATTTTTATTAAAAAAATTAAATTATGAATGAGCTTTTTAATTTATTTAATAATTTTTCATGATCAGTTGGTTTTAGTTTTATAATATAGTATATATATTTATATATTTTAGTAATCAAGTGTTGGTAATATTTGTTACTATTTTGCTGTCTGTACTTTTATATTAGTGGCAGCGGATGATTCATATTTCATACTCGTGCGAAATGGGCGAAAATTCTTTGTAGATGTTTTAAAAAAATATTGGTTTGCCACGTTCGAGTGGAGCCATAAGCCGAATAGGTCAGCAAATATCACAATTTCAAAGTGCTCTTTTAAAAATATCAAACAATTACTAAGGTATTTTATACACTCCTTACTTTTGTAACATAGTGTGTGGTTATAAATTACATTGTTATCAAGAGAGCCGCGGCCCTGACCGTCGTGTTCACTTTAAATGTTGTCAAATCACGCGAAATTTAACTATTAACTGACGCCTTTTTATCACGTTATATGGAGGGTATGTCATATAGAGTAAACAACTTACTTAACTGTGTGTGTGTGTGTGTGTGTGTTATTTTTAAACAGCTGTTTAAAATTTAAACAGCCGTTTAATAATATTTTTTTGTTCAAAATCGCTGAAATGCGGGTTAAATGCCCTAAACATCTGATTAACTTAATGATTAATCTGATGTTTAGGGCGTTTAACCCGCAGTTTAGCGATGGTGATCAACCAAATATTATTAAACGGCTGTTTAAAAATAACCGCCTGTTGGTGAACTCGAGCCTAAATAAGAAATGTAAAAATCTGTTTGATAGTTTGAAGCCCTAAATTGAAATGTTATGTTTATATTTTTCAGAACTTCAAGAGTGACGTGGGAAGCCACACTGAGTTTCGTTGTCATAAACAAGACAGACCTTCTGAAGGCAGTAACAACCGTATTACAAAGTATCACCGTAAAATTACATTGTTTATATGAAGCTCGGACTGTTAAGGTATGCAGTACCTACTACAATGAACGATGCAGTGTAGTTTATTTGATTATAGACTGATTATGACTTATTTGATTATAGATTTTAGTTATATATATACTATAATATAACTAAAATCAAATAAATCATACTACAAAAATGCGTTTTTTATTTATTTATTTATTTATCACAAAATCCACAGTTCTCAACATAAAATTTAACTGACAAAAACATGTTTTTAACCTGAATGTTAATGTTTTTACATTGAATGTATACTTAGTTATTAATTAATTACTAGTTATTAATAACAACCTAGTTATGTCATATAAAATAAATATGTTAATAAATAACCTTTTTTTATTATTTTTTTTTAATTAGAGATAGGTTTGCTCTTGACCATCCAGTCATATAGCATATGATAGAGCGAGCTCACATAGAAGATGCCTATTCACTTGAACTTTGAAAATATTTGGGTTATATGAGCTAGGAATCCGTACTAATATTATAAATGCGAAAGTATGTTTGGATGTATGGATATTTGTGACTCTTTCACGCAAAAACTACTGAACCGATCACAATGAAATTTTGCATACACGTTGTCTGGAACACCAGAAAGGACATAGGGTACCTTTCATCGTTCAACGCGGACAAAGTCGCGGGCACCAGCTAGTATAATGTAAAATATTTACAAATTGTATAATGATTTCTAGGAGGGTTCCAAGCATTACCTCATTGTTTATTTGACATTGGGTGCATACATATTATAAAGAGGTAAAATTTTTATGTTTGTTTGTTAGTATGTAGGGGGTAACTTTCATTTTATATTTAAAGATTTAAAATATTCTTCTAAATAACTCATCCATTTTAAATTATTCTTTCATCGATAATTAAAATAGAATTTCATGAGTGGACATTGGCTAAATATTCCAATAGTGTAACAGCTGTCTAGAAATAAAAATCCAGACACTAGTATTAACAATTTCCATATAGAGAGTATTATAAATATGAATTACATTTTATTTACCTCCATAACATGAAAATAAATTGAGTACTGGTGAGAACGGTTCTGATACAAACAACAGTTATTTTAATTAATAGTGTTATATTTTATTTCGTATTTAAAACATTTTTTTTTAATTATTTTTTTTTATCATCAGTAACTTGATGATTGTATGAATGAGAACGCAACGACAGAAAAAATCTCATAGATACTCTTTTAAAATAAATTATTATTGTCAAAATTTAGATTGAGGTTGTATAATTATTGTTTCGATGTACACAACTAAATATTTTGAAGTAGGCTTTGCACATATACAATGAACAGCAAGCAAGGTCTTAATTTTTTTTGACAGTCTGCGTCCCCATAGATTTAGAAAAGAACGAATATGTTCTTTAGAGTTAACTTCGTTCATAACGTATTCATATTTTGTTTGAGTGGATTTTGATACGAGTCTCTTGGAGTTTGTCTTTATAAATAAAAGTGAAGCAGTTCTCCGAAGTCCGAGACACAATGACACACAAGTTAATAATGCAGCTCTAACTAGACAGCTCGTGTTCAGGATGCTCTCTGGAGAAATTACGAGACCATTCTGACTGTCGCTTGGAGTGCTGTTGCAATGCGAGGCCATAAGAAACGAGTTTTTTTTAATTTTTTTTATAAAAGATGGGTTTGCTCTTGGCCAACAACCAACTGTGTAGCAAGGATGAGGCCTAAGATGGAGCGAACCTCATTCTCAACCCAGAACATGCCTATTCACTCGAACTTTGAAAAGATTTGGGTTATATGAGCTAGGAAATACAGACGCTGGCAGTTCCAAACCTTGGCAGTGCGTATTATAAAAGATGTTTTAAAGCGCTTGGTCCGAAAAAAAAAGTTTACAAATGTTATTTTTCAATAATAATAATAAATAATAAATAAATTTATTTATATCTTCATACATTCCACACAGCGCCATCTAGTTCCACAGTAAGCAAGTAATGCTTGTATTATGGATACCAGACAGTTGATATAATACATAGATTATTATTTTTTTCGTAAATACATACATAATATTATAAATACAAAAAATCCATGACTAAGGTACAAAGGTAAAATGTTAACACATAAACATTTGTCCCTAGCTGGATTCGAACCCGCGACCGTTTGGTTAACAGCTAGGGTTACTAGCCACTAGACCAAACGTGTCGTCAACTTCTACTATTTATGTGTACTATCTTAGCATACATACGTACTGTATTTCGTGGTCATTTGGGCAGCCCGTCTGGCGGCAGTAACAATCCCTTTACAGAAGACCACAGTGAAATCACAGCATTTGTGCTTTTGTGTTTCGGTGATTGAGTAAGGGACGTCACAGCCCATACCCCATTTCTTATCATTAATACTTCTATATTCGGCGGCGCACTTGCAGCACCTATGGCGTTGCTTGTGTTATAGGCGACGGTAACCACCTACCATCAAGGGGACCGTAAGCCTGCGCTGTCGACCTTAATATAAACAAAAATATATATACTTATAAACAAAATTGAAGTATTTGCTTGTAATGTCAAAATAACTGCTTTTGCCTATTTAATAAATCCAAATTAAGTTTTTTCCTGGCCGAAATTTTTTCGCTAGTTTACATCCGTACTAATATTATAAATGCGAAAGTATGTTTGGATGTATTGACGTCTGTAACTCTTTCACGCAAAAACTACTGAACCGATCACTATGAAATTTTGCATACACATTATCTGAGACACCAGAAAGGACATAGGGTACCTTTCATCGTTCAAAGCGGACGAAGTCGCGGGCACCAGCTATTAATATATAAACTGATACAGAAAACAGATCCACATAACTGAACAGATAGACAATTTAGAGACCCGTTGGAAGCAGTTTTAAAATACGCTGTTTTCGTGGCCCGCACATTAGTTTGTGCGCTAGTCACGTAGCCACTGAGGCAAAGGTGTAAACCGAAACATTTGCCCGCCACTGAAACCGCCAGCAATATTGGAAACGTTCTGTTCTAAGTATACACTATAAACACGTCACTGAGGATATGCTATCCAATATTGTAAGTAATAACGTGCTCCTATTACGAAAACGACGACACGCGAACACACAAATGGGATTTAAAATATATGACGAGTTCTTCATATTCTAATATCCAATCGGATGCTGTTAGATGAGAGAAATTCTATGTATGTACTAGCTAATTTTTTTTTCGTAAAAACCTTCCCTGATTATCCCTCTATACATTGGTGAAAACCGTATAAAAATCGGTGCAGTAGTTTTTGAGTTTATTGTGAACAGACAGACAGATGCGTCGGAGGACTTTGTTTTATAATATGTAAGGATTTGCCAAGGCAACGACTACGACTGTCGGACCAGCCAGTTACAAAGTAAGTATGTGGTTTCATTTCAAACTACAGGAATTGTTCCTTTGTGTTATTGATCGAAGGATACATCTTAATAATATTTTTTTTTTTAATATAGAGAAATAGTTTTTGTGCATCAAACATTATACTTCATTTCTCTTTCATATCAAGATATGATTTTTATGAAATTTGACGACGTTAGTTTTCAATTAGTCGAATGGAAATGTTCAAAATAAGCTCAAATCTATTATTATGGGACTTCGATAAGATTGGTAGTAATATTTAAGCCTAATAATTTGTAGCACGCAATGTGACGATTATACTTGCTACGAAGAATTATTAAGAATTATTAAATGAAGGCTAAACAGTCCAAGGCTTTTATGATTTAATAAAAGAATAGATGTCAGACAGGCTGACAGTTTATTCTATGATGTAGGCTACCTGTCGCCTGTATCAAGTGCACATGTAAATGACTAGATACTGGGCGTAGATATATAATTTTATTAAGGTAATTATAAGTTTTTTTTTTTTTAATAAACTCACACGGTCTAATAAAAATTCAAATGTCATTTTAAAAAAAAAAAAATTAAGTTTGTATACGAATAGTCTAAAATTAAAATATCTTTCAACAAAAACTTTACTAGGTAGGTGTGTGATTTGTAAGCTCTGTTGTATTTTAATAAAGAATTTCCCAAGTAATAACAAATCCCGCTGACGAATGTAGCAATTTGAGATTGTCAAACTTTGTAGCGAACTTGCAGCCCTGTCAGAGACGTTTCGTTTACAATTTAATACAATTTCTTGTTACAGGAGTGTTTCGCAAGGTCAGCATTTTAGAAATTCTGAGTGACGTCCAAATGTAATTATTATTTTTAAGTGGCTATCTACCGTAATCGGGTTTTTCGTCATCTGTTCATCATTTTTCTGGTCATGACATGAAATTATCAATTTTTAAAGTACTAGTTGGTGACCGCGACTTCGTCCGCGTTGGACTATGAAAGGTAGCCTATGTCCTTTCTGGTTTTCCAGACAACGTGTATGCAAAATTTCATGGTGTTAGTAGTTCATCGGTTCAGTAGTTTTTGCGTGAAAGAGTTACAAACATCCATACATCCAAACATACTTTCGCATTTATAATATTAGTACGGATTTTATTATAGGCAGGGAGCACAAAAAGTTACTGTAAAATGTATATATTTTTAATATTATGTAATTAATTGTATTTTGTATTAAATTTCGTCTTTGTACCTCAGGAACAGTACTTTATTTGGATGAATGGTATATGTCTGTCCTTTTCTCTAACCCAAAAAATGTGTTTGCAAAATTTCACTATTATAATTGTTGAGCAGTTAAGGCGTGATTAAGTAATTAATCTCTGTTATTTTATTAAACAGCAGTCACCTAATAATCTGCAAAAAAAGACCATAATAACTATCATAAATCAACAACTATTAAATATATATTTTATGTAGGTCTTATTGAAGAAACAGCCAGTCTGTTTGTCTGTTCTGATATGTTATCTGAGAAAGGTGGGTGGCAACCATCATCTGGACACAAATCACACTGGAAAATACTTAACTTAAGCACTTATGCTATTATTTAACAATTCCTTATCCTTAATCCTACTGTAGTTATTGGCTCACTTGTGGCGTTGCTTTTGTTATAGGCGACGATAGCCACCTACCATCAAGTGGACCGTCGGCCTGTCTGTCGACCTTAATATAGAAAAAGATTACCCAGCCTATAAGCTTTATTCCCCTTGAAAATGGAACATCAAAACACTTGTATTCTTTTCAAATATTTTCGAAATAGAAATAATCGAAATTTCGAAATAATATAGAGGAAGGCAAAGTCGCAGGCGAATCTATTTACATTTGCGAGCGTTACTTTGTCTTTTGAATTCTGCTACAGTGTTTGGCTTTTATCCAAAAATCAGACTCCTCAAATGGATAGCAGTAATCCAAGAGATAAATATTCACAAGAGTCTCTTGAGCGACTGACATAGTTGCACTTTGTTGCACTTTTGGGGTTTTGATAACTCAACTTTTCAACTACATTTGCTAGTTGCCTCTGCTTGTATGTTCGAATCCCGCTAGGGGCAAATGTTTATGTGTTAACATTTTACCTTTGTACCTGAGTCACGGATGTTTTGTATTTATAATATTTATTTATTTACAAAAAAAAAGTAATCTATGTAGTATATCAACTGTCTGGTAATACAAGCATTAGTTTGCTTACTGTTGTGGAACTAGATGGTGATGTGTGGAATGTGTGAAGATATTAATTATTATTATTATTCAAGTTTTTTTTTTTCTTAGATTTGAGGTTCCAGTGGGTCGCCACAGAAGTAGAACGCAGCCTGGCTGCAGGCGCCATGTCCTTGCGGACCTATTATTTAACAACAGACGACTTGCAACCAACTTGCGACAGGCGAAAACTTTCTATCAATTTGTGCAATATCAATTATATTTTTGGTATCACTGTACGTTTTTCTTTATCTATAGGGCTGATTATCACATAAATAAAGGATTTTCATATCTTGACACTTAATTCACTGTAACTTAATGTAAATACAATTAAAACTTATTATTTGTGAAGAAAGACGTGTTAAATGTGTTAGGAGAGAGAAAAGAGAGAGATAGCTTGCGAGCGAGACAGCATACTTTGTTTGTCATAGAATAAAATAGAATTTATTTGAAAACTAAACAATCGCGTAACTCATAACAAATTTGTGGTTTGCGATAAGGCCTCTTACGGACAATAACTAAAATTAAAGTGCATCATTTTTGTATGGCAGCACAAGCGATCGCAAGTCGTCTGCTGTCGTCTGCTGTTAGATAATAAGGCAGCCGGGGATAAGGCCTCGCTGTAATATATTTGCAGATGGTGGAAAATGAGTGGGTTTTAATGCGGTAATGGCCGGTCATAGGGAAGGACAATCTTACAGGATGTGATTTCCCCTCAACAAAAAAAAAGGTGTTTAAATTCACCACTTTCAAAGTTGTTAGTAAAAACTCACGCCATCTAGTATACAATTTAAGAAACATTAGTGTTTCAGGGAATTGAGTAATCAGGGTATCCGAAGTCCATTACATAGAAAATGTAGGGAAACGTTAGAGTTGTACAGTGTTAACGACAGATGGCAGTAAAAAACACTTTAATAATAATTTTTGGTATAATTTTACATGAATCTGTAATTTTTTTTAGCTTGTCATCGTTCATAAGAATAAATTTTAATAGTTTATATGTTGACTTAAGATAATATATTTTTTAACTTTAAAAACAATATTGTTAGGTACTTGCAAATCAATAGTTACTAGGTAATATTATAGAGAGGTAATGTTTATATGTTTGTATGACGGAGGTAATCTCTAAAACTACTCATTAGATTTGAAAAAAAAAAAAAAAAATCTCACCTAGTTAGAATATAATTTCAGGATGGACATAGACTAAATTATATTCAACGTGGGCGAAGCCGCGGCCATCAGCTATCCAATAATTAAAATTCAACGTATACTTACTTCTTCAAGAAATACAATTATACTTTATTCAAAAATATATAATATTATATCAGGCGTAAACTTTTGTTTTTCAACACGGACCAGCTAAATAAATATAATTATTATTTATTTAGCTGGTCCTCGTTAAAAGACAAAAGTTATGGAATAAAATAATAATTAAATAGTCTTTAATGAGGTTATGAAACTCCAAAAAATCATAAGTGTTTAGTTATCATATAACACATACGATTTTAAAATAAAAAAAATTTTTTTTTTTAGATTTACTGAAACAAATAAACGAATTCGATCACTATACATTGTGTCGAAATTTTTGGCGTCGTTATAAAATAAAAAGAACTCGGTCCCTAATCTTCCCTAATCCAGATTTTGTCAGTAAAGAAATCTTTCCACTTCAATCTTCTTAATTAACAAAGTTTAATTGTAGCCTTCATTCCGGATTATTTACATTGATTTATACGCACAGACGGACTGATAAATCTTTTAGACCAGTTGCGCGTAACGATGTTTGTGTTGTGAAGTACCTATTCAGAGATTTTATGTTGGAAATCGTGCCGAAATATAAAACACTGGCTGGTGCACGCGTCTTCGTCCGCGTTTAAAAGTAAAATATATATAATAATGCCTGACAAAATATATAAGGCAATATAACGCCTCATATACATTGACGTCTGACATTGTACTTTTGATAAGCTTTAGATCTTCTTGGTGCCCTATTGGAATATTTAACCTATAGGTTGAGTATATAGTAGACTGGGTACGGTTGTGACAGTTTTCATTTGATTGCCCATAATTTTAGATGGCAATTACTGAATTAGTCTACTAAGATGGCAATTTGTCTATGTATAATTACTGAAATTTTGACCTAAAGTGCAATTGTTAACTCATAGGAGCCAATTAGAAAAAAAAAGGGGAAAATGTCACAACCGTCCTGACCCAAAGGCCGGTTGTGACAGTGCTTGGGGTCGGTAATGACACGTTCAAAAATACTCCAAAATGATTTAAAATCTTTTTTATTGCAAATAATATCGAACGTAACCAAATCTTATTTTGGAATAAAAAATAACAAAAGAAATTAAGTCTCCTAACACTTTAATCACTTATAACTAATATGACACTGTAGCATCTATAGTTATTATGAAAGTTTTCATATTACAATTGGTGAAAAAAGTTAAATTATCATTTCTATTATTCATTAAGTTAACTGCGTCTAAACACAAAACAGAAAATATTAAATGTTATATAAAAATCTGGTGTAGTCTTTTCAAGAAAAAATCAACATTTGTATAGAAATCAACATACCTACAATATAAAAAATTAGAAGAAATTTAAGGTCTAATCTTATTTCTAAAAACTGGAAATTACGATATTGAGATCTAGATCACTACCACTTGCGCACTTTAAATGGGACCAAAGCTCACATTTTCCCAGCTCTTCGTAAAGAAATCTCTTGTTTTACTTCTTTGTAGGTGTCTTCGGCCTTCCTGACGAGTATTCTGGGCATCTAACAGTAAAAAAAAAAAAAAAAATTAAATTTGTCACAATCGTACCCAACGCACTCTTTGGCAAGAAAACAATCACCACGACAATGCAAAATAATCTACATACAAAGTAATCACTGCTATTTAACTGCTAATGTTTAACTTATAACTAGGAATAACACTCATTATTCTATCTGTACACACACACGAACAATTATTAAAAGAAATCGAATAAAAATACTTACTTTTGACTGTTAAAAGTAATGTAGGCCTCTGTGACACACGTGCAGACAAACACGCTCCTTGTTTCTTCGGTATTCCTTATAGTTTCACTAATATGACAACTTTCACAATCGTAACGTGGCACAACCGTACCCAGACATACATTATATATACTACATTACCCCTACATTTATATTTACTAGCTAGTATATAGTAACAAAATTCTGAAATATTTTCAACTAGCTGTTGCACGCGACTTCGTATACTCATAAAATATAACCTATATTACTCGCTGCTAATGTAGCTTTATATAGGTGAAAATAATTTTTAAAATCGGTCCACTAGTTTTTGAGTTTATTCATTACAAACAAAAATACAATTCTTTCCTCTTTATAATAATTTATTATAAATATGAAGGAATTATATTTGTAATATGTTGTAATAGGAAATAGGAAAAATAAATTATATAAATAATAATAATATTTATTATTATTATTTTTTTCATTTTGTCTGTTTATGTAAATTGGAAAAAAAAATATTTCCCATTATTTTATGACACAATCTTATTCAAATAATAGTTAACTTCACTAAAGAGCAATAAACCGGTTCTCCAAATGTCTGCTCTAAGACAGTGTGAAGTGAATTTGTTGAAGGACACTGAGGACGCCACCGATTTGATTTAAATTGAAATTGATTTGATTTCCACTCGAAAATAAACTTAGTGGGTCGAATAATTTACCCAGATCACGTACTCTTCATTACAATGATATATTGTTTTTTGAAGTGTTTTTTTTTGTTGCCACCATTGTATCTTTACTCCATTTTCTCTCTTTCTCTCTCTCTCTCTCTCTCTAATTTGTATGTTTGTAATGAATTCGCACAATTCGTACGAAACAAAATCGTGCGAAACCACTACTGAACCAAAAATTCAATACCTCAACAATTACAACCTACACAAAAGATTAGCTGTCACTTGGTTTATGTTAATGTTATTGCAATGTGAAATAAAGTTCAAATAAAATGTAATTTAAATAAAATGACGACACGTTTGGTCTAGTGGCTAGTAACCCTAGCTGTTAACCAAACGGTCGCTAGTTCGAATCCCGCTAGATGCAAATGTTTATGTGTTTATGTGTTACCTTTGCACCTGAGTCATGGATGTTTTATATTTATAATATGTATGTATTTACAAAAAAAAAAGTAATCTATGTATTATATCAACTGTCTGGTATCCATAATACAAGCATTAGTTGCTTACTGTGGAACTAGATGGTGCTGTGTGGAATGTGTGAAGATATTTATTTATTGGCTTGTACACTGGACCTAGATTTTGAGCGGTAGGGTTAGAATGATGAGTGTGCTAAGCTGTTGCTGTTCTGAATAAATAAATAAATAAATAAAAAAATAAATAAATAAATAAATAAATAAATAAATAAATATTTATTTAACTTAAAAAGTTTATCCATGAAGGGAGATAGGTGAAACACATTCCCAAATTGGTGACCCTTAACAAAAGGTTCTGTGAAATAGTTGGATCTGTGAGGACTCTTGTCACAAGAGCTCGCGAGATTCGCACTTGTTATAAAGTTAACAAACTTTAACCAATTAACTCGACGCAACAACCGTTTTAGCATTTAAAGCTTTGTTTCGAACACATAATGGGCCATTTCGGAAGCGTAAAAGTTAGATTAATTAAATTCTTTGCCAGTTTGAACGGTAACCTCGTACTGCTATACCAAATACTATAATTATCTTTATTATCAATACTAACTTTTGTCCGCGACCTCGTCCGCGCCTCTATTTATTTTATTTATTTAAATTACATACAGCCATAAATTTAAAAAAATATATATTATAGATTATATACAAGTAGGCTTAAATAATCATGAAAAAAAATATTTTTACATTTATTTATTAGTTAAAAAAAATAAGAAAAAAAAGAGAGAATATTCTATGTGATAAAATTAATTTTTCAAAGGTCATTCGCCAATTTTTTTTTAAAACTTAAAACTTAAATTTAAAACTTAACTTAAACTTGTAAAAAAACTTGTAAAAAAAGTGTAAAAAAACTTCCTGAAGTTCGCTTCCGGGTTATGATTCCTGAATCATAACCCGTTTATTTTTATAATTGAGTACTCTACGACAAATTACAATTATTCTAATAACTCTACTTCTCCCTTTCACATTATTTTCCAACCCATTTTTAATTTCTTTCCCAATAATCCACTTTCTACTTTTTCCGTGTCACCAATAAACCCCCACTCTAGCGACCTCTACATCCGTTCCACGGTATTATGGCGGACGTGACGTCACCAGAAAAGTCAATGCAGCTACTTTTTAAATTAACTAATTCTAAAGAAAATAATAAAACCTTACATAAGTATATCAAGTGTCTGGTATCCATTATACAAGCATTAGTTACTTACTGTGGAACTAGATGGTGCTGTGTGGAATGTGTCATGATATTATAAAAAAAAAATTAAAAAATAAATGACTAACTGCTTCTTTAGATGGTATAATTTGAACTAAACACACAAAATATGCAAGTACAACCAGTACAACCAGGTTACAACCATTTACATACATTTTATATGTAAGGTTATGATGATTATTCGAGACCCCAAACGAGGCACTTACGACAAATGCTCAAATACAAAATTTTATAACTTAGAAATGTGAGCGGGCGGCAGTACAAATGAGTGCAGATGATTGCCTCACTCTGGTGGGTAATTTACCCGGCATTTTTACCCCAAATTGGGCGAGACTAACGGCTCGTTACCCGCTTTGTTACCCCTTACATAAATCCAAGACATCTGCATCTACATACACTTAGAACTTTGAAAAAAAGCTGGAACAATAGATGATTTAATCAGCTACGTTTTGATTTATTGAGTTAATGGAGTACTCGTCCTAATACGCTAATATCACAATTAATTCTAACTAATATTATAAATGCGAAAGTGTGTTAGTTTGTTTGTTAAACTTTCACGCCTTAACTCAATCGATTATCATGAAATAATGCATACAACGTTGTAAGGGATACAGAAAATCTGTTCTAGGGTTACCGGCAGAGTCAACTTTGTAAATGAAACTAGGCTTTGGTCTGAATCTGAAAAGTAGTGGCAGACTGAAAAGTTAGTACATTATTACACTTACAATTTGATTGGATTTTTAAAGCTTTCAAAACACTTTTCCTAAAACGAAAAAGGGTGAGTTTCAACTTACAGTGAAAATCGGTTATAGCAACCTTCAAGGGAACACAAAAATTGGTCGTGATAAACGGATTAGTCATTATAAGAAATACTAAGCCTCGAGTTCATCAACAGACGGTTAGTTTTTAAACAGCCGTTTAATAATATTTTGTTGTTCACCATCGCTAAACTGCGGGTTAAACGCCCTAAACATCTGATTAACTTAATGATTAATCAACAAAATATTATTAAACGGCTGTTTAAATTTTAAACAGCTGTTAAAAACTAACCGTCTGTTGGTGAACTCGAGCCTAAATCGTTATAAGCATTCAATGGGGATCTTGCCATTTGGTCGTTGTAACCGATATTTTGTTATAAGCGAAGTCGTTATATCCGGTTTCTGCTGTAAGTCTGTTTTGTCAGTTTTACTAAGAGCCTCAATGAATGTGAATATTCACAGGTTCACGTTTTTCGTGGTAGACTCGGACCGCTTAATTTTATTTCGACATTTTTTACGACGAAGGAGTTCGTTAAGACATCTGTTATTTAATTGAGAGTGGAGATGAGTATTTTTTTTTTGAAAAAAAAAAAAAAAAAAAAAGTACGTAATACTATTTATTCCTTCATCATCATAGATTGATTGCGTATACATATTATTTTTGATATAAAAATTAAAGGTTGACCCTATTAGTTTGTTAAGGCCTTTTAAATTAGTTTTAGTTGACAATATTAGATATTAGAGTTCGTATATCATATATATGAAAAAAAAAAAAACCATAAGTATTAATTACTATACTATAGTGAATGCTACTGATGTAATGTATTAGCAGATTCTAAAGTAAAATTTAATTTGTTATTGGGTATACGAATTGGTATGTTATATAATAATTTATCTTTGTCGGTTATATCATTAGGTTAGTTAGTTTTTTTACTTACCTACTCAAGGTCAATTGCAATATTAGTTCGTTTTCGCTTGGCATTATTTCCTTTTTTCCTTTTGTTAGCATATAATGAATCTTTCTCAAGAATAGGGCCATAGAATGTAAAAACAATTTTCAAAATCCTATTGCTACAAGTAGATCTAGAGATTCCAGGCGTTTAAACAATCTCTTCCACCTTATTGTATTAGAATATCGTATATCCGTACTAATATTATAAATGCGAAAGTATGTTTGGATGTATGGATGTTTGTGACTCTTTCACGCAAAAACTACTGAACAGATCACCATAAAATTTTGCATACACGTTGTCTGTTACACCAGAAAGGACATAGGGTACCTTTCATCGTTCAACGCAAACTAAGTCGCGGGCACCAGTTAGTTTATTATAAAGAGAGAAGATTTGTATGTTTGTATTGAATTAACTAAAAAATTACTGGACCGATTTTGAAAATTCTCACGCGTGCGAAGTCGCGTGCAACAGCTAGTACCTAATAAAATTGATAATCTTGTGGAGGAAGCTTAAAAAAAATTAAAAATTATGTACTTAGCCTAATAAAATTGATAATAATTAGTAATTAGCCTTATTAATAGGAAAAGTCTGATAGACTTCACAGGAAGAAGTTTACAAGAAGGTCTACTAATGTAACGATTCTTCAGCAAAGTGATTTAAATAGCGCTTAAGCGGCTTTTTCACTGATCGCTATTCTAGCGGTTTTTAAGCTTGTGACACGAAACGTAATAACTCTTGGAAATTTGTTAGATCAACTTTTCTTTATCGCGATACGTCCGTTAACTTTCCGGAAAACATTTGCTATGCCGTTTATGCGCCTTTTGAGAATTTCACGAGCCTTTTGAAAATTTCACGAGGACATCTTATTGTCATTGTTCTAATATAAATTTTATGGTTATTCCATTGTTTTATTAAATACTAGCCGTTGCACGCGGCTTCGCCCGCGTAACTTTATAAAATATAGCCTATGTTACTCGCTGATAATATAGCTTCCCAACAGTGAAAGAATTTTTCAAATCGGTCCAGTAGTTTCGGAGCCTATTCAATGCCAACAAACAAACAAATCTTTCCTTTTTATAATATTAGTAAAATATAGATTATATGCACTAACAACGACAATACTTACACACATATTAAAATCCAATAATTAAAAATTATAAACCAACCCTCGACATTCTATTGACACCATTATAATGAGCTAAATCACGTTGTGTTGTATGTTGCTTAAGGGTTGGGTATACTGCAGACTAGTTGATTCTGCAGCAAGGTCAAGGTCAAGGTCACCATGTCATGGATATACCACGGAAGTAAAAGTACACCAAATTTCAAACCAATCGAACCTGTGGAAGTTAATGGAGATCACTTAGTTAAATAGGACATCAAAGTCAGATTACAAACCAAAAAAGGACCAAAATCGGCCCATCCCTTTGGGAGCTATGATCCCACAGATACACACGTTAAATTTGTTACAAAAGACCTCTCCTTAGCATCGGAGTTTAAGACTCTATGTTAATTTGAGAAAAACATATTCAAACTAACTGGTGCCCGCGACTTTGACCGCGTTGAACGATGAAAGGTAGGTACTCTATGTCCTTTCTGGTGTCCCAGACAACGTGTATGCAAAATTTCATGGTGATTGGTTCACTAGTTTTTGCGTGAAAGATTTACAAACATCCATACATCCATACATACTTTCGCATTTATAATATTAGTACGGACTAGTAAGGATTATAATTATTAGCAACAATAAATAACACTCAGTGAAATCGCAAATAATATTTATACAGTAACTTAGCAATATTGTGACAATATTTTTTTTTCAGGACACCAAACAATTGTACTATGGTAAATTAGGTAAATTAATTATTTTTTAGATGAATTAAAAAAAAAAATATTTGCCAAGCAATCAAAGTATGAAAGTACATATTTTCTTGTAACTCAGTAAAAGGTAACCTCGTTATGTCAATAAATAGAGCGACGGAAAGGAAAAAAAATATACATAAATTATGTAGTTGGAATTCATAATGGGTTTGAGTGGAAGGCTTCTGCGGGTCTCGAATGTTAATATTTGGAGAGGTAAATAAATAAGTGTCCATCATTTTCACTCAATCCCTACTACTGCTCTGTCGATGGAAAATAAGTTTCCTTGAAGCCTTATTGGAAAATATTATTTTTTCTATTAAGAGTGGGAAAATATTGTATTTATTTTGTAAAAACCAAAATGCAATTTAGGTGGTTATATGGTATGGTAGATGGTTACCGTCGTCTATAACACAAGCAAAGCCACATGTTAAGGAAAGTTTCCTTGAAGCCTTATTGGAAAATATTATTTTTTCTATTAAGAGTGGGAAAATATTGTATTTATTTTGTAAAAACCAAAATGCAATTTAGGTGGTTATATGGTATGTTAGGTGGTTACCGTCGTCTATAACACAAGCAACGCCACATATTAAGGAAATGCACCGAACAAAACAGCACACATGCTGTTTATTCCCGGTGGTCTTCTGTAAGGAAGTGGTTACTGTCGCCAGACGGGCCGCCCAAATGACTGCGAAACACAATGTGTCCTGCCACTACTTGCCAGATCCATCCCAGAGCCAACTATGAAAAGTTTGTCCAATTTTTTTCTGTCGGGAATCGAACTCGTGACCTCAGGGGGACAGAGCGTTAAATGAAGAAATTTTTTTTATTTTTCTAAATATTTTAATTCAGTATAAAAACATAAGGAATAATATAAATATTATTAAAACTCCATTGCTGAATTGTAAGTGCAAGGTTTATGTAATATTTTTTTTTTTATAAAAGATGGGTTTGCTCTTGGTCAACAACCAACTGTGTAGCAAGGATGAGGCCTAAGATGTAGCGAACCTCATTCTCAACCCAGAAGATGCCTTTTCACTCGAACTTTGAAAAGATTTGGTTTATATGAGCTCGGAAATACAGACGCCGGTAGGGAGTTCCAAACCTTTGGCAGTGTGCATTATAAAAAATGTTTTAAAGCGCTTGGTCCTACATAGATAGATTTCGACAAGATGAGGATGGTAACCAGCCTTACGTCTGTATGCCCGATGGAAGAAAAATACATAAATTAGTGCGGACCTTACATTTAGTGCGGAGAGGAATGTATAAAAGAGTATATAAATGTTTTAATAGTGTTACTCAGTGTTCAGGCATCGTTGCTCCCTTGCAGCTGACGGGGATTAAAGCGAGAACCATGCACACGCGTTACATGAATCCAATAAACAAATTCTGTGGAGGTGATAACATCCGTACTAATATTATAAATGGGAAAAGATGTTTGGATGTTTGTAACTCTTTCACGCAAAATCTACTGAACCGATCACCATGTAATTTTGCATACACGTTGTCTGCGACATCAGAAAGAAAATAGGGTACCTTTCATCCAGAAAAAAGGGCTATTCCCGAGGGATAAATAAAAAATAAAAAACTAACAAAGTGTTATAGCTACATATATAGCATTTTTTTTAATTTTTCAATGCGGACGAAGTCGCGAGCACCAGCTAGTTATGCAT
This sequence comes from Synanthedon myopaeformis, assembly GCA_944738685.1. NCBI lineage: Eukaryota > Metazoa > Arthropoda > Insecta > Lepidoptera > Sesiidae > Synanthedon > Synanthedon myopaeformis. Next base: position 659,149 of record OX122927.1, on the reverse strand, counting down.
ATTGTGATATTTTATAGTAGGCAATTTTGGTTTATTATTAAATATTCTTATAATTTCTTGTGCATGTTTTTGTAAATTTTGTTATTTTTATAATTTATTAAATTGATTTGTGTAATGTAAATAATTTACTAATGTACTAATAATGTAATTTATTAATAATAATTAAATAATGTAATAATGTACTTCGATTAGGAACTGATCAATACGTCGAATTAGGATTAGTCCTGTTATGATGTACCATGTGTGTTTTTGTAAATAAATAAATAAATAAATAAATGATAAATAAATAAATAAAATACATTTTCAGGCAACTGTACCCGTATTTTATACATTATTATTCTAACAAATTTTTAACATCTTTATATATAAAAAATTCTCGTGTCACAGTGTATGCAAAAGGCTAGTTGTCCGACAGGTCAACTAAGGAATATGTATATAACTATAAAAATAATTTAATATTACCAACATCACGATTAAAACTAAATCCTTCAAATACCTTCAGTTATTCTATAAATATAATTATCAGGTGGTTCCTCACTCTGGGGCTTTAACCACCGGTAGCTTGGGCCTCGCTCCGCTGCCTGTGGACTACTAGTTTTATATATATATTCGAGTATGCTAACCGCCATTTAAAGTCATCGGTAACCAGGAATGATGGAGATTTGTTTGTTCGGTAAAAGTCCCAAACATTAAAACGAAAATAATAAAAAAAATCACCTATCGAAGGATGCAGTAAACCGAGTGCATAATTTAATAAAACATAAAATTATTTCTATAAGTAACTAATCAACACTTTACTTGTAGTTGGTGAAAGAGGCCCTAAGCCTTTTCAAATAAATAAATAAATAAATAAATAAATAAATAAATAAATAAATCAATCAATCAATCAATCAATCAATCAATTAATCAATCAATCAATCAATAAATAAATAAATAAATAAATCAATCAATCAGTCAATCAATAATAAATAAATAAATAAATAAATAAATAAATCAATCAATCAATCAATCAATCAATCAATCAATCAATCAATAATTCATTCATTCATTCATTCATTCATTTAATCATTCAATCAATCAATCAATCAATCAACCAACCAATCTATCAATCAATAAACTTCTTTAAAAAATATCTAAAAATGTATTTCTATAAAAAATAGTAAATTGCCATATCAAATATTAGTTGTGAGTGTAATATTTCCGCTCGAAGCCGTCGTCGTCCGTCCCGTCTCGCTAGGACGTGTCACGCCATCTTGCCTATTCATTCAACTACGAGCAAATTTATTCTTTTCGCGTTCATCCCAATTCGCTTTTGTCTCGAACGGGCCTCTATGGAAATCGCACGCTGTGAAGCGAATTTTATAATTGGCTTACAAACAGTTGCGGGTTCGTTACTCTAACACTTTTAATGGAAAACACTCTTAACTGTTCATGGTTTTATGTATTTTTGAGTAATTTTTAAGATTTGACTTTTTTAATTTTTTTATTTTATTAGACTAGATTTTTTATTTTTTTTTTATTTTGACATATAGATATATTTTTTTAACATTTGACATAGTATACAATTTTTTTTGTTTGTATTAATTGTAATTAATTTTTTTTAGATTCTATTTTCTTTATATCTTATTGTTTCGAATTTAAATTTATTTGTTGGAGTTTATGTAGCAAAGTGAATTATGTGTTTAGCTCTAATTGGCTTGCACACTGGACCTAGACCTAGATAGGGTTAGAATGATAAGTGTGCTAAGCTGTTGTTGTTTTGATTAAATAATTAAATAAATAAATAAAACACTTTGGAATATATTTTTTAAAGGTTGTTGATTTTTTTTTTTAAATTTATTACTTACAGGATTTTAATTCCTACACTGTCGTTATAGTAATAAAATTTTTAGCTACAACTACATTTGTTTTTAAGCTTATTAATTAACTTAAGTTCTGTACTAAAGTTGTAATATGAAAAATATAACATTTTACATAACATTTAAGAAAAATATTTCAATTTTAAATTTTTTCCCTTATCTCAGGGAAGTTACAAAAATTTTTACGCAATTTTGATCCTTAATTCATTTTGGAAAAAATCATATACAGTTTGAGGTTAGGCCTTGTCTTAATGTGAATATAATATAAAATAGTTATATTAAAACCCAAAAACAAGGTTTGAGTCAAATTGATAGTGGCACATAATAACTAATATTATACATATGTCTATATCTTAATATTTATGTAACAATATTTGGTTAGAAACTTTGAAAGTTTTCCGCCTTGAAGTTTCCAAGTCAATATCGCTAAAGTTCGTACTTTAACATTTGCACTCTTAGACTTGTCTCAAAGTTTCGCCCTTTAGACAAACGTGTAGGATGAAGTATAAATCTATAAACATCTAACGTAACTAGCTTTGGAAATTAGGACTTCTAGTTTTGTTATAACTATAAGGGCCTCTTTCACCGAGTACCTAGTGTCAAGTAGGTTAACCGCCATTTAAAGTCACCGGTAACCGGGAATGATGGAGATGATATATACCTTTGTTTGTACGGTAAAAGTCCCAAACATTAAAAAGAAAATAATAAAAAAAAAATTCACCCATAGAAGGATGCATTACAAACCGAGTGCATAATTTAATAAAACATAAAATTATTTCTAAAAGTAACTAATCAACACTTTACTTGTAGTTGATAAAAGAAGCTGTGGCGGAAACAAATTCCTTATGTAGTTATTATCTGTGTGTAATTTTTTTATCTATAATTTTTTTTTATAACTAGCTGTTGCAAGCGACTTCGTCCGCGTAACTTTATAAAATATAGCCTATGTTATACTCGCTGATAATAATTATGCTAAAACATTATTTACTTATTAATAATATATTAAAATGGTCAATTTTTTATATGTAGATAATTTATTTCTGCATTAAAAAATAATTCTTTTGAAAATTGAATTCGAATTTTGAATTCGAATATTTCGACGCTGCGATGTGTCAAATTTATTTAGGTACTTTGGTGCGACAATTTCTCCAATAATTATAAATAATACAAGCTTTTGCATGCGATTTCGTCCACTTTAAATTACAACTTATCTTTGAAGCTGGAACCATTCACATACAGAAAATTCCTTAGAAATCGGTTGGACCGTTTCGGAGACTAGTGTGCACGTACATCATAATTTTATACCTACATGTATATTAGAATTAGAAAATATTTTTTTCATATGCCCACCAACGGAAATTTTTCTATAAATAAATATTAATAATAATACTCCCTCGCTCAAATATAAGAGATCAAAGCCCGTCGAACATAACTTTTTTCCTTATTTTTCCATAAGCTTGTGTTCTTTATGTTATCATGTTAACTTAATAAATCTTATATAAGACTGCCTCAAAGCTTTTCCTTTAGATACATTGAATTCTCCTTGAACAGAAGATTGACTGGAAAAAGCACTACATAACCAAGCGAGACGAGCTGGGTATGCGATTTAGACCATAGCATTCAACTTAAAGCTGTCAACAGACAGTAAGATCTTAATCTATAACATGATCCTAAAATAACGATGGATGTATGGACTGTGGGGAAGGTCGCGAGACAATTTTGTGACACCGCGTGGTCCAACCGGGATGAATGCGAACTGCTCGCGAGACAGTGTTGTGACACCGCGTTGCCTAACCGGGATGAATGCGAACTGTTCGCGAGACAGTGTTGTGACACCGCGTGGCCCAACTCTGATGAATGCGAACTCGCGAGACAATATTGTGATACTGCGTGGTCCAACCGGGATGAATGCGAACTGCTCGCGAGACAGTGTTGTGACACCGCGTTGCCTAACCGGGATGAATGCGAACTGCTCGCGAGACAGTGTTGTGACACCGCGTGGCTCAACTCTGATGAATGCGAACTGCTCGCGAGACAATATTGTGATACTGCGTGGCCCAACCAGGATGAATACGAACTGCTCGCGAGACAGTGTTGTGATACCGCGTGGCCCAACCTAGATGAATGCGAACTGCTCACGAGACAGTGTTGTGACACCGCGTCGCCCAACATGGATGAATGCGAACTGCTCGCGAGACAGTGTTGTGACACCGCGTGGCCCAACTGGGATGAATGCGAACTGCTCGCGAGACAGTGTAGTTACACCGCGTGGCCCAACCGGGATGAATTTGCTATATTAATATTATAAAGAAAGGGAGTGGATTTTGTATGTTTATTGAGGGGGATGTGAAGGGACCGGAACCTCTGCAGCTGTCAGAAAAAAATCTTTCACTGTTTGAAATCTGCACCCGGGCAAAGCCGGGGCGCGTCGGTATAGTGAATATTAAAAAACTGCGGATACTCCCAACTTAGAGTGTTGAATATCTGTCCAACCATATTATAACATGTTCGTAGTAACATCGCCATATAAATTTAACTCTGTGTAATTAAAATTTAATTACTCCCTTATTAACGCGTCAAAGACAATTTAAAAGGGGATATCGGACGAAATTAGACGCCGGTAATGTCGCTCAGACTTAATTTATTATCATATTATACAAGAGAAAATAATAAATTTTATGTAAGTACGAATTATTTTTTCAAAGGCCTTTTTTGAAATATTACATTATTTTTTTATTTATAAACAAACGGTTGCAATCCTTATATTTAAACATACTATGGTCTGCAGCACCGGTGGCGTTGCTTGTGTTAGAGGCGACGGTAGCCACCTACCATCAAGTTACAATGAAATTGTAAGTAATGTCTTAGACCCTTGATATGTTGTAAAAATAATATTCAAAATCTATTTTTAATATGTGTGACATAAATAAGTGTATGTTCCGAATAATATTTTCTTTGAACGTATTATATCTATATATCCAAAGAATTCTAATATACAATATTAGAAAAAAAATATCTTTGGCTATCGAGTGGAGTAATTAAATTTTTATGTAGATGATAGATATGCAGCTGCACCATTAACCTCTAGCCCACGATTTTGTTATTTGTTTTGTTAGACGACACGTTTGGTCTAGTGGCTAGTAACCCTAGCTGTTAACCAAACGGTCACGAGTTCGAATCCCGCTAGGGGCAAATGTTTATGTGTTAACATTCACCTTTGTACATAAGTCATGGATGTTTGTATTTATAATATGTATGTATTTACAAAAAAAAAGTAATCTATATTTTATATCAACTGTCTGGTATCCATAATACAAGAATTAGTTTCTTAGTATAGAACTAGATGGTGCTGTGTGGTATATGTGAAGATATTTATATTTATACTAGCTGGTGCCCGCGACTTCGTCCGCGTTGAACGATGAAAGGTACCCTATGTCCTTTCTGGTGTCGCAGACAACGTGTATGCAAAATTTCATGGTGATCGGTTCAGTAGTTTTTGCGTGAGAGTTACAAACATCCAAACATACTTTCGCATTTATAATATTAGTACGGATTTATCATCACTTTTTTGAGTTTCCTCTCAATGTGGAAGCAAATTTAAAGGCATAATATGTATGTATTTACAAAAAAAAAGTAATCTATGTATTATATTAACTATCTGGTATCATAGAGTAAATAGTATTTAAGTACTATTTACTCTATGCTGGTATCCATAATACAAGCATTAGTTGCTTAATGTGGAACTAGATGGTGCTGTGTGGAATGTGTGAAGATATTTATTTATTTATTTATATTCACTTTAAAAAAAAAATCAAGTAAAAAGAAAGGTATGTTTTTACATCGTGAACTTGTTGGAGTTAAAACAAATCACCTATAAGGTCGGCCGCTGATGAGTTTTCTTAGTCGAAGTACGCGACGGCGGAAACTTTTGAACCCTTACGGGACCCTAAATATTCAGTTAGAACTTGCGGAAATGTTTGCCTTGATTTTTAAACTTCCAGTCTAATATCATCTCGTTAGAGAAATCTGTGGCACCACTTTCTAGTTGGAAAAACTTCGAATTATATTCACTCAGGGTTGCCCGATAAAAAAATTCTGTCAATTTTAATTAAACTGTTAAAATTCTCTGCGGCTTTGACGGATTTTCTTTTGAATTGTCAGTATGATGATTAACAATAATATAATGTAGCTAAATTCGGCTGAGCGGTTACTCCTCACCAGATATCTAGTAAAACCGTTTGCTGATTAATTTCACATCAGGGTCAACTGACATATTTATCGCTTGTGACGACGGTGGCGCCGCCATTATTGACAACGCTCATTTTTTTAACCTTTTAGATGATCCCTCGGGAACCTAATATTATTGATTAGTAAGAAATTGTAACTAATTTTTTTTTAATTTGACAATCACTATCTTTACATGTAATTTGCTATCAATATATAAGCTAAAGCCTTTCTCTCTCGATGTCTCCCTTAGGTATTGTAAGGGTTTGTAAGGTAAGGTACTGTAAGGGAATCGATCATATGATTCTTAAAAATTCTCAAAAATGCATTTTTCATCAGGATTAGAACCTCTATCTCCATCTACCGTTTAAGAAAACAAGCGTTCACTGCTGCTGATCACATTTGAATATTTACTATTGTTTTTTATACTTTAAAATAATCATAAAATTCTCGATTATAGATTACCAACTGGTACCCGCGACTTCGTCCACGTTGAACGATGAAAGGTACCCTATGTCCTTTCTGGTGTCCCAGACAACGTGTATGCAAAATTTCATAATGATCGGTTCAGTAGTTTTTGCGTGAAAGAGTTACAAACATCCATACATCCAAACATACCTTCGCATTTATAATATTAGTATAAATATTAGTATAGATGTCAACATCTGTAACACCCCGGGCCTTGTTAGTGCAGTGAAATTAGGCGTAGCATTGCTACGAGATCGCTACGTAATGACGTACTACGAAGTGCTACATAGTGCTACGAGTTACAAAGTGTAAAAATATTATCTGCAACTCGAGAATGATGTACTCTTTTAAATAAAGACTTTCCAACTTTAAATACTTGACATACGTGTATGACGATTACTCAGTATAGTCATATATGTCAAGTTTCGGATACAAATAACAGTTAATATTACTCTTATGTACCTTACATTAGTATTTTCTATTAGAAAAAATTAAAAATAAAATAAATAATAAAATCTTATTTTCACCAACACAATATGTCTACAGTATCTTAAAGCATATACTGCAGTTATAGTAAAAAAATATGTTTTATTGTAATAATTAAACGAAATAATATGTTTTACTATATATTTTTTTAAAGTCACAATAGAAACAGTCTGATAATAATCATTCTAACAAAGTTTATTTGCCACATCCGGACCAGAGTTAACTTTGAAAAGTTCATATCCAAAGTTGGCCCTGCCGGGAATTTAACCAGTGACCCTTGAGACTGAGCGTTAAGTCAAGCAATCTAACCACTCGACCAATGGGCTCGTCATATAGAGTTATAATATAAATTATAGATAACACAATTTGCTAGTAGACCGTCTGCTTCATGTCTGAACTGTCATGAAACTGTCATGAAAGTATGTATAACTAGCTGGTGCCCGCGACTTCATCCGCGTTGAACGATGAAAAGTACCCTATGTCCTTTCTGATGTCCCAGACGACGTGTATGCAAAATTTCATAGTGATCAGTTCAATAGTTTTTGCGTGAGAGTTAGAAACATCCATACATCCAAACATACTTTCGCATTTATAATATTAGTACGAATACGGATAGTACGAATTTTTATTTTCAGATAAATTTTTCGTTTGTTGTATTATAAGCAATAACTGCGATCGTTCTCACAAAACCAATGGATGCACATGTTTGGGATTGCATCTTTTTATTCATGAAAGGGGTGAGGTTGGATGATGGGATGGGGAGGGGGGGGGGGGGGGTGTAGGGGAAGGGGGGGTGTATTGAACAAACCATGTGGTCTTGTTCACAGTTGTTTTAGTCTCGAATAGCGAGAATTTCAGAACACATTTACACTTGTTTGGAATCTTCGCAGATATGCTGTTTGCTTGCGATAAGTTTAGTTAAAGGGGATTTGCACCCCGAGCACTCTGTTTCCATCACTTGCAGAGTTTGTATTACGTTTTACTAGCAAACCGCTCCCGGCTTCGTACGGGCGCATTTTTTTCCAGCAAAAACTTGATCGCTTAACGCTTTTTCCATTATTGAAAACAGCATTAAAATCAGTTTCCTAGTTTTAAAGATCCATATAAGCGTACATACGGGAAGCGACTTGGTTTTATACTATGTATAAAGATACGATTTCGCTTCAAACTTGATTTATTACACATTATACAAGATCTTCGTCAAATAATATATCAATAATATCAAATAGTATCAATATATCAAATAATATTTCTAAATGGACATAGGCTAAATAGACATAGGCAAAAGTATAATGTCAGGCGTCAATGTATGTCAATAGTAATATTGCTTTAAATATTTTGTCATGAGTTTATGAGCAAACGAATTCGCGGGCGCCAATTGGTGTTTTAATAATAATAATAATAATAATATTTCTTTATTTCAGACTTTGGTCCATACAATTATTTTACATCAAAAAATATGAAAATATATATACAACGCCTTAAGTTATATAATTATGTTTTATACATTCGTATATTCTAATTACATGGACTTTTCCATATGACCTAAAATTTTACATATCATACATTGCTTAAAATATAATTAGAGCACAAATCATCCTTTCAGCTTTAAATTTTAATCAGAACCTAGTTTAGTTTCCAACATACGGACAGAAAGCCATTAACTTACATACGACGCGAGTTGTGTTTCAAATTTATCACCATTTCCCTCTACAATGTACTAGTTCGGATGCAAAGACAAATTCAGGTTAAATGAAAAATTAATCAAATAAAGCATTAACTAAATAATTTACTTCAGATCAACCTCAGTAGATGAGCAGGATGTTTGGCGACAGTGACCAGCCCCCTACAGAAGACCACAGTGAAGTAACAGCACATATACTTTTGTGTCTAGATATATGAAGAAGGGATGCCAGAGTTCATTTCCTTGTGATTTCCTAGTCTTTAAGGTCCTTATTCCTAGTCCTTATGATTTCCTAGTCTTTAAGGTTCTTATTCGGAAGTCCTTATGATTTCCTAGTCTTTAAGGTCCTTATTCCTAGTCCTTATGATTTCCTAGTCTTTAAGGTTCTTATTCGGAAGTCCTTATGATTTCCTAGTCTTTAAGGTCCTTATTCCTAGTCCTTATGATTTCCTAGTCTTTAAGGTTCTTATTCGGAAGTCCTTATGATTTCCTAGTCTTTAAGGTCCTTATTCCTAGTCCTTATGATTTCCTAGTCTTTAAGGTCCTTATTCCTAGTCCTTATGATTTCCTAGTTTTTAAGTCTTAATCTATTAAGGTTGGCAGCGCAGTTGTAACATCCGTGGTGTTGAATGTGTTAAAAGGCGACGTTATCCTAGGACCTACGACCTAGGATAACGTAGGACCTAGGTGGATAGCCGTCTGATTACATATACACAAATAATTTTTAAATGCTACTTGAGATGTACACAATATAATGTATCTACTTATCCCTTTTATTATATTACTAGCTGGTGCCCGCGACTTCGTCCGCGTTGAACGATGAAAGGTACCCTAGGTCACTGCCGCCAGACGAGCTGCCAAAATGACTGCGAAACGGAGTGACCATGCCACTACTTGTCAGATCTAGACCAGTTAATAATGTTATAATGTTTTATAATGTGTTATAATGTGTTAAGCTCAAATAAACGTTTTCTAAAAAAATATATTCTATCATCATCATCATCATCATCAGTCTGTGTCTTTCCACTGCTTCATGTAGGCTTTTCCCAAGACTCGACTTACGGTCTTCTGTACTTCGCATCCATCTGCTTCCTATGAAGCCTTTCAGGTCAGGGCTGCAGGGCGTCCCACGCTGCGCTTTCCAAATTCGTGGCCATTCGAGAACTTTTCTACCCCATTCTATTTATCTAAATAAATTTATAATAAGTTTCAAAGCTTTATTTTCCAAATAAAGCTTTGAAAAAAGTTTTCTCATATCCACATAAAGCAAAGCGAAACGTTCGCCTCATAAAATTGAAAAGGAAATATGACGAGTGTGTATCACAGAGAATTGCATTACTCTACGCGCGCCGTTCAAACACGTGTTATAAAAATAAAAAAAAAATATGGCACGCGTTTACATCGAAGCGGGAAATCATTGCGAGCAATAACATTATAATTCGTAAGGCTCTCAAGGATGGGACACCTGACGTAAGGGTTGGTGCGCATGCGCGGAAACTTGCCACCGTATATCGTGCTCCAGGCATTCAGTAGTTCGTACATGTCGCGCGGTACTCGACGCTCACCGCCCAGGGAACTCCCAACTCCCGATATCGCGGTATTAGGCGGGACCGCTCCCGGACACGTCAGTGTGTAATAACCCTTTAAAAAAAAATGCAGTGTTTCAGTGACCGTTTCAATAGGATTTAAGAGGGACAACTGAATCATCAGGTGAGTTAAAAATTACAAAAGTTTTAGGTGATCATTTAAAAACTTTTCTTTAAATTGATTGATTGCTCGCAATTTTTTCCTCAAAGTATTATTATAATTATTATTTCTAATTTTTAATAATTTATATTTTATTTATATTAGTTACATTGGAAATTTATAAAAAGTTTGTCTATAATAAAAATATACCTAAACGTATTTATGTTATATATTCATTATATATTTTTTATGACTATTCTTGTATACTTGATTTAATGTTGTTTTTTAATTATATTAGTTCAAGTTCAGATTATTTTTATATAATAAAAAAAGAAGTCCATTATTGGCAATAGGATTTATAATATCTATACATATTCTTTATGTATTATATTCGTATATTAAATGAACTAAATGTTAAGTGTTTTGCGACTTTGTTTAAATAAAATAAAATATTAATATTTTTGAACTTTTTAAAAACTTTTTAAACACGTTTAGTATATGTCTGATAAATTTATTATTAGTTATTTATTTTATTGTTGATCCTCAATCAGTAAATGTAAATCAAGACCCTTGACCACGCCTACATCTTAACTGCCTACATTATACTAGTGTGCTATTACGATATTAGGGTATCAACCCTGAAGGTTCTCTAAAGTAATCTACACTGTAACAATAATATTTAAATTGCAAACATTTTTGTATTTATGATACAATTAAAATAGAAAATAAAATTATTATAGAGTAATAAACTATGTACATTTTATATCATTGAGAAAATTGTGATTTTTCTTTAAATTAAACATAAATTGACTCCAATATTTAATTAATATTTTAATAATATATGAAAGAATATTTTTAAATAATTATATAATACATTGCTTTGCAGTTTTTTGTACACTTATTATTTATAATTTGTGACATTTACTGATCTGGTACAATAAAAATAAAAGCTAAAAAAAAAAATACTTACCATAAGAAAAAAACAGAAGCATGATACCATAAAAATATTCGACCAGTTTTATTTCATTAAAATTTTGTCTTTATTGCAATTTTCATATTTAAATATTCTATTTAAGTGGTGTATTATTTGGAAAGTGATTTTAAATTTATTTTCAATTGACAAAAAATTTAAAAAAATCCATAAAAGTTACATAGAATCTCAAATTGACATAAAAATATCAGATTTCATGCACATAAGGTACCATACGTTCTAACTTTTAATCTACACATTATATACGTGAAAGTAACTCTGTCTGTATGTCTGTCTGGCTGTTACCTTTTCACGCCTTGACTACTCAACCGATCATCGAATTTTTGTTGCATACACTTTGCGAGGTATACAAGAAATTTTCTGAAAAAAAAAAAAAATAAAAAAAAAAAATAAATAAATAAAAAAAACTGTTATTTTACTGTTACATTTAATAAAGTAAATTTGATTATAAATTAGCGTGCCTACGACTATTTCTTAGTCAAAATAAATCTACAACGAAAACGCTATCAAAGCAATAACTTTTAGGCTATATTAACTTTGTTGACTTTCAACGTTCCACCAATTTTCATTTATTATATTGAGTTATAATTAAATTATTCGCGACAAGCACAGGGCGGCAAACATCGCAAAGTATTCAATACATTTAGTAATGAAAATCGATTCGTCAAGCGCGAATTCTTTAGCCCTTTTGACGCTAAAGTCAAAGCCTTTGCAGGCTTAGCAAGGAATTACACGGTTATTGTTAAACTTGACTCCGGAGAAATAACAAAAGACGAACTGTACATTCTAAGCATGTTTAAAATTACGGCATAGAATGTCAAGTTTTTTGAGAATAAAATTTAATGACATTTAATAATCTATATCTATATGTATTTTATACTAATATTATAAATGCGAAAGTATGTTTGGATGTTTGTAACTCCTTCACGCAAAAACTACTGAACCGATAATCATGAAATTTTGCATACATGCTGTCTGGGACACCAGAAAGGACATAGGGTACCTTTCATCGTTCACTGCGGACGAAGTCGCGGGCACCACCTAGTATTATAAATGCGAAAGTATGTTTGGATGTATGGATGTTTGTGACTCTTTCACGCAAAAACTACTGAACCAATAATCATGAAATTTTGCATACATGTTGTCTGGGACACCAGAAAGGACATAGGGTACCTTTCATCGTTCAACGCGGACGAAGTCGCGGGCACCAGCTAGTATTATAAATGCGAAAGTATGTTTGGATGCTTTTAACTCTTTCACACAAAAACTACTGAACCGATTACCATGAAATTTTGCATACACGTAGTCTGAGACACCAGAAAGGACATAGGGTACCTTTCATCGTTCAACGCGGACGATGTCGCGGGCACCACCTATTATTCCATAAAGTAGCCATCTGATTTGTTAGACCTTTTACAAGACGGTAAGTCGCGAGATAAGCTGATGGTTGTTAGTGAAAAGCGCGTAGAAAAAATTGAATAAACCCATTATATGTACAAGTGAACTACCAAAACAATGATTATTAAAGCTTTTACCTTATTAAATATTAAACTCGACCATGTATGTCTCGACAAGGAGAGAATGGTGGTATTATTAAAATATGTATGTCCCTCACATCACGCGATTTGCACAACACAGTCTCTTTATCCATAATACATTAAATACAGGGTTGTTAAGTGATACCTACATCCGTACTAATATTATAAATGCGAAAGTATATTTGGATGTATGGATGTTTGTAACTCTTTCACGCAAAAACTACTGAACCGATCACTATGAAATTTTGCATACACGTAGTCTGGGACACCAGAAAGGACATAGGGTACCTTTCATCCAGAAAAAAATACTATTCCCGAGGGATTAATAAAAAATAAATAACTAACGCCTGGCCAAAGTGTTATAGCAACATGAGGTCAAGCGATATATTGCTTTTTTTTAAATTTTCAACGCGGACGAAGTCGCGAGCACCATCTAGTCCTACTAATATCATAAATGCGAAAGTATGTTTGGATGTTTGTAACTCTTTCATGCAAAAACTACTGAACCGATCATCATGAAATTTTGCATACACGTTGTCTGAGACACCGGAAAGGACATAGGGTACCTTTCATCGTTCAACGCGGACGAAGTCGCAGGCACCAGCTAGTGTTAGATAAATTATTTTAATTTATTGTAGAGAATCATTAATTTTCTTGACACGGACGGAACTGTAGTTGCATTCGAATAGCGTCGCGATTAGCGATATATGTATAGTTAATGATTTTCGTACTGGTAACACTAAATGTTTTTACTTTAGTTTTAAATTTTAAAGAAAAAAATTGTGGAGAATGTATTTATTAAAATATTAGGTTCCAGAGGGCCTTTTAAAAAAACGAACTACAGCGCGTACGAAGTCGCGGGCACGGCTAGTCTATATACTAATATTATAAAGAGGAAAGATTTGTTTGGTTGTTAGTTTGTTCGCATTGAATAGGCTCAGAAACTATTGGACCTATTTGAAAAATTCTTTCATTGTTTTGAAGCTATATTATCAGCGAGTAACATAGGCTATATTTTATAAAGTTACGCGGACGAAGTCGCTTGCAACGGCTAGTATTTAATAAAGATAATTATATTATGTGAACTTTGAAATGTTTCTTTCTTTCCAAGAACGATCTAAGACCTTTACGTCATAAATATACGTTTGTGTTTTTTTGTATGTAAATTTTTATATTTTTCAAAAATAAAAATGTATTCATTATCACTGTAAAATAGACAAAACAAAAGAAAAAAAAAAAAAAAAAAAAAAAAAAAAAAAAAAAAAAAAAAGGTGTTTTGAAATGTAAATTACATGTTATTTGTGTATATTATATCCATATATATTTTTGTATACGTTATTTAACATATAACCTTAAACACAATAAACAAGGTTATATAACATATGACCTTCAGACATAGGGCCTTTAAAATGTAACAAGTCACAAAAGACCCATTCATTTTAATGACTATCACATTGATCCTATTATTTTCTTTGATACAAACGTACAACCCTTTTTAGGGAGAAATTTACGTTCACCTATTAAATGGGTGCTTTATTTTAATTATATTTAAGTTTATTTTTGTATACGAGCAGATAAATCAGAGATGAAGAGAGGATAAATATTCGAATATCTATAAAGCCTTAAAAGCCTTAAAACCTCATATTACTATGAAAAAAAAGGAGGCATTCATAAAGATTGATAAAACCCTATATATAAAAAAAGGCCATTACTGTGATTTAGGTTTCGTATGATAAAAGTTTATATACCAATAAGTACCTATTAATATAAATACAGGGGGTTGTAAATGCGCGGACGATCTTCATAAATTATCTATACTAATATTATAAAGAGGAAAGATTTGTTTGTTTGTTTGTTTACATTGAATAGGCTCCGAAAATACTGGACCGATTTGAAAAATTCTTTCACTGTTGGGGAGCTATATTATCAGCGAGTGACATATTTTATAAAGTTACGCGGGCGAAGCCGCGTGCAAAAGCTAGTAAGAGGTAAAGACGATAATAATTTGTAGAAATAGGTAAAGGTTAATAGTAAGGTAACAAATATACCTTTTAAATAAGTATATTTGTTAAGAAGTCTTCTATGAAAAAGTAGTTCCTCCGGTCAAATGGACTACTCAGTTTATTTAATTACTAGCTGGTGCCCGCGACTTCGTCCGCGTTGAACAATGAAAGGTACCCTACGTCCTTTCTTGTATCCCAGACAACGTGTATGCAAAATTTAATGGTGATCGGTTCAGTAGTTTTTGCGTGAAAGAGTTACAAACATACTTTTGCATTTATAATATTAGTGCGGATTATTTACTAGAGATGGGTTTGCTCTTGGCCATCATATAGCCGTGTAGCGAAGATGAGGCCTATGATGGAGCGAGCTCACCCAGAAAATGCCTATTCATTCGAACTTTAAAAAGATTTGGCTTATATTATGAGCTTCCCGAATAGGCGAGTGTGGAAAGCGTGTTACTTGACCTCGTCTACCTTCTTGCTTCGTCGGTCATTAAAAATTAATCCACTTCCTAATTTAACACTTGGGAAGCAATTTAAATTAGTAATTCCCCGTCGTGACATGTCGCTGGAAAATTTGTTTTCCATTTCGGTTGCTAAAGCAATTAGAGCCAGTATAAAAACAAACATTTGGAGACTTCCTGTTTGACACGTCACACGTATAATTACGTCAATTATACGAAAATGTTTATTTATTTATTTTATTTATTTATTTATTTATTATTTAATACGTAATTCTGCACAATATGATACAAATGTCTGTAATCCTTTATTAGATTTGTCTAGACATTTTCTTTCACGCCATGATAACATTACAATATATCAACATCTGCGTTAGAATTTGTTATTGTGTCGATTAGCATTACAATTTATTATTTACTAGCTGGTGTTCGCTACTTCCTCCGCGTTGAAAATTAAAAAAAAACGCAAAATAACGCTTGTCCTCGTGTTGCTATAACACTTTGGCCAGACGTTAGTTTTTTATTTTTATTGATCCCTCGGGAATAGTCCTTTTTTTCTGTATGAAAGGTACCCTATGTCCTTTCTGGTGTCCCAGGCAACGTGTATGCATAATTTCACGGTGATCGGTTCAGTAGTTTTTCGTAAAACAGTTACAAATATCCATGCATCCAAACATCCAAATATACTTTCTCATTTATAATATTAGTACGGAAAAACACACTGTTTAAAAAATAAAACTCAAATTTAACTTTTTTTTTATTTTATTATTAAAAAAAGTTGCTCTTTGCTCTTGGTTGAGTTTGCTCTTGGTCAGCATATAGCCGTGCAACAAAGATGAGGCCTATGATGGAGCGAGCTCACCCAGAACTCCCTGCTTGCGTCTGTATTTACGAGCTCATAATATAACCCAAATCTTTTCAAAGTTCTCGTGAATAGGCATCTTCTGGGTTGAGAATGGGGTTCGCTCCATCTTAGGCCTCATCCTTGCTAAACAGTTGGTTGTTGGCCAAGAGCAAACCCATCTTTTATAAAAAAAATATGTCTATTCAATCTAACTTTAAAAATATTTGGATTATACTCGTATGTGCTCGAAAACACAGACTATCCTTGCAGGGACTACCAACCTTGGCAGTGTATGTTATAAAAGAATTTTTAAACCGTTTGTTCCGAAAAAGAGGACACAAATTGTACTTACTAATGAAAATAATAATAATTAATTTGGTTTTAATTACTTAATAAACTTAAATAAATTAAATAAACTTACTTAATTGAGTTTATAATACACCTAAACTGTGTACCACCAATTGTTTTTTTGTATGTAAATTAAAAAAAAAATCTAATTTTTTTGAAAACTTTTATATATTAAAAATCGATATTTGAATCAAAAAAATATATTTATAAGTAAAAATAACAATAAATAATCTATAATACTCTCTTGTACTTATCTAACTTGCTCGATCTTTGTAGAGATTTAAAACGAGCAGTATAAATATTTAATGGGAATTGGGAGATCCGATACAACATAAACAGTTAATAATTTAGTTTGCACTTTAACAGGAAGTAGGAAGCTTCCGGGAAAAGTCCGACAAACTTTCTTGATTAAAATCAAATAACATTTTGGTTATAGATTGCACAAGATATTTTCAGACTTCATTAATATCTTCCTTAAGATTTCATTTCCGTATTACATACTGACACACGAAACTAATTTTATAAATGTATTACGATGTTTGAAAATTTTAAATTGTGATATTTTATTAGAAAAAAATTTTTTCCAAAAAAAATATCACAATTTATATTTAGTAATTTTTTTTTTTCTAATAATATATGACAACTAATATTTAGTAAATTTTTTAAATTTTATTACTATGTCCCCAGGGTGCAATTTTTATATATAAAAATCTTCCCGTTTATCACTCTTTCCGTATGTAAAAACCGAATTAATATTGGTCTATCCATTCTCGAGATTTTGAAACGTACATAACTTAACATTTTTATATATAAAAATTACTAAAATTTGTAAAAATATTATTATTATTGTATCAAAAGATTTTTAATAACAAACAAATGTCATTTTGAATTTTTTTAGTTATTCACAAAATATTAACTAATTCCAAAAATATGAAATCCCTATATTTTAAAATAAAATTTTAATTCAGGCTAACATTTGTGATTGATACTTATCCAAAGTTAGCTAAATTCTTAAAATTAAACTAGTCATATTAAGCATACTTAGATATTTTTAATTGACTTTTATTTAGGATTTTTTTAAACGTTCAAAATTATATTTTTTGAAAATTAATTAAAATTAAAATTAAATTAATTACATTAGATAGTTAAATTTAAGTTAAACATTAATTAATAACGAAAATAGGTTATTCTTTTATCACAATTTTGTATACATCAAATCAAATAAATTATTAATTATGTCAATAGATCTAAACAAAATAATACTATTTGGTGACTTCAAAAATTTGAATTTGTTTCTACGCATATTTTTCATTTTTTTTCATTGTTTTTTCGCTTTGGAAGCCTAATTAAAATATTCCTTTTGATGTTAAATTTAATAATGACAGAAATGCTTTGTAAGCACTCGCAAATGACTCATTTAATTTGTTGATTGATTTGTGTGCCATTACTCCATTAAAAATATTCCCTCATAGACATCACTTTTGTACGGTACCTACTGTACTTTTTTTTATGAAAATTATATTTATGCGAAACAATGACTAAAAATATATATAATTTTAAGGTCACTTCTTTGCACGATTCTTACCAAACAAAATGGTGCGAAACCACTACTAAAAATGTATATAATTTTAAAGTCAGTTCTTCGCACAATTCGTACGAAACAAAATTGTGCGAAACCACTACTAAAAATATATTTAATTTTAAAAACACTAATTCGCACGATTCTTACGAAACAAAATTGTGCGAAACCACTACTAAAAATGTATTTAAAATTAAAGACACTAATTCGCACGATTCTTACGAAACAAAATTGTGCGAAACCACTACTAAAAATATATTTAATTTTAAATACACTAATTCGCACGATTCTTACGAAACAAAATTGTGCGAAACCACTCCTAAAAATATATGTAATTTTAAAGTCACTTCTTCGTACGATTCTTACGAAACTAAATTGTGCGAAACCACTACTAAACTGTGTAGACATGTGTGCGATTTGACTAGAATTCAAAGTCTCAACATTGAGTAAACACGCGATATCCATCAAGAGAACAAACATAATATCTCCATAACGTCGGTTTACGGAGAGCTCTTTGACATGTCAGCAATCAAATGATGGGATGGGTTCCGCGTCTGTTCGATAGACGAAGTACGTGCGACGATCATAGAGTGTCTGACTGCAAATTATATTCTATATGTATTGTGTCTTTTATTTTTATATATACCTACCTATTATTAATTTAGTTTATATTTAATAAATTATAAATTGTTATTATTTGAATTTTTAATTATTTTAATTAAAATATTGTGCGTAGTGTGTGTTTTCATAGCCAATAAACTAAATATAATATGTTCCTGTAAATAAATAAATAAATAAATAAATAAATAAATATACGAGTTGTATAACATTAAATAAATGTAATTCTATCAGATATTTTATAACACAACTTAGCAGACATACTGACAATACAGTTGATGGCAGTGGTTACCGTCACCTATGAGACAATCAACGCCACAGGTGCTGCAAGTGCAAGATTAAGGGATAAATTAATGTTTAATATTGTTTTGCAAATATCTAATGACGTTCACATTTTACTCGATATGTTAAAAATGAACACGCAATATAAATATGTCATTGTATATATTAATAAGAGACGGTAACCATCTCAAGTGGAAAATAAGCCTGCTTTAGATCTTTGAAAAAGATCTAAAGTTTGATACTCTATGAAACGACATATTTTGCTATACAAAACCCAACTGCTCCTAATTATTAGCAATTCAATTTCTTTAGCATTTTATAGCCCTTAATTTTTTTACACACAGTATATAGTATCGTATAAAATTAAATAATATATCGTACGTTTAAATTTTTGTATCGAATCGTGCATGGTCGACTGTTTATATGCGACCATATGAACCATGTGGTTCATGTACTGACTTAGTAGTCAGTACATGAACCACATACATACATACATACATAGATAGTAGTCAGTACATAACTGTTTGTAGGATCTATTAAAGAAAGGAAACAGTACTTTTTTGTATAACAGTAAAAAGTAACATTATATTTTTAATCTCGTGAGGAGCGTTTTTTAATTAAGTTCGTTATTACCTGGATCAAGTTTAGTAACGGACACAGCGAAGTAAAGTCTGTTTATGTTGGGAAAAGGTTATTTTAAAATTGTTTTAGGTTTTGATAATAAACACGAATATAATGGTTTTTATACCGTAACTGGATTTGTATATGATAAATAGTGACGGTAGCCAGTATAACCAAATTTCATTTAGTGGACCGCCAACGTGTCTGTTTTACAACAAACTTATTATACTTCGCCTTCGTTGGTATAAAATAAAATTATTTTTTTAAAGTAGATTTTGTTATGTAGTAATTTCGATATATACTTAATATTGAAAGAACATTTTTTTTTTCTAACCCTTCATCTAAAAAATTGGCTCTGAATTTTTTTTTTATGTGACAAAAACGTGTCCACAACCCTTAAACTAACCGCTTTCCACTAAACTGACCCAAAACTTATATACGAAATGATAAAATTATTTGAAGCAGAAAATTTTATGCGTCAATATTTTTGCCTTCGATTTTTTTTTTGTTTACACTAGAACGAATATTGTTAAATGACTTGGTAGCTTTTTTTTTTCATAAGCAAAATTTCACAGAATTTAAATTTATATTAATTAGACATATATTACGTTCAATATAAACATAATGTCTTATTATACTCGTACGTCTGTCGGTTTTTGTAAGACGCCATTTATATTATAAAGAGAGAAGATTTGTATGTTTATATATAATGAATAAACTCAAAAATTACCGTACCGATTTTGAAAATTCCTTCACCTATATAAAGCTACATCATCAGCGAGTAACGTAGGTTATATTTTATAAAGTTAAGCGGGCTATGTCGCGCGTAACAGCTAGTTTGTAAACAAATGGCTCTAGTAATTTATTGCAAAAAGCAGCTATTTTATAAAATTTTTGTTTAAAATTCACCTACATGAAGTAAAAATGTCTGTTCATAACATTTAATGACATTATTATAATTTGACATGATATACAGTTGGCAATTCATCTTGCACCTCTTATGCACTTTAAAAATATTATGCAGCATTTCTGATGCAGTTTTGTGAGCTAGGCAATTTTCAAGGCGGGTGTAATAATTTTTCAAGATTGCATACACCGCTGGATTTAATTAAGTTAAACTTAACTCTTCATCGTCACTTGATTAAAAAGATTTATGAACCAACTTTAAGTTTACTAAATTATAATATAGTAATTCCTGTTCAATTATTCCAATTGGCATTGAATGTAAGTTATATAAAGTATTATACTTTAAGTTAAGTCTAATTTTAATAAGTTAAGTCTAATCTTTATCCTCAACCAATTTTACTGGAGGATAAAGATGTCGACCTGTTCCACAGTTCCATAGTTAAAACTAAAAAATATTATAGCCGATAAATTCTTCAATAGGCTACCATATTAACTTAAGTATAAATTGTAATCACATATGAATTATTAGTTTGTAACTATAAGTGGATTTTTTTTATAAGTTGTAAGCATCTATTCAAACTGTTATCATGTTAATAATACCTATAAGTTTCCCTAAAATGAAATAAATAAATAAATATTATATCATGAAACTATAAAAAACAATGGACGGAGTGCTGTCACTGTACATAGTGAAGCACCGTAATGGCGGCGAGTTTTTATGTGTGCGTGTGCGTTTTTACATGTGAAAAGTGATTCCTTGTTCTTTTTTATCACGTAAAGTGCTACAGGAACAACATTTCACGACGCCGACTGTCCCCGTCGACGAGGGATAGTGCGTAAACGTCATTTCCCCTTCTAAAAAAAAGGTGGCATAATTAAATAGTTATTTTAATTAGCCATTACGTGTGCACTTAATCAACGCTAGCAGGGAAATGGCGGACGCCGAGCTTACTATGGTTTGTATGTGTGGGTGTTAACGTGTAAATACACGTTACCAAGCTTACTACGGTGCTTCACTTTATTAGTATGTGGAATTCCGCCCGTTGTTATATTATATAGTATATATAAGTAAAGTAGTGGCAGTTCACACTGCTTTTCACGCAGTAAACCATCCCTTACAGAAGACCACCGTGAAATAACAGCATATGTGCTTTTGTGTTTCGGTGAGTAAGTAGGGCCTGCCCGAGACCATTACCCCATCCTTTCTTTATCCCTTATCCTTAATCTTTCTATGGTCAGCATCGCACTTACAGCACTTATAGCTTTGCTTGTGTTATAGGCGACGGTAGCCACCTACCATCAATTGGACCGTCAGCCTGTCTGTCAAGTTTAACATAAAAAAATTAAAAAATTTCTACTTAATGGTAAATGGCTACCGTTGCCTATAAAACAAGCAACGCCACCCATTGTCGTTCATAGTAGGATTCTAGTATCTAGTATGCACTCTAGTATCCCTTAACAGCACAAATAATTGTTATTCTACGGTGGTCTTCTGTAAGGAGGTGGTTACTGCCGCCAGACGAGCTGTCCAAGAGAATTTTCATTTATTAGCCAGTAAAAATATTTCTATCTGTGTATTTAATGACGATAATTACTAGTATACGATCCAATTCACTTCAAATATATTATAATACAGAGAGATCAACGAACAGAAAGTATAACCTTATTTATTTGTAGATATTTATTTGTATAAGGTCTCTGAAACGAGTCTGAAACGTGTTTGCATAAAATGTCTCTGAGATTGAAAGCAAATACATAATATATACGGTTTGAGCTTAGCCGACGTTTGTCCCACTTTATAAACTTTATTTACAGTCGATAACTTATTCTTGGATTTATTAGAAACTAGCTGTTGCACGCGACTTCGTCCGCGTAACTATATAAAAAACCTATGTTACATCGACCACGCGACTTTTTTCTCTTACATTTTTAAACTCGTGATATCTTTCGAATGGAATGTCCGAATTGAATAATTCAAAAAGTTATATAAAGGTATTGAAGTAGTCTTCAATATGAAGTAAATTATTTTGATAATGATTAATATCAAGATACAAATAAAGAGCCTTTTATAGCGGCGGCATTTCAATTATTTTTTAAAAATAAAAGAACACTTATTGTGGCATAACTATAATAGTTAGACATATGCTGTGAAGATACTTTTTGTAGATAATGATGTGTTCTACAAAGTCGTAGTACATTATTTTGTTCAATCATCAATAGTTTTCGCAGCGCACGCGATGTAAGGAATATTTTAGATCATTTTTTCACACCTTGGGTTACATTATTGGAGTTTTAGTAAGGATTTCTATTTTTTTTGAAAATATAATATAGGCTATGTTCATCGCTGATAATGTAGCTTCAAAACAGTGAAAGAATTTTTCAAATCGGCTCAATAGTTTTGGAGCCTATTCAATGCAAACAAACAAATAAACAAATCTTTCCTATTTATATTATACCTTTCATCGTTCAACGCGGACGTAGTCGCGGGCACCAGCTAGTTTTATAATAATTATGTATATCTTATAAGTAGATATAGTATATATAGATATTGAATGGGTTAGTTTATTTTGTATACGGTAATGTTTGAATAATGTTATATTTGTATACGGTAATGTTTGAATATAACTACTTAAACCTAATTATAAAACTTTAAATATTCCTATTTTTGTCCTTTTCAATATAATATTCTCAACGCCAATCATCTATTTGCTTGTCATTAAAGATAATAAAAAAATAACTTCTTATTACAATAAACAACTCAATATAGAATCACTAATATTAATATAATTTTGTACTTTATTCCAGGTATTTTCGACAGATTAAAATTTCTCCCCAGGGAGGGAGGCGTTCATTTTGACGGACAGCTCGTACAAAAACAAAACAAGGCAAGCTTTATTTAGTAAGTTTATAAATTCAGGCAGTTTTTTTTTTGTTAAGCTCATTAACTTTATTGCCGAAGATTAGTGCGGTCCATTTTAATCTTTGCTCAATATCAAATTGTATTGACAGTCCCCTCAAATTATCCTATACTAAAAAAAATACTAGTATTTTTTTTATATTAAAAATGAGTATTTTAAAACAATTTTATATAAAAATGAGTACAGTATTTAAAGTTAAAAATTAGTGGAAAATATTAAAATTAACTAATAAATTATGATTGCTAAAGATGATGAGCTCAAATGGCTAAATTCTTAGCACTGGCTACATTATCTCGTTGGGTAACTAATATTATCTTTAATCGTGAGGGAAATGTTAATAAAAATCTTGCTAGTCGTCGTTAACACTATATAGGTGCTAGAAATGTTTCGATCTTGCAAATTAATTTATGTATAAAATAATTTAAATCAAAAATAACACTACAATGAAAATTATAACTAGCTACAACATCTTAGGCGAAATTCGAAACTGGAAGATATTCATTAAGACTGTTTTGTTTATATTTGCTATTTATTATATTTAAGGCTGTGTTCAGTTTGTAACTATATTAAAATAATAATAATAAAATATTAACATTTCGGCTACAGTTTTTTTTATGCTGCTACAGGCTGACGAACTATTTGATGTTTGGAGGCAACCGTCGCCATTAACACAGCCACAGCCAGAGCTACTGTAAGTGCTCGTCCCAACCTTAGTAAAATTAAGGATAAGGGATTGTTAAATTGTAATGGCTAATTATAAAATATTCTAGAGTTTTTATCACTCTTTTTGGGATTTATTATGGATACACTTAAATTAAGTGTTTCGTTTTTTAATTTTCCGTTAATTAAAATAATGAATATTTCACCTGAATGACCCTGCGTATTATACGTTTACATTTACCAATCGATATGTGTGGATAAATTAATAATGTTGTTAAAAAAAGTGTAGGAACGTCCATTCATTTAACTTTACGCCAATGTTTTAATCATCCGAGCGTCAGGGGTTCGAATTAAAAATTCCCAGTATAAGCAGAAAACGGGAACAAAGGGGCGAATTAAGTTTTAGTTAACGCGGGCTAAGTTGAATCCGGTTAACATTGGTCAATGCACGCCCTGCCTCCCCCGTCTGCGTTTATCCCCTGATCATAACCCCTTATTTAGCAATTTCACTCGCCTGTTTGTTATACACCTAATTTCAACTCTATCCGTTTATTTAAAACGAAAATTTCACCTCTAACTGAATATTTTAAGCTGAATTCTGTTTGTAAAAGAGGTTTGTACACTTTTCGTTGGTAACACGAAAATGTTCTGTTTTCACATTTTAAATAACAAATAAAAATTAGCAAAACAAAGTATAAGTAAATGATTGTTTTAAAGTATAATGTTTTATTAAATATATTGCTCATTTTAATGTTTGCTTGTGTTATAGGTTAACCATAAAATGGAGAGGCGTTATACTTTAGGGTGGTGTGTTTTGTTTTGGCAAATTATTTAGCATTATTATTTTTAATACTAAATATTGTTAAAAAAGCGTTTTAATTTAAAATTTATTAAAATAGATTATTATTATTAATGTCATTAAAATATTCTCAATTTGACGTTATTTTTTTTTTATTACAAAATATCGAATAAGAATAATAACGAATAAGAATAATAGTCAGGTAGCGTGTTGTTATATTCTCATACTAGCTGGTGCCCGCGACTTCGTCAGCGTTGAACGATGAAAGGTACCCTATGTCCTTTCTGGTATCCCAGACAACGTGTATGCAAAATTTCATGGTGATCGGTTCAGTAGTTTTTGCATGAGAGTTACAAACATCCATACATCCAAACATACTTTCGCATTTATAATATTAGTACAGATTAATACGGATTGAGGCAACTTAACAATGCAAAAAAAATATATTCACGGATAGTGAAAGTGGGTCTTAATATTTGAGTATCCCATTTTAAATGGTCCGTCTGTACAACTATAAAATTATCATATTTTGGCTTCGCCATGATAACTTCAATTTTATGCGTATGGAATTCCAAATGGTCTATTAAGGAAATTCGGCTGATGAAATAATAATAAAGAAAACCTATTGTACCTACTTTACAGTAATATGAATGGCGTAATGTGTTATGTAAATTTATATAAATATACTATCGACCCGCTCCCGGCTTTGCCCAAGATGAAATTCAATTAGGTTTTAATCTATATATATACAGGGCGTCCCAAGACTATGCGACATGAAAGGAAAGTACTTTAAATATCGTAAATAGGATATTTTGCTGAAAGAAGAATTTATGTTGTTTTTAAAAGTTAGTAATATTGCATTCTTTAGAAAATCTTTGAATACAGATGAATATTTAACTTTTAAAAATAACATAAAGTCTTGTTTCAGCAAAATATCCTATTTACGATATTTAAGATACTTTCCCTTCATGTAGCATAGTATTGGGACGTCCTATATATAATGTCCTGTCCTGTCCTGTGTCCTGTTTTAAAGTTTTTTAAGATTAAGCCATTCACTATTTAGTGTAGGAATATAATTTATAAAGCATGTATGGGAATATAGAAGGTTATTATTAGTGGTTTTAGAAATTGTGTGAGTACACTTTATTTGCCCTATTAAATTATATAAAAATAATATTTCTCATGAAAATTTTTAATATTCTCGAGAAATTAATTACAAAAAATAAATAAATCAAAATTTAAATCCCTCAGAGGATGTGTACTATGGGCGAAAGAAATTTTTTATTAACACAGCAAGCATTATGATAAATTTATTTATTTATTTATTTTATTTTAGAGAAACTTAAGATATTATTACATGACAACAGTTTGAATAGGTAGCTTACAACTAATAAAAAATTTCCACTTATAGCAAATATTTGTTTTGTAGCATTTATCATATATTAGTTTGACTCCGTTGAGCAGAGTTTCAAACATGTTACGACATACGTTTGACGACACGTTTGGTCTAGTGGCTAGTAACCCTAGCTGTTAACCAAACGGTCGCGGGTTCGAATCCCGCTAGGGGCAAATGTTTATGTGTTAACTAATTTTACCTTTGTACCTGAGTCATGGATGTTTTCTATTTATAATATGTATGTATTTACAAAAAAAAAAGTAATCTATGTATTATATCAACTGTCTGGTATCCATAATACAAGCATTAGTTGCTTACTATGGAACTAGATGGTGCTGTGTGGAATGTGTGATGATATTATTATTATTATTATTATGTTAGTTGTATTAATTCTAGTATAGCAAAAGGCTGATTTGCTGACCGAAATATATAGCTCATAATATTATGGATTGGCAGCAACTGATGTCTTAATCATAAAATTTGGTCTTTATTTGGGGGAAACTCTGCAGAAACCGTAATCTCTTTCGCACGGAATAGTTCTTAGGAAGTGATATAAACAATCTCAAACAAACGGCCAGATACCGAAACAATCTCGGGACTCAGCCGACCCAAAATGTTTATCCCTCTCCAATGGACTATCCGAAATTGTTTCCGCACAGTTTTAGTTCAGAATTACTGCGATTTCTTACACGCAATCAATATGTTATCGATTTACTGAACTGTGTTAGTTTTTATGTGTAATACACTAGTTTTTTTTTGAGGCTTCGCGCGCCTTTACTTTAGATACTTTAGAAATTACTTTAGATACCCATATAAAATTTCGTTCGTGTGGATTTAATAATATTAACGACACGTTTGGTCTTGTGGCTATAGTAACACTAGCTGTTAACCAAACGGTCGCGGGTTCGAATCCCGCTAAGGGCAAATGTTTATGTGTTAACATTTTACCTTTGTAACTTAGTCATGGATGTTTTGTATTTATAATATTTATGTATTTACAAAAAAAAGTAATCTATGCAGTATATACATAATACAAGCCTATAGTTGCTTACTGTGGAACTAGATGGTGCTGTGTGGAATGTGTGAAGATATTTATTTATTTGCTTGTACACTGGACTTAGATTTTGAGCGGTAGGGTTAGAATGATGAGTGTGCTAAGCTGTTGCTGTTCTGAATAAATAAATAAATAAATAAATAAATATTTATTTAACTTAAAAAGTTTATCCATGAAGGGAGATAGGTGAAACACATTCCCAAATTGGTGACCATTAACAAAAGGTTCTGTGAAATAGTTGGATCTGTGAGGACTCTTGTCACAAAATTCATTCTAAAATATCACCCAAACTAATTAATTTAATTTACTGAGAGGAAAAACATACAATTGTGAATTATTAGGAATAAAATAGGACTGTGTGTTCCTGACAGATTTGTATGAAGGAGACGGAAACCACAACTCTTCGCCATGCCGCGCTCAAGAACGGATTTGCTTGGCAAGGCTCCTCTGACTAGAGCCTTGCGCAACCTTAATAAAATGACACAATTGATTCACCTGTTCCATTGCACACTGAATGAATTCAGTAGGGTGGCACTATTTGTGATATCTTATAGTAGGTAATTTTGGTTTTATTATATTAAGTATTCTTATGATTATTTCTTGTGTATATTTTTGTAAATTTTATAATTTTTATAATTTGTGTAAGTAATTGATTTGTGTAATGTAAATAATTTAAATATTGTACATTAATTGGGAATTGATACTTCGAATTAGGATTAGTTCTGTTATGATGTACCATGTGTGTTGTAAATAAATAAATAAAAAAATTAATACAATTTTATATATGATTCATAGCATTGGGCTCGTTTCATTTAATTTTCACTTATAGATCATATTCGTTAAAAGCCTTAGTTGAAATATATTAGCAAATCATGATATCCGTACTAATATTATAAATGCGAAAGTATATTTGGATGTATGGATGTTTATAATTCTTTCACGCAAAAACTACTGAACCGATCACCATGAAATTTTGCATACACGTTGTCTGGGATACCAGAAACGACATAGGGTACCTTTCATAGTTCAACGCGGACGAAGTCGCGGGCACCAGCTAGTTATAATATAAAGCCTTTGTGTCTCGAAATTTCTTACGTGTTATTCTTTGTAGTGTAAAACAATACCAAGGAAACTTATAGTAGGGTAACTAGAGTACATTTTACATACACACATACACATATGTAATAACTTGATGCAAAAAGAGTCTAAATTACTTAGTCTCGTTACAAAGGAAACAATCTCTGGCCTACATAAATTATCCCAGTACATTTTACATGCAAACAAAGCTAAACGGACCCCTAATCCATGCAAATCCCTGCTTTCAGTTCACATAAATACTGGTCCAAAGGGGTCAGTAATATTATCTTGCTTATACAGGATGCTCTGTCCTCTTTACGATTTGTCACATCCTGTAAAAATAATGTTGGATTTGATAATTAAACAAATTACAAAGTGTGAAAATAATACTCATGTTCGCAACACTTGTTAGGTTAGGTTAGGTTAAAAAAAATTAAAGTATACTCATTATAAAATTTAAATATAAAGGTGTGTCCAGTCTATGTAATAAAATATGTTGTTAAACATAGTTAGTTATATAGAATGTTTATGTGTGTTAATAAAGAAAAGTTATATATAACATGATATGACTCAAGGGAAATTTATAAAATGAAAATTTTATAATATAATAAAAAAATGTTATAACCAGTAAAACCATATAATATTCAAAACCAGGCCATTGCTTTTTTTAATCTGCACTAGGAGAATATGGTAATAAAAGTATAATTACCTGTGAATATTTCAGATTATTTAATAAAATACAGATTATAAATTTTACAAATCTCATAAACATATAACATTTCGACACGTTTGGTCTAGTGGCTAGTAACCCTAGCTGTTAACCAAACGGTCGCGGGTTCGAATCCCGCTAGGGACAAATGTTTATGTGTTAACATTTCACCTTTGTACCCGAGTCATGGATGTTTTGTATTTATAATATGTATGTATTTACAAAAAAAAAGTAATCTATGTAGTATATCAACCGTCTGGTATCTATAATACAAGCATTAGTTGCTTAATGTGAAACTAGATGGTGCTGTGTGGAATGTGTGAAGATATTTATTATTATTAATATTATTATTATATAATTATGACGACTTGTACTTGTGGGAAACGAACGACATTTTAATACTTTCAAGGCCTCTTTCACCAACTACAAGTAAAGTGTTGATTAATTAATTAATCGCGAAAGCGAGTTTCTTTGTTTGTTACCCTTTCACGCCTTAATTACATCATGAAATTTTGCATACACGTTGTCAGTGATACAAATAAAAGGACTGTTTCTTTTAACGAGAATAAAGTACTGTTCCCAATGAATTATCTTAAAGCATTGCCTAGCAACGGATGAATAAAATATCAAGTAATTTTATTACGTTTATTTTATTTTTAATGAAATAATTAAATAATAATAATTATACTTTAAACAACAAAAATTAAGAATTATTACCATAAGAACCTCTTTCGCCAACTGCAAGTAAAGTGTTGATAAGTTACTTTTAGAAATAATTTTATGTTTTATTAAATTATGCACTCGGTTTACTGTGTCCTTCTATAGGCGATTTTTTTTTAATTATTTTCTTTATAATGTTTAGGACTTTTACCGTACAAACAAAGGTATATCATCTCCATCATTCCCGGTTACCGGTGACTTTAAATGGCGGTTAGCCTACTTGACACTTTACTCAGAGACTACTTCTTGACTCAAACTCATAATTTGACAATGAAACTTCATTAACAAATTACACGACACTTTAATTTCCCAGTAAAATCTATAATTTCTTATTACCTAATTGGTACAAGTTTCAATCGTTAAAACGATAACAAACTGACCTCCATACAAAACTCTGATTGATCTCCTTAACAATCAAAACCTGGAGTTACATGTTACGAAGTTTCTCTATTGTGAACGAAGCAATGAAATTTTACCTGTATTAATAGAACCGAATAGATGTAGTTAGAACCAAGTTGTGGAGTTGTAGAAACCAATAAAATAAATAAATAAATATTTTCTTACATTCCACACAGCACCATCTAGTTCCACAGTAAGCAACTAATGCTTGTATTATGGATACTAGACAGTTGATATACTACATAGATTACTTTTTTTTGTAAATACATACATATTATAAATACAAAACATACATGACTCAGGTACAAAGGTAAAATGTTAACACATAAACATTCGCCCCTAGCGGGATTCGAACCAGCGACCGTTTGGTTAACAGCTAGGGTTACTAGCCACTAGACCAA
The DNA here is from genome assembly GCA_944738685.1 of Synanthedon myopaeformis. NCBI lineage: Eukaryota > Metazoa > Arthropoda > Insecta > Lepidoptera > Sesiidae > Synanthedon > Synanthedon myopaeformis. Next base: position 628,418 of record OX122927.1, on the reverse strand, counting down.
ACGAGTCGTCGAAGAAATACGTCGAAAAAATACCAATAAAATAACAGTACAGGATAAAGCCTTAAGTCGTAAAATGTACGATTATCGACAGCTCACACTAATTACGCATTTATTACTAAGGCCATTAGAACTACGTTGCTATATTGCAGGCTTTAACAATGTTACTGGGGAAATATTTAATTTGTAACGAGTGTTGTTGAAGTTAGCTTTTTTATTACTTTACACATCGACATCATTATTAAGGTTTTAATTGTTGAATTAGGTTTATAAAGTTCTCATTAAATTTGTTTCCACTTGAGAGATTAATGTAACATTTAATTGCAAATAAGTATTAGCTTTTTATAATAAGACTAGCTGGTGCTCGCAACTTCGTCCGCGTTGAAAATTTAAAATAGGTTTCCCCTTGAGAGATTAATGTAACATTTAATTGCAAATAAGTATTAGCTTTTTATAATAAGACTAGCTGGTGCTCGCAACTTCGTCCGCGTTGAAAATTTAAAATAGGTTTCCCCTTGAGAGATTAATGTAACATTTAATTGCAAATAAGTATTAGCTTTTTATAATAAGACTAGCTGGTGCTCGCAACTTCGTCCGCGTTGAAAATTTAAAATAGGTTTCCCCTTGAGAGATTAATGTAACATTTAATTGCAAATAAGTATTAGCTTTTTATAATAAGACTAGCTGGTGCTCGCAACTTCGTCCGCGTTGAAAATTTAAAATAGGTTTCCCCTTGAGAGATTAATGTAACATTTAATTGCAAATAAGTATTAGCTTTTTATAATAAGACTAGCTGGTGCTCGCGACTTCGTCCGCGTTGAAAATTTAGAACAGGTTTCCCCTTGAGAGATTAATGTAACATTTAATTGCAAATAAGTATTAGCTTTTTATAATAAGACTAGCTGGTGTTCGCGACTTGGTCCGCGATGAAATTTTTTAAAAAAAAGCAATATAACGCTTGACCTCGTGTTGCTATAACACTTTGGCGAGGCGTTAGTTTTTTATTTTTTATTTATCCCTCGGGAATAGTCGTTTTTTCTGGATGAAAGGTACCCTATGTCCTTACTGGTCTAGTGGCTAGTAACCCTAGCCACTAGACCAGTAAGGACATAGGGTACCTACCAGTGTGTCAAATATACACAAATCCGTATAGTAATTTGTGTATGAAATAGTAATTAGCAACTGTACATCTAATTACACGTACTTTCCCATTTGTATTATTAGTTGAATAATTAATTTAGTTTTAAACTTTGATTAAACTTAATTAGATAAAACCTCTTACCTAATCAAGCTTTCTCTAGAAAATTATATTTGAATTAATAATCGCTTACTTTATACTTAATAAGAAATTCCCTCTTAATTCTTTGCGAAAAAAATACCTTTAACGTATGTTACCACAGGATTAATTTTATTTAGATAATAAACTTTAACAATATCGATTTAGTAAGAACAAAATAACAACTTAAAAAAATACTTAAAACACTTAAAAAACTTAACTGACTGACAGACAGAGTTAATTTGTAACGTTAGTAATGATTAAAGTAATTACATAATTCATTTTACAAAAAACCTTTTACATAACCCATAAAGTTCACCGAATAGACTAAGAGAAGCTTTCAGAGGGGTCGTAACTTAAAAAGTTTATTACAAAATTAATAATATCTGAACTCGTAACCCGCCCCGGCTTCGCATATACCTAATTGAAGAGAGGGCAAATTTAATCAACATTAAACGTTCAAGGTAACTGAGGTTTAGCTTGTGTTAACAATTTAATAGTCCTAAAATTGTAGGCTGTAGTATTAAACTACTTCCGAAACACATTTTTGTAATTATAGAGAAGGCTGTATTAACATTGTGAGTTGAAATACAGACAGATGTTGATAGAGACTGATTTTCTATTATTAAGAGGGAACGGGACACACATTTGGGCAGCTCGTCTGGCGGCAGTAACCACCCCTTACAGAAGACACCACAGTGAAATAAAAGCAAGTGTGCTGTTGTGTTTCAGTAAGTTAGGGATGATAGAGCCTATTTTCTCATCCCTTATCCCCTTAATCCTTCTATTGGCGACGATATCCATCCACCATCAATTGACTGTCAGTTTGTCTGTCGACATAAATATATAAAAAAAATATTAGTTGTGTTGGTTGTTGGATACTAAGCGAAAGGGACAACTTTACTGTACTTTAGACAGATTATATTTAAAAAAAAAGTTTTTCTAGTTTACTCATTAAGAATCGATTTTTTTCATATAGGGGTATGAAAATTTATGGGAGTAAAATCAAATGTCACATGTCACACGTTACGCGTTACGCGTTACATTAATATTTATATAATTAATAAATTATATTAATATTAATATATTAATATAATATAAATATATTAATATAATATATTAATATAATTAATATGCTTCAATACATATTAATATAATATAATACATCAGTACTAATATTATAATAGCTAAAGTATGTTTGGATGTATGGATGTTTGTAACTCTTTCACGCAAAAACTACTTAACCGATCACCATGAAATTTTGCATACACGTTGTCTGAGACACCAGAAAGGACACAGCGTACCTTTCATCCAGAAAAAAAGACTATTCCCGAGGGATATATAGAAAATAAAAATTAACGCCTGGACAAAGTGTTATAGCAACACGAGGTCAAGCGTTATATTGCTTTTTTTAAATTTTAAACACGGACGAATTCGCGAGCACCAGATAGTATAAAATATTTACATTTATATCCATTGATATTTATTTATGTATTGAGAAAATTAACAAACTTTCTATGTATTTTATAATCGTTCGTAAGGAGTAAACTCCACTCGTGCGTCGGAGCTGACACACACACACACACACACATATTTTTTTTTATAATTTTCTAAAATTTTCTCCTCAAACAAAATACTTCTAAAACAAAATATTGAGAACATAGTTGTTGTTGAAATTTACATTACACTAAAAATTAAGACCGCCCGTTTTCTTGTTTAGGTATTGAAGAAACCCTTCTTGTGGCTAATGTTGTATACGCCTGTAATTGGTGCTCGTGTCAGCTGAAATACTCTGTGAATCATTATATTATAAATAAATTTAACACGTGTACTGTTGGTGTATCTTAATAAAAAAAAAAAAAAAAAAAAAACGTGTACTGTTGGTGTATCTTAATAAAAAAAAAAACACGTGTACTGTTGGTGTACCTTAATAAAAAAACACGTTTACTGTTGGTGTATCTTAATAAAAAAAAATGTACTGGTGTTGTATCTTAATAAAAAAAAATGTACTGGTGTTGTATCTTAATAAAAAACAAATGTACTGTTGGTGTATCTTAATAAAAAAAATTAAAAAAAAACCCTCGAAAGACTAAATTGATTGTTACATCAACTTTGATACTATGAAGAAGACATTTGCTATCCCTCTCTGCGATCCCCTGTCCCTGTCTAGCAGCACGTCTGGTCTATTTAAAGCGGAGGGCAGCGGGTGGAAAATCAAAGCGTAGCCAACGAAGCGCAAACAGTGGTTAGAAGCGCACCTGGATGTCACCGTACCCAACTTCGTATGGGCTATATCAGGGGTCGTCACTCCATACCACTTACAAGGCGGTTTCAAGATTACTTAACTCATTTTACAAGCCATAATCCGTACTAATTTTATAAATGCGAAAGTATGTTTGGATGTATGGATGTTTGTAACTCATTCACTCAAAAACTACTAAACAGATCTCCATGAAATTTTGCATACACGTTGTATGAGACACCAGAAAGGACATAGGATACCTTTCAACGTTCAACGAGGACGAAATCGTGGGCACCAGCTAGTATTATAAATGTGAAAGTATGTTTGGATGTATGGATGTTTGTAACTCATTCACTCAAAAACTACTGAACAGATCACAATGAAATTTTGTATACACGTTGTATGAGACACCAGAAAGGACACAGGGTACCTTTCAACGTTCAACGAGGACGAAATCGTGGGCACCAGCTAGTATTATAAATGTGAAAGTATGTTTGGATGTATGGATGTTTGTAACTCATTCACTCAAAAACTACTGAACAGATCACAATGAAATTTTGCATACACGTTGTATGAGACACTAGAAAGGACATAGGATACCTTTCAACGTTCAACGAGGACGAAATCACGGGCACCAGCTAGTATTATAAATGCGAAAGTATGTTTGGATGTATGGATGTTTGTAACTCTTTCAAACAAAAACTACTGAACAGATCACAATGAAATTTTGTATACACGTTGTATGAGACACCAGAAAGGACATAGGGTACCTTTCAACGTTCAACGAGGACGAAATCGTGGGCACCAGCTAGTATTATAAATGCGAAAGTATGTTTGGATGTATGGATGTTTGTAACTCATTCACTCAAAAACTACTGAACAGATCACAATGAAATTTTGCATACACGTTGTATGAGACACCAGAAAGGACATAGGGTACCTTTCAACGTTCAACGAGGACGAAATCGTGGGCACCAGCTAGTATTATAAATGTGAAAGTATGTTTGGATGTATGGATGTTTGTAACTCATTCACTCAAAAACTACTGAACAGATCACAATGAAATTTTGCATACACGTTGTATGAGACACCAGAAAGGACATAGGGTACCTTTCAACGTTCAACGACGACGAAATCGTGGGCACCAGCTAGTATTATAAATGCGAAAGTATGTTTGGATGTATGGATGTTTGTAACTCATTCACTCAAAAACTACTGAACAGATCACCATGAAATTTTGCATACACGTTGTATGAGACACCAGAAAGGACATAGGGCACCTGCATGGTAATATAGCTTTCTATAGATGAAAGAATTTTTAAAATAGGCCCAGTAGTTTTTGAGTTTATTCATTACAAACATACAAGTATTCTCTCTTTATAATATTAGTATTAGATTACAACACCGATTTATTCAACTATTATTAACTATTACCTAACTATAACTATAATAATAAATATTTTATTAACTAGCACAGACTTTTATTAAATTTTATTAACTTCAAGACATATTGTCTCCGACATTTTTAAAAGTAAAAAACAGCTCAAACTCTATCTCTTAACGTATGTATAAATCTTTTTAGAATTACTATTATCTGGTTGAGTAATTATTACATATAAGTATATTAAAATAAATGAAAAAGAAAATGTATTCACTTCAATGTACCAAAATTCAGAACAAGATCAAGTGATACATTTCATATTCCCTTTTGTAGAACTAATCATTGTAAAAATTCCTTCTTTCATCATTCTACGAGTAAGTATCACTACAATAAGATTCTGAATAATATTTACATATTTTCCAACAATTTGAATTATTATAAAAAGAAAATTGGCTAATTACTTTTTAAAAATTAATTTTATCACTTATAGAATATTCTCTTCTTTTTTTTCTTGTTATTATTATTTTTTTTTAATTAATAAATAAATTTTTATGATTAATTAGGCCCATTTGTATATAATCTATAATATATATTATTTTAAATTTATGGCTGTATGTAATCTAAATAAATAAATAAATAACAATAATTAATTTTACTTACAATGACTTTAATAGCACCATTTAATAATTAGACATTGATTCATTAAGCTAACACGTCACCAAAGGAAACACAAAACATCCCACAAAGTATGAATGAGTGACTTTAATTTAAATTCCTCATTCTTCGTTCCACATTATCCAGGGGAAGTTCCCTTTTAATAATTTATCATTCAACCGGAATTTCAGTGAATGCCTTTCAAAAGACGTGCTGTACACACGGAGCGATTTTTTTAGAGTATTTAATTCAATATTTATTTATATGAGTAAACTGTTGAGATATCAATCTACACACTGTGTAATGTAGTTTTATATGAAATGGATGGAAATTGGCAGCATTTATGGCATTGAACTGTTGGAGGCTCAAGATCTGCATGAACTCATACCGCCTTCCACTTTCTTCCATCGGACATACAGACGTACAAATGGTTACAATCCTCATCTTGTCGATATCTATCTATGTCGGACCAAGCGCTTTAAAACATCTTTTATAATGTGCACTGCCAAAGATTTGGAACTCCCTACCGGCGTCTTTATTTCCGAGCTCATATAACCCAAATCTTTTCAAAGTTCGAGTGAATAGTCATCTTCTGGGTTGAGATAGAGGTTCGCTCCATCTTAGGCCTCATCCTTGCTACACAGTTGGTTGTTGGTCAAGAGCAAACCCATCTTTAATAAAAAAAAGATAGTTTTGGTATCACGTTGTAGCAAATTTAGTCTTATTTAAAAACGTTTTTAGTAGATATTATTCAAAAATTAGTTGTACGGATTTAAAATCGCAAAAACCTTAAGTAAAATTTGAAAATTTCGCGGTTTTTTCGCGAATCAGTCGAGGTCTCATATCGGTCTCATCTCAGAACTATCGGATTCAATGCAAGGTCTGAAATAAACCAAAAATTTCTGTACACTAAATTAGTATTTTTTTAATTCTGTGAAAATTGTTACTTTTTAATTATATACCTGTTAACGCAGTCTCAAAGAACTAATTTTATTTAGAAAAATAATCATCAAATTAAAATTATAAAAAATTTCTTGTTAGAAAAATAATCATATCAATTTAAAATATTTATTTCACATGTTATTTCCAAGAAACTCTCTCTTATGATCGTCACTATGATAAAAGAACCCGAATAAGTTAAAAGAATGAGACCGAATTTTCCTGAAACTAAGTATATAATATATAAGTATAAAATGGTTACTTTTGAGGGAGCACAACTTTTTAACGAATTACCGTTGCATATAAAACAGGCAAAATCATTTGGAGAATACAGATCCAAGCTGTTGAAACATTTTATGTTAAATGTTTTGATGTGTTTTTGTTAAAATCAGAAACAAATATTGTATAATTTTGGTGACATTTGTTTCGTTTCTTAATTAATAAGTCTTTTGTTATTTTTCTCATGTAATTAGCTTTAAGCTTTAATGAGAATAAAGAAATATAAACCTAAACCGGATGGCGATAGACGGATAAACAATTTAAATTTAACGTCACTATATTATTTGGTTCAATGAGTTATGAAGTCTCCGCAAACATTAAATCGAGGAAACGGAAATAATAGGTTACAGTCAAAATTGTAATGGTGAGGAAATAATATTTCCATTGGATTGTCCCAAATATTAAACATTATTTGGACATTGTTTGGTTATCTTTTAGTAATTAATACACACACTATAAATACACAAAAATTCCTCGCTTAATTGGTCTTTCTATGAGTGAATACCGAATCAAATATATTGAGAGCTTTTGGAGTCCATAAGGAAAATACATGTATACGTTGATTTTTATTTATAAATATATGTATAGACTAACTGGTGTTCGCGACTTCGTCCGCGTTGAAAATAAAAAAAAAAGCAATATAAAGCTTGACCTCGTGTTGCTATAACACTTTGGCGAGGCGTTAGTTTTTTTATTTTTTATTAATCCCTCGGGAATAGTCGTTTTTTTCTGGATGAAAGGTACCCTATGTCCTTTCTAGTGTTTCAGACAACGTGTATGCAAAATTTCATAGTTATCGGTTCAGTAGTTTTTGCGTGAAAGAGTTACAAACATCCATACATCCAAATATACTTTCGCATTTATAATATTATTACGGATAATTAATTATAGTTATTAATTATTATGATAATTAATAATTGATATACTTTTAATAATTGATTAATTATTATTTTAACCAAATTTAATTTGGAATTTTATGAATTATACGGATCGAACTTTTTATTATTATTATGTTTATGAAATTAGTGCACATCCCTATTCGCATAGGTACTTGAGCTACATTAAAGTAGCTTTATTAAGTTACAAGTTAATTTAATATTACCTCTATACTTTACCACAGGAGGATCAACAAAATTACATTTGTTCGACCCAACAAGCTGGAAAACACAATAAAACGCGAAAGTTTACAGTTTGTGATAATGCGCGCTGTTAGAGTATTCATAACGTAGTCGACGTATGGGGGCCTAATGATAGCGGCACACTGGGCTCATTTAATAGGCATGGGCATTCAAAAACATATATAAAAATTGTTTGAAAAATTATCATATAAAAATTATCATATCATATCATCAAAATATTATCATATAAAATCATATAAAAATCAAATGCACATATAAAAATTGTTTGAAATATTATCATATAAAAATTATCGTATCATATCATCAAAATATTATCATATATCAAAATATTATCATATAAAATCATATAAAAATCAAAAACACATATAAAAATTGTTTGAAAAATTATCATATAAAAATTATCATATCATATCATCAAAATATTATCATATATCAAAATATTATCATATAAAATCATATAAAAATCAAAAACACATATAAAAATTGTTTGAAAAATTATCATATAAAAATTATCATATCATATCATCAAAATATTATCATATATCCAAATATTATCATATAAAATCATATAAAAATCAAATGCACATATAAAAATTGTTTGAATGTAAAAGGAATTTTGCAGTAAAATGGAACGAGATTTTTTTTTCATTTCTTATCGTGCAGTAACGGTATCAGGTTGGCAGTATACTTAGTTTCTTTCTAGTATTGCATATATATATCCTAAAGAGGACGACATTCATCCGTCAACATGGGAACTATCGAACAACAAAATGAGAATATAGGTTCGATTGCTTTACTTTAAGGTAAAAATTACTTAAGGTAAAATGTTAATACATTTTATAACAAAATGCAAGAGCTTTTGAGTTCTGCATGTATAATCACTAGAATTACAATTAGCAACGTATTGATAAATTATAATTTAAACGAAAATTTTATTTTATTAATTACTTTAATAATAACTTTATGAATTTTCTGATCGAACTTTTGTTACAAGGATTCGCTCATCATACTGAGTGGGCAAATCGTTTTTAGTATACTAGCTGGTGCCCGCGACTTCGTCCGCGTTGAACGATGAAAGGTACCCTATGTCCTTTCTTGTGTCCCAGACAACTTGTATGCAAAATTTCATGGTGATCGGTTCAGTTGTTTTTGCGTGAAACAGTTACAAACATCCATACATCCAAACATACTTTCGCATTTATATTAGTACGGATAACAGTGGAATCTAACTTTATGAGTTTTTTATAAAAGTCACGAAGAGTTTGATACATAAAAATATAATTGTTTTCTTGTAAAATTTATAAATTTTAATATATATAACTGTTCATTTATGTGGCGTTTAAACTATTTTTACGCCCAAGTCTGTGACTCGTTATGTCTACGCCCTTAACCGTCGAGTTTACAGCGTGATAAATACAGTTTAAACTTTGATCTTAAAGCAGAGAACTTCACTAACGTTAGAGATTATCCGCACTATTATAATCCTTTATACAAATTTAATTACGAGTACCTACATATTTGAGTTCTACTTTTAACATCGTTTAAATGATTTCAACAAACAAATTAATTTAGTTGGTCTTTTTATTTTTAAATGGTATTTTTTTTTTGTTTATAGCATTTTGTTAATATCATTTTGAGCCATGTATGGCGGTGAATTAGAATGTGAAATAATTATCAAAAAGCTAGCACTACCCCACATTTATAAAATGACAATAGCTCGGTCACCCAGTGGCACGACTGAGTTCTTTGAATTAAGACGTAGGAGTGGGACCTGTCGAGAAAAGCCTATGTATGTGTCTTGCCTATTACCACTTCAATATAAAAATCTGACAGATCTCCTCATTCCTGATTCAAGCATAAGCATAAGCCGTTGAGCAATATTAAGCTTTCGTGCAAGGTTTATAGTTAGAGTACATGTTTCAGCCCCATAAGTCACGACACTTGTCCAAAAACGTTTATTTTTGGCACTGAGAAAAAAAATTCTCTCAGAGTTTCCTGAAAGATATCCATCCAAGCTGATTTTGATGATAGATTTCCATCTCCTAATTGAACTTGATGTGGTAAATATTCATCTTACTTAGTTGAGTGGATAAATATTCATCTTAAGACCTAACCTTTGGTAAACTTGGCTATAATAAAACATCGCAAGAAAATCAGCACTGAAACGGTTGGGTTACATATAAGGACGAGTAGGTAGGCTCTAATATAAGGAAAACAATGAAATAAAAGGCCAAGTTAAAGGCTGTATCTATATATTACTTTGGACCATTGGTTCCCGCTGAAATAGTAAAATCTAAGAATAGTTGGGTATCATACCGGCATACATATTCGAGTATAATGGTAGGTAATAAAAAGTCAAGGTCCATTGGAAGGTCGCAGGCATCTGTGACATTCCAAGGATCGCGTCATGTCATAGGGATGTGACACGAAATGCAGAAGTATTTTATCGATAATTTTATTATTGTATAATATAAACTGTCTCTAAATTATTTATAGAATTTAATTTTTTATTAAAAAAAATTAAATATTTTTAAAAGATATATATTTATATATTACTAGCTAGTGCTCGAGACTTCGTTCGCGTTGAAAATTTAAAAAAAAAGCAATATAACGCTTGACCTCTAGTTGCTTGGCCACTTTGGCCAGGCGTTAGTATATAACAAGACATGACAAATATAACAAAAGACTTAATTAAGAAACGAAACATTAAACAGGCAGACAAATGTCACCAAAATTAAACAATATTTATTCCTGATTTTTAACAAAAATACGTCAAAACATTTAAATGTTTAACATAAAATGTTTCAACAGCTTGGATCTATATTCTCTAAAAGATTTTGCCTGTTTTATATGCAAAGGTAATTCGTTAAAAGTTGTGTTCCCTCAAAAGTAACCAATTTTTTAACCACATGTTGTTCGTACCTTTGGTATGACAACATGCTCGCTTAGTTATGCAGTTGGAAATATCTTTTTGTTTAAGCAAAGTGATATCAGAATGAATTGATTTATCTAATATCCTTCAAATGAGTATACATGTATAAAATTTAAATAATTGAATGAAATTCATTAATTTTGTTTCTTTATAAATTTTATTAGTAGATGTTAAATAGGGGTAATGAAATAGCATTTTAATAATTTGTCTTTTAAGGCGTTTGTGATAGCTCTGTTCAATAAGTTGCGTCGCCAGTTCGTTTGGGTGTTTGGACAGTCGCTTCCTGTACTCTACTGCTCTCATTCGGATCTCTTCCTTGACAGTGTTCATGTTGAGGTGTTGATGTAGTTCAGTGTTTGTAATGTACCAATGAGCACCACCTATGGTTCTAAGTATAACATTTTGCAGTCGCTGGAGCATGAAGATGTTTGTATTACCCCACAGCTTGATACCATACGTCCACACGAGTTTTAAGACTGATTTATATATTAGCAATTTGTTATCTATCGTTTTGTGGTAAAATTGTATTTTCTAATTGTACGGGTGGGCAATCGCCTTTTCTCAATGTGAAGGTCACATGAAGAGACTTAGTTGCGTTGGCTTTAATTTTTCATATGTGAAGCCATTTATTGATCTCATTCTGTTCTTGTAGATATATAATATGATGATAATTAGGTGCAAGGCAAATATCATTCAAGGCATTATCATCCTAATCACTTATTAGATATAGGCCCCCAGATAGACGTTCAAATATTAACCCAAGCCAGCATCCACCTATCAATAATAAAATCTGTAGCATAGCTAAAAACATACCTAGTAAATATAAACATATCAAAATGAAACAAATTTCTTCTACACAACATTTTTGATATGATCAAAGATCAAATGCAATATCAAAGCAAGAAACTCTGAAATCAAGGGGCAAAAAATCATATCTACCCAATTAATTTTGTTAATTGATCCGGACGGGTAGTTATAGAAGTCCTTTGTTAGCTAGATCCGGTTCAATTGTTTAGTAGACTTGGTTATGTTGGGGACATTTGGGAAACAAGAGAAACTTGGACACCCTATAAAATAGTTATGCTTAAGGTCAAACTCGCTTTATAATATACTCACTTTAGACTTTGCCTGCTAATCATTTAGATATAATAAACTCATTTTTGAAATATAGCAATTAACTGGTCTGGAATATAAATTATTAAATGTTTGGATTATTGTAAAAAGTTAACTTAGTACGTTAACAATTCGTTTAATAATTTTTTCGCAAAAAGAACATTGTAGGTGAATTTCGAATTGATATTGAAATATTCCATTTTTGTATATTTTGTAATCAACTTAAATTCCTTTAATAGATCTCCTTAGTTTTTCAGTTTATGTGTCCACACTCTAATATAATGAAACAATATTATGAAGAAATTTATCGAATTGAAAATCATTAGAGAAATTTACAAGTATTGATAAACTTTAAACTAGTACGATCATCAAACACAATAAAACTAATTATTCCACTGAAAGCTGTATTATGAGGATAAATCTTTTATTATAAAAAGTTATAAAATAATAAATAAACATTAAATATCAAGACCACTGTCTTGATATTGAACGTTTTGAACAAAACAAAAAAACATTTTTTCACAAATTTTTGTTAGCAATATATACTACACTATAGTAGGTGTTAGCATGTAGGTACACAATTTTGTTGTGATAATTGATTTATATTTATTGTTTGATAGCCTTAAACAACCGGATTTTAAGGTTTTTTCAATGTAAGTTCAAAATATGTTTTATTATTATTATTAAGCATTTATTTCAGATAAGAGTATATGTATATTACATATATATAATTAAGTTTAATGTTTAGGTTATGAGTTATACGAAATAAAAAGGTAATATTAATATTTTAAACGTTTATTTTTGCCTTATCTGTTTGCTCTTTGGCAAAGGCCTCCTCCAAATATTTCTATTCCTTTCTGTTTCTGGTTTTCCTCATCAACACGTTTCCTACTGATTTTTTTTTTCAAATCATTTGCCCATCTCATTAATGTTGTCCTCCCATACTCCTGTGGCCTTCTCTATTGTGCCAGTAAGTTATTAGTATGTTCAAAATATGTATTGAAATGTAAATAAATTAAATTTTCAATGTTAATTTATCGATATTCTAAAGCAAGGAAGCACATCACTACGGATAAAAGGATCGTCCGTCGTGACACTGGCAAAATTCCAAGAGTTTGGAAGTTCGCTTTCACTTGCTGGCAGTTTTGTTCCTTACTCGAATTGATGGCCACCAACCGGGACTTGAGGTATCTTTGTGAGCCTTTTGTTATTAAGACCGAGGCATCGATGACATGTAAAATTTCTTTGACAAGTTTCATATGAACGTATTGTTACGCTTTATTTTTGACTCGAACATTTATAATAATAATAATAATAATAATAATAAACTTTACTTGTATAAGAATGTGAGTACAATGATAGATAGAATTTACATACAGTCCTATGCACACTCTGTCGTAATTACGACGTACAAATTTTTTCTACAATATACATTTGATTAAAATTATATTTGTTATATATTACATTTATTTATTAAAATTACATTCATTTGTTATATTATTAAAATTACATTTATTTATATTAATTAAGTCTCATCTAATTTGTCATCAAAATATTCTCTTACAGAATAATAACATTTCTTTATTAAAAATTTAAACAATTTGGTTTTAAATATTGCGACGTCAAACTCTTTGAGGTATATTCATAATGAGTTTATTAACAATTACGAAGCAGCTCATAATCTATACAAATCTAATAAAATTTAAGTGTTTATTTTTAGTAAAATTAAATAATTAATTAACTAATTAAATGATAAATATAAATATATAAAAAATTTAAAACTTAATACACATTTTATATTTGTACATGTATATCGTGATTATAGTTCGCGATGTATATACCTACCTACATATTATATATAGAACACGATCTGATCTATCTTAATGTCGAATTTTATATCTGTTGAATGCTTATTTAGATATATAATTTTATACTTTTTTATTAACTGACATACATTTTCATATAAGAACACTAGCTGGTGCCCGCGACTTCGTCCGCGTTGATCGATGAAAGGTACCCTATGTCCTTTCTGGTGTAACAGACAACGTGTATGCAAAACTTCATGGTGATCAGTTTAGTAGTTTTTGCGTGAAAGAGTTACAAACATCCATACATTGAAATTATTAACATAAGCACATTATAAGTTTAAGGGCCTCTTTCAACAACTACACGTAAGTGTTGATTAGTTACTTTTAGAAATAATTTTATGTTTTATTAAATTGTGCACTCGGTTTTGTGCATCCTTCGATAGGCGAATTTTTTTTATTGTTTTCTTTTTAGTGTTTGGGACTTTTACCGTACAAACAAAAGTATATCAGCTCCATTAATTCCGGTGACAGGTGACTTTAAATTACGGTTAGCCTACTTGACAAATGGTGACGAATGCCCGTGTATAAAAAACCTTTAAATGTATCAAAAATGCATGTTCAATTAGACGACACATTTGGTCTAGTGGCTAGTAACCCTAACTGTTAACCAAACGGTTGCGGGTTCGAATCCCGCTAGGGGCGAATGTTTATGTGTTAACATTTTACCTTTGTACCCGAGTCATGGATGTTTTTTATTTATAATATGTATGTATTTACAAAAAAAAGTAATCTATGTAGTATATCAACTGTTTGGTATCCATAATACAAGCATTAGTTGCTTAATGTGGAACTAGATGGTGCTGTTTGGAATGTGTGAAGATATTTATTTATATTATTTATTTATACTTTACATAAAACTAGTAAAAATTCAATCCTATGCTTGCAGCTGGCTTTTCTTCTTTATACGATACCTACTAAACAGTAAAGCAAAATGAGTATAGCCCCACTAATTGCGGTTGTAGATGCCATGCAGATAGAATACGTAATGAGGTGACCGCTTGCTAAGTTACTGTAGATGCTTACGTGTATTGTTCTAACTAATGGCTCTACAGAACGTTTTTGTAACCATATATCTATCAATTTTATACACGTAGACAAATTTCTACATTTTTTAGAACATAATTAAATAAAAAATTAAATTAAATTATTTTGATCTATACTAATATTATAAAGCTGAAGAGTTTGTTTGTTTGGTTTAAGCCGGGATTTAAGCGATTCGGAGCTCATACTATGTTAATTATTGTCATTAGAAATCTTTGAGTATTGTATCTTTGAGTTTGATATGTTTTTATAAAAAAATTAAGTGTAATTGTTGTTTTATTTTATATAGTTTAAAGATGACAAAAGAATAGTATCCTGTGTTTCTTCTCAGGATCGTCATCTTGGCTTTTTTTTCCGAAACCCTGGTAAATTTAAATTTATAATGACGATCTAAAGAGTTTCTTGTTGAAAACTAATTGATAAATAAATATTTTGATTTTATTTGATTTTGATAATCTCAGGAACTACTGGTTGAAAAATTTAAATTGTGTTGAAAAATTATTTTTGTGTTTGATAGTCCATTTATCGAGCTTAATTGGGAGCTTAATGAATGAACTACTCAAAACCAAATTTTGTATTTCTCAAAATATAATTTTAGTAATTTATTTATTTATTTATTTATTTATATAGATTTATATTACATACAGCCATAAATTAAAAAAATATATATTATTTTTACATTTATTTATTAATTAAAAAAAATAATAATAATAATAATAATAATAATAAGAAAAAGAAAGAGAAGAGAATATTCTATAAGTGTAAAATTAATTTTTGTAATGTAACATTTTCATTCCGTGTATCCTGTTAGCAGAACTTGTTTAAACTTTCCCACTTCATAATGTTCCAATAAAATTTCAAAAACGAGATTATTACAGTGGAAAATTTGAGAACGTTTTCCATTAAAATAGTTGAAGGAATTCCACTCGTGCCTGAAATCGCGGTATGCCAACTGTATTACAGCTTTTACTCCACATGCCCCCGATAACTTTTAACAGCTCAACCATGTGCTGAACAGTGGTCGTAATAAAACTTTTCGGCTCATAACCAAAAGCAACAAGCTATTTTATTGCTAAAGTTTAAACTTGAAATTACAAGGTAAGTATTTTCGGTGTAGCTTAGTATCACTAGAACATTTTACGAGACCGTCTAATTATTTAAAACGTTTAAAACATCAAACATGAATATTGTAAATTTGGGGATAACATGTGCACAGTCTGACTGTTTAATTGATGGTAAGTAGCTATGGCAAGAAATATATTATTAAATCATATGTACGTATTAAAAAAAAAAGTTATATTATGACCTGGTCCCCTCCACTGAGCAGTATAAAAATTTAACTCTTTTATTATTCAGTATTACTAAAATGTTACATGCTGTAAGGTTGGCTATTAAATAAATAATAAATGAATAAAATATAAATACTAGCTGGTGCCCGCGACTGCGTCTGCGTTGAACAATAAAAGATACCCTATGTCCTTTCTGGCGTCTCATACAACGTGTATGCAAAATTTCATTGCGATCGGTTCAGTAGTTTTTGCATGAAAGAGTCATAAACATCCAAACATACTTTCGCATTTATAATATTAGTACGGATACTCTAAATATTATAAAGCTGAAAAGTTTGTTTGTTTGTTTGGTTGAACGCGTTAATCTCAAGAACTACTGGTTCGAATTGAAAAATTCTTTTTGTGTTGTATAGTCCATTTATCGAGGAAGGCTTTTGTCTATTTGACTTCACGCGGACGAAGTCGCTGGCACCAGCTAGTTGGTGTATAAAGAAGAAAGTAAAAGAATTTAGTTGTTATAGAAATAATACAAGCTTGATACATTAGAATATCAATGCCAACATAGTTAGGC
The DNA here is from genome assembly GCA_944738685.1 of Synanthedon myopaeformis. Taxonomy (NCBI): domain Eukaryota; kingdom Metazoa; phylum Arthropoda; class Insecta; order Lepidoptera; family Sesiidae; genus Synanthedon; species Synanthedon myopaeformis. Next base: position 611,697 of record OX122927.1, on the reverse strand, counting down.
AAACAAAAGTTAGTCGTAGACGACATATTTTACCATAATTGCCAGAAACTTGCCTCACTTCGAACAACCGCCGGGTTATGCTGAAGTTCAGAGCATTAGTGTACATACTATAATATATTATTCACATTATATACACCTCATTGTTATTTATTAATCTGCAAGTAATCCTCAGAGAGTTGTTAAAGCTATCAGAATGTAAAGTTAATTTTAACGAAGCTCTTAAACGAAGAAAAAGTACACATACTTCATTTTAAGTAGCGTATACTTATATAAAAACTAATTAAGTGTTTTGTTTTGTCTCAGACAGAGAGTAAATAATTCTTCTGTCTATCGACTTTAACATATAAAAAAATGTCGGCTCTAATTTATAAAGGTGCGGGCAAACTCTAGTTAACGATAATAAAATCAATGATACTGGAATACTAATCAAAATTTGGAGTAGTTTTGCAAGACCTATAAATTTGTCCTCTCTGTGTTAAGAAAGGATGGTTACAATAAAAAAATTCCTTGTTAGCCTTTTACGTACCAATACTATGTAAGATGTTACATGTGCTACAAATAGTAACAATATGTGTATGAACGTATTGGTATCAGATTTCTCTGGGATTTGTTGATTGTCGATACTTAGGCTCGAGTTCACCAACAGACGGTTATTTTTAAACAGCTGTTAAAAATTTAAACAGCCGTTTAATAATATTTTTTTGTTCACCATCGCTAAAATGCGGGCTAAACGCCCTAAACACCTGTTTAACTTAGGCTCGAGTTCACCAACAGACGGTTATTTTTAAACAGCTGTTTAAAATTTAAACAGTCGTTCAATAATATTTGGTTGTTCACCATCGCTAAAATGCGGGTTAAACGCCCTAAACATCTCATTGACTTAGGCTCGAGTTCACCAACAGACGGTTATTTTTAAACAGCTGTTTAAAATTTATACAGCCGTTCAATAATATTTAGTTGTTCACCATCGCTAAACTGCGGGTTAGGGCGTTTAACCCGCAGTTAACATCAGATTAATCATTAAGTTAATTAGATGTTTAGGGCGTTTAACCCGCAGTTTAGCAATGGCGATATTATTGAACGGCTGTTTAAATTTTAAACAGCTGTTTAAAAATAACCGTCTGTTGGTGAACTCGAGCCTTAGGATCGTCCCAAGTATCGACATTTTAGGTGGCATAGAGTATTGTTAATAAGCGCTCTTGAAAATGTATGGTCAATTCCTTTTTAAGACACTATATAATGTAAACTGAGCAAAATGATGTGTCTATTCTTCGCTGCTTAAATTCAAAAGTATCACAAATCAAAAAATTTCAAAAATGTTTTTATTGCAAAAATACAATCACAATCCTCCATATTGTATGTTGCAAATAGACTCATGGTTTTTTTTTATTCCATATTCAGTATATTTTTATATATATATTTTTATATAATATATTCAAAAGTAACTTATATATGCTTATATCTACTCTAGTAATTAACATTTAATACTAATTAAAAATACGCTTCTAACGATTTATATAATATGCATATATTTGATATTATATATCTAATAAGAAAAATATAGACAAAAAATAATTTTTTTTTCGAGTGAAAAAATAAAAAAAAAATTTTTTTAGCTGTGCTGTAAAAAAAAAGTGTCATTTTGATTTGTGATACTTTTGAATTTAAGCAGCGTAAGAAGCAGCATTTTTTTTTCAACAATGCATAAAACAGACTTGACTTTTTCATTTGAAAACTTTTGTGTGTAAAGTAAACAAACTCCTTTGTTAAATGAGAAAAAGGGTCCCATTGGCAATACATATATGTAAGTTCTCGAACAAAGGTAATGTTTGTAAGTGATGTGGAAAAATTGTAGATGAATGCCAAACATTTGTCGAGTGCTATTGACTCAACGGAGCGTCATCAAAGGATTGCAATTTGGGAGGCTTCTCTTTTTAACAGAATTCCTAATATAGGGTTCACGTGACGGTACATTCGCTTTGTTGTTTTTCGACTTTCGTTCCGAAAGAGTTCCTAAAAATGTTAAATTAAATTACTTTCGCTTAGGAGTGTTTGTAATTAAGTGGTTTTTTTTTTTGTTTCACCATTTGACCTTAGCTCTATTCGGTCCTTAAATTATGTAATTTATGTAATAATGTAAAAAAAAAATTATGATTCTTTAGGCCCATTTGTATATATTTTTTCTATAATATATAATCTATAATATATATTTTTTAATTTTATGACTGTATGTAATCAAAATCTAAATAAATAAATAAATAAATAAATAATTGATTAATTTTTAACATTACATCGTATTTAATATTTAACCATTGAAAGCCTCGCTCTCTTAAGGTCTTCCACAATAATAATAGATATACTTTTACAATACTCTTTAAAGAGTGGTGCACTTAATGGTAGGTGGTTACCGTCGCCTATAAAACAATGAAACTTTGTAGGTAGGTGGCCATTGTCGTTTAAAAGTAGATGCAAATTTTCAGCCAAAAACGACTTCACTTTAGATTTTTTTTTTCACATAGTAGTTAAATAGTTTGAACAATATTATTTGTACCTTATATAGATAAAATATCAATAAAAAACATATATTTTTTTTGGAAATTTATGTTGACTTATGAAAGAGTAGATAGCCTCTGAACATCCGGTTTGGCAACCGATTGGCTCTTAGTAGCGCCTTAAGGATAAGGATTAGGAAGAGATAGGGAATTGGCCTTGACATATCACAAACATTATCGAAACACAACCGCACACATGCTATTATTTCAATGTAGTCTTCTGTCATGAGGTGGTTACTGACTTCAAAACGCAGTGTGTGCCAGCCACTACTAATGATAAATTATTAATTATTATTTTTTTTATTAGAAATTGGTTTGCTCTTGACCAACAACCAGCTGTGTAGCGAAGTTGAGGCCTATGATGGAGCGAACCTCATTCTCAACCCAGAAGATGTCTATTCACTCGAACTTTGAAAATATTTGAGTTATATGAGCTCGGAGATACAGGGAGTTCTAAACCTTAATAAATATAATAAAATACTTAAATAAAAAATAAAAAAAAATAAGCCTTTATTACTGTTAGGTTAACAATATACTGCGTTATTATGTCTACATACTGTTATACTTTAAATACATTATAAAACATATAAAAATATAAACATTACAAATTATCGGCAATCGGTCCTTCAACTCTAACAGCTTGTCCCGAGACAAAAGCTTCCTCTAAAGATTTCCAAGTTCTTCCACAAAGGACCTGCTACTTGTTGTTAAAGGCTAAATATCGGCGGAGGAAGAGAAAAGATGGTTTTAGGTCAAGACGAATGTATTTAGTCCGAAAATCTTACGCTAATGACAAAAACTGTGAAAAAATTATAAAAATTGACAATTACAATATAAAAAATACAAAAAAGCCAGTGGTATAAAAAAGGTCGTCAACACTTGTCTTATATCATCCTACCAACGTTCAAATTGTCTCCACTTACTTAATAAACATAAGAGTAATTAATTCAATAATTCAATTTCAGTGATTATTGATATGTATGATAAAATTATTATTGAAAGTTAAGCAAAACATTTGCTTAACAAAAATCCATCCAAAAGAAAAGTCTTTGGGAATATCACTGTTTCTAACTTAAGTGGGTCAATGATAAAAATGAATGGATTTTGACGAGTCCTGGAGACTTTGGGACATCATTTATCAGTGTGTTTTTGCCAACCAGTTGGTGACGTCATATTTTTTGTACAGTAGGTACTAAGCAGAAGTTTGGATGTCTTCCTTATGACACTTCGAGGTGAATTATATACTTTGATTGAATGCCACATATACTCGTAGCATAGCATAGACGTTGGTGCTATACGTACTTTGTAGAACTGCAAAGCAGAAAACATCACAAATATATATTTCATTAATTATTTATTTCTTGTGAATCGATTCAAAAAAATTACTTGCTATGAAGTCTAGTATATAAATATTTTACGCATTTATAAACATATTAAGTTTTTTCATAAACATTCATTATTTTTTTTATTTTTTTTAAAGGTGTCAATAATTCAACTTAAATGTTCTAATAAAACTGTTTATTGCACAAAATTTGGATGATTTCAAATTCCTTTTTTTTTTTAACCAAGGAAATAATAAAAAATGCAGCCACAGGCATAGACCACTTTTATATTTGTAAATTATATAAAATTATATAAATCTAATTTTAAAATAGTGAGTATTCAAAAATTTTGTGTCAAAATCGTTTTTATATTTTGCCTTTAACATAAGTTATAAGTATATCAATTGAATTTTTATATTAAACTCAAACATACTTAACTAACTTATAAACGCATAATTTCTGCCATTATCCTGTCAACATAATAATTCATAAGGACATATTGAAGTGAAGGCATGTGCCTCTATAACCTGGTGTCAGTATATAGGTGTACCCTAAAGGCACTCGTCTGTACTAAATCAAATTAAAGACTTAGCACATACTAAAACACTTATTGCTGTGCAAGAAGGTCCATTTTCGATTACCTCTGGCATATTAAAGCGAGGATCTTTGTTATGTGTGTGCTAGAAGTGATTTCAAATTGTTCTCCTGAGAGTTCTCATGCGAAATTATTAAGAGCCATTTGCTATTCATTGTTTGGAAATACACTGAAAATGTTGATTAACAAATAATCAGGCAATAATTTTACTATACTTTGAATTTGAGGATTTTTTAATATTTTTTTTTTTTGTATTATATGTCTAATATATTTATAATAAATTTGCTTTAATATTGTATGATATTTTTTTTTTTCAATTTTCTTCAAAAACAATTTACACAAACGTTTATTGGTTTATTCAAAATTAAGATTCTGATTCTTAATTAATTACACCGAATAATAAGTTACCCACACATTTATGATCAAGGATGTATATTTTTATTCCACTTGTTTAAAATAAGCGATAAGATTTCAATAAAATCAAAATCAAAATATTTATATATCAATTAGGATTCTCCAAGAAACTCTTATGATCGTCATTGATAAAGAGAAACGTATCTAAATCTAAATGGCTTCTCATGTTCATGCATGTTCTTCTTTATAAAAAAGCATTTGCTAACAGTTGGGTCTAGAGAAAGGTTTTCAGTGTGATATTATAATATAATAATATAATAAATAATAATATAATTTCTTAACACATTACACACAGCACCATCTAGTTCCATAGTAAGCAACTAATGCTTATATTATGGATACCAAACAGTTGATATAATACATAGATTATGTTGTTTATGAGCAAATATTTAGAAGAACTACTCACTGATAAATAGTTAAAATAATGGGGCATTCATTTTTGGTCTTCATACACACTAAAAGGTAAATATTTTTTCAGATTTCCATAATAATCAACGACAAAATAAAATTCTTAGGCTCGAGTTCACCAATAGACGGTTATTTTTAAACAGCTGTTTAAAATTTAAACAGCCGTTTAATAATATTTTGTTGATCACCATCGCTAAACTGCGGGTTAAACTCCCTAAACATCAAATTAATCATTAAGTTAATCAGATGTTTAGGGCGTTTAACCCGCATTTTAGCGTTTTTGAACAACAATATATTATTAAACGGCTGTTTAAATTTTAAACAGCTGTTTAAAAATAACCGTCTGTTGGTGAACTCGAGCCTTAGAAGAATTAATGATTTCAAACTGCAGGAAGTGGTATTTGTGGAGAGACATTTCCAACTATGAAAGACTATCGATATATTATATACCTATCATATCAAAAATAAACTTTTTTTCCTGTGAAAAACAACATGACGACACGTTTGGTTTAGTGGCTAGTAACCCTAGCTGTTAAGAAAACCGTCGCGGGTTCGAATCCCGCTAGGGGCAAATGTTTATGTGTTAACATTTTACCTTTGTACCTGAGTCATGGATGTTTTTTATTTATATTATGTACTACCCTATGTCCTTTCTGGTGTCCCAGACAACGTGTATGCAAAATTTCATGGTGATCGGTTCAGTAGTTTTTGCGTGAAAGAGTCACAAACATCCATACATCCAAACATACTTTCGCATTTATAATATTAGTACGGATGTATATGTCCTATGCAATCTGCCTACCCCTGGAGAAATCTTACTCAAACAAAGCGAACATAAAAAAAAATGATGAAATAATTAACACTTCCAGATAATTTTACATGCTTGTCATATGAAGTGTATTAGGAGTTGGGTCGGCGGCACACTCGGCGCAGGAAATGTGGCTCATCGATTAGCACATTAGTGCAGGTTCGGTGCCCGTGCGACACAGCCTTTGAACGTTCCGCACACATGTATTCTCGTATCTATATCTAGCACACACACTTAATCAAAGTGGGAATGTTAATCTTGCTATAAATCTGCAGTTATCTGTGAATTCAAGGAAAATTGTGCTTCTTAGATAAGTAGGTTACATAAATCATAAGGGATGCAAAACCTTTTCAGTTTGTTACATAGTCAATCGTGTATTTTTAGGAGTTTTCTTAATTTATATGTTAAAACATTTATTCAATTTTTATTGCTCATATATTTTGTCAGGCGTTGAATTTTTATTTTTTATTTTTATATGATCCCAAGGGATATGTCTTTTTCTGTATCCCTGAAAACGTGTATGCAAAATTTTGTATTCGTTCATCAAAAGTTGAGTAGTTAAGGCGTGAAAGCGTAACTAAAATACAAAGAAACAAACAAACAAACTCATTTTTTTTGAAAATTGACTGCTACTCAAAAAATCACAATAAAAAAATCAATACGATATACATGTAACAATTATTCTTCTCAGAGATATTATTTCTTAAATTTTATATATTAATATTATATCTAAAATATTTTACATTATTTTACATAATGAAATATTAAAAAAATATTTTTTACTCATTACCTTATATTTATCAATATAAAATATATTAATATGAGTGAATAAACTTTAAATAAGTTCTAATTTTTCAAAATTCTTTGTGTACTTTTGTAAGGCTATTAATTTTTAAACAAATTTCCTATCTATGATAGTCTGTTACTGGAAAATGTTACCAAGGTCGTTTCTTCGATAGTTATTCTTTGTTCTAATACAGTTTTTAAGAAACCCATTATGCTGAAAGCACACGACGCAATACTGCGTAATAATACGCTGGTGTTACAGTAATTATAACGTATTTATTTTTAAACAAATTAGTCCCTACGTCGTAGTATATTAATTGCATTAAATTGAACTATATAATTACATTTTGAAATAAAAAGAAAATCAATAATAATCTACAGCAAGGAAAATATAGCATTTACCAGGGAACTCAATGATTTTCATGTTCCTAGCTTATAGCTGAAAATTTATTTTATTCAATATTTTATTCAAATATTTGACATCAGACACATAAAAAACATGTTTTCTTCAATTCAATTCAACATTTTCTTTGGCGAAATAAGTAGGTAGCTAGTAAAATTTATTTATTATTTCTTCGTGATATTTGTAAAAATATATCTAACTAGCTGGTGCCCGCGACTGCGTCCGCGTTGAACAATAAAAGGTACCCTATGTCCTTTCTGGCGTCTCATACAACGTGTATGCAAAATTTCATTGCGATCGGTTTAGTAGTTTTTGCGTGAAAGAGTTACAAACATCCAAACATACTTTCGCATTTATAATATTAGTACGGACGATAATACAAAATATGTTCTCCTTTTTTCCTAAACATTTCCATTTAAAATGTGACTTCGTTGAAGTAAAACGTATATAAGAATACACCTTCTTTGCGAGTGGTGCCAACAATATGCTAAGATGATTTGTTTAAAAATACTTATAATGGTAATCTTCATATAATGGAATTCGAAACGAGTTTGATTTATTCTATGGTTCTGTGGTCTCGGCAAGGAAATCAATTCATAAATGTATAACTCCATAATAATTATTTAATTGTTTGTCGTGTTGTAACTGTCTAGTATGATTTTTGTATGTTGTGTTCACATGTAGTAGGTTACATTCCGAATTAACTGATGTATTTGTATATTCTTGTTTTTTTTATTTGTATACCAGTTTTGTGAACCTTAATAAAAAAAAAACAAAAAAAAAAGTAAAAGCAGCGATTCTGTACAAATTACTTTGACGTATATTTTCAAATTTTTGTTTGCGTGTTGCCAGCCGTTCTCTTTGTAATAGCAACACAAGCTCATAAAAACGATAACGATCTATGCAAACTGTTTAATAATAAATACTCTGTGGGAAATACATTTTGACATGGTCATTAATTACCTTAAATAATCTCCACCGAAATGCTAAGTGCTTGCCAGTATATAAAAAGTCAAGGTTGAAAACTCCTTTGAAATAGACGAAAAGATTCTCGAATTTACTCAAGTATGTAATCGTAGCACAAATAAAAGTTTTACTCGTGAATTTAGTCACTCAGAAACTGAGTACTGATCTAGTTTGAGTTACGACTCTGTTATATTAAATCAGTTCATTTGGAAAGTTATACTAAATCAGTTAGAATATACCGCCCAATTAATTTTGCCATTTAATAAATAATATAACAAAAAAATTTACAAATTTGTACAAGCAATTTTTGTGTTTGCGTTTTCATGAACAATACTTTTTTGAAAGGTATGAAAAATTTCACAATAATCCTTCGAGTACTTAAGGCGTGAAAGCGTAACGAAACAAATTCACTTTCACATTTTCAAATATTAGTTAGGATTTTTTATACTTAACAGCAAAACAGAATTTTATGAATGTCATAAAAATATAAACCCTTTACCGGAATCCAATCTGTATTGCTGCAAATAAAATAAAAATATACAGGCCAAATCAATTCAAGGACACAATTTTACGAGACTCCGAGTATCCTAAAACATGCCCTATTAATACATACAAACCATATACTTTTTGATGAGATACATAGTGATGAAATATCGTACATCGCAGCACCGAGAACCCTTTTTTTACGCTTCTCTGTCGTTACATACGAGTATCGTCGGGAAACTTTATTGTTTTTATATATGTATGATTCATTCATTTATGAGGAATTGATCGTAAAACTGTTTGATATTCGATGCGTATTCTAAATAATAAAATTTGTACGGTCAGCAATGTCGATGGCGTTCCAACCTTCTACGGTGATACGAAATATTTTTCCTGTAAATATTCTTTGTTATATTCATAAACAGTAAGTACACTGATCCCCTTCTGCTGTCTCCATTATATCAGGAAAGGGTTACGAGTTTTTATGAAGCCTTGTATTTTGGCATATCAATTAACAATATTCATTCATTTATTCGTTCGTTCATTCATTCATTCGTTCGTTCGTTCGTTAGTTCGTTCATTCATTCGTTCATTTGTTCATTCATTCATTCAATCAATCAATCATTTATTTATTATTATTTATTTATTTATGTATTTATTTATTTATTTATTTTCAAGGAAAACTTACAGTGATATTAATACAAAAATTTACTTAATAACTAAATGACAGATTGATTTGACACCATTTACAAGTTTCCGCATATTGAATCTATAATAAAATAAATAAAATAAAGCCGTTTCTAATCAATATCAATAATTAAAAACAAACTACGACTAAAAAAAAAAGTACAAGTTTCTTTTTTTTTCTTTCCTTTTTTTTGAGCTTAATAAAAAAAAATTAATAAATAAAGCAAAAAGAGAAAAAAAAAGTCTCCAGTGAAGAGCGAGAACCATCAAACTATGATTTTGTAAGTAATTCTCTTATTTTGTAAATCTTTCAATTATACAAAATGGAATTCTGGAAATTCAACTAGACTATTAACAAATTTGACAGATCTGGGCAAGAAAGAGTTTTCCCTATACTCATTGAAGTTTGTTGTGCAATATGTATACAAAATGTGAAAAATATTTGACACAACAAAAATAAGAAAGAATTTGACCTTATTTATATGCTTAGTAATTCAAATCTACTACTGAGAAAAGAGAATCCCGATATCTCTCCCTTCCGGGTCATTGGAAGGCGTCACACGGTGCGTTCCGCTATTCTGAAATTCCCTTCTTATTAGGGAAGTTCAACTTTCTGGATAAAAGATAGTTGAACATTTAGTGACACTCATAACGGATATTATTATCTCCATCAGCGTACATTTGAAGATTTCACGAGAGTTAAATGTTTACTAAGTATAGATACATATATAATCAATCAATCAATCAATCAATCAATCATTTATTTGCCTGTACATGGGTGCAAAACCAGATAACACAAATAGCATTCAATACAACGTCCCAGCATTTACTACCACATTTGGTGTGCAAAATATCTATATTACGTGTCAACTATTACACAAATGAACGTCAAATTTAAAATTTAAAATGCATCAGAACACTATTTTAGAATCTGTCATTTAAAAATTCATTTTAAAATATTTACTTAGTATATTACTATAAATAAACTAAGCACACGTGCAGATAAATGTTTAGTCCCGAATTCTCTATATTACTTACTCTTATTAAGTAATAGAAAAGAAACTTTGTCGACATTAGGCTTAGGGCCTCTTTCGCCATGTGTCAAGTAGGCTAACCGCCATTTAAAGTCATCGGTAAACGGGAATGATGGAGATGATATATACCTTTGTTTGTACGGTAAAAGTCCCAAACATTAAAAAGAAAATAATAATAAAAAATTCTCCTATAGAAGGACACAGTAAACCGAGTGCATAATTTAATAAAACATAAAATTATTTCTAAAAGTATCTAATCAACACTTCACTTGTAGTTGGTGAAAGAGGCCCTAAATGTGAGCTAAAAATACCAAATCACAAGTAAATACCAAAGTCTGTTAGTTGTGACAGCTTGTGCTTAAATAAATTATAATTTATGTCTGATGAAAGTTCATTTCCAAATTTGGCCTTGCTGGGAGTTGATTCCAGGATCCTGCCGGGAAGAAAAACAAAGCACCTTAATCACGCGACCATAAAGCTCGTTGTTAGAGAGATACTAAAATGCCTCTTTATATTAAGAGAACAATCCGTTCAATAAAATGTAAAACGAAGTATGTGACTAGGCTTTATATGAGCGCGTCCTCAAGGGACGTCTAAGCCTTCAAAACTTTCATAAACAGCCTCATGTAAACGCAATGGGAAAACTTCTAATACAACCTTTACTCCAAATCCCCAACGACTTATTTCCGGTGAGGAAAAAATGAAGTAGGCATAGAATAACAACCAGTGTCGACCTGCGAAATATATTTAGCAATAAAAAAAAGGCTTTTTTTTTAAAACTCGAAGTTGTGTATATAATATGATCAAATTCGGTAGACATGCTGACAGTTTCTAAGGGCCTCTTTCACCAACTACAAGTAAAGTGTTGATAAGTTACTTTTAGAAATAATTTTATGTTTTATTAAATTATGCACTCGTTTTACTGTGTCCTTCTATAGGCGAATTTTTTATTATTATTTTCTTTTTAATGTTTGGGACTTTTACTGTACAAACAAAGGTGTATATCATCTCCATCATTCCCGGTTACCGGTGACTTTAAATGGCAGTTAGCCTACTTGACAAATGGTGAAAGAGGCCCTAAGTTTATCATTTGAAATATTAATAAACATCATGGGATTTAAAAACATTAAAACATTTTTTTTTTAATTTCCACTTTTTTTTTCTCTCTTCACAAAACTATTTCTAAATCTATGACAAAACATATTCTTTCATACATTTTAAATTCAAAGTATGATTTGATACAAGCAAGTTTATGTCGACTTTGCAATAGAGCTTATCACATACGTTCTTATTCATTAGCTCTGCGAACGAGAACCTCTATCATTCTGGTCTCCATTTATTACAGGCACACCAATTTGTTCCTTTTCACTATTTAATTGAAGCTGGAATTCAAATTTACTTAATGACTGTAAAGTAGTTTGTTAGCTTTGATAATCGCTAGGTATTGTTAAATTATTAAATTTACCACTAAAAAAAATAATGAAATTTTGAAGTTACATAGTTTCTATTAAATACTTATTCGGGGAACTCCCTTATTTGAAGCATATAACACAGTCATATAACATGACATTATAATTATTTGTGTGTATAGTAAGCATAAAATGAATCTGAATTTAATTTCTATTAATTTTGAAGTTATATAGTTTCGAATAAATACTTATTCGGGGAACTCCCTTATTTGAAGCATATAACACAGTCATATTACATGACATTATAATTATTTGTGTGTATAGTAAGCATAAAATGAATCTGAATATTATATTTTCTGTTAATTTTGAAGTTATATAGTTTCGAATAAATACTTATTCGGGGAACTCCCTTATTTGAAGCATATAACACAGTCATATTACATGACATTATAATTATTTGTGTGTATAGTAAGCATAAAATGAATCTGAATATTATATTTTCTGTTAATTTTGAGGTTATATAGTTTCGAATAAATACTTATTCGGGGAACTCCCTTATTTGAAGCATATAACACAGTCATATTACATGACATTATAATTATTTGTGTGTATAGTAAGCATAAAATGAATCTGAATATTATACTTTCTGATAATTTTGAGGTTATATAGTTTCGAATAAATACTTATTCGGGGAACTCCCTTATTTGAAGCATATAACACAGTCATATTACATGACATTATAATTATTTGTGTGTATAGTAAGCATAAAATGAATCTGAATATTCTACTTTCTGATAATTTTGAAGTTATATAGTTTCTATTAAATACTTATTCGGGGAACTCCCTTATTTGAAGCATATAACACAGTCATATTACATGGCATTATAATTATTTGTGTGTATAGTAAGCATAAAATGAATCTGAATATTATATTTTCTGTTAATTTTGAAGTTATATAGTTTCGAATAAATACTTATTCGGGGAACTCCCTTATTTGAAGCATATAACACAGTCATATTGCATGACATTATAATTATTTGTGTGTATAGTAAGCATAAAATGAATCTGAATATTATATTTTCTGTTAATTTTGAAGTTATATAGTTTCGAATAAATACTTATTCGGAGAACTCCCTTATTTGAAGCATATGACACAGTCATATTACATGACATTATAATTATTTGTGTGTATAGTAAGAATAAAATGAATCTGAATATTATATTTTCTGTTAATTTTAAAGTTATATACTTTCGAATAAATACTTATTCGGGGAACTCCCTTATTTGAAGCATATGACACAGTCATATTACATGACATTATAATTATTTGTGTGTATAGTAAGAATAAAATGAATCTGAATATTATACTTTTTCTTAATTTTGAAGTTATATAGTTTCGAATAAATACTTATTCGGGGAACTCCCTTATTTGAAGCATATAACACAGTCATATTACATGACATTATAATTATTTTTGTGTATAGTAAGAATAAAATGAATCTGAATATTATACTTTCTGTTAATTTTGAAGTTATATAGTTTCGAATAAATACTTATTCGGGGAACTCCCTTATTTGAAGCATATAACACAGTCATATTACATGACATTATAATTACTTGTGTGTATAGTAAGCATAAAATGAATCTGAATATTATACTTTTTCTTAATTTTGAAGTTATATAGTTTCGAATAAATACTTATTCGGGGAACTCCCTTATTTGAAGCATATAACACAGTCATATTACATGACATTATAATTATTTGTGTGTATAGTAAGCATAAAATGAATCTGTATATTATATTTTCTGTTTTTATTTATTAAAGGAGAGTTACCGATTAATTTACATTAATGAGCAAACGTTTTAATGTTATATTTATAAAAATACAACCTGTTTTCCCTTCGACTCAGCAATACACTTGAGATTTTCACACTTTGCATATACTATTAAGATTTTCACAAATATACATCTTCACGATGATAATATATATAAAAAAAAAAGACTTGTGCCCAACGGCTTGCGAATTTATCTCCAAACTCACCGCTATATATAAGCTACCCGTCAGAACAGTGGGTTGCCCTTTATGAAAAATATTTGTTAATAATTTATTTTAGTACTAAATAAACACTGTGTCCTAACACTATGTAGGTGAAAATGTTGTTTTTCTTTTAAAATAATTGCATTCTTACCGGCGGATGCAGTCATTATTTAAAGTACTAGGCTTAGTGCACTCGTTATTTGGAGGATGTGTCTGTCTACTGTGACAAGAATGCATCTCTTTTCGGTATTAGATTTAAAAAAAAAAAAAATTTTTTTTTTTTTTTGGTGTTCCGTAAGTAAAATCATACGTTAACTTAACTAACTTTAAGTTTACCTGTTGTTTATAAAACGAGATAATTAATTTTTCTATCGAACTTTATCAACAAACAAACAGCATATTTTTGCATTTATAATATTAAAATGGGTATAAGTCGATATATATTTTAAAAATAATAATTTTTAGATATAATTATATAGTAACTTAAGTCATATTAAAAAAAAATAGGCAGGTGAACATAATTATTAATTATTTAATAACATTGATATAATAGCTCAACATGTTATTTTAAATACGAAATTAATTATAACATTCTCTAACATAATATGCATGGATGATGTTAAAATTAATGCAACTGTTAATTGCACACTAGAGATTATTAATAACTTTTATCGTTTATTTACTACTAGCTGCTGCCCGCGACTACGTCCGTGTTGAACGATGAAAGGTACCCTATGTCCTTTCTTGTGTCCCAGACAATGTGTATGCAAAATTTTGTAAAGATCGGTTCAGTAGTTTTTGCGTGAAAGAGTTACAAACATCCAAACATACTTTCGCATTTATAATATTACTATAGATAATGCCTAAGAAAACATTCTTTAATATCCACTTGCTAATTTCACGTTATTTAATTAATAATATTTAATAACAGTGATTCGTTTGTAGATCATCTTATTTTTCCACTTTAGATCTATTTCAATATAAAATATCATTAAAGTGGGCTTAACTTATATCCATTGAAACGTAACAGACAGGTCAGACAGGATTTCTTTCGGAATATTAATAATTGAAAAAAGGTTATTTTAGTTGGATGCTTTTATAATTTTATCTATTTAAAATTATTTCCAAATTTGTTCGAATCTCTTTCATTAGACAGGAAATTAAATAATTCATGAGGACGTCATTGGTATTGTGTTTTGCGCAGTCAGTGTTTAATATTCAATATACCTATCTGTCGGATCATTCGTGTATCCGACAGATAGGTATCCGACACCTGTTTCGTTTTTCGGAGAATTGAATAGGCTGGAAAGTCTATTTTTTATGTAAAGATCGTCAGACAAGTTGACGGTTCACTTGATAGAAAAGTCTAACGTCGTCTATTAAAGCAAGCAACGCCACAGGTTGCAAGTTCGCTGTTGAACTGATTAGTATGATTAAGAAAATTGATTAGGAAGTGATTGGCTAACTTCTTAATTAGTTAAGGTTTTTTTATATGACAATTTATGTCAAAGTCAAGTAAACTTTTAAAAAAAGAGACATAATATCGGTACTAATATTATAAATGCGAAAGTATGTTTGGATGTATGGATGTTTGTAACTCTTTCACTCAAAAACTACTGAACCGATCACAATGAAATTTTGCATAAACTTTGTCTGGGAAATCAGAAAGGACATAGGGTACCTTTCATCGTTCAACGCGGACGAAGTCGCGGGCACCAGCTAGTGAATAATAAACGGCAAGGAACTAGGTTACGCAAGGTAAATAGGCTCTTACTCACATATAGAAATATAACAGCACAAGTGCTGTAATTTCACGAGTTTATGACAACGATCGTAATAGTTAATGACTACGTAAACGCTTAAAATATATTACATATAGGAAAAAGCGTATAGGAGTCGCAGTTATATTATTTCTACTCCAGGAAAATTTAACAAAACCTTTTCTAAATTTTCCCAGTAAAGCATTGTTATAACGTTAAAATATAAGTGACTTATAAGTAACGGTGGCTTTACAAGGTTTCCAACTCAAGCGTTTCCTTTGTGGACTTTAAGAAGACATTCAATTCTTTCGAAAGTGGGACATAGTTACTTGTGTTTGAGGGTTATTCTGAATTGACAAATAATATAATATATAATATATATGTAGCATGTATATATATTGTAAAAAAACACACTTGTAAAATTATAATTACTTTGAGTTCTGTAGATTGCGATAATTTCTATTATTTTTATAGTCATTATAATTTCACTGAATTCATACAGCGGTTTTGTTCATTTTTCAAAATTTCAATAGATGTGCAATGTCGTTAGATTGTCCTTGATTGATTGTTCAGTCATTTTTTGTTTTGAAAATGCGGATGACATGGTCGTCAATGAATCAATAAATAAAAACTACAGAGGCTTTGTACCGTATTCATTTAACTATATAATAGTTTGATTTCCCCCCCCCATCAATGTTCCAATGTTCCAATTCACAAAAGTACACATCCGTACTCCGTATACTAATATATAAATGCGAAAGTATGTTTGGATGTATGGATGTTTGTGACTCTTTCACGCACAAACTACTGAAGTGATCACAATGAAATTTTGCATACACGTTGTCTGGGACACCAGAAAGGACATAGGGTATATTTCATCGTTCAACGCGGACGAAGTCGCGGGCACCAGCTAGTTGATTATAATTCTACCAATATCGTCAGAGGGTTGGTCTAATTAGAATGATTTCAATAAATCTTCTGGTAGTTGGATTGTACACACTTTAAAACCTTATACGGAACATATGTCGCAGGGTTATTGTAAAATTCGTGATATTATAATTTCACTAGCGGTATTATAATTGCACAAGTTGGTGCCCGCGACTTCGTCCGCGTTGAACGATGAAAGCTACCTTATGTCCTTTCTGATTTCCCAGACAACGTGTATGCAAAATTTCATGGTGATCGGTTCAGTAGTTTTTGCGTGAAAGAGTTACAAACATCCATACATCCAAACATACTTTCGCAATTATATTAGTACGGATGGAAGTCTACTCGCGTTTATACTGAAGCACTGATTCGAAACAAAACCAAAGTGCCTATGTAATGTACCTACGGGGTACCTGAACTCTCATCTACGCATATAAATTTATTGTTCTGAAATGGCGATATTTATTTTAATGCGAGAAACGGCTACATCTTCAGGTAGATTTATGAGACACAGTGAAATATATCGACGATCTTCTCGTTCGCCCAAAACAAAGCTTTGCTTATTTATTCCCTGGTTTTTATCTACGCTTCATCAGTAATTGTTATCGATGGGTTTTGAGACATTTAATTTTTTAAATATGAAAGTCCCATATTATGAAGTCTCTCATGGGAACCATAAACTCAGATTACATAAAAACACAAAAAGGGTTTTCCATATTACAAATTTGCATAGATATTTATAATTAAGACTTTACATGATATGTTAAAAAATAGACATTTATCCGTACTAATATTATAAATTCGAAAGTATGTTTGGATGTTTGGATGTTTGTAACTCTTTCACGCAAAAACTACTGAACCGATCACCATGAAATGTTGCATACACGTTGTCAGGGACATCAAAAAGGACATAGGGTACCTTTCATAGTTCAACGCGGAAGAAGTCGCAGGCACCAGCTAGTTGATTATAATTCTACCAATATCGTCAGAGGATTGGTCTAATTAGAATGATTTCAATAAATATTCTGGTAGTTGGATTGGACATATTGTACACACTTTAAAACCTTATACTGAATATATGTCGCAGTGTTATTGTAAAAGTCGTGATATTATAAATTCACTAGCGGTATTATAATTGCACAAGCTGTAGTCGAAGATTACCTCCTATGTACAAACTCTACCTCTATAATATTAAGTATAGTTATAGCATAAAATAAATTTTATTGTTATAATATTTTGGGTGTAGGTCGACTTGACACCGAAAAATAGGTAAACTTAAACTTGGCTTTAAAGTTCCAACACAACAAAACTTAAAAAAGTCTTTACTTGATATAATTACTGAAACCAACAGCTGATTAAATTTAAAATTAGTTTTTAAAGTAATTTAGTATAGATTCCAGTCTTTTTCTGTACCCCTGACAATGTGTACGCAAATGCTCATGACAATCGGTCGAGTAGTTAAAACGTGAAAACGTAACAGACAGACAGTGTAACTTTCAAATTTATTACATTAATATGGATTCATATTGTCCTATTTGTACAAGAATATTTTACAAAGCTTCCCAAGCTTCTCCTTTAAGGTAAATGTCGAAATATTTCACTGTGAAATATTGACGATCATCGATATTGTTATAGCATAATAACGTGTACCGAATCAAAATCAAACATTATAGAGTACGCCTCGAGACGCGACCAACAGGTGCTATGGAAGTTGATAAATAAATCTCTGGTAAAACTTCCAACTGATTTATGAACGAACTTTGTACTTCCCTCTCGCTCTTATTAAACTTGTGATGAAGAGGTGAAGGCCTTTTTTTTATTTTCCGCACAGCCTTTAGCTTTTTCCCTTTGCTTTATATGCTTGGAAGGTCAAATAGTAATATACGTACCTATTACATACTATACCAAATTCATTAAAATCACTTATGTGCTTTAGCCGTGAAAATTCAACAGCATACAAAAGTAGTTCATTTCACATTTATAAACTATCTGTACTAATATTATAAATGTGAAAGTATGTTTGGATGTATGGATGTTTGTAACTCTTTCATGCAAAAACTACTGAACCGATTACCATGAAATTTTGCATACACGTTGTCTGGGACACCAGAAAGGACATAGGGTACCTTCCATCCAGAAAAAAAGGACTATTCCCGAGGGATTAATAAAAAATAAAAAAATAACGCCTGGCCAAAGTGTTATAGCAACACGAGGTTAAGTGTTATATCCCTTTTTTTTTAAAATTTCAACGCGGACGAAGTCGCGAGCACCAGCTAGTCTTCTATATGTATAAAATTCTCGTGTAACCAAACTCCCCCGAAACTTTTTGACAGATTTTTATGAATTTTTTTGTGTATATTCGGGTAAGTCTGAGAATAGGTCGTAAACTATTTTTTATACCCCTAAGTGATAAGGGTGGCCCACCCCAATTTTTTTTTTAAATGGCAAAATAACGGTTCAGCTAAGTATACTTATAAAAATATTTGTCCTGACTATCAATGCACGAAGGCGAAGCGGCAGAGAATTGTTAGTGTTATATTGAAATCAACAGTAAAAAAACGTACATTTTTTTTTGATTATTTGTTTGCTTATCGTCTCAAAAAATTCACGAACAAAGCACTTAAAAAAATGAAATACGCTCAAAAGATTCGCACAAAACGAACATTGTCAGCAAGTTACGTGTTCGTTACTGATTTGATCAATTAAATGTTAGACGAGAACGAATTATTTCTTAACAATAAATTTTAAACAAAATTTCATACAAAATATATTTTTTAAATTTTATACAAAAGTTCCTTTAAAAAAAAAAATATAAACCTTTCAGAAGAAATTATCTAAACTTGTATCACTACGAAATAACATGACTCGTGTGCTAATTAATGTAAGTATTATTATAGTTTCTAGACTAAGGGATTAAATTCATATCTAATTCAATAGCTGTGCAAAAATTGCATTTACTATATTTAATACTTAATATTACTTGTTACAGCAAGTGCGACAAAATAAATTTTCAGTTAAGTTTAACAAGTAAAGTTTTAAGTATATCGCGTTATAAAAATTTGTATAGTTGTTAACAAAACTTGAAAACTCAATATACTTTAGTTGGAAATGTGCCAAACATTTTAACAGGGAAGAAGTGTTTGTTGAGACAAAACAGTAAATTTATAGCTGCAGAACCACTTTTAGGTAAAAATAATAAGATTTGTTCACAACTAAAGGTACGATATATCTAGATTTTTATATATACCTAGTTTACCTCTTCCTGATATTATGTGCACCTATCGCCTTTAGAAACATATGTTCGACGAGCCCTTTGGTCGTGTGGCTAAGGCGCTTGTCTTAGCTCTGACTCAGGATCCAGGGTTCGATTCCTGGAAATGAACTTCTCAAAGTTAGCTCTAGTCTGGGTTGTTATAGTAGCAGCAGGCACTCAGGGAAGTTACAAAAATTTTGATGCTTAATTTATTTTGGTAAAAAATCGTGTTCGATCTGAGGTTAGGCCTTGTCTTAATGTAATTTTTTTTGTTTTTTATTAAAGATGGGTTTGCTCTTGGGCAACAACCAACTGTGTAGCAAGTATGAGGCCTAAGATGGAGCGAACCTCATTCTCAACCCAGAAGATGCCTATTCACGAGAACTTTGAAAACATTTGGGTTATTACGAGTAATAACTTCCATACATATGACCACCTTGAAATAACAGCACTTGTGTGAGTGAATAAGGATGCCAGAGCCCATTTAACTATCCCATTCTTATCCCTTACCCTTAATCCTTCTAAGGTTATTAGTGTAGTGTGTTGTATCAAGTGGATGTTAGCCTGTCCGACGAACTTTATAAAAAAAAAACGCAATCTGGAATCCCTGCGTATAGGCACCGAAATAAAATTGCACAGATACTGTTATTTCATGGTTTTTTTCTGTAATAAAGAAGGTGCTGCCGATTAGAAGACTACCTAATTTATGATTAGATAGAAGACTACCATTACAAGGAAGCTATAAATAAAGTTTGCTTAGCATAAACTGTGCGCAATCCTTTAGGAAGAAATTTATAGTGCAAAGTTAGATAGCGTCAGGTGTTTTAAAAATATTGTAAGTGTGAGCAAGCAAGATACACTCGAACTAGAGGAAATCTGGATAATGAGGCATAGACTGAACATATTGATATATTTTTTTCTCTTTATTCAGGAAACAAACAGTCATTTTTTATATATAATTTTTTACAATATACATAAATATTTAAAGACTTAGAGTTCCATACACAAAATAAATATTAAACAAAATAGATACATAGGTATAGTACTGAAACAAAATTCTACACATAATACAAAATACAAAATAGATAATGAAAATTTTAAAATTTAAATGAAGAAAAACACAATAAATACATTGAAGGTGCCATCAAAAGCCTATTACGTATCTGAATCTGATAATTAGTGAAACTGTCACGGAATACATCCGCATCCACAAATTGTCTATTGTATACGTCAACGCTACGTCTAAAAAAGTTATTCCCGATGTAAACCGTTTTATATAAGGGGACAGAGAAAAGTTTGTGTGAACTCTTAAAGCTATTTATTATTTAATTAAACACGTACTTTAATTAAATAATAAATATATAATTGAACTCTTTCCTTCCTTACATGAAATCCTTCCTTACATATTATAAAATAAAAGTCCTATAAAACAAATATACTTAAAATCCTACCTTACATATTATAAAACAAAGTAATCCGCCGCGTCTATCTGTCTGTTCGCGATAAACTCAAAAACTACTGCACCGATTTTCATGAGGTTTTCACCAATGGATAGAGGGATAATTAGGGAAGGTTTTTTAAGGAAAAAAAATGCACCCCGGGCGAAGCCGGGAGCGGGACGGATAGTTAAAAATATAAAACATTATAATTTTGATTTATTTAACTGATATATTTTTGATACTTAACTGCTTTACTGCCGGCCATCCATTTTTCAGCCATTTGTAAAATATCTGATTTATGGCATACGGCACCTTATATGTCACCTTATATATCTTCTAAATATTATATATCTTCTAAGATATCAATACTTTTACTATTATTATGAAGCTGAAGAATTTGTTTGGTTGAACGCGTTAATCTCAGGAACTACTGGTTCGAATTGAAGAATTCTTTTTGTGTTTGATAGTCCATTTATCGAGGAAGGCTTTAGGCTATATAACAATTTGAACGCGGACGAAGTCGCGGACACCAGCTAGTTATTCGCATTTGTCTATTTTTAAACCTTTCAACGGATTTTCATACAGTTTTAACTATTCGAAAGAGAGTTAAACGAGAAACGTTCGTGTATATATTTGCATGCGTGCAAAGCCGGAGTCGGATCGCTAGTTAAAATATAATATATATTTTTTCGTATATTTTAAAACAATTGACATATTAATTGGACATGATTTGAAGAGTTATAAATTATTCATAAACGCGTTGAATGTTTTCTAACTGTAAAAAGCGCGATATCATTCTGACATCATTATTCATTTCTAGCGATACGTTATTTGCGCGAGTTGACAGCTCGGAACAGCTAAACTCATTCCTTTTTATATTAACGTCTTTTAGTAGTATTTAAAAAACAGTCAATGGAAAAGTAATACTGTATCCAACAGCCAATAAGTGAAGGCCATACATCCAAACACACTTTCACATTTATAATATTAGTACGGATATTCCGATGTCCACTTAACACGCATGTGTCGCTAAAACTTTGTTAATCAGTGACCCCCAACACTGCACCCAGTTAAGTCATATAAGTTACATACAAGTTAAGGTAAACACGTGTTTCCAACTTATGTTAGGAACTATTAAATGTTGCGGACAATTCGTACTAATCCGTACTAATATTATAAATGCGAAAGTATGTTTGGATGTATGGATGTTTGTATCTCTTTAAAGCAAAAACTACTGAACACATCACAATGAAATTTTGTATACACGTTGTCTGGGACACCAGAAAGGACATAGGGTACCTTTCATCGTTCAACGCGGATGAAGTCGCGGGCACCAGCTAGTTTTCTTATAAATAACTCTACTTATCTCTAGTAGACGGTAACGAATAAGATTATTCATTTTCGTCACATATTGAGTGCAATTGATTATTGGAAATACTTTTAAACGATGTCATTTATGTCTAGAAATACACCCTTTGCAAATTTATACTTACTAATTTTATAAATTTGAATGTCTATCCGTCTATCTGTCTGTCTGTTTGTTACATTATAAAATATTCAACCGATCATCATGAAATTTTGCATATATACTTTGTCAGGGATACAGGAAATGACATAGGGCACTATACATTATGAAAAAAATATTATTCCTGAAGAATCATACGAAAATAATGAAAAAGTGTGGCAGCGCCACTATCATCAATAGTGGTGGCGCCACCATTGTCACAGCAATAAATCCGTACTAATATTATAAATGCGAAAGTATGTTTGGACGTATGGATGTATGGATGTATGGATGTTTGTAACTCTTTCACGCAAAAACTAGTGAACCGATCACAATGAAATTTTGCATACACGTTGTCTGTGACACCAGAAAGGACATAGGGTACATTACATCGTTCAACGCGGACGAAATCGCGGGCACTAGCCAGTAGATTGTATAAAACAAAAACGAATTGGTTTTGCAAGTAGCGGCTTAAAATGAATCTGCAATATTTTTTAACCATGACAGTATGTCATTTTCCCTCTGCCTTGATGACAGCTGGCGGGTATTCATGCGTGACATACACGCGCCGCCATGTTGGAATTAGAACGTTTTGTTGCGAACGCGTTCGGAATATGAATTTAAATGTTTTGAATTGGCATATTCATATTAGAAGTAGCGTTTGAATTTTTACTAAATAGTGGCTTCAAAAATATTAATATTTTTAGTTTAACATACTTTCTAAGTGTTTCTAAAGAGAAAGGTTGTAATGTTACTGTTCTATAAAAATAAAGGTTTAAATCAAAAGTTAAAAATTGAAGTTAAAAGTTAAAACTAAAATGACTATTAAAGTTTTTGAAAAGCTCTATTATTTAGGAATTATAATTATACATAAAATATATTAAGTGATACATTTCATATTAACTATTGTAGAACTAATCATTGTAAAAATTTCTTCTTTGATCGTTCTACGAGTAAGTATCATACAATAAGATTTTGAATGATATTCATATATTTTCCAACAATTTAAACTCATAAAAAAAAATTGGCGAATTACTTTAAAAAAATAATAATTTTATCACTTATAGAATATTCTGTTCTTTTTCTTATTATTATTATTATTATTATTATTATTTTAATTAATAAATAAATGTAAAAATATAATTTTTATAATACATTAGGCCTATTTGTATATAATCTATAATATATATATTTTTTTAAATTTATGTCTGTATGTAAACTAAATAAATAAATAAATAAATAAGAATTGTTTCGGTGGTTATCAATTTGGGAAAAAAATATCTTTGAATATTTTTATTGGATCCTTATATCCTCGGGGTGGGATGGTCTACGGAGCGATCTATTCGGACACTAATTGATTTCGTACTCCCCCGAGCGTTATATTGAGCATTTTCGTTATGGAATTCCGGTCGGAGGATCAATTCTTAATTTTCATGAGCCCCTACAAATGGCCCCTAATCAGGTCTGCTAATCGTTCTATAAAATTTAATATAGTACCACTTATACAGATTCCAAATGTTAAAACATTTGAAGGTTAGGTCAGTTTCTGAAATCAAATAAATAATATCTAGAAACAATTTTTCGATGTTATAAATATCTACACACATAACACACAGCACCATCTAGTTCCACAGTAAGCAACTAATGCTTGTATTATGGATACCAGACAGTTGATATAATACATATTGGATTACTTTTTTTTGTAAATACATACATATTATAAATAAAAAAAAAAATCCATGACTCAGGTACAAAGGTAAAATGTTAACACATAAACATTTGTCCCTAGCGGGATTCGAACCCGCAACCGTTTGGTTAACAATTATGGTTACTAGCCATTGGACCAAACGTGTCGTCAAAACCATATATATATATATGTTTATGTGAATAACACATAAAGTTCATATAGCATAGGTACGGTGACATTTGATTTAATTTATTTTGAAACATTATATTTTCAAAAAAAAAAACTAAAAAAAAAAAACGGGAAATACAATACGTGAACACGAATTGATAGATATTTTTAAATTCAATTTCATCGTCGCTTCATCTCTAGTAACATCAAATAGACAAAGTCACCGTACAGTCGTGTTGATAAATGTTTTAAGAACTGTTCAAATATCTAAAATATATTGATTGAATTTTTGATTGAAACAAATTGACGTAAAATATTATTACATCATTCATTCTCGAACTAACTCGAGCAAAATGTTTTACTTATGCTCGAGTTGGTGCATTGGAAGCTATTACCAAAGTAAATATTCTATAAAGTGGAGTACTTCATATCACTTCTCACCATTTCAATTTTATTTAAATCTTGAACTTTCTCAGTTATTGTAGATCCAACATGGCGACCGCGCATTTCAAAATCTAATAAATTCAATAACTCTGAAGAATCAACTTTTCAGATGCATCTCATGAACAAAAATAACTCAAGAGTGGAGGAGTTATTTTAAAATTTTATAGAAAATTGATTTTTTATTTTTTTGAGAGACAACTGCAGGTATAATATAATATGGCGATAGTCGCCTGGAATCGTCTACTAACTGCAAATAGAAAACGTAACAGCAAAACTAGGTGACCTTTAGTTAAGGACTAGATTACTGTTACTAGATTTCGAGTTTAAGTGCTCACTTAACTTATTTGGTTTCTTGTATGAATAGAAATGTTAAAATATATTATTTATTATATTTTTTAAATAAATACTTTATTAAAGGTATTTAAAAACAAAATGTTATTTATTATATTTTTTAAATGTTTTTTTTTAAAAGACTTAAAGGATTATATTTTTAAATAAATACTTTATTAAAGGATTATATTTTTAAATAAATACTTTATTAAAGGTATTTAAAAACAAAATGTTATTTATTATATTTTTTAAAGGTTTTTTTTTAAAGACTTTTAAATGATTATATTTTTTAAATAAATACTTTATTAAAGGTATTTAAAAACAAAATGTTAATTATTATATTTTTTAAAGGCTTTTTTTTTAAGATTTTTAAAGGATTATATTTTTTTAAATACTTTATTTAAAAACAAAATGCAAAGGCTTTGTTATATTATTATCTATACTAATATTATAAAGAGAAAATATTTGTATTTTTTTAATTTTAGTTTGTAATGAATAAACTCAAAAACTAAAGGACCGATTTAAAAAAAAATCTTTCACCTATAGAAAGCGAGTAACATAGGCTAAGTATATTTTATAAAGTCGCTTGAAACAGAAAGTTTCAAATAAAAGTTATATATTATCATTTGCTTTAAACTATAATTTTTGAACTATTAAACATCGCAAATCGGCATAAATAACAAATTAATTAATTAATATGCGAAACTGAGTTATATGTTCACTTATGCTAGTACTTCTTCTACTAAAAAAAAGTTTTAATTATAAAGAGTTTCCTCATATAATAAAAGTTAACACGAAATTGAGGCTCGCATTCAAATATAGAATTTTGTTACATGTTGAAGAGGCCACGAAGAGCAGTTGAGTGTTCTAAGGGCACTTTATCTTGATAAGAGCTGTTCTAAAACATGTAAAATTTATTTTGTAAAACAACATACATCGTATTTGTAAGATTTTGTTGGTATTTTATAAATAATATATTTTCAAACAGTTATTTATAGACCAAAAAGTGTAAGTATCCCTGAAAAAGTGATTTATATGAAGGTCTAATGGATTATTTATGAGTTCGCTATAAGAAATATCGTCTAAAATAATTAATATATTTTTTTAATATTATGAAACAACATTTTTTTTTATGTACTTAGTCGCATTTGTAAACTGGGCAGTCAATTTAGCTACAGCTAACGCCTTATACCTTATTATATCAAGTTCAGCAACGTACTTGCATCCCATGGAACCTTGGACCTTCAAAAAACCTGTCTGTCAACCTTTGTGGACAAAGCCGTGTGTTTTTATGTATTCACGTCAAAAAAATTTAAAAAAAAAATCTGAAGTCTTTTAACAAGAGTGTCTTTTTTGTATTTTGAAACATTGTCGATGTGAACATACCTGCAAATGTAAACGTTGTGAAAACTTAGAAGGCTCTAAGTTAGAAACTTAGAAGCCTGTAGGCACAGGCAACTAAACTTAATTCCCTAGCGGCATGTAACAAATTGACTGGTGGTAGTTCATGTCTAGTAAGGTTCGGTACAAATATGTCAACGCCAACATTAACAATATTTAATTGCGCCGGGTCTAGAGTGTTGAGGGGGAATCCCCGGAGACACCTTGATATTTGCCTACACAGTTTAAGGTCTACTCGTGAAATACACTCAGAAGAGTGATTGTAGAAGTAACTCCTAACAGTGATTGAGTCTAAAGACTTGTTGAATATTTTTTTTTAATATTCTTATATGTTCTATATGTACATATATTACTTATATTATTAATATTAAATGACTATAAATTATATATACTATTATATAAAGTGGAAGAGTTTGTTTGGTTGAACGCGCTAATCTCGGGAACTACTGGTTCGAATTGAAAAATTCTTTTTGTGTTGGATAGTCCATTTATTGAGGAAGGCTTTAAGGCTATATATATAATATGCTTACTAAAATTATATATATATATATATATATATATATATATTGTTCTTTATATAGAAAAAAAAATGTTTCTTTATATTCTAATATTGATATACAAAAATTAAAAATTCAATATGTTTTCCTATCTATACTACTATTATAAGGATGTTATCTATATACTAATATTATAAACAGAGAGGTTTGGTATGTTTGTTAATTAATAAACTCAAAAATTACTGGACCGATTTTATAAATTCTTTCGCCAAACAGAAAGCTTTTTTATCAGCGAGTAACGTAGGCTATATTTTATAAAGTTACACGTGCAACAGCCAGTAAGAAATAAATACTAAAATACACAGACCGCGACAAATATGTGGGTTAGATTTTCATTTAAAAAAAAAATGTATAACACATAAACGGCAGTCACGGTTACAAAAGCAAAAGGTAATTAATGCGAACATGGGAACACACTCACACTCGTATGTATGTGAGGGGTACGTCGCGGTGGGACATAATTAAAATATTATTAATGGCCTGTTGACAGATGTCGACATCCTCCGGGGCCTGTTTGCGTTGTGCTCCAAAATTTTCATATAAAATAGTTTACACAAGTTAACGAGTAATTGCCTCGAAAGTGGTTGAAGACTGCAAAATCTAGTTTGTGGTAAAGGTTAATTTAAAAAAAATAACGGTTGAAAGAAAAAAAAAAAATTATCTATTTTTATTTTATGCATTTTTGAAATTAAATAATGTAAAAATATTACAATGTTTACTAGGTTTATAATATAAATATATTAACCGTCGCCTAATCAACGGATTTTAATGCATGTTCATTAATGGAAATATCGTTAAAGGATGAAGGTTTTTTTTATATAAAATATATAGAAAAAATCCGTGCCAAGTGAAATATTTTAAAATACGATATTCTGAATTGCCTGTACATTACAGTACAGTCAAATTAAGCCGAATATCGTCAATCAGTGGAAATAATTCGGATAGTTTTGAAAATTGCTAGAATTATACCTTACTGTATCCAGATGAACATACTAAAAGTCCTCACCGGTGGGGGTTGTTATTTTTTAATTTTTTTTTAAAAAGTTAACTTGTTTTCTTTGAAAGTTACACGTGTCGTCAAATAAAGTTTCAATATTTAATCGGGTTCAGCGTTCCCACTCTCGTTTGAGAACAATTCGTGAAGTCTGACACGGCAGCTGGATACATGTTAGAAATTCACGTCGGCCTTTGTTCTAGCTACGAGTAAAGCTGTCTACATACTCAATTGACGAGCATATAATCGGACAAGTCCGCCGTGAAGTCCAGGCTTACGAGTGTTTAACACTCGAGTGTGAAACCTGTGCATGACGACTCACTAAACAACGCAACTACAACGTACGAACTCAATGCACAGAAGTGTTACTTGATTTATTTAAATTAATAATATTTTAGTACGGACTAATGTTATAAATGCGAAAGTACGTATGGATGTATGGATGTTTGTGACTGTTTCACGCAAAAACTACTGAACCGATCATCATGAAATTTTGCATACACGTTGTCTAGGAAATCAGAAAGGACATAGGGTACCTTTCATCGTTCAACGCGGACGAAGTCGCGGGCACCAGCTAGTATTATAAATGCGAAAGTATGTTTGGATGTATGGATGTTTGTGACTGTTTCACCCAAAAACTACTGAACCGATCACCATGAAATTTTGCATACACGTTGTCTAGGAAATCAGAAAGGACATAGGGTATCTTTCATCGTTCAACGCGGACGAAGTCGCGGGCACCAGCTAGTTTTAAATAATTTGTAAAAAATTGCTATCTTTATTTTAATGTATAACTATGATTTTTAATTGAAAATTAATAATAATAAAACTCGTTTTAAACGCACAAGCATTTATTGATAACAAAAGTAGATATAACATTATAATCTATACTAATACTATAAAGAGAGAAGATTTTTTTTTTGTATGTTTGTAATGAATAAACACAAAAACTACTGGACCGATTTTGAAAATTCTTTCATCTATAGAAAGCGACATTATCAGCTAGTAACATAGACTATATTTTATAAAAAGATACGCGGGCGAATCGCGTGCAATAGCTAGTAATTTATAAAACTATTAGCCACCCGCTTCGACCGGGTTGCAATTTTTATATATTGCAACAAATATTCCCCGTTTATCCCTATTTCCATGTGTGAAAACCGAATTAAAATCGGTCTACCCATTTTTGAGTTTTTTGAGCGTAAATCTCAACAAAATTATTTTTTAACTAATTTTTTTAAATTTTAAATTTAGGCAAATTGCAGAAGCCAGAAATTAATTAATGGTTTATTTTAGGTGAATCTATCCCAAAACACTCGACTGCAACTGTCCGTGATATTGTTAGGAGAGACAATTATCAAATTGATTAATTCGCTGTTAATGTCATATCCTTGTTCGTGGAGGGCTGTGGACGCCCTAAAATTCTCACAAAGCCTATTCACAAGTTTGTTTGAAATGTGTTCTGAATAGACGTTTGAATACTGAGCAATGTGGGGCTCAACCAGACTCTGTCCTGTACGTTACACGACGCCTGCAGGTCGAACAAATTGTAAAACTATTTTATTAAACAAGTATTGACGACGGAACAACACATTGAAAGCTGTTTTAGTTTGTACTTACGTAATACACATAGGACAAGTATGGCTACATTTAGAAGGAGATCAAATATATATGATACTCTATCAAATAGAGTTTGTAACGTAATTCCCTTTTGTTATTAAAGGTCGTCAGACTGAATAAATAAAAAATATATAATTTAATAAAAAAAATAATAATTATATAATTAAAAATATAATTTAGATTTGTATAATTTTTCCACTTCTATTAAAAAAAAATCAAAATCAATTTATATTAATTCAATGTAGTCTAATTAATAACATATACCATACCAATTCTTACTAAAACAGATTTACAAACATGTTCTGAGGGCACGTTTGGTCTAGTGGCTAGTAATCCTAGCTGTTAACCAAACGGTCGCGGGTTCGAATCCCGCTAGGGGCGAATGTTTATGTGTTAACATTTTACCTTTGTACCTGAGTCATGGATTTTTTTTTAATTTATCATATGTATATATTTACAAAAAAAAGTAATCTATGTATTATATAAACTATCTGGTATCCATAATACAAGCATTAGTTGCTTAATGTGGAATTAGATGGTGCTGTGTGGAATGTGTGAAGATATTTATTTATTTATTTATTTGTTCTTACCTTAAAAACTATTAAAAGAACAGGCCCCCAGCCAAGATTCAAACACTTCGCTGCGTACTTCGAAAACGAATAGAGAACGCTAAAAGAAAGCTTGGTGATTGGTTGTCTTAACGTCAAAATAAAATTTTGACCAATCACAATGTTTTCTCTTAGCGTAGCGTAGCGTTTACGTGTGCCCAGTTCACTTAACTTGCTAAATTAGCGAATCGACGCTGAAGTTCGACTTGAGTTATTCCCTATCGATTCCCAAGCGATTTTTTCAAAGTTGCGAGTCCATTAAAAGCGGTAATAATGCCACCATCTATCAAGAGCGTCGGGCGGCGGGCGTCGCCGCTGACTGATGCCTGTCCGGGAACGATTTCTCACCTAATTTATATCCTCTCGGTTGAGCCCCGGTTTACTGGCGATCGATGCCAATACGGGCCGCCAAGGAACAACTTCGCGCTCGTTATATCATAATAAACTTAATAAGTTGTTAAATTGTCACAAAAGTTGTATGCTAAATAGATGACAGACTTGTACTGTCATAGCAGAGTGTGTGACACCATGATCATCATAGTTATGCTTACAATAAATCTACACTAATAATGTAAAAAGAAAACATATAATAATTTTTTGTATATTTGTTTGTAATGGATAAACTCAAAATGTACTTAATTGATTTTAAAAATTCTGTAGAAAGATATAATACATTATATTGTTATGTGAAACATGAGCTGAGCTGTATTATTTTCAAAAAATAAATAAAATAATATTGAGATTTCTGTGAAAATTATAATAAAGTAACCCAAAGTATTAAAAATTTGCCTATAAGTCATTATTTGTGAAAATTATTGATTTTGCGTCGCATTCTGTCTTCGCAGTTATTCGCATTATAGTAATTTTGGAGGAGACCTTTGCCAAAGGTCAAACAGATAAGAAAAAAATGTTAATAATAATTTTGTATTTTTATTTTGATTATATGTAACCAAAACGAAAATATGTAATTATATCTATGTAATGTATACTCTTATATGAAATAAAGGCTCAATAAAATAAAAAAAATTTAACCAACAAATTCTCCCAAATTTGGGATCCAAATCTATAACCGTGAAACGGCGTTACTTTGGTCAATTTTGAAATTAAAATAGCTCTACTTCTTTAAATATTGTCGCAAACCAAAAACTTCAACTTCTGTTGGTCTTTTTATCGTCTGAATATGGTTTTAATATATTCAAAAATAAGCTCAAAAAATTAAACAAAAAGCGTGATCAAAGTTAAACTGCGATCGGGGTTACTTTGATAGCCCTACTTTTTTAACGTATAGTAACTCCCATAAGGTTATTATTATGGTACATTACAATGGCACAGTAAACAAAATTATTATGGTGTATACAAAAAAATACTTGACACAATGGATTTCATCAAAATAATTTGTGCTTGTAACAACCACATTGGTACATTGAAAGTTATTAAGGCTTACAAAATCATTGAAAATAATACATTTGTCTATTTTTTCATCACACTGACGCATTCTTACACGCTGCGTTCGAACAATGACAGAGAATGATAATCAGTGATGCCAACTGTAGAAAAAAAAACTTGGCGCTGCGTTCAGATACCGAAAAAAATTCATTTAAAAACAAAATAAAATTTTTATCAAATTAACCCCGCGGTTGAAAGTAACCCCGTTCCACGGTACTGACTTCCCACGCTCGTACAGCGTGTCCTTAAATTCCAAATTTGTTCTGATTTTTCTGCTTTTGTACCACAGTTTGTGCATAATCCGTCAATCAGCGTAATCCCAAGTGGCTGTCAGTGGATGTGATCATCTCTCAGACCGTGGTCCGGTTATTAAGCCGAATGAATCCGCCAAACGAACGCATTCTGACTAAATAGAATACTAACTGGTGCCAGCGACTTCGTCCGCGTTGGACGATGAAAGGTACCCTATGTCCTTTCTGGTGTCCCAGACGACGTGTATGCAAAATTTCATGGTGATCGGTTCAGTAGTTTTTGCGTGAAAGAATTACAATCATCCATACATCCAAACATACTTTCGCATTTATAATATTAGTACGGATGTGCATAATCCGTCAATCAGCGTAATCCCAAGTGGCTGTCAGTGAATGTGATCATCTGTCAGACCGTGGTCCGGTTATTAAGCCGAATGAATCCGCCAAACGAACGCATTCTGACTAAATAGAATACTAACTGGTGCCAGCGAATTCGTCCGCGTTGGACGATGAAAGGTACCCTATGTCCTTTCTGGTGTCCCAGACGACGTGTATGCAAAATTTCATGGTGATCGGTTCAGTAGTTTTTGCGTGAAAGAATTACAATCATCCATACATCCAAACATACTTTCGCATTTATAATATTAGTACGGATGTGCATAATCCGTCAATCAGCGTAATCCCAAGTGGCTGTCAGTGAATGTGATCATCTCTCAGACCGTGGTCCGGTTATTAAGCCGAATGAATCCGCCAAACGAACGCATTCTGACTAAATAGAATACTAACTGGTGCCAGCGAATTCGTCCGCGTTGGACGATGAAAGGTACCCTATGTCCTTTCTGGTGTCCCAGACGACGTGTATGCAAAATTTCATGGTGATCGGTTCAGTAGTTTTTGCGTGAAAGAGTTACAAACATCCATACATCCAAACATACTTTCGCATTTATAATATTAGTACGGATGTGCATAATCCGTCAATCAGCGTAATCCCAAGTGGCTGTCAGTGGATGTGATCATCTGTCAGACCGTGGTCCGGTTATTAAGCCGAATGAATCCGCCAAACGAACGCATTCTGACTAAATAGAATACAGCAGTAATTATGATTACCTACAATGTTATGAATTTCTAGAGCATCAATTCTCAATTTGCAAAATTGTTTTAATATTTAAAACGTACATTATTCCAGACATTTTTTTATTAACTTGATAGATACATATTTACAGACAGTTCAATGTTTATTAATAATCCATATTTACTTTATAATATTACTAGCTGGTGCCCGCGATTTCGTCCGCGTTGAATGATGAAAGATACCCTATGTCCGTTCTAATGTCCCAGACAACGTGTATGCAAAATTTCACGGTGATCGGTTCAGTAGTATTTGCGTGAAAGAGTTACAAACATCCATAAATCGATACATCCAAACATACTTTCGCATTTATAATATTAGTACGGATGATTGGGCGCCACTGTCCCGTGGCGGCGCCACCGTCATCTAAATATAAAATAAAAAATCAAGGTTTGACAAAAATTTATATTATGAGCAGTAAAGATTGAATAAATGTTTGAACACATAAGAAAATGCGTGGAGGACGAATTCGCAGGCAAAAACTGGTTATTATTCGTACTAATATTATAAATGCGAAAGTATGTTTGGGTGTATGGATGTTTGTGACACTCACGCAAAAACTACTGAACCGATCACCATGAAATTTTGCATACACGTTGTCTGAGACACCAGAAAGGACATAGGGTACCTTTCATCGTTCAACGCGGACGAAGCCGCGGGCACCAGCTAGTAAAATATAATTCAGCTTTTCAAGCTAGCGGGCATCCGAAACTCTTGAATGTCCTTAAAACGTGTGACTCTCCTTAATTCGAGGAGGGACATTCACAGAGAGTTTTTATGTTAATGATATTTTAATTATGGCAAAGTGCGGGCTATCAAAATATCGTTACCGACGCGTTCAACATCTAGCTGCGAGATAAAGGCTGCGTACTTTTTGATTTACGGCTCAATTTTTTTTTGTTTTGTCATTTTTTTTTATTTAACATTTTCTTTTCTTGATATTCTTGTTTGCAACTCTTAAATATCTTTCCGTTTAGACACCTGCTAAAGATACTCTTAGAATACGAGTATGTTCAACTTCAGTCATATAAATTTATGCTGACTTCGTCTTTCTGCTAATCAATGATTACGTACGACGATCTCTAAAAAAATATTTTCTAAAATAATTTAGAGAATATTCTCTAAAAGTATAAAAAAATAAAAATATATTCTCTAAAATAATTTAGAGAATTTTTTTTTTAATAAAAGTCAGCAGAAATGGTCCACTTGATGGTAGGTGGTTACCGCCATAGTATAATAATATGCTGCAAATGCTCTGCTTACTTTACTCAGATAAAATATATTGAATTACGAGGAGATGAGAAAATAGGCTCCGCCGTCACTCACTCATTCATTGTAAAACATTTTAACGGTAAGTATATTCCCTTTAGGAAGTGGTTACAGCCGCCAGACGAGCTACCTAATTTAAGAACTTATGATTACGAAACGCAGTGTTATTATTTTTAAACTATTCCATTGAACCAATGAAATCGACCTTTCTGCTTACAATATATTATATCACAGCGACTTCGTCCGCTTTGAACGATGAAAGGTACCCTATGTCCTTTCTGGTGTCCCAGACAACGTGTATGCAAATTTTCATAGTGATCGGTTCAGTAGTTTTTGCGTGAAAGAGTTACAAACTTCCAAACATACTTTCGCATTTATATTACTAGCTGGTACCCGCGACTTCGTCCTTGTTGAACGATGAAAGGTACCCTAGGTCCTTTCTGGTGTCCCAGACAACGTGTATGCAAAATTTCATAGTGATCGGTTCAGTAGTTTTTGCGTGAAAGAGTTACAAACATCCAAACATACTTTCGCATTTATATTACTAACCTTATATCATTACAGACGGTCGTTGAGTATAAGCCCTAACAAGAAGATCTTTTTAAGCCCAATCAAATTTACTTCGGGTCCATCGATGTCCCTAGTGTGTAAAAACCTTAAATCGTTTAGGAAATCGTTCAGTCAGCGCAGAATCTATCAAACTCTGGGATGCCATTACCATAATGCCGTTCATCGTGGCCTCCATTCCTAGTGGATAGTTCAATGGCGACTAGATTTGCATTAATGAGGGATACCATAACCTTGTTCATTTACTATGGGACCGTAGGACATTAACTGTTCTAAAGATACTAGGTACCTCCGTTGTGTTGTTTAACAAAATATTGAAGGTTGCCTCAAATAATGTTCAACTTTAAATCTGACGATTTTTAATGTATAGTTGTGCAGTCAGTTTGTGTGACAAAATAGTGTTCAAAGTAATATTAGTGTCACTAATAAAAATAATCCAAAAGGAAGTGTCTTTTGATTTAGGGCCTCTTTCATCACTATGTGTCAAGTAGGCTAACCGCCATTTAAAGTCACCGGTAACTGGGAACGATGGAGATGATATACCTTTGTTTGTACGGTAAAAGTCACAAACATTAAAAAGAAAATAATAAAAAAATTCGCCTATCGAATGATGCAGTAAATCGAGTGCATAATTTAATAAAAAATAAAATTATTTCTAAAAGTAACTAATCAACACTTCACTTGCAGTTGATGAAAGAGGCAATTAGTGTAGTAACACATTAGTAATGTCTTCCCCTTAATAGAGACAATAAGAATCGTGTTTGTATACATTATTCTTAGTAAATATTTGATTCAGTAATTTTGGTTAAATTAAAATTGTCCATTCGTCTTACGTATAGATTGTCATCATCGAAATAATATATCCTTTGCAATTGTCATACTTAAAGGATGTACTTTTCTAAGGACACTCTTTAAAAAGTCTGATTGTCTACTTGATAGTAACTATGTCATTTCAGTCGACTAATAACACAAGCTAGGTTTTAGGTGTTGCATGTGCTTTTAGTAGGATTAGGGATTATGAAATGGGTCCTTCTATTTTTTACAGCTTGCCGAAACAAAACATGATGTTTTTATGCCTATTCACTCGAACTTTGAAAATATTTGGGTTTTTCACGATGATATGTATTAGGATGACTGCGTATAACTAGCATATTATTTTCAATAGAAGTGTTTTTTTTATTAATATACTGTTTATTCCGAAAAAGAAAACAAGTCACAGCGAATCGTGGCTGGGTTTGTTAAAGAAATCAGATAAATGTCAAATTACTATCTGCCATCACTGAAAGACTTTTAAAGAATCTAATAATTTGTGAGAGGTTTTTAGATCGGTGTCGTAATTTTAATGACATCGTTGTCGGTTTCTCTAAAATGGCCGATGTGATTGATGAACCTATTTTTTTTATTATATTGGAAAGATTAAGGATAATCAGAATTCTTTGTTAAAAAGAATATCTCTGCCACTTAAAGTCATTCAAACTCACATTAAAACACCATTTTGTTCTGGGACGAACTTGTTTTTAAGATGGATTCGATATGAGATATATCAGAATTATTACATTTAAATTACACGAACATCAAATAATGTTGGAAGAATACAAATAAATCATCCTAACGTCTGATTTAATATTAAGATTTCTGATACTTCTATTAAGGGCCAGTTTTATAACGATCCGTTAGTTTAATTTTATATCAAATTGACGAAAAAAATGATCTAATAGTATAATATAGTGTATTATAAACAACTGTTCGTTAATCAACAGTATAATTTGACAGCTAGCGTTTACTGGCTCGTTACTGACTACGATAGGGTCGGTTTATCTTAAGTATAGTTTATTTTGACAAGTCTGAAATTTTAGAACGTTATTTTTGTAAATAAATGTGTTTGTGACGCGAAACTTGACAGTTCTTGACAGACTACAACGAAACCGTCGACAATATTCATAAACTTCGGCATATTTTTTACGGACAGCTACCGAATGTTTAATTTCTTTTATAGAAACACTGACGGTGAACCGTTATTGAAGGACCTTTAACCGTCAGTTACCAGCACTATAACGAACGGGAAAAGGTTATATCGTATATAAAACTGGCCCTAAGTATACCAATTTGGTAGTGCTCATCGATCCCGGTGGATGTGCCTAAATATTGCTTTACTAGTTCATGATGATTTGCGAACTTACAGTCTACTTGATGGTAGGTTTATTCTGTCACCTGAAAATCAAGCTAAGTCATGGGAATGCAAATGCATTACCAACTTTTTGACGACACGTTTGGTCTAGTGGCTAGTAAACCTAGCTGATAACCAAACGGTCGCGGAATCGAAACCCGCTAGGGGCGAATGTTTATGTGTTAACATTTTACCTTTGTACCTGAGTTATGGATGTTTTGTATTTGTAATATGTATGTATTTACAAAAAAAAGTAATCTATGTAGTATATCAACTGTCTGGTATCCATAATACAAGCATTAGTTGCTTACTATGGAACTAGATGATGCTGTGTGGAATTTGTGATATTTATTTATTATTATTGATTTAACTTTGACAGAATTAACGATAAAGAACAATGTGATATTCTGAAATCCCTTTTCTTCGTGACATTTGTTCAACGACATTCATATTTGTGACGTATCATGTAAACGTATCAATTTTTGTTACAGATGAGGACAACTATGAAATCCAAATGGAAGTTATGAAATTTTGAAGAAATGACCAAAAATCGTGACGATACTGATAAACCAAAGGCCAACAACCACAATGACACAAACATCACTTAGTATAGACAACAGGACAATGTTATACACACAAGTGCCATACCATCACACCACACACCATACAACATACTTCTATCCAACAAAAAGGCCTCCTGACAATACAACACATTACAACCATGTCAAAGCAAGGGACGTCAGTTTGTTCGACAGAAACAACACAAATGATACCAGCGGTGATTTCTTGAAGCTGGTCGATGATTTTAGTGATTATTTCTATGGTAATGCAAGCCATGATATATTTAATGATCCGAACGGTACAGTGGACGTTTTGAAAGATGTTTATGAGTTGACAAACTGTACATTCAATGGAACATTTAATATATCCTGTTTCAATCGATCCGAACCGAACCCGGAATACAATTTTTGGGCTCTCCTCCTGTTAATATTTCCATTTTTTACACTGTTCGGTAATGTGTTAGTTATTATGAGTGTGGTCAGAGAGAGAACTCTACAAACAGTTACGAATTACTTCATAGTGAGTTTGGCGGTCGCTGATTTGCTGGTGGCTGTTGTTGTAATGCCGTTTGGAGTTTATTATCTGGTAAGTTTAGTATATAATATAATAATTATTAATTACAGCTGTAAAGCCGTGTAGAACTGAGTAGATTTTAAAATGGTCATGTTATATTTTTTAGTTTAGTAAATAGGATTATACATGTATATGTATGACATTTTATTTTATCAAATTTCTAAAATAACTAAAATCTACAATCAAACATTGTAACCTAAAACTAAAAACCCTAAAAAATATATATAATACTAAAATATATTTTTAAAAGGAGTCCCTTTAATGATATAATACATACTTAGATAAAAAATAAAAATCTTCAGATCTAGTTAAAATTTCTAACGCCTTTGGTGTTTTATTTAAGTGAGTCGTATTATAGTATATATTAATATATAATATATCAATTCCTTTAAAATACATTAAATTGTATAATCTGGTAATTATTTTAAATAAATAACAGGGATCTGTATTCCTGTATTGTGATTATTAAAACTAAAGTACTTGTTAATTATATTCAAGATGTGACTTCAAAGTTCTCGAACATTAGATGTACTTAGTAACTCCAGTTTTAAAACTATCGATAATAGGACAGATTTTTATCTGTTGAAATCACTAGTTCATTTTGATTAAAATATTCACTGAAATCTATCTAATATTCTCTAAAATACTATAGAATATATGAAAATAATATCACCGAATTATAGATGTACGTTTGCAGCCTGTCCCATATACTCGTAGGTGGTACGTAGGCTATGAATTTAACAAACCTATGCAATAGCATAGGTTTGTTAAATTCATAACCTGGCAATAATTATCTTGTGTGCCAGTTAATATAAAATATTCATTTGATATTATTAAAAAAAAAACCACAATATTAATTTTTAAAAAACCGTTTTCATTTCCATTTAAATTGCAGAGTCTATAAAAAAATTGCATCTATATGCAGTCTATAGAGAATGTGGTTTCAATATTATAATTTTGTTCGATTTCGCCAATAATCGAAAATAACTAAAGATATTTGTCACTCATTTTATTATTATTCCATTTCGTTACATATCTCTAAGGCGTTTGCGTTTTGTGTAGAAAACATATAACTTGAAACCTGATTCTGAAAGACTTTTTTTACACGCAATCATAACATTTAGAAGTTTTAAGGATTGATTAAATCTGCGTCGTGGTTACATTTCCGTACACAAACGCATTGCTATTCGAAATTCATTACTAATACTCAAAAACTGCTGGTCTTATTTTGAAAATTCTTTCACCTACAGAAAGCTATATTATTAGCGAGTAACATATAGGCTATATTTTATAAAGTTACACGGGCGACGTCGCGTGCTTATAAAGCTAGTGAATTATAAATTTATATCTGAATACATTGACGTAAAATTATATTATAGATACAGTTGAGTTTAATAATATCTTACAAATAAGTCCTTCACACAAATAGTACGAAAACTTTGTATAGTTCGTAATATGTGGGGGCTGTTGTAGTTTTAAATTAATAATTACATTTCAATAAAATAATTTAAAATAACTTTATTTATTAACTGCCATACAAAATTGTACAACAGGTAGATCATAATATTTATTCTATATTATGTAAATATAAGACTACCCTTAAATTCCATAACAATCACAACAGGGGCTACCAAATATTTAAGTCGAAAGACGCGCTCTAATTTCCCGCGCCATACTTAAAACACACCAAAAACACTCTTTTACAATGGGTTGAGCGCAGGCGCTCAACCAACTACAGTTGCACGCCTGCTATAGTGAGTGACGGTTTCTGTTGCTTTTACTATCAAAAAACTCTTTCGAAATGTTGTCTGTGTTTAAAAGTGTGTTTAGACAAAAGACTAGGCATTGCTATAAAAATGTATAACTGTGAATGTTATATGTATTTTGTAACACAGTTACGCTAGTAAAGGCGCATCTTTCGATTTAAATCTTTGGAGGTTACTCAAGTTAAATTTAAAATAACAAGATTTAGTGGAACAAAGTCACAAGTCGAGAGACCACGAGAAGTTTGCAGCCTATAACGGACTAGTCAGGCTGAACTAGTCTTAAACTTGTATGTAACACTAAATAACAAAAGCTAAAATAACTTTTATTGGACTTTGCATTGTATACTAACACTTTGTTTAGAATACTAATGAAGAATAGTAGTGCTCAAATTGTCACAAGCATTTCATCCTATAATGTCTTGTGCGAGGAAGCTGCCATGCTTTTTTTTTATCCCAGTTAGTGACGGTTAGACATTTGGACATAGAGTTAAAAATTCTGAAAACTCATCTCTACAATATCTTGTGTAATTTATGACCGAGTAGAATAGGGAATCCGAAAAATTCAGGTCCATCAGTAGTAAGTAGTATAATCTTTTCAGCAAAATATAATTTTATTAGAAATATTTTATGGACGCCCGGAATTCTAGCTCACTAAAAGTTTTACGAGTCTCCCTTGTATCGGGCCGCGGTATCGAATCATAAAATAGATCATGCGTAACATCACTGCATTAAATTGTTTAGAAATAGTATTTTTTCGTAGCATTTTGACACGTTGCCTTCTGACGTTGGAGGCGTGGGAGGAATTCACTGGAATTTCCTTTTAAGTAATAGCATAAAAGTCAGGTCAGACATCAAAGAGCTACTTTACAAAGGCTAGCAATTAAATGGTACTTTCGGTAAAATGCCTGCAAACAAAATAATATTATTTTTATCACTTATGCTTTATTTTGAGTATTGGAGTATTTTTTACTAGCTGATGCCCGCGACTTCGTCCGCGTTGTAAAACTTGTAAATAAAAGATATAACGCCTGACATACATTGACGGTCGACAGACGACAGTGGCGCCGCCAAAAAATTATTAAATATTTTTAGATGATTCCACGTGAACAGTACTTTTTTTGGATGAAAGGTACCCCATATTCTTTTTGGTATACCTGATAGCCTGATACCCTGATATCTGGTATATTTGAGAAGGTGAAGTTTCTAAGAGGTGTAAGGCAGGGATGTACGCTCTCCCCTCTTCTT
Organism: Synanthedon myopaeformis; assembly: GCA_944738685.1. Lineage (NCBI taxonomy): Eukaryota > Metazoa > Arthropoda > Insecta > Lepidoptera > Sesiidae > Synanthedon > Synanthedon myopaeformis. The sequence goes on along the minus strand of OX122927.1, from coordinate 570,126 downwards.
TTCAACATATATTCAGAAGAGGTCATTGCTGAGGCTCTGGAGGAATGTAGGATTGGGGTTAGTGTAAATGGGTATGCTAATGACACTATACTACTTGCCTCTACGCAGCAAGATCTGCAGTTTCTAGTCAATCGAGTCTACGAAACCAGCATAAAGTATGGTCTGAATATTAACGCCAAGAAGACCAAATATATGACGGTGGGCAGACCTAATTACCGGTACACAGCTCCTCAGCCATTGGAGTGAGTTAATTCCTTCAGATTCAGATTCAGATTCCTTGGCTGCATTTTTAACGATCAAGAAGATCACAGTATTGAGATAAGGTGTCGTATAGAACAAGCACGCAGCTTGTTCTATACGACACCTCCGCAACCGTTCCCTCGATATTGTGACCCGTATGCCCTTGATCCGGTGTTTCGTATTCTCTGTGTTGGACACTAACCAATAATATGACCAGACGCTTAGAAGCTTTTGAGATGTGGCTATACAGGCGCATGCTACGGGTGTCCTGGACAGATCCTGGATGAGGAACGAGACGGTTTTGCAGAGAATGAACAAGAGGGTGGAGGTTTTGAAAACCATAAAAGTCAGAAATCTGGAATACTTTGGACATATCATGTGCGGCGAGAAGTATAATCTCCTGCAGCTGATCATGCAGGGGAAAATACAAGGTAGACGCAAGCCGGGCAGACGACGTACTTCTTGGCTCAAGAATCTCCGCGAATGGTATGGCCAAAATACCAGACCGCCTTCCCCTTTCTTCCATCGGACATACAGACGTACAAATGGTTACCATCCTCATCTTGTCGATATCCCTCTATTTTTGACCAAGCGCTTTAAAACATCTTTTATAATGCGCACTGCCAAAGGTTTAGAACTCCCTGCCGGCGTCTGTGTTTCCGAGTTCATATAACCCAAATCTTTTCAATGTTCGAGTGAATAGGCATCTTCTGGGTTGAGAATGAGGTTCGCTCCATCTTAGGCCTCATCCTTGCTACACAGTTGGTTGTTGGTCAAGAGCAAACCCATCTTTTATAAAAAAAAAATTTGTTGTTTCGAGTCGCCGCCTCGAGGGTTAGGATTTTTTTATTAATTGAGTCAAGGCAGCGCTTGGCCGCGATCTCACTTGATGTAATGTGCAGATGCGGCCGAAGGTGGACCACGCTTACCTAGTAAGTGCCCATTTACCCTACAATTGGAAATGGCACTACAAGAAGAAGATCTTCTTCTTTTAGTGCCTGATAGCGCTTATACAAAATTTCATGATGTTCAGTTCACTAGTTACAGGGTAAAGGCGTAATAAATAAAGAAAAAAAAAAACTTTTGCATTTATAATATTAATAAGTATGGCCGAATAAAAGCCTTCTTAAATATGAAGAACTTTTAAAACAAAAGTTCACCTTAATTCACCTTTGTTAATGAGGAGATTTTTTTAAGAAGCATTTAAGTGTTTGTGCCGTTTAGGTACTTCTCTCTTCTATAAAATGTAATCTTTTACTAAGATTATGCTAAATTATTACTAACTAGCTGGTGTGCGCGACTTCGTCTGCGTTGAAATATAAAAAAATACAAAATTTAACGCCGGCACTCTTGACGACAGTTTTTAACTTTTTATATTCACCCGAGAACACTGTTTTTCTGGATGAAAGGTACCCTATGTCCTGTCCTCAATCACTGACAACGTGTCTTGGAAAGGTTTAAAACAGACAGACAGTTAGTTACTTTCACATTTATAAAATTAATATAGACACTTTCGAGGCGAATTCTAAAGCACTTGTCAGTGAAGCTTCAATAAGCAACGTTCACTCGAAAAGCTATCACAGTAGTTAATTTAATAATGTCAAATAAAATAAGTTTTGTCCTTAAGTAAAACGAAACAGACGAAAAGTTGAATTGCCGTTTAAACAGTTTAAGCACTACGAAATGATTTAAACTTTTCGCATAATTTTAACGGCCCGTGTGGTCCCAGTGTTAGCGGCCACTTGATAAAATTATTATTTGATAAAAATAGTTATTTAATTATTTTTTGATGATCCCTTGGGTACAGTACTTTTTCTCTGACAACGTGTTTGCAAAATTTTATGATGATCGGTTGAGTACCTAGTTAAGGTGTGAAAAGATAACAGACAGACAGTTACTTTCGCATTTATAATATTAGTAAAGTAAATGAATATATTTTGTATTATTCTAAAATAAAGGTCTTGTAAAAACCAGCCAGCAGCTGTTTCGGAGATTAGCCTATTATTATTATTATTATTATAAAATTGCCAGTCTATGTGCCTTTTATAAGATGTACTTCGGAGAGTGTGCTCAGGAGCTGCATTAACTCATACCGCCTTCCCCTTGCTTCCGTCGGACATACAGACGTACAAATGGTTACCATTCTCATCTTTCTTGTCGATATCCCTCTATTTCGGACCAAGCGCTTTAAAACATCTTTTATAATGCGCACTGCCAAAGGTTTGGAACTCCCTACCGGCGTCTGTATTTCCGAGCTCATATAACCCAAATCTTTTCAAAGTTCGAGTGAATAGGCATCTTCTGGGTTGAGAATGAGGTTCGCTCCATCTTAGGCCTCATTGTTGCTACACAGTTGGTTGTTAGTCAAGAGCAAACCCAACTTTTATTAAAAAAAAAAAATGCTTATTAAGTCACATGATATATATTGTACATCAACACGTATATTATGTAATAATATGTAGATACATTTAGAGTTGAACATTAAATTTCATATTAAAAACGCTAACACTGAGCCCGTACCCTACTGCTATACTTTCACCGTGCCTCGGCCAGCTCTTCACTAAATTACAATTATTTTGACAAAATTTTAATTTCAGAGCACTTGGGTGTTAAATTAACAGCGGAGTGTTAAAGACGATTTGGAAATGTGCTTTCAAAACATTAATTATTTTGATGTTACAAACATTAAACAATTCCATTTTGTTTGCATATTTTGGACGCTCATTTGAATAAAGTTTCCCCATTTTAAGCTTTGTTAATTGTTAAGGACTTGTGTTATTGATAGCCACCGCCATCACCTACAAATGTGCGGATTTGTTTTGTTTTGAAACTTGTTCAAATTAAGTTAAATAACATAAGATTTTCAGTTGTTTGAGTTTGAAATAATAACGAATAACAATGTCAAGGAGACGACCATGACTGTGTAGGTACTGCCTAACTGAAATTAGCAACAGGAAAATTTAAGATTCGAAGTAGAAATATATCTATACTAATTTTACTAATATTATCTATCTATACTATATGAAGAGGATTTTTTTTGCCTGGAATAGGCTCCGAAACTATTGAATCGATTTGAAAAATTCTTTCACCCATTGAAAGCTATATTATCAGCGAATAACATAGGCTATATTTTATAAAGTTACGCGGAAGAAGTCGCGTGTAACAGCTAGTAATTTATATATTTATGCCATAACTATTTTAGCAGCGTATTTATTGTAAAAAAAAAGACACACTATACATATACTGTATATTGTATACATTTTATTATATACACGCTACCCGCCCTCAGTTTCGAACAGATGTATTTTTTTAATAAAATATTCGTAGAAAATCGTTTAGAAGAAGTTAGAGGAGAAATCTATACTTTGTTATAGATATTAATAGTTTATTAGCAGTTAGAGGAGAAACACTTACTTAAGAAGTTAGAGAAGAAATCTATACTTTGTTATACATATTAATAGTTTATTAGAAGTTAGAGGAGATACACTTACTTAAGAAGTTAGAGAAGAAATCTATACTTTGTTATACATGTTAATAGTTTATTAGAAGTTAGAGGAGAAACACTTACTTAAGAAGTTAGAGAAGAAATCTATACTTTGTTATAGATATTAATAGTTCTTAAGAAGTTAGAGGAGAAATCTATACTTTGTTATAGATATTAATAGTTTATTAGAAGTTAGAGGAGAAACACTTACTTAAGAAGTCAGAGGAGAAATCTATATCTTAACAATATCTATAACAAAGTATAAATTACGCAATAGGTCCCCAAAAGGAGGATCCGCGTTACAATCCTTTGATAGTTTTCCTTGCGATGCAACTGTATCAGCACGGTAAACATCATTGTAATTATTGGCATTTAATGGCTAAATTTTAACGACAACAGTGAAGCGAATTTGCGGTTGACCCCAGACACGTGGAACAGACATGCGTTCCGCCACAAATCCTATGTCACTTTCAAACGATTCACCCTATTCCTATATCGAAATGAATTGCTGACCTATATTTATCGGAACAAAGTTTAAATTGAATTTAATCCAATTTGAACTAATGATTTTTGCTAATTGGATGTCGGTTTGCGGATAACACCTAAACGGATATGCAGATACTTAGTTAATTTTAAATATAGTTTAACACGACAACCGATTTGCTACACACAATACATACGATTTCTAGTTTCTTTGGTAGTTATTATATAGGTATGTATACTAGCTGGTGCTCGCGACTTCGTCGGCGTTAAAAATTTAAAAAAAAAGCAATATAACGCTAGACCTCGTGTTGCTATAACACTTTGGCCAGGCGTTAGTATTTTATTTTTTATTTATCCCTCAGGAATAGTCCTTTTTCTGGATGAAAGGTACCCTATGTCCTTTTTGGTGTAACAGACAACGTGTATGCAAAATTTCATGGTGATCGGTTCAGTAGTTTTTGAGTGAAAGAGTTACAAACATCCAAACATACTTTCGCATTTATAATATTAGTACGGATTATATAAACAAAAAAAGAAAAACGCTAAATGTGTTCAGCGCAAAACGGCTGGACCAATTCTATATATTTTTTTCAAATATTCGTTCAATTCCAAGAAAGATTCTTATGAAGAGAAAAATAAATTTGAAAATATTGCCCAGAAAAACGTAAAACCCCATTTTTTCTTTCCCGTCAAAAATTCCCAACTGACAATGCAAACATTTCATGAATGTCTACTATCTAAACTAGATCTTACTCAAATTTTCACATTTTCTTCAAAACTCGAATTTCTTATCTCGTGCAAGTTGGGAAAATTTGTTTTTGTAAGCATTAACTTTGAATAAACTACTTAATACATACGTTAAAAACACAATCTAACTTAAGTTAAAACAACTCAAATGTTGATGTACACTCAAGTCTCAAATGTTTTGAATTTAACTAACATTTGTAAAGAAAACATTATGTTATGATTCACTATTATTTCAAGACTTAGTCTTTATATGTACTCTCAAATATAATCTTTTAAAAGAACATATTTTAGATTTGTTGCGCAAATTATTTGTAAATAAATTATTTGAATTTGAATTGCAAAAAATATTAAATTTTAAAAGATAGATTGAGACTAACGATAGAGTCGTTTTAAAAGATATTAAATTTTTAAAGATAAATTGAGACTAACAACTCTACTTTAGATAAAACATTCCTGCTTTTAGAGGTGTTTGATTAAAAATTTATTTTGGTATAAATTTTTTAATTTTTAATATATATGAAATGTTATATAAGCCATTAGATCTAAGTCCGTACTCAATTATTATAAAAGATACACTCCAAAATAGGCAACTGCTACATCCGTACTAATATTATAAATGCGAAAGTATGTTTGGATGTATGGATGTTTGTGACTCTTTCACGCAAAAACTACTGAACCGATCACTATGAAATTTTGCATACACGTTGTCTGGGACACCGGAAAGGACATAGGGTACCTTTCATCGTTCAACGCGGACGAAGTCGCTGACACCAGCTAGTATTATATATTATAAATGCGAAAGTATGTTTGGATGTTTGTAACTCTCTCACGCAAAAACTACTGAACCGATCACCATGAAATTTTGCATACACGTTGTCTGGGACACCAGAAAGGACATAGGGTACCTTTCATCGTTCAACGCGGACGAAGTCGCGGACACCAGCTAGTATTATATATTATAAATGCGAAAGTATGTTTGGATGTTTGTAACTCTCTCACGCAAAAACTACTAAACCAATCACCATGAAATTTTGCATACACGTTGTCTGGGACACTAGAATGGACATAGGGTACCTTTCATCGTTCAACGCGGACTATGTCGCTGGCACCAGCTAGTATGCGTTAGCATATTTCATTCGGTTCAAAATTGCCATTTAAGTTTTCCACTGAATAAAAATATGTTTCTATGAAGAGTATAATAACGAGACACGAGTGCATATTTCTTCAAAATATATGAAAATGAAACAGGAGTATGGGAATGTAGACGAATAGTGGTATAGTGTGAAGAGTGATGTTGCATACATGAATTCGCAGGTGCATCTCAGTAAATACTTCTATACAGAGTGAATTTTAAACTGTCTGAATTTATTTTCTAGTATTTCGCAGTACAATTTTGGTTTTGAAATTATTTTGTGAATATACGTTGCATTGTAAAGCAGTGTAAAGTTCGCTTAAAACAGGTAAATTTTGTGATATTTTAAAAGTAACGAAAACATTTGCGATCCTACTTCACATATAACAGTGCAAGTCAATTCAAGTAGACGATTTTAAATAACAATTAAGTAATTGTTAAGTAACAGTCTATGTTAAGCTTTACATGTTATACTTTTTAATATTTTAGAAATTACACATGTAAATCAAAAACCTATTCACTCTTGTCATTGGAATCAGTGTGTGAAGAAATTTTCCGATGTATTAACTTATGATGATGTGATTTGAGGTTCGTTTGACTTAAATTTATTTGCTTCTGACTAAACCAAATATTCTGTTATAAGTTAACGATCCATAAGTTCTACGCAAGGTATAAAACATTTTAATTTATAAAAAAAAAAATCTTACACCAATAAATGAATTTAATCGCTAAATGTGTTTGATAATGGCTGGATTAATTCGGCAATTTTTTGAAGTGAAAACTTCTTTAGACGTTGGGCATTTAGACGGTTACACGGTAACGTAACCGTGTAACCGACACCTCTGTATATTTTCAGATATTGCGTCATCTACACAATACCACTGAAACTAGAATATGTTACATAATAATACATCCTTGCGAAAACTAATTTAATTGAAATAATACATCAATGCGAACAGAGATGGCGCTGATATTAATTTAAAAAAGAACAATTTTTAATATGGGAAAAAACCACTGAACTCGCGATACTGTTACCGTAACCGTAACTGACACTTATATATATATATATATATGTGCCAGTTTTTTTTTTTTTTTTTTTTCAAATATTCGTTGCAGTTCGAGGAAAGTTATTACGAAGAGAAAAATTGCAAAAAAAGTCCCTATGTTTTTTTTTCCTATTTTGTTTAAATTACGCAACAGCAGTCACAGCCGCAATAGCTTTTGACAGAACAACGTCTGTTCGGTCAGCTAGTATTAAATAGATACTTTATACGTAACCAATGTATTCTTCATGTGTAACAAGTACAGGGTTAAAGCGAGACAATGATTTCTTGACACAGCTGATTATGTTTTGATTTAATAAAGCGGGGCAGAGCGCTGGCAGTCTTCCAGTAGCTGAACTGTTTAGAACATCACGTATTCAGAAGCATACAGGCGCAGTTAATAGGTAGATTAAGTATATTATAACAGTCTCAATGCTTTGAAGACATTGAGACAGTAAAATTGAGATCAGATAAGCTGAAAGATAAATTTTCATAGACTTGTAAAAATATATATGTACTAACTGGTGCTCGTGACTTCGTCCGCGTTGAAAATGAAAAAAAAAAGCAATATAACGCTTGACCTCGTGTTGCTATAACACTTTGGCCAGGCGTTAGTTTTTTATTTTTTATTGATCCCTCGGGAATAGTCCTTTTTTCTGGATGAAAGGTGCCCTATGTCCTTTTTGGTATCTCAGACAACGTGTATGCAAAATTTCATGGTGATTGGTTCAGTAGTTTATGCGTGAAAGAGTTATAAACATCCATACATCCAAACATACTTTCGCATTTATAATATTTGTACGGATTAGTACTAATAAGGCAAAAGTGAAGAATTTATTTCTCTGCAAATTATATTATTATGTATACACAAATGTTCCTCGTTGATAGTTGTTTCCAATAGTGAAAACTATCAAAATCCTTCGTGTGGTTCAGGAGAAGTTAGCATAGAAACAGACAGATTAAAATATATATAGATGTATATTTTTTGTTAAAACAAATCTAAGTAGTATGTAAATGAAACACTTATAACTTGGAAGGTTGATCAGAGACGTATCACACGTTCTTGTGTTACAAATGGAAGTGACCACCTCTATTTATAGCTGTGATTCGTGCAACGTATCACACCGCCTTAGATCGACCGATTTATTGCCTTCAACGTTATTACAGCCTTGATTTGATTGCCTATTTTAGTAGATCGTTCTGCAGAGCTTTCATTGATCAATCAACTGTTTCGTTTGATTGGTTGCACTGGAGAATTTTAATGAGTAGTCTTCGATGTCAAGTCTCAGAGCGTGGTAATAACGAATTTATGTTTATTTTTATCAACCTAACAATGAAGCGAGGGTACTAAAACTTTACGCAAAGGTCTGCCACAATTAAATAGATCGACATTTACAAAAGCAGGGTACGTATATTATGTATCGAAGTCACGGTCACCAGCTCAGTACATCCATACATCTAAACATACTTTCGCATTTATAATATTAGTACGGAAGTTATTCAGCTATGGCTGAAACAATGTTGATTGCGACAATATTCAATTTACAAGTGCCCTCGTAAGTAAATTCTCATTAGCGATTTCACTCGAAATAATAACAGTCATTAACTCAAAATGCGTCGACCATTCTAATTTGTGGTATTAGCAGGATAAAATTGTTACACAGTCCCTTCCGAATACCCTTTCGAAATGAAGCCGCAGCGAATTTTGGAATTACAAAATGAAACCGAAATAAACAAACAGAAAGAAATACATATTTTTTTCATCATTAAATCAACGGCGATAATTCTATCACGGCCGCACGTTCGAATTAAAAATTTATTTATTCCCGACGTTGACGCTCGGGGATTTTTCGGAATATTTTATCCCGAAATAATATTTTATGAAAAAGGGTCACTTTTTCCTGTTCACGATGCGTGTGTTCCCTTGTTTAAATATTACTCGCGCAATTATATTATGTGTTTTCTATTACACTCTAGGTTGCTTTGAAATAAGTTGTGAAATACTTGATGCTCATTTTGAAGCCTTTCTTTACAATTTTGATAATTTAATTTTTACTTGTGCCCAAATTTATTGAATTATTTACACACAGATTCTGATATGACTTGGTTGCCTACTGATATATAATATAATATAATATAATATAATATAATATAATATAATACATAATATAATATAATATAATATAATATAATATAATATAATATAATATAATATAATATAATATATAATATAATATAATATAATATAATATAATATAATATCTTGACACATTCCACACAGCACCATCTAGTTCCACACTAAGCAACTAATGCTTGTATTATGGATACTAGACAGTTGATATACTACATAGATTACTTTTTTTGTTGTTGTAAATACATACATATTATAAATACAAACATCCTTGACTCAGATACAAAATGTAAATGTTAATACATAAACATTTGCCCCTAGCGGGATTCGAACCGGCGACCGTTTGGTTAACAGCTAGGGTCACTAGCCCCTAGATCTAGACCAAACGTGTCGTCAAATGATATGAGTTGTAATTCCTTTGAAAGAAAGTAAGAATGAGTGACGGCGACGGCAACCACTTACCATCAAATGTGTCGTCAACCAGCTAACCATTGTTAGTTCTATAGATACAATCCTTAGCAACTGTCTCAACAATCTGAACCAGTAGGTAGCAGATTCTTTATTAACAAATAAAATAATTTCTTCGAAGAAAACTGTCGTTATAATTATTATTTAGAGATATATTACATACATACAGAAGAAGCAATTTCTTTGCTGGATTTGCGTGACTGCGTCATTATCTTTCATGGTTAATACCATTCACTAATTTTCCTGCTATTCAGTTCAGAAAGCTTTGTGTTTCGTGTCCTCGCGGATTTCCTCCTAGTTTTATGATCTTTTGTAAGATATTTCCATTACAGTCATAATATCATGTTCTTATAAGCCTATCTACTTACAAAACAGCTATCAGCTTTATATATTAAGGACCGTCTTTTATAAAATACACCTTAATAAATATTTCGTGGCATCAATATAAATTATTATGATGTCTAACCTGACTTAATTGAAACTAAGTTTTTTAAAAACGAAAAAAAAAAAACATACCTAATTTAATTATTTAATATAATTATTTATACCTAATTATTTATAGTTTTTTTTTTTTTTGTTCGAAATATTTTAGGAAATTATTGTGTGACCTATTCAACATGAAATTTACAAACATCTGATTAATGAGTAAAAATAAATTCATTGAAGGATAAATATCGTTAATTAACAATGCCTTTATATTTTTATAAAATTATAGCTATATATTTACATAGTATAATTTGAAGTCACATTAAGCGTCTGTCTGTATGTCCGCTAAACTCCTAGTGAACCAAGAAATATATTTTGATGCGGTTTTCACCATCAGTTAGACAGTTTTCACTGAATTTTTATTTACAATATAATAAAACCTTAATTTTTTTTCTTTGTGAAAGTTTTTTTCAGACTTGATTTAGAGATATTAAAATTTCGAATTGAAAAATAAATGAAAACTTTACCTTATATAAATAAAATATTCGTGCATCTCTTTGCCGGGCTCGTCCGGGATTTGAACCCGGGACCTCTCGCACCCTAAGCGAAAATCATACCCCTAGACCAACGAGCCACTTGAATGGTCGAACTAAACTTATCATTACTTACTTGAACTAAGATTTATCTTATGTAATTTTGGTGAAAGGAAATTATTGCAACACACACACTACCGACCATAAAAGAGTGTCTCATAATACAATAACCAAACAACTCAACTTTCAAATATTATTCGAATGTCGACTGTTAAATATTTTTTTTTATTTTCGAACAGTACTGACCCTACTTGTCAGAGATAAGTGAAAATAAAATCCACTTTTACTTTGCAGTAGGGATACTTGTCCCCTAAGAGGATTTCCCAACGTTAAAAAAAATGATACTTAGTAGGGACATATGGAATTATTTATCTAAATGTAACATGAACCAAATATTGGTTTAATACTCACATGTACTGCCAAGTCTGGCGTGCAAAATCAAAACTTTAAAATACTTAAATTTATATCCTTACTTAATATTATAAATGCGAAAGTATATTTAGATGTATGGATGTTTGTAACTTTTTCGTGCAAAAACTACTGAACCGATCACCATGAAATTTTGCATACACGTTGTCTGTGACACCAGAAAGGACATAGGGTACCTTTCATCGTTCAACGCGGACGAAGTCACGGGTACCAGCTAGTAATTGTAAAAAAAAAATAAGTTTTCTCTAATATTATAAAAACAGTAGCTGTGCCTTCGAGTTCGTTTTTAAATAATCCCACAGGAACGTTACATTTTTCCAGGATAAAAAGTATACCAAATTTTGATCCGGGTTTTATTTTTGTTTATCTTCAGAGGTTTGAAGAAGTTGACGAACGGACTTCACTAACTGTCACATATTCAATTGATGTGAAACGTGGTATACTGTTACTTCGGTGGACATAATGCTGCAAAATCAAGTACCTAGTTTGTGGGATACCAAACTCCTTAACAACTTACAGCAAATGTAACGTGTTTGGGCTCAACATACGAGTAAAGTCGGGGGTTAGTTTACAAATTTGAATTCCCTGTATGAACTTACTAGCTGGTGCCCCCGACTTCGTCCGCGTTGAACGATGAAAGGTACCCTATGTCCTTTCTGGTGTACCAGACAACGTGTATGCAAAATTTCATACATCCAAACATACTTTCGCATTTATAATATTAGTACGGATTATTTTAACAAACAAACAATATCACAAGGCCAGTTTTACAACAGTGATAATTTTACTTATCCCAGACCATAAATATTCAGAGCCGTCGTAAATTAAAACTGATAAATTTGATAAGATCACTTTTTTTTAGTTCGAAGACAGTTCAATAAATGTATGGATGTTTGTAACTCTTTCACGCAAAAACTACTAAACCGATCACAATGAAATTTTGCATACACGTTGTCTGGGACACCAGAAAGGACATAGGGTACCTTTCATCGTTCAACGCGGACGAAGTCGCGGGCACCAGCCTGTATATATTATTCAAATCATTAGGCGAACAAAATCGCATGCGATTGCTATGGTATTTCATACGTAATATAATAAGTTGTAAATTATATTCTAATAGCAATAAATGTTGTTCCAAAACGCATTTATTGCGAGACTTAGATAAAAGTTGAATTGTTAAATTGAAGTTTTCCCATAAATAATTTCCAAAGTGGAAAATGTAATCGCGGTCAGAATAAAGCAATGAAGCAATTAAAAACATAAATTCGTACAGTTGTTAGCTATAAATAAATTATCACAGGCCATAATTTATTAGAGGAACGAAACACGAAAGTTTTTCAATCACGACCTTTTGTTTTAAAGCGAACGGAAGTACAACTTTGTCGGACGATTTGTTCATTATTATTTAAGTACTTACTTTCGCCCGCGACTCTGTCCGCGTATCCTTATAAATTATAGCCTACAAGCTGGTGCCCGAGACTTCGTCCGGGTTGAATGATTAAAAGTACCCTATGTCCCTACTGGTGTTCCAGATAATGTGTATGCAAAATTTCATAGTGATCGGTTCAGTAGTTTTTGCATGAAAGAGTTACAAACATCCATACATCCAAACATACTTTCGCATTTATAATATTAGATACGGATATTTTATTCTGGTTGTCTCTGTTATCTAACAGGCCACGCATTATTAGTATAAATAGTAGGATCCGTACTAATATCTTACTTCTTACTTACTAATATTATAAATGCGATGTTTGGATGTATGGATGAATGGATGTATGGATCACTCTGTAACGTAATATTAAAAAACGTCCAAAACTTCCTCAAGAAATCAGCTTTTTAACAAAAAAAAATAATTATTTATATTAAGTACTAGCTGGTGTCCGCGACTTCGTCCGCGTTGAACGATTAAAAGTACCCTATGTCCCTACTGGTGTTCCAGATAATGTGTATGCAAAATTTCATAGTGATCGGTTCAGTAGTTTTTGCATGAAAGAGTTACAAACATCCATACATCCAAACATACTTTCGCATTTATAATATTAGTAAAAGATTAGTACGGATATCATGATGTAAGAAAGTATTTAATGAAAGAAGAAGTTACAAAGACCCTCTTAATTTGCTATTTGGATCGGGACTGATCGATCGAAAAAAGGTTGCTATCACAACAAGTCAATTTACCCCGGTCCGCCGATCAAAGGTTAGAATAGTAGGCGATTTCGAATATAGAACTATCACAATAATTAGAAAATTGTGAACGATTAGGGTCAGCAAGTCAGCAACAGTAATAGGTCCGTTGAACCTTTCTTTCTTATATAGTAACTAATTATTATGCTACTCTATGCTATGTTATGCTACCATAAAAGGTTTCAAAAGGGAGTTTGTATTGTAATACTAGGCTTTTGCCCGCGATTTCGTCCGTGCCCCATTTTCTTAGGTGTTAAAGCATTTTTTTACTTTTACGTACGCTTGGTATTTCGGTATTCAGTATAACTTTTTGAAGTGAAAACTTCTTTAGGCGCGTTGGGCATTTTTGAGACGGGATAAAATCATTGACAATCATGTTACGCAATGTAATGTAACGTAATGTAACCGAAATTTAAAAAAAAGATCAATTTTTGGGATAGGATAAAATCTTTGAACTCGCGACAGTGTCATGTTACTTAATGTAAGAGTTGATATTAATTTAAAATAATTTAAAAAAAGTACAATAAGCAGACAACTGCATATGAAAGTAAACTTACTAGACATGATAACAAGGATGAAAATGGTATACACCTCTGACCAATAATCTAGTTTCATATCAACATCAAACCATTTTTAATGGTCTCTCATTGTGAAGTTCATGTTAAATAATTATATTCTAGTTATTGTCATCGTGTGTCAGTGTCAAATATTTTCTCTTGTATTTCTTGCGATCAATAATAATCGTTATTACCTAATTCGATAATGCCAAGCAATTTAAATATCATACAATTATTTTTGTGAACCTACCTTTTCACTTGTCATGTCAGTCGTAGGACGTGCAGTCCTACGACTGACATGTATTTTTTTTGTTTGTGAACCAATTGAAATGAAACACATACTTAAATATTAAGGGAACCACGTTACAATACATAAGTGAAAATTGCTTCAAATCGATTAAGAATAACTAAATTAATGCATAAAGCTTTATTGCTCATTGAACGCATATTTTTTTTTTAATTTTTTAATTTAATTATATAGACTTAGATTACATATAGCCATAAATTTAAAAAAATATATATTATATTATATATTATATACAAATAGGCCTAGAGAATCATAAAAATTATATTTTATATCTAATCAAAGGCTCGCGTGGTTACGTTAAAACAATAAGGGCCTCTTTCACCATCTACAAGTAAAGTGTTGATTAGTTACTTTTAGAAATAATTTTATGTTTTATTAAATTATGCACTCGGTTTACTGCATCTATGGATAGGCTATTTTTTTTTATTATTTTCTTTTTAATGTTTAGGATTTTTACAGTACAAACAAAGGTATATATCATCTCCATCATTCCCGGTTACCGGTGACTTTAAATGGCGGTTAGCCTACTTGACACATGGTGAAATGAGCTCTAACTGTTTCAAGTAAGAAAGTAAGAGGTAAAAGTTGAGGTATTCGTAAGCGGCTCGTTGGTCTAGGGGTATGATTTTCGCTTAGGGTGCGAGAGGTCCCGGGTTCAAATCCCGGACGAGCCCATTCCTTTTATAACATTTTAATGGTTTGGAGTAGTTCTTAACAAAAGAAAACAAGACATTTTTAGATTCTACTAGCTGTGACCGCGACTTCGTACGCATTGTAGTTCGTTTTCTGAAAATCCGTCAGGAGCGTGACATAAAAAGTATCCTATGTGTTAGTCCATGTAATATACTATCTTTGTGCTGAATTTCATCCAAATCAGTTCAGACGGTTTGCATGATTGAGTAACAAACATACTCGCATTTATAATATTATTAGGGCCTCTTTCACCAACTACAAGTAAAGTGTTGATTAGTTACTTTTAGAAATAATTTTATGTTTTTATTAATGTATTTTATTGTTAGGCCTCTTTCACCATGTGTCAAGTAGGCTAACCGCCATTTAAAGTCACCGGTATCCTTGAATGATGGAGATGATAATATACTTTTGTTTGTACGGTAAAAGTCCCAAACATTAAAATGAAAATAATAAAAAAAAATCGCCTATCGAATGATGCACAAAAACGAGTGCATAATTTAATAAGACATAAAATTATTTCTAAAAGTAACTAATCAACACTTTACTTGTAGTTAGTGTAAGAGGCCCTTTAGTATCATAGAATAAATGAAATACTCATCATTTGTATATATATATATTAAAAAAAAAAAAAAAACAAACGGGCTCGTCCGGGATTTGAACCCGGGACCTCTCGCACCCTAAGCGAAAATCATACCCCTAGACCAACGAGCCGCTTACGAATACCTCAACTTTTACCTCTTACTTAAAAACTATAGTAAAAATATGTCGCATGCAAAGATACTTTGATTATTCATCAAAGCAAAGATTTAATTATTTCGATAAAAATGTATTTTATCAATTGCTATTTGTGAGAAAATAAATCGCTATTGTGGTGCTTATTCAAATATGCTTAATAAATTAAATTAAAAATATTAAATTTAAGTTAAAACAATATTTTTTAAATTGTAATATTAATAGTGTATAGTTAGATTTTATTAATAATAACAAATGATAACACGAGATTAAACCTCAGTGGTTTTTAGTGTTATCATTTTACATGTTATTTTATATATTAGTCTTAAAATTGTTAAATATTATAAATAAAAAATTATATAAAATAATAACTGCTATGCTGCGTCCTTCTCTATTTCACTTTACAGTACGCTGAATGCTTCTCTGTCCGATTTAAAAATTTAAAAATTATATCTTCGATACTATATTATATACTGTAGCTGCCTGCGAACATCCGTTCATTAATTACTTTTGCCAGGTTTTGAAATTTGAAAATCGGAGCCAGATATGCGACAGAGAAGCATTAATCGTGGGTACTTTGCTTCGTTGTTTCTTCGCTAATGTCTTTTAAATGACCCATTTTGATACGGTTTTCACCAATGAAAAAGCGATGAATAAACGAGGAAGATTTTTGTATATAATTTAGACCAGCGCCACAAGTTGGTCCCAACGCTGGTACTAAGGCCGGCGTCACACGTTGGTCTCAACGGTGGTACTATGGCCGGCGCCACACGTTGGTACCAACGCTGGTACTAAGGCCGGCGCCACACGTTAGTCTCAACGCTGGTACTATGGCCGGGGCCACACGTTGGTCTCAACGCTGGTACTATGGCCGGGGCCACACGTTGGTCTCAACGCTGGTACTATGGCCGGGGCCACACGTTGGTACCAACGCTGGTACTAAGGCCGGCGCCACACGTTAGTCTCAACGCTGGTACTATGGCCGGGGCCACACGTTGGTCTCAACGCTGGTACTATGGCCGGGGCCACACGTTGGTCTCAACGCTGGTACTATGGCCGGGGCCACACGTTGGTACCAACGCTGGTACTAAGGCCGGCGTCACACGTTGGTCCAACACTGGTACTAAGGCCGGCGCCACACGTTGGTCTCAACGTTGGTACTAAGACCGGCGTCACACGATGGACCTGCTATTTTCTAGTTCCGCAGTTGGAAGAATATTATTGGGGCCAATGCTTGCACCAACGCCGGCCTTACAGAAAAAATTGCAGGCACGCGAAGCCGCGGGTGGGCCGCCACTATACTTCCTATTTACCGTTACATAGTGAATTCTTACTTATATTCTGAATATATGGGACAATTTTTAAAGCACTAGTGAACAAAATTCACGTACTCACTTTATTTCATATCTTACATCTTACGGCAGCGTTGTTTATTCGAAATTGAACTGAAAAATTTGGTGGATACGACTGAAAATCATTATTTTCAAAGGCACTTGGCACGAACTCGGACTTGAGACCGTGTTTGACGTGATTCCCACCTTAAAATGTAATAAAGCCAAATATTAAAAACGTGCCGTTTTGTTTTCGGTATTGCTTTATTTTTTTAAAGTAGATAACTTTTTACGATTTTCAATTATTCCTTTACTAATGTATCTAGACTAGCCTTTCCACGCGACTTGGTGCGTTAAAACATTTATACAATCTTTATTGCCCATATTTGTCGATAGTTTCGCTAGTATAGCTTTCTCTGTTTTCGACTGTACTAAAAATATTAATAGTACATCAAGCAATATGCACATAAAATCAATAAATGGAATTACCTACCAAAATAGTTGTGAAGCAAAAGTGGGCAGCTACTTTTCTTTATAATATTTATATAAAGATATAGATATAGATCTTTATTTTTATAGATATAAGTTTAGGTATAGACAATTAGACATATACCTACACAAATAGATGTAATATATGGGATATACATCAAAATATGTAATATAGTGTTAATAATACACACAATTATTCAAAAAATTGGTTTTTTTTTACATAATGTTTTTGCAAACTACTGAATTGGTTAGAAGAAATAGTGACATATTGACATAAGATGTCAATTTATCATTTTGTACCCGATAAAGAGACACATCATGAGATTTACTCGTACGTGTGTGAAAAAAAACATGAATAATCTGCCAAGACATCTGTACTTAGAAGGGGACAGTATTTTTTTTTTTTTGGGGAAATATTTTGTATAGAAAGGAAAAATTTCCAATTTTATATGTTCATAACATATTCTTTATTTAGGCACCTATTAACCAAATAAATATTTGTGAATTCACAATAAAACATGTACACAAATTATGTTATTAAAAAAATATTTTTCAAACATGGAAAGTTGACTCATTCTGTTTCTAATTAGTTTTTAATATTTTTTAACATAAAGAGTGGTAGGCAGGTTTATTGGTCTTCTTTATGATAAGTGGCTACTATAGAACACACCAGTAACAACAAAGTGTCAGAGATAAAACCCCTTATTCGATAAAAGGTATTGGAAGAGATTCATAATTTTCATTAAATTACAAAAATCATAAAAATATTTCTAGGAAAAAAGCCTAAAAATAAGGCTGTTCTAAAATTGATTTCCTAGATTTATAAAAGTTTAAATAGTTTCGGAAAATTTTTGAAAATAATTTTTAGATTGTGCAGACAAGATTTTTCAAATTCGATATGATCGATTATTATACAAGCTTACGATAATTTTATTTTATCTATTGTGATCGATCCTAACTTTGGTACCTAGTACTATAATACCTAGTATAGTAAATTCAGTAGGTAACTTTAAAGTGATCAATTAAAATAATTAATTACCTATATTAGTGGTATAGAATAGAATCCTCAATTTGTAAAAATAATAAAAAAAGCAATATTTTTTAAAATAAATTTTTAATTAGATCAAGGTTAACAATTACATATATACTACTCTAGAATTACTCTTTAGAAATTGCTTTTTCTAGAACGCGGTTAATTATAATGAAAAACGAGAAAACAGCTTCAAGGTCAACATTACCATAAAAGAAACGTGTTTTCGCCATAAATCTGCCACCGAACACTTGATTACTCGCCTGTACGTACAGTCGCTCGCAGACGGAATCACACAAAACAAATTCGATCACATGCCGACACTGCTTACAGAATTACATGGAAAAGTTGTGAAACGCTTTTGTAAGTCACTGTACTATTATATAGTGCTCAACATATCATGTTGAATTTAAGTACAATCGTGGACATAAGTCATAATTCATTGTTGCGATTTGATTTGTTTATTATTTCTTTTCGTGTTTGTTGTTCCGTAAATCTCAGCTTTACATCGATAAGGATTTTTTCAGTAAATCTGTCAGATTTATTTATACTTAGCCTTATTAAAGAAACGAATTTTTATGTTTTTTTTTTCTTTCTTTATTAGAGATTTGTTAGCTCTTGGCCAACAACCAGTCGTGTAGCAAGGATGAGGTCTATGATGGAGCGAGCTCACTCAGAAGATGCCTATTCAATCGAACTTTGAAAAGATTTGGGTTATATGAGCTCGGAAATACAGACGCCGGTAGGGAGTTCTAAACCTTTGGCAGTGCGCATTATAAAAGATGTTTTAAAGCGCTTGGTCCGAAAAAGAGGGATTTCAACAAGATGAGGATGGTAACCATTTGTACGTCTGTATGTCCGATGGAAGAAAGGGGAAAGCGATATGAGCTCATGCAGCCTCCTGAGCACACTCTCCGAAGTACATCTTATAAAAGACACATAGACTGGCAACTTTGCGTCTATGTGCCATGCTCTATAGACTATAGACTAACGTTCTTATTCATAAAAATCCCTTATTTTAGGTTTATAACGTTCATTAGTTAAAACGCTCATAAGACTTTAATAAGCTTATTATAAAATTCCTATTCATAAACGTTCAATAAGCCTGTCATAACTAAATATTCGCTATTGGTTAGTTTATTTTTGTTACGTTGCCGTTCTGATGAATTCATAGACAAAAAAGCTAAAATCTCCCTATCCACGCCCTAAATTATAGTAGAGTGATTATTGTGATGTGACATTTTGACATTTCTTATGAAATTCGCAGAGACTATCAAATTACTTAAGTGTGATCCCGGTCGTTTTCAGTTACCAAAATTATATTTCTTTTCCATTTAAAGTCAATAATGGTTATATTAAATCTTACTTAAGTAATTTAAATTATTATTTGTATAATTAAATATCTTAGATATGACTAACTCCTTTACAAACATCAAACTCTACATCAAACGTCATTCAGAAATCAGCTGTTTTAAGTCGGCTATCTTGAATTGTTCTCTTATTAGATGTTTATAGTAGGGTTCATGCTTCAATAACTTATGAAGGCGTTATTAAACACTTATAGAGCGTTTTACTGCTATTGAAAGTTTATGAATAATGTTTTTTGATAAATTTCATATACTTAACAAGCTTTATAAGCCTTTTTATTTTTATGAATAAGACTGTTAATATATAACTCTTTTATATGTATAGTTCTTATACCTCTTACCTATTATTATTACCTATTAGGTTATTATTAGGTAATATTATTAAAAATTAAAAAAAACTAAACACACAAACATATTTAAATTCTAAATTTAATATTGTGTGAATTTTCTTATTAACTCTCGTATAGGTGTGAAAATATCTAAATAAAAATGAACTTTTCTCATGTCAATTTTAGCTTTTAAATGTAAAAGTTTGTGAAAATGTCACGAGTACTTAAAAAAATATGTAAAAAATTTCATATAAAAGCTGTGACCGCGTTAAAATGTAACGAATTAAGTGCTAAAGCAATTTTGTAGGATTTTATTTGCACTCTGCCGATCCTCGGCTCTGTTTAATTTGCCATTGACACCCGCGAAAGCCTCGATATGCGCAGAGTAGGCGCACATCTAGAGGACATAATATATTACGTCTACAGTAACATTATAGAGTACTAGCTGGTGCTCGCGATTTCGTCTGCTATGAAAATTTAAAAAAAAGCAATATAACGTTTGACCTCGTGTTGCTATAACACTTTGGCCAGACGTTAGTTTTTTTTTTTTATTTATCCCTCGGGAATAGTCCTTTTCTTCTGGATGAAAGGTACCCTATGTCCTTTTCGGTGTACCAGACAACGTGTATGCAAAATTTCATGGTGATCGGTTCAGTAGTTTTTGCGTGAAACAGTTACAAACATCCATACATCCAAACATACTTTCGCATTTATAATATTATTACGGATAGATAACAGAACTTACAATTGCGCCTCTGAGAAATTGCTTCGCAAAAGGAATTTCAAAATTCCGATCCCACCGATATTACAATAATACAATACAAGCATTAGTTGCTTATTGTGGAACTAGATGGTGCTGCATGGAATGTGTGAAGATTTTTATTATTATTATTATTATTTATTATTAAAAAAAAATAAGTTTTACAAAAGAATAAGTGTTATTAAAAGTACACTGTGCATTATTTCACTAGTCTCCGCGCACAGGTGGAGCTACGGTCGTAAATTTTAACTTTAAGCTTTATTTAAACAGCTTTAAAATATTACTTCCGATCTATGGAAAATGTTTTATGAGAAAGAAAACCGTTACGTGCTATTTCATACTAGAATAAGGTAAAGGTCGTGATTTATTGTGGAGGCTATTTTAAATTTAGTTAACACTTTTATTATCTGTCTCAAGGATACTCTCATAAAAGAGATTTTCTATTTATAATACGAAATGAAATAACCACAATATATACCTAAAATATGTGTATTTTCTTAACTTAAATATTTGAAACAATAATAAAAAATGTAGTACTAGCTGGTGGCCGCGACGTCGTCCACGTTGAATGTTGAAAGGTACCCTATGTCCTTTCTGGTGTCCCAGACAACGTGTATGCAAAATTTCATGGCGATCGGTTCAATAGTTTTTGCGTGAAACAGTTACAAACATCCATACATCCAAACATACTTTCGCTTTTATAGTATTAGTACAGATATAGTACGGATATAGAATAATTTTATAAACATTTTTTTTTGTATTTCAAATAACACGATAGAGCACATAGAAATCTATAAATTCACAAATTTTTCTAAACTCCAGGTAACATCTTTTTTCCAGCACCAAATGAATGTACTATACTTACATAATATCTCGACTCAATGTTGAAAAGTAAATAAATGTAATCATTAACCCCATCCGGCCCTAAACTATTACATCAAAACCCCAAAACTTTGCGTCCCATAAACTAACATTAAGGCTTGTGACACATGTTACCCCACGCAAATTGGTTTCCTAACTCGGTATGACCTCGGCTTTGTGCCATAATAGGCTCTCTGGTCTACCATTTGGCCATTATCAACGTCTCATATAAACTGGAACGTACACTTTTCTGTTTTATTAAAAGAAATAAATAAATGAGGTTGTAATTTTGAAAATTACATCCTCGTAGTCTTCAAATCTAGAGCAATCAGAGCCTTATTTATAAATAAATTTAAATGTGTCATTAAAACTAAACTCCTATCGAAAGGCTATTATAAAATCACTGATTCTGAGCTCATATTATGTTTAGTTATGTTATGTTATGTTTATGTTTAGTATTAAAAAACTATAATTGTATAATTATATATACTTTAATTTTGTTAAAATTAAGTGTAATTGTTTGTAATCTTGGCTTTTTTTTTCCGAAACCCTGGTAAATTTAAATTTATTATGATAATCATAAGAGTTTCTTGTAGAAACCTAATTGATAAATAAATATTTTGATTTTTGATTTTTGATTTTGGTAAATGTGCACTTACTAGGCACCTTACATCAAGTGAGATCTTGACTCAATTAAAAAAAAAAAAAAATTTACTTCCACAAAAAAAAATAAAGGTGCTATATTACCAAAGAACAAAAGCAGCTCATATAATAGATTTTTGACTTTTGCATACTACAAAGCTGATTTAAGCACACTTCTAAGTTGAGAATTTGATTAAATAAATAGCTTTTATTTAATAAAATTCGCGCCTCTTTTTCTTTGGTGCTTAAATATTTATTCATTCTTTATTTCTTATTATATTTTTAATCAGGCGTTGATTATTTTTTTTAATTTATTTTGTTTTTAGATGTTCCCTCAGGAAAAGTACTTTTTTACAAAATTTCATGATGATCACTTTTCCAAATTGCCTCCCACTATGGAAGCAAATTTAAAGACATTTTCATGTCAAAATATATATTATATATAATATTATAAATGCGAAAGTATGTATGGATGTATGGATGTATGGATGTTTGTAACACTTTCATGCAAAAACTACTGAACCAATCACGATGAAATTTTGCATACACGTTGTCTGGGACACAAGAAAGGACCTTTCATCGTTCAACGCGGACGAAATCGCGGGCACCAACTAGTAAAAAATAAAATAACCACAAATGTGTAGGTAGGTACATACATCGTTTTCTAATAATTTCATTTAATTAATTTTTATAATACATTCTCCTACAATTCACTTTTTACTCTGTACTGAAAGTTATGTATGAGATTATTTTACTCTTAGCGAAGTTAATACTAACATAAGACTAACGTTTATTTAATTAATGTCACGATTTATTGAATGTCTCAGGGTTCGGGACTAAGTCTGCAAAACAAGCCTCTTTACCGCGAGATCTGGCGCTAATCAACAACACTTTAAGAAGGGCTTATTACTCAGTTATTTTATACTAGCTGGTGCCCGCGACTTCGTCCGCGTTGAACGATGAAACGTACCCTATGTCCTTTCTGGTGTAACAGACAACGTGTATGCAAAATTTCATGGTGATCGGTTCAGTAGTTTTTGCGTGAAAGAGTCACAAACATCCATACATCCAAACATACTGGTATAAAAAATATAAATATAAATCTATTATATATAAAAATGTTATGTTTGTTTGTGTATGCTTCAAAAAATCTAGTTTTGCGTTGTTTTTAGTGTAAAGTTGTTAATTTCGATTATCGACAATTTGTATCGATATTTGGTAACGTACCTGACTACGGCTGTTTCCAATCTAATGTAAGCCCATCTCTGTTCGAATTGTGATACATGATTACCGATGCCATCTAGTTTTCGCAAGGATGCATTATTATATTACGTAACACATTCTAGTTTCAGAGATATTGTGCAGATGGCGTTAAAATTAAAATTAACGTGTGACGTGTGACAATTTTGATTTTACTCCCATAAATTTTTACACTCCGGACTTCTATATATATGTAAATGTAAACTCCAAAAACGAAAAAATAATAAAATATAAAATTATTTTAAATAATAATAATAAAGTATGTTTTTCATTGTACTGAAAAATATGCTAAAAAGGACAAGGACTATGTTTTTAAAATAACACAAAACTCTTAAAAAGTAGATACTTTACGTAAAATATTACTGAGTGACGTTATCGTATTTTGGCAGATGTTGAGAATAAATTTTCTAGCGGTCTCAAGCTCGTTTTTGAACATAAATCTAAATGGGTTTATTTTTATGTGTTTTTAAGCTAGCATGTAGAAATGTTGTTTTCAATGGCGTAGATAATATCTAAAGGTTAAATTAAAACTATATTAAATCTATTGAATTTGTAAATTTTAGATAATACTAATGTCTCAACAGGAATGTTATATTGCCTACATCGAGTTTTTATCACCACATAAGCTGAATAAGAGCCTCTTTCACCAACTACAAGTAAAGTGTTGATTAGTTAATTTTAGAAATAATTTTATGTTTTATTAAATTATGCACTCGGTTTACTGTGCATCCTTCGATAGGTGATTTTTTTTTATTATTTTCTTTTTAATGTTTGGGACTTTTACCGTACAAACAAAGGTGTACCTCCTTCTCCTTCGTTCCAGGTTACCGGTGACTTTAAATGGCGGTTAGCCTACTTGACACATCGTGAAATAGGCCCTAAGTACGATGCATAATATCCGGATAAATAGAAGCCTTATCCAGCGAAAGCACGATCTTTGGGACAGTATCCCTTTTGAGTTTTTTCCAATTACTATTCCAATAGAAATTCCCACAGAATCTGCAACGCATCTTAGTTAGTTTTTTTGTTTTGAATTATTGAAATTTTCAACTAAAAACTTCACTAAATCTAAATTCTAAATCTACTAAAATTTCTACTAAATCACTTTAATATTGAAATGATCAATTTCAATCATTTATTCCTGCATTAAAAACAAATTCTATTAAAGTAACATGAAATCTGCATCCAACAACAAATTATTAAATAATATCCCATTTTTTGCCTGTCTGCCAAACTTTATGTTAAACAAAATGTATTTAATAAAAAAATTAATTAATGTTTTACTTATTATGTTTAAAAACGCATACAGGAAGTCTCCTTTCATGCAATAAATAAAATAGATAAATTTCTTATAGGCTTTGTAAGCATATTAGTAAGTTTAACAAGAAACCTAATTAACGCGCGGCGCACCTGTGATTAACCGGCCCCTTATCGTACTTACAATCTTTTCTTTATTTAGTGATGGGGAAATGGTTGTCGATAAAAAAATAAAAGTGGCTATTTTTAGTGGAAAATATACTAAATAATAAAAACTCATGACGAAGGCATAATTTATTTTTATCCGTACTAATATTATAAATGCGAAAGTATGTTTGGATGTATGGATGTTTGTGACTCTTTCACGCAAAAACTAGTGAACCGATCACCATGAAATTTTGCATACACGTTGTCTCTGGGACACCAGAAAGGACATAGGGTACCTTTCATCGTTCAACGCGGACGAAGTCGCGGGCATCAGCTAGTAGATTCATATTTGCTCTTTTTCCGAAACCCTGTTAAATTTATAATTACGATTATAATATAAGATTATTCTTTGATAAATTTAATTGTTAAATATATATTTTTTTGATTTTGATACATCAATTATTATTATTTTTGTTTCAATAAAAAAAAAATTAAATTGTCATATAAAATTTATCTTAATAAAATATAGTCTATATAGGCAATAATGTAGTAGCTATATTGGTATAAAAAAAAATCTATTATATATAAAAATGTTATGTTAGTTTGTGTATGCTTCAAAAACTTCAGTTTTGCGTTGTTTTTAGTGTAAAGTTGTTAATTTCGATTATCGACAATTTTTATCGATATTTGGTAAGTAATAATAACGTACCTGACTACGGCTGTTTCCAATCTAATGTAACGATCAGCTATTAAGAGGTAGGTGAAAGTAGGCAGGATGTAATGTAACAAGCACTATACTAACTACTAATTCGCTTTACTGGCTAAACTTTACAAGTTAAACAAACAGGCAGTTAAAACTTCGGTTAAGATACTCAGTAAAAATTACAACTAACTTGCACGATGGTCACTAAAAGTACTAAACACATTTCATTAGTAAAGAAACATATTGCATACTAGGTAATTGCCCCCGGCTTCGTACAGATGTCCAATTTTAAGAAGTGGCAGAGCTCACTTCGTTTCGCAGTCATTTGCGTGGCCCGTCTGGCGGCAGTAACCACCCCCATGTTGTGTTTCGGTGAGTGAGTAAGGGAGTTTTTGCGTGAAAGAGTCACAAACATCCATACATCCAAACATACTTTCGCCCCATTATCAGTAAACGATTTTAGCGCAAAAAATATATCGATTTTTTAAATTAGAAAGTTACGTGATGAGGATAGGTTAGGTTAGGTTAACTTTTCTATTGACACACTTCATGAGAACATAATAAAAATATGTATGACTTTTTTGGTTAAATAAAATCGACAATTTTTCAACACTAGAAGAACATGTTAGAAATTAGTTTTAGTAATTCACAGTCTTCGTCGAAGCTAGAATCATGTTAATAATAGGGTTAATGTTCGCCCATTTCAAGTGATGGTGTCAGACATTGGCGCGCTCTCAATGAAACTCGTCCAAACAAGCATTATTCTCATACTAGCTTTAGCCTGAGGGCTCAGTGATGTCTCAATTCGTGGTCGTTTGAAAGTTATAATATAACCAGAACCTTCATCAAACTCGGAAATAATTTATAGATATTTGGACATGATTATAACTTGAAAACGACATCAATATATTAAATGTATAATAATTTATAGATATTTTGACATAATTATAACTTGAAAACGACATCAATATATTAAATGTATTTTATATTTATAGATATTTTGACATAATTATAACTTGAAAACGACATCAATATATTAAATGTATAATAATTTATAGATATTTTGACATAATTATAACTTGAAAACGACATCAATATATTAAATGTATAATAATTTATAGATATTTTGACATAATTATAACTTGAAAACGACATCAATATATTAAATGTATAATAATTTATAGATATTTTGACATAATTATAACTTGAAAACGACATCAATATATTAAATGTATAATAATTTATAGATATTTTGACATAATTATAACTTGAAAACGACATCAATATATTAAATGTATAATAATTTATAGATATTTTGACATAATTATAACTTTAAAATGACATCAATATATTAAATATACGTTTCAATATTTAATGATATCCATACTAAAATTATAAAAGCTGAGGAGTTCGTTTGGTTGTTTGGCAGAAAATACTGGTTCGAATTGAAAAATTATTTTTGTGTTGGATAGTCCATTTATTGAGAAAGGTTTTAACTTACTCCAATTTTTATTATATATATAATTTTTATTATATATATAATTTTTATTATATATATAATAAAAATTGAACGACAAAGTCGTGGGCACCAGCTAGTTTAAACATATAGTTAAATACTTGATTATAATTAACACATCATTCTTTAAAGACAAACGCCATACAGTTAAAAGCTTTTAACATTTATATCTCAGTGAGAAATATTAAGATTGCTGTATCATATTCTTCATTTTGAATTATTATTATTATTTTTTTAATATATGAATATTTAATATTTATTTATTTATCGATAAATAAAACAATGTAATCGGGTAGGTACATGATAATTTTCGTCCATCTTGTCACAGGACGACCGTATTATTATACATTGTGAAACAAAATTCACAAGTTATATCCGTAATTATATATAATATATATTATACACTATCCGTACTAATATTATAAATGCGAAAGTATGTTTGAATGTATGGATGTTTGTAACTCTTTCACGCAAAAACTACTGAACCGATCACAATGAAATTTTGCATACACGTTGTCTGTTACACCAGAAAGGACATAGGGTACCTTTCATCGTACAACGCGGACGAAGTCGCGGGCACCAGCTAGTTAAGTATATTTTACTAATCTAAAATATTTACTTTCACCAGTGTAGCCATACCCTTTCAAATCCACAGCTTCATTGAAGTACAAACTAATATTATCAAAACATCGGCGGTCGTTGGCCTTCAACAAAACTGGGTCAATCTGTGCCAATTCTGTATCAAACAGTAAACAAGTGGTGAGGTCCAATTCTTGAGGAAGGTAAAAAAATTTCGTATTTTTCTATGCTTCTCTTATTTACTGTATATATACATTTTTTTTTGTTAGTCGGCAAGCTTGTAGACCGACAACTGACGGTTCACTTGATGTAGGGTTTTGATTAGAGACAGGCGGCCCAAATGATTGCGAAACGCAATTACTTAATATAATTATTTGTATTTAGAAGATTAAAAAAAATTGTATCCGGATCGTTAATAAAATATTAAGGTATTATTTTTAAATTTGTTTTTTAATTGGTTTTTTTTTTATGGTGTGCGGTAAAACTCTACATCATTGTAATACTAAACTAAACATTATGTTGTATATAAAAAAAAAATGGCCGCGATCTCACTTGATGTAAGGTGCAGATGTGGCCGAAGGTGGACTGGGCTTACCTAGTAAAATCAAAAATCCAAATCAAAATATTTATTTATCAATTAGGTTTCTACAAGAAACCCATTTACACTTGATTTGAAGACTCCGAGGTTGTAATTTTGAGGAAACACAGACGCAGGCAGTGAGTTCCACTCCCTAGCGGTTCGGACAAGTAAGGTGGAACTGAAGGTGGAACTGAAGATGGAACTGAAGGTGGAACTGAAGGTGGAACTGAAGGTGGAACTGAAGGTGGAACTGAAGGTGGAACTGAAGGTGGAACTGAAGGTGGAACTGAAAGTGGAACTGAAGGTGGAACTGAAGGGGGACCACGCTTACCTAGTAAGTGGCCATTTACCCTTGATTTGAAGACCCCGAGGTTGTAATTTTGAGTAAACACAGACGCAGGCAGTGAGTTCCACTCCCTAGCGGTTCGGACAAGTAAGGTGGAACTGAAGGTGGAACTGAAGGTGGAACTGAAGGGGGACCACGCTTACCTAGTAAGTGGCCATTTACCCTTGATTTGAAGACCCCGAGGTTGTAATTTTGAGGAAACACAGACGCAGGCAGTGATTTCCACTCCCTAGCGGTTCGGACAAGTAAGGTGGAACTGAAGGTGGAACTGAAGTTGGAACTGAAGGGGGACCACGCTTACCTAGTAAGTGGCCATTTACCCTTGATTTGAAGACCCCGAGGTTGTAATTTTGAGTAAACACAGACGCAGGCAGTGAGTTCCACTCCCTAGAAGTTAGAACAAGCAAGGTGGAACTGTATTGATAGCAGTGAAAACTATGATTTCAGTTTTATAATGGGCTTTCTTTCT
Organism: Synanthedon myopaeformis; assembly: GCA_944738685.1. Taxonomy (NCBI): domain Eukaryota; kingdom Metazoa; phylum Arthropoda; class Insecta; order Lepidoptera; family Sesiidae; genus Synanthedon; species Synanthedon myopaeformis. The sequence continues at coordinate 540,808 of OX122927.1, read as the reverse complement.
AGAGTGACGAATCGTTCGAATCTGCAGTAACCTATCCGAAGAACATAAATGCAGAACATTCGCAGTACGTGTGATATTGTGCCTGTGATTTCTCTATCTTAATTTTTTTTCTTCCTAACTTATTTTTTTATTGTTATACCCATTTAATGGAGAGAATCCCTGTCTGTTATAGATCAGATAAAAAAAAAAACACATATCAGAAATTCAAACACCCAATATTATCTTAGTAAAGCACATTTTAGTAAAGTCTCTACCCAACAGTGTTACTTGATATGAGTACCTAGTGCATATAGATTGAAGTAGATACATACAGTTCTAGTCTAGGCACTCACCAGCGTAGGTATTTGTGGAATGATTTGCTCCAAAAAACATTCATGTTGAATTTACTCACTACCCTCTTATTTCGAACTGTTGCCGCTTGAGAACTTTAGCACTAAAGCCCCTTAGCTTGATTTTATACGTCGATAAGAAAAAATTTGCCGACATAAACTATTTTGTGTTAAATACTTCTACAAAGTGAATGTTTGTGATGAATATAATGTACTAGCTGGTGCCCGCGACTTCGTCCGCCTTGAACGATGAAAGGTATTCTATGTCCCTTCTGGTGTCCCAGACAACGTGTATGCAAAATTTCATGGCGATCGGTTCAGTAGTTTTTACATGAAAGAGTTACAAACGTCCATACATCCAAACATACTTTCGCATTTATAATATTAAGTACGGATAAGGTGCTAATGAAAAATAAGACGATACACGAGGAGAGCGTCATGAACTTGAAGCTTTAACAAAATCTTGAAATATTAAGGATTAGTTAAGATGCTTAACGGCAGGTTTGTTTTTTGAAATGAATTTTCAAAGTTGACTCTGGTCTGGATCTGGAAAGAAATCCTACTGTAGTAGGCACAGTACTTGCAGCTCAAATAATCTCATCTAAAGCTCAAATAATTAAGCTCAAATCAAACATCTAAAGCTTAATTATGATTCCCAATAAACTATTCAATGCTTTGTATTGACTATTGTTCTCATCGACATAGATATTCGAGTTCTAGATGTAGATTTGCAAATGAGAAACGTTTTTATCAAAGGAATCACCTACAATTAAATAAACCATCAGCCTGCCTGCCAACCTTTATATAAAAAAAGAAAACTTAAGCCACGAAAGGCTCATGTCTATAGGTCCTCCCGTTTGAATATCGTCGTACTATACAATTGAAAACCTATACAACAGAATACATTGTGGTAAGAACATGTCACACATTTTTACAAAAATACATTAATACACTATAATTTCATATAAAAATGCAGTTTATTTCTTAAGTCCCATTAATATTTATTTCTTCAATACTTTTCTTAAACACTTACCTATTTTAAAATTATTTAATACATTTATGAAAAAAAAAAAACTGCGTTGTATTTTCGCTAATAAACTTTTTATACTGGGTTTAAAAAGGGTCGTTCGTTAGTTAAACAAGTTAAGTTAGTTGAGGGTTTAAAAAGGGTTTTACTCCAAAACACAGGTAATCCTAGTTTGGAGGTCAGGGGATGGCAATGCATTTAAATACCTTTAATAATTATTAATGAAGCTTATCCATGTAAATTTACAATTGGTTAAAGATTATAAGAATAACACAATTTGTTAAAGAGAGCAAATCTAAACCAATGGTCTAAAAATAAACTAAAAATAGAATCTAAAAAAAAAAAAAAATTACAATTAATACAAACAAAAAATTTGGATACTTCAATGTCAAAATGCAAAAATTTGGATGGATTGTCAAATGTTAAATCTTAAAAATTACTCAAAAATACATAAAACCATGAACAGTTAAGAGTGTGACGAAATGGCAGCAAGAAACTTTAGTTACCTTATTACTATAGCAAGACTTGTATACGCCTGTAATTGGTGCTTGTGTCATCTGAAATACTCTGTGAATCATTATATCATAAATAATTTTAATACGTGTACTGTTGGTGTATCTTAATAAATAAAAAAAAAAAAAAAAAAAAACAAAAAAAAAGACCTCTTAAAATTATACAAATTTTCGGCAGAAAATATTGCAACCAGCTGCTTACCATTAGGCGTCATCGATTGTATAAAAACATTTCTTCCTGTTTAATTCTATTTGGTTTGCTCATTCGCTTCAGAGAGGGATAAACGAGGGGAGTATAAAAAACAATATAACCATTTCATGTGTCGGCCATTTTCCTGATTGGGAGTGTTAGGGAGTTTTCAAAGCGGGGAAATCCTGAAGTTGGGGAGCATTCACACAAAATTGTACCCATAAACCTCATTTCAATATATTATATAAGATATTATGTGCTTACATTGAACTTAATGTTTTATTGTAGAATTAGGGCCTCTTTCACCAATTGCAAGTGAAGTGTTGATTACTTAATTTTAGAAATAATTTTATGTTTTATTAAATTATGCACTCGGTTTACTGCATCTTTGGATAGGCTATTTTTTTTATTATTTTCTTTTTAATGTTTGGGACTTTTACCGTACAAACAAAGGTATATCATCTCCATCATTCCCGGTTAACGGTGACTTTAAATGGCGGTTAGCCTACTTGACACATGGTGAAAGAGGCCTAAGTAGTCGCCCTTTCGATTATCATAAATCTGTATCTCCGGCAACGGCCAAGTGCTTGTTAAAAAATAGCACAATTCGAAAATTCAATAGCAATTCAACAATTTCAATAATTGAAAAGTAAATGAAAAATTACCTATCAAAAATAAAATATTAGTGCATTTCTGTGCTGGGCTCGTCCGGGATTTGAACCCGGGACCTCTCGCACCCTAAGCGAAAATCATACCCCTAGACCAACGAGCCACTTGTTGAGGCAGTTGAAATAAAGGTATTTAAATTTAAAAAAAGTATGAATTTATACATTAATGTAAGCTACATATTATTATAATATTATGTAATCTGTATTATATTTATATATATTTTTGTCATAATAAGATATTTATATAAAGAGAAAAGATTTGATATTTTTTTGTATGTTTGTTTGTAAATTCAATACTACTTAATCAATTTTAAAAATACTTTGACGTGACTTTCACCTATATAAATCTACATTTTGTATGATTATACGTATATTATCAGATTTTTTATATTATATTCAATTTATATAAGCATTGTTTTTTTTTTTTTAAATGTTTTATCAGTTTTGATACCTACTTATTGTGAAACTAGCTGTACCGCTCCCGGCTTCGCCCTACAAATTCATACAATTTAATTTACAAGTTGATATATGATACAATGTGCATGCTAATTTCTCGTACTTTAAAAATATTTTTCTCTTTTTAAAATGTATTCCAAATTTATAATATGTGCATGTTAACTTTACCAATCTTTTTTAAATGTATAAAATTGACCTACGTATGTATTGCGTCATTCACTCTCAAACGTATGTCAAGTTTAAGCCAGCCATAACATTCCACTACGTATTGTTAATGCAATATGCGTCATAACAATTCGATCGTATTACAACAAAACATACAGGCTGTTGTTTTAATTGGAAAGTTACGGGGTGTATCGAATATTACATTTTTATTCTTATAATGTTATAATATTTGTCTTGAATTCATCATTCTCTCAAATAGGGAGGGGGGAGGGGGGGATGTAACGGACGCGGCTGAGCTGACTCAGCGCTGTAGGCGTCCGTAAAAAGGCTCGCGGCCGCCCCGCGAAAACCAGTTGTTCCTCGCGTGTCGTCCGAACTAGACCCCTTTTGTATACAAACGTTACATAAAGAAAGTCAGTCAGTATATACGTTTGACGACACGTTTGGTCTAGTGGCTAGTAACCCTAGCTGTTAACCAAACGGTCGCGGGTTCGAATCCCGCTAGGGGCAAATGTTTATGTGTTAACATTTTACCTTTGTACCTGAGTTATGGATGTTTTATATTTATAATATGTATGTATTTATAAAAAAAAGTAATCTGTGTATTATATCAACTGTCTGGTATCCATAATACAAGCATTAGTTGCTTACTATGGAACTAGATGGTGCTGTGTGGAATGTGTGATGATATTTATTTATTTATTTATTTATTTATTTATTTATTTATTTATTTATTTATTTATTTATTTATTTATTTATATACCTACACATAAAAAAAGAAACCTACACATCAGTCTTTTATTTAGCAACCTGGAGTCCACCACCAAGCTTACACTAGAAATCGCATTTGAATATTATAATTATATTCTTTTCTGAATGGTCTTCTAACTAAAAAAAAATCACAAAATCTCATTCAGTAATTTCGTAGATAAACCTGTTTGTGTAAACTAAAATACACACACACGCAAAATTAATTTCAATATTAATTTAAAGAAGAGTTCTTTAATTTTTTCTATGTAAAGGTCGACAGACAAGCTGACGGTCGACAGACAATTTCAAGGCTAACCTAACCTATTAGTAAAGAATAGGCAAATGAGCTTTTGTCAGGCGTTGAAATTTTTATTCTTGTTTTTACATGATCCCTCGGGAACAGTACTTTTATTTTCTGGATGAAAGGTACCCTATGTCCTTTTCTGTATCCATGATAACGTGTATGCAAAATTTCATTATGATCGGTTGTGTAGTTACGGCGTGAAAGCGTAACAAACAAACAAAAACAAAAATTCTAATGTTAATAAATATTAATTTCTTAACTATAATTTTCCCTTCACTGATCAACATAATTTCAGTGCTAATAAACTCATAATCTGATTTCGGTTAGTTCGTGTTTGATTTTCAACCCGTCAGTTCCAAACTCATAATTGATTCTCATTATTGACAAAGCATTGTACTCCATACTAAATAAAATTGTTCATATTTACATATAATCAATTTGATTTTGTAAAAGAATAATCTTATCGCAGAAAGAAGTTTTTTTTAAATAAGTAAATTGTTTTTGTTTGATATTTTTAAATTTCCAAATTATTCTGGCAGTCACTTAAAATGTTTAATATGACACACAAATAGATTTCTTTCAGAAATGTTTTCTCAATATTGATTTTTTTTTACAAAATATGTACATAACTAGCTGAGCCGCTGACGTTGAACGGTCGGCGGCTGCCATGACAACGGCTAACTGCCACTTTAAATGTTACAGCGGTTATCGTTGGCGAGTTAGTTCTCCTCGCTTTCGGCAGATGGTGCCGTAAAAAAAGTGCGATAGATATTATATTATTACGCAAAATATAGATAAGATCAATCCTTGAAGCGGATCGCATAATGTGTAAAAACTTAAAGTCAAACCGTCGGCTAGTTTTCGAGTTTTTGAGAGATACATTATATATATATTATTATTATTATAGATTACATATAGATTATTTCGTAACTTAACACAACTAACTTGTACAGAAATAGTACAGAAATAGTTATTGAGAAGCAATCACGTTTTTGTAAACAATTCTCGATATATAGACATTAATGTTTTTTTAAGAGGAAATACTAGAACTTAGGAAACTATAATATTAAATTACAAAGTTATATACACTGACGGGATTAGGAACATGACGACGGATGTTACACAAATGTCACAATTAAACCTTTTGTAAATGAACTTCAGCAAAGTGCCATCATATTGTTTTAAATATAATATTTCAGCGGCTAATGCAGAATGCGTAATTGAAGTTCCAAACAGTTTGCAATCTGCTACGAGTAGAATGTTTTGAATTTAAATGTAGAAACGAACGCAAACAGAACAATAGTTTTAAATTGTACACTACATATGTGTTATTTATTTACTTATATGTACATACATATATATAAGGGCCTCTTTCACCAACTACAAGTGTTGATTAGTTACTTTCAGAAATAATTTTATGTGTTATTAAATTATGCACTCGGTTTTGTGCATGCTTCGTTAGGCGAATTTTTATTCATTTGGGACTTATACCGTACAAACAAAGGTATATCATCTCCATCATTCCCGGTTACCGGTGACTTTAAATGGTGGTTAGCCTACTTGACACATGGTGAAAGAGGCTCTAAGAATACTAGCTGACCCGGCAAACGTTGCTTTGGCAAACGTTGCTGTGTTATAGGCGACGGTAGCCATTTACCATCAAGTGGGCCATCAGCCTGTATGTCGAGACCTGACTATGTTAGGCTTTTCATGAGTGTAGGTACATTCTTTACAATAATTTCGTTTTATTTTAAGTAATATTCATGCATGAAATGATTTGCATACTAAAGAAACTTTTGTGGACAAATTGTCACTAGAATGACTACGTACGAGTACATTACATATTTTTATTCCGATTTTTGTAAAAGCACGCGATCAAAAAACACACGATACATTAAAACTTCGTGTACTGTTGATTTTAATCTTAGATCTTAATTTATAATGTACTAGCTGGTGCCCGCGACTTCGTCTGCGTTGAACGATGAAAGGTACCCTATGTCCTTTCTGGTGTCCCAGACGACGTGTATGGTAATTTTCATTGTGATCGGTTCAGTAGTTTTTACGTGAAAGAGTTACAAACATCCATACATCCAAACATACTTTCGCATTTATAATATTTTAAGTTCATCAGGCTTTTTAATGTTGTTTATATACAAATAAGATCCCATTTAATTTAGGATAATTTGTAACACTGCCTCATTTTAGAATATTTATTTATTTATTTAGATTTAGATTACATACAGCCATAAATTTAAAAAATATATATTATAGATTATATACAAATAACCCCTAAATATCATAAAAAATATATTTTTACATTTATTTATTAATTAAATTAACTTATATTTATAATTAGTTTCATAAAAGACGAGGCGTGCACGTACGTAATAGTTATTCGTGTGTTTCCAAATCTATGGTGCCCTCCCTCAGGACGGGGTGTGGGTAATGGATCCAAGATCGATCTACTGCAATATCCATTTAGTCGCGAAATACTACCAATCGTTTCTCTCTGTGTATACATTTCAATAATGTTCTCGTAGGTGATATTTTTGTTCTCAATAATTTTATTTAATGTGGGCAACACATCAGAAGTCTTTGGTCAAATGGGTCAAAGAAATGTGGTCTGTATATAAGCAAATAAACATTTATTAGTTATTGAAGAATAAAAATACACGAAGAAAAAAAATAATAAAAAAGCGAAATATCGCGAAATTTACTAATTCACAGCCAATGCGTTTTTTATATGTTAGAGTCAACAGACAGCTTGATAGCAAAGATCCACGTCCACGTAATCCCTTAAAACCTTAAACTGAAGATAATATTTGATAGAATTGCCCTCATTAAGTGGATTTTAAATGTTAAAATAAAGCGTATCTTCTCTAATTTTTTTAAATCATATAATGTAAAGGTAATCTAGCCTATTGTTAACATTATTATAAGGAATAATTTCGCTAAATTTGTTACTAGATCCGCAACTGAACACTATCAATTATGAAGAGTAAATTATTATTATTATTATTCAGATATTTATTTTCTATCTTAAATTTAAATTTTTTACAATATAAATAAAAAACAATAAATATTATAAAAAAATATTATTATTATTATTATTATTATTATTTATAAAAGATGGGTTTGCTCTTGGCCAACAACCAACTGTGTAGCAAGTATGAGGCCTAAGATGGAGCGAACCTCATTCTCAACCCAGAAGATGCCTATTCACTCGAACTTTGAAAAGATTTGGATTATATGAGCTCAGGAGTTCCAAACCTTTGGCAGTGCACATTATAAAAGATGTTTTAAAGCGCTTGGTCCGAAATAGAGGGATATCGACAAGATGAGGATGATTGTTATAAATGTTCGGATTATTACCGAACACTTAGTTAGTTAGGTGTTTCGATATACCTAATACCTAACTTATACTGACGTAGCGTTGCGCGTGACCACTTTTTAGGTCAGCCGCCGCACGACTTGTAATTATTTAGTTAATAATTATTTTTAGTGCATAAGTGATCGTTTTATCGATCGGATGTACTCATAAATAAAGTAAATCCATATCCATACTAATATTATAAATTTGAATGTAACTCTGACTGTCTGTCTGACAAACACTCAACCGATCATCTAGAAATTTTGCATACATTTTGTCAGGGAAGGGTTGTCAGGGTATCATTCAGAATAAAAGTACTGCCCCTGAGTGATCATCTAAAATTAATAAATCTAACGCCTGACAAAAGTATAATAGCAATAAAGATGTCAGGCGCCATAAAGCATATGGTTTTTTTTTAATGCGGACGAGATCACGGGACCAGCTAGTCCGTACTAATATTATAAATGCGAAAGTATGTTTGGATGTATGGATGTTTGTAACTCTGTAACGCAAAAACTACTGAACCGATCACCATGAAATTTTGCATACACGTTGTCTGGGACACCAGAACGGACATAGGGTACATTTCATCGTTCAACGCGGACGAAGTCGCGAGCACCAGCTAGTAATATTATAAATGCGAAAGTATGTTTGGATGTATGGATGTTTGTAACTCTGTAACGCAAAAACTACTGAACCGATCACCATGAAATTTTGCATACACGTTGTCTGGGACACCAGAACGGACATAGGGTACATTTCATCGTTCAACGCGGACGAAGTCGCGAGCACCAGCTAGTAATATTATAAATGCGAAAGTATGTTTGGATGTATGGATGTTTGTAACTCTTTCACGCAAAAACTACTGAACCGATCAGCATGAAATTTTGCATACACGTTGTCTGAGAAACCAGAAAGGACATAGAGTACCTTTCATCGTTCAACGCTGACCAAGTCGCGGGCACCAGCTAGTATGTTATAAAATAGAAAAAAGGTAAGTACAATATTTCGTCGTAGTATACAATTTTGTGTAATAAAAGTACACTCTTGACGCGAAGATAGCGTTAAGCGCGATTTATGTGTACAGTATAAATCAGAGGGGGTTGACTCGAGTGGCCTGCTGACTTATCTGACCTCAAAAAGTGCATGCGTTTGACTCTAACAAGAAACACAACCGTTCTTTGTGTTTTTGGTTGGGTTTCAGTGTTATTTATTAAACAATATTTTAACAACTTATTTTTAGTAATTCTCCTCATGTCAATACTGGCTGGCGCTCGCGACTACGTCCGCGTTGAAAATTTAAAAAAAAAAGCAATATAACGCTTGACCTCGTGTTGCTATAACACTTTGACCAGGCGTTAGTATTTTATTTTTTATTTATCCCTCGGGAATAGTCCTTTTTTCTGGATGAAAGGTACCCTATGTCCTTTCTTGTGTCCCAGACAACGTGCCGACAAAAACTATTTTGTATTAAAGACTTATACAAAGTGAATGTTTGTGATGAATATAATGTACTAGCTGGTGCCCGCGACTTCGTCCGCGTTGAACGATAAAAGGTACCCTATGTCCTTTCTGGTGTAACAGACAACGTGTATGCAAAATTTCATTGTGATCGGTAAAGTAGTTTTTGCGTGAAAGAGTTACAAACATCCAAACGTACTTTGGCATTTATAATATTAGTATAGTATAGATTCACCTAAAGCGGTTTTGTTAACATTAATGTGTCCCTAGATTAAGAAATGTAAGTTTGTGCATGTTGAAATTTTACATTATTGAGTTTCTTTCGAGGTTCCTTATCAGGATCGTCATCTTGACTTTTATTTCCGAAACCCTAGTAAATTTAAATTTATATAAAAAGAGACAATCATAAGAGATTCTTGGAGAAACTTAATTGATAAATATAAACCAAAAATTACAATTACAATTGATACAAACAAAATTTTTTAATACTATGTCAAATGTTAAAAATAAATAAATATATTATATGTCAAAATTAAAAAAAAAAAAGTACAATCAAAAATTTAAAAAAGTCAAAAAAATTACCCATTCACCTGTAAATTTCTTTTATATGAGTAAATAAAAAAAAATTTTTTTTTTCATAAAACTGTTACAACGCTTCGTAACTTCCACTAACTTTGAAATTGGTGTAATTTTATAAGCAAAAAATTGTTCAAAGGACATATTTATTGAAAGGTTGGCATTATTTCATGGGCCATTGTTCTGTATGATAGCATGACGAATTTGTGTAGGCGTATTAAAGTTGTGCTTTGTTCACAAAGGACACGGAATTAGCTCGAGTTTCCAAGTGGAAACGCCCTTAGAATAATGTGGAGCCTTAAGTACTGTGCTTATTAAGGGTACCCTGAACTAAGGGCACGCCTTAGTTTGAATTCACAGCAGGCCATCAAACACATTTTATTAATAACTAGCTGGTGCCCGCTACTTCGTCTGCGTTGAACGATGAAAGGTACCTATGTCCTTTCTGGTGTCACAGACAACGTGTATGCAAAATTTCATGATGATCGGTTCAGTAGTTTTTGCGTTAGAGTTACAAACATCAATACATCCAAACATACTTTCGCATTTATAATATTAGTACGGATTTAATGCGTATCAAACATTGATATGTATATTTTGCATAGCATTAGCATAGTATTTAAAAAAAAAATGTACCTAATCGTTCCAAATTCAAAGAACAACCTGCTTTTTTCCGAGTACACACAGAGTGTAATGTGTATCTTTTCTCTTTGATAATATGTGTATTGCAAAATAAGTTAATAATATTAGATATTCGCTGAAGGCTTTAGAGTACTTTGCAAGGTCACGTGAATAAGTAAACAAATCGATAAAATAAAAACCACTTAATTCCAAAGGTACAACCTTAATGCGAACACTAAAAATCCCAATTTGGAGAGCCTTCTTGCCATGATTACGCCACAGTATAACCACTTGTACAGTATAAGATCTTGTATTGTTTTTTATATAATATATTTTGTTGTGAGTATAAAAGATTTGTATTTGAGGTAAGTCTCTTCGTATACGAAATTATATGACATTGATAATTTTATAAAAATTCACATTTTAAAAATATTTAATTTAATAATAAAAAAAACCAGTTAATTAGTATTAGGGCCTCTTTCACCAACTACAAGTAAAGTGTTGATTAGTAACTTTTAGAAATAATTTTATGTTTTATTAAATTATAAACTCGGTTTACTGTGCATCCTTCGATAGGCGTTTTTTTTTTATTATTTTCTTTTTAATGTTTGGAACTTTTACCGTACAAACAAAGGTATATCATCTCCATCATTCCCGTTTACCGGTGATAATTGAATAGCAGCTTGAAATGCAGTATTACATTGAGTAAAAAGTGAATGCCATCAGCTTATTCTCTTAACATTATCATGTCTTGTAATTAACCTTATAACTTGCTTTTATATGCAAGATAAGGTTATTATATAAGCATCTTGCTTTTATAAGTTTGTTTTCTGTTTGACTACTAAATTCTTGTTATTTCTCAATAGAGAAATAAATACTAAAATTTCACTATAATTTTAGTAATTTCCCCATGCCCTATTAATTCGTTTGATACAATTTTTTGTAAAACTGCTAAACAAAAAGTGAAATATTTTACGTGCAAAATTAATAAGTCACGCCAATAGAATGATGTCAATCAGTTAAACAAATGAGTTAAAATATTAAATTATTATAAATTGAAATTTAATTATGATCATGCGAAATGTCAATCGGTGCCCCAATATTTACATTGACTTGTGTATTTGAACGAAGGGAAGCAATTATTTACATAACATAATTGTGATGCTTCCTTCACTCTACTTGCCTAGTCATTATATTATTTATTTATTTCGATATACATGTTCAAGGTTTCGTGTTCAAGGTAATTATAGATAGTCTCATCATTAAGCATGAAATATCAAATACGTTAGTTGTAGGTAAATCATTAGTATTTATTACACAACAGAGAAATATGCCATAATACTGTATATTGAGATGTACATAATATAATTTTCTAGTGTCAAAGCACACTGCGTTCTATCATAGAGTAAATAGTACTATTTACTCTATGGTTCTTCTATGGATGGAGAAAACTATTTAAAAGGTCGCGGAGACAGTTTGTAGATTTAATGGTGTTTTTTTCTGCTTTTAAGTATCAGTATTAATTGGATATTCACACAAACTATTTTTGAGAAAAAACTTTCATCGCAATTAATTTGAGAATTTTATCTTTAATAAAATTTAATTTTGGCAAATGAATACTTTTTATTACAAATGGTTTAGAGATTCAATTAAAATTTTAAGCCTGTTTAGTTACTCTCCTACGTCTAACTGCGTATCTGAACGAGGCATAAACGTAAAAGTGACGTCTGCGACTTCCAAAATTATATGACAGGCATTTCAGGATTTCATATTGAATGCCATAAACAGATTGCGAAGTCGTAATGTCATTTTATAACATGACTTACAATACTTAAGTTATAAAGTTGTTGTGCTTGAATAACGCACGGTTTGTAAGTTGGTAGGCTGTAAATTGGCGGGACATTGTTTGGTATTGATATGGAAAGAGAGATTAACGAGGAAGGTTTGTGTATATAAAAATTGCATCCCGGGCGAAGTCGGGAGCGGATCACTTGTACTGTATAAAATGAAAAATTTTATTAAGTAATACTTTTAGGCTCGAGTTCACCAACAGACGGTAATTTTTAAACAGCTGTTTAAAATTTAAACAGCCGTTTAATAATATTTTGTTGATCACCATCGCTAAACTGCGGGTTATACGCCCTAAACATCAGGTTAATCATTAAGTTAATCAGATGTATAGGGCGTTTAACCCGCATTTTAGCGATTGTGAACAACAAAATATTATTAAACGGCTGTTTAAATTTTAAACAGCTGTTTAAAAATAACCGTCTATTGGTGAACTCGAGCCTTAGTAAGTATAACAGTTGTTTAAAATGAATAAAATGACGAACAAATTCCATGGCAGCCAACGAGTCATGTTTAAGCGTTAAGCGCGATTTATGTGTACAGTATAAATCAGAGGGGGTTGACTCGAGTGGCCTGCTGACTTATCTGACCTCAAAAAGTGCATGCGTTTGACTCTAACAAGAAACACAACCGTTCTTTGTGTTTTTGGTTGGGTTTCAGTGTTATTTATTAAACAATATTTTAACAACTTATTTTTAGTAATTCTCCTCATGTCAATACTGGCTGGCGCTCGCGACTACGTCCGCGTTGAAAATTTAAAAAAAAAAGCAATATAACGCTTGACCTCGTGTTGCTATAACACTTTGACCAGGCGTTAGTATTTTATTTTTTATTTATCCCTCGGGAATAGTCCTTTTTTCTGGATGAAAGGTACCCTATGTCCTTTCTTGTGTCCCAGACAACGTGCCGACAAAAACTATTTTGTATTAAAGACTTATACAAAGTGAATGTTTGTGATGAATATAATGTACTAGCTGGTGCCCGCGACTTCGTCCGCGTTGAACGATAAAAGGTACCCTATGTCCTTTCTGGTGTAACAGACAACGTGTATGCAAAATTTCATTGTGATCGGTAAAGTAGTTTTTGCGTGAAAGAGTTACAAACATCCAAACGTACTTTGGCATTTATAATATTAGTATAGTATAGATTCACCTAAAGCGGTTTTGTTAACATTAATGTGTCCCTAGATTAAGAAATGTAAGTTTGTGCATGTTGAAATTTTACATTATTGAGTTTCTTTCGAGGTTCCTTATCAGGATCGTCATCTTGACTTTTATTTCCGAAACCCTAGTAAATTTAAATTTATATAAAAAGAGACAATCATAAGAGATTCTTGGAGAAACTTAATTGATAAATATAAACCAAAAATTACAATTACAATTGATACAAACAAAATTTTTTAATACTATGTCAAATGTTAAAAATAAATAAATATATTATATGTCAAAATTAAAAAAAAAAAAGTACAATCAAAAATTTAAAAAAGTCAAAAAAATTACCCATTCACCTGTAAATTTCTTTTATATGAGTAAATAAAAAAAAATTTTTTTTTTCATAAAACTGTTACAACGCTTCGTAACTTCCACTAACTTTGAAATTGGTGTAATTTTATAAGCAAAAAATTGTTCAAAGGACATATTTATTGAAAGGTTGGCATTATTTCATGGGCCATTGTTCTGTATGATAGCATGACGAATTTGTGTAGGCGTATTAAAGTTGTGCTTTGTTCACAAAGGACACGGAATTAGCTCGAGTTTCCAAGTGGAAACGCCCTTAGAATAATGTGGAGCCTTAAGTACTGTGCTTATTAAGGGTACCCTGAACTAAGGGCACGCCTTAGTTTGAATTCACAGCAGGCCATCAAACACATTTTATTAATAACTAGCTGGTGCCCGCTACTTCGTCTGCGTTGAACGATGAAAGGTACCTATGTCCTTTCTGGTGTCACAGACAACGTGTATGCAAAATTTCATGATGATCGGTTCAGTAGTTTTTGCGTTAGAGTTACAAACATCAATACATCCAAACATACTTTCGCATTTATAATATTAGTACGGATTTAATGCGTATCAAACATTGATATGTATATTTTGCATAGCATTAGCATAGTATTTAAAAAAAAAATGTACCTAATCGTTCCAAATTCAAAGAACAACCTGCTTTTTTCCGAGTACACACAGAGTGTAATGTGTATCTTTTCTCTTTGATAATATGTGTATTGCAAAATAAGTTAATAATATTAGATATTCGCTGAAGGCTTTAGAGTACTTTGCAAGGTCACGTGAATAAGTAAACAAATCGATAAAATAAAAACCACTTAATTCCAAAGGTACAACCTTAATGCGAACACTAAAAATCCCAATTTGGAGAGCCTTCTTGCCATGATTACGCCACAGTATAACCACTTGTACAGTATAAGATCTTGTATTGTTTTTTATATAATATATTTTGTTGTGAGTATAAAAGATTTGTATTTGAGGTAAGTCTCTTCGTATACGAAATTATATGACATTGATAATTTTATAAAAATTCACATTTTAAAAATATTTAATTTAATAATAAAAAAAACCAGTTAATTAGTATTAGGGCCTCTTTCACCAACTACAAGTAAAGTGTTGATTAGTAACTTTTAGAAATAATTTTATGTTTTATTAAATTATAAACTCGGTTTACTGTGCATCCTTCGATAGGCGTTTTTTTTTTATTATTTTCTTTTTAATGTTTGGAACTTTTACCGTACAAACAAAGGTATATCATCTCCATCATTCCCGTTTACCGGTGACTTTAAATGGCGGTTAGCCTACTTGACACATGATGAAAGAGGCCCTTAACCTAACGTAACAGTTATTTTTTTATTCGAAAATATTATATTTAACAGTGATTAACAATAATTACAGTCAGAGATTGTTTACAGAGACTCATTATGCCTACTTCACTATATTTATTCCTGTTTTCAATAACTCAACCGTTTGCCACAGTAATGCGATGAAGCCTCAACCCTCATTGGATTTTTGTTCGCTAATCTGGGAATAAAGGAATATTCTTCACCGTTAGTCATTTTTTAATTGACGTGGAACTCCTTCTAAAAATCCACAAATGCTCTCCGAGTTATCCATTTAGTATACTCGTATATGTATGTAAACAACATAAATAATGTCTGAACAAAAATCAACAAAGTTCAGTTAAAGTTAACAAGTTATAAATAACAAAGGACAAAGTTCGACTACTGTTTTATGTGCACATACCCTGGTTAACGCTCGTATCGTTTTTTACAGGCTACAAGAACCTTAATTCTGTATAACGACGTCTATGAAAGGCTTTATTATGGGCCATGTTATGTGTAGCGAGACACGTTTCACAAGTTCACTCTTTACTCCCTAACAATACAGAGACCAGAGTGGAATAACAGCACTTGTTATCTTTTAGGAAAGGAAGACAGAGTCTATGGCCTATTCTCACCTTGATAGATGCATATCTCTAGGTTTTGCTTGCATTTATAGGCGATGGTTCCTTGCAGTAGACTGTTAATAATCTGATATCAGAAAAAGGTGTTCTCCATACGGTGGCCTTTTTATCAGATCGCCGGCCATAGACAATAAAAAAAAGGTTTAATTTTGCTAAATTTGGAACATTTATAAAGTATGGCTCTTCTGGCGGCAGTAACCATCTCTAATTGAATAGCAGCTTGAAATGCAGTATTACATTGAGTAAAAAGTGAATGCCATCAGCTTATTCTCTTAACATTATCATGTCTTGTAATTAACCTTATAACTTGCTTTTATATGCAAGATAAGGTTATTATATAAGCATCTTGCTTTTATAAGTTTGTTTTCTGTTTGACTACTAAATTCTTGTTATTTCTCAATAGAGAAATAAATACTAAAATTTCACTATAATTTTAGTAATTTCCCCATGCCCTATTAATTCGTTTGATACAATTTTTTGTAAAACTGCTAAACAAAAAGTGAAATATTTTACGTGCAAAATTAATAAGTCACGCCAATAGAATGATGTCAATCAGTTAAACAAATGAGTTAAAATATTAAATTATTATAAATTGAAATTTAATTATGATCATGCGAAATGTCAATCGGTGCCCCAATATTTACATTGACTTGTGTATTTGAACGAAGGGAAGCAATTATTTACATAACATAATTGTGATGCTTCCTTCACTCTACTTGCCTAGTCATTATATTATTTATTTATTTCGATATACATGTTCAAGGTTTCGTGTTCAAGGTAATTATAGATAGTCTCATCATTAAGCATGAAATATCAAATACGTTAGTTGTAGGTAAATCATTAGTATTTATTACACAACAGAGAAATATGCCATAATACTGTATATTGAGATGTACATAATATAATTTTCTAGTGTCAAAGCACACTGCGTTCTATCATAGAGTAAATAGTACTATTTACTCTATGGTTCTTCTATGGATGGAGAAAACTATTTAAAAGGTCGCGGAGACAGTTTGTAGATTTAATGGTGTTTTTTTCTGCTTTTAAGTATCAGTATTAATTGGATATTCACACAAACTATTTTTGAGAAAAAACTTTCATCGCAATTAATTTGAGAATTTTATCTTTAATAAAATTTAATTTTGGCAAATGAATACTTTTTATTACAAATGGTTTAGAGATTCAATTAAAATTTTAAGCCTGTTTAGTTACTCTCCTACGTCTAACTGCGTATCTGAACGAGGCATAAACGTAAAAGTGACGTCTGCGACTTCCAAAATTATATGACAGGCATTTCAGGATTTCATATTGAATGCCATAAACAGATTGCGAAGTCGTAATGTCATTTTATAACATGACTTACAATACTTAAGTTATAAAGTTGTTGTGCTTGAATAACGCACGGTTTGTAAGTTGGTAGGCTGTAAATTGGCGGGACATTGTTTGGTATTGATATGGAAAGAGAGATTAACGAGGAAGGTTTGTGTATATAAAAATTGCATCCCGGGCGAAGTCGGGAGCGGATCACTTGTACTGTATAAAATGAAAAATTTTATTAAGTAATACTTTTAGGCTCGAGTTCACCAACAGACGGTAATTTTTAAACAGCTGTTTAAAATTTAAACAGCCGTTTAATAATATTTTGTTGATCACCATCGCTAAACTGCGGGTTATACGCCCTAAACATCAGGTTAATCATTAAGTTAATCAGATGTATAGGGCGTTTAACCCGCATTTTAGCGATTGTGAACAACAAAATATTATTAAACGGCTGTTTAAATTTTAAACAGCTGTTTAAAAATAACCGTCTATTGGTGAACTCGAGCCTTAGTAAGTATAACAGTTGTTTAAAATGAATAAAATGACGAACAAATTCCATGGCAGCCAACGAGTCATGTTTCCCAATAAAGTATTTGCGTCAGCAGAAGTTGTCATTGAGATAAAACATTTAAAAACAGCTTCGCGACATCTAATTCAATATAAGACGGCGTATTGAATCTGTCTCCATTCCATTGGATATGCCCACGGGTAGCGGATACACAGTATAAAAAACATGTTACAGTAGGAGATGTATGTTCCTCATAAGATAAGTCTGGGCGATCAAGCCGCGCTCGGCAATAATTGTATTGCAATCAATATTGCAATAATAATTTGCAATAAATAAATAATTTTTATGTAACAATAAATATAAATATCTTCACACATTCCACACAGCACCATCTAGTTCCACAGTAAGCAACTATTGCTTGTATTATGGATACCAGACAGTTGATATAATACATAGATTACTTTTTTTTATAAATACATACATATTATAAATACAAAACATCCATGACTCAGGTGCAAAGGTAAAATGTCAACACATAAACATTTGCCCCTAGCGGGATTCGAACCCGCGACGGTTTGGTTAATAGCTAGGGTTACTAGCCAGTAGACCAAACGGGTCGTCAATGCCATGAACAGTATAATTGACAGGCTGACGATACATTGTGGCTACCGAGACCAACCAACCTAGACCAGAGATAATTTTACAAAATTAATTTCTAAAGTTTCAATGCCAGAAATTGAACTTGGAACTTCTGTCTAAGCACCTTATCGAAGCCCTAACTGACACCTTAACCACTCGACCAAGGGCTCGAACGAAAGTTATAGGACTTTGCTAATGGTTGCTAAAATACTTTCATATTGGTTTCGTATTTATCAAAGATTTTTATTTGTAGTAGCTAAAGCTAAGCTAAGCTAAAGTTTAAGGTGACGGTGGCCACATACCACATATCGCGGTGATCGTCACCCTGTTTGACAACCTACACAAAAAATAATTTCGTGTTTATAACTTCAATCAAATCATTTTAAAATGCCATTTTTTTTAATATTAATTAATTTCTTTCATATCATTACAGCTACTTACCATTACAGGGTTATCCAATGTAAAATAATAATAAACTAGTTGGTGCTCGCGATTTCGTCCGCGTTGAACGATGAAAGGTACTCTATGTCCTTTCTGGTGTCCCAGACAATGTGTATGCAAAATTTCATGGTGATCTGTTCAGTAGTTTTTGCGTGAAGGAGTCACAAACATCCAAACATACTTTCACGTTTATAATATTAGTACGGATTTAGATATCCACCTAATTCTTTGGCTTTCGTATTCAAACATCTTTACTATTTAGTTAGATACATATTGTGCGTATCAGCACTATTCGATACTGTAACCTAACCTTTACTACAGCCTATAATTTAACTAAGGTTAGGACCTTCGTAAATGCAATAACGTATGTCTAAGTATAATTATTGCTTTAAGGTACCTCAATGTTCCGTCTCGGGGAGTCCGTACGAGTTTTTTTGGTCGGAAATCAAATAAAACGGACGCAGTAACTCAATCGTGTTAGAGGGATTTTTATTGGATTCAAGGGCACATTTTACCAACGAACCGATGTTGTAATTGGGTTTGTTTTTTAGTATTTTCATTGCCAGAATCTATTGAAAAAAAAAAAAAAAATTACTTACTCGAAATTAATTTTTATGTAGGTTGTCAGACAGGCTATGTGGTGATTAGTCTCTATGTAATGTAACTTTATATAGGTGAAACAATTTTCAAAATCAGTCCAGTAGCTTTTGAGTTTATTAATTACAAACACACAAATCTTCTCTCTAAAAAATTAGTATATAATAAATAAATAATAAATAAATATCTTCACACATTCCACACAGCACCATCTCAGTTCCACACTAAGCAACTAATGCTTGTATTATGGATACAAGACAGTTGATATAATACATATATTACTTTTTTTTGTAAATACATAAATATTATAAATACAAAACATCCAAAGGTAAAATGTTAACACATAAACATTTGCCCCTTGCGGGATTCGAACCAGCGACCGTTTGGTTAACAGCTATGGTTACTAACCACTAGACCAAACGTGTCGTCGTTAGATTCGTTATGTAGATTTATTTTTAAAATAAAAATTATTGTAAAGTTGATCCATTGTGATAATATTGTTTCCATATTATTCTGTATATATGGTACCGTTAGTTTTTCTTAGATGGCAACATTGCGAGAGGCTCTTGATCCCATACTGAAACAATTTAGTGGCTTTTGTCTACAATTGCAAACGACATTGAAAAACGGACTTTTTGTTTCGCTAAAATTGTTACTGGACATATCAATTTTTCTTTCACACGGCGGCCATTCCTAACTTTTTTTATATAAATGCTCCGTTACAGTGTCAGATGACAATATAAATTGGTATAACAAATTGTAGCAGTGTATAGTGACATTACAGTAAGTACAGTTTAAATACTTTTGGTGACTGAGTATGGGATAAAAGAGACATTGTTATATGTACTTTACTAGCTGGTGCCCGCGACGTCGTCCGCGTTGAACGATGAAAGGTACCCTATGTCATACATCCAAACATACTTTCGCATTTATAATATTAGTAGGGCTAGTTGGTGCTCGCGACTTCGTCCGTGTTGAAAATTTAAAAAAAAGCAATATAACGCTTGACCTCGTGTTGATATAACACTTTGGCCAGGCGTTAGTTTTTTATTTTTTATTTATCCTTCGGGAATAGTCCTTTTTTTCTGGATGAAAGGTACCCTATGTCCTCTCTGGTGTCCCAAACAACGTGTATGCAAAATTTCATGATGATCGGTTCAGTAGTTTTTGCGTGAAAGAGTTACAAACATCCAAACATACCTTCGCATTTATAATATTAGTACGGATTAGCGGATTAACTTACTGATTAAACTGATGTTTAGGGCATTTAACCTGCAGTTTAGCGATGGTGATCAACAAAATATTATTAAACGGCTGTTTAAATTTTAAACAGCTGTTTAAAAATAACCGTCTGTTGGTGAACTCGAGCCTTAGTGTTCTCCCTAATTTCATACAAGAGTGGTTTAATATTTTTCATAAAAGCGAACAACGTAACTTTACAAGTTCTCAGAACAATTTTACTAGCTTTCAATAACAATTTTATCTGCATGATACAAATATAGCTATTATTTTTAAATTAGCCGTACGTACACATAGTTTTTCTTTTTAAATATTTAAATTAAAAATTAAAATCCATTTATTTTCAGGCAACTGGACCCAATTATGTTACATTATTATTATATTAATATTAATTATTCTATACAGTTCCATATTAAAACATATAAGTAAAAAAGCAGGTTTTTTTTTATAGTAATAATATAACACAAGATAAAAGCTAAGAAAACTCATTCGAATTAAAAAAAAAATTACAAACTTTTATTTTAATTAGATACATAAATTATTTTCAGTTACTTTTTGTATCGCATATTTGATTGACAGAACACGAAAATGTCACCAAATTCATTTATATAAACCGCAATAAAATAAAAGGTAAATAAATGTAATATAAACCGCGAACGAGTGCTCAATATTGCTGACAATAAAATAAAACGAACAAATTGAAGCCGTTCGTATCAATAATAAATTATATAGTGTCGACATTTACACGTCACATAAGGCGCAAACGGTAATGGAACTGAATTAACTGTTTTATTCTGTACAGGTAACATTAATTCATTACTGGATGTTGCACGCGACTTCGCCTGCGTTGAACGATGAAAGGTGCCCTTGTCCTTTCTGGTGTCGCAGACAACGTGTATGCAAAATTTCATAGTGATCGGTTCAGTAGTTTTTGCGTGAAAGAGTTACAAACATCCATACATCCAAATATACTTTCGCATTTATAAAACTAGATGGTGCCTACGACTTCGTACGCGTTGAACGATGAAAGGTACCCTATGTCCTTTCTGGTGTCCCAGACAACGTGTATGCAAAATTTCATTGTGATCGGTTCAGTAGTTTTTGCGTGAAAGAGTTACAAACATCTATACATCCAAGCATACTTTAGTATCCATAATATAGTTGCTTAGTGTCTAACTAGATGGCGCTGTGTGGAATATATATTATTTATTATATTGTAGTACCCATTTCCATACTGTTGTCAGGTTTTATTGCCATGAAATTGGACCGTAAACATCGAGATCGAGGTTTTACAGTCTACACAGCGGAACACGCAGTAAATTCACGACTTTCATAATGGGAGCTAATCAAATTCAAATTTGATGACCGCTGTTAAGTATTGAGTGGATATTAGGAGATTTATTGCTTTCAACCCGACTAGCTTTCTATTGGTGAATTCTAATATCTATTTTCAGTCCCTTAACTACCATCAAGTGGAACGTCAGCCATTTTGTCGACCTTAACCGTCGATACCTTAACATAAAAAATTAACAAGAACATAAAGAGATTCTAAACAAGCAAAAATGCAAAAATACAAAAATACAAAAATCCAAAAATGCAAAAATGCAAAAAAGCAAAAATACAAAATACAAAATTACAAAATTACAAAAATACAAAATTACAAAAATACAAAATAACAAAAATACAGAAATACAAAACGACAAAAATACAAAAATACAAAAATACAAAAATACAAAAATACAAAATTCAAAAATACAAAAATACAAAAATACAAAAATACAAAAATACAAAAATACAAAAATACAAAAATACAAAAATACAAAAATACAAAAATACAAAAATACAAAAATACAAAAATACAAAAATACAAAAATACAAAAATACAAAAATACAAAAATACAAAAATACAAAAATACAAAAATACAAAAATACAAAAATACAAAAATATAATGCAAAATTCTTACAGCAAAAAAACGGACTGAGGATTACCACTGGGTTTATAGTATCTATTCAGTCAATTAGGCAGCAAAGCAGCAAAATAGGATACATCTCATTATGTCTAGTCTAATTTTCGTCACTTTGAAAATAATTCATTCAATTAAGTTACAAGTGCACTACAGACTGCGTCTGTGTTTCCTCCAAATTACAACCTCGGGGTCTTCAAATCTAGGTTAAACGGGCACTCAATAGCTAAGCGTGGTCCACCTTCAGCCGCATCTGCACCTTACATCAAGTGAGATCGCGGCCAAGCGCTCTCAGAAAAATCTGAAAAGCTCTCTGAAATGGTTTCAGTAAAATATACTCTGAAAACCGCTACGTTGCGATACTAGGCAAAACCGAGGGAATGTTATAATAATAGTAAAATCCACCCCTCTCGACTTAATGCAATGCCACCGCAATTGCTCGCAAATCACCGGACCCGCTCGTAAAACTATCGCTAATCCAATCACGTAACTAGCTCACCAAAAAATCACTAGAACATAAAGAAGCGTTCATATTTTTTTATTCACATCTAGAGCAGGTTTTTTACAATAACAGTTTAGAATACTAATAGAATGAGGAGCCAGTTTGTCAAGTGTTCAAGGCGACCCCTGACTAGGGTCTAGAGTTCGATTCCAAGGAAAGCTTACAAGCACAGATTTAGTTTGTTTCAAGTTCTAAGTTTATTTTCATAGTTAGTTATTTGGTTATTTAGTGGTCTAATGATTATTATCTAATGTGCACACAGTGTGATAAGTAAACGCAGTGAATTAATTTATCTATTATATAATTTTCATTTTCAATTATATATTATTTATATTACTATAATTATACATGTACGTACCTATTCTATTTATAAAAAAGCAATATTTCGTTGACTCAAATGCAACACATCAGATTGCAGCAGATTTGATTCCCTATTGAACAGTTAAATATTTTTTGATTTAATTTGTAAATTTTCTATATTACCTATTAACTTTTTAAAAAATTATATAATAATTAAATTTATAAGTCAGACGATTTGTAACGAGTATTTTGTCTAAAATGATTTGTATTTTATTAAGAGATAAGATTATAAGTAATTGGATATTGAATTGCGAAGTCAACTAACCGCAAATGTGAATGCTAATCCATAATAGTGATTCAGTTAGACAAGATAGATGTGTTAATCTGTCTTATGGCGGCCGAGTTCGGTATTGGCATCCAAATTGTGTGTAAACCTTGTTTGTATTAGTGGCTGCCACTTAGTCCTCAGTAATCTGGTTAGTGGAATGCATTGCTTCGGCCGATCGTTATGTCATTGTTACAGCTATAGAGATGATATTACTAAGTTATATTTTATGTATATGAAATTTTTTAAATACTATCTAGTGTCATTTGAAATTTGACTGATAATTGTATAGGAAAGACTGATGAATCTAGAAAATATCTAATACAATTTCTGCTGTCAACTTGTACAGCTAGTACTGTAGTATTTAAATAAACCCTATTTTATTTAGAGCCTCTTTCACGATGTGTCAAGTAAGCTAACCGCCATTTAAAGTCATCGGTAACCGGATATGATGGAGATGGTATACCTTTATTATTGTAAAGAATGTACCTACACTCATGAAAAGCCTAACCTAAGTTAGGTGTCGACACACAGGCTGATGGCCCACTTGATGGTAGATGGCTACCGTCGCCTATAACACACCAACGTTTGCCAAAGCAACGTTTGCCGGGTCAGCTAGTATTCTTAGAGCCTCTTTCACCATGTGTCAAGTAGGCTAACCGCCATTTAAAGTCATCGGTAACCGGGAATGATGGAGATGATATACCTACCTTTGTTTTTAAGGTAAAAGATCCAAACATTAAAATGAAAATATTAAAAAAAAATCGCCTATCGAAGGATTCAGTAAAACGAGAGCATAATTTAATAAAACATACAATTATTTCTAAAAGTAACTAAACAACACTTTACTTGTAGTTGGTGAAAGAGGCTCTTAGGGTATAAACTAGGGATAGTTTACAGTGGCAGGCAATCCGCTAACTGTTAGGGCACATTGTCATTAGGGCATTCCGTCTGGCGGCAGTAACCAACACCTTACAACAGACCACCACGAAATAAATTGTTATTATAGCGTTGCTTGTATTATAGGCGACCGTAGACATTTACCATCAAGTTGACCGTCAGCCTGTCTGTCGACGTTGACATAAAAAATAAAAAGTTACACGTTTTGTGTCAATAAAATGTGGATATAAATTGATTTTTTTACGAGACGTTTCTTTATCCAGTGAGGTGATTTATGTGAACCCTTCGTTCGATACAAATTTTTGGGTAATATTTGAAAGGGTTCTGTGGACGTACGAATTTATTTCTTTGCAATTTTTTTTATTTTATTTTATTTATTACCTTGGTGTTTTCAATTCTTCTTATCTCGAGCAGTTAGATTATTCTATTGGGTGGATGAAATTTATTGAAATTTTGTTGTGAAGGATTTTTTCGGTTGAAAGGAATTTGTCTTTATTAACTTTTCCTTTGTGTTAGATAAAGTAGCCTTTATTGTATTTATATTTTTGTAATCTTGCGTATAAAGGTAACATCAATAAAGCGAGTATAGACAAAGAATCGCTGTATTCTAATATTATACAAAATACTGCAGGTTTAACATTATAATAAAATTATACTAGGTGGTGCCCGCGACTTCGTCCGCGTTGAACGATGAAAGGTACCCTATGTCCTTTCTGGTGTCCCAGACAACGTGTAT
The DNA here is from genome assembly GCA_944738685.1 of Synanthedon myopaeformis. NCBI lineage: Eukaryota > Metazoa > Arthropoda > Insecta > Lepidoptera > Sesiidae > Synanthedon > Synanthedon myopaeformis. The sequence goes on along the minus strand of OX122927.1, from coordinate 515,595 downwards.
GCAAAATTTAATGGTGATTGGTTCAGTAGTTTTTGCGTGAAAGAGTTACAAACATCCATACATCCAAACATACTTTCGCATTTATAATACTAGCTGGTGCCCGCGACTTCGTCAGCGATGAACGATGAAATGTACCCTATGTCCTTTCTGGTGTCCCAGACAACGTGTATGCAAAATTTCATTGTGATCGGTTCACTAGTTTTTGCGTGAGAGTTACAAACATCCAAACATACTTTCGCATTTATAATATTAGTACGGATTCTCATAAATATGCTGCCAACGCTGAAAATAATTAAAAAAACTTTTTGAGGATATTAGGTAGTTATAGAGTATGGCTTCCCTTACTCGTGCACAAGCGTCAGCAGCACAAGTGCTTATATTTAGTTGAATTACATGAAAGTTATTAATGATTACTACACGGTAAACAGTTACATGATTTCGAACCTCAGTTTGATTTTTAGCCAAGTTTTTTTGTTCTTAGAATATATTTTTTTGAGTTTTTAGAAACTCATTCGGATTTTAACTTATAAAGGCTCTTTTTCAGGCTTTGGCTCACATGTGAGGACATATTAATAATATTTCCATCTCATTCTCTATGTGAGAATAAGAGAAAACAACATTACAAGACACTCGCGAAATTGTAACCTCTCGTGTCTCTGCTTCCTGTCAATAATGATCTGAAACGAAACGTAATCTGGACTGAGAGCCAAAAGCTCGTGATAAATTGGTCCCGTAACTAACCAAATAAATTAGAACCCTGCGCGTAAGTTACGCGAACGTTACAACAGCTCTAGTCTATTAGGTTGTTTTCGAGCTGCGTAATCATTGACATCATTTGTCAAAGTTTCTTCAATATTGAATTCTGTCACTTCTTATTTCCGTTTTCATTATTCATAACCACCAGATGTCTCTATTTTACGTGAGGAACGTCTTTGTTAAAGGATTTCTCATTTTTTTTTTATAACACAAACATTAACAGCAAACAAAATAAGAAAAGATAAAAATTCTAAAAGCTATCTTTTTTACCTCGGTTTGTTTTGTTTGTTTGTTTTTTTTTTTTTTTTTATATGGACCAAATAAAAAGCGTACAAGCAATCAGAAAAATATTTATTTGTTTCCAATAGTGATCATTGGCGATGCTTAAATTTGCTTGATGGCATTGAAAATAATTAAAATGAAAATTATTAAAAACAGGAGGAGCAAGAGAATCTTTTGCCACTTTGTAAAAGGAAATCACAAATCTCATTTCTGCTGGAACTTTTCATCTTATTAAATAATGCAAGTAGATGCAACGGTAGACTGATGTTATTACATTCCTGGGACGCCATTTTTCCTTACAACTTATGAAAGAAAATTAATATTTTTAAATCGTTATTAGACTTGAACACTTCTTTTTGCTAGAAACTGCAATCTTAAGTCATAAACTGGATAGTCCGTCAAATGGACGCAACCTACGGACCTTACGGAACTTAACTTTACGTAAGACCTTTTTTTTTAAATAATGTCTGCAACTATGTTGTATTAAACTACTTACTTAAAACTCTTTACTTTAAACTGCAATTATCTTGTTCACTTCTGTACACCAATTTAGTGATTTCTGAGTTTTTTTATGATATCCTATCAGATCGTCTGTCTACTTGAACGTCATTATATTCTCACAAAAAATAACTAATTAATCTCCATTTGCGGTTTCGCATAGAAATTCGTCATCAAAAACTCCACAATCATGTAAATGTTAAAGATTCTCTTCTCGTCTTCTCATACCATAAATAGACGATAGACGACTAGAGAGACGATTAAAAAAATAAAATAAAACTTTATTATTTAGCTTAGTGACCAATCCGTTTATGGCCCACGGTTAAATCAGGGAAGTATAGTTAAAAATTTTTTAGTGCTATTTACGAAGAACACATTATAAAAGTGTATAGAGACAATAACATTAATATTAATCTAAATTTTCTTAGTTTGCCTTAACGCTTTGTTCCGAGGGTCCTGGGTTCGATGCCCGGCAGGATCAACTTTGGAAACGAACTTTTAAAAATTGGCTCTGGTCTGGACCTGAAAATTAGTGTCAGGGCACACTGAATTTGGCAATCATTTATGTAACCCGTTTGGAGGCAGTAACCACCCCTTTACAGAAGACCACCATGAAATAACAGCATTAATGCTGTTGTTTTTCCGTGAGTATGTAAGGGATGCCAGGCTGTCGATCTTATCATAAATAAAAAAGGTATAAATCAACTTAGCCCGCTCTGGGGTGAAGCTGCGGGCCCAGCTAGTCTATGATAAAGGTACGTATTCAGTACATTCACCCATAATGTTATAGAAAACTCTAAAAAAAGACCACTTAACAAAGTGTCAATTACAAAAAATCCTACTAGGCAGAAATTCTTTATAACAAAAAGGATAATTTGTATAAACAAGTGACAGTCAGCGGACAGATAGCGATGATGACGATTCCCCGTGTCAATTTGACGCATGTTCCGTGTCATTTTGATATGGGTTCGCTGTCAATGTCATACTTCAACGAGGCGGGCATTCGAGCGGAGGTATCTCATAGATGTTTGATTAGGCCCAATTAATTCAATATTCATGTACTTCGGATAATACCGTTAGTTGTGTACGTGTAATCTGTACAGAGGCATTACATGTTACTCGAAACTGATTATTATGACGCAATCTGTCTTGTTTATATTTACAACTGGATTGACTAATTGAAAACGTTCAATCGCGTTTCGATGTTCATTCATTTGAATATCTATATTATTTTTCTAGGTAAGGTTATTTTATTTTTCATTTTAATATTACATCGATTATTCAACCGCCATTATGAATATTGTATAAAATGATGAAATTAATATACAATATTTGTAATAATAATTGTTGCTTATGGATAAGACGAATAAGTCTGTTTGTTTTTGATGAAGCAAATTGAAGATATTAGGATATTTTATTAAATATTATTAATACAAATATAAACTTAGATATATCCTGAAGCAATAGAGCTCAAATTCAAATTTACCTTTCCAGGAATTTAGATAAAGTCAATTAAAGATTAAGTTTAACGTTTAAGACACCTGAACCGATCAACCAATGCGGCCTTGTGAAAATAATAACTAAATAAAAGCGTAATAAAAATAATAAATACTCTAATTGAAAACGTGTCGGTAAATGGTCTCATAGCGAAGACTTTCTCGACAAACACCTCAAGAGGAACTAACTATATCGCTGGATAAAGAGAGATACAAACTGCTAACATTCTTGACACGGCTTGACCACGGTAGCTTGACCCTTGCCCTATGTTACTTGCGGCACACACTTGTTTTAAGTTTTTTTAAATTGTATTTGTATGTATTATGTGGTAAAAAAAAATTAAGATTACTAAGGGCATCTTTCACCATCTCTAAGTAAAGTGTCAAGTAGGCTAACCGCTATTTAAAGTCACCTGTCACCGGGAATGATGGAACTGATATACCTTTTTTTGTACGGTAAAAGTCCCAAACATTAAAAAGAAAATAATAAAAAAATTCGCCTATCGAAGAATGCAGTAAACCGAGTGCATAATTTAATAACACACAAAATTATTTCTAAAAGTAACTAATCAACACTTTACTTGTAGATGGTGAAAGAGGCCCTAAATAAAATATGTAAAATTATAATACACAAATCTCAGCATACAACAGGTTCGTTTATAATATTACTTAAAAACACTTCTCAGGTTTTTCGGATAAAAGGTTTCGGACAAAAGTCTATTTTATGAAAACTAATAAAAAATATCGCCGCTGGCCAAGGCGTAAATAATCCTGGGACAATCCGATTACGGCTTAAATAAATTTGGAATTTAACCTATGAAAGTGCCTTTTGAAATTCCATTTTTACGGTTTCAACAAGGACAGAAGGGCGCATGGATATAAATATGTGATAACTGCTGTGATGACAGTTTTAAAAGAATTTATAAAGAACGTTTATTTTGTTGCATATTTATGAAAGAAATACATAGGGCCCAGAACTCAACTTAAAAAAGATGTTAATAATATTTAATATGCACTTTAAACGAAAATACGGCTTATATATATCGCTACGTCACCGACAACGAATTCCATTTCCAACGTGGCCTAGCCTTACTTATCACCTAGCCTTTTGTTTGTTTATAGCACCTCGTCGAAGTTTTTTTGTTACTTTAAAAATGTTACAAACACTTCGGGCAATCGAATTTTGAAAATTTTATTTAATATTAACTTGACTTTAATAAAGTACTTACTAGTTCATACAAATAAGAAAAGGAACGGGTCCAGAATAGAGCCTTGTGGAACACCATATTTACCAAATACTCTCAGAGTCCTAATAAAACAAATAGCCTATAAATAAAAATGTCAATTTCGATTCCGTTCTTCATAGTAAATGAAAAATACTAAAGTTGTTTTATATTACTTGATTTCTTAAAAGTTAAAGTTAAAGTTTATATGAATTCTGTTATCATTTAGTATTAAAGGCATCATTTGAAACTATGAAGCATCGTCGACTGTTTAACAAAGTAGGTAACAATTTGTTTTAACGAGTTCTTAATTAGTTTCACTAAGTTTTCTGCCGCGTCTTGCTTTTTAAGCCCCATTTAAGAGTTCTGATGGCATTTCGTTAAGAGTTTGGTTAAGTATATTTTTATGACATTGTATTTTTTACATGAGAATATATATTCCCTTTGGATTGGACTTATAGACACTGTGGCATTGTAGATCCTGAGGTGATCGTATAAGTAGTTGAACTTATAGAAACTATTTTCTACAATTCCAAATTAGTTACTCAAAAATAGTGGCAGTCCCTCTGCATTGGTCTGAAGTGGTCGCACTTGATACCACAAGTGATACCACTTCACTTATGGATGTTTGTAAGTCTTTCACGCAAAAACTACTGAACCGATCACCATGAAATTTTGCATACACATTATCTGGGACTCCAGAAAAGACATACGGTACTTTTCATCGTTCAACGCGGACGAAGTCGCGGGCACCAGCTAGTTGCTTCATATTTCATGCGGCTCCGTGGCACTACAATTTTATAAGGTTCATTATAGTCTACGGCGATGTCTCGATTCTAAAATATTGACAACAGTGAATCAAAATATATTTTATATACATTTTTGAGATAACTTTCTAAGTTACTACTTCTCTCCGAAAGTCATGATCATCATCCAACCGACTATCATCCTTGTCTTCTGTCAGAAATCGAGACTCCTTCCGCCTTTGATATTACCTTCCATCATTAGCCGTAGAATACGATAGAGTTTAGCCTCTCTTTTCATGTCTAAATTTTTTATTTACTATCTTCATATGTTTCCAAGTTTTTCCATTTAGTTTGTGACAGTCTGACGGTCGGTAAAATATGAGGAGATTAGGACTCACCGACAAGCACACGATAGCACAGATGATGTCAAGGTAAACAGTCGTATTAAATTTTAGAAGAAAAGGTATAAAAATATGCAATATACTTTCTTTTTCCTGATGCAAAAGTTTTTTAAAATGTGACATTTTCAGATGCGCTTACTTTGCATTTTATAAACAAGAAAGACGCCACTGTTTGTAATCAACGGACACAGTTGTACAAGAAAAAGCTGCGCTGTCGAAATTATGCAAATATCCATAAATTGCATAAAAACAATAGTGTAGCGAATAATTTTTGTCCCTCGCTGCAATCAGTATTTGCAAGTAAAGCGGACTAAAACTGAATAAAATATGAAGTTAAGGTAATGTTTTATATATTTTTTCTCCAAAAGATAATCTGTACTTCCGTACTAATCTATATCTATATCTATACTAATATTATAAATGCGAAAGTATGTTTGGATGTATGGATGTTTGTAACTCTTTCAAGCAAAAACTACTGAACCGATCACTATGAAATTTTGCATACACGTTGTCTGGGACACCAGAAAGGACATAGGGTACCTTTCATCGTTCAAAGCGGACGAAGTCGCGGGCACCAGCTAGTGTAATATTATAACATAGGTCTTCTTGTATCATTAGACATTCACAACACTGTTTTGTACCTTTTCAACACGGAACTACATAATATTAACATGTGAATAATTACTTATATATTTTTATTTGATACGAATATTATGATGGACAAGCATACGGCTAAAATGATGGATTATCGTGACACAATGACGATAACACTGTGAGTACCTACTCGTGACCCTTAAAATACAAACAGCATACATATTTTGTTCTGGCTTTCTGCAAAGTAGTGGTCACTGTCACCAGAAGAAGGGAATTTTATAACCGACAGGTAGAACGTTCGGCTGCTGAGACAGTTTTAAATAGTATTTGTATCCTGCATATTGAAACAAATCTTACTAACTTACTAACTAACTTAATGCTTAACAACTTAACTAACTTAATACGAAAAGTTCACAGACTATTTTCGTGTAAAGTCCGCGGACAGAAAAAATAAAAATAAAAATATACTGTCTCTAGAAGTTACTGTCCAGCTCAGCGTCACGCTACGTGTCTGATTTTTGTAGTGACTTCAACAATAATGTCAATTTCACTAAAAGGGAACGCTAGCAGTCATAGCATAGGAGTCATAAAATCTAGGTCTGCTAAAGCTATGTCCTTATCATTTCTTTTTTCCATCAACTAATTACATAGGAAAATATGACATCAAAAATCTTAATAAATGGCCCTCTAAAGTCACCCCAATCAGATGACTATGAAACAAATTTGAAAGATTTTTAAGATAAAAAAAATATTAGGAACACAAATTCGTTCTTCTTGAAAATATTTGTGTAAAAGTTATTCGATAGGTTCAATTTTTATAGGAGAAAACAGGGGAATACGAAACCTCGATTTAGTCAAAAATTTTGTACGTATAATCGGTCTGGCAATAGTTTCTTCAAATAGGTACCTATTTTTCAAATTCTGCTGTACCCGCGTTCCCTCTTAAGCTTTTTACTTTATGACTTATATTTTACTTCGTGACGACACGTTTGGTCTAGTGGCTGTAACCCTAGCTGTTAACCAAACGGTCGCGGGTTCGAATCCCGCTAGGGGCGAATGTTTATGTGTTAACATTTTACCTTTGCACCTGAGTCATGTATGTTTTCTATTTATAATATGTATATATTTACAAAAAAAAGTAATCTATATAGTATATCAACTGTCTGGTATCCATAATACAAGCATTACTTGCTTACTGTGGAACTAGATGGCGCTGTGTGGAATGTGTGAAGATATTTATTTATTTATTATTATTTATTTATTTATGTGAGCTAGGCGACCCTAATATAAATATTCGACCGTTCCACCTATCCCTACTAAGTATCGCTGTTTTTTTTCCACTTATTCCTAATAAGTAGGGATAAGTGGAAATTTTTCCTCCACCTATATCCCTACTATATAATAATGTTATATTAAGTGCTACGTAACCTTGTTCCGTGTAAGTAGAACTTTTATAAGTTGAATTTCAAAAACATGTTTTAAATTTTTTATTATTTTAAAAAGTTATTCAAACTTGGAAAAATAAAAAAAAACAAATCTTTACAAATAGAAACATGGTTAAAAAAGCATTAGGTTGGTATATTTGAATGGTTTGAGTAATTTACATGAGCTTTTCATTCACACGAAAGTATTCTTGATGTATTCAGACAACTATATTTCTAAGTGCATTTTAATTCAGAACTGAATGAAACGAACGTAATGAATGAATAAGTACATAAAGAAAAACTTTTAATATTTTTAATTTAAAAAAAAAAAAAAAAAATAGATGAATTTATTTATCATTTATATTAACGAAAATATTATTTCATCTATATTAACATATTATATTTTGACATGCGTTTTATTTTTCAAGGCGGACGATTTCGCGGGCATCAGCTAGTCCGTACTAATATTATAAATGCGAAAGTATGTTTGGATGTATCGATGTATGGATGTTTGTAACTATTTCACGCAAAAACTACTGAACCGATCACCATAAAGTTTTTCATACACGTTGTCTGGGATACCAGAAAGGACATAGGGTACCTTTCATCGTTCAACGCGGACGTAGTCGCGGGCACCAGCTAATAATATTATAAATGCGAAAGTGTGTTTAGATGTATGGATGTTTGTAACTCTATCACGCAAAAACTACTGAACCGATCACCATGAAATTTTGCATACACGTTGTCTGGGATACCAGAAAGGACATAGGGTACCTTTCATCGTTCAACGCGGACGTAGTCGCGGGCACCAGCTAGTAATATTATAAATGCGAAAGTGTGTTTAGATGTATGGATGTTTGTAACTCTATCACGCAAAAACTACTGAACCGATCACCATGAAATTTTGCATACACGTTGTCTGGGATACCAGAAAGAACATAGGGTACCTTTCATCGTTCAACGCGGACGTAGTCGCGGGCACCAGCTAGTAATATTATAAATGCGAAAGTGTGTTTAGATGTATGGATGTTTATAACTCTATCACGCAAAAACTACTGAACCGATCACCATGAAATTTTGCATACACGTTGTCTGGGATACCAGAAAGGACATAGGGTACCTTTCATCGTTCAACGCGGACGTAGTCGCGGGCACCAGCTAGTAATATTATAAATGCGAAAGTGTGTTTAGATGTATGGATGTTTATAACTCTATCACGCAAAAACTACTGAACCGATCACCATGAAATTTTGCATACACGTTGTCTGGGATACCAGAAAGGACATAGGGTACCTTTCATCGTTCAACGCGGACGTACTCGCGGGCACCAGCTAGTAATATTATAAATGCGAAAGTGTGTTTAGATGTATGGATGTTTGTAACTCTATCACGCAAAAACTACTGAACCGATCATTATGAAATTTTACATACACGTTGTCTGTGACACCAGAAATGACATAGGGTACCTTTCATCGTTCAGCGCCGACGAATCGCCGGCACCAGCTAGTAGTAAATAATAATGAAATTCATTCGTACGTAGGTTCCCTTGACATGTATGTGTTTCAGATTATATCAACATCGCCAAGTTTACCGATTAGCTTAAGTTGGGGTCTCTTGTAGACAGATAAAGTCAATGCTTATATAGATTACCGCCATTATTTCAAAGTAGATTTATTAAGAGGTCAATGGGAGCTTTGTCATCGTTATGAAAATAAAACTAGCTACTTGCCGCGACTTTGTTAACGTCTAATGGATGTTGCAATAGAAGTAAGAAACTTTAATCCGTACTAATATTATAAATGCTAAAGTATGTTTGGATGTTTGTAACTCTCACGCAAAAACTACTGAACCGATCACGATGAAATTTTGCATACACGTCGTCTGGGACACCAGAAAGGACATAGGGTACCTTTCATCGTTCAACGAGGACGAAGTCGCGGGCACCATCTAATAATAATAATTGTAAAAATTCCTTCTTTCTTCGTTCTAAGTATCACTACAATAAGATTCTGAATGATATTCACATATTTTCCAACAATTTGAATTGTTATAAAAAGAAAATTTTCGAATAACTTTTGAAAAAATAATTTTATCACTTATAGAATATTCTATTTTTTTTCCTTTTTATTATTATTATTATTTTAATTAATAAATAAATGTAAAAATATGATTCTTTATGCCTATTTGTATATAATCTATAATATATATATTTTAAATTTATTGCTGTATGTAATCTAAATAAATAAATTTAAAAAAAATGGATAGAAAAAAATCTATCTGAATCCGCCTGGAATTAAAAGCGAAAGTGTACAATTTAATAAGCAGTCGTAAACCTTGTTGAGCTGCATTATGAAATAGTCAAACGTTTATTGGTGTAGAGAAAGACATTTGAAGTGCAAAGGAACATTTTATTTCTCGAGGAGAACGTTTAGTTGCCATTTATTAATGGAATTGAACATCTGCTCCAACAGATAAAAATGTTTTGTCCTTTCACCAAACGGAAATAATGGTCGCTGTGTCTTCAACGAAAATCTAAACACAAAAAAAAAAGTGCCTCCGCCTATTTTTGATTCTGAAATGTGCGTTTAAATTTAGAATTGTTCAGAAACGTAATTTAGAATTAAATTTAGAATTGTTCAGAAACGTAATTTAGAATTAAATTTAGAATTGTTCAGAAACGTAATTTAGAATTAAATTTAGAATTGTTCAGAAACGTGCCTAGTTAAAATTAATGTATTGAGACCGTTAACAGTGACCGTTTATTAGGTCACTGTTGAACCTCTACCGTTATAGTTGCACTATAGTTATAGTCTTCTAGGTTTCCTACGTTTCCTAGCCTTTTCCGGTCATTCTAATTCATTAGTAATCTTCCTAATACTGTTGAGTCAGAGAACCTTTAGTTGCTTGAGTTTAAAGGCGACGGTAGACTTCCAGCTTTAAGAAGACCGTATTCTTCCTGTTAATTTGAACGAGATGATTAAAAAATTACTGACCACAAAATATTAGTACATTCTAATCATCAGAAAAGTTAAAAGTCCACTTGATGGTAAGTGGCTACCGTAAGCCTAGGTATAACACAAGCAACGCCACATGTGCTAGTTGTGCGCTTCCAAAATCCGTACTAATGTATGGATGTATGGATGTTTGTAACTCTTTCACTCAAAAACTACTGAACCGATCACCATGAAATTTTGCATACACGTTGTCTGATACACCAGAAAGGACATAGGGTACTTTACATCGTTCAACGCGGACAAAGTAGCGGGCACCAGCTAGTAAGTATTATTTAGGGAAATCGGCTCTGGCATCCATTATTCAGAGCAGAAATTCAACAGCACTCGTGCTGTTATTTCACAGTGTCTGCTGACCTTCAATTAAAGTTAAATTAATTACTGTAATTTACATTAGTTTTGAGTAAAAAATAACTTTTTTGTATGCTGTATATAAATTACTAAATGCTATTAAGTACTGAATTCGCGAATTTTTTTTCAAAGCCTTAAGCTGTTGAAGTTAATGCCTAAAATAACTTCCGCATTATAAATGGATTTCGTTTTTGAAAACGTTTAAAAGCGCCCCGGTGAAGACTCAATCTCATTTCATTTTATTTTGAGCAAAGAATTTTCAAATTAAAATCTACGAAAAAGTTGTTCCCTTGTTTTGACTACTTGGAGCTTTTGTCTCAAGATTGAATAAGTTGTGTAGGCATCGTATTGATTTCTCTTCGAATAGGGAACTTCAAATATATTTTCATTAAGAGAATCCTTCATTAATATCTTATTTAAAATACTTATTACATTTTTTTGAATATGTATTATATATTAATAAGGTTCGTATAACAGTCAGGCTAGAGAAATTATTGCTCTAGGTATTATCGAGATAATTAAATACCTACATATGGAATAACTATTAATAATATAACATTTAATTTATTATCATTTGGATAAAATGTGTTGAAATTTATATAAATTATATTACTTACTAGCTGGTGCCCGCGACTTCGTCCGCGTTGAACGATGAAAGGTACCCTATGTCCTTTCTGATTTCCCAGACAACGTGTATGCAAAATTTCACGGTGATTGGTTCATTAGATTTTGCGTGAAAGAGTTACAAACATTCATACATCCATACATCCAATCATCCGAATTTATAATACTGTATTCTCATATACGAGTAAAACATTTACATAATAGACTTAAACCAATAAATTTTATTACAAAGTATGGAATGGAATATATGCCCATCTGCCACCTTTAATAATATAAAAATAATATGCGACAAGTTGTTAAGAGCAATTGGTAATTAAAAGTTTGATCATTAAAATGATTTATCTATAAAGAGAATAAATAAATAACATTTTCAAATTAAAATCTATAAATCTTACTAAAATACTTACTAAATAAATCCAGTAATAATAGTTTTTTTTTTTTTTTTATATAAAATTAAACTGAGTTATTGAACACCAAAGCGCATGATTGACCTATGCTAAAACGCAACCCTTATCCACAATTTGCATCTTTTATTATGTTGTCGGAAGACGTAGTGGATACAATAGGCCATCAATTGATTCTTCTATGAAAACCACTTTAAATTATTTAATGGTGTTCATCGAGCCAGAAAGAAATGTTTAATAGTTTATAGAAACGATTCCAAGTTTTCAATGGGTCCATGAATCGATGAACACATTTAAATATTTACAAGTGAAAGTGTATTTTACGTTGAAATATTTCTCAGCCAATGAGAGAGAAGTTAGTCGGGTCTCTGTGGCCAATAAGATCTTGCTTTAGTTTAGTCAGCCAATGAGAGAGAAGTTTGTCGGGTCACTGTAGCCAATAAGACCTTGCTTTAGTTTAGTCAGCCAATGAGAGAGAATTTAGTCGGGTCTCTGAGGCCAATAAGATCTTGCTTTAGTTTAGTCAGCCAATAAGAGAGAAGTTAGTCGGATCACTGAGGCCAATAAGACCTTGCTATACTTTAGCCAGCCAATGAGAGAATAGTTATTCGGGTCAGTGAGGCCAATAAGAGGTTGCTTTAGTTTAGTCAGCCAATGAGAAAGAAGTTAGTCGGGTCTCTGAGGCCACTAAGACTGCTTTAGTTTAGTCAGCCAATGAGAGAGAAGTTAGTCGGGTCTCTGTGGCCAATAAGATCTTGCTTTAGTTTAGTCAGCCAATGAGAGACAAGTTAGTCGGGTCTCTGTGGCCAATAAGATCTTGCTTTAGTTTAGTCAGCCAATGAGAGAGAAGTTTGTCGGGTCACTGAGGCCAATAAGAGGCCAATGAAGCTTGGCTGTGGTGACCTGGCCGCTTGTACGGGCATGCACAAATGCCATACTGTATGAAAATCACATCATTGCATAATTCAGAAGAGCTAAACTAAATTTTAAGAGTCCAAAATATTTAATTTAATTCTACAATATAGAGAGGAATATATAGCATTTGAACGTATATCAAAAGCATGAAAGATGTGAGCTTTATTATGAGTCGATATATAATAGCTTCTCGTGAAAAATGTACCACGAAAAATCGACAATTACACAAATGTTACTGTATTAAAAATCCCGAAGGCCCACAAATTACATCCTCTTTTTCTCTTCGATAAAATACGAGCGAGACGAAATCCCCGAATCCCGGGGGTTGTTATAATTAATGCGATTTTTAACTGAGTTTATGCGAAAATGGAAATTTCTCGCAGATTGCTACTGAATGGACCCTCAGGGGGCGAGTTCTTCACAATTTGCTTCGGACTTCATTGACTGGTGTGATATCGTCTGTATTTTTGTGTACTGAATAAACTTTTTAGGTAAACTTTTTTTTTTCAACGAGCCTGTTGGATGAGTGGTTAGGATAATATAAATAAATATATAAATATCTTCACACATTCCACACAGCACCATCTAGTTCCACAGTAAGCAACTAATGCTTGTATTATGGATACCAGACAGTTGATATAATACAACGTTTATTATTATTTTTTCGTAAATACATACATATTATAAATATAAAACATCCATGACTCAGGTGCAAAGGTAAAATGTTAACACATAAACATTTGCCCCTAGCGGGATTCGAACCAGCGACCGTTTGGTTAACAGCTAGGGTTACTAGCCACTAGACCAAACGAGTCGTCGCTCTGTGTAGGATGAGCTCTGAGTCAGGAATCCCTTTTATGATTCTCGGCAGGGTCAACTTTGAAAAGCTAATTTTCAAGTCTGATTTTCTGATTTGGATTTGAAAAGAAGTGACATGGCACACTTCGATAGCGCACTTGTGTTATAGGCGACGATTGTCACTTAAAAAATAGTTTTGGATTATGATATGTATCTGGTCGCGTAAGGTTATAATTAACTTAATAGTTAAAACTGTACAATAGAAAAATATCGACGAATCTATACTTCTATACTAATATTATAAAGCTGAAGAGTTTGTTTGTTTAAACGCGTTAATCGCAAGAACTACTGGTTCGAATTGAAAAATTCTTTTTGTGTTGGATAGTCCATTTATCGAGGAAGGCTTTAGGCTATATAACACTTTGAAGTCGGACAAAGTCGCGAGCACCAGCTAGTTTAAATTTATATTAGAATTTGAGTTCTTATAAAAAGAAAATTGGCGAATTACTTTTGAAAAATCAATTTTATCACTTATAGAATATTCTTTTTCTTTTTCTTCTTATTATTATTTTTTTAATTAATAAATAAAATTAAAAATATAATTTTTATGATTCTTTAAGCCTTTTTGTATATAATCTATCTATCAATAATATATATTTTTTAAATTTATGGCTGTATGTAATCTAAATAAATAAATAAAATAAATAAATATTTAAACTAGCTGGTGCTCGCGACTTTGTCCGACTTTTTAAATAGACTTATGTCTATTTAAAAAAATACTTATTTGTTTTCTCTGATTGAGGTATCTTTAATTATCTTTTAATAATATTGATGAATATTTAGCCTCTTTAGCCAAATACCAATCTCAGTTTTAAATACATCATACTATATTATTCAGTGTACTGTACAGCTTACTGTACACTGAGGCGTGTTTAAAACTGTAACACAAAGCCTGTCAATGGCAAGGTTTTAACTTAAAAAGTACGGTAAAAGAGAAGTCCTTTGGGACTCGGGACAAAGCCACCCTAATTAGTTTCAAGAATACTGAAAACCTTTTTCCAGTAATAATTTTAAAGAATCTTAATTTCCATTTTAAGTAGACCAGTTAAATTTTGATTTCGGAAATTATTTGATTTCTTAGAAATGTTTCTGATAACCGTTAATTATTTTATTGTCTATTAATTATTTAAATTACTACAAAAGATTCCACGTAAGTGATTGACTTTATTTGCAGTAAGCTATTTATTTATAATATTTAACAATTTTAAAACTAATCCGTACTAATATTATAAATGCGAAAGTATGTTTGGATGTTTGTAACTCTTTCACGCAAAAACTACTGAACCGATCACCATGAAATTTTGCATACACGTTGTCTGGGACACCAGAGAGGACATAGGGTACTTTTCATCGTTCAACGCGGACAAAGTCGCGGGCACCAGCTGAACTTCATTGTAGACCATGTCTCTGAAAAGAAATAAAGTGAATCGGCCATAGTGACCATAAATATTTGTGCGTGTAAAGATAATTTGAAGCACTTGTGTTTCCAAATCGGGTGTCCTGTGTTGTAATCGGAAGTAGCGCCGCTGACAGTGACGAGGGTATAACGTTATTATATTTGACGTTGAAATTAACACGTCGCGTCGCCAGTGACGTCACTCAACTAATTAACCCGATTGCTAATCTTCGACACCTGTGGAGCCAGTTTCAATTACAATTAATGCAATTTTCGATTACAGACGATTGATATACGGTTCTTGCAGTGAATTCTCAGTAGAACTTTGCAATATAAACCAGTTTCTATCCACCTGTCACAGCAATTCCAACTAATGAACTGTGCATTTGAACTGAAATATAATATGCAGATTTAGCTCTAGAGAGGAGGAAGGCGAATTTATTTATTTTACGTTCGGATAAACAACATATTAGTGTGTAGACTATACAAAATACAAATATTATAAATGTGAAAGTAACTCTGTATGTCTGTCTGTTAGCTTTTCACGCCCTCAATCGGTCATCATGAAATTTTGGATACACGTTGTCAGGGTTACAGGAATGGACATAGATTTTTCAACAGAGAAAAATTACTGTTTCCAAGGTTTCATCTAAAAATATAAAAATATGTGGCGGCGCCACTGTCGTCAACATCAATAAATATGCCAGGCATTATATTTATTACTCACTAGCTGGTACCCGCTACTTCGTCCGCGTTGAACGATGAAAGGTACTCTATGTCCTTTCTGGTGTCCTAGACAACGTGTATGCAAAATTTCATAATGATCGGTTCAGTAGTTTTTGCGTGAAAGAGTCACAAACATCCATACATCCAAACATACTTTCGCATTTATAATATTAGTATAGATACATATTCTCAGGTGTTATATATTTTTTTATTTTTCAACTGGTACAATGTTGCGGAAAGGTTACCACAGCATTCATAATTGAATATGCAATGAGTGTTCATATTGAATCATTCGAACCATATGAGTCTGGTATCATCCACCCAGAGAGTTAATATCAGCAAAGACTTGAAACAAGCTCAAAAACAAGACACATTAGGAGCTCAAAATGCAGATGTCTATCTGCACAGCAATAGTAGCTTGCAATATTGTCGCTAAGTAGTTTATCTAAGAAATAATTCGTTCCTTTTTGCCCATAAACATTTGCCCCTAGCGGGATTCGAACCAGTGACCGTTTGGTTAACAGCTAGGTTTACTAGCCACTAGACCAAACGTGTCGTCAAATATAATGGAACATCTCTAGCATCCAACTCGATAATGAATCCATACAATGGTCGCGTATAATGCATATGACAGCGACTGTCACTGATAAGGGTTGAATTTTTAAGGTCGCCGAGTTCATTATACAAAGGTTCTCCACATCGTCACTCGCTTTTGTTTCAAACACAATTGTGCCAATGTAATTAGATTCGGATAATTTTATTTGCAAGCTCATGTCTCTCTAATTCAAATGTAAAGAGGGGTTGAAACATTGTTAAATTATATATTACTAGCTGGTGCTCGCGACTTCGTCCGCGTTGAAAATTTTAAAAAAAGCAATATAACGCTTGACCTCGTGCTGCTATAACACTTTGACCAGGCGTTAGTTTTTTATTTTTTATTTGTCCCTCAGGAATAGTCCATTTTTCTGGATGAAAGGTACCCTATGTCCTTTCTGGTGTCCCAGACAACGTGTATGCAAAATTTCATGGTGATCGGTCCAGTAGTTTTTGCGTGAAAGAGTTACAGACATACATACATCCAAACATACTTTCGCATTTTTAATATTAGTACGACTAGTATGACTAGCTGGTGTCGGCAACTTCGTCCGCATTGAAAAATTATAATTTTGCCAAGCGATGACAGTGAAACATGTCAGGTAAAAACGATTTTAGGACAATGACTTAACTTATTTCAATTATTTACTATGAAATTTAATGTAAAAATAATAATAATAATATATATTTTTACCTTATAAGTAAACTTTTTATTGATGATTTTTTTCCTATATGAATTGATATTAGCTTTTAGCTATTACAGATAGTTTATATATATTTTTTAAAATAAAAGAAATACTTACAATAAATATTGAAATTTTGAAATAGGAATATTTGAAGTTTACAAAGGATAGGAAACAAAGTGCACTATGATAACTTATTGTTTGCTCGAAAGATCAACTGAGTTCGGTTTAAGTAAAAGGTATTCCATCACTGCGAGGCTTACTGCGGTGCTTGTGTGTCTTCAATCCGCACTAATGCGTTTGTGTCTTACGGATAAATAACACAAAAATAGTAAACAACATTGCTCTCATCTACAAATACTAGTATTGTCGAGCGAGTGTGCTTGTTTATTTACAGGCCAACGATTCGAACAGACAGCGCTCTTATATTATAAATAAACTAGTTTTTAGCCGCGACTTCGACCGCGTAACTTTATTAAATATAGCCTATGTTACTCGCTGATAATGTACCTTTGTATAGGTGAAAGAATTTTCAAAACAGGTCTAGTAGTTTTTGAGTTATTCCTTATTTTCCTCTTTATAAATAAACTGGACCGCAAAGAAAAAGGGTCGGTTAGAAAATCTTTAATATCTTCAAAACTACCTGACCTACCTTTATGAAATTTTTTATTTAAGAACATTAAAATATTCTTTAATTACTCACTTAATGTTTAGTACTCACTTAATAATAAATATTTAGTTAAGGAGCAACGAAAATAGAACTAAAAAAAAGTTACGCGAATCTTTCGCTTTATTAACCGTAGCAATCTTCTTGTCCATTTTAATTTGTTAAGGCAATAAATTAATGGCCCGACTCGTAAATTTAACTCTGTAAACAAAATGGCGAATAAAAATAACACCTTCCATTGCTTATTTATTTAAATTTATGTTATTTAACCTTAAGACATTCGCTTTCCTCATTCCTCTCATTTTCTTTGGAAAAAGTCATTTAATATTTTGATTTCTTTTTGAAATACTTAATGTATATTTTAATAAGAAATTGTAAAGGGCCACAAACATTATATATAATATCATAATTATTAATTGTCGATAAATTAAAGTTAATTAATACAATAACCTTTCAGATTCAATTCAAAAGTTTTGACACATTTTAGTATTATAGATTTTAAAGTTAATTTTATCTTTAGTATCAATTTTTTTATTATTATTATAAAACTTAAAAAGTGAAAAGTATGTACAGCACAATATTAAACGTCGGTGGTTTTACATATTACTTGTTATTATAAAAGTGTAATTTTAATTATTTTTAAAAAAATATCAAAATAATAATTATAATTATATAATTATTTGACGACACGTTTGGTCTAGTGGCTAGTAACCCTAGCTGTTAACCAAACGGTCGCTGGTTCGAATCCCGCTAGGGGCAAATGTTTATGTGTTAACATTTTACCTTTGTACCTGAGTTATGGATGTTTTATATTTATAATATGTATGTATTTACAAAAAAAAAGTAATCTATGTATTATATCAACTGTCTGGTATCCATAATACAAGCATTAGTTGCTTACTGTGGAACTAGATGGTGCTGTTATACACATGTGAAGGTATTTATTATTATCCTTGCTACACGGTTGGTTGTTGGTCAAGAGCAAACCCATCTTTGATAAAAAAATATATAAAAAAAATTTATAACCTTTGTAAAAAAAACTGAATTTTTATTATGACTGTCGTTTGTTATGTATTTAATTTTATGAATATTAATTTAGTATATAATATTATTATAGTAAAACTGCATTTAGAAACACGTCTGGCGGCAGTAAACACCCGCTTACAGACGACCATTGTGAAGTAACAGCACGTGTGCTATTGAGTTCCGGTGAGTGAGTAAAGGATGCCAGAGCCTAATATTCCCTTATTCCTTCTTATCACTTATGCTTAATCCTGCTAAGATAGGACGCACATTTGAAACACTTATTGCGTTATTTGTATTAATAGGTGACTTTAACCACCTAACATCAAGTGGACCGTCAGCGACTTTAAAAAAAAAAAAAAAATTATTATCTTAAGTCTTAAGACTTTTACATAAAAAATAACAATAGGAAAGACGATAATTTTTTTTTAATACACAACATCAAAAAAATAAAAATATAAGGGATTTTTTCTTGAAAGAATTTTCGGCGTTTGAAAATGTATTTTAAGTATTCGTTAGCAATACAAGTGTGTTAGCGAAACGTGATATTAAAATTCATTTTATTTCGACATTTTGCGATAAATCAAAGAACGAAAGCCCTTCTTAGTACGGCACAAATATGTCACGCGAGCTTCACATGAATGTGTTGTAGGGTTGACCAATTCAATTACTATCGATGTTTTTAAATATCACATATTCAGTCGATTAAAATTCAGTCTTTATATAATGATCTACTTGATGATAGGCTCACTTAAAAGTTTAAAAGTTTATTTTAATTCCAAAAATATCAAACGTAATAAAAGTTATACAATAAAAATTGTACATACCTACATAAAATTTATAATAATTTATATACTTTTTGAAAATAAATCTTATACAACGCTAATCACGATTGAGTGAAACCTGGAAATCAGTATAGTGAGTGAAACCTGCAGATCAGTAAGTGAAGACTTAAGTTAAAATAAAAGAGATTCGACTAAAATTATTTAAAACAATGTGTTTACTTCTTTTTCAAAAAAGTAGTCTTTAATGTCACTATGTGGAACAATAAAATCGCTACTCACCAGCGAGAGCGTAATACATTTATATGGAAAACTGTAAATTGTCAATGTCAAATTGATAATTTTCCATATAAATTATTACCGTCATTATAAACTAATGAGAGGAGAGCCATGTAAATCGGTGCCTTAATAATTAAATTGAAGAATAAATAGAATTACTTGGTTTAATATAACATCACTGTAGTACCGTTTATACGATATTCAAAATAAAGTCTGAAATAACACCAAAAGTTTAAGTCATGTTAATTTATTTTGAGCGAAGAAATAAAATATGACATAATGGCTCATTTATACGTATCATCAAAATAAATTGTTATTCTTGGAAATAGTCTATCTGTGAGCTGAATTTCACATAAATATATTCTTGATAAGAAATATTAAGCTTAATATTTCTTATATAAGAAATATTAATAATAATTCTTATATAGAAATTATATAAGATATATTAATAAGAAATATCAAGCTTGTTAAGCTTGTTTAAGCTTTGTTGATAAGAACTACTAATGGACATTATGGCATACTATCATGTTTAATGAGGCTTTTATTTTGTCGATATTTATTTACTCGTAGTTGTACATCACTAAGCACCAACGTTCCGAGAGTCCAGCGAGCAATCAAACCGCTCATCCGTTCGGAAGGAACCGTTTAAGGCATTTCACGTGATTCTTTTACAATCGAACGATCTTTTGACTACTTTAAGTGAACCGTCTAATTTGATTTGTTACTTTTATTCTGTTTTTCGTATCTAACTACTCTTCAAATACAGTTAACTCTTAGTGGTATAAACTTCAGAGGAGCAGAGCAAAGCAGAGCTCTAAAATCCACAAACACTATTCGATTCCATAGAAGTCACCATATAAAACTGCACAACATATATGTTTCAATGTGTTTTTGATACCTTTCTTTAGAGTCTTCAGAGTCATCAACGCATCTTAGTTTTGATGATAGATACTTACCGTCAAGTGGACTGTTGGCCTGTCTGCCACCTTTTTGTCTCAGAAATGTCCTGATTTTTTAGTATAGATGCGACCAATAACTATCTTTTCGTGTGACACTTCACAAAATTTCAGGGATAACATTCCAGAAGTTAAGTTAAGCCGAAGTTAAGTTAATACTGATAGTTAAGTTTTGCAGTATATGTTTAAACTTATCTTCTTATTCTACTGAAAGTAAAATTATATTTCCATTGTGGACGTTAAATTTAATAATCGGAAAGGGTCGAATACTCGTGTTGATGAGGGGTACTCGTCCCTCTTTATTTTTTCTCAAGTGTTTTGAGGACGAGTCACTCCGAGTGAAATGATGTAGAAGAGTGCTGTGCTCGAAAGGTTTATTTATGGCACAAGTATTTGTGGGAACTCTTACTACAGCCTGTGGAGCCTTTTAAGCATTGAAAAATCCAGCCGGATTTGATCCCTTATTTAAAGTTAAATCGGGGTCCTTTAAATTAACAGACTCTATATGTGTATGCTAATTTAATGCCTATTATAACATTTATCCCCTTCGTATAATATTAAAGCAAACTAAAGTCTTTCATGTTGCTGGCTTCAACGTCAAATGACTAACCCTAATCATTTAAAATAACCGTATAATTATAGTAATAGGCATCTCTATTGTGACCTACAAAATTACTATTGAAATACTTGGTATAAACGAGCCCTTATATATGTTACTAGTTTTTGCCAGCGACTTCGTCTGCGCGCCCATTTTTCTTAGATGTTACAAAAACATTATTTGTTAAATGATCCCTCGGGAACTGTACTTTTTTTGAGGATCAAAAAAGTTAAACATATGATATTTTCTGTATCACAGACAAGGCGTATGCAAAATTTCAAAATGCGGGGTAAAGGCCCTAAACATCTGATTAACTTAATGATTAAACAGATGTTTAGGGCGTTTAACCCGCATTTTAGCGATGGTGATCAACAATATATTGTTAAACGGCTGTTTAAATTTTAAACAGCTGTTTAAAAACTAACCGTCTGTTGGTGAACTCGAGCCTTAACTTATTTGTTAGCACATAGAAAAGGTATATATATGGGCTCTTATTGAATTATAATTTGGTACAAATAAGAGAAATACTCCTACGTGTCTTTATATTACTTCCTAGTGTAATGGTTCCATCTGCTTAGTAAGCTAATTTCCTTAACATACATTTCATCCTGGCTTCTCTTTGTTAATATAATGTATTATATTAACAAAGAGAAGATGTACGAAAGATCATACAATAATTAAATAACACATGTGTGTATATATCTATTAATTATGTCGTATCTAGCACTATAAAACAAACGAGATTAACTTATAAAAAAAAACGTGGTGGATAACTGGTACAAAAATTAATAAACCGCGACTTCGTCTGCCTGTCTATAACTGTTGTGTTTTGGTGCATAATTTATGTCAACTTGACTGCCATTTTTTACTGTAAAACCACTGCGAAGAATTTATAAAAACCATACATGCCATTTGTTGAAAATAATACAGAATTAATTGTTTAATGTTGACTTAAATTTTCTTCTGAGCTTAATTTGAACATAAAGCTTCTTTCTTATTTTACGCCACTTGTGACGCTTTTACGCAAATTAGTCTAAAAATTCTTACGGACGACTATAAAAAAGGACATTAAAATGTACGTCCTTTAAATATAATTAGCATGTTTAATTACATAGAGTAAGCACCTGAATGTAAAACGCATGACAGAAAGAATACGAGAAACTCATTAGGACGAGAAACGCTCAAAGCTTTGTGATAAGAGCAGCGATTTTTTTAAAATAAATTCGACGAGCCCCGTTGGATAAGTGGTTAGGGTGTTTGCCTTATCGCTATGTTTCAAGGTTCCCGGATATGATTACCGGCCGGGTCAACTTTGGAAAGGTACTTCTCAAAGTTGACTCTGGTCTGGATATGGATCTTGAATATAAATTTAACTTCTGTACTAATATTATAAATGCGAAAGTATGTTTGGATGTATGGATGTTATTGACTCTTTCACGCCTTAACTACTGAACCGATCATCATGAAATTTTGCATACCCATTGTCTGGGACACCGGAAAGGACATAGGGTACTTTTCATCGATCAACGCCGACGAAGTCGCGGGCACCAGCTAGTATATTATAAATGCCAAAGTTAGTTAGTTTGTTCTTTACACTTTCACGCCTTAACCACTGAACCGATCATCATGAAATTTTGCATACACGTTGTCTGGGATACCAGAAAGGACATAGGGTACCTTTCATCGTTCGGTCACCAGCTAGTATATTATAAATGCCAAAGTTAGTTTGTTTGTTCTTTACGCTTTCACGCCTTAACTACTGAACCGATCATCATGAAATTTTGCATACACGTTGTCTGGGATACCAGAAAGGACATAGGGTACTTTTCATCGATCAACGCCGACGAAGTCGCGGGCACCAGCTAGTATATTATAAATGCCAAAGTTAGTTTGTTTGTTCTTTACACTTTCACGCCTTAACTACTGAACGGATCATCACGAAACTTTGCATACAAGTTGTCACGGATAGAGCAAAGGATTTGCTTTTCATTCAGATTCAAAAATACTGTTGGCGTTACATATGAGCAATAAAGATTAAATTAATGTTTTAAGATCTAAGTAACGAATTAGAATTTAAAAAAAAAACCATTTCTAACTTAGAAATTAAAATTTATAAACCATCATAATATGTAAAAAAAAATATATTTTACTCTTATGATTACACAATTACAAATTTTATTTTAATATTTTAACTGACATATAAAACCTGTTTTTAGATTATATTGAAAGATGTGGAATTTAAAAGTTTTACAATATAAGGTTCAAAATTAATTATATCGAAATAAAACCAGCATTAATAATGTCTGAAGAGAAAACAACCTGACCTGATGAATTTCTGACTACCTTGGAAACAACGTACTGAAAGAGGTTGTATATGTTTAGAGGGAAATTAATAAAGTTTTTCTTAATTAACCCTAAGGATATAAAAAACTTTGCTAAACAGCAAACTTTTCTGTGCATTTATTTAATTAATCGTCTAAGTATATAATATTGTATGTAAATTTTTAAAGAAAAAAAATATTAATTGTATGAGTCATGTTTTGTATAATGGCAAATGAGTTATGCCAATCGGATTACCTGATAATAATAATAATAATAATAATATTTTAACTAGCTGATGCCTGAGACTTCGTTCGCCTAGGAAAAGAAAATATATGAATAACTAGCTGGTGCCTACGACTTCGTCCGCGTTGATCGATGAAAGGTACCTTATGTCCTTTCTGGTGTCCCAGACAACTTGTATGCAAAATTTCATGGTGATCGGTTCAGTAGTTTTTGCGTGAGAGAGTTAAAAACATCCATACATCCAAACATACTTTCGCATTTATAATATTAGTACGGATTATAACATTTTAAACTAAATTAAATTTTAATATTATTAACGCATTTATAATATTTTAAACTAAAAGATTTATTGGCAGGGAAAGCTTATTATGCTCTGGATGAATTTTTAAATGACAGATTCTAAAATAGAGTGTTCTGATGCATTTTAAATTTTAAATTTGACGTTCATTTGTGTAATAGCTGTGTTGACATTTGTGTATAGATATTTTGATTGATTGATTGATTGATTGATTGATTGATTGGATTAGTGCGGATATAACGCCTGACATCTTTAGCTATCGCTGTGACGACGTAATTTTTTATATTTTTAGTCGTTCCCGCGGAAACCTATCATTTTTCCAGGATAGAAAGTATCATATATGTTAATCCAGGTAATGAACTATCTGTATGCCAAATTTCTTTTAAATCTGTTGAGCCGTTTCGCATATATTATAATTAGTTGGATGAGCGTCCGCGTCCGCTTACTTTCATGACTGAGTTGGATATCTATACGAATTTAAGGGCGCTCTAATTGACTTAACGATGTCTACACTTTGTGCATAAAGGTGCGACCACACGACCGCGAGCTGAGCTGTTTTGCATGAATTCAGACCTCATTATACAACTTTCTGTTATATTAATTAATGAATATAATTAAAATTAATTTTCGTTTCCCAACACGTACATTGTCTCGTGAAATGTAATCCTAGAAATACACGAAACAGCTAATTCAATTTCATACCTACTAAAGGATTAGTAAAATATATATATAACTAGCTGGTGCTCGCGACTTCGTCCGCGTTGAAAATTGAAAAAAAAAAAAAAACAATATAACGCTTGACCTCGTGTTGCTATAACACTTTGGCCAGGCGTTAGTTTTTTATTTTTTATTTATCCCTCGGGAATAGTCCTTTTTTTCTGGATGAAAGGTACCCTATGTCCTTTCTGGTGTCACAGACAACGTGTATACAAAATTTCAAGGCGATCGGTTCAGTGGTTTTTGTGTGAAAGCGTTACAAACATCCATACATCCAAACATACTTTCGCATTTATAATATTAATTAAGATTTTTAACGTCCGTCACAAAAAAGGATTGTTATAAGTTTGACGTGTGTATCTGTGTCTCTGTCTGTGGAATTATAGCTCCCAAATGAACAGATTATGATCCATTTTTGATAGCTGACGTGATCGTGATCGTTCTTAGCAATTAATTTATGAAGATTTGTTCAAGCGTTTGAAGACCATCAGCCCATCTCCTAGTTGACGAAGGGATTTCACTAACTTCTACGTGTTCAATCGATGTGAAATTTGGTATACTATTAGTTCGGTGGTATTTTCATGACATGGTAACCTTGATCTGAGGCTGCACAGCATCCAATAGTCTCTAGGATACCCAACTCTTTAGAAACTTCTCCAACTTGCAGCCATATCTGATTTATTCTTATTATGTTTAAAATTAAGTGTAATTGTTTGTAATTTTATATATTAAAGATGACAAAAAGAATATTATAATGGGTTTCTTTCGGGGTTTCTTCTCAGGATCGTCATCTTGGCCTTTTTTTTCCGAAACCCTGATAAATTTAAATTTATAATCATAAGAGATTTTTGTAGAAACCTAATTGATAAATAAATATTTTGATATTGAAATTTGATTCATTTATTCTTAGACTAAATTATATGTAAAATTGAAAATATTTATGTGCTTTTTTTTTGTTAATCTATACCTATTTTATCTACATCCAAACATGTTATAAAATTAAATAGCTATCCGTATATTTTTGTTTGCTATTACCCACTTTTAAATCATCTAAAGGATTTAGATACGAATTTTATTAAGGGTGATTGATAAATTATGAATTTTTGTATATATAATTTGCAAAAAGTAAATTATATCCGTGCAAAATCCGGGGGAAGGTTCTAGTAATAAAATATTTTAACAAATTCTTAACGGTGGGAAAATATGCAGTGTTCCAACTACAATTAACATTACATCGTAACACCAAGTACGTCGGTAATTTGAAGACTTCATCTCCCAAATTTCAAGAATTTCATAATTTCGACCTGAAAATTTCGAAAATGCCCTAAGATTCCTTAAGGCCATCACACTACACTAACACGTACGTTTCAATATCGTCATTGAATTAGTCTTTGTACTGGTTAAGTATTATTCACTCAATAGCCTTTGTCAACTTAAGTTATTTTAACTTTACTAGTGTACTTGTAAGTAAAACGGTAAACATATATTACTCTTTAACTAATGTTCGTTAAGTTAAATGAAATCACTCGACTGGACGTCTAGACGACGCTCTTTAAAGTCCAAGGGTAATGGAAATAAAATTATTAAAAAAAAAAACATGTCCATCGCAGGACTGCTTCAGTAAGAAGTCACAAAAAATGTTCACAATTTTTTCTAAAGCTTAAGCTTAGATTCACAAAAAATGTTTCTTAATGTATAACACATCATAAAAGGTTTAGTTAGATAATAGTTCCGACTAGTTCGTCAATATATTTATCTTTACAAGTTATAGCAGAACACTTGGGCAGACTGTCTGGCGGCAGTAGCCAACCCCTTACAGAAGAACAATGTAAAATAACAGCACATGAGCTTTTGTGTTTTAATAAGTAGTAGGGATGTGGGAGGCCTTCTTAATTCATACTACTTTAGTCGCCAGCCCACTTGCAGAACCTTTGGCGTTGCTTAGAGGCATCAATTGGATCGTCAGCCTGTCTATCGACCTTTACAAAGAAGTTAAACAATTTTTTTTTTTTATTATTTATTTAGATTTAGATTACATACAGCCATAAATTTAAAAAAATATTTTATATTAATAAAAAATATTATAAACATATATTATAGATACAAATAGGCATAAAGAATCATAAAAATTTTATTTTTACATTTATTTATTTATTAAAAAAAATAAGAAGAAGAAAATGAATATTCTATAAGTGATAAAATTAATTTTTCAAAATTCGCAAATTTTCTTTTTATAATAATTCAAATTGTTGGAAAATATGTGAATATCATTAAGAATGTTATTGTAGTGATACTTACTCGTAGAACGATGAATGAAGGAATTTTTACAATGATTAGTTCTACAAAAGGGAATATGAAATGTATCATTTGATCTTGTTCTGAATTTTTTTTACATTGAAGTGAATACATTCTAAAATTGAAGAAGAATCGACGTGATTATTTATTATTTTATATAAGAAGATTGCGTCAATATATTTAGTATATTCTTCTAGTCACTAGTCCAATGCAAATTTAAAAGGAGTAGCGTTTCGTCGATGCTTCTAAAAAGAGGTTTCAAAAATTGAACCTCTTTTTAAAAGTACATGGATCAAAAATTGCACAAATAAAAAAACAATTA
The DNA here is from genome assembly GCA_944738685.1 of Synanthedon myopaeformis. NCBI lineage: Eukaryota > Metazoa > Arthropoda > Insecta > Lepidoptera > Sesiidae > Synanthedon > Synanthedon myopaeformis. Next base: position 488,111 of record OX122927.1, on the reverse strand, counting down.
CTTAATGTTGACGTATAAAAGGAGCGATTCGATGTTTAAATTTGAATAGAGAACGAGGTTATGATGATGAAACAATCCCCAATGGCATTGCCACCGCACAGCTAAGCATCGTATGGTTAGGGTTTAAATGCTTGTGTCGGGCCATTAAAAGAGCTTTTCGCATAATTGAAGGAATCAAATTTTTGGGCCGAATTTTAAAAGACTTTGGTCGAGCTAACACTTAGCTTGATCGTAAACAAGAAGAGTGAGATAACTTAAAGAAACTGGCTGGTCTGTTTGGTTTTTTAATAAATTCAATTTAAGATTGAGAGATTTTTGTAAGTGATGAGTTTAAAAAAAAATCATGATTTTAGATTTAATTATTTATAAATTGTCAAAGTAATAATATAAATTCAATAGGTAATAAAATTACATTATAAACAATCCAGTAGAAGGAAAAAATCTAGTTATTAATAAATCAGAAGAAAACACGCGTTCACTTCGAAGATTTGTTTTAATGGTAAAAATACATATGCGCAGAGCAAAAAGAGTAAGGGCCTCTTTCAACATCTCTGAGTAAAGTGTCAAGTAGTCTAACCGCCATTTAAAGTCACCGGTCACCGGGAATGATGGAGATGATATATACCTTTGTTTGTACTGTAAAAGTCCCAAACATTAAAAATAAAATAATTAAAAAAAATCGCCTATCGAAGGATGTGCAGTAAACCGAGTGCATAATTTAATAAAACATAAAATTATTTCTAAAAGTAACTAATCAACACTTTACTTGCAGTTGGTGAAAGAGGCCCTAAAAGTTTTAATTAATATTCAACCGCACTTTTAGTGGCCCAACACAATATCCCAAATACGCAACGTCAAACATCCCGCACATCCGAAGTTCCGTCGAGAGCGTTCAGGCCACAACAATACAAAACATTCATGGTATATAATATATTAATTAAAGTGATATTATTCGATAACTTCTGCAGTAGCTTTGTTATGATAATAAACACAAACGTTCAATGCATTTATAAGTACCTATAGTATATTAGGTATTCTCGTTGATCGCTCTTTCCATTAGTGAGAACCGTATCAAAATCTGTTATAGTTTAGAAGTTAGCGGAAATATCTCACTATATATATATAAATTACGTGTCACGTGTTTGTTCTCGATTAACTCCCAAACTACTGAACCGATTTTGATGACATTTGATGTCTGCAATAAGTTGAGCTTTTCGCTGTTAGATAGCGACAGCCAGTGAGCTTAAATCGAGCTATTATTTGTTTTTTGCCAAAAAGTCCAACTTAAAAGATAGGATATATAAATTGCACCCCGGGCGAAGCCGAGAGCGGGTAGCTAGTGTACCTATAAATATAATTGATAGCTCAGTGGGATAAACTGTCACTTCTAATAGGGAAAAAGCATATTAGAATCTAGTTAAGACTGGAATTTCATGTCTATATCTGAAATAACAAACTTCAATGCGGAAAACTTCATGTGGAAATGTGAAAATATAATTGCAATTATAATAACTACTAACTTGTGCCCTCGGCTTCACCCCTGTGGAATATTTAGCCTATGTCCATCCTCAAATTTTATTCTATTAAATCGGATGAGTACTTTCAAAGATTATAAGTACATACAAACAAATAAATATACGAATTTACTTCTCTATAATATTAGTATAAACAATAGATATTTGCCGAATTAAATTAACATAATTATCAAAAAAAAGCATTTATCTTCCAAAGGTTGACCATGTCTGAAAAATAATAATAATTCGAATTAGTAATATCTGCATATCTAAGAAAACTAGATAGGTAGTTAATTTTCAGAGACTTCTTAAACGTCTAGTGGACACCGGACACAGGAGTTAGGAGGTCTAACTCCAAACAAGGAATCCGTACTTACTAATATTATAAATGCGAAAGTATGTTTGGATGTATGGATGTTTGTGACTCTTTCACGCAAAAACTAGTGAACCGATCACCATGAAATTTTGCATACACGTTGTCTGGGACACCGGAAAGGACATAGGGTACCTTTCAAAGTTCAACGCGGACGAAGTCGCGGGCACCAGCTAGTTAATTAATATGTAAAATATCTATACTAATATTATAAAGAGACATGATTTTTATTTTTGTATGTTTGTAATGAATAAACTCAAAAACTACTGGGCCGATTTTAAAAATTCTTTCACCTATAGAAAGCTATATTATCAGCGAATAACATAGGCTACATTTTATAAATATACGCGGACTAAGTCGAGTGCAACAGCTAGTGTTACATATACACATTACACATCCTCAAGCCTATATGTAATCATACAGATACAATGCACTTAATGATGGTTAAAAAAAAACCAACTAAGCGTTTACAGAGAATGCAAAGTACAAACGAATACAGCTTTTACTCGTTATATTAAAACGGTTGAATTTAGTTTAATATTCGAGCTCAAAGTATCGTCATAATCAAAGTGACAGTGGACTTTGGTGGCTCGTTTCCTGAGCCGGGTCCGAAGTCAGCAAATAATGTTTTCAAACTATTTCATCCTCTATTGCCATCCGAATAAGGTTTAGTTTTGTTTGTGTTGTGTGCATTGTAAGCGGTTAGCCGCGGAAATTGCGCTCCAGCCTCTAACTCCGTTTTGTGATAACGCTGTAAACATTGTTCGGCTCACAAATAGTAATTTAACTATTAACTAACGAAAAAAAACTTGAAACTAAGGATATATTTAATATTTGAATAAACAGGTAAATACGTCTAATGTCATATTGACTATTATTTTGTAATTATTGAAATTGTTTAGGTAAATATTTTATTTTTTATCTAAGACTAGCTGGTGTCCGCGACTTCGTCCGCGTTGAATGATGAAATGTACTCTATGTCCTTTCTGGTGTCACATACAACGTGTATGCAAAATTTCATGGTTATCGGTTCAGTAGTTTTTGCGTGAAAGAGTTACAAACATCCATACATCCAAACATACTTTCGCATTTATAATATTAGTACGTATATAATATATAATATAATATATATATTTTAATAAGTACGGATTATATTTTTGTGATCAGAATATATCAAGTTAAAAGTCTCGATACCAAGTTTCATGAATAATTACGAATATCAATATGAATGAATCTATGTCGGTAGCTCTGAATTATTTATTTTTTTCGTTTTGTTAGACTACCTACAAGTCTCACTCGTTTGAGAAAAATGTTTATAGATTCGTGTTGTTAAATTATATATATTTCTTTTAATTAAGTGATAAGTGATAATATGTTAAGTGTAATTGAATATTGATTATGTGGGATTATGATGTAAGTACCCTTAATTTTTTATTTAAGTGTTAAGTAAGTAGATTAATTATGCTGTGAAATTTCTTATAAGTATATTAACTTGGATGTTGATGTAAATATTTGAACTTTTTCCATTGCTATACCTAAACAGCAGTACTAGTGCTTATTTTTGAGAAATAGTATAAAGGTTTTAATGGAAACAAAAATTTGAAATAATTTCATATCTATTATAATCAAATTTTAAAATTTGCAGAATTTGAAATTCTTTTAATATACTGACTAAAAGCCAAAAATGTATTACTGTGCAAACATTCAATTAAGTATTAAGGTTGCAATTCAATTAAGTAAAAATAGTCAAAAATTCAAAATATCTTGATGTCATAATAAAATAAAATGCTATAATTATTAATTATAATAATAATTTATTTATTTATTAATCCGATTCTCTTAATAATACTTAAGCAGCAACCAATTGCAATTTTTTCTGTATTTTTTATTATGTTAAGGCCGACAGACAGGCTGACGGTTCACTTAATGGTAGGTGGCCACCGTCGCCTATAACACAAGCAACACCATAGTACTGCCAGTGCTCTGCTTACCATAGATTAAGGATAGGGGACAAGGAAGGGATGACTCACTCACCGAAACATAACAGCACATAATATCACGTTGGTCTTCTGTAAGGGAGTGGTTGCTGCCGGGCTGCCCAAATGACTGCGATACGCAGTATTTGCCAGTACTTAAATTAACTACTTCAATTGTGTTTGGTCACACGTTTGGTCTAATGGCTAGTAACCCTAGCTGTTAACCAAACGGTCGCGGGTTCGAATCCCGCTAGGGGCAAATGTTTATGTGTTAACATTTTACCTTTGTACCTGAGTCATGGATGTTTTTTATTTATAATATGTATGTATTTACAAAAAAAAAAGTAATCTATGTATTATATAAACTATCTGGTATCCATAATACAAGCATTAGTTGCTTACTGTGGAACTAGATGGTGCTGTGTGGAATGTGTGAAGGAGATATATTATATATGTATATTATTATATGTATTTAAGCTTTGTAACAAAACGTAAAAGAATTTCTAAAAATAACTTTTGTGAAAACGGCGAAAATGTTCGCGTGAGGTGAGAATTGTTAATGTTGGCTGTGAGAGGCAGGTTCGGTAATTACTTACACCTTCCTAACTTCTCTCCAGTTGGACATTCTTTGTGAGATGTCAAAACATTTGCCCTAAACTGGCGACCACTAAAACAGAAAACACTGGCAAACTTTTTTTTTTAAACAAAAGTTTACTAATTTAATTTAATTTTAATTATTACTTTGTAAACTTTGTATTAAATTTGCAACAAAAATCAAATAGAAAATTTAATAAAAAAAATAAGCTACTGGCAAGGTAAGGTTTTGTTTGTGTGTTGGAAAATCTTGATATTTTTTTTTATGTTTCAATAGAAATGAGAATAACTATAAGCATAGCATAACGGGTCAGATAGGCATTAAAAATTAAGAAATATGTTTAATAAAATATTATTCTGACCCACTGTGGGTCAGACGGGCACTTTTATTAAGTGGGTCAAAACTAGTGGGTCCAAAGGGTTCGAGAACTTTTTTAAAACAAGCTGCTTTCAAGAAGTACAATATCCGTATTATATTTAAACTGCATAAATATGAACGTCTATTACCAACCGACAAACTTGCACGCTGTTCACTTGGTTGGTACGAAAAAGTTGGCATTTTATACTGTACTAGCTGATGCCCGCGACTTCGTATGCGTTGAACGATGAAAGGTACCCTATGTCCTCTCTGGTGTCCCAGACAACATGTATGCAAAATTTCATGGTGATCGGTTCAGTAGTTTTTGCGTGAAAGAGTTACAAACATCCATTGGTGAGCTTCGTGTTGATGATTTTTTAAAAAAGTTAAATAAAATAACATCATTATTTTGTAATAATACCTCATGATAATATTATATTCGGGAAACACTGCATAAATTAGTAATAGTGGAGGTGTTTGTCTTCTTTGTGTTGTGGGTGTTATGTTTGTGCGTTAGTAAATTTACTAAAGAACCAACCAAGTTGTCAGTTAGGAAAAATTTATTGCAACCGACCAACCAGGTTGTCGGTTAAGAAAAAAAAATACTAACGGACCAACCAGGCGGACAGCGTGGTTTGTCGGTTAGTAATAGACGAGTATGAATTGCATTTTCAATTGCATTTAAATCTGAAGTAGTTTTATAAATTGATAACACATGTGATTTGTATATGTACACATTTGTCCCCAAGTGTACAGTCGAATTCACTTACATTTAGTCCGTAATACGGTTGACCAAGGAACATGGTTTCGCTTTTTGCGAAGTCTATTGAGACGTGATGTCATAATCTTGTTACTGCCCGCGAATTCTACTCCACTATGTGAGCTTCTTAAGGGTTTAAAAGTTTATCGATTTAGGATTTCTGGGCAAGAATTATTACTAAAACAGAACTAGTTTCGTATAATGGAATTTCTAAGCAGGTATGATATGTGATATGTCACTGATAAATATTATTAATAATTATTAAAAATAACTAAATTAAACTCCAGGTATAAGCTGCAAAAAAAAACATAATATCGATTTTTAATCCTATATAATTGTTACGAGTTTTCAAAACCCTAATTTCTTATCGTTTTAGATTTACTGTATCGAATGTCATTTCACCTTCTGCTGTAATATTTGCCGTCACAATCACGAGAAGTTTGTTCACGGTTTGAACTACGACTGCTCTATTTGTCATAATCAAGATTTTCTTTGCGCGCCCGAGCTGCTAACTTCCGATTACTTGGAGCACCTCGAAACACACCTGCCTCTAAAGTGCAAGAAATGTGATAAGATGTTTGAGAAAATGGAAGATTTCATCGACGTAGATATATGTAACAGTGTTTCTGAGTTAATTAAAGACGAAAGTATCTACCGACAAACTAAAGATGTAAACGATAGATTTGATTCTCTTTACAATAAAGCTATTATTGTCGACGAAGATGACGGCGACGTTGAAGAGTTTACAAATAAAAATAGCAAAACTGCTGTCATCACTCCTATGATAAGGAAAAAATTTCTAGTCGATTACGAAGATTCGGATTTTGAAGCTGAAGAACAGACAAGTACAGAAGCAACTTCGTCTGTTATTACACCACATCCCAGAATAATGCCTAAAACACCCAAACAGAAGAAAAGGGCAGCGACTCCTCATGTAAAAAAACTAAAGATCTTAATGAGACAGGATAAGATAGAAGAATTCGATGTGAATGACGGAGTTGTAACATCAATTCATGCTGATAACACGCCGTCTGGAGTAGAAAATTGTCAAGGTTAGTAACTGTTTTACTGGCATATCTATACATTTAATCATAACAAATTGAACCCCACCATTAACTACTTTATTTATTATCATATAAGTGTAAAGGTTTTATGTTGAAATAATAAACATGAAGCTGGTAAAAAGAAAAATTGTAATAAAATGAATGGTTTCTAATATGGCAGTGACCGCGCCTCTATTATCAAGAAATAAACTATATAGCTGACTTTTTTTGCATGCTTTAGTTACCGCTTAAGATGACTTCTATCTTTGTTATAACTATGTCCACGAGACCACATTTTGCCCCTACGTAGTTTTACTTTGTTACAGTAACAACGCCAAATTAATATTAATAATTTAAATACCTGTTTCAGAAACTGAAAAGATGACCACCCCTACATCGCATAATATGTTGTATTTAGGTAAGCTGATAAAAACGGTGACCACGAGCACTCCAACGCACCCGGCGAATAGCGGATGGTCACTGTTTGATGAACAGACAAACAACTCACCCCTGTCTGAGATTGAGAATACTGGAAGTCCAGCACAGAGTATTGATGCTGAGGTAAGTGCTTTTATATTGTAGTTGAGACAGATTATGATATTGAAAAATAACTTAGGCGTCTTTGGCCGTTTTTTGTCCTTTATTTAAATTGTGTTCAACAATTGCAGTACTGTTTTTACTGTTTATATTTTCTAATAAGTATTTATTATAAATGTGAAAGTTTATAACATTAGTTAACTACTCAACTGTCTATCATGAAATTATTCATACACGTTGTCAGGGATAGAGAAAAGTTATAGAATCACTTAAATATCACACAGTATTGTAAACCTAAGGATTTTTTTCAGGCTTCTAAAACTGATTCGGAAGCACCTAAACTCAAAGGAATCATAATTACTAACAGTCGTATACGATTTGGAAGTCAGGACAGTTCTGAAAAGCAGACCATCACTTTCACCGATTCCAATACCGACGGGTCGTCGATCAAATACAAGAAAGTTAAGTTTGCGGAAGATACAGTCTTCGAACAGCAACCGAAAGTTAATCGCGGTAAGTTTAACTTTACATTTATGTCACTTTACAATATAAATATGTACTTATCTAATTTTTCGAAACTCATTTATTTTAAATATTGAAGTGAATTAATTATTTGTTACTTAATATAAGTTAAAATTTATTTATTTTCTAAGTCAAATCACATATTAAATATATATATTTATGTTTCAGTATTTCGCAAGCCAAAACGCATACTGACGCCTGGTCCTCAAAAACATAGACTCTGTTTTAATCCGCGTTTTCAAGCTCTCATTAATCGATTTGAATCTCAAGGCGTCTCTGTGTCCAGAACACCGATAAACAATAAAGGCAAAATGATTGAAAGCACTCCACCTGTAGGAGATCATACGGCTATTCCTGCTAGAGCTATAAACTTTAAAGAAGAAAGCCCCGCTGTCACCACACCAGAAATTTCTAAGGAATCGAATGAAGTTTTTAAGAGTCCCATCGTTAGTCCCCAGACAGGCGACTTGAGTAAAGCCATTACAAGTTTAAGTGCAAATGTGGCTGGTTCTCTACAGAATTGCATTAGTAGTGTATTGAAAGCTACGAACGAAGAGACAGAGATTGAATTCAAGTTTGTTATAACAAAGAAGAAAGTCAGCGTTAAAACTATCACAGAGGAACCAGATCCAATGTATTTCGAAGCGAACAACACAAATAGTGCTGATAAAGGTTATAAGGAAAAAATTTGGGCTGCTGTTACGAAAGCACTTCGCAATGTATTTTGGGGAGAAGAAGCCAGATCTGCAGGTAATTCTTCAAGTTATTCTGAAGGATGCTATAAACACAGGAACGAGCGTGGTGGCGAGCCTTAAAAGAAGCCTACATCCAGCAGTGATGTAGGCTTTGATGATGAAATACAGGCTGATGATGATGATGATGATGATGATGATGATGATGATGATGATTTCTTATCTTTTTTTGCCCCCACTTTAATTTTGATATTTACCTTAAATATTTATGACAAATATGTAATACAAAATGAGTTTTGTTTTCAGTATTTAGAAATCAATATATTTATTAATATGTGAAGCGAACACTTATTATTATTTGAAGCTTGTAAAAATTGTAAAAATTACTTTCATTTCCCTACCAATGCAGAATTTCAACTAATGGACGAGCACAGGTATAATTAAACGCATTAAATAATAAATTGACAAGAAATATTCCTAACTTAATTAGGCCCGCAGGTGTATTATGCTAAACCAAACGTAACAATTCATTTTAATTATATTACTATCAGTATTGGCTACACTCCAGTACACACTATGATAAGCATTAAAATTCATGTAATCTGGCTACATTCCAGTGCAAAAAGTGTGTGCAATAACGTTTTAAATTGTAAATTTTAAGTCCCTTCTACGTTTCGAATGCAGTATGTATTACTCTTTATTATTCATAAGTTTACCCCGTTTCTCTTTTATGGGATAAAAAAAAACGCAGGTAAACCTAAATAATACGAGCTTTAGAATGTGTCCATAGAAAGCATTTTTGTAATTCCCGTTTCAATTTAAATGTAGGTTTTCAATTTAAAAAAAAACTCCTGTGACAGTTTTTAAGCCGATTTTGTCTCGATCAATTAATTTGTAAATCCATTTATGTATTTCATACACAAAAACCTGGATCATTGTACTTTTATAAAAACATATAATATATATTTTTTTTTTTTTATAAAAGATGGGTTTGCTCTTGACCAACAACCAACTGTGTAGCAAGGATGAGGCCTAAGATGGAGCGAACCTCATTCTCAACCCAGAAGATGCCTATTCACTCGAACTTTGAAAAGATTTCGGTTATATGAGCTCAGAAATACAGATGCCGGCAGGAATTTCCAAACCTTAATAATATAATACCAATAATAATATAATACTTCCATCGGACATACAGACGTACAAATGGTTACAATCCTCATCATGTCGATATCCCTTTATTTCGGACCAAGCGCTTTAAAACATCTTTTATAATGTGCACTGCCAAAGGTTTGGAACTCCCTACCGGCGTCTGTATTTCCGAGCTCATATAACCGAAATCTTTTCAAAGTTCGAGTGAATAGGCATCTTGTGGGTTGAGAATGAGATTCGCTCCATCTTAGGCCTCATCCTTGCTACACAGTTGGTTGTTGGTCAAGAGCAAACCCATCTTTAATAAAAAAAAAATGCCCATAGATAACCATCGATGGCGCTTATCCGATAGTATACGACTGATATGACAGACAGATTTTAATATAGCTTATAAAAATGTTACAGCCCAACAAAACGACGCGAAAACTCCACAATCGCGCCGCTCTAACGACTCATCGTCTTCTTCGGCGTCGAAAAGGAAGTGTGAAGATTTATCTGACACAGAGAGTCCCATAAATATTAAGAGGCAAAAATATGATGGTAGAATAAAAGGAAGACCTCCTCTGCCCCGGTACAAGAATCATTGTTTATCCTTGAAAACATACAGATCAGCTGATCATTATGAAACAAATAAAAAACCAGAGGATGATTCAGCAAATCAGAGTTTCTGATGAGTAGGCATATAATATGGTTTTCGCTGAATTTTTTTTTGTTTGTTTACACACTGATTTTTTTATTACATTTAATTTTTCGATTAAAGAAAGTTTTAAAAGGTACTAATTTTTTATTTATTAATTAATAATGCTTCCATACCATATCGACTACAATTTATTATTTAAAACATTATTAAACAATATTATTATATTCTTAGTTAGAATACCATATGATAATATTATAAACAGAGAAAGATTTGTATATTTGTAATTAATAAACAGAAAAACTATTGGATCGATTATAAAAATTATATCACATATAAAAAGCTACGTTATCAGCTAGTAACATAGGCTGTATTTTATAAAGTTACGCGGGCGAGGTCGAGTGTTACACCTAGTACCTTATATTAGGAGCAAATCATAAAAGCAAATTAATTATATTCGACTAAAACCGATGCAGAGTTCAAATACCTTTACTGTGAGTTATAATGACCGCACTCGCTAGCGAGAGCGTAAAATATTTATATGGAAATTGTCAATTTGACATTGACAGTTGACAGTTTTGAGTTTTTCACATAATAATGTTTTACGCTGTCGCTAGCGAGTACATTGTATACTCATGGTAAAGGTACTGTTAATCCGCACTAATATTATAAATGCGATAGTATGTTTGGATGTATGGATGTTTGTAACTCTTTCACGCAAAAACTACTGAACCGATCACCATGAAATTTTGCATACACGTTGTCTGTGACACCAGAAAGGACATACGGTACCTTTCATCGTTCAACGCGGACTAAGTCGCGGGTACCAGCTAGTAAAGTGTAATTATTAATGTGCCATCAATGTTTATGTAACTTTTACAACAAGAGCCCTTAGGTGATGTTCCATTATAGCTTATATCGCTTTCATAACGCTTGTGTAATAGATTTTCAGATCAATTACTGGTTGCCCCGGGGCCGGCTTAATTCGTTTAATAAATTGAACTCATGTGTACGACAACGGGGCTCGTATATAAAAACTAATTAGAGTTTTTTTTAACATTTTTTTTTTATAAAAAATGAACCGATGAAACAGAGTAGGTACATGTAACTTTACTTTTTTTTATGTAAAGCTCGTCAGACAGGCTTAACGATCCACTTGATGGTAAGTGGCTGTTGTCGTCTATACAACAAGTACGAACAAAGCTACAGGTTCTGCAAATGCGCTGCAGAAAATATTATTTATGATAAACGCAACAGAGCACATTATATTATTTCGCGCCACAACTTTGAAAAGTTCATTTCCAAATCCCTGCCGGGAATCAAACCCGAGTCTCCTGAGACACAGCGCTAAAGCAATCACCTAAACCGGTCGACCAATTAGCTCTTCAAGCCATCAATGCTTAAAATCATTAATAGTTATATAGGTGTTACTTGTGTTATAGGCGACGGTAGCCACCTACCATCCAGTGGACCGTCAGCCTAAAAAATTATCAATGGTACCTTAAATTAATTATTACAATAGTTCAGAACCTTTAAATTTTATTATATAGTTGTGAAGATAGCTCCCGCTTTTCGGAAAATAATATTTAAGTTAGAATATGGGAAAATTTAACTCTGAATGAAACCTTTGCGTATATGGGGCATTTACATTTAAAGCTTGAAAATTTAACAATTGAAATAATAGTTAAATTTATCATATCATAGGCAAATTTAGACCATTCGACAAATACTATAATATTTATTAAGAGCGCGTACAAAGGTACACTAGCGCCACTCATTTAAAAAAATATTATCTTGTCATTGAGAAGGAATTATTAATAACTGCTCACCTGCTTACCTTCGGTAAGTATGTCTACAATTTTTTAATACCTTCTATAAAGTTTCATATTGAGACACGAAGCAACAAAATACGATCTAGATCGGATCTGATTGAGCTGTTATTAATAATTCCTTCTCAATGACGAGATAATATTTTTTTAAATGTGTGGCGCTAGTGTACCTTTGTATGAGCTGTTAATTCCCTGAAATAATAACCTATAGGTAATTGATTACATAAATAATCATGTACTTACTAGTAATTGTAGATATATCATGACGTAGTGATTCCTTACCTATATTCAGACGTGATGAAAATACCCAAAACAAATGTCGATATTGGGAATAACGATGATATTGTTAATTATTATATTTGGTATGTGGACAGTTTACATCATGTTCTGCAGGTTCGGTAAATGGTTAATCAAAATCCGTAATAATATTATACATTCGAAAGTATGTTTTGGTGTATGGACGTACTAGCTGGTGCCCGCGACTTCGTCCGCGTTGAACGATGAAAGGTGCCCTATGTCCTTTCTTGTGTCCCAGACAACGTGTATGCAAAATTTCATTGTGATCGGTTCAGTAGTTTTTGCGTGAAAGAGTTACAAACATCCATAAATCCAAACATACTTTCGCATTTATAATATTAGTAAGTACGTATTTTCGCATTTTAGTAAACCATGTTCGGTGTACTGCCAAGACAAAAACTGACTGACTGATATTATAGTTGACTAGCTGGTGCCCGCGACTTCGTCCGCGTTGAACGACGAAAGGTACCCTATGTCCTTTCTGGTGTCCCAGACAACGTGTATGCAAAATTTCATGGTGATCGGTTCAGTAGTTTTTGCGTGAAAGAGTTACAAACATCCATAAATCCAAACATACTTTCGCATTTATAATATTAGTAAGTACGTATTTTCGCATTTTAGTAAACCATGTTCGGTGCACTGCCAAGACAAAAACTGACTGACTGATATTATAGTTGACTAGCTGGTGCCCGCGACTTCGTCCGCGTTGAACGGTCCTTTCTGGTACCCTATGTCCTTTCTGGTGTCCCAGACAACGTGTATGCAAAATTTCATGGTGATCGGTCCAGTAGTTTTTGCGTGAAATAGTTACAAACATCCATACATCCAAACATACTTTCGCATTTATAATATTAGTACGGACTAGGTGAGCCCGACCACGCTTCGCTGTGGTTTTTCTTTGACGTTCAACGGTCAGCGGATGCCATGACAACGGCTAACTGCCACTTTGAATGTGACAACAGTTATCGTTGGTGAAATAGTTCTCGTCGCTTTCGGCAGAGGGCGCTTTAAAAAAAAAGCCAGATTATATTATTACGCAAAATATAGATAAGATCAATCCGTGAAGAGGATTGCATATTGTGTAAAAATTTCAAGCCAATCTAGTTTTCGAGTTATAGATTATCCTTTAAGACAAATTCGAAACATTTTAATGCGAGTGACATTTTTTTTATAAATGATATACAATTTTATTGTTTTGCTGGGAACGAGCCAAGATGATGTAGTAAATAAGAACTATACTCAAGTAGTAGTCTTAAGTCGATACTTTAGCTGTTTAAACGAGTCATAAGGGGCCTCCGAAACCAGCCAAGCTACTTAGGCTCGACTTCACCAACAGACGGTTATTTTTAAACAGCTGTTTAAAATTTAAACAGCCATTTAATAATATTTTGTTGTTCAAAATCGCTAAAATGCGGGTTAAACGCCCTAAACATCTGATTAACTTAATGATTAATCTGATGTTTAGGGCGTTTAACCCTCAGTTTAGCGATGGTGATCAACAATATATTATTAAACGGCTGTTTAAATTTTAAACAGCTGTTTAAAAATAACCGTCTGTTGGTGAACTCGAGCCTTAGACGATTTAGAAACGAAAAATCGGCTTTGTGCCAGTTAACAATGCCAGGTTCTACCTTTTCTACTACCCGGTACAATGGTAGGATTTTTTTGTAATTTTTTTTTATATGTCAAATTGCGACTTATGATTAATGTTGCAATTATCATATTTACGAGGAAATATTGGGCATCAAAATTATAGGAATCTAGAGGAAATTGTGTACTAAAGATTACCAACTACAAATATATGTGGAAATGAATAGTTTTAGTTCGCAATGTTTATGTCGAAATATTTTTTTTTATTAATGAATAATTAATTCTATTAACTTTCATTGTATAGAATTAGATCTATAATAATTGTACTTTATACCGTGATCACTACATGAGATTATAAAATTTAATGAATTATAGCAATTTAATTGAATTCATCATTTGTATCAGATTTAACCAGATTTTGATAATATTTAACCAGAATTTTAGTCTGTGTTTCTGAGCTCATATATATGTAACTCAAATCTTTTAAAAGTTTGAGTGAATAGGCATCTTCTGGGTGAACTCGCTCCATCATAGGCCTCATTTTCTCTACTCGACTAGATGCTGGCCAAGAACAAAACCCATCCGTACTAATATTATAAATGCGAAAGTATGTTTGGATATATGGATGTTTGTGACTCTTTCACGCAAAAACTACTGAACTGATCACCATGAAATTTTGCATACACGTTGTCTGAGATACCAGAAAGGACATAGGGTAGCTTTCATCGTTCAACGCGGACTAAGTCGCGTACACCAGCTAATCTTTAATAAAAAAAAAATACCTTGAAACTATTATACATAAGAAGCAACTATATAACAAAGAAGACATTTATAAATATATTCTATAGACACCTATAATAATCCAGTAAAGTTTACACAGTATATTATTCTTTTTTGAAAAAAATATATCAGAAATCCAGATAAAAGTCTTATTACTTCAGAACGCATTTTTTTTTTGTTTTGCCTTAGGAACTCTATAAAATAATATTATTTTATCCCATTTGATTTACGACGTGAACATGTCTACTTCAGCTTCGTGAATACATTTCCATTTGAATGAGTTCAATTTTTGAGATTACCTTCAACCGAACAAATGCACAATCAGCATTTTAAAAGGCGTCTGAATTCATCTCCTTCATAACTAGCGGCTTCATTGGCAGATCTATCGCAGCCAATATGTCCCTTATTACAATATGAAAGCTGGAATATTCTAGACACGCGCGGTACGGCGCGTGACAGCATTATTTCAAATTCAAAGGGTAAAAAGCAGGGAGTATATTAAAAAGGATGGCCCCTTATAAGAGAGGCTTCACACGAAACGACTGTTCTTCATTGCGATTGGCGGTACCATAGGGAATGGTCTCGTGGCGTAGTTTTTACTTCCGATTCAGCTGTTGCGGCGTCTTCAAAAGGTTCGCTTTCGTGTGAAGGGATGGTGGAGACAGTAAGCTCTGGAACTAACCGGTGCTGAATACGAATGTTAAGTGATATACCGTCGCGGTTTGGATTTCGTTCAGGATTTCAGTACTGTCTGCAAACTTGCTCACTTGTTACGTTTTATTCCTGCATAAATGAAGTATATATTGAGGCTTTGTATATTTAAATCTGAATTATAAATATATATATTTTTATTGTCGAATTTTAGTAATAATATTAACACTTGAATTTTCTTCAGAGCACCTTCGATGAACAAACAGTCATATAAATTGACAAATTTAAGTTGAAACACTATTAATACACTGTTAAAGTATTCATCGTCATCATCATCATCATCATCATCATCACCATCATCATCATCATCATCATCATCATTATCATTATCATCATCATCGTCATCTCAACCGTAAAGGACGCCCAATGCCATAATTTTATAATGGGACATGTCAGAAGCAGCCTGGATCCATCGTTGACCCTCGGCCCTTATCCTAACCAAGATGCAAACGCTTCGTTGCGTACTTCGGAAACGAAGAGAGAACGCTAAGAGATAGCTTGGTGATTGGTTTTTGTAATTTCAAAATGAAATTTTGACCAATCACAAAGTTTTCTCTTAGCGTAGCGTAGCATTTACGACTGTAGAAAGTACACATGGCTACGGGCCCAGATCGTCTGTCCATATTGTGGGTTTCCAATCGAGAACCTTCTGGTCCCTTTATGTAGGTACTTCTCACACTTGTTCTTATGTAGTTTAGAAAAATTGAACACATCGTAAAGAAACCTGCGACAGCAACCACCTACTATCAAGTAGACCGTCAGCCTGCCTGTTGATTTTTACCTAAATAAAAATCTAAGTTTCTCTAAGACAGTGTTTTTCAAAATGTAGTTCGCAACCCCTTATATGTGAAGCCTTACACAGAGGATCGCGGGCGAAATAAAAAAAAAAAATGTACAAGTGTTTCTAGGTCTTTCATTTCTTTATAAGTTCCGAAACAAAGGAAATTGCAAAAGTAGTCTTTCAAATCTCTAAAATTTTGTTTGTTTATGGTCCTAACACCTAAACTAGCTAGGGAATTGCTAGAATTTTTAACTACTAAATAGGTCACGTATTCAAAAAGATTAAAAAATACTACTCCAACATAGGTATTCGAGAGGATAGCAATAATTTCCAATTGTACAAATAAGTATGTACGTAGAATCACGTAGTAGGCTCGGAATCTAACCGAAAACGTGCTGGGAATTCCCTCATAATTCTGGATAGGGCTCTTTGTTTCCCAAGAGGACAGTGGCTTGTGGACTTGGAACAACTGTGGTTTACTGATTGATTTTTTTATTATAGCTAAATCTTATTATATGTTACTAATGTCATTTTGAAGCTAAATGACACTCAATTAAACTCCCAATAGATTAAAGAGTAAATTAAGAACTGAATTGAAGATAATTAAGAATAAGATAATAAGATCTGAAGAGAGTATTAATGTTATTGGCTTGAACACTAATGAAACCAATTCATTAAAAATCATGACCTAATCTTGCAGTTAAGTACTTAAAAGTAATGCTTATATGAAGATGATACACAAAAAAGTTGGACCCTTGAAAACCATTTCGTCTCTATCGTTGTTAGTGGGTGTGAAAGGGACAAATATAAGTTTAGTGTACTGTACATCATAAATGAGAAAGTTTATCCGTACTCTTAATATTATAAATGCGAAAGTATGTTTGATGTATGGATGTTTGTAACTCTTTCACGCAAAAACTACTGAACCGATCACCATGAAATTTTGCATACACGTTGTCTGCGACACCAGAAAGGACATAGGGTACCTTTCATCGTTCAACGCGTACGAAGTCGTAGGTACTATCTAGTTTTATAAATGCGAAAGTATATTTGGATGTATGGATATTTGTAACTCTTTCACGCAAAAACTACTGAACCGATCACCATGAAATTTTGCATACACGTCGTCTGGAACACCAGAAAGGACATAGGGTACCTTTCAACATTCAACGCGGACAAAGTCGCGGGCATCAGCTATTATATAATATTTGTTTTCTACTCAATCACGCAAAAACGGCCGAATGGATTTGGATGAAATTTTGCACACAGATATTTTATTACCTGGATTAACATATACGATACTTTTTATCCTAGAAAATAGTGAGGTTCCTGTGGGATTTTAAAAAACCTACCAAAGCGCGTAGGAAGTCGCGCGCACAGTTACTTAGTTTTAGTACACATAAAGTCGATAATGTGTTTTTTATATTATGTTCCCTATGGACTCCATTATAACTTTTTGTCAGGGTTTCAGAAAAGGACAAAAGGGCACCCTATATTACGCGCGGACGAACTTAAATATTATAAATGCGAAAATGAGTTGGTTTGTTTGTTACGCTTTCACGCCTTAACTACTCAACCGATCATCTTGAAATTTTGCATACACATTTTCAGGGATTCAGAAAAGGACATAATGTGCCTACTGTTCAGAAAGAAGTACTGTCCCCGAAGGATTGAAAAAAAAAATTCGACGCCTGTAAAAATTTACGAGTATGAGCCATAAAGATTGAATAAATGTTTCAACGCGTAAGAAAAAGGGACGCGTTCAAAATCTAGTTTAAAGTATTTATTTCATAGATAAAAATTCGTCGTTTAGAGTCGAAATACGTCGAATTATCTATTCATGGATCTTTATAACTCGGTTGAAGAAATGTTTCTGTTTCAAATTCTTGGAACAGCAACCAAGAAGTAATTCTTGGTTCTTCTTGGAGAAGAGCAAAATTTATTTATGTGTATATCCAATGTGTACATCCGTACTTCCGTACTTTTTAATATTATAAATGCGAAAGTATGTTTGGTAGTATGGATATTTGTAACTCTTTCACGCAAAAACTACTGAACCGATCGCCATGAAATTTTGCATACACGTTGTCTCAGACACCAGAAAGGACATAGGGTACCTTTTATCGTTCAACGCGGACGAAGTCGCGGGCACCAGTTAGTATTACAATACATACATAGTCATTCTGAACTACCTAATAAAACGAGTAGCACACACAAAGATAGCGGACAATAGGTGGACGTAATGGCCACCGGAAGTTGATGCCGATACCGGATGTTGTCGGATATGACGTCACAACGCTAAATAACAACCACCAGGGAAATACGTTCTTTTTTTAAATATTTTCGTCTATAAATGAAATACACGAGGAGAATGCATTTTTATATTAAACATGAATTGGTCGTCGGTTAACTTATTGTTGTGTGTTTTTTTTTAAATTAAAAATTCAATATTGATTTTTATTTCATATGTACAATACAACATAGTTAAGCGGCGTAGGTAAATATTTTATGAATTTTTCATTCAGTTTATGAATTATTATTTAATAGTGGCAATGCAGATTGCGTTTCGCAATCATTTGTGAAGCCAGTCTGGCGGCAGTATCCACCCCTTGAAATAACAGCATGAGTGACTAAGGGATAAATAATAATAATAATAATAATAATAAATAAATATCTTCATACATTCTACACAGCGCCATCTAGTTCCACAGTAAGCAACTAATGCTTGTATTATGGATACCAGACAGTTGATATAATATATAGATTACTTTTTTTTTTGTAAATACATACATATTATAAATAGAAAACATCCATGACTCAGGTACAAAGGTAAAATGTTAACACATAAACATTTGCATCTAGCGGGATTCGAACCAGCGACCTTTTGGTTAACAGCTAGTGTTACTAGCCACTAGACCAAACTTGTCGTCAAGAACATTTTACTATCCCTTATACTTAATGATTGATTTGCAATGCACTTACAGCATTTGTGGTGCTTGTTTTATAGGTGACGGTAGCCACCGATCATCTAGTCACAGTGGACCGTCAGCCTGTCAGTCGACTTTAACATAAAAATACACACATAACTTAAAATATGTAGGTACTAGCTGGTGCCCGCGACTTCGTTCGCGTTGAACGATGAAATGTACCCTATGTCCTTTCTATAGTCCCAGACAATGTGTATGCAAAATTTGATGATAATAAGTCGATTAGTTAGGGCGTGAAAAGTTAACAGACCAACAGATGAAAGTTACTTTCACATTTATAATACTAGCTGGTGCCTGCGACTTCGTCCTCGTTGAACGATGAAAGGTACCCTATGTCCTTTCCGGTGTCCGAGAAAACGTGTATGCGAAATTTCATGGTGATCGGTTCAGTAGTTATTGCGTGAAAGAGTCACAAACATCCATACATCCAAACATACTTTCGCATTTATAATATTAGTACGGACTGTATAAACTATCATTGCCTTCCAAACTTCCTATATAATTTGTGATAAATTTCTATAAATCTTTACGTACTCAATAGATAAAAACCAAAGTCGTTTTCTGCCGTCTGTCCGTCTGTATGTACGCTAGTAGATCTTTTAAACTTCTCAATATATTTTAATGCGTTGAGAAGTTCACTAATGGAAAGAGTTTTAAACGAGGAAGGTTCCGTGCGAAGCCGGGTGCGGCCCGCTAGCTAAATATAAAATATTATTAAACATTTCAAGCAAAATTAGATTATATGTGTTTGAAACTTCAGGCTTAATTTTATCATCAAACTTAATTATACAATCAAATTAAGATTAATAACCATATTAACTGGTTTTATTAACCTATTTAATATAGGTACATATAATGTGATCACATATATTATATCTGTTATAATGACCGCATTTTATCATTTTATGTCCCCAGTTGTTTGAATAAGCGAATATCGAAGTATTTTACGAAAAAAATAGCGATTAAATTCGCACGATATTGTAATCTCGTTGCCATAAATTTAATGTGTTGGCGTGAACTTGGTGGCATTGTCGTCGTAATTTATATTTTAATGAAAACGGAATACATTTCAGATATTGATTTCAGAAATGTTAAGGCTAAGTTCTATTTCAGTTTAAGGAAAATACTAAAAAAAATATTAATTTTTTTTTGAAAAATGCTATGAATAATAATAAATATCTTCACACATTCCACACAGCACCATCTAGTTCCACAGTAAGCTACTAATGCTTGTATTATGGATACCAGACAGTTGATATACTATATAGATTACTTTTTTTTTTTGTAAATACATACATATTATAAATACAAAACATCAATGACTCAGGTACAAAGGTAAAATGTTAACACATAAACATTCGCTCCTAGCGGGATTAGAACCAGCGACCGTTTGGTTAACAGCTAGGGTCACTAGCCACTAGACCAAACTTGTCGTCAAGAACATTTTACTATACTTACAACAAATTGGGTTGACTATGATTATCGTTCTAGTCAAATGTTGTAAGTAGCTTGGCTCCTACTGAAAGACGTAGTAACTTAGCTACTTCTTAAGTTACGAGGCTCAAGTGACTTCGTTAATCGAGCAGTGCTTGTAACATTACAGTCCTAGTAACAGATTTGACATTTAGGGCCTCTTTCACCAAGTATCAAGTATACTAACCGCCATTTAAAGTCACCGGTAACCGGGAATGATGGAGATGATATACCTTTGTTTGTACGATGAAAGTCCCAAACATTAAAAAGAAAATAATAAAAAAAAATCGCCTATCGAATGATGCAGTAAACCGAGTGCATAATTTAATAAAACATAAAATTATTTTTAAAAATAACTAATCAACACTTTACTTGTAGTTGGTGAAAGAGGCCCTTAGTTAGACAGTCGTAAATAAAACCTAGTTATAATTGATGTCAAACTGTAACAATTACATAGTTGATTGATTTCTGCCCTCAATTTAGTATAAAATGTGGATGTTCTTAAGAGTTTAATATATGAAATAATAGCACGAATGCTGTTGTGTTTCAACCTGTATAGTTTATTTATTTTTCTAATAGCAATTGTCTTTATTAAGAAAATAATAAAATGCAGAAATATTTTAAAAGAATGTCGTGCTATGTGTTTACCCATGTCAATTAACATTAAACGGCGGGTGAATCCGCGGGATACAGCTAGTTATAAAAAAAAATCCTTTGTTTTTTTTTTTAATTTTTGATAGTGAATCTATATATTTCATAACAGTTATTAATACGATGTACGAAATAAGAAACAGTTATTTGGAAGAACATAAATATTATATGAATTTTTTTTTTAAAAATTTGCTCAAATAGCAGCAGTGACATCAATATTCAAATATTCCCGGATCAGATATCGTTCCCAATATTCTGAAACCACCGTTGACAGACTAACCGTGATGAACAGTACCTTTACCATGAGTTTACAATGACCGCACTCGCTAGCGAGAGCGTAAAGCATTTATATGAAAAACTGTCAACTGTCAATGTCAAATTGACAATTTTCCATATAAATATTTTACGCTCTCGCTAGCGAGTACGGTCATTATAAGTCATTGTTGAGGTACTGTACCTTTACCATGAGTTTACAATGACCACACTCGCTAGCGAGAGCGTAAAACATTTATAGCAGAGAGACAGACAGACAGACAGAGTTACTTTCGCATTTATAATATTATTAGTGTAAAAGTATGGATGGATGAATCCGTCCGTACTAATATTATAAATGCGAAAGTATGTTTGGTTGTATGGATGTTTGTAACTATTTCACGCAAAAACTACTGAACCGATCACAATGAAATTTTGCATACACGTTGTCTGGGACACAAGAAAGGACATACAGTACCTTTCATCATTCAACGCGGACGAAGTCGCGGCCACCAGCTAGAACATCCATACATCCAAACATACTTTCGCGTTTATAATATTAGTACGGATTACTTACTGCCGTTTTATTTTACTGTGGCTAAACATGATGTCTGGATAAGCGCAAATGAAACTCCATTCAGTAACCGATACGGAGCGAATCAGAAGACGTTCTTATTGGTGTCTCTGGTGAGGTCACAGGAGGTTTCGTCTATTTTCGGCAAATATCGAATGTCTTTGTATCTGATTATATTTTTCGCATTTCGATGGAAGCCATTGGGGTGCTATTGTATTTGTTTTTATGTTAAGTATCTCTGGTTTGAATATTTTTTGTTATTTTGCGATTCTTTAGGCGTTATTTGTATTATCAACAACGCACAAGTGCATTTTTTCTGCAAATTATTATCGCTCTTTCCATCAGTAAAAATCGTATCGAAATCCATTGGGTTTTTTTCCCCAAATTATATTATTTGTAAATTAAAATGCAGATTTTTAAAATACACATCATTGATAATATATTTTTTTTGTTACAGATAAACGGCTCTTGGGGACTACCAGCGTTCATGTGCGACATCTACATAGCTATGGATGTCACTTCGTCCACATCTAGCATTTTCAACTTAGTCGCAATCTCTGTCGATAGGTAAGGTTGCTACATTTCCTACTGCTACTAGTATTTTCCTCGGTTTATATAAAGGAAAAGGGCAATAATTACCAATCTATGTGTCTTTTATAAGATGTACTTCGGAGAGTGTGCTCAGGAGCTGCATAAGCTCATACTGCCTTCCCCTTTCTTCCATCGGACATACAGACATACAAATAGTTACCATTCTCATCTTGTCGATATCCCTCTATTTCAGACCAAGCGCTTTAAAACATCTTTTATAATGCACACTGCCATAGGTTTGGAATTCCCTACCGGCGTCTGTATTTCCGAGCTCATATAACCCAAATCTTTTCAAAGTTCGATTGAATAGGCA
This sequence comes from Synanthedon myopaeformis, assembly GCA_944738685.1. Lineage (NCBI taxonomy): Eukaryota > Metazoa > Arthropoda > Insecta > Lepidoptera > Sesiidae > Synanthedon > Synanthedon myopaeformis. Next base: position 465,127 of record OX122927.1, on the reverse strand, counting down.
TCTTCTGGTTTGAGAATGAGGTTTGCTCCATCTTAGGCCTCATCCTTGGTACACAGTTGGTTGTTAGCCAAGAGCAAACCCATTTTTAATAAATAAAAATAAAATAAGGAATGGGCTCCGGCACCCCTTACTCACTCACCGAAACACAATAGCACACGTGCTGTTATTTCATGGTGGTCTGAACAAAACTTCATAAATTGTTCTTAGCTATATTATGAAGATCTATCTGTTCAGGCGTTTGAAGACCATCAGCCCATTTCCTAGTTGGCGAAGGGTAAAATTTGGTATACTGTTACTTCGATTGTATTTCCATGACATGGTAACCTTGAACTGGTGCTGCAGCATTACGTAGTCTGCGGAATAACCAACTCCTCAGCAATATACAGCAGATATAATGAGTTCGGGCTAAATCACAATCAAAATTTAAAAAAAAAAACCAAGATGATGACGATCTTGGGATACTCAGAATACTATTCTTTTTGTCAATAATAAATAGAATAGAATAGAAATTCGGCGTCTCAATAGAAAATAGGCGGTTAGTTTATATTTTTGATTATATATAATGTCTATTATTTTTACGACACGTTTGGTCTAATGGTTAGTAACCCTAGCTGTTAACCAAACGGTCGCTGGTTCGAATCCAGCTAGGGGCAAATGTTTATGTGTTAACATTTTACCATTGTACCTGAGTCATGGATGTTTTGTATTTATAATATGTATGTATTTACAAAAAAAAGTAATCTATGTTGTATATCAAGTGTCTGGTATCCATAATACAAGCATTAGTTGCTTACTGTGGAACTAGATGGTGCTGTGTGAAGATATTTATTTATTGATATTAATGCATTATAATGTCTAGTGACATCAACTATATTTATACAAGTTGGTTTTCAGAATAATATTGCTAGACAGCCTAATTACATTCAATTTCAAAATTCAGACTCATCCTTAACTAATTTGCAATTGAAATTGCCCAAGTTCAGACAAGTACGATAACAAAGTGCAAAGTTGTATGTCGGATACTCACTAAGATATTAAACTATTAATTTTAGTCTTTAATTAGTCTTTATTCTCGTCAGTTTGATAAGTTACACACACCGATATAAAATTTGATGTAATTTAATTTTTATATCGTAAAAAACAGTTACAATATTAACACATACATACTTTATGTACTTATAAAAGATATTTTCATACAAACTCTTTCTTAAACTCTAAGAGCATATTACTAGTCCTTAATATGTTTCTTACTTTTTGTAATAGTATTTAAATGTTCCTATGTTCAACTTTGAAAAAATTAGAACCAAAAAAATTGTTTTAGGAATCGCTTTTTTAAAAAAAAGGTGTATCCATAACAATCACCATTATCATCATTATCATAATAATAATAATAAGGTTTATTGTGATAATTTGTGAAAAAGATGAGCTTTCAACAAACATGTCGACTCATTCTGTTTGAATATCTTGAACATGTAGAAGATAATCCAAAGATTTAAATTTTTGGTTCATTCTTATTTATTTATTTATTTTTATTAAAGATCGGTTTGCTCTTGACCAACAACCAACTGTGTAGCAAGGATGAGGCCTAAGATGGAGCGAACCTCATTCTCAACACAGAAGATGCCTGTTCACGAGAACTTTGAAAAGATTTGGTTTATATGAGCTCGGAAATACAGACGCCGGTAGGGAGTTCCAAACCTTTGGCAGTGTGCATTATAAAAAATGTTTTAAACCGCTTGGTCCGAAATAGAGGGATATCGACAAGATGAGGATGGTAACTATTTGTATGTCTGTATGTCCGATGGAAGAAAGGGGAAGGCAGTATGAGCTTATGCAGCTCCTGAGCACACTCTCCGAAGTACATCTTATAAAAGACACATATACTGGCAATTTTACGTCTACATTATATGCCAGGCTTTACATCTTAGTTTTTAAAAATGCACTGCTGCTAATAAGTCTCCTAGTTCTGCGTATCACCGAGTCGACTGCGGCAAGTTGGTATTTTTATGAGCTATCCCAAAGAGTGATAAATTTAAATTTATAATGACGATCATAAGAGTTTCTTGTTGAAACCTAATTGATAATTTTTATTTTTATTTTTGATGTTTGTTTATACAGGTACATAGCAGTAACGCAGCCGATAAAATATGCAAAACACAAAAACAACCGTCGAGTTTGGTTCACAATTGTCCTCGTGTGGTTGATCTCGGCTGCGATAGGAGCTCCAATAGTCCTCGGTCTCAACGACACGCCGGACAGGAACTTCGACGAGTGCCTCTTCAACAGTCAGAACTACGTCATCTACTCTTCATTAGGATCCTTCTACATTCCTTGCATCATGATGATGTTCTTGTACTATAATATTTTTAAGGTGAGATATATTTTTTTTAACAATTAACTTGTTCATTTACACTTTTCATAAAAAAACGATAAACTCAAAAAAACTACTTTGATTTTAAAAATTATATCATCTATAGAAAGGTACGTTAGTGGCGTTTAATTTTATTACATACTCTTAATAAAAATTAGTTTTTTATTAAAACTAGCTGTTGCGCGCGACTTCGCCCGCGTAACTTCCGTACTAATATTATAAATGCGAAATTATGTTTGGATGTATGGATGTTTGTAACTCTTTCAAGCAAAAACTATTGAACCGGTCACCTTGAAATTTTGCATACACGTTGTCTGCGACACCAGAAAGGACATAGGGTACCTTTCATTCAGAAAAAAATTACTATTCCCGAGGGATCAATAAAAAATAAAAATCTAACGTCTGGCCAAAGTGTTATAGCAACACGAGGTCAAGCGCTATATTGCTTTTTTTTAATTTTCAACGCGGACGAAGTCGCGAGCACCAGCTACTTATAATAGTACTTATAGTTTGTTGCGCAATGTCTGAAACTTAGTTGTAATGCTATCCTAACAGACCTAACAGACGTACAGGGAACTGTTATATCTATTTTTGATAGCAAATAAGGCGAATCAACCTATTTAAAGAATAGGTAAAAATGTGCCCGATATTTACACGGTTGTATTGAACTTACAAGAACTTAACGAGTAACACTCAAACAGAAACCTTTGACGTAAAAATAGACAGTCACGTAACACGCTAACATAAAGTTTGAGGAAGCTCGGATAAGTAGATTATCCGGATATTGAACCCATAGACCTTTGTTTGGATACAAACATCACATAAATAAAATCCAGCGAAAAATTTATTCCAAAGGATATGAAATGTCCCATTCAGCTGTGGCGTTATATTGTGACCGTACTAACTTTTGCCCGCGACTTCATCGGAGCTTCTTTTTTATGTGTTAAAAACATTTATTCAGTCTTTATTGCTCACTACTAGCTGGTGGCGGCGACTTCGTCCGCGTTGAACGATGAAAGGTACCCTACGTCGTTTTTGGTGTCCTAGACAACGTGTATGCAAAATTTCATCGTGATCGGTTCTGTAGTTTATGCGTGAAAGAGTTACAAACATCCATACATCCAAACATACTTTCGCATTTATAATACTAGCTAGTGCCCGCTACTTCGTCTTCGTTGAATAATGAATGGTACCCTATGTCCTTTCTCGAGTCCCAGATAACGTATGTGCAAAATTTAATGGTGATCGGTTCACTAGTTTTTGCGTGAAAGAGTTACAAACATCCATACACCCAAACATACTTACGCATTTATATTATTAGTACGGATATATTCTGGTCAGGCGTTGAATTTTTTATTTTTTACTTTTAAAATGATCCCTTGGCAACAGTACTTTATTTTTCTGGATGAAATGTCTTTTTCTGTGTCCCTGACAACATTTATGCAAAAATTCCTTTACTTTCAAAAAATCAGATTTCAAATCGTCATAATTACAAATAGTCAATTTAATATTGATCATTTGAGTAGTTAAGGCGTTAAAGCGTAGCAAACAAACAAATTCACTTTCGCACTTATAATATTAGTTACTAGCTGTTTTAAAGCGACTTAGTCAGCTTAACTTCATAAAATATACTCGCTGTTAACATAGTTTTCTATAGGTGATTATAAATATACAAATCTTCTCTCTTTATAATATTAGTATAAGCTACATTTTTTTTTTATTTTCCGAATTAATAATTATAAAATGTTATGTAAATAGAAAAAAAAATAAGACACAGATTTTTTTTTGTGAAACAATAGTTACCTACATATTTTACTATATATCCATATATAGTTACACATTAATACAGTACATATATGGATAAAATATATAGTTACACATTAATATACCCTACCATAGAAAATTCCTTTCTTCACATTGTTTGGAAATGAACAGGCTTTAAGAAATCGAGCGAAAAAACAGCGAGCAGCGAAGAAACCTCCCATTTCCGGTGATCCCATCACTGGAGCGACTACTGCTGTGGTCATAGAGAATGTAGCACAAACCAGAAGATTAGCAGAGACTGTTCTTCACGAAGACAGACCCACAAATACAGGATCTGGTAGTAATGAAGACGACCACGAGGACAGGTAATATTATTTATTTATTTATTAAGGCAAAAACATTTACAATAACTTATTTTACGAAACAATAAGACCTATAGGCATTACCATAGAGTAATACAAACAAATCAACACTTCAAAAGAATACATGGATTAATAAAAAATTAAAAAATTAAAAAAAAATACATATATTAACAAGCGGTGGTACAAAATGGCTACTTCAAAAGAATACAATAAAATAGTGTTAAATGTTTACTAGTAGATACACAAATTAAGAACGCAATAGCAAATATTCCAAGCTCTTCCTAAAGCAATAGTTAAAAAACGTTCCAAACTTATAAGTGTATAGTTAAAAAATATAAATTTCTAGCTAAGTTTATTCGGTTACCATTTATGGTTGTCAGTTAGATGTCATTTAGTGGAAAATCTCTAAGGCTCGAGTTCACCAACAGACGGTTACTTTTAAACAGCTGTTTAAAATTTAAACAGCCGTTTAATAATATTTTGTTGATCACCATCACTAAAATGCGGGTTAAACGCCCTAAACATCTGACTAACTTAATGATTAATCTGATGTTTAGGGCATTTAACCCACATTTTAGCGATGGTGATCAACAAAATATTATTAAACGGCTGTTTAAATTTTAAACAGCTGTTTAAAAATAATTGTCTGTTGGTGAACTCGAGCCTAAGTGTTTCACATAAAAACCTCTCCACTTAAATATATGTCCTTTGTATAATTTTTTACCAATGTATTTTAATATATATACTTTAATTATTCTTATGATTTTATTTTAAACTAACTGGTGCCCGCGACATCGTCCGCGTTGAACGATGAAAGGTACCCTATGTCGTTTCCGGTGTCCCAGACAACGTGTATGCAAAATTTCATGGTGATCGGTTCAGTAGTTTTTGCGTGAATGAGTCACAAACATCCAAACATACTTTCGCATTTATAATATTAGTACGGATGACAATGGTCTACAAAAGCCAAGTCACATTATTCTCTAACTTGTCAAGTTAAGTTAAAAACATAACATTTTTCTTAAGCTTCTCGTTGAAAATGATTAAAAATATCCAAAATAAAGTTATTTTAGATAGCCAGAGTGTAAGTTTATATTGAAAGGTTTATGTACTGTAGTTATTACACAATTAAATTACTTAAATTTTATGCAATATTCAACGCCTAATATATATTGCCTCGCAAATTTAATTGCATAGGCTCTATTTAATTTAGAAAACTGTCTACATAATAACTATTTGAACTTGAACTCATTCGTGCGGATCTCCATTTGCATATTGAATATATACGAATAAATAAATTTCATCACTCCAAGGCCAATGTCAAGGCTAATATCAGATATTTCCTCAGTTAGAGGAAATATCTGACTAGCGATATTTTCCCTCCAGCTTTTGGCCTCATACTTTATTGGCTACGTCTAGCCAGCCAGTCTTTGCCCTTTAAATAGTTCTCGGAACCTCGGTCAGAGCATAATCTTCTATTTTATTACGTAACATTTACTGCTTTATACATATTGTATATGTTCCAGTTAAAACCAGTTTTTAGATAGCGTTTTCCCTAGTTAGAACTATTTTTTTACTAAAATACCTCCGTTAAAACTAGAAATACCTAGTCAAAACTAGAATTTACCAATGATATATTTGATTTTCAGATAAAACTAGTTGTCACTCCGTGCTTTAGTTAAAACTAGCACTGGAGAAAATAATTTGTGATTGAAAACAATGTATAGTTTTAAAAATATTTATCTAGGACACAGAGTCATCTAGCTAGTAAAAATAATCTACACACTAAAGGAACATTTTAGGGAATATCCACTTAAATTAGTTGCCAAGGTGATTATATTAATTAAATGTAAATAAATTAATAATCAAACAAGTCAACAGAACACAACCGTAAAATTTAAAAGGGAACATTGTTAAGGAACATTTCAACTGACTCGCTTTGGAAAAACGCGTTTTGTCTAATAAGAACTAATTTTGAGTATTAGTTAATTCTAGTTTTAACAAAGGTATTTATTAAAAACTAGTTCTAACTAAAGAAAACGTATTCTATCTAAAAACTGGTTTTAACTGTAACATATATATTCAATCTATAGATCAATATTGAAAAGAATAAAAAATAACTTTCAAAATGGACAAATTACGTATGATTATTTTTTATGATATAGTGCTCTAGACAGGCTGATAGGTCGACTTGATAGTAGAAGGTTAATGTCGCCTATAAATAAGTGCATACATCCAAACATCCAATAGTACGGAAGTACGGATTTGATTTATTTTGTATGAAAAAAATAACTTTTCTAATTCTACAAAAATATGTAAAACACTGTTTTCTATCACTAACCAAAATACTATATTTTATAAGTTATATTGGTACATAATATAGTATCACTAACATTGTTTTTTATCACTGTTATTTCTATAAAACTATAGGCTGTCCCGAACATAATATTATGTATTGTTTTATATATAAAACAGTTTCGACAAACGATCAGCTGACCTGGAGGTAGACGCTGATGAATGCCACGTGATACCGAATGACAAGTCCACCGAGTTCATGCTGGCAACAGTGACCGAAGAAACAACAAAGTTAGTGTTCAAAATCCTTTTTTTTTTTTAAATTTCCTTTAGTTGTTTTTATTAGAACTATAGTTATTTGTTCAACTAGAGAGCGAAATTGTTTTTTGCTGCGAGTGACGACTTTAAATCACGAACTAGCGAAGTAGTCTAGAATTGAATCACGAGCGTAACGAGTGATTCTAATATAGACTACTTAGCGATGTGAGTGATTTAAAGACACGAGACATTAAATAATTAGCTCACACACACACACACACACACACACACACACACACACACACACACACACACACACACACACACACACACACGCGCGCGCGCGCGCGCACGCACGCACGCACGCACGCACGCACGCACGCACGCACGCAAACGCGCGCGCACGCGCACGCCGCATGCTATCACGCATATTTGATTATAAGTATGTATTTGCATATAATTTGCATATATATGTTTATATTATTATAGATACATATATATATATATAATTTTATCATTATTTTTTTTTAATTACTCGAATTTTTTCTTTTTTTTTGTACTTATAAACTTGTCTAACCTTGTAATAGGCTATATAAAAAAAAATATGTCTACCTTGTAATAGGCTATATAAAAATGTAACTCTTTTTATGTATTTCTAAAATGTTACATGCTATAAGGTTGGCTATTAAATAAATATATAAATAAATAAATAAATATAACTTTTCACCTCAACTTAGTCATCTTTAGTCAACCAACCAACCAACCAGTTTCTGAACGGCTGTGAAACTATCTTTACAGCTGAACCAACTCTAGTCGGCTATGGCTGGACATACTAATAAAATCAAAATTTTAACTTAATTTGAATTTCGAATCACGCTCGCATCAAGAATCGATTTTTCTGTGAGTTTTTAGGCACCAAAAGCACCCTTTTCGTGCTGGAGAGGTGAAAATAATATTTTGAGCTCACCAAGCATTTTGTATTGTAAAATAGCAAGGCTTTAAATATTGCTTCGAGCGAGCTGTTTGTTTTTAATTTAGTCTTAGATTGTTCTGAAGATATATGTATAGCAATTTATTTGTTTGGAATATTCTAAATTTGCATCGCTATGTGATGCTTTTTTTGATAAGAGTTAGTATTTCCGTCGCTAATTTTGATACTGACATATTGTCAATATAGTAATTATTACATAGTGATTGAAGAAAATCATAGACACTTTATTTACTTATTGCCAAGTAAAAAGATATGATTCACATACAATATTTCTTTTAAACACCCCGACGCCCGACGCGAAAACAGGGGTATTTGAATACATTTAATACATATAAGTATCTGTGGCATCATTTTTCCTAAACGGATGAACCGATTTTGATCCAGGTTTTTCTGATTGAAAGCTAACTTGATCGAGATGGTTTCTAGCATCAACTCATTTCCTAGTTGAAGAAGGGATTTCAATAAATTTCACAGTTTCGATTGATTTGTAATGTTGTGTACTGTTACTTGGATGGTATTTCCAGGACATGGTAACCTTGACCTGATGCTGTAGTCTGCAGGATACCTAACTCCTCGGCCACTTACAGCAGATATAACGTGTGTCATATGTTATAGAAGGAATAATCTTATAAATGAAATTACTAACCTTAATAAACACTTCGCAACCGCTCGTTCTTAATTACTACAAAAAGCAGGAAAATGGCCGACATAACGTATCGAAACAATGTCATTGTCACGTCAAGTTTGACATAAGATAGGTTAATGATTTTACTTTCACTAAAATGTGGGTTAAACGCCCTAAACATCTGATTATCTTAATGATTAACCTGATGTTTAGGGCGTTTAACCTGCAGTTTAGCGATGGTGATCAACAAAATATTATTAAACGGCTGTTTAAATTTTAATCAGCTGTTTAAAAATAACCGACTGTTGGTGAACTCGAGCCTAAATATATTAATTTCGATCCGTTACACATATGATTGTTGATTGTGTTTAACAAATATTGTGTTTTTACAGAACACCAAAGAAAAACCTTAAAACTAGTACCGTACCTGATCCGAATGGCAACAATGACTCGGGATATGCACCGTCCAATCTTGAAGACACGATCAGAGAGCATGTCTCCCCACCAGGATCACCTGGTGGACGGGATGCTACAGTCTTACAAAATATGGCCTGCGATGGCTCCAAGTGGAGCAAAAATGGGAAATCAGCTAGAATTGTAACGGACTCCAGGTGAGATTTTATTAATTTATAACTTCTATAGCATCGTTCTTACATATTATAAAAAAAAGTCTCCCCACAGTGTCTGTATGTATGTATGTTCACGATAATCTCAAACACTACTGAACGGATAACAATCCAGTTTTCTCTAATGAAAGAGCGTTAAACGATGAAGGTTTTTATGTGAAATTTGCAGAAAAAATTGCATGCGAGTGATGCCGGGAGCGAGTCGCTAGTGAAGCATAAAAGTATAAGTTATTAAATTATTATTTACCTACCCTACACTCATGACATTTAGTGTTATCTGTTAGAATATATCTATGGATTTTGAACAAATCAGAAGAATTTTATTGTTAGATGACATTTCAGAATGATTGCTTGTAACTATTCTGCTTTTCTGACATATTATTACAATAAAACTTAATATTATTTTGAAGTCCTCCAATTTTGCACGGAGTTAAAATTTCCAAAAATCCTTTTTTAACAGATGTTTACGTTATAAAATAAATCTATGTTCCAAATTTCAGCGTTCCAGATTTAGTAATTTTGACTGTGCGTTGATAGTCAATCAAGACAAAATGATATTAAGTCATTTATAAGTATAAAATATGATTATAATACCATTTTCTCCTGATTGACTACTATTAACGTTAACAAAACAAAAACTTAATATTATTTTGAGGTCCTCCAATTTTGCACGGAGTTAAAATTTCCAAAAATCCTTTCTTAACTGATGTTTACTTTATAAAATAAATCTATGTTCCAAATTTCAGCGTTCCAGATTTAGTAATTTTGACTGTGCGTTGATAGTCAATCAAGACAAAATGATATTATAAATCATTTATTAGTATATAAAATGATTATATATAATACAATTTTCTCCTGATTGACTATTAACGTTAACAAAACAATACACTTACTTACTCAAGGGAATTTAATGTGTAAGTTTGTCAAGAAAGCCATATTAATTTCATTAGTTAGTTAGCAAATTGTTAAATGTATAAATATCATGCTCTAATTCCCAACACCCGTAAACTATAGACTCGACGTCATTAGTAAGAACGTTTGGAGCCGTCTCGAACTTAGATTATTGGATCGATCTTCAGTGAGCGTTGCAATTATTGAAAGCGGATTAACTTCGAGAGATAACTTTCAAGAAATTGAAATTAATTGTGATATATTTCTGTTATCATTATGAATAGTATTCTTTTGTCTGCCATTTACACTAATTGAACCCCTCAATGTTTTTATATTCAATTTAATTTTACATTGGTTGAAAATTTGTTAAGTGCAATAGAGTTACGTTTTTAAATCATTTTAAAAAAAGTATTTCATAATTAAAATCATAATTTTATTATAGTAAATGTGAAGGTATCGACCCAGATGTAGAAATGGCTTTGGGGTTACTCACTAAAATTGAATAGCACATGTGCTATATAATAGCACAGTGTTTGGCATTTATTCTTGACTGAGTTCTATCGGAAACCTTGTGTATTATTTAAATTGATTAAGAATTATTCATTTTAATAATGTCTATATGTAATTTTTTATTGATATTATTATTTCAATGATATTATTGAAAAATGTGTATATTAATATACAGAATTTTATTTATGGTTTTTTTTATAGAAACGCCTCACTAGCACTTCGTTCCGATGACGAACACGAGACAAGTCATTATGACGTCAGAGACGGGTCTACTGCAAAGAAAGAAAGAAAAGCCAGTGCAGCCACAGCTCGTTTCACCATTTACAAAGCAAACAAAGCCAGTAAGAAGAAAAGGGAGAAGTCGTCCGCGAAGAAAGAAAGGAAAGCGACTAAAACATTAGCAATTGTATTAGGTGAGGAAAAATCGAATGACTAAAACTATTGCTTGCTAATAAACCGGTTTGCGGTCGTATATGACCGATTACTACCGAATTAATTAATAAACACTAATTAAATCGCATTTATTTAACTATTTTATTGCATGGCTATCTTGATTCTTTGTCTGTCTGTATAATTTACGTAAGAAATCATTAAAAAAATACCCGACTCAAAATGACTATAAAGGATTTGTGATAAGGTTAACATCTAATAGGAGAAGGTATCCTCAATAAGGTTTCCTTCTGAGCTACAATAAGGGTTTCATCAAGCGAGCTGTAAACAAATTCTTTCAGGCATTGCTTGTCTCTTTAGGCGACGGTAGCCACTTACCATCAAGCGGACGGTCAGCCTGCCTGCCACCGTTAATGTTATTTTATTAACCTACAATATTAACACTTCTTCTGTGTTTATTTTGTAGGTGTGTTTCTATTCTGCTGGGGACCTTTCTTCACATGTAACGTCCTGGACGCGATATGTGCCAAGTTCGGACTTCCATACTCGCCGGGCGTGACTGTGTTCATCCTGACCACGTGGCTGGGATACATCAACTCCTTCCTCAATCCTGTAATCTACACAATCTTCAACCCGGAGTTCAGGAAGGCATTCCGCAAGATCCTCAAGTGCGGCACCTAGCCCATAGATTATTTGGTCGTCTTCACGCAGTAGATCTCTCAAAGTTTAGTATGTCTCCATTTGTTTATTTCTTATTGTTTTTAAAAGGTGATAATAAGTACTCTAGCGCACACAAAAAAAGGATAATTAAATTATCAAAATTTAATTAAATTAAATTAAATATACTTAACCCTATATAAAAGCATTGGTAGTCGACGCAAGGTTCAAATGCGAAAAGCAAACGTAAAGTCGTAAACGCTACGCTCAGGCTACGCTACGCTACGCTCAGGCTACGCTACGCTACACTCAGGCTACGCTACGCTACGCTCAGGGTACGCTACGCTGGGAGAATGCTTTGTGATTGGTTTTTTTTTTTATAAAAGATGGGTTTGCTCTTGACCAACAACCAACTGTGTAGCAAGGATGAGGCCTAAGATGGAGCGAACCTCATTCTCAACCCAGAAGATGTCTATTCACGAGAACTTTGAAAATATTTGGGTTATGTGAGCAAAAATTTATGTGGGCGTTACAATAACCAATCACCGGGCTTTATTTCTTTCGTTTCGTAAGTACGCAAAGGGAGAGTTTGCATTACGACATACAGTCGTAAACGCTACGCTCAGGCTACGTTACGCTGGGAGAAAGCTCTATGATTGGTCAAAATTTTATACCAATGTCTCAAATTCATAGTTTGCTTCATCTTAGTTAATTTTTTTTTTCAAAAAAACCTTATTAAATAAATAAAATCATATTTTTTGATCAGCCTACATAATTATTTTCCTTTGTGCGCTAGGAGTAAACTGTAATAAACGAAATTATTGTTTTAACGAAATCAGCAAAAAATATGTTAAAACAATTTTTATTTAAATTTTTTGTAAATTTAA